>CM031691.1:13296650-16199150 GCA_006182925.3 Reinhardtius hippoglossoides
TCCGGTGAACAGCTCGGACATAGAACACAAGTTCCAGAGTAACCCAACAAGCTCTTTCACTTTCAGCATCGGTGCTAAAACCATTGAAATAAACTTCGCAGGTGAAGTTTATTCACATTACCGTCACAGAATGTAGACTTTGATATCAGTAAATACTGCATACAAGTATCTCATTGTTCCTTCTTGTCTTTCAACAGAAATGCAACAGGTCAGTTCGGACAGAGAGAGGAAAGTCACTCGCCGTCCACTTTACCGACAGCGCCAAGCAGGGGCAGGGTGAGTTTTGTGGTTTCTTTATTTGTTGGCCAAACTGATCAAATTTCAGTCCAGGGGGAAAAGCTCACTGTGCACTATCTGTCTATCACAAAATCTGCCCACAAGAATATACTAAGGATCACTAGCTTACACATTATACGTTGTTTGTTTAATCTTTACAAAAAATTCAAGTGTAAAGACACAATACACAGTTTTTACGGAGGAGTTCTTGCCCAGGGGCAGTTGTCAGGCGACCTCCATTGTGTTTGTGCTTCCTGTGCCTTAACCTTATTCCCTTGTTATGTGCATTAGGAAATAAGCTAATTTTACGAAATGTTGTTGTAACAGAGTTCTTCAAGGCCAATCAGTTTCCCAGAATACCGCTGTGGGCACCAAACCTCAGTGGCAGTTCGAGGGAGACAATCGAGTTTGGTACAACTACAAAAAAACGGTGGGTTACCTTTCCGAGTGGCATTTACAAAATATTATATATATAATAGTTCTAAGCTACTCAATGCTAAATTTTGCTGGTCTTGTTTCTGCAGCGCGGCACAAATGAAACCAGCGATGACATTGAGCAGAAGTTCCAGGACGACCCCAACAGCACCATGAACTTCAAAGCCCACGGAAGCACCTACAATCTGGACTTCAGAGGTTAGATTTTGTTCGAAAACATTGACATTTTATTTGACAGCTATTTTATTTCCTAATTATTTATGAATAGATATATAAAAGGCCCATCTAACTCCCAGCAAGAAATCTAAAAACATATATTCAAAAAGTATTTTAAAAAACAAATCCATGGTTTTTGTTATTAGCGTCACATTGTTCTTACAAGAAGAATCTCAGCTGGATCGTTCTGTAATTTTCTTAAATGGGAATCCTGAAACACGACATGGAGAATTTAATCTATGTTGTTTTTTTTTACTGTTATTTCTTACAGCAATGACCCAAACCAACCTCAAGACCAAGTTCACACGCAATATCAGACGTGTGCTGGTGTGAGCGTCGAAGAGGAGTTTGACCTCCAGAGGACAGTCCGGAAGAAAGTTTCATTAACGTGGGGAATGCTTTTTGTCGCTGGCTTTCAATAGAATATGATCTCGAGTATATTGGTCTTATAATGGTTGACTTAATATTGTGTTTACAACTGAAAGAAATTCAGGTTCAGATTAAATTTTTCTGAAGAATGTGGAGTATACTAAAAGCTTTTCCAAAGAAAATTGTGCCAAATGATTTTTCCACCTTTTATGGTGCAGAACAAACCTGCACTCCAATAATGTACTGCCAACTTGCCTTAACTTACGAATTTACCAACTTGTCCCGACAAGTTTACTTGATCTCATTCACATTGTTACATTACCACCAGCACACTGCCATAACACAGGAATGCAAGTATTGTATGTTGATGGATCTGAGAAAGAAAATACACGATGCAACAACCACCCCCCCCCCCCCCCCCCCCTCACACACACAAATTAATATTTGATGTTGCAACACATTTCACATGGCTTCTTTAGTAACAGAAGTGATTCAAATGTAATGCAAATGAATTGAAGGCCATTTTGTTTACTACCTTTCAGGTGTTTTTTAATGACATTTAAAGCCATAACACAGGTTTACACAATCAATACTATGCAATTGTTCAAATTATTTTAGTCAGTATTACAAGTCCAGTCTTTGGTCTTATTTTTGCTGCTGGGGAAAAAAAAATATATGATTATGAATTAAAATATATATCCTGTTTATTTTGGCTGTTTTTTCTTTATTTGTGTGATTCTGAAAGTTACCAAGAGACTGTGAGCAATCCTGCACCTGATGACTCATCCACAGGCTGAATCCCTGCTGTCCGCAGCAGAGCGGCACTATGTGACCTGTGCACAGAGACAGAACTCAGTGCAGATGACACTTTCATTTTCAGTGTACAAATATTAAAACCATAAATGAGAGAAGCACAACTGACACAAACAAATACAGAACTTGCCTTGGATGGTGAAATGCAGGCATCATTAACAACATGTGGTGACTGTAAAGATCACTTAACATTAAGAAAGTAAATCTCAGATAAACTTTGTATGACGATAAATCTACAACAGGGGTCGCTGATCTACGTTTTATTTTTATTCTTACATTCTTTTTTCCTAAATCTTTGTTTTATTACTAACATGTTCTTATTGATCTCTTATTTCGTGTCTTAGATTTTATTGATTTTATTGTAAAGCACTTTGAGCGGCATTTTATGTATGAAAGGTGCTTTATAAATAAATCTATTATTATTATTATGTGAAATAAAGAAAGGATCAAATAAATCCAATGATAAAGTCTGTAAACCTCTGTATGTTTGAATGGAATCGCTGGGAAAATGTCTCTATATTAATTCTACAGGTCAGTTATTATGGTGCAGATATATGAAAATGCCTGGCAAACATTTTTGCTAACTTATGTGTGACAGCACATACTTGAAGAAATTACTTTAAATATAGAAAACAATTGAATAATCTATATTGTGTGTGTTCTTTACCATAAAGGTGAGTTGCATTTATTATAATTTTAATTTAATTTTAAAATGTATTATTTTTGTTTCTAATATGAAGAGATTTTACTCTTTTTTTAATGACAAGAATACCTCGGTTTTTATAAGAATTAACGAGATACATTGTTATTTTTAATGAGAAAAACATAACGCAATTATTTTCAGAAAACAACTAAATCTATTCTCCAGTGTCTCCTCGTGATATAAACTGTAATGCGTGTTGCTGCCAGTAGAGGGCAGCAGTGCGCGAAAGCCTGTCGGTCGGGTTCCACGTTCAGAGGAGGAAGAAGAAGAGGGAGCGCGCTGACGTCACACGCAGAGCTCATCATGGCGGTGGATTTGACTCCTCGCTTCAGAAGGTTGAACAGCCAAACAAGAAGCCTGCGTGAAAATATACAGCACGGTGAGTTCCGGACGTCGACGCTAAATACCTTTCGCGTGACGTGGTTTCATTTTACGTTAAAAAAAAGTAAGCGAACAAATAAGAATCGGCTTAACTCGTCAAAACACCGTGTTCCTGCTGTTGTTTATGGATGTTTTTAAGGGACATCGACATTTGAATGAGCCCAAATCTTGTTTTGCATTGTAGTAAAGGGAGATATTGCAATAAACATACGTATACACAGCGTAGACTGGTTTAAGTGGGAAGGCATAGTATACATTGCTAATGCATCAATGCATAAACACACCACTGGAGCTGGTTGTAACTAATGTAGACTCATTTCCCAATTTCTAAAATAACTACAACTATGTGGTTTTTTTTAATAGGTAAACACAATACCTACATTTATACTTGTGCTTTTAATTAAATGTAATCTATTCATGTCTTATTTATACATATTTAACTGATTTGTTTGTTTTATCTTTATCCTTTTAAGACTGACATGTTACAAACTGTGCAATTACTTTAATGAAGTCCACACGAAAACATTTAAACCTACTAACCTATTTTGACCTGTTTTCCTCTAACCCTGTGTCTCCTAATAGTTTTCTCGGGGCCCTTTGGTGCCACTCAGCTATGGCACAACATCATCCGGGCCCTGCAAACCCAGGTGGAGGTGCGTCGCTGCAGGCGGCACCTACGCGTCCACGCCGAATGTTTCACAGGCTCGGATGCTGTGGACGCCGTCCTCAGCTATCTGATGCAGAATGTGGTGTTTTGCTCGAGTGAAGTGTCTCGTCTCAAAGCTGCTCGGCTCTGCCAGGCTCTGATGGAGGCGAAGGTGTTCGAGCCGGTGGGCACAAAGCTGTTTCGCAGAGACAAGGAAGTGACGTTTGAGGACAGCAGCTGCAGCCTCTACCGTTTCCTGGAATATAAAGTGTTACCCAGCTCTTCCATGAAGGGATGCAGTAGTGTCACAGAAAACATGTCACCAGAGGAGCCGGAGACTAAGAGAAAGAAGAGCTCCAGGTTTCTTTCACATTTAATTTATTATACTGAAGCTTCACTAATTATACTCAGTATGGAGGACTTGTTACAAACTAGGAATTTGATTTTAGTTAATATTTACATAAATATAAATGTGTATATATTGTTATATGAGACTAGATAATGTCTCGCACTTTGCTTTGAAAATCGTTAATGGAGCCATTAAATCAAGTAAAAAACACAGCTAAATAAACTATGACAGTCTCTGCTTGCGAGAATGTTATGGCCATATTGTTTTATTCCCTAGGGTCATAAACCTTCTAAAACTGATTTTAATATATATAAGCACTAAGTCTTCAAGATACATTTTTTTCTGCAGATACGAACTGAGAACAATCTCCAATCCACTTGCTGTCGGACCATCAGATAAGAGGGTTGAGAGGCTGCTGAGGAACATCAACCTGCGGCCCACCATGTCACCGGGTTTAAATACAGCTGCAACATCTTCCCTCTTTCTGTCCAAGGCTGGTAAGACTGCGCTGGTCTGTCAGTATTTGACTGTACAACAAGTGTCCTGTACAAGATTGATCAGAAAACACATTGAAAAGATATTGTATGTATACAACCTTTTTATTTCTATTTCTTTCACAGTGGTAGAGGAGGTTTGGAAGCAGCAGACGCTGCTGCAACTGCTGCAGATAGTGGAGTTGCCCATGCTGGACTGCATCCTGACGTCTCCTTCCAGCGTTGAGCCTCAGGCCTGCAGAGCTCTTCTTCCCACCCAGGACCTGGTTTTCTCCAACACGTGCCTGGAGAGAGAGATGCCCGACGCCCTTAACCTGCCACAGTTAGTGCTCTGATTAATACTTTTTTGCACACTAGACAAAAACTGATCCTGCTTAAATACTCTCGCAAAAATTATAGAGAAAAATAAATGAGATAATGCTCTGGTGGTCCACATATTTGAGCTCCTGTTCAGGGACAGTAACATTGTATTTTGCTCTGTTTCATCACCCTTTTATCTCAGGTTGGATGGGTGGCTGTCGGCAGCAGCAGACTGTTTGGAGCTCTTCCCCGACCAGCTGATTGTGTTTGCGGGGGAGCAGCTCCGCCAACGCAGCGATGCCTCTGCAGAGGATGGAAATGCAGAGCAGATGTCCACCCAGAAGAGACTGCTCTTTGACACCATTGCCAAGTACTACAGTGGACAGGAAAAAGCTCCACTTCTCTCGGGACGCTACCTGGATATACATGTTGCAATTCTGAATCTCCTTGGTGAGAGTTGAAATGTTTAATGGTGATTTGTATGATTAATGTGTGTGGAGATAGATTTGAGTACCCATTTCTGACCTTTTTGATTTCAAATAATGAGTGATTGTACATATGAAGCATTTTGTCCCAGTGCCTACATTTCTGTTTGAGTCAGAACTTCCTCTCTTTGTGTGAGGATCCTGTCTGTTTGCTCCCTCTCCTGACCATGTCTTCTTTCTTTCTAGATGGAGGGAAGGTGCAGGATTCCATCATGGCATCTCAGTTGTGTTTGCGACTTCTGGAGAGAAATGTGAGAGATGAGCTGCGGAGATTACTGGCCTTCATGGCCACAGCAGCTCACCCAGATGCCTGTCGTCTACAGAAACAAGTAGGTCACTCGTCTCCTCCTAAATCATACCATCAGCTCCAGCTTTTTGCACACACTTATAGAATGATCAAATAGACATTGAGTTAACGATTAAGCTATTTTTATATGTTGTATTCTAACAATCACTGTTATTCTGTTATGTTTCCTTTCAGACTGATAATAAGGCCTTGGTCTGCCGCACTTTTCAGAGAGCAATTGTCCAGAATCACGAACTGACTCGATCCCAGAGTGAAACCCTGGTTCTGTTTCTCATGGACAGTCACACTGAGCTCTTCAAGGTGCACTTCTCCTCTCTCCGTCTCGTTTGTGAACATTGTAGTCACAAACAAACAACACGAAAAGTTTGATATTCTATTAACAGCTATCTGCATATGAATGCAAATAAATTAAACAGACGTTAGCAGAAGCATCTCGGTCAATATGTTCTGCCTCTTATGTTATTGTTTCTTGTTTGTTGTTCAAACTAGAAATACAAACCAGAAGGCTTCCATCGCCAAATTCTTGTCCTTTTTCTTTTTTCTCCTGTAATAAATACAGACCCCTACGTCCCTTATTGAAGCTGTGAGAAGAACACTGAGGACTATGCAGCTGGGAAAAGACCCTGATTCAATTGCTAGTAAGTCAAACACAACTGTGACTTAATATGCACAAGTTACACCACCACAAGAAACTCATGTATATAAAGCCCTTCAGAACTTTTAATGCTTTTATTCTACTTCATGTTAATTTGGACGATGTGTTTGGAACAACAGACAGTCCCTGACGATCTTCAGGGACTGTCTGTCTGAGAAGTTTTAATCTTGAACTGGGGTTGAACTTCGTGAGCTTAATGGTTTTGTCCACATTGGGACACTGTTGCTCCAGATCCACACCAAAAACAAATCACTTCTTCTCTGCCCAATGTTCATCAACGCTCACATCACTCACTTTCTCCTATGTGCTTTGCAGCGTTCACCTTCTGCCAGCAGGCGACACCGCAGGAGTACGAGGACCAGCGGGAGGCTACCACCCTGGAGAGCCTCAAACAGCTTCTACGTGATATTTCCTCCAGTGAGAGCATGTCTGCCAAGGACAAGAGGAGGCTGCTCAAAGAGTTCGAAAAGCATCACCCTGTGGTTTTCCTCCAACACTTCTGCGGCACCTTCTGAAACGTACAGCTGGAGGGTATCGGTTTGATGTTCAAGGTGCACTTGACAAAGCCAGTGTGTGATGGTACAGCGCTTACACTGAGGAATGATAATATTTTAACTAAATCTGATAAAACATGTTGGCCTTATAATTCTGGATGCTTTACAAAACTGCCATACTTTTAAATCTAGTGTGTAGAGATGGATTGATGCCTTTTATATAAATGTTTCCGCAGCATGTTGTGTGGCTGCAGCCTCCCTAATTTCTTTAAAACACAGTGGGCTTCAATAGTTGAGGTTTTATTTGTCACTATGCTTTAAGTATTGCAATGGGTGTTTTGTGAACAATGAATATCTTTGAGTAATACATGTATTTTTCAAAGAAACTGTAGTGGTGACAAGAGGGTCCGGTGGTTAGCGCTGTTTCCTAACACAGCAAGAAGGTTCCCGGTTTGAATCCCACCTCTCTGTGTGGGATTTGTATGTTTTCCCCATGACTGTGTGGGTTTTCTGTGGGTTTTCCAGCTTCCTCCCACAGTCCAATGACGTGCAGACTGGGGTTCGGTCAATTTGGAGACTCTAACTTGACCGTCGGTGGGAATGTGAGAGTGACGGTTGTTCGTCTCTGTATGTCGACCCTACAATATGCCAGCTACCTGTCGGGGATTGGCTTCGGCTCCCCCTGTGACCGTCAAAGTACATGTGGAGTAGATAATGGATGAATGTCACTGGTTTTGCACGAGTCCATGAAGGATAAATGATCAGTTCATCTGATATAATCAATGTCTAAATGTCTCTGAGCTGGGACATCTCCAGCTGTGGGTAGCAAGGAAACTGCACTGGTTGTCGGAGGCATACAATTTAGTATTTCTCGTTAGCTGAGTAACAACAGTAACACTGATTTTAGGTTGCAGAAATTCAAGATTTTATGAAATATAATTAAGTTATAAAACATAACAAAAGGGATCACTGGAAAATGTTTTATCAGCCATTTAGCCGACTGTATTGAGGCTGGGAAACAGCTAATGCTCCAACTGTTGTGTATCTTGCAGTTTTGGAAAAGCGATTGTGCACTTTGATAAGGAATTAATATTCATACATATCTCGTGAAGAATAGCAATAATATAGCAGCCATTTTATTTTGGTTTTGAAGTTTTACTGTAGTTTGCTATTGTACGTTTGGAAAAAAAACACTAATGTAGCTGAAGTTTAACACAGGATGTAAATTGTTTTTGTGAGAGATGAAGCACAATGTTTTCCTCCTGAGAATGAATATGAAATGTGTGAGTGTTAAGCTAACAGTAGCTCAGGTTAATATGCTGTTTATTATTTTAATGGGGATTTTAGCAGTAACTTGGTTGAGTAACTTGAGTTTTAACTTTGTAGGATTTTACATGAACTAATGAACAAAAGGCTAATAATCGAATCTTTGGTGAAGCACAGTACCTCGGTTGGATTTGATCCTTTTAACTGATGAGGTCACGCTCATTAAAACAAAAGTTGCTCTCAAATCGTCCGACAGCATCTTTTGTTCTGTGTGCCAACACTAAAATCATGTTAGAATGCACTTTATAATGCGGAAACATGCTTTATTTGTCTGTTCGAATAAAATGTGCAATTGATCCAAAAAAAACCCTGTTTCCATTCAATTATTTTGTGAATGAATATCCTCCTTTAGGTTATTTGACCTCAATAGGAGGCAGCATCCAAGTCTTTGGACCTCTCTTCTTAGAACATTTTCTATGGCAGAGCTTCTTCTAGCTCTATCATCTCCATTTTGTTTTGACAGCTGTCCTTTTAATCTTTACTTTTTTTAAAAAGAAAAGTGCTATATAATATGAAGGTATTACTCTATTGTAATAATGGTGTACAGAATGTAGATAGTCACAATTCACCAAAAGTGACCAATAAAAATATAAACATAATGACGAACCAGCTATTAAAATATATGATTTAAAAACAGGGTCACTATACAATTGTAGCTAATGCTAAAGTTTGATCACCACCAGGCAAATCAAATATTTTAGAAGTAGATATTACATGGCGAAAAAAAAGAAATGAAAGAAATCACAAAACAGAATAAGAGTTAAATCTGACAACGATAGTTAATGACTCAGCTATTTGTAATTATATGACACGAGTATATTAATATATATGCTGTATATAAAAAATAAAAAAAACACATCCTTATAATACAAGTGAAAGTGTAACAACCGTAAATAATTGCAGATATCGCACGTGAGGAGTTTTTTTGCACTTTATTTGTTTTTGATGACGTCGATGCACCTGACGCGGAACCCGGAAGTGGGGTTGTTAGCTCCTTCAGCGCGCTAAGCTAACTCCTGTCGTATGCGGCTGGAAGACATGGGGGCTGTGTTGATCAGCCATCACTGACAGCGCCACCGCCGAGAGGCCACACGGTACACGGAAAACCACCTGACAGACATTTTCATACTAAGGCAAGTGGCCGGAGGGGGAGGGGGGGTGGGAATGGGAATATTGTTGTTGATGACAGTAAACGCCACTGTCTTACCTTGCGCGTTGTGTTGCTAGCGAGCTTGGCTACGTGACCACCGGGATCTGCTTGTGTGTTTTTAAAACAACAACAACAACAACAAAAAGGGCTTTAGCTGTTAACCACGGTGGTGTCAGCTGTCCGGGCTTCACGGGAGAGGTGGAGGGGAAGATGGAGGTTTGGAAACGCTGCCCCATTACCATGGTTTCACAGCGCTGCGCCAGTTTCTGTTCTAATGTGTGCGTGGAGGCTCAGCGGGACGGCTAACGTGGCTAACGTCGAGGTGTCCGTCAACCGGACGTGACAGTCACGCTAAGCGGGACACAGCGCGGGGTTAACACGCTAGGATGTGGTCGAAGTGACCCGTCGAAACAAGGCCAAAGTTAGCAACCCGGGTTAGATAAACCGCCTCCTGGTGGCTAACGTGCTAGCCACTGTGCTAAGGTGGGCTCTGCGGTGAGATGAGTGGTTAGTTAACGTTAAGTGAATTGACACTAAGCCAATTGTAAGACAACGTGTTTAACGATTTATTAAGAATACCACTCTCGAAACTGCAGGAACTATATGAATTTACTTTGCATACACTTGAATCCTCTGCTGGTATAGTAGTGCATGTTTTTACATTGAGCTCTCTCACTCTGCTTGAATCTAATCAACTCAATATTTCTTCTCTCCTTTTCTTACTTTATATAAATAATAATAATAAACTATTTATTTAAACACAGTTACAAGGTGCTTCATTAGAAATGAACAAAACTGGGGTAAGAAACACTGACATAAACGCCTGACAGCATCAGATTGAGCCATGCATGTTAATAGACTGCATATCTTGTATATATAAAGCTTATTCAGCCTTGTTTCTATGTAGTGCAATAAACATTAAAGCACTAAAAGCCTATTCAAGGCAGATACAAAGATGAAGAAGCTGTTGCCATTATTGTTACTGTCGGTCGTGTTCTTTTGTCGGACTTCCTGTTCCCTAAAACTATCAAGTACTCTGAAATATTTTGAAAGAGATACTTCACTGTGGTGTGCATGAGTTTGCCCTGAATCATTTAATATTTCTGAGGACAGGTTGTCCTATTATGGCGCATATTCTCCTCAGCTCAAGCTGGACGCTGACTGGAACTTTAATGTGCACATTTTAAAGCAGGTTTCTTGGATTGCATGTCGAGTGGATTGCTTGGCTTTTGTTAGGCTGTTGAAAAGGGTTCAGCTGCAGCTGTCTTCATCACTGACTGCAAAACCTGGTTTATAACTCTTTAGATAAACTGAATTTTTCTCTCCCTCACTCCTCAGCTGCCAGGTCCGGCCTGAACATGGAATCCATGCTGAACAAGTTTAAAAGCACTGTCACTAAGGTGACAGCAGATGTCGCAGGTGCTGTCATGGGCAACCCGGTGACACGAGAGTTTGAGGTTGGACGACATATCGCCAGCGGGGGTCCTGGAATGTGCTGGAGAATCTACAATGGCACCAAGAAGTCCACCAAACAGGTGAGTGTTAATATCCGCCCCTTGATCAGATCAACTCCAACTTAATTCTGCTATGTGGACGCTAGTTGTATCCAAGTCTAGAAATGCTGCTGGTCCTGTTTTAGTTTGAAACCTCAGGGGCTGCATTTTAGTACAAACAGGCAGAAATCAAGATGTTTGGAAACAATGATGTAGACACTCGCAGCTGCTTGTTGATTGGGTCTATTCGGTCATGACGCAACCTTCCCTGATTTGTCAGGTTCCTATCACGTGACCCCCTTCTGGAAGAAACCACTGGCATTTGCCTCAGCTACCAGTGTAGAACGTAACAAGAAGGGATTAAAACTGATAAAGTCAAAATGCTTGTGTGCACAGAGTTCGTTTTAGTTTGAAAACTTTCCATACCAGAAATGACTTTGGGACTCGTTTCATCTCCTTATTGTTTGTCTTTGACCATAAAGGAAGTTGCAGTGTTTGTGTTCGAGAAGAAGGTGATCGACAAGTATCAGAAATTTGAGAAAGACCAAATCGTTGATTCGCTGAAAAGAGGAGTGCAACAGCTGACCAGACTGCGTCATCCCCGTCTCCTGACTGTGCAGCATCCTCTGGAGGAGTCACGGTGAGAAACACACTCACACGTATATCAAGAATAAACTGAATGAGTCACAAGTCAAAGAGGGCCTTGACATCTAAGATTTAAAAAGAAAATGGGAGCAAACACATGTGTCTGCTTCTGTGTGTGTGAGAACAGATGCGTGTCATGACCAAAAGAGGCAAAACAAGTACTTCCTGCATAATGTATATGCAAAATAAGGTAGAGATATTCTTGTGCTTCCTTTTTTCTTCCACTGTCTTTCTTTAAGTTCCGTGCAGGTCAGCTCTTACTTCACAGTTCTTGCCTTTTGGCTGTTTTGTTTATTTTCTCTACATGTTCAATACATCAACCTTTAAAGTGATGTTATTCCTTGTGTGTGGCCGTCAGGGACTGCCTGGCGTTCTGTACAGAGCCGGTGTTTGCAAGTCTGTCCAATGTGCTGGGCCACTGGGACAACCTGCCGAGCCCTGTGCCCAACGACATCAAGGAGTACAAGCTCTATGACGTGGAGACCAAGTATGGCTTGCTACAGGTGAGAGTGCTCGGACTCAAATAAACAAATAAAAATAGAATAGAAACATCTCGGGAAGAAAAGGCGCCTGAACGCTCCTGATTTCTGTGTTGTGTGAACGCATCTGAGCGGAGAAGCTCCTTCTGCGTTTTTCCATGTGTGAAATGCAAACTCCGGAGAAAGTCTGGACCCAATCCTGCGGACATCCTCTGGTTTAAACTTCATGTCTATACTGTTTCCATAGCCTATATCATTTTTTTCAAGTAACCCTGCTATGTTTGTCAGGTGTGTCACATAGCCAAGGGGAGTCCTTCTCTCCAGCAGAAAACACTGCGTCTGAAGCACCTTGTTTACACTCCTGGCTTTTCTTTGTCTACATAATCAAATCACATGACCGTCTATGTACAGTTCTTACTGTGATGTAAAGCGATTGTACAATTATAATGTCACACCCTGGGTCCCTACTTTGTTGTGACAGGGGCGGGATCATGTCTCAAGTGTTGGGCTCTGATCTTTACCCATGTGAGTGTAGGACGATGTGCTCGTACTGTGTCTATCATACCCTGACATTTTAATGTGTCTGTCTCTTCAGATCTCGGAGGGCCTGGCCTTCCTCCACAGTGGGGTGAAAATGGTTCATGGCAACCTGTGTCTGGAGAACATAATCCTCAACAAGAGTGGAGCCTGGAAAATCATGGGCTTTGACTTCAGCATCTCCTCGTTAAACCCCTCCGAGGCTGAGGTATGCTGGGAGTTTGTTCCCTGTCTGGCCTGTCAGGCAGGGCCCACTAGAAGCTCCACCAAATCCATGTCTCATAGTGTTGTCACATCTTTACATTCTCATATCCTCCTTTCCCCTTCAGCCCAAGTACACATGTAAAGAGTGGGAGCCCATCCTCCCTCCACTCTGCCTCCCCAACCCCGAGTACCTGGCCCCTGAGTACATCCTGTCTGTCAGCTGCGACTCTGCCTCCGACATGTACTCACTGGGTGTGGTCATGCATGCCATCTTCAATGAGGGCAAGCCCGTTTTCCAGGTCAACAAGCATGACATTTTCAAGAGCTTCAGCCGACAGCTGGACCAGGTAAAGTAGACGTGTGCGGAATGTGGAGCTGTGACAATGGATGAAGAGTTGTGCTCTGTAAGCACAAAAATGAACATAAAATGTCACTAGACACTGCTCGTGTGTTTTACTGTTACCAATCAACCTCTGAGTTTATGTGCTGTTCCATCATTTCTTTATTTTTCCATTGTAGCTGAGCAGCATGAATCCAGCATTGCTGAACAAGATCCCTGACGAGGTGCGGGAGCACGTCAAGATGCTGCTCAGTGTCGCGCCCAATGTCCGGCCGGATGCTGACCAGATGACCAAGGTTTGCAATAATATGTACAGTCACAAATCACATAGTATATTGTTTGCACTTGTGTTGGAACACGTTTCTTATCTTCAACATTTTCTTGGTGTCGACTTGTTCAGATCCCATTTTTTGATGACGTGGGCGCTGTCACTCTTCAGTACTTTGACACCCTTTTCCAAAGGGACAACCTACAGAAGTCTCAGTTCTATAAAGGCCTCCCCAAAGTCCTTCCCCAACTGCCCAAGGTACATGCTTGTATATTTTGCAAAAGGAAATGTAGTGTATATTGGGTTGGAAAGGCTTGCAATGCCCTCCAATGAAAACGCAGTATTACAGTCTGAAGTCGTTGCTTCTTCAACCTTTTGCAGAGAGTGGTGGTGTATCGAATCTTGCCGTCATTGACCTCTGAGTTTGTCAACCCGGACATGGTTCCCTTCGTGCTGCCCAATGTTCTGCTGATTGCAGAGGAGTGCACAAAGGAGGAGTACATTCGTCTCATCCTGCCTGACCTCACACCTGTTTTCAAACAGCAAGAGCCTATTCAGGTACAAAGGCATAACACACTGACAGGAGGCTCTAGTTACTGAAATAAAGGATTTTTGGATAATATGCTTTTAAGCTAAAACATTGTTTCGTTTGAAAAAACAGTCGTTTTCTCTGGCAATCGTGTGTTTGAGGTTTTGAAAGTGAGATTAAGAGTGAAGAAAATTCTCTGTTTGGGCTCATTCTGTTACTTCATCAATACTTGTCTCTCTCTGTATTTTTCTTTCCATGCCACCTTAGGCTAGTAACATGGTGAGTGGTCTCTGTTGTGAATATACTCCAGTTACATCAGCTAGTGTATTTGTTGTGTTGTCAATGTTGTAGCACTAAAAAAGACGTACTAAAGCCACTGAAATCACAGACTCCACCTACGTCCACTTAACCACCATACTTCTGAGTAGAAGGTAGGACAGTGTCCTCTTGCTTTGACTGTTAAGTGTATCTAACTGTCCCTGTGCTGTGTAGATCCTGCTGATCTTCCTGCAGAAGATGGACCTGCTGCTGACCAAAACACCGCCAGAGGAAATCAAGAACAGCGTGTTGCCTATGGTCTACAGAGCTCTTGGAGCCCCTTCTGTGCAGATCCAGGTACAGGGCTGAACTTCAATGATGTCTATTTTTAGCAGTCGACTTGGATTCCTGGGATTTGTTTTGCTACCCTTTGTCTCTTTGAGTGTTAATCTTGAGAGAACAGAGAGAATAGATGCTGTCCTAGGCATCATAAAAAATGTCATATTTCATGTCTTATCTGCGCCCGAGCAGGAGCTGTGCCTGAACATCATCCCCACGTTTGCCATCCTGATTGACTACCCGTCCATGAAGAACTCCCTCATCCCTCGGATCAAATCAGCCTGCCTGCAGACCTCCTCGCTAGCTGTGAGTCTCGATTAGATATGTTCTGCTCTCAGTGTGCGCCTGCCTCCTCAAAAATTAGATTTTCTATTGTGTTATATCTTTTAACTGTCTTTACTTTTTCCTTCTCCTCTCAATATATATGTACTTTGACTTAATTTGTTCTTTCCCTTGTTACTGTACAGGTACGAGTGAACTCTCTGGTGTGTCTAGGGAAGATTTTGGAATATCTAGACAAGTGGTTTGTCATTGATGAGATCCTGCCCTTCTTACAACAGATCCCCTCTAGAGAACCAGCAGTGCTCATGGGCATCCTCGGTAAAGATGAACCCCCCCCATTCCACTTCCAACTCTTGTGATTCAAAGAGTCAAGCAACCTCTTCTTCTTCTTCTTCTTAATTGTTGGTTACTTTAACTACTTTCTCCTGTCTTTAGGAATCTATAAATGCACTTTCAGCCACAAGAAGCTGGGCATTCCCAAAGAGCACCTCGCTTCAAAGAGCCTGCCCCACCTCGTCTCTCTTAGTATAGACAACAACCTCAATCTGAATCAGGTACTATACAGCCTACACTTACATTACATTTGAAATTCGAATGTAATTCACAAAGAATCCAGTTCTGTCTTAAGCTGCTTTCACACATGCACTGAACTCCAGAGAACCTCTGGACCTTCTCTGGAAAGGCTGTATGTGAGAATGCAAACATCTGTGTTAGACCCTCCAGACTTTCTGGGGAGTTTCTCCAGCCAGGCAGCAGAGTCAAAATCTGCCGAATGAGCCGGTGTGCGAACACAGCAGGAGAACCTCTGCACCAGTTAAAGCCTATGGGGTCGTGGCATTTACCTGCAAATCTGACAAGGACACATCATGTTATCTGCATCTGTTTTTTTCCTATCATCTTTACAATTCAGTTTTATGCAAGTTGCATCTAATTTCATCCACTCTGTTTAGTTTAACTCGTTCATGGCGGTTATACGGGAAATGCTGAGTCGCATGGAGACTGAACACAAGACCAAGTTGGAGCAGCTGCACCTCATGCAGGAGCAGCAGAGGTGTGTGTGTGTGTGTGTGTGTGTGTGTGTGTGTGTGTGTGTGTGTGTGTGTGTGTGTGTGTGTGTGTGTGTGTGTGTGTGTGTGTGTGTGTGTGTGTGTGTGTGTGTGTGTGTGTGTGTGTGTGTGTGTGTGTTCATTTATATCACTTTACACTGTGATTTACACTGTAATACTTTTAACTTGGATTATTAATCAAATAGTCATAAATATTCATGGTAAACCTTCAGAAAAATTTGCTTAGACGCCCGAGGTAATTACATCTCCTTGTTTGACTAATGAGGTTTTTATAAATGAGTCTATCTATGTTCCCTTTGTTTTCTGATTTCTGTTGTCTTTTTTTAACAGGAGTATAAACATTTCAAACCCAGGGCACCAACCAGAGGACACAAAGAGCCCACCAAGCTCCGGCAGCCAGGTGAGAGGTCGATTCCATGTTCAAAGATCAGAGGACACGATTATAAGATCCTGAAAGGGCTGGAAATGTCATGTTTTTAAAATCGCTGTAGTGTAATGATTCAAATGTTTTCTTTCAGATTGACGATATCTTTGGCAGCACAGGGGTTAATGGAAAAGAGAATGGGTCTGCACCAGCTGCAGCAACCTCCCAGCCTAATAGGGTATGGAAATGATCTGCACCTCATTTACACAAAATGTCCCCTTTGCTTTCCAGTTATTTCATGGGCTCTTTCCCCCTGAACCCCCTCTAGATGTCTCTGACTCTCGAGGAGAAACAGCGATTGGCTAAGGAGCAAGAACAAGCAGTCAAACTGAGGAACCAGCAGCCGTTGGCACCACAGACCATCAAACAGGCCGCCACCACCAACTCACAGGTATAAACTGCACAGTGTACCCAAACTCACCATTAAGCTCAAACACTGCTGATTCGTGAAGATCAATCTCACCTTATTTGATGTTGCAGACTAAAGATCTGACCAGCAGCCTTCTCAACATGACGACCCTAAACAGCCTGTCTTTGGCCAACACAGCACGACCAGCCCCAGTGCAGGGCAACACCATGTCGGCCTTTCCCTCCTCCGGCCCTGTGGTTGGCCCCATGGGCACCCCAGTGTCTAATGGCTTCAATGCACCTATGGGCTTCCAGACAGGGGGCATGGGGATGGGCATGCGGCCCACCGGCCCTGGCCTCTATGGCGGCATGGCCACCACCACCAGCACCCCAAACTTTGGCGCGCTGACACAGAATCACCCATCCATTGGGCAGACAAACAAAGCTCCCGACATGTCAGCCCTGGACAGTCTTTTTACATCCAGCAAACCCAAAGTCAGCCTCAACCAAATGGGTCCCATAGCCGCACCTGCAACCAACGCACCCTGGCTCAATCAGTACGGTTCTGCCCAGAACGCTCAAACTCAGATGCAGGGTGTGCCAGTAGGTTCTGGAGGAGTGCCCACTGGGTTTGGGATGCAAGCAAACCCCTTTTTCAGCCCACAGAACTTTTCTCAACCTGCTGCTGCCCCAAGTATGAACCAAAGTGGAGTTAAACATAGTGCATCTGTCAACAATGACCTCAAAGACTTATTTGGGTAAATTTATGTGAACGGATGGCAGGTGAAGTATCTTATTTTAATAACTTTAGATAGAAGAGCCTTGAATTCTCACAGAAAAAGACTGATTGAATGTGAAGATTTGAAATCCCTTCAAGGATGTTGCTGTCTGTATTTTTAAATTCAACCTGGTTTCAAATTCTCAATGTTGCTCACATTCTGCTGGCGACTTAACCTGCACCTGAATTCAATATCTACCTGACCAGAAGGACTAAAAGGTTGTGGTGGGAACTTCTTCTATACTGTGTTCTTTAAATGCTGAGGTTTTCTTACTGTTTTGTACTCAAAATTCCTGGGAGTCCAAATGGCATTGGGTTGAGATGAATCCCAACTCAGTTTATTCAGGAAGGTGTTTGTGTGCATATCATGAATGAGTGTTTATCTCCTCTCGAAACAAGCTGCAGAATCAGAATCATCCCCAAGGTGGCGCACATCTGCTCACTTTCAGGCTACTTTAAACCTTTTATTGTGTCTCCAGGCTGCTTTAGGATTCGCTGCATGTCAAAATTGATCAGACTGTTTTATGGCTTGAAAAACAAATACTGTACTGCATACACCAAAATGAGCCCAGTGGGAGGTGACTGATCTGCATCCAGGAAGCTCCTCTGTGGGCACAGGGAGGGGGGGTGTAGAAAGCAAGCAGCCCAGCAGATGTGGGTTAGATGGGGCAAACAAGAGCAGCCCCTCTGCAGTCCGTCACCTTGGCAACCGTTTCTCTGCAGCACCTCCATTTAGAGAGCACAGGTTGGATTTACGGTCCAGTCTGTTCTTCATTTTTCCCACAGAGCTGTCCCCCCCCCCCCCCCATATCACTTAATTAAAAAGGGAAAGATTGTTTTTGTCAGGTCAATGTGTAAAACCACCACTTCACCTTCTTTTGTTAAAGCAACACTATGCAACTTTTTAACCTTAAAACAGCAGCTTCAGAAGTCATTAAAAAAACCTGCGTTTATCTCCAATATCCAGTGAGGAAACTTTTTAAATATGAAGAATTCAACGGAGATTGTGGCGGCTCTTCTGGCTCAGGAAGCTGGGGATCATGGGTATTATCCACCGTTCAACAAGTTTTCTTTATGAAAAAACCTCTTGATCTCCTGAATTTGGAGCCCAGCAGAATGAATAACCACATGTGGCTGCAGGGGGCGCTGCTGGTCACAAAATTACATAGTGTTGCTTGGACAACAAACATTGAATCAGTGTCTGCAAATGCGGTTTGAGTCTGATTGTGGGTTATGATATGTTGCCATCTATCATACCAGTGTCTTTTTGGAGAGATGCAAATTTTACAAGCGATTTAATCTTTCTTTTTTCAAAGATCACATCCGCTGCTTAGGCTGCTGTGCCTTACATGGGTACATGTGTCGAACTAGACAGACGGCACTCATCTGTTACTGGAGTATTAATATTTTCCCTGTTAATCAGCTGTCTGCTTTTCAAACTACTTACTTTATCGCATGTTACTGATCTCGACCACTAAATCATTCCCGATTATTTCAGCGACCAATAACTTTTTATTTTCCGCAGCTGGATTCCTTCAATCGACCATTTCTGTTGATTTTGTACAGGTAAAGATATCATTCTATATTTTGATTTCAGCACTTTTCAGCTGTCAGAGGACATGTGCTGGCGACATAGTAGGAAGTGTAAATATATAGTCATTTAAAAAAGCTGTCGCTCTGTGAGGGGCCCTGGCTTTTTTATGTTCTGTTGATAGTGGTGAAGAGGCCTTAGATGAGTCGTGTGCAATAATCCTTCTCGGTTGTTGAGGGTGGAAATTGATTTGCTCGAGCAGCTTTATTTCCTACAGGAACGTCATAATCTTTCTGATTTCCTAAACGTGCGTAGTGTTGATCTGTGCCCATTCTAAATCGTACACTTTTGAAATGGCACCATTTAAAGTTTTTTTAGATGCACCTGGGACACAGTTTCTGCCGACAGTTATCATTAACACGCTGAAGTGTAACGTCTTCTACCGGATGAACATTTTCGTTGCCACCCGTACCGGGTGAGCCGTCTCTCCAACTGCATGGCATCTGCACGCTCATGAATTTGACTTTTCAGGTTCTGATAATTCCCCCATTGTTGTCATACACTGCAAAAAAAAAACGTGTCTGAGGTTGAAATCTGTTTCATCACTAGAATCAACATGCACTGTGGTAGTTTTGATTTGGTCTTTGCAGCGCGTCTCACACACTTCCTGGCAGAAACCCCCCCTGAAAACTAAAATCTTATTCTTCTACGAGATTGTTTGTAAACTACTGCTGTCAAATACGTGTTGTGTGGCCTGTGTTCTATGTGTTGAGGTGCTGATCTCTGAGGTGGCTCAATGAAAATCTGTACATATAAAGGACAAGTACACAATCTGTACTCTCAGAGCATGGTCATTATTTGCACAACATATGAAACAAACTAGAATTACCGCACTGTGGTTTTCTGCCTCCGTCAATCTGCTGTTTCCGTTCACATTATTTTTTCACACAGTTTTTTCTTATCACCAGATAACCATACAAAAAGAACAGCGTTAAATTCTCTTTTAAGCATCTTCTGTAGAAGTGTTATAGAAGAACAGTTCTTTGACACCTGTAAAAAGCCATCCCATAATTTAGCTCCCTTTTTATATTTAGTTAAAATTTTTAACATATCTATATAGATATATATCTGTACTCTCTACTCATTTTCAAAACAGGCTCGTTACCTTCGTCTTAATGTATTTGACAGGAGCTATCAATTTTCTTTATTTTGCAAGCGCCGCCTTCCCAACATCAAGACAGATTTCAACTTAAATTGACAATAACACAGAAAAGAGGATTCTTTGTTGTATATCACAGACGTGCGTAACTCGTGTCTGACAATTGTACACATTTCGTCCGGGTTAAAAGTTTCATGCTCACAAATCTTTTCTTGTTTTTACCCCATTTTTACATGATGATCGATAAGGATGAATTAGGTTATTATAAGGAGCCTAATAAGAAGAATAAGAAGACTGTTTGATGTGACAAGATGACAAACACTCCTTATTATACCAGTAGTTAGGGCCCGAGCACCGACAGTGCGAAGGCCCTATTGCTTTTCGTTTGATTAGCAATTCTCCCAAAGAAAACTCACCAAACTACGCAGGCGCGTCAGGCCTGATAAAAGTTTACGTATTTTAAATGTTTGTGGTAAAATGTACCTTCACGAAATTCGGTAAGCACGTGTATCATGACCGGATGAAAAAAAAAGTCCCCGGCACCAATTTGATTAACGCAACAGGAAGTCGGCCATTTTGGATTTTGTGGCCATTTTGGCCGTTTGTTTATTTTAACTAACTCCTCCTACAGCTTCATCAGATCAACGGCAAAATCAAGAGTGATCAGACTGTTTCATTTTTCCCATAGAGCTGCCCCCCCCCCCCCCCCCTCAAATTAAAAATGGAACACAACTTAAAATTACTGTCTTCAATAACCAAATCGTTTCTCTCTCCAGAGGTGAGCCATGTCCCTCTCAAGCTGCCAGATGACTTGTCAGCGGCAAATTGCCTTCGGCTACTTACTGTTGGTGTGTTTCCTGGTCGTTTTATTTACATACTACAAGCCAGAAATCGAGTTCCCGTATTTTAGTGATTATCTGAAGAGAGGCAATCATTCTTGTGTGTGCCCTGTGGAAGCACAGACCCAGGGCTCAAACCCAAACCGTTCCTCGGAGCAGCACGTGGAAGCACCTACCGATGGTCCCAAGCGGATCCAGGACGTGCAGGTGGACGCTGAGCCTGAAACTCTTCTCTTGATTTGGATGTGGCCATTTGGCCAAGAATTCGCACTCCGCTGCGATATGTCCAAATATAAAGGATGCCACTTGACAGATGACAAGTCTCTTTACCACGAAGCCCACGGGGTTTTCATCCACCACAGGGACATTCATGGAAACCTGGAAAACCTGCCGAGTGAGCCACGTCCCTGGTTTCAGAAATGGGTTTGGTGGAACATGGAGTCACCTTCAAACTGTGGAAAATTACCCGGACTTGATAACTTGTTCAACTTGACATCCTGTTATCGCTCAGATTCACATATCCCAGTGCCTTATGGGCATTTGGTGCCACAAACCTCTGATGTGGAATGTTTCCAGCTACCAACCAAGGACAAGTTGGTCTGTTGGATCGTGAGCCACTGGCAAAAGGGGCTAGAAAGAATTCAGTACTACAACGGACTGAAAGAACACATCCAGATAGAAACTTATGGGGGGGCTTTTGGCAAAAATGTAGATGATCAAAACTATGACAGCATTGTATCTAGTTGTAAATTCTACCTCTCCTTTGAAAACTCTCAGCACAAAGATTATATCACAGAGAAGGTATTCAAACCTATGACACTGGGAGCTGTACCTGTAGTTCTGGGCACTTCAAGAGAAAACTACGAGGATCATATCCCAGGCGACTCTTTCATTCATGTCGATGACTTTTCCTCTCCAAAGGAGCTGGCAGAGAGGCTCCTTCACCTCGGCCAGGATACGACTGAATACATGAGATTATTTGACTGGAAAAAGAGGTATAAAGTTAATCAGCCGGTGTTCGGCAGAGACCATGCCTGCAAAACTTGTCGTTACTTACAAGAAAACAGAGGATACCATGCTAGTCATTCTCTTACCAAGTGGTTCTGGGATCAATAGCACTAAATATAAGAGCATTGATCAAAGTATCTTTTAGTTTGGTTCACTGATGAGAATGGGCTCAAGGGAACTTCTTTGGGGAAGGAATCATAATATCAACCAGTATTTCTTGTGGGTTAGGGTGAGGTCGTAGAAGGGTGAGGTCTGGGCCGTGGACGAACTCATTCACTTCTGGAGCGATTTTAATTAAGGGGGCGGATCAAGGAAACAAAATGTTCACCTTCTCTCACATTGCAAGACGAGTCGGATGTACACTATCTAAGTTTGAACTAATGTCAAACAGCTCCATGTTGTTGTGGTGGAATCTGAATTAAGATAGCTTGTGAAATACAAACGGAAACATGAACTTTGTTGAATGTGTCTTTATGTGTCGAAATAAAAGTCACAATAAAAGTCCCGAACAGATACACTGCTTATGATGACAGGAAACACAAATTCACTGACCGTGAAATCACGGTTATCGTAAAACCCGTTACTTCCGACATCCCTAACAATAGCCCTACTCGAATGAAGAAATACACCTTGAGTTCCCCCAGGTATGTGGGCAGAAACAGAAACAATTGATTTTGTCTTCAAAATTTGATTATTTAAACTGTGACTAACTTAAAGGTCCCGTGTGAAGAGTTTGGTGTAAGGATCTATTGGCAGAAATTCAATATGAAATAATCCTAGTGATGTTTTCACTTGTGTGTTTCATCTAAATTGTACAAATTGCTGTTTTCTTTACTCTAGAATGGGCCCTTTATTTTTAATTATATTTACATATGGAGCGGGTCCTCTCTACGGAGGCAGCCATGTCATATCACTGCCATTATGTGACACATTTTGTACAGTGCAATACAGAACATGTGCAATTGAAGTTTTTAACTCTTGACTTTAAACTTATTTATATAGTTTTTACATGTCTGTTTTTTTAAGTGTGTATGTGATCCACTGTTTTTGATGTGTGTGTGTGTGTATGTGTGATCCACTGGAGACACTTCATTTCATTGTGCACTGTACAATGACAATAAAGGCATTGAATTGAATGTTATTGTGTCTTGCTAATTGCACACATGTAAATATGATGCATTACTTAGTCTCTCTGAAAGGTAGCTAAGGAGTGGCAGTCATTGTGTGGGTGATGATGAAACAGGACCAAAGGCTAATTTGTGTAACTCAACTCTAAAAGAAAACATACCATGCTTTTTCAGTGTGTATACTTCGTTATATATACAGTGGGGCAAAAAGTATTTAGTCAGCCACCAATAGTGCAAGTTCTCCCACTTAAAAAGATGAGAGAGGCCTGTAATTTTCATCATAGGTACACTTCAACTATGAGAGACAGAATGGGGGGAAAGAATCCAGGAAATCACATTGTAGGATTTTTAATGAATTAATTGGTAAATTCCTCGGTAAAATCAGTATTTGGTCACCTACAAACAAGCACGATGTGTGTCTCTCACAGACCTGTAACTTCTTCAAGAGGCTCCTCTGTCCTCCACTCGTTACCTGTATTAATGGCACCTGTTTGAACTCGTTATCAGTATAAGAGACACCTGTCCACAATCTCAAACAGTCCCAATTCAAACTCCACTATGGCCGAGACCAAAGAGCTGTCAAAGGACACCACAAACTAAACTGTAGACCTGCACCAGGCTGGGAAGACTGAATCTGCAATAGGTAAGCAGCTTGGTGTGAAGAAATCAACTGTGGGAGCAATTATTAGAAAATGGAAGACATACAAGACCACTGATAATCTCCCTCGATCTGGGGCTCCACGCAAGATCTCACCCCGTGGGGTCAAAATGATCACAAGAACGGTGAACAAAAATCCCAGAACCACACGGGGGGACCTAGTGAATGACCTGCAGAGAGCTGGGACCAAAGTAACAAAGGCTACCATCTGTAACACACTACGCCGCCAGGGACTCAAATCCTGCAGTGCCAGACGTGTCCCCTGCTTAAGCCAGTACATGTCCAGGCCCGTCTGAAGTTTGCTAGAGAGCATTTGGATGATCCAGAAGAGGATTGGGAGAATGTCATATGGTCAGATGAAACCAAAATAGAACTTTTTGGTAAAAACTCAACTCGTCGTGTTGCATCCAAAGAACACCATACCTACTGTGAAGCATGGGGGTGGAAACATCATGCTTTGGGGCTGTTTTTCTGCAAGGGGACCAGGACGACTGATCCGTGTAAAGGAAAGAATGAATGGGGCCATGTATCGTGAGATTTTGAGTGAAAACCTCCTTCCATCAGCAAGGGCATTGAAGATGAAACGTGGCTGGGTCTTTCAGCATGACAATGATCCCAAACACACCGCCCGGGCAACGAAGGAGTGGCTTCGTAAGAAGCATTTCAAGGTCCTGGAGTGGCCTAGCCAGTCTCCAGATCTCAACCCCATAGAAAATCGGTGGAGGGAGTTGAAAGTCCGTGTTGCCCAGCGACAGCCCAAAACATCACTGCTCTAGAGGAGATCTGCATGGAGGAATGGGCCAGAATACCAGCAACAGTGTGTGGAAAGCTTGTGAAGACTTACAGAAAACCTTTGACCTCTGTCATTGCCAACAAAGGGTATATAACAAAGTATTGAGATAAACTTTTGTTATTGACCAAATACTTGTTTTCCACCATAATTTGCAAATAAATTCTTTAAAAATCAGACAATGTGATTTTCTGGATTTTTTTTTTTCTCATTTTGTCTCTCATAGTTGAGGTATACCTATGATGAAAATTACAGGCCTCATCTTTTTAAGTGGGAGAACTTGCACAATTGGTGGCTGACTAAATACTTTTTTGCCTCACTGTGTATGTGTGTATATATATATATATATCTCTTTCTCACTAGTGATGGATTGTAAAATAAAAGTGGAATGAATGGTAGGTGATCCGTAGTGAATAATACTGTACGGGTCAGTTTTGACCCACGTGTGTAAAAGTGATGTAGAAATACAACATTTACGTATGTTTATAAAGTAAAAAAGGAAAAAGGAAAATTATTATTTAAGAATATTAAATGATAAGATACATTTATTTCAAAAACACAGGAAATGAATACGGGTCATTTTTGACCCATGTTGTGCAATAGAAGGGAAGTGATACCTAAATTATTTTTATTCCAAAAAAATAACAAAGTAAAAATTGATATAAGGATTAATTTGGGAATACATGAAATAGTGAATGATGAAATTCCTTCACTGCAAAGTTATGGAAAATAAAAACTGAGCAGAGTCACTTTTGACCCATGTTGTGTATCAAAGGGTTAAGATGAAAGAATAACACGTGTTTGTGACTCACTATTTAACTCAGTCTCCTTTAAACAGGTTCTGATTGTTGTCTTTAAACCTCTTTCCTTAAGTCTTGCGAGGCCGAACAAGAAGAGCAACGAATCCTGGAACAGTTCATTTGTGTTTTTATCTAGATTGTTTTTTATTAACTAATCTTTTATAGGAGAACTAAATTTGTTTAAACACGACCGTAATTGTCTGGCAGAAATATGTGTGAAGTGCTCTTTTTTTAAAACAGCATTAAACTTCAACTTCCTTAAGACTGCCTACTCAGAGTGGTGCAGTATGATATTTCAGATTCATGTTCAACCATTTGAGTACAGATAGATTTGAGATATGAGCCCATGAGTCTTTGCCAGGACAGTAGTGAAAGCTCTGTGCCATCTAGTGGCATTTTAATATGCCCCAGTAGGAAAGCTCCATCCAATACATTATACTGTAACAGTGTTGCTTGAACAAACAAACATTGAATCATGTCTATAATGCAGTATGAAGCGGTGTGTGTCGATGTGGATTATGATGTGTTGACCGTTACATTTTTCCACAGAACCGGTTGAAAATTTTTAAAAACTCTTTGGACTCCAAAGTTCCAAAGAGTGGAGTTCTGACAGAACAGCCAGTCACCTTTGAGAAGTTCCTTCACTTAGGACCTAAGGCTAGGTCCTAAAATCCAAAATTTACAGAGAGGACCTTGAACATCTGCAAAAAAATCTGAAAATCAATTCTAAAATGCACTGAAAGCTTAAACCAGATAGCAGATTTAACAAAGGAAGTCTGTCTGCTGTGTATATGACGTAGACTCTGTTGGCTCAGGCAGGTGAAGAGGGGGAAGCAGAGCAGAGTATTTTGACTTTCTGACTTCAGCCTAGATCTGATAAACTGAAATTTGAATCCTAGATTCCAGAGGTTGATAGAGAATGTGTGATGTGACAAACGAGACCTGTTCAACCTGTTGACCTAAGTTTTACTAGGGGAAGTGCACAGAGCCTCAACGTATGCTGTTTTTGCCCCTTAAAATGTAAATGTTTTTCTGAATCACTTTAGATAGATGGTACTTTAGATCTATAGATCTTGTACTTTATTGTCAATACATCATCTAGAGGCTATATCCAGTTGGGAAAACATTACCTTACGTGCGCTGAGTGAAATGTGGGCACTGCCATCAAACCAGGTGATGGTGATCAAAAGACATTCCTACGAGTGACGCAACAGCTTGCCTTATAAAAAAACAATCGAGTCAAACTGTAACCAGAGATTAAAGAGAGCGGGACATCCCAGTCATTGTTATCTACCTGTGCTTTTTCTACATCAAGGTGAGACTGTTGCTTCATGTTTGTAGCGAACTGATTAGTGGGCTCAAAATCAAGCTCGAGTCACAACCTGTGTATACAGAAATGTTCAAATTAAAAATGGAACACAACTTAAAATTACTGTCTTCAATAACCAAATCGTTTCTCTTCCAGAGGTGAGCCATGTCCCTCTCAAGCTGCCAGATTACTCGTCAGCGGAAAATTGGCTTCGGCTGCTTACTGTTGGTGTGTTTCCTGGTCGTTTTATTTACATACTACAAGCCAGAAATCGAGTTCCCGGATTTTAGTGATTATCTGAAGAGAGGCAATCATTCTTGTGTGTGCCCTGTGGAAGCACAGACCCAGGGCTCAAACCCAAACCGTTCCTCGGAGCAGCACGTGGAAGCACCTACCGATGGTCCCAAGCGGATCCAGGACGTGCAGGTGGACGCTGAGCCTGAAACTCTTCTCTTGATTTGGATGTGGCCATTTGGCCACGAATTCGATCTCCGCTGCGATATGTCCAAATATAAAGGATGCCGCTTGACAGATGACAAGTCTCTTTACCACGAAGCCCACGGGGTTTTCATCCACCACAGGGACATTCATGGAAACCTGGAAAACCTGCCGAGTGAGCCACGTCCCTGGTTTCAGAAATGGGTTTGGTGGAACATGGAGTCACCTTCAAACTGTGAAAAATTACCCGGACTTGATAACGTGTTCAACTTGACATCCTGTTATCGCTCAGATTCAGATATCCCAGCGCCTTATGGGCATTTGGTGCTACAAACCTCTGAGGTGGAAAGTTTCCAGCTGCCAACCAAGGACAAGTTGGTCTGTTGGATCGTGAGCAACTGGAATGATAACTACAAAAGAGTTCAGTACTACAACGAACTGAAAGAACACATCCAGATAGAAACTTATGGGAAGGCTTTTGGCAAAAATGTAGATGATCAAAACTATGACAGCATTGTATCTAGTTGTAAATTCTACCTCTCCTTTGAAAACTCTCAGCACAAAGATTATATCACAGAGAAGGTATTCAAACCTATGACACTGGGAGCTGTACCTGTAGTTCTGGGCACTTCAAGAGAAAACTACGAGGATCATATCCCAGGCGACTCTTTCATTCATGTCGATGACTTTTCCTCTCCAAAGGAGCTGGCAGAGAGGCTCCTTCACCTTGGCCAGGATACGACTGAATACATGAGATTCTTTGACTGGAAAAAGAGGTATAAAGTTAATCAGCCGGTGTTCGGCAGAGACCATGCCTGCAAAACTTGTCGTTACTTACAAGAAAACAGAGGATACCATGCTAGTCATTCTCTTACCAAGTGGTTCTGGGATCAATAGCACTAAATATAAGAGCATTGATCAAAGTATCTTTTAATTTGGTTCACTGATGAGAATGGGCTCAAGGGAACTTCTTTGGGGAAGGAATCATAATATCAACCAGTATTTCTTGTGGGTTAGGGTGAGGTCGTAGAATGGTGAGGTCTGGGCCGTGGACGAACTCATTCACTTCTGGAGGGGGCGGATCAAGGAAACAAAATGTTCACCTTCTCTCACATTGCAAGACGAGTCGGATGTACACTATCTAAGTTTGAACTAATGTCAAACAGCTCCATGTTGTTGTGGTGGAATCTGAATTAAGATAGCTTGTGAAATACAAACGGAAACATGAACTTTGTTGAATGTGTCTTTATGTGTCGAAATAAAAGTCACAATAAAAGTCCCGAACAGATACACTGCTTATGATGACAGGAAACACAGATTCACTGACCGTGAAATCACGGTTATCGTAAAACCCGTTACTTCCGACATCCCTAACAATAGCCCTACTCGAATGAGGAAATGCACCTTGAGTTCCCCCAGGTATGTGGGCAGAAACAGAAACTTCATTTCATTGTGCACTGTACAATGACAATAAAGGCATTGAATTGAATGTTATTGTGTCTTGCTAATTGCACACATGTAAATATGATGCATTACTTAGTCTCTCTGAAAGGTAGCTAAGGAGTGGCAGTCATTGTGTGGGTGATGATGAAACAGGACCAAAGGCTAATTTGTGTAACTCAACTCTAAAAGAAAACATACCATGCTTTTTCAGTGTGTATACTTCGTTATATATATATATATATATATTTCTCTTTCTCACTAGTAATGGATTGTAAAATAAAAGTGGAATGAATGGTAGGTGATCCGTGGTGAATACATACTGTACGGGTCATTTCTGACCCACGTGTGTAAAAGTGATGTAGAAATACAAAATTTACGTATGTTTATAAAGTAAGAAAGGAAAAAGGAAAATTATTATTTAAGAATATTAAATGATAAGATACATTTATTTCAATAACACAGGAAATGAATACGGGTCATTTTTGACCCATGTTGTGCATTAGAAGGGAAGTGATACCTAAATTATTTTTATTCCAAAAAAATAACAAAGTAAAAATTGAAATAAGGATTAATTTGGGAATACCTGAAATAGTGAATGATGAAATTCCTTCACTGCAAAGATATGGGAAATAAAAACTGAGCAGAGTCACTTTTGACCCATGTTGTGTATCAAAGGGTTAAGATGAAAGAATAACACGTGTTTGTGACTCACTATTTAACTCAGTCTCCTTTAAACAGGTTCTGATTGTTGTCTGTAAACCTCTTTCCTTAACTCTTGCAAGGCCGAACAAGAAGAGCAACGAATCCTGGAACAGTTCATTTGTGTTTGTATCTAGATTGTTTGTTATTAACTAATCTTTTATAGGAGAACTAAATTTGTTTAAACACGACCGTAATTGTCTGGCAGAAATATGTGTGAAGTGCTCTTTTTTAAAAACAGCATTAAACTTCAACTTCCTAAGACGTGCACTCTCAGAGTTGTGCAGTATGATATTTCAGATACATGTACAACCATTTGAGTACAGATAGATTTTGAGATATTGAGCCCAGTGAGTCTTTGCCAGGACAGTAGTGAAAGCTCTGGTGCCATCTAGTGGCCATTTTAATATGCCCCAGTAGGAAAGATCCATCCACATACAGTATACTGTATACAGTGTTGCTTGAACAACAAACATTGAATCAGTGTCTGTAAATGCAGTATGAGCGGTGTGTGTCTGATTGTGGGTTATGATGTGTTGACAGTTACAATTTTTCCACAGACTCGGTTGAAATTTTAGAAAATTCTTTGGACTCCAAAGTTCCAAAGAGTGGGAGTTCTGACAGAACAGGCCCAGTCACCTTTGAGAAGGTCCTTCACTTAGGACCTGAGGCTAGGTCCTAAAATCCAAAATGTACAGAGAGGACCTTGAAAATCTGCAAAAAAATCTGCAATCTGAAAATCAATTCATCGGACCACCCGTTATGATGCCTCGAAGAACGATTTTTTTATGGTTCTTCCAGCCACTTCTGGAGAACCTCTTGCTAAAAGTGTCTTCATTGAACTAAAAATGATTCTTCTACGCAGCAGAATCTACGGCATCACTCAGGAAAAAAACATTTTGGTTCCAGTTAGCACCTTTTTTTTCTCTGTAAACAGGAGATTACCTGAGGGAATCCATTCAAACAGAGAATAAGGAACATGGAGAGGGAGTCATCCCTGCACACATTCTCTCTGTGTTCATTTTGTATAGAGTAGAGTAGCAGTCAATATACAGGACAACAGAAGACCTGAGGAACAAAGACATTTGGACGAGCTGGAAGCTATTCTGTTGGTTCGGGCAGGTGAAGAGACGTGAGGGAAGGAGATTCTTTTTGACTTTTCAAGCCTAGATCTGTTAAGCTGAAGAAGGATTCGCAATGTTCTTGTAGAACAGATAGTTGGCAAATACCTTTCAAACGAGAGAGAGGAACCTGTTCAACCTGTCAACCTCTAAACGCAGACCTCTAAACGTACCCTGTCCCTTATTATTAAGTGAAATTACTCGTTATGCATCCTGTCCTTTGTTGTCAATATATTATCTACTTGACACCTCTGGTGGGAACAGTGGGAATCTGGAGTCACATGTGGCCACCGCAATAACCAGAAGACATCATTTTGGTGAAGATATTCAAATGACATGACTGAAATTCCTGTTAGAGTGACACACCAGCTCGTCAAACAGAAGCACAGACGCGCCTTGGACAGAGACATAAAGAGAGGGGGACATCACAGTCATTATCCACCTGTGCTTTTCTACATTAAGGTGAGACTGCTGCTTCATGTTTCTAGCTTTACCTTAATGGAGTCTCTGTACAATTTTCATACATTTTATAAAACTTACATTTTAAATTGTAAAAGTACTGAGCAGTTTGGTTTAATGCGCGGAAGAAATTCTGACCGTCTCTTGTAAATTGTGCCTCACTTGTGTTTCTCGAAACACAAGTCATTCGGCAGCCACGTACAACATTTAAACTCCTGAACGATTGACTGAGAAAGGACACAGGTATTATAATAAGTTTTTTTTTGTAAAGAAAATGTCCAATAACACCACCAAGTTGCGCAACAATTGCTGCAGGTCACTTTTACAGTGTAAAAGCTGAAACTGTTAAAGGCAGATTTAGAAGTTGAAAAAAAAAATACAGTTATTATATTAACTGATTAGTGGGCTCAAATCAAGCTGGAGTAACAACCTGTTCATACAGAAATGTTCAAATAAAAAAAAAATGTTTCCAAATCAAATGTTCTGTCTTCTATAACCAGATCGTTTCTCTCTCCAGAGGTGAGCCATGTCCCTCTCAAGCTGCCAGATGCCTCGTCCGCGACAAATTGGCTTCGGCTGCTTACTGTTGGTGTGTTTCCTGGTCGTTTTATTTACATACTACAAGCCAGAAATCGAGTTCCCGGATTTTAGTGATTATCTGAAGAGAGGCAATCATTCTTGTGTGTGCCCTGTGGAAGCACAGACCCAGGGCTCAAACCCAAACCGTTCCTCGGAGCAGCACGTGGAAGCACCTACCGATGGTCCCAAGCGGATCCAGGACGTGCAGGTGGATGCTGAGCCTGAAACTCTTCTCTTGATTTGGATGTGGCCATTTGGCTACAAATTCGATCTCAGCTGCGATATGTCCAAATATAAAGGATGCCGCTTGACAGATGACAAGTCTCTTTACCACGAAGCCCATGGGGTTTTCATCCACCACAGGGACATTCATGGAAATCTGGAAAACCTGCCGAGTGAGCCACGTCCCTGGTTTCAGAAATGGGTTTGGTGGAACATGGAGTCACCTTCAAACTGTGGAAAATTACCCGGACTTGATAACTTGTTCAACTTGACATCCTGTTATCGCTCAGATTCAGATATCCCAGTGCCTTATGGGCATTTGGTGCCACAAACCTCTGAGGTGGAAAGTTTCCAGCTGCCAACCAAGGACAAGTTGGTCTGTTGGATCGTGAGCCTGGCAAAGGTGACTAAAAGAGTTCAGTACTACAACGACTGAAAGAACACATCCAGATAGAAACTTATGGGAAGTCTTTTGGCAAAAATGTAGATGTTCAAAACTATGACAGCATTGTATCTAGTTGTAAATTCTACCTCTCCTTTGAAAACTCTCAGCACAAAGATTATATGACAGAGAAGGTATTCAAACCTATGACACTGGGAGCTGTACCTGTAGTTCTGGGCACTTCAAGAGAAAACTACGAGGATCATATCCCAGGAGACTCTTTCATTCATGTCGATGACTTTTCCTCTCCAAAGGAGCTGGCAGAGAGGCTCCTTCACCTAGGCCAGGATACGACTGAATACATGAGATTCTTTGACTGGAAAAAGAGATATAAAGTTAATCATACGGTGTTCGGCAGAGACATGCCTGCAAGCTTGTCGTTACTTACAAGAAAACAGAGGATACCATGCTAGTCATTCTCTTACCAAGTGGTTCTGGGATCAATAGCACTAAATATAAGAGCATTGATCAAAGTATCTTTTAGTTTGGTTCACTGATGAGAATGAGCTCAAGGGAACTTCTTTGGGGAAGGAATCATAATATCAACCAGTATTTCTTGTGGGTTAGGGTGAGGTCGTAGAAGGGTGAGGTCTGGGCCGTGGACGAACTCATTCACTTCTGGAGCGATTTTAATTAAGGGGGCGGATCAAGGAAACAAAATGTATCACCTTCTCTCACATTGCAAGACAGGGTGTCTTTACAAATCTTTTGTGTATATCTTAAGAAATTGGGAATTTTTAAGAAATGTGAGCCGAGTACAATTGGATGCAGATATGGATGTACACTATCTAAGTTTGAACTAATGTCAAACAGCTCCATGTTGTCAAGATAGCTTGTGAAATACAAACTGATAAATATACTTTGTTGAATGTGTCTTTATGTGTGTTTTTCACGAGGTAACAAATTGTCACATCCTTCATGACACGTTGCCATTATAATGTTGATTACGGTGGTTCTACATTGTTTTGATTATAACTGTTTCCCTCATGCAGTGCAGCAGCATTATCACCAGGTTCTCTACATCGTCAACAGTCTCCTTTAAACAGATTCTGATTGTTGTCTGTAAACCTCTTTCCTTTACTCTTGCAAGGCCTAAAAAGAATAATAATAAATCAATGTTCTTTTTTTAATCTTGATTTTTTTTTGTTATTAACTAATCTTTTATAGGATAAGCACATTTGTTAAATCGAACTCTAAACACGACCGGTAAAAAGAACGTACAAACCTCAGAGAGAGCCACATGTGAGGGATGTTTGGTCACACGAGACTTGGACAGAGAGACTAAAGAGAGGGGGACATCACAGTCATTATCCACCTGTGCTTTTCTACATTAAGGTGAGACTGCTGCTTCATGTTTCTAGCTTTACCTTAATGGAGTCTCTGTACAATTTTCATAAGTTTTATAAAACTTACATGTACATTTTAAATTGTAAAAGTACTGAGCAGTTTGGTTTAATGCGCAGAAGAAATTCTGACTATCTCCTGTAAATTGTGCCGAATAAAGCTGTGATTATTGTTTTTTTTTCTGCTTGTGCGACCCTCTCATGTGAGAACATATGGAGCATTTAAAAAAAAATCTGTTCAAACTGTATGTTCTTCCCATTTATTAAACTGAAAGAAAGAAAAAGCTTTTACCCATTTGGCCTTTGGTTTAAAATCTAATTTGAGTTCAATGTTAGGTTCAATGATGCATTTCTCTAGTTATTAGTTTCTCCCATTATAGTTTGGTCATTTGCGTTTGAGGCTTAAAAATGTCAGCAATCAAAATGTATTATTATATATGTATATTAGTAAATATGACAATTAGTGATGAGGTAGCTTCAGGAATATAGACTTTGTCATTTTAGTAAAAAGTACATGGAAAGGACTGTAACGTCACAGCATAGGATGCGCCGGAATATGGTATGGAATGGTACATGGGTACATATGCAACTGGAATGACGTGCCACTTTCTCGAAACACAAGTCATTCGGTAGCGTTACGTCCCTAAGACGTCTAGGGCATGAGGGACAATCAATTAAAAAACAAACTGGGCCAAAAAGAAGAAACCAGTAGGATGCTTTTAAATGAAACAAGTATTTTATTAAACAACTATAGGGTGAACACAAAACACCCTACCGAAAAACAGAAGGGGAAAAAGAAACACAGCGAAAAACCTAACGAGGAACAATGTCCGTGACTTCAAAAGGAACCTTGGAAACAGCTCCACAGCCCGAACGTCAGCTCCTGCACACAGCACGTCCACACACAGCTTCTCCAAACTGCTGCTTGGCCCACTGGCGACAGATGAGCCCTCTGCTCAGGGTTTTATCGGAGACACCCTGATTCCAGAGTGGCCCCAGCTGTGCCAGTGGAGGTGCTTCAAGAGCAACCCACCTGGAGGAGATGAGAGCGAGAGAGAAGCACAGCACGGCACGTATCAGGCAGCCACGTACAACATTTAAACTCCTGAACGATTGACTGAGAAAGGACACAGGTAATATGAGAAGGGTTTTTTTTGTAAAGGAAATGTCCAATAACACCACCAAGTGGCGCAACAATTGCTGCAGGTCACTTTTACAGTGTAAAAGCTGAAACTGTTAAAGGCAGATTTAGAAGTTGAAAAAAAAAAAAATACAGTTATTATAGTAACTGATTAGTGGGCTCAAAATCAAGCTGGAGTAACAACCTGTTCATACAGAAATGTTCAAATAAAAAAATCAAATGTTCTGTCTTCTATAACCAGATCGTTTCTCTCTCCAGAGGTGAGCCATGTCCCTCTCAAGCTGCCAGATGCCTCGTCCGCGGCCAAATTGCCTTCGGCTGCTTACTGTTGGTGTGTTTCCTGGTCGTTTCTTTGACATACTACAAGCCAGAAATCGAGTTCCCGGATTTTAGTGATTATCTGAAGAGAGGCAATCATTCTTGTGTGTGCCCTGTGGAAGCACAGACCCAGGGCTCAAACCCAAACCGTTCCTCGGAGCAGCACGTGGAAGCACCTACCGATGGTCCCAAGCGGATCCAGGACGTGCAGGTGGACGCTGAGCCTGAAACTCTTCTCTTGATTTGGATGTGGCCATTTGGCTACAAATTCGCACTCCGCTGCGATATGTTCAAATATAAAGGATGCCGCTTGACAGATGACAAGTCTCTTTACCACGAAGCCCACGGGGTTTTCATCCACCACAGGGACATTCATGGAAATCTGGAAAACCTGCCGAGTGAGCCACGTCCCTGGTTTCAGAAATGGGTTTGGATGAACATGGAGTCACCTTCAAACTGTGGAAAATTACCCGGACTTGATAACTTGTTCAACTTGACATCCTGTTATCGCTCAGATTCAGATATCCCAGTGCCTTATGGGTATTTGGTGCCACAAACCTCTGAGGTGGAAAGTTTCCAGCTGCCAACCAAGGACAAGTTGGTCTGTTGGATCGTGAGCCACTGGCAAAAGGGGCTAGAAAGAATTCAGTACTACAACGGACTGAAAGAACACATCCAGATAGAAACTTATGGGAAGTCTTTTGGCAAAAATGTAGATGTTCAAAACTATGACAGCATTGTATCTAGTTGTAAATTCTACCTCTCCTTTGAAAACTCTCAGCACAAAGATTATATCTCAGAGAAGGTATTCAAACCTATGAGACTGGGAACTGTACCTGTAGTTCTGGGCACTTCAAGAGAAAACTACGAGGATCATATCCCAGGCGACTCTTTCATTCATGTCGATGACTTTTCCTCTCCAAAGGAGCTGGCAGAGAGGCTCCTTCACCTTGGCCAGGATACGACTGAATACATGAGATTCTTTGACTGGAAAAAGAGATATAGAATTTATAAGTCACAGTTCGGCAGAGACCATGCCTGCAAAGCTTGTCGTTACTTACAGAAAAACAGAGGATACCATGCTAGTCATTCTCTTAACAAGTGGTTCTGGGATCAATAGCATTAAATACAAGAGCATTGATCAAATTATCTTTTAGTTTGGTTCTGGGGCGATTTTTAATTAAGGGGGCGGATCAAGTAAAAAAAATGTTCACCTTCTCTCACATTGCAAGTCTTTACAAATCTTTTGTGTATATCTTAAGAAATTGTGAATCTTTAAGAAATGTGAGCCGGGTACAATTGGATGCAGATATGGATGTACACTATCTAAGTTTGAACTAATGTCAAACAGCTCCATGTTGTTGTGGTGGAATCTGAATTAAGATAGCTTCTGAAATACAAACTGATATATGAACTTTGTTGAATGTGTCTTTATGTGCATCTTTCACAACGAGGTAACATCGTCACATCCTTCATGACACTTTGCCATTATACTCTTGATTACGGTGGTTCTACATTTTTTTTCATTCATTCCTCAATAGTTTTTCAACCAGTTTGGAATGCAGTCTAAACACGACCGTAATTGTCTGGCAGAAATATGTGGTAAGTGCTCTTTTTTTTTAAAAACGCATTAAACTTCAACTTCATAAGACGTGCACTCTCAGAGTTGTGCAGTATGATATTTCAGATACATGTACAACCATTTGAGTACAGATAGATTTTGAGATATTGAGCCCAGTGAGTCTTTGCCAGTACAGTAGTGAAAGCTCTGGTGCCATCTAGTGGCCATTTTAATATGCCCCAGTAGGAAAAGCTCCATCCACATACAGTATAACAAAAATAATGATGACTGAATGTCATCTAGCGACCTCATTTTGAGCGTCCTGGTGTTGTGGGGGCTTACTGGGACAAAGACAGGGAAATAAGAAGTAGTAGTGGTAGTAATACTAGTTGCCTAGTAGTAGAATAGCTCCTCCAATTGTTTCAAAAGCACATTTAGAAGCGCAACATATATTGCTTATACAGAGACTCTGGTCCCATCTAGTGGCCTTTTTGATACATCAGAGTATAGGAAAAGTATTAATATAGTAAAAATAAATACTATAAATGAAAAATACAGATTGTTTCCAAGCATACATTTTGGCCTCAGGGTTAAATTCAACCAGAAACTGCCTCTTCTGAAAAGGATCTATATTTTTTAACAACATGTTTGTCTAAGTGGATGACTCTCTACTATATTTGGCATAAGTAAAAACTACTTGTTAAGGAAGTAAAATACAGGTGAAATGACCTCAACAGTTTCTGCCACTTTTTTCCTTCTGTCCTTTGTGGACTCTCAGACGTATAACTTTCATTCAGGTATTAAAAGGAGCTACGCCCGCGAGCTAGTTCAGGCAGGCAACTCGGGCTGCGCTGCCCCAATCATGTGATCTACATCATGTGACATACCTCACTCTCCACAACCATCTATAATACACACCCACCTTATCAGTTGGTCTATTTAAGCAGAGAGAAGTATCCCATCATCCCCTTTGCTCGCACTGCTTCTGCAGTATTGCTACCAGTTGCTCCTGCCCCTCCACCACCCCAGCATCCACCTGTAGGCTCTGACGGGGGGGTTACAAGTATTTGCACATCACTCCCATCATTGCTGCGTAATCATATGGGGGAGGGACTAAGTTGGAGCCTAGACGCTTAATATTAAACCTGATCTAGTGATGCATTAAATGTGGGCTGTCTGACTGAACTCTTATTTCATTTCCGCCATTCCTATGTGATCGTTGTCCTTCGACGATGCAGGAAAGTACCAGCTTGTCGACTATCAAAGGACATTTTAGACTCTGCGTTTACAGCATTTTCAGATAAATAAATAAACTTTTTAAGAAACTTGTTTTTCTACTTCAAGGTGAGATCGTTGCTCTCTTCCTCTTATTCAGTGGATTCTAGTGGTGGTTACAGAAGAGTCTGTGAATTGTGCTGAACAAATGGTTATTTAGTTAGTTCATTTCCTTTATAGATTTAAAATCAATTTTGAGATGTTTACAAGAATTTCCCCTTTTTACTTTTGAAGTTGTTTGGTAACACGTTTGTATTACATTTTCAAATATTAAATCCTGCAACAAAGCTCCTGCTCCATATATTTTATACAGTTGCTTTTCTATTCTATGGTTAGATTGATTTTTTTTCAAATCAATCTAACCAATCATCCCTCTGTTCTAATCCTTTTATATGTATGTATGGTGGGCAACACTTTCAAAAAAATGCACATGCAATTTACATTTAATTCATGTGCAGAACATTTAGGTCAAATTAGGTTTTGTGCACTTTATTGAGAAGTGTGTAAATGGGCTTTCAGTGAATGATTGTAGAAACACAGGGTAGCACTTTCCCAAAAAATGTAATACAAGTGTACTTAAAAACTAGAATATCTCAGGATGAATACTTCCCCTGAGGCCCAACAGTCTCCCAATGACACCACATTTAAATTCCCTAGATCCTCTGTTTTATTTGGAGACACACCAACTTGCACACAAATGTATCAGTCATGTCCACGCATTATTCCTGGGACATCTGTGAAAGTGTCAGAACAGACACCCTCAAAATTTTAAAGAAAGTAATATAATAAATATTCCTGGTCTGCTGCTTTCTTCAGATCCATGCCAACATTGAATGGGTTCTTTCTTGGACCATGTCCCATCTGTCCATTAAGTTCCGCAGGAATCTGTCCAGTAGGTTTTGTGTAATTAAACAAACCAACCACCAAACAAAATTAATTTGATCTTGTTGCTTCAGAAAAACTGAGCAGATCTTTTTCTCTTTGCCATTAAAGGTCACACAAAAGAAAGATTATTCAGTGTTTTTTTTAATTTTGAGGTAATGTTTCAGGTATATGCTGCCATGGTGGTTTCCATTTTGTGGCTCTGTTGGCTCAGGCAGGTGAAGTGAGGATTATTTTTGACCTTCTGACTGCAGCCTCAATCTGTGAAACTGATATTTGAATCCCATTGTTCTTGTGACCCAATTGGGAAAAAGACTAGACAGACAACAGAGAGGGTGAGCTCAGTGAAGTACAATACATATCTTGAGGGAAGGGGCCTCAGAACCTGTTCAACCTGTTCATTTTAGCGTAACTAAGTCAAGTGGACAGACTATCAACACCTATGTGTTTCCTCTCAATCCCCTGTTACAGATCGTGTCCTTTATTGCCAATGCAATACCTAGTGGCCACACCCAGCAGGTAAAACATTTACCTTTGACCGGAGTGCAGCTACAAATGTGGGAAGTCATGAAGTCATGAAGTCATTTGTCTGACCCTATTCAAATGACTGTTGTCAGAGTGATGTGCCAGACAGGGAACTAAAACCGAGCGACATTTTCTATCTACCTGCGATTTTCTACACCGAGGTGAGACTGTTTCTTCGTGTCTTTGGCTTTACCTTAATGGAGTCTCCGTACAATTTTCATAGTATCATTTTGAATAGTTATTTTATGTTTGTAAATTGTGCCGAACAAAGCTGTGATTGAGAACATAAAGAGGATAAATCGAGTCTGTTCATACCGTATGTTCATCCGTTTTATTGAACTGAAAGACAGAATAAAACATTTTCTCATTTTGCTTTAGGTTTAAAATCTAATTTGAGTTCAATGTTAGACTTAAAAAGCACTTTAAACGTTTTGAAAACATGTCGGACACCAGTATAAATTGTTAGGTTCAGTAATGCATTTTTGTAGTTATTAGTTACTCCTATTATAGTTCGGTCATTTGTGTTTGATGTAACACACGGTATCTTTGTCCTCTGCTGTTCCTATAGACATGAGCCTATAGTGATAGTCATGGCTGTAAAAGTGTACGGTGCTTCATCTTACTCATGAAGGCACACACCTTGACACTTTCCTCAAAGAAAAGAACAACTCTTTATTAGATTCTGTGCTTTTATTCTTAGTGCAATAGATTGTGACCAAAGTTTGTTGGAAATCTGGCTTTTGTGCAACAAATGTTGAGGCTTACAGATTTTAGGAGTCAAAATGTGTAATGAAGAGAAATTAGATAAAGGCAGGCAGACGAACAGAGAAGTCAAAGAACTGAGCTGAAGCAGGAAGTGAGACTGGGGGAGATTGACGGACACACAGAGGCTGGTGTGATTTGGACAAGCGATATGTTTAATATTACTAAACTTAAATAAACAGACAACCAGCGCTCTGTAGCAGCGGTGACCAGGACTCATCCCCATCAATGATGTTGTTGTTCACAACAACAGTGCCTCATTTGCGTCAACATCAGCTTGTCTTTACTCATCACAGCTCAATTACAGCAGGTCACTTTTAAAGTTTCAGAAAGAAAAGCTGCACGTCCAAATTCACACATTCATGTAACTCAGTAGCTGTTAAAGGCAGATTTAGAAATTGAAATAAAAAGTTATATAATATATTGACTGATTAGTGGGCTCAAAATCAAGCTTTAGTAGCAACCTGTGAATACAGAAATGTTCAAATTAAAAATAAAACACAACCTTTTTTCTCTCTCCAGAGGTGAGCCACGTCCCTCTCAAGCTGCCAGATGCCTTGTCCGCGCCAAATTGGCTTCGGCTGCTTACTGTTGGTGTGTTTCCTGGTCGTTTTATTTACATACTACAAGCCAGAAATCGAGTTCCCGGATTTTGGTGATTATCTGAAGAGAGGCAATCAGTCTTGTGTGTGCCCTGTGGAAGCACAGACCCAGGGCTCAAACCCAAACCGTTCCTCGGAGCAGCACGTGGAAGCACCTACCGATGGTCCCAAGCGGATCCAGGACGTGCAGGTGGACGCTGAGCCTGAAACTCTACTCTTGATTTGGATGTGGCCATTTGGCCGCGCATTCGATCTCAGCTGCGATATGTCCAAATATAAAGGATGCCGCTTGACAGATGACAAGTCTCGTTACCACGAAGCCCACGGGGTTTTCATCCACCACAGGGACATTCATGGAAATCTGGAAAACCTGCCGAGTGAGCCACGTCCCTGGTTTCAGAAATGGGTTTGGTGGAACATGGAGTCACCTTCAAACTGTGGAAAATTACCCGGACTTGATAACTTGTTCAACTTGACATCCAGTTATCGCTCAGATTCAGATATCCCAGTGCCTTATGGGCATTTGGTGCCACAAACCTCTGAGGTGGAAAGTTTCCAGCTGCCAACCAAGGACAAGTTGGTCTGTTGGATCGTGAGCAACTGGAATGTGAACTTCAAAAGAGTTCAGTACTACAACGAACTGAAAGAACACATCTACATAGAAACTTATGGGGGGGCTTTTGGCAAAAATGTAGATGATCAAAACTATGACAGCATTGTATCTAGTTGTAAATTCTACCTCTCCTTTGAAAACTCTCAGCACAAAGATTATATGACAGAGAAGGTATTCAAACCTATGACACTGGGAACTGTACCTGTAATTCTGGGCACTTCAAGAGAAAACTACGAGGATCATATCCCAGGCGACTCTTTCATTCATGTCGATGACTTTTCCTCTCCAAAGGAGCTGGCAGAGAGGCTCCTTCACCTTGGCCAGGATACGACTGAATACATGAGATTCTTTGACTGGAGAAAGAGGTATAAAGTTGATCATACGGTGTTCGGCACAGACAATGCCTGCAAAGCTTGTCGTTACTTACAAGAAAACAGAGGATACCATGCTAGTCATTCTCTTACCAAGTGGTTCTGGGATCAATAGCACTAAATATAAGAGCATTGATCAAATTATCTTTTAGTTTGGTTCACTGATGAGAATGGGCTCAAGGGAACTTCTTTGGGGAAGGAATCATAATATTAACTGGATTCTAACCAGGACCCAGTATTTCTTATGAAGGTAGGATTTAAAAACAACTGCTGGATGGATTTCCACTTAAGTAAAAGGAGATTAAGTTTCCGTTGCTCTTTGAATGGTTATGCAAGAACTACTGAACCGATTAAAATGTTTTTAATGATAATTAATATTAATGAATTAATTTATATAAGTGTGACGTTTGGGCCATGGAAGAACTCATTAACTTTTGGAGCAGATGTGAGTTAATGGGCAGATTCAGATTTACATTTTTCTTCTTTTACATTGCAAGACAGGGTGTCGTTATCTTTTATTAGATACTTTTAGATAGGTAATATCTATGAACAGGTACAATTTGAAGTGGATATGGATATATCTGATCTTAATACATGTATATGCAATATATTGTGAAAATGACCAATCAGCCTTGGCATAGTTATGTGCTCTCCAAGTGCCTTTCTAGCTCCCTCCGTCAAGGAGATTATGTTTTCATCTGTCTTTGTCTGATCATTAGCCAGATTTCGCAAAAACTACTGAACGAAATGTTTTGTGTTGGAGTTTGTGTTGGGCATGTCTTTATGTTTTATTTATTTACAGGGAGGTAACAGCTTAACTTCCTTCTTGACAAATAGTTTTGTGTTGGACTTTGTTTTTCGGGTTTGTCTGTCTGGTGTTTGATCACGGATAACACTTTCACGTCCTTCATGACAATTAGTTTCCACCCAGCAGTTCCTAAAATCATTTGGGGTTGCAGGCTCCAAGCTTAGGAAGGCCTGGTCCCTGTAATACGAAGCCAGATTTGCGCTTATCGAGGTAACTTCAGGGTAATTTCTGGGTTTCCTGTCCAACGAAGCTTGTTCACTTCTTATCGGGGGTAAATCAACATGGTACCTTATGCTGAATGGCTAACCTGGACCGGAGCAAGTTAAGTTGGAGATAAGAGATAAAGCAGTAAAAACACAGACTGCAGAATGTCTGCATTGATTTATTATTTCATTACTTAAATTTCTTATTGATGTACTGGGAGTGTGAGCAGCGGAATAACTAGACATAGTACTTTTATCCTTCCCTTTGAGTAGGTTTATACTGTGAAACTAAATATTTATTTGGAATGGGGGATTGATAGTTTACAGATTTACTTTGTTAAAGGCCCCCCCCCCCCCCACCACATGTTTTGTCTGCCTGTGTGTGCATCTGTACAGAGTCCAGTTTGACAGGCTATTGGAGACCATGTGAAATAAATAATGCAAAGCACTTCCTCACATTTTACATACATATTTGGTTGTGAAACCTGTTTTTATCAACTAACGAATGTAACCTCTGGAGTGAAAGAAGGAATTTGCATTTGTGTTTGTTAGTGGGTGTGCTGTGTAAACAAAGGAGCTGATTGTGGACTACAGAAAGAGAAAAGGAGTAGAACACGCACCCCTCTCCATCAACGGGACTACGGTGGAGCGAGTCAGCAGCTTCAGGTTCCTCGGGGTCCACATCAGTGATGACCTGACCTGGACCCACCACACAGACTCCATCAGGAAGACGGCCAGACAGCGGCTCTTCTTCCTCCGCAGGCTGCGGAGGCTCAACATGGATGCCAGGATTCTCTGCAATTTCTACAGGTGCACCATAGAGAGTATCCTGACTGGCTGCATCACCGCCTGGTACGGCAGCTGCACCGCCCTTAACCGCAAGGCTTTGCAGAGGGTGGTGAAGTCTGCCCAGCACATCACCAGGACGGAGCTGCCATCCATGGAGGACCTCTACACCCAGCGGTGCAGGAAGAAGGTCAACCGGATAATCAAAGACCCCTATCACCCCAGCCATAAACTTTTCTGCCTGCTGCCGTCTGGCCGACGGTACCGCAGTATCCGGGCCCGCACCACAAGGCTCAGAGACAGTTTCATCCCCCAGGCCATAAGACTTTTAAACTCCTCCAATCAGTCATAACTCTGGACCTTAGCATATTTGCACTATTGCATATTTGCACTATGGCACACACTTGCACTATTTGTTTTTCTTTAGGTGTATATATATATATTTTAGATATGTATATTTTATTTTAAATTTTGATTGAGCATTGTTATAAGAGAGCCTGAGACCCAAGCATTTCATTGCAAGCGACTGCTTAATGTTATCGTTGTGCATATGACAATAAACTCTTGAATCTTGAATCTTGAACAGTGTTTCCTCAGAGTCTGTGCAGACAGTGTGTGTGGTGTGTGTGTCAAATTAAAGCTCCTTATAAAGGTCATGTGATTAAATGAAACGTCTCATCTTTCATCCAGGAGGCTTCTTCACTTCGGGTCCACACGTGTTGTTAGTAAACAACACACACACACACACACACACACACACACACACACACACACACACACACACACACACACACACACACACACACACACACTCAAACATACACACAATGATGTCACATCCGTAAACAAAGACGTCCCACATGCAGCAGAGCCGGGTGTACCATGTCAATTGAGTGTGGTGCCGTTTGCTGTAAGTAGCCGAATCCCGCCTTAAACACACGGACACCGGCCGTATAGACTCAGATGTGTCGTTATAGAATATACAGTGTAAATGAAACGGAGTCCGTCTGTGTGTTTGCAGAGGAACAACCCCCCCCCCCCCCCCCGCCCCTCTGTCAGTGTGGAATGGTCTCGCCTGCTTGTCCACCGAGCCAGCTGGGACTCGACGGATCTTTAAAGCGCAGAACGGAAAAGCACGAGTCCTCCCTTCGCACCTCAGCCAATTCTAGCCTCGGTCCTCTTTTCCGGACATTTCGAATGAGGTAAAGTCCGTTTCCTTCCGCACACTCGGTTCTGCTCCCGCCGGCGAGCCGATCGGCCCCGGGCTGGGTCGGCAACTTTGTCCACGTTTAGTGTCCTCGCTTCGTCGCGGAGCAGGACAACAACAACAACAACAACAACACCCCCCGAAAGGGACTCGAATAATGTCCGAGAGCAGCAGCGCGGGTGCGGAGCCCTAATGTCCAAAAAGTTAGCGTGAAATTAGCCAAACTCGTGATTCGGGTTCCGGTGGGGACGTTGGGTTCGGACGCCTCTTCGAACCCGAACAACATGGTGGAGTTTGACGTTCAGCAACAACCAAAAGCTGTAAAAGCTGGTTTACTGCGCTGTTAGCCCCGTTTTTATATTGTTAGCATCGCAATAAAATGCTCTGTTTGACATGTATGTGGAGTTGTTGTTGTTGTTGTTGTTGTGGTCTGCATCGGGGGGGATCACGTGTACCCACTTCTCACGAGTGTGTTGATATAACCAAACATTTTCCATGTAGGGGTGAGTGACGGGGGGCTGCAGCCAATGAGGAGAGCAGCCTGCGTGTGTTAGCCCCTCCTCCGCTGCTTTGTTGACATTATGCTGCAGTCGAGTCTGGATCGCAGGAGGCTGTCTTCGTTTCTGCAGGAGTTCGTGTGACAGCAGGTCACCTGTGGCAGAGCAACAGAGACCTCCATCAGATCCGTGTGCTCGTATTAGTGCGTGGGTCATGCATTCGTATTTGGCCGATAAGGATAATCCTGCAGATTGGGATGATGTTGTTCAACCATCCCAACGCACTGATGTATCTTGCAGTCAGCAGTTTGTTGTGTATTTAAGATAAATGAGTCAATATGACAACTAGAAAAGGCATATCTCCGCCAAGGGCCAGTAATCCCCTTATGAAACCACATTTAAATTCACTAGATACATATTTTTTAATGGGATCTGCACCAAATTGCACACACACACACACGTATACATCAGTGCCCTGAATATGCTTGATTTTTGGGATCTGCCTCTTAATCCGTATCAAGATTTAATGGTAATCTGTCTGGTAATTTTGTGCGTAATCCTGTTAACTAACAAGCAAACCTGACAACAGACAAGGGAACAAATATTTATAAATACAACCATTAAGTATTCTCCTGTCCGTCAAACATTAAGGTTTTACTTGGATGTGTTTGTCTGCATTTTACTACTTACTTTAAGTGGATGACAGACAGAGTCCACATAATCTGTAATACATTTTCTGGACTGCACTCCTCCCTTCACTCTGGATAATCTCTGAAAATTGGCCTGCTGCGTTTGCTGTGAACTAGCTGTCAGGTCTAGCAGATGATGTAATGAATGGGCTTTGGGCCACGGCAGGGGGGGTAGACGGAAGTTGCACATGACCCGCACCCACCCCCTCTAACCCCCTCGAGCTATCTTTAAACCAAAAGAGCAGCAAGGGAGTGTGCTTTCAATTTTGGCAGCAGATAACTGAGACCAGAGACAGGTGCAGGAACACCCAAGGGTTTATCTCAGTTTGTTTACACACGGTGCACTAAGGTGTTTGTTTCTTTGTGTGGACGACAGACAGCACCGGTGTAACAGGACCGTTGAGAAGCCCACTGTTGTCTCATGTTGCCCTGGAGACACAATAGACACAGGGCTTTGTTAACCTGAAGGACAACAGGTTTTTGTGGAAACCTGACTTTGCAGATTATCGTCAGCCCCTGTTGCAGCAAACAAACAGTTTAACAGTTTAACAGTTTAACAGTTTAACAGTTACACTGTTAAATACTTGAAAAAGCACAGGTTGAACTAAGGTAGAGTTGAATTTTCTTTGTCTCTCAATACGTCCTAATCTCCCTACTTTGTCTGTACATTCTATCAGCCTTTAGCAACACAGAAAATACTTCTTTGTGGAATAAATTCATGGTTGGTTTTAATCCTTTAATTGGATTTTCTTGGTAACAAAGAATATATAGACTGTCACTGGTTGTGAAGGAAAGAAACACCTACTGACAGGCAGAGTTAGCAAACGTGTTAGGAAATCCAGTGGCTCGTTGTTCACAAACTTGTCATGTTGCAGCTATAACCCAAGATGCCTCTAAATGATGAGCGACCCACCTCCACATCCAGCGCTGAGGACCAAGGCAGTGATGTGGAGTCATCGTCAGAACGCTGCGACAGCATGACGTCTACCGGCTACCTGGACTGCTCCCGTGAAAGCTTCACCAGCGACGGCTCCAGCAAGCATAGCACGCCATCCTGTGAGTTTGTCTCCGGCACCTCTTTCTCTGGGCTCTTGTCCGTACTGTCCACACCGCCGCCGCCGCCGCCATCATGCAGCTCCACCGGTTGCAAACTAATTTCTTTGTTTTTCCACAGCGAGTCCACCCAAAACCTTAACCATGGATGAAGTCATGGAGTCTGTCAGTGACCTCTCCAAACTCAGCCTCGCCCATGAGATCACTGTGAACCGCAACTTCCATCTAGAGCCCGTCAGCCTACCTCAGGACAGGTAAACCAGCTGCCTAAGATCTAGTGTCTCTATTTCTTCTATATTTGATGGTGTTGAGTATATTTCTTATACTGAATATGCATATCAGTTTGTCCTGTTTGCTGATAATGGGAAAAACACCCTCTCACAATGTTAAAGAAAGAAAGTGTGTGGGGGGGGGGGGGACAATGTAATGTTCCATCCTTCCAGGTTTTTTGGTAATGTCGAATTCGATCATTAGAGATTATTAGATAAAATGTTTATTCTGATTGTTCTAAATGGGTGTATTTCTCACAGGTCTTTGGGTATTTTTGTAACTCAAAGTAATACTACTATTTGTTTGTAATGTCTGCTTGTATATTTTTAAGTGAATAAAAACTTTAATTACAAAAAAATAGAAAAGAAAAGCTGGTAAAGGGGTCTGGCACGTGACACTCATGGGATTTCTTTTAGCAAACATGAGATATCACAAACACAGAGGCTCCATTATTTGGCACCAAACTGCCAGAGAAACAGTCAAAACAATGCTGCAACAACACAGTGAAATAAGAAGTTTAGCACTGCACATACTGTTTGTACATTATAAAGGTGTTTTATCCATTAATACAAATGATAAGTATGCAGCCTAAGATCAGGTCAACTTTCTCTATCAAAGTAAAAGAGGTTCAACTGAATTCAGTTCATTCTTTTAATAAAAGCGAGTCTTAACCCTGAAACAGCCTTTGGGAATTGGGTAAGAAAGTAAGGGCCTCGTCACTCTGTAAGTTCTAGGCACAAAAATGACCTCACAATGTCTTTACATGTACACACACACACACACACATGTACATGTCCTTTTCTCCTGTATTCAGTGATTTGTTTGCAGGGATTTTTTTTCCTTCTTGTGGAATAAAAGAATACATGTCACAGTTCTTGGTGCACCCTCCTTGCCAGTGATAACATCAACGACTGACGGTCATGGCAGCTTCTGACAGATGATATACGACGCTCAACCCTTCTTTTTGTGTTTTTCAGTTTATGGAAAATGGTTTCAGACAATGTCCACAAAGCTTTCTGGGACATCCTGGAGGCAGAGCTGAACGATGACCCGCCTGAGTATGGCCAAGCTATCAAACTGTTGGAGGAGATCCGAGAGGTCAGCATGCACACTATGCTGCTTTCAGACATGTACTGAACTCTAGATATCCTCCTGATATTCTCCTGAAGGGATGTGTGTGAGAACGAAAAATATCCAAATCAGTTGTTCCAGACATTTTCCGGGTTTTTTCCAGCTTTTGCCAGCTCTCTAGTAAATTGTCAGGAGAATGTCCGAGTGAGCCCACGTGAGGATACGGCAGGAAAAAAATCCAGAGACTTTACAGTACAGACGACCGTGCGTGTTGATGACATTGCAAACGTGGGACGGAAGGCGCGTGTGTCCCGGACAATCTCGTATGTGAAAGGCAAAAACTCTGGAGAATTTCCAGACTAAATTTGCTGGAGTTCAAGTCTGAAAATGTCTACAGTCTGTTCTTTCCAGCTACACTCAGTAGAAATGAATTTTGCTCTGATTGAAATGTTCCTGATGTTTAGTTATAACCATCTTCTTAAGTTTTTGTTGTAAAATTTTCTCCATCACTTATTTTGTGACTAAAACACGAAGACACAAATCAAGCAAAGTCACAGATGAGTGAACAGATAAATCATTTTCCTCTTTTGACAGATCTTACTGTCATTCCTCAACCCGGGTGCCAATCGAATGAGGACTCAGATCCTGGAGGTGCTGGACATAGACCTGATTCGTAAGCAGGCTGACAACAATGCTGTGGACATCCAGGGACTTGCCTCTTACATTATGACCACCATGGGCAAGATGTGTGCACCGGTCAGGGATGAGGAGATTAAGAATCTGCGGGAAGGCACAGATAACGTTGTGACACTGTTCAGGTAGACACAAAGTTTGTTTTAAAAGCATTTAAAAACGTTCAAGTGCTAAAATCATACATTGACTGGACTGTTTCTTTTCATCAGGCAAATTTTTCGTGTACTGGACTTGATGAAGGCGGATATGGTCAACTTTAGAATTGATAATCTGCGACCGGTGCTGCAGAGACAGAGCGTTGAATATGAGAGGGCAATGTTCCAGAGCATCCTGGAAAAAACACCCAGTAAGTAAACAAGAAATCACTTTTCGCTCTCATACTTTGTTATGATGTTTGTCAAATATTTTTATAGTATTATAAGCTGCTTTAAGCCATGCACTGAACTCTGGGGAACCTCCGGACATTTTCTGAAGGGGCTGTATGCGAGCAGCCAGGCCCCCTAGTAAATATTTTGCAGAATGTCAGAAAACGCCAATGTGAGAACACAGCAGGATAATCTCGCGAGTGGGGTTGTCGATAACAGCTATACTGAGTTAGTATGATAACTTTATTCAGATGCTCTGGACCACACCACCTCCTGGATTAAGTCCGTACTGGAGGAGCTGCAGTCTGCCACAGAGCAGAGTCGGGGGAAAGAGCGAGCTGTGCCGGGGCCTTTCCAGATCCTCAATGCTGCCTTCCTCCATATCCTCATGTGGGACTACAGTAAGAGTCCACTGCCTGAGGTAAGATTGTGTTGAATTTGTGTTTTTAAGAGAGAAAGTTTTAGTTTTTTTCTTTTGTTGGCTTTTATTCATGTAGCTAGTTATTATTCGTGAAATATATAGGTTGAAATGCTTTTGTGGAATAACATTTTTCAAACACCTTACACATAAAACTTTTATCTGAAGCTCTTTTCTAAATGTCTCCTAGGATTCAAAATCTCATCATCGAAAGAACAACAGAAATGTGTGTTTTTACAGAGTGTTACGTGCTGTTAATACGTCTCTGTGAAAACAGTGATGTCCGACTTGTTGCTGTGAGGTTGGGAAACAACCAAATATTGACCTTTTTAAAGGAGCTTGAACTTAGATTGTTGAACTTTGGACAGAGCCAGGCAGAAGCGGGCATCTGGGGGCTCGTTAAAAGAGCTAATGTTGAACTTTTACTGTCTGAATCTGTTTGTAAAGACAGTGATCAACAGAAAGACAACATTACAGACGAGAGACACCACTCTAGTTTAGGCATCAGTTGAGACAGAGAGCCTGGTGTGTCCCCAACAGCTCCAACTGTTAATTTACTCAACACAACAAACTCCATAACCATAAACAAGTGAATTTCCCAAAATGTTGAACTATTTATTTCAGTCTCTTTTCTTGTTTCCCCTTCAGACGTGGATTACAGATGAGGTACGTTTGCGAGAGATTCAATGGAACCTCCAGCAGTGTCAGGCGGTGAACGAGGTGCTGCTCATTGTGTACAGCACAATCGGTGGACCGATCCAGAGTTTACCCTCCCTGTCCGACCGCCTGAAGAGGATGACCAGTGTGTTGCTGGATGGCATGCACAGGACGTCAGTTCACGTTAATTCATCTCTTAACTTATCTGCTGTCTACTTCACATCAAAGAGGAACTCAAACCGTACCTCCTTTCTTCTTCATCTTTAGGGGCTTTAACCTAAGAGAGGCACTAGAGAGCGTCAGTGCTCAGATCTGCTGTGAGCTCGACAAGTCTCTTACCGAGAGGAACTACCCTGCGCTGACCCCGGCGTTGCAGGCCACTCTCGCAGGCCAGATCTGCAGCATCACGCAGAAGGACAATCCCATCCGAACTCTAGTTGGTGAGGCAGAGAGAACACAAAACGCAAAATGAAGATGATAACCAGCCAGAAATCGTGGCTGGGATTTTCTAACCTTGTGTCATTCTTTTACTTTCTGTGCAGAGGATCGTGTGCAGCAGTACTTCATGATGCTCATCTGCAATCCTAAACCACAAGCCAAACTTGAACAGGTACCAGCTGGCTTGACTTCCATAAAGCCAGAACTCGCATTGATGGGAGCAAAGTTCATCACCCTGGTCAACTATAACAAGAGCGTCTATGGACCTTTCTACGCGGATATCATCAGGAAGGTGATGTTCAGCAGCAGCCCACCAGCAGCAAACTCTCCTCAGAGCACGGCTCAGGACGCCGTCGCCTCCAATTAAAACCAAACATTGGCTCAAGGAGTCTTGTAGCTACTTGATATAGCTGAAGCTAAGGAGGTACCACAGCTGCACAGTACTACTGCTTTGCTCAGCCAGTGTTCTCCAATAGTTGGAGTTACCTTCAGTGTATTACAAATGTAGTATTTATCGCTACATTGAGCAGTGAAGGCTCCATTAGGTCAACATTTAATGTGAACCTACATCCTTTGTGATCAATGTTCTTTTATAGGCTTTCCTATGAGCATCCACAGCTTATACCAGACAATGATTCATATCTGAACCAGAGAGAACCTGCATTGTGAGTTTGTCAGTAGACCATAAACTGTATATAAAGATGGACGAAATGGCAGCCCCAAACATAGTAACTGCAGTATAAGTCATAATCCCTGCCTCCTCCATGTTAGCAGATGTGACATTGACCAAACTAAAAAGTCTACATACACGACAAGTTTCTTAGGATCAATTTTTCTTTATTTGGTTCTGTGAAAACAGGCTGAAATTTAAGGATTGACAGCTATGACTGACTCTCGATTGTTCGAGCGTGTGCAGCAGCGGGACCTCACGACTGCGGCTCCATCCCCTGATGCTCCCTCTGGCTCAAAATGATGTCATTGGTGCAAAATGGCAGCGTTCATATCTGCAGTATTTTGGTTTCATATCTGGTTAGTGGGATGATGTGGAGACGTGTCGTCCATCTTTATTTACAGTCTATGCCATTGTCAGTTTCCTGCTTTGTCAGAGGGAAAAAAGGGAAAAACCTTTGTATGTCTGAGACATACAATAAGCTTTATGCAGCAAAGATGAATAAAATTCAAGCATATATATATATGTATGTATCTGTATATCTTAAAAATTAGCAGAGTAGCATTTTACCTATGGTTAACTATGACCGCGATTTAAACATACCAATGCAAATCATGAGGTAGCCCTTTTTCCATTGAATTAGATTTTGATCGTTCTCCCTTTTTTAACCAGCCACAGAACTAAATATTTCTCTGTTTGTAATCCACTGATATTATGCTACACAAGTAATTTAGATCTAGAAATGGATATTTGACTTTAAATAAGCAGTTGTCTGCATGAGTAGCTTTTTGTTTGGATTTTGTCATTTTAGTTTTTGCTTGCGAGTGTTTGTCATATGTTTTAATGTTCTACTCTTTTACTTGCATTCTGATGGCTGAATACTTGTTATATTGATGTAGTTGCAATTATTGTGACATTTTGAGGTACCGTCGTTTTTACATTATTGTTATGTTGGCTGTTGAGGCTGAATTGGTTTTGGAAGGTGCTGAACTCAAAGTGATTTTGTGTCCAAAATCTCTCGCAGACCCAAATATGCACAAAGAAAAAAGCAATTATGTGCTTGGGAAGTTGTTGTCCTCTGTACCACAGTTAATATAATAAAAAAGAGACACACTTGAAGTAGTCGTTGTGTATTTTACGTGTGCGTGTGTGTGTATGCGTGTGCACATGTCTTAGGGGCGTGTGTGTGTTTGGGTTAAGATATGAATTGTGGTTAGGAATGAGACGGTTAAGGATAAAATATTAATTAGTTTGTCTACAATGAATTGAAGTACAAAACCAGAATGCAAAAAACAAGCTACACTGGACTCAAAGTACATAAAATATTCATATTAACATAATATCTGAAATGCACATACAATGCCTATGATTCCGCACAATATATTTACACTCGTAATAACATTGTAAACATGCTGATGAAAATATATATATCGTAATTATCATTAAAAGGACACTAACCACCAGTTTTCTAAATTGTGTGGCTTAGATTAGTGATTGTATTAAACAAATAGACATTAAAGTGAGGTATGCGTAGAAACGTAACATTAAATAATAACTGACAGTCTTTACAGTGAATGTATCAGATATTAAAAATGATAGAAATCATGATTTTTGCTAAGAAAATTAGGAGGGAACAACCCATTTGCAGTACATCCTTAACGATTAAATATGGACCCGATTAAATTCTATTATTTTCTCTAAATGGAAATACATTTTAATTTAATTAATAATAATCTCCCCGTCATTAAAAGTTAATTATTATTCAGAAATGACTTTTGTAACCAGCTTTATGAAGCTCATCTGTTCGAGGCCCCTGTAAACATGCTGTCACCATGCAGCACTGGTACCTTCACAGACCGTCGGGAAAATCTTACAAAACTGCGGTGATTTGATTAAAAGTCAACGCTTTTTGCACGAATAAAGTTGTTTATTACAGATCGTGTGTGTTCAGTCCGGAAGGATCTTTCTGTGAGCTCGTTTTCTGTTTCTTCGCGAGACCGACGCGTCTAAATTGGCCCGAGACAGATTTAAACGAGCACAATCCACGATCCGTGAAGGCAGCATCAGTTTGCCCGGTTACAGGATCGCGAAACGCTTTGAGCTCATTCGGTCACGTGGTGTGAGTCTGGGCCGCGCTATTGGCTGCCGCGGACCGAGGGCAGTTGTTGTTGTTGTGAATCCGGAAGCAGCCCGGCGCTGGGCGTGTAGTCCAACGTAAATACAGGGAAGCAACGAGCCCTTTTCACGCGTCGTCAACTTTAAAACGTGCGGTCACATCCCGGATATTTGCCTTCGACCTACACCTTGGTCGTTCCAGAGAAGACGCTGCCGGTAAGTACCCACAAGTGGTTGCTGTCTTTGTTTCCTCGCAGCAGGTCCGAAGGAGTGAACTTGTTTCGACAAGTACGAGGAGGATGCAGGTGTGAGCTGTTCAAACACGTAACACACACTTGGGTGTATCCCCTGTCCCACGTCCCTGTTGTGGAGATGTGACCTGTCAAAGTCCGGGTCCCTCCTAAAAGTTCCAGTCTTTGTCAGCCCCGCGCAGTAGCTCGCTGGATTCCGATCTGAGACACAAACAATGAACAATGTTCTTCACACGATCCACATCATCATGCCAACACTTCCTTGGGATCCGTGAGGGTGCGGCTCAAGGTGTGCTGATCTGACACAGAAGGTCCCATGTTAAGATCTTTTTAATTCACAATAACAACTTCTCAGACTCCATGGGACCAGCAGGACTCTGCAAGCAAGAGATGTCATCATTTCTTTATATATGTTTGAGGGATGACAAGCAACAAAGGGGCCAAATGAGAGCATCTGCTCAGTGTCTCCCAGTTTATGGAAAACATGTACAAAGATATTTTACAAAATGTGGCTCTTTGTAGAAACAGTTTTTAGACTTCTCTTTCCTCTCGGTGTGGAAAATCTTGAATGTATAGATTTATCCCCCAAAAAGATTGAAAGGTATATTTACTGTTGCAGCAATGCCTGGCAGACCTTTGTGGCTTTAGGGGAAATGAAACCGCTGCGGTGAACCAGGCCTTATCACCCAGTGTCCCCATTAAGGTTCTTGTGACTCAATGAGAGAAAAAACAGAGTGTGTGAAAAGTATTAATAGAAAAGTGGAGTAGCAGCATGTTATTATCTGTGGCTTTGCAACGACACGTTTGAGTGTTTCACTTTCCCCTCATGTGGGCGATTCATCTGTCATTACCCCACGTCATCGCTTTTCCTTGTCTTGATTCTTACTATGCAGTGCGACGGCATCCTGAATGGTCGGTGAGTTACGCAGAGATGGCGCTGGAGGAAGGGGCGCGGAGCTGTCTGCTGCGCTTTCGCCACAGACTGGAGGAAGACATCAAATCCTCGTACCTGATGGACCACATGATCAGTGATGGTGTGATCAATGGAGACGAGGAGGAGAGGATCAGGACTCAGGTGAGCTCTGCACTCAAGTCTCAACAACTGACTGTTTAAGAAGTGAACTGTCAACTTAACTCATAATATATATTATACCGTCCACATCTCATCTCTACTGTCTCTCTCCATCTAGCCCAGCAGAAAGCATCAGGCTGCGGCTCTGCTGGAGCTGCTGCTGAGGAAGGACAACCGGGCCTACATCTCCTTCTACAACGCCCTGGTTAAGGAGGCATATAATGATTTGGCCAACATGCTTCACGATGACCTTCCGCAGGTCTCACACAATGCACACAAGAGCTCCTCTGATGGTTACACATCTCATGGTGAGGAAGGGGGGACATTGTGGGTGGAGAGACTGGAGGTTTGGAAGTTTGTTTTGTGAGTGTGTAGGTGTCTGTGAGTGTGTATTATTAAACCCATAGGTGTTATTTTATGCATGTTGGAAAGTTATACCTTTAATAGCGATCCCCTTCCTGTTTGTATAACAGTCCAGGCGGTGCTGAGTGAAGGCGGTGTGCCACAGAGGCCTGTGGTGTTTGTCAGCCGACCGGAGTTTTTGAACCGGGTCAGAGAGAAACTCTACCAGCTGAAGAAAGAACCTGGCTGGGTCACCATCTTCGGGATGGCTGGCTCAGGCAAATCTGTACTGGCCGCAGAGGCTGTCAGATACCAAAGTATCATTGAAGGTGAGTTATCTTCAACTGATTCACTGAATCAACACTAAAAGCTAAACTAAGGAAATCTCAAGTAATCTTGGAGCGATTCTCATTGTCACTGATGTTACAGTTTCAACACTGTTGCTTAGTCATCAGCTTCGGGTAGCGTCTCACCTCTTTCCCTGTTTGACCTCTGTCTTTTCCCTCTCCGTCCCTCTGCCTCCCTCTGCAGAGTGCTTCCCTGGAGGCGTCCACTGGTTGTCTGTCGGCCAGCTGGACAAACCGGACCTGCTGGTGAAGATCCAGTCGCTGTGTTTCCGCCTGGAGCAGCACCTGGACAACCAGTCTCTCCAGCGCCCCCTCAACTCTCTGGATGAAGCCAAGGAGCGCCTGCGCTTCCTCATGCTGCGCAGATACCCCAGGTTGTCATGCTCAGATCATCGTGATGTGCCTTTTAAAAAATTAAGCAAAACACAAAATTATGAAGAAAATACGATAAATTAAGATATTTGTTTTTCCATTCATTTACTGAGCCATGTGATTTTCAAGGTTTTCAGTAAATAGTGTATTTGATAGCTGCAAGAAGGTCAGATGATATATGTCATTATTTACTTTTATGTACTTTCATTTCTGTTTCCAGTTTATTCCGTCTGATCACTTGAAGGTGTCTATTCTGGATTTTTTTTTTTAGAACTCTGTTGATTCTCGATGATATCTGGGACAGCGCGGTGCTGAAGGTGTTTGATATCCACTGTCGGATTCTTCTGACCACCAGAAACAGAAGCCTCACTAATTCAGTTAGCGGTACGCACCCTGTTGTTTACTCTGCTCACTACACATTTGCAAACTTGAATAAAAGAAACCGTAGAAATTGTGTACACCGTAATTGTGCTATTATTTCATAGGGGCTAAATATGAGGTGGAAGTGGAGAGCGGACTGGATGAAAACAAAGGACTGGAGATACTCGCTCTCTACACTCAAACTAACGCCCTACGACTGCCCGAGGAGGCTCGCAGCATTGTCCGAGAATGTAAAGGTCTGTAAACTGAAACACACTGAACATGCAATCTGTAAAAAGTGCAGATATTATTACGTGTCTAATTTTGGCTTGCAGATAAAACATACACATTCTTATGGGGTTATAGAAGGAAACAAAAACCTCCTAAATTATGCGCCTACAAAAATCTGACGTAAATTAACCTTTAACACCACCAAAAAAATAAAAGCAGTTCAAATTGAGTCCTCCTCAGCTTCTGCCGAACAGATTTTGCCATAACACACAGTTGTTGTCCTCTGCTCCACCGCCATAGGCTCCCCGCTGGTGGTGTCCTTGATCGGGGCCCTGCTCAGGAGAAACCCGACCGCTGGCATTACTACCTCTGCCAGCTGCAGCAGAAGCAGTTCAAGCGCATACGGAAGTCCTCATCTTATGACTACGACGCCCTGGACCAGGCCATGGCTGCGAGCATCGAGGTCCTGCCTGACGAACATCGAGAGCTCTACAAGGACCTCGCTGTGATCGAGAAGGACGTTAAAATCCCAGCGAAGGTTTGGCTTAAACTTAAGTGTTTCTCTGTGGTCGAGCATTAAACAAAATGAAACACGGTTCATTCTGCTACTTGTTGTTCCTTCTCCAAGGTGTTGTCTGTTCTGTGGAACATGGAGCCCGAGGAGGTGGAGGACATTCTCGAGGAGTTTGTCAACAAGTCCCTGCTTTTTGTGGATGCTACAATAAACCCCGCCTGTATTACCTCCACGATCTTCAGCTGGACTTCCTGGTGGAGCAGAACCGTACCCAGCTCGAGGTGACGTCTCAAACTCTTTGATTCTTTCTGTTAAGTGTCAAGTGGTGTCAATTCGACAACTTAAACTTAAAAGCTGAGCTACAGACGTGGTTTTACAATAGAGGTGTTGGTAAGCATAATGCCAACTGGATATAATTAAAACCTTTAACAGTCAACAAGACATCAATCAATTAATATTTTTAATATTTGATTTCAGAGTCTCCACGCTAAAGTGGTGAGTCAGTATCAGCAGCACTACAGAGACGGTCCTCCCATCTTCGGAGACGAGGAGTGTCTTTATTGGATCAGATTTCTGACCTACCACATGGCTAAAGCCAACCTTACCCAGGTAACACACAGACACACACACACACACACACACACACACACACACACACACACACACACACACACACACACCACATGTTAACAGTTATATACAAAACAAAGGAACACACATGTTTTTCTCTTTTTCTCACCATGACTGTCCCCATGTCTTTTCTCATGGTGTCTTTCTGTCCAGGAGCTCTACTCCCTCATGTTTTCTCTGGACTGGGTCAGCACCAAGGCCCAGATAATGGGTCCTGCTCACCTCATCAGTGACTATGTGGAGTATGGACCAATTCTGGACAAAGAGGTCAGCAGATTATCCAACTTTACTTTGCATGAAACAAAGTGTGTGTGTGTGTGGCTGTGAGTTTTTTACCATCACAAGACAAAGATTTAAAGGGTCAGAAGGTAATGGTGTCGCTCACAGCCCTTCATTAAAATGTGAGCTGTATACTATATAAATAAATATACACGAGTCCCTCCCCTCAGGGAAAATACAAGTTTAGAAGTCCATCTGTCCCTCTTGCCCTCTCCATGAAACTTTGTGAATTAAATAAAAAGTGTGACCATCTGTTATATCCCCCCCGAAGTTGTTCGTGATTATCTCCTTTACAAAGATAAGTGTTTTTGCCCTTCCACATTTTGGCTGTCCCCTGGTCCCTGTCCAATTTCCATCACTACAAGAGAGAGGGCAGATTTGATCATAAAAGGTTTATTCGACGCGTGGGGCTACGCAACTGATTAACCAGGACGTGCATCGTAAGAGGACATTGTTCTTCTTTGAGACAACAGTAATATAATCTCAATGTGAGTGCATAATGTTTTCATGAGTAATTTTCAACCTCCTCTCGCACCTCCTAGAGATAAGTGAGTTTATTTATTTTTATAAAAGCACAATTCAAGAGTAACAAAGTGCTTCACTGCAAACTACAAAGACCGCACTGTGGTTGCATGCGTCCGAACAACCAGTGAAGTTTCAGTCAACATAATTTCTTATTTTCTTTCTTACCAGTTACTTTGTGAGTTTAAGTGAACGTTTGTGCTAAATTTGGATTCTCTTGAGGTGTTAAACATTATTTAAAGACCACAAACAAATTAGAAACAGAACATTCATGGGTTTACAATGATTTGATTCACTCTTGTGTTAATATAGAAGCAGTCCAGCATTAGAACAGCAATAACTTACATTCAGAATTAGAATTGTTATCATGTTCAACAATGACAAAGTTTACAATAGGCTCAGCAAACAACTTACATAAGAAACAAGGTCAAACAAGCAAAGAGGATATGGGAAACACACAAGTGTTAGGGTGATAAATATGGAAACTAAAATAAATCATTACACAAAATGACGTGTGAGACCCAGTAATTACACAGCAGTCAAGCTTCTGCCATTAGAGTCTCAAATGAAGAATAGTTGTCCAAAGACATTTGTCGTTTTCCATTTAACAGACTCCAGTGGACTTTTTTCCTTTTCTGTCCTCCCAGAACAGCGAGGTGCGCAGCCAGTTCCAGGAGTTCCTGTCTCTGAACGGCCACCACCTGGAGCAGCGTCCTTTCCCCGACGTGGTGCAGCTGGCCCTGTCTCAGCCACACAGCTCCGAGGTCTACAAGCAGGCTCTGCTGCAGGCACAGGAGCGCACCAGCACGGGGAAACTCTACTTTGACTGGCTGTATGCAAACAGTTTTACACGGTGTTTGATGTGTGCTCAAATTATACGTGCAGATCAGATGTATTATAATTTCCTTCTTGTGAGCACAGTTGCATAGAAGAGTTCTGCAGATGTACATAGTAAGATAAAACGCTAATTGTCACATCACTCATTTGAAGTGACATGGTGAGATAAATGCAATCAAGTCAGTCTCATACTTCAGTTAAATTACTTTATTGCAATTTACATTTTGTAACCTGAACATGCAGAACATTTTATTCTAACTCGCAGCCCTGTCTGCTTTAAAATTGTTATCAGTGATCATGGGTTGTGTATCCTAGTTTTGACTATTCTTTGTGTATTTATGTGTGTGCGTGTGTGTGTGTGTGTGTGTCCAGGAATAAGAGCAGTGTGGAGAGTCTCTCCCGTCTGGTGATCCACCCCCACCAGGGCTCCATCTACTCTGCCTGCTTCTCCCATGACGGAGCCAAGATCGCCACCTGTGGAGCCAGCAAGACACTGGAGGTATCAAAGACTTGTTTCTTTACGAATATATGAACATATATATATATAATTATGTGCGTTTGAGTGTGTGTGAGTCTGTCTGTGTGTGAGAGTGTGTCTGTGTGTTGTGTGTGTGTGTGCAGGAGAGAGATAGAGAGAAAGAAATTGTGAAGGGCAAATAGTTTCCATGGAGACAAAATACTGGAAAATATGAAGGGTGATCCACTCTTAAGGGCAGAAGTTTGTGTATAAAAAAAATTAAAAATTAAAAAAAAGTAATAAAATGGGATTTGTAAAGATAGGGTTGATCTTGTCCTCGGCAACAGATAAGATTAGGGTCTGATTGTTAAATCTTATGATGGTATTGAAGGGTCATATACTTCGGACCTTTGAAACCAGAAGTGAATCTGTAGTAAAGTTGTGCTAATGAGTTCAATCAGTACTTTTACTGCGTATATATGTGTTGTAATTGAACTGCTGTGATCGTACCTGCCTGCTCAGGTGTTTAAAAGCACCACAGGCGAGAAGCTCACAGAGATCCAGGCCCACGATGATGAGGTGCTCTGCTGCTCCTTCTCCCCGGACGACCGTCTCCTAGCAACCTGCTCTAGTGACAGGAAGGTTAAGGTAAGGGGGATTGTCCATCATAACCAGCAACAATCAGGCGAGTAAAATAAAAACCAATGCGAAAATACCTGTATATCATTTGAAACCAGGTTTGGAATGTGGAGCGCGCCATGCTGCTGAGGGTCTTTGAGGAGGAGCACGAGGAGCAGGTCAACCACTGTCAGTTCACCAACACCAAACGACAGGTCCTGCTGGCCACCTGCTCCGACGACAATATCTTGAATGTCAAGGTGAGTGAGTGTGTGAGTTCTTTGTGTTGGCCTGTCCCCTTCTTTCAATATTAGTTTTGGTATAAATTGCACTAAAATTGTAAAATGTCAATAAATATGCGAAAATAAGTTATTGTTCTTTATTAATATTTCTGTAGGTGTGGAACCTCAACAGACCAACCTCCCAGAACACCATGTTTGGTCACATGCAGCCCGTCAACCACTGTTGCTTCTCCCCCGATGACACCTATCTGTCCACGTCTTCTAACGACGGCACTGTGAAGGTGAGTGCTATGAAACTGGATACATGTACAGCTCTCAGGCAAAAACTGTACTTTTCTAAACTGCAGGATTTCTGAGAGTTGAAGAGTATGCCGTATTATTTATAACATCGGCGCAAAAATAATGTTCAGTACAGAAGTCATTGATTTTTGCTGTAAAAAGAGTCTGCTGCTGTCTCCTGGTGGGATATGTCAAGACCAGGATTATCAGATACTAAAAACAGAGAGCATATGTTCTTATGTGATCAGTAGATAAGTTATTTTCTAGTGGGGTCTTTCTTAGTCCAGAGGTAATAAAAGATGCATAGTCATTATCTTTATCCTACATCTGACCAATGAAATAAGACCGTATAACTTATTTAACTTGCACGATATTGTAAAAGCATCTATTTTTACAGTTATAAGGATGTTGACACTTATAGAGATATCGCCAGGAATCACTTCCAAATCTCTACTTTCTCTAAACTCAGTTAAAAAATATACATATACTATATGATGCATCATTTTCGAAAATGTATAATGCCTGTGCAGGTCCTATTCGGTGCTGACCTGCGCCAACGTCTGTGTGTTCTTGTGTGAATGCAGCTGTTTCAGGTGTCGTCCGCCAACGAGTGGAAGACGATCAACGTGAGCGACATGTTTACAGAGAGCGACGAAGCCGTCCTCGTCAGGTGCAGCACCTGGACTGCGGATGGCAAGCGTATCGTATGTGCTGCCAGGAACGGTGTTTTGGTGAGCGTTTTTGGAACGTGAATATTATTCAGAAAAGTATATTTATGCTTTCTTAGTGCAGAGATGCATGCCATTGTTCACTGTGTTGTGTTGTGGGGGGGCGTCGTGCTCGTCTCAGCCGTACAGATAAATATCCATCACCTCGAGGTTCTGTTCGTCGTCGTGTCATTCCGGTGAAGAAGACAGGAACGAGAGGCTGTTTGTCAGGTTGTCTTTTAGAGAGTCTGGAGAGCGCGTGTGTCCTGGTTGCGAATGCGAGCAGCCCCTCCTCTCCAGAGCTCTCCGAAATCAGTCAGTCTTGTCCTGTCATCGGTCTGTCTGCATCCTCCATGTCTTCATTCATTCGTATTCTGGGAAACGACGCAAACACTGCGGCGCTTGTGTCTCTGAGGAAGAGGAGGAGACTCATGATGAAGTTTGCCTCAGGTTTAAATGTTCAGTCACAAGATGATACTTCTGCTTTTTATAATCAAATACAAACTGTTAACACACGGAGCCCAACAACACATTGATGTGCCAGATTATTATCTGCTGTAAACGTCCAGTGTTCAGTGTTAATAATAAATATTGTGTTGTTATTAATGACATCATATTATAGTCTAATATGTAGTATATATATTTATTGCATTAAAAGGTGGATGAATCCTTATTAACTCTTTAAAATCTTTAGTGATTATTTGTGTTAGTTTGTACTGACTTTTCTTATTGAAAACAACTTTGATTTACAATTTAAGTTATGGCAGCTTTTTAAAAAAAAAATGTATTCACCAAGTGCAAGAAACTGATGTGTGTGTGTGTCCGTCTGTTTCTCAGGTGTTCGATGTGGAGACGTCGGACATGTTGTTGGAGATCAAAACGAATCGTATGAGCACCGTGCAGTACTGTCACGCCTGTCCGACCAGTAACCTGCTCGCCATTGCATTCTCAAACTACGCTGTGGAGGTATAACACGCAAACCCTCTCACATACACAATTACACGTTTACATTTAGTGTCTGTTTTTTGTTCTTCTGGTTTCAAAAAACCTCAAATGCCACGAACCCATCGGTGATTATTCTTAATCCTCCAATTGTGACTTCCAGCTGTGGGACCTGGAGTCCAATAAAAAGATGGCTGACTGCAGTGGGCACCTGAGTTGGGTCCAGCGTGTCCAGTTCTCTCACGACGGATCCCAGCTGCTCTCGTGCTCCGATGACCAGACTGTCAGGGTGAGACTGAGATTCTGCTCCATTCGTGTGTGTGAACTCACTGATGTTATAATTACCTCTTCGGTTTCCCTACAGAGATTTTTCAGCCCCTAAGGAGGAAATTCTCAGGAATGAAAACACAGTATACCAACCAGGCCACAATATACTGAATCAAATTAGCTGCATGTTATTGTACAAAGTCTGATACCGTATGAGTAGTGTAAACATATATTTGTTGCTCCATTAGGCCTGAATATGCTAGAAATAATTTACAGCTGCTGTTTGATTAAAGAAACTGGAGGTCTGTGTCGTCGCTGCGTTTACTTGCTTCAGGCTCTTTCCATTATAACTGAGGTTATATAAAAAAAATGTCAACTGATTTGCTCCTAAGTCATAAAATAAACAGCCGGAAAACAGTTAAATTCACAAAAACAAGGACACGAGTCTGTGGATCTGAGCCTGTTGTTTAGTTGTAACAACACTGACCTGAATAATGTAAAAGAAGAGCGGCAACAGAATTTGTTTTGGAGCTTTTAGAAACTAAGAATAACCAACCATAAAATTCACGGGGACAGATAAACAGTATGTGAGAACCTGTTTATTGCCAATGCCTGTCTTTCTCTGCAGCGTAATGATTAACAAATAAAGATAAGAAAAGTGAAACGCAATTTCATATTTTGCCCTTTTGCTGCACATCCACAACAAATTCTACTCAAGCTTCACGTGTGTTTCTTGTGTTGTAGCTTTGGGAGACGAAGAAGGTTCACACCACCTCTGCCGTCCGCCTGAAGAGAGACTCCGACGTTCTCTTCTGTGATGGAGAAATCACCGTATCGGCTGCCGACAACTGCAACAGGCTGCAGGTGAGAAAACGAAGGAGAGGGTTTGAATGATTTCTAAATAGAGCAGTTTCTTGGCTGAAGCAGGAATGTTTCTCTGAGAAGTGCAGACCTGTATGAGTGGTGCTAAAATCTAATATTGGGTTGTCTTGAGCTGCTTCCAGAGAATCTGCAGACATTCTCTGGAGGTCAGTGCATGTCTGAAAGCAGCTCATGTCGATATTCTGTGAATAAAAACATCACCTCTGTAGCAGAATGAATACGTGATGTCTGGCCTCGGCCTGCTGCACCACCCCTCACCTGAACACTGGTGTTGTTGTGAACGTGCCTGAGAAGAGAATCTCCTGCTGCGTTGTCCGGACCCAATTCAATGTCTGAAAACAACTACATAAATCCATGTGTGTCACAGGTACGTGACGGCAAGACGGGATCCGTGCTGTTCCAGTCAGAGGAGCAGTCGTCCAGGATCAGGTGCACCTGTATGTGCAAGCAGCCGTCTGCTGTGGCTCTGGGACAAGAGGATGGAACCGTACAGGTAGAAAACACTTCTTCCCTACAGTCTTTATGTTTCCTCTTTTGTTTGTGACAGGGCAGTCAACTTTATTTACTGCCAACATTATTAAAACATGTGAATCCAGTGCTGGAAGGATTATACAATTAATCCATTAGACTTAATCCAATAGAAAAGACGATTCCAAGCATGTGCTCGTTCCAGCTTCAACAGCCTGAGTTGCAGCCCATTTTACTTTCACTGTCAAACATCCTCTCATTGTTGAACAAGTGGGAGCATTGTTCAAGACCACGCGTGTCTGTTTCTATGTGTGTGTATTACAGCATGTGTGCTTGTATAGCTGAGTAAAGCACGTGTCCACGTTGCCTTCGGATTGAGTCATGAGATCTGACACGAGCACTGTCGCCCTTTTTTTTTATCTGTCCTGTCAGCTGCTCACCAGGTCAGCCTCCTTTGTTCACCTCTCTTTCTCTACACTCCTCCTTTTCATCCCTTCTTTTGTTTCCTTTATCTTTCCCCCCCCCCCCCCCCCCTGCTCTCCGTGCTCCTCCGCTCCTTGTCTTTGTGGTAAATTGTTGTTTGCAGGCGGAGAAAGGAGTCCCAGTCTGCTTGGTGGTACGGTTTATTGCAGGCACCAGCTCATAGAAGCACAGTTGATTGGGGATTTGAGTTCCTAAAACTAGAAGGAAAAAAGAGAAGTTATAGTTTTTGTGCAATCAAGTGATACTCACAAAATACGCAACAAAACGTTTATTTCGTTGGTTAGAAATCCATTTTCCTGTGAAGTAAAGTTCCTCCTTTTCTTTTCCTGTGAGCGTATCAGTTTGTTTTTCCATTTACTGTCGAGCCAAGACTTTTGCACCAGTGGTGTTAAAGAGTAAGAGAAGACGACACGTCACTTTTATTAAATTGAACTGTCTTACAAAAGAAAGAAGCTGCACCAACATGCTGAAGCCTTGTTGTATATCTTGATCACTTAAGAAATCCTATAAGTCAAAATTACAAATTGAGTATTAAATTAATAATTTATACTTACTCACTTACCTCCAACAACAGTTATAGATTAATTCTTAGTGTTCTTAATCCTGAGGGAGTCTGTGCTGCGTTTGCTGTTGTAGTGCGCTGAGCTAACACCAGAGGGGGCTGTGGTGCTACATGGAAGTGGTACTGACTGCTGCAGTGGGAGGTCTCCAGTTCCTCGTCCCTCCTCTGGTCTTATTCACCATCAGCTGAATAAGAGAAACATGACTTCATAATAATTCATGAACTTCATTCACAGCTGCTGGTGTCTGACACACCAGCTTTGTTCTCTTAATATAAACGTTGATGTCTTCATCACTTCACATGCAGGAGGAAACAGAAAGCCACTGTTTGTTTCTTCATGATCTTGAAAGTATGCAATCGTGTGTGTGTGTCTGTGTGTGTGTCTGTGTGTGTTCTGTACCCGGCAGCTGGGCTGACAGCTAGTCAGGTACTGTGGACGGTCGGCGGTTATGTGTTCGAATATCACTAAGTGTTGTTTGTGTGTTTGTTAATCTTTTAAATTACTTTTCCAAAGGGTAACAGCAGAATAGGCAGATTGTTGTTGTTATTGTATGTGTCATCAATCAGCGAAGCCTCAACACTGACCACCAGACGTGTTTACTCCCTTGGCAGTGGGACTTAAAACAAGTCTTTCCTCCGGTTTTATACATATATATATATATTTACATATTTTTTTGCCGAACACCCTCTGGAATATTTGCTCACTTCACCATCACAGAAATCTTTGAGCTGCATGTGTGAAACCTGCCCAAGCGTTTCCTCTCGGGGTCTTTGAATCTCACGTCTCGGTGCTGAGAGCTTTAGGAAACCTGGTTGTCGGACCCCCGGGCTTGTTCTGCTCAGACAGTTTAACCTTGTCCACTGAGATGTAAATATTTCAAACATCACAGGTCTGTACTTTGTACTGTCAGAAATACAGTTGCTCTGCTGCAGTGAAGAAAATGTTGTGCTGTACTTAATAAGTTGTATTCCATTTGCAGGTGACTCCTCTGGTCGGTCATTTTCTAAAGAAGTCTATGAGAATGACTTAAAACTACAAAGAGGCTCTAGAGGATGTTTTTCTCTGCTGCCATGTTGCTAGTGTGTGTGTGTGTGTGTGTGTGTCTCTCAACTGACAGACATTTACTTTGACTTTTTAGTGCGGCCCATGTCCCATCTGCTAACACGGAGAAGGCAGGGTTTCTGACCTATACCGCAGCCAGCCACTAGGTGGTGATTACAACTCTTTGGCCTCACCTTTGGGTAGCAGTCTTCCTGGACCTTCCCTGGGTCGTAGTGTTTGCACCTTCTATCTCCGAACCAGCATCTAATTGCCTGGGACAGACCCTCAGCAGCTGCTCCCTGCTGTCCCGACTGGATTGGACACACTTGAAGCTCCCACCCCCCCCTTTCTTCACTTTCGTTTTTTGATGTGCTTATCACCATCAAGCCAGCAGCCGCACCTCAACCCCTCTCCCCTCCTCCAGCTCTCCCCTCGAAACGCCAGGAGTTTTTAAAAAGGAAACTCCGGGGGACAGTTTTCCTCCCCGAGTATAAATCAGCCATCACTCAAGGCTTGTGCAGAAGTTCTCGACACCGGGGGCGAACCTTACTTTACCTAAGAGTGGAGCAGCTGACATGCAGTTTTGCTGTGTACTTATATTTTGGGTTCTCTCTTGCAGGTGTTGGCGGTGCCCTCTGGGAAGCTTCTGGCCTCTCTGCTGGGACATACGAAGACGGTGCTGCACTGCCAGTTCAGCCAGGACGGCCAAACCCTGATCACCTCCTCCGAGGACACCACCATCAGGGTGTGCGGCTCTTCCTCTCCTCCGTTTATGCTGTTTTTGTTTCTCTCTCTATCTGCGCCTGTTTGTGCTTCTTCCATTCATCACTCTCTCCCTCACCCCACCGTCCTTTTCTTGCCTAATTCACGCTGTGTTCTTTTGCCTCCCTCCCCCAACCTGCCTCCCGTATCTCTTCCCTGCTATTGATTATTCTTCTCCCTCATCCCCATTCCTCACCTTGAGTAAAACCGTCTGCTCTGCTGAATCGCTCATCCTCACAGTGCGTCACTTCTCTGTGCTTTTCTCACCTTCCCCTACCTGTAGCACTCTGCCACCTCTTTGTTTCCCGGGCCTCTTCACCTCTCCCTTCTTCATCCCCCTCTTTCATCTCCTTTGCCTTCGGCTGCGTCGCTCTCGATAACTCTTTATCTTCCTCCCGCTCTTGTTTTGACTGGAACTGTCTATGTTTGTGTGCGGGTATGTGTGTGTATTTCGACCCATTACCCTCTCAAACCCCCACCCTTCATGCTCTGTTGCTCGTTTCCCCTTTCCTCTTCCCCCCTCTCATCTCCTCCTCTTCATCTTTTCTTTTCCGCCGACAGACCTGTCCACTGCAGCACTTCCTCCTCTCTCTCCGGCAGCGCGGGGCCTCGTTCCGTATTCATGCTGCAGCTTCCCGCAACATCCTTTTTCTCGGGCCGTCCGCTGCTTATTCATAAGCTTCTCAAATTTATGCTGTTTGACGTGCGCTCGCTCGGAAATGGAAGTGTGTATTTAGATGTTAATGCGGACGCAGAGTGAATGTAGAGAGATCTAATGACACTGATGTTAGCTGGTGATGGATTGTAACCTTTGGACACGTGACAGAATCTATTCGGAGGAAGAAAAGGGGGCGACATAGCATACAGGCATGATAAAATGATCTGGATGATGCTGTTTGCCCTGGCCTCGTTGAGCTCAGCTGAACTCTGATCTCGACTCATTCACCTGCCTGCACGCTGGCATAAAACCAGCACTATGTAGACCAGTGTGCGGTTGCATTGGCATCAATTCTGCACCTGAGACACAAAAAAAAAACTTTTATAGGACAAAATGAAATGCTGTGATCTGCTGTACCACAAGCAGTGTTGTACAGTTTCTCCTGCACTCAGAAGCACATTGATGTATTACCTCCCTGTGTATGTGAGGCCGCACTGCAGCATCTATAGCTCCCTCCCTGTCATATGATTGGTGGACGCTACATGGCTACGACGCTCTTTTTCTCTGCTTCTTTCTTTGCCACTACTTTTATGTCCTTTTTCTATCCACGTGAATATACCTGGGGACTTAAAGGAAAAGTCTGGTGGTTTTGGATCCAGGTTTTCATCATTATTGTGTCCTTTCGTCTGCCAAGGCTCAATTTTAAATTCAACCAAGCTGCACCAAATTACACACACTCAAAGATCAGCTCCCTAAATGTGGCTGATCGTTTTTTCATCAATGTCTGTGAATTATTCCCTGGGAAAATGGTGAAAAACACCCGATCTATACTTAGCCCATGTTCCATCCTCTAACATGGCATCTCTGCTGCCCCCTGTAGGTGTGGAGGTGGCAGTCTGGCGAGGGCAGAGTACTCCAGGGTCACAAAGAGCAGGTCAGGTGCTTCTCTCGGCTCAACAGCTCAGCGGCCGACACAAGACTCCTCTCCTGGTCCTACGACGGTACTGTCAAGGTGACGCTCACACACACACACACACACACACACACACACACAGTCACACTCAAAATAAACAGCAAGAAATCAAATATTGAATCATCTCTGTCTTCCTCGAGGTGTGGGACATTGAAAGTGGAGAGAAGCTGCAGGACATCGACACTCATCAGGGAGCCATTCTGTCCTGCCATGTCTCACCAGACGGTTGCTTGTTCGCCACCACCTCTGCTGACAAGACGGCTAAGGTTCAACACACTCTCACACACACTCATTGTCATTTGTATAGGATGAGCCATATCTGTTTGTGCTGCCAGTAACAAGACGACCTATTACACATCAACATCTTCCCTCTAGCCTTCTTCCGAACTTGTTACTTGCAGCACATTGCACATTGCACATTGCTGCGGGTGATGTCTGAGGCTGAGGCTAAAGGCTTCACCAGCAGGGAGGCGAGGGACCTTAGAGACTAAAGCGTGCAGCAGCGAGAGCGCCAGGTCTGGGGAGTTAGCTGCTGGTCAGCCGGTCCTTCAACGCCCACGTTCTGTGATTATTTAGTCTGACTAAATGGCAGAGCTCGTGGACCTGCTGAACCACCAGCCTGGCAGATGGGCTGACTCGCAAACTGACCCACTTCGCTGTCTGGTTGTAGTTTTTGCCAGGATTCTGTTCACTAACACTGCTGTGCTCGACTTTGGCCTGACTTTGACCGACTCTGTAGGCTGGATATTGCCTTTTTTCCCCAAACATGGCTTTTCTACTCAACGCTGAACTGCACTGCGACTGTACGCTATTTGAAACGGGCTTCTTCTCAGTGTCGCGGGTTCAGTGTTAGATTGGTGTCTCTCCGTCTAATATTCAGACACGGGTGACAACTTGTGTTTCTGAGTGTCCAGCATAAAAGAAACAATAAAAAAGCTGCAAGCAGTTCATCTCGAGCCACTGCCACCGAGTTTCACACGGGAATTTGGGTTCGGTCTTCCTGTAGACTGCAGCCACCAGGTTGCCGGCCAACCTGGCTTCTGTCGGTCAATGGCAGTGAGAGAGAATGTGTGTTTTATGGATTTGGCAAAGATGGTAATTGAGCTTCGTGTGTGTTGTGTGTGTGTGTGGCTGGTTAGCAGCCAGCTACATAGTCCATGCTTTACAGACCGAGGGGCTTTGGTAGCTCAAAACAAACACGCCCCCGGTCTCCATCTATCTCGAGGTCAAACCAGAGCGCTTAGCCTTGAGTGTCTTTGTTGAACACCACAAAAAGAGACTCAGTATGCTCTTCCGATTATCCCTCTTCTTCCGGCTCTTTTCTCCTGACCTTCAGATGAATGGGACTTTGTGTGCAGACATAGTTAGCCGGCTGCCAAATGAAGGGTCTAATTATGAGCTGTGTTATTTTCTGTGCAGAACAGGATGCAACCGGGTCAGGATGAAAAACGGTGAAAGCAGACGAGGATGGAAAGAGAAAAGAAGGCAGGAGATAGCAATAGCAGAGAGTGGGAGAGTGCTCATCAACAGTTGCATCGTTCTTATGCGTCCTCTAACAACATTAACTCTGAATTTGGCACAATATATGTGCATATATGTCCTGTTATTTCCCGGTAAACACTTCTGTGTTGGTTTTTCTAATTATACCTCATCTACAGTGCAATATCGCACTCTTTCCAAGAGAAATCCAGCCAGTTTAGATGCCCTGTGTTACAGAAATAGGTATCCTAGTCTTATTCTAAATGGGTACGATGGGATCAGTCGTTCCCTTTTTGTTCTAGTGTGACTTTTGTATTAACAAAGTCTGAATATGACCATTTTCAAGTACATTACTAATCTGTTTTTTTTGTCATTATGTTTTGCTCTTAGTTGTGGCGCTGTGAGTCCTGGCAGTGCCTCCACACGCTGAGCGGTCACCAAGACTGTGTCCGAAGCTGCAGATTCTCCTGGGACAGCCGATGCCTCGCGACTGGGGACGACAACGGAGAGATTCGGGTGTGTGTTCAAATCAATTCCGCCATTTACTTCACCTTTTTTTAATTTCTTGCTATTGAGCCCTTATGCAAAAAAAAAAAGGTGACGTCTAGAGGGAGGGAATGCAAACATGTTTACGAGGAAACTGGGAGTGGATGCGGAGGATGAAGAAAAGTTGGGTGCAGGAAAGACCTCCTACCTCAAGAGGCGAAGGAAAGGACTCAGGATCCCGAAGGTTTTGACATTGGCACCGTTCGTCTACTAACAGAAAGTAAATGAAAAGTTAAACTGTGTTCAAAGATGAAGACGAGGAGAAGTCGTCAAGCTCCGGTTGGCCTTCGTAGCCTGCGTCAGTCAACAAGGGGTTAATGCCCTTGAGCAGCCTCCGGGCTGAACCTGCTCCATTATCCAGAGATGGCCCAATCCCTCAGATCCAATTACATAAACCACACCGAAATCTCACCCCTGTTTCTATGGCAACAAATCTGAGTCATTCAGCACAAAAGCATGCCAAGAGTTAAATATAGCCGTACATGTGATGTGTCATTGTCAAAGGCGCCTGGCATCTGAACACTTGCATAACAGCTGCAATATACGGGATGTTCTGCACCAGGGATCACCAACCATCATTTCATTATGGTGCTTTATGGGTAGTTTCTCATTTAGGTTAACACAAGGTTAATTCTCGACTCATTTGGTGTCATTCTGGAGCTCTACGAAGTTCATGAACATGCTCAGTTGCCATGGAGATGGTTTGGTAATCATCATGTGACCTAAGGATGACATGTTGGTCATATCTGATTCAAGAGACCATCCTTGAACAGAGACACCGGTTGCGGTCTGCGTGGCCCCCGAGAGGAGGCGGTTCTCATGGATGAGAATGCTTGCCAGCGCCATTACCTCTTTGAAAAACTGTTGGTCACCAAAGCGCAGTGAATCCTGGGATAGGTTGGGCCGGGAGGGATCCACCAGTTGGAGCCTTCATTTCTCAGAGAGGAAGAAGCAGCCTCTCTAGGATGTTCTACGGCTCAATAACCACCTGTATCACATCAACAGTGAGTCATATACAACTGACATTCAGATGAGCAATCGTCCACTCCTGTGCATAAATCGAGTGTATATAGAATACTTTATAAAACCTTATTTCTGACATTAATACCATCACTGCTGGCATCTTTGTCATTTGTTAGGGGGATTTTCCTTATGGATGGTTTATAATGTTTGGATTTTCACAGCTGTGGAGCGTCAAGGACGGCTCCTTGCTGAAGATTTGTTCGCGGGACGGTAAAGACGGCATGGACTCCCTCCACGGCGGCTGGGTGACTTGCCTGCACTTCTCCCCAGACAACTCTCTCCTGGTCTCGACTGGTGGCTATATCAAGGTACGATAACGCAGCAACCTGTTGTTAAGATCCACGGTGTATTCACCATGAGGAGTTGAAGAGAACTAGAGTCCAGTCACGATGGGGAAACAGGTCAATTATGATCTTGATATCTGAATACAGGCAGTGTATACATGTATGTGTGTGAGAGGGAGAATCGAGGTTGAGTGACTGAGTTGATTTAGAGGTGTTCAATGTGTCACAGTATCAACAACACAAATACTGTATGTCCCAACATGCACCCGTGATATATTACCTCGAGGACTGAACTGCATCGGCTCAGGTTTATATAAAAACGCTCGATACCTTGGAGAATGATATCAATGCCTCTTTGTGACGAGACCAGAATAGTGTGTGTGTGTGTGTGTGTGTGTGTGTGTGTGTGTGTGTGAGTTTGTTTACTGGGTGTGCGTCGGCACGCCTCATTGCTTGATTGGCTTTTACGGAATGAGGTACTCAGAGGGACAGCCTCGATCTGGGCTATTCTGATTCTTTTTGTGGTGATGTATCTAGTAGAGCCGTTGTGTGTGAGGTTTTGTGTGTAGTTTGTGTTTTGTGTGGTGTGTGTGTGTGTGTGTGTGTGTGTGTGTGTGTGTGTGTGTGTGTGTCTTTGTTTATACCTGTGTGTGTGGGTCGACAGAGATGTTACTGTTGAAGTCAGTGAGGCTGTTCTTCAGGCTCTTGTGGACAGACACACACATTAAATCAGGGTTTCTACAACGTTTTTTTTATTGTTTCCTTTTTGAAAACTGTAAAGATTTGTATTGACCATCAATAGAGACTTGAGACACTGGCCTGCTCTGATTGAAGCACTCGTCCGTCACTCATCGGCTTAGTCCTCCGTTACATTACCATGACAGCCATGACTATTCTGTTAATCAGCTTCTAGATCACTCCATTCCTCCATTGCGCGGACATTTTTGTGTCCTCCTCAGTAGAGCATGCGGACTTGAGGAATCAGCGCGTGGATGTGGGGAGCAGTGAGGGATTATTATGCCTGTCTTAAAGGATGAACCCCTGAGTCGGGAGCTTTGATTGATTAATTGTGCTGTGTGTCGGCTGGACAGCTACGAGGGGCCACGCTGTCCGTCACAGTAATTGCCGTGACAGAGTGTGTACCTCTCGTAGAGCCCGCTGAGTGAGGCAGCACGATGAGGGTCTAACTGTCTATCTGTTTTAGTAATCGTTGCCGGGCGTGTCTCTCCGCACTCGCCTATTTTACAATTAGCAATGTCCTGTAAAGAAAACTTGGTAACTGCGCTGCACTGACTTGTTAGTCCCCCATGTTTCTGAGCTGCAGATATATGGACGTCAGTCTTGGAAACAGGTTGGCAATCGTCTGAACATCCCCATACGGGTCTTTGGTTTGTGTTTACCCTCAGCTGGTGAAAGGGAGAGATTTCGTTAGGGAGGATCAGTGGGATTGTGTTAAATGTGCCTTTGAATCATAGTTGTGGACTGATTGATATTGAAGTTTGGCTTGGATACAATACAGCCCCAGAAAGCGCTGAAAAACTGCCTTTACTGAGAGTTGAAAACTTCTTTAGTTTTTCATACTTAGAAACTAGAGGTTAGAAATATTTTTTACCACATATCTTGATATTACGATAATGGATCAGGTTTAAAATACAGATAAAAACATAGATATGGTATCTCTTTGGTATAGCATACTGTACATGTGTTATTGAACGATGCTCATGTTGTCTTCATAGTCATGTGACAGTAGCAGACTTTACACAGACTAATAACTGAACAAACTCACGTTGAGACTCCACTTCAGGTCTAAAGTTTTCGAACACCTGCGTTTTTACCTCCAGGAAAAAACCCACGAAAGTTTGGTGCGGATTCAACAATTTGTTTTTCAACATTCTCCCTGATTTTTCTCAATGAATAATTCATGGATCTTGCTGAAAGACAAATCAGGCAAGTTTATGGGAATGACATTTATGAGTGTGTGGGCAATTTGGTGCAGGTCCAAATCAAAAAATCTGGATCTCGTGTGTTTGAATGTGGTTTCATGAGAGGACTGTTGGGCCTGGGCGGAGGTTAAATTAACATAATTTTGTGTCTCGGAGTTTCTGAAATTCAAACAAATAACAGATACAAAATTGGAGATTTTAAAACCATGGAATCATGGAATGGGGGATCATGGGGACCAAAAAAGCATTCACCAAATCAATGCTAATATTGCTCCGTGGCTGCTGGATGTTAAAAAAGGCGTCTGTTTGCCAAGATGTTCCCCATAACAACTTTATAAGGTTGTGTGTCAGTGTTGTGTTTACATCTTGTTGTGCTGCCACCAGGAGCCCAAGATCAACAAACCTGATTTAAAACACACGACACAAACAATGAGTTCCACACGAAAATGGGAAATATTCAGTTCTTACAACGTGTGATGTTTCATTGTGAACTATAGTCCCAGAGTTTTGTGTTCAATATTGTTTTGGAGATGAGAAATAAAGAACTTTATTAGACGGCACAAATATTAGACGGCACAAATAAACAGTAATCCACGGCTCTAAGCTCCAGTAAGTTATTATGCACACACAAAAGAATTTGAAGGCGGTCACAAATCCGTTTTATGGACTTCTCGTAAATACTGGTGAAATAAGAACATTATGGATTATGTGTTACCATAAACACAGCCCCTCGAAGCATTGTTTGTTTAATTACTGTCATGATAATTTAATTTATCATAATATAGATCAATTAAAAATCTGTTCTACAGCAGATCCATACACAAATAAAAACAAGCAATGGTGGTTTATATTAACCATCATCGCAGGGACAGCGTTCCTGGAAGAGAATAACTCGGGGAAAATAAACAAAAACGAGCAGAGAAGACATGTTTTTCTTATCATGATATGATTCATTGGAGGGTTTTCAGTTCTGAACATCCGGAGCCCTTGTGCACAATGACTCAGTGTGTTGCTGTTGCCGTTAAATGGGATGATGTTGTCATTGGTCGGATAAGAGCAGGAGAAGTGACAGCAGGCGCCGTCTCCCGTGGTTCTCGCTGAGTCCATCAGTTGAGATGATGTGACCCGAGGCTCGTAGCAAATCATTTGGCCTCTTTCTACTTTTGTCTTTGGCTCCACATATAGAACAAAGCTTTTCTTGTTTGTTCCAGTATTTTTTTTTAATAAACTCCTTTCTATCAGTACTTCTGCCCTAATCAGCTCTCGAGCTACTTTTTTTTCAGCCTCTCTTCTTCTCCCCGTGTTTCACTTCATGGTCGGCTGAATGGTGTGAATGTAATTAAAAGCAGCAGGCTGTTGTGCGGGCTGTGTGCTTGCCCAGTCCCCTGTTGTGCGTAGTTACCTGTGCAGAGTGTTTAATTAAACATTTCTCATGCTCCTCATCACCAGCGTTTCACTTTACATAATAAAAACACAACGTCCGTGCTGGTGTCGGTGCATTAGGTAAGCGTACATGCTTGTGAACAGATAAATGTGTGTGTTTTTTTTGTGCATGTGCGTCAGGAGGTGATGAAGCGGTGCTTACTGAAAGAGGCCGTTATATCCGACACCGATTCCCATCAGTCCTCTGTCCTTCTGCTCCACATCCTGCTAGGAAATACCCGTCTCACACCTGGCCTCGATGTAGACGCACACTACCAATGACACACACACACACACACACACACACACACACACACACACACACACACACACACACACACACACACACACACACACACACACACACAAGGACACACAAACTGTAAATGCTGATGAGTCGATCTGTCACAGAGGGATCCAAGAGGGAGGCAGCAGGTGTGAAAAGGCTCATCCTAACTGTAGGAACACACAGGCCCAGCAGCCCAGAATAATTCACACCAAACTGTAACAAAGACACAAAAGCACTGAAAAGAATTATCACTTTCTACTTGAACTGACCATAGACTTGCTTTCAGACGTGCACTGATACGGGAGATCCTGTCAGCACCTCCCGTCTTTTCTCCGTAAAGTCCCAGAGTAAAAAGTCAGCAGAATATCTGAAGGAGCCGATGTGAGGACACATATAATATCCATATACAAATATCTCAGGATGAAAATGTAGTGCCGTACTCGTAGAAGACACGGACGAAGATGTGGAGAGAGTTCTCCACACGTCGCACATCTGTATATACGGTCTCTGATAATGACACATCTTTCTAATCGTACCTGCTTTTTACGCTGTGAACAGTTTCTCCGATTCTAACGTGTCTTTAATGAATCTGAATCGATATCTCTTGGGTCTACTTCATTAAGCCAGCTGTCTGAAGTGCTCTCTCATCAGCCGGGACGTCGGGCCTGGTCTGAGCTGTTAATCCCCCTGTTTCAGCTGGTTCTGACTCACTGATGCGTCCATCATTCTGCTGTTCACCTTGTGGGGAAATCTGTACGGGGGCAAATAGTAAGAGTCTGCTTAATTCAGACCGCTGATTTGTTTGGTTCACTGTGAGCAAGGCACTGTTGAAGAGCAGCATCCATCTTGTAGTGTTATTAAACACATGGATACTTTGGCCAGAATGAATTGCACTTCGTACGACGTGTAGTTTGACGTTTTGGGAATTATTATGAGCTGTGCTGTAGTGAACCTCCCATGGGTCATATGCAAGTAATAAAATATATATTCACTGTTGTGGAAAATTTGTGCCAACTGATTTCCACATCAGTACTTTGTGATCATGTGACGTCCGGAGGGAGCCTCGTACTTCCTCTCAAAGCACGAAACTACAAACATTGTGTCAGGTGTGTCGGCGGCACGGAGAGTCCCCATTCATAACGCATATATCACCTGGATGTACCTGCAGATCTCTGAGGATGTAAATGATGTTGTGCCGTGAAATAAAATATAAAATAGAGCGTGAGCAGCACATCATTTGTTTTACGTTTGACTTTTTATCTAGTTTCTCCATCTTATTCTATAACAGAACATTCCCTGCAATGCTATGTTTCTAGAACTGTTATTGCCAGCGACTGTTGATCACGACAGTATTTCCCACATTTAAATATTTATGTGGCATGTGGGATGTCATGGGTGTAGAAAACATTTGCATCAGTGCCCTCTGCAGTCATGACAGCTGCATGTTTGTGCACGTGCACGTGCGCGTCCTCAAGACACAGAAAAACAACCTGCTCTTCAAAATATTGCTCCACAGAACGACTAAAGGCCAAAAAACCCCCAACAGGATACCAAAAAAAAAGATAGATACAATTTCTCTTCTTTTGTCTCCGAGGCTCTCGTACACACGCACACACACACACTAACTTTAAACCCCCCCCCGCGTTCGCACACTGATATTTGTAATACACACTCCACTTCCGAACAGTGCATCCCCCGATGGATGGGGGTGTTTTAGATGACAGTTCTCCCCTGCCACCACTGTTGTCAGACATCACTTATCAGCCGAGCCTGTGATGGAAGAGAAAGAAACAATTTCACCCTATCTCACCTTCCTACCCTCCCCTCGCTTTCACTCCCTATTTCTCTGCCTCTGTGTTCCCACCAGACCTCCGCCTTCCGCCGTCTCCTTCATTGTTATCTCTCGGTTTCACACCGTACTTTTGTTTTTCTGTCTCTGCTGTCGTTTTTTTCTTCATCTGTCCATTTTTGGTGACCTCACATTTGAAGTCTTCCTCCCTCGCTGGAAGTTGGACATTTTTCCGTTATCACACTCAAATCCCTTTTCACCGTGATGCTGATTTTATGCCTCCAAGCCTTGAAGGGAATTTCCTCAAATTAGGTATCAACATTCACGTGGACTTATACGATGAGCTGATTCGATTTTGGAGGTCAACGGCCAAGGTCACTGACCCATCAGGCACAAATTCTCAACAACCACACAAACCCTTTTTTTCCTCGAGAGAATCCGATCAAATTTGGCACAAATGTTCACTCACAAATGAACTGATCAGATTTTAGTGGTCAAAGGTCATCATGATATCTCAAGTCTCCACTTCCCTCAAATCTTGAGCAGTTGTCACCTTGGACTCAAAGATCCACTGATTAGATTTCAGTGGTTAAAGGTCACGATAACCTGGTGGAGGCATTCAACAGCAGGGCAGTGATTCTATTTTCCAGCGTATCTGACTAAAGCTCCTTCAGATCAGTTGAGATTGCTTTCACCCAATAGGTGTTAAGTCAGCCTCCCTCCCGCCTTCTCAGCCTGAGCCATCATCGTTTAGCGCGTCCTAATGAGGCCTCGGCGGGGCACTGAACTATTACCGTCAGTCATCACGCCAAGCCAGAGTCAAAACGAAGCGGGGGGAGGAGAGAGGAGAAAGAGGTCGGGGATGAACGTGATGAAATGAAGGAGAGAAGATTGATCTGACCTTCCCTCGGGAGATGTTTGATGGACGGCCGGATCTGTCAAACATCGAGAAGCGCTCGGTTAGCGAGGAGCAGCTGAAGGGAAAGGATGGAGCGGGGAGAAAGAGCAGTCACCTCTCTGAGGGATTGATCGGCTTATATAGGTTTATATGTCTCTTTAAAATAAAAATTGTTGTTGTTTCATTTTTTCACGTGGGCTGCATCTCGAATATGTAGGACTCCCATCCTCTCCTAGCTACAAATCAGTTCCTTGATGTGAATGGCCAGTAGTAGCCAAGTCACGTTCATTTTATTTATATATATATTTATAAGTTTCCCTTAAAGAGTGATGTATTGCATGTGACAGCCTCTATGATTAGTTTTAATTTGACAATGGGGAAAAATCCCTCCACAAACCTCTTGATGGTGGGAATAAATGAGAAAACTCTGGACGAACAAACCCCTCTTTCAGGACAGAAAACTGTGAATGTAAAACAGCAAAATTCAACTTTCGTTTGATCTCCTGCAGCAACTTCTCAGAATATTGACCCCTTTGCATTTCTCTCGGATATTATTGCAACCGCACAGACTAACCTCACCCCTCGGCTTGTACTTTCATCCCTGCACCGCCCTCCCACTTCCTTCAAAGTTGCAAATAACATTCTGACAACCGCTGTCTTCTGAGAGGACATGTATGTGTTCGACCCAGCGGAACGAAGCCAGCGTGTTGGTTCAAGCAGCGCTCGCACTTTTGATTTCATTCAGCACGTTTCTCGTCTTCCTGCCGTTTCAGAAGTAAGCACCCCGCAGTGCTGTGGCGGCGTAGCAGCAGACCTACCTCTAAAAATAACTACACACACTCACAAGATGCAAAACAGCCCCTGAAAGTGCATTCATCTTTTTTTTTTCCCATAGTCCATTGTTCTATTTTTCCACCATCTCTTTTTCCAGAGGCATCAGAGGTTATTAAAAAAATGTAAACCTTATGATTCACACTTTTATTTCTCATGTGGTCAAATCGCATCCAGAGTAGATGGAGTTTACATACGTCCTTGACATCCTGCTTCGGGATCTGCATTCCTCTCCCTCGCACACGAGACAAAGCGGGAGCGAGGAACTTTGAGCGAGTTGAGCGCAGAACGAACTTGGCCTGGATTCTGTGCTCTTGTTGTCAGGCTCGGGGAACAAACACAGGCTGGTGAAATATTTATCCGTCTCTGGGAGGCAGTTGTTTCCCCCGCGCTGCTCATTAAGCCGGGGTTAATTGTGTCTCTCACTGAAGAAGAGGGGCCTGTGTGTTTGTGTACATGTGTGTACGTGTGTGTGTGTGTGTATTTGTGTTGTGCACCAATCACACAGAGATGAGTTGAGGCAGAGTGGAGATGTTAGAACAGTGATGGAGGAGAGGATGGAAGGAGATGTTGTATTCTCTGTAAAATGTATGACCACACAGATAAATATGTTTGCGACATAAAAAAACAAAATTTACAAATCTGGTCAATTTCATTGCCATTATTAAATCATTATAATATTACTGACAGCATAATACAAGAGCAGTATTTTGTACAAGTTCGAATGCACCTAATGAACGAACTTCAAACTTTATATTGCCAGAGGTGAAGAATGCAAAGTTCAGTTTGAGAAAACAAATTTTCTTCAAACGAGTATTTAACCTAATAATCTTGATGTAGGAGAAACGATACAACCATAAACTGAAGGAAGGAAAAGTAAGTCAGTAAAATATTAAATAAATAACCTTTCCCACATTTCGATGAAGACAACGTTTTTATACCACCTATAAAGTTCTAACACATCTTTGCCTGTCTGTGGTTTTAAGGGCTGAGTTCTGAGAGCGAATGAAAGGACTTGACTGAAAACACCAGTGGTTTGTTCATCTCTTGATCTCCATCTATCCAATCCATCAATCCAGATTTCATATTAAGCTCCTACTCTGTACTTCGACCTCCTCTCTCTCTTCATTATTTTCCTCTTTTTCTCGCTCACATCATCGTTTTATTCCCTCTTTTATGTTTCTGTGTCGCTTTTTCTTACTCCCCAGCTCCTCTTTCTCTCTCTGACTTCCTTCTTTGTTCTCTCTCTCTGTTCTGGATTCTCTCTGACAAATCTCGGATCTGCCACTTTCGTGCACGCTGTAAGGATTGACAGAAAGAGAGAGAGGTGTGTGTGGGAGAGAAAGAAAACTGAACGGAAAGAGGGAAAAAATGCTTGAAAGAAAGAAATGAGGAAGGAAAGAAAGACGGTGTGGGGGGAGAGAAGTGTGGTGGATTGTCTGAGCATCAATATTTCAGTGGACGGAACCTTGGATGAATAATTCAAACTCGATGTCACACTGTTTCCCTCCCAGCATGACTTCTGGCGCGGTCTCAGACGCACGCACGCACGCACACACGCACACACACACACACACACACACACACACACACACACACACACACACACACACACACACACACACACACACACACACACACACACACACACACACACACACACACACACAATCATTTCCTGAAACGAAGGTGGCCTTACAGAATCGCCTGAATCTCCTCCAGCTGGTCCCCCCCCCCCTCTTTAATCCCCCTCCCCTCCTGCCTGCTGGTCGTCGCTTGAGTCTTTATGATTTTGTATAGAGCGTAGAAACTGTACCTATTCCCCCTGGACCCTGTCGGCGAGCTATTTATGTTAGAGGGAAGATTAATTACTTCCCTCCACCCAGTCTGAAAGATGCCACCGTGCGCTCCCTCACACACACACACACACACACACACACACACACACACACACACACACACACACACACACACACACACACACACACACACACACACACACACTCACACTCACACTCACAGGTATTTCCGTTATGTAAGCACTGCTGACTTTCCATCAGGTGGTCTCAATAAGCAGACCCATTTAGCCTCACCTGAGCTAACGCTGAGGGACAGCGGAGGAGATTCGCTGCCCCTCCGCTGTGAGCTGGATTGAATCGGGGTCACATACACACACACACACACACCACACACACACACCACACACACCACACACACACACACACACACACCACACACACACGCAGCTCTCACGACTTCCCCAGACGTGATTGTGACCCCTGTGTTTGTGAGCTTGATGCTGAGAGGGAGCTTATCTGAGCAGGCAGAGTGTTGTGGCTTCACAGATAAGGGGTCGGTCGCCCCTTGTTGTTCTGTGCCATTAGGTTTGTGCTGTGACATCATTCTTACAACACAACGATCAAGGGTCCGAATATTCTTGCTTTAACGTTAACTACGCTCAGCAAGACGGCTGCTTTGCTTATCCTGCATCTCTTTTGTGTGCAAACAGATGCAGAGACAAGATGCAGAACCAGCAGCGAGTCCATGACAGGATCAGGTGCATGTTAACGGGCCCTTTATATTTAAATACTTTATATTAACATCGGGGGCGGGTCCCCTCTACGGAGGCCGCCATGTTTTTTACAGTAGTCCAAACTGGCCAAACTAAATATTTTTGAGTTTTTTTAGGCAACTGCAGGCTACCACAAGTTCTCCGTCATGTTTGGAGGGGGAGGGGGAGGTGAGGGGTATTCAGCTGCAACATGCAACTTCACCACTAGATGTCACTATATTCTACACACTGAACCTTTAAATAGCAACGCTGCGTTAATTTGAAAGACACCAAACAGAAACATGATATGAACTCTTATCCTTTCGTTTGTAACTGGGATTAATTAATGAAGGAAAACTATTAGCTGTTGTACGGAATAATCTTCGTAATACTTTTAACTTCGTTTGCCGTATGAATTCTAGATCGTAATCTACACTCTAAATATAAGCGTGTGTCATTTAAATGCTAATTCATTCATGTCCTCTCTGTATATATATTTCCTCTTGGCCCCACTGTGTCTGTTCCTTACATTAGTATTCATGTAATGTGCAGCTAACTTTGTAGCAGCCTCATTTTCCTGCCATTCTTCAAGTTAATTTCAGCAGCGTCAGCACCGACTGAAGCCAGGATGCTGCGCTGGATGTTTGGAAACACAAAAAAACCCGAGATGGTCACACATAGACCCGGTAAACACACCCGGGGTATTGTCCTCTCGCCAGCAGCGTGCACTGTACAGTCATTTAGCGTCTACGTGCTCCACTGGCTCGCCCATAAATCAATGGTCCCGTAGTGATGCTGTTGATATCAGCACATCAGCCATCTGCTCCGAGGACATGTGCTCCGTGTCACATACATAACACTGCCGTGTGTTCCCATATGAGACACTGGCCCTTATGGAACCTGTCTCGCTGTTGTTATGATGAATGTGTTTCCTTTTTCCGCATTTACAGCATCTCCCATCTTCATTTGTGTCTTTGTTTAGTGCTCGTGTGCCCTCTCTCTCTTTTCATTCTCTCTCCCTTCCTCGTCTTAAATCAAAGAAATCGGACTTCTTCTTCATTTCCCCTGTCCTCCCCCTCTCGAGCAGATCCATTAATATGCATTCCACCCAGTCTGGTCTCGTCACCGTCCTCTGGTGTAAATGATTCAACACAGTGGTTTTTCTTCTTCTTCTTCTTCTTCATCATAAATCCAGTCTCCCAACGTAATTTTCGCACTTTCTGTCCACACGTTTCCCTCCGTTCCACCATCAGTTGACTCTTTCAAACATTTACTCTGCACCAGCTCTTGTCTCCACACACCTCATCTCCCTGTTAATCCTTTTGTCTGTCAGCTGATTCAGTCTTGTGTTCCTCGACTTTCTCTCATCTGTGCTTTTTTAAAATTCTCTATTTTCTGTATTTATTCATTAATGTGTGTGTGTGTGTGTGTGTGTGTGTGTGTGTGTGTGTACGTGTGTGCGTGTGTGCGCGTGGAGGCATCTGAGTATTATTTCTTTGTTGAGCTGTCGAGCTTTGGCAGCCGCAGCCAGTTTCCCTTCCATTCAAATGCAATCACAATTTGGAGTCTCATTCCCTCGTCTCATATCTGCACATCCTGGTTTCATCCCTCCACCTGTCTATCGATCCCTCCTTCATCACGTCTGCGTTTCTTCATCAAGCCACATGTCGTGCTCTCCTCATCCCTGGATAGAACAATACAGATTTCATTTATAATGAAAGATCCGTACAAAAAGAATATATGTTGCTCTTGCTTAGTTTTTCTGTCAGCAGGATTATGCAAAAAACTACTGAACTTTTTTCCTTGAAACTTGGTGGAGACATGGGTCAAGAGAGAACTCATTAAATATTAAGCAGATCCAGACAAAGAGGTGGATTCAGGATTTTCTTTTTTATCACTTGCTATTTAATCTAGGAATGAGTCACGGATCTTGACTGCTGGGGCCTTTTACTAAGAGCAATTCTAGTTCAGTCTTTAAACTGGGGCTGATATCTTGCTCTAGGTTCATAGTGTGACCTTTAAAAATCCTTTTCAGATATGAAATAAAAACTTACCATTATTCCTCTTTTAAAATCATCCATCTTAATTAGGCCACTCTTTACTTTACAGGGCCCCGTATTTCCCAGCTTATTCCCTGGAAGCTTTCCACATAATTTGCTAAAAATGAATTTACATTCAGCTGAATTACAAGGATCTTTTCAAAATAGGCAATTTGGTGCAAGTGAGAGATTTAATGACGCCTCATCCCCTGGATACTGGAGACTAATACAGATCGATCCTGTGCTATGTTTGTTTTGCAATAATTATTCAGAGCAAGAGGAGGAAACAATGATATGGTAAATACATTTATATGCATGTATTCATGTATATATTGTGTGTGCATTGACAGAATACGAGCTGGGTGAACGGTTGCTGCAGCCCTTGTGAATATTAATCTTACTATGCAGATGTTTTGCAGCTGCTTCTCATCGTGTGTGAATCAGAGTCCAGTAATCTTCAGGTCCACCAAACACTGATTTGTGTTTATTTTTACGTTCAGTCTCTTTTATGTTTATATTTACAGACGACAGAAACACACAATTTAATTTGTGTTGAAATGTCAGGTTCGCTGTCGGGTCACATTTGGCCTCGGGGGCAGCAGAGATTTAAATAGCATCGTAGATTCCTCACGGTGCTGTGCCACCAACAGAACTAAACTACCAGACATTACGTAAAGCAGATGTTTACATTAGTAACAGTCAATTGAACGTTTCCTGGTAGAGTTTCTAGCAGCGCCTGGTGTAAAAGTATGTTCCTCTGTGATTCCTGGGTGATTCCAGGTGAGGAAGCCACATGAATGAGGAGAGAATTGATTTCTCTTTACACAGTGAATTATTAATAACGGGTTTGCCGTCCTCTGACTCTGACAGTTACTTACGAGCTATGTTTTTAAACAGAAGATTAAAAAAAGGTTTATTGTCGGATCTGAGATGTCAAAGTTGAAAGTGAGACCCCCCCCCCCCACCCCTCCTGCCAGGTTATAAATGATTGACTTGATGTGTCTCTGATGATTCATCCCAGTGAGTTGCAGCTTCAATGGAAAGAAAAAAGACTTTAAACTGAGATTAAACAGAATCACTCAGGAAAACTGCTCTGGGTGTGGTGAGTGGGGGGGGGGGGGGGGTATACGTCTGTATCTGTGTGTGAGAGTATAGCCTGTGGCTGGGTGAGCGTTCGAGTCTGATAATATTATAATATTAAATCCATCATGGTCTTCTTAGCACCCAATTTGTCTCAGGATCTGACTCAGATCAAACACTACTTGACTTCTGCCATTATTCACCCGTCACAGAGCAAACGTTGAAGTCAGCACGAAATCCGCGCTCAGTCGCTCGTTACAACGGGTCGTCTGGAGCGCACGTGGTGACGTCATTAGAAGCTGTCGCAGGTTGGAAAGAAACTCGGAGTCGAGTACAAACACGTCTGCAGCGTTTATCCTCTCATCTTTACAAGAAAACAAATAAACACATTTCCCAAAATGTCCCCATAACTTTTAGAGAGTGTTTCAGTGTCTCGTGTTTTCACTGCGGTTGCCTGTGACAACCTTGGACATTATACTCATTGTTGACTTCAGTCAGGTGTTGTTTACGCTGCCCAGACTCTCTGCAGTAGTGTAACGTCAGTGCCGAGCTTTAAAACCCTCTCGTTCTTCTTTCCAGTGGTGGGATGTGGAGCGGGGCGAGGCCCTGCAGACCTTCTATCCAGCCGGAAGCGATTTGAAGAGGATCCACGTGTCGTCCGACTTCTCCACCTTCGTCACCATCGACAGCATCGGCATCCTCTACATCCTGCAGAGGGTCGTATGACCGCGACAACGCTGACGACAAAAGACCAACAAACAAAAAAAAGACACAAACCAACCAAGCAGAACACGTTGAAAAACAGTAGTTCTTATCACACAGCTGTTTCTCCAAGTGTTCATTCTTTTGGTGTCATTATTGTCCAATGGGAGGAAGTGGAGACGCGTTGTCCATCTCTACTTTATACACAGTCTGTGTCGTGTAGACGCAGCATGAAAGGTTCCTGCTCCAGCCTTTCTGTTTTTACACATCAAGACAAGAGATGCACAGTTAAAGTTTTGGTGCCCCAAAAAAAAGGGCGAAATGTTTACTTCCACCAAAACCAGCAAACCTGTAAATCACGACTTAGATCTTTGAATCATTCATTGCGAATAAAGAGATAAATATCAACGGAGATCAACTCAAATGTGAATAAATGTGAATCCATATCAGCAGTAGGGCTGAATGTTGTTGCATGTGATGAGTGGTTTTCTGCTCCACTGTTGTAATTGATACAAGCTATTGTCTGCCGATTTTTAATTTTTTTTTATATCTGTGTGTGAGGGTATGTTTCTGCATCGTTAGTAAAAAAAATAATCTGAGCCTTTTGTTTACACTGCAGCCTTCGGCCTGCAGGAGAATTCTGCAGCTACGACAGGATGTGTACGTTTTTTATTTCCACGTTGAGCATTAAAGTTTGATTAGCGCGGTTAAGTTTTAATGAGCGCTCATTTCAAACCTTATCCCTAATCTTTTGAAAAGACTGTGAGTCTGATTGTACTTCCTGAATTTGTGCTTTAATCAAAGGTAAATGTTTTTCTATAGAAGAATCGCACAGGGTGATTTATAATTTATCATCAAGTTTCTACTCGCTAAAGTTAAAAGGCAGTTTTTTGTGCTTTGCTAGTAATGTTTGTACCACTTCTTTTTTTTAGTCTGAAAACCACTTTTTACACATTTTTATCTGCACGTTTTCTGAGCCTCTTCTTGTTCCGAGCACTTTGACGCAGGAGTTACAATCTTTCTCTGAGCATTTGGCAATTATGGCTTTGTTCAGACAATTAAGAAAATAAAATTCCTGTTCCCTTTGCTGCAATCTATTAATCTCAGGGGACAATAACAAGCTACAAAGCAAGGATGAGTTTCAACATGTAATAAACAATGCTGTCGTCATTTTCACGTCGTGCTCTTCCTCGTTGGTGCTTTTAAAGCCGCCGTAAATTCAATCAGCAGATTTCCTCCCCGTGTGGAGGTCTCTGTCAAACGTTAATGTTGAAATATCGACGTGTGCTCGGGATGTATCGATGCTGTGATACTTTGTGGTGCAATGTGAGTGTAATTTACAACAAATTAAATTACATACACCATGATGTTGTTGTTGTGTGTCTGTGTTGATCTGGTCACCGACTCTGAGTGATTTCATTTCACTGATTGTGAGTCCTGCACTCGCTGACATCCTCTTCCTCCTCCTATTTCTCCTCATCTTCCTCTTTTTCATCTTCCTCCTTTATCTCCTCCTTGTCCTCTTCTTCCCCCCCTCTTCCTCCTCCTCCTCCTCCTCCAGTGTGTCAGCTGCTACTCAACAATGTTTTTTTTCAATCTCCGGACTAAGTGAATGTCGCTGTCGTCCATCTTGTCCTGCTTCACCTCCAGCTTTCACTCCAGATGTCAGCCAGTGACTGAGAACATTCATTCACACCTGGAATCAAGTCAGTGCTGTCGAGAGAAACAAATAAAGAATCGATTTTCACTGCTGTTTGCACATGGGGATCAAATATTATCCAAAAAGGTTTATAGTTTATGTAAATAAACAATAGACAAAACAGGTAATTGTGCTATTCTGTACTGTACAGCAGTTTAAAAAGAGGACATTGATTGTATGAAATATCAACACAGTTCAATGACTTCTTAATAAAACTCGCTCTCTTTCATCTTCATAATTTGTTCCACTGTTTGAACCACTGAGCTATTTTCAGACGAGGAACTTGTCCAGGAAAGAGAACAATCTCCCTCTTTGTTTTAGTTCAGTTCTGTCGCCTCAATCGAACCCCTCAGAGACGAGCCAACGCTGTGAATTCTGGGAAAGCAGACGGAAATAAATCAGAACATCTGCATCGATCAAGCTCGTAGGGACGGTTTCAACAGCTGCCATTCTGCTGTTTGACAGATTCCTAACATGTCAATTGTTGAGAAGCTCGTCTCCTGAAAGTCGACACAGGAGGTTGTTTGTCGTTCAGCGTGTGTAGTATTCCACATGTTGATGTACACACGATGGGCGAGGACTGCGATTCACAGTAACAGCTGTTCACATTAAATGAGGTAATGTTTAATATCTGTCATCACATCCATCAGCCGAGTTTCATTAAACTTGAAGATCACAGATATCCAGCGTGAGTTATGGATCAGTCTAGTGTGATTCATCCATCCATCCCTTCAGCTCTTCTCCTTTGAGGGTCACAGAGGGGCGGAGCCTGGTGTGAGGAGAAGATCATTCATTCATTAATCTGGGAAGTGGAGAAGTCTTTGTTAAGCAGGGCCATGGCTACAACTTAGATCATGTCCTCTGTATCTTTGCTGTGGGGTTTAAGGCAGTTTACATTCAACATTGGTGGATATTTTATAGGCTGGTTCTAATATTCATCATTATTTATCCTTTTTGTAATTTTTGATAATCATTTTATTAAATTGAAGTGGTTTTATACCAATAAATTAAAAGTTATATCCCATGAGAAACGTATTCCGGTATAAATGAACCCCTGTATCTAAAACAAATATGTATTTTCTCAGCATTTCTTTGTGTGTGTTTGTCATTGTTGGTTTTTACTTGCTGTGTGTTTGTATCATATGTTGTGTTGTTACTGATTGTTATGCAAATGAAAAACGAAGTTGAACAGAGCAACAAAAACGTAACAATTGTTAAATACTAAAAAAAAGTACATTCAGGGACTTGCGCTACTTCTCCCAGCCACACGGGGACACTGTTGCACAAACACGGTGAGGATGACCTCCGGTTGAACTCTGTTAACTCATCTGTTAGAACAACGATGAGGATGGTGAGAATAGAAACGACCAAGAAGCGGTGGAAGGACGGTTAGCAACACGCTAGCTGGCTAAGCTAACCCTCCACCTGCTAAGCACACCTGAAAGGACAAGATGGAAGCCCGGGTTTAAAGGTCAGACTTCTTATGTTGGCTCGTGCTTGTGGAGTGAATGCTAAGCTAATGTTGCTGTGGGACTTCCAGGTCTGTTGTTCCTGTTCAGCTCTTTGTGATAAACTAACTAAATCCTGTTTTGGTGGAGGCTTGTGAAAACAGTCACAGTGGAAGGCTAAGAACTAAACACATAAACACACAAATTAGAAATGAAATTTTTTATTGAAGTCAGTCACACCCTGGAGGAGTTTGTAAGGAATATTTTTGACTTTTCAGCTGAATGTTCAATTTTATGCATTTTTGATATTTAAGTTAATGTTTATTTAGCTGGTGAATAGATGTTATTGTCGTGGTCACATTGGACTTCTCCAGCTGCTGAACCACGGCAGCCAGACGACCCCGGAGCTGTGATGATATAACACAACAGCTGCAGATCAAAGATCACAGTCCAGTATCATATTGCATGTGTGTGTGTGTCTGCCTGTATATGTGTATCATTGATTTACACACGACTGGTGTGCGGTCCATGATGACCTGAGGTTTTCACCTTGACTGAGGCTCTGATCTAAGTCTTCAACACATGTCACATTCCCCCAGTTAACTCCGAGTGAACTGGTGTCGCTGGGTGGAGGCAGGGATCCAGTTCCCGGCCGTGTTCAGTGTCCTGGCAGTGATTGATAAAGCCGTGCCGTGATTCGTCAGTGCTTAATGAATTAGATTTCTCTGTGATGACAGGCAGGTGTGGAGGCTAACGGGGGGGGGGGGGGGGTTTGTTGATCTGTCAGTAGTCACCAAGTCCGACTGAAGCAAACCCAGCATCAGAGGAGAGCCGGTCGCTGTGGAATCGAACCTGCACAACATTTAGGAGGAATATTCCCCCCCCTCACCCTTTAACTTTTTACTGTACCTGCTTTCTTCTTCTTCTCTTGGAGTTTGAAGTCAGACTTATGTGCTCGTAGAGTATTGGTTGTCTTAACGTTTATATAAACTGTATATAAAGTCTCTTTGGGATTAGCTAGTGACCCTTTTTTTCTAGTGTCGGGCAAATCAACAGCTCTTGATCATCAAGTCTTCTGAGGTCTTTTTTTGTGAGGCACGGTTCACATCAGTGGTTTCCTAGTCAGCTGGGGTTTGGAGACGAGCTTCTCCGAGAAAAACGTTGGCTGTAAAAGCCCCAAAATGAACACAGATCTTAACTGATCTTACGATAATTCCATAAGTTTCACATCCGACCAATCAGATGCCACTCTAATCGGACTCCCAGCAGAAAGCAGCGCTCTGTCAGAAAACCAGCAGGTCAGTCAGAGTATCAGGCCACTCAGGAAGAACAAATACCATCCAGCTATTCCAAAGATCCTCCCGGAGTAAAAATACATCTTTCATGAATCTCCCCACCTGTTTTTCATCTTGAGGACCAGCTCTGATTACCTGCGGCAAAACTGTCCTTCATATAAATTTAGAATAATGGCGAGCCCCAGTACACACAACAAGAGGCCCTGTTATCAGGCCAGCACAGCACGACCCTGCCCACTTATCCTCTGACAGTAAACTTGAAAGCATTTGTTTCAGGGTCTTTAGACATTCTGGGCGCTGCAGAGCTTCATGGCTGCCAGTCACATTTGGGAACCGGTCCAATCGCGGTGCAAGACTTCCAACAGCCATATGACATATGACTGTAATGCAATGTTGCCAGCTGCCCGCCAGACTTCAGTACTTTCTATTTATACGTTGTGGTGTAGTGGGTGATGCAGACGCGGCCTGTTTCTCTGCTGCACAGAGTTATTTATGAGTTTGTATATTCTCCGTTCCGTATTATTCCCAGGACTGGAAACAAGAGGAGAGAAAAGATTGTGTCAAATTGAGGGTGTTGTCTTTCAGAGGTGGTGCATTGAATGTCTGCTGCATGAAACACAAGTGACTTAGAGGAGGATTTAGTCGTGTCGCAGCCAGGATTACACACATTTGCATGAACGCAAAGAAAGCTTAGCTGTCTGATTTAAATATGCATTGAGCCGCGGGCCTATATGAGCATCTTAAATTGTTGCTGAGCTCGTCGTTTCCACGTTTCCCACCTGTGCACGTGGCTTTGCCAAGTTCTGATAATTAGCTGCGATCCTTTTGCCTTCAAGAGTAAATTAAATGCATCTGATACTTTCAGCGCTCTGAGGTGGGATTAGCTTCAAGTATCTGGTTTGGTCCGGATTTGTTTGCTTTTAAAAAAACTCTTTATTCGTCTGAGTGCATAAATGTGTAATAGCAGAACTCATGTGGGTTTTTTTCTGAAGGAAGAACAGGGAACTATCCTTTCCAGTGCATCTCACCCTCCCTGCAGTCTCCACGGGGTTGGTGTGAAGTTTTTAAAGTCTGGTCGAGGTGATGCACTAACCTCATTAATTCAGCGCTCTCCTACTTAATTAATCTTTGTCTGCTGCAGAAGTAATTACAGCTATCTGGCTGTCTGAGTGTCTACACACTGCTGACACCACCTTCCCCTCTTGGCTGCAGGATTTCCTTCCCTGCAGTCTCTGATGTCTGTCATACTGTAAGTGCTAATTCACAGCGGCATGACCCCCGAGCAAAACCAGAGCACAGGCTTTGTCCTGAATCCTCCGGGATATTGTCTGTGGCACCAAAATGTATTTTAGTCTCAGTGTTGACTCAAAACAAAGTCATAGTAGGAGATAGAATCATGAATGGAAGTGTGACGTTCAGAGAGTGATGTTTAAACCTTCTTGTCTCCCAGTCAGAGATGTGCACTTGCATGTGGACACACAGGAGACTTAAAAAAGGTTCGGTTTCAAAAGAACTAGGCTCCCCTCCGGCTTTCCTCTCGCCGTCTAAGACTTTCCATTTGTTTTTTCGTTCTCTCTCTCTTTCTGCTCTTTTCTCTTTTCTTTCTTTCCTCTCATTAAATTTTCACTTTGCTTTTTTGCAAGCTGGTGGCTATGCAGTGTGCAACTGTGCATGCAGATGTTTATGCAGCCACCTCAATTCATCGCCACACATGGACGTTTTTAAAAAGTGAAATGTTCTCAGAGAGGCACGAGGCTCATCTGAGTGCTTGTGCATGTGTGATTCTGTTCGCACGGTAGAGACAAAACATTTTTTTCATGGGTACAAATAAGTTATTTTAGAAACTGTGTTGGTTAGTTTAAAAAATGAATTGAGCTGGATTCACTCAATATTAAATCCCATGGAGAGAAATGCACTAGTTTTTTCCTTGACCCATTTCTGACTCCCTGACCCACATAACTCTGTAAAATCTGGTCACAATTATATAGTTTCGAAAAGAAGTAAGTGCTACAATTGTTGGACGATTTAAACTGTGGACTAGTTATTTTCTAACAAGAATACTCCTGCGCTCACTGGAACGCTCACAGCTACAGGACGATAAACACTTTATGGATGTTTTGATGGCCCTCCGACATGGCGTGCGTGCGTGCGTGCGTCGTGCGTGCGTGCGTGCGTGCGTGCTGCTGGTGCGTGCGTGCGTGCGTGCGTGCGTGCGTGCGTGCGTGCGCTGTTTCTACGCTGTTTCTCCTGACCTTGGCCAAACATTGGTTTCTGTTCCTGTCAGCTGTTGGCTCAGCTGCGCGCCACCTTTATTGCTTTCCCTCGTTGTGCCAGAAGGCTGAAAGCCAGAACTCATTCCATGTTGGGTCATTTCCCATTTCTCCTTTGCTGCTTCACCTTCCCACAACCATCCGCCCAGTTGGTTTGGGCTCGATGCAGGTAGCACAGAGCGAGTGGGCCACGTCACACAGAGTGCGCCTGAGAAATGGTAGAAATCTCTAGCTATCGCGGGGCGAGATTGAGGAGTGTAGTGGTGGAAATTGGAAAGTGGAGGAAGGCCCAGGAAGAGCAGATGCTGTGGTCGCCCATGCCTCACCTTGTCCTGTAGCCCAGCAGCAACCACACTGACACGCCACAGGGAAGAGGGGGAAGAGGAAGAGGGGGAAATGGCTTACCTCTTCTTCATCTGTCCAAATGGACGGCATAGATCAAGTCGATCACATTGTGTATCCAAATATCTTTATGTTGTAGCATACTGACTCATGTAGCAGCCTTTATTTCTTTTCTTTTATATTATTTTTACGTGGCCCTTATGGGTGTGTATGAAGTTTTGTGAGATGCTTGTCTGGTTCTTGCTTTTAGTGCACATGGGTCTTAGGAAGCTTAAAACTACATGTAATTTCAAATCCCAGCTTTTTTTTTTAGTTTTTCATCAGAGTTATATAAAGAGCTCTCAGGAGGATAAAAACATCTTTTTCTGAAATCAATGATCTTAAGTCTCATTAGAGAAGCTAAATGTAGCCATGCATTGAATTAGGAATCCAAGGAAAACACAACAAATTCCAAAACACTTTTAATGCATCAATTCAAAACTAACCTGAACATTTCCGTTCTCAATACAGGACCCTCGGAAATTGTCAGACTTTTCAGTGTCAGTCTGAAACCCGATCTATGATGATTAGATTCCAGGTATTTTCCAAGCTGGGAACTACATCTAAATCTGAACTGCTCACAATCCAACTTTTCTCCTTCATCCTTACGTCAGGATGGATTTGCAATGTGCCTTTGTGTTGGCTTCAAAGATCTACCCTCGTTCTCGAACCTGAAAGCATTAAGGTAAAGTCTTTATTCATGTGAATCATTCGGTCGCAGGCCTGTCAATACGTTGATTCTAAGGTTTGTCTTGGAATTATTCTAATTTTAGTGACCGGAGCCGCTTGTTTATGTGCTACTGGGCGAGTCAGCTGTCATGAGAGTTGTTTTTGCCTTCGTGGGCTTTCTCCCTACTTGACTCTATAAGCTTTTTATGACATTGTGGACCTGTGATGTCTTGCAGCTCCACACTGTTAGTTTATGCCGGGCGTTTGCTCTGGTCTCTCATGTAGATGTGCTGATAGTATTCGCGGTCACAATATTTATATACATGTAGTCTGTTATTGTTTAGTATCGTGTTTGTATATTATTTGTTATTTGGTATTATATGATTATATTATATCCTGTATGTGAGTGAATATAAGGAATTTTGGGTTTAATCTAAAGTCCGACTGATTTATCATTTGGCCGAAAGATTCATGTTTTCATTTGACATCTTAATTCATCTTTTATATATTTGGTTGTATTTTCTTTTCATTCATAGTTATTTACAAAATTTGGTTAAACTTTACAAAAGAAAGACTCAGTTACATGTCTTCTTCATAACGGTTTGATTAATAACATGAGTCACAACAAATCTCTGTATATAACCTTTACAAAAAGCTCCTGCTCCTCACCTCCGTGTCTCTGCCACCTCTTATTTCGACCAAGCAACAAAAACTGAGAGTCCTTCCTAACTTTGTTTTGTAAGGACGCCATTGCTCTATTAACTCGTGCCAGCTAACATTGAACATTGGTTGTCCCAAACAATTAGCGGTGCTGCGGCTGAGCTCAAATGAAGGCAGACAGAACTGGAGCAGAGTGACTCCAGCCGCCCGATGAGCTGTGGAGTCCGTGTAGCCTCAGGAAGCGTCTGTGTCTGTGCGCTCATGCAGTTTATCTGCTTATCTGCCTTGTTCCTTGTCTTAAAAAGGAGAGAGAGCTGAAATATTTGTTCTTGCAGTTGTAGCAGACACTAGACTGGGGATGGTTCATCTCTCGTGTCTCGAGATTTAACCGTTCATGACAACAGATGGCTTCATTTGGCCTAATGGCTCTGCTCTAAGAAACCACTCTGTCTGTTCAATGAAGGCTGCTCTTTAAACAGAGCGTCTCAATGTGCCGTTGAGGTGGAATAAATACGCTGCGGTCAGCTGATCGTGGGACCAGTCTGAGATGGAGAGACGATGATAAGATCAGAACCATTCTGCATTAATGATGAAGTATCTTGTTTGTTAAATCTGAAGTGGACACTTTGTGGTTTTAGATTGAGATCACATTTATTGGAGTGGAGACGCTTTGATTGGAGGTTGGAAGAAAGATCACATATCGCCAAAATATCAGTAACAGTGGTTAAAAATGAAATACATAACGATGAATGTTAATTGGATAAAGAATCAAATGGTATAAATTGTTCCTGATAACACAATCACAGAATTGAACTATTTAACATTTTGTTTTGGATTCAGTGAAACCCTGTCAAGGCCCTAAGCAGTGCTAATGGGAGATAACACTTTTCCTGGATGTTGTGATTTGTATTTTTCACTTCAACATCTCCTTGGGCTCCTTAGAGAGAAGCTTCTGTATTTGTTTGTTTATAAAGCAGGAAAGTGCAGTTAAATGTTGTAAAGACGAAGCTGTTTAGTTGAAAGCTGTTTCTGTTTTAGGCATTTTAATTTAACCACTTAAACAAATGAATAAGTAAACAACTGGTTAGCACTACAAGTACAAAACTCTTCTCTGTCTAATTAGGATTAAAAAGATGAGTGTTTTGTATATAAACATTTTTCCCTAATGCAGCTTAAGCTTCCGCTCCTCTCGGTGTTAATATTTGATCTCTGCTTTTTTCTTAATTTGCCGTTGCGTAAAAACACATTTGTGATCTCTGCCTCGCTGATTCTTGTGTACAGGAAAGGTGACATAAGCAGCTTTGTGTGACGGCTCGGCTTCACCGCTGTCACTGTGGCTGACTGCTGGAAGACGACTCGCTATGAGCCTCGCAGCAGCGGCGTCTTAGCTCTCGGTGTTTCGGGAGCGGCCGTCTAACTCGGCTCGGATACGCCGGCCAAGGCGGCTCGAGAGAGAGAGGCTGTCCCGTCAGCCCTTATCGCAGTCATGCCAGTTGTAGTTTTAGTGTTGTGCAGGGTAGATCAACACGCAGCTTCTCCCACATGTTTTAACACCACCCACCTTGTGTTTTCCACTCTGCATTCAGCTGCACCAAATGTTACATAAAATGACTCCTTTGAGCCTTTTGCAGCGCTGTCCAATCTCATTTTGCTTCAGCACTTAACCTGGACGCTTATCCTCAGCTCACGTGGCACTCGGAGCAGATCCCAGCAAACTGATTTGAAGTCTGGTTCATGCAGGAAAACAAACTTGATGCACTTCTGAGGTGATTTTCTGTTTCCACCTGTTCCAACTCTATTTTGACCAATTCTGCTTGGACTGAGCGCAGGCCAGAAGCACTGGTTGTTGTTATGTAAACGTACAGGAGTCTCACTTCATTGAAAATCACCCAGTGTCTGAAAGTGACCAAGATTAGTGTAGATATCTGTTTTAAACTATATAGAATTATACCAATGTATCTGCGTTAAGCTAATAAGGTGGAAATGTGTTTCAGCCTTTTTACCCTTGAAAATTTGGAGGCAACCAAGTGTTTTTCTTTTTGACGACAGCACAAGAACAATTCCTACCGAGATCAAATCTGTGAGTGTGTTTTGTGTCCTTAACAGAGAGAGAGAGAGAGCCTTTCAGCTTTTGCACATTGCGAGCCAAGCCCAGCAGGGCGTGTGTGTCTGTGTGTGTGTCTGCGTGTGTGTGTGTGCGCTTACTTACCTTTTTGCAGAGGCAGTGTGTTTCTCGATCACCCACTTTCCGGCCGGTCAGTTTCCACGTTGGACTCTTTCAGTACATTATGATAATGCGAGAGCTGTTGCACCACATCTGCCAGGTGCAGACAAAGTGTTTTGTTGTTGGTCGTTTATCGAATGCAGCAAATCATCTTTATGCAAAAGAGTTTTTTGGTGCAGACCCTCCTCCCACCTCTGGTCCTTGCATGTGCGTTAGAATCATATAATGTAGTTGTATCACACACCGGCTGTTTGAGTTTAGTAGTTACCAGCTCTCTGGTAGAAGGTCTCTATTGAATGAATGCCAATTATTATTATTATGATCATCAATGTTGTTGTTGCATGAGCACTTTTCTACACGGCCGCCTCATTTAGCCGGTAGCCGTGGGCAGCACACACCATCTGGAACTCTGGCCGTCTCCCACAGTCTGACACAGACGGAGAAACAAAGCATGTTCTCTTCCTGTCCTGCACGTCACTGCAGACGGTACGAATCTGTGAGCAAACCACCAATCTTTCCATCCCCACTTGTTTTTCCTGCATCTTCTCTCCCATGATGCTCCCTTCGTTATTCTCTCCTCATTGTCCCTTTCTGCGCTTCCACCTCTGCCAGCGCTACAAATAAAATCAAGCTGTCGGGGCTTTGGGGGGGGGGTCTAAATACAGCAGCCACTGGACCACTCTGCACTCGTGGTCTAATCTCCCACAAATACTGTCTTGAATTACCTCCCACTCTCCTCCCGCAGTGGTCTGCTCTTTTCAAACAATAAAATGTTTTGTCACCCTCTCAACACAATGCACCAAAATGTAGCCGCCCGTCCTTTCTCCTCCAATCACAGAGAGCGGCCCCGGCGGTGGCTTCTATTGGCTGCAGATTGAAACTGTCCTGGCTGCAGACAGAGCGCCGGGCCCTTTTCACTCGGTGGTTTATAGTTCATGACAAACGCTTGTTCAGCCGTTCGGATGCTCACTGTAAATGTCAGCTCGATGTAGTTCAGTAGACCACAGGCACTCGTGCTTAGCACCACACATCGGATTATTATTCTTTATTCAGTGTTCTAAGGCGGTTAAAGATCTACCAGAGTTGTAAATCCAGGGTCATTCTACACACTAAGGCTTTTAAACAGAAACATTTGTATGAGACTGTGTGGAGGGTTGGGCTTTGATAGCATTTTATCAAACAGTATCACATCTACATTTGTTTAATTGAGAATTAGGTTTAGCTTTTAACATGGCACATAAGTTTGAAGTGAGTGAAAAATCTAAGTTTTAGATTGTTTATCACCGTTTGATGACACGGTAAGCAGCAATGATTAGTCAATTAATCACTTGGTTAATTAATACAAATATATATCTCTGGCTTTTAAATGTTAGTCAGACAAAACTAGACGTGTGATGACATCCCACGGCTTTGAGAAAACGTCTTCAAAACTTTATAATAAATGATCACGATGGTTTTCATCATCGATTAATCTACCAACTCTTTTCCCTGTTAGTCGACATGTTTTTCTCTTTTAAAATGGTAAAAACACACATTTGTCATGTTGACCCAAGATGCCCGTAACTTTTCCACTTAGCGTTGTGTAATATTTTTAAACTGTGAGCATGGTTTGGTTATTCTTTGGCAGAAAGCTCCGTCAGTGGAATCCGGGTGGACCATGTGCTGCAGCTCTCTAACCCTGCCAGACTCTTCATGTTAGTTTAATTAAATCCTGCCTGGCTAAGCTTTGTTTGATAGATCTGTTGTATTTCATTAAAAATCTATTCAGTTGGCTCATGTTTGTGAATGACTGATTAAATGTTCATATGTGAGCTTCCGTCTGAAGTTTAAATTCATTTAATAGTTTTGTTTACATGTAGTATCGTGCTGCAGCTTTTATATACTTGGCTCCTGAGTCTGATTTACTAAGTGTAAGGAAAGATGTGGTGGAAGTTTGTTTTTATTGTGTTTCTGTGGTGGTTCTATTGTTAGGGAAGTTTGGTTTTCATAGCTGTTTATCTGACTCTTAGCAGGATTGTGTGCAAACTACAGAATCTGTTTTATTGAAACTTGGTGGAACGATGGGTTATGGAAAGAACTAATTCACTTTAGCCAAACCGAGTGCCCCCCCCCCACCCCCATCTCCTCCGGCTTTGAAATGATGTTTACCAAGCATCGTATTTGGTCGTTCAGTGCTCGGGGAAAAGTGAAACTGGCAACAGATGGTGTTGTGCTCGTGTTGTTTCTCATTCAGATTGTGTTCACTTGTACAGTAGCACAGCAAAGTCCCCTTCGGTCAATAACTGGCCGCTGTGATGGAGTGCTGTCTATTTATAATGGCCATGTCGATATGTTTGTGCTTATGGGTCAAACTGTGCGGGGATTTGGTCACCATGGAAACTAGCAACACGGGAGCCCAGTCTCATTACATCGAGTATCAAAGTATCAGGCGGGCCGTCTGAAGGCCGCTGGAGGAAGTTGATCGACGGAATGAGAAGTCAGCAAGAGGCTGATCCGGTGGAGACCTGCTGTCGGAGCCGATTCTCCTGAGCTGAGTTACTGGAGAAGAGTGTGAAGTCACACTCATCTGATCATCACTTCTTATCAGTTCATTATGTTTTATCGTGTAGACCTCATAGATTTGTGATCAATATTATATGTGACATTTTTCTGAGAAATGAGATTTGTGTTCGAAGAATTCTTTAATATTAGATTCTTAATTATTTAAGGTGTTGCAGAAGAAAACAAACAACCTTCCTGTCTCTACCTCCTTGTTGATGTTCTCCATGGAGCTGGATCAGTGAAGGGGGGGGGGGGAGCTGTGGAGTCACTCTTGTACACAAGGTTTATCACAATCAGTACTTTTTAGACCTGACATTTCAATAGACTTTGTCCAATTAAAAACTATTTTCTGACATTTTAAAGGTGAGCAGAGAAAATAACTGACAAAATTATGGTTGTACAAGTTGTATTTTATTTCATGTGCTTTACAAGGATATAAATAATGGCCCAAATTACAAAAATCAGTGTGCTGGAAGCCCAAGCCTATGTACATTAGTTGGTCAGCAGTGATGTCACCATATTACCCATTTCAGTTTTCACTCAAAATACAATCTCTACAGTCTAACACTTTCTTTTTTAAATTCCCAACCTTTATTTCGGTACCTTGTTTCCAGTGCCATGTACTGCAAGTCCTTTATTCTTTTCTCTTTTACATTACACGTATGAACAATGAGTTGGCAAAATATCTATGTACATTTTATAATTGGACAATGTCTCATCCAAATGATACAGTAATACTGCGTTTAAAATAGTACATCTGCTAGATAAGAGTAGAGCCCCATGAGAAACGATGGAGGGTTGACCTGACCAGAGTTAGCGAGCCACCTGCAACATTCACTCTCTGTGTACAAGTACATTGTTTTTTAAAGGATGGCCATCATTCTCAAGCTCGACGTTTTCATCTCAGCATATCATAGAAAAATAATGTAACATTAAGACAACAGTAGACAAGAATTGCACAAGAATAATCATAATCATCATGGTAATATAATACTCTCATATTAAACATTAAAATGTCGGGCAATTACGAATAGAATACTTTTTTTAAACATCAGATGCAGTTTTTGTTCACATAGTTTCACCCTCCGCTGTGATGACACACCTGTTGCGGTTGAAGCGTGCGGCAGCTAGTCCAATCACATTGACACGCTTGTGCATATATCTCTATTATTTTTCTGACTTTAAAATAAAAAGACCAAAAAGAGCCAGCCCGACGTCCTCCAACACATTTCCCATTCCAACATCGACACATGCCCAGTGGTGCCTTTAGCCAGGCCAGTGTCTGTGTCCGACAGATGACCTCTAACCCCCCCCCCCCCCCCAAAGTTCAAAGGTCATGCCTCCCAGCTGGCTGCATAAAACAGATCCTGCTGTAGTTGCAGAAAGTTGAGGCTGCTTCAGATAAGTGTACATTCAGAGCAGACCGTGGTCTGTGGAGATGCAGTTAGTGTGTGTGTGTGTGTGTGTATTGGTCCAAAGTTTACTGTGTCAAGCATCGTGTGAATGAATGATGTGAAATAATTTGTAGTCAACCTTAAACACTGGGGTGGCGTCCATGTTTGTAGTCCTTTGTAGTCCTTTTTGCATTGTAAGTGTGACAAGGTCCGTGTTTAGGGCTGGCTACATTCTTTGTATTCCACAGTAATAGACATGAGCTTCCGGCATTGCCCTGCAAATGAGATGACATCACTTATCGAGAGAGCCCTCACACCCCGCCTCTCCACCGGCCCCCCTGCTCAGCAAATCCAAAATGGCCACCATGCGTCCTACAAGCCACATGCTAAACCTTTTATAGACAAGATTTTGTTCCCCAAAATAAAATGAGGTTCATGGCCAGGGAGAAAAACAAAACACGTGGTTAAAATGATTCTGAACATATGTACACACGTTCTGAAAAAAGGTGCTAAAAAAAAGGAAAAATCACCGACATCTTCCTGTGTCACAAGTCAAGTTTAAAGCTGTTTGAATCAACATGTTTGTTTATATTAAAAAAAAAAAAAAGAAAAAGAATATTGATATAAAGAATCAAGAAGTTGAAATACATTCTGGTAGCCTGCTGGATGAACCAGTTTAAGTCAAAGTTAGACTGTGCTACATCACCTCTCCTCTTTGATTTAATACAAATGTTTAAAAAGTCAGAAGCTTCCTCCAGTTGTCATGTTCAGACAACATCCCTCAACACTGTCAGCTCCCTCACTCGGCTCAACACAGCTAAAACACTGTTATGGCTCTTAGCAGTTTTCTGGTTTATCTCTTTCAGGTTTGTCGGGGCAGTTGGACGAAGGGGCTGAAAGGTAAATAAAAGCGAGGAAGGAGGAGGAGAGAGACGAGTCCAAAGGGTTACACCCATCGAGAGGAGGCAAAAACAAAAAGCAGCACAACCAACTGGTTGACCGCTGACTGACCGGCATACAGGAAGTGGAAAAATGGAGCTGACCATTCCCCCCCCTACAGGTGGAGACAGAAGTGCACCACACTCTGGGTTCAAAGGTCATGCGCCAGCCCTGCAGGCGGGAAGATTGGGCCAAAAAGGGGGAGAGCAAAATGAAAGAGACAAGGAAAAGAGAGAGACAGCGCAGCGCCAAACGTCATCATGCAGTGGACAGGCTCGGCTAATGGGACGGGGCGGGATGTTTTGTTTTTTATTTTTCAGCCGGTGAGGTGACACGGCGGCGTGCTTCGCTCGAGCCCGACTCCGGGGCGGGGCCCCGGTACAGGGCAACCTCTGAAAGGCACACACACACAGGAGTGGACAAGGCGGGTGTATGTTAGAAAATAGTGGTCTCGTACTTGGTGTTGACTCCTCTCTTGGCCTCCTGACCCGGCTCCACAATCCACGGCACGTTGGCGTGGCCCTTTTGGTCCATGGACGGCTGCTCCATCTGACAGAGAGAGAGGACGTTACAGAAAAGGAAAAGAAGAAGCAAAGAAGTAGGACAAGAGGAAATTGACGTTTGGCACAATTTTAAGGTAAGGACAATTTTCCAATTCAATTTCATACTAATGTCAGTGGAATGAAAGAGTGGAGGATGTGATGCTGACAGAGCGATGTAATGGGAAATAACCGAAGTGAGAGACGACGGCACATTTTCTACAAATGCACATTAAAGATGCATCAAAGATGTTGGTGTCATTCGGCAATAAACTAACAGTCATGTTTCTTATCTCCTCTCAACACACTGCAACAGCAACAAAACCACCCAGAGTAATAATCCAGTTCAGTTTTCTCTCTTCACACACACAACCACAACAAGGCCTAATAATCTTGTTATGAGGTTACAGGATTAAGGACAGACACACACTTTTGATCCCACAGCTTCATCCTCACATGAAGCCAGTGGCAGAAGATTGTCTGCCTCCAGAATAAATTCAATATCAAGAGCCTCTGAATGATGTCATGAGGGTCTGAGCATTAATGGAAGTAATGCTGCAGAGATTAAATCCAGCGTGATCTACTTCTGCAAACAGCAACCTCAGTGACCCAAGCTGATGCAAAACACACTGTATGCAATGGAAGCCTGGTGCACATTTGAATTGTTTGCAGTCCAGTCCTTTTCATGACCCTTCAAAAACTCAACTGCCTTGAAGAAGATGAAGATGCTCTGAAGTAGTCGATTGGAGAATAACCCTCAAGTGCGATGTTATCTCACAAACCACAGACTGAAACAGTTGGTATCCATCGTCTTTCCCAAAGCTGTTTGTAGTGTTATTACACCGTGCTAGTTTTCTTATCGTTACGAATGAACAAATAAAAACGGTAGCACTAAAGTTGAGGTCTTAATTTGATGATATATTAACCATAAAGGAAAGAAGTGGGTTGGCTTTGTCACATCTGCCTTTTTTTGAATAGTCATGTCACAAACTGTCGACATGGAGATAAGACACAAATACTCACTGCAAACAGGACACACAGCGACTGAATAAAAGTCGACGCACTTACAGATGGTGCTTCCTCCTTGATCAACAGAAAAGTCATGTGGAGATAAAGGGTAAGAGAAGGAAAGCGTGGAGGACCTGTGACTGAGCTTTGTGAGGGACATGGAAGAGTCGAGGGGGAGGAAGAGAAGGGTGGACAGGAGGCCGGTGAGGGGTGTAAATATGGCCCAGTGACCAGCGGCTGGAGGGGGACATGACCTACAGGGGCAGAGGTCACACAGAGGTCAAATTGGGCCTGCGTGGTAACAACAAGAACATCACGGCAAAACCACAACGATGACAAAAGTAGCTGCACGGCAACAACACTTCAAAACCACAGCAAAAACCCATGGCAACAACACGGGAGCAAAGTCATCGCCCCGGCAACAGCATCACTGAAACACAGCAAACTTCAAGCTAGACTATTCGCCACGTCACGCCACATTTATAGAGCAACTCCTGCATGGCAACAGCAAACTTACAAAACATCACTCTGCAAAAGCACCTTCACACGCCACACGCCAGGTTTGTCATGAAGAATTCTGCCGGTGAGTCGAAATAGCTTTTGGTTGCATTTCAGTTGTGTTAACGTGGCAACAAGCTATTTTCACACCACTGGCAAGATTTTTATTCACTTTAAGAAAACAGAGAATAGTAAAAATAAATCTCATACTGTTAGGGTCAAGTATTTCAACGCCATTTTGAAGCTTCACTCAGATTACACCGACATGCCGACGCTGATCAGAGACAACAGTGTCGTATCAGACACGCTCACACTCATAAGGGGAAAGTTAAGTGGATGTTGAGGGAGATTTACAAGCAGATGTGCTCAGATAACACACACAGAACATAAAAATAATAATGAGCGGGCCGTGGAGAAGCCGATACTTCTGGGCAGAAAAACAAAGTGACGGTATTATAAAGCACAAGGGCCGCAGAGGTGCTGCAGGATGGAGATTATGGCTGGCAGGTGGCAGGAATATTAAGTGCATTCTGCAGAAAGCTCTGCTGCACATCACAAGCCATCGACTGCACACGCACGCACGCAGAGGAAACGGTAATTAATGGTTAATGTGACTGTATCCGAGTCAGCAGATTGTGTGTACGCATGACATCGTCCATCATCTCCGTAGGCACAGGACCACACACGAGGCACAGGAGTAGAGTGAACACACGCACAGACACCGCATGTCTCCTCACTTGCTCCAACTATAGAGAGTGAGACCGATTCTCCCCTATCACCATCTCATTCTTCCATGACTCACAGTTTGTAAAGGGTCCAGACAACGCTGATAATAGCAGCGGGCGTAACTCTATACCGGGTCCGTTTGGACACATGTGCCAGCCGATGCGTGTCAGGGGAGGAGGGAAGTGTGTGCAGACAGAGTGGGTTAGCGTGACTATTTTAAAGTTGTGTCTGGGTTAATGGAAGGTTGACAGGTTTGCAGATAGACTCTGTGACGCTGTGGCTGGAGGAGGCATGAAGACCAATTACTGCTGCACATATAGACACAACTTTATGATAGAATGTGGGAGAGATATCTGATGTCACAAAGCTCGTGCCGGGTAAGCAGTAATATTTTATTGGAGTCGACCATAAACCTCCTCCTCTTCCTCCTGTTGTACAAAAATGAAGCTAAAATATCTCTTCGGAGCACGGAAGTGATCATGGTCCTGACGACACACGTGCTTTTTAGTCTGTGGCGTCTTCCACACGACGATTCTTTATCTTCTTCCATAAAAACTCCCAAACAAGCAAACAGGCCTCATCTATCAGCCCCGAGTGTAAAAGACTGCAGGGACATCAAGACGCTCAACAGATCAAATATCCAACTACATTACTACACTGCCACAGTCTCCTGGGCCAAGACTCTCACTCATACCAAACACAAGCATCTCAGGATAATCCCAGCAAACCAAACAAGAGTTAAGAATGATGTAAATGAGAAGGGATGAGAGACTGTGAGGAAGGGGATGAAGCTTATGGACAGATTCCAGTGGAGATGGGAGGCTGGTTAGGATTAGTTCCAAGCAGTTATAGAAAAGCTAAATTTTAATCCAAGAGTTTAGAGTTGAGCTGTGAAATGAAGGTGAAAATCCATCGCAGAATATATTCTTCTATTCTTTATAACAATAAGTTGATCATGAAATGGAGATTCAGTTCAAAACCACCTGGGTTTCCGATGTGAATTTGACTTTTGGATGGATTTTCCCTTCAGGTGAGTGGCTGTGCGGCTGTGCGGCTGTGATAGCTTACAGATTTGCGGATGTTGACGCGGGGCTTGGGGACGGGTTTGTTGGGCTTGCTGTCGAAGCTCTCGGGCAGCGTGGACGACCCGTGGCCACTCTTTCTGGCCTGCAGAGCCAGCTGGTAGGCCACCTCGAAGGCCTGGCCGAGCGTCAGGATGATCTCATACGCCAGGTTCTGAGAAGAGGAGGCCAAAGCAAACAGCGATAAGAACATAACAAACTTAATGAGTTTGATATCCCTCTGTAAACACAAAGGCCCAGTGTCGGTACTGACCACATCAAAAGCAGTGAAGACGTGGCAGTAGTGGTGACTGGACTTGAGGTCTTTGGTAATGTAGGCGAACGTGGACAGATCCTCTGGATCCTGAGCCGCACACGAGATGTTACGAATCTCGTGCTCTGCGATGATATTCTACAAGAGGAAGAAAGAATTAGATCGATGATAGTCTATCAAGCTAGATAATAAAATCTGTTCTGTGTCTTTCACTCTCTGAATGTGTTTGTTATTCAAAAGGTTTAACCTGAGCCAGGCCATAAGACAATGACGACAAGCCTCACCTCAATGCAAGGTTAGTTGCATTCAGATGTTAAAATACGTTATTTAAGTACTTTGTTTTTGAATCCACTGGTATCGGATTGGTACTGGGTGTCAGGAAGGGGAAACTGGGAGTGGAAGGGAGTGGAAGCCTGACCTTTAAAGTGTTATTTAGTAGGCGTCGCACAAAGTGAGCAATACCTTATTTGTGGCGTCGATGAACTTCACTCCTTTGTAGGACACGGAGAGTACGATGGTCGGCACTTTCTTCATCTGTTCTGTCGACTTCTTGGAGTGCGCACATAACGGGAGAGAGACAGAGAGAGACAGAAGGAGGAGAGAGGCACAAATGACTTTTGACGGATTTCACACACAAATGACAAAAAACAGGAATCAGTCACAGGATTGAGCTTTTTTACAATCCAATTAACACTAGTCCCAATTTAATGAAATTCTGTCGGTGAAATCTCCACTGAATTAAAGAACCTTTTAGTTTCATACAAGACTTAATCCACGTGTTAGAAGCTGCCTCAGGTCTACGAGCATGTGAAAAAAACAGGAAGTTGAATGAATAAAAGAAGCTTGAGGTAAATGAGCAAATTCAACATTCAGTCAATTACCAGTTAATTCAAATCATCCCTAAAGGTCGAGGGTTGTTTTCAGCCTCATAAAAAAAATCAACTGCTCCTGGATTACATTTCTAAAATCCAATCGGCTGCAGCTCTACAAATCCAATAAGGCTGTGAGCTGTTAAACCATATCAGATATCGCATATCTCTACTCATTCCTTTTAATTACATACTGGTACTTTACCGCGTCTCTATTACCTACATCTGAAGTCAGTCATTATTCAGCGAGGAGAAACGTGTGATTTACAGCCTTGTCAGCCTCCCCCTCCTCGCTGTCGTTCTACCTGCCACAAGCTTTAATATATTCAAAGAAATGGATGTGAGATGAGTCCCTTTCCCACAATCTTCCGCCTGTCATCTCCATCTCTGAGTATCCACTTTTCTATCATACTCTGTCCTCCTCTTCTCCTGCTGTCGAATCGACTCGCTCCTGTGCTTCATATCTGTGTCATGTCTTTGTTCTGTTCTCTCCCTCCTTCTCAGTGTGTTGCTGCCGCAGTTCGGCCCTGTCAGAATCAGGTAGTGCCGGAAAGCTGACAAAGGCAACGCTGCCCGGCTGTGAAGTTGGGATTTAAACATCCGCATCTACCTCCACAGCGGAGGCAAAGAGTGACAGATGAAAGCGGATAAGCTGGGAACGAGGGGCGAGCAGGTGAAGGAAGGTTCACACGGTAAAACACGCCGGAAATATATGATGTGAATTTCACTTAATTACAACAACCTTGGTGAAAGAACGAAAGATGCCCTCTGATGTGGCAACAGAAACATGGAGACAGAAGAGGGAGGAGGGGAGAGAAGGAGAAAGCTTTGCTCAGGAATATTACAGCTTATCTTCACACTGCAGCAGCTCGGGATGAAGACGAGCGATATGAACTCAGCGCCAGAGGAGAGAAGGAGTCAATGTTTCAGTGAGACACAAAAATTAAGAAGGAAGCTGGAAGAGGAGACATGGATCTAAAGAGACAGGTAACGGGAGTGAGTGATGGAGGAGGAGAAGTGAAGAGTGAGAAGCTGAACAACACAATTCAAGGTGATTTAAGGTAAAAGAAGTACGGAGCCTCCCAGGCAAGGATATTCAAAATAAATCCCTCAATACACTTAATCCACAGTCATGATATTTTAAATTTGTTTAAGTTCTAGCAAGTGTGAAGGCGCCCGGACTGTGAGACGTTGTCCCAGATTTAAAGGTCCAGGAAGGTTTTTTTTTATCCAGGTGCTTGACTTGAGAGTTATACAGAAAATAAAGGATCATAATTTAATAAAACTTCTTCTTTCTTTCAGATTGTGTTGCCAGATGTCGACAGTAAACCTGAGGAGTGAAGTTATAATAGTACCAACGATAGCAGATGGCCAAATCTACGCAAAATATAACCCACGTTGTAATAAATAGAATTATCCCACAAGCAGAAGTTAAATGTGCTTTACCCTCATTTTGGCACAAGCATCTTGTGTTGACTCCGTCCCTCTCAGCTCCTTCACCAGCATGGAACCCAGGTACTGTGGGAAACACAAACACACATGATTATAAATACACAGGGTTTGTACCTCAGTGTCTGTTTATATAAAACTTGTTTCTCCTCAGCATTGTTCAGCTTCAAACTTTGTTTCCAGTTCTGGTTTGGGAACAAGTTTGACAAGTCTTCTTTCCTCTGTAACGGAATCAGCTGCGGTTTGTTCACAGACCACGATCGATGCTGAAGTCTGAACTGCAGCTGGGCCTGTGTCCTCCGTCCTCTCTCAGACGAATCCCACCAACATTCAGTTCTCTCAATGAGTTTAAATGGAAATGATGGGGCTGCCACAGCTTCTAGCAGTGGTCGATTATGATCAAATGGTCTGAGCGTCACTGGCTAATGATCAGCGAGCAAAGCTGCAGCTGAATGTTAAACTAAGAGAAGGACACTGAAGAGCCACTGCTGACTGGTGGCAGCTGTTTTTTAAGCAGCAATGTCTCTCCTGATAACCAGCGGCACCAGTTGTCCTAGATCCACCAACCTCACCTCAGTCTACAGACACTTTTATACAGATGTCCTACTATTCGGCCTTTAATACGACCCTCTCTGTTCGGTCTTTGCACTGAACCAGAAAGAGCCTTCGTATTGCCGCCCTGTGTTGTGATGTCATATTGTTGGTGTGTGTGGTGGTGGCAGATAAGAACTACAGATTCATACAGAGGTCAGATACGGCCAACTACTAATATCTGTTCAAAACACACACTCTTACCTCAGAAGAAGAGATTTATTATAGTTTTTAAATATAGCTGAATTATGTTTGTTGACTTAGTGTTAGGATTATTTATCATCTTTATTAAATTAACTTTAACTACATTCATTCTAACTCCACTGTATCATTTCTGATATTGCAAGTACTTAATGAACACTGTGTTTACGTCTAGCTGTTTTAAATGCACACACAACACCCCCCCCCCCACACACACACACACACAGCAGTGATTAGATCAACCTTGAGCCTCCTGGAGGAACATTAACACCTTCTGCTTGGACACGACTCTGCGGTCAGGTTCAGCCTCTAACAACGTAGTATCTGATTAAATAAAGAAGCTACTAATAGTGACGGTGTTTTACAGGGACAGTGTTTACATCGACATTAGAGCACCTAATGGGTGTGACATTCACCCCCCCGCTCCGCCCTTCCAGCCTAATCCCCTGAAGTGGGACTCTTAACAAGGCTTTTAGGGAATTGGAGGAGAAATATTTACAGCCTCTTATCTCATCTGAGGCAACGACGCCAAAATCAAGTATCGGAGGATTGAACGTGGACCTCCCCGGATTTATCTCTGCTCTGATTAGCAATACAGTTTCCCGGAGCCTTTTGGGCAAATTGCTCTGTGTGGTGAATTACGTCTTATGCAGCACAAACCCTGACTTTCAGTGAGGGAGCCACATTATGCACAACGCACCAGCTGCTGCCTCATCTGCCTCTGGGGGCAGTTACTGTTGCTTTACGCAAACGCACAAACATTTTCAACTAATCCCAATTTAGCAAATGTGTCCCTGCTTTATGAGAATGCTGCTTTGAGGTACAAGCTAATATTAGCGTTCTGATGTGGCCACAGTGACTATGAAGATATGTTTTAGCATATGTCCACCATCTTAGTTTAGTGTGTTAAAATACAAACCAAAGCTGAAAGCAAAGTTTATCCTCTGGGGACCATAAATGTCTGTATGCCGGTTTGTACTGACCCAGTTATCCCCATGACACCATTGATATCTGCACCAAATAACACGGGGACCTGTCCTTCAGTAGATTACACAGACACTTTGTGAGATGTATTGTTTCTGACATTTTCTCCTGCCACCAATTCCCCAGGAAATAATTCATGGATCTTAATGAAAAGAATCTGGCATATGTAGGGGACTGATATCTACGAATGTATTCAATTTGGTGTAGCTTGATTGGAATTAAGGGAATTTATGCACGTTGCTGAGAGCTATACTAGTGTTTATATTGCTTTTCCTTATATGTAATGCCATTTTCTGAAGTGGTTATGACGTTAGAATCTCTGCAGCCTAAATTACCTTTTGAAATAACTTAATATTTTCTAACTCTAGTTGTAAACCCGACACAATAAAGTTACAGTGTCATGAAAACGAGAGCGGTGCTGATACACCCTGTATTCTGTCCTTTTGGCTTATTACCACCCTCTCCTCTCTATTAACACAAACACAATCCACTCCTCTCTTTCCTCTCTGCCTCTCATCACTGTCTCATCCATCTCATTCATTCTCCCCCCCACACTCCCTCCGTCTTGCCAATATTCACACCTCCCGCTCGGCCTCCCGCTCCGTTCTGGCTCCTGCTCATTTATCTCACTTTCTGGAGCCCGTTGTCCTGGGATGGCGAGTGTTGGAGGCGTCGTCATGAATGGCTCCGTCCTTCTTTTCCCTCGGTGGCCCGCTCATTGTGCGTTCCCCTCCTTTCTACCTCAAACACGGTGCCTGTATAGTTGTGCTGTAAAAACCCCAGTGGTCCAAACGGATGCTATCACTCTTCAGATGTGAGACTATTTCTTCACTGCCTCCATCTTGTCTTTTCCTGTTTTCATTTATTTGTTAATACAGCATCACTTTTAATTTCTCCTCTCGCCGAGCTGTTAGTTCAAACTTGAAATTCCATCTTCCTGCAGCCAACTTTTCCCTCTTACTCAATCATCCAACTCATACCAACCAGAACCAATAAGAACCTGCATGTCCGAAACACCCAATAACGTTCAGTCTCAATGTTTCTGAGAGCCAATAGTACGTCAGCTTGCTTTTCTGCAGCTCTGAGTAACTGATCATTGCAGTTGGGCCACTGAGCGCGTGAACCAATCAAAGGGAACAAGGCTGTAGTCATGGTAACATACATATATAACATCCTTTATGTAACTGGCAAAGGTCTAAATATACCAAAGTGCTGAGAATGACTAAGAGCAGTGCTGACAGAGAAGCTGAGGGTCATTGGTGAACAACATTACTACCTCCAGTGTGTATGAGTGGCATGTGAGTTCAAATGATTGAAAGATGATTGATGATTAATAATTGATATTTCTAACACACACAGTTACAGATATAATTGAGAAGTGAAGGGGTTGGACTCACGTAGGCTTCGTAGTCGCAGGACTGGAAGATGAGCTTCTCGGGATGATGCTGCCAGTACTGAACCGGGGTGGACGAGGTGGCCTCGTTTGGTGGACGCAACGTGATTGGCTCGCACCACTCGCCTGCCTGAAACAACAACCAATTGCACGTTAGGACGCAAGCGGAATCACACAAGATTAAAAAGGAGGGGACTTGACACGGAGGCTAAGTATCTGATATTTACACAACTTGTTGGCCTGAGTTGAAGTTCGTAATGTCACAGCTTTCCTCGCTGAACATGAACACGCCGTCAGAGGGACACGCTTCAAAGAGGGGAAATTAAATGTGTATGAATTATGCTCAGCTTTTAAATGTTTCTTTAAGACTCTTTGCTGCGGCTCACCGCTCGTTCACCCAGCGAGCTTTCAACTTCAACAAACAAAGGAAATACCTAAAGCCTATCTGCATACCTCTTAAATATCTGTGGATAACAATTAAGTTTGTTTTATGGCCTTTCATTCTCTGGTAAATGAAAGCAGATGGTTTTGTGTGAGGAGGTATTCACGCATGCTGCGCCAAAGTCTGCGTGTTTGTGCGTCAGCCCACATCTGATTGCTTGTGTTTCTAATCCCCTTCAGAAAGTAGCTGAGGGACTTCGAGGTGAGACCTTACGAGTCAGATTCGCTCGGGGATAAGTGTTTAGAAACGGGCATCGGCCAAATCTTTGCTGAACTCCTCCGGCTTAACAATATTACACAGGAGCTCAAACCAAACGTTTCAGAACATTAGAGCAAGCAAGTCCATGTTTTCAAGTTATAAGCCAAATTAAAAAATGACCCTGAATATGAGCAGAAAACGTGTTTTCTAAAAAAGAAAAAGGAAACAGAGAGATCAGGCGATTAGGGAAGAGATCAGGTGATTAGGGAAGAGCCGGCGGCAGGAACATTGGAAGTGTTGACAGTCAGAGAAGAAGGGTAATGAAACTAATAGTTATTTCTTTCTTCTGACAAAGCTGAGTCATCAGAGCCACTTCAGCGTGGCGTTGTATCTGGAAACAGGGGAAACACTGACACACACACACACACACACACACACACACACTCACACTCACACTCACACTCACACACACTCACTCACTTGAGAGATGAAGTAGGATCACCATAAGTGTGTGATAATCTGCGCTGATAAGCTCTGTGACTCACACACAAAAAGACCCTAATCATATCGAATCAAAACACAGCTGCTGCCTCAGATGTGTGCGCACGTGTGTGTGCGTGAGTCGTTGTGCTGCTGTTGATTGGAGGTTGTACAATTGTAATTTAGCATTTGGCTGGAGAGTTGAGAAGCTTATTTGGAAAAGTTTCTTGTTTGTGCAGAACTATGAAGAATTAGATCTTTTCATGAAAACGGTGAAAAGGCTTTTTATCAACAACGACGACCAGTGTTCGAGTATTTAGAGACATAAACATTTATTTCCTCCGGCAGTAGATTGCAGCGTAATCCATTTGTACACAGGCCAAAATAATCATTGCACATCTACCACTGAACTGTGGTAATTATCAAAGTTTCAGGCATAAATTTCCTGTTTTCTTTCCTCTCGAAATGTAAGTGAGCTCATTCTGCTGCAGGTGATTCAATCTGGATGTTCAACCCAAACAGGCAGATAAAACACTTTTGGTTGGAATCTAGTCTCTTAACCGATGATTACAAATGATTTGTAATCATCTAGAATAACCCTAGAATGAATATTACTAAAAATCTGATTTTAATATGTTGTTAGATTAAAGAAAAGTGGAAAGTTTGGTTCTTTGTTCGAAGGATCAGTTTATTTTACTGAATGTATTATCAGTACATGATGATTCATCCAGCCAGGTGAGCGTCTCTATGACCATTCATACTCTCCTCTCTCCATTCATCCCTCCATCCTCCCCCCCCCCCACCCCCCTCTTCCTCACCATGCTGACTTGGGCCATCTGTCGCTCCAGCTTGGATCGCGGCACGTCCTCGAAGTAGTTGTCGTTGCTGCGCTGTCTGCGCCGGGCGTCCGCCTGCATGATGAGGTGCTGCACGTCTAGAGATCCGCCCGGGACCCCCGCCGTGTACGCCGCCTGGCCCACCGACGGGCTGAGCTGGGGAGGAGTGTGGTTCCCGCCGGGCTCCTGGGACAGAAGAGAGAGAGAGAGAGAGAGAGAGAGGCGGGTCGGAGAGCGAGAGAGAGAGGGTTCATTCATCATCTCATAATGTGCTGTGTCACTGCTGCAAGTACAATAAGTAGGGCAATTGCATTCAGTGTACGCGGTGACATTTCCCCAGTGCTGCTGCTGTGAACATTGTTTTGCTCTGAGGCAAAGGCGGTCCTGTACCCAGACGCTCTCAGTGGGACCATCAGGGTCTTTGAGCACAGCACCGAAGCTTTTACTTGTCCCTGTTAAGTCACTTTAAGCAAAAGCATCGGGTTGATGCTTTAAGTGGAAAAGGGTGTTTAACGGGTTTTTATAGGCGAGCGAAGTCTAAATTTCCCAGAAGAATTAGGACTTTCATATGTTTTAATGGTGTAATGGTCTCACGCATTAGAAGGTCACTGATTTCTCTTGGAGAACGTTTCACTCTCAGTTGATTACATGTGAGCAGACGGGATGGAAGAGGATTTCTTTATGTTATTTTTGTGGAAGCCGAAGCGTTTCCAACTTCTCTCCTCAGTCCTCATCCTGAGCTTCGTTCTGCTCACTCAACCCTTTCTGCCCTAATGCACTCAGCTGTCCGCTACTGTTTGTACTGTATTACTGAGTAAACACAGCCCTGAGCTCACTCACTGGGAGGAAACGCTGCCACATCGCTTTGCCCTGGACTCGGCTCTACAGTCAAATCGAAAATACCATTCTCATATTTCAGACACTACTATACTATGACATTTTTCATAACTGCAAAATAATGCTGCTCAAAGTCTCCGTCTATTTTAGTAGAATGTCTCCAGGAACAGGAGCGTTTTCGCTTATTTTCGAACACAAAACTTGAATCCTCACACGGACATGTGGAGACACAGTGAAATGAGCAGAATCCACACATTTGATTCACTTGGCTTAACAGCGCAAAGAGCCAGAGACTATCATGTGGCACGTTGTAGCGCAGGCACTGATGGGAAAGGGAAACCAGCTCCTTGTGATTAGTATCCCGGGGAAAAAATGGCGGAGAGGAAGCTGCAGTGTGTCTGCCATTTTGTGCCTGCCTGAGAGATTTTGGAAACCAGTGGGGTGGTAACAGAGAAAGATATCTGCCATGAATCCATAATAACTTGTGATGTTAACGTGGTTCATACAACGTCCTGCTCACTGAGACGCACTCACCCTGAGGGAGACGGCCCGCGGAGGCTTCTGTGGGGTTTCTTCGTGTAGCCGGTCCCCCAACGAGGCCAAGATGCGTTTTCTGTGTCCGATGAGATTGATCTTCAACACCTGAACAAAAACACAGATATAAGATGACAGTTAAATAAAGGTTTAAATAACACGTAGCTTATTCTACATGTATTGTGCGTGAAGATCATAAAGAGCGTCAAGGGGAAAAGCACAGGGGTCGTTACAGAAAGACGGATTCAATTAATTTATGCTCATTTTGTAATTTATGACTTTGTTCTTTTATTTCATCCAAATGAATAAGAAATCGATATCTCCTGACCCGGCAAAGTATCAGTGTAAATCAGAGCTGGACACTTTTGGACTCAAGTCAAACGTGAGTCACATAAAACCAGGACACAAGACTTTGTCACATTCTCAACCTTGAAATCAGGCAGCTTCACATTAGCTGCATCCATTTCACTTTCACTAAAATGTCCTTGTTGCCTTTTCTTATCAAGCTTTTGATGAATAGAGTTTGTCAAATCTTAAAACAGTATTTTTGGTGATGAAAAGCAATATTAGTTTGTTGAGGAATAAGAATGATTGAGATTAGTTTTTCGTTTAAAGGAGGAAACACATTGTTCAACATTACAGCTCACAACCACATTTAAGCGTCATTATTATAACTCAAACAGAAATGTTCATGAATACAAGTTGAGCTTTCGACAGTTTCCTCCTGCCTCCAGTCTTTACGCCAGCTAAGCTCCATGTTCCACATTTTGTGTACAGACATGAAAGCTCTCTTCATTTTAACATCCCTCAGCATGAGAGTGAATAAGCACATTTCTAAATTGTCATACTGCTCCTTCAAAAGAACTCTGAGTGATAAAAATCACAAATCCCAATAACAAACCGAGTAAATGCAGTTTTTTCAGAAGGTAATTTTCTGATAAAACATTGTTCCCGGGGGGGTTTACTGAGAGTTTTTTCCCCCACTCGTAGCCATTAAAATACAAATTCTACAAAATGAGAATGTGGAAAAATTGGTAACAGTCTATTGATTGTGCCCGGGAGCTCATTACACAAGCACGAACACAAACACACTCAGGACTCCAGTGAAAGAATTCTTTCTTTCTCTGGCGCCAGGCGTCCGCTGACTGTGCCAGTTACTGCGTTTTGTAAAGAGACGAGCTGCAGCATATAGGAGGACGTCTGCAGGGACGTCGGCCCTCGGTGCCACCGGAGCGTCAGTGTACAACAAACCGCCGGGCGCTCTGACCGCGCTGCCTCTCTCTCCTCTGGAGCGTGAGAGAACCTTTGTGTGTTTGTGTGCGTCTTCTGGGCCAAAAGGTGGTAATTAGCCTGGATGTGAGGCCTTGCTGGGAGTCTAATGATCCTCCCGACAGTCTTTCTTTGAGTCGGTGCGACACACAACACACACACACACACACACACACAAACACTTCATCTCCTGCACTAATTACTGTCCTACATCTGCTGGAGAAAACACAGAGTGGAGCTGGATGCACATGCTCTGGTTTTATGTGCAGATAAACCTGAACGCACAAACCCAACATAAATAAAACAGACCTCTGCATAATGAATTGAGTTCATATGCAAAATGCATGAAATAACTCGGGTGTAATCTGTCAAGTAAGCACACAAATGTCCAAACGCTTCCACTCGTTTCTTATTTTCACTTCGAGCATTAAATAATGGAAATAGGAGATTTTGGATATGAGCCGCTAACGGGTTAAACTCCTTCCGGTCCGCTCCTCTCTGCTCGGAGACAATGTGTCTTAATTGTTAAATTTAGACGGATCAAAGGGAAACGAAGCGGAGCTGGGACTCGAGTCTAGTGAAACTAATTGGCGTATTACGACCACCCCCTGCTCCCGCCACCACTTTTTACTCACTCGTCTCTCCTGCTCCTCCTCTCTGGATTCCACAGCCTCTCTCTCTCTCTCTCTCTGTGTCTTTATGGACACGCAATATCAGAGACGCTACAGCTTCTGTGTCTTTCTCCTAGAGACGACACTGGCAAGTTTGGTGCGTTACAATCATGTGATTTCATCGTTTCTCAGGTTTTGAGGATGTGACGCACTTCTCCACCAGTTAAAAGACGGTTATGGACATTGGGAAAATATCCAAACAGATTATTTTTATCAGGAGACATCAACGTACTCGTGAGTCATTGTCAGGATTTTAACTTGGATATTGTTTCCAGTGCAGTTTAGTAAATTTAGACACTAGTCAACAGGAAATGATCAAGAAATGTATGACGGCTAATTGTTTGTGGATTCTTAAGAAAAATGCAAAAACGTTTTGAGTTCTAGTTTCATCTGGAGATTCAAGTAATTTGGCATCTCCACTAGAGGAAGTGGAATGAGCCTCGGTATCTAAAACCTTTATTTTACAGAATAAACATATTATATACTTTGTTATATTTGTATTTTCTTTTCATTTATAGTGATTTATAATTAAGTTTCTGGTTAAATGGTCAAATATCAGCCTCAACTACATTTCTTTGTCATAAGAGCTTGATAACAACATCTTAGGAATCATATCACATTATTTAAAAGATTTATGTCGGCCATTATATCGGTAACAGAAGTTTTTGTCCGCCCTAATTTCCGCGTCGGCCCAAAAGCATTTAATAAAAAAAACAAGATTCCATGACTCAGAATTTTCTGGATATTTTGTGGTTTGTAGAAAAGGTTTTGAAATATTCCCCTGAGGGAGCGAAGGAGTAACACCGGTCCTCACACTGCTGTGTCATCACATAGACACAAATATACACACACACACACACACACACACACACACACACACACACACACACACACACACACACACACACACACACACACACACACACACACACACACACACACACACACACACACACACACACACTTGCACCATTAAAAGCACAGAGCGGAGCTGTGTGTGCTTCAGCGTGTTACACTTTATGTAACAGCATCTGCTTCAACTACAGTAGAAGCCTCAACCTCAGCCTGAAGTTCAACCGTCACCATGGCAACACTGAGCCGCAGCAGCCCACACTCACTCAGCCAAAAAATATATACACGCAAACTGTACATCTGTGCACATACCTGCACGTGGACGTGTGCTCACATGTGCACGAGCAGCTCCAACAGCTGTTTCTCAGCCTGGTGAGAAGATTGTGTCGAACGCAACACGACGACGATGGTAAAACATATTTCACTCTCTGATGCTTCGCTTCATCTTCCCATCTGCGTTTCAATTACAATCACAGCAGCAGAGCTCACGCAGCAGGTACCTGGAGGATTCTGCTTAGATTTAGTGATCTTTATCAGTGTTGTTGTTCATAATAGCAACATTTTCAGAGTTTCACTGTGGAGTTTCAGACCCTGGACGACTACAGAATTTCATTTAACACAAACAACACTAATCTGAAGGTATAGTCGGTAGTTTCTCAAATATTTTTTTGTCTTATTGGTTGAAATCCTCTTCATGTGCTGATAGCGATCAATAAATAGAGTAAAGAAAAACCAGCCGGTGTCCGTGGCCCTCGCATCGTTTCACTGAGACATGGTGAAATGATTGGCTGGCGTATCCGTCACACCTCATTATTTAATATAAGTTTATAGTTGTATAAAACATCTTTATTTCTACAGTCACTTTATATTTTTAATATAGTTTATAGTTGTATGTGTAAAGCCAATTGCAATGTATGTATGTTATTGCTACTGGATGCTTGAATTTCCTTCGGGATGAATAAAGTATTTATCTATCTATCTATCTATCTATTCACCTTTAGTTGAAATAAGTTGTCTTTGGTGAAGTCTTAAAATACGCTCTTTATTCCCGTCGTGTTTGCTGACCCAGTTTGTGACGAGTGTTTTCAGCTTCAAACCACAGAAACATCTATTTAACACAACCAGTTCCACCAGAATGAAGGAGCATCAGTGTCTCTCCCTCCTGGAGAAGCACAAAGCGTTTCCATGTATTTCTGCATCACGCTCTTCGCATTAGAAATAGATGGAACTAGAAGGGCGCTGGGAAAACGCTCCTTTCTCGCCACGTTAAAGAAAAAGAAAAATCCCTAGATCTGCTTCAGGATGTTATTGATTCTTCTTTGGGTCATGTCCCAACTCACAACTGCATTTCATGGAACTCAGTAGTTTTTGAGTGTAAACTCGTCTTCCTGCCGCTCGGTGTCTGCTCGGTATCACACAGCAGATTATTCAGTGACGCTTTCTTATCCTCTGGTCTTTGAGCGCAGCAGTGTGAAGTGATTTGTGGAACTGTTTGCCTCCAGTGTTTGGACGTGCTGCTGTGTTTGTGTCTTTTGTGTGTGTGTGTGTGTGTGTGTGGTGTGTGTGTGTGTGTGTGTGTGTGTGTGCCGATCAATGCACTAATCCTTTTAACAGTCCCGTTAGCCCAGACTGAACGGGCTTGATTAACGGATTAGCCGCCACACGGAGCTGCGCTCTCTCTCCCGGCCATCTCCTCTCTGAAGCCCGCTGCCACTTCAGTACGAAAATTAAACCGGGAAAAATGACGATCTGATTCTTCGCCGATCGTCACGTCGACTCTTCCACCTTCGAGTTTTTCAACTTGATGTTTTGAGTCATGAAAAGCAAAACATGTCCCTGGAGAGTTGAGATACATTCACCTGCCGCCAGAAAGAGAAATCCTGTTTTTTGCTGAATCATTTCCTTCAACTTCCCAGAAAATGACCGGCTCTAAATGAAGAAGGGAAACCACATAGTGAGGACAGCTGCAGCAGCCGCTTCAATAATAAGGGTTAAGTGGAGAGGGTCGGTGATGGAGGACATTAAGGACGACCTCCCTCCGTCAGGACACTGGGGACAAAAAGCCTTTTCTCTGCTTCCTACTGGAGGGGAGATTGGAGGCTGGTCGGGTCACTGGAGCGTGAAACCCAGCGAGGGACGCGTCAGTCCGGTCACTGTCTGTGCTCGAGCCGGCGCACAGCTTTAATGATGAGGACGGAACGGAGTGAAAACACTTTCATTAATCTCTGTGCTTCTGTTTAATCGACACTGACTCGTTTAAATATCCCTCTCGTCCCGTTCCCTTCCCCTCTGCTCTCACACGTCTCTCCTCCGTCCTTCTTTCCACTCCGCTCCCCCTCTTATATCCAGATGACAGAGGGAGAGAATAAATAGTGTGTTAGTGATTGGGCCTAATAAAAGACGCCGCTCCGCAGTGAGAAGACTTTCTTCTGTTCGGCCTTAGCAACGGCCTGTGATTGGTCCCTCTTTTTGTTTGTTGGCTTTCTCCTCGCGTATCTACCGTCTCCAGGCCCGTGTCAATATGACCGATCGCCTCTCCCCCCTGCAGACGATGAGGGCGTGACCTCAGCGGTATCAACCCCCCCCCCCCCCCCCCCCACGGCCCCTCGGGCGTCCTCCGCTAATGGTGCGATCGGGGGTCCAGCGCCACCCGCCCCCGCCGACACATCAAAGAAACCTGGATTGATTTTTCCACAGCTAAGAATCACTGGAGTGAGGTTACTTAAACGGCCCGGGTCAGAATACATTACAGCCCAACTCAATGGTTGTATTGATCGGCACATACCCTGAATCCTCAGAGGCTTGAGAACGCCGGCGCGGCCGCCACTGAGGACGCAGGAGTCACGTACAGATTTGTACTACATTCACACCGACAGACTCTGGATCGTCTGTGTTTGTGAACGTGAGGCTGAATGGTTGTTTCTCTCTGTACGTTCCCACAGCTGAGTCCAGACTTTCTCAGATTGTTACAGAGGCAGCTGGAGATTCTCCACTCGGACGCGTTAACAACACAGAAATACCTTTAAAGGAAAAGGATATAGATAATGAAAGCATGGATGAATGTACTTAAATGTATAAAAGTAGAGTCTTGAGTCTATGAAAACAGTTTCCTCCTGGATTGAGGCAGCAAACGTTCAGCGTCAGAGTTTAAGAATGAAGTTCTACACAGACCAGGAGCCAAATCTCGACAGTTAAGTATGTGGTGGTCAATGACGCTATTATGGCCGCCACTAATCTGTTGATGTACGGGAAACACTGTGAGAAATACAAAATATGTTCAGGTCATTATGACACTGTGGTGAGAGACGTTAGACTGTGGGCTGCGACCACAATGACAAACACAGAGCTGCAGCTTCATGGTCAGGATTCTGATTCTGTTTCCTGGAAAAACGGAATAAATTGAATGAAAATAGTTTTCGTGAGGTTTAGTTCCCTCCACCGCATTCAATAAATATTCTAAAATAAATAACTAGGAAATAAATAATTAATGAATGTGAATTTGGACATTTTTTAAAAGGCAGTGGTTTGGTATTTTGGGAGATACACTTTTTCTTTTCCTAGTTTCTTATCTAACTAGAGCCAGCAGTTAGCTTAGCTTAGCATAAAGACGGTAAACATCTCTAAAGCTCAGTAATTAAAACTGTAGATCTCGTTTGTTTAATCTGCACAAAAAGACAAACACAGAGAAACAGTTTTGAAGGACGTTGTTTGCCGGACTTCTCACTGAGAGCAGTTTCCAACCACTGGGGGATATTCAGCTGATGATCCTTCCCCCGACCTGTGGCACCAAATCTGCCCACGGAGATAAAATAATCAATAGGAATTGTTTTAACGCAACAGAACGGATGGAATGTGAACAACGTGCACGTTCGGCTAATTCTTCACCCTGATTATTGACGTCTCTCTAACCTTTAACACTTCATCACAGTCGGCCACCTTCCTCCCCTCGTTGTCTCATCCCTCCAGTAACGAGTGGGGCAAGATTAGTATTGATTTGCCTGGACAATAGATTTTACACACACACACACACTTTACACAATCTCAGACTCACTGCCAAGATGCTCTCTCTCTCTCTCTCTCGCCCCTTTACCCTGATTTCAACCATCACAACTGATTGTTTCCACCAAAACCGAAAACCTAATTCTAACCGTTAACCTAAAAATACATTGGATCTAAGATTTGGTCCCCATGGCAACACAAGTCCCAATCGGTTAGTGTGTGTTCACGTTGAAGTCCCCATTGGGATATGAAAACAAACCCCCACACACATACAGAGAAACACTACATTACAGTGAGGGTGGGGGACACTGGAGGGAAACCGGATACCACGGGTTGCCTGGCAACCAGGGAGCTGGAGTTGTAGCTAAGGGTGATGTGTTAAAAACGATGGACCAATAGGATGACTCGTTACACTGCTGAGAAGGCAGGCGGCCAATGGGAGTGGGCCGTTAGTCAGCCTGCCTACATGGAGACAGATATATCTCCATTAACAGCAGGAGAACTGTAAGTATGACTGGAAGCACAGGCTGCATGTGTGTGTGTGTGTGTGTGTGGTGTGAGAGAGACACACACACTCACACACACAGAGCAGCTCGTGAATAGAATCCTCCATAAGAGAGGAAATGCTTTATGAATATTCTTTTATGGATTGATAAATACTTCAAAGATGTGACTGATTTTCAGACTGCAACTCTCCTCAAGCCCCGCTGTGTGTGTGTGTGTGTGTGTGTGTGTGTGTGTGTGTGTGTGTGTGTGTGTGTGTGTGTGTGTGTGTGTGTGTGTGTGTGTGTGTGTGTGTGTGTGTGTGTGTGTGAGAGAGTGTGAGAACAATATCGTGTGGGAGCTTCAAAGACTTCATGCACCTTTCGTCTGTTCGAACAGTGAAAACGCAGAAGGAATTTTAAATTAACACAAAAACAATAAATATCACGTTATAATGTTAAATCCATTATTAATAAAAGTGTCAGTTCTTCGATTATTAAACCGGTTTGATGCTTGAATGAGTTTCTGAGACGAAGCAGGGTCTTGAAGCCGACAGTGTGACCTGTGTGTGACGTGCGTGACCTCATGACATGACACAGTGAAGGATGACACAGCGATGATGTCGTTGTTGACGTGTGCGCTGCAGCAGCTGCTCGTGGTCGAGCAGTGGAATGTGTCGAGTACATAGGTCCTGTTTGCCCGGGACACAAAACAGGCTGCAGATACAGGATGAGGTTAATAGGCGGCTTGTAGCAGCCATATGTGCGTCTGATAGCTGGCAGCTGGGGGACAGCTCCTGACGGCCCCCTGCTGCTGGGCTCCTTCACCGTTCCCCCCCGAGTAGTGGGGAGCTTGAGAAGTGAAAAGAGGAGCTGTTGAGTAAATGCGCCGCTGCCGTCCCCGATGCAGCTGAGAGCCACAGAGAGAGAAAATGTTGCAGGAGAAGGCGCCGATGTGTGCGATGGAAGCTCCGACTATTCTTAAATCTATCACTATGTTTGTGATGCCTAATTCTGAGAAGCTGCTTGCTCGTATTTCAAAATGAAAATGGAAGAGATGTTGAAATCAATTTAACTTTCAGTCCCTTGAAAGTGCCGGTGTAGTGTTGTGTATTTGAGTTAGTGTTACTTAGTGTTGTGTTATTTTTCGAGCCCGGCTGATTTATCTCATTTGAATAAGCTTATTATAAATCTTCTCATATCAGCCTTTCACGGACATGTCAGTCAATATACGCAGATACAAAAAAACTTTTGTTTTACAGAATAAACGACGTAGAAAAGATGCACTTACAAAACACATCTTTTCTGAATTCAAGTTTTATATATTTGCTGTATTTTCTTTTCATTTGTAGTTATCTTTATAGTTAAACTATAAAAAATTAAGCCTCAGGAATTAACGTTGATACAACGGAATTACCATTTTGTTCTACATTTCATTTGTAGTCTCACAGTTAGTAGATTTCAAGTAATATTGTAATTGAGCTAACAGTACATGATATACTCTTCCATATCAATGGTTAGATAACAAGAGGCCATTATACACACACATTACTAATACTCTGCAACAGGTCTTCAGTCTTGTATCGCAGATATGGCAAAAATACAAATGTGAATGAGCAGCAGAGTAGATGAATATTACCAGCGGCCAATGAGCAGTGGAGTTTAAGATAAAGACACAACACGTCGCACACATGTTTACACACAAAGACGTGTGTGCACCTCGGCCACTTTAGGTAATTAGGTCAAATGTTTCCGATAAAAACAAGAGATCCGCTGATTTACAGTCTGTGTGGGCGTCTGTCACGTCTCCTGTCGTGTGACCCACTTCACTCCCAGAATAATGTGTCAACACTTTGAAAGTAAACCGTCCCGTCCTCACCTCAGCGACTGACGGGTGTAAAATAAAAAGTGTCCCTGCTATGAATCACCCGTACGTCTAAGGAATGATTAAATTAATGAATAAAACCAGTCGTGTTTTCTGAAAATGACGTTGTTACACCGGCGACTGTAAATGTTTGAAGCCCTTATCCACACGAACGTCCTTCACAGGATCATCCATCAGGCTCTGCCTCCTGCCTCCTGAATAACGCCGGCCAGTGAAGAGGAATCTGTCGCCGCGGTGACAGTTCCATGAGCAGGAGGCTGGATTATGATTGATGGAGCGTCGTCTGAGGTAAACAGCCTCTGGGAGGATTTCCAACTCAATCTTTGTGTTTGTCCAGCTCCCTCCTCAGCTGCTGCTGCGAGGAGGGAAATACTTCTCCTCTGCTCAGTCCTGCTGGGACCTGTCTCCTTCTTTCCCACTTTTTGGGTCTTGCACAATCGCGGTTGCCTTCTATCCCGTCATCGTTTTTTTTTAGAAAACAAGTTCACACAAGCGAGCAATTATTAACTTATCATCTGGGCGGTGGACAAATGTTAGTTACAGTAGTTATAGTAGAACAATATTATGATCGCGTCTTTACGCGGAAAGTGGGGCGAGGAAATTAAAAGTTTGAAACCTGAAAAAATCTCTCTCTCTCTTAAGGTAATATGTTGTTTCTCTTTTTGACTTCTCTCTCCATCTTCTCGGAGAACGTAAGTGCATGCAAATGAGATTGGGACAAATTAGGGCAGCAATTGGATTTCAGTGGATTTAAGTGCAGTAGTAATACGTCAGCTATTTTTGCCCCTTTCCCCTCAGCTTCACTTGACTCACTCTGGAACCAGGGACTGGATTTAGCTTGTGCTGCTGACACCCGACTCGGGGAAAGTCGTACATGACAACAAACGTGGTCCGGTTCTCGGGATGATGGCTCGGATTGAATAGATGTTCAAGAAAAACCAAAGACGACACATGTGGAAAAACCGGTTGAACAGATTCCTCAGCATCAGATCGGAGAAAAGCAACTTCATTCTCAGCGACGAGACAAATCATTTAATATGCCTCCCTTTGTTTCTCTGCAGCAAACTTGTGTTTAATCAAGGGAGAATGAGTTCTTCAACACTGAGCTCCGAGAACAGACACCTACACACGAAATGCATAAAAAAACCTTAATCTCCAACTCCAGCACACACACACACACACACACACGCACATTGCCCTGCAGAGTATCAGCTGTAAAGATGCATGACTAAAGCAGCAAGTGAAAAACAATCCGCTCTAATCATCGCATCCCTTCCCTCTTTTTTCCCATCTCTCGTTTCACAGCTCTCCCTCTTCTCCTCCATTCCGCTCCAGACTCACCTCAACCGAGACGGGACTAATTCCAAATGAAAGGTTGAGAAGTCAGTTCCTCTCCTGCAGTCTTTTTTTGTTTCTCCTCTCTCTCTCTCTTCTCTCCAGACAAGTGTTTCTCCTTCCTCCTGCCGTCGTGTTCTCCTCCAACGCTCTCCTGGCTTCACTCCTCTCCACCACCACCAGCTTTTGTCTCCCTCCTCTCTCGCACTCACTCCGTCTGCAGATTTCAGGCGCTCACCAACTGCTCCTCTTCCCTCAGCTTGCGGCAGCCAGACTACATCTACATGTCTCTGCTTGAGCGCTCTCTCTCTCTCTCCCTCCTCCCTCTCTCTCCCTCCCTCCCTCCCTACACACACACTCCCTCTCTCTCTCTCTCTCTCTCTCTACCCAGTTTACATTTCCCCTCCTCCTCCTCCTCCTCTCCATCTCGTCACTATGGAGACACTGGGCTCGTACAGGCTCACAATACGTGCGTTTGTGTGTTTGCGTTAGTTGAGAGAGTTCAACAGCAGCAGAATCTTCGATATAATAAAACATAATGTATATTTCAACAAAAAAATGGAATAAATACATTTATTCTAATGTCTGTATGACTGATTAGCAGCTGGTTTGAAAACACCAAGCACAAAGATTGAAAACAGAGGAAAAGCAGCTAGCGTTTGTCAACCCAGGCTAACGGCGCCCACTGGTTACCTGGCAACCTCGTGATCGGACAAGACTACTAATTGACAACTGATTGTTCGACCACACAAAAAAACCCACAACTCCTTTTGTTGTTCTTGTGTTTACTTTTTGTACAGATTAAACAAACTAAATACAAGTTGCGGCAACGTGTACTTTGGACAGACCCAGGCTAGCTGTTTCCCACAGTCGTTATGCTGAGCTAAGCTAAAAAGCAGCTGGCTGTAGTTTCCTATTCACGACACAGACGTGAGGGTGGTATCAATACTTTCATCAAACTTTAAGTGTTTAAAAAATATACAGAATTAAAATGTGATTTTTAGGTTCAGGAAAAGCTTTGACGACCATAGAACCACATACTAACTCAATTCAGAGGACGCGTTCTGCTCGGCCCACGGAGACGCCTCCTTGTGGGCTACATGGAAACCACAGGCCGAACCCAAATGAGATCGTCTGGTCTCCACAGTCTTTCCGCGATTGACATCACCATCTGGTCCCGCCTTGCTGCTGTTGCCTAGCAACGGAGCTCAGGTTGAACCTGACAAGAAAGTTTTAATGCTCCTAGGTTTTAGCTGTTCGGTTGAGTTGCAGCATGAAGCGTCTTGTCGCTTGTCGAAGAACAGTTTCGTCACTGAAGTGCAATGCATGCTGGGATATGTTGGGCTGGACAGGATCCACCCGTCAGAGGCTTGGTTGGCTGCATTTGAAGGAGCCTCGGTAACGGGACAGTCTTCAAATGCAGCCTCCGAAGGAAGACACAGCTGGAGTCTAATGCAGCTGCTTGTCTTTCATATTCAACCAGGAGTGTTTTTAAAATATATGATTTATTAGAACCCTCTATTCCTGTGTTTGATCGCCATAAATGGAAAGCGAAAAGAGCGAGACGGGAAATGACCAGCAGCGTCCCGAGCTGGATGAACCCAGGACATTGTGGTGGTTGGTCATTGCCCTAACCTCCACGTCGCCATGGCAACCCTCCTCAACCCAGGAGATTCTGATGCTGATCCAAGTCTTGGACGTGCCCCAACTGGAATTCAACTCTCATTTTCTCAGTAGAAAACAAATGGGACATTTACTTTGTAAAACACGAACCGAGGCCCGAGCTGCAGCCTCCACTTTCCAACTCCGTGTCATTAGGCTTTATTGTGCTCACATATTTTTGTTCAGCTCCAGACAAGTTTAGACATCTGGCAAGAAACGGCTCCGAGCGAACCAACTCCCATTCACCTGATCCCAATGAGTCAACGTTCCTTTAGGCCTCGTTTACTTTGAGATCGTCGCTGAGGAGGTTTGTGCAACATACGTGCACAACGTTCAACCACAACAACCTGATTAACTCATCTGGGTACGAAATTTAAAATGTTTGACGTCAGAATCTAGCTACAACAACACCAGTGTTTGTGTGTGTGTTTATGTTCGGTGCTTTATATTAATCATGTGCTTATTATTAGAGTTTATATTTACACGCCTGAGTGTCGGATGAATGAAATCCAACCCACAAAGCTTGACGTCATTCAGACTATTTCTGTCTTGACAGGCGTCTACGTATGTGATCCTCAGGAAATATCTTAGCAGAACAAACTCTTTAGTCTCTGATGATTCACAAATTAAGCATAAATTTGATTTAAACAACATAACCACTGAATTCTTAATCATTTGGGATTTAAAGGAAATCAAATGAGTCTATTACTGATTTCACCGACTTATAAACACGCGATTGGTTCATCGCTCATTGGGCTTCGATGGGTTTATGATACATAAACCCACGTGTTCACACGGCTGAATGTTTAAATGATCTTAAAGCATCTGAGGTGTGTCCAAGACAAGATGCACGTTAACAACCAAGTGTGAACTGGGCCATCGATCCTCAGGAGAAACGAATCCTCCGACGTTAGCGAGTGAAGCTGTTGACTTTGGGGGGGGGGGGGGGTCACACACATTCTCTCCTGACACCTCCCACACCATCTCCTGCATGGCGAGCGCTACAACAGGAAGTGCAAACGCCAAATAAGGCTCCAGGAGAGCGATCTCGGCCAGCAGAGACGGTGAAGTACACTGCAGTCCTGAGGCACATCCACCCACACTGGAATTAACACCAGCTACTACTCACTCGCCTTTTCACACAATCTGTACGTGAACGTACTTTATCCTCATGTTCGGACACGTATGAAATGAAAGAGGGCGTGAAAACCCGTGAATGCGTGAAATAAGTAAACTAAATAACAGAAGTGTGTGTGTGTGTGTAGGTTCTATTGTACAATGTATAGGCTTTAATCCTGCCGTGTCTAACGAAGGCAGGAACCATCTGGTGTTGGGATGTGAGACAATCTGTCCATTTGGAGAGGTGACAAGGAAGGTGATAAGTACAGGAACATCACACACACACACACACACACACACACAACACACACACACACACAACACAGACACACACAGAGGGAGGGAGGGAGAATTTTGAATAATGTCAGGAAAAGGCAATCCAGCAAACACACACACATTCCAATTCATTTATACCAAGTGCACATATCTCTCGTCTCTATGGTAACTAGTAGCCGCCATGGCAACCGAGTACACGTGGTAAAAGAAAGGCTGAACTCTCATGACTGTCCTCAATTTATTTTGGACCCCTCATACAGTTACACAAACATATTTATGCACACACACATACACAGAAAGTTAGTCATGTTGAGGTTTTCGGAACAGATTCCCATTCTGTGTGTGTGTGTGTGTGTACTTCCTGAAATGGCATGCTGTATTAACTAGGAGAATGCAAGACAAGTTGAGCCCTGTAGGTGAGTCACACACACAGCACACAGACACACACACAGACACAATGTGAACACACCAGCAGGTCGTCACACGTAAGAGAGCAGAATGATGTCCTCATTCCAGTTCAACACAGTTCAGCTTCTCCTACAAACAACATACGATATTATGACATGTCAGGAGAGAGTTTCCAGACAACTGACTATTGGATCAATATCTCAAATGGGTTTAGGTCAGTGATGGGGCGTCAGGAAACACATACTTTGTTATACATGAACTAAATCCTGCGAACTCTGTCGGTCGTCTATTTGTTTTTCTACCCCGGGAACAGAAGCTACCATTTGTTGCAGTTACTGCAGACGGGATTTGTCAGTGACTGAAAAGCGTCGACTGAACAAGGAGGAGAAATCAGACAGAAAGCGTCGCGCGGCTGCGGCAACAGGAGACGTTTTGCACTTGAAGCAGATTTTCAGGGACGAGTTATAGACGACAGAATGTGCAACGTGCAAACTGTACCTGGGAACGTTTCAGATAAAAGGAAGAAAGACGTCAAACTGATGTGATTAGTCTCAGGGACGAGCTTCTGGATCAAAGCTGCTTTGTGTGATGAAGTGATGAAGTGTCTGTCGACTATCAACTGCACTTGAGAGCGAGTTAGCACAAGAAGATAACTGTATTATGATATAAATTGCTTTGGAAAGAGTTCAGTCACTTTCTTTATGGACTAAGAGAATAAAGTAAATGCAAAGACCAGATCCTCGGACCTTAAGACAAACACACAGGTGCCAGGGACCAACAGCCTCCTCTGATATCAGGCTCCACGATGTTCCTGGAGGAGCAGAAACTATCTGAGCTCCACCGTCCTGAACGGGACTTTTTCCTAAATGAAATCCGTTTTCCTAATTGCCTCGCTCTGGGTTCTCTGAGGTGGTCTGACTGAACCAAAAGGCAACAGCGCCACCATGTGGATACGACAGGCCACGACTGTAAGTGATCGCTGCACTGCAGGGAAATGAATATGTAAATCAGGGTCTGTTCATTTAGATTCCTCACACAAGAACAGTTATTATGATTGTAGGCATGAGAAGTTTTCATCTGCAGTTTCACCATCTTTGTGGCAAACTCAAAATCCAAACTCCTTCATGAGTTTATTCATTTCTACGAGTGTGTCATGCACATTATGAGATAGATAGATAGATAGATAATAATATGATGTTTTATAAATAATATAAAAATCCACTTTCAAGTTTTAAAGAGGTTTTAATATTAGGAAAACCTAATTAAATATTTAAATATCTTAACTCACCTTTTTACAAATCAGTCTTTCTTTTGTCATAACGGGAAATGAAACCCTCGTGTTAGTGTTTAGTGTTCATGTTTTATAATGAGTCTTTTCAGTGTCGGTCGAGATCACGTCCTCTGAGGTAAGAAGCTCCGACTCTGACAGTAAATTATTTGTGCGACTTCAGATGTCACCAGGAGACTCACACACACCACACACACACACACAATACTACATTAACAATCATCTGACATGAAGGACTGGAAGGAAAAACTCAATTATGAAGCTCTAACCATCACATGCATATTTTTATTAAGAAATTACGCAAAGATTAATTGGCTGTCAATCTACTGATCCATTAAATTTAGCACTTAATGCTGTATAGATATCAGCGTACAGGTGGAGGTACATTAGTACATTCACTGGACTGTGGACCGTTTTATAATGATGAATTCATATAAATATTAATATTCATTGAATAATTTAAAACTCATTCTGATTTAGATTTAATGAGTTTTCCTAATTTACTATACAAGGCTTTTTTTTTACACCGACATGTCACAACTGTCACATGAATAATTGAAAATACAGATACGAAATTTTAACTGTATATCTTTCACACACACACGCTGTCTGTCTGCGGTGTATTGTGTGTGTGTGTGTGTGTGAGTGTAGAGAGCAAGGATTAAAAGGTGTTTTGAGAATGTTAATCCCACAGCAACAGGACAGCACATGTGTCCCATCAAAAGGAGACACACACACACACACACACACACACACACACACACAAACAAACACACACTTGTATTCATCTATTTTAAAGTGCTCCAACAATCCCTGCCACTCCTCCCGTCTCCTCAGACACCACAGCATCTGTTGCCCATAGCGATTATCTGGTCATTACATGAAAGCAGTGGACAAAGTCTATTTGTAAGACTCATCCTGCTCTTTATCTGCCTCCCCCCCCCCCCTCTCCTCTGTGTCCTTCTCCGTGTCGCTTTAATTTGTTCCTCCACAAAAATATCTCACCCCACCATCTCTCACACACACACACACACACACACACACACACTCGCAGACCTCTCTCAGGTGCATTAGTGACCTCTCCATCACCCCACAGACTACTTCAGAGACAGTGTGCTGCTGCAGTGCTGCACAGTCATTACAGAACAGCCTGTACACCAGACACACACACACACCTCTCTTCTCTTACTAGCATGATACGATCAATAAGAGCTGGGCAGATGAAAGAACGAGAACCTATAAAATAAACCAATGGAGCAAAAACATTTCTGTGAGGACCAGGTTTTGTGCATGAGGTCATTTTCATGTGAAACAGGAAGTGGTTTTCCCCTGTTGCTGCATATTGTCTGAAGTTGATTTAACACACCAAAGTGGACACAAGTATGTGGACACACTTACTGTACATGTAGTGGACTTGTGCAGCCTCTTGTGGTGACAATCGGTTCTACACCGGTTTCTTTACTAACAGAGGGTGAATTGATTAATTAGGATAAACCAGGATGTTTTATATCTATCCACATGCAGGTTCATATTAAGGACTTAAGGGATTCATGATATACAGAACCTTTAAAAAACAATACATATATCATTCTTTCTTTCTTTCTATATCTCTCCCTCTCTATCTATCTATCTAAGAAAGTTTAAAAACATATAAAAACACATAAGCATGTATTCACACGTTTCTATCTTGCATATGCATCCAGAAACACACTCACACACTCACACACACTCACACACACCACACACACACACACACAAGCGCAGCATGTGGGTGGTATCCCCAGCGCTGTGAAACATCTTGCATCCCACATGCTTATATAACTCCCTCTCCACCTCCTCCAGCTGATCACTCATCACTTTATCACTTTATCCTCCACTGGGAAGGAAAAACATCCCCCCCTCTCATCTCTCTCTCTATCTATCCCCCCCCCCTATCATCGAAATCAGCTCATGGGGCGCCGCTCTGCATCCGAGCACGATTTCGTTTCCCTCTCTGAGCATCAAAGGGGCACATCTCTGCCACGCGGCCGCTGCAGTAAATCCCGACTCGCTGAAGATTTAATGTTGGTGAGAAATTCAATCGCAAAACCTTCAGCACTTGTGACAACACGGGAGCTCGAGAGTCAAACCTTGTTATCCACCTTTACTGACATTTACAGACGGGGAGAGGCGATGAAGGGAAGCAGCTGTAAACGCGGTGCATTGCAAAATTCAAGCTGCCGAACAAAGTGCAGCGAGATGAAGAGCTGCCGTGACACAAAGTCAAATACAGACAAAAAGATGTAAGGTTATGATATAACAGCAAATACACTCCTCCTCCCTTATTGTGTTCTCAGCACACATTACTGTAATGAGAACAAATGTCTCATGGGCATTCTGCACAATTATAGCCTCAGCATCCTCCCACAGAGAAACAAGCTTCACACGCACCTCAGCCTCACTTTGGACACACAGCCAGATGTGTGTACAGATGTGCAGGAGACACACGTTCACTCCGTCACACGAGTGAAGGACGAGGACTCAAAACGACAAACTCCACAGAGCCCCAGCGGGGACACCCCGCCCCTCGTCACAAGGGGAAGTTCTCCCCTCTAACCTAATCATTTCAGATTCTCTCTCTGCCTAAAGGTGGAAGGAAATCTACTGATTCACAAAAAAACACCAAAACCAACTCTAATATTAAGTCGCCCATTACTTTTCTAATTCCCTTTAATGCCCTATAAATGTGAAAGTGTTTTTAGGGGAATGTTACATCACTGAATAATGAAGAATTTTGTTTGGGACTATTTTCAGCCATGGACTAATACACACATTGTGCTCTGCTGAGCGTTTCTGGCAGCAGGACACTGTACGTGGGATAAATTCAAAAAATAAACCACAGTGCTTTTACTCATTGTTATGGAGGAACGTGTCACTCCACAGATAAATCAGTGTTTAAATTTACAGCTCCTAAACTGTAGAATATCACCTGTCACCTCCTGTTCAGAAGTTACAGGAGGAGATTCAACAATAAGTTCTCGACTCACATTGATGAGCTCGATCTCCCAGATCTTCTTGACGAGCTCCATGGACGTGTATCCGTTGATGAGGAAGGACTTGGTGTAGTCGCCGAGCTCCAACGACTCCAGCCACTCCGCCACCGACGTCGGGTTGTTGCCATCGTAACCCACAGGCCGCACCTTTGGTTCAGAGGAGATGGAGAGAAAGGTGAGGGGACTATATTACATTACTTAAACATATCCTGGACTGTTACCAGGGTGAACCGATTTTATTAAAACTTGGGAAAAGGTGGACTATGGACCAGAGAAGAACCCAGAACCTTTCAGAACAGATTCCATTAAGGCGGATCCAGGATTTTTTAAACTGTCTTTAACTTTACATTTTTCAACATTTTGTGAATAATGCAGAAATCTCCAGCACGACAAGGCCGAGTGCTTATATCTATGAACAGGTGACATTTTGTGTGGATTTGGACAATGAACTTCATGCATCTGATCTCAATACATGTACAGTATATGCAATATGGTGATAAAGAGACCAATCAGCGGTGGTGGAGGAAACCCGGTGGAAGGGTGGGACAAGAAAGAACTCATTAAATTCGGATCTGGACAAAGGGGACCGTTGGTGGAGGTCATTCTGTGTGTTCTCATAATGCAGAGATACTGGAGTTGTTTAGCTGTTTCTCTGCCCATATGGTGCAGCCGCTCTGACCCGGAGCTCTGTAGCATAGACCAGCTGCTGGTAGAACTCTGTACAAATACCACGATACAGCCTAAATAACTGTTTGTTATATAACTGACAGCTGTTTAAATTCTATTCGCGTCATACTTGATTGCTGTGCTGCCCTTTCTTCCCCATTTTCCCTCTTGATTCTGCCGCCACAGCCTCGTTTCTACATTCAACATTTATTTACAGAGCTGGAACCGAGTGGGTTTTACACAAAAATACTTCATGAATACATCCTGGCTGAATATTTTCATAGAGCAAACAGAACGCTCACGTCTGGAAGAGCCAGAATAGGACGGCAACAGCAGGGGGGGGTGATCCCCCAAAAAGACTTTCTGCGTTACGCCGAATCCAGTTCATCACTCATTCACTTTTATTGTGACATTGGAAACAGCTTCAGAGTTTACGGTGCTTCAAATGAGAATCTCCACATCCGTCACCTAAAGTTGAGCATCGCGTGTGTGTGTGTGTGTGTGTGTGTGTGTGTGTGTGTGGACAAAAGTTAAAGGTAGAATTTTTTTACAGTATTTCTAAGAAGTTCTGTGTGGATGAGAGGAGGAAAGTGCTGAGTGGAGATCAAAGTTTCTGGGTGCCTGCGTGTAACTTGCTTATCTCAGAGTTCAGACTCTTTCTCCACAGTCAAACACCTTTGAAGTCACTTTCAGTTAGACACACACACACACACACACACACACACACACACACACACACACACACACACACACACACACACACACACACACACACACACACACACACACACACACACACACACACACACACACACACACACACACACACAGGTATATGACCTTCCTAACACACATCAGCAGTCTGCACACAAACTCTCCTATGACTCTGATCTTCATATTATTCTAATATTAATTATTCAGACTCTTTGAGTTATGTTTACTGATAAGCTAAGCATTCTTCTTCTTCTTCTTCTTCTTCTTCTTCTTCTTCTTTCTTCTTCTTCTTCTTCTTCTTCTTGATAACCTCAAGCAGTTTCTTGTATACCACTACTACTTAATACTACTAATAATAATTATAACTACAATAATTATAATAATACAAATGTATATAGCTATTCAAAGAAGATGATCTAATGTCAACAATGCAGAGGAGAGGAGCAGATTGTCTGTTTTACTGGGAGCAAGAGAAGAAAACAGGAGAGATGTGCTTTTGGTTTTAATTAATTCTCTGGCTGCAGCTGGAGGCTGTGAAGTCGAGTAGCGCCGACTCTTTGGTGCCGTGTTCAAACTCAGACTCAGACTTAAATTACACAGAAGTATGGTAAGTACCGAACATCTTTGCACAGTTAGTTGGAGCTAAAATTGAAGATGTGCTCTTTGTCGAAATGGATAATCTTGGAGAGTGAATTTACAACAATAAGCCCAGACGAGAGAACTCGGCTGCGCTTCATGTCTGAGTGGTTCTGGTTGGGAGTGTGTGACGTTTCTGCGGTACTGACCCGGGGCAGCAGCCGAATGGCCTGAAGGAGGCGTTGTCTGTGGGCTGAGTTGAGGATCCCGATCTCCAGCAGGTCCTGGTCCTCCACCACGTTGCTGCCCTGCGGAGCAACAAAACAACAGCCATGGTTACGGTCGGCTTCACGTACAGGACCTTTGTCACATTTCTCGCACATTGTGTTAACAGCAGCTTCTTTATTCAAAATGACTTTAACACTGACTTGGCAGCTCGTGATTTTTGAATGAATACTTTACTGTGAGTTTCTCAATTTACAGAAATGAACACAAACAGGGAAAGTGGAAAAACACTTTTAAATTCCTCAAACACCTCGACGTGGTGTCAATTTCTTTAACTAGCTGTGTGCAAAGGAAAATATGTCACTGGTAAATATGGTAAAACATGCAAAGCCGCTTTGGTCTCATTTCCATTAAGCACACCTTCACTGTAACAATATTACAGAGCAATGTTTGATTTGTATGATCCTAATAAAACCCTCCAGGCTTTTGGTGGATTTTATTTTGCCAATTCATTCTTTGGAAATGAGAGGGAGTAAAAAATGTAAAATTCAAAGTTTAAAATATTCCTTAACAAGCCCCTATCTTGTTCGACACGCCAACAATGTCATTACGTTGTCGAAACACTATGATCCGGAACTAAAGCAGATTTAGAGATGAGATAACAACGTGCAGATTAGTTGATGTGGATGCACGTTCTGATGAAACCTGCCAGTGAAACTTAAAATACTGCTCCAGTTTATTTCAATCAAACGATGAGGAAATAAAAACAGCTAGAGAACACGAGTGAAAACAGAAAAGTAATGAAACAAGCAGGGTTTTTTTTAAAGACCAGCAGCCTGTAGGGGCGTCGTGCCGAATCCACCTTTAATTAATCCGATGGGAGACTTTAAGAGACCTATCAGTCATCCCCGGCCCAGAGAGACAGAGAGGAAGCCTTCATTCAGACAGATCATTAAAGGAAAGGAAGGAATGAGGAGCTGCAGGATAGACAAAAGGCTAACTCAGCCAGAAACACCGTTAAAAATATAAACTGTGACAGAAGAGAAAGGTAAACCTGAGGTTTTCGCCAAAATGACGGTGGTAAATAAGGGGGAGAGTGTGAGCGGCCTGGAGGCTCGGGGGGGTCCAGGACCACACACAGACGGATTAAACCTGTCAGCGCCTTTACGTCTCCTCCCTGTCAAACTAATAACAGCGATAAACATCCAATAGACCAGGAACAAGAAAGCAGGTAGATACCAGTTATCTTCCTGTTCCCCCCCCCCCCCCCCCTCTATTTCAATTCTGTCCAGAGGTCGAACGCAGCGGATCGCTGTGGCCTCAGAGATACGCCAGCGGTTGGTCAGCGTTCACACCAGCAAACCGCAAAACAACATTCAGCTCCTCTGGGTGGATTCACGTTTGAGAGATTTGTCAACAGCTGTTACAAACTGAATATTATAGTTCTCTGGTGTTGTGTTTTCTCTCACAACAGGATCTACATTCTGAATATTTAACTAGTCTCTTTAACTGATCTGCACCAAAATGTACTGTACCGCAGCTGAAAAAAACCAACCCTCCTAAGAAATCATATTTTAAAACCGCTAGATCCAGATGTTAATTTGGATCCTGTTAAGATTCATACCAAAATCTTATGGTTTCTTTCTTGCCCCATTGTTCTACCAAGTTTTTTGCATAATCAGGCAACCAACCAACCCAACAAACTAACAAACTAATCAACTAACAAACAAACCAACCAAACCAATTAACAAACACAAAACAGTCAGTGGTGAAAACACAACCTCCTTGGCAGACATGTGGTCTTTAGGAGATAAAGCAGAGCCCAGAAAACAAACAGTCATTACTAAGTTAGCAGTTGTTCCTCTCTCTTTGTTGATCCTTCATGTATCCGTGTGGTGTTTATCCCAAGATCCATGTTGTGCACTTGGAAATGGCCGATACGAGGAAAACTTCGTGTTAACACAGAAAGTGAAAAATAGCTTTAGAGAGAGAACAAACATTAAGGAACTCCATCTTGTTCTATGAGGAGCCCAACAGGGAGCAATTAGTCATGCCTCTGAACCCCCCCCCCCCTTACAATCTACTCTGCTCTGTGATTCATTACTCTCGTAGCACGGTAACTCCCAACGTCGGCTCTGCTCTGCGCTCTATTAATCAGCCTGGGAGCTGCTCTATGAACCACGCTCTTCTCACAGAGGAAGACAAATGGGGTACGAATAATTTAAAGAACAGGAAGTGCCCAATCAGCTGGAGGGGGGGGGGGGGGGGGGGGGGGGGGGGTGAGTGGGGCCCCACAGACGTGTTTTACTAACAGTCCTCCTTCAGCATCTTTTAGGTTTGAACAGCTTTTGTTTTCAAAGCGTGTTTACGTTTCAAACTTTGGTTCAACAAGGTAAAGTGGAGACCACCTGCTGGGGGGGTGAGATGGGAGAAGGGACATGGAAATTAGCCAAGTGCATGGATTAATATGCCATGTGTTTAAAAATCTGTGGATTAATAAACTGAAGGGAAATCATCATTTGGGGAAAAAGCAGAGTTAAGATATTTAAGAAAAAGACAAGACTTCCGATACAAACCAGTGAATCCTTCCAGATGGTTCGTTACCATCAGAACCGTCTGGGAAGGATTCACTGGAAGCTGGTTGGAGAAAGGCAGATGCTTTCAAAAGAATTCTTGATACAGGTGATCGGAGGAACCATCTGTCCGTCAATGTAGTGGCTTTATACTTTTTCTTGAAGTATCCAGTCAGTTTTGAATCGCTGAACACTTGGTATTCATCACCGGTGTGAACACTAACAATCTGTTTTCCTGGCGGCGGAAGGTGTTTAGCCTCCTCCTTGTTGATACGACTGCCGCGGCCTGTGGTTTCGCTGCTGACACTTTGACTGCACTGGTTAATGGCGGCGCCGCAGTGGGCCACAAACATTCAGAAATTAGAATTCATGTACAAGTGCAGGGGGCTGAGGCGAAATTAGAGATATAGCCAAAAAATTGTTATTCAGCGACGGCGGCAGAGGCCTTTATCAGCAGCAACAGGCTTAGGAGAAAACTACAAACCTGCTCGGCCTATTGTGTGTGTTCTGTTCCTTTCATGCTCGTTCATCCCTTTGCCTTCCAGTCTCCACTGGTCTGCTCTCAAAGAAACTGGCCTCTTCTCATCTTATTGTTGCCTCTTTATTATTCACTCCACAGACCATCTCTCAGTGGATTGTGGTTTCTTAAAGGTTTCAGATGCATCATTCTTCTCTTATTCCTTGTTTGCCTATTTTATTATAAATTCCTTTTGGAAGATGATTAAAAAGTCCGAATGCTGAAAATAATTTATTTCTACTGTTGTTTCATTGCATCCCTTGGAAGAACGGTTACGTAAGAGTCTTTTCACTTCCCCTGCAGCCGCTCTTATCGATTCCCTCTGCATGATATCAAGCGTTATCTCTTCACTTGGGCCATCTGTGCTACAGCACCTCCATTCAATCCGAAAAGAAATTCTTTCACACTATTTGTTTGTTTCCTCTAATGAGAGTTGCTCTAGTAACTATCTTTCAAGTGAGCTGCAACAACAAGTCACACATAATCCTGTCCTGTCCACCATCAGCCCCTCTCCATCCTCCTCCTCGTACTCCAACAGTCTGGTCACGTATCTAATTATGTATCACCACGTGCCGTGTTTGGTGCGAGTGTTTGATGGTAATAATGAGTGTTAGATGGGAAGATATAACTGAGCAAGGAGAATGAGCTTTGCTGCAGACTAGTCCCACAAAGAGGCCACAGTTGAGGGGGATGGTAGGTTACCTCCAGATGATTGTGTGAGGAACGACACCCAGTACAGTAAAACCAGTATCTACAGAGGTTATGGTGACTCCAGGCTGACGAGGATGGTAAAATCTCCTCCAGGTGAGAACTCTGTAGTTCCCCTCAGTTCTATGAGGGAATTTTAGCATCTTTCAGCGCTTTGTTTTGGTTTTTCCTGCCCACTCCTTGACCAGTCTCAGGCTAAATTCCCATTATACACCATCTGCCCAGCACCAAAGAAAGTCAAGCTTAATTATGTGTAGCCTGACCAGTTAGTTAGCTACCGAGCCAGCAAACAGAGAGTGATAATGAGGCATTTTAGCATTACCCCGGAAACTACTTTTTCTAATTTGAATTTGCAGCTTCAGTTTCCAGTCGTTTCATTTCTGCAGGTTTTTAATCCAAACACAAAACAATCTATATGAATCTGCTTTTGTTGTTTAGCTCCACTGTTAGTTTCCCTCACTCCCACATTCATGCATGTACAGTCATTTAGAGTGAGTGCGATTAGTCTCCATCCAGTGTCCTCCATATTAAACGCTGCCTCCATAATAACCACTCCACCCTCTTCCCACTTGTCCATCAATCTAGCGCTACTTGTCCTCTATTGGCTGGTTAAGGTGCCAAGACACGCCCACTCCAATGAACCCATTAGTGCTAAATGGTAATGGTGGATGTTTATATTCCTGCACACTACTTAGGGCCTTTAGCTGACATCGAATCCGATGCGGATCAGAATTGAGGTCGAATTCATTTGCAAGCCAATCAGTCGTACACATGAACTTGAACTGGTCTCGAAAATGAAAAGGAAAAAGAAATAATAATTCCAATGCAGCGAGTTTGCCATTTTAACTTGATTCCTCATATGGAGAGATGCTGAAATGAATTTGACCCACTCCTTTCCTTGAAGGATCCACAGTCAATAATAAAGAGGAGCGCAACCAATATCAGCGTAATCCCTGTAGGCTGTGCCTCAGCTGCTTTAATTTCAATTTGTGGTAGCGGAGTTTTCCCAAGGTTGGAAAATATTAGCCGCGTTCAGTTTAGTCAGGAACAGCGAAATGAGGGTAAATCCCCGCTCAGGAAGTGGAACACCAGAAAACCCCCGAAAAACTCGAAGAGACCCAGAGAGAGGCCAACTCAAAAAAATAACTTTAAAGTCCCCGTGATGTTTGCAAGGCAGTGTCATCTCAGATCTGTTCGTGAGCTGTTGAGAAAGATTTTCAGAGAAGAGCGGCGGAGCCAGGAGAACAGAGAATCCTTAAGTCCCTCAGAAATAACGATCAACAAGGTGGAAATGAGAGTAAACAACGTTGGCACACTGATGTGAAGGCAGGAGTGTGTGTGTGTGTAAGTGTGTGCCAGAGGAAGAGGGAGGGGGCGTAATGATATGAGTTCACTTTGGAATTGGCAGAAGTTGGCATAGTAATTTGACTTAAATCAGAATTAGATTGAAATGGTTGTGACAACATGAGGTGAGATGGGTTTGGCGAGGATGTGAATTCCTTCACTGATGTTTAACAATCAAACAATATAAATATATTGAAAAAAACAACATCCTGTGAACTGGAGAATGTTCCTGGTGGCTTCTGTTTGACAACTTCTCAACTTAAAGCTGCACAATTCTATGTTAATATTAAAACTGAAGAAAATGACCTGTGGGTTATTGTGCATTAAGCTCCAGTTTCTCTCAGTTCCAACAAAGTGCTTGAGCGTCGGTTCCACCGGGGAAGTGGCTCGTTTCAGTAAACAGCTGCTGGATGTGTTAAGAGGCCACAATGACCTCACACACTTAGCTGATAATATGTAAATGTGGTCTTTGTGTCCTAAAGTAAATAAATAGTCAATTATGGTACCAAACAGGAGGTTGAAGTGGAGCTCTTATGAATTTGTTGGAAATGTTTATGTGGAGAAGACTATTGCAACCTTATACTTCCTGATTCATGCTGCAAAATGTGTCCTAAACAACTTGAGGGCAAATAACTGTATTCCCATTTCTACTGCTGAATTGTGAATCATCTCCTGGAGAGCAAACCATGCACAATCTCCACAGAACTGGTTAAATATTCATGCTGGAGGCATCATCATACATCCTCTGAGGATTTACAGGGATGAACGTAATCCTCCTAACAAATCGATTCCTTTGCTCTTTTCCCCTTGATTTGTTGTATTGGTAAACAGCTATGTCCTGTATATGTTGCAGCTTTATGAAATGTATTCACTGTACGTGTTATGTTGCTTTGGCAACATGTTTTTCAATCCAAGCAACGTACGAATACATCTTCAATGAATTCCACTGACGTAAGATAAAGAAAAAGAGGAGATGGGGGAAAAGGACAAGAAGCGAAGAAGGGAAAAAGTCTACAAAAGTTGAATATGGAAAAAATTTAGATAATTGGCCACTGCAGAGATGTGAGATTTATAAATGTAGATGAGCGGAGCAAGAGTGTCCTCGCTCATATACACAAGCTACACACACAACTGTATATCAGCTTCAGGGCCACTTGTCAAAGTCTTATTAAATACTTAAAGATGCTTCTGACAGAAGCAGAGAGATTCTGTGATTTCCTCCTGTTGCCAGGGTAACCAAAGAAAAAGATGCAGGTCACAGTGAGTGGAAGAGTGGACACACACACACCTACATGATTTTTCTTTTTCAGATGCCTACATAGGCTGTTAGATGTCGTCATATCAGAAGAGAACATCTGACTGTTTTCTCATTTCTCTTCTGGATGTGATGACGTCAAGTTTGTGCAAAAAATAAAGGACTAGAAAGCCTCATATCTCAGTATGATGTTGTTAAGTATCGTCACATGAGCACTTATATATTCCTCTACTAGTTAGTAAAATACTATAATTCTATTGATGCATTGCTTCTAAACCATTTTGGAGAGATGAGCTTCTTTCCCCCCCAATTGTGAAAAGCTGATAAACTCATCCAGTCAGCATATCTCTGCTCGTCACCCATGTTTCTGCATTTGGTGCAGTTGGTCTCAGTTTGGCTTCACTGCATCTCCTTCGCTTTCCCACTTCCTCCTCATTCTCTATGATATCACTCATGAAACCCTCTCCTCCTGTGGACGTCTCTTAGAAACACAGAATGCAAAATGACCCAGAAAGTTTCTCCTCCAACGTCACTGGAGACAAACGCGTCATTGGACATCACAGGACCAGGTTGCATCCTGGTCCACAGGCTACAGGTGGGCTCACCTTCTCTTTCTACGTGTGTGTGTGTTTGTGTGTGTGTGCATGTAAGTAAGTGTATTACTGCAAAAATCATTAACAATCATGGTCTGCGACATGATTTGTCAGTGCAGTATGAGCATGTTGGTGTGCAGCTTGAAGCTGGAGTTGAGATTTCTGCTGTGGCTGAGATGTGGCGTAGGATTTCTGTGCGTAGGAGGACCTCACATGGCATCAGTGGGGAGAGGCAACGGAGGAATGAGAGAGAAAAAGGAGGAAAGCCAAAAAATGAGAGAGATCAGAGTGAAAGAGGAAAAACTAGCCTTGCTAATCACTGCAAAGACAATATGAGAAATGATGTGTTGTACCTAGGGGAGCAGAGAAAGCTTAGATGGGGGGTGGAACAAACAGAGAGTGGAGATTGAATAACAACAAGGGAAGGGAAGAGAAACTGAGGATCAAACCTCCGAATTTCCCCCCAAAAACAATTGTGCAAACACTCACCATAAACTGGACGTTGTCGAATCCGTTGGCCAGCAGGTGGTTCTCGTACTGGACCAGGCCGATGGAGTCGAGCCACTGACCCACAGACTGCAGCGGGCAGCGGGGACCTATGAGGGGGTGGAGGGGCAAACGCTTCAGAAGGGAGTAGCCGTCCACGCGGTAGCAGCGGCAGTCCGGCTGCGAGAGCTGGCACTGCCACATCATGTTATGGCGGGCAAAGTGGCTGTCGAACGAGCCCGCCATGCTTTTGAGGAGTCTTTTGGCAAGGCAGCAGGGGGAGGAGGAGAATAAAAGGGGGATGCAGGTAGAAGGGGGGGAGGTGAAGAAAGGAGGAGGAAGAGGAGGAAGGTATGGGGTGCTAGGCTAGAGGCATGGTGTGGATGGAGGGGGTCAGCATGCAAGGGTGCAGGTGGGTTCAGGCGTCCAGTTGCTGCTTTCTCTGAATCCAGCCGGAGGGAGGATGAGAAGGAGGCGGAGGGTGAAGTTGTATCCAGAAAAAGAGCTTCGGTCCTGGGGGTAAAATCCTGCCAGAGCTGGGTGGTGGATAGGACTGGAGTTTCAGATCCGCAAGCAAAAGCGACTGACTTGTGCGTGTGTCGCGCACAGCAGCCGCTTTCTTTTTCAGCTGTTGCGCTCGCTTGGCTGATCCCTTGATCGAGTGTGTGTGTGTGTGTGTGTATGTGTGTATGTGTGTGAGAGCGTGTGTGTGTATGTGTGTGAGAGCGTGTGTGTGTGTGTGTAAGAGAGAGAGAGAGAAAAAGAGCGAGAGCTGCCTGTGCTGTGGATTTCTCTTTATCAAGTACTCCCACTCATCTGTATGCTCCTGCAGCCTCCTCTCTCTCTCTCTCTCTCTCTCCTCTCGGAGCACTGCTTTCCCTTGTTCCCTCCTCACTCCCTGTCTCTCTTTCTCGCTCCCTCTCTCGCTCACTTTCCTCTGTCTACCTCCTGTCTCTATCTTCTCTGAGGGATTCGATCATCACCCTGCGCTCGCTGCCGCTCTACAGATATCTGTCTCTCTCCAGCTTCACAACAGCTCGAGCTTCTTTGTCTGCGAGAAGCTGAGCTCCCTCCCACACACACACACACAACACACCACGCTGAGTGTATGTATGCAGTCTACATGTGTCTACATGTACATGTTTGCCAGTGTGTGTGGTGAGCAGTGGCGATGTGTGTGTGTTGGTGGTGGTGGGGAGGGTTGGAGCTGTTTTGGCACAAACAGGATTTCCCCCAGTGGTAACCATGGTTAGCAGCAGCTTTGCATTCACAGATGAAAGAGAGAGAGAGAGAGGAGGAAGAGGGGAGGGGATCGGGAGGTGGAGGATGGGGGAGTTAACGCAGGGAGAGGGGGATGAGCGCAGTAAACAGAGATGAGTAGCGGAGCATTGGATGTGCGCAGGTGAGGAGAGTGGCATAAACAGGGATTTGATGCACACAAGACAGTCATGGAATTTCTCACACACACACACACACACACACAATGAAGATAATCCCTGATTTTTACAATTAACATCTTATTTTCCGTGATATAAAAGAAGCTTTTTGCACAAGTAAACAACAACAAGACGGTTGTTCTCATGCCATCATTTCTCCCGGGCGTCAAACCCATCGACCCTGCCTGAATCTGTGAGTGTTTCCTGTGTGTGTGTAACCAGCAGAATGTAAACAGGTTGTGCATCTGCCTGTAGGTGCATATTACTATCTCGTTGAAAATGCACCATTGAAATAACAGTAACATCCCGGCCCACTGACTTCAGACCAGGTTTCTGTTGGTCAATCCCATAATAACTTTCTCCTGCTTCAAGGCAGCACTACGGCTATCAAGCGTCTGGCCAACACTCAGATGGGCGCGAGTGCATCAGCTGTTTAAACAACATTGACACTGGCTGTCACTTTCTATTTGAAATTCAAACACTAGTTCAAATGTGGGGTTAGAAGTTCATATTGGAACTGTGACGACCTGATCAGTCTAGAAGTGAATCAGACATGGTTCGCCTCGTGATCCAGCAGAGGGCGCTCACTGTCAGCTTGACCTATTGCATGCCCTCTTGACCTATCTGTAGAGTAAGCCAGTAATGTTATGTTGTTCTGCTAGCGAGCAAAGCCGCCCTGCGCCGACTATCGCCAAACAAAAGCACCTGCAAAGTATTGTGAGGAAGTGTTTTGGGTTCAACACTGTAGAATGTCAAGTAACGAACAGAGGTAAAGCTGTTTGTCGACTTTGCAGCATGCTACTGCCTCCAACGACCATTAATCTGAAAGTGACAGCCCTAACTTTGACCTTCCCTATTTTCCAAAGTGATGTTTCAGGCACGTTTACGTCTGGTTCTATATCCAAAAAGAGAAGTTCGGATAACCTGTGGACGGTCGTGTTTCTTGCCTTTGTCAGATTTTGTCGTTGAGATGTCACAGCGTTCTCACATCTTACAAATAAATTGAGTGATAACCGATTTCAGTCAGATTCACTCACACTCTCACATACATATTTGTGCGTGTTTTACCTGAGACGTCCTCCTTGATGTCCAGTCCGCTCCCGATCCCTGCCCCGATGGAGCTCATGATCTTGTCAATCTGAGCAAATGGGAGTGAGACAGAGAGAGAGACGGGGGTGAAAACCAACCTTAGAGAGCTGTTCATTTCCCAGTAATAAGGCTAACCCCTATTTCTGGATTCAAGTGTCACATAACATGATCACTACGCCAGCCAGCACACTGAATGTCAATCATCCTCCCGGTGAATTGAAGAAGCGTGGAGGAGCAGAGGGGAGGATGCAGGAAACTTAAAGACAAGGCACAGCAGAGATGAAGGAGGAGGGAGTCTGGATTGCAGAGAGCTACTGTGGCCTCATTAGTGTCTGGCTGAATGTCATCCCTGACCCTGGACCTGCTGCTAACCACTGATCTGCGATCTGCGCATCCCGTCAGGACTGCCGGCTCACCGCGGGTCAGAGGAGCCTGGCCCTGCTCCAGCTGCACATGGGATAAGTTTGTCTCCAAGGCTTTCCACCAGAAAGCCTGTGCATGTGGTTCCCAAAGAGTCAATCTAAACCAATACCAGGTTTTATTTCCCAACATAACAAAACTGTTTTGTTGCCTAAACGCCAAAGAACCTTTTTTCCAGTAAAGTAATTTATAGGAGACACACTTTGCACATATTCAGATTCATACACTTCAGCAATTTTCCAGCTAAAGCCAGATTAAAGCCTGAATTACTAACACACACTGATCTCGCTCTTCTCTCCTGTAGCACTAATGAGTATTAGTATCTTCACACTGTTGTGGGGCTTCCCTTGTGATCAGTCTCCTGCTAATAATCAAACTCTTTTCTTGAGCATGTGCTGCAAATAGATTGACTTTGTTATTTTGTTTTTTTCCTCGGTGAAATCCCCCACACGTCCCCCTACACTTCCCCTGAAGCCATCTCATCTCGTCCTCCCGTAGCTCGCAATTAAACAATTAAAAGGAAAGGTCACCGTAATTGCTGAGAATTACAGGAGAACTCCATATGGTAATTCATCACCGTCAGCAAGTTACGCGCTGTGTTGAGGAATTAATGAACATATACATGCATATGTGGAAGAGGCAAGTACTTTTACCCACATGCATTAGCACCGTTTTGAAGGAGAATGATTAAATCTCTGAGACACATTGTTCTCTGAAGGAGGGAAAATGGTGTGAGGTTCCTAAAGCGTGTTCTCTGTGGGGTGAATGCTGAGCAGTGAGCGGAGGTTAATGCCTCCGCGCCCCGGTGTGTTTGCTGAGGGCCGAGACCCCGGCCGTGTTGTCCAGTCACTAGATGACATTTGTGTCAGCGAGCCTTTTATATCCCAGACGCCTCGGGGACAAACAAACCGAAACACGCGGCGCCCTGAACCTCCGCACTTGACCCTCTATAACGGGAAAAACTGCTTCCTCTGTGATATCTTCCCCTGCAGCTCCGTCGCCAGTTAGAGAAGAGAATCTGTGAAATCAGTGCAGGAGCATATTAAATTAGCACTGGGGCTCCTTCTGCAGCGGAGTTATAAGACGTTTCTTTTTTTAAACTGAGAAAAGACTGAAGTAGCTCCGAGCTGTGGAAGCAGAGATTTCGTCTGTCCCCTGGAGAGATGGTTCATTTTGAAAAAGCAATCGAGTTTTAATCACTTTTACTGTAAAAAAAAAGAAGTCATCTGTGTCAACGTACAGAAATTGATTGAACCATCCTCTCCCTCTTTACGATCTGGATTGATGCTAAACATCTGATAAAAAGCTGTGCATTTGCCCGACAGTGCACCAGATTGCACACACGCATAAATATCAGTGTCAGTTTTTTTTTAATCAAGATCATTTATTTATTCGCGGAGAAATCAACGAAAAAATGTTGTAAAACCCCAGCAATTTATGAGCTTCTTTCCTGAGCCTCACCTCATCCTTCCTCCACATTTCAGGGGAATCAGACCCGTAGTTTTTTTGCGTAAACAGACAAACAAACAAACACAAAAGGGAACAAACGTCTTCTTACCTCCTCCCACTCGGCAGTGAAGGAAGGCGTTCTCTCCAGTCTCCCCCCAGGGCTGGCCCCCTCCCCTGGGCTTGGACTTCCAGGCCCCTGCCCCCGAGATCCAGACCCCCAACTGTGCTCCTCCTGGACATGAATTCAAGAATTATTAAACTACACGCAACCTTTTTTATCCTTAAATATGTGGACAAGTAAAAACCTGCTGCGAGGAGAATAAAACGCAAGCCCGTTCACGGCTCATAAAAGTTTCAGTTATAATGAAGCTATGTTCATCAAACAGACTATGTATTTATCTTGTGATTTATTTACTATGAATTAAAGGAGTCCTCTCTGAAATGTGCTGCACAGCAGGGAGCACTGTGGCCCAGATTCTTGAGTTATCTAATTGGTTGAACTGGTTTCTGAAATCACACTGCATGATACAGCAAGATGCAAACGACCTCCACCGCTGCATAATTCATACGACTGAATATTTACAATAAATGCATTTGCTTGCATTGATCTTGGTGACAAACCTAAACTTTTACCAAAAAAATTATACTTTTTACAACTTTTATTTCAAGAGGCTTTCGTGTTTCTTTGGCCTCTTACGTAAATGCCTCAGAAGAACGAGGCAGTACCGGGAAATAAGATGTATATATATATGTATTTTTGGGACTGAAAATGATTAAGGTAACAGCTTACCTGTACGGGAGACACAGCTACCAGGTTGGAATCAGACTTGGAAAGAGACTTTGACAATTGCAGGTCCAACACGCTGCGGGGCATGGACCTCATCCTCCCCAGGGTGCAAGCCCTCTCCTCGAAGCCAGCCCCAGATGAAGCGTCCTTGGATTCGCCCGATGTCTGGATCCCCTGTGACTCCGGACCTTTCTGGTTTTGACCGGAGTAGTGGGAGGGTGGGCGGTCCAATGTAGACCACCCACGAGGCTGATCCCGCTGATCGCAGTTCTTGGGTCGAGCCTGATCCTGGTTGACCCTGGTGTGGAAGATAGTCCGGTACACCACCTGAGGCTTTTGTGGGTCGTTGGCGGTCCTCTGAGGCAACGACTCGCCCCCTGTCCTGGAGAGGACCTGAGTGGGTCCTCCTCCGATCACGATGCTGAACTCTGGGGTTTGCAGCAAACTGCTCTGGACGTCTGTGGAGGCATGTTTGCGAGGTTTGGGACTGTAGAGGTTGTAAGGCGTGTCAGGGGTCTCGCAGGCTGGAGAAGAGCCATGAAGGAGGCCTGCAAACTCCTCCGGGATGTGGCTCTTCCTTCGATCCTCCAACAGAGGGTTCGATGTGGAGGAGGAGCAGGGAGGAGGAGGAGGAGGGTCTCGTTGGTACGGCCCGTCGTCTGCACGCAGGAGACACACAAAAACAGAGTGATTAGCATTAAATCATATAAATTCGCGGGAGATGATCCTGTCAAAACAACGATACACGCTAATGAACTTACATCAGCAATTGACTCATTGCCAAATAACACTCCTGAATGTTAAGTACACAACAGCACAGAGAGAGAAAACACTGGAAAACAAGCAAAGCTGCAAATAGGAAGATAAGAACACGCTAATGCATCTTCTGCTTCGCTGGGGAGAAGCTGCTGGTTTCTCCGAGGAGTCATGAAAGAAACTCCTGACTTGGATTTTACACCTCTGCTCCTCCACTGTCTGGGTGCATGTGAGTGTGCATGTGTGTGTGTATGCATGATCTCTCTGGGGCAGACGTTCTTACACCATTGACTGACTTTGTTTTTGGGAGGGGGTGCTTTCAGAGGCCGACTCACTGTCTGTGTGCGGCGGAGTGAAAGAACCCACTGAAAGCTTTTGATTCTCCATATACAAGTGTTCGTGTAATGATAGATGAATGTGCACGAGTGTGCGTCTGCTCGGCTACACACACACACACACACACACACAGGTTTCACATGCTTATATACACTTCTTCAAACAGCTTGCACCTGAGGTCACAACAACTGCCTGGCGTGTTGACAGGATGAACTCCCTCATGATACAAGTTGCAGAAGAACAGGTGTATTATTTGATCTTCTTCTTGCTTTGAGTATTTGCTGCATTTCACCAGAGCGGAGAGACTCTCCAACTCCAAACACATCTTCAGTTCAACACGAGCCTGTAGCGACGGAGCAGCATCAGGTTCCAGAGAGATTGAGGTTGTAACTTTTGCTCCACGGGGCAAAAAAAAGCTCTGCTTGTTTATTTTTCACTTTTTGCAAAGTCTCTTGCACAGAGTGATGAACATTGAATCTATGGCCACAGATGGACAAAGTGGATAAAGTGTTGAGGACTGTAAACTTTATTTGGAGTATTATTTTCTTGTCTTTATTTAAGAGCGTGGTTTTTCAGTTTGAGAGCGTGACTTTTTGTTTTGTCAAAGTTACATCATCATCTCGTGTTGAGGCAGTTTAAGGAAGTTATGAAATAGTTCATCGACCTCAACTTGTACGACCTAGAAGGCTGCATACCTCGGTCGCGGCTATCTCGCCATCTTAAAGAAACACGTAATAAATGATTGAATCTGCCCATTTATCTGAATCCACTCCAAAATTTTATGGCTTCGTCTTCGACTCACACCCCACTCTTCCACCAAGTTTCAATAAAATGGGTTCACTAGTTTTTGCGTAATCGTGGTCACAAACACACGAACGGTAATGAAATCATAACCTCTTGGCGAAAGGTAAAAATCGAATCAGTGTTCATGTTCATTACACAAAATGGGGGATTTCAGAGAGTTTGCTAACACTGTAAATACTATTAAATACTAAATACTGTACAGGGATGAATGGAAGCACTTTATGAATGGCACAGTGTAAAAACTACATTCACACATTTCTAAAGCACAACAGCATGGCCACCATTCATAACAAGTGTACTGTGATTTGTGGGTAATTTGTTAGAACATGCACAACTGCAGGTGATGTTCTTTAATGGTCACATTAGATCAGTTATCAGCAGCTGAATCCTCCGTAAACATGACATCGCTTAAAGACACACACATCTGAGAGCTGCGAGTGTGTGTGTGTGTGTTTGTGTGTCCTCATCCTTTTTCTCTGCTTCTTGTCAGTGTGTGTTAGGATTGTGTACCGGGCCATGTAAACAATTTCACCACTGATAAGCATCACAAAGAGACACACACACACACACGGTCTCACAATCACACAGTCAGTAAATAGAACGAATGGGAACAGAGACTGCGCACACACACACGAACACGCAACGCACGAACACGCACACGCACGAACACGCACACACACGCAAACTCCACAGTCTTGTAATCAAACCGTCAGCTGAATAATTGCATGCATCTCCACTATACACACACACACACACACACACAGACAGACGCACACAGACAGACACACACACACACAGCCAGTGTTAGTGAGCACTTCCCGTCTGTCCGCACCACATCCAGCCACTTTTCCATACACAACAATTACATAACGCAGCCCAGCGACACAGAATAACCCCTCGACCAGACTTTCATTAGAAGACGTCTGAGATGTTTCTTTCCCAGAGAAAACTCCTCCAGCTCGACTTACAGGAAACATTCGTGGTGATTTAAACAGGAGATGTTTGATTCTTTTTAGCTGAGAAGAATAAAAAGTGGAACAATTTTAACCTCAGTACTGGAACGGGGAGCCTTTCCATCATCTGGAAGGTGAACGCTGCAGTTAACCGTGTTCGCTCTGTGTTTCAAAGTACGACATGTAGACGTTAACGGTCTTCAGGTAATAAGGTTTAACAAGGTGACTCATCCTGAAGCGTTGCACGGAGGGAAATTGTCATTATTTTCCTACACAGGCTGAAAGCTCGTTAGTTATGACTAATCCTCAGTATTTTAGTGACGTAGCTCAAAGATCAGTAGAAGTACACAGTGTGTCTGCATTGTCTTTTAGGTGATTGTTACAATCTGATCATTTTCGTATTCAGAACTTAAATTCCTGTCCGTATAAGGAGTTTGTACGACAACGAGAATATAAATAATCATACAAACAGTTATTCCATGACGCTCATTGTTCTTTCTGTTTGCTTCTGTCCATCCAGCTAAGACGCAATAGCAACAGGTGAGCCTGTTGGTTGCTATGGCTACAAAGAGCCCCAGCATCAGCATCTCACTGGTTCTATTTTTCCCCGGGGCGGCCAAGTGTCTTTGGCCTTCAGTAAAAGTGTGCGGCAGATAAACACAGCAATCAAATCAGAGAGTGTGTGTTTGTCTAGACAGAAGAAAAGAGGCACTGCAGAGGCAGGGGAGAGATTCCTGCCAGGTCCAGTGGAGACGAGGGGGTTGGAAGGAAAGTTACATACAAGAAACTTTCAGGAGTTGATGAGAATATTGACGTAATAACGAGTGGCAGTGAAATAAATAAATAAATTCGAGAGCAGAGCAGAGACGTCGTTTGACTCAAATGAAGCTCGACCGTCTCTTGTTTCTCTTCTTCCTTTGCAAACAATCCATAATATTCCTCTGTGTGTTGTTTTAAACTTCATTACTTATCCACTCCTTAGCTTCAAAATCACTCTGCAGCTTTGCCTCATTCCCTGTCCCCTGTGTGTTTGTGTGTGTGTGTGTCTTACCTGCTAATTCAAGGCAGTATCTCCTCAAACTAAAGCACAAACACACAAACACACACTCACTCACCACTGAGCTTCTACTGAAATTAATAAGATGGTGAAACAACTTCTGCAGAATTTAACACCTGCATTTCTGTTGCACACAAGTTGTGACACGCGGGACCGGGGATGTTTGCCTTGTATGTATGTGATTGACTGTGCAACAATAAATATTTCCCGTCACTACTCATGGATACATGATTTAACTCTTTAAGAACTGATTTGTCTTAACACTAAATCCAACACAAAATAATGTCATGAAAAAAGTGTGCAGGTGAAAACCACTGCTTATTAAACTTAACAAAAAGAAAACATGCTTTTAAAAAAAATATAAATCAATCCTTAGTATTTTTTTAATTGTTTTACACGATCTTGCTTTTGTTGTTTCACTACCATCTGCTATTATGTTTGAATATTGTGTAACAGCTCCTGTAACGATGATGCAGCACTTGTGGCCCAAACTAAATGGATGTGAGCTCAAAGTTGTGGGCCTTTTTTGGAGCGAAACGCCCGAGTGCCATCACCTGCGCCAAAACTATTTGGGCTATTTAGAGTTTGCTTAATTGTGTTGCTTAATAAAATCCCCCTGCTTAAAGCTACCGTGTGAATTGGACACAGCTTTACTCACTAACCAGCTCATGTTGGCATGCAAAGTAAATGCTCTTCCCAAAATGTTCCTCTCTTGGCAGCAGCAACTTTACAACAGTTAGATTTAAGAGTAGTGAAGAGAGAAATCTCCAATTCAAATTAAGCTCATCATACAGTGACTAAACCCAGAACAAGATGATATGTATGGAAGGAAGTTTTCAGAAGGTGCTGAGGGAAATGCATCTCCAAAGGGAAAACTTCATTTATCCTAGCAGGAGACAGGTGAATCCATTTTTCCTTTCCTGTTGTAATTGCAGTAAGATTGAAAAGCCCGTTTAATTGCTCTTTAATAAATGTTTGCAACACCAGACCACTGGTGTCCTGCCCAGTCTGTGATGGAGAGGAAGGGAATATAAGAGGATTAGGGAGCAGGAGAGGGAGGGAGGAAGAATAATAACAGAAGAAGAGGTGGGACAGGACCTCAGGGAAGAGGTGGAACAGGTGAACGTTGAAATGCAGAAAGAGAAAGAGAGATAAAGGGTGTGTGCAACAGAGGGAGGCAACAAAAAAAAAAGCTTGTGAATGAGGCAATCCGACTGAATGGAGTTTAAGTGGAAGCAAATGAGTTATGGAGAGGCGAACTGTGGCGGCGCAGCAAAAACCCAAAACGCCGAGGAGGGGCTGACAAATGACGGCGAGGCTGAGCTCAAGTGAGGGGGTGTGCGAGGAGCATATATCAGAGAGCCAGAGGGAGAGAAACAGAAAGTGAATGAGCACTTGCGAATGGTAGCCAGAGAAACGAGGGAGAGACAGAATGAAGGATCGAAAGACAAGAGGGGGGGGAAGGAGGTAGAGAAATGACGGGGCGGTGATACGGAGCTGGAGGTTATTTATCAAAATGAGAAACCGGGTAAATCCTGGATCTGCGTTGTATAGCAAAGGAGATTTTGCAATAAAAGCTCGTTCATTATTGATTTTCACACCGACTGAAGATCATGAAAGGATTTAAATTTGCATTTCAATAAAGTTGATGGACACAAACTGTAAAAAACAAACTCATCTCACTGCATCTTTACCATGTCACTCATTCTTTTGTGGTAAACGCATTAAATATGTTTCTGTTTATACAAAGAGACACACAAACAAATACAATACACGCTCTCAAGCTCATACACTGGGATGTTTTTCTGTGTGTGTGTGTGTGCGTGTGTGTGTGTGTGTGTTTGTGTTTGTGTGTAGTGTGTAGTGTGTGTGGTGGTGTCAGGGGGCCGGGAGATGATCCAAACATCAGATAGTGCTCATGTTCATCGCCCCGTCTCCCGTTATTAAAAACTACAGAGTAATATCTGAGCTGTCACTCATCCCCGAGATTAAAGACAGAGCCTTATTTCCTAAGCGCCGCAGGTCTGGATAAATCAGTATCAGCTCCCCCGAGCCGAGGGGCGCTAAGCGGATGCTCGGTTAGTGCTGGGCTACGCTAACGAATCAAGATAGTATTGTGGGGCTGTGGTGCATCGCTGCGTCGCTGCGTGGGACCGACGATGAGTTCAGGTCTGGATTTGACAATTTGCCGATTTGCCGAAGGGTTAATAGGAAACAGTAAATTCAGTGAGTTACACGTGAGAGCTGCAGACCCTTGAAGTGCTGCTGGAAATGTCACAAGCGCCATTTGCTCAAGACACTAAAGTGCTCTTGAGAAACACCAGGGAGAGAGAGTTTCATTTATACCCGAGACGTGATTTGATCAATCCCAGCATGCGTCGGCTTTCCACCCTGTTTCCTGAACTGGTTTCCAACCTGTGGGGTTCAAGACCCCAACGGAGACCACATGTTCAATCTAAATCATTTTCCTGAAAGTTTCCAAAGGGGCTGTATGTGAGAATGAAAATGTCAGATACAATCGCTCCCGGCACTTAGGAGCAAATGAATAGAATGGGTCAAATTTTTTCTTTTATTGTCATCTTATATTTTCAGCTCATCATCTTTTGTTTTTACCTGGTGGGGAGTATTGTTTTGTGCATGTTGCACCTCAGCCTCATGTCTGTGACCTGTCAGCTGGTGTTTCACCGACAGGAGCAAACAGGTTGGTCTTCACCTCGCTCCCCGTGGGACGTGAAGACAGAGCGGTGAGACTCCGTGTGGAGAGAATCGCTTCATGTCTGATAGTCCGTACACATAGAAACCCGGCCTTAAGGCAGAGTAGGGCCAGTCTGCAGATATTAAATACACACTTTCATTCCTGATTCCATATTGCCACGGCAACGGGTTCGTCTTTTGCAGGAACCCATTATTCATGTCTCCAGAAGTTTGACAGTCTCTCCCTAGAGTCACTGAACCTTCATTTGTGTTTCACACACAAGATCTTTGAGGGATATAAAGCCCTGAACATGTCCCTGGTGTTTTTACAACACACTAACAAAGATGGAGATCTAGTTGTTTGTATCTGTTACCCATGCACGAGGATGAACCCGCATGACCTTTACACACTATTTCACATCTTCAAAAGGTGGTGGAGAATCAGCTGTGCAGGTTAGCCAACATTAGCTTTCACATCTCCACTTCCTCCCACTATCCAGAGATGAAGCCAAAATATCCTGGATATGAAAACTGCCATCTTGCACCTATAAAATCATCTGAGTCTGAGGGAGGGAGTCACGTTCACGAGATCATCATCGTCATCAGGAAACAATGAGCACTTAAACATCTCTGAGGAAAGTATATTTGACTTTTAAAGGTTTCTGTCATGTCGTCCATCTTCATATAAAGTCTGTGAGACACACAGACACTGATAGAAACACACAAGTCTTTGTTCAGAATAAAACTCGCTGCCTTTTGTTTATATCTCTTACAGGTTCCAAGGTGAGCGCTCTGCCTGAGCAGGTGGGAATTCAGTGTTTGGCTCAAGGGCACTTGAAGCATCCAACTTGAGTCCATTTAAGAGGTTCATCAACACAACGACACACAAATGACTGCTGCTTGTCACAATCATCAGTCCGTCACTGTGAGTTTAACCTCAGCAGTATAACACGTTTATATAAATCTGCTCCACCACATGTATTGAGGTCATTTCTGCACCAATCTGCTTTGTTTATCCGGCCTTTTCAGTCATTGTTATTTATATAAGAGCATAAAAAAGGAGAAGTTGAAAGCAAGGTTTGCTCCCGGCTTCTTTCTGAGTCTCTCTTCAAGCTCCACTGCTGTTAATGTGATCAGCAGCACTTTCTCTATGAATCTTACCCAATTTCGCTACTTTCACTTTTATTAGTTTGAGTCTGGTTTTCTGTGCGTGCTGAGACGAAACACGACTTTGCCAAAGTGGCGGAGCGAACACTCTCGTCCCGGCCACTGAAGCTAAATGCCGTCAAACACACGGCGGCACTCGCAAATTACCCGAACTCGTCTTTTTAGCGCAACAGCCCGAGGTTGAATCTAAATGAAACCGTACGTGTGATCAAAACCGGCGCCCTCGTAATGAAACTGTGCTGCTAATTAGAGCTACAGCTCTGAGGGCGGGACAATTCAGAGAGGACACTTTAATGAAAGGACTGACGATGTCCTCAGGTGCAGGAACATTACTACACTCTGTATTGAGTTGCTGCTAAGTAGTTTATTGTCGGAATATTAGAAACAACTGTCAGTATATATCACCTTTAGATTGTATATAAAGATGGACGACATGAGGGCGCCCCAAAAGTGAAGCCAAAGAGTGTGATTGCCCCCTAGTGGCTGGCTGCAGTACAGTACCTCCTCCGTGTTAGTGTGTGGAACATGGACCAAAGTGATCAAATTTTTTCCTTTTATATTGTCTTTTGTTTAAAGTTTAGCCAAAGAGAAACATGTCATGATGTGGTTTTAGCATAGACGGTTTATAAAGATGAATTTTATAATTTGACGCTATAAAAATAGGGTGAAATGTCATGATTGACAGCTAATAATGACTCACGATTGGTCGAGCATTTGTATCGACGGTGCCTCAAAAAACATGTCGTCCATCTTTATTTATTTGAATATTATTAAATTTGCAGAGATAAGATATATTGCAAGCCTTTCCCCTGAATTGCGCTTGGTTGTACAACAGATAGAACTAATAAACTTAAGTGTGTTTATACAGTTTACAAACACACACACACCGACACACAAACCAAATTTCTTCTCCCGTTCTCGTCCTCCTGCCTTTCAAATCAAACTCAAGCTTTCAACCTTGATTGACACTCTGTCACGCCCCGAGTGAAGAAGCAGCGAGAGGGGAGCTATAATTTCATCACATCCGCCATCTACCACATGACAGGGGTGTGTGTGTGGTGTGTGTGTGGTGTGTGTGTGTGTGTGTGGTGTGTGTGTGTGTGTAGATTCCTGTTATCTGATGTAAGAGACCAGCACTGCCCCATTTCTGCCTCCATGGAAAATGAGCTGGAGGATGTACACATGCTCATTTCTGTTAAATGATTATGATCAAACCACTTGAAGGGCCTATTTCATGAAGTGTCAAACTATTCAGGCGGTGGACACAGAAGAAGGGAACGGCTTCAGATGTGATCGTGTCAAAGAAAGACGGCAAAGGGCAGAGCCAAGGTGTCAAAAGGACGTGTATGTGCATGAGTATCAAATGAATGCAGCCAACACAGACGCTGCTGACTTTGAGGGCGACTTAATGATCAAGCACCAGGCGCTGACGGACCCTTTGTGTGTTTGTGCTGAAGAGTGCGCTTGTAGTTGTGAGTTGATGTCAAGGTACAAGTGAAGAGTCTAATATTTGAGAGCAAAGACCTGAAATAAGCAACGGAGGCCTAATGAATTTACCTCCTTCCAGTAAACACACACAGTCTGAGCTGTGCAGCACTCAAACACACAGAGAGAGCCGTTGATTGCTTTGCCATTTTCGGCTCATTAGCTGCAGCTCATCGATCTCTCAGCGGCTCTGTGGTCGAAATGCATTATGAAGAAAGCAGGAGTTTGTGTTTTGCAAGTAGATGTTTCACCACAACTGGGTAGAGAACTCAAGAGAACAGCATGTCGGAAGCATTTTCAAATATCAAATGAAGAAAAGAGTAAAGTAAGTCCACCTCAAATAAACAAAACAAAAAAAGAGTGAAGGAATTCCATCGTAAAAGATTGACGTCAAGTAATTCCACTTTAAATTCAAATAATAAAGTAAACTGCGTCAACAGTTGCACTGATTTAGCAAAACACTGCACTGCACTGGACTCCCTGCACCGAGGGAATGTTTTCTCAAGTGACGTCCAGCATTACGTAAACCGAGGCTCCGCAGGATCAGCGCCGGTGATGGATGGGGTTAAAAATAGTGCCTTCTTTTTTACCCGGCTGCCCACGCGGGTGCCAGACACCTGCGTACGTCCACTGCAGCTATTGTGTAAAATGTGAGGCTGGTGTGGAAGAAGAGTTTAGGATTTTGAAGGGAGAGAGCGAGAGGAATAAGAAGAGGAGAGACAGATGTGGGGAGGAGGGAAGGAAGGAAAGACCTTTTATGGTGAGCGGAGGGTCAAATAAAGAACTCCAATCACTTTCTTCTCATTTCAACCCCCAGAAATATCACACTTCATTCTCTCCGTTTCCTCCCGACCCCGATAACGTCTCACTGTCATTCTCTCCCACTCTTTTTTTCACTGGCATCCTTTACATTCTGTGACTCTTTGCCTTCTGTACCCACATATATACATACATATATATATACACTACACTATATATACACCTCTCTCTCTCTCGCTCTCTCTCTCTCTCTCTAAGCCACTTGTTACCATGGCAACCCCACAATGGGCCTTACACAGCTAATAAGTAGAGAGAGCAAGAGGGAGAGCGGGGAGGGAAAGAGAGAGAGAGAAAAAGGAAAAAAGGAGCCAAATTGGAAGTGATGAGGAGAAGAGGAGAGAGAAATGAGATAGGACGAGAGAGGAGAGGGAGAGAGAGAGAGAGAGAGAGAGAGGAGAGAGAGAGAGGAGAGAGGAGAGAGAGAGAGAGAGAGAGAGAGAGAGAGAGAGAGAGAGAGAGAATTATTCAAATTCATTCTAGGTTGTATCTATAAAATTCTGTGAGTGCTTATATAAAGTATTTCTGTAAGTGCAGTATATAAGGTATTATGTATGCATTTTAATTACTTTAATGTAAAGGTTCTTTTTCTAAATCGGAGCAAGAAAACGACAAAGATTAAGAACAAATAAGTTTGATTTTAGACTCCAAGCTTAATAAATTTGGGTGACTTACAACACCCGGTTCAATCCCCAGCGTTTCCACTCTGCATTCCAAAGTGTCCTTGGAAAATATACTAGACCCCAAATTGTCCCACAGTGTGAATTGTGAGTGATGGAAGCTTATGTAGCTGCATGAGTATGGATTGTACTGTGATATGCTTTGAATGGTCTATAAGACGCTATATATATATGTATGTATATATGTATTCACAGTAAAAATAGGAGATCAATAATTGCTCATTATGTTCAGTGGGTTCAAGAAGGAAATTACACATGTGTGACATAAACATCCACAGCTGAGCTTCAAGAGGAATGAAGATGTCGTCATTCAATTTAATGTCTCTGGTGTGTGTCTCTGTGTGCATGCACCTGTGGATTGATAATGGATGTGTCTTCGTTTGAGGCACCACACAGATCAAAGCCTCGCTGGGCCTCTGAACTACTGGATGAAACACACACCACGCGCACACACACACGCGCACACACACACACACGCTCAGACACTGACAATGCCTCCCGCCTGCTCTCTGTCCTCTGTCGGTGCCTGGTAGCCGTGGGTGTGAGGGACAGTTGGACTGGCACCCAGGTGAGAGAAGGAAGTATTCACAACCACGTCACTAGCTGTAGCTATCGCCAAGGCCGCTTTGCCATGACAACAAGGAATCTCGTCACCATGGTAACGCAAGAAGCGAGCGACGAGGAAATGACAGAGAGGAAATGAGGAAGCAAACCAGGCAGCGAGCCAGTGGTTCCCACGTCCCAGTTTCCTTCTGCGGTGTCCAAGTGTATTGGAAAAATCCATAATACAATAAATCTTTAGATAAAAATACTGCAGACAGTATCAAATCAGAAATATAGAGAGAAATGTATTTTTAAACGTGAGCATGAAATCTGAAAAAGTCGCTTATGTATTAGTTATTTTAGGGTTCATGACAAAATTGTAGACAATTCCATTAAAACACACGTTCTAAAGGAACTGAAATGTGCGTCATGTGCAGATTTAATACTTAACTGCCCTCGTTAGGAGCTTCTTTGGAGAAAACAACCTCCATTACATACTATATTGCTTTTGGAGCAGAAACTTTAAAACTCAGTGGGGGGGGGACGTCATTAGATGAAACCAACAGTGTTTCATCTCGTCAGACAGTAACCCACAGGTCCCACAGGTCCCACAGGTCCCACAGGACCAACGCAGCATCTTCTGCTGACGTCTTGGAGCCCGGGTTCTTCTCAGGATATCCAGGACAGTGTTCCAGCGTGAGGAGCTGGTTTGCATCCTGATTTCCACTCAGACAGACTTCAGATGAATATTCAGTTTTCACCTGAGAAAACCCCTTTAAAATGTCTCTGCTCTGCACGAGAGGCTGTTTGGTTTGACAGGTTTTTAAACGACCTTTGCCAGATACACAAGACTCAGATAAGCACTGATACAGGATGATAAAAATCGGTTGTAGAATAATTCTCAGAGCTTGTTTCCTTCAATTCTTAGACTAGTGGGAGGTTATCATGCTAAACTAAAATCAACAATACATCAGTGCTGCAATGTGAGGGAAACCTAGGGAACTCCGGAGGATGTCTGCACAACTGGGTTTTTTGTCGCGAGATTCCCTTGAGGAGGGATTTGTGTTTCTGCTGCTCCTCCTCCAGGGGGAGGTCAGAGGTCAGGGTGGAGAGCTTTCCCCTAACCGGTGTCTCCTCCGGCCAAGAGACAGAGCCTTTCACATCTACCGACCTCCCACCCTCCCGTCCGTTTCATGAGTCTTTACCTGTGAGCTGACAGTCGTCGTTGGAGCCTGCAGAGTCTTCCTGGTTGGGGCTGAGGGGAGGGCTGGCGGGGGGGCTGGTGCTGAAGCTGGCGTAGCCCAGGGACGAGCTCACCTCGCTGGGCTCACAGCTGTGGTTCACTGGCCTTTGGACGTCCAGGGACGAGGACAGAGAGGTTCGCTGCTTGGGCTAAAGGCAAAACGAAGAAAAAGATGAAATATTAACTATATTCTCTCATGTAGCTGACAATTGTGTGGCTTTATTCATTGGTTCATGGTTTATGTAACATGTAAAAATGGTGCAAGGATAGAAAAAAGAGAGGGATAGAGATTATAAGAGAGAGGCGATAGAAAGACGGAGAAATGGACAAGAGAGAGAAGAGAGAGAGAGAGAGAGAGAGAGAGAGAGAGAGAGGAGGATGTCATGACAGTTCACAGCCGAGTGAGAGAGTGAGACCGAGAGGTAGAGGACAAGTGAAAGTGTAGACTGGCACCTGGTAAACACATCTTACATAATGAGGCATTTGCAGCTCTCAACAACCTGCTGCTGCTTCACAAACAGCTCCAGCAGTCAACACCCTGCTGTGTGTATGTCTGTGTGTGTGTGTCTGTTTGTGTGTGTGTGTCAGAGGAAAGCAAATCAATACAGTGAAGCACCAAGGTTCAAATAAAACCCTGAAATCCTGAAGGAGACTGACACACGACATGGACCACCTTCATAAGACCTTCACTGTGAGAAGAAAGAAGGAGGGAATGGAAATAAATGAAGGGGAGAATGTTTCTGTTCTTTCTGCGCTTGGTGCAAAGAAATTGGGTTTTTAAGCATCTTCAGATCGACTGGACTAAAGTGAGATGAAAGCAAAGGTATAATGGGAACAGGGAAATGACTCGAACGTGGAGGACGCATGCGAGATGAAGAGGAACGGAGAGGACTGGACAGGGTGAAATGGAAAAACTGTGGAGATGAAAAGACACGGTGAGAGAAAATGGCAGCACTGAGGAAAAGAGGAAAAAGGGAGGGAGCAGGACACAGAACAAAAGAAGATGATGGGAGGAGGTAAGAATGTTAAGCAGGAGAGGAAGAAAGAGTTTGACGAAGAGGAGTGAAGCAACAGAGGAAGGAGGAAGGAGGCAGCATCATAAAAGAACGGGGAAGGAAGGAACATTAGACGGAAGCCACGAATTATTATTTTATTAAACATGAAAAATGAATATAATCTTTTAATTAAAAAGAGCTCCAGATAAGGTTCAACATTTAAAAAATAGTTGTTTACTTTTTTGTAAGTTTAATGAGGAGAGAGATTCCACTTGTGTTTGTAGAGTTATCACGAAGCCATAATGCTAAACAAACATAAGCAGCTCCTAGATCTTAGTTCATATTTTATATATATACGGCTGCAAGAGTCGTATTGATCTTCTCCTCCAACTCTTGGCAAGAAATTGTAGTTGACAAAACTATAGGGTTTGTTTTTCAAAGTCACTTCTGCTGTAAGAGAAAGGTCAAATCAACAGAAGTTCAACCCACAACCTGATATCAGCCAATAAAGACGGAGCTTTTCACTGCAGAAATCTAAAGAGTAGAAGAGACACAACTAACGTCCCGACCAGAGCAGCCACAGCAGCACTTTGCTTTTCCAGTGGACATTTGGTCAACGGGGAATAACACCACAGCAGCAACATCCCACAGAGACCGTGGCTGTTTAAAGGACCAATACATCAAGCGGACAGGATCACAGCAGCACGGACGAGCAACGGGGAATAAAGACAATGATGTACGAGCCCAACGGGGAACAACCCGGACGGGGCAAGGGGAGAGACACAGCCTCGCTGTCAAACACTAAATTAATCTCTGTAATCAAGAAAAACTAAATAGAAGGAAAATAAATCTTACACAGTAAAATAAAAAACACTTCTGCATTTGTGCCCACGTAAAAACAGAGCCTATAGTGTTGTATAGGTCGGCTCTCATCAGATAATCAGTCCAAGACCCTCAGTCGACTGAGATTCTTTACACTAGAGTATAATCGGGTAGACAGTACCAAAGGAAGAACGCTCCACTGTGTTTGTGTGCTCTCAGGTTTAAAAGATTAAAAATACCTTACATCTGTTGTTTTGTCTGGTTTCCCCGCGTTTTTAAAATCACTTGCGATCTGAAAATCCTCAGTTTTCTTATTATTTTGAAAGTCAATGAGCAGCTACTTCTGGGGACGGATCTCGAAGAGATAACCTAACTTACATCTTCGTCACCCTGAATGTTCCACCAAACATTTGACAGTTGAAGTTTGCCTGACAGAACTCTCAGTCAGGTGCAGCTCTGTAGGGTTTTCTGAGCTGGAGGCTTAAAAACAAACACGCAAGGATGTAAAATGTTGACATGAAACGACAATCGACCCAGAAAGATGGAGCTGCTGATGTGGGACGCTGTGGCATTTCAAAGTGAGAGGTTGCAGTTGTGTGTGTGTGTGTGTGTGTGTGTGTGTGTGTGTGTGTGTGTGTGTGTGTGTGTGTGTGTGTGTGTGTGTGTGTGTGCGCTAATGTTTAATGAGTTTATTGGCAACTTCTCCTTTTCATCGTTCAAGCATGTCTTCACACCCACACTCATCGGCGTCTTGTCTCGGTGCATTTCGCTTCAGCTTCTTTCTAACAACTAAAAGGCGTCGTCTCTCTGGGCTCACGCTTATTAGGAGCTCACACATGCACATAAACACACTCACACCCAACAAAACACACACACACACACACACACAAACACTACACGCATTAGTTCTGGCTGAGGCTCAGCGTGTACAATGCAAATGGGCAGCAGGCTAATGAACATGCCATGGCCAATTGGATTAATGAGTGTGTACACACACACCAGACACACACACAGACACAATGACACGCACGCATGCACACACAGGAAGGGAGGTCCTCCATGCCTGACTAAACTACAGCGAAAACCATTTTCTCTGCCTGTAACAGCGTCCCTGGGGGAGAACATGCTGTTTAACACGTAACTAATGGGTGTAGGTGCTAATAAATGACACAACCATTAGCTAGAGAAAAGTAGTTCCTCCCCCAAGATGAGGCGAGACATGTCTCTGCAGTTTGAGTTTGCTTGTACAAACTGAAAAAACTTTTTTCTACAGGACAAAATGAGAAATCATGTTGATTTATGAACGATAATCAATTATAAAATGAGTCGGGAAACAAATATCCACTGTTGATGAATGGAACGTAATTTACTGTGCAACCTTGTTATTCTTGCGGGGGAAAAAATGACAGAAAGTAGTTGTACTAAGAGTGTGGGGGGGGGGGGGGGTGTTCTTTACCGGTTGACAACTTCATCAGTTTAACGTGAGCTGGGGACTGAAAGGGAATTATCTTCGTGGCTTTAATCGATATTTTCTGTTGTTGGAGCAACTTCTCTCGTGTATAACGGTGGCTTGGAGTAAGTGACGCTGTATCGAGCGATGCGTGTGTCTTCAGAAGAAGCAGAGTTTTTATTTCTGTCGTTTTATTTCACGTGCACGGAAGATAAAACACGCAGTTATAAAATATTAAACCACATCAGCATTCAAACACACACACACACATCCCGAGTCCCGAACCAAATATATCCTGGAAACACAGGATCTCTTGTACTTTGGACGGAATTGGGAGCCAGACCCTTTGTTGGTGGTCAGATCATCATCTAAAATCATAGTCCTGTTTCCCCACTGGTTCCCACGCAAACACCTCCCTGCTATTATCTGCTATCAGTCCACTCGCTCCTCTTGTCGGAGGAAACAGTCTCTCACTCTGTCCATCATGTGAAGTTATGAGAAACGCAGGAGGCTGAACAGTTTTCCTGCCATATTCACGATGGCACACAATTTAAAATACAGTGCAGAGGCCAGCAGGGGCAAGCAGTCCATTTGGCTCACAAGCAGCGAGGTGATTGAAAGGCACGGCTCGCTGGAATCATCAAAGTACTACATACAGATTCATTTGTTATGGGCTGGGAAATGCCAGGAAATAGCCCCGGACGTTTAACTCCCACTGGGGAGCTTTTAGCATTAGCTCGAGTCCGTTTCAAACAGCAGTGTGTGACCTGTGTCTCTCCTCTGGGGCCACAGGCTGAATATCTGCTGAGCCAGACCACACACACACACACACACACACACACACACACACACACACACACACACACACACACACACACACACACACACACACACACACACACACCACACCACACACACACACACACACACACACACACACACACACACAGTATACCTAAATAAGGCAATGTAAAAAAAAAAATGCTACTCCGAGAAATCAGCCAATATATATAGTAAAATCTTCAAAAGTAAATTATTTTTTGTTCACCTTAGTGAAAATCTTTTTTCTTGCTGCCCATCTTTAAGGCCAGACAACCACCATGATTGTTTTATCGATTGTGTGTGAATGTGTGTGTGTGTGTGTTGTGGTGGTGTGTGTGTGTGTGTGTGTGTGTGTGTGTGTGTGTGTGTGTGTGTGTGTGTGTGTGTGTGTGTGTGTGTGTGTGTGTGTGTGTGTGTGTGTGTGTGTGTGTGTGTGTGTGTGTGTTGTGTGTGTTTCTGCACACGTGGGCCCACCGCCAGTACAACACGGACAGAGCTGAGACACATTCCTGGATTTATACAGAGCAATCATGCGCAGATCCGAGCAAATATGCCGGAAGATTAACTGACTGGAGCAACACTGTCAGAGCGGGATCGTCAAGGGTGTGTGTGTGTGTGTGTGAGTGTGTGTGTGTGTGCTAAGTGACTGATGTGTGTGTGAGCAGATTAATGAGCTCTAAATGCCAAAGTGATTAGTGACTTTCTGGGGAAAACGGAGACACATTGACAAACGTGTCTAAAAACAAATGAAACTTTTCTGAAACACTGAGGAAAAAGAAAAAGCGATACATCTTCACGAGACTATAAACTACTTCATCTACCTCAATCGTCTAATGCTGTTCTGTTAATTGATCAACAGCACAGTTTATCAGAAAAAAATCACGTTTGAAAGATTAGTTTAAAAAACAAGCCATTGTTGGACTTTTCAGTGTCAGCGTGTGTGTTTGCTTATTTGTGGGAGTTAAAACTTTTATATCACAGAATAAACAATGAAGAATGTAGTTAGATTACAAACTGTTTTCTTGATTCAAGTTCTATAGAGTTGTTTATCTTTCTGTTTTCTTTGCGTTCATATATTCATAATAATATGTTTTACAGTTTCAATCCAGCAGTGCAGAGTCCGTCTTTGTGCTGCTGGAGTCTGGGAGTGTCTGTTGATTGTCTCGTTTGTTTACTATAATCATGTTGTCATCTCATAATCACTCCACAGTGATGTTCAAATTACACATTTCCCCTTGTCACTGCTCCTCGATCCCTGTTGGTCAAAACAAATCATCTTTACTTTCGAGGAACGCACCAAAATCGATACCTCTCTGTTTTTTCAAACCCGGGTCAGGGTTGATTGACGGCAGTGCTCATTAGGTGCCCTGCTCGAGAGCACTCGGACCACAGCGAAATGGGGGGAGTGGAGAGCATCACTCAGCGGGTTATGACCACGGCCTTCTTCTTCTTAACGCCTTATAGGCTGCTGCTTCCTATATGTGACAGCTGAGTCAGCACATTTACCATCGAGTGCTTTTACAAGTGTGCATCCTCTCAACCTCTAGACGGGGAAAATATCTATTATCTTCTGAAAAGCACCAGGACCTGGTGAGTCTGTCGATCCGCACCACTCCACTCTGAGTGTGTGGTCAGGAGCTCATTGTGTCATTGTGTGCGCTCTTGTGTTCATCCAAATGCAAGTATCTCTTGTGAGTGACAGCAGACGCGAATGCATACGATCCACACTGTGCATCCACGTGCACGTACGGGATGTGTGTGTGTGTGTGTGTGTGTGTCCCAGTCTAACACTGTCGCACACGACCAGACATGATAAACAGAAGCTGCTCTCCGTTTCCGTGCCACACACAGAAACACACACTCGTATGTCTACACTTGTGAGGACTTTCCCTGCATCACGTCCCCACGCTGCAAACCCTCACCTAGAAATCTACCTTATCTTGTCATTCTGTTTATTCTAATCTCCGTCTACTCTTCTACATATAACATCTATTAATATCTTCTGTCTCTCTTTTTCCACGTTAAAATGTATTTCTAAAATCTAAAATCTGAGGTGTTTAGGGGACTGATATCTTGGTGGAAACCTGCGCTCGACTTTTACAAAGGCTGCACTTGGATGTAGAAAAAAGCAGAATGTTAAAACAAAGAAAAACAAAAAAGTACCGTGATGTGTTATGCAGGGGAAATTAGAAAAATAAGCCGTGAGCCATGAAGTCAATTTGGATTTGGGACACCTGAGGTTTTGAAGGATTATTAGATGCAGCAGCACAGCAGCAGGTTTTATAAAACTGAGGCATTTTCTCCTGCTTCTCGGAAACAAGGAGACTTACAACTTAATAAATAACAGTTTCACAGTAATTGCATGTATGGTTGACAAAGAAATGTCATTGCCTGATAACGATGAAATGTGCAAGTGTGAAGGATGAGCTATCAACAACCTGTGGGCCACCTATATTCTATTCTCTACTTGCTGCCTTTAACGTCTCGTCATGAAACTAGACTCACGAATTCAAACGCCAATTATTTTGGATAAAAATATAAATCCTTGACGGTCCAGACGTCATTTTTCTCCCCCTTTTCAAAGACTAGATTCTCCGAGTGGTGACTGTATCCGAACAAGGTTTCCAGAAAAGACTTTGTATTGTCACTTTTGTAAAATACAAGAAAAACACCTCACTGTGTATCAAAATATAAATAAATGGAAAATACAACAAAAGCTTCGTGCGGCACAAAACCAACAAACACATGACTCAGTCCTGGCTTTACTTTTACTTTAGCAAAAAGTGTTGCTTGGAAAACAGTTAGAAATCTTTATTAAATGTACAGATGGTTAAAGAAGTCTTAGGCACAAAGTGGGACTGGGCCAACGCTACGTACGAGGAGGCTGCTTTTTGACACAGTGGTGAAAATGTCGTCAAACGTTTAGATCTCAAACACAAACCAATCCTCAAAGATGTCGATGTTTGTGCGTTTGTGTTCCATTATGTGATTCATGTGATTGTCAGAGAAAACCAGCTCCACTGAGCTCAAACACGAGTTCCATCATGTGTTCCCTCTGACGGGAATCTCTCTTAAACTGTTCAGATTCACGCACAAGCAGCAAAGTAGGACACGGAGCCAGTGGGTACATCTGATAACCCCATGACGCAGAGTATAGACGTCTCTGAATTCCCTCTTTCACCATCTTTACATTATACTAATTAGTCCTTCATTCTTTCTGCCCCTTAAATCACATCTGACCACGTGACCCAGAGCTTCAACACGTCCAGCTGACGGCATCAAAACCAAACATTAAGCCCCAGCGCCTGTGATCTCTCCCCGTCTTTACAAAGGGACTGCTTGTGTTTTAAATCAGCAGCATTGAGACATGAGAGGAATCATTTATTTTAAACACAAATTTAAAGAGCGAAAATTACCCAGAACGCATTTTGATTTGCAGCATCTGCAAAAAATATATAAATAATAAATCCATGGCAGCATGAGACTCACTCCAGTGTTTGTCCTTGGAGATAACCTACAGGGCACCTCAATTCAAAAATCATGTCATAGACTGTTACTCTTTTAAATGCAGTTATAGATTAAGTGGTAAAAAATCTAATAGATACAACAGATGTACTAATTAATTGAACTGTTTGAGTTTTACAGTAGTTCCTGAAATTGGTTTCAACCAGTTGGATTCCTCTGCTGTGTCCAGACAGGCCTCTCTGAGTACATGTTATTGCCAAATATGATTTGAGATATAATTATATAACCGAGCTCAGATCGTCGTGACACAGAATCATGGTGTTGACAAACAACAGTGAAATTTAAATCCAATTTGGAAACTTTTGCTGAAAACCCCCTCTGGAAGCCTGAGAGCACCGCATTAATATTTCAGCACAGAGAGGAGGAAGGAGTGCGGAGCTACAGCCAGACTCTTCTACACATCCTGAGCGGCAGCATGCATGTGCACGGCCCTTATAGGTCTGTGGTGCGTGTGCGTGTGCGTGTGCGTGTGTGTGTGTGTGTTCGCAGAGTGTCAGACGTACACCGTGCACTGATGACATAGCCAGCGGGAGCACTAAAATGAAATGAAATAAATTCTACAGAATTAATTAGGCGCCATAAAATTGAACTCGGGTGCTCCTTGATTATGTTCGCCTCAAGCTGAGCGCAGGCCTGCTCTGCACCGCATGTGATCCCGCCACGCAGTTAACATGCCAAAGATAGGCCCTGGGAGGGGGGGGGGGGGGGCAAGCAGGAGGGGAGAGGTTGAGATTCATGAAGGGGAGGTAAGGGGAGTGGATTTCATTTAGCAGGTATATGCAGCTTTTTTTTTATTTGAGTTACAAAGAAGGCGATTGATTCAAATTCCCATTAAAGAGTTTGTCCTTCTGACGACGTCTCCATCATGAACACCCAGGAAACCATCACGTCAGAGGCAGGAAAGAAGAAAGCCCCATGGAGAGTGTTGCACTTTTAAAACTTTTACTTTAGTCCCGATTTCAAATTAGCAACTGAATGATTTTAGATCGCTAGAAGTTCAGTGTGCGCCATGATGGAAAAATGCAGCTTCAGCATCTAGACTTCTAGGAAGAAGGAAGGAGAAGGAAGAGGAGAAGAAGAAGAGGAGGCAGGAGAAGATGAAGAGACAAAGAAGAGAAGGAATGAAGGAAGGAAGGAAGAATGAAAAAGAAGAAGGAAGACGGAGAAGAAGATAAAAAAGATTTGAAGAAGAAACGGAGGACGAAGAAGAAGAAGAAGAAAAGTGGAAGAGGGTTTTTTCTTTCTTGATAAAAGTTTATCTCAGAAGAAACTTCAGAATTATAAGAATTTACAAAGTCATTAATCTACTCTGCTTGCTCTACAGAAATCTAATATCATAGGATTCTTCGCTGAACGAGCATCAGTGTTGAGTCGCACCTCTTCCGCAGAGTGAGAAAACAACTGCCTTTAATTATCGAGGTGCGAACTGTTGGCGCAGCGACTGATCCGATCTGCTCAGAGACAGAGGTGAGACGACTGAATCCACCTCAGGTCCCTGATGAGGCTGATCGGAATTTCTGAACGTTGATTCGTAGTTATTCCTGATCGGCGACGCTTTATTCATCTATTCGACTGCTGCTGCCGCTGCTGCTGTTGTTTTACGAGTTTATTTAAAAAGTAACAGAGATATTTATATTTCCTCAGCTTCTTAGGTTTAAACAACAGGGTTTAACTTGGAAAGTTTAGTTTCTGATACGATATTTATTGCATCTTTCTTTAACAGAGCGCTGGTTGCCCGGGAGACTCTGCCCCTGAAATAATCCTATTGCAGCACTTTTATTAGATTCCACACAAGTAGGCATGAGTCACTTCTGATGACGAGGATGAACCTTCCTCAGCTTCAGGCTGCATGGACACTGAACTTTAACAGGCTGCTGGATTTGGCTTCTCCGTCTCGATCACCTTCGACACTTTATCCTCCACGTTACCGATGTCAGAGTTTGAGATGATGCTCGGCTTCTGTGAGGCCGGTTTTTAAAAAAGGCAGCTTTCAGATGGAAGTGAGGGTGGGAGGAAGATACTGATCCATGTAAGATCTCAGATTCTCCAGTGTGATAGCAAAATTAGTCTCTCCTTCCAAATTACATAGACTTCTTCTATTCCCAGGCTCTTACTGCAGTGTAGTGCATATACAATGAACATCATGCTGTATTGAAGAGGACCTGGAATTAGAGGTAGAGACTAGAAACTCCCTACAAGTCATGTGAGAGTCAGTTTCTCAAAGGGTTGCAGGGGGTCCTTGGCAAAAAGGGAGAATCCTTTCTATTCACTATATTGTCATCCACATGTAAAACAATGATTCTGATTTCAGTATAAAAGTTAATTTACTTCCTGTAATAAAATCAGAATTCAGGGGGGGGGGGGGGGGGGGTCACGTCTGTCACAGTATCAGGCTCCGAATCTCAAGATAGGGTCTCCTCTGTGTTTCTGTTACTGTTTAGATGCACGAGCATAATAGAGAAGCTCAGATACGCTGAACTCTGATCTGCTCGGAGAGAAACTGACAAAGAACAGACACAGAGAGAGAGAGAGAGAGAGAGAGAGAGAGAGAGAGAGAGAGAGAGAGAGAGAGAGAGAGAGAGAGAGAGAGAGGAGTGAAGATGAAGTCAAACAATCTCAGGGAGAGAAACAGACGTTTACCAGTGTGTGTGTGTGTGTGTGTGTGTGTGTGTGTGTGTGTGTGTGTGTGTGTGTGTGTGTGTGTGTGTGTGTGTGTGTGTGTGTGTGTGTGTGTGTGTGTGTGTGTGTGTGTGTGTGTGTGTGTGTGTGTGTGTGTGTGTGTGTGTGTGGTGCGTGTAGGTGTTTAAGCTTCGTGTGGGCGGATACAGTGATGTTCAATAATGCATCAGGTGCCACTGCAACAGATTCATTAGAGCGTGGATCCGCGCGCGCTCACCTGTGGGCGGATGACTCTCTCGATGTTCTTCAGGGCCGTGTCGGGGGAGGGGGGAGAGCAGTCTGGAGTGGGGCCCGTTGAGCAGTTGCCATGGTTACCGTGCTCCCCCTCACTCACCGGTCCATGGGACAGGTGACCTTGTGGAGAGAGAGAGATAAGTCACTTTAAAGAGTGAAGTTACCAAACAGAGCAAAGCTAAGGAGGAGGTTTTCTTGAATGTTCAGATGATGTCACAGGTCTGCACCACTTGGGAGATCTAACAGCAGCAACACACATTTAAAATTGTGCAAACAACAGGATTTTGAATCACTAGTCAAGCTTAAACTTAAATTGACTCACTTCCTTAAGTAGTATCACATTATATATTTGCAGATATGCTCCAATATGAAACCTATATTTTACTGAACAATTCAACAGTGCAGCAAATACAACATAAAACTGTATAATCATTAGCTTCGTTGCCTAAATCGATTTAAGGTGAAAAGAAGGACAAATATATCTGTGTTGCACCTCACATTATGTAATAACAGAGATGTGTCAGCATGACAGGGAGGTGTCTTCACTTTTCATCTGACAAGACTCAGCAACAAACAGGAGGACAATATGGCAGCTGCCCAGTGAAGTTTGATGTCTACCTCAGACAAGTGATGTGCTGAGTTCAAGATCCTGGTGTCGGAGCTAATTTCCCCAGCGTGTGATCGTTTACCAGAGGGGTGCGAAAGAAGAAGAACAGAAGAAGAGGAGAAGAAGAGGAGAAGAAGAGGAGAAGAAAGGAAAGAAGGATGAAGTGCTGAAGTAGCCCGAATTGAATTTCAGAGGGAGAAAGCATCTGTCTTAATCAACTGAAGGAAACACACAACACAGAACAAAACACCTTTCCTAAAATACTGCTGTCACACACACACACACACACACACATACACAGACACACACACACACAGACACACGGTGGAAGCTTTCTGTCAGCTGCCACCTGTCTACATGGATCCTATCAGATGTCAGAATATCAGCCAATTATGGTGTGAGACCCAACCAGGAAGAAGAGGGAGACACACACAGACACACACAGACACACACACACAGACACACAGACAGACAGACAGACACACACTGACTTGAAATCAAACCCTTGGAATAAAATAAATATTCCTTATTATTTAAACTTTGAATGTGGTTGAATGTGTGATTTTTCACAACTCCCACCAAACCACAATCTCTTCACATATTCAGAAAGAGCTAAACCACACAGGGGGAAACAAGTCGGATTGCTGAAGTTATGGAAAATGATAGTTCCCTGCCGTTTAAACTCGTCTGCATGATATTTACTCGGATATTTTAAAAAAGAAATATGTATTTTGGCAAATGCTTGAACTGTGTAAACCTTTTATTTGATCTTTCTCTCTTTAAGTGAAGCTCCCTAGTTTTTGATTACTGACACTGTTCCAGTCAGTAAGGGAAAGGGAAAAGCACGTTGCCAATTCCTTAGACCGCCGTTTGAAAAACAGGATTAAAGAAATAGGATAATTGAAGCACAGAGGTCAGTGACGTGCAGTGGAGGAGGAGGAGAAGGCCACAGACAGTAGATGTTACACGGTTAATTTCATTGGCAGCCGACTTCAAGTGCCTGTAATTGTCGGCTCTTCCTGTGCGGAGCTGACACGAAACCTTTCACAACTCCTTTAATTACATTTTTGATCATGCCCTCATTTAATTCTGGTGGATCATTACAGCTCAGTGAGCCGAGTGGACGATTAAAAACACTGGTGTTACACTTTGAGGGTGCATGTATTTGCTTGGATACAAAAGAGATGCAATAAAAACACGCTTATATATACTTGCAGGAGAGAGAGAAACATTTAAAGACACAAAAAACAGTAATTTAGTTATTAATAAGCAAATACATAAAATCCACTTTGTATTTCTTTTGCTAACAGATTATATCTGAGTTTTTTATTTCTATTTTTGACTTTGTTCACCTGCATCATGAAAACCGATGCTCCTGAATCTCCATCTTCCGTCATATATATTTATTCTAACCTCCACAGTCTGGCTGCAAAATGCCTTCAGGGAGCGTGACACAGCTTCGCATCGCGCTCACACAACGCATGCGTGTCTTCATTTGTGTGCATGCATGGGCAAACACAGACAGAGGTGCACGGTAGATTTTACTTAAGGTTGCACACAGCTGCAGACACACACACACACACACACACACGCACAGTCAATAAAGAAGCCACATGGAGCTAAATCAATGATTACGTGTGGGCGTAAATAGATAAAGTGAGAAAGAGAGAAGAAAAGAAAGATGCAACAGAGGGATATTTATAGAGATAGAGATTTTGTCCTATTGAGTAAATAAGCCTGTCAACACTGAGACTTTGATGATGGATGTGATGTGATGTGTGGTGTGTGTGTGTGTGTGTGTGTGCGTTTGTGTGTGTGCATGTGCGTCTCCTTCAGATATGCCTTCGGCTCACTCCTGGGAAACACAAAGGGGAATTTTGCTTATGTTGGAGTGTGCATATTTAACACATTCAGGATCATCTATGTCTAATAACTGTAGCGTATAACCACAGACTGTAAATAAAGATGGACGACACATCTCCACCTCCTCCTTTTGTACAAAAATTAAGTTATGACGTCCCTCACACGGGGGCCGCCATCTTGCGCTTTTGACGTCATTTGAACCTAGAGTCTAGGCAGGCGTGATCCAGGTGAGGAGCCGTGGTGGCGAGAGCACGCCGATACATGCGCTTGACCAATCAGGAGTGGGTCTCAGCTGTCAATCATGATGTTTGCCCTATTTTTATAGCATCAAATAACTAATTAAAACTAAACTTAAAGCAAAAATGAACACTTGGTAAGAACTATCTACCTAACATGACGGAAATCATCTTTATATACAGTCTATGGGTATAACCTAACGATGTGTTGAAGTTAATGTGTGTGTGAGACCGGGAGAAATAACCTCGGGGGGGTTGAGCGTGTTGCTTCGAAGCGTAACAGAGCCGGGATTTTCACAAGCCTTCCAGTGGACGTCCGAAGCCGTGCGGCTGCACAGCTTGTTACTGCAGACGTGCGGCACCGTGCACAGGAGTGTGTGTGTGTGTGTGTGTGTGTGTGTGTGTGTGTGTGTGTGTGTGTGTGTGTGTGTGTGTGTGTGTGTGTGTGTGTGTGTGTGTGTACATGAACGCTCGGTGTGAGGGAGCGTTCAGATCAGCTGTCCCCCTCCTGCTCGCCTAACAAGACAAAAACTGTCAGCTCCAGACGTGTTCTCCAGCCTGTCGGTTCTGCCTCTATGCCACTGTGACGAGGAGCTTTTCATATGTTTACTGTGTGCGTGTGTGTGTGTGTGTGTGTGTGTGTGTGTGTGTGTGTGTGTGCGTTCATCTCACACATCTTCTTTTAAGTCGGAGTGGCAAATTACAGCTGAGCACTTAACGTAAATGGACTGCATTTACACGGCACTTTACCCGACAACAAGTCGCATTCAACCATCCACACACGCATGTTCATACAGCATCTGTACAGGCTTCTATTTTTTTCCATCACCAATCATTCACACACTGACGGAGCAGCCATCAGGGAGCAGCTGTCAGGGTTCAGAGTCTTGGCGTGCGGATTCGAGGAGCTGGGTATCGAACCAGTGAACTCTGCTCTCCCGATAGCAGGATCCCTCAAAATTTTTCAAACACCGAGCAACTGTAAAAAACAGACTGAAACAAACAAGTCACTGGGACTTGACCGTTCTAATCGAAAAGCTCAGGAGTTGGGACTTGGTGCCATTAAGCACTCGAAGCCTCCGGCACCGACCGGAGTGGAATAAATGAGGCGCGACACAGCAACGTCTCAGCTTTATACACTGGAGAGGACTGAAGGTGGAAGTTAATATCGGAGGGAGAGTAAGACACTATAACAGAGAGCTATATTCAAAGATGTAAAAGGTTTTCTGTGTGTAAACCTGTGACTGGATAATTGGAGCTCGTATTCAATATTAAGATCGACAAACTCAGAATCTGCTGTCAATAGAAAGCTTAAAAAACAAAACAGGATCCAGTAAATAAATATAAAATAAGTGAGAAAAACAATTTCATTGTTTCCCTGCTGCCATAAATATGAAATTCAAGATCTCCACCTGTGTGTTGACCTGTTTTGTCACAAGAAAAGTTAACTGAGCTACTGTATGTGGCCTTTTCAGGTGCTTCAAGAGAACACGCACACGCACACGCAAAAAACACACGCAGAGACAGACAGATATTTCAAGTTGCACACGTCAGCAGCGGCTTGTTTACCAGCTGGAGATGACAAGTGTGTGTTTATCTCCAGAGGAGTCGTTCCGATAGGAGAGAAGCCGCATTTCTGCTCCGACCACTTGGCTCCACTCTGCTCTTTCTGTCTGCACTATACGTGAGTGCAGGTTCGGCCTAAAGGTCGCCCCTCCCCCCCGCCGCTCCGCTGGCTGCCTCTCCATCTCACCTGCCAGGGCTTTGGTGCTGCAGCGTTCGAGCACCGCTAACCCTGTGGTCCAGACCTGATGTGGTAGATCTGCAGAATCATAAAGCGGCCGACTTACTTATAAATGATTATTTATGTAACTGTGTACATTTGCTTTGAGAAGTGCTTTTCAAATAAAGATGTTATGATATTAGGTATCGGCCAGACTGCAGGCGTTTACGGTGTTTTCTGTGAGAAAGAGGCGGCGCCTTTTCCAACGGGCTTTCTCATGAATAAAGAAAACAAATAGCTTTCTACTCTTCTAACAGTTGACGAGCAGATGCTGCACATTTCTTATCCCGGTCTGTACACGTGTAGAACAAATGAGATGAATCTGCCAGATGGAAAAAACGAAATGCATCTCCAGCGAAGTGTTGCAGCAGAAAAAACGGGGTTCCCTCATTTGAAACAAATGAAATGCCATCAGAAAGGAATCCATCCCCCTGCGCTGAGTATAATCCCGAGCTAGTGTACGAAATGACTGCCCGGGATTATGCACACAAGTCTGCACTCAGCGCACTTTACATTACAAAGAGGAGGATTCCATTTATTCACTGTCATGTCAGAGGACATGTGGTGCAGTGGGATATCGAGCATTAACATTCCAAAGCAATCTTTCCTGAAAACGCCGGCGTCAAAAGTGGGAAGAATCTAAGGAAACAGCTGTAGGAAGACAAAGGGGGGGGGGGGTGTGAAAGTAGAATAGAAAGAAGAGAAGGAGGGGGAGTGGGATATCGAAGAAGCAGAGACGTGAAAAGACAGAGGAGATGGTTTGGTTGGAGGTTTAAGGGACGACTGTGGGACGGCAGCAGCCCACAGACAAGAAGCAGCACAGGCTTCAAAGATCCACAGTCCTTTAGTTCCACAGTCAGGTTTGTATTTAAATGTCTTCTCTGGAATCAGGAGATAATTTGTGGTGTGGTGAGTTTATCCCCTGTTGTTTCACGGCTGTGTGGTGCAGTAGTTAAATGCCTCATGTGTTTCCCCTGCCACACGCCTGCCTGCGACTGATCTCATCATCGTAGAGCATCATCATTTTAAATCTGACATCTTCATAGAAACGTCTGAAGCCAAACTGACCAGCTGCTTCCAGACATGCACTGAACTCTGCTTGTTCTCCTGAACGTATCCGGAGGGACCGGATATGAGAGCGTAGATGTCTGAGTTCTCCAGGCTCATAAACGGACTGTACCCCCCCCCCCCATTCCACCTGTAAGCCCCCCCCACTCACACCCTGATTCCTCCCATCCGCACATTAAACGGAACGATGCAACTAACCAAGTGAATGTGAATATACATTTAAAAATCATATGTTGCTCAGCGAGGAAGCCATGAGGGGGCAGTGGACGCAGCTCTCCACGTTACCTCAGATTAGCAAAGGTCTAATAATGTTAATGAACTATCGATCTGCAAAACTTGTTAAATGATACGAATTTATCACATAAAGTGAATATTTTCGTAGCTTATTTAACCAATTCCATTTCTGTTAGAATCTTAAATTTGTTATTGATCACGCCCATTAATTTCTGCATCATGTTAGCAGCGGGAGATGCTACTGTCCCACAGGACAGCGTGAAAAATGAAATTGCAGTGTGGCAGCGCAGGTAGGTGACAACGAGTACTGAATCACTACCTCGTTAAAATCCTGATTTAATTAGGTCATTACATCAGGATCAGTGCATCCCGATGCAGCAGCGTGGCCCAACACAAGAAACCATTAGGACCACAGAGAACCCCTGCAGGGTTGTAAGACACGTTTCAGCAGACACCAGCGTCTTAATCATTCCAACATTTGCTTCAGAAGTAAAATGCTTTTTAACGTCCCGCTGCGTCAGGGGGAAGGACGTGACTTTAAGGGAAGGATTTGCTTTCATAGGTCTTCTTTGTGTTGTTCCTAGTGTTTTTTATTTGTAATTACAGTTGTCTTCATAATGCTTTGATTTATTAATTGCTTTTATCAGCGTGGATGCATTTTTGCGATCTGTGTAATCTCTTTGTAAACCCTGCTCTTAAAAGGTGCTACACACCTCGTGGCATTTTCATGAATCAGCCACAATATCATGAGACCTGATGACATCGAATGAGTCACTTCATCTACTGGGAAAACACTGGAACAGACAAAAGCTGAGGAGGGGGTCATGTGATAGGAGCCTGGCAAACCAGTAAAGGTTACTCAGGAGTAGAGAGGACGAAAACATCTTTTATCAACTTGTGCAGCAGCTAAACAATCCTCATCTGAATCATGCTGAGCCCATATCTGACGTTACAGGTTTCTGCAGGACTGACAGCGAAGCATCGCTCACCGTCGGAGTGCGTCTCTCCATAAGTACGCTTGTGCGTGAGCACACACTCGTCGGCCAAAGCTGCCGCTTCAGCGCCAGCTTTACTTTGCACTCAGTGTTATTAAGAGCAATGTCCTCAGGTACCGAATGTTTTCACTGCAGCGAATCAAAAGAACAAATATCAAGAGAGGAAAACGGGGCCTCGGATTCAGAGCAAATTAAAGAAGCTAAACTCATTAAGTCATATCATTAAAAGTGAATTCACACCTCTATTCGTCCATCTGATTTTCAGAGGCGCAATGTGTATTAATCATGTGTTTCTATTTTGGGGACATTATTATTTTGATTCTCTCTGAAGTCGCATCTGATCGTGAAACATTAAAACAAGTTCATTTGAACTGCGATTAAATGTAATTATAAAATCCTTCTTGCAAAACATGACACTAACCACATGACGGATTTTCTGACTCAACAGTCAAACAGGAGATCTGTGGAGAGAGATCATGTTTTGCAATGTAATGCACCAAGTCTTTCTCTGCTCTTCCTTCTTCTCTTCCCTCTCATCTCGATCCCTCCTTCTCCTCCTTCCTTCATCATCCTCGCCTTCCTCTCAGAGCCACATAATGAGCCTCTGACTCACACCCATGTCCAATTAGCCTGACATATGACTGGACTCAAATCCAGGATTCTCCCTCCTGCTGTGTCACAGATTCAGATTCATGTATCCGGCTTAGCCTGAGACGACCCTCCAACTCGACGCATCATCTGCTCGCTCGCTCCGTCTCACTCGTTACTTCCTGTCTCTCTGCAACGAGAGCACCTGCAGCCTGAGGCAAAATGCATTTCTAGTCATTTGTACAAATAACATGGAAACGTACAGAGTCTCCTCTCTCTCTCTCCTCTCCTCCCCTCTCTACTCATCTCTCTCTCTCTCCTCTCTCTCTCTCTTCTCTCTCTCTCTCTCTTCTCTCTCTCTCTCTCTCTCTCTCTCTCTCTCTCTCTCTCTCTCTCTCTCTCTCTCTCTCTCTCTCAGGTAGCAGTGCTCAGAGAGCGGAGAACAAACATGACACCCACACGTACGTCAGGGGAGGAATTTTATACCAAGAGACACTTTGACATAGAGCAACACACACACACACACACACACACACACACACACACACACACACACACACACACACACACACACACACACACACACACACACACACACACACACACACACACACACACACACACACACACACACACACACACACAGGCCTCACTCCACCCCTGTTGGGGAGGGGTTCGATGTGGGGGGGGGAGGAGAGGGAGAGAGGGGGGGTGTCACTAGCAAGGCAGTTCCCATGGCAACATACAGGTGACTCACCAGCTGGTGATGCAGTTGCTGTGACAACCTGCAGTGTGTAGAATCGCTATGGGAGCGGAGTGAAAGGAAAGAAGAGGCTGTGGGTGTTTGTTGTTGTGCGAGTGCGAGTGCGAGTGCGAGTGCGACGCTGCAGACCAAACAAGTGATGAGCAAACAGAATCGACTGGAGCGTCTGCGGCCGGAGGATTAGCTCACGCTGAATCCAACACTGAAAACAGATTTGACGACAGCGTGACGGGCAGCGAAACAGTTGAATCAGGAATAAAGCGGTGAAATGATTCCAGTTATGAATCCATATTTAGACGGGATGTATACTGCAGTATGAGGAGGAAAATGAAGTGTTTGGCATCCTCCTCTGTAAATAGAGTCGTCTGTCTGACATTCAGCCACCGTCAGATAACAAGACGTGATGAGAATTTTATAAAAAATAAAAAATTGAAACAGGGTTGCACAAAGGATGTCGCCGGCGGCCAGAATGCAAAATAAAATTACATGAAAATTGATTCAACATAGACAATAAAAGAAGGATTTACAAAATGTGGCCCAGGCTCAGTCAAAGGTTGAGAGGATGTGGTAGATAAATGGATTTAAAACCGACCTTGTTTAACTTTCCCTGAAGAAACAAATACAAAGCAAACTGCGCTACAGACATAATTTTCAAAAATACATGTATCACTCTCACCCACATTTTCCACACATGATTATTGCCATTGTCACTTGTGTTTATGTTGAACACACAATACGCTTGGCTCGACGTTCAGGTGGTTTCAGCAGTGGGACGTTCATATGGACTCTTGTTTGTTAACACAGTAAACATGATCGGCCACAATATGTTGCCCTGCGAGTTTCAAAGAGTCCAAAGCACAAAACTGACTATGACAATCCACAAGAGATAAACTACAAGATAAAAATACAAATATAATTGTCAAGCGTGCTTTGCTTTAGAATAATTTCATTTCAACTTTGATTTAATAAGATATTCCAACTACTATTGAGCAACTTTCAACCAGTAACAAGCTGCATCAATGGATTAGAAATGATTCCAGCAGAGCAACAAACAAAGATTCCTTATCTTAGGAGTGAAGCAGAACTTCTTCAGATAATTCAGAAAGCTGAGAGTGAAGGAGTTGAGGGCCGTGATCGGGGCCCCAACACTAAGAAGCATTAAGTTTGAATCCCTCTCCTACCATTGCGGGGCCCGCTGTTGAACCGGGGGTTGATATCAAGCGAGCAGGGTTTGCGTGTGACGGCGGTCGTCACAGACTCGTACGGGTTGTCCTCGTCCTCGGGAAGGAAAACGTCCAGAGATGGTGACGTGATGATCTCTCCTGAAAACTTTGAGTCCTAAAAAAGAAAGAGAAAGAGAAGTGTGAGAATGATTCATGAAATACATCCGGTAGTGATTGCGTGTACAGGAAGTGGCAGGAAGTTTTCCCTGCAGCGTCTTGACAGAAACCCCCGAAAACACCAAAAAAAGCATTCATCCTTTAGAAAACTGTTAATGTGATTAATAAAGATTATCTCATGTTGATTTGTTAGTGACGTTTCATTCATAAATAATAGATCGTCATCAAACTGCTGCAATTTGTGAAAAATCGTATTTATTTTTTGTGATTTTATGTGGTTTTATTAACAAGGCCATAATCTGATGAATGTAATTTTTTTCCAGATAGAGCTAAAAGGTTTTATATCAATGTGTTAGGTTCCTAATGGATGAAAGAGGGGATTGTTAAAATCGCTGCTTTGACGGAGCAATGGCTTCGGGGTCTCATCACATGGTGGGAATGGATTTTAGAGGAAAGCAAAGCAGCTGCTGGGAAACGGCACAAAGTTCCCTCACAACTAACAACATCAGAGGTGAAGGACCTGATAGAGCTTTCAAAACACTTTCTATTTAGTCTCCGCCGGCAGCTGGAACTCTTACAAACACAAATTACGAGCCTCGTTAGCAGAGCATCAACCGGGGAGATTTCCAAAATGTGACAAAGTATTTTACTTTTTGTTTAACATGAAAAGTGTTGTCCTTAGAAATCCAGCTGAGCAATGACCTGGGGCAGCACCAGTGTTTAGATGTGGCTCCCTTCTAAAAACGTTAATTTGATACACACTTGACCCAAAACATGATCCTGCTCAAGTTTACTGAAAACGATTAAACGTCTGACCTTCTCCCGTTGCCGTGATATTGACAAAACTCCTTAATACCGACGTCAAACAAGGTTTTTACTTTCCCCGAATCAAGCTAAATGTCAACTTGTTAAGTACACGTATTATTCAGGAGAAGAAACAGGTGCTCTTTCGCGTCTTAACTAATCGGCCTGACTCCCCGACCACGGATAACCTCGGCGTGGTTCTCTACAACCTTCAGCCTAATCCTGCAGATTTGCTCTACAGCCTCTCAGCGATGAGGCGAAGCAGCTTATTCTGAGCGGCTGCAGGTCGAAGCTCACCTGACTCCACATCTCCTGCTTCTTCTCTCTCTTTTAACTGTCTTATCACCGCAAGATGTACATATATCATCTCCAGGAGAGGAGATAATACGTCATCTTTACAAAGAGAAATCAAGTCTATACACATTTTATGATACAGATGAGCCTCATCATCTTAAATACAGAGGAAATGAGTACCTCTTGTTAATCTTGACATGTCATTAGACGTAATGAGAAGGGTACTCTGTCATCACTTTTGTTTCTTAATGCTGTTGCACTTTGTTTGTGCAGTTTATTGTTAATCATCCTGAATAGAGAGTTTGCCAAATGCCCCTAATATGCAAACTAAATGAAATTCATCACACGGGGGGGAACTTTGTTTGGAGACAATTCATTCATGTTAAAGCTCATTTATGCTGCTGTCACGTAGGAAAGTCTGTTTCAGACTATGTAATATTTTACAGTTTAGCCATGACATTTATTACTTAGAACTATAAATAAAAAGAAAGACAAATAAAACCGAATATATTGGATAGAAAATAAACTATTTTTATCTAAACATAAATAAAAATATTTTCTGCATTGTTTCTTCTGTAGAATCAAAGTTTCCAGACCGACAAACAATATCTAGGAAAGGTTATCGGCCAACACGATGTTTTAACGACCAACCCATTTATCGCTCGGCCTCTATTAAGAGCTTATTTCTTTGGGACCTTTATATTTCTCTCTCTGATTTGGGGAGAATCTCATGTTGTACTTTGTCGCAGCTTCGGCGGTGAAAAGGTCGAGCCCCGGAGGATTCACAGAGCGACAGAAAGACCAAAAGGTTCCTTATCTGTGAGGCAGAAACCCGGAGAGAGGGAAAAACAAGAGCGAGCGATGTGCAGCAGGGGAAAAGGTTACGGTGGCGAGAGTCATCGCAGCCGGAGACACAAAACATTTCTTTCCTCTGGATGTCTGGCCTTTCTCCCCATAATGCAACACTCCATCATCATTTCTGAGGAGTCACTTGGCCACCTGCCCCTGGTTGAACCCTTTCTAATGGGATCAGTGGTAAACGAGTCACTATGGTGATAAGTAGTGGGTCTGGATATTCCTGCTCTCGACCCCACTCCAAATACATTCCTCAACCCTCTGACTCCGCCCCCCCCTTCCTCACAACATTTAACACCCATTACTCCTCCCGTCATCGGCTACTACATTACCCAGACTGCACCAGGCCATCAATCACACACTCAGAATGGATTAATCATTCGGGCTGATAGAGCAATCAGTCTCTTGATGATTCCTCTCGCTCACAGCACACTTTAGTAAAGACCTGCAAACCAACACCCCTCTGGGTTTTTTTTCTGTCTCCATCAGCTCTCAATTAGGCTGCCATTACAGGCTAATGGAGACCCGGTCGGCCTTTCATGCCTTCCCTCTGCAGGTGGTCTTGGCCCGGCTGACAGTGATGTGTTGTGACAGCCTGGTTATAGTTGATGGGAAGGCAGAGAGCGCTATGATGGAGTCCTAAAGACTTTACTGCTGCTTTCAGGCACAAAAAAACCCTCTGCTCCGAATTATAAACTCATCTGACAGCTCAGATTTAAAGTGCAATGAATCATCTTCACGTCAATTTTGAAACTCAAGCAAAACAAGTGAGAAAGCTTTATTTTCCACTGTGTGTTAACATCGGATTTCTGCGAGAAGATGATTTATTAAATGTCACGTAAACCAGAAACTTGATTTACATAGTTGAGATACGGTGGATAAAAAAAAGAGCCAGGCTTCATTTATACTTCAATGTTTTCAAATTAGAACTAAAACGATTTCCATATATCATACAACATATCTGAAAACCTGTTCTCATACACGGGGCGTGCTGGTTTGAACAGGAAGCAAATTGTCGACTCTGCAGTTGCTTATAGTTACAGAAAATACTACCAGCAAGAAACAATGACGGTGAAAAGTAAGAGGACAACGAGGTGGAACTGTTCAGCAGGTGTTCACCGGTTTCATCAAAGTTAATTAACGTGTTTTCAAATCGCATTCAACACTCAACTTCTAGATAAACAAGAGTAGTCAGGCTCCGTGGTTGATACTGTCAGCCAAGCTCTGTGATCCAGACTGAAACATCTCCACTATTGGATTCCCATGAAACTTTATATAAACATTCATGCGGTGATAATGTTTTTTCCAAGTTAGTGGAAGTGAAAGTAAATTAGTTGCTATAGAGACGTGTGGTATTGTTGAAAAAGAGGAAGTGTTTTGAAAAACATTCACAATATCCTGTCCGATGAAAGAAAAGTGTGAGATTGAGGCTCCGGATCATCAGCTCTCTTTTGTTTTCAGTCATTACCAAGATGAAGTAATTAATTAATAATTAGTTTCCGAAATAAAATTAAAAACCCACAGGTAAAAAGTGGCCTCGTTAAAAGAAGCACTGAAGAAGAACACATGAGAGAAGCTGAGTGGAAATGCATCTCTGCGACGCTCCCATGAGAATGAGACATGAAAAGGAATGAGTGAAAGAGACGTGACGCAGGAAATGATTTAGAAAAGTGCCCGAAATTATCTGCAAAAGAACAGAGAGGCGAGGAATCACACTCACTCTGCGTCTACCTCTTATCTCGAGATGACAAACTAACCCTCTCTCATCATCTGTCATTACTCCCGTTACTCTGAACCTCCACCCAAACAGCCGCGGAGGAGCCAGAGAGGGAAAGAAACCATTGTGGCGACAGAGAAGGAACAAGGGAGGGAGGGGAGAAAGTAGGTATATGAACAGATGATCCAACTCCACACTTACTTCAGAGTTCGTGTCAGCGGATCTCGAGGAGACGAGTGCAAGATTAGAGCGACAGAGCGGGAAGGGGAAAATGAGTTTGCAGTGAGGAGAGGAAGCAGAGGAAGTGGGAGTGCAGGCTAGCTCGGAGCAGAGGTTTCCTCACACTCACACACACACACACACACACACACACACACACACACACACAAAAATAAGAAAAAACATACAAATTTGAAAATCTAGCACAGACAACATGCTTGATTTCTCCCACACAAGAAAATTCAGCTGCTCCGAAGGGATCAACCAGCTGGAAATTTGAGCTATCCGTCCACGGTGAAGCCCGGGAACAGGGACTCCAACGTGCCCATGGAATTAATCTGGAAGTGTGACAACAGGTTTAGCTACCTGATCCTTTGACGGTGTCCTCGCTCCGCGTCCTTCACGGACCCGGGGAGGTCAGAAGGCTTCGGAAAAGTGCAAGAAAAGGCTTCATGCGGTGCGCCGTGAGCAGTCTCTCTCTCTCCGACAAACAAACACACTCATTCACTTCCCTCCCTCCACCCTCCGCCCTGGTCTCTATCTTTCAGGGCAGAGATAGCACACAGAGAAACTTGTGTCTGAACTGCACAGGAAGAGAGGAGACAAACAGAGGCCTCCTCTGGCCACTAATTAGCAGGTCGTACGCAGCTCCCTTAAACGTTTTAAGTGTGTGTGTGTGTGTGTGTGTGTGTGTGTGTGTGTGTGTGTGTGTGTGTGTGTGTGTGTGTGTGTGTGTGTGTGTGTGTGTGTGTGTGTGTGTGTGTGTGTGTGGTGTGTGTGTGTGTGTGTGTGTGTGTGTGTGTGTGTGTGTGTGTGTGTGTGTGTGTGTGTGTGTGTGTGTGTGTGTGTGTGTGTGTGTGTGTGTGTGTGTGTGTGTGTGATGGCGCCGGCACATGTGACCCAAGGATTGCATGTATGTAACGCTGTGTGATTATATATGCGTAATAATGCACTGTAGGGTTTGAACATACTGTCTGCTGTGATCATGTGAGAGCTTATGTGTTTTCTTCCTGTGTGTGTGTGTGTGTGTGTGTGTGTGTGTGTGTGTGTGTGTGTGTGTGTGTGTGTGTGTGTGTGCTGATAACACAAATAGGAAATGTGCCGTCGCTGTGGTCACGTCTGAGGAACTTCTATGTTAATCCTGTGACTCTCTTCCCTCCGTCCGCCTCCTCAGCTCCGTACTGTAGAGATCTCAGCCCGGCCTGCAGCTCCGCACACTGCAGAATGAGTTCAGAGGCCATCAGATATGAATAGAGGCTATAATTTGCTGGCATTTCCTCATGGAGGCTATTTGATTAGAGAGAAAAGGGGGTGGGGGGGCTGGACACCAGAGAGGACAATGGCCCTCTGAGGGCCTCGTCGAGGGGAGGTGCAGTCCAGAGAGGACAGAAGTGGAGAGACACACGCTGACCGAAAAGAACGATTGGCGTAACTAACTCAAGCTAATATGCAATAAAATGTGGGCTCCTTGAGATTAACATCAGTCTCGTGCTGTGCTTTAATGAACCCAGGTCAGTGTGACGCCTGAGGCTCCAAATAAGAGTCTTCAGCCATGTTCGCCCCCCCCCCCCACACACACACACAATTTGATTTCCCTCCATTACTGGCTAATCCTTCGGAAATCGGCGAGCTGAGCCACCCGTGGGACACCAGCAGTCGCTCCTCGGGAAAATAACACCCTTCGCATTCCCCACGGTCGCTGTATTTAACCGAGCTCAAACTGCGGCTTTCCCCTGGCTCCACGCTTCAGCCCAACAGACACCGGAACCAGCCAGGGCGAGCGGCTGCTGACGGAGCGCCGCCGCCGCAGTCTCACCGAGACCTTCCCTGTGTTTAACTGCAGCCACAACAAATGGGGGGGGGGGGCGTTTTAGAGGCTGTGAGGGAATGAGTGTGGACCAGTCTGATATTGTACATATAGAAGATTCAAGGACTAAATACACTTGCCATTTATTGCCGTTGTTTCTGAAGTAAATTAAAATTCATGGACTGTGGTGATTTGTGTCATTTTCACATTAAAACAACAGCAGATCAGTTTGAGCTCATTTAGATTCTTAAATTCGAAGCAGCTATAGAATATTTATAGTAGTAGTATAGTAGTTTTATTATGCAGTTTTCAGATTATTTTCACTTCTTACCATAAAACAGAATGAAATCGATAAAATAATAAAATATAAACTAGACTCAGTGACTCTTTGTCAATTCAGTGGAGGCTCACAGAGCGAAAAGCGACGTCCCAGTTATACTTTTTATGGGTACTCTGCTTTTTATGTCTGAATTATGCTACAGCTTTTTATAGGATGAATACTACACTTATCACATAAACCTACACACACAGAGACACACAGACACACACACACTGGGCTTAGTTATGCCATCATTATATCATTGTATATTCTTTGAGGGTCACGCTGGGAGCTGGAGCCAATCTCAGATGACATTGGGCGAGAGTTGGGAAACTCCCTGGACGGGATATGGCCCAAGCAGACACATGGAGAACAAGCAAACTCCACAGACAGACCCCGGCCAAACTGGGATTCAAACCGGGAACCATAGCGTGCGGCGGGCCACCATGACGCCCATTACAAGCTTTTTCTTTTTCAAATTGAGAATTTTCACAATGTATTGTTAAAACCCAACCGATTCAAATGTTTAAAACTAAAAAAACTCATGTGTTCTCTCGGAGCTCGCTCAGTCCTTCACTCACGGGCGTTCGAAGCTCCTCTCCACTGATCTCTGCCCCCCCTTGATTTTTCTTAACATCGACAACGGCCCCTGTGGGTTTGTGATCATAACCTGCAGCAGACCTCCTCCCCCTCATCTGCTTAAAACTGCCGGGGCCAAGTCCATTACAGGTCAACAGCCACCTACTCAAGAAAGAACAACGGCTGGAGGAGGAAGGAGGAGGAACACGGACGTCTAGAGAGAGAGAGAGAGAGAGAGAGAGAGAGAGAGAGAGAGGAACAACAGGAACGAAGGAATAAATGGAAAAATGCTGATGTGTGTCTGTGTGATGCACCTGCGCTGACGCTGACGGAGATTTGTCAATTGTGGACATCCCACGCCTGACGTCTCATGAATTTCTGTGTTGCCTGGCAACCCTGAGGGCCCCTGCTTATCTGCGTCTTGTTCTCGCATTTGTTTCATTATCTTTCTCTCAAGGTTTCCACCAGCGAGATGTGAAATAGTTTTTAAAAAGTCAGCAGGGCAGAGGAAACCTCCTCCACACAAACTTTGGGCGTAAGATGGCGTCCACACGGCAACGGGGGGGGGGGGGGGGACGACGTTGACGTAGTGACGGAAATTCTAAGCGGAAACTTCCTTATTAGCTAAGGGGCTACGTGCTTAGCAGGATCAACTGGTTAGTGTTGCTTTAAGGCTTTAGAAGTTTTTATAGTTTTCTGATATATATGAAATAGATTTTCTGTGGGACTTCTTAGAGTCGGGCCACTTCTTTGACTGACAGTCCTGAGTGACAGCTGCACAACCAAGACGCCCGGCTTTCAGGCGATCGATACAAAGGTTAACACTCGTCTGCGGGAACATAAAGTGAAAGATAAATGAGGCAGGGAGCGAAGATGAACACGGGACAGAGCGGGATGATAGAAAACAAGCGAAAGAAGAATTGGTTCTTGTGGGATGAGAAGATGAAAGGACGATGAGATGAGAACGATGGTTCAACTCTGTTTACTCACAATTACAGAGGGCAAATCAACACGGTGCTAACTTCATTATCAGTTTCTCTTTCCTCTCCCATAACACACACACACACACACACACACACACACACACACACACACACACACACACACACACACACACACACACACACACACACACACACACACACACACACACACACACACACACACACACACACACACACACAGGTGCGACGCTCTCCAGGATGTGTGCCAGTTGAGCAGGCGAGCTGCCAGTGTTCAAGACAGAGGGTCTGTTGTGTTGTCAAATGTTCGGCTGTTTGAGCCAACACACGTCTCAATGCTGAACACTCATCTGCACATACATAACCACACTTAATCACACAGCACGAGGGGATGAGGGGCTAGTTGGCGAGGAAGGAAGGTAGGAAGGAAGGAAGGAAGTCAAATAAAAGGAAGGAGGAGGAACACTAGGGGCAGAGTTTGGATTTAAGTTGGTAATAAGCTCCTGTGACACACTGGAAGTGACGGTGAGGATTTCTAGTCGTTCAAAGTGTAACACCCCCATTCATTATGCAACATGTCCTCAGGAGACAACAGAGCAACATTTAGATAAACAAAATAAAATGCAATTTGAACATGCATGGATTTCCTGACAGCTCTTTTTCTCTCTCCCCCTCCTAATAACTAATAATTCTAACTTTGTAAAAAAATCAATATAACTTAAACTGAAAAATCGTATGTCTCCTTTAAGGACTGAGGAAGAGGAAGAGGAAGATATAACATCGACATAACGAGCATGAGAGCAAAGAAAGAGACTGAGTGGAGTATCCAGAGCTGCCAGCAGAGCCAGTCTCTGCAGTGATGGCTCGTTCACTCCGTTCCCACGGTAACCAGTTAAAGTATTCACTCAGAACAATGGCAGCATCACTAACCTGTAATTTCACTGTAGTGCTTCAGTGTGTGTGTCTGTGTGTGTGTGTGTGTGTGTGTGTGTGTGTGTGTGTGACTCTTCAATCATGTGACAAAGTTATATTTTGATTATGAAGTGATACGATGATTATGTTCTACAAGTTTCATTATGATTGCACTGAAGAGACATTAAATTTAATTAGCAGTGAAAATAATATTTGAAAGCAGATTAATTCAGGTTGTGTGTGTGTGAGTGTGAGGTGTGAGTGTGGTGTGTGTGTGTGTGTGTGTGTGTGTGTGTGTGTGTGTGTGTACCTGTGAGAGGCTGGAGAAGCCCAGGTTGCGGCAGCCGTTGCAGGGCGTCAGGGCCTCCCAGAATCCAGTGGGGCCGCAGCTTCTCTCGGCCTCATCTTCCTCCAGGGCTGGAGGAAGAGGCGGGGTGGGCCGCTGGGAGTGGAAATGCAGAAGATAAATCAATTCCCATAGAAAAACAAACATCGAGCAACAGTTAGAAGGTCAAAGGTCAGAAGAACAATGTACTTTACAGGCTTATTCTGTATTATTATCATTAACAAAGAGCTTAAAAGAGAAACCATACATGTAATCATACAGTTTGATCCTGACTGATCATCAGGGGGCAGATGCCAAAACTGATATAAAGGAGTAAAACAACAAGGATTTATGGGCTGATAGATATATTAAAGAATTGATACTGATTCCTAAGATGTCATTATGAAACTCTTAGGACAAAGAGTTTCATTTTCAGCCTCAATCTCCCTTTTGAGCTTTATATATTTATCACAAGCAGCAACTGACACACCACTTAACACAAGCAGAAATGTGTGTACTACTGTAAATGCCACGCAGAAAAGAGTTCTGTCAAAATAAGGAGGTGCAGAAACAGAAAAACAACTTTAACTGACACAGACACACACACACACACACACACCACACACAGTCACGCACGCTGTGTCCTTTCCTGGGGCTCTTTGGCTCCCAGGAGGGAGGTGTGTGTATGAACTCTCTGGCATGAGGGTCAGGAGGCGTCAGATCCAGCCCCCCCCACCCCGATACGAGCAGAGGTCACAGCAGATTATAGACGGAGCAACATCACCACATTGTCTGAACAACAGGAGGAGCAAAGAGGCCGAGGGAGGTCTGATGGAAAGAGGGATGAGGAGGACGTGTTGAAGGGGGGGGGACTGAAAAGAAAAAAGGACGAATATTGAAGGTAATAAAGACGGAGGGAGGAACAGAGGGGAAGAGGAAGAGGAAGAGATCCGCAGCGAGACGCGAGACGGAGGCAACGAAATGAGGCTGAAACCAAAAGGTCACCGATCGCTCCAGATTCCAAATGCCCCCCCGCCCCAACAGTGGAATATTGATTGATGTAGAGCGGACTGCAGTCTGCGCACGCACACCACACACACACAACACACACACACACACACACACAACACTAGATACATCCAGAACAAAAGAATATCAGCCAGTGTTCACGCCTGAGGACTGAATAACTGATCAATGTAACATTAGTCATCTCTCCCTTAAAAGCTCATATTATTATTTTGAGAATTTGACATGATTTTTATATCATAAATTCTTTGACCTGAACTGATTCTAACTGTAATGCACTGTGTATTTGAGCGTCACAACTTTAAACGTACGATATGTAACTTCGGCCTCTAGTAGTGTTTCACTGTTTTTCCTTCGTCATACTTATTTGCCCGGGACGTCACAGTAGAGACGGACAAATCCGGCAGGAAATTGGATATGATGTAATTAAAAAGGGACCAAATTAAATCTTCTGTTGCCTTAAATTAAATTTCTCTGGGTCAGAACATTTTTGGAAACATTTTCGATAATTCAGACCCACAAGTCAAACTAAATATAGAACATGGGACTTGTCGTTTTTAGACATTTCAATTAAGAGGTTTTATGTAGTATATCTTTAAATTTGACTAATTTTGACAGTCAAATTATTATTTTAATAAAATTAAATAAATTAGTATTTGTTTTAAGTTATTTTTCTTTATGCCCCACATGTTGTTTTGCTGCTGGAAAACTCTGGAAAATGTAAATGAGCAGCTCAGTAAGAACCAAAATACATAAAAAGCAATAAGTGGCTATACTAATTTTAAAAAAAGCATATTTTGCCATTTGATTTAACTCAAATACATGTAAAAGCAGAACGACTATATTACAATATTACCAGTGTCAGTAAACCAGTTGCACCAGCTTTCAGCAACATTTACAGTCCAACGCTAAAGAGCACATGTACTGTATATGTGCTCTTTATTATTGCATTACTGCTCAGTTTACACACAATGGATACCAAGGTGATGTCACAAGCCTGCATTCATCCTGTGTGTGTACTGTATGTGAGTGTGTGTGAGTGAGTGTGTGTGTGTAGAGAGTGGGCGATGTTTAATTCATGTGTAATAGACACATCCAATCACATACTAATGTCTCCGGCCACATGCACACACGGCAGCCTGGGGCCTCTTACACACACAGACACTGAAAATGTCAGTAATAGAATACAAAGTGGTACTTATAGAGAGAGAGAGAGAGAGAGAGAGAGAGAGAGAGAGAGAGAGAGAGAGAGAGAGAGAGAGAGAGAGAGAGAGAGAGAGAGAGAGGGACACAAGATGGATTGAGATAATTAAAGGGTAAGTGAGCGAAGGTGTGTGTATGTGTTCCCCGCACACGTGTGTGAGCCTCTGCACGTCTGACCGCTCGCTGCACTGTGCACAAACATTCTTCATATGCTTCCATCTTTGACATTTTTATGGAAATGTCAAAGATTATGAGTCATTGGTCAACTGGTTGAAGTGTGTGTGTGGTCCAGGTATTACTCGTGTTGTGGGGACCTACATCTGTTTCGACATAGAGGGGGACATGTCTTCCTTCCTTATGGGAACAAACAGCAAGTTTGCTTAACGGTGTTTAAGGTCAAGGCTGGGTTTAGGTTAAAGTTAGGTTTGGCAAGTTATAACTATGGTTACGGCTTTAGGAAATCAATGTCACGTGTGTGTGTGTGAGTGTGAGTGTGAGTGTGAGGAGAGAGAGAGAGAGAGAGAGAGAGAGAGAGAGAGAGAGAGAGAGAGAGAGAGAGAGACACAGAGAGAGACACGAGACAGAGAGACAGAGACAGAGAGAGAGAGAGAGAGAGAGAGAGAGAGAGAGAGAGAGAGAGAGAGAGAGAGTGTGTGTGTGTGTGTGTGTGCGTGTGTGTGTGTGTGAGAGAGAGAGAGAGTGTGTGTGTGCTGCAAGGTCAGAATAATGGAAAGAAAAATAGAAAGAGACGTGGCTTAATGGACAAAGAACAAGCACAGACAATCGCATGTCTTCGTGTGTGTGTGTGTGTGTGTGTGTGTGTGTGTGTGTGTGTGTGTGTGTGTGTGTGTGTGTGTGTGTGTGTGTGTGTGTGTGTGTGTGTGTGTGTGTGTGTGTGTGTGTTCTAGGTGCTCAGGTGGGAGGTCAGTGTGATGGATGACCTCCGTGTCCAGCGTCTGACTTGATGGATGGTGGGTGTGATAAAGCCCACAGCCCAGTCGTGTGGTCACTGTTAGAAACAACCTGCAGCTGCGACTCTGTTCTCGGCATCAGTGAGTCCGAGACGAGAGCAGGCACCGCAAACAGGATTACAAATTAGAAGAGGACATGGTCGATAAAAAAGAAAAACGCCTGCAGGCTGTTCGAGCACAAACAATAATTACAATTCTACACAGATTCACGCAAACAACAAACGGCAGCAGTTGTGTTTCAGCACAACAAGTGAATACTGAACAGAGGAAGCCAGCTCGGTGGCATCAGTCTATCTGACACTGCCCTCTGTTGGCAAGATGGATGAAGTACAAGCATTTACTAAAGTCACACACCACATACACACACACACAGTACTGTAACACATTTCATAGGAGCCGCATTAAAGTTCATCTATATATTTATTTTATTTATTGTTGTTTTTTATTTTGTGTTTGTAAGAGTGCAACCTCTTCCCTCAAGTGGTAAACTTTTACGTGTATCAACAAAGTTTTAAGTAAAGCTACAACTTTTATTTTGTCAAAGAAGTTAAAGATATTAAATTCAAATTGGAAAAAGCATTAATTATATTTTTCTGTCATCTAATCACTTCCTCAGGTTATTATTCTAACTCCTGTCTGAAGCTAATTAGGTGCTGAGTTTGACTGTTTATTGAACATAGAGCTGCTCCAGTATAAAAAGCCTCTATTGCTTTGGTTATTTGACATTTAAAAAAGGTCTTGAAGTGACTTTTAAAACCCGACCAACCCCGTGTGGTAACTGTACCTTGTTGCCTCGGGTCAGGGTCCCGTTGGGCCGATCAGGCCGGTCCTCGTCTGACAGCCGCCCGCTCCCGAAGCTGTCCATGGAGTGGGAGGAGATGGTGTGGCAGAGCTCCTCGAAGGAGTAGTCCCTGTCCCGGCACTTCTTCATCTCGTGGAGCAGCTTGGACAGCTCGCTCGTCACAGCATCATCTGGGGGGGGGTGCGAGGAGGAAGGAGTAAGGAGACAGTGTAGAGACATTTCCTCTGACTGCTGGGAAGATGAGTTATTTGATTTCTAACTTGAGAGACTGTGCAGTTAATATTTAACACTTGAATCACCTTTTGGGAAAAATCTGAGCCAGAACTAATGTCTGTAAATCAACTAATGTCTGTAAAACACGTCGCCTGTCTCTCTTCTGCGGAGCTGATGTGTTCAAAGTGGCTCATTTAGCCACATTCTGAGGTGCTAATCACTTTTGCTCGTCTCCCTCCAGCAGTCTCTGAGGTAATCAAGGTAATTATGGGATCTGCTGACAATCACAGAGAGAGGAGAGCGGAGCAGCTGATCTCAGCTCGGTGCAGTGTCACAGTCAATGCACAGGGGGCAGCGCTGGACAGGGAAACACTGAAGGAGCCGCTCTCCTCGGCTGCATTTATAGAATAAAAAGTTTAAATCAAGTTTACAGATGTATTTTCACTACGAGACACAAACCCTGAGCATCCACTTGCGATATATGTTGGAGGAAAAATAAATCGGCATCATCGATCCTGTATTTCTGAATACATTTTTTATGTTGATTCTTTCAGAGACATTGAGGCATATTTTAAAAACCGATTCCTCAACCTCATGCAAAATGCATTGTTCCCTGGGTTTTTCATCTCATCTCTGCTTCTGGCTACAACCTCGGTCTAAAAAGAAAATCCTTTTCTCAATCTCTTTCTGGTCAGATATAAAAACTGTACTCACTCTTGTGTCTGAGGGAGGGGGAGGCGGAGGGCGAGGGGATGGAGGTCCGAGGTGCTGGGATGGGACACTTCCGGACCGGCTCCTCCACGATACTCATCCTCTCCATCTCATCTATCATATAATCTACAGAGACATGGAGACAAGGGGGTAAGAGCGGGGGGGGGTGGAATGTGATGAAAGAGTGAGCAAAGAATGGGAAACATTTTGCAGAAATCACAATCGCATGTAAATATATGTGATGAAGAGTTTATGGTAAAGTGGAGTTAAATAGATTTCAGTGATAATGGGTGAAAACAATATTTAAGTGACTAATAAGAAAATGTATTATCATTGTTATGTGAAGGAAACAAGAGAATGAAACGTCCTAAATCAAATCTACTCACAATAAACATCGGTACTTCTCCCTTTTAACCTCATTTCATTTTTAATTTGACCCATTTCTCGTTATTTCCAGGTACGGTTGTGTTATTCTTAGTTCTAGTTTGATTACAAATGTCTGTAAACTGTATAAAGAATAAATAAACTGTTATATTTACTTATTATAGCACAAAGTATAAAGTGTTTCACAAATAAAAGATACAGAATACATAAAAATAACAAAACCATATAAAAAAAGACATAAAAGAATAAAACCACTAACATTTAAACAAGACCAACCACAACAATAATAAAAACTAGACAAATGTGTTTTTTATTGTTGATTTAAAGAAGATAATGAGAAAGATCAAGGGTTTTATAGAAGAAGGTTTGAATGACTCAATAAAAGTACTTCAATGAAAGTGCTCTGCTGTTGTAAAGGCAAACGAGAATAAATGCGGTGGGAAAAGGAAAAGAAGGGAGGAAGAGGAGGAAGAGGAAGAGGAGGAAGCTGAAACCACACAAACAAACACTGACACACACACACACACAGGAATCATGTGACAGCTTATACCTGCAGAGCCCTAATGAGGAACTAATGTCAGGAAAGTGTGTGTGTGTCTGTCTGTGCGTTTGTGTGTGTACGACTAACAATCCTGGCATTCAGTTCAATTATTATGACACACTGCCACATTTGCATGTAATTATGAAGTGCATCAGAGTCAAAAAGGAAGGATTAAAATGCTCTGACAGGTTTATTGCTCTGCGCTCGTACATCACATCGGCAGATTCTCCATAAACCACAGACGTCACACGGCTCCGAGTGTGACTCCGAGTGTTACAGCCGAACCGACGCACGGTGCTCGGGTTCATGATCAGCGGCTGCTGGGCAGTAACAACGAGGAGCGCTAATGAATTCGAACAGTATCGGATGAATCGTGCGCTGCAGATCAAGTGAGGATCTCTTCATAATAAGCTGCCTGTGGCAAACACAAAGCCCCTCAGCTGGTAACATTGAGTAAATGACAGGTCCTTTGCTCTCCGCGTCAGTGAATGTGTGTGTGTGTCTGTGTGTGTCCTTTCCCATCTTCCTCTCCAACAGGAAATGGCATGCAGCTGATCTTTTCACTAAGTCACAGCTGTCTCCTGTTTCTCTCTCTCCCTCTCACAAACAACCAATTTCGGGCCCTTATTTATGCCGGAGTCCAAATCTCCTCGGAGATGAGATCTTGATGGATGCTATTCCAACTCAATATCTACGAGCACATGGTTGTTGACATCTGAAAAGCTGCACGTGCTTCATTCACTTCTTCCAAAGCGTTGTTCTGGGGACGTCTCGTCGTGTTTTCTCATTTGAATATTCTAGTAAAATCTAAATTCTGCTCCGAGCTCCCTCCGGATGTCTGAGGCCACCCGGAGGAGGAAACCATTTCAGCTGCTTGTACTCACAACCTCTTTCTTTCCGTGTTTGATGTGGAGGGTCGGACTGTTGCACTGTTAAGAGGCGAGTTCAGCAAAGACCTGATTTCCTTCACGCTTCAATCTGGACCTCGGGACGTCCAGAAGCATGTGGTTGGAAAACTTGGCTCCCTGGCTAGATTGTTTTTGCAATGTTCAGGATCTGACAAACAGAATCTAAACGATACTGGATTAAATTCAAGTGGCAGACGTTACATCTAAATCTCTCTTCCCATTGCATCGCTGTGTTCTCCCTGGTTTGTTGTCAGCTTTGTGTCTTTTATTCTCTCGCTGTGCCTAATTGGTAGCTGTTTGCAGCCAACACCCGCCCCGTGCGTCTAACACGCCGAGTGGGATGTGGGGTCCCCCTTGTTCGAGACCGGTTCCAGCTGCTGAGGCGTTGCCCATCCCCACTTCCTGTTTTCTGTCTCATGCGCCAGGGATCCTGATTGGAGCGGCGCCCGGTGTCGTTCTCCAATCGTGGGGATGCAGTTGGGGACTTAGCAGTTTAAAAAGCTTGGCCAGCTTGAAGGTAAAGCAGCTGGGATTCTCAACGTGCCTCCTGCCACTGTTTCAGACTGGTGGATGTTAAGGTAGCTACGCATCTCACACACCCATTCTGTTTATACACACATACAGGATATCCAGAAAAAAAGTTTAATCTCAAAGCCATCACAACAGCAGATGTTTTAAAACAACCCGTGCATTGTGTGTTTGTCTAGTACAACCTTTACAGAGCTGAGTTGTGTAACTAACTAAACTCACACAAGAGCTTCCATTGTTTCCTAATGGAAGATAAACTTCCTGGAAAACAACATTTCTCAACTGGATCACATCCACACACACAATGTCATATTCCACATTTACGTGGTAAAACCATTTTACTGAGCCTTAAAGAAACGGAATAAATCTGTATTAACGTTGTACTAAATGTACAGGACCCTATTTCTCAAGTGAAATTCATCTAAATTGAAAAGAATGTGTGTGTGTGCGTGCGTGCGTGCGTGCGTGCGTGTGCGTGTGTGTGTGTGTGTGTGTGTGTGTGTTACCTTGGATAAGAGCAGTGATCTGCTGGGATTTGGGTGCAGGATGTTCCCTCAGGATCTCCAGAGCTGCTCTCCCCTGACTATCTGTCAGATTGGTGTCGATACCTGGGAAAGAAAAGACACACATACACACAATGGGTGATGGTTTCCGGAGGTAGAGTGGGTCGGCCACTAAACAGAAGGTCGGTGGTTCGATCCCTGACGCTTCCTGTCTTCATGCCGTAGTTTACTTGGGCAAGACCCAGAAAACTATTTTCTGTTTCATCAAGTTATTCAAAGTAACACACTCAGTCTCACACTTGACGATGTTAAATTAGGATCCCAGACAGTGACGCACTCATGAATGAACAAAACACAATGACAATACAAAAACAAGACACACAAAACAAACTCAGACACGGATACACACCCAGACTCATAAACAAGCTCAGTAGTGTGAAAATGAAGCTTTTTGGAATTCTATTTTCATAAGATTCATGTGTGATTTTCCTCCACTGGAATCTGTATTAAAGAAAGAACAGTCAGGTAGACTGTTCTCTCTTTAATACTCTTCCACTTCTACATGAAAAATATATGTTCTTCTATTCCAGTCGTTCTGCTGGAAACCATCGGGTATAAATAAAAGAGAAATGAATACACAGGGAGAAAGCACATCTGAACTTGATGTAATGTGCCAGTTTCCTCTTTTACTTACTTTTTACGCGTTGCATTGATTTTCTCTTATTAACAGAATAACATGTTTCCTGTGTTTTGTAGATGCACGCAGCAAATAAGGTTAAACCCACTCAAGAGGAGGAATCAACGCAACTATTCAAAATGACTTATTGAAATAATAAGAAACAATTCTTCGTCAAAATGTCTAAAAACAACAAGACCCGCCGGCTGTTTGATCCTGTGGAAAATCTGAACATGAAATAAAAGAAAACATGCTCTCGAAACGAAAGACAAGGAAAGACTGAAAACTTTGAGATAAGATAGTTTCTTCTTTCCACAGTCAACAAGGAACTTTGATGTCTTATAAATGTTTTAATCTCCAAGGAAAGAAACCAGTTCTCTCCACTCAAACCAAAACACGGAGATATTTTTACCCACTGTTTATTTCAGCGTCCTCAGCTGTTTCCCTGCATAGTTTATGATTGACAATGAAAACAAGGCCACTGTCCTGCGTCTAGCCCCGCCTCCCATTCTGTGCAGACATGTACCGAGTTGGAGTTCTAACGGGTCAGACCAGCACGGCCCCCGTGTTGATCCAGGAAGTTAATCAAATCGAGGCCACGCAGAGGAAGTCCTGCAGGAAACAGGAAGTGCTGAAGGAAAGTGGGGAGGGGACGGCGGCGGGATCAAAAGACGACAGCGTCCAGGCTTCATCCGCTTTGAGCGGTGGGAGAGGAAATGTACAAAATGTTTATTTTACTCAATCATCACGTGATTATGATTTTATTTTGATTTTAGTCAATATGTGTCACTCTGACCTCTGATCACATTGTGTTATATATATTTATCATATATATTTATCATATATATTTATCATATATATTAGCATTGTCTTGTATTATAGAGAATAGACAAACCAATGATAAATGGAGGGTCCAGGATTTAGCAGACAGATGCTCGGAGTTCACCTGAGGCTAATTTCAACCCACAATCTGGGAAGAAAAAAACATGTGGCCCGTTTAGCTGCAGGTTAAACTAGGAAAAGAAAACAAGACAACACACACATGCACGAGGGCGCACACACACACACACACACACACACACACACACACACACTAGCAAACACTCAGAGTTTTTGTTCTGCGGAGACGCATTAATGAACCCACCTGAGTCGAGCAGAAGGCGAACTACATCCATCTTCCCAAAGAGAGCTGCCTCGTGGAGGGCACTGCCATTCTCCGTCTGAGGGAGAGAGGGGGGGAGAGAGGGGGGGGGGGGGGGGGCCTGAGTGTTAATATTCCATCAATTTAACAATTTAAAACCGACAAAAACAGACATTAAAAACCGCTTTACAAATTAAATTTCAGTAACTACATCTGTGAACGCCCCCTGATGACATAATGCAAACTGTTTGCACCAACTTTTGGAACGAGCGACAGCCAATGGGGAAACTCCAACACTCGGTTGACCAATGGCGTAACTTTATTATTCGGACACACAACGTTTGGCTGACATCACGTTTATGGGGTCGGTTCAGCTGCTGTGAAGCCAAACTGACTCCAACCATCACACGTCCCAGTTTCCCTCACCCTCCACCGGCCTGCAACAGCCTCCAGTGCTACTGATGGGCATATTACAGATATGATGCAACACATGGAAACTACGTGGGGGGGGGGGGGGGGGCTTGAAGTTCATTTGGATCGCGTGACGACAAAGCCACTTTCAATAGAGCACACTAAGAGCCATAACAAATGAAAGCTGTCAATCGCCACGAGGTGACTGAGAACCAAAATAGATTTAAAGGCAGCAGGTGTAGAATTTTGATGTGACTGCAGATCATATATTATCCTGACGACATAAGTTATGGTTTGTAAAGAATTAACTGTGTGTGCAGCAGTGTGCTCGGTTTAAGACCTGCATCAAATACTACAGATATGAATGAATATCTAAAGTCCCACAATTAGTTACACTTCCCCACAATCAAAGATAATGTGTAGTAGATAAAGTAGCCAAGTAGAGAATAACCCTCGTATTTAATGGAACCTAACATTTTAATATTCAAAGACTTTTTAAGTCCTTAAATTCAGATTATGAAATTTTAGACATCTTTTCAAGGCAATTTTATTTACCAATAAAATGGTACAAGCACTTCCCAGTGTTAAATCAGCTGAGCATCTAGTAACTGGGTTTATATTCCCCTCATTTGATATTTGGTTATGCGTGCACCAATGCATGTGGTGTCACACCAGTTGACTGATCTACAGGTGACAGCACTGCACCACAGCTACACACCTGCAGAGACAGTGAAGAATGCATGTGAACAATGCAGTGTTTGAAAATGCATCAAATGTTTTATCACACTTATTTTTTTGATTAATAAGTGAATCAATCCCTTTAAATTTCCCCCTAACTTCAGTTTGCATGGTGACGGTCATCTCTCAACTGATTTCCTGTACGTCAGGTCAAAGGTCACGACCAGAGAATCCATTTCATCATGACACTGATTATATCCAACATACAAATTGATTATGGCCACATTGGTACAGCTACTCGTGCAGCGATTGCTCATTGCTGCACTTACACACTGAATATTCTGCTGCGTACACCGTGCTGGAGGTCAAACCACCCATCAGGGTCAAGTTCAAGACTTCAACTTGACCTCGTGCTCGTGCGTAAATGAAGCCACGATTAAAAACACGGCACGGAAAGATGCACAATACGCCGAATCCATCGCATCCTTCACGCTTGGCTTCCTGTCATCACCGAGGAAAAACCTGGACTGAACCAAACTCCCTGGCTTAATGAAGACAAATTATTTGGACGACAGCCAGACCTGCTGATATATAACCGGCCGGTGAAGTCAACACGGCGCAGCACCAGATTAACACCCGCTGCAGGGAATACTAAACTTACTTTAGCCGCTCTGTTTCCCCGACAGCAAATGTGTCATCGCCACAGAGATGATGGAGAGACGGGGGCAACGCACCAGATGCAGCGACGCCCTCGGAAAGGTCAAAGGTCAATGGTCCGATGAGCCAAAGAGATATTTTTTTTCCAGGTGTAGATAAAAAAAAAAAAATGAGGTGAGCGGTCACATTTGCGGAGTCAGTGAGCGAATCGAACTGTCGGTGTTTCGCCTGTGGAGGCAGTTTTTTACCCACGAGGAAGTGAGAGGAGGTGGGAGGGCAGGAAATGATCCACCCCCTTTCCCTAACACACACACACACACACACACACACACACACACACACACACACACACACACACACACACACACACACACACACACACACACACACACACACACACACACACACACACACACACACACACACACACACACACACACACACACACACACACACACACACACGTTGCCCTCTTAACCCCTCGCGGTCATCTCTGTACCACTTCCTGTCCTGTTTCCCATGGCGGTGATGCAGTGATGTAACCACAAAACGAGGAAGGCGGTTCTCGCTCTCTAGGAGTTTCCGGGCATTGAGCGGCGGGTGACTTTCTGTTTCAGAGCTGCTGGCGGGAGACAATGGGACGACTGTAAATTCTCAACTCCACTTACAAAATGCACTCTAGTGTGTGTGTGTGTGTGTATTTACACTAAACTTTTGACTGGAGCTGGGTCCCTGCCCACCCAGCAGCAGGTTCCTCCTCAGGGATTTCCCTTCACATTTATGGAAACAAAGACAGACAGTGGGGAGGGAGAGAGAGAGAGAGAGAGAGAGGAGAGAGAGAGAGAGAGAGAGAGAGAGAGAGAGAGAGAGAGGAGAGAGAGAAGAGAGAGAGGAGGAGAGAGAGGAGAGAGAGAGAGAGAGGAGAGAGAGAGAGAGAGAGAGAGAGAGACTGTGCTGCCTCTATAAAATATTCATTCACACTCAGATAGACCTATATGGCTTGACCCCAATTACAGACCTATACTAGTGCTCTCTCTCTGTCTCACACACGGAGCTTTCAACTCATGACAGGGTGGCCATCTGCGAGTCGCCCACAGCTTTCACTCTGCACTCTCAACGGCGCAGCTCGGACGCCGCAGCCATGCAAGAAAAGCCACAGATGGATGGGAAGACAGAGAGGAGTGGAGAGGAGGAGTAGAGAAAGACTGGAGGGGAGGCGGAGAACAGAGGACACATCTTAGTGTGTTTATCCACCACTAGTGACCACTATCAATTTATATTAAGGATTTTGTAGATAAATAGTTGACGTTGTTTGATTATTTGAGGATTGCTTCCTGCCTGACTAGCCGTGAGACCTTTCTGTTGGAAGTGGAGCTCCCTTTATATCCAACTTTAACTTTTTTACTTTGCAGAACTTTTACAAACCCAAAACACCTCAAACATGAGAAAATAAAAACACTAAAAACCCATCATATGTCTCCTTTAACTGATCATTTATTAAATAACCAGAGCGGAAGACAAACCAGCACTTTGCATTTCCTATCAGATTAAAACCTGCTAATAGTCGGTTAATGAGTTTTGTAATTTACTGCATCGCACACAAGGGCCCGGCACACACGGACTCCTGAGACGAAATAAGCTGATGTGAGGAATTTGTCAGACTTATTACACGCAAAAAAAAAAAACTCGGATAAAACATGACTCATGCAACAGAACTTTTCTAATCATCTAACTCATTAGAGATAATCCCACAGAGAAGGCACATCTCCTCGGCAGGTGTGCAGCAGTATCTGTCTGCGTGTGGAAAACCCCCACGTCTACCTGCTAATGTTGGTGTAGCAGAGGTATTAAAGATATCAGTCTCTGAGATACATGAAAATATTCTTAAGGAAAATCAGTGAAAAGGTCTCACAATGTTAAAGAAAGTGATAAATAATTACTGGATCCTTCCCTTTCTCCTCATCCAGGCCAAAATGTACTGGGTCCTTTGTTGGACAATGTCTTTTTCTTTTCGGGGAAATTGGTTCAGAGATTTTTGCATAATCTAATTAACACAACACACAAGCTGACGGACAGGGGTGAAAACATAACCTCTTTGGCGGAGGAAATACAGAAAAAACTGCAGAGACGTTTTGAGGTTTGAAATGCTCGTCATCTCGAGAACGAAAAGAGGAAGAAAGAACGAGAAAGAACGAGAGAGAGAGAAAGAGGAAGAAAGAACGAGAGAGAGAGATTTGCATCAGCGGGTATAGAGGAGCAGATGAAGCAAATCAAAGCCTCGTACAGTTCATCTTCACTAGACACGTGGAGCCTGAGGCCAAATCCCTGCAGAGAAACAGAGCCCTGCTCCTCAGATCAGAGCATGCATGCACACACATACACAAACACACTAACACACACACACACACAGTGCAACAAGGACAGGCGGCAGAGACGATGGACACAATGCTGCAGAGTCATGCATCTCCTTCCTATAGTGAGAACAACAGATCTACTCCTGTATCCAACAGGTCAAGTTGTTTCTGTGTTTCCAGAAATTAAACACACACACAAACACAAACAAACACACACACACGTCCATACTGCTGCAATATGTTGATGACAGATTTGAACATACTGTATTCTGGAGGCCAGGGGCTGAATGTGATAAAGTATTCTCCTCAGCAGATTTGTTTTCTCTCGCTGTCTCTCACACACACACACACACACACACACACACACACACACACACACACACACACACACACACACACACACACACACACACACACACACACACACACACACACACACACACACACACACACACACACTATATTCTGTATATAAACAAGACTTACACGGTCAGGAAAGGGGGAAACGCAGCATCTGTTTGTTATTGTAACAAACGAATGTGGAGTCAGTTGAGATCTCGGCAGCAGGCGGAGCGAACGCACCGTCTCATGTTTACCTCAAACTGTGCAGTAATGAAACCTCCACAGTTTTCTTTATGAAGTCGAACCCTGGTATTGATCACCCTCTGCCTCCGCGGCTCCTCAGCATCTAGACTCAGCAGCTTCCAGAGACTTTGAGTCTGACTGAGCCCTGAAACCCTTGAATCTGCTTTTCTCTTTAATCCTCAACGATCGCTGAACAACACCGACCCGATTAAAGAATCAAAGCTTTAAACGAGACTTCCTCAGCGCATGAAGTACTGAAGTACACGGAGGTGGGTTCGGGGTTATTGCAGGTTTTTACGTTTGGTTGTTTACTGCAAACGAGTAAACCACGACAGCTCACCCCAAAGTGAAGCCAAAGTGTCTCCATCGCCCCCTGGTGGCTGGCTGCAAATAAGTAGTAAACCCCACGTCTTCCATGTTAGCGGATGGGATCAATCATCATCAACCCCTACATGTTAGTGGACGGGACATGGACCAAATTAAATAGTCAAAATACGCATTAAACAAGTTTTTCTCAAAGATGGTTTCTGTCATTTTAGGGAAGTTCTTGTCACGCTAATGTATGTTCATGTGTTTCTGGTTTTAATTAGTTATTAGGGGAAGTAAAGACGTGTCGTGCATCTTTATCTACAGCCTATGGTCTCAACAGTTTGAGTGAATGATATGTTTAATAATTAATGTGATGAAAAAGGGTTCAAGCACGAGCACATGTTATATGTTTCAGATCTGTCCCACGAGAATAGTTCTTGGATCAGGAAACCTTTAAGATCAGTTGTGTTGTTTGTGCTTTGAAAGGGAAAAAAAGGGAATTCAGCAGAATTAGTCTTCGGAGACTGATTAGCACTGATAATGGCTGTTTTCTACACATTTAAGACGAGCTAAGTTAAATACTTGAGTCTGTCAGAGAAAATCCATCTGCAGAGGAAGAAAACTGTGTTGCAGACAGCAGCAAAGCGTGGCCACATTTTGACAAGGCTTCACGAAAACAAATGACCCAGAAAGAGTCGGGACAAAGCTGCAAACAGCGACCGGAGAGCACAACGGAATGGAAATGAATGAAGAGAAGAGCAGGAAAGAAGCACCACACTTTAAATGTGCATTTCTGTTTTTTCGGGACGGATGATGTAGAGAGAAAACAGTGAACTCTTGAGGACCTGTCAGGAATACCCTGTCCTCTTCCTCCTCCTCCTCCTCCTCATCATCTTCCTGCAGTCTCAGTCTTTCCTCTCAATCAATTATTCATCCCACCACCACACCACGGGAGGCCTACGCAGCATATGCTCGCTAATACACACACACACACACACACACACACACACACACACACTTTCAATTCTGCCAAGCCCGTGGTGGATACACACACACACACACAAAACTGTACCCTCATTAAATACACAAAGAGAGCAATATTCACACAGAGCAGAGATGAGAGGAGGAGGGAGATCCCCAGAGACGGTGAGGAGATCCGCTCGGACAAAACAGGACAGACGCATCTTTCTCGTCACTTCTCCACTCGCAGGTACATCAGATAATAAAACCAACTGAATGCAGGAAATGTCAAGTCCTGCTTTATTTGTGTGATTCCTCCAAACCAGCGTATTGAGCATGTTTCTATAAACCAGAGGACGGTCAAAAAGTGCCTGTTTGTATGTTTGGAAATGATGGCGTCCGACAGCCAGGAGGGTTTCAAGGGACATCGGGGGCCCAAGCAAAAGCAAATCAATCCAAACTTTATTTGTCCAGGCAATATTAAAAAATACAATTAAACCCTTAACCCTCGACAATACAGTAAAACGATTTAATTATCAAATTAATATTGTTAGAGCCACTTTCTGCTTAAGAACACCAGCTTACACCAAATCACAGCGATGATCCCAAGTGACCACACAATTGTTCATTCTTCGTCAAAAATGTTAAAATCAATATACCTGTTATTCTGTTATATTTATCCATAAAAGACGAGAACAATTCACCGACAGTTGAAATCTGTAAATGGGAGTTTTCCTACCACACAGTTGACGTCCATGCCGGCGTCGAGCAGCGTCTGCACCGTGCTGTGGTGTCCGTTCCGCGCAGCCAGGTGAAGCGGAGTGTGTCGGCGAGTGTGGCAGGTCATGAGGTTGGGGTGAGCGCTCACCAGCATGCGCACCACCTGCACGGAAATATACACAAAGCAACACGTCGATGACAAAACTGCAATATGAGGAGGAACCTGGAGATGTCTTCAACAAAAAGAATCACTGAACAGCAGAGTTGGATTCTAGAGGAAATAGAAACAGTAAATGTTCTGCTGATGAATCCTCTTGATAAGAGAAAGACTTCCTGCTTCAAAGAGACCATAACCGAGTAAAGCAGTCATGTAACTCTCTGGATTTCCTTGAAATGGTTGTTTTTAGAACGCTTTAGTTTGAGAGATTGAATTAAACTGTCCATCCTGTTCTTTACTGCCTCTGCCAAGTAGATTATGTTCCCACCCGTGTTCGTTGGTTTGTTTGTCCATTACGTGATTGCACAAAAAATAAAAGAGCCAATTTGCAGCAAACTTAATGGAAAGATGGGAAACGGGCCAGGAAAGGATCCATTACAATTTGGTGCAGTTCCAGTTAAAGGGGCAGATCCAGAAATTGTTTTTAATCACCGTTCTTAAAATGTAGGAGTCTCGATGTAAAGAAAAGTTGATATTGAAATCCAGACACACACTTAACACCTAAGAAATGATGGTGACTGGCTCAAAATTAGAATCAGCTTTTTTCATTTCTTTCTTTACTGTAGAATTGTTTAATTAAACTACCTGTCAATCCACTTGACTGTAGTAGGAGGTTGTTTTGAGTCCCGGCTGTGAAGCTACTTTCTTATTTTGATCCTGGATGGTGCTTTTAATAGCTCGGCTCAAAAAGACGAATATCTCTCGAAAGCTTCCTCCTTTCCTGTGTCTGTCTGTGTGTGTGTCTGTGTGTGTGTGTGTGTGTGTGTGTGTGTGTGTGTGTGTGTGTGTGTGTGTGTGTGTGTGTGTGTGTGTGTGTGTGTGTGTGTGTGTGTGTGTGTGTACTAAACTTTTGCCCTGTGTAAGTTACATCTGCACACAGCAGTAGCTTCCACCACAGGGATTTCCCTTCATTATTATGCAGAGAGAGAGAGAGAGAGAGAGAGAGAGAGAGAGAGGAATCCGTGCAGCTTTTATAAATTATTCATTCACACTCAGACAAACTTGTATGGCTTGACTGCAATTACTCACTACCTCAGCAGAGAGGACGTGTGCGTGCATGTGAACGTCGGCGAGCAGAGTCCTCGTCACAAAAGTGAAGACGCGTTATAGAAATGTGTGTGAGGATGTGTTTTCTTTGCTTTTATTTCCAAAATAATCAGCAGCAGCCCTCGGTGTGGAGCGACTGATTGACATGCACTGTGGTCCTGCTGTCCTGAGGAAAATGCAGATGAAGTCGCCAGCTGCTGCTTTTCACCTGCCAGCGGCGACGTGCGCCAGGATCCATAATGCATGCAGAGGTCCACACTCGCCCTGTTTTCCTGCGTCCACCGCTTCGGCTTCGAGAACTGACTGTTCACTCGCTGCCTTATATATTATCTGGCCCTTTGACAGGCGCCCCTGTCGATGTCGATGGTGTGGATGTTGAAGTTGATCAGAAGCTTTTTTTTTTGCAACAACATCCAGTTAGTTTATTCCTTTTGTTTCAACCTCAACTGACTTTACCTTCACACATTTTGGCAGAGTAACAATTAAAATGTCCCTGCATATTAAACATCATTATTGGTGCAGTGCCCTGGCAATGACCAATTCTGTTCTCATGCATTTCAAAAGGTTTGAATCATTCCAGGAAATGGAAATGTGAGCTTCTCCCCTCTGGGTCGTATCAAAGGTTCAATTTTAACGGGATCAGATATTGTTTTATCTGTTCTGGTCATCAAGCTGTTACAGGCTCAGGAGCCAGGTGAGGAAATCATGGGTATAGTAGCAATATTAATCTGTTTCTCACCTGAAGTCGTCCATACAGCGCCGCCAGGTCCAGGGGCGTCTCCTGTTGGCTGTTCCTCATCGTGGGGTCGGTCAGCTCCTGGAGCAGCACTGCAACGACCTCCGAGTGTCCGTACTGGGCCGCACAGTGAAGCGCCGTTTCCCTCTCATGGTTCTGTGGACGAACGAAAGGGGGGGGGGGAAACACAACATGAGATAAGGAAAGCAGGAGAGGGAAACATGACACAAGAATGATGGGGGGGACGCAGGGAGGCAGCAGAGCAGGTCAAAGGTAGAAGGAAGATAGGCAGGCGGGGGGGAGTAGAGGGGCGGGAGGAGGAGGATGGAAAAACAGATGATAGAAGTGACGGTTTTTGCTGATTTCTCAAAGTTTAGTTCATGGATCTTGATGGAAAACATCAGGCATGTTTTGGGGACAAATATTTACGAGCGTGTGAAACTGCAAATAAAAATCTGGATCTAGTAAATGTGGTTTCATGTGCTCATCACTCCCCCATTATCGCTATGTAATCATCTCTGGGGGTGTGATGAGGTCAGAGCCTAGACGCCAAACTCAATTCGACTGTCACATTTATGGATTGCATCATAGTCATGTGAAAAAATGAGGGTGTACCTCACCCTAACTTCAACAGCCACATTTATCAGAGTAACCTGGACCTCTACGACGATTAAAAGGTACCACTTAGTTTACGCTGCGTCACACTCTGGCCTTGAGATCTCTGAGATAAGTGTGTGAGTTTCAAAAGGTTACTCTGGATTTAGAGAGGAGGCTCTTGTGTGCAGAGGAACCGTGAGCCACTCTCAGCCTCTCCGGGGACCCCCGTCAGGGAAGGTACACACTACCGGTGGTCCCTGAGGTGCCGCGGCTCTGAAAACAGACCAGTAATGAATCGGATACTGAGGCAGAGGGACACGTATACAGGAGAGAGAGAGAGCGACATGATGGATAACCATAGATAGGGAGGGGAGAGAGATTAAAGAGAAAGCACACGTGAGGCCTGCAGGGAGTAAATCTGTATATGTTCCTACACACTTGATAAATGGATGATTTGGCAGCCGTACATCATATACGCTTGAGTGGGTCTTATCTAAAAGGGAAAAGGGAAGTTAAAGAGGCATTCATGTGAATCTGGAGTTTATCCACGAGGAGGAGGAGGAGGAGGAGACAGTGAGAGGAGAGGGAAAAGTCACAGGTAGGTGGGTGTGCAGTGTCCTCGAGCTCTCAGTCAGGCTCCACCCCCACTTCTAGTTTCGACAAACCAAGATGTCGCTGGACAAAATGCCAAACTTTCAAAAACGGCAGATTTACGAACCAATGGGAGGAATCCTGGTGGGTTTCCACTTGGTGTGACAATATATAAAGATGGAGGACACTGGCAGCTCAGCTCATGAACCCCACGTCCTCCGTGTTAGTGAATGGGACATGTATGTTACCAAAACAGTAGAGGTTAAATATCATCCTAGGTAGCTCTTATCACTTGATGTATGTTCAAGTGTCATGATTGATGGCTGAGACTGACTCGGGATTGGTCGAGTGCACGCCTTGACAGGACCTTGACACGGTGGCTCCGCACCAGGATCACGACACTGCACACCGGCTCCACATGACATCATCGGAGCAAGATGGCAGCATTTGCATCGGGGAGAGAGGTCGTTCATCTGTATTCATCGTTCGGCCTGTGGTCTAAACGGCAGCGTGTCTTTTCACCTGATCAACATTTGAAAACCTTTAAAATACAGATTTTCTTAGAGTGACTCGTGTGTAAAATCCCCCTGACATGTTTCCCCGTTCCCCTTCAATCTCTCTATCATATCCCCTCAGATTCCCCTCCCTCGCATGCACCACTCCAACTTCCAACGATCGCTATCCAACACACCGTGACCAGGCTGCTCAGATCTCATCTCACGCCTCCTCTTACACTCCTTCTCCCCAGAGCCACAAGCCTCCCTCTCTCCTCGTCGGCTCCCCACCTCACTCAGCTCCCCGCTTTCATTTAGCCCTGCGAGCGGCGAGCGAGAGAGATGAAGAGATACAGAAGGAGCTGCTATATGAAAAAGACACACATATATATATATACACACACACACACACACGCTCACACAACATACACGTGATGGAGCTGCGAAAAAAAAAAGAAAAAAAGATGTGAGCTTTGCTTTCTCAACCAATCGCGTCCCTTTGTTTGCCCCTCGGCTCGCACACCCCTCCATTCATAGGCGAGTGGAACGTTCGAGAGCCGGTCTGATTGCAGGTCCGCTGTAGTGTAAGCACAATGATCGCACACTGTAATTCACATGCATCACAGTTTACTGGTGTAATTGTTGGCTGCATTACGTTTAATGAACTCCACTTGCTCTGCTCCTGTGTGGATATTCTACTTTATTGTTATTTTCCACTGGAGTGACTCTATTTCCTGAGGGAGCCTTTAAGTTCTTATCTACTCACTAATGTATACACTTTCTTCCTCACACAATAATATATATATATATACACTCCTGCCGAGTCCCAGACACAGAAACACAGGGCAATCCGTCATCATTTGCCACGGACAGTATTTAGCAGTGTCTGGAGGATAGGTCCTTCATCTATAATCCAAGGTAAACAACAATATATCAATTACATGTACTTCTTTAAACATTAATACAAAAACCAAGTCCCCTGACGAACACGAGGAGGAGGAGGTGAAGAGGCAGCGAGACCAGAACTGATGGCATTTTCCACCCGAGTCCATTCTCTTTTCAAGACGCCCCAGACAGAGCATCATCACACTTGGGGCCGACACTTTACACTCAAGTCACTGGACGCACAATATGAAGGATGGGGAGATTATGGTTTCCATGGTTACCAGCAGAAATCATCTACAAAGCCCTGTGGTTTTGCCAGGGAGGTTGTGTTTCTACCCCTGTTTTTGTTGTTTTCTTTATAGTTGTGACGCCTTAAAATCATGAATAGAAAATGTTACTCTCTCACTCTGGGATTTCACTGCAAGTACATGAGTTCAACACTGTGCAGAGCAAGTCCAGTACAACCAGTGGATGGTGGCTTTTCCCAGACAGCTGTGACAGAGATTTGGGATTTTGACGCTAACAGATGGCAGAAGTTATAACGGGAGCTCTGACTCAAGAGACATATTCAAAAAGTTAAAATTTGAATTCCTGGAGTCAACTTTTCTCTCTGATTTCCACCGAGTAGTGTGTAAAAAAGAAAAATAATGAGAACATGTGTCTCACTTTGCTGCTTGTTATGTGCTGCACTTCATTCTAAACACCACCTCTCGAATTATGCATCATTTGTGTTTTACCAGAGTCAAATTAATGTGTTTGAATAATTCATGGCAGCCTGATAAGGTCATATTAGCCAGTAATTCACACTAAAATTAGTTGTGGGAATAGATTTTTTTGTGGTTTTAACAACAATTTAATAATGTTGAAACCTCTGAGATTCGACCCATGAACTCAACTATTTATGAACGAGTTAATCAGTTCAGGAGTGACTGTGTTTAGTTTTTTTTAGCTCTCTTGTAAAACCAGTTTAGAATAAACAAAAACACGCAATGCGAAAAAGCTCCGGAAAAAAGCTACTCGACCAGGTTGATGACAGTGTTTTGTCAACTGCTGTTTCCAAGGTGGAGAGTACATTTTACATCTTAATGTGAAGACTTTGAAATGATCAGAGAAATGTGACATTTAGAAACGTACGAGTCCATGAAACTGAAACTCCATCTGCTCGGGAAGGTCGTGATATGATCGAACGCTCCAGGACGGCAGCTGAGCCGACCCTGTGACTACATTTGATCGTTTAAATGTATACAACAGACCTTTAACAATTGGAAGATGATGTCTTTGAATGCAACAAGTAGAACCATCACACACACACACACACACACACACACACACACACACACACACACACACACACACACACACACACACACACACACACACACCACACACACACACACACACACACACACACACACACACACATTATAACCAGTAGAACAAAGATTGCAGCTATTGCCGCTGCAGCCGCCGACCCATTCTCTGCAGCCTTAAACGCACAATAACGCTTTGTTGCGTTGCGCCTCGTGCATGCTGCTCAAGATAGGGAAAATGCAATTCCCTGACGGACAGATGAGTGACAAAGAGGTGAACAGACACACAAAGTGATGGGACGAGGGAGGTAGAAAAGAAGAGGGGAGAGAGAGAGAGAGGGGGGGGGGGGGGGGGGAGAAGGAGAGAAAACCCTCCCTGTGTTCTCGGAGCAGGCGATATATTTCCATTACACTCGCTCTGACAGCTTTCCAATATCGTCCAGCACGCGGTGTATTGTTGCTGATTGTGCTCTGAGCATCAGCCGTCCACTAATGCCACATCAACCGGCATGGCAGCACATTATTGACATGCCCGTACAAATTGGTGTCACATGTCGCTGTTGTACAGTTAATGGTCTCAGATATACAGTGAAGAGGAGGAGGTGTAAAAAGTATTGGCTTGTTCGAGCTCTTTTTAAATCAATCCTAGTCCATTAAGGTGTCACAGCACACCAAGCTCTTCCTCGCGCCTTATGGTCGTCTCCTCACTTGAACTTTTGGCTACACTGCCCCACCCCCCCCTCCCCAATGATTTCTTGTGGTACTGTTCTATTTCGTCTGTTTCTTTAAAATCCGTAAACTTTAGGGTTAACCCTTCTCTATACGTATCTAACATTGAGCATGATTTAGGCTTTACAGTGCATTTACCTGCACACCCACACACGCACACACACTTCCCATAGTAAACACTATCACTGCCCAAACAAACAGCTACCATGCAAATAAGCGAGCCTTATCAGACAGGCCGGGGCTGAAATGAAGCCAGGGCGTTGAAGCGCAGAGGTTTTTTTAATTTACTCGCACATACACCGTGTTAATGCTGATGGGCTGATATGTGGGATGAGCTCCGTCTACGTTACAGAATCTCATAATCCCAGCAGCTCAGCTCGCTGCCTGGGGAGAGCTGGGTAAATAAATAGAGGAGACACACGCACGACAAGATGAGACTTTCTTTTTCTTCCTGCTCTTGTCTTGTATTAAGTAGGGGAATCTTTTGCTGCATTTTTTCTCAGGGTTCTGTGCTCGGCCCAATTGTATTTACCTTATATATATATATATATGCTACCATTGGGAAACATTATCAGGAAACACAGATTTTCTGTGAGAATGTGAGGAAGCCCTTCCTTCTCTTTATAAAGAAAAAGAACTAGGAAAAGGAGTGGAGGGGGATGCAAAGCCAAGGGGAAGAGATGGAAGAAGGAAAAAGAGCAGTTAATTAAGAGTGTGAACAGGGAAAGTGAATGAAGCACCCAAGGCAAAGAGGAGTGAAGGAGAGCTGAGAAGATAAGAGAGAGAGAGAGGAGATGAAATACTGGGAGGGAAGCAGATCCTCATATTTTAAAGACGGAACCAGAGAACATTTGTTTTTTTTTACTCGATAAAGATTAAAGTGATTAATGACGACTACTGAATAAATCAGGATTTCAGCTTCATTATTTTTTAGCTCTTCAGCTTTTCACTTTCAATCCTGTAATTCTGATTGTCCACCTCTGCTTTGATCTTCCTATTTGTTAATGTTTTACTGCAAATAAGCAGATAGAAAAACCCTGTTCATGTAAAACCTCAATTAACAACACACACTCACACACAATCTGCTCTCAGCTTTACAGTAATTACTCCGTGCTGTAGTTTGTTGACTCGTGTGCAGATGAATCAGTTTTCTTTTACTGAACTTTAATTTGCTAGTGTCAGGCTGATTACTCATAAGAAAACATCCTATGGCTCAGTGCGTGTGTGTGTGTGTGTGTGTGTGTGTGTGTGTGTGTGTGTGTGTGTGTGTGTGTGGTGTGTGTGTTCTGGCAGCAGCCGGGCCTGGCGGTAGGCGATGTCTGATCAAGGACTTTCCCAGAGCACTTTCTAATGGCAGCATGTGTTCTCCGAGAGGCCGCGTTCACATGTAGATCGTCAGGAAACATGTGGTTTCATTTTGGAGCGTGGTAGCAACATGCACACATGGAACTACCACGACTGGGAGGTGAACACGCAGCAGCAGAAACACTGGAAGACGTTTGTGGAAGCACACAGGTGGCGAGCAACCTCCTGACCTTTCCCCTTTACCTCAGTTCACACAGTTTACAGGTTCCCAGAGCCCCGCTGCACCTGGACCGAGGCCTTTCGGAAGTATTTAACTGCATGAATGTCACTACACATTATTCTAATATTGCTACACATTAAATCATGCATTATCTCCACGTGAAATATGACTCATGTGAAGATAATGCAGAGCAAATGTTCACCATCCTTCCAATCTTATCTTTGGCTGTCTCCTTTCTTCTCGACGAATGGGAGTTAAAAAGGGGGAGGAGGACAAGAGGAAGAGAGAGAGAAAGGAATGATACAATTCTCTTGTCGGTGGAAAAGAAAACATTCCTGGCATGTACAGTATCTGCAGCGCAGGGGGACGTACGTGACCTGGTCATTCACCCACATTCTCACACAAACAGATGCAGAAGAAGCCCAGAGGTTCCCACACACACACACACACACAAACACACCCACACAGATCCGCTCGGTTAGTGACCAGCAGTTGTGCACTACTTTTCAGGATGCATTGTGGGAAACATTGAGTGCACTATGTAGGGTATAAAAAACATCACTAAACATTCAGACACCACTACAAAATGGCTATCTCACTATAGAGTGCACTAGTGTTTGAATACGGCTAATGGTAAAACCACAAAGAAATTGAGTGTTTATGTCCCATCCACTAACACGGAGGAAGCAGGGTTTATGGTGTGTACTGCGGCCAACCAGCAGGGGGCGCAGAAGATGATCTAGCTTCACGAACCTGGAGTGAAGCATCGGTTTCTGAGTCAGTCTGAGCGGGAGACGCGGAGAGAGATGAAAACAAACAACGCCTCAGTCGTCAAAACATTCACTGGCCCTGCAAGCAGAGTGCAATCATCGGGTAAACAGGCCGTCACTCACCATCAATCACTGTCTCGCTAACATACAAACAACGCACGTAAACATGCACGCACCGTTTGAATAGACAAGCTTCACCTCTCTCATACACACACACACACACACACACACACACACACTCCCACAACAAACACAAACAGCTGAGTGAGAACTACTGGGACCAATTAGGCAGTAAAAAGGGCTGGAACTGGTTTATCGCTGACTAATAATCTTCAACTAACCTCAAACAAGACTCTCTTTGCTTTCTTCTTCACGCTCTTTACCTCATTACGGCTTTTCTCTTGCATCCTCGCCATTTGTCACCTCGTGAGGACAAAAGTTTCTCACGCATTAAAACAAATAAGTGTGCCCCCACTGGAGTCGCCCAATAAAACTAGGCACACACATTCACAGATACATGCGCACACACTCCAACTCTGACACACTGAGGCCGGGGGAATGTGCAGTCAATGGTCTGCTGCTGTAAGTCTCGATGATGGGTGGGGGCGTGTGCCAGACTCGGTATATCACGCTGACTAATGTATGCACTTGTGCCTTTTCCTGCAGACAAGACAGTGTGTGTGTGGGGGGGGGGGGGGGGTATGCAGCTTATGCATCATGAACACAGAAACACTCTACATATCTTCCTCTAATATTTATGCCGGCAACCCTGAGAACGACTGAACTCTCACGCTGACAACACGTGACGACAGAGACGACGTGCAGCACACAGAGTCATAACAACAATTTACATTATTTTACAAATAATAACGTGTGTTTTAATCTACCAAAGCATTTACAGCAAGCACAGGGTTAATTAACCAATGCAGATTTCACAGTAATTAAAGCCCCAACAAGGAAGTTTTCATTTCCATCGATTTTGGCGCCTCTGTGGACAGAAGCAGTTTCTGCCGTCTCCTGTCGTAAACACCCTGGGTCTGGCAGGATGTGCTTTTGTTTTGGAAGGGGTGAAAAAAAAGACACGGCTGTTTGAAGGATGCATAGCGATGATGGTATGTTTATTTATGTCGCTGAGATAAGAAGATCTTCTCCAGAACTTTGAAGAACAGCAACAAATCTTGATAAAAATCCACTGATGAGAAGAAACTGGGTGATGGAGCCACAGCTTGTGAAACACATCCTTTCCTTCTCCGACCTTTTTTCCTCACCACAACAAACACTGACTCAACGTGATTACACTGTCTAATCCTTAACTTTCTTTGACTGGGAAATTATGCATGCGAGGAAAAACAAGTCTCACCTCCTACACACAAACAGCAGAGAGAGATCTCCTTCTCCAGGGTTTACTGAAGGACTCGTTAAATGAAACAGAACCAGGACACATGGAGGGATTTATTTTGCACAATTTACCATAACTTAAAGCAGGTGAGAGGAGATTTTCTTACGTGCTTCGCGTGGAACAGAACACACACACGTCGAAACGCACAGTGACTTCAGAGTCAGCACCTACTGTACATACAGCAGCTTCCCAATCAGCAGCTTCCACTCAGTGTGTTCACTCTGCCTGCACAGCAGCAGCCCGCTCGGCTCTATAAATCATTGACGGGGAAGGAAAATCACCCACGTTCGTTTGCTGACGGATCTCTTCATTTCAGGGGCAAGGGGACACCATTCATCCCGGCGAACAATTAGGCTCCAACAACACTCAGAGGCAAGCGATTTGGCAAATGGTGACAGAGGGAAACGTGCTTATTAAGCAGAGTAAATAACGATCCCATAACCTGGGGGGGTTCGTCGTTGCATCACCATCAGGATCGGGAATAATAAAAAAAGACGTCTTAGTCATTCAAATTGTAGCCAGCGCTTCTGATTAAACACCTCGTGCACGTCTTGAAGAAGCAGCGTATCAGCGAGACGTTACATCATCAATATGCTGCGAGCGGGGGACGGACGGGGAGAGAGGGAGGGAGGAGGAGGAGGAGGAGGAGGAGGAGAAGGTCATTTTTGCTGATGAGGGATGACAGCAGTGGCAGGCCGAAGGCTCACGGAGCTGAAAACGCTCGACCGGCTATCAGAGAGAGCTCAGCAGAAACTGGGATTGGCTCTTTTGGACAGGAGCCATAGAAACAACGGCTTGTGGCAGCGCTGGTTCACACGCCATGAGAAATACTGTGCAATGGAGGAACTCCAGCTTCGTTTAGTCAGATGAGACGAGAAACACAGGAAGTTTATTCTTCAGGGCAGAGCTGAAAGATTATCTTATCATGTCTTATTTTAGTGGATGGATATGATCATAAAAACTCAAGTTTAAGGTGGCGTTGAAACACGAGGGTGGTGGAGAGGTTCTGGTGTTTACCTGTTGGTTGACTCGGCAGGGCGAGGGTCCGTGGTGGATGAGGATGCGGACGATATCATCGTCTCCCCTCCAGGCGGCCAAGTGCAGCGGGAAGCAGCCTTTGCTGTCCGACACATGTGTGGACGCCTCAAACTGAAGCAGCTTCAGCACCACGTCCCTGAGAGAAGGAGCGGGAGACAGACACTGATCAATAGAGTGGAGAGAGAACGGAGAGAGGACCACAAAGCCCTGGAATCCATTTTTATAGAATATCACATCACAGCGTCACATATTTGCACTGAGAACAGAATTTGAACCCCTTAATTCAAAATATAGGAACGTTACCTTGGAACATAAAGTCCTTTTGTTTGAATATTTCAATGGCATTACACTTCAAATACAAAACTACAGTGTGATCACCTTGTTGATATATACCTTGTTCACATTGTGCATCAAACTCTTTAAAGCTATAAGTGAGAAAAGCATTTTCATTGAGGGATTTAAAGACATTGGTGGGGGAGTAATAAGTTTACTTTCCAGGGTAAAAGATGGAGGGGTTAAAATTGAAAAACGCCATTGTCTCCATATTATTTAAGAACAAACATGTAGGTGGGCGGCAGGCGAACAAACAGACAGATGGACAAACAAAGTACATAATTAATCCCACAGGGAAATTGCAGAGTACGAAGTAATCTCCACTACAGCAAAATAGATGAGGTGGTAAATCACAGGGCTGCGGTTTGTGCTGGAAACTCATTTAGCAGCTGCTCAACAGTCATGTCAGCGATAGCGTTTCATACGAGCGAGCCTCCAGCTGAAGTTGTCACCTCTGTCGGGAGAGGAAAGGTGAAGTGCTTCATTTGCATTGGGAAATGTCAGCAGGGGAAGCAGGAGGAGGGCAGAGCCTCTCCCGGGAGCAGGGGTGAGGGTGAGCGCAGCCCAGAGGACGCTTCACTAAACCGCTTTGTTAATTCCACTAATTTATTATGATCTCATATAAATTCACTCGGGTTTTTTAAGCAGCAGATAAACAGCAGACTCGCACTGGGAGGATCTCAGGGTCGAACATGAGAATATTCAACTTTTTAAATGTGGTAAAAAAAAGAACTTCTGCACATAAACGATCTCAAGCACAATTCACATTCAGCCTGAATAACGAATCTCTGAATACTGCACTTTCTTCCGTCTCTATCTTAATTGCCAGTTCTCTTTTTACTTTCCCACCTCAACGCTAAATCACTCCTCTGCAGCATTTTTTTGTTGGCGGCCTAATTTTCACTGTGAGGCGGCAGCTCTGCCTCCCGACAGCGCCTCCTCCTCTCTCCTCTCCCGTCCATCTGACGGAGGAATGCCACGTAATTGCCACCAAATCCTTTAGTTCCACCAAACTGTGACAGCAGTCAGGTTTACAGCTGAGTCACACTGTGTTTACTCAGCGCTACAGTCCCAACAACTCAAAAAATAAAGGCACAAAGTCACTCAACTGCAGAAATTCTATTTTTGAACATGATCTTTTTTAGCTAGTTTTGCTGTCTCGCTTTAGGTTAAGGCAATACTGGCAGTAATCATGTGCCTAATATTCCACAAACATCTGTCTGCTGTCTGTAAAAGGAATAAAAGCACAGCGTTCGTTTCGTTGCTGCAATGCTTTATATCGAGCTGGATTAGAGAGCTTTTATTTTGAAAATCTGTGAGCCGATTGCTTAACAGACCCCCTGAAATAGTCAAATTCAATATTCACCCAACCTAAAGCACAAAATTATAACTAATCCAATAGTTTAATCTTGTAAACATTTTTAAGATTTTATGTTTTTCTTGTTTTACATCTGGAAATCACAAAAATAAATCACTTGCTATATAACTGTACATGTGCATTTCTAGTGGAATGTCTCTTAATGTCTCATCTTACCTGTGTCCATTGAGTGAAGCGTGATGTAAAGGTGTGTATCCTGAGCTGTCTGTGCAGTTCACGTTCAGGCCCTTCCACATGCTGTGAAGAAACACACACATCAGAATTAATTTCCAGTGTCTCACACACACACACAACAACAACAACCCTCTGTACTTGCCAGGTGTTTGCTAACGTGTTGACTGATAACTCACTGGTTTCCATGTGTACAGTAAAGTTACATTTTGTTTGTCTTCTGGTAAAGTTTCACACACACAGTTTGTTTCTTTGCTTCGCTCACAAATATTTGTCACCTGCTCTGATTTACAGGAAAGAAGTGACAAACCACACTCAGCCAATCAGGATCCAGGTTCCTGGCGGAAGATGCCAAGTGTTGGATAGGTGAGGGGGGGTTTGTGATGTTTAAAGGTCCAGTGTGTAGAATTAGCGACATCTAGTGGTGAAGTTGAATATCTCAGCTGACCAGTCTTGGCTACTGTAAAAAACATGGCGGCCCCGTAGACAGGACCCCCTCCTGATATAAATATAAAGTATTTAAAGAAAACAACAATTCGTACAATTCGTTGGGCCTTTAAAAATAATCAGATATAAAATAAACAGAAAAATAACACTTGAAGAGTTGATCAAATTATAAAGTGATGTTTCCGGCAGTATAGAAGAATAAAGAGGCCCAAGTTCTCTTCTTGTTTGTTTGACTTTCCTCTTTAAAGGACGTCCTTTTGCTTTTTTGCTTCTTTAGTCATTTCTTCAGCAGAATTGCATTTATTTCTTTCTTTATTCTTTAGCTTTATTGTATTAGGGTCCTGAGGCGAGAGATTTTCTCATTTTGGGGCCGCAGCCAGAGAAGTTTAAGTCCTTATTTCATCATTCTGGCAAATAAATAAAAGCGAGTGAGGTCAACACTTGTTCTGCTGAGCATGCAAACAAAGCCGCACAAAACAGAACCTCATAAGGATCACCAGATACACACGCAGCCTGGGGGCATACCAGAGCCATTACAACACACTCCCTCGTACACACACTATATCACACTCATGCAGCCCAGGGTTTTCCCACTGCTATAATTATATGACCTCTCTATTTCACATTAACTCAGCACGACCGTCAGAGAGAAGCACTAATTAGGTAGATTCCAGTCGGAGCAGCTCTGGGCTGAAAATCTGAATCATGTAACTTCCAGAAGCGACTACATCACCTTTTATTTAATTTAAGACGACCCCCATAGTGTGGCGTCTGACAGGAGGAGCACAGGCTCAAATGTGAATGTGTCTCAGTGTCTGTTAATGAAACACATTAGATAAGTAGGGCTGCAGGAAACTGAATATGACGGAAGACAGGTTTTCACGACAACGCAGGTTACTGCATTTTTCGATGGCTATCTTTCTGTCAGTTTCCTGCTGTTGCTATTGATATCTGCTTGATATTAATGCGCAAAGTAACCAGCAAAGGTATAATTCTCGATTTTGAACCGTGACACTGCAAACATCAGAAACATCTGGGCGTCACCCGCTTGCTTTCCACCAGAGTGAGGCAGCAGAGGAGGCCTCACAGACGAGTGCGTCAACCTTGTCTGACCATTTGCATTTGAATGAACTGCGTCATGTCTGATTCATTCAAACTGGATTTTTTGGGGGGTGATAGAGACGATTAAAACATTCCAACCTTTACACAAACATTGAAATATTTAAGTGAGTTCCATTTGCAATTTATTTCTAATTCAATACCTCATTAAACTAGGAAGTTATTCCACACACTCCCCTTAAGTTGTTTTCTATATCTTATAGTTGTTTGCTGAACCCAACACATACAAACACATTTGCCTTCAAACCGATTCATTAAGACTCGTCGTACAAAGATTCGTTCATGCTCCGCACAACCCCAAACACAATCCACATTTCCTACACGGCCACAACCGCAGCGTATTAATGCACAGCCACAGTAGTCACACAACCTTCATAAAAAAAAAAACTGCACAAACAAACATATGTGGCCACTTTGTGAGGGACTGTGTGGACGCTGGTCTCAGTGTGTGAGCCTCACTGTGAGCCGAACAAGGTGTTGTGTTTACAGCACCTTCCCCATGTCGTAGAGTGCAGGCGTATGGACGTGTGTGCACTCACACCAGCAGTGGGCGTCAATGAAAGGTGATTTTAACACTTAAGCATTTTGTGAATTATTACTTTGAGGAACAAATTAGAAACACAAAACAGTAAGAAATGTAATAAATTTGGAAAATACGTTTGCGTGTATCTGGTGATCCTTATGAGGTCCTAACTTTGCCTTAAGACACATTTCCGTCTTGATAAAGGCAAACTGTTCGACTTAAAATAGTTTAAAAGAACCACTTTCACATAAAATGAGTTCAGAAATCACAAATCAGGAACTCATGGCAGCCTTCACCCAAGTCCAGGCCTGAGAAAATCCACCAAAAATCAACGCAATCGTCTGTAATATCTTCCGTAGATTTCAAATCTAGAGTAACAGGGATATATTTTATACTATTGTGCATGTACCTTGAACCAAAGAGGTTGGATTTCTGACTATTGGATCGGTCTACATACAGAGGCTGGGATTATGGGTTTTACTGCCACTGCACAGGCATATTGTGCTCTACTACTGGTGAGAGTCCCACCCTTGTCCTTTAATACTGCTTGTTTTTACTCTCTATTGCACAGTAGCCATGACAAGTGAATTAATTCTTTCCACTGCGGCTTTAAAACGTCCCCAAATTACAAAACAGAGACTTTAACATTATGTAACAGCAACATGAACGAGGCGATTCTCTGGAGAAAGACCTGTTTTCTTATCTCAGCTGTTATGTCTCGCTCCACCATGTTCCACCATGTACAAATTCCAACCCTCAGTTTGGTGCCGTGTCGCTTCTCCCTTTGTTTGCCGTGCTCTCTGAAAGCAGCCGGCAGAGTTGAAATAGAATGAGAAGGCGACTTGAGATTAGATAATGGAGGAGAGGTGCTGCAGCAGGAATGCAGACTCTTAGTGGATTAGTCAGATATGCAGACGACGTCCTGCCTAATTAACCTCAGGAGCTGCAGCGACGTGAAGGGACGCTCCCGGTAGAGAAGTCCACTCTCTCCGTGTGTGTGTGTGTGTGTGTGTGTGTGTGTGTGTGTGTGTGTGTGTGTGCAACTTCGATGAAAGTTTAATGTGCCGTTCTTTAACTTTGCGTCTTCCTGAGCATCATGCAACAGAAACCTATCGTGTTACTTTGCATCAGAGAGTTGTGACTTTACCCTTGAACAGCTACTTTCTGTCCCCCCCCTTCTCCGTTGCCGAGGTCCCAAACACTTTTTAAAAAAATCAAATTAAAGCACTGAAAAGTAAAGAGGTCAAACATCCTGAAAGGCCTCCCAGCAGGCAGAGCAGCGCGGCCCTCTGTTTGAACCCTCCTTCAGTTACAGCCGGACAGATACGCCTCACCTTCGCTGCAGCACAGCACGCTCACAACTGCATTCACGACACGTTGTCGTTCGGGGGAAACAGCAACAAGAACAAGCTGTTTCGGTTGTTTCTGTTTCCACAAACGTCTTTACGAGGGAAGCGGCATCAGTTTCATTCACGTTAGAACTAGAATGGCACTGAGTAGGACATGTACCTCAACAAGCCAGCAGGGGTGAAAACCTAACTTCCCTGATGAAGGTGATAAAACTTTCACTTCAGAGGGGTTCAAAAAGTCAAATCAAAATAACGAAATGTGTCAAAGTTCAGTTCGTCACACTGTATGTCACCGTGGTGGGAATGCAAAACTTCTCTAAGCTAGAAATAGAAAAAATTGATTTGCGTTGTCACTGAAGCTTAACAGGCTGATGAGTCATGCTTCCTCAGGATGGAGACTGATGAAGTTCTACATTTGCAAAAACATAACCTCGAGAAACTGAAATATGTTAATTCCTCCCCAACTCTTTAAAAGTGACATTTTTTAATTGTTTAAAAATAGAACCTGTAATGTCTTGCACTCATTTTGGAGGAAAACTTCTGATCCACCGTTTCAGAGCTAAAGCTTCCGTTTCTCACGATGGATATTTGAGCCGGCATCAAGTCGCAGCAAAGTCGAGGCTACTTCACAGCAGAGCATTGTCTTCAAAAGGAAAAGGAGCCGAGAAACGGGGAAAATCTTTGTAGATTTTCAAAGATTTTTTTCAGCCGAAAACTGAGAAACACGACAACAGCAATAACTTGAAAGGAAATCAGAAAGGGAACCAATATGGAGGCGAGGTGCGTTCGCTGTGAGAGCTGATAGCAGCATGGCAGGAAGTGGACCTGCTTCATAACCTGTTGTGAGCAAGAAGCAGAAGAGACACCTGCTGCTTAAGGGACGTGCTGGAGAAACACACACACACACACACACACACACACACACACACACACACACACACACACACACACACACACACACACACACACACACACACACACACACACACACACACACACACACACACACACACACCACACACACACACACAAATACCTTTCTTTGGTGCTGTCGTTTGATGTTTAAACCTCGCTGTCATGGAAACAATCCATCCTCCATGATGCTTTAGGGCACGAATATTCTGCTTTATATTCTAATGTCTGGAGCAGGTGTGCAGGTATGGATAAGATTTGTGTGTGTGTGTGCGTGTGTGTGTGTGTGTGTGCTGTGTGTGGTGTGTGTGTGTGTGTGTGTGTGTGTGTGTGTGTGTGTGTGTGTGCGTGTCACAGGTGAGATCAGCTCAACCATACAGACAATTATAGTGCAAGATGTGTGGAAACTCTCAGAGGACCAATTAAATTTCTGAGAGAGAATCAACGCCTTCTCTCTCTCTCTCCCTCGGTGGCTCCTTCTTTCACCTTCTCCCTCTTTTCCTTTCTCATCCTCTTCTCTATAATTTGCACAAACAAACATGCATGTGTTTGCGGATGAGCAGATCACACGGACGCGCTGCAAATACGAGAGAGGCAGGAGCAGGAAGAGAGAGTGACGACTTCAAACGCTGCAGAGACAATGAGTTTTCATGCTCACGTATCACGAGCCAGGCTCTTCAAAAGGCTGCCCGAGCCGGAACTTTGCCTTCGGCTCAAACGCACTCACACGTGTCTCTGCGTGCACACACGGATGTGATCTGAGCAGCGGCTGAACGTCGGGGAAACAACATACTGATGCTGAAATTTCTCAAAAACACCCAAAATTTGATTGATTAGATTATGATATACAGTAGGGCTCGGCTGTACGGCCCAAAAATGATATCATTTTCACGGTAAAGTTCACATTATTATTTCTTTAAAGTTTAATATACATGTGACTTTGGTTATATTGATTTTGAGGGAACTTAACTTTTTGCGATTTGATAAAAACAAATGTTAAAAATCAACAACAAGAATGTAATCTTAAAATATATATTCAAAAAAATTTACAAATTGATTCAAAACAAATATACAAACATATAATATTTATCCATATTTTGCATACGTCAATATCGGCTAATTCTATAAACCCTGTCGATGTTATGAACAGACATGTTGTCAGCGAACTCATTTTCACTTCATATTCCCACAACATCATGGAGAAAATCCCATTCACACCCACGCAGCTCAAACACTGCTGCTTCCAGAGGTGTTTCCTCTTCGCTCTCTCTCGCTCTCTCTCTCTCTCTTCTGCACCAATTACAGTGACGAGTAAATCCACAGCAGGAGAAGATATCAATTGAAGGTCTGTCGGAACGAGAAGTGTCTCACTGATCCTGTGACCATGAGAGAAATCATCACTACATTGGAACATTACAGGACACGAATACTTGAATTTAGCAAAGAATGAACCACCAATTGCTCTTTTTCAACTTTGCAACACATCGACATGTCTATAAAAAACAAGCTGTAATGTCATAATCGACAGCTGAGACTGGCACCTGATTGGTCGGGACCTCGCTACCACAGCTCCTCCCCCCCCCCCATCTCCAGATTTTATGCCCCAAAAATGCCAGAGTTAGATTTTAGTATGAACGGACTTCTAATTAGATAATAGACTTCAAGACTACAGAATAATGTCCCAGCTTCTCTCTCTGAGATCTCACCCTCCTCCTCGTCAGCTTCTGGCAAATCTCTAATTGGCTCAACTTATTCTCGTAAAAGTGCCTCATTTGTTTTTGCATATTTAGCAAAGCAGCAGCTCCCCTCTCCACAAAATGGCTCGTTAGCAATTTTGTTCATTTGAATTCCCCCCCCTACTCCCCCAGCACGGGACTCCATCCAACTTTCAAATCAGGTCAATAGCTGCTGAAAAACACAAGTCATTGTTCAGTGCAGCTATCAAACCTCAAAATGCAATTTGAGTTTCCAAAAACTAACTATTGAGAAATGATGTTGGACAAAACTGTATTTTGAAAAGCTGCCGCAGGGTTCTAATAATACAGCGTCTGATTTATGTTAACCCAGGAGAACTGCTGCCGGAGTCTTCACCATGCGAGTGGCCGAGGTCGGAACAAACCAAAAGCATGTGCCTCTGTAAAATGATGATAAAACAAATAGTTTGTTCAAATATAACTTCCCCCGAGTGAGAGCTGAGCGGACGAGCCAAGGGCGCTGCAACATTTCCAAGATAGTTTCCTTTTTTTTTTTTTTTTAAATTGACTCTACATTGTTTTACCACATGAAAACTTGACTTTTACAGTATTTAGGAAGCAGGTTGAAAAACTACCTCAAACTACTTTGATAAAAACTGCAGATTTGACTGAGGTCCAACGGAAACACGTGTGGAAGTGAAACAGAGAATATGTAAATAAATACATAAATACATAAAGCTAAATATGCATATAAATAGAGTGTGTATGAATGTATATGCATGGGGGGGGGCTGTCAGTCAGTAACAAATGGCCTCAAAGGAACGAACATCAACTGACACGTTCAATAGGTCAAGAGGTCACTGGTGTCATCACAGGAAGTCATTTATCATGAGGTCAAACTGACCCCTCACACAACAGTGGGTCACGGCCACACACACACGCACGCACACCTAGTGGTTCAAAGTGAGGCTGACCCCGCTCTCTTCACGCACACTCACCAATAATTAAAACAAGCCGCACGTAATCGATAGGTGCACAACTCCCCACTGGGATTTAGGGAGTCGGTTGATGAAGTTTGATCATTGAGTTTGTCCAGGGGGCGGGGGAGAGAGAGAGAGAGAGAGAGAGAGAGAGAGAGAGAGAGAGAGAGAGAGAGAGAGAGAGAGAGAGAGAGAGAGAATCCCATGAGAATGTGTTTTTAGGGTTCGAATCAGAAAACTACAGAAAGCTCTTTTTCCTCTTGAGATATTTGTATTTGCTTCAGTTTGAAACGTCGTCATCCTGCCCTAACCCTCTCTGTGAATTTCCCCAAACAATTCCCTGCTGTATTCTGACATGGTCTCACTCGGACATATTACCAGGTGTCAAAGTGGAAAGGATCCAGAAAATGTCTGGAGCAACTCACTCGGAGCTTGTATTCTCACATTCAGCCCCTCCGGAGCATTTCAGGAAAAACGTCCAGAGTTAAAGGAACGTCTTTAGAGAAGGTTTACAAATGTTGCGGTGTGAAAACTTTGGGGCCTCTGTTGGATGTGTATGGACGTCAGTGTGATCACTGGAGCAGCTGAGGGAGTAAATGGGCTGGTTCTCCCTCTACACCAGACATGGGCAAAGTACGGCCCCCGGGCCGTATACGGCCCGTTGGGCTTTTTAATCCGGCCCACCAAACTTGTCCAAATATTATTATTATTAAATTAAATAAATACGATCGCGATCTACGGCGTGGCGGCGGTGGATACCAACATTATTCGGCCGGTAGATCTTGTTGAGCTGGTCATTTCAAGAGTAGCTCACAAGCCTAAGTGTGGGCACCCCTGCTCTACATGGTCGCGCGTTTAGATTTCTCCTCTGCTCTCTGTATCGCGCACGGCGGAGTTCCATCCCGATGCGCGCGCACACACGCTGACACGTGCGCGCGCGCGCACACGCTGACACGTGCGCGCACGCACACACACACACACACTGACACATGCGCGCGCGCACACAGGTGAGCCACCGCCCCGCCCCCCCAAAGCTGTAAACCTAGGGGAAACACTGAATTGCCTTGCAAATAAATGCTTTGCTACCTGTTAAAGGCCAAATCCTTTCAAGTAATGATTTTGACATGTCATTTATGTTAGTTCACACAAACACTCCATCCATCTGTTCCTGGCCCGGCCCCTCTGTCAAATTTTAGAACCCATTGTGGCCCGCGAGTCAAAAAGTTTGCCCGCCCCTGCTCTACACACTGCACAGTGGAAGACTAATGCCTGCATTTGTCTCCAGGACTCGTTTATTACTGCATCGCCTCACACTTGGCCACAGTGAACACACAAAGCACACGCTTCACTTGGGCGTTCACTGGCGATCGCACAATCGGAGCTCAACAGACACATGGCCAAACAATAACCCCTTTTTATTCAAATACATATATATCACCTTTTATTTCCACTTTGAGAAAAAACAAAACATAACATAATGGAAACACAGAACCCAGATGTCCAGTATCTGTATGAGAAACAGAGTATAGACAGACCCTCACGCCCGTGACCTTTGACCTGACTCATGAGCCGACGTGTCACTTGATCAGGATTGAAAGGGTGCGGCGTAGGAAGGAGGACAAATGAGAGGAAGCAAGAGAAAATGGATCTAATGTGACAAAGTGCTTATCAGGCAGCACATCAAAGAGGAGGGAGAAAACAACGAAGAAGAGAAGACAGTTAGAGCGTTGGACGGCCAGATGATACCTCGCCTGGAGACAGCTGAATACACTTTCCACTTAAACACACACAGCTTCATTAGATGAGTGTGTCTACTTCCAAGTCTTAAACAATCCGGCAGTTTGTCTCACAGTCCGCAGCCTTAAATAGAGATGGAAACATCCTCCCTCCTCTGTCCCGAGCTGACTCCCTCACACTCGCATACAGAATCCAGGTTCTTCTCTCACGCAGCACAAAGGGTTGCAGAGGTTTCATGGGGGAAAGGAACACGCCTGTGAACTCTCGACAATGAATCCATTTTGGCCAAAGGACGATAAATGTGCTGACAGCCAGGAGTCCTTCCTAATTTCCAACCTTTTACCAAAGTCAACCTCTGATTAAAGGCTCTGAAAGAGCTCCGGGTAGAAATGCCCTCGTGTGAATTACAGCTAAAACTGAAATTCTTTTGGTCCTTGTGGTAAATCAGAACGTTTCTGTATTGATAAGAGTTAGATACCTTTCCTTTAAATGTCTTATATATCACAAAATGCGATGCCACTGCACAATGTCCCACTCAGGACAGATCTTTGTCACAATAATTAAAAGCACATTAAAATAAACTACAAGGGATCTTTAACAAAAATGTGTATTTCTATTGTGCTGCTGTACAAAGACAAGCCTCTGTTATTATTCCTTCGTTTGTTTGCTGTTATCCTGTTGATTTATTGTTTTATATAAAATCTCTAATGGGAATTGTTAATGCTAAACTTAGCAGCTTAAGTGATTTGGAAGTTTGGTATCAAAACAGTTTTTCATCATCACCATTAATGCACAAAGGCAGGTGTTAGAAATAAAGATAATGCAATTTAATTAGTGTCTGCTTAGTGTCAAGTATACTGCTAGCGTAATATCTTGCTAAATTGTTCCTATCAAATACTATTTCTATAAGTAGTCTTATCCAAATGTTACTATATGTTCTTTTTTGCAAACCGAAAACCAAGAGACTTTATCTGACTCCTTCTCGCCCTGACGTTATAAAGACGATAAGAGAAAGCGTCAGTAGGAGCGAGGAGCCAGGAGCCTGAAGGTCAGTCGACAGAACGCTCGCTTCAGAACACAAAGCGAGGCAAACCGGTGGACTCCACAAAAGAGACAAAGATAGCGATGGAGGCAGACGACATTTCCTCCGCTCTCTTTAATCCAACTGAGAGAAGCGGGAGGTGAAGAAATGGGCGCTGTCTGCCTCGCCGCCGCCGCTGCTGCTGCTATTGATTGGCGCTGTCACAATCTGGGGAGCTTGAGACAATCTGTGAGTGTGTGTAGAAGATGTGCGAGTGCGTGTCTTCCCGAGGCAATTCTCCTCACTGGTAAGTAAGCGACAGGGAGCTTTAGATCCGCACTTAACAGCCGGCCGCAAATGCATCTGGCCGAGCATCGATTGCGCCCCGATCTGTGTGGCGTGGGGGGGGAAACGTCAGCGTCAGATCTCCATCTCAACAGGATGAAACAATCTACAGAGTGGACTGTAGGAGCAGGTCAATGCTTTTATACTGTAGATCGAATGAGAAGAACTCTTCAGACACATGCACTGTCGAGACCTGTGCGACTGGATACTACTGGCATGAAAAACACAATGAACTAGAAGGGCACTCAGTGGAGCACACTCCTCCGCCAAAGGGCGTACAAGCCTAAACATGACTGTCAAGGTTTTATAGTAGATATATAGAGATAGTTATAATATAAAAGAAAAGTGTGATAACATATTTTAATTCTTCTTTTATTTCTGATAGGAGTTGGTTGTGCATTTACTCCATATACACTTTATATTTTCATTCCAACTTATAATAAACATATTTCTATTTTCAATTACATGATACTATACTTAATCCTCTATTGTTTTATTCTATTGTAATCAAGTGTCCTGCTGTTAATGTAATCTTGGAGCAAGTAAGCACAAGAGTTTACTTTGGGATTAATACAGTCTTATCTTATCTTATCTTATAATGCAAGCTTGAGTTTAGGATAATTTTTCTCAGAATGTTCTGACATTTTATGAACCAAACAAACAACACATTCAAACAGAATCATCTCCTGTTACTCTCTGTCCTACATTTATCTATTATTCAATCAAATGTTTGGTCTAGAAACCGTCCATCATCATTTCCCAGGAGTCAAGATGTCATCCTCATGTTTCTTGCTCTGTCAGATCAACCGTCTTAAACCCAAATATATTCAACTCTGACAAAGACAAGCAGCAAATATTTACAGCTCAGAAAGTGGAAACAGGTAATGGTTGGCATTTATGCTTCAGGAAATTACTTAAACGATTAATCAATCCTTTGAATACTTTGTGGATCAGCTAATCTTTTCAGCTGTTCTACAAAGGGCAGCAGCCGCTTCTCATGTGATGATCGTTAAATGGCGCCGTAGCAGGAACAGATGCATTTGTTGTTCTTTGTTTTTTTTGCAGATTTCCCCGAAGAGGATTTGATTCAGCAACCTTCATCACACTCCAGCCTCTGTATCCATGTTCCCTGCTAGAGGCTCCCTCAGAATGTACAAGATACAGTTAATATTATCACCGAGACGTGTGCCTGCATCTCTAAACTGGGTTTAATATTCAAAAGGTCTGCGGTCAGCTCAACTGGGGGAAAAATGCTTTTTACACAGAGCCCATTTCCTTCAAACTACAGAATACAGAGTGCTGTGATTCTGTTGTTCAGGCTAAATATCATTTGGCAACTCGTCGGGTTAGTGGCAGCCACACCAAGTCGATCTTCATTACTCACTCTGCCACCAGGAAATTAACCATGCAGGTGCAATGGAAATCATGATGGAACGAGATCAGTGTGAGGGTTATGATGATGAACAGCGGGGAAGCCACTGAAAGTAAAGTGTTTGAATCCTGCACGGCTCCTGAGGTGCACTTTGGAAGAGAGAGAGAAACTGCCCGTCGATTGGAAACTAAACATTTACATTACTGGTCAGTGTCCGTGTTACACTTACAAACAGTTTTATACTTGTTGTGTGACAAAGCATCTGTCCTGGAAAGGTGCTGGATTTGCCTCTGTGCATGTGTGTGTGTGTATGTGTGTGTGCACGTGTGTAGTGTGTGTGTGTGTACTGTGTACTGTGTCAGGCCAGTAGCAGGGAGCCATGGCCATATAAGGTCTGACAGAAGGCTCTGGTTTATCCAGACCTCTCCATGTTCCTCTCTCTCTCTCGCTCAGCTCGCCAAGCTACTAAACAATGAGCGACCGCCCGCGCCGAACTCACGTGAGATCAAAAATCTGTAAAGTCACGATCCGCTGAAACACGAGAAATATTAAATAAGAATCTTTAAAATCGCAGTGTAAATTATAAATACATGGAAACGCAAATTGTGGAGAAGCTGAGTCATAAAATACAAAACTTTGACCACAAATTTGAAATGGTAGAAACATTTTTTATTATTATTATGTAGGAAAAGTCAAAGGAGGGCTTGTTTTTTTCCAGTTTTGCTTTGGTTCAATTCACAATGTAGTCACTGTTCAGACAGTAAATTCTCTATTTGTGAACCATTCCAGAGGGAATTAAAGGGGTAAAAAAAGAATGGAATGTACAATATATATAATAACCTAACATATATATCAAGATGAAAATATGATCTAACATTCTAAAAACATTCATCTGAAAGGATTCACACAGTTCAGAAAGCCTGTGCAGACAGTGGCAGGGAAATAACCACATCTGCACTTGTTTTCGGTGTGTATCACCATGGCAACCGATGTCCTGGGATGAATTAACGACAACTGCCACTAACAGCCATGCATGTTGGGTAATTTAACACCTGACCCCTTCATATGTCCATCTAGATATAGATATACCTATGATGTGTTACATTTGTTTGAGGAGATTCTGGCGTTGGTATGTTGGACAGCTGTATCTCCTCATGCATGAGAGTATTCCCCCCTGTCCCCCCCCCACTGTGAGAATGTAATAGGCCTGTCAGCAGGACTGCCACATCCCATTTGACGGCTCAGACCGCAGCATCGCACATCTGCTGCTGCAGGACCACACAGGTAAACACATCTCAGATAGACACGCGAGCGACTGTGCCGGGGTCAGAGCAGATTTGTCCGAATATTCTGCTCTCACCAGATGATGGTTGAGATGATTGACCTGTATCTACCGTGTCCATCCATCTGTATGGGAACCATGGGGGGGGAATAGTCGGCAACCTAAATGATTAAATATTGGAGTTGACTGGGGTTGTGAGGACGACATCCCCCTATGTTTCCGTGGTGGTGATGTTAGAAACATGCAAACAAACTAAATAAACTGTATTTCTTTGTGGGCTACAGTGTGTGGACAGATTAATCCTCAACTGGAACAGTAACTGGGCAGCTCCTCAGATAACACCGGGCACCGAGCCCACTGTTGTGTTGTGAGTTTGCAAGAAAAACTGTTTGAAGTGTTGGGCCCACTGGAATTTGTTTTTTTGACTTTCTCCCAAGAAACATGAAAAATAATCCCTCTTCTTGAGAACTGCCCGAGAGCAAAGAGCTTTGAAGGAGCATTAAGCTAAACTGTGGCTTTTGTATCAACATCGATCAACAAATGATCAGCAGTAAAAAAAGACTGGGCTCACAGCTCACACACATATTGTGCTTTAACGAGGGGTTATGTGCCATTGGACAGAGCCGGAGCTTTCAATGACAGATATAAGAGTTGTATCAATCTTCTCATCTAACTCTTGGCAAATGAAAACGATAAATTCTCCCAAAATATCATGCTATTCTTATAAATAGTTAAAAACAGGAGGGTGGGTGCGTTTGCCAGAAGAACTTTGGGGACCAGAAATTGAACTAAAAAGGAAAAAACTCATTAGCCCTCGAGACATTACTATTGATTCACTGCTCATTCATTATATTGATTAACAACCCCATTTACACTCTTTAAATACTGTGGGTTGTGTATTGTATTTGTACAACGTATTCAGCGTAACGAGAAAGTTGGCATTCATTGACACTGTGAGGTCTTTTTCTCTCCGTGTGAAAGGGCAAAAAAAAAAAACAGGGCTATTGAATTTGAGTAAAATAGATATTCTCTGCTGCTGATACTCTATAATGACGGGAAATGAAACTTGGACGATCCCTGAGGGGAAACTGGAAGGTCGATAGCCAATACCAGCGCACGGCTCCATCTGTACGTCATTGGGTCATCGACATGTTGCAGCTTTCTATGCAGTGCGAAATAAAAGCTAAATCAGTTCCGAAGATGTTTTCTATAAAAGGAACAGTTTCACATTTTAGCATATATACTTGTTTGTTTTGATGCTAAAAATTAGATGACAGGACACCACTCTCTTGACTGGATGGTAAGTGCATTGCGGATGTTTTAAGGATGCGCAGGGAACTAAACTAAACCAGATGAAAAGGTGTAAATTGGTGAGGTACAAGTGTAGAAGTGCTAGTAAGTTATGCTAACTGTTCACACCAATGTTTAAGCTAAGCTATGCTAGCTACAGGTGGAACTGTTGTGTTCATTTGCTGTGGGAGATACAAAGTGGCTAATGCTAACGCAGTACTCTGGCAAACCACAACAACAATCCCTCCGACAGGAGAACTAAACATAACAGCTACATATGGACTTGGTTTTGTCTTGGACCACGATACGGACATTCATACTCTGTCTGAAAATATGATGACTCATCTGTTTGTGTTCACGTTATTCATAAGAAATGACCAGAAAGGAGGCACATGTTCACGTCTCCCAAGTTTCCCACAAGGCCGCGGCCAACACTTGATCTGTCCGTCCATCACTCATCACTGGAGACGTCTCCTAACCTGAATCTTGTTTCCATGTAAATACTTGTGTCTCCCACGGATACTTGTTCGCTGATGAATCTTTCGCTGTCTGCTTCCGTCTCAGTCACTTTCTCGCCTTCTCCATTTTTTGCTCTCCACCGTGCAAGAGAATTATACATTCCCTTTCACAACTTTTTTTTTTTTTCCATCTCAGTTGCTATTCTTCTCCTACTCGCCAATCGCACACACACACACACGCAAACACCCCCCAAAAGAGCACGCACACACACACACACACACACACACATCCATGCGCTGCCAAGTCACATTCACACACAGCTGCATGCAATTACCCTCCGCACAAAAAAAGGTATTCAAACCATGAGACTCTCCGGCCCGCGCCATTTATCAGATCTATCGAAATAGCTCGTCCATGAATGTCTATAAACCTGCCAAGTGTGTGTCTGCGAGCGTGTGTGCATGCGTACAGCGGCGAGAGGCATCCAGCTTACGATGCACCGGAGGGTCGAAAGCTGTCTCAGCGCTGCAAAGAAAAAATCAAAACGGCTTGTTTCCTCTCTTGTCTACATCAATCTCACTCCTCTCGTCGCCTCCGTCTGTCCTGGATTTCCTCAGATTCTGGCGTACTTGTCACACTCACAGCTGCAGACGTGTAGGCTGTTCTTGTTTTGATATCACTCAGGACACACAAAGGACACATTAACCGGAAAACACTGAGGCTGAAACGCACACGTACGCATTTTTCCAAGTATTTGTACGAGGAATTTGAGCGATGTGAACTAGCTGCGCTTCTGCAACTATTTCTAGCCAGTTGTTAAAAAACGCAAGAGGCCAAATTACATCAAACATAGTCAAAGTCAACTTTATTGTTAATTCTGTGTACAGGAAATAGACGGGATTGAGATGCAGTTTGTTTGATGCTGTTCCTCTCTGATCCCCCGGTGTTAACATATAAATAGATAGAACATATAAGTACGCAACATAATACGTACTCAAAACATAGTACACAATACAACAAAGTACTATTTAGGCCGGCTTCTTTTATTGCATGTCATCGGCACAGGTTGAGTTAACAACTGCTCTAACAGAGCTCTCCGCGTGGAATTGGAAAGGGAGACGCTCATTCAATCTAGAAGGTTATTGCATGAGAGGCAATTAATTTACCCCAATTATGCCTACAGAGGAAGAATCACCCAGTGGCTTATGGGACTTGAGCTTTCAACCTCTGTCCTTCAGAGACCATTTGTTGGTAGCTATCCACAGATATCATCAGAGAAGCAAAGCTGCGTGATTTAACAGCCGGGAACATGATGGAGTCTGCTGTATATCGTGGTTTTGTTTTTCCAGCTATTTGTACAAAAGAGCTGCTTTCTCCAGTTTGTCCTTGAAAACACACACAGTCACAGACGGCCTCTCAGGCCAGTTCCCTGCTGATAAGCAGCCCTGAGCGGACACAATCATCCTCAAGCAACAAGCGATTCAGTCATGTTTCTTTGAATGCAGAGATATAGAAAATCTCCTGTTTTCAGAATTAGTAATTCATGCTTTGATGCCCACATTACTGTGATAGTCTCATCCTTTTTTTACACGTTTTATGTCTCAACATTATTCAAATTAGAAGAATTGCAAGGGAAAAGTAAATAGAACAGCAGAAACAAAAGATCTGTTCAACAATACGGATGACGACGTAGCAGAGGGACAGTTTTCCTGAATCCAGTATTTTGTAATGGCCTTTACACTCTGAAGTGTAAAGGACACGTCCAAAAGACAGGGATGTGAATGTGGTACCGATTCCTTTCAGAAAGCCTGAACACAGGGACAAGACCAAAAAACCAGGAGCATGATCAACTGTTCTTTCTCCACATTCCCTTCAGCAGCAGAACACTGCCAGTTTGTTTAGACTTCTGGTTGGGACTGATAAAAAAAAAAAAAAAGAAGCGAATCAAGTTTTTCCAACAGAAGTCTCTCCAGGACGACTGTGTTTCCCAGGCATGCAGCCACATGTCTTCAGTTATTTCAGCGTCCAGCTCTGTTCCCCATTGTTGTTGCATTTCATTGTAATTTGGTGCTATGGTGTAACTTACTAAAGGAAAAAAGCATCGGTAAATACATCAAAAACGAAGAGTGGTATTTGTGTAAACTTCCCAAATCCTTGATGAGTGACACGTACCAGTGGAAACTATATTCTGCAGTGAATTCACGTGTGGGAAGAAATGAAATGTCACAACCTGAGTTTTGTCCATGAATAAACCCCATTTGTTTCCAGCCTTTTTATGAGTAGAGGCCTAATCCTGGGTTCATGGTTATGACCAGTGCATCATCTGCATAGAAACACACTTTAATTCTGTCTCTTGTCATTGTGCTGAGGCCTGAGGTTCAGCGAATGCGTTGGAAAGTCTCAGAGCTCCACAGGGTAGCAGACTTTTGTCTGGTACCAAAAGATGCCACATATAAAAACCGATGCTTAAATCCATTAACTGACTAATTGCAACTCTAAGATCCGAAAAAGAAAGTGTTTGTTTTAAGAAATATGTAGCTCCAAGACCTACCATATAATTTTAACTGCTATGAGCCGTTCACCCCTTGCAAAGTTGTTCCTTAAGAGGCAACTGTGCCTCCAGGCTTTGGAATGAATAAAGTCATTACTTGGGTAAAACCATCGTCTTCTTTTAAGTCACTTCCGAAAAAAGTGTTCTTAATTCTAGCTTTCGTGTCATTATTTTTTGTGCTTTTAGTCTTGGTCTGGATTGTGGTCGCTCGGAGTTTTTACAAACCAAGCGAAGCACAAACTTAATTATGTGGACGAGCCTTTCACTGGAGGGCTTTGACCTGCATCATCGCTTTTGCTCCGCTCAAAGAAGCTGCTCTCCACCTTGTCTGGCTGATGCACAAATGACAAAAAGAGCAGAAGCTTTTCGGCACCATCTCACAATTCAAGGGGAAGTAGGTGATATAAATAAGGAGTCACAGGTGTGCTGTGGGCGCCATTTATTTGTGTGCAGTTTTCTGCAGTCTTATTTCACAGAGTTGCACTTTGCATAGCTACAGCACCTGCAAGAGCATGACAGTGACCCGATGCGTTCAGGGGAAACAAGCGGCTCTGCCCCCGATTCACACTCAGCGACTTGTAAACCCAAAGTCGCTCTTACCGGCACGACGCTGGAACGGAGCGCGGGGTGCAGGGTCGTTTAAAGAGGAAAAACAAGGACACAGCTAAGTTATAATGATCATTTCTCAGTCTCGCACAAACACAAGCACGACGGGAACGTGCACACACACACAGACGCATAAACACACGCGCTGGCGTTCACGCACAGCACGCAGCCCGACGTCTCCGACATTACACTTCCCCTCACTTGCAGGAAGAAAGACGCCTCTGAAGGAAAAGTGCAGACAAACAAGGGCCAATTACAGACCAACATACAAATCTATGGGCAGCCACATCGAGGCCGAGTGGAGACAATCATGCGGAGCGCACACAGATTGTGAGCACGCTGTGTTATTATATATGCAAACAGGCCTGCAGTTTTTACACATACTATAAATACATGGCAGGGCAAGGCCATAAACGCCACCGACGATGCATGGAAATACATCCTGTAAGACACCGATCATGCAGAGCTCGTAAACAACAGAGTCGTTACCTAACTGGGGTCATTTCTACGGTTATTAAGGACACAACAAGACTGTGTTTGTGTAAAAAACCAAGACACTGTTGATTTAAAAGTTTTCAGCAACACACAGAGCTGTGTCGGTACGGGCCGCAGACAGTTATGTAAGAAAGGAGTGGAGACAAAGAGAGAAAGCAAAGGGGGTCGTGTTACACCGTGAATTAAACCATTAGCAGCCCCAGTGCTTCAGAACATCCTGGTAAAAGAAGAGGTGGACAAGGACTGAAAGGTATTTACGAAGCCGTCTGGATCACAGGGCACTACTGTGTGTAATGTGACCATGTGGTTTAGAGAAGTTTAAACTCTGTAAAAAAGAAGCAAAGCAGCTGCAAACTCAGGGTCAAACTGTGAAAATCAACCGGGTATGTAAAGGAAAATCTTACAATTTGCATGCATTGCTCTGTCTCTCGCTCCTCATATTTATTTGATCTCTCTCACGCACAAACACAAACACAGACGCAGGCCCGCCCGACCGCAGGCTCCCCGTCCTCCCTATCCTCCCCTAACCCCCGGTTAGGGGAGGATAGGGAGACGGGGAGCCGCGTGGGAAACTCCCACAGCCGACACTCATCTGAAATGATTTTTGTTTCACAGTTTCTGCGACGACACAGTAACGAGCGGTACGACACCGAGCTCTGCACTGATTCATTCTCAACACACAGGCAGTGGAGGGCTGCACATGGTCTGATCAACAAGTCACTTCCTCTTCCGATATTTGCATTTTTAAAAGCATCGTGTGTGATTTTTAATCCCCTGTGATGAAGCTTCCTGGTAGTTAATTTGTTTATCACTGTATAACTTCCCGATCCATCTGTTTGAGTACGTGAACTTCTTTCTTATAAATCCATCTGCTGATTATTTTCTTGATTAACCGTTTGACCTTTTTTGGTGCAGATATAAATGCAAATAACAATATAAGTATGTCACATAGTACATGTATATTTATATTATGCTAAATGTAATATATAAATATGATAAATAATTTGCCCCTCTGTTGGAGTTTGGTGGCAGAATATCAAGATAAAACATACTGCCTCGAAAAGTTCATGAAACATCTTTTGTTTCTTCTTAATGGTCACTTATCTTGAGTATTTCCACTAACGGTAAATATTACGTTTATGCAAAAAGCTTTTGTAAAAAGTGATGTTATCTTTTTTCCACTGTTATTTACAAGTCACACGACTTATCAATGGATTATAAGTAAAAGCATTAATATTTATGCTATTATGCTATGAAATCAAAACTATGAAATCAATATTTCTATTTGTATTAGTATACATTTATAAGTTCGTGTGAATGACAATGAAAACACTTGAGCAAGGCATCAGTAGATAGTTGTAGATTAAATGAATGCCGTGTTTGATATGGTTGTTATTTAGGATTAAATACGAGACGCATCATGAGTCTCATGGCTGATGAACATTATGGTCATCGTTTTGTCCGGCATCACGCACATTGTTGGCAGAGATCTTTACAAAGTGTGATATCGAATGAACCACAACAAATCATCAAGCTGCAGATTGCTGTTTGCGGTCGGCTCAGATTGGTTTCGCCGCACCGAGCTGCGCGGGACCCTCGGCCCTGTCATGTGGTTGCGTTTATGCCTGTAGGAATGCGGCAAATCACATAACAGGCTAATTTTAGCCTGAATCTGTTGAGACAGACAAAGGTCCATTTGAGTCACCACCCCGGCCCGACCCCACTCGTGTCCCCCGCTGGATTACAGAGTGCTTTCTTTAAAGTTTACGAGTATTCAGAGTGTGTGTGTGTGTGTGTGTGTGTGTGTGTCCTCTGTGCTCCATCTTTCAACAGTAACGGAGCATTAATGTTTGAAGACTTTTCTAATTTGCTCATTTTTAATGGCTGTCGCTGCAGGGGTTGTATTTACTTATTTCTACTTCTAAGATCAACAGAATATGTCATTTCCCCAGCGGTGCCCAAACTGCTTCGTGTTTTCTAATAGCTGTGTTGCACTTCCCATCCTGTGGGGACATGTTGACTAATGATGTCACTAATTGAACATTATGCGTCTTAACATGAGGGACGATGCGAGTTTATACTTTTGTAAATGCAATCGTCTAAGTACTAAACCTTTATAGAAATCTTGTTTAAGGGATATCAGTGATTTCTGATTCATAATAAATTATTTTAGAACTTATTTGAGAACTAAACTTACTGTCACCTACATGCACAGTGAGGACAGAACACAGACGGTATATAAAGATGGACGACACGTCTCCACGACCAAGAGATGAAGCCAAAACAAACGCTGCCATCTTGCACCAATGACGTCATTTGGAGCCAGAGTCTGCGGCACACCGATCTTTGGATGGAGCCGAGGTATCGACGTCCAACCAACACAAGGTTAAAAGTATCTTTATTATCCCAGAGGGGCGATAAGTTGTGCAGCTGAAACCACAAACAGTGAAACCGCATAATAACAATAAAACATTCACCAACTGTACAAATACATCACAACGAGTCATTTAAGAGGCTGATGGCCGCAGGAATAAATGACTTTTTAAAAATCCATTAGTTCTGCATCTGGGCAGATTGAAGCAACAAGAACTCACTCGACAGCGGGTTTTACACTGGAGCTGCTTTCAGATATGCACTGGACGCAAATGTCCGAGTGAGACACGCCGCAGTTTCTACAGACTTTATCCGCTTGGCCTCCTCGTATGATGTCAGCAGAGATCCAGGGGAAGTCGATGTGTCTACAAATAAAAACTCAACTCGTATCGACTTCACTCTCTCTGGCTGTCGTGCCCTAGTTTCCCCACAGGGGTCATTAAAGTTTCATCTCGTGCCAATTTGTCCGAAGAAGGTTTTTTGAAATGTTTTCACACACGGAGACTGAGTCGCCGATTGGTCACGTTCTCGTCACAGTGACATGTCAGTGAGATTAAAATGCACAAACAGCATCAAGCCACGTTGATTCTGCTCATTGCGTCGTCTAATGTCAGTGCGTGTGTGTGTGTGTGTGTGTTTATCTTCATGTCGTGGGGATTTCCCTCCTCCTCCCTCGCTCTACCATCCTTCTTCTTCTTCCTCTCCAGCTCGTCGATCCCACCCTCTTCTCACTTCCCCTCTCATTTAACCCGCCACCATCGTCGTCCTCCCCGAGCCCCGCAGCCTCTCTCCGACGCTCGCCTCCATTCACTCGCTCTTCCCTCGCTGCCTTTTCTAATTAACGACAGAGGAGCAGAAACACCCACGAGAGATTTCCAGGGAAGACGTTCCCGCTTAGCTCAGAGACAAAGAACCCGAACCTCTCAAAACACACTCACACACGGCGAGGCTCATAAAATATACATGTACACATGGATAGCTCTGTACAGTACTTTTACCGAGTACATACAGTATGACCTACTTCAGCACAGGGGCGAACCAGGAAGTGAAATACTTCAATTCTAAGGCCACAACCGTACATTTTCATTTGGAAACGAATCCTCTCTGCTCCGGGTAGAAAGTTCGTAAACGCTGCTGGTCCGATTTAGTTTGAAAACTAAAATGCAGAAGTATGGATGCAGCCTCAGCTTTACTCTAAACATGAAACACTGGCTGACACCTCCTCTGTAGCACAGATCTACAGAGGAGCTGTTGCCATCTAGATCCATATTAGTGATTGATTGTGAGACAGCTAGAGCAAACACACCTAAGCAGTAAACACAATCAATCACAATCTTTACTATAGATCATCCACAATCTCACACTCTCTCACCCCCCCCCCACCGCTAACACCCTGACTGTCGTTAATATGAGTTTCTGCCGAGGCTGCAGCGCGGCCGCCTCAGTTCACTGTGTCGAAGTCCCCGGGTCGCTGTCAGGTTAACAGCGGGTGTGAGAGTTGTCACAGTCGGTGGTGTAAATTTGATAAGAGAATTAGTGGAAGGTCAGCGAACCACATCTTTTGTTTCTGGTGCAGCAGCAGCAGCAGCAGCAGCGTGACGCGGCAACAATGTGAGGTGACATTGCACAACCAGGTCCTGGAACGCACCCGACAAGCCGATTATCTAATCAGGATTAGGAGATCGAGGGCAAACGTTCGCCTTACGTCACTCCAGCCAGACATTGGACAGACAGTCCTCGAGTCACAAGCTGCTTTACTTAAAGATCACGGCTCTAAACGGTTGTATTTTACAGTATCGGTCAGGGTAAGGTGGCTGTAACTTCTAGGGATTAAGGCCTTAGACGATTCCACACCTCATGATCGCCACTGCAGAAAGAGTTGTGTCCCGTATGTAGCAGGGTGGAAAGGTCAAGTGGTGGATGGGTGTGTAGAGCTCAATGTGGGAGCCTGAGGTTTGCTGTCACAGACCTGCAATTAACATTTTCCTATCTGATTTACTCTGACCTCAATCATCATTAAAATAAACCAAGTGTTTTTGTTGCCAAACTTTAACAAGAATAGTTTGACGTTTTGAAAAAAAATTGTTTGACTGGGTTTACGGAGGAGAGACGATCGAGTTATTTGCCATAATTACAACTACAATGATGCTCAGAGAGTGAATACCTCCTCCAGGGCTAACACTCTACTGCTCCATGCAACTAATGGGTTCTTCCATGGGTTTAGTGTTGAATCCTGCAAACGACAATGAAAACATAACCTACGTGGCAGAGGTAATCGCAACTTTTCCCAAAACATTGTTATTGGATTTATAATCTGGAGTTTTGCTAAATCGTCCAAAAGGGTTGCTGTGATGTTCACTCTCTTCTGTCACGAATCAAAATGTTGTTCCGCTGCTGCTGCATGAAAACACATGTCAAAGCAGTTCAGCATTAAACAGGCTCCTTTCATGGCGAAGACGGGAGAATGAAAAGAAAAGAAAAGATAAATAGAATGTTATTCATTAGTAAGAGTTTCTTAAACAACTGCAGTGTAATTGGGCTGCGGGGGGGGGATTTGTATAATCTTATTTATACTTGAACTTCAGCATTATTGATTTTTCTCAACCAAATTACGGCTGTTTGTTTACCTCCTGGCTCCCGGTGTGTGACAGGATGTGAATCAGCAGATAATAATCTAATTTCTTAGCATATAAAAATCTTAATTACAGTAAATATCACAGGTGAGGTCTGCCAAATTTGTTTGGAAGCATTTGGATTCGGTGCCATGAGATGAAACGCTGACTCGGCGTGCGATTGTTTTGAGCGTTGGTGGGAAAGTACAGCAGCTACAGCAGAACATCCGTTTCTGATGACACGACCGTGTTGGGATTCCAGACGCACGCTGAGTCCAAACCTGCAGACAGAGAGTAAACCGCTCTGACCGGAGCGTATTAACAGCTCAGGACCGTTTGGCCCCGACCAGGACAAAGGTGTGTGTGGTATGAAAGCGTTCTCGATATCATGCGATAAACTTCCATCTGCTGCACATGGCTCTGCTGGCAGACGCCTGCAGCATGTGTTGGATTCCTCTTGACTTAAAGTCGGAATGTGCTGCAGTGGGAGAATGTGAGTGGGTGCAGAGATGTCTGGTTAAATGTCTGAGCGTGCTCCCAGACAGAGAAGGTTAGCAGGGCTCAGCTTTACCGCTATAGGCAACGTACTGTGACCAGCGGACACACCCACCCACACACACACACAGAGATAACTGCTGTGTCACCATCTCAGGCAAACACACTGTTGTTATTTAACACCTGGTGGCAGTAAGAAGTGAACTCTGACACTCAAACACAGAGGGAAACAGATTTCTTCGTTATCTACATTGTTATCAAACTTCTCCTGTTTTTCTCAGTAACAAGGTTCACTTGGTTCATCATCTCTCCTCAGCTCATTGATTTTATAGACGTTTTTCAGTGGTGAGCGTGGGATCCGCGAGCTTCATCACCTCTGCATTTTCAGAAAGAGCGATAAGTCCACAGTCGTGCAGGAAGGTGTAAAGTTGATTACACAGCAGAAAACTGGATTCAAAAAACTGAAAAACAACTTCGCTAACGTCGCCTCTTTATCACTAAGAGGGAAATCATTAGTTTAGCCGAAGTATGGTGCCGAAGCAAAGTTCTTACAAATATGTGTTATTCCACAGCTGCAAATATCTTTTTTCAGTAAGTTTATTATTTAGCCTCGTTAAAATCCATGATGCATTATCGGTGAGGGTCATGGGGGATGGAGCTGGAGCCAATCCCAGCCGACACTGGTCGAGAGGTGGGGAACGACCATGGACAGTGATGTATTATATTTTGTTGTCATTATTCTTTAATGTCATCGTAAAGCTGGTGCCGTTATTTTCAAAGGTATCCTGAGAAAAACGGTGGAAACTAAAAGGGAATTTAAGCTCTAAGCAAAGTCAATAGGATCAATCCTCTGGGGACCGAGAACATATTGTACCACACTTCGTAGTCGTCCATCCAACAGTAGGTCTCAAAGAGGTTGTGAGACCAACCCGAAAAAACTGAGCACAAACACACCACACATGCAGCAATGAATACAAAAAGAATGGTATTCTGTTCTATATCGGGCTTCTGAATCAGCAGCAAAACATCCTCGAGACAGCAACACACACACACACACACACACACACACACACACACACGACACACACACACACACACACACACACACACACACACACACACACACAGTCACACACACACACACAGTCACACAGTCACACACAGCCTCTCTCACGCACCCTGTGCCCCGCCGACCCCTCAGATTCACCCCCAGCGGTTGTCTGGGAGACGCAGAAGGGACAGTACAGCTTGTCTAGTTCTGCCCAATTCAGAACGGGCCAGGAAGTGGCAGCTGATGCCAACAGACCTTTCTAATAAGAAGAGAGACACATACACAGGAACACACTCACACACACACACACAGTCACAAAGGTATGAATGCATGCTCATTCACGTGCACTCTCACTTGCACACTCATCGTCCTGGAAAAAATGTGACTCAGCAAAGACTCACAGGGACACCGAGCAGAAGATGGATGGTATCATTCACTAATTTTGCAAACTGCAACAAAACACGTGTCCTGAGTCGAGTAACTAAGAGTTTTAATGTTTTCTCAAAAGACGGGGGGGGGGGGGTTCGGTACAGGTATCGGAATGTACCGATATGAAAACAGAATAGAATAAACAGAATAAACAATGCAGAAGTTTAGTTCCTTGATTCATGTTCTATATATTTGGTTGTATTCATGTTTCATTTTGAAAGTTTATGGTAAAACTGTAAAAATATCAAACCTCAATTACATTTCTTTGTCATAAGGGTTTGATAATGACATCTAAGATTTATTGCCCATTTATATATATATATATTGGAAAATATGTTAGTGTCTACATATATTTTAAGTGTATGTTTGTTTTGTTTTTTTACGTCATATTGTTATTGGACATTTTTCAAACCCTAATATCATATTAGCATTGACCTCCAAAACTCCAAATCCTCGGGCTCCAATGTGAACCGCTGAAATGAGGAGATTGACAGGTGATAAGAGCGACCTTCCTCCGACTCACGTAGACATGCAGATGCCTAAATCCATGACTCAGCACGTAACTAAGATTTTGTGTAAGTTGTCAATGATGACTGTGCAGAAGAAGAAAAAAATAATCCTCCACCTCCTGCGGCTCTGATTACTGACAGAGGTTTTGTTTAGAGAAGGATTGTGGGTGAAGGTCGGCTGCGATTCTACAATTTCAAACCGGTGGCTCACTCTGCACTTTCTCTCTCCCTCTCTCTCTCCCTCTCTCTCCCTCTCTCTCTCTCTCCTTTCTTTTCTCCTCCTATCGTCCTCCTCTTCCCTTCTTCCTCCCCTCCTGCCTGCTCAGCCTTCCATGAACATCCTGCATGCTAACTAACTCAGCGGCTCCGGGCGGCAACCAAGCGTTCATTGAGCAGGCGAACATTTACCGATCCCGCAATCATCAGGCCGGGGAACACAATTTGTAATTTAATTGAGGCTGCGTGGCTTGTGTAGTGTGTGTAGTGTGTTAGTGTGTTAGTGTGTGTAGTGTGTGTAGTGTGTGTAGTGTGTGTAGTGTGTGTAGTGTGTGTAGTGTGTGTGTTTGCAGGCCCCTCTGCGTTGCGCTGCCCTCCCCCGCTTCTTGTTGACAGGGGTAGCTATTATCACAACCAGGCAGATGTGTGAGGGCCACGGATGACAAAGTGACAGGCAGTGAGAAGGACGTGAGAGATGGAGTGAAATGCAGCACGGAGCAGCGAGCCGAGAGATGGAGAGAGAGAGAGAAAGAAGAGGAGAGAAAGAAGAGGAGAGAGAGAGATAGAGAGATTTTAATTTCCTCTCCCTGGACCATCGGCTGGTGTCTGTGGAGCGCCAGGAAATCTGATACACACTGATACTCATTTATTTACCTGTAGTGCTGCACTATGACCTTCAGGAGGATCGTTTTTTAAATTCAAGCCCAATTTAGTCAAACAAAGAAATTAATTATCAAAGAAAGAAAAGATAATCACTCTCAATTGATTGATTTGCTGTTTTATATGGTTTTAAATCAAATACTTATACGTCTGAGACTGTTGTTCGACCAAAACAAGCGATAAAGCAAAATATACACAGGGACATTATTTGAAATGTCTGACATTTAATCGACTGAACAATTAATTGATTAGTTGAATATTAGATTAATCATTGAATAACATATCATTGGTTCCTGTAAATAGTTAGGGCATTAAAAAGAACCCTGAATTAGGAGACTGTGGAACTGCAGTTGTTTAATTCTATTCTCTTTTCATTCTTTCCTCTCTATTTTCTAGATTTCTAGATTATCACGTCCTCACTGACTTATATCCTTGAAAAAAATCTCTTTGTGTTTCCTTTTGTGCACTTGGTAAAACACTAATTAATTCAAGGACCCATTTGTTCTTCCTGCAGCGTCTGAGCCGCCTGTTCACGTCTTCCACCGAGTAAAAATATTGCTGGTATGAACAGGGAAATTGCCGCTGTAATCAATTCTTTTGTCACTCAAATTAACGAGTGTTAAGTTCCTGCCTCGCCAGCGAGCGGAGCAGAGCAATTCCTCACACTCTGCATGACAGCATGAGGACTTTAAAAGAAGGAGAGAAGCCGAGAGTGCTGGAGGTAACGTGAAGGAAAACTCCATCTCCCCTCCTTCCTGCACAGCCCTTGTTTCATCCATTACAGTGTAGGCAGGCCCATGCACCACACAGTTACCCAGGTGATTCATTGGCAGCGAGGGAGGCTGCCTGAGAGGACTCCTCCATAACGGATCGATAGAATCCTGTGCTGAGCAGTGACTTAACTCCCACATGGCCCTGCAGGAGGAGAGGAGGTAGAGCCCTGTGGATTGTGGCAGATCGCTGAAGGATTGCTGCCATTCACTGTTGCTGGATCAGTGTTTAGTCGCGTTTACGTGTAGTGACACTTGACTTCTTAAACTTTTTTTTCCCGATTAACACAATTAAACATTACAATTTGACCTAAGTAACATTAAAAGCCGTTGAAACCTCCCACAAACAGGTTATATACAATTTCCCCATATTCGTAATAAATCAAATATGATTCATATTGCTGCTGACAGGGACAAACACATTGGGCCTGTATGTGATATGGGAACAGCCCTGCAGCGAGTCTCGGGTCAGGGACGGTCAGGGGGACACATGGTGGGACCTGCTGGGGCCCGGTCGTAGCCGTGAAGGTGCCCCTCCGTGCCATCAACAGACGGTAAGATCTGTTGACCCGGTAAGGTCCGGCAAACACACCTCAGCAAGCAGAGCACAGAGATGTGGTCTGACTGCTCCCACTGAGAGGTGGTGGCAGATGACAGTTGGGACGTGTGTGGTTACTGGTGTGTGTTACTGAATGTGTTGGTGTCTGAGGGCTGGAGGAGGCCAGGGAGGGAGGGAGGGAGGGAGGGAGGGAGGGAGGGAGGGAGGGAGAGAGAGAGAGAGACAGAGAGAGAGATGGGGATGACAGATCATTTGTGAAAGCTCCATTCATTTGTGAAAATGGCCGGGATGCCAGTCACTATCAGCGTGTCTGTGATGGCTGTCTGAGACGGGGAAACTGCAATCTGCGGTTCAGAATTTTTACTTTAGGAATGAGAGAAAGAAAGAGCAACTGAGACCATTACCATAATGACTCTGTCATCTCTACATCCCTCTATCAACGACCACACATCTCTCTATTCCCCCCCACTGTCTCTTCCCCTCATCTACGAATATCAGCTGTTTCTGCAGCACACAGAAATATATACAAGTCATTCCATCTCATGTCGAGTGTTGAACTCCCAGCGGGGCTGAGATAAGTTCAACTGCTTCCATCATATCAACTTAAGTAAAGAATTGGCCTTGGAAGTCGAAAGATATCGATACCTGCCTGGAAAACACTGCGACTGTCAAACCTTCAAATATGAAGCTACAGCAAGAATCATTACTCACACCTTCGTTTATCGGTGTAAACTTTTCAAAGTGATGGAAAGTTGTTGACCCTTGTTTCCAGTCTTCGTGCCGCCTCTTTCGCAGAACGCGGTCTACAAGTCCCACGAAAGGAAGTGGTTAAACCGAAATGAGAAAGTTTGATCTACAGATGATTTCCGATATTTGCGCCCACCAGTTTCCCCCCCACCCACTTACCGCCCTCACCTAGCAACAGAGCTGCACAAGGACATGACAAGAAAGGTTAATACCCCTTGTTTAGTTTTTTTTTTAAACGTGTACCAGAAGCAGTTTGGTTGAGTTGGAGCAAAAGTGTAAGAATCCGACATGAGGAGTCTAAATGGAACAGTCGAGTCTCTCCGCTGTGAACGCGATCGTCTTCCTCTGACGGATGCAGCCCTTGAATTGAGAGACAGATATAATATTTGGTGAATCATACCCCCATGGAATCCAAAATCTTGCAACCTAAAATATAAACTTTGCTGAAACTGTAAAGATTCCACTTCACTCAACACCCGCCTGTTTATTATCACAGACTGGGATGACAGACAGCTAAAGGTATGAAGGGCGGTTTGATAACGTTTTCAAACAGAAAGGAAGGTCGACCTCTCTCTCTCTGCGAAACGGAAATATCCCCGACATTTAAGCAACGCCTGCACATTATGGGCTGCTTCAAATGTAGTGTGTAAACACTGCAGAGTCAATTGTGTGTGTGCGTGTGCGTGTGCGTAGAAAGATGTGCAGGCCCAGAACAGAGATGGACTCTGAGAGGGCAGCGCGGTCAAGTGTATGTTTGAGACGGAGCCTTTTTAAGAGTTTAAGAAAGTCTACAAACAGACGACCCAGGGGACGGATGGAGTGAGAGACAGAAAGAGAGAGGACCGTGACTCAGCTGGAAACATTGGGATGACAGGATGGAGGAACGGGGAGAAACCTGCCAAGAAGAAAGACAGAAAGAGAAAGAAAATGGAGTAATAGAGGAGAAAAGATGGACATTAACGAGACAGGAAACCGTGAGGATGATGAGTCACTGTGGTAAACCCGTGAACACACATGCAAAAACACGTATGCACCCGAAACCACGATGTATAACATGCCATCCTGCAACTCTTATTCTGGAGGCTTTAGTTTGTGATGCTGTTGAACTGTTCTCAGAGATTCTTATAATATTGTATTTATTGTTATTAGCAGGTAGATGTAGACCACGTTACAACCACAATGGACCTGCCGCTGAGTCCCAATAACAGCAGCGCTATTAAAATGTCATTACGTACATTTATGCTAATTAAAAATAATAATTACTTAATTTAGTTTATAAATAGGCTCAATTAACAACTGAGCTCTTTAACATGTTGTCGTCACAGTGAGGGATTTGCACTAGTGGGCTTCACTGGAACATTTGCATCCAATTAGCAAAGCAAATAGAAGAAAAAAAAACATTTCTGCTATTAGCGCCTTGTAAATTAATAAATAAACAGGAAACAGGCACTTTAACAGAAAGTTTTAACCTATAGTTTGAACTTTGCCTCTTGTGATGAAATGTCCACTAGCTTGTTAGCCCAGTCAACTAGACTGTAGAATTATTTGGCCCAGGAGTCGTATCGCGGACTTGCTGCTCTGGGCCATGCGGTGTTCAGCCGGACCATTCGAGCATCAGGACGCCCGTGGTCGAAGGGCAGCATGACGATGCAGATTAGATAATGCGACTGTCTGCCGGTCACAGTGTCACCCTCACACACACAAAGACACACAAAGACACACACACACACACACACACACACACACACACACACACACACACACACACACACACACAGAGGCGGGGGAGCATATCGACAAAATGTCAGTCTCTGTTTTCTGACAACAGGATTTTCTGTAGTTAATCAGAACCAAAAACCACTACGCCTAATTATAGAATCTAAACCATGGGACTCTTCATCATGTCAATAAAGCTCTTTCTGAACAGGAATTTAAATTTGGAACAGGGACAGAGACAGAAAGAGAGCGAGGGGAAAAAAGGAAACGGATTGAAAGAGCTGCAGAAGTGACCTGGTAGAAAATCCATAGCCTGCCTGTTATCTGGACGATAATTGGTTTTCCCCTCTACGCCCCCCCCACCCCTCTCACATCCCTCCTCTTCCTCCTCCTCCTCTTCATCCCTGCCACCACGCCTGCTACACCCCCCATCTCTCTCCTCCAAACCCGCCATCGCTCTTTCTCCCTGCAGGTTCACACAGATGCACACACACACATTCCTGGACGCAGCTACAGGCAGGTAACAAAAAGGCAGCGCAGCAGGAAGTTGCAGTAAATACATCTTCTCCGAATCAGGGCGTCGCAAAATTCAATTCTTGCACTTGAACGTCCCACTGAGCAATGAGACGACGTCACGAGGCTTAGTGTCAACAAATGCCCCTCGCTGTTCCACCAGACACAATGACACACAACAAACGTGCACGCCGTCACAAAGGCGCGGCGTGTGCGCACACGCGCAGCGAGACACAGGCGTGATTAGTGTGAAGCGTGTAATCAGAGAATGGCCTGATTAGCGGGTTACACTACACTGCAAGACAAAGAGACTCATTTACTCATCCACTTCAAAATAAAGAGACAGAAAAACACGGGGTTGTGGGGGCGGAAACGCAGGGGAGAAGCTATAAAAATCATTTTGGCGGTGTGCAGATGCCAGGAAGACAGGGAGCACACACACACACATACATACACACACACACACACACACACACATCCAGACAAAGAGGCAAAGGAATACAAGCGAGCAGACACACAATTAGGGGAGAAAGAGAGACAAGAAGACGAAGGAAAGACGGAAAGACACCGAAGGACAAGACAAAAGAGAGATAACCACGCAAACAAGTATCGTCACACACACAAAGAAAAGGCTGCTGGGTGTGTGGGCTGAAGTCAGCAGGGGGTCTGCTGTGTTCACCAGTTCAAGATTCAAGGGTGCTTACTCAGCAGAGCTCCAGTGTCAGACAAAGACGGAAGGAAAGGGACGAGGGGTGAAGAGGGAAAGGGACGTCCTTATATGAGGGTGAGATTTGTAGAAATACTCATTTTGTACTTTTAGGGTGCGGAAACATCTGGGTTCAGTTTATCAAGAGGTGCCGAGAAGCTGGGCCGACAATTCAATGCATCGGCCCCATGTCCAATAAAAGATGGTTGTTAGGGAAGAGGTGAAAGAGGAAAAAGAGGGAGCAGGGGAGAGAGAAGGGTTGTGGGCAGGTTAGATCTCTAATTTGCAGACCTGTCCCTCGGGGGGGGGGGGGGGGTTGCCAGGTGTGCGAATGTGCATCTTGTCACAGCCCAGAGCCGCAGACACACAACACCCTCACCTTCAGACCTTTCTATCACTCCTTCTCCTCCCCCCCATCGCACACATACACTCATTATTCCTCCACAAGTCTTTCACCTGTCGTCTTTTCCTGCTTCCGTCCTACTCCTATATTTATCGTTTGAAACAAAGACTTCAAAGAGCAGGAGGACAAGAGGGAAAATAGAAAAGAATCAAATCTCTCCCTCTGATTTCTCCCGTCTTAATATGGACAAGAAACGACGCAGCGCAGACGAGTGTAATCACGGCTGAGAAGCCTTGCTGGACACTGATTTGTCTTCCCATCAGTCAAACTAATCTCCAACTTAACCATCATGCATAAAACAATCTGCAGGATAAGTCACAGCCGGCTGCTTCCGGAGCCTCGCCGCTTGTTGGAGGATAAGTGAATTCTGAATTTGGGAGAAGGGGGAAAGTAAAATGAGCCCTTCGTGAATGATAAATTCGCACTTCTTCATTCGGGAGTTTTGGAGGCGGATAAATATTTGATACCGTTTTCTTAAAAAGGACTCGTTCATCACGGAGCCCGCGCCGGCCGGAGTCGAGGATGAGGTGACGGCGAGGCAGACTTATTGGGGCTCATTATGGGGAAGACGGAGCACGCCGGTGATGGAGTTAGAAATGTAACACGGGGGATAGGGGGGGGGGGGGGAATTGTGGCGCCGGATGAGGCACCATCTGCATTTAGAGCGATTTAGGGTCTGAGATATTGAGCTTTTAAGTTTTTTCAGAAAGTAATACAACTTTTTGAGTTTACAGGTCGATAAACTTGACAAATAACTTTTCAGATCTTCAGGTAAACATTTCTATTTGCCCAGAACCGTGGTTTTCATGTCATGAAGACCACAGTGACTGTCAGTCGAACGGGGAGAAAAAGATTTACAGAGAATGTAATACTTCTGGTAACCACAGCTGTTACTTATACTACATATTATCCTGTAGTATAAGTTTTATAATCTCAAAATTCTTGATAATGATCCCTGAAATTTATTCATAATATAAACTCTTCTGCAGAAAGATCTTTGGAGATAATTGTTGTAGTTGTGGATCATTCTAATGTGATTATGCAGATTTAAAATAAAGCTTTCTTCCTGACATTTCAGCCCAAAACAAGGTGATTCTGTTACATAACCAATCGATTTCATCTGAAGCAGTGCAGAGTAGAGACATGACTGTAAATAAGCTCGTCTGAGTAACTGCTGCATCACTGGATCCTACAGGTCTGAGTTATGTGAGCGCAGTGTTGGCGCCATGGAGAGTAAACTACTCTCTTAATACATTAAACCCATACATCCTCATCGTGGTGCTGCATCGAGAGGCCTGTAGCTCTTATTATATACTGAGGGTGAGCACGAGACGGTTACTGAGAGAAAGAGACAACAGGAGGCAATCTGCTGGCAGTGCCTGCTGGGAAACGTGCGTCCCGCGGGAGGCTGTCAGCTCGGGGTAATTCACTTCCTGTTTGCTGTGCACGCACTCCCTCACTGTCAGCACCAAGGAAAAGAAGACGAGTGGGGAATTTAAAACGGCCGTCACGCACACCCTGGCTAGGTATCACACACACAGACACACACACACACACGATGAACTCAGCCCTCAGCTCCATTACTCACTCAGGTAAAGACTGTATCATTGTTACCCACACACCTGTTACAGAAAACACCTGTAAGCAGCCATGTTGTGCGTCAGGAAAACACACACATCGTCTGAATGTGTGTTTAATATTCATGCGGAGTCTCTTTGTGACAAGCAGGGTGGTGTTCAGTCACACACACTAATCTGATGTGATTAGTCGGTGTGTGTGTGTGTGTGAGTTTGCTGCATAGTTGGAGAAAACTCATTGCTCTACACACACATAAAACACACACATGCAGCCCCAAAACTGAAGATGAAAGTGTTTCTGGAGCCTTTTCATCAACGACTGTGTTACACTGCAGTGAAATATGGTTGAAATTTCTCCAGTAGCTCTGCTGGAGAAATATGCCCGATTTTGTTCGTCATGATCCATGAATTAATCACATTTTTTGTTTACAGCAAAACTCTGGAGAATATCTTGATCAACAATTGACTCAGACATTTGCATTCTCACAGAATTTCAGGAGAAAGTACGGAAGTCAGTGCTGGACAAGTTTTCATAATCCTGCTGACAAACAAGCAAACCAAACAAAAATCAAACAAACAGGTGAAAACGTGATCTCCCTGGTGGAGGTAATAAAGCCCTGTTTAAAAGACAAATCCATTTTCCACTGGTAGCAGTCGTCCTAGTGGCTCATTGTTCTATATCCTATAAAAGGATGAGAAATTTGTTCAAACTAAGTTCCTCTGAGAGAAACTGAGCATAAGTACAAAACACTGTCCTGTCAGTTTAATTCCAAAAAGTATCAGGATTTGACTTCAAAAGAGTCCGAACCACCGAACCACCGAAACACACACACACACACACACACACACAGACACAGACACACACTTATATGCATGACTTCCCTCCACCGCCTCGCAGTGTAGCCGCTGCCACAACCAAATAATGACATTAGCATTTCTGGCCCTCTTCTCTCCACATCTTATCTACTTCAAACGCTGCTCTCTATTAACTACAACCATCTCTCACAGAGCAGGGAGCCGGGTGGAATGTGTGTGCGTGTGTGTGTGTGTGTGTGTGTGCGTGTGTGTGTCTTGCGGGGTCACAGCCTTGTAGATTAGTGTGACAGACTGGACGACACACCTCTCCTCCGTCCTCTGGCTGCATGTTGCCTCCGTGTCTCCTCCACTCAGCATCAACGCGTTCGCAGCATGGCCACAACAGGAAGTGGGTAAACTCGACTTGTGTTGAAGCTGACAAACGGGGAAGACACGGTCGTTCCCGGTAACGGTCTCCTGGTAATGGAGTCAGCACATTAACGACATGAATTAGGTCGTTCGTTACATTCATGGCTCTCCACGTCGCTGTGGAACAACTGCTCGACTGTGATTATGTTACAACGTGCAGTAAAAGGCAGCTTTGGAACCAAGTAATCTACTCACATGTATTCAACTACCTCAATAATAATACTTCATCGTACCACACGAGTCTTTAAGCTCCATATCAGTTCTTAACTTGTTTATACTGACACACCTGAAAAGGTCTTTATTTGTGTTTACATTTTACTGGACGTCACAGCGTTGCCACATTTTCTTTTACCAATACATCACTGCCTTTCCGGGGATATCGCCAACGTCATATTTCTCCCCTCGCTGTAGACACCGCCTGGGCAGGGATGATAAATCTCAGGTTGTGGTTGTAAAGATTGGGGGGGGGGGGGGGGGGGGGGCGCTCTGGATTCTCCGAATTCCCCATTTGCCACCGTCAACTAACACCAACGTCGCGTCGAGAGGCATGATGGGTAAAAGATGCTCCCACATGGTGATAACAGATGTAGTGCACCAGGAGATGTGAGTGAGAGAGGCCGACCGAGAGAGAGAGATACAGCGGAGGGAGATAGAGCAGAAGTAAGGGAGCAGAGGGAGGAGAGAATGATAAAGAGCGACAGCGGGGAGCCTGGATCGCCCGTCTCTTGGAGAGGAGCGGAGGGAGGAGAGAGATGATGGAGTGAAGTGATGGAGAGGAAGCCAGAGAGGTATTGACAGAGAATCCAGGGCACCAGATGGACTGAGACAGAGAAGAGAAGAGATTTGAGACTCAGACGAAAAACAAAGATTTAGATTGGAGGGAGGAATAAAGAGGGGGGATTAGAGCGTGTGTGCGTGTGCGTGTGTGTGTGTGTGTGTGTGTGTGTGTGTGTGTGTGTGTGTGTGTGTGTGTGTGTGTGTGTGTGTGTGTGTGTGTGTGTGTGTGTGTGGGCAAGTGTGGAGGTCTCATTTTCTTGGCAGGATGATGCAGCAGAGCTTTGGCCCAGACCCTAATGGAGATGTAAGAAGCCTCTGAGTTTGATCTCACACACACACACACACACACACACTCACACCTTCATTGCCTCTCGATCAGTGTGGCTCCAGACAAACCCGATGCCCTGACGCCACAGTTAAACCCAAACTTAAGAAAACACAACGTGCAAAGGTTCACTGAATGAATCATATACTGCACTCGAGAATATCAAAATAAAAGCCTCTGTTGTGATATAAAACCCTACAGTTCATTATCACTCGCCCCTTATGAGACTCAAATACCAAAATTGAGCTGCACAATCTGAGCACAGGTGCCTGTAAATCCCATCTGCACAAAAATAGATGACACACAGATGCTGATGTGTGTTTGTTCCTCTTAACGTGACCTGCAGTCTCCACAGTGAACGTCTGACCCACTTTAACTGTCCCGCACCACACTGCAAACCAGGCTGGGTTTTTCATCGTCTGATTTGCTGTTGCAGGAGCTGAAGTGCTACTGAAAAAAAAACTGTTTTGCCGGTTCCTCTCTCTCCCTCTCTCCCTCTCTCTCTCCCTCTTGATTGCTCTACACACACCAAAACACACACATGCAGCCCCTTGCTGTGAGCTACAAAGATACATAGCAGCTTACAGACTCCAACACGAGCAGGGGAAGACTTCAGAAAATAAACGCCTGTGAGGATGCCAATTAAATCAGGGAGACCAAACAGGAGCGTGTGTCTCCTCTGGGAGTCACTTCATTCCACTTGAAGGTTGTTTGTGTGCAGAGGAGGGAGGTAAACACACCTAGCTGCCCACACACACACACACACACACACACACACACAGACAGAGAAAGACAAGATGGGCTTCCCCCTGCACATTATTGAACGAGGTGGAGAAGAGGCTTTCAGTCCCCGTCACTCCATCAATGTGCTGTAACACATGCTGCACGTATATATCCTCATTTCCTCTATGACACACTAGTTTCATCATATATACGGATGTGTACGATGACGGGCTGTCATCACAAACTCATTCTCACTGTCAATATGAGTGTAAAGGAGTGTGTGTAAAGGAAAATCCAGACGCTCTGTTATACCTTTATCGGCAGGACGTTAAACATTTCCATCCACCTGACTTCTTGTGCAATTTTCATTTGCATCATAAAAGACCTGATAAAGACGACAGAGCGAAATCAAGAAGCAGAAATATTGTGAAGAAGTGAAGTGGGCGAAGGTAGAAATGTAGGAACGTAAGCAAAGAGAGGATGTGATCAAAGATGACTCTTCATTAAAACTCCTGCTGCACACTGGGCACATGTATACTAACAATCTATTACATGGTCATATTACACTTGTACAATAGAAATCTGGATTTAAGGGACATATTGCACAAACACACATTGAATGAGTCTCAGTACTTCAGTAATCTCTGTTAAACATAATCCCATTGAAACCCATAGTGAGGTAAACAGATTATAAATGTCAGCAGATTAATCGCATTGAATCAGTCCTGGAAGAGAAGAAGATGCAGGGATCAGTGCATCTATAATAAATAAATAAATAAATAAAGAACATCATAAAAATGCATAAAATCTACACAAACCCCAGTATGTGCTTGAGTTGCAATGCATTCTGGTCCATGAAAGCTGCTGTTTGTAGGCAAACATCTGAACAGTCACCGCCATGTTTTATATTCGTTTAGGGAAATGATCAATGTCTTTATACAGGACACCAGCTGCTGGACGTGTCCCAGTGTGCTACTGTTTCATCGCATGACCACACTAATGGCCGCATGTCGGGCTGACTATACGCTGAAGTCATGTGGGGGCCGACCAACATCCCGTCACTATGTAGAGCACAGGTCATCTTCGAGGGAACATGACCCATTAAAGAGCAGTGAGATCATCCAGTATCGATTTTCCACTGTGTTCATGTGCACACCACAGAACTGCAGGGAGAGGGTCGTCTTCTCTACATCCTGTGCTCGTGTGTGTGTGTGGTGTGTGTGTGTGTGTGTGTGTGTGTGTGTGTGTGTGTGTGTGTGTGTGTGTGTGTGTCCATGGTCATGTCCCACTTGGCGGTTTAGTGTGATTCTTTCAGCGAAAAGAGGAATCTCATGACTTAGGAATGCTGCGAATGGCTCAGAGGCCTTAAGATGGGAAACTATGCATTGATTCCAGGAGACCATTCCCATAACATCAGCCCCCCCCCCCCCCCACACACACACACACACCCTGACCTCTCTGTTGACTCACTCATCTGCTAGTAAGTACAAAAACCTCTCAATTAGGAGGTGTGTCGCACATCTGGTCACACAGACACACGTGATTCCAACAGATGTGTGTGTGTGTGTGTGTGTGTGTGTGTGTGTGTGTGTGTGTGTGTGTGTGTGTGTGTGTGTGTGTGTGTGTGTGTGTGTGTGTGTGTGGCCCACCCACTGTTTTACAGACATCTCCTCATGGCCCAGTGTCCTGACCCAATAAAAGCCAAGTGTGTGTAACACAGTAGGCGTAACTCACCGACAACGACAGGCCAAACACCAGAAGAGATATTTCCACCCACGATGCATCTGACTAACCTCAACCTTACCCTCCGTGTTTCTTTATTCTTGAACTTCAGTGTATTGTATCCCAGCGCTGCGCTTTCCCTCCCGACATTTTTCCCACAATGCAACTCGGTGTCATCATTAAAGTTAACTCGGCGTTCTGTAAATAATCACTGTCCTTCAACAAATTACACTGGATCCTGATTCACAAAGCAAACACAATGTGTAACGATGTTTACAGGTTCACAATGTGTGAGATGAGATACACACAGTGATGAGCAGAGCTTATTATTCTCCAACGAGTCGTTTTTTAATCAACACAAACTCATCTGGTGAAGCACAAACATTATCAGACGATAACTTAAGACCACACACTCATTTTTAATCAAGTTTAAAATAACAATATGCAACTTTTCTACTGTAAAATAGCAGCTTCACTGACTCCTCACTCTGAAAAGTCAAATTTATGCTCAACGTTAGATATGAATACGTAAAAACGAAAATAAAAACTTGACCAGACGATGGAGCAAGAGGAAAAGAGAGAGCATCAAAAAACATGAATGTCACAGCAGCTCCTCCAATAGACATTCCAGTGATGTGAACCTCACACAGGAAACATCAGAGCAGCAGCAGGATTCGTCCTCTGGGGACCATGAATGTCTCCACGAGTTCAAACTGATCAAACTGAAACACTGACTGAGCGACGCCAGCAGCAATAAAACTCAGTGACACTATGAAAATTATTACATCTATTATGTGACAGAGCTTCTTCTGCTCTCATAAAAGATTATATGGGAACCAACAGTCGAACATCAGCGTGTGAACGGCTTCAATGATTCCTCATCTGGACCGATTTATTATCAAGGAGGAAATAAAAGGTCCAGAAAACAGAATCACACAATGAGAATAACCTACGGTCTTGACCACTTATTGCAGCCGGTAATCAAATCTGTTAGATATCAAAATACAACATTTTATCAGCCCGTCCAAAGTCAAACAGGCATTTATCGTAGCTGCTGCACTTTCTGTGGCTCTTGCAGGTGAGTGCTGCAGTCGCTTCCTCCGAGTGAAGCCTCGGATCAGAATCTGCATTTTAAATACATCCCCTCACGGAGCCGACTTCCCATGAATTAACCAGAGTTTAAATCACGCTGTCTCTATTTTGAACAAGTTCGCTTCTTGCCCTTTAAGGCCCCTGCAGGAGTCCCCAGACCCCTGTGGTTTCCCAGTGTGTGTGAACCTCTGGCTCCAGTGTCTGTGTGTGTGAGTGACTGGCGTTTCCCCCCCCGCCCCGCCCGCCACCGTGAGACCTCAGCCTGGTTCGTGAGGCTGTGTGCACGAAGGGCCCCGAGGCGGTACTCCTCCCGGTACGCCCTTGCTTTTGATCTCCTTGTCACCTGGCTCGGCCTCGGCACGGGGAGGGAGGGAGGGAGGGGCTGCAGGGGCGGGAGGAGGGGGACAATAACTCCCCCACCAGTTGTTCTCCCAGCAGAAGACTGGTGCGGCTCCAGTTGGGAAACAAAAGGAAGCTTCAAGCAGGTCATTCACCTGCGATAGTAACTCAAATTCCTCAAACAAAGTATAATCTTGATTTGATGGCGTCTTATGAACAGCGGCGTGCGCGGCCACTTCACACGTAACGTGGTGTTTTCAAACGAACACTGATTCACGGGGACAGAGGTCAGAGGTGAAGAGGTGAAATCTGAAGTCACGGTTCCACAGGCCTTTGACACTTTGTCATGTCACAGTAGGAAAAGCAAAGGGAACCAAAACAACGATGGCGGCTACATACAAGTTAGGATAAACTCACTGACCCCCGCTCACGATGTTCTTCTCTGCCATTTAAAGAATCGCTCGATGTAGACTTTATCACCCCCTACTGGCCCGTTGTGCTAATTTGCCCGTATTCGTTTCTGTGTTCTCGTATGTTAGAATATTCCCTTCAAATAAACATCCTCAGCAGCGTAGAGAGAAAACATTTGTAAGATCTGTAATGTACGTTGTTCTGTGAAGAAAGTAAAATATTGCTTTGATCGCGTTGTACAATTTGTTCCGTGCCGTCATATCACATGTAGCATTTTGACACGTCGCAATAGGAAAGGGTTACAACGTGGACATATCCAGCCTCCCCCCCCCCCCCCCCCGCCATCGTGTGACCAGACTGAGCTTTTCAAACGCCACAAATGAAGGATCAGAGCACAACACACGCTAAAAACTGGACTAAACCCACATAGGCTTCTACTGCTGCTACACTGGACTTTGTCTTCCATCATTTGAGCATCCCACCGGTTCCTCGTCATGTGCGTGAAAGCAGCATTAAGACAGCTGTCTGGTGGAGGCATGACGGTGCTGTCTGTTCTTTTTGTGCTCAGAATGCAGAGCCCCCCCCCCCCCCCCCCCCCCTCACTCCACTCAAACCAATCATTGCACCCACAAGGGGCGGCGGGACATGACGACGACCCCTGCTACACTGTCCAGTAATAACAGGACCTATCTGAGGTATGTGCCGGCTGCAGATTAGAACACATGTTGGCCTGCAGCGTTTTAAATAAGCACCTTGCCTCACACAACTGCTGTTGACTTTTCATAACACACTTCCTCTGCGTTCTCTTCCTCCCCCCCTGTGTCGCGGTGCAAAACTATTGTATCTCAGGGACGATGTATGGAAACACCGTCGTGCTGATACAGAGCTGTGTGTATATATATATATATATATATATATAGGGACCAGCCGATGCTGCAGCTGAGGAAGGTGAAGCTGGGATTGGAGTAGTAGTTTCATCACTGGTGCATCGATCTGTATGATGTGGCTAAGTTATATGTGTCACACACACACACACACACACACACACACACACACACACACACACACACACACACACACACACACACACACACACACACACACACACACACACACACACACACACACACACACACACACACACACCTAACTCTAGCCTTAACCGTAGTTACAACTAACCCTAACCTTAACCTGCCCTTTACTTTAACCTAACCCTAACTTAAGCTTTAACCATAGTTACCACTTGCCTAAGCCTTACTCTAACCCTAACCTTACCATAACCATAACCTTAACGTAGCCCTAAACTTTACCTTAACCTAACACTTACCTTAACATAAACTTAACCTTAATCTAAACTTAACCTTAAAACCTGTTTTTCCCATAATGTTCCCACAACATGAGTAATACCTGGACCACTCTCTCTCTCTCTCTCTCTCTCTCTCTCTCTCTCTGTCTCTCTCTCTCTCACTCACACACACACAGTCTCTCTCTCTGTCTCTCTCTCTCTCTCTCTCTCTCTCACCTGAGCAGGTTGGGCAGGGGGATGGAGCCGGACCCGGACCCCAGGATCCCCTTCCTACCACTCAACAGTTTCTCCACCAGGACGACGTTCCCGGTCCGGGAGGCTTCCAGCAGCTCCTGCTCCTTCCCCATCCCGGACACAAGTTTGCAACGACGGGGGAAATCCGGCCAATATCTCCCATAAATCCTCCAGCTCCAGAGGCAGCTCCTTCCCTCAGTGTCTGCGGGGGGAGAGCATCCCTGTCACTGCATGCTGCTGCTGCTGCTGCCGCCTCCTCACGGTGCTTCCCCCGGTGCCCGCTAACCTCCGTCCGCTCGGCTGCTCCGTCTCCTCCTCCGGCGCTGCCCCGGCTGACGCGCGCTGCTCGCCGGTGTAACCTCAGCGCAAAGCGGCACTGCTGGGGGGGGGGGGTGGTGGGGTGGTGGTTGGGGGGTGACCGACCGCAGGCTCCGCAGAGAACAGCGAAGTGAACCAACCAGAAAGAAGAGAAACAACACAAACTCCTTCTGGGTCCGAGCGGAACCTCCGGACTGGACCGGAGCTGCGGCTGAACACAGGCCGGGTGTGAGAGGCTGTTCCCCGCTGAGAGAAGCTCCTCGGTCCCGCTGCACTCGTCACCTGCACCGGGAGGAACCGCACTGAGCGAGAGGAGACACGTGTCAGGCTAGACCCCGTCACGTCACCGGGTTCCGGTTACTGCTTTCAGAATAAGAGCTGCCGTTTCCGGACGTGCTGTACAGTCTCATTTAATAAATGACAGAAACTAAGAACTGAGCAGCAAGGAAATATAAACACTAGAATCTAAATAAGAGTAAATGGAAACCAAATAGGCAAATATGGTACAATTATTTCAAATATATAGAAATATTGGTTGAATTAGAGACCTTTTAAAGGTGCATTGCTCTGGTCAAAAGACCAGAGCAATCTGCTGTGGGACACCATGGTGACCAGTAACTAAATAGTATTTTTAAGATAGAAATAATACTGGACCTCAGATTTGCTAGAATATGCAACATGTAAGCCAAAAGCCATATTTTAGTTTGTTAAGCTTTATTTCAGACTCATAGGTCCGTATCAGAATGAAATAGAAATAGATAAATGACTAAATACAGAACTAAAGTATAGAAATACAATCATCACACATCAAACCAACAGGCTTTTGTTCCCAGTTCTGCACATGAAGGTTTCGAGAGGGCAGAAGAACGTGATTGGGTAATAAAGCAGGAGCCATTATCTACGTATGCAACTGCAATTTCAAAACAACTATTAATCAAAACCACACATGCTGCAGATATTTGTCGTCTTAACATCCGAGACTGATCTTATAGCCCCCCCCCCCCCATTTAACCCGAGTCCTCTTCGCTGCTTTTACTTTGAAACCCCCGCACTCCTGGCTTCCGGTGTGCGTGCGTGTGTCTTGCCGTGCAGCCCCCCCTGTGCAGGCTGGGTGTGGAGGACACAGCTCCAACAGGCCTTTGTTATCAATCTGTGAGGAGTCACATTCATTGTCTCCTCAAACTTTCTCCATCCCACAGGGGTGAAACAAACAAAACAAAAAAAACACGTGCATGCGCAGTGCTGGTGCACGCTGGAGGTGGGCGCGTGCACGGCTGCAGCTGAGTGCACGAGGAACCAGGTGAGGGCCTGAAATAGATTAATGTGTCATGTGAGGATTGAGAATGGATGTAGAAGGATGAGTTTTAATGTGGGGAAACTCACAGACACACACACAGACACACACACACAGACACACACACGGTGCATGCTGGGACCTGCCTCTCTGCTGTTTAATTGGAATTTGTGAAGAAGTTTTTGCCTCCACCTGCAGCTGCTGTGGGACCTTCAACCCATAAAAAAGCAGCTGTAGCTCAGTCAAGTGATTTCAGGGTTTAATATTTTTGATACAGAAATGAATCTGCAGATTATTTTAATCAATTAAGTTTAGTTAATCAATGAATTTTAATGTTAATCGATCAGGATATTGGCCCAACACAAACACAAACAGTTTCCACAGACGTAAAAAAGAAAAGATGCAAATCCTAAATCATTTTTACAAGAAAATACACCTAGTTGATTATCTAAATTATTGCCGGATTCATTTTTTATTAATTCACCAATAGGATTATTATTGCAGCACTATTATTTTAACAATATGTAAGTAAATATTCATTGTGCCCGTTCAATGAGATCATAGATAATCATGTTATGTAGTAGTGTTTTTTGTTGATGCTGGACATTCACATTATTGAAAAGGTTGCTGAAGATCACGGTGACCTGCTGTGTTCTCAGAACGAGAGATTCACAGAACACACAACTTGATCCCTCGCTCTTACATCAGATTTCCCACAATCCAGCTGTGCTCGGTGCCGTCAGACTCTCCCACATCCCCTCCTCTGTCCTGCACATTCACACACACACACACACACACACACACACTGTTATATACATGTACGTGCACATGCTTTGCTTATATAAACGCTGCTGCACTGTGACACAGCCGTCATCACAGAAGCATTAAGCTTCAGTGTGTAAACAGTTTTTCCAGCGGCAGAGCAGAACTTTTCTCTCACACACACACACACACACTATGACTCACAGTGCACAACTCCTGCTGTAAAATGTCATGACCATTTATGTGCACAAAGTCCACACACTCTCCTGCGGGGGTTCAGCTCAGAGGCTGCACTTACATTTAAAGACGCTTTAATCTGCAGCACAAACTTTTACATTCTTACTCATTCATTAAGTAAGTTTGCATGTACTGAATGAGAGAGTTGGTAAATATAATGTTTTGTTTGTTGATCAGTAAACAAGATGGTGACAGGAGAAGCTAAACAAACTTGCTTGGATTTGATGAACCAGAGGAGTCGGCTTTATTCTCAAAGTGAACATGTCTGGCCCTAATAATCTATAATCACATTTGATTAAGAGGAAAGAAGAAGAAACAGCCAAAGTTAAAACCTTTAATTTCATTCTCTTTTATTTTCAGTGTTTCAGCAGCTTTGACAGACAAAACACAATTTATTACTTCTCTTTGTCTTTTTTCTTCCTCCACAGGCGTCCAGATAGGAGGAGGAGGAGGAAGAGGAGGAGGAGGAAGAGGAGGAGGGCTGTGATGAACGGCGGAAACATGAAGGGGGAAAAAATCGTTCCTTCTCCACGAACAAGTCTTCACGTACGGTCGAGTTAAAATCCTCTCGTCAAAATGTTTGTGCGCAGAACAAGTCGTGCCAGAAGAATTGGTTCAAAACTGAAAATGGACTAAAAGCTCCGGTTGTGACAGTTTCACATGTTTTCAACTGATGGATGCACTGGTTCTAACACTTCAGAGTTTTTTTATCCTATCATCTTTTGTGCAGTTAAATAAAAAAAGTTAATTCTAGTAATTTTTTATATTAACATCGACTTTTGGCCGAAGTCGTCACATCAGAACGAAGCGTGAACAGCAGCAGACACACGGTCATATTCTTTATTAATATTAGGAATTAACATAAAGACACAAACACACGTCGTCAGTCACCTTCAATGTGCCTTTATTTACGCCTCTTTTTTTCTTCCACCAAGTAAAACACGTGGGCGACTTCATAAACTGTAAATAAAGATGAACAACGCGTCTCCTCCTACTGTCCAGAAAATACTCCAGATATGAACGCCGCCATCTTGTGCCGATGTGCAGCCGTGGAGCCTAGAATGACAGAAACCATCTTGGTCCCATCTGCTAACATGGAGCAGGCGGGAGTTATACCAGAGGGAGAAACGAGGCGCTTTGGCTTCACTTAAGCTGCCGTGTCCTCCATCTTTATTTACAGTCTACGTGCGACTTTTCTTGAACTGCTCTCCGTTCGTCGGTTCTGATTGTTGCGTTTACAGTGCCTCCGTTTTTTATTTTAAAAGTGCTCCGCAAGGTTTCATGGCTATTTACACGTAGAAAAATAGGAGGATGGACGCGGACGAGTGCGGGGGCGAGAACTGACAGAGAGAAATTCATCATCTTATAGTAATGAAATGCTTGTTCCGGCTGATACACACACACACACACACACACACACTCAAGTGAAACACTGCATCGCCATTCAAAGTTCTGTAGAAAATTCCTATACAATATACACTGTACACACTCGGAGGACGAGTGAGAGCGCGTCTCGTCCCCTCGGAATATGAAAGCGCTAAAACACGAGTTCCATTTGAGCGCAGTGCAAAATTATTTTTTTGAGACATTCCTCTGAAGATTCGACATTCAGTGTTGCTTAACACACACGCACACATCTAAATAAAGCTTGTCTACGATTAGCTGTGATTTTTTTTTTTGCTCCATATTAACTTAGACGACAGACGTGTGGGAGGGACTTCCTGTAGGCACAACCACAGATTCCGATCCTCGTCCTTTTTCTTTCACAAACACACACAAACACACACACACACACACACACACACACACACACACACACGGTCTGACTAAATGTCATTCCTCCCGTTTCCACTCCGAACCTCCACTGTCCAAAGTGGAGAACATCAAACAGACAACAAGCGAGTAAAACTGTGTATTTTTGAGTCTTCCCACAGACTCTGCATTGCTTTATGGAGGAATTATTTTTGAAGTCTAAAGTCACATGGAGGCTCAATCGACAAATAAGCGCGTAGAGGGAGCCGCGTTCCCTTTTTCTTGACTTGTTCAGGTTGCCTTGAATCATTCTGCCGAGCCTCGCTCTCGCTCGTCCGTGTGGGTCGGCTCTGCCGCGGTAGACGAGGACAGAGCCGGGACTTAGCTGCTGTTGACTTTGAGGTTCTTCATGCGGTGAACCAGCGAGTCCTTCTCCATCTGAGCCTCAGCCAGCGCCATCTTGGCTCGCGACAGCTCCACCTTCAAACACTCGTTCTCGTCCGTCAGCATCTGGAAACAAACAAGGAAGAAGGCGCCGTGGAGATGAGTCAGTGTTTGTGTGTGTTAGCAGCATGGAAATAAAATAAACTAGATGGTCACACACTGGAGCACATCTCTGCGACCCGAACACCACGTGGCTTCACAGAACGCCTTGGTTTCGTTTCTCACCTTTTCCCTGGTTGATGGAGGAGGGCTGGGGGGCGGGGCTTGGGTTTGCGAAGCCTTTGATACGCTGCAGACGCCGACCAAAGGGACGGGACTCAGTGAGCTGTCTATCAGCCCGCCCTCTTTTCTGGGTTTGGCCTCCGCTGCTCCGTCCACTGAGAGGAGGAGGAGACAACAGGAGGGAAATTGTTGAAGGAGCCGAGTGGGAATTTAGAAGAATTTCATAGGAGCGTGTTGTGTAACTGCTGTGAATCAGCCCTGAGGTGGAGACGTGGCAGAAAAGAATGTGTGTGTGTGTGTGTGTGTGTGTGTGTGTGTGTGTGTGTGTGTGTGTGTGTGTGTGTGTGTGTGTGTGTGTGTGTGTGTGTGTGTGTGTGTGTGTGTGTGTGTGTGTGTGTGTGTGTGCTGGTCACCTCCTATAGAGAAAGAACCATCGTCTCTCCTGTGTATGATGAGACTGTCCACGTGTAAGGTGATGGGCGAGGGCTCAGGGTCGGAGGGATTGTCTCGGGGGCCCTCATCCTGAAAGACATTAAGTAAATGTTAGTTTTAATCTGCGTGAAAAGACGACGGAAAGAGAGAGAGAAAGAATTATGAACGTCCGAGTTTCCACATCAGATCCACAGCAAATCTACCCCCCCCCCCCCCCCCGTGATGGAACGCAAGAGGCAGGAAGGTCTTTTCTCTGTCATTAAACATTCAGTTCAAATCCAAATTCCAATTACGGCCGGATTCTAAATGTTTAACTTGGTTTCAGAAGCTGCTGTAAAATATGGCAGTGAGTTATGACACTTATTACAGGTAGAGTTTCACCAATTAAAAGAAAAATCCCAACTCTGAATAGCTAGAATAACAGAAGTGTGACTGAAATCATCCCAGATCCTCACCTTTAGGTTTATATGCGTGTTCCTGACGCTGATCTCCATGGGCAGCACCTGCGGCGCAGAGTCGTCCTCCAGAAAGTGCGCCAGGTTGCGCATCGTGGACATCAGGAAGCTGGCTTGGTATCCGTTGAGACGCAGCTGCAGGAAGCCATTGCGTTCGGCCAGCGGGGAGTGGGCGGCGGCGCAGGGCCCGCTCTCCAGGCGAGCCTGCACCTCCGGACTGTGAGCGCGACCGTGGGAGGCCGAGCCGAACTCGCCGCCACCTGTGAGGGGAGACAGAGGCTGTTAGCGTTAGCTCGAGCTTCAGCGGCGTCTGTGGAGTGAGCGATGATTCAGCTCAGAGACGTTTACACCTGATGTTAAAATACACCCAATAAGAGAAGAGGATTTCTCATATCATAAACCATATAATATAGAATATAGAAATTCCACTTCCAGCATTTTTCAATGAGACAATTGAATTTAACTGTATAATATAAAAAAAAGGAGGTTATGTTATCAAGATCTTAAAATGAGTGAATTTACAGCTTGATTTTATGTTAATGTTCTCATTTAAAAACAAGGGTGCATGTTAAGACCAGGTTTAAACGTGGTTAAAGTAAGAGAAGGGATGAAAAAGAAAGTGAGCTGGGAAAAAAAAAAAGAGAGAAGCAGGAAGGAATGAGGTAAAAAGGTGGACTGAAGGAGAGTGAGATTCTGTACAATCCCACTGGTTCCTTTCACTGCAGCGATGTTTAATCATCTCCGAGGACGAGGGATTAGAGGGTTCGGTGGAAACTCCCACCTAAGAACTGAGGATTCAAAGTGAGGATTTAACCACTGAATCATTTTTTCTTTTTCTTCCTTTTTGTGAATTAGACACTTCTCAAAAATCCGCTCGGAGAAGTTGTGAAAGACGCGACAGGGAACAAGCCGAGTAAAGTGTTTCATCTGTGAATGACCTGAATCTGACTCTCGGTGCCGCACAATGTGACGACGCTGTTTTTGTTCTTGAAGAAAAGAGGCAGAGAAGGTGACAGAGTGAGGAGAGAGAATACAAACGGGAGGTGATGAGAGACGAGGGGGTGAGATGTTAAACCTTAGAGAAAGGCAAGTAACCTCTTTGTCACTTTACACACAAATATTAATTCTGCCGGCAAGCACACGATTACAGGCACAAGTTTTTAATACACAAGAGACGACGAGCTGCGATAAAAACACTCAGCAAGGCATGGAAATGGCCACTTGAAGAAAAAAAAACTGTTTTCACTACGACGAGTAGCGCATCACACGTTCTTTCTGAAGGAAAGTCAGGAGGGGGTTAATGACAGAGAGTGAAAGACATTCACAAAGTCACACATACACATTCCTGTCAGATAAAATTATACATTCTCTCACAATCCTGAGCGGCTGGGATCAAGCAAATGGAGAGAGAGAGAGAGAGGGAAAAAAGAAGAGATGGGAGTGGGTGAGGTGAAAGAAAGAGAGGGAGGGAGGGAGCCAGCAGCCACAGGACTGAGGAACTGAGATAAGACGGGTAGGAGGGAGAGAAGATGGCCTAGAGTGGGGGAGCGAGGAAGGGGAAGGAAAGGTGGAGAGAGGGGGGGGGGGGGGGGGGGGGTAAATGACAGAGGATTAGCAGGAAGATGGAGTAGGAGCGGACGGGAGGAGTAAAGAGGAAAGGTGGAGGAAGAAGGAAGAGGGGAGGAGGAGGGATTGCTCTTGTGAGATAGGAGGAGGAGGAGGAGGAGGAAGGTAGTCAGGGGGGAAATCTGGCGTTTCTCTCATTGCCTGAATCATTGGACTGAAACTGCAAAGTCTGCTGCAGTGGAGAGATGAGGGGAAGGGGGGGGGGGGGGGGGGAGAGGAGAGGGGAAAGAGGGGGAGAAACAGAAATGGCAAATTACGCCGGGAGGAGAAGACGAAGATTAGGGGTTAATATAGACTGCACAGATAGTTGGAGTTAATTTGAATCTGCCTCTCGCTTTCTCTCTCCCTCACACACACACTCACACACACACTCTTAAAGGTTGTGGGCCTAATGTTGCAAATAATGGGACCCACTCACTTCATTACTGTCAAATTTACCCTCACAAAAACACACCCTGCTGCTGGAAAATGATACACACACACACACACACACACGGACGCACGCACACACACGGCTGCTTCATGCGATCACTTGGATTGCAACACACTGAGTCTATGTGCATGCTGTCGAGCAAGAGTCCCCAGTCTGAAAATGAGATATGACAACATGGAAAAACGGCCACACACACTGTTAACACACAAACCGTTCACACGGACACACACACGGACACACACTGTTCACAGTGGGCAGGAAAAGCCGCGCTTAGGCAAACATGCACGTTAAGTCACAGCTTGTGAGTGACACAGCAGTTACCTTGGCTGCTTTGAGCAGGTATTGGTACTGAACCCACCATACCTGTGGGGAGTTATGGCAAGGTAAACAACAAGGAGGGTGGGATGGCTCTGTTAGTGTGTAAATGTGTGTGTGTGTGTGTGTGTGTGTTTTGGGGTGTTTGTGTGTGTAGTAGAGGAGGGGATTCCAACTTGAGCTGCAACCATAGGCTCAATATAAAGATGGACGACACATCTCCACTTCCGCCATTTGGTGACGTGGAGCTGCAGTAATGATTAAACCTGCCGGTTGACGCACTCGACCAATCGTGAGTAAGTCTCAGCCCATTTTTAGGTTGGTCCTTTCAAATCCACTAACATGGAGGAGGAAGAGTTTATGACCTGTCCTGCGGCCGGTCACCAGGGGGCGATCTAGATGATTTGGCTTCACTTTTGGGCAGCTGTCGTGACGTCCATCTTTACGGTCCATGGTTGCGAACTAACATGTTTCGATTATCCCAATTAATCGATTAATCACTTAGTCTATGAAACATCGATGAAATATGCTCATGTAATGAATGAGTAATAGAAAGTAAAGCAAAGACCCCAAAATGATGCAACACCAAGAAAAACACTTCCATTCAAGAACCCGATGTCATGTAGTTGTTAGTATTTTGCATGAGAAACAACTGAATTCCCCAAAAAGTTTGAAATAAGTTTAAAAGCCCTACGTCTCTTTGTTCCTCTCAGCATGTTTAACACCTGTTAAAGTAACGGAGCATCCTGCTGGTTCAAACCCAACAACTGAGCCTCGTGTCTGTTCCCGGACCTCCACCACACGTCCTTCCTCTCACGTCATGACATGTTTCCTCTCTCTCTCTCTCTATTCAACAACATGCCATCACAGATCTAAAAATAATCTATAAGAACAGAAGAAGTTGCAGAATTCTGATTTGCTGGAGCTTTATTTAAAAATGACCATTGAACTTGCTGCGTAGAGGATGTTGCTGCTTCACTCTCCTAACCAGGCTTCATCTTTCTTTAAAGGAAAATGCTTGTTGTTGTGGACGGCTTCATTTGAATTGGAAGCGTTTCTCTTATTCCAGTGTCGAGCAATTTTCTTTCTTTTCTTTTCGAGGTCGTGTGTCTATACAATAGTTATCGTACCTTTTTTAAATCAGTGTGTTAATGACTGTTTGATGTTAGAATAATGTACATAGCACGCATTTTTTTTAAATGTGAGTCCAAGCAGCCGTGCAAAAACAGATCATACATCCGTTTGACATATCAGAGCTGAAATGAAAAGCTCCTTGTTTCATGCTCAGTCACGTAGAGTTTAAGTCTGTGTGTGTGTGTGTGTGTGTGTGGACGACTTCTTACCCAGGCTGCGGTTGCTGAGGTACTGTCTGAGGCTGACGTTTCCCAGCTGGCTCGGTATCACCTGGCCCACCTCCAGAGCCACGGCCGTGCTCTCGCCCACCACCTCCACGCCCACGCACACCGACCGCACCTTCAGCACCAGCACCGACACCTGGAGGAAGAAGACAGACGACATGATCAGCAGCTTGATCTCGATTTCAAGGGGGGGGGGGGGGGGGCGCGTCACATCTTACTGTATCCTTGGTGGGCTCGTCGATGCTCTGGGAGGTGGCGCTGACCGTATCGGGGGACACGCCTCCCTCCTGCTCCTGACTGAACGCAGCCTCGGCGGCGCTCTCTGTGGCGCTCTGCTCACTGACGGCATCCTTGAAGCCCGACATGGACACGTCGTCTAAACACGGAGCCGGATGAAAAATATGACGACTCACACAAACAAGCACACAGGGGACACTACCTTTTACACAGCCTCAAGCTTTTTGAATTCATGCACTGACACTAGTAGCGTATCAGCACAATACTGCCACCATCTGGTAAAAACAGCTGCCTGCAGGTACACATACAGGAATAATGACTTCTTTCGAGACACTCAGACACTGAACCCTGAATAAATAATGATTATTTGTCATGTGTGTGTGTTGCTCCACCTCTCTCCAGCAGGCTGTACGCGTCCCCGTCCTCCATCAGGTAGCTGTCGATGGAGATGTTGTCCAGCGACTGCAGGGAAGGGCTCTTCTTCATATTCTTGTAGGACACTGAGAAACTGGACTGAGAGCGATCGCGCATCAAACGACCACTACAGCAAAAACACACACACCGCATAGAGATGAGATTAAACACCTGCCAGAGAAACGTCATCATGCATGCCATAGATTTTAAATGACACAGATTAATATACAGACAAGGAAAAAAAACAAGTGTGTTGCTTCTGTATCCCCACATCTGATATGAAATGTATTTTTGATGCAGTCACTGAGCCGAGACTTGTGCGAGGCGACTGCACAGAAAGCTGACAGGGCTTACTCAACAAGTCATGAATTAAATATCGCTCAACTCCTTTGTGTGCTGTTGTTTACGGCCGTGTAAGAACCAAGTGGGCCACCGTCCCGGGCACCAGAAATGATCCCAGGAACAATCATGACGTACAAAATCAAAGCAGCTCCCAAAAGGCCGGGGCTGAAAAAAAAAAAAAAAGAGGGGATTCCAGTTTCATCTCTACCTTCATCACGAGGCGGTGGTTGGACGCTGAACACAGAAAACTCAACACACAGACACAGACCAGCGTGTCATGCACACATGCAAATGCATGCCCACAGGGGATTCACACAGGCACGTTTGAACTGATTTGTATTCACAATCACAGGGAACAAGGACACACACACACATATGCACCCATACACACTGTCACTATCACTATCACAGCGAGTCACAGATCCAGTGCCTTACATGTTGGACATGGAATAAAGGGAGGTGGATCTGCTGGAGTTTGAAGAGCTGAGGAGATCAGAAACCACAGACAAACTTCCTTTCCTTGGTAGAGAGAGAACACACACACACACACACACACACAGGCAACACACACACACACACACACACACACACAGCTCGCATTGGATCAAAGCAGCGGTCAAGAGGCAGAAAAGGAAGTGGATGAGTTGAAAGACGACAACATGTATGGTGCTGACAGGCAAGAGATGAGAACACACAGAGAAAGACATGGCAGCTTCAGAGCAGCCAACACACACATGAGGTCGGACCACTGACAAACACTCATGAGGGGGTTCAACACACAGAGCTGGTGTTCAGGGAAAGACAGATTCAGTGAGAGAGGTATTCATCAAGTAGGTTCACAACTATGAGGCGATCTTTTAAGGGCTCCATACTGATCCTCAAGAAAATAATTTCCTACTTTTATTTTATTTTATATAGCTGTAAATCAAATATATTTGGGTTTTGGACTCAGGGATTACATCTAAGAGCCCAACTCTTAGAACTCAAATATTTTAGATTTTTAACAACTTTATCAACAACTTAACACTTGTAAATCTGTTGATGACCTTGTGTGATTTTATGTAGTGTGATATCAGTTCAGCTCAGGACCTTCTGACGACATTTCGGTGACAAACCTGGAAATCGACTGAGGCATCTTAGCAGCTGCAGCTTTGTCTTTGTCGCTCCAGTCTTTGCTGCTGTTCGGGTCCGACAGAGGGTCCAGTCCAACCCCCGTTCCGTCACCCACAGTCAACCCATCCACCGGCACCTCACCAACTTCTTCTGAACTCCACCTCTCCTCCAGTGAGGCTTTGTGATTTGAGTCTGGGGGCATAGTGGCCGTGGAGGTGGGGACGAGGGGGGCGGGGCCCTGCGTGGCCGCGCTCTCCGAGCCTTCACCACATAACAGCTGGTCTACAGTGCATGACCCTTTGGCTCCTCCTCCTTCAGACCCCAACCCTTCATTCCCCTTCTCCCTCGCCTCTCCTGAATCGTTCCCTGGCTCCAGAGTTCCTCGGCTCTCTGATGGCGAGATCTCCGACACCAAAGGAGACCGTGAACCTTCGGGCTGGGCGACGGGCTTCAGGAGCAGGGACACCTCGGCGCTCTTCAGCAGGAGGCCCAGGCAGACGGTGAAGGGCTGGTGGTCGGCAGGACACTGAGACAGGTCTTTGCGTTCCCTCTTGGAGCCCATCGCCTCCAGGTCCTGCTGCAGCGTCTGCTGCAGGGCCTTGATGCTGCGCTGAAGCTGCATCAGGAACACATACTGCCGGTGGCTCACCTGCACACACACACACACAAACAAGGTGACTTTATAATGACATAATGGGTGATCTGTGGTCAATCAAGCCTCTGAATCAATAGAATAAGGGAAGAAGAAACTGCAACAGTCCTGCTCTTGACTTATCACTATGCATACAGCATCAAATCCATTTAGCTATTGGGGGTTATCCCAAACTTACGGATAAAACAGATGAAACAGAGCAGTACCACCGAAGGCATGGTAGCCGATAGTATAGTGAGACGACCATGGAAGGAAGAAATGTCAGCAGCATGCAAAAACACTCCACCTCAGGGCGGAATTTCTTCCCCTCACAAACGTTTCTCGGCCAAGTGCCAACACCATAAAGTACATTAACTTGAGAGTAGATCATTTAGACCATCATTTTGGCCTTTGAGCGAATTAATGACAGCATGAATGTTTATTATCGACAGCTGCCGTAATCTGCTGCAGGCAATAACTGTCATTTCAACCTGGGAAAGTGCCGACTAAAAATGACAAGCTCTGCAAGGAAGGAAACTCAAGAGCTCAGAAAACATAAGGGTTGTTAATGTGTGTGACCTTGTTTTGATATGAATTCTTTTTTAAGGATGACAAACGTACCTGAGCACTTAAATGCTTCTGCACTTGCACCAACACATGCACGTCTGCATCTTTACTTGATGTTGATGAGGAGGAAGGCAGACTGTCCAATGAGAGGGGCTTATGGAGTCCGTTACTGGGGGGCGGTGCAGCATCAACGCTTTGAGATGATGCTGCTGCACCTTCAGTGGTGTAATACTCCTTCAGTAAGCGTTTCCTCTGCTGGCGTGCAACAGATTCTACGGATGTACTCGGGGACAGACCTGATCCAGCAGCAGCTCTCAGCCTCTCCTGGTGCTGGAGGAGCTTCGCCGGCTGACACGCCCACACCGTGAGGGGGAAGGAGTCCACAAAGGGCTGCGGTCTCCCTTTGCCCCCCCGGGTGCCCTCGTAGTCCACCCAGAACTGGGCGAAGTGCAGCGCCCAAAAGTCTGTGGCGGCCGGCATCTTCAGGGAGTTTGTGCCCATCGTCGGCACCACCAGGCCCCGGTAGATATCGTGGAGCTTGGTGTCTTGTTCGTGCGCGTGAAGCTGGAAGACGGGATGGAGGACGGGTGGGGAGGAAGAGGAGCGAGGGAATGAGGAGAAAGACGAAGAGAAGTAAGGCTCCTCTTCGAAGGACTGCAGCAGGGCCTCGAGGTTCGAGCGGGTGCAGTTGGCCGGGTGCCGGGTGTTAGTGGCCACCATCTCTGAAGTCTGTATAGAGATGGAGCGAGGCAGGTCAGGAGGAGAGGAGGCGTCTCGGTCAGTGGGGATCACCAGCTGAGGGGAAGCACAAACCAAGAATCAAGATAAAGGTCAAAGATGAATAAAGATCACACGTCTGCCGTCGTCTTCACCTTGAGCATGAGGCCGTCGAGCTTGATGTCCACATGCTCTTCAGGTTTCTGCGAGTCGCTGAGCTTGTAAATCTCCATGAACTGCTCCAGACTCTGCCTGAGGTCGAGGGCGAAAAGGTTGATCCACACCAGGCTGCGAGGATCCAGGACCAGCTGCAGGGCGTTCAGCTGGGCATACAGGTTGGGACATGGGACTGGAGGAGCAGGAGGAAGGGAGCAGAGGCGAGGAGAGATTGCATTAATTTGTCTTTAAGCAAACAGCAGGGGGCAGGATAAGATATTTGCTGTGTTTTTAAAATTTGGGGGAGAAACCTGGTGTAGACCACAGAACCATTAGTCAGAGAAGAAATCCTTTAAATGTTCAACCAATGTTTCCTAATGGGGAGAATCTGTGAGAAATCCATAATATGAATTAATTGGGTGATCCCTCATTCCGAGCACTGAGTCCAATTCAGAAAAATCAATGTCCTCAGGCACACAGGACCTGACGCAGCTGAATGAACGGGCTGAATAGATCTTAAAGGGAAGTGAGAAAAAGAGGAGGCGCTGGCAGTGTAGAAAACCAGCTTTTTACACAGCTCGTGATTTACTAATCAAGATTAACTGTTCTAATATAAGACGCTGCTTTCGTGATTTCACTGCAGCTAGGGTGTAAAAACACAGAAGTCGTACTGGGGTAGTCTTTTCCATCAGGGAAGTAGTACTCCGTGAACTCGGCGTGGATGGCTGGCATCTCTGGGGGAAGGTACAAGGACTTCTTATTGCAGGAAATCATGGTTTTGGGGCTGGAGCGACGTTGGTCGGCCGTCGACACCTGCAACACAAAATAGACAGAGTTGGTAAAGGAGAGAGGAGATGTATTAGTCTCAGTGACTGCGTATTTGAAGCTTTGTACGAGTGAGGATGTCTGTGGTGACCTGATAGATGCTGAAGTCAGCCACCCTGAGAACGATGGAGCTGGACATGAGCTGGGTCTTGGAGGTTTGTGTGGGAGGAGGACTGAAGGAACTGGTGGAGCAGGTGTTTATTTTACCTGAAGAAGAAGAAAGAAAGCGATGGAAGAGAAGAAAGAGAGAAAGAGGGTATAAAAATGAAAAAAGAACAACCAAGAAGGAGACAAACAGATCGAGCACTCAGTTCTCCGATAGCAAACCACTGGGCCTGGCAAACAAGGTGTGCATCACCGCACAAGTCTGTGCGCACACACACTGCGGTACCTGGCTCTAGGCACCAGCAGCACTGGGCTGGAGGCTGTGTGTGTGGGCTCCACTCTAGGAGTCCTTCATCTGCCTCCCTAAGCCCTACTCCTCCTCCTGATCTCTCCTGACTTCCTAGAGGCCTATAAACATCGTCCCTAAGGGACACTGGAGGACAGAAAAGCCACATAAATGCTGGTGTGGTGCAGCGTTTCCACCAAAAACAACTTGAGGGAAAACTCTTACCATGCTGTGGGGAGCCATGGGCAGGGTCCGCGCCTGGCTGGTCTCGAACTGCACTCTTTAACATCTCCACGTTGGACTTGAACTCGTCGAGAAGGTTCCGCACCCAGCCCTCCCGGGACTTAGTGGCTTCGCTGTAGTGCATCCAGTGGGCACAGCTTTCCCCTGGGGATGTTGGAGAGGGGGGGAAATGGGTGGTAGGTAGTTGGACGTCCGATACGGTCAGAAACACCAGATGAAAATATGACTTTACTCTAATCTTAATATCCTTCAAATCTGCATAATGTAAGTTAGGAGAGGCTGGTTATTAAACTGCTGGATGTGACACAGCAGAGCAGTAAGTATTGCATTGCAGTAAATGGTTGCAGAGACTTCATGGTGAGCTGTTATTGGCCCTGATTGATTCATACCTGCTCTGTGGAGAGGGTAGTAGTCCAGAGTGATGGCGCTGAAGGAAAGCTGCATGGCCCCCCCTGTTATCCTCTTGTTAATCACTGCACAGTGGAAGGAAAGCGAACAAATCAATAAAAACAAGCCCCAAAGTGTGGCTGCATTAATGTCTGTGGTGAAAAGAAATTTGAATTAAAAACAAGAAAACAAGGATTTATGTTGTAGAAAAACATCCGTGGCAGTGAAGTTCTCTTCTCAGACTTCTCTGTGTAGCTGACAGTGTGTGTTCAGTACGTGTAAATCTGCACCTTTGTCCTTTGCATGGATGTCATCACAGATGTGCAGGTCCAGATGTGTGATCTGGAGGTGGTGGGACGTCTCACATACATCATAGGCGCTGAACAGCTTGGCCATGGTCGCGCCCTGGTCAGCAGCTGTGGACGCCTGCTGGGTTCGCACCTGCTGGGCTGTGGGCGGCGCTGATGACGCCTGGTGAACCAAGATGCATATATATCAAATAATATATTCACAGAGTTTACAGCCAATCGGGTTCAAAGTAACAGCTGGTTCAGGCAGTACTCCATCCATCCAGCAGATGGCATGTCAGACCAAATGACAGAAAACACACTGAGTACAGGAAATCAGATGTGGATAGATGTGAATCTTTGTGGGTTGTGAATGTAGCAGAGAGCAAACAGAGAGAGTTTATAGTTGGTAAATATTTTCTCTGGAGCCTCGTCCTCATGTGGATGGAGTCCATATCTCTGTTAACCCTCAGTGATGCCGTGCATGTGTACCTGGTCCTCTGTGGCCATGCTCTTCCTCTGCTGGGCGGACTTCTCCATGGCCTCGCTGAGGGACTTGGCGTACTGCACCATGGCTTTGAGCTGGGAGTCGGTCAGCACCCAGAGCAGGTCATCCAGGATCAGAATCAGCTTGGAGGCCACCACGTTACAGTCCTTGATCTGTGTCAGGCAGAAACCATGGTGTTAACATTCATTATGCAGGTGTGGTTAGCTGGAGAACTTCATGTAACATCCTGTGGCATTGGTAGTTAAATTATATAACTCTACATAAACAAATACAGCACTTGAGGCACAGCGTTAAGCTGTTACTGCACCAACAGCATTATTTAGAGAGAAAAGGTTTTCGTCTAGAAGAAAACCTGGTTCAGCAAGAAACCAGTGATGTTAAATATTTTCAAACAACAAATAAAAGCTGTTTTTGCACTTAATACTGCATTTATTAAATATTCAACACATGCATTAGTTGTTTTTTTGTTTAAGTAAACACTATACGTGTGATGAATGGCTGCTGCAGCCTGCGAGTTCAAACAGAGGGATTATTGTTCACAGAAGACAACAGGATGCTTGTGTTTTAACTCTGGTTCATCAATTTCGTGACGTGAAAATGTCTGAATCTGTGTTTGTCTCTGACCCGTCGCTTGAGAGTCACTCGGATCCTGGACTGGTTGGTGATGAGGCGGATGGGGGCGCTCAGCATCTCGTGCTCGGTGCTCTGGATGGCGTCCGCCTCGATGCGGATCATCTGCCAGCTTATCTCCTTAAATGTCAGGATCTGGACCGAACAGGCAGGATTCCATTTAGAAAACAGGACAACCTCATAGTCTTTACTCAGATATCAAAATATACCGACCTCTCCCCTCTGAGGGTCCTGGATGCGGGTGAACCGCAGGTCGCCGATGCTCCAGCTGGTGTTGACGCTGTAGACCTGCAGCTGCGAGAGCTCAAAGGAGGCGTTGAAGGCCTTGGCACTGATCCGGATCACTATGGAGTTGATGGAAAGAGATATCCCCTCCACCACCTTCTCAGCGAAGCCATATTCACTGTAACACAGACACACAGGTGGACATGAGTGGAGGGAGGTGAGGTAAACAAGGTGGCAAGAAGAGCTTAGCAACAAATGGATAGAAACGTATTGTGAGCCGGGATCAGGATAAAACGTAATCAGTCACATTTCATTATCTAGATATCTAGTTATAACCCTCACACTCAAACATTTTTTAAGTGAATTAAATACAGCAAAACTTAAATGGATAAAACTTGTGTAAAAAACTAAACAATCAAGGCGCTCACCTCTGTCCGGATGCCGTTGCTATGGGAGACGGGCCATTGGGGGGACGAGGTTCATCACAGGTACTCATCTCCATCACCACTTTATCCAGGGTCTGAAACAGGAGGCAAGTCACAGGCTCAAATACAGAACATTTAGGAATATCTACATCGAGGTTTCTTCTTCTTTTTTTATTCTGCTGAGGCCAACCTACATTCTACTGTTTTACTTATGTCATATATAAGGTACCGGACGTTTATATCAGGACTGAGACTTGTGGACCACACACCAAGCTTTGCTGAGTGTTGGAAAAAGTGGCGCACGTTCCATTCTGTTGTTGTTGGTTTCCATCAGTGTGTGTGCTGGGACTCGCAGCTACCTGGGGACTGGGACCAGCCTGGCGGTCTATCAACCTAACACCTGCGCCCCGCTCAGCGAGGTGGCTGCCACGAGGGAGAAGCTGGCAGCAATGATGCTGACGGAAAGCAAGCTTGAGCAAAAATCTCTGCGCAATCATGCAGAAAATGGCCAACCATTTTACTAACTTAACTGATCTATTTGTAAATTGTAAAATTTAAAAGAAAAAAACTTATCAATGACCCGTTTTAATCATGTGTTCTAGGTCAAACTTACCAAAGAGATTGGATGAGTCTTCAACTTTGTCCATGGTATCTGTAAAAAAAAAAAATGAGAACAGTGGTTCAGCTTTTCAGCCTTGTGATATTCTGATTGTCTTTTGTTCCTCCCGAAATAACTAAATGAATTACCAGTCAATCGGACATACGAATGAAATTAAATGCAACTGAACTGCACCAAATTGAATCAAGTCAAAACAGCAGGAAAGGCAGCTCAGAGAGGAAGGAGTAAAAAGAAGAGCGGAGACGGACTGAGTTCCTTCCATTCGGCTCCGTTAATCCTCAACATGCAGCCTCCTGATTCACGTCTGTGTCATATTATATAGGAAAAGAGATTAAACTTTAATGTTGACTTGCAGTTATTTTCCACAGAGGGCCTCGTTCTGCGAGACGTCATAAATCAAAAGCTGAGAAACGGGGTTGGATTTGCTTCACTAATAGAATTAGACACATTTCATTCCAGTGGCTGAGTTGTAGAAATACTGTGAGGTGCCAGTAGGGGGTGTAAACTCATGTCAGTCACTTATTTATTGCACTGTGTGTATATTTATGAGTGTGTGTATAACTACAGGAGCATCACCTGCTGCTACAGAATTGATTTTGTAAACTTTATTCAAACTATATCAATCAATGGAGCAACTTCCCTTTACGATCAACCTGAGCGTCAGTCTTTTAAAGTGAAGAGGAGAGTGTTGACTGGAACAGGAAGATGACATGGAGATCTGACAAGAGAGGAAGTGAGATACACATCTGACCTCGTCTCACTCTCTCTTTTTACCAGTTTACCAGTAAACAGTGAAATAAAGGCGGTGACACAAGTTTCCATTCCCCGGCTCCACTGTTCCACAGAAATCTGACACCCTGAACACTTCCTGTGAATGTGGGTATTTCAGCTGCAACTCTGCATTACAAAATAAACCTGATTAAAGATAATAGTCTGAATAAAATGATGCCATTTGAAAAGCATTCTCTGATTATCCTAACATGAATTAAGGTCATTGTCAGATTAAGGAATAATCTAATTAAGACGGTTAATAAACCACGTTAAGAAAGATGGCAAACACAGTTGATGAAGTAGTTTAAGAGCTGAGTAGGAAAGTAGTGCGGAGGAAAAGATGAGGTGTAAAGTTAGACCTTGGTCTGAATGAAAAGTCCAGTCATGGAAACTGTGCCGCTCCATTCACTGTTTCCAGGGTGTGTCAGTCGGCTCATTCACATGACTGACGACCATAACTACCATCGGGGACCACACAGCTCCAGCAGAGAGAGTGTGTGCATTACAACTTCGACTCAATGGTTGTTAATAAGTGTGTCGACTTCACTCCGACCTGATTCATGTGCCTGTCTGCACCGAAACAGAAGAGATATTGTTCTCTTGGTTTCGGGCCGGGAGAAAAACCACATAAATCTGATGTGCATGCAAACTTGAATGTCGATCAGCAATATCCACCTTATCTGTGTACTTTGGTTTTGACTATAGCAATAAGGAAAGTGACAAAGTCTAATTTAGAGCGTTTACACCTTCAAGCAATAAAGTCTTAAACCCAGAGGCTGTTTTGTTGCATAGACTTAAAAAAATAAGATTCTAATGTCGGTTTAACTGCAAAAACCTGAAGCGAAAACAACAATAAGCTCTTTTACAGAAGCTTGAGGACGATTGCCCGGACTATTTTTTTTGGCTCTAAGCAGTTGCAAGGAAAATAGTCATACAAAGGGCTGGATGTCCAGTTACCAGAAGGATGTTGGTTCAATTCCCGGCCCCTTCAATCCAAATTGTGTGTGACAGAAATAGGCACCGAGTATATAGGTGCTGTATGGATGTGTGTGTAAATGGGTGAATGTGACCTGTACAGTAAAGTGTGGTGAGTTCATAAGACTAGAAAACCAATATATCAATTCAGTCCATTCACCACAACCCTCCATAAAACCACATGTTATTTTTGCACTTCAGCTTTTTAATCTTTATTTACAGTAAAGATGTCAAGCTGTTCCTTTACAATGCACAAACTGTCTCTAGGACCGTGTCCCTCACCCGAATGGCGGCCTTGTTGCACTCCACGCGGTTGATGGCCAGCCAGGTGGGCAGGTCCAGCAGGCTCTGAAGAACCTCCTCATCCAGCTCCAGGTTGGTGAGCTGGCCCTCCCCCTTCAGCGTGCTGAGGTTGATCTTGTCCGGCGACAGGTTCTTAGCAAACCTGCGAGACACAGATGAGAAGAGCAGCCTGTGAGCCTGGGAATATTTATAGAAGCAGGATCTTGGCAAGCGACCGGGCGACGAAACAAACCCCAACTGTCGGGCTTTGGTGTGTCGAGCGAGAAGAGAGGGTTTCTTTTTATTCCCCAATAGTAATTTTCCTACAAGGCAAGGCCAATAATTTCAGACTAAATCAGAGTTAATTAAATTTCAAGAACAAAACCCACTTCTTTTAATAGTACACTCACAAATAAACCCGTATTTAAGGGTTGACAACATATACACGTTTGCTTTGTTTCCAGAGTTTCAGCTTAATCTGCTAAGGATATGGAGGAGAAGGGATCAAGGTTCAGAGGGTTTACTAATGAAACAACCTCTTGAGCTGCAATCTAAAGGCACAAAGGGCCTAAAAACAATCTTTAATTAAGCTATAAACCAAAATTGATATTTACAATCTCAGCCTCTTGAGCAAACATGTACAAATGTTGTGTATATATGAAGTGATTCTGTTTGTTTGGGCTTTTTGCTCTCTAGCTTAAGTAAACAGACTCGATGTCCCGGACAGTGTTTTCCGGAGCCATTCACTGTTTGATTATTGGTTAATAGTTAGCAGAGGGTTCAGATCCTGAATGGTTTATTGACCTGTCCATCTCCACACAGCAGATTAATGAAATCTCATAAAACATGGACAGTATTGATTTCACATTCTCTGGCTGTCAAGAGCGACGCGCCTTCAACTAAGTGATGTACAAAGGTCAAGTTCAGATATTCCTGCATAATCTCCTGCTACACATCCAGTTATTTATCTAAAATGGTGGCAAATTCACGCTCTTTAAAAACACACAGCAGAGCTCGGCTAATCTCTCACACGCATGCGGTGCCAGATCGGTGACCTGCTTATCGAGGCCGTGACATTCAGACAACAGGATGGAGCTTCAGTGTTTTAACTTCCCTTCTAACTTGGATGCACACTGCGGTGCTGTTAGTGCACCTGGCTGAACAATGGCACCAGGTATCATTTGAAATCAATATCAGCGGGAATAACCTGTTTTACCGCACTGACAACATAACAATGCTGCTTTTGTTTCCCCTGAAGTCCGCTGCACTGTTTCCTCATAGACATATCACAACATCTACAATACTATATGAAAACTATGACAGGAAGGTTTCACCATACCGGGAGAACAGAAATCAGGATAATAATGTATAGCAATCGCTTCAGTGCAGGGGGAACCTGGCAAATGACTTAATGTAAGAATTCATCTATACACAAACAGTGTATAGATGAATTCTAAGCTGTGGACGAATCCAGAACATGTAACATTGGATATAAGGGCAGAGATCAACGTTTCTGTCCTATATGCACTTTGAAATAGATTGTATGAATGAAGAAAAACAACATGGAGCTCGACATGAGGAGATGGAGCGAAACTGTCAGTGACCAGGTGAGCTTCACAGAGTAAGTTACCACGTTCACTCTCTTAGAGTTAAAAGCTGTGTCTCAGTTCAGGGGCTGGATCCTTCAGAGCACTCGGTCTACGAAGGCGTGGCCTCCTAAGTTTCTGATTGCACCACCAGCTTGTCCGGCTCTCTAACCGTTGCATCATTAGCTACTTTAAGCAGCTGAAGCCACCCGCATGGCTAGCTCGTTAGCTTCATCCCCCGCGCGCAATGCATCCTGGGATAGGATGGCCCAAGAAGGATCCATCCATGGGATACTTTGTGTGAAATGCACCATAAGACCCATAAGAAACACTGCACACTAGCAAAGAGACTGAAACTGATGAAGCTCGGTTATGTCATTGTTCGATGTCTGAATGAGGCGCGGCTCGACACCCGCCTTTTGAATTATTCAGTCGGTCTTTCCACTCAACACCTTCCCCTGACAGTGTTGAATTCTTCTCTAATTCAACTTCCCTGTGAACTATTCAGCGGTGGCAGCACAAATAATTGTATGTGCACTTGTCCTCACAAGGGGCACACGCACAGTTAGTTTGTTTCTCTGGGTTGGATGTTGTCGCTGGAGTTTCTGAGCCGTGTGACCAGTGAAATATTCATCCCCGCTGCTGATCAAGTATCAGCCAGCTCGCCAGCTAACCTCACCCACACGCTCGCTCCTTATCTGGCTTCTCAGCCACCTCCTGCTTCCTCTCCTCCAAACTCATAAATTAGCCAAACCTTTGATCAAGTAATACGTTGTTGATCAGCTGTCTAATATGAAGGCTACGAACGCTAAGTAAGCAAAGTTACACAGACAGATAGCTGACGTGTAAGGGTGAGAACAGCAGCAAGAGGCGGAGGGTATTAAGTTCACACTCAGTCATCCATCTCTTTGATTTCTCCTCTCAAGACGTCAGCCATCATTCCAGTCAGCAAGGCCGAGCTCACCAGACCCAAACAGGCCCGTGAAGAGATTAGGAGCAGCCACTGGCCGGGTCGGCCCGCCTGGCAAACACTAAATTAACCACTCAACATTCCTCTCGCCATAATCTAGTTATAACACCGCCATCTTCTTTCTTAAGTGGGAAACTGCAAGGTTAGAGGTATTTCTTTTAAAATAATCTCCACATGCACATATTTTAAATTTAAAATGTCATGTCGAGGCAGTTTTTCCTCGTAGCCCAGCACAATACGAGCAGAGCAGAGCGAATCCTCCGCACTCGTCTGTGAAAGGACAATCAGAGTCTCCGAGCTTTTTCGGCTCCGATGATGCATTCAATGGCGCAGCCTGATGACATCAGTTGCCAGAAGGAGCGGCGCCTGAGGGCAGATGGCCAGAGTGACTCAGTCAAACCAGCTTGTTTTAGCAACCGATGCTGTGGCAACGTAAAGAGAGAAAGAGTTAAAGAGACAGAGACAGACAGAAAGAGCGGGACACGGACAAAAAGCAAGGAAGTATCCTTGGGAAACTCTCCTTGAAATTAGAAATGTGGTTCTCCAGGGGAAAAAGTGATCTGGGATGTTTCCACATTCTTTCCTGCCAGGGCTCATTTGCCCGAGCGGCAGCCTTGGCTCGACTACATGAACAGAGACTGACGTTTAAACGAGCCTCTAAATCCCTCACTGGTCCATTCAGGGTCAACGGCACACAGTAATGAGTCTGGAGGAACGGTCCGACAACTCATCTCGATAAAGTGAAACAGCCACTGAAGCTCACAGGACGGCAGTGATAAGATGATCCAATCAATAACAGAATCAGGTTTAAGAGGTGTAAAAAGTATTTGTATTGTCAGATGATAAGTTGTCGGCTCCCTTCCTGCGCTGCTGCTGCTGGAGGACTGAGGCTCTGCAGTGCTCAGAGGCCGACTGCCCACTCTGTGGGTGAGCTGGCAAATCCAATGGAAAAATAACATGTTCCCACATTCTTGAACCTTTTCATAATGATCAGTTAGTGTTGTCTAGGGTCTTTTAATATTTAGATGAAACAATATAATATGAGGAATCAACCATTTAATGAATTTTACATTATATTTTCTTGTGTTGCATCAATGTGCCTGTTTTATGAACCACCGCAGGTTTACACTTATGTCACAGCTCTTTGCTCAGTGTCTGTTATGAAAATATATGTTGATGAAAACTAAATTACATTGTGCAACACGAACAAAACCGTTATTAAAAAGACTGACGCCTCAAACTTATCATCAAGAGGGATGACTTGCGTTACTTTCCAGCCGACATACACAAAACACCTCTACACACATCAACATGTGGACAACAATTCAGAAACACACAAGCAGTCTGTCAGAGTTCAGTGAGTTTGTGTTGGCAGCAAAAGGCCCGAGAGTCCTGCAATATTTATGACCCTGAGGAAACAGTGAAAAGGTTAGAGAGCGAAAGACAGAACAATCCGAGAACCCCTGGTTACGCAGCAGCAGAGGTCGCCAAGCCCTGGAGGGACAGGGTCCAAATGTCGCCCTCTCACACATTCAGTCACCACACACACACACACACACACACACACACAAATACTTCACAGCTACGCAGCGATTAGACACCCACAGCAAGGCGCCCAGTCATGACTCATGCCATTATAGCCTTCCCACCAACGGCTCGCAGTAACGCTGAGAATAGTGGAGATTGTCACAATAATGCATCATCATCATCACGCAGCCTCAGCAGGACGGAAAGAGTCAGGTTCCTGATCACAGACAACAGCAGGACCCATCACTCCCACTGTGACGAGCACTAAAACTCCACTGGTGAAGAGACCTGTTCCAAACACTGGACAGCTCATTCACATGATACCGATTTACTTATTACTTTACATAATATTATTGGTGCCGTCTAACTCCTTTTGATATATGAAATAATGTCATAATGAGAAATCAGCCTTTTATAATAAAACCCAACTTTAATAAAGATGAATAATTTAAACCATGAACATTACAAAGCTGTTTTCAGACATGATCTCAGGGGAATTCGGTCCAGACATTTTCTGGAGATTGTCTTTTACATATAAAGACAAAGCAGGAGATTGTGGAGGTAGAACATGACGTATGAATCGTGCTTTTCCAGACATTTTACTGCTGAATTCGGGAGAAGTTCCAGAAAGTGTCCGGAACAACTGACTCTGCGATCTGAGTTCTCAAATCCAGCCCCTCTGGAAAACTTCAGGGGAATGTCCAGAGTTCTGTGCACGTCTGAAAGAAGCTTCAGAGTAAAACTGATTCCCTAAACTGTCTCCTGTTCTACACATTCAGCAGGAATATGCTTTACTGAAGCCATCGGGTCAACTCTCACATAACGCTCTCCAGAATGGCCGTCACATACCAGCCTGACTGTAAGGAACTAATCTTCCAGGCTGTGAACTCTTTCCACTAGAGGGGGAAGTGATAATCTTTTCATTCTAAGGGCCCACTCAGTTTAAGTTTGTCTTCCAATGGCTTTGTTGATGCACAAACAAGCAAATCTCTCTCTGCTGTTCAAACTGTCTGCAGTTCCCTGTGACTCCATGTGAATTGTGCTGCCGACAATTAGCAAGAGAGCGGTGGTCATGTGTCACTGATAAGCTGCAGGGAAGGGAAGGACGGGACAGGACAGGGACAAATTATGAAAAACAAATCATTCAAACTAAAGTTGAAAGGAAAGACGGAAACGATAATGACAGACTGCAGGAAGGAGGGAAAATTGGAAGGAAAGCAGCGTTTCCTCTGCTCTTATAGATCCGTCATTCACACAACGTATAATTCTCAGTCTTCAGTTCCCGATCTGCTCGGTCCACGGCGCTGCTCTGTAGCCGAGTCCGACATTTAACTTCAGATGCACGAGATCGATTCTGCTTTGGTGGAACAAAGCAAAGAGAATGTGACTGAGCACAACAGGCTGTGCTTAGCTGTTCCTCCATCCATCTGTGTTTCTGTGAGTGTCACTGTGTGTAATAGGATATTGCACCGTCTGGCTCTGCACCAGGGGCTTGTCGATGATCTAAATGTGTGTGTAATAGTGTAATGCGCACACACACACACACAGACACACACAGACACACACACACCTCATCATCATCATCTCACCCCCAGGGGCTGCCTGAGTTCGACAAAACACTTCGTCAATACACTCTCACGTTAGAAAAACACACAACGTACACAGGCCAACAACTCGGACACGTTGTGTTACAGTCACAAACTCATCGTGTCACATGAAAAAGGCCCCCCCCTCAACTCGTGTAATATGTCAGACACGCGTCGGCGCACTTGTCTCGGCCAGAGGAGGAAGAGCCATCGCTGACGTGAGTCAATGAACTGTAAAGACGTGGTACCACTGCCGCCTCAGCGAGACGAGTCCGTCCTGGTCGCAGAGGGCATCGAAGAGACGGGTGTCCTCTGCAACAGTTCAGCACGGAGGCTACGCTGACATGTTGACACCCACAACATAACCTGTAGCTGTGTAAGCAAACCTACGGTGTTGTGTGAGTAATCGAGCAGGAGGTGCAAACTATTCCTGGCTGGTGCTGAGGAAGCAAAAGACTAAATCCAGCCAGAATCGTCCACAACATACATAACGATGACAATAATAGTAGTCGACAGTTTATTTGCACACTGGAGCGAACGAGATGATGCTGCTTCTGACACCAGCACCTCCACCGTGACATCACGACGAAGAAAGGTGCAGGATTGGACGACTGCCGGACGGGTCGCCTGTCGCTCGGCGCCGCACCAATCAGGACATCACCAAGTGGATCAGATGTCGGGTCCAAAACGATGGATGACATCACTACTCCTCTGGTCGCTTCCTGTCAGTGGTGATGCTAATGCTACAGAGGCAGAAGCACTTGTGCCTCGACACACACAGAGCAGCAGGACAACGAAGGGCAAGGCACACAATAGGTTGTGTGTTGCTGGCGACGCAAAGCTCAGCTGTGACAATGTGTGTGTGTGTGTGTGTGTGTGTGTGTGTGTGTGTGTGAAGGTGAGAGAAACCACAAGCATCATTAAGGTTTTAACCACAGAGTGAAAAATGACCCGCGATTCATTCGTCGAGCACAATGACCTCTGTGCTCTGCAGAAACCAGTCTACCTGCATACTGATGAGGTTCAAGGTCCAAGTCATCACTGACATGAAACTCAATCTACACTATCGCCGCCTTTATCATTCAAGACACTCGGAGGACTTGGGTTTAGTTCGTTATTAGCGATTTCAAATGTGCAGCGTGTTTCAAACTCTCCCACTGGAATGAACCAGGAAAGAAGAGCAGTTGAAAGTCCGCTGAGGGACAGTGGAGAAGAATGTGAATAATGCATGTGAAGCAGACGGAGCTGAATGCTGCACCCGGGTCAATACTAATAATAATAAAAAGAAATGGAGCATGTGACAGAATAATAAAACTGATCCAGAACTGATGATTTGAAAGAAAAAAAATGTAAGCGATTTTATTTCTTCTGCTTTATTGCTTCTTCGCTTTATGTGCAGTGCCCTTGACATTCTGCTGTAGCACCAACATTTGGATCAATAAACTTCATTATAATATCTATAAAACTGTACAGCTTTAAAAAGTGACATTGAATGTGTTGGATTAAGAGAGAGAGAGAGAGAGAGAGAGAGAGAGAGAGAGAGAGAGAGAGAGAGAGAGAGAGAGAGGAGTGAGGAGTGAGGGGCCTGGGAGGTTCATGTGGAGGATGCATGATCTCTAAAGAGGCGAGGCCAAGTGTCGAGGAGGCCGGAGACTGGAGGTTTGAACCCCGTGTAAACAAACCTGCCCCCCCCCCCCCCCCCCCCAGCTGAATCGCCCTTTGCACCAGCCCCCCCCCCCCCCCCCCCTCCACTCATTTCACAATGTGTTTTTGAATCAAAGTCAAATTTACGTCTGCACGTGCGGTTGATCTTTGCATGAAGTGCTTTGCATCCAGGCTGAGGTTGTTGTTGTTTTTTAACTCAATCTGGATCAACCAGTCGATTCTCGTTCAACCTGCCGCGGCAAGTGTCGAGAGATTAGCCGCGAGCTACCTAGCTAGCTAACCCCCCTCCTCCCCGAAGCTAGCAGGGTTAGCCCGGGCTAGCGGGGTGGCCACGTCCCGGGGTCGAGGCGGGGTTAACGCCCGCTGAAAACACAACTGACAGTCGGTCGCACAGCAGGGGGTGCGGGCTCCACGGGCTGCACCCCCAAGCGGAAGTGTCCCCACCCACGTCCAGTGAGCATTAAAGGTGTTTTCTGCTCGTTTAGCGGAGGTGACAGCTAAACGAGCGGCGGCAGCTACGTGATGCTAACTGACCTGGACAGATGCTTCAGGATCTGCTTCTTGATGAGTCCGGCCATGGTCCGGGCGGATCCGGGGTTCCGAGTCCCCCCTCGGCCGGGTGTCTGTCTGTCTGACGGGCTGGTCCGGCTAGCTTGTTAGCCGCTAGCTGTTCTCCCCACTCGAGGCGCAAAACGCTCAAACTGCGCTCCCGGCGTCGGGCTTCATCTCGGCTGCGCTCCCGCCTCGTTGTCCGGGGGATGGATGAGGCGGCGGGGGGCGGGGGGACGGCATCACACCCAGACGACGAATGCCGACGTTAGGTCGTTTCCAGTGGACTCACTGGTTGAAACACTCCGGGACGCTCCGGTTCTTCTCCGCGGTGTCTCACAGAAAAGCCCCGGACTGATGCACCGAAGAGCGGCGTCTGTTGTCACGGCGTCAGGGTGGCGCGTCATGCTGCCTTCAGGGTCCGCTCGGACACTACGTCACTTTACTACCCAGGAAAAGTTTGGGTTAAATTACAGGAATTATTCATAATCATTTAGATTTTTGTTATTATGCATGTACTGCCCCCAGGAAATAAACCATTGATGCTAAAAGTTGATTTTAAAGTGTTGATCTCAAACATGTTTAGACTTTTAACCACATAAAACCATTAAGAAAGGTAATTTATATTCACCTGGTAGTGATCTGCCTATTACAGACAGGTGCTATAATAACTTAATGACAATAAATTACAATTAATACACATGTATTTATTGTTTTAAATAGTATTTCATTATTGTGGCTGCACATCTACATGATGGCTTCATGGAGATGATCTGTGTTTTATCCTCATCTCACCATAAAACGCTCCTTTAGCGACATCTAGTGTTTGAACTGAGGATGTAAACGTGCATCTATATTTATTTTCTGTCATCTTTTGTTTTTTGTTAATGTCTGCAGGTGAGGTGGTTTTTTTGCAGGCAGAAGGGATGGAATATGAATATTGCTGCAATACATGTGATTCGCATTCCTGTGACACACTCACTTGTTAATTAATCCAAGATTATAGGGCCATAAAATGACTCATTCGCCTTTACAGCCTATTATAGGAAAGGGAAGGACTCGACTATTGGACTGTTTCACGTCTTTGCCTGTGCACATTAAAGTTATGGCTTCCTCTGAGCCTGTCTGTGCAGAGAGAGTATTGGTGATGCAGCAGCAGCAGCAGCAGAACCGAGGCAGCAGAACCGAGGCTGCAGAACTGAAGCTGCAGCTGCCACGTATGAAAGGAGGAGCGAAGACAGCCAGGACCCTCCCTCCCTCCCCCCCCTCCCTCCTCACACCGCTCTGCCTCTAAAAGAGCCGATTGAAGAAAGTTTGCATCAGACTTGTAACATCATTTGTGAAAGTGTGCCACAGCTGTAACACACGGATATTTCATTGTTTGATGCCCCTGACGCACAGATTGGTTGGCTTTTGAGGAGGATCTCCTTCTGGGACTGTGGTTTGTCCCAAGATGGAGCGTATCCCCCCCCCTTATATGAACTGCAGTGACTTTCTCACTTCTACAGAATTAAAAAGTGACATTAGCCAAATGCTTACTGTGATATGAACCTTGAGGAGCCATAGCTGCGTCTTCCAAAACGCCCCTGAGCCAAGGAGGTCCTGTTTTCACCCCTGCTCGTTTTATTACACAAAAACAAATTGATCGAATTGCCATGAAACTTGGTGGAAGTGTGCGTTATGCATCAGGGAAGAACTTATTAAACTTTGGTGTGGATCCGGATCAGGGCGCGACCCCAGTAAATACTTTTAAACTTTCTTTAACATTGCGAGATGTAGGCGTTTTTCAACGTTTTCACCAATTTCTCAGGGAATACTTCATGGATCTTGAAGAAAATAACCAGGCACATTCAAGGGACTGATATCTATGAGTGTGCGTAATTTGGTGCGGATTGGTTGAATGTAAAGATACTTTTGGGCTTTGGAACTGGTGTGAGCTCTACTGTGCCATTTTAGCTGAATGGGTCCCAGAAAGGTAAAAAGTCAAGTAACCAAAGTGGAGGAGCAGCAGAGTCCATCCATTGTTTCCTGGAGGGGACCGTGGGACGGCCCCCATCCGCATACCTCAGAGCAAACGAGCCCCGTGGACCGACACGACGCGCTCACTGATACGCTGCTGCTCCTGGACGGCGAAACTCACTCCGCATCCACGACTGCAAAAACCAGCAGCTCCCCCCTCACACACCCACACGCCGCCGAGCTCCCTCCACTCACAATGACGGCAAAGAACCGAACCAAGAGCAGCTCGGGCGAGAAGAGCGCAGCGCCCGTCAGCCAGGATGAGGCGCCGAAGAAAACCCCGAAGAGTCCCAGCAACGGGGCGAGCGGCTCCCCGGGACCCCAGGGGCCACGGACGCGGGGCTACCTCGGACTCGTCCTGAGCACCGTGTTTTACGCAGCGCTGATCGGAGCCGCGGGGTTCGCAGCCTTCTACCTCCAGGAGGTCGTGGAGGAGATGCGACAGAGCAACGCCAGGAGCGAGCAGAGCGCGCAGAGGAGCGCGGAGCTGGGCAGTAAAATGGAGAGCGTCGTGCAACAGGTATGGAGCGAAGTGATGCGCGACTCTCAGCAGGGGGTGATAACACGAGAACGACTCAATTAGACCAGCTTCAGTGGGACCCAACTTCCTTTTCATCGCTTTCTAGTGATGGATGTGAAGTAGACCCTTGTTTTTGTGTTTTACATGACTTCATATGCAGTTACACAACTTTCCACATACTTGTACTTCATGTACTGGAGTTACACGCACAGCAGGTATGTGGTAAACTGCACTGATGGATGTGGTCAACACCCTTTTAAGTCTTTTACCACCGTGCAAACATCCAACGAGTAAAATCAAAAGTACTTGGTTCAAATCAAAGTGCTGCATCTTGTTTCTTATTTCATCATTTTATTTAGTGGGGGGTTGTTTAAGCAGCAAAGAGCAGATAAGGATCAGTTCACACTGTTAGGGGGAGGGGTCCTCTACAGTTTGTACGTAAGCTGCCATTTTCAGTACGGGAGTTGGCTCCATGGCTGATGACTAACTCTTTCTAAGGACTGGAAGTTTCTTGGAAATCTGTGTCCTTGTTAACTTGATTACATCATGCATCCATTCATCCACAGTGTGCATAACTAATCTCAATGACACTTCTTTTATTGACCGAATATTTGCGAGGCACACTTCAGTTGTGTGACTCCACTCCTTTCATGCAAATGTGTATTTGTCAGTGCAGTATGTATTTACTTTTCCACTCACTTCTAAAATAAGGGGGCAGTTTAAAGTCCTGTCTTTTATTGTGAATATCAAGAGTTCAGTTTCTGTTTCCTGCATCATCTTATATTTACAAGAATTTAAAACATTGAAATATTGTGCTAAATTCACATTTGCTTCAGGTAGATAACTTTAAACTAAGCACAACTCACCACCTTGACTCTCATCTATGGTGCAACTGAATCAGCTGAAGAAGTATATAAGTGGAAGTTGAGTTAAAAGAATAATGTTTTGTCAAACTTTAAGGCTTTAAAACTTTAATAACATGACAATAAATTCAAATGAGATCCCAATTAGGTCATTTCTAATTATTCAGATGAATTGGGAACATTTTCCATGGGTTGAGAAAAGTTTCCTACTTCCGAAGCCGAATAAAAACCTAGTGGATCATCTGAAAAACACACAAAGTAAAAATAGGCCTTTCTGGGTCATCTTATGAAAAGCCCACTGTTTTCCTGTCTTGCTGCGCAGGTGGAGTCTCTGAGGAGCTCTGTGGACGGTCTGGATTCATCGCTGGGCGCCACACGGCAGGAGCTGCAGGGGGCCATCACCCGCATGAAGACCGGCGAGGTGGAGACGAGGAGGGTGAAGGAGGCCCTCCAGAACCTCCAGAACGACCTGCTCAGGGACCTCTCGGAGGGCATCACTGAGGTGAAGGAGGCCCGCGAGAGGGACTTCTCCTCGCTGGAGCAGACGGTGGAGGAGCGCCTGGCCGAGGTGAGCCAGTCCATCACGGTCAACATGGCAGAGTTCACTGAGGCTCAGGGCGAGGCGCAGAGCCAGCTGGCCGACCTCAAAGCCCGCCTGGAGGACGTGGAAGACCCTGCCCTCATCAAACAGGAGATCGCCGCCATCGTCGAGGATGTGGCTGAAATCAAGACGTCCAAACAGGCGGCGGACTCTTCAGCCAACTCACTCAGGGAGCAGATTGGCGCCGTGAGGGAAGAGCTCCAGACTCGCAACCAGGAGGTGGCCTCGCTGTCTCAGGAGGTGGAAACGGTGAGGTCGGTGGTGCAAGAGACTGTTGGGAGCCTGAGGCAGTCGCTGTCGGAGGCAGAGGCCGAGGTTCAGGCCGTGAAGGACAAAACGCTGACGGTGGAGGGCATGGTGGAGCAGGCCGCCGAGGTCGCTCGTGACGTGGAGAGAGAGGCGAGCGCAGCGGCCGCTGAGGCCCTGAAAAGGTCAGAGGGGCTTGAAGCGAGAGTGAGCGCATCAGAGGAGATTGGAGACTCACTGTCGGCATCAATATCAGAAATTACCTCCAAAGTGGAAGCACTGCTCGCTAAGCTGGACACCCACGAGAGCGCTCTGGCTGCGCAGGTGCAGAAGGCCAAAGCTGGGTTGGAGCAGGAGCTGGAGACGCTGAAGAGCAGCCTGGGGGAGCTGCAGTCCAACGTAGTCGCTCTGGGTGGAGCCGTGACGGACTCCAGTCGGGTCGAGGAGGTGGGGGACTTGGAGAACAGGCTCGCCGCTCTGGAGGGCAGCAGCAGCACGAAGCCCGAGCAGCTGGAGAGCCTACGCACGATGGTGGCTGGGTTGGAGGACAAAGCCGCCAAGCTTGAAGGCCACGATCAGGCCATCGCTGCTCTTCAGAAAGCTCTGCAGGAGACCACACAGAAACTGGCAGGCGTCTCCGAGAAGAAGAAGAAGAAGTAGTTCGGGTGAGAGACGTGACATCGGGAAACTAGAACAGGGACAGTGATGAATCCAAACACAACCCACTCCTCCTAACTCTATGAAGAATTGAAACACAAAACTTGATGGTGCACACTTGAGGCTTAGGAGGGAGGGGCAGAGCTGGGCTGCTGAATCTGTGGATTCAAAGCCACACCCATTCTGCACTGTACTTTTATTATGTTTTATTAGGTTGGTTTTCTTTACTTTACAGTTTTCTGTGCCAAGGCTGCTTTTTTTTTTTACCTCATGAAAATGAAATAATAAGCTCCTTGTTGTTGTTGTTGTTGTTGTTTTTACAGGAATAAAAAGCTTTCGTCCACCAACAATTGTGAGATATTATTTCATGGAGTGAACTAATGATTTGTTGCTTTTTAGTTTTGCTGATGTATCATGGAAATTAAATTGTACACTTGTTAATGGGCGTGATTTACCTGAGGGCTGCACAATCCTAACTACAACTACTAGCGGATAATTCTATGAATTGCAATTTATCCCAAAGCTCCAAACCATTTAAAAATCTATAGCAAGACATACAGTATCACACACGTGGAGTCCGACTGACAGCGTGTGGCCACTTCGCTCGACGACTTCCAAGTTACCGGTTTTGCTCGAGGGTGTTTAGAAGAAAAGAAATACTTTGTAGGGCCTGGGAGAGGTGAGCAAATACTCACAGTACCGGTGCTGCAGGTCCGGGCGGTGCAGAGACCTTCAGAGGGGCTGCTGCTCACAGGGCTGCACATGGGAGAAGATTTTTTAAAAACACCATTAATACACAGATGTAAACTTAGCAGGTCAAATTCAAACAGAGTGAAAGATTTAATCTTGCAATCAGCATCATAGTTTATGATTGAACAGAATTTCTCCTGAGGTGAACTTACCCCGGACTTCTCCTTCTCGCACTGAGCGTCCAAGCGCACGGTGAAATATGATGTAGTTGTGGAATTTCAAGTGGCTTCGTTAGTCGACTAAAATGAAATATCTTCAAGTCTAAATGACTGAGATTCCTCATAGAAAACTTATTCTCATCCTCATCTCAAGGTGCAAAATCTCATGTCTGTTTGCTGAATATGAATGTGAACACACCAGCCAGTTAGCTTAGCATTAATTATATAATCTCATTCTTGGCCCACACATGTAACTGTAGATAATGTATAACCAGTCAGTTGTAGCATCATCTTTATTGTGCAAACATGAATGTGACATCTATAACTTTATAAGAAGGCTTATAGGTTTATTTCCCTAAATGTTGAACTATTCCTTTAAGCCATTATTTTGTGTCCCGGCTGAATACCATTACAAATGAAATGCTAAAATATTAACATTTTCTATATTTAAGAGCTCTGGCATATTTAAAACTCAAATAAAACCAATGAAAATAATCAAAGAGTCATGAATCTTTGTCGTGAGCTCATGAAGCTGCACACAAACCCAATCAGTGATGATTTATGCTTCAACGCTGCAGATCATGTCCCAGTTTGTTCCATATTTATTTCAGTAATTCAGTAACAGCAGTGTGACAGTCGACCAGATTTAAAACTGAGAGAAAAACAAATAAAATCATTCAGTCAGTCCGAGGGCGAGACTCATGTGGGCCGGTGCATCTCTCCCATATCAGACATATCAGCTATTTCACTAAGCTGTTTGGTTGCGACACTTAAATCTCCCTCTACTGCAGTTAGATTAGTCAGAGTCTGTCTAAGCTCTGTGATCTCCTGCTCTCTGTTGGTGAGATCCTCCGCCAGGTGTCCGATCCGCAGAGTCAGATCCGACAGCTGAGGCTCAAAGGCCCCAAAGTCCCTCCTGATGTTGGCCACCTTGGGTTTAAGGTCACTGGCAAAGGTCAGCGTCCTTATGAGTCGAGCTCTGCCGCCCTCCAGCTCCCTCAGACGCTCAGAGATCTGATTGTCTGCGGTGGTGAGTTCAGGGACACGCTTGCGGAGCTGCTCTATGGCCTGCGCGTTGCGTTCGGACGCGGCCCGGAGACTGGAGACCCGCTCCATGCTACTGGTCAGCACGTCCCCGATGCGTTGGACCATGCTGTGCTCCATCCGGGTGGTCTGGTCCTCCAGCTCTCCAACATGAGCGAGCAGAGCCTGCAGCTCCGAGTGCAGGCCGTCCATCCTGCGCACATCGGTCCTCACTGACGCCACCTAGAGGGGGATACAAGAAATAGAGAGACTGAGAAACTTTGAAGACAAAATATGACATTTTAAGTGATTATAACACACATTTTAAACAAATTTCTGACATTTAATAGCCCAAAAATTAAACAATAAAACATTTGGCTGATTGATGAGAAAACACCTAATTTTCCTACGTACCTTGTTGGCAAAGTCCACGGTGATCCTCGAGGTGCGTCCCTCAATCTGCCCCACGGCCTCTCTCAACGCGTCCATGCTGGTCTGCAGCTGAGCTCGTTTCTCCGTCAGCCCCGACGCCCACTCCTTCAGCCGGCCCACGTCCTGCTCCAGAGCCTCCAGCTGCGGCCGCAGAGCTCCAAGCTGACCCCCCCGACCCTCCAGCATCAGCTGGACGCTCTCGCACTGGAACACAACGCAGGACATGGAGCGGAGGAGACAGTGAGTGAGACATGTCATTATTTACTGAAATCATCTCGGGGGGGAATGGTGTTTTAAATACAAAACAGTTTTGAATATGAGAATCAAACAAATTTGCACAAATAAGCACAGTACAACATTTGTATTTTATTAAATTAAACCGAGATTGTTATAAACAAGTGAAACTAAGATCTAAAAATATAGAAGTTCATTACACAGACACAGATTTAGTCCAACAAATGTCCATACAAATTTCAAATGCACGATAACGTCATCAAGTTGCCCGTTTCTTCCTAAACAGTCTAAATACTAAAGATATTCACTTTACACTGGAATAATAAAGAAAAACTGCAAATCTGCCATTAAAGAGCTGCAACTAGAGACTGTGCAAATAACTGAAGAATAATAAATAACTGCTGTGGAAATCTAAAAGCATTAATCTACATTAACTGAGCCACTAAAACATACTATTGATTGTGGGACACTACAGGGCAGTGATATCAAACATTAACACTGATAATAAAACACAGATCCTTTTCCCTCGCTGCACGAGAACCGTGACATCATTCAGTGATGTCATCAGGAAGAGGTTGATTTATTTCACCCTCCTCATATTTGTCCCACTCCCACTCCTCCTCCTCCTCGTTGTCCTTCCATTCCTTCCATTCCTCCTCCTCCTCCTCCTCCTCTGCCACAGTGTCTATCTCTCCATCAGCCCTGTTCTCCCTCAGCACCATGGTGAGTTCACGGACTGCCTCTTTAACCACGGACAGCTCGTTCTTCATCTTCAGGATGCTGTTTTGAGCCTGCAGCGTGTCCAGCTCCTGACGTATCTCCAAGATTTCGTTCAGCGCTTTCAGCATGCTGTCCTCGGTCCCGAACACCTGTAACGTCACCTCCTCCAGGCGCCTCTCCGCCCCGCTCAGGTCGCCCCCCAGCCTCAGGATGGAGCGCACCGCCTCCTCCACCTTCGGCAGGTGCTGCTCGCACTCCTGCGCCCGGGGGATGTGCTCCTGCAGCTGAGTGTTGAGTTCGGCCTCCCTCTTGCTCAGGCTGCTGATCTGCTCATCCAGCTTGTGGATCTGCTTGGTGTTCCAGTCCAGCTGGTCCTGCGCTCGCTTGGCGTCGTCCACCTCCGTGCGCTCCAGAGCTCGGGCGTTCCTCCTCGTGCTGTCCTCCAGCTCCTCCAGCCTCTCTGCCAGCGACCGGCCCCTCCGCTCGGCCTCGTTCACCCGGTCGGTGGATCCGGCGTGAGCCTCCCTCGACTCGACCTTGAGCGAAGTCAGGTCAGAGGTGACGGCCGCCAGACGCTCCTGCCACGTCTCTGTCACGTTGAGGAATCGGGCGTTGACCGCCTGCAGGTCACGGGAGGCGGAGTTTTCGTCGGCCTGCATCGCCGTGACAGCAGCGTGGAGGTCGGCGATGTCCTGCTGGAGTCTTGTTGCCAGGGAGACGGTGGAGAGCGCCTCCTGTAGGTCATCCTCAGAGGCGGCAAGCTGCAGCCGCAACACAGAACATGAGGGCTGTTTGTGTAGGAGCTCTATGGGCCTCAGTATTTATATATAACACATGAACAGTGGGAAACAAAACTCATGCACAGAGAACAAGACTGTAAAAGATAAAGTAATAAACTGAAGGAGCACATGAGAGTAAAGGAGGCAAGTAAAACTATTTGTTCTGAGTCAAATTTTTGTTTTTCTAAACTTTTTGAACTCAATGTTAACATGTAGAGGACTTGTTCATGTACGACAGTGATTCCTAAATGTTTGGATCTAACATAGACTGTTCATTTTCTTCCGTTGTCCTAAAATCATGACAAAATATTACGGCCATCTTGATATCATTTGTAGCCAGAGCCTCGAGGTCCTGCCCGTGCATGTGGTCAACCAATCATGATTCAGTCTCAGCTGTCGTTTCCCCCCCGTTTTTATAGCATCAAATAACTAATTAAAATAAACTTACTGGAAAAATGAACACTTAAGAAACATGATGAAAATTGCCATTTTTGTTAAATGTGTACTTTGACTTGTTAGTTTGACCCACGTCCCGTCCACTAAGGAGGCTGGGGGGGGTTATACTTCAAACTTCTCTTCAACACAGTTCCAGACTTAAAGGTTCAGTGTGTAGAATGCAGTGACATCTAGTGGTGAAGTTGCATGTTGCAGCTGAATAACCCCTCACCTCACCCTCCACTTCCAAACATGAAGGGTTAACCTTCAGTTGTCATAAAATACTCAAAAGATGTTTAGTTTTAGGCTACAGTAAAAAAAACATGGCGGCCTCCGTAGAGGGGGCCTGCTCCTGATGTAAATATAAAGTATCTTAATATAAAGGGCCCGTTCTAGGGTAAAGAAAACAGCAATTTGTATAATTTATATGAACAACACGAGTGAAAACATCACTAGGATTTATTTTATATTTAATTTCTGCTCAAAGATCCCTTTCACACTGAACCTTTAAGACTGTGTGAGTGTAAACTACTTTAAATTCTCCATTTCTCCAAACCTGTGCAAATAAAAGCAACAAAAAACAGTGGACTATGAGTTGTTGTTACAGTGTGTGTTGTTTCTTGTTGTCATCTGGATGAATTGACCCTTCAGCTCCAGGTCTGTGAATCAAACGCACCTTCTGGGAAACTCGCAGGACTTCTTCCTCCATGTTGAACAGACTGGAAGTTTTCCCCTGAAGAGATTTGTACTTTTCCTCCATGAGTGAAAACCTCTGATTCTGCTGCAGCACCATCCTGGAAACAACAACACACACATTAGCACAGACACACACACACAGACACACAACAACAACAATAATAAAAGTGTGTTGGATCAGCTTGAACACAGTGAACTCACCAGCTCAGAGCCCCGCACGCAGCCACGCACAACACGCACATGAAACCCCTCACGTCCACACCCGGAGACGTGCTCGTGTTTCCAGGCTCCGTCTTCACCTTCGGGCTTTTCTCCTTTTCTTCATCTTTGCTGTTCGCTGCTTTCGCTGTTTCCGACTCTTCATCACTTTGCTTCGGGGTCTTTCTCCTCTGCTTCACCTCAGAGGGCATTTTAAACTCTCACCGCGGGAAAACTCACAAGTATAAAAACGCAACAGAAGTTACACGTGACGCTGCGAAGTTAAATAAGAAATAAAGTTCATGATGTGAAGAAGCTGCGTTCACGTTCCGTTTTCTTCAGCTTCACAGCTCCTGGGAGAAATGTGGCCTTCAGGTGCTGTTGCAAAGCTCGTAGATATTAGCTAACGCAATTTAGATGAAAACACCGCATGTGCAGCTGTCACACGTGCATCAATATGAATGAGCGTTTTGTCTTTTACTTCAGGAGGAAAAACAATATTGTTTAAAAGTTACACGTTGTAGTAAGTTTTTATTTGAGCTCCTGCTGTGATTTGCATATTTCCGACAACCCCAAACGCCTCAGCAGCTTCACCGTCTTCCTTGGGGGAATGTTGCCTTAAAGTGTCTTTAAAAAGCTCGTACATAAGAGTTCAGGCATTTCACCTTGAAACTTCGTGTAATTAAAACACACACCATAATAGAATGTGTTTTATCTGCAGCTTGAAGAGACAGAATGCTTTTAAATTAAATTATAATTTTCAGTCTTGTTTGTAATTATGATCTTTGAATTGAGGTCCTGTGGTGATTGTCATGTTTCCGACGGAACAGGAAGTACCTCAAACGCCTCAGCCAGCCACGTAGGCGACTCCCAGTTTTTATCCCGGAAGTGAAGCTGCAACAAATACTTTTATTAATCAGCTGATTGGGAGAAAATCGATCCACGAATATTTTTTATTGATTATCAAGATAATTTATCAAGAATTTTTTCCCCCCAACTTCACGTAGTGTCTCACATGTAAAAATGTCCTTTTCTGTTGTATAGGATTGTAAATTTTATATATTTTTTAAACACATTTGAATTTGACAACCAAGAAACATATGGATAGGTATTTTACACAATTTTCTATTATTTAAAGAAAAAAAGAATAAAGCCTAAAACCATGTCGAATTGCACACAAGTTACATAGGACACAGAGAAAAACAAATTAATATACAAACATAAATAATAAAACAGAGGAATTAATACGCGAACTGTTTATTTGGCAGTTTTCCAAAAAACGTAACTTACACTTTAAATGTCAAAAATTGTCAAAATCTGATTATCAATATTCTATTTTCTATAAATGCTCGTTCAAAGCCGTATACAACATAGTATTCCTACGTTACAGTAAATATCGAGCAATTCTTTCCCCCCCCCCATTATGGTTTAAATGAATGGGCTGCAGCCATCGAGTACTCAGGATGTGTCCGGGCGATAAAATAACTACAAGGGGGCAAACATGCACAAGCTGCTACTCTTTTATGAAACATTTAACAATACTCAACAGCAGAAGACACAAACTTACAAACGTAAGCAAAACTCAAGTCAAGCGAGGACGCAGCATCAACGCAAAGAGGCAAAGGTTCGTCACATTCCAGCAAAAGCTGCCACGTGCAAAAAATGATGTGCAAAAAAAAAAAAAAGGAACTGACGAGAGGACTCCACGATATTGCAAATTTCAAGACGTTATGCTTCAGAGATCTTTGGTCTAAGGCATACAGTGATGGAGTAAACAAATATTTGGTCATTGAAGGATGTGAAACGCTTTTAGTGCTTCGTAGTGTTTCATATTTGACTCCTGAGAAGCATGAACAGTACAGTGAAGTGATCGGAAATGAATCCATCCTGTCCCCAGCCCGGGCGTCAGAAACACTTAGTGCTTCAACTCGCGAGTAGACTTCAGGTAAAAGCTGTAAACAGACTTCAATCTGCTTCTCCATTGCTTTTAAATATCAAATCCAAAATAAAACTTTAGCATCACTTCTCGTTCTATTTGTGCTTCATCACTGCCTCGGTTGCTTTTGATGTATTGAAATATATCACTTGGACCTTGGCGGGATGTTGCACCAACAAAGAACTTGAACTTTGAATGCTTTAAAAAAGGTACAGTTTACATTCATGTTTTGGAAGTGGACATGTGTTTCTTGATATCAGGGGCTGAACGCTACAGACGTGTCAAACAGCATCAGGAAATCTTACCCTTCAAGAATCTGTGTGCCACTTAAAAATATGCCCAGAGGCAAAAATATAGGAATCCACCGCAGACGACAAAAACACAATTTTCAAACCAAACATCGGAACCCTCCATATCGAAAAGAAATCTCTATATACACATATACGTGTCACCATGTTGACCTTATTCTTGATTGTAAAGTCTGGATTAAGAAAGAAATAACACTTGAGTTTCATAAAGGAGACATATTCTGCTCTTTATGAAAAGGTTCACGTTCTCTAATGTTCAGAAAACACATCACTTTCCTCAGACGGTCTGATTGCTGCAGCGCCTCTCATCAGCCTCTGTCTGAAACACTTGGTTTTAGCTCCTGTCTCTTTAAGACCCCCCCCCCCCCCCCCCCTCCTGATACAGCTCAGTCTGCTCTGATTGGCCAGCTGGCTCACTCTCACTCAAATGTGTTTCCTGAAGGTGAGACGAGTTCCCTTCACCGCTGACTTTGGGCATTTTAACTCGGCAGAATTTTTATACACACACAGACACACACACAAATCTATTTAACGCATTAGAGGAAAGAAAAACAGAATAAGCAGAATAAGCAGAATATGTCTCCTTTAATAGAAATGTTTGACATTTTGGGAAATAGTGTTCATTGTTTTCTTGGTGAGAGAAAGATGCTGAGATTGACACCACTCTCATATCTTAGCTTAGCCTGACTGTCCGAAGGTAATAAACTCCTCCTACTGACAAAAAAAATGCATATATTCAAAAGTGGCATCAAATTCTAGGCAAAGTGCACTTCCCAAAACATCAAGCTTTTCCTTTAGACCTTTCTAGCTACTTATCCTCACTGCCATCCGGTCCTTTTCCGCTACGGATGCATAACCTACAAAAAAAAATAACTAAAAGAAAAACGTGGCTACTTGCAGGAGAATGAAGCTTATCTGCGAATTAGATCAATACCAAAGTCCATAACTGATATCATCCTCAATTAAGAAACACATATCTGGTCCCCACAAGGCCTCGTTATCAGCTTTTGGTACCGCCTGTGGAAGAGCAAACGTAAGTGCACTTTGGGGACGGAAAAGGACACTTTAAAAAACGGTGGGAATGTGCAAGATTTCAGAAAATAAAGTACAAGAACACACTGCACGAGCGTGACGAGTGAAAGTGCACGAACCAATTCAGTTTTTTTTTACAACTGAACTGTCTCTGCTGTTTAGGTTTTGACCTCATCAACTAACGGAATCAAAAAGTAAACCCTTCCTTCATAACACCAGAAATCTCCCACCTGCTACATAAAGTATTTTTTAAGTATTCAAACCCCCAAAACCACAAATCAAACCAAGTAATATAATGCAAACGAAATATTCCACATGGTTTCACTTTACACAGAAATCGCACTTCAAGATGTCTGCAGATGAGCAAATATTGTGCTTCAGTCATCCTGATTCTAACACCAGCTCTATACACATTATCTGAGAAAGAAAAATAGATGTAAATGTATACAGGGTCACTTTAGGGCTAGAGTTTGATGCATCAAAGCAGAGATTCGCTCAGAGAGCTGATCTCCATCCGTCTCTCACCAGGTAAACTATTAAACTCCGGTTGTGTCGACGCTGACGACACACGCTGAATCCAAGAGGAGACGCATCATGACTCAGGTACTGTAGTGATCCTGGGGAAAAAATAATATACATCATTAGGTTATTATTACTATTCATTGTATGATTGGATTCAAGTGCTGTATTTCGGACTGACCTGAATTGAGTTAACGACACCACTGGCCATGACTGAGAGTTTTCCTGCGACTGAGCGCACTCCCAGTTTGAGCTGCGACATGTCAGGAGCGCTGGGCAGCACGTTGGTCAGACTGTACGAACTCCCTGTGGGCACAGGATTTACTCATATCAATCCATGTGGTCTTCAGGTCGTCACACATATATGCTTTTATTCATGAATAACACGTTTGAATAGTGAGTAAATCATGCGCAGAGTTGTTTCTGCAGCGCTGCGTTACCAGTCTGTTTCTTTGGCTCATCAAAGAGGTCTGCGGAACTTATAGACGCGCTCCCAGATAATCTTTCCAGTCGAGATTTGGCCTCGTACTAAAGAAACAGAAACACGAAAATATATTAATTTGACCTTAAATATGAAGAACCGTAAAAAGTCTAGAGATCTTTTCAAAGGTTTACTACAACTCTACAAAAATGAATATTAGCTCTAGTTCAATCCATAATTAGATATGTAGGTGTACATATAAAATATCAAAGTGTACCTCAGAGTGGTCTTGTTTTCCGAAGTACATGTCAGAGGAGATTGCTTTGACATCTCCAAACTTTTTCCGAGCTTCTCCCGTGTCCGGCACTGGCATTGGTTCTGGTTTCCTCCTGGCTGCGTGTCTGCTAAATGGAAGAAATAATAAAATTGTAATCCAATCAATTACAGCATCAACAAAAAAAAACAGACTTTCTGCACAGCTGCACAACACACACACACACACACACACACACACACACACACACACACACACACACACACACACACACACACACACACAACCACACACCACCACCACACACACACACACCACACACACACACACACACACACACACACACACACACACACACACACAACAGCTTGAAGTGCACAAGTCATGAGTCACTGTCTCCTACCTGTTGTCAAGTGAAGTTATGATGGCGGAAGAGTAGAAGTCTGGCTCTGGTTTCTTCGTCACCTTCATCCAGCCTCCTTCCTCGACGCCGTCATCCCACCGGGAAGTGAACTGATCAGAAGATTCTATCTGTTCCTCAAACCGGGACACAGACCTGACGAAAGAGCAAGTTCACATTAATATCAGGTAAAAAAAAAAGAATCACTAAAAGCTGGAGAAAAGGTAGATGGTGGTTCTTCATCTGACCTGGAGGTGAAGGACCCTTCATCATCATCTGGCTCAATGAGCCGCCGTCCTTTGGTGGTCTTTGAGCCCAGTGTGTTCTCCTGCTCGATCATGTGCATGTCCGAAGTCACAGAATGTGAAACTCCACTACAGAGACGAGCAGAGACACAGTGACCATATGAGAAATGACCAAAGAGTTCTTTAACCAGGTACAGGATCGTGAGTGTGTTTCTCTTCATCTTCATCAACCTACCTCCTCATGCCTAAACCCATGCCCAGTCTCTCAGCTTGCTCCTTCTTATTCCCCTCGAATCCCTTCATCTTCTTATCCTCAATTTTCCTCTGCTGCTCAAAATCTTTATAGGCCAGTCGCAGCGATGAAGAGCTGAGAGGAGGAAGACAAGTTTAAAAAGGAGAAAAACCCAAAACAGGTGATTGAACAATTAGCAGCTAACCTCTGACATTCTCATGGAGGGTGCAGAATCATTTGCTTCAAAATAAATCAGATTTACGTACATGGATTCCTCAGGTTGAACACTCTTCTTGGTGCTCACAGTGCCGTCTTCTTTCTCTCTCAGCTTGTCGGCAGCTTGAGCTTTCTTCTCCAGCTCGGAGAAATTCAGGCTGCTGACCTTGTGAGCACCCAGGCCGCCCTTCTTAGAGCCCAACTTCCAGCAAACATTCAGTTAAATACACCGTCAAATAAGCAGTAATACAATGAGTCTACTTTCAAAACAGTGCTGTGTACGTACCGTTTTCTTGGCAGCGGTGGGCTTCTTCTTAAAAAGAGAGGACGGCTCTGGAAGGATTGAAGGACGGTTACGTTACATCTCCTGCAGTTTAGTCATAATACAAATATCCTGAAGCCAAAACATGAAGACGAACCTGGATTCGCTTTTGGAGAAACACTCAGCGAATCCACGCTTGGACCCTCCTCTGTATTACCTGAAAATGAGGAACCACATCAATTGTGTGGGGATAAATACAACTGTTGTGGTTTGGTGATGTTTCTATGTGTTACATTGCTCAGGAGAAGCAGTGAATACCATTTTTGTCTTCATCTTTTTCCGGGTATAAACTCTTCTCTGATGTGGAGGAGCTCAGATTCATTTCGGCCGTATTCACGTTTTTAGGAACCTCCTGGGAATTGAACAGAAGCACACGATGAAATGACCAATCTTTGTCAATGTGTGAATATCCAACGCGCAAATATATGTGGATACAATCACACCGAGGCTAGTCCGAGTGCACCCCCCTCACCACTGTATGCAGACTGAAGAAATCCACCGGCTTGTCCTCCGGTAATGTTGGAGAGAGAGGAGCCTGACTATCAAGCCACAGCTGCGGAGAGGAAGGAAGAACCGATTTAACTGTGAGGGCGTGGTGAGCAAATGAAACGTTTTACCACGTGTGGACTCCGCTCGAGCCTTCCCTCCCTCACTCAGTCATTCATTCATCTGTATTTCACCTCAGTGCCGTGGCGTCTGGTGGCTTGTGTGGCTAAATTCTTGATCTTGTCTCTGTACAGCTGAGCGGCTCGGCTGTTGTACTTGGCGTTGGCAGCGCTGGTTGTGCAGCCATGTTGACTGAAATAAGAAGTCTGCCACAGGAAAGTCAAAACAAACAGGAGTCACCACATTGAATCCTGTGTGCGTGTCACGTCATGCCGGAATTACAGCCTGTTGATCTTTGCCCTTGAGTACTTACCGCGCTGCAGTTCCCTCCCACTTGCATACATCTCAGCTGGTACCAAGACCAATTGAAGTCCAGTTCCGTAGATCTGTGTAACACAGTAGAGTTAAAGAATATGTGATAAGACAGAGACAAGCTACTACTCGAACTAATAAAGACACATTCAAATGTCAGACAAACATTTTTCTTTTAAAACTGCTGAGAATTGAATCCTGTTTTTGTGTCTTCATATCTAGATTATTGCAAGTCGTTATATTCATTCCTCAGCCAAGCAAATGAAGTTCGTCTGGAGAAGCTAAACCCTCTGACCCAGAGTTCGGGTTTGAAAATGGCTTTATTGGCTATATTTTCTTGAATTGCAGTGCGTTGAGCTCTCACTACATGGACAGGGCCCTGAGCACATTTCTGAAATGTTTGCTGTCGAGAGGATGAACAGGTCTCTCACCCTCGAGTATATTAGGAAGCTTTGTTCTAATTAGCTTTATTAAAAGGTCCTGACTTACCTGATAAAGCTCAGGTGCACCCCCAGAGACCTGTGGGTGCCGGAGCAGTCTATACACACGAACACACCGTAGGTGATGCTGGCCCAGCTCGGGTTTTTAGCTGCACAGTCAAAGCAAACCTGTGGGGCGAGATGAAGAAAGATACTGAAGCTTCAGCTCAACGCTTAAAAGGGAAAGTTCACCCCAAAAATGGAAATTCCCTCATTATCCACTCACCACTGGGCCGATGGAGGTGGTGGGTGGGTTCGAGTCCACAGAACACGTGTCAGGGGTAAACAGTGTTGCAGCCAAATCCAATACAATTGAAGTAAATGGCGACAAATTCTTCCAACGTATAAAAACAACAGAAAAAGCCTCCATACTGCTCGTGTGGTGTCATCCAAGTGTCCGTAAGCCCCGTTAATCATATACAACTCGAAACAGCGGCATTTAAACCATGTTTTATCCTAAACGTTCACAGAGGACATTTGGGGGCATGTTGTGTTTTTCTTTTACGTTTGAAGAATCAGTCCATTCACTTCAATTGTATCGGATCTGGCTGAAACGCTGTGTTTACCCCTGAAACTCCCGAAACACGTGTTGTGGACTCGAACCCGTCACCTTCCACCTGCATCGCCACAGCGGTGAGGTGGATGCTGAGTGAACTGTCCCTTTAAAAACAGAGGGATTGACATTTTTGACATGTCACCTCTGGATTCACTGCGAGTGTAACAACCGACTGTGTCAGTAGTGGAAGCAGCTGCTGGTTCAAACAGCTGTTCGTGAACTGGGCTGTTGAATCAAACTGGTGTCACTTCCTGTTTCCTTTGCAACGATCCTACACGATGCCTTTACAACAGGAAGTGACAATGTGGGAAAGCTCGACGCAAACAAACAGCGGCTAATGTCAACTGTCAAAACATGGAGCTAGCTAGCTCGGCTGCTAGCCACCGAGCTAACGCTACGTCCGGTCCCAGTTTCTCGCACTTTCCCGTTGTAAATCACCGGGAAACGTTAACAGAGGCCGTTTTCAACCGGAACCAACGTGTTTCCAACGCGACGTTAAGCGGATAAGAGCCGTGGGGATCCCGGCGGCAGCGGCAGCCGCCTCGGTGATCGCCTCAGTGCGACGTGTCAGACACCCGAGCTGAACTTCCTCGTCGGGGGGAGAACTCACCTTGTTGGAGGGGACGGAGCGGAGCCGCTTGAAAATGGCGGAGATGTCCGGTTTACCGGGATCGGACATCGTCGCTGTGGTCGGTTGTTGTGGTGTCGGTCGCTTCTTCGCCCGCTGAACACACGAGTGACGTTTACATGTGGGAAAACACCACGGTTAAAAAGTCAGTGCGACACGTCGGTGGAGAAACTGCACGTCCCGCCGCTGATTGGTGGAGAGCGGCACCGTGGTTGTGTTGTGGTCGCCGGGGATTCTGGGTAACGTAGTTCCCCTCGACGCCTGTGGCTCAGCTGACTAAACAAATGGGAAATAAGTATTTTAGAAGTATTATTATTTACCGTTGGACTTTTTTTTGTTTATACACATGTAAAAGTATTTAATATGACTCCATGTATATTTAGTGTTATTTAAATGTGTTTATTTCTAATGTTATGTTATTGATCATCATACAATGGTATAAAAAGGACAGTAGAATAATAAAAAAAAGAATTTCATAACTGGATGACCCCTTTTAAAAACAATTAAAATATTGTATTAATTATAATATTGTTTGTTCATATATATTAGGCACTCCATACTTTTCTGAAGTGTTTTATTTGTATATGATCAGTGTTCTTTTGTTACTTTTTGAATAAAAAAATATTTTTTATATCACTACCCTTCTAATGCACATTAGTCAAAAAATGACCCGTATTAATTTCCTGTGTTATTTCATGCATGACTGTTTGCTATATCTTTGAAATAAATGTATTTTATCATTACATTGTTTTTGATTACCACAAATCACAATTTTCCTTTCTTATTTTATAAACAAACGTAAATTTTGGTGCTTATTTTATTACAATTTTAACCAGAAAAAAAAAAATCAGCACTCAGGACAAAATTGAGTATTTTCTTTCCAATAAATTCATTTATTATGTTGTGGGACAACATTTACAAACCTTACTGTGCAAGTACAGCTGTTGCTGCGTGTTGACGACAGCACGCCCCCTGAAAACGCGGAAAACGTCTTTCTCTTTATTATTAAAGACAAAAAAATAATCATCTTCCTCTTGTGCTGCAGTTGAGGGCATCAAATAGCATATTTCAGTGATTTCATCAGAACATTAGGCAGTTAATGAATTTCGAGCTTGCACAAGAGGTTTCTCGCCTGAAGTTCAAGCTCTACAAAAAAACCTCAAGCAGACAGAACTACTTATCCAAACATGTATTAAGGTTATGAAATCAGGCAAGTCCATTCATGTCATAGCTCCTTAGAGAAAAAATCAACAATTATTCACAAAGTATTTGTCGATTTACTCCGTGAATATAGCCCTCTCTACGAAGGGGGGGGGGAATAAGAGTCATATTTACAAACACAACAAAATGACAAATTCAAGGGATATTTTTCCATTAGACATTCAATTAACGTACAAACTGATTCTCAGTCACAGCATTTTAACAAGAGTAGAACAAAAAAAGCACTTGTGGCATCATAAATTAACAATCATCAATTTCCAACTACATCTCATCTGATGTTGACGTAAGGTTTGTTTAATCCAGGCTATTTACATGCACGTATGGAAAACCACACTCGCCTGTGGTTTTATTGCTATAACTTGTAATATATTGTCAAACAAAAAAAACACTAAAACTCTCCCATAACTGTATTTGACAAGCGAGAGAACTAAAACATGGGAGATTCAAGTGCGAAAATCTTTCAGTGTCGAGTGGAAATAAAACGTATAGCATTACAGTCTGCGACAGAAAGGAGATATTTGGGTGGATAGTTGTTCGAGGTGTGAGTGATGGCGAATACCCAGCATCAGCGATAGTGAATGATGGACAGGTGAAGAAATACAATCAGTGAATATACATTCATTCGCAGTGACGCGAGGAAAACCGGCCCACTGAGCTAAATGAGGACTATGTGAGGATTATCTCGTTATCATTCCTTAGAAAAAAAAACAACCCGAACAGTCAAACGAAAAACCCTGAAAGGAACGACAGAACAATGCAAGTTAAATCTGACGCAATACTCGATATTAGGGCTTTTTTTTTTTCTCCAAAAGTTTCTTGAAATATTTATGAAATGGACTTTTATTAACAGAAATGGTTAATCAGTTATAAAAAGGGTCGTCTCCCTTGATGAATCCACAGTGGCTTGCGTATAAAGGCTAACCTCGCAAAACGATTTGTCGGAGTCATCCCAGTGTTTCATTAAAACAATATATAGATTCACACATAAAGTTCATTGAGTTTTATCTAATATATATATATTTACTAGAATACCTATTATTTTTGTAACAGCATAAATGGGATTTTAAGTAACATATTTTTACGCTGACAGCAATTTTGTTTTCTTCCTCGCCTGGAATCATCTGGAAACTGGAGGTTAATCTCCACCGTAGCACTTTTCTACGACGGGTCAAAGCAAAAAATGTCAAGTGGTCCTGTTCTGATCCGCATCCTCTCCGTCCTTCTCCCACGCCGGTCCAGTCTCCATCAACAGGGAGCGAAGGGGTGAAAAATGAGGCCGAGCCTTTTCCAGCCGCACTGTCATTTCTTAACAAACCACTTTCTTCACATTCGTTTTCATCTGTGACAATCCACTACTGGATGGCCTCCACGTAGTTAGCAGGATATAGGCCCGTTTTTCCACCCTTGAGCTGGCCTTTGCACCAACCCTGATCGTCTTCATCGCCAATTTTGGTTAATTCATCCCCTGGAAAAAGGAGAAAGAAACAGATAAATACTTTGTTTTTGTAGTCTGGTTTCTTTCGGAATGTTTCACTCCATCTCGGCTCCATACCTGCTTGGAAGCTGAGCTCGTCCTGCTCCTGCCCTTCGTAGTCGTAGAGGGCTCGGACAGCCACAGATAGCGGAGAAGCTGGCTCTTCCTCGAACGGGTTCCCTTCACCATTGGCGGAGAATGGGTTACTTCCTGTGTCCTCATCTGACCAGTCTGGAGTCTTCTCCATGCTGCTCACACTGGACACAAAGACAGGACAGACACTTAGAAACTCTTGTAAATCTCAGGGCCTCATAGACGGACAGGACAACCCAGCTTGGCAGGCGTAAGCAGGAGCAAAGGTTCAATGTTAGCGCAAGAAAAAGCAAGAAAAATAAACACAACACCAAGTAAAGTCACGTCAAAAGCTTCTCTGAATCCACGGACAGCTTTGGGGTTTATCCTGAAAACAAACTCTAAACGAGTGGGAAACATGCTTTAGTATGACATCAGAGCTACAAGGCAAGGTTTGTGTTTGGGTCAGGCAACATGATTCAAAAGTTACCACTTCAAAATCAAAGGCTAAAAGTGAAAGTGCACACAATGAAACAAAACAACACATCAGAAGACACGTGAAAAGTTGAGTAACAAGCAGCGACGCAAATCATGGGAGTGGATGCATGATTGGTGTTTGACCTGAATGGCCAGTAGGGGGAGCCACTAAAACACCAAAAAGAGATTTTGGCTTTGACAGACACAATAGTTGTAAAACAGTAAATACACACCAGCATACACACAAATGATTTACAGTCAGACCTGGTCACCCTGTTCAATTTTTTTTATAAAAAGGCAGCGTGACATTTTACCCAACGGGTTGAAGTCATGTATTTGTACCTTAATCGTACTAATTTAAATTTCTATTTATGTGTATGCGTCTTTTTAATGTTATATCGTGTTTTAATCAACTTTTAACTGTGAGAAAACATATTAACAACCAGTATAAAGTGTTTACGAGTGTGTAAATATTCAGATCTGACTGTAAGGTGGAAACATGCCCCGCCCCCCCACAGCACATCACATGTAACGTTCTGAAAAACATGGCACTGTTAGAAGTGAAGGACAGACACACACTGTTTTTGTGTGCCGTGTCATTCCAGTGACCATGCAGAGCAACACAACAACCTGCCACCTGCAGGACGAGAGGGGGACACCAGAGAGAAGGGGAACAAAGTAAAAGGCGGGAGACGAGGAGCGGACGGCAAACCACGGAGAAGAGACAGAGAAAAGACGGGGCGAGAGGTTTGTGGGTTGGCAGAGTGTTTGCTCCCTTGTTCACCAACGTTTTTATTTCCTCTTTCTCCACACTGATGTGGTTGACTGTGGTCTCCTGCTCCACAGCCATTTCCTCTTCCTCCTCCTCCTCCTCTCTCTCCTCCTCCTCCTCGTCGAAGGGGTTCGAGCCCACTGCTGCTGTTTTAGTGGGCACAGTCAGGCTGACGACATGGAACACAGTGAGAGATGGGATGTTGACATGAACTCACACGTATAAATACACACCTGTGACAAACATGACCGGGGGGGAAAGCGTGACAGACGAAGCCAAAGAAGCATCTTCTGCTGCAGCTGCTCAGTTTGATATTCTGACCTTAAATAAAACCACTTCCCCAAACAGTGTCTTTTGCACACATCAAATACTGACGTTGGTCTGGAACTCAAGCTTTTTAACACAGTAGTAATTAAAACCCTGTTAAGGAGTTAAATGAAAGATTCAGCCAATTAATGGAGTAAACATAAGCTTAACTTGTTCGCTACTTCAGCTGCAGTTTTCTGAGATGGCAAGAATCAATGGTTGCCTCTTAAAAATAAGAACCCTGCTTTTGTCAACCACCCAGTGTATCATGTGTCATAATATCACACAGGTGCAAGCCAACATCCCTCGACCACCATCAGCCATTTCCTTCTCCTCACAGTTCATTTCCTCAGTCTGTGGGATTCTATCTTCAGAATAGACACGGTTTCTTTCACAATCTTTTTTAAGTCATGAAACCAATTATAATGAGGTGCTGATATGTCAAAAGATTTTTTTGGGGTAATATTTCCACATTATTCTTGTAATCTCCCTAATACTCCATTGTAGAATTGAATATGTGAAGTGAAAGAAAACAGCGTGGCCAGACTCAGTTTGGGGAAGTGATACTTTTGAGCAGAAAATGATGGAGACAGATGAGCCCATAATCATTGTACTTCCATTTTACAATAAACAACAAGGTATTACAATCAGAGAATAGAACAAGTTCTTAAAACTAAACACAGACAGAAGAGACAACGTGGCAACAATTGGCTTTGTTATGATAAAGCCTGCACCTTAGAATGAACACAACCTTAGGAAAACATTAATAAGACACTTCCCCGAGTGACACATCAAACACTGTCTGCTCCGAGTTGTGTCTGTGCAAAATCTCTCTGAAAAAGTCACACGAGTGCAGTTTGTTTCCTTCCATTGTGACTTTACACGTCAAGGGACAGAACTTTGGTGCAGTCGACCTCATCAGAGGAAACACAGGGTTTCTTTTCTCTATTTACAGAAATATTGGGCCGTTAACCGCAGACGACATCAGTTGGCCCTGGAGAGTGTGAAGCAGAGAACGCCTTTGTTTGTACAGTCATGCCATGCATGACTCCTCAGGCTCAACTCGGAGGAGTTGCAACAGCAAACACAGCTCGAGTAAGAGTCTGGAACAAAGTAACTTTAGAGGGTTTCGGTCAACAAACACACTTGGTCTGGCAAATTAAACGGAAGTATTTAAAGAGCTGTATTTCTATCTTATCCATTTATTTAAAAATCCTCCTTATCACCTATTGGCGTCTCTTAGATGTGTGAATGGAGCTCTGCTGGCCACAGCTGGTGACTAAAGCTGAGCTCAGACAAACTACAGGAGTTTTAAATACCTAACCAACTTGAAAATTGGGTTTCATCATGAACAAACGGAGAATATTCACATATAATCTTCTCTTGAATCTCAAACAGGCCCACACTACAAGATTTTGAATTATTAGATCAGACAGGCAGCATCCAAATGTGGAGGAAACGACAGGGGAAACAATGTGCTGTGTAAATGCTGGTTGAGGGAGCAGCAGAGCGTTTGACGTTTTCAAGTTCAGAGTTCAAATGCTTTCCGTGCCTTACATTCCCCGTGTCGACTCCTCCACATACTCCTCGCTTGTGATTTCTGCACACACACACCACTTGTACTGATGTGTGGATAAGGGCTGATAGCAGGTGTTTGTGCATTAATTCATAAAGGAAACCTCATTACGGCGCCACAGAGGAATGTGGGGCATTAAGACACAGGCCAGGGAGCTCACAGCAAACCACACTTAATATAACACCACTGTTGCCACAACACCAAACACACACATTTCTCTGCCAGAGCAAAATAATTTGTTTATCTTATCTCGTCTCAGAGACATTGCATCATGTTTGGAAAAAGCTGCCAATCGAACATCAAGTGGCCCTAAAGCTTGTAGAGACATTAATCCCTTTATATGTATTTAGATCATTAGAATATTAAATCAATGATCACAAGTCCTGCATTCAAATCAATATTGAAGGATTTTTGCCGTAAATCTCAAATAAAGTTCATTATACGTGGTTTCTCTTTGCTTTGATGGACTAAAAAACTGATTCGTGCCACATCTGCCGGTTTTCTACAAATCAAACATAAATATCTAAATTTTGCTTACTCTTTATGTGAACCAGAAATGTCTAAAGAGAATTTAACAACACTTATCCTGCCTCCTCTGGATTTTCCAGTACCAATATAAATATACTCTGAACGGTCTCGCTGTGTATGAGTAACATTTCCACATTACTTTTGGCTACGGACCAGCAGACTCCCCGTCTCTCGGGGATGACTTCTTTCCCAGCAAACTGTAACTACATGTTTACTGTTGCTATGGAAACGTCCGTGCTACTTGACGTCAGTCCCGGAGCTTCCCCTCCCTTATGCAATGTTTTACAAGGATTCCTTAAGAAGGGGGGATTATCTGAGACGTGGAGAGGTTTGGATTGGAAAGTCAGAGCGTGGGTGGTGTGTGGGTGTGTGTGTGTGTGTGTGTGTGTGTGTGTTGTGTTCAGTTTCCTGTGTGTTTGTTAAGTGATTAGATATCTACCTGCTGCTGGTTTTGACAGACTGAACAGGCTGGTCTGATCCAGTTTGACTGATGCCGGTCAGCATGACGCCTTCCGATGGCTTCTTCTTTTCTCGCCTGCTGAGTGTTCTGTTCAGGTCTATGGACCAGTCCTGATAGACACACACAGACACACACATATTACTGTGAGACATTCCACCTGTGACTGTGCCAACTGACTTTGACTTTGAAAGTGGTGGGAGAACATCTCAGGCACTGCAATATAAACACACACACGCACACACTTTAACACACAATCCAACAATCTGTGAAACATTTCCCAGACTGTGGCACCAAATCTGGACTTTGAAACTGTACATGCACATGTGTGTTTATACAATACTGTGCAAACCTCCTGATAAAGAGATGAGAGACAAACATGTACAGAATCCATCACCTGTTGAAAGAAACACAGCACCAAGGGATCTCCCCTCCACCAGAGTCCAACCAGGGAGAGTGAGCCCAAAAAAACGTGTCTTTTTTTAATGAATTCAGTTGTAAATGTTGCTCCAAAGCATCACGTCTGGTTTCATCGCTCTATTCTTATAATGGTGAACTACCCAGTTACCCGTGGTGCTTGAAATCCATTGAAGTGGCCCTGCACCACTTCACCCTGCAGACCTCCTCATCCCTTACACCACTGCTCGTACACTTTGATCTGCTAAGATGTTGCTTAGGTAATGGGGCGGGAAATGAATTTCCATAATTCAGACAGCAGTTGCGATGCCTCTCATCTATATAAATTATATATAATATATAACAATAGTAAGTGTGACTTCTAAGCTTTCCAAAGGGCTCGCCTGACCGCTCTGATTTCTCAGGTCTTTCAAATTTTAAAGATCAAAGTTGTTCCGGTCTGACGACCTGAGCCTCTGTGACGCTGCTGAGTGGATGTTCTTCTCCACATGGAGAGCACTCATGATTGAGGAGGGTCACTGAGGGGTCAGAGTTCAAATGTGAACGGCAACAACAAGCTGCGGAAATAGTGGTATAGATTCTAGGAAGTTTGACATCCAGGAAAAGCTACGTAAACTTCCCTTAGTAAACAGGAGAAGAGGCTGGAGAGTGGATGCAGGTTATGCCAAACATTTTCATAAACATACAGAACTATGGCAGAGACGGGGGGTGTCTGTGTGCAGTGCACTATGATTTGCTTTTTATATCTTATAAATTCTCTGGACTTTGAATTACAAGATACAAACACAACCACCTCAAACACACACAAATGGAAGCAGTAAGTGGTGAGTGTTAGTGCTCAAAAAAACACGATCTCCCCCCTCCCATGGCTGCTGTGACAGAACAGCCCTCCCATGCAGAACTCACTACAATGGACCTTCTCTTAAAGGAGCGAGGATGGGACCAGTCCAAATTCTGTCAGACACGGGAAAGGGAAGCAGGTGTAAAAAAGGGTTAATGCAAACAACAATGTCTAATCCTGAAACTGTGGCGGTACAAACTACAAGCTGCAAAAAATGTTAGTTTGGGGGATGCAGCAACAAAAACCCAACTGATTTATCTTTCACAGACAGTATCTGCATTTATTTTATGCAGAAATATGCAGATATTAAATAAACAATGCAGAAAAGAGTGATATTTTTACATTTGTGTTTTCTTCGTATTTAAAGTTATTTATGATTAAAGGTTGTGGTTTAACTGTAAAATATCTTTTCTTTCCTTTCCTCGTTTGATAATCACATTTTAGATAGATCCACTGATGTTTCATTACTAGGGATTTTTACTTTCTAATATCAGTATCTGCATTAGCTCCCCCAAAATCCATACTAGAAGTAATAACCTTAATCAGCAAATTACTTCAGGAATTACTTCAGCTTGTCAAAACAACTTAAAACAGCTAAATGACAACAGCCAGTAGCTTGTACAAGCAACTAACCTTTTATCATGCATGTTGTTTTTGACAGCCTATTAGTTTCTTGTGCATATCTACAGCGTTGAGGCTTATGTTTGAGTATATTTTTTTGACAGAAACGAGATTTAATCCTCTTTGTCAAAAAAGTCTTCCAAAAACCAAGCAGTAATAACGATGGAAGTTGTAAACGGGGGCCTCACTGGAACAGTTATACCTGCAAGAACACTCACAGCTGCTTCATAAATTATGGCACAGAAAGCACATGCAGCACATTTATGGTCTTTCCTTCCTTCTTTCATTTTTCACCTCCTGTTGAGAAGATGACATAACATCGCGCTCACTGCCGCTCCCCTGACGGCCAAGGAGAGATTTACTTCCACTTCTGCTGCCAAACAGCACACTTCAGCGACAAACTGACACCAGGCTATAACTCCAGCTTGGGATCAATGTACATGGAAAATAAAACTATAGCAGTGCTCCGCTTGAAGTTTCATTCCCTCAAGACCGTTAAGTTTGTCTTGTCCTTCTGATTGATGCTTCTCAAAGTTGGGCCACGCAGAGCACCAAAGGTCCTTAAGAGGACATGGTAGGCATCTCCAGATAAATAAGGACTTCACTCTTAAGTACCCTACTAAATAATAGATAAAGACTATTACTAAGTGTATTCATCTTTTGAAGTCAGCAGCAAACAACAATCCTTCCTTAAGATTACTTGTGATTAGGTAAATCAAGGGATCGTAACCTGGTGTGTGTCTTTTTATGACATGAAAATGTTTTAGAGCCACTCTAGAAGATCCACATTCATTCTTCCCCTCTCATGAACCTACCTCAAACTGGGGCCAGTTCATTGGCATGGCGGGTCCGTGATTGGACCGGAACCATTTCAAGTCCTCTTCAGCGTCAGTGGCTGAGATAGTGTCTTCCATCGTCTGGTAGATCGTCTGGAATCTGGGGTGACGGCACAGAACAGAAAGAACATTAGTTTCTGAGCGTTTAATTAAATCTTTGGCAGACTTGGTTATCATGGTGTCATGTGTCTGACCTGTGATTGGTTGAGAGGTCCAGGTGCTGTTTAACCTCCAGCAGCAACTCTCTGAAGAAGCTGATGCGTTTGTCTTCAAACTGCTGCCACTGCTCAAACACCTGCTCCATGTTCTCCATGTACTGAGGGGTCACCTTGTCCAGCTCTTCAAGGGATTTATCATACCGTTCTTTAGTCTGGACGACAAGAAGGGACAACGAGATTACAATTAAAAACGAAAATGAAAAGACAATTTGACTTTCCCATCCCACTGTACTGAAAGTCTTACCTTCTGCACCTCCTGCTGACACTTCTCCACCTTCTCCTGGAGCTTCTTCTGGGCTTCAGGGTTGTTGTTGCTCTCTAGCTTGCTGTTTGTCTCCCTGCTGGCCGCCAGCTTCTCCTCTTTACAGGCGGAATGATAAGATTTCTTCATCGTGTCCACCTGTGGATTCCAATTAATATCTTTAATATCAACACAAATGATTAGATAAACCAGTACTTTATCTGTTCTAGGAAAGAGCTAATGCTCAGACAGATAAGAATAGAGGAAGCAAACTCATCCAGCCTGGTTCTATTTATGAAGCGTCTCTCGGGCAGTACAGTCTGACTTTGGGCCGAGGCCCGAGCAGACATGTCAGATCTGGTATTAACATCCGTCCTGAGAGTTTCAATGACAAACGGACAGGGCTTATTTAATCTGTTCACATCTGGTATTAAACTACTTCCTGAATGTGTGACCACATGGGATCACATCTTACTTCCCCCCTTTAATCGCAAATACACACTACATACATCATTTCTGTTCAAGAATACCAAATGATGTTTGTGTTTGATTATACAGATGAGCCTGTTGCGTGTGTTGGCAGAGAGAGAGAGATTTAATCATTAGGTGGTGGTTCATGTTGATATTGTGGCCACAAAAAATTTACGTATGGTAATTGAAGAGTGAAATAAAGTCAGATTCATTGTGAAACTGTAGAGAATCAGCTGAGTAGCGTTCACACAGCAAAAGAATGATAAATGGACAGAATGTATATAGTGCTTTTCCAGTCTTCCTGACTAGTCACATTCACACACATTCATACAGTGGTTCTATACACAGCGCTTTTCATATCACATACCATTCATACACTGTCAGCAGAGCCGTCAAGGGCAATTAGCTCAAGGACATTTTGGCATGCAGACTGGAGGAGTGGGGGATCGAACCTCCGACCTTCTGTTAGACCTTATCGCAACCTACTGAGCCACAGCCGTCACAGAATGTGGCCCCATGCGTCTCTGACTGTGGTCCGAGGGATCAGACCAGGACTTAGCACTGACCACTTGGGATCTGATCACTCAGGATGGATGTTGTTACCAGCTCTGAACAGGGTCTTAGAAAACAAGCATGAACAACTCTTCCTTCTCTTTAATTTGCTCAAACTGTCAGGCATGTGTTCCTCTATTTGTGTGAGTGTAAAGGCCAGTCCTCTAATAAAGTTCCAACACTGGCTCTCATTCTGAATGTATGTACTCCCTTAATATTGACATTCTGCCTACATCACCCATGTCAGCCCCAAATTTTCTAGACCAGTTAATTACTCTCATTTCCTCTCTGCCCTCCACCTCTTGTCCGCGTCTATACAGTGGATCAATAAGTCACTATGGCTGCGACACTGCATTGTTCTGTATCTGCTCAGTGAAAAGGCCAGGATGTCACAACCCCTCTGGTGACATCACTCACACAGGAAACGGGGGGGGAAAGAGCCAGGGGGGTTACAAAAATGTTCAGCGGCTTTGAACACACACATATCTGCTTGTACATGTGCATATGAGCCCGCACAGAAACATAAAGGAGCGCGAGTGCTGCCAAGTAAACAGGCTGCCAAAGTGAACGCACTAGTAGGAAATACATGGAGCTTATTTTGAACTCAGAGGTGACAGTGGCCTTGGGGCTTCCTTCCTTTCCACTGACAATCAAAGTCAGACAGGATAACTGGCTGCCACCTCGGCACAATGTGACTGGTGTTTGGCAGGAGCTTCACGTTCATGAGCAGCACTTAGAGGCTTCAAATGTCCCTGTGTGTGTGTTTGTTGTTTCGTAAGCAGGTAGTCATAGAGAGAAAAGAGACAATGATGTGTCAGTAATATTAAATCATGTGAAGTGAACGGTAAAATTGACGTTAACGGCTCTAATCAGTGAGGTGGGAAATTACTTGCTTAGAAGTTTATAGTTTGCCACTCAAATGGAATATTTGTTATATATTTACCGACTTCCTCAGGAATAATTTATTGATCTCGATATCAATAAATCAGGCATATTCGAGTTCTGATATCTATGAGTGTGTGCAATTTGGTGCAGCTTTAAGATACAGATACATAAAGACCAGGTCCAATGTCAGATGAGACCTGAGCCTCTCATTCCTGACATCATCGTTTTGAGACGTGTGACTTGCAGGAAAGATGAAATGCTTCGTAGTTTGTTTGTATGTATATTAGCACTTTTAGTCAGCAAACATGTTTGACCAACTTTTGAAGAAATCCGCACCTCTTTGAGTTTCTTGGCCCAGGGTTTCTGGGCCTTGCGGAAGCCATCCTCAGCCTCTTTACTCTCTTTAAAGCCGCCAATCATCTGTTTGTGGTAAGAGTCTCGCTGCCAGTTCTTCAGTTTCTCGTAGTCTTCTCCCATCAGCGCTGCTTTCACCTCCATGTGGAGCTCGCTCACCTTCTCCGCCTCCGTGCACAGAGCTGACCAAGCCCGCTCCAATGTACCATACTGAGGACCTGAGAACGAGATATTCACCCGTCAGTATTTGGACATTAACGTAAATGCATTAATAATAATTGCATCGTGCCTAAGAGAGTGAAGAACACATGTTGAAGAACATATGTTCTAAAAGTAGTGATTCTGGAAATTATATAAAAAATTTAATTAAAACCATTTTTACTTAAGTACCTTTGTCTACAAGTTGCCGCCAACGTTTGCCCCATTCTGAGAGCTGCTGTGCGTACGACTTCTCAATACGTGCCCGCTCATGGAGACAGTTCATCAGGTCATTACAGAGCCGGTTGCCATCGTCTACCCGTCTCACTGTTCGCTTGTAGTTACCGACCTGTGAACCAGGAACAGAGACCGAGAGGTGACAAAGGGAAGTAGAACATCCGTGGGAAATGTGGACGTGCAGAGGAAGTTATGTTGTCTCACCTCCCAGAAGCTATCACTGGTGACATCGATCATGGAGTCGTCGTAGGAGCCCGACATCGCTGCTGCCTTAAGTTACACTCAGTTTGTAGGGCCTGGAAAAATAAAAACATGAACTTATGTGAATATGATGAATACAACGTCACCACAACTCATCAAAGACAAACAACTACATGGAATATCTGCATCTATAAACAATCACTTCAAGAGCAAAATGTCATACCAGTGAAAAATATCTGGTGTAATATCAACAAACTTGTCAATCAAACAATTAGTTGACAGAGAAAATGAATAAATGTCTTGGAAACTTGTCCCTTTCCGTTTTAAAGAACAGATATAAAGATGATAAATTACTATCTTTCGCTTTATCTTGTTTGTTCAAGTTCGGCTCAAATACACCAGGAGTTACGCTGACATTCAAGAAAGTTAAATATGTTAAACACAGAAGAAGAGAGACATCTTTTTAGTGCATTGATCTCTTTATCTCTGTGTGTGCACTATGAAACCTACAGCATCAAACCAACAGTGATAAGAGGAGTGAGACGGAGAGTGGAAGAAATGGAAGGGAAGAGAAAGTGTGTGAAGCGGTTTGATGATGGAGGCAGCAGGTGGGTGTTTTCATCCATTTTTATAAACTCATCACATTCAACACGGGACAAAATCAATCCACAGTGGTTGTTGGCAGCAGCAGCACAGTCTCAGCTGAACTACAGAAGTGTGTGTGTGTGTGTGTGTGTGTGTGTGTGTGTGTGTGTGTGTGTGTGTGTGTGTGTGTGTGTGTGTGTGTGTGTGTGTGTGTGTGTGTGTGTGTGTGTGTGTGTGTGTGTGTGTGTGTGTGTGTGTGTGTGTGTGTGTGTGTGTGTGTGTGTGTGTGTGTGTGTGTGAGCTAGATAGAAAAAGAGACTGCACACAGCGGGCAGCTTCCGTATCCGTCTCAATGCTTCCACAGACAGTCCTCTGTTACTCTCCTCTCCCCCTCCTCTGTCCTCACATCCATTTCAAACCCAACATCCCCCCCAAACAGTCTCTCTTTATTTATCCCCTCGTTCCTCTGCCCATTTTCTCATTCCTCTCCTCCTCATCTTCAGACCGGAGCCTCTTCTTCCTCCTCTCTAGTATCTCTTGCAACTAAATACATTCAGACCCTGGTTACGTCCAGCTGACACAGACTGACAAAGACTGTGTGTGTGTGTATATATATATATATATATATAATTCACATATACAGTATATTTAGTTACGATTTTCTTAATGGTTGCCTGCAGCTAAAACAATTTTTCTTGTTTTAAAAATAATCACAATTAAATATACTTATGGCCGCGTGTTTTTTGCATTTAAATGTGATTCATGACAAAATTCCCCATCTCTAATTTGGAGCGGTCCACTTGTGATCAGAAGATGCAGTGTGTGTGTGTGTGTGTGTGTGTGTGTGTGTGTGTGTGTGTGTGTGTGTGTGTGTGTGTGTGTGTGTGTGTGTGTGTGTGTGTCAATGGTTAGTGGCCCGTGCCCCTCGAGGGCATCATTTGGACAGAGGGTAGTATTGTGGTCACCACAGGACGAGGAGGCAAAGGAACAATCCTCCCTTTAACTGCATTGGTAGTTTACAATCAGGTCAGTCACACAACCAAACACACACAAAGCCACAACCACAAAAACTGATGTTTTCTGTCATATTTCCAGAGAAAACTTGATTATCATTTTTACAAGACGGACGCTTAAAATTAAATATTGATCAAATAAACGATCAAAACCATAATCTGAGAAGAAAGGGAGTCAGGGGACAGTTTAATGTGATCAGAACCTTTTGTCAAGTAATTATTTGCCATAGAAAACAGTTATTATATTAATCAAGCTGTATTTGTGTCTATGATTTCAGTATTTATATTTTGTGTATCAGAGTTGAAATCCTTTTGAATCAAAGAAGCTTTTGGACACGCACGCACGCACAAGCGAAAGAGACACAAATCCAGAAATTATGACAAAAGATCATGTCTGAGTATGAAGATCACACTTTGTCCACAAGGTTTTTCCCCACCAGCTGTCCATATTCTTCATTCACCAATCACTACTGCAGCACCAGAGAGGGACACATGGAGCGAGCCGCAAATATCTGCTCTAAACATGGCAACAAGTGACTTCGCTGCTTCAGAGAAACCTCGACAACCTCGACAACACAATGACAACAGTGGGATTTACAGCGTGTGACAACTTTAGTATGAACAAGTTCCTCCTTTGACACACAAGAAGGAAGAGCTGAGAGCTCACACAACACATATGAACAAATACCCAGTTACTGATGATATTACACACACAACATTTTGAGAAAGGATCCTGTGATGTTGGCACAATGGCAACGTAACATTTAGTATTCGTGGCATTTTCACGTTTGTAAGTCTGAAACAAGGTTCTCAGTTTTTGTTATATTTGGTTTCACATCGTAGTCATTATCACCTGAATGGGCTGCGTCTACCTATACTTGACAATGATTGGTCAGAAAGTCCAAACTATGAAAGAAAATTGTGTTTTCCCACCGTAAACGAACCGAGCCATGGTTGAGTTTGTTCCAGATTGAGACCTCGTCCTTTGACCTAGACGCAGCTTCATTCTAATGACTAGATTTTAAAATTAGACTGACGAATGGAAAATGACCTTGCAAGCCAAAAACATCTACGATATCTACAACAATCTATTGGGAATTCCTTCAGCACAAAAGCTCTTTTCCCAGGTCCGACATAATCAGGAGCAAACAGGAACAAACGTCTGCACACCCTTGGCTCTCTAGGACATGCGTGGGGGGGCTGGGTTAAACAATTGTACATGGCTTGACCCAGAACTGTAAACAATGCTCTTGACTAAGCTGAGGTCTGAAGTCCACTCAATCTGTCACTCAGCAGGAGAACGCTGATATAGTTCCACACTCTGCCACATGGGAATGAAGAGAATATGTAAACAACGCTAAATGGATAAACAGCTATTTAACATTGTCTTATTGTCATGTAAATAAGCAGCGAGAAATAATTACACGGGACAATCTGTCTTGGCAACAAACGCATGATTCCATCAAGGCTGCAGAAAACCTGTGTGAATGTGGGGCCTTACGATTACAGTCTTTGCGATTACGTAATCAAAGACAACAATGATATCCACTAACAGCTGATAAGTAAATGTACTGCGCACACTGGAATCCGGCTGCTGAGAACGGGCTCAAGATAGAAGTGAGCAAATGCATTCCTCAGTGCTGCCATGCCTCAACTGAACCTTGGCATTAGGAGCAAGTTCCCATACTCTCATTATCCATCTCACCCATTTAGCAAATACATTTTTTTTTTTTAAGTAGAAGGTGTCCTGTGATAATTAGTGAGTGGTGGTGCAGAGAGCAGCAGCTGCCTGCAGCCAGCCCAAAAGGGGAGGAGATGCACAGAGTGAGACAGCAAAAGGAAAAGGTGACTCGTGTGTTATTAAAAGCACATGAACGCTGAACTTGAGTCACTACGAAGCAACAGACAAGAGGTCCAAGTGTCCTTTCCCAGCTGGTGCAAGGAGGGAGCAATTCGAAGGAGATGACGACGACGACTGAATTAAAAAGGAAGAAATCATAGACGGTATAATAAGAAGGACGAAATGAAGCTGAACCGTCTCGTTTGCCACTAGAATGTCGATACCTGACCATTTTGAAATGATATTCCGGTTCAGGTCGGGTTTTTCAGGCAACAATGCCAGACTATCTAGTATCTACTATCTAGTATCTAGATCTGCCTGTCGGGTTGGGCTCAGACAATTATCTCTCAGTTAGGGTAGTTCTTATCACACTGGTCTTTGTTCAAGTGTTAATTTCTCTGATAAGTTTGGTATTTATTAGTTAATTAATGCTATAAAAATGAGGTCAGAGGAAGTAGGAGACACGTCGATGCAAGAGAGGGGCTGAGCTAACCGTTGGACAGATGGCAGGACGAATACATCCTTGAACGTATTCTTTCCCACAAACCAGCAGCGAGCTGTCTATTCACGCCATGTTTATATTCCTCAAGGTTCTCTGGGGGTCGTCACACAGAAACAGTGTCAGGATCAGGAACTAAGCAGAGCAGCAGGAAACAACAGGATACACGACCAAAGAGATGAGAGCAAACACAGCTGACCAGCCTTAAAGTATGTGTGTGTGTGTGTGTGTGTGTGTTTCTATTGATGGGTGAAACATATAATCAGAGCACGTACAGACCAACCTGAGCCGTCACACACTGCACACACACTTTATAAATGACCATTTCTGAACCAGGAAGAATCATGTTTGTTAGATATGTGAGATTAAGTTGTTTAAACTTCCGTGGAATCAAACCTGTCCCAGCGCAGAGTCTTATCAGTGTGTGTAGCAAGGACATCGCCATGTTAATGTCACACAATCTAAAAACATTAATTCTGCCCCTGTTTGACTCAGTAGCTGCTGGAGGGGGGAAACATGTGCAGTAAGCAAAACTATACTGGGGGCTACGGTCACGTCATATTGGGTTTCCTGCTAAATACTGAAACCTCCAAGTCCCGTCCACGCAACCAAGAGAACACGGTGTACACATTTAAAAGAAAACATCACTTCCTTTGCCTGAGTAATCATTACTATATTACATAGAGATAGACCAGACCCATTTTCAAACTCCGCCTTCATTTTGATCTTAACCACACACCCGGAAGTTTGGTGACTGTACCTTGCACGGTTATGACGCCATCGTGGTGACAAAATCTGTCAACAGAAAGACGGACAAACGGACGGACTCTCAGACAGAGACGCACGGACAAACAAAAAGACAGAGACTGATAAACACCTGTACTCTGTTGTAATTCCTGCTACAGGAAGTATCTCTAGGATCTAATTTTGCAATAATGACTCACACTACCAATACCAGCTGTTCATGAACATTTCAGGAAGAAAGAGTGATTACATAAGAACTGAAAGCTTACTAAGTTCTGCGTTGCCAAATTAAAATTGCTAACCGCGGGTGATATTTGTATTTTTTTGTATGTTTCCATTTCCTTCTTTTGTTGCATTACAGGCCTGCAATACCTCACAGACGGAGGGGGGTGCGCGGCTGAGCTGATCTATCCCTTCAATATTGCAATTCCACAGCAGGACGTTGCTAAATCCCGACTGAGCTGCGAGAGAAAAAATAATACAGTCATTCCTTTGCTTCTTCAAGCTTGAAGGTCAGATGTTTCCACGGCCACTGCAGGTCACGGCCTTGATTTTATTTCCCTGTCAGTCAATCACCTCTGCCCTCTTTCCTCATGTGAGCTCAACAGCTGCATGCGACTGCTGAACTCACAAGAATATGGCCTTTTCAATGTAGAGTCTTCTCCATTACAGACCCACACCCATATCCAGAGCCTTATTCCACAGTTGAAGTGAATCTAAAACAGAAGACAATGAAACCGTTGGTCCATCAACACCAGTGTCAACTCTAGCTGAGGAATGACTGACCAGTCCGCCTGCTCAAAAACCCTTTGCTCTGTGGTCAGGGGGAAACAATGGCATTTGTTCCACACTTTCAGGTATTTTCCACTGGAAGCGCCTGCTGCGCGGGGAAGAACATAATGGAGGGAAATTCAGTATTACATGACAGGGAAGGGGAGATCCTTGCGTCACCGGCAGGCACATTCTCATGTGGTGCATTTCAAGCTGCAGCAGACGTTTCAGGAAAGTGCGATGAAAGCAAGTTCATCAGCGTTTGACCTTTAGAAGTTGTGTTCTGTCCACATCAGAGATTCTACCACGAAAACAATAATCACAGAGGACCAGTATGTTCAAATTTCTGCAGACTATTTGAAGTGTTTACAAAAACCAGAGGACCTGGGAATGAAGGATGCAGCCAGTTTCATTATCGACTGGTGCTTATTTTCTCGATTGATAATTCCAGTTATGATTTCCTTGAATCCAAGCACCTGCATCGACAGGACCACGATACCACGGCTCCATCCCCCCACTACGGCACAGACGCTGGCTCCAAAAAATAATAATCTTTGGATTTTTAGAGTTTCATAGGAGGAAGTTCAAGTGTATTTATACCGACAGGACACAGCTCTGCGAGAGTAATACACCAACACAGATCCTTAACTGGAGAGCAGCCTAAACTGGGACACCTATTGTAACTTTAACTCGGTTGAACACCCACACCCACTTTTAAAAAGGGAACCAGCGGCTTTTTTCACGTGGGCTTTCACTACTGCTTTACCCTGACAACACTACGCTTCACACAAACACAAAACACACACACATATAAACCACACACACCTAAATGGTGGAATGAGCTCCCCATTGACATCCGGACATCAGAAAGTTTACACATCTTCCGCCACAAACTAAAAACACATCTCTTCCGACTATACCTTGAATAACATTTTAAAAAATAACAATTTAAAATGGCACTTACTTATAGCCCTTTGTAGATTTGCTTTTTTGAAGAAATTGTATTTTCTCTATTCTTGTTGTTCTGGGTTTGTATGGTTGAATGGTTGAATGCACTTATTGTGAGTCGCTTTGGATAAAAGCGTCAGCTAAATGAAATGTAATGTAATATAACCCCCCCCCCCCCCCCCCTTTCTTAATGTCACTCCTCCATGACTGATAACTTCCAGTGATTCATTCATTACAATACGATGAGTTGTGGCCCCCAGGTTTCTCTGTTCCTCTGTGATTAATGACCTCGTGTTGATAAGGATCTCACTGTAAAACTTAACGAAAGGACTCTGGGTCTAACAAGTCCGGTCCTAACACACCTCTGTGTGGATGGAACTGGATTTGAAGGACCAGGAGACTGGACTTGATTTGAAGGACCAGGAGAGTGGACTTGATTTGAAGGACCAGGAGAGTGGACCTGGCAGCTCGGTGGCCCTGCGGCGGATCACAGCCCCGAGCAGAGCCCGAGGAGCAGCTGAGAAGTGGACCTGTGTGTGTGTTGTCATGTAGGCATGTGCAGGACGGCACGACGCGGACTTCACGTTATCTGTACCCGGGTGAGCTGCCCCACCCTTCATCACTCCAGGCAACGAAACACGAGTGTCTCCCGGCGGAAAGACAGCCGGGCTAAAAAAAGAAACCTCTCCAGTAGTTAACCCGGGTCAGGACAACCTTAAAACCCAGCATTAATCACAAAGGTTATTGTTAACTGCGAACCTGTCGGTGCTAGCTTCCATCGGAGGAACTTTTTAATTCCAACCCCGAAACACCCGCGTTGCCCAAACCAAGTTCCAGTGAATCGATGTGAAACTAGTCCGACTGCATTTCCACACTTTAACTCGCGTGTTAAATCTCTCCCGGTCCAAACAGCATCGAACCGAGACTCAGTTCGTGAACTTTAACGTTAGCTCACTAGCTGTACTGGTAGCGAATTAGCCGCTGCCCCCCTGAAGTACATGGGAGCGGGGAAAGTTTAAATTGTGCAATTCAAAAGCCTCAGTGTGAACGTACCTGGGTTTATGTTATTCCTCTGGACGGTTCGGGTTCAGCTGAAGAACTGTTTCTCGTCTCGGTTCCGCGGAAAGACTCTTTTTGGGTCGTTTTCTCCGCTCGGCAGCGGAACCACCGATCGACTGACTGACACCAGCGTCATTTAGCGTAGGTGACGGCCGCACCGCACATCCTGTATGGATTTTCAGAATAAAACCGAGGAGGGGCAGGCTGCGTTCTGTTTCTACATCAAAGGAGGAAATTGGGAAGAAAATACCTTTGTTCCTTTGATCTTTTACCCTGTACTGTGATCTTCGATGTCACTTTTAATTGTTTCCTTTTATATGCTTTCTTCTATTGTCTACCTTTCATGTATTCAACTTTTAACTTGAAACTGTCTATATGTATTATCGCTGTTAATCATATTTGCTGCAACATAAAGGGATAGCTCATCCAAAAATGAAAACTCACTCATCATCTGCTCACTGCCATGCCGATGGAGGTGGTGGGTGAAGTGTTTGAGTCTTCAAAACACTTTTGGAGTTTCAGGGGCCAAATCCAAAACAACTAAAGTTAATGGTGACCATTTCTTCAAACGTGAAAAAACTAACATACTGGATGGAGTATGTGCTCGTGTGGAGTCATCCAAGTGTCTGTAAGCCCCGACATTCAAATTCAAACTTAAAACGGTGTCAATTACACTGTGTTTTAAGCCTAAACATCCTCTGATATCCTCCTACTGCTGCAGTTCTCTGAAGAATTGGTCCCCATTTACTTTAATGTGTTTTGGGGACTCAAACACTTCACCCACACCTCCTAGTGGTGAGTAGAAAGTGAGTACTGTTTTGCCCTCTTTTTATATATTTTTAATACTTTTGATATTTTTTATTTATACTTTCACACACACAACACAGAAAATCCCTTGTATGTGTAAACCTACTTGGCAATAAACCCTGATTCTGATATCTGAGAGTATTTTGCAGTAACAGTCTTTTATATAATTTAACTTTACATGACTGAGCTATAATTGAATATAACTTATCTAAATATAACATCAGCTAAAACCATGTATGTGCTGCTTAGTTAAATACAAGAACTGGCCTGATTGTTCTCCGGTGTCAAGGAAGTATCAAAACTTTTACTTTGATAAACAGACTTCCTGATCTTTCAGTCTATTGCAGACTGTTAAGCTTTTTGCAAACTATGAAGAGGCGCGCCTGTCTGACGTCACATCCCTTGGGCAATTTCATCCTGAGGACCCTGAGTGGTTCCCAACAGGGGGTCTGAGGACCTGAGGACCTGGAGGGGCCCTGGAAAAGCCTGTGGCTGTAAAATGAGTAAATGAGGAGTCAAATGAGGGTCAGGTAGATTTCTCTTATAAAGTCATCAGAGAAAGATTTTGGAGCATTTATTGCTTTTCAGCTCATTTCACTTCACGTAAGGCAATTCTATGAAACCCCCTCAGGTCTTGATGATGAAGAGTGAATAGCACTGGTTTAATACTATATTTTGGTTTGAAAATGTAATGTCACAATGAAGGACCTGCTAAGAAAGTTAAAGTTAAAGTTAAAGTTTGAATAATAATAGTTACCTATGGCAGCCAAGTTCACAATTTATATCATAGCTCTATATAAAATATAGTAAACCAGGCACATGTTTAGGTGCAAACTCAATTTATTATCTTATAGTGAGTCTCCTAAAACAAATTGAAAGTCACAGAGATTGATAAAGAAAAAAGACTTGAATGCCTTTTTAGAAATAAGTTTAAACCGTCTCTTGCACATATATATATATATAGAGACACGTTTACTCAAGCAGAAGCCATTAACTTTTTAAACATGACCAGATGTTTATAGACACTGTTACATCTCGAGCTGTATATTTGAATTTCTATTTTATCTTCATCAGTTGCAGTCTAACAGGATGTAAGAACTGCCCACAACTTTAAAAAGATTCTTGCTAATCAATGAGGTTTAAACGCGTCAAAACGTTCTTAAAGGGCCAGTTCGCCCATATATCCCCACATACCCCTGATTGAAATGTAAAAACGTGTCTAGGCAGCACCAATATGGATATTTTATTGAAAGAAATGAAATGATAAATGTGTCATACAGAGAAATGTCATTTTGCTTTTATCTCACTGTCCAGCAATGACTGACACAGATCAGATGGCTACAGGGGAATTTAGTAGGAAATAATAGATCAACACACACATGATTTACTGTATTTGCCTTGTTCTTGCAGGAACAAGGAGAAAACCACTTTCAAGGTACTACTAATACAAAAGCATACATCAGAATAGATTTCAATCATAGACTGTAAATAAAGATGTACGACATGACAGCTCCACGAAAGTGAAGCCAAAATGTCTCGATCGCCACCTGGTGGCTGGCTGCAGTGTAGGTCATAAACCCCGCCTCCTCCATGTTAGCAGACAGGACATGGACACCGGAAGTACACTTCAAATACATTTTTCTCTAAGATGGTTTCAGTGATTTTAAATAGTTCTTATCACACTGATTTTTGTTAAAGTGTTCGTTTGTCCAGGAACTCCAAATGGCTCCAAATGACGTCATAGGCACAAGATGGCAGTGATCGCATCCGGGATATTTTGTCTTCGTTTCTGGAGAGCGGGAAGAAGTGGAAACGCGTCGTCCATCTTTATATACAGTCTATGGTTTGATTGGTACTGTTCCAGCATTAACATTAAACTGTATGCATTGTAATATTTTAATAAGATGACATATCTCGCTGTTATTCCTCAATATTGTTAAGCCCAACATTAGTAAAATAAAAAATATGGACATTTATTCATCATCACTGATTAAATATCTCAGCCTCTGCAGTAAAAATGCAGATTTATAATTAAGATAAATGTGAAAATATGCAGCAGTCCAACTCAAAATGCATAATGGGATATCTTTAAATAAAGTGATAAAGTGCAACAAGGTTCAGGACTGAATACAATCAATCTTAAAGCGCCCCCTACCCCGCGCGAAAAGATGATGAACAAATACAAAATTATTGAATTCATCTATTTAAGGGTCATTATACATTTTCTTTCTGTTAATTCAATCTATAAGTATCATCTGCCTATCAATAAATCAAATCTAAAACATCTTTATTTCCATTCACTTCATCTCACAGAGCTCCTTCATTTTAGCATCTGTGTGGTGACTTAAGATGTCAGTGCTCAGTAATCATGCATAGCTCACGTTGTTAATTCTTCTTGCTCACGTTGGATTTTCGTACTTTGTTTTCCAACTGGCAAAACTTTTTTTTTACTTTGTGTAACTGCCACTTTTCTATATGTGGCAGACATCTGAAATCTCCAGCTGTCGGAGCCGTCTCATGAGGTTTTATTCAATATTTTCTTATATCAAAGCATTTTTTGGCTCATTTTTCCTTCTCTTTGGAAAGAGCTTGGTCTGGGTCGAGACCTGTTGCTGTTTCAAGAGACCAAAACTTGTTCTAACCTCACTGAAACCACATACCATTATTATTTTTTTACATTTCTGGTTACACATTGATAAGAACAGCCTCCAACCTTTAAACTCCAAATACAACATGACCTCATTGTTGATTTTCTCCCCTCCAGCAGTAGGGTTATTGCCCCCTGTGCCTCAGTCAGTCAGATGTGGAGAGAGAGAGAGAGAACAGTCCTCTGTTGGATAGTTGGAGTAAAAAAAGTCTGGGTGGTCCTTTTTTGTATCCCCCATGAGTCAACAATATCACCTCATTTCCAGGTGGCGGCGGCGGGGCGAATGCCTGCACTCCCCTTGGAGCCCTTTGACCCCAGCGACTGACCGGAGCGGCTCCGCAGGTCGCGCTCAGCATTCTCGCTCTGTGCCTGCTCCTCGTCGTACCTGGTGACACCGAGAAGGAGTTCGTCAGTGGAGTAATGCAGTACAGAAACACATGTGAGCGAGTTCCTGTTGCCACCTTTGTTTGCCTTTACATGGGGAACAAGAGGCTTAACGCTAACAATACCCCTAAGCACTCAGCAAACATTACCCTCACAACCATTCAGAGAAGGCTATAGCCAAATGACCTCTGGCTAGATTTTGAAACAAGTCACATAAGGGCAGTTCTAAGCCCTTCGATAGCTCAGTTGGTAGAGCGGAGGACTGTAGGTGTAATACAAGGTATCCTTAGGTCGCTGGTTCAAATCCGGCTCGAAGGAGTGGCATTTTAACTATGCTAGCCACTCCACAGAGGCTAATGTCAGTCAATCAACCACTGCAATATCTGAACGGATGTTTAAAGTCCCCAGATGACACATCTTGCTGATATTGGTGATGTGGCTGTTCTTTGTACTTGCATTAAAGAATGACCATGTTGATTGATCCACTAATGCAACACGTCAACAGATGTTGATGGTCCCAAGAGGATCAATCCGACTATCGTTTTATCAATGGGTGTAAGTGTAACCTAAAATCCTACACTATAACAGCTGTGCTCAACTCGAACAATACCCCCCCCGGTTGAGCGCTAAGTACACATTATCTCCAAACAATTGTAAATGGGCCCTGGTAGTCAAAAGACCACTGCATGTATCTGAACGACATCTCCCTGTGTGGTATTCCCAACCCTTCGATAGCTCAGTTGGTAGAGCGGAGGACTGTAGTGGAGAAGTAAGAAATCCTTAGGTCGCTGGTTCAAATCCGGCTCGAAGGAGTGGCATTTTAGCTGTGCCAGCCTGTCAACGACCCCAGTAGGCTACTAATATGCACTTTACTGTGTATATGAGGGCGGGTATACACCAGCCTAATTTGGAGTGGTTGTATCGAGCCCTGGAGCTTACCTTTTGTCCAGATATTCATAGTTCCCAGAGGATCAATCCTACAGTTACTTTTGCTATGAGGGTCAGGGTGACCAAACTGTAACTCATCATTGATGCTTTAGCTGGAAGAGCGGAGGATTGTAGGGAATATACCAGGCATCCTTAGGTTGCAGGTTTTACTCCGGCCCGAAGGACTAATATTTAACCACATTACACAACAGTATCATTAAAAGCTGTGTGGCTTTAGGAATCGCAACGACAACTGATCCCCCACTTAAGTGCATACTGAAATATCTCATCAGCAATTAGAAGCCTGGCTATGCACCATTTCTACCTTCACCTCTATGAATCGGACTTTCCCTCGAGTACCACAAGGGCACTTGGAAAAGAGCACAGGCAGAAGGGTCGATGCCCTTGTGCTGAGCAGATGTTGAACAGTTTGTTTTGACAGATGCTGCTTTTTCAAACTGGATGTACCCACTGAGTCATGGATCTCTAACGCTGCCAAAACAAAACTCTTCTGCTTCAACAGTGTGCCAAACATGATAAACATGTTTCCATTCCATTCATTAGCAGCTATCATTGTTTGGAGGTCTGTCATAGTTACTACAACGCTCCACTCTACTGTGCTTAACTCAAACAACAGCCCCCGGGTGAGCACTAAGCACATATAAACCTCACAACAATTGAGAATGGACCCTCCATTGACGATCATGCATTGTGCAAAGTGTTCTCTCAATTTGTCGGCTGTAGAAAAGCAGTTTCGTCCCTTCGATAGCTCAGTTGGTAGAGCGGAGGACTGTAGAGAGAATAATAGGTATCCTTAGGTCGCTGGTTCAAATCCGGCTCGAAGGAGTGACATTTTAACCAGCACGATGTCATATCAGCATTAAAAATACCACAAAAGACATTCCTGGTCCCCTGATGATTTCTCCTGCAAAGTCCCCAAATTTGTCCTCCAACAACACCAAGACGTTAACTGATAAGGACCCTATTCAAGTATCACAACATTCTTTGTCCCCGGAGGATGAATCGCAATACATTTGGTCTCCTGTCTATTCATATAACAATTTCGCATTCATGAGACATTCCTGAGGATTTCTCCTGCAAAGTCCTCAATTTGTCATCCAACAATACCATGACATTAACTGATAAGGCCCCTATTGAAATATCACAACAACGTTCTTGTCCGCAGAGGATGAATCGCAATACAATTGTTCTCCTGTCTATTCATATAACCATATCGCATTCATGAGACATACTGGCCCCACAGTGCTTCATCCTGGTAGTCCTCAACTTTTGCTCTAGTTTTGATGTATAGAGTAGGACTGGTCTTATTTCAGATCCTGTATGCTGAACAATATGCAATGGGGTGCACAGTACAAAGTGTCCGAACAATTTTTGGTCTGTAAAATATCATATTTGTCCCTTCGATAGCTCAGTTGGTAGAGCGGAGGACTGTAGTGAGAATAAAAGGTATCCTTAGGTGCTGGTTCAAATCCGGCTCGAAGGAGTGACATTTTAACCAGGACAATGTCAATTTAGCACTCAAAATACCAAAAAAGACAATCCTGGTCCCCTGATGAATTATCCTGCAAAGTCCCCAGTTTGTCCTCCAACAATACCATGACATTAACTGATAAGGCCCCTATTCAACTATCACAACATTCTTTGTCCCCGGAGGATGAATTTGGTCTCCTGTCTATTCATATAACCCTTTATCTACTAACTATTTAGTCCTCTATTCTTAAAATATAAGTCAGTCAATTCACCACTAACCCTAACCCTTGCAGCAGAATCCAATACAATTGAAATAACTAGTGACGTAATAAAACAACAGAAAAAATATAACATGCCTTCATATGGCTCGTGTGGTGTCATCCAAGTGTCCACAAGCCCTGACATTCAAATTCGATTCGAAACTGCATCATTTACACTGTGTTTTTAGCCTAAATGTCCTCAACGTCCGCTAGCTTAGCCACTTCTGGTGGTATAGAGTAATCCAGTATTTCAGATCCTGTATGCTGAACAATATGCAATGGGGTGCACAGTACAAAGTGTCCGAACAATTTTTGGTCTGTAAAATATCATATTTGTCCCTTCGATAGCTCAGTTGGTAGAGCGGAGGACTGTAGTGAGAATAAAAGGTATCCTTAGGTCGCTGGTTCAAATCCGGCTCGAAGGAGTGACATTTTAACCAGGACAATGTCAATTTAGCACTCAAAATACCAAAAAAGACAATCCTGGTCCCCTGATGAATTATCCTGCAAAGTCCCCAGTTTGTCCTCCAACAATACCATGACATTAACTGATAAGGCCCCTATTCAACTATCACAACATTCTTTGTCCCCGGAGGATGAATTTGGTCTCCTGTCTATTCATATAACCCTTTATCTACTAACTATTTAGTCCTCTATTCTTAAAATATAAGTCAGTCAATTCACCACTAACCCTAACCCTTGCAGCAGAATCCAATACAATTGAAATAACTAGTGACGTAATAAAACAGAAAAAATATAACATGCCTTCATACGGCTCGTGTGGTGTCATCCAAGTGTCCACAAGCCCTGACATTCAAATTCGATTCGAAACTGCATCATTTACACTGTGTTTTTAGCCTAAATGTCCTCAACGTCCGCTAGCTTAGCCACTTCTGGTGGTATAGAGTAATCCAGTATTTCAGATCCTGTATGCTGAACAATATGCAATGGGGTGCACAGTACAAAGTGTCCGAACAATTTTTGGTCTGTAAAATATCATATTTGTCCCTTCGATAGCTCAGTTGGTAGAGCGGAGGACTGTAGAGAGAATAAAAGGTATCCTTAGGTCGCTGGTTCAAATCCGGCTCGAAGGAGTGACATTTTAACCAGCACGATGTCATATCAGCATTAAAAATACCACAAAAGACATTCCTGGTCCCCTGATGATTTCTCCTGCAAAGTCCCCAAATTTGTCCTCCAACAACACCAAGACGTTAACTGATAAGGACCCTATTCAAGTATCACAACATTCTTTGTCCCCGGAGGATGAATCGCAATACATTTGGTCTCCTGTCTATTCATATAACAATTTCGCATTCATGAGACATTCCTGAGGATTTCTCCTGCAAAGTCCTCAATTTGTCATCCAACAATACCATGACATTAACTGATAAGGCCCCTATTGAAATATCACAACAACGTTCTTGTCCCAGAGGATGAATCGCAATACAATTGTTCTCCTGTCTATTCATATAACCATATCGCATTCATGAGACATACTGGCCCCACAGTGCTTCATCCTGGTAGTCCTCAACTTTTGCTCTAGTTTTGATGTATAGAGTAGGACTGGTCTTATTTCAGATCCTGTATGCTGAACAATATGCAATGGGGTGCACAGTACAAAGTGTCCGAACAATTTTTGGTCTGTAAAATATCATATTTGTCCCTTCGATAGCTCAGTTGGTAGAGCGGAGGACTGTAGTGAGAATAAAAGGTATCCTTAGGTCGCTGGTTCAAATCCGGCTCGAAGGAGTGACATTTTAACCAGGACAATGTCAATTTAGCACTCAAAATACCAAAAAGACAATCCTGGTCCCCTGATGATTATCCTGCAAAGTCCCCAGTTTGTCCTCCAACAATACCATGACATTAACTGATAAGGCCCCTATTCAACTATCACAACATTCTTTGTCCCCGGAGGATGAATTTGGTCTCCTGTCTATTCATATAACCCTTTATCTACTAACTATTTAGTCCTCATTCTTAAAAATAAGTCATCAATTCACCACAACCCTAACCCTTGCAGCAGAATCATACATTGAAATAACTAGTGACGTATAAAACAACAGAAAAAATATAACTGCCTCATAGGTGTTGGTGTCATCCAAGTGTCACAAGCCCTGACATTCAAATTCGATTCGAAACTGCATCATTTACACTGTGTTTTTAGCCTAAAGTCCTCAACGTCCGCTAGCTTAGCTTCTGGTGGTATAGAGTAATCCAGTATTTCAGATCCTGTATGCTGAACAAATGCAATGGGGTGCACAGTACAAAGTGTCCGAACAATTTTTGGTCTGTAAAATATCATATTTGTCCCTTCGATAGCTCAGTTGGTAGGCGGAGGACTGTAGTGAGAATAAAAGGTATCCTTAGGTCGCTGGTTCAAATCCGCTCGAAGGAGTGACATTTAACCAGGACAATGTCAATTTAGCACTCAAAATACCAAAAAAGACAATCCTGGTCCCTGATGAATTATCCTGCAAAGTCCCCAGTTTGTCCTCCAACAATACCTGACATTAACTGATAGGCCCCTATTCAACTATCACAACATTCTTTGTCCCCGGAGGATGAATTTGGTCTCCTGTCTATTCATATAACCCTTTATCTACTAACTATTAGTCCTCTATTCTTAAAATATAAGTCAGTCAATTCACCACTAACCCTAACCCTTGCAGCAGAATCCAATACAATTGAAATAACTAGTGACGTAATAAAACAGAAAAAATATAACATGCCTTCATACGGCTCGTGTGGTGTCATCCAAGTGTCCACAAGCCCTGACATTCAAATTCGATTCGAAACTGCATCATTTACACTGTGTTTTTAGCCTAAATGTCCTCAACGTCCGCTAGCTTAGCCACTTCTGGTGGTATAGAGTAATCCAGTATTTCAGATCCTGTATGCTGAACAATATGCAATGGGGTGCACAGTACAAAGTGTCCGAACAATTTTTGGTCTGTAAAATATCGTATTTGTCCCTTCGATAGCTCAGTTGGTAGAGCGGAGGACTGTAGAGAGAATAAAAGGTATCCTTAGGTCGCTGGTTCAAATCCGGCTCGAAGGAGTGACATTTTAACCAGCACGATGTCATATCAGCATTAAAAATACCAAAAAAGACAATTCCTGGTCCCCTGATGAATTTCTCCTGCAAAGTCCCCAAATTTGTCCTCCAACAACACCAAGACGTTAACTGATAAGGACCCTATTCAAGTATCACAACATTCTTTGTCCCCGGAGGATGAATCGCAATACATTTGGTCTCCTGTCTATTCATATAACAATTTCGCATTCATGAGACATTCTGAGGATTCTCCTGCAAAGTCCTCAATTTGTCACCAACAATACCATGACATTAATGATAAGGCCCCTATGAAATATACAACAACGTTCTGTCCCAGAGGATGAATCGCATATCAATTGTTTCTCCTGTCTATCATATAACCATATCGCATTCATGAGACATACTGGCCCCACAGTGCTTCATCCTGGTAGTCCTCAACTTTTGCTCTAGTTTTGATGTATAGAGTAGGACTGGTCTTATTTCAGATCCTGTATGCTGAACAATATGCAATGGGGTGCACAGTACAAAGTGTCCGAACAATTTTTGGTCTGTAAAATATCATATTTGTCCCTTCGATAGCTCAGTTGGTAGAGCGGAGGACTGTAGTGAGAATAAAAGGTATCCTTAGGTCGCTGGTTCAAATCCGGCTCGAAGGAGTGACATTTTAACCAGGACAATGTCAATTTAGCACTCAAAATACCAAAAAAGACAATCCTGGTCCCCTGATGAATTATCCTGCAAAGTCCCCAGTTTGTCCTCCAACAATACCATGACATTAACTGATAAGGCCCCTATTCAACTATCACAACATTCTTTGTCCCCGGAGGATGAATTTGGTCTCCTGTCTATTCATATAACCCTTTATCTACTAACTATTTAGTCCTCTATTCTTAAAATATAAGTCAGTCAATTCACCACTAACCCTAACCCTTGCAGCAGAATCCAATACAATTGAAATAACTAGTGACGTAATAAAACAACAGAAAAAATATAACATGCCTTCATATGGCTCGTGTGGTGTCATCCAAGTGTCCACAAGCCCTGACATTCAAATTCGATTCGAAACTGCATCATTTACACTGTGTTTTTAGCCTAAATGTCCTCAACGTCCGCTAGCTTAGCCACTTCTGGTGGTATAGAGTAATCCAGTATTTCAGATCCTGTATGCTAACAGGGTGCACACAGTGTCGAATTTGCGTAATCATTGTCCTCGAAGCTATGTACGAGCGTAGAGAAAAGTATCTGTCGCGTTCATCGCCGAGGAGTGTTACAGACATGTCATACTAAACCAAATCCGCCGTATTCTCATCCATTGTCCCACACACTAGAAGCCTTCATCAACATTCTTGTCCCGGAGATGAATTTGGTCCCTGTCATTCTATACTTCTCTAACATTCCTATCTTAAAGTCATCATACCACCTAACTTGGCCCATTGAATATACAATCTGAAAATCGCTAGCTCTGTTATCATGCCAACTGCTCATGAGAAACGCCACATGTTTGCTAGTCTCACTTGCTTAGTTGTGTTAAGTAATCCATTTCAGATCCGTATGCGACAATATGCAATGGGTGCACAGTACAATGTCCGACAATTTGTCTGTAAATTTGTCCTTCGTACTCAGTGGAGAGCGAGACGAGAGATAAGGTTCCTTAGGTCGCTGGTTCAAATCCGGCTCGAAGGGTGACATTACCAGCAATTCATTAGCATAAACCAAAAGACATCCTGGTCCCGATATTTCTCAAAGTCCCATTGTCCTCCAACAACAGACTAACTGATAAGCCTATTCAATCACAATTCTTTGTCCGAGGATGAATTGGTCTCCGTCTATCATATAACTTCCATTAGTTTTCTAATTATGTCATCCAATACCTGCGTACTGATAAGGCTATAAAACAAAAATCTGTCGCGTGTGCATCAATGTCCGCTACTTAATTCGATTCGACTGCACACAGTGTTTCCTAGCCCAACTTGCTTAGTTGGTATAGTAACGTTTCAGATCCTGTATGCTGAACATATGCAATGGGGTGCACAGTAAGTGCGAACATTTGTCTGTAAATCATGTCCTCGATAGCTCGTTGGTAGAGGGAGGACTGTATGAGATAAAGGTATCCTTAGTCGTGGTTAACGGCTCGAAGGAGTGACTTACCGACAATTCATTACTAATCAAAAGACATCTGTCCTGATGATATCCTGCAAGTCCTTGTCCTCCAACATACAGACTATGATAGGCCCCTATTCAATATCACAACATCTTGTCCCGGAGGATGAATGCTCCGTCATCATTAACCTTATTACTACTATTCCTATTAAAATTAAGTCAGTAATCACCACCTAACCCTTGCAAATCATACAATTGAAATAATATCTAAAAAACAAAATAACAGCTATAGCCGTGTGATGTCACATGTCACACCCGACATCAATTGATCGAACTGCTCATTACACTGTGTTTTAGCCTATGCTCACGTCGCTACTAGCATTCTGGTGGTATAGATAATCCATATTCAGATCCTTATGCTGACAATTCAATGGGTGACAGTACAATGTCGAACATTTGTCTGAATTCTATTTGTCCCTTCGATGCTCGTTGGTAAGCGAGGACTGTAGAGAATAAGGTATCCTTAGGTCGCGGTTCAATCGCTCGAAGGAGGACATTTTAACCAGACATGTCATTAGCACTCAAATACCAAAAAAGCAATCTGGTCCCCGTGAATTATCTGCAAATTCCCGATTTTTCCTCCAACAATACCAGCATTAACTGATAAGGCCTATTCAACTATCACAACTATCTTTGTCCCCGAGGATGAATTTGGTCTCCTGTCATTCTATAACCCTTATACTAACTATTTAGCCTCAATCATAATAAATATAAGTCAGTCAATTCCACCACTCCAACTACCCTGCAGCAAGATCCATACATTGAAATAACTAGTGAACGTAATAAACAACTACAAAAATTGTCCTCTTCATACCTTTATTCACATTAGTCCACAAAGCCTACATTCAAATTCGATTCGAAACGCATCATTTACACTGTGTTTTTAAGCCAAAAATGTCCTCAACGTCCGCTAAGCCATTCTGGTGGTATAGAGTAATCCAGATTTCAATCATGTAACTGACATTAATGATGTTACCAATAGTCCAAAGTTCCAAGCATTTTGTTCTGTGAAGAGTAATCCAGTATTTGATCCTGTAGCTGCATTGAAGGTGACAGTACGAAGGCGAACATTTTTGGTTTAAAAGGTATCGATTGGTCCCTGCGATTCATTGGTAAGGAGGACTGTAATTTGAAAACAGACAATGGTATCCTTAGTCGCTGTTAAATCCGCCAAGGAGTGCCTTGTACCCGAAATGTCAATTAGCATAAAATACCCAAAAGATCCCAATTTGTCCCCTGAAATTACCCGAAAAGTCCCAGTTGTCCCTTCAACAAACCAGACATTCTATCAAGGCCCTAATTCAATATCAATTGCTCTTGTCCCGATGGTATGATCAACATTGTTCCTGTTTTCATAACATTCTAACTCTGAACTCCTATTCAATAGTCAGTCAATACCTAACCCTAACCTGCAAGAATCCATAAATGAACTATGAACAATAAAACAAATCTAGACACAGGCTCTACGCATGTGAAATTCCATCAGTTCATCACAACCTGACATTCAACATTGACTGCCAAATCTTCACTGGTTTCTAATGCCTCAGTCGTAGTAGCTGTCCTATTTCGATCCTGTATGCTGATAATATGCAATGGGTTTCAAGTCATGTTCCGAACAATTTTGCATGGTTGAAATACATATAGTGTTCTCGAACAATTTTGGCTGGTAAAGTACTATTTGTCCATTCGATAGCGTAGTGCTAGGCGGAGGTAGTAGAATAAAAGGTATCCTTAGGTCGCTGTTCAAATCCGGCCAAGGTCAGTTTAGACATTTTAACCAGGACAATCAATTAGACTCAAATACCAAAGACCCTGTCATGAATTATCCTGCAAAGTCCCCAGTTTGTCCTCCAACAATACCATGACATTAACTGATAAGGCCCCTATTCAACTATCACAACATTCTTTGTCCCCGGAGGATGAATTTGGTCTCCTGTCTATTCATATAACCCTTTATCTACTAACTATTTAGTCCTCTATTCTTAAAATATAAGTCAGTCAATTCACCACTAACCCTAACCCTTGCAGCAGAATCCAATACAATTGAAATAACTAGTGACGTAATAAAACAACAGAAAAAATATAACATCATCCAAGTGTCCACAAGCCCTGACATTCAAATTCGATTCGAAACGGCATCATTTACACTGTGTTTTTAGCCTAAATGTCCTCAACGTCCGCTAGCTTAGCCACTTCTGGTGGTATAGAGTAATCCAGTATTTCAGATACTGTATGACAGTATGAGTACCCTCATAGCCTAACAAATTAGACAAAGATCTAGTTTTCTGAGAGCAGCAGAGAACTCAGTGATTCAGTGTTGAAAGAGATTGTGTTGCAATGTTGGACAATATGTTCCACTATGGACATAAATGTCACTCCTTCGAGCCGGAATTGAACCAGCGACCTAAGGATGCCTGGTGATTTTAACTACAGTCCTCCGCTCTACCAACTGAGCTATCGAAGGGTGCTTCACTGTAAATATATCCAACATTTTTTAAGAATGTTATTACACCGTAATATATAATTTTACAGTGTAAAAGAGAAAATATCTGTCTGACAAAAATATGAAGTAAAGGTTCAAGGTACTGGAAGAGAAAAAAAAACGAATTATTGTTCTGCAGCAAAATCAGTCTGAACATTAATGTATTGGAATTAAAGAAGATCTGTAGCGGTACATCTGATGAATCAGTACAAAAACCAAGTCTTTTGTCTTCTGTGAATGAAACAAACAGAAACATATATATTGCTGCTACTTGTCAACTACTCTTGAACTACATGGGTCCACAGGTGGTTAATTATTTACAGTTCAGCATAAACTTGTTGAGTCAGATTGTGTCCTTGTTTCAGGTGGTGCTGGACAACACTGTTAGAGTAAAAGATTCCTTCGAGCCGGATTTGAACCAGCGACCTAAGGATACCTGGTATTTCCACTACAGTCCTCCGCTCTACCAACTGAGCTATCGAAGGTTGGGAAACAGAGGAATGCCCCCCCGCTCAAAACAGCGAGCGTTCACTTTTGAGCGCTATATTTAGCTGCTGTGTGACCCTCCAGCTACGTTCAGTGTGTCTGAACGTAGCTGATGGATTTCGGTGTCACTCACAGGACTTGGTAGTTGCCCAGGGCCTCCCGGGGTGGGCTGCGGTTCCAGCGGCAGTCTGGGATTTCCCCGTTGGGCGTAACGATGTTGAGGGTGTCGTTGATGAGGTTGTACTTCAAGATGCGGTCATTGGCTGTGCTGGAGGTGAGCGAGGGAGACGCATTGACCTGAGGAGTACGGAGTACAGAGAAAAATACATTTTATGTTTGAAGAGAAGGTGTTTTGCTTCTAAACACATGGACCTCCAGTTGACAATTACTGCCCTGTCGTTGCTTGCCTCCGCATACCAGTGCAGGCAGCATATTCCCAAGAGGTCACTGTGACCTTTGTGAAGAAATTCTCTCAAGGCAGACTTGAAATATCATATTCAAGAGTTCTTATCAGGCAGGAAATGTAGCTGCAACTGTGCTACAACAGCTGGAACCAGTAAAGTTATATGGGTGCTCAAAGAGAGATTAAGCAATTACTCAGAATTACTCTCAAAACATACACACACTTACTTCCTTGAGTACAAACACAAAGACTTCTTTTGTCGCTCTATTGATACACCTTTTTAATGAGAGTTGGCTACGAACACACATACCTTCACAACTATTGTAAGGTCAACCAGAAACAGAGCAAGTAGGAACTAGCAGGACTAATGAATGACAGGGAGTGCTCCTGACAAGGTTTGTGGCACATGTTTGATCCGTCTGTCGCTGTGGAGCGTCCATGCCCTACAACCAACTGGGTGTCGACCAAAATAGATCAGATCGGTGTCTGTGAACAGAAATAGTTGAGACCTAGCCTGGAAACCCAGCAACTTCATTGTGCAGCTGTCGGGAGCGAGTGCTGTAAAAAGATGACAGCTTCTCAACAAACATGATATTCAGTTAAAGAAACCAGAGAAAACAATGACAAAGGCCTCCTACTTTAAGGAGAACACCAGCCAGCGATTAGCCTGTACCAGCCTGTATCACTTGGCTCACACACTGCGTTTGTTGCAATGTTTTACAACGGGTATAATCAGACTAGAATGGGTTAAAGAAACGCCCTCGGCACACCATTAAAGACACAGAGGCACACATCCAAACAGACACACACAAAGATCAACCTTAAGGCCATTTAAAATTGCTCAACCCAAAGTGGAGTCACTCTGCAAGCATGTTAAGTATCTCTGGGCTTGGTGGAAATATGTAACTGTTGCCTTCAGGAACTGAGCAAAAACATGTTTTTATGGAGCAGAGCCTAATATTTACTCAAGTAAACCCTTTTTTTATTTGAGTTTGTAGGTGTGTATATTTGCATAATAAACTCCTGTTAAATGACTCACCTCAATAAGCCACGGCTTCAGCTTGTCATCGATAATGATGTCATAGCCGTAACATTCAAAACAGTGCTTGTCATTGTTCATCACGGGCTGAGAGAAATAAGAGAGGGAGACCAAATTAGAGCAAGAAATTAAACCATTAGCGATTGTGATATATCACTATTAGCACATAGCAGCCTGAGCATAGAGGCCTGAGAGGGGAAGTGGATTAGATCACTTAGAAGGAGAGTGTGTAGAAGTGTGTATTAAGCTGAGTGCAGTGTTGGGCTTAAAACAAAAAAGAGATCATATCAAAGAAGTAAGAGCCCTTAAAGAATCAGACATTCAATTTTTGAGAAATATCTAACCCACTATTCAACATTCAAATCTGTGATCCTGTCAGCTTGTGCCTAACATTACTTAAAGGTTCAGTCTGTAGAATATAGTGACATCTAGTGGTGAAGTTGCATGTTGCATGTTCCCCTTACCCTCCCCTTCCAAACATGAAAGAGAACCTGTGGAAACCTTCAGTTGTCATAAAAACTCAAAAGGTGTTTGGTTTGTCGAGTCTGGGCTACTGCAGAAAACATGGCAGCCTCCGTAGAGAGGAGCCACTTCCAATGTAAATATAAAGTATTTCAAAATAAAAGGCCAGATCTAGGGTAAAGAAAAATAAATAATTCGTACAATTTAGATGAAATACAATAGTGAAAACATCACTAGGATTAATTATATTCAATTTCTGCCAATAGATCCCTTTCACCTAAATCTGACACACTGCACCTTTAAGTGTGTCGCAGCGTTGGACAATATGTTTCAAAATGCAAATAAAAAGTCACTCCAAATCCATATCAGTTGGGCTCTTATTGCTATGACGTCAACCAGTGTGTGAGATAAACTGTCACATGAGTAAAAAGGGAACTTCTACATCACGTCTACTCACGGCCACAGCTTTCAGCGACTGCACCACAATCCAGTGGATCTGGTCAAAGAGTCTCCTCGTCACCTCCTTTCCTCGGGTGCTCTCCAGGTACAGACGTAGGTTGCTGACCGTCCACTTGCCTCCATGAACGTGGTTGTAGTCGTCCTGCATCAGAGACACACAGTGTAAATATGTGTTGGATATATTTTTTTTAATGGAGTTCTGGTGTAAAAAGATGCACAAATCAACTCTGAGAGGAAATATCGACACCTGGAATTCATTGGTGTCTTTGGATCTTTTCAGCAAAAGCTACATCATACACTTTTTAGCTTAAAGGAGCAATCCGACAAATTTACACATCAAAACAGTTGAATATATCTTCATTAGCTCTGAGGTGAGGTCTCCTGAAGGATGTAACGGCATCTGCTGCATGTTGAGACCCCTTTAAAATCCAATATAACCTTTTACTGGTCCCTGACAGTGATTAAAACAGGACCAGACACGTTACAGACTTACCCCGTGTTTCTGGATGGCCACATTAGTGAGGTGGACAAACATGTTGTCCAGTTCACTCGTACTGGGCGTGTACTTCACTGTGCAGAACCGACAGAAGCCCAGCGTGTACCTGAAAGAGTGAAGTCAAAAACTTCGATGTTATTTTAAGACAAAACAAGGAAAAGCCTAGTGAGAAAATGTGTTATGTTTCAACTACAGCTGAATAGAAAACAGTCTGAAACATGCCTTAGACATAATGTTAGATTATTGAATGATGCGAGTAGCCAGGTCTTACATGTAGCATTTCAGAGGTCGATAGGTCGTCACCAAGACGTAGAGACGCAGGTCAAACTTTTTCCCTCCTATCAGCAGAGGATTATCAATGTACAGGGAGATCACATACGCTTCCTTACCACTAGAAGCTGCTACAAACCTGCGGCAAACAGCAAGACACCCAGCGTCAGCAAAAACCACAACCTCTGACCAAGCTGATGTTTTACAGGAATGATCATGAGCAGTTTCTGATGTTTACCTGGAAATCCAATGCTCAAACAGTAGATTATACAGGTGTTAATGAGCATTTCATTTAAAAAGTTGAAATTAGAGTTAAAACATGATGATTTGTGATAGTTCTGCCATTAAATAGAAAGAAAAATAAGAAAATACAAAACAACATGCATGTAGTGGCTGCAGCCTCGCATGTTAGAAGGACGTCTCTGTTAACTCACGTGGAGGTGCGGCTGTCTCTGGACCACTTCTTTATCTGGGACAGTTTGTTAATGAGGAAGATGCCTTTGCCCTGGGCCTTCCCACAGGGCTTCATGATCCAGGTGCTGGACGGATTCTTTCGATACTCCTCCACGAACAAATTGTAATCGGCCGGGAGCATGAACGTCACGGGCACAAAATCTGCCCATAACAAAGAGGAAAAAGGTGAATATAATCAGCTTTGTCACATATCGAAGATTTGTGTGTCTGTGAGGGAAAAGAGAAGAGAGGCGGATAAATATGCATTTTTAGATACCGAGATAAATGTATTTTCCATTCTCGTCCTTCTCCGCCAGCGGGCTGCTTTCTTTCTCCAGGTCCTTCCGGTAGCGTTTGATGTTCTTGATCATCAGGTCCTTCCTGGTCAGCTCATAGTGGTTGGGGAAGTGGTTAACCATCTGTTCATCTGACAGGCGGTAGCCGGTGTCCACACTGAACACATTCCTGATGGTCTGGATGCTCATCCTGCACATGGGCACAAATACATCTGCAGTATATGGTACTGAAATCCGGAACAGTACAATAGTTCTGTGCAAATGTTTGGACTTTCTCCTCTGGTTAGAGCCTCTTATAAGACCCTTAGGAAGTGGTTTGAATCCTAGGTTGGGAACCACTGTGCAAAATATACTATATAAAGTGGTTACAACTGGTTCCTCCTCACTCTGCATTTAACAAAATTATTAAAGTATATAATAACACACCGGTCACTGAGGCCACTTTTCTGCAGAACAACTACTTGAACTTGTACATGTGGCTGATTTGTGAGACGTATTTTAAAGGTGCAGTGTGTAAAATTGAATATAATTAATCCTAGTGATGTTTTCACTAGTGTGTTTCATCTAAATTGTACAAATTGTTCTTTTCTTTACCCTAGAACTGGCCTTTTATATTGAAATACTTTATATTTACATTGGAAGTGGGTCCTCTCTACGGAGGCCGCCATGTTTTTTACAGTAGCCCAGACTGACAAACCAAACACCTTTTGAGTTTCTACGACAACAGAAGCTGCCACAGTTCTCTGTCATGTTTGGAAGGGGAGGGTGAGATGAGGGATATTCAGCTGCAACATGCAACCTCACCAGTAGATGTCACTATATTCTACACACTGAACCTTTAAGTGTATGATACTGGTGCTTCTGCAGAAGCAAATAACCTCAGTGCTTCCTCCACAGTTGCTTTAACGCATGTGTCCGATGCTTGCTGAAGATCCATGTGCAGTGTGGATGTGAAACCTACCAGTAGAAATTCCAGTCGTCGTTTTCTGTGACTGGGATCCATTCCCTTTTCTCAAAGTTGTTGATGAGCACTGATTTCTCTATGTCCGTCACCCACTTCACCTTACCGGCCATGGTGCCTCCCTCTGGGGTGGGGCCGGCAGAAAACACACAGCAGGGGGTGAACACGGCTGGCACAGGGAGAACGATGCAGGGTAAAAGGGAGGAGACGCATGTGCTGCCTACCTGATAATCAATGTCAGTAAAACAGCCAGTCATGAGCATCGGCTAGCCGGGCTGGCTCTGCAGTTAGCGGGCTGCTGCTGCTGCTGCTGTGCTGCGGGGGCTGGGCGGACATCCCCCGGTCACTCACCCACACCGGAGGTTAGCAGGACTCACAGCCGAGCACAGCGGCAGAGTGTCGGTCAGACATCACCGCGGGACAGACGTCCCTCCCATGGAAGCGTTTATTGATGCTAGCGAGGAGGCAGGCGACGTGAAGCCGGACAGACAGCAAACTCCTCTTCACAATAAAAGTCTCGGTGTTAATCACGACACGCGACCACCTCAGCGACTCATTTCTAAACTGTGTAGTTTTTAATAATTTGTCAAAGACACCAATCCAGCCCCCCGCTGTGGGCTCGGCCTTCCCCGGGAAGAATAACCTAGCAACGGAGGACGCAGTGGTGTCACTGCAGGGTGTCCTTACCGCAGAGCACCAGCAGGGGGCGGTGTCTTCATCTTCAATCAACCTTTATTTGTATAAAAACTTTAACTCACAATCAACGTGACACAACAGTGAAAAACAACAAACACACGAACTGAGCAACACAATGTCATCAGAATACACAATCACAAACCATTTCACACCATGGATCTATCATTGTGTATTATAATGTATTATAAGATTTAACTATATTTGTGTTGCAATCTATTATAATGTTTTATAAGTTTTAACTAAACTTGTTTTGTGATGTTTAATACGTTTTAACTCTATATGTATGATAACGTATTATAAGATGTAGTTATATATGTATTATTATGTATTACAGGATTTAAGTCTATATATTGTATTATGATGTATTATGGGATTCAACTATATATGTTTTGTTATGTTTTTCACTGTTCAAAGATTTAACTCACATGTATTAGGATGTATTATAATCTATTATAAGATTAAACTCTAGATGTATTCTAGTGTATTATAGGATTTAACTATATATGTATTGTAATGCATTATAATGTATTATAAGATTTAACTCATATGTATTACTATGTATTATAAGATTTAACTATAATTTAATTATACTTACTGTTGTAATAAGTTTATTCTGAAAGATAAATTAATTTAATAAAGGAGAAACTCATGTTGTTTTGGCAGAGTGCTCACGTCATGTCACCTCTGCTGCTCTCTGTATCAGCAGGTAAAGGCGTGTCCAGGCTCATTCGTGGCAGTTACCCGAGAGCAACGAGATTAAAGGACGCTGCTGTAAGTTCAAGCAAACAACAAACGAATATTTATTTAATTAATTATGTCTAACCCTAACTACAATGTGTTAATATCTATTACAGGGCGGCGTCAACTTTAATCTACTCAGAAGGTTGGTTTTACTTTCTTTCTTATTGTGTGTGCACAGTATCTACTGGATACTGATACTCGATTAGTATCTATTGAATATGATTCCATGTACTTATTACATAGAAATGTTGTTTGTGTTAGATTTTTCACCGTCTGTGGATTTAATGTGTCATTTAATATTTAATATGTGATCTTGAAAACGACCTTTGTTCGCTTTTGAGGGATGAGATCACCTCTTTGTTGTGGCAATATGGAAAAAACACTTCAGGCTATTACATAATTTATACTCGAAAACCTTTGTTTATTATTTTGTGTATGATTGTGTGATTAATTTCCCCACATTTATGGTTTTAATTTGATGATTTTATTAATTAAAATCAGATATAGCACATGGGATTTCCTCAGGATATTTGAGGTTTTGTAGAAATACAGATTTTATGTCTATATGAGCAGATTCTTTGGAGGCAGTGATGTTTTATTTCTTCTCCGTGAAGGCAAACAGAGGCAGTTGGGTTGATTTGAGTTATGGAAATGGTGCATTTGCATTCAGAGGCAGGACTGAATGTACAACAGGAACTGGTGTCAGGGCAGGTGTGGGGAGGAGGATCCCAACCTGTAGAAAATAACAAGTCATGTGCAGGAGTGTAGTGATGAAGGTAGATTCATGTCCACCCCCACAGCTGAAACTCCCTCAGTATCTATCCAGACGTACAACAACCAATGGACTTAATCCAACACATGATGTCACCTCTTCAAACCTGGGAGAGCCTGTTTTTATCAACCTGGATTTTCTCCCTGGTAACACAGCCGCCACCTATCCTGGTAACATGAGCCACTATTTACACAGACTGTTTGTGAACGTTGGAAGTCAAGCCAGGCTGAAGCACAAACACCAGTGTCAAACCACGGAGCCATTATGTGTCCTGCATGAAGTTCCAGGCACGTGTATTAATAATGAGCAATTTGCATAATACCGGTTCTCTCTCTCTCTCGCCTCTCTCAGAAAACAAATATGGTGAAACAAAGCAGACAGCCCAGTCCCTTCGTCCCGCTCCAGGCTGGACCTGGTGAGCTGGACACTGGCGGCCTGTTGGACGTTAACCTCAGGTACAGCAGTAGGCCCCTCCTCCCACTAGTGTGTTTGGTAATAACAACAGCAACACACAGCTCAGACAGGCTGAGTTTCGGGCAACGGACCATGTGGGATCAGTTGTGCCAAAAACAAACGCTTTCAAATCACCTGGAGGATGATGAGGGATTGTTTTTGTGTTGTAATTTGACAAAATATGCTTTCTCTCAATTATTCATTTGTCTAATTGATCAGAATCTCTTCTTGTTCCTGTTTCAGAATCAGTGACGGACATCTCGTGCCTTCGCCCGTCCAACTGGCTGCCATCGGAGACCAGCTGGACCGGCAGTGGACCAGCAGGCGGCACAACCGGCTCCCGACTCCTCTACGCATGCTGAGACCTGCTCAGGTGTTGACCAGGACCATGTATCGGTAACAAAAATTAAAAATCACATTTTGTGTTTTACTCATCAGATTTTCATACGATTGACGTGTAACCTGGTGTTTATGTGTTCCAGGGATTTCCACAACCAGTTATGGGGCTTCCACGGCCTCTCTGCTGCAGTGAAGGCCTGGATACTGAGCACTGCGCCTGGGCAGGGTCTCTTCAGAGCTGAGGCCTGGACAGCCTGGGTAACACTCATCCTCCATAGCATTATACATGTGTCTCAGTTTACCAAGGTCAAAGGTCAATGTCATGTCACTGTAAAACACATGTTTTGACCTTTGGCAAACTTGTATTCTAAGGTACCCAAGTATTCATAGTTTTCATGTTGGACTCATTATTCCTTTATTTTGCAGGTTTCCAGTTTTAAACCAATAACCAGCACTGATTGGACCAGAGGAGCCCTGGTGACTGTGGCACTGGTGGCTGCAGTGACCCTCCTCGGTGCCTTATGGATGGAATGGAAAGATTAAAGAGCCATAATAATAATTACTTTTCCACCATTATTATATATGACAAGAAAATAATGTTTGCAGGCGAGTGATAATTATTGCTAACTGATGTGTTTCTGGTGTTTACTTTGAGTTCTCTTTTTGTACTATTTTAACGAGCGGTATTGGAGTTGACGCAGACGACTGTGGGCAGCTTCCTGGGAAATGTACCAGTGAAAAAATATATATCCTAATGCAGGTGGATTTCAATCAGTTTTATAGCATTAGCCAAAGAGTTGGCCAGTTTCATGTAGCACTGAAATGTTGTTTTTAAGGTCACACACACGTTTCCATGACTGGACTGTTGCTGGCCTGCAGTCTTTTGTATCCACATTAGTTTCTTACTGGTTTAAGAGGCCCAGAAAATTAGTTTTTTTACAGATATGAACCCTGGCTTAATATAAAATGACGGGAGCTGGACTTTCTGTGGCAGATTTTGAAACTGCTTTTCTTATAATGCTAATAAAAAATCATAAAGACAAAATGTTGCAGTCTCTTGAATAAAAAAAAAAACTGATTTAATTCAGACTAACACACAAACAAAGACCATGAGAAGCAACCACAGGAGCTTGCACGTTTAGCTGGTCTTGCTAAGGTCCATTTTTTCCTCCTCCTCTTGCTTAATTCCAAATCCACGTCTCTGCGTTATCAGTCTTCATACGTGGTGACTTGCACATTCGTGTACGTTTTGAACGCCTTCATGTTGCATTTCTGAAGCGTGGCGCCCAGCTGCTTTCCGGGGCCGACCTCGTAGGTTTGAGGGAACCGCTCCCCCTGTGTCCTCTCGTAGATCTCGTGCAGAGTTTGCTCCCACTTCACGGGCGACACCAGCTGCTTCACCAGCTGCCGCCGCACGTGGCTCTCGTTCATGTAGCGCTTGCCGTCGACGTTGGAGTACACGCTGATCTCGGGACGCCGCACCTGAGGAGGAGAGACATCGAGGAGTCAGACGACAAAACTAAATAAACTGAGCTGTGAAGCTGTGAGCTATAAATGTATAGAAAGACCATGAAGGGGGATGTGACTGAGCAGCAGTCAGACTGACCTCCACCTGTCTAAGAACCTCTCGGAGGGGTTCAGCAGCCGAGGCCATCAGCTCTGTGTGAAACGCTCCGCTGACCGGGAGAGGCTTGGTCCTCATGAAGTCGAGACGTCTCGAGTTCTGCTGCAGGAAATCCAGAGCCTAGAATGACAAGAGTGCTCAGATTAAAAGACATGTCACAGGAGACGCTCTGACAGCTGAGATATATGTCACCACTTAGATATAAAGCCCTGTCTCACCTATAACAGGTAGAAATGGCTGTATCACCTCATATGGTGTGGTTGTATTTTGTTTTTATGCTCCGTACCTGTTGATGTCCCGCGATGACTCTGCCGTCAGGGAACAGGTAGTTGGCCACAGAGCACACCGGCTCCTCAACCCCCAGACTCTTGCAGTGCTCCTTAGCTTGCAGACAAGCGTATTTATACTGAGCCTGACGGCGTCCGATGACCGACAGCATCCCACTGGGAGTCAGCTCCGAGGCCTTCTGCATGGCCTCGGCACGCACCTTCACCGCATACAGGGCTACAGCACACAGCAGGGGGTAAGCATGGCACACTCACTGTTCTGCACACGACAGGATATCATGTCATATTTACCCTCTGCGAAGTTTATGGCACCGGAAAAAACCAGAGCAGCATATTCTCCAACGCTGAAACCTGCAGCGGCAACGCACGTCTCAACAGCCTGCGGACACACGTGTGAAGAAAAACTAAATAAGTGCATAGTAATTTGCAGCCTTATGAAATCAATATATAACGATATAAACCTTTAAAATGTGAATCTTTGAATGAATACTTTTGATACTGACATGTTGCTTGAAATACCAGTTTCACCTCAATTAGATTATCTATATGCTTCTTTCACATTATTAAGGTACAATATTCTAATATTATATGAATCACTGCATTGGGTTAAGACTAAATAATCTGTTATTTTCCTAGTCATCCTATGTAATGCTTATTTTTATTAGAATTATGATTAAAATGTTCAGTTAACCGATTTTGCAGATTGATCCGATTAATCGAGTGATCAGCACCATTGGGTTTTCCCGGTTGAGTCGCTCCACAGCAGCCAGCGAGGTGACGAACACTGCGGGCTGACAGTGCACCGTCTTCATCAGCTCCTCCTCGGGCCCCTGCAGGCACAGGGACAGCAGGTCGTACCCGAGGATCTTCTGCGCGGCGTCGAACATCTCTCTGACGTTGGGGTACTTCAGGAGACCCCGAGCCATGCCCACGAACTGGCTGCCCTGCCCGGGGAAGAGGAACACGGAGCGGGTGCTGGGGTCCTTGCGGCGCTTCCAGCTCCGCTCCGGCTCTCTGTCCGGCTCTCTGTCCGGGAGAGGAGCGGAGGTTTCCGGCGGGGGGTCCGGGGATCCGCGCTGGTTGTGGGCCAGACTCCTGCTGAGGGACAGCAGAGAGCCGAGCCTCTTGCCTCTGCAGGCGGCCGACATGTTGCCGAGCACCGGGGTCAACATGGTGAACCGCTCAGCTGATGACGTCCTCACAGGTCACAGCCACCCCATCACTCACCTGTGGATTGAACCAACTTACACCCGACACAGAGGCTCCAGCTGCCGGCATGACCCAGTGCAGGGCGCCGCCATCTTGTCTGAGCCAGGGAGGTTCGACTGTTTTCTTTCCGGGTCATTGTCAGACTCATATGAACTCCAGCGCCCCCCTCAGGTCAGATTCTGCCACGATTTTATTGATAAAGTTGTTTGTATACAAATACACAATAATATAAAACATAACAGTTTATAGATACTAACACTTTAGAACTCAATTAAAAAAGAATTAAGAATTTAACTAAAAGGATATATAATATACATAACTAAATATTATATATATAATGATGTATACAATATACGTTATTATATAAATCCTTATGTGATTATATATAGATGTAAAGTATATGATCATTTATACATCATCTAATTGTTATATAATGTATATATAATTCATACATTATAAATTACTACATGGATTACATGATATATATTGATTCTATAAGGTAAAAGAACAATAGGCAAAGAATGATAGGTAAAGCTAATCAGATAATCAAAAAAAGGGTAAATACATCAATGGTGTTTTTAAACTTTACTTCCACAACTTCCTGTGGTTCCCAGTTGTCGTCAGATCACAGCAGAGAACTTGCAAGAGCAGAGTAGTAAAAAATGACAAATATCAGAAAATCATCGAGTTTTATTGTTCAGCAATAAACCTTATTGTACAAAACTGTACATCTCTGTTGATCTCAGTCAAATGGGTCTTATTGAATCCAGCATCACATTGAGCTCGTCATCATCGTCCTCCATCATCTCAGGGTAAACCTCTGAATATAAATATATTACCATGCTTTCTGCAGATTCTCTACATATTACTGTAAATGACGAGTCCCCCTCCACTCACAGTCCTACACATTTTTTTAGTTTTAAAATTTTTGAATTGTTCATTTGAAGACAGTCAGCATGGTCATCACATTTGTCCGTTGGGTTTTCCCTGGGATTCGTCCGATCCGTCCGACAGGTGGGCGGCCTCCATGTAATCATCCAGCGTCCGGTCGTCCTCTGTCATCTGATCCATCTGATCCATCTGATCTGATCGCTTCTTCAGTTTAGTGATGAACTCGTTACTCGCCAGCGCTCCTTCCTTTTTGGGACACACTGGTTTGGATGACAGGCGTTGCCCCAAACACTCTACAAAAACAAAATGGATGAGATATAATTTATTGTTGTTATCTTCATGTATACCACATTTCTATCCTGTCCTATTTTTTTGTGTTACCAAACACTTACTCATTCTTTGGATGATTTAATTTAATCTATTATAGCCCTGGAGCAGAATAGAGATTCTTACTCCTTGATATCTCAGTAGGTTGCATATAGTTTTTAATATCACATTGTTGTGTGACCTGAACACAACAAAGAGAATACTGCACCTCCAGGAGCGATGGGCGTCATCAGGCGGTTCAGCTGGACGTTCCAGTGCCGCACATGTTGAGTGGCGTTCCTCAGCTTCTCCTGAACCTCCTGGAGTGAGAGGATGAGTAGAAACTGGTAGTTAGGGTTGGTATTGTATTGAAAATGAGGCTCACTGAGCTGATCCAAACACATTTCGCACCTCGAGGCGCTGGTGGCTCCTCTGGCGAGACGCCTGCAGATCCTGGAGCTCCTGTGAGGCTGAGTAAAGGGCCGAGGGGGTCTCCTCCTCCGTCCTAACGTCGGAGGCCTCCTCTATGGGGCTGACGCCCTGCTGCGCCCTCTGCTGCTCCTGCAGGAGCTGGCACTGCCTCTTCTTTTCCTCCTCGGCCTCCAGCAACCTAAAGAAAAGAGGAAGGTTGCTGAAAACACCAAAAAACATCTTGGTTCAGAGCAGAAGTTTAGAGACATGAGGCCAAGAGCCTACGAGAGGTGACTGAGACATATGCATGGAAAGGTAGTGATTGTGATCTTTGTTCTCTGAAGTTTTTTTTTGTGTGTGTTTCTCACCTCTCCAGCTCCTGTCGGACCCTCTCCTCCTCCAGCCGGGCCTGGATCTCCACGTTGAGCGCTGCCTCCAATTTCTCCTGCGTCAACTCCAGCTCCTGAATTCTTTTCTTCTGCTGCTCAGCCTCCTTTTCCTTCTCCTGCATCTCCGCCTGCATGCTGTCTCTCAACTGGACACACGCACACACACACACACACACACACACACACAGCAACAGCTGAGTGGAAAGAACTGTCCTATTCCTGATTCACCTCTTCCAGGAATCCTGTAACCTTTTCTAAAAGCACTAAAAATCACTGAGGGTTGAATCTGAATTTTATAATGCCAGAGTCTTAATGCTGTTTTCAGAGAACAGAGAGATTGGGACGGACGCTAAATCCCATTTCAGAAAAATAGCAAATACATGTTGTCATCTTTCTAACTTTAGTTATTTTACCATCTCAGCCTCTTTCAGTTGCCTCTCCAGCTCCATCTGCACCTCCCTCTGTCTCCTCCTTTCTTTCTCCTCCTCCTCCCTTCGCTTGCTCTCCAGTTCCCGTGCATGCTGCGAACACAGATGGTATAGGAAGCTAACACATAATTATAATTATGGCAATATTGACCCTGTGATTCCATTATCGACCCCGTTCCCCTCTCACCTGGATGATGCTTTCAATCTCCAGATCCTGTTTGTCTTTCTCTTTCTCCATCCGCTCCATCTCCTGGATGCTGGAGTCGTCCGATTGGCTGCTGCAGCTGCTGCGGGCGCTCCGGCTGCGCTCCCGCTGGCCGTGGTCTCGCTGGACCCGTCGCTTCAGCTTGAGCTCGTGGTGAAGGGAGGACTTGCCTTCGCCCTGGAGACGGAGGGCTGTCTGAATGGCTGGAGAGGTCACACACACACACACACACACACACACACACACACACACACACACACACACACACACACACACACACACACACACACACACACACACAGCCTTTAATATTGTATAATGCACAAAAATAAAATTATCCAACATAACTGAAACTGATCGAAGAGGCCACTCCAAGGACGCCCAAATAACTCATCTTCAGCTGCATGTCTCCTCTGCCCTCTCTCCCCCTTTCACACTTAAAGCCGGACATAATATATACACATTCCTTGTCAGCCTGGTTCCACAACTCGTTTTATAAGGATATTCTGAATCCTCAATGGGGGGAAATTTATGGGAAAAACAACAAGCAAAACACAGCAGCGGTCACACACATTATAATCAGAGTGGTTAAAAGGTGACCTTGTCCTCGTGTTTCTACTCAGACACAACAACTCACCCTGAGTCCACTCCACTTTCCTCCTCTGGTCGGACGCACTCATCTCAAAAGTTTTATTGTGGGTTTTCACACAGAACAGACAGCGTTTCCCCTCCCTGTCTGCAAGAGTCTGGAACAGAGAGGAGACACGGGAGAAAACATCTTGAGCTGCTTTCAGACATTCACCGAAGTCCGGATTATTCTTGAAATATTCCCGAGGGGCTGTACGTGAGAACGCAAAGACTTTCGTTGAACACGTCCACAATGCACCTCCTCACCAACCTCTATGATGCAGCTTTTATCCAGCTGGATTTCTCCTCTCTTGTCTTTCATGTCCTCGCTGACGTAGTACGCCATGGAGAACGGCTTCAGCACAAACCAACGCTCCGTCCAGTTCCGACGCTTGTGCCCCTTTTTCCACATATAACCCTGAAACAACATTGGTCAGGATGAAAAAGACAAAGAGAACTTATCGAACTGGGTAAAAAAAACACAATCATAAATACCCACCCTCTTCAGGACGTTGTGATACATCTCCAGAAAGACCTCGTGCAGAGCCAGACTGAAGGCCTCGGCACTGGTGACCCTCAGCAGCTGGCCCGCAATCATGTGCTCCAGGAACGTCCACACAGACATGCCCTCCTCCAGCAGCGTGACGTCCTGGGATATCAAGTCCTCCAGGAGCTTCCCGTCCCACTCCTCGCTCATCGCCGTGGAGATTTTCTTGAGGAGATACTCCACCTAAAAGCCATTGAAACCATTGAAACCATTAAAACCAAATGTGCGGTTGTAAGAAATCAGTACGCCGCAGTATTGTCACTGATATCGGCCGATCCAGATAGTACGCTGTCGTACTGCATCAGTATATTTCTGTTCTTTACTTTACAGAACGGTGCTTCTGTGTCAAGGGTTAAAACTCAGTTTATTTTGGTCTCTGTCGACAGGAAACAAAGAGCCGAATGGAGGAAACGCAGGAAGGAAGAGCCTCATTAACTCACTTACTTGCACTGCTGTGAAAAAATTGAGCGATTTGGTTGGGACACACGTTAAGTTTATGTGTAACCTGATATTTATTTCACGCAATTAGCTGATCACAGCTGATCACAACAACGTTTTGCACTTGTTCCATGTTTCATATCGGCTTGTGATCTTCTCTCTCGATGCTCACAGGTCAATTTTTTACTTTATTGCTTGTAAAATATACGATCTCCGTTATTGAGTGCCACCAATAATCCCAGTCTGACATCATGGTTTACCTCCTCTGGGATCATCATCAGCGGGTAGCGGTCCTCGGACAAGAGGTTGAATAGACAGAAGAGCTTGAAACAGTCTCTCTCCGATAGCAGCGCCCCCTGTGGTATCCCCCTGAAGTTCTTCTTCATGGTCATCATCCAGCACAGGTCGTCAAACTTCTCCTTGTCGAACATCCCCTCTTTGACCTGAACACCATGGGCCGTAAGGAAAGAGACATTCAGGAAACAGGGTTTGAACATCAGTTGTTATGTCTGAAATGAAACAGTTATTGGTGGAAAGCTGCTTAAACTTGAACTATTACGATTATGTCTGCTTCTGAGTAACGTCTGAAATGTCAAAATGTTCCTGGTAAGAGCAAACCAAAGAAGCTCAAACTCCAATGATAGGTGCATATATCTTATAAAGTGTTTTCAAACTGTTGTCATGTAAAGCACTGATATGCTGGAAGAGGAATATCAATATTCTATAGTTTTGTTATAATTACAAACCTCCACAAAAAGACAAAACCAAAGATATCCGGTCAGCTGATTTTATCATTTATCTGTTTATGGGCCATTTCACAACATTTCCTGTTCATGATTTACAGCATGTGCAGAAATAAAGTGCATCACAATAACTGGAAGTGAAAGAAACACGTGTTCAGAGCTGTTTTTAACCTTGTCCAGTATATATTTGTTGAGGTAGGGCATGTAGCCATGATTGGACACCGGCCCATCGTCATCATCCTGGAAGTGCTCCTCCAGCGCCACTGGGTCGTGTGGGATGTTCAGCACAGTGTACAGGTTGTGTGAAAGCACCTAGAGACACACACACACACACATACAGTGCATGTATAAGGTATAGAATCACACTTTCAGGATGATTCTTCTGTGCACACTATATCTCTCCATAGATCCACACACACACACACACACAAGTAGAGACAGCTGGTTTCTAGTGAGTGAGCATGTCAGGGCAGCTTTCGGCTGTTTCCCTGGATTCTTCCCTGCAGTGGGGGCTCACACAGACATGTAGGAACTGGACAGAAAGCCACAGGACAGACTGAATAACACTCACATGTGAAGTCCTGTAAAGAAACCCTGACACAGCCGGTGTTGTTATGTCTCTGGTAATAAAGTAGGAAAAGCCACAAAGGGAAAAGTTGGACTTTGAGCTGGAAGCTGGTTTCCCCTCTAATCTGAGTAGGTTACGTGTCTATTGGTGGGACATATTTGGGATTGTGTGTGAGCCTGGAGGGCGTGTGTGTGTTCACCAGTGCACAGATTACAACATAGATTCACATGATTTTTTTTTTTTACAACGTGTAAAGGCAGCTGAAGAAACCAAAGAGTTCTGGTTCGTTTCAACAGAGGAACAAGTGGCACAAAAACGCAGTTAAAGTCCGTCTGTCTCAGTTTCCTGATCTAAAAAAAAAATCACCACTCACTTACCTTCAGCTGTGATTTGGACACCTTGCCACACTTCTCCACGTCCAGCGACGTGAACGCGTACCAGATGGACTTGAGGAGCTCGGATTTTAGGTCCATCTTTTTTGGAGACGTCGCCGTGCGTAAAAACAGCTACATCTCCATGCGCAGCGCGGCGGATGGCTTTTACGCAGCGACGGACTGGGGAGAGAGGGAGAGAGGGAGAGAGAGCTGCTGCTGCTGCTGCTGTGGTGGTGGTGGTGGGGGGAATTGCCAAACAAAATATAGGGCAGAGCTCAGGCTGCTGTGCAAACTGCAAGGCACTACAAAGAGTCAGACGAAGGGCAGAGCGACCGAGGAGGAGAGAAGAGATACGTTCCCCTGTTCTTCTGTTCTTTTAACGACATCTGAATAAAAAGAACTTGGGCCCACAAGCCAAATCCAGACCTACATCCAAGCTACATGTCCTGGGTGTGAGACTTCTGTCCAGCCTGCGCAGACATGGATGTGTGAAACTGCCAAGTCCAAATGCAAATAAACGGGATCAGAGCTGTTTACAGATTCCGGAGGTTTGCAGAGGACACACCCATGTGCGTGGAGGCCCCCGAGGCCAGTTTTATTTTAGTGGCTCCAAGTGCAGGGACATGATAATGGCTGATGTGATTGTGATGTGAAATATAACAGTGAAGTTAGGTTGTGTTTTAGAGATTGAAAGCCACACACAGGCACACAACACCCCTCACCTGTGACTCTCCTGAGTACATCTGTCTTTTTCCTCTGTAAAAAAAATTAATTGGAAGTTTTTCCTCACCCTTATTGAACCTTGCAAAGATTTTTAAGTCATATGAAGCAGACCCTTTTGGTGATTATGGACTATACACAACTACAATGGAATTTGGTAATTTGATTTGACAGTATAGTTAAATATATTTGGTGTAATATATAAAAGTGGGATTTTAAATACAGATCCCCTTGTGCTTTCCCTGTGTGAAGGTGTCGTGTATAATATATTTCCGAGCTCATCTTATGCATGTTGAAATCACGAGATCAATGTCGATCTCAAGCAAAATAGGTTAAACAGGGACAGTGCAATCAGACAGAAAGCATCCGCAAGCCTCGTTAGAGCATAATGTAGGCTAATCAATACCATAATTAGGTCATGAAAACGTCCGTCATTGTTCGGAGCGCAGCACGCAGGCTGTATCAAAAACACTGATGTAAGTAGGGTTTAAGGAAAAGGGGGTTTGCGATAAATGTATGGAAATCATCTTCTGAGCTGAGGATGTATTTCATGATTTTCTGCTCCATAAACTAATGATTGCTGCATCGGGGTCTGTTGTGTTTTCATCCCGCTGCCGCGTCTGTTGTCTCCCTTCAAGGTCGGATCGAATCACTGTCGTCTCAGGTGCTACAAATGAGATGTCAGCCAGTTTGCCATAATTCAGAATAGGCCGTCCAGAGGTCTCATGTGAGGATCGACCAGTCCCAGCGCCGGCAATTTACCAGTCTGGCATTCTTCCAGTATGGCCTTGGTCATAAAATATTAACCCAGACATGTTTCCAAAGGTATTTAAAATGCAAATGGAGGCTTCGCTCTTTGCCACCTGTCAAATTGAGACATAAATAAATCACTTAAGTCCCCAAAACAAAAAAATTACTCTACAACATTTCAACATTCACACAATCTTTAATATATACATTTGCATTTGCCTTGCTGTGCTGCTTTTTACACCACCATCACATCACAATAATGCTGTTACCATTTATACATTTAATATATTCAAGGACGGCAGGCCATGACATTCCCAGTGTCGAATCAATATCATATCCTGTAATGAGGCAAAGATTTTTCGTGTATTGTTAACAGATATGGTTTGATACAGTTTCAATCATGCCGTGTTTGCACCGCTGGTAACAGTAAATATGGATTATATATTACAGAATGTAAACACAAATCATATATTACAATTACTGCAGCATTAATAATGCCTATCCTGAAGAGGAAAGGTGAAATAATCGATGATGAGGCTCGAAGCGAGGCTGATGGATTTGTATTATTTCAGAGCAGTATTCTAAAATCTATCTAAAACCCAATATGTGGGTCGAGCTAATGAGATCCAGGATTTTGGAAGTAGTGCTAAAATTTAATGTTGTGAGATAAACTTGTGCTTCAGAGCCTTCAGAGCTTCCCTACTCAAAACAATGACACACGGAGGACGAAATTTAAAAGCGTTCATTTTCTCACCAAATCTCATAAGCAGATTTTTACAAAAGCGCAGGACACAGTAAAAATGGACCAGACAGTATTTAGCTTCGTTTCTACAGCACCATTCCAGCACAGTGTCGCCTTTGTGATGGTAAAACTAAATGATGTGGAGATGAACATCTGCCGAACACAAACAGACAAAAACGTCTAAATTGGAAAACTGCTGGTGAACATTCCTGTGCATTCACGTATCCTACATGAGAAAAGTTGAACTCGAACCAATAATGGTACATTAATAAAGTCATTATTTAAACATTTCAGCATAAAAGGCAGAAAAACATTAGTTTGTACGACCATCAGGCTCTATGTTAACAATCTAAGCACATGGAGCGAGTGCATTAAGGGTCCAAACAGTTAAAGAGTGACAAAGATTGTTGCACCAGGCGCATTGGGTTCGAAAGGGTTTTTACTTAGTCTCTGAATAAATCATGGGTGTCCTCGGTAACATGCTATAAGCCAATCCGAGCGCCATCTCCTATTCCCTATAAAAGCCTGGCATGCTTGCCCCACAGCCGATTACAATAATAAAGGCACATTTGCCAGGTTGTATGGAAAAACCATCTGCTCATGCAATCGGAGTGAAAGCGCACAAGTGAACCATCTACAGCAACAACAGGATCCCTGAGGTGAAGCAGGTGTGGACAGCACAGTGTCTGCGCGTTGTGCATCCACCTATAGTTGGTCTATTTCTCTATCCTGATCCTGTTCCATTTAAGTAACAGTAAACTACTGCACCATAGACTTCAGACCAGATGTTTGTTGGTCAGACAGCACAAGATAGAAATGCACCAAAAACGCACCTGACCTCACCTCATTTTAAGACCATGGTCGCTCAGATGGAGGCAAGAGCATTTGCTATTCAAACAATGTGGCCACTGGACGGGAAAATTACAACTGTGTCGCTCTGAAATTAGCAAAGACCCTGGCATCATGCCATCGTCTGTGGGAATAAAAGCAGATATTCAATCTGGCTCCAAGATCATGTGACCTCAGACTAGCTACTAATGCACCAAATGGACAGAATTGCACTTTTAATTGCACCTCTTTTCCCCTTACACTGAATCAATCAAACCTGTACAGTAAAGAGAGCCATGCAAACAATGAGGGTCAAAGAGTTGCAAAGTGAGGGGAGCAGCTGTGGAACCCTGAATGCCCAAAAACACTCCCCCAGCTTTGCAACTCCACTGATCCTTTGTGGCATTAATTACCAATCCTTGGTTTAAGATTGAGCATTAATGTGCCACCACACGACGATGCTGTCTTGGTGCTAGTCTGTTGGCGAGCAGACAAGCCAGGACAATGCCTCCAATCTGGGTGAAGGCTAATCCCAACACAGTGGCAGCAATGTGGAAGACGTTGTCGTTGACCAAACTGAAGACTTTACGGAAGCAGCCGTGTGGATGGATTCCTGCAGCAACTACTTCGTCGCTATCATCTGACAGAAGAGGACGATTCTTGCAACCCTTGCGCCTGGCACAGCAGCTGTCCGGCAGGGACACCAAGGAACTGTTCTCATAAGGCAGGAAGGTCATATGTTGGGAAGCCCAATCTGAAGTGAGCCAGTCACGCCAACCCTCAGCTCCACAACACTCCAGGGCCCTCTGAAGGCTGTCTAGAGCATCGGCACGGCCCTCATCCTCTGTGTAGCCGGCCACCGCTCGCTGTAAGCCACTGCGAAATCCTCCAGCAATATCTTCACGGTAGAAGAGGCCCGAGAGTCCAGCGGCCAAACCGGCTATAAGTGCAGCAAGTTGAAAGAACCCATACGCCCTCAGCACACAAGGCAGGTTTGCAGCCACCCCCAGACAACCTAAAAAGCCCCAAGTGGTGACAGCAGCACCTGTGGACAGGAGGATGATTGGGGCGTTGGGGTAGCGATTGGCAGACAACAGCATGAAGTCTGCCAGTGAAATCTGAGCCCAAACACCGAGGGTGAAGAGGGCCAAGCCGGCTGCCCAGAAAAGGCAGCTGAAAGCGAGGAGTCCCAGGCGCAGGAGGTGCATGACTCCCACTGGGCGGCAGCAGGGTGGGGGAGTACCCACAGGTGGAGGTGCGGGGGAGCCAGGGAGGCCTCGGAGCACATAGACAAGGATAGTCGCTGATGCTGTTGGTGGGACTGCTCCTCCTGCTCTTGGTAGGGGGACAGCAGGTAGCCGGGGATGGCAGAGGGTCGGCGAGGAAGAGGAGGAGGAGTGAGTAGGTTGAGACCCTGTGGACAGGACAGTCTTCGCACCGCTAACTGCTCGCGCTCCCAGTCCAAAGCTCGTCTGCTGGGACTCGGCCGAGCTGACAGCGAGTCGTACGGTAGTGCAGAGCTCATGATCCCTGCTAAGGCTTTAAGTACTCCCCTCTCTCTCTTTTACACACTCACCTTCTCTTCTTTCCTTTATCAATGCTTTCACACTCGTCTTCCTCCAACACACAAGCTCCCTCCCACCTCTTTATGACTGGTTATTAAGCCACCAGCAAGACAACCAGCAGCGGCTGGACAGTAAATCTTGCTGATGGGTGCTGCGTCGTGCCGTTATCTTCTTCCGCAGCCCCCTTGTTTCCAACCTATTTATCTGTTTATTTCGGGCGTTCTTTCCACCTGCATGGTCACCAGCTCTCGGAATTTCTCCGCTGACAGTCACATCCAGACATCTGCTCGCGCACTGCTGCCCCTCACTCGCGTAAAAGGCAAGAGGTGAGTGCAGTGGGATGGACTGAGGAGTCCGTCTGTGCACCCCCTCTCTCGGTGTGGAGGAGAGTTTGACTTTGGTCCATTTGTGAAATAAATGATGGGAGAAAAATATCCTTTACTTTACACTGTATGTGATATTTGTAAAATATTAAAACCTTTTCTGAGTTTAACTTTAATGATTTTGTTAGTCTGCATATTTTTATAGATAATTACAGTGTGAAAGAAATAATTTCCTAGATGTGCAATCTATTCAGAAATCAGTTTAATAAAAACGTAATTTTAAATTATGGACAAATAATATAATAATAATAATTCTTTACTTCATAAGGACATGCAAAACACAGATTTTGCTTGTCTGTGTTTGTAATACTGTAATACAAATCCTCAGCTCCTCTCTGACTGCACATTGAATGTATGCTACATATAGTTTACGGGGGTTTACGGGGGTTTACGGGGGTTTAACCCCCCCCCCCCGCCGCCGCCCATTCAGATCTATTTAAAGCCTCTCCGTTAATTAAATGCATTAAAATGACTCTTATATAAAAGGGCATCCGTAATAGTGGCATGATGGCACAGAGGGGAATGCCCAGACAGATTGGTGGGGGCAGAGGAAGGGTGGGCGGTATAGACTCATACTACAGATTCTGTTTGTTTGGGCTGTAGAAGCTAAATTTAAAACTCCTGGATTAGAAAAATGGAAATAATAAAATGTAGCTGACTCCAGTATCTTATAATTGAATTTGCACAGACAGATTAGGCGTGTTGTTCTCAGTACATGAGGGAGGGGTGAGCAGATGGAGTTTTGCACAGACAGCTGGAGGTCTGCAGAGGAAATGAAATGATGTCATGATATTTTTTGTTAATCTTTGCTCAGCTCAAAGAGTCGTTCAGTTTTATGAGCACTCTGGACATAAATGAACGAGCTACCTCATTAAAAACACACATCCAGTGCATGCAAAAATACAGCAGTAGGAAAAAAGAGGTGTCAAGAAACAAGTCTTCCATTTTTGTTGAAAGCAGATGTTTCTTTATGTTCCGGTCCTTGACCTCTCATATGGTCACCAGTTGGGAAACAACTGGAAAACAAGTATAATGTGCTCCGGCACCACTGGAAACTGGCCTGAGCAAAGAAACAGGTGCACAATTAAATGGCAAAAAACAAAAAGAACACAAATATCTCATAAAAAAGTCCCAAGGAAAACGCCAAGAGAGCTTTAATATACGTTTATAGTTATACACACAAACATACATCCCTGTAGTCATATATACTACAGTAGACTGCTATTTACTAAATTATTGTTGAATTATATATACTCTCTGCTGCTGTCCCAACGTGGGATCAATAAAGTTTCTTATTTGAATGTGACAGGTCACAGGTCATGACTCCTTTAAATAAACAGAGCCGAAATCACCGTTTACTTTCTCTGCGGACTCTAAAACCTCCATGACTGCAACGTGACTCCTGTTGCGTTGAACTATAAACTAACTTTGTTGCTAATATGCGCAGTTAGGGGCTGCACCAAGTATCGCCCCGCGTTTCCTGTTTTCAAAATAGAAGTCTTAAAACTGTGTTGTGACTGCTTTTAACATGAAATGTTGTTTCTGTCCCCATTTACAAAAATAAAACTGTGTCTACAGGAAGGTTTTTTATAGCGATTAAAATCTGAGAATACAAACTTTGTGAACCTAGTATTATATATTAAAATATGCTAAAGAAGTAAATTTAAAAATTCAACTTAAAATATACCGTACTACCTCCAAGTACACAGATAATTATACTTCTTGTACCTTTTATAAACACAGCAAAGAAACAGTAACATTTATCATCATTTGTTCCAATATTAATCCAGTAGATGGCGCCCTTTGGTATCTATTATTCTGCATCAGAAATATTTGATTCAGAAACAGAATTTTCACTTCTCACTTCCACAATATCTACAACACTTTTCTTTTACATATTTACCCTGCCTATACATATAATGTATCTATATTCTTAATTGTTTTATCTTTTGCATGCATTCATACATAAGAATGTACATTTCTGTTGTGATTAGATCTTTATTTAGAAAAAAAGAATTAATAATATTCAGCCAGAGGTCTTACTGCCGGATGTTGTGGTTTTCCACAGACTTCAAAATAAAAGCTCAAATCACAAATCCCGTCCGGTTTTTTTTTTTTACCTACTCTCGCGTGGCTCCTGTGACGTCACGACGCGACCTCTCTCAGCCCACAAGTCACATGAGACGTTGCTTCTGCTAAATGTTGTTTTGTTTCTTCACGTTTCTCTGATTTCTCTGCTAAAAACAATCTTCCCCGAAGTGAAAGTGAAACAGGAACAGGGTCGGGAACCGTCGTGGATCCAACATGGACGAGGACGGGCTCCCCATCGTGGGCTCCGGAGTGGATCTGACCAAGGTTCGTGTTCGGCTCGCTAACGTCAACACAGGCACGATGAGAGGAAATCAGCTGTTATTGATTATTTAACGACTGTTTAGCTTTAACGGAAGCGGCCGAACATCTCACCGTGAGCAGCACGTTTGAATCCTGTGAAGCCTCGAGGTGTCTACGTGACGGGCTTTACAATCCACGTTTCTCAGTTCATTACTGCACATTTTAAATGAAGTTCAATTTCCTTCTTCGTACGTTCAGAAAGTAAAGACTTGTAATGAGTATAAACACGTTAATTTCACTACATGAGATTCAAATGTTCAGATTCACTCATTTTATAATACGCGTCACCCAGAATAGCAGGAAATCCTCATATTTGAGAACGAGCAACAATAGAGCGATTGATAATCTTTCATGGTCTGTGCTCGAACAAATTCCTCAAATTATTCACTAACAATAAAAAACAGTCACGAGAATTGTATCATGGTTGAACAGCTCATCGGTCCATCCCTGGTTTATTGTCCTGAAACAACTGAGACACTTTTTCCCAACACACTGAGAAAATTAAAAGCTATATATATTAAAAGTTCAGAGTGCCATAATGGAAAAGTAGCCAAGTTTGCCTTTATGTTTCTCTGACATTCTGCAGTGAGATCCCTTGAAACTTGACACACAGACAGTGAAGGTCACCACGAACAAGAGTCCGGTGAAATATCGGTGTCAATATCTTTTTGGCTGTTGCAGGAGAGGGTAGAGATATTGCATCATAGAGATGCTGTGAATTGCTTCACTTCCTTAGCACCTCACACTCTGCTGCTCATCTGCTTCTCACCACCCGTGCGTAAATATTGGTTCTGCTTCCTCCAGGTTCCTGCCATCCAACAGAGAAGAATAGTTGCGTACCTGAATCAGTTTGTTGTGCATACGGTTCGATTCCTGAACCGCTTCTCCACAGTGTGCGAAGAGGTTTGTACAATTTTACCGTAACGTCGATGTGTACGTCAGTCTGTCGCTCTTAAGATCAGACCCTGACCTGTCGCATGTCTTCCCCACAGAAACTTGCAAACATATCTCTTCGCATCCAGCAGATTGAAACCACTCTGTCTATTTTGGAAGCCAAGGTGAGTTCTCGAGCCTCCGCCATTGTTCTCTCTGCAGTTTGGCGTCCGGGCACCCATCTTATTAGTAACGTTGTTGTGCCCTGAGCAGCTGTCCTCCATCCCTGGACTGGAGGACGTCACAATCGAGGGAATCGGTCAGCCGCCGCAGCCAATTGCACAGGCTAACGGACCGACTGCTGCCACTCAGAGCCAAGCCAGTGGTCCACCGGCAGAGACGCTGCCACCCCCACAGGTACATCTACCGACATGCACACAAATGAATGCTACATGTGGTTTGTTTGATCCTCAGTCCACTTGGAAACGTCACAGTCTCAAGGACGTCTCTCCACCCAGAGAGAAAAGGTTTCAGCACATAACTGCACATAAAAACCACAATCTGTCATATTTACACTCGCAGTAGATAAAATAAACTAGATACTGCTGATACTGTGCTACTTGGTGAGCTGGAGTGGTGCTGGCTGGTGCTCTGCTCAGCTTTGGAGTGAACCGGGCTAGTTGTTTCCAAATGATACGCTAAGCTAAACTGCTAACTGGTACTAACTACTAACACAGTTGAGCCGTTTTCAGACATGAACTCTGGAAATGGGTCCAGACTCTTTCTGGAGTTTGTCATATGATATTGTCAACTCTTGTTGTCCCTTCAAAGTCCACATCTTCGTCTGCGTCTTCTATGTGTTTGGCACCTCCTTTTTACCCTGAGCTATTTATATTCCTCCAGTTTTGTGTCAGTCGCGTGTCACACACTTCATCAACAGGCCAGTGCTGTTTTCTCACATGGGCTCATTCAGGCATTTTCTGGACGTTTTACAAGAGGCTTGCAAGAAATAAAATTGAACAACTGACTCGGACATTTGCGTTTTTTTGTATTTTATGCTCCGTTATAAACATCTGATAAAAAAGAGGATCTCAAACTCTACATGTGCAACACATACCAGAAAGGCTAAACCTTGTAACCACGTGTTACTTCACTCCCCCTGTAGCTCACTCCGACTGTGCAAGAAGCTGCTCCGACGCAGAAAGCGGATGTAGAAGCAGCTGCAGAGAATGTCCTGACAGTGGCCAAGGACCCACGTTACGCCCGATACCTGAAAATGGTTCAAGTGGTGAGTTTGCGATCACACCTGCTTCATGCACTATGAGGATAAAAATAGAAATAATGTGTGCAACTCATAAGCTGTTTAATTTGTGACAGGGTGTTCCAGTTATGGCCATAAGGAACAAAATGGTCCAGGAGGGTTTAGATTCCAACTTGCTTGAGTGAGTGTCCACAATTCAATTAACATTGATCGTTGTCTCTGCATTTGTGTTTCATTAAACTGATCAATAATCACTCCCTCACTGCTGACGACAGCACGCCGGACGCCCCGGTTCCCGACGGAGGAGCGAGGAGCACCGATGATCCAGATGTTGCCACCACCAGCTCCGACAGCGAATCATCTTTCAGCGACTGACATCTTCCTCTACGTCCTCCTCACTGCAAAGCTTCCCTGCGAAGGCCCCTTACATCGCTGTGCGAGGTTCAGGCCTGTGCTCGCACGAGGATACAGAAGGTGCAGATGTCGGTGCCTGGAAATGTGTCCGGAGTGATTGTGATTTCAGTCTGAAAGAACTGTAAGGGTCGATCGGACCTCCTCGATACGTGGTTTGATTCCTCATTAGCATTTTTGATTAACAATTGTTTTCCAACTAAGAGAGAAAATTTCCCTCTTTGATAATGTACCCTGTGGTCCTCAGAACATGGCAGTAGCAAGTAGTTTTCCAAGGAGTAGTTAAACTGCAGGTTTTCTGTGATCACTTGACAGTTCTTGCTGTTCTTGTTACAGGGTCCAGATAAAATGAAAAATATATGTTGGAGATTCGAGTGATTAAAGGAGACATATTCTGCTCATATCATCATTCTAATTTGGGATATTACTTGAAAAGGTTGACGTGCGCCAATATTCATACAACCCATCACTTTCCTCACTGCCCATTGCTGCAGCTCCTCTTTCAGCCTCTGTCTTAAACACTTGGTTTTAGCTCCTGCTTCTTTAAGTGCCCCCCCCTCCTGATGAAACCCACTCAGCTCTGATTGGTTAGCTGGTCCACTCTGTTGTGATTGCTCAACCACTTCCAACGTGCCAGCCAAACCACAAGACGATCAAAATGTAAAATGTGGGGAATCGTGTCACATGACATCACGATGGCGCAGAAGTTCGGCCAAACTACTGACGAGGTGTTTCAGAAGCGTCAGTGTTTTCTGTGGAGGAGAGCAGCTCCTGTTACCACCGACTTTCTGTTGTTTTAACTTTGCAGAACTTTTACAAAACCCCTATACAACACACAAGAGGGAGAAAAAAGCATCTTATGTCTCTTTTAATCTTTTCATTTTCTAATCTCCTGTGAAAACTCACAGGAATGTTGTTACAGGATCAGTGCTTCTGTTTCTTTAAACCTGCTCGGTAAGGTTTGGTTTGGCATCAGTCACATTAGCATTTTCGGCTGGAACTCCGACTGCTTGAAACACCGGATTCTCTAATAAGTGCACGAGCAGTAAACTACATGAGACGACAGTCAAACAATACATTTCTCATCACGGTTAACAAGCTGCACTTGTTGTGTTATACCCTGATTTACTGCAGCATAGAAAGTGACCATGTTGAAAAAGAGCTTGTGTAGATTCAGTGTAAAGACACTGTTGCTTTGACTTTATTAACTTAGACTAAGTGAATAAGTGGCTTTGGAAAGTATGCAGACTATATAAAGATGGAGATATGGCAATTCCTTAAAAGTGAAGCCAATGCTTCACATTCGCCCCCTGGTGGCTGGCCTCTGCATAGGTGCATAACTGTCACGCCAATACATTTTCCTCAAATATGGTTTCTGTCGTTTTTACACAGTCTAAAAAGCTATAAAAATGGGCTTTGACAGCTGAGACTCACATGTGATTGGTCAAGAGGGTTTCTAGTTGAGTGTGATGATGATGTAAAAGTCAGTAAGCGATAACTGGAAATATTTCGTTGTGTCTCTGCTTTAGATTCGTCCATAACTAACATTTTTCCGTTGACATGCCTCTCGAGCCTGTAGGTTTTTCCTGTTTTGCCAGGAATCGGTTACACACACTGACCTTTACTGAGTGATAACACCGTTTGTCAGAAATGTAAACAAAATTATTTTTGTGTTTGACTCGCGACATTTCTCACAACTTGTGTGGAACATGCCCGGAGAAATATTCATGTAAAGAAACTGTGCCAAGAATGTTTTAGTACAAAATACATTTATTGTCTTTTGATAAGATTTCTATGAATGGACATTACACTATAGTGTAGAGACGTCTGAAAAGCACTTTGGTTACAAGAGAGAGAATCATTGCATCTGTGATTTTGTGCCTGTAATAAACACTCATACAACTTGCTTTGGAAAGTGCATCCTTCTTCTTCATACAATCATATCATCTTCTCATTAAGCTCAGCAGGATATTATGATATGTGCAGTATATTATGTCACGAGCAAAAATACAAAAGTAATTGAACAAACAAAACAAACTTTTCCCATGTAAATACCATATCTGATGTGGTTTAGAGGGAATCTGTGTTCTTGCGAAGGCTTTATAATGTGGATAAATCCTAGTGCTTGATTCAAAAGAAGAGAAAGAGATTAATACTTTCATTTAGTCGTAAAGGGTCATGAGTGAAAGAATTTAGGGAAGTGCTACGCATACTCTGAGACGGCATTAAAGCACATCGAACAAACCTCTTCCTGTTTATTATAAGAATGAAATTTGGCAGTTTCATTGAGCAACTAATTAACTCAACGGTTTAATTCTCCTCTATTAAGCAGCTTGATTCTCAGTGCATGATGACCGGATGTCGACCGGGCACAGTGACATCCACAGCTGCACTATGTGATCACAGTGTACAGTCAGTACACGCAACCGAAACTCTGAAGTGGAGCATCCACTGAAAGACATTTACTCCCTTAATTGTTGTCAGGACATTACAGAGATGCATACAAAAAAGAGTGCATTATAAAAAGAGTACCCCCATATACATATACAGTATCTGTCTGGCATTACACCAATCTTCTTACAAAACAATGTTCCCACAGAACAAGACTTCATTGGTTTGAGATTAAATCACATGTGCAGCTGCCATGTGATCACCGCACACTACAACTTCTCATATTAGTGGTCACTGGTCCGACAGGAAGTGTTCAGCTCATGTGGCAGGAGTCAGGAGTGCAAAGTGCAAAGTGACGGTCGTGTGAACACAGGCGGCGTAAACACACGAGTACACTTAAAAAAATTATTTGAGGTCGTATAAATAGCATCAGGCTGTGGTCAGTTCTTTTTTCCTTAAACCCCAAATCTGACAGCCAGTTATTACAATGTAATAATAAAAATGTAAAAAAGAACCTGTTCTGCTAATAAACTCATCATATGATGTTGTGTACAAAAATAAAACGGCATAAAACTCTCATAAAAAAAAAAAGAGCCGTGAAAATACTGACGTTCAGCTGCAGATCAAGACTCCAGCTCTGTTTTCACACGTAAAGTAAAAACCTGCAGGAAGTAAAAGGGAGAGATATGAGACTCATTTCCTGTAAATAAAAAAAGAACTGACCTCGTGTTTAATGGTCAGAAACTCACTTTGAAATCGTCGATGTACGTGAGAAGAAGAGGATGAAGCTGAAGGCGACGACCCACTCACACACAGCGCTGGTCAGATAGAAAGGATAGTCCTGGAAGAGAGGCCACAGTCAGTCCACGTGGGAAATGATGGAGGCCGACGACTACTGACTACACTCATCATCAGGTAATCTAACTAAAGCCGTCGTTTCCTAAAACCCAAGATGGCCTCTCACATCTGAGTCCAACACCATGAAGAAATTCAGTTTATAAAGAAAAACCAAGGAGGTTACGTTTCAGCAGGATTTTCGCAAAAACTACTGAACGGATTTCAATGAAACTTGGAGGAAGGAAGGGAAATGGACCAAGAAAGAAACTCCTTGGTGGAGGTAAGTAATGCTTCTAATGGAGACCCTGTTCAGATCTGGTTTAACGTCCGTCCTGAGTAATCCAATCCCAAGTGGTCAGCTCTTAGTTCAGGTGTGAACGCAGCTAAGACACACAGAGGGTGCCATTCAGATGCGATCAGTCAGACACACATTCTGAGGCGGTGTGGTCTCATTCTTTCAGCTGTGGGGGGGCCACATTTAAAAGCCTCTTTAGCTGACGTCCTCTGACCTGCTGCAGTTTCATAATAAACTGTGGGATGTTCACACAATTATTTGCGACTGATTTGAAGTGATGATCTTAAGAGCTGTCCCCATGTGATCTCTCAGGTTGGATGTTAACACCAGGTCTGAACATCTGACACGTCTGCAGCTCACCTTGTCGTCTGGGTCTCTGATCAGTGAGCTCTGCTTCACCAAACTTGCACAGATGATAGCTGAATTGTCCACTAAGGAAAAAACTCAATGAAGCATCACACACATCTACTGGCAATGATAACTGACACTAGAACATCTGGGAGCCAGAGCATCTTCTCAGCTTGGACTTCAGGGAAAGGATACCGAGGATAAAAGCCAGCGCAGCAAGGATGGCGATGCCCGAGCGCACTCGATACAGGCAGGAGGAGGATCCAAACGGATGGGTCTGATACGAAATGACCGACTGGAGGATTATGTATGCGACGCCGGAGACGAAGAACAGGATAGCTCCTATGTCATGAACTACTCTCACTGCTGTTTCCTGCAAACAAAAACAAGACAGGTGCTGTTAGAGGTTACATTACATTATATTTTACATCGTGCAACACACACACGTTGAGACGTACCTGAAAGGTGGCAACAATACACATGCTCAGACAGGAGAGCATCCCCACCACCAGAGCAGCTCTATTGAGACACGTCCTCTTCACCCCTGTTGTCTCACCCAGCTTCTCCACAAACTTGTATCGGGCATAAATGGTGGATATTCCTGCACACGAAAAAGTCTGATTGTGCTTTTGCCACAAAGGAGAAAAAAGAAAGAAGCACCCCCCCCATGAAGCCATAAATTCAGCTTTCACTTTCTTGAGAAGGGGAAATGTGACTTACATCTTTGGAGAGTCAGGAAAACCCAACGTTGCTTAATAAACCAAGCGGGGTTAAAGTGCCCCAAGTTCCCATTTATAATAAGGGGGAAGAAGAAATACCTGCACAGGCAGAGATGAATGTCATCAGGCCAAAAATGCAGCTCTCAGGGGGTTTTGCAGCTGTGTCACTGAAAAGGGAAAAAAGGCAATTTTTAGCCCTGATTTTTACACTTGTCATCTCTCTTGTCTCCCCTCAACCTTTGGCCTTGAGGTCGTGCATGTTGTGCTTTGCAATTGAGTTAAACACAGAACAAATCATGACTTTTCTAACTTCAAATAAGTCAACGTACAAGTATGACATTAAAAGGGAGAAGTGAAAGAAGATTGCATGAAGCACAGCTCCTCTGAAGTAGCAGCTGGAGTTTGGGTACCTGCCAAGCTTTACGCTCGATGGAAAACGAAACTGAACTTTACGGCACCACTGTTTACTGATTTGTGTGAACACAAAACCACATGTGTGTGCGATTTCAGGTTGTTAAAGATCAACATCTGTCTGGAGCATCGTGTGCGTAAATCTCACCTGATGTATGGGAAGATTAAATCGACGTCGCGCCTGTAAATCGCGATCAGATAGGAAATGATGAAGGTGGAGGAAGACCAGACGACCAGAAACACCGGCAGGAAGCACAGACCTTGCTCGAACCAAAACATCTCAGGGAGGTTTGTTTTACGCGGAACTTCCAGAAAACCGTGTCACCACCTCAGCAGGAGGAGAAGGAGCAGGAGGAGCAGGAGGAGCAGGAGGACCAGGAGGAAGAGGAGGATGAATCCACGTCTGATGCTGCTGATCCAGACGCATGGATCAGGTTCTGCGCCTCTTTTCTGTTCGAGTCTCTGTTAACGACAGTCACATGGTGGTGATTGTCTGCAATATAATGAGCTCTGCCTCCTTCCAATAAACTGATATACAATACAGCTACAGTGACCTCTTCCCCAAAATGACTCCAAGTGGGCTGGCGTTGCGCAAATAAAACCACCCGTTACATCCACCCATCTCCTCCTCCTCCTCCTCCCCCTCCTCCTCCTTCTTCACGTCTTTCTCTCAACCCTTAAACAATTTCTGTGGAATATGTACGTTCTCAAGAGGGGAAGTGTTCCTGCAAAAATACAGTCAGAAGGTGCTTTTCAAGATAATAATGAAGAAATAAAGCCAAATAACAAGGAACTGTTAAAACCAGGATGAGGAATTTCCCAGTTTTAGGGCAGAAATATCAAATTTAAGATGCTACAGATGATAAAAAAGTTTAAAAAAAACAATGAAATACAACATTTTAAAATGAAATAAAAAGAATGACTTATTAAGTTGGATGGATCTATTCAAGGAGATTGTTCAGGAAAGCGGGGGCCCCCGAACAGAAAGGGCCCCCGTCACCTTTGGTCCTTAGCTGGGACTGCGGAAAGGCCAACAAGGCCTCCAGTTAGGACCAGGCACGTATGGTGTTCGGACATCTGACCGCCACGTCCAGAACAGGCATTAAAAGTTAATAAAATCTTTAAATCATTTCTAATATTTAGCTGAATTTAGCTCGATGGAGAGAAGCTAAAAATGGGAGTCATGTGCTGTTGGGGTTTTGGTGAGAAGTCTTGAGACAGACTTACGACTCAGACGTGGAGAGTTACAGTAATTTCAAATGGGAGGAAATGAAAGCTTGCATAACCGTGCTGGAAGAAGAAATGGTCCATACGTGAGTCATGTATTTAATATTTTACTTCTAGGTAAAAGTACAATAGTCAAAAAACTCAGGTTGCAAACACAATGCTCTCGACCAGAGGAGTCGAGAAATAAGCCTCAATCAATGTCCCTCAGCCTATTTTCCACAATCCAACCAGAACATGAGAGTTTGAGGTAACTTGGTTGAATCCACATGTGCCATTAAATGTCGGCTAAATATTAAAAATAATAAACAAATCCAGATTTGACACAGGGCCTTTCTACAGGACATGGCGATGTGGTAAAGAAGCAGGAAAGGCCTTAAGACCCTTTACAAGTTGATGTCTATGAAACCTAATTTGTGCACTTTTCCCAACAAATTTGCAACTAATGAAATTACCGTAAACAATTTCACGGTTTTTAAATGCCCTCAGTTAGTGGTACAGTCCTGGAGCGTATATGTTCTTGCATGTTTTAAATTCTTGGGTAAATTGGGTTAAGTTTTCCACCACTGGAGTTGAGTTGATTGAAAAGACGATGGGGCAGAGCCAGTGGAACCCAGACGTCTTGTGGAGCATCTTCTGAGATGAAACTTGCCAAAGTCTGACTTGGAGGCAACTTTAAGAAAGTGTTTGCTCGGTTCGACCGTAGTGACTCAGCAGGGAGAGGCTGAAGTGGAGACAGACTCAGGAAATCTTTGAGATAACGGACCATGAAATGACTCAGATTTACTGTATGTGATGAAAACATTACAATTACAATAAAAACTAAAGAGTCAGCTGATGCCCTGACAGAGTTTAAGGAAGCCGTCCACGTGCCAGAAACCACCTTCCGGTCATGAGAGGACACCTGAGCAAGTTCCTCTTGACAACGGTGGTGAAATACAACAGAAAACTCTGATAACAACTAAAGTAAGTGAACATTGAGTTTAGAATATATTGCAGGCAATGGAAGTACAACTATGTGTTACTTATAAGTAACTTTAAATACATGATAATTGCTTCTTTGTTTCTGCTCAATGTGTGAATAAGGACCTTTTGGCCCTTTTCCACTTCATAGGGTGATAGTATGATATGATGTCAGTGTTGTGATGGACCTATCCTCTTCCGCCCCCTTGTGGCCAATATGTTTTAACTCTTTGAACAATTGTTACAGGCTCTTAAGAGGAGCAGGGGGATTATTTTGGCCCTTGAACCATAGACTGTAAATAAAGATGGACGATGCGTCTCCTCTTGCTCACACTATCCAAAAAATGAAGCCAAAACACAGCGGATACCAACGCTGCCATCCTGAGCCAGAACCGGGCCGGATCATGCTATTACGTGTGAGTTTGCGTTTTTGCGTAGCAGCACGTTTTTGTATTTGCACGTGTTGTGACTTCGTTAAATTGATGACGTTGTTTTATTGATTTTCTATTTGCATGTGTTTTATTGCTTTGCCATGTGTTGAGCTCTCTCGGCCACCGTACTGTGTTCCTACATTTACTGACGTCTGTACTTGGGTCCTTCTTGCAGAGCAGGTTGTTGGTTCGATGCCCGCGTGTCTTACAGGTATCACAGGGGAGGGGAGGGGGGGGGGGGGGTCTTACTCCCCACCGGCAGAGGGCGACAACATGCGGCAGCAGAGAAGGGGGCGGCACCAGGCCCCAGCGGTTGGCGGTCATGTGACTCAGGCAAACAGCGGGTCAGCTGACAGATCCGGGGTCGGCCCGTGTGCTGTTTACTTTCCCATGATGGTCGCGGTTCTCTGAATGGATGCAGCGCTATGCGTCCACGCGAGGAATCATGGTAGTCGTCAACTCGGTGCTGAAGCTCGTCCAGAGGCAGACGTACACGTGCCTGTCGCACCGCTACGGGCTCTACCTCTGCTTCGGGGGCATCGTCCTCATGATCGTTTCCGCCTTCCAGTTCGGAGAGGTGAGCGACTCCTTCTTGACTTCCCCCCCCGGGCAGCCTGTCAGGTCCCCCGGGCGAGCGAGCGTCCGCCGACCCGGTGAATGTCCCCGGTGCAGCGTCCTCCGCCGCCTCACCAGACTCCAGTCACAAATCCTCCTTTTTATGGAGTAATCAACCTCTTTGTTCGACTAACCGAACTAATCGCTTAATCGAGAGTTTCACGAATCTTTAAAGTACTCGTGCAAATTCGGCCTCATGATAACCCCCCACAAGAGTAATTGATTTACAGTACATTGCAAAAACCTTGTTACTTCATCATTTTTTTAAAGAAACATTTGTGAATTTGACATTAAACCTGTTGAGGAAGTCCAGATTGTTCTCTTCTTGTGTCGTTTTGATATTTTTCCACCTTTTTTAAAAAGCAGTTTCTAATATTTCAGAGTCCCAATCTGTGCAAGAAACCAGAAATCTGTGACTTTCTAAATGTGATATTGTGGGTTCACGTCCCCTCTCTGCATTTCCAGGTGGTGGTCGAGTGGAGTCGAGACCAGTATCATGTTCTGTTCGACTCCTACAGAGATAATGTGGGAGGGAAATCCTTCCAGAGCAGGTGAGCAAACATTTACCAAAGAATCTCACAACTCTGTCTCTCCCTCACTTACTCAAATGGGAAAGTTCATAAGCAGACGATTGTTTTTTTTATTGCTGAAGTCACAGCGAGAGGTTTCAAATCTTGGACAGAGAAATCTCAGTCCCCTGAATATGCCTGATTTTTTTTCATCAAGATTATTACGACTCTTTACTGACATACTGGCCAAATCGTCAGTTATTCCTAATCTGTTCTTGTCAAAACCTTTCATGCAAAGAAATGTGATTAATGCTTGATATTTTCTTTTTAACCGTAAAGTTTTCTTATGATTAATAGTAATCAGTAAATGAATATGAAAATACAATACATTTACATTGAAGTAAAGGGTAAGGCTCATAGCTGCTGATTTGTCAGGCTCTGATAATTATTCATGAGCAAAAGTGTGAAAATCAAGAGCCTTCATGCAACTCCAGACCGTTTGCCCCGTTCTCCTGAACTGGACGAGGTTCAGCGCTGCATCAACACAAACCGACTCCGACACGCCGGAGCGAAGTGTTCGCTGTGGAGGAGGGAAACGGGGTCACAGCTCTGCCGTTTCCCGTCTGACTTACGCGAGTGTCTCTGTGTTTCAGGCTCTGTCTGCCCATGCCCATCGACGTGGTGTACACGTGGGTGAACGGCACAGACACGGCTCTGCTGAAGGAGCTGAAGACGGTCAAAGAGCAACTGGAGGAGGAACAAAGAGCTCTGAGGTAGCTGTGGCTCCACAGTCTTGAGCTGTTGCAATGCTGAAGTGACGGTTATGCAGAAACACCGCCGGCTGTAACCTGTGGTCACAGTTAAACATAAACCTTTTACTGTCGTCTATGAAACCATAGGGTGCAAACCCACTCACCCTGAATACAGTCAGAATTAACATACAAGCCTGCAGCATTATCATCTTCACTCAGAGAGGTCGAAGGTTTGAAAACGTCTGAGGAGAAGTTCCTCAAAGTCTCTGAGCTTTTCTTCTCTTATGAAAACATCTTGTAAAATGTTGCAGTTGCTCTTTTTTGTATCTGCCTCGAATGACCTTCACATTGCTTTGACTTTTAACAGAATGTGATGAAAATAACATGAATTCAATTTGACGTGAATTTCTGCTCATAGGGAACTTCTGGGGAAAAATGCAAGCGAGACAACTGAAGTGCCCAAAGACAGGTGAGGTTATTAGTTACAGGACACAACTAAAACTAATGCAGTCATAATAAATCCTCCCTTTATTCAAATTCAGTTTATTTGTAACGTCCATTCACTACACATGCGATGCTGTGTCCACTGATGAGGGTGTAGACAACATTTAACAACATAAAAACAAACACACATTATCCATGTAACACAAACAGAGAGCAGTGTTGTCATTTCTGTCGTTTTTTAATGCTGCTGAGGTTTTTCTATTATTTTCTTATATTTTTTTCTAATATATCACAGATGCCACCTAATAAGTTCATTGCTTTTATTTGCCTTCTCTGTTTTTTTTTAATCCCACAGTTTGTCAAGTCTTTGTTAAACGAGTTATACAAATACAATTCATAATCATTATTGACTTTAACAATATAAGTATTTGAGCTCAATAATTTTGAAACCATTTCCCACAAAGACATAATACAACTAGAGACGTGGAAAAGGATTTGTACCTTTGTGTACACGACTGTGTTTTATCTCATTGTGCACACACCACTCACTGGCCGCTTTTATTTTTTGCCACGAATTTCACCTTAGACCTCCTTTTCTGAAAGCTCTTAATTTTAAATATGTTGTATCTTCATATCTGAGGTTGCAGTTAGTGCTGCGTTCTTTTCTTTATCGCACTTCACTACACAGAATATTAGAATAACCTTCCCCCCCCCCCCCAGAACTGCAGAAACACCTCAGACTCTCTGACTCTCAGACCTGTACTTTGAAGTGTCAGTTAAAGACATGATGAAACCACATGTGTGAACCCAGTCTTTAGTGTTGAAACAGGAAGTCGAGTCGGGTTTCACCACAGATCGAATAAAAGTTCAACAATCTAAACTATTTTAGTTGAGTAACTGATTGATTTAGTAGTTTAACCCTTTGTGTGCTCTGCAAAGTCAAGATTCTGCCACATGAAGATTTAAGAGTTTCCAAATTTAACTGAACGTGTCGCATGTTTTTGTTTCACAAGTTTATGTTTCGGCTAAAATAAAGGAAATTAGCATATACATATTAAAGCTCACACAGCAAAGTAAACCTCTGTGAAGTTTTGACTTGAGTGAAGTTTGAGTTTCCTGTCCGTCCGTCTATTTGTTTCAACTGAAGATGCAAACGGAGGCTCGATGCAACATTTCCACAAAGGAAACTGTTTTGCAGATGGTGTGAACTTCTTTCTAATTTCATGCACATGCCCCGAATGGTCTTTCAGTGTAAAACCACAAACTTAGATGGAGTGGAGATGTATATCATTTTTTTTTTCTGCTTGTTTTTAGTGGTAAGCAAGAATGTCTCCTGTCCCACTGCATCCTCGCGCCCATGCTGGCCCTGGACCCCGCCCTGCCGGCCAACGTCTCCCTCAAAGAGCTGCCGTCGCTCTCCGCCTCCTTCGCCGCCGCCAAAGAGCTGCAGCTGATCACAAAACCCTTCCACCCGCCCACCGTGGTGTCTGTGGTCGTCTTCCACTCGCAGGCCGACGGTAAAAACAAGTGAATTCCGAAACGCTCAAATGCTAGAATGAGAACAGACCGTTCTGTGAAATGATAGAGCGAGAGATTCTGGAGGGAGAGAAATGAACAATACAGAAGTGACACACATAACTTGTCTCTATAAACAGACTCTGCATGTGATTGTGTAGAATCTGTGGGCGAGGGACATGATTTCAGAAGCCTTCTTATTTCCGTTGATGGAGGCAAATTCATCATCAGACAATAGCCGATGGACTGATTGCACATAACGTATTTTTAAATGTGACACATGTAGACAAGAATAACTGTTCACTTGCAGTGAACCCACGTCACGGGTTTATGTTCCATTTGTAGACTTAATAAGCCAGTGATTAACTCTCACGCACTATAAAGGGGTTAAATATAGAGATATGTTGCTCTATCGCTCCTGAGCTGTCAGATTATCAACTCGTTATTGACTAGTGTGAATATTATTGGTGACTGAGCCTCTGATGTTGCTCCGTCGACGGTAACGATGATAAACACGAGCTGCTGGACAGACGCAACGGAAACCAGGAGACAAGAAATGTCTGCACACACGTTGATTCAAAAATGAAAACAGATCAAATAAAGAACGACAGAGAGAAACTAGGCTTTTGTCACAGAGAAATTCACCCGTTAGTCGATCAAAGGCGCTGTGATGTTTAAAGTAATGTGTTAGGAAAGAGTTTAGTCTTTTCTGTGGTCTGCCCACATTTAAACTCATCCGTCTTCGCTGGTGACGAGACGTCTGCGGTCACATCGTTTATCTGTTTATTAACATCCTGCTGCTGCTGTTTCACTGTTTGTTTTACAGCTGATAAAGCCTTTACAGATGTGTCCAGAGAAGAGCAGACATTCACTGTGTCCAGATGTTACCTGGTGAGTTCATAACTGTACGGAAATGGGATGCACCCCCCCTGTCCCACTTGGATTAAAAGTGTTTTGTCTTTGTTGTGTGTTTTTGCAGACGACCGATAAAGAAGCTCCAGGTCTGATCCGCATGCAGACTCTGGCGTATCTGAGCGGCTTCCCGGCGACCTACAAGGAGACGGAGTCGCTGCGAGTCAAACTCCCCTCGGTCATAACCAACAAGATCAAACAGGTAACAGCTTCAGATCATCAGGCAGGGAATTGGAAACAAATACTTGGTTCCTAGTCCCGGTGGTTTTGTGATGCTGATGCCAAGTTCAGAATACACAACCTATTGTCGTGTGATCGGAGTCTTGCAGTTGTGAGTCCATACCACACGACTGACTTGGGGTTCACCCACTGCAAGACTATTATGTCAAACACCGATTTGGCTCCAATCCCGAGCTTTTGTCGGCAACTTCCAAAACTCTGTGTCGTGTAAATGAGGCTTAAGGAGATTTGTTGGTAATAAGCTGAAAAGACTGAAAGATGCATTAGTTATAAAAACCATGTAGATTCTTGGATGTCGATAGGAGTCGTCCATTATGTCTGTTTTTATTTTTAAATCATTCTGTTGTTGTTTATTACACCCGCTGCATTTTGGGAAAATAACCAAAAGGGACAACTCCACATTTTTTTAGATGCATCCGACCCCTTTTTTCTTTTATGGTTCTCAATGGTTTAATAGTAAAACAATTTCAAATTAAAATGTATAAATCCATAAAAAGTACCAAACGGTTGGAGGACAGGTGTGTTCTCTTCCTGACGGAACAGCAGGTGGCAGAGTTGCACAAACAGTCACTGTACAGTTCAACAATCATGTGAGTTTCAAGTTTCTGTAAAGTTCATGTGAACTTCACCGACTCTGTCACCAGATGTCGCTCTTGCACTGTCAGAGGTTGTTTTGTGTGTCATTGTTACATCAACTCTATTTTACCTGTGATCCTTTTATTCATCACAGCATCTTATCAAAAAGCAGATATCCTGCTCCGTCCTGCTAAATATGCTCTTTTTCCCTCTGATCACTTCTGTCGTGGTTTGGATGAAGAGTAGTTTATCTGTGTTTAGCTCGGGGGCGGGGGGGGGGGGGGGGCTGGACGCTTGTGTATCTAATAATTTCCCCCCCTCAGAAGTCGGCTGTATATTTTGAGGGCGAGAAATGTCACTAATGAGCCTGGATTACTGTGAAATGATCAAGGAAAACAAGACAGTCAGTCGACGTGTGGGAACGGGTCCTCTGATAATGAACATTATCACACGGCTGATGAGGATTAATCGGAGATCAGTTAGATAAAGTCTTTTCTAACGGTCCTTTTATGAGCTGATTGCAAAACAAAGGTGTGAAACAGTACGATTTATCCGTGGATCTTTTACAAAGCCTGAAAATACCGAAGTATTTCTCCGGTACTTTCATAAAATAACAGTATGATGTTATTTATGGATGTAAATGCTCTGATTTAAGAGATTGTTTATTTTTTTTTTTTTTTCCGCTTCCAAAGGTGGACATTACAAAACAAAGCATAAGATAAATAAAACACAAATTTCTTTTTATTCTAAATGATATTGTTATGTAGCATAATATATGTTTGTTTTATTTTTCTGCTCACTCCTTAAGTTTCATAGTAGTTAGTCAGGAGTTAAAGTGCGTAACGCTGTATAAACAAGGATCATAATCGACAGTACATGAAACACAATGTACAACTTTCTGACAATAATCTCTTCATACACTGACTGATTCAGTTTTTGTCTTGTTATATATGAGTTGATCTTAATGTTAAACTCAGCTTAATGAGTCTGATTAAATCCTTTAATAGATCAAATACACAATGTTATGATCCTGTGACAGTCACAAGTGAACAAGCGGCGCCCACGACCCTCAGCAGAGTCCGAAGTGCTGTAACATTGTGTGTGATGATATGTTAGGTTAACAGCGTTTAACCTACATATCATCATGGAACCCAGTTGTCTCCAGGTTCTGCCGCGGTGCAGCCTGCTGGGTCATGTGATAATAACCGGCGGTATTCTGCCTGTAACCTTAGCTGGCGGTGCGGGGGTTAACAGTGGAACAACTGTTTGGGGTGGCATGGCGCCAGCCAGTGCGCTGAAAGGTCGGCAGGATTTTACTGACCTTCCCTGCACTCTCTCACTCACTCACTCACTCACTCACTCACTCACACACACACACACACACACACACACACACACACACACACACACACACACACACACACACACACACACACACACACACCCCCCCCGTCCTCTCGTATTATTTATACCTGGATTTACCTGTTTGAACACCAGTTGAGATGTTTTACAAGTGGAACAAGCCGGGGCGGGTGTAGCAGGCATCAAACCGAGTGTGTGTAGTGGGAGTAGAGACGATTCCGAGGACATGTGGAGTCACACAAGGTTCAGGAGGGATGATGGAAAGTGTGTGTGTGTGCGTGTTTGGCCGTGGAGGGGTTGGAGCTCCACGCGCCACCACACAATGCACAGTTTGGATTTCAAGGTATTTCCTGGCGTCGCCGGGCCAGTTCTGTGAAAGAGGGATGATGTGAGGGATGATGTGTGGAGGGAGAGGTTCAGCACTTAGAGACGGTCGGTATTTATAGCCGGTGTTAGACTGTGTCCCGGGGATGAAAGCTGCCCCACGGCCCGCTCATCTGCCCGAGCCGTCGCCTGTCGAGTCGTGACCTCGGCGTTTGTGTAAAGGCCTGTTGATGTGTTTGTATTAGTGTGTAGTTTTATGAGCGTGGATCGGGTCACACGGTGGCTCGTCTCCACCGACAAGGAAAATTCAAGATGTGCGTCTCGTGCTCGTAGAGTATGTGCGGGGGGGGAGGATAATAAGTACAACTAGAGGGACAACCCTTCCACCAACGTCTGTCAGAAACAAACTCACAAACCAGCTAAAATGGCTTATTAGATACAAGTAATGAATCTAGGAACTGGCATTTATTCAATACTATTTTATGTATTCATTCATTCAGTCCCTCCTAACTCTGCTCACTCTCTCACTCTCTCGCTCTCTCGCTGACGCTCTTTTTTAGCATTTCTCCCAACCCTCCTTAAAGGCCCAACAGCCCCTTATGAAACCACATTAAAATTCACTAGATCTGGATTTCTTGTTTGCACTAAATTGCCCACACTCATGAATATCCATCCCCTAATCATGCCTGCGTACGGGGACTGATAATCACCCAAAGTACAAGTGGGTAGAAGCATGTGACTGGAGGTTTAGTTATGAAGCCAGAGAGATAACAACTGGAGGAAGGTTTGTAATCTGTGAGCAAACAAACCTAAACATAACCTCCTCAGCCGAGGTTGTCGTGCTGATGTACAAAGACACGGATACAATTACGGATACAGTTATTCCTCACCGCAATATTATGTCCCATGTGTATTAATATACATTATGTAATATAAACTCCGGCTTCTATGACACTGCAGTGACAATAGAATGTAATTAGTTGTGTAAACTAATGAACCCAGCGGTGAGTGATGGTTTCAGGCAGTTGGATTCATATGGAGTGACACGCTGCTCCATTCACCTGTCGGGTTTTTCACGTGGAGCTTCTCTGTTGGACGAATATATCTGAGCTGCTTATCCTCTTCACAAGTCAATGAATCAAAAGATTGTCTCTGGATTTTATTATTTTAATGTTTTATCTCCATTATGATGGAAGTAAACAGGCGTATGTGTTTATGTGAGGGCCCCCCCACGCCTCTGCTCTGGGTGCATGTGTTACACACTTATCAAGACTATAAAGAGAGCTACAATAAAGATGGCAACGTGATCCGGGGGCCAGGCATTCTCACGACTGGACCCCGGCTGTGTTTTAAAGCCTCCGCGAGTCTCCTCACCTAAAAACGGAAGCGGAGGACAATGGACGAGTCGGGACCGAACACGAGACGCCGTGTCGTTGTTTTGGGTTCCGGATGATGGAGGGAGACAAGGTCGGTCTTTTTCTGGGAAGATTAGAGTTAGAGAGATGAGGGAGGCGGGACAGATGGTTTTAAAAGAGACAAGGCCACAGGGGGACACTTACATACATCAAGTACACACACACACACACACACACACGCACACGCACACACACGATGCCTCTCATAGCTCCCCCGAGGTTAGACAGAGAGCCACCTCCATCATACCCCCTTGAAGATGACATCACAGAACTTTCCAAACTGACAACTCTTTACACACACACACACAGCTATGATTTGACCTCTGTGCCTGGGGTCAAAGGTCACCCTGAGCTGTTTGGAACACAAATCCCATCATAAATCTCGTCTCCATCTTTCAGAAATCTTCCCGTCCCGATGACAGACAGTCTCTGTCACGAGATCACGTCACGCTGCTCGCCATGTGATGTCCACTCTTGAGAAATCACTGTTTGGAATTTTCCCACAGTGCATGTGATGGTTTTAGCTGTTTGGACTTAAAGTTGGGAAACTACAGACTTGACATGATGACAGGGAGGTTGCACAACACTGCAACTCTGAGAACTTGAGATGCTTTTGAGCTTGGAAAGGATTTGCAACAGGAGACCAACTGGTTTCTACAGTAAAGTAGATCTTATAAGTTATTGTTCTGTATCCTGTAACAGTTGCAACACTACCTGCAACAAGGACGTTATGTTTTCCTGTTGCAGCATTGGTCAAAATCCGGTTTGCAACTTGGTGCAGATCCAAATAGAAATTCAGATCCTGTGAATTTAAATGTGGTTTCATAGGGAGACCCTTGGGCCTGGGCGGAGATATACGCTCTACTTCGGGCTGTTCTAGGTCAGGCCCATGATCGCACCGATGTTTGCTAATTATCTCCGGGAATGTCTTTAGTTTTGCAGGTATTTGGTCACGAGCCAAAGTATCTGGCAAATTAAGTCAGCCGGACGATGGCGCCACGTAGGAAGTCGGGGGATCACCGAAGTCATGGGAATTTATCCTCATCTGACCTGCGTTATCTGTGCCACATTCACAACAGACCACCCGGCAGTTGTCATGATATTTCACTCAAATCCCCAAATGTCGACCTCACGGTGGCGGCAGAGGAGAAGTCAGTAGGTCATGAAAGTCTTTTACAAAGTTTCCGTCGTTGTGTTTATTAGAGACGCAGCAAATGAAAATCTCACTTTTGACTTCCAGTGCAAACCAGTTAGTTTTCTTGTTGGACTCTTGATTTGCTGGTTTGGATGCACCAGGAAGAGGAGGATGCTTAGTTTCCATGATAATTCACTGTATCATTTGAATTTATGAAAATGATGAAGCACAAATCCTGAATTAGGAAAACACACAAACAGCTCGCTCACCATGATCTCTCTGTATTTCTCCCTCAGTTTGAGTTGTACTCGGAGGCAAGCATCGCCCTGCTCCACCTCAACACCCAGCAGGACTTCTCTGACCTGACGCAGCAGGCGAAGAAGAACCTGACCCTGGACGGGAAAGAGTTAACCATCAGCCCCGGCTACCTGTTCTGGGACCTCACCGCCATCTCACAGGTACGACTGCTCCTTCCTGTCTCTCACATGTCAAAGAATATGCATGTGTAAGTAATGAAAACCGTGTAAGTTCATTTTAGAACAGCCAAGGTATGTTGGTGGTTTCAGTTCTTTCTTCTCTGCTTCTCATCCTCAGTCCAAACAGGATGAAGACGTCTCCGCCAGCAGATTCGAGGACAACGAGGAGCTCCGCTACTCGCTGCGCTCGGTGGAGCAACACGCCCCCTGGGTGAGGCACATCTTCATCGTCACTAACGGGCAGATTCCCTCCTGGCTCAACCTGGACAACCCCAGAGTCACCGTCGTCTCACATCAGGTAAAAGGCTCGACTACGCCGCGCTCTGGTGTTCGGTTGTCAGACGGTTTTTACTGACGTCTAATCTTATGTCACGTGTTCAAGTTTATAAGCAAAGTTCTAAAATAGTGACCAAACTAATGCTTGCATATGTTGTCGTACTGGAAAGTGTTTGTTGTTTTATCAACGTTTTTTTCTTTGACTTGCAGGACATCTTCCAGAACCACAGCCACCTTCCCACCTTCAGCTCTCCGGCTATAGAGACCCACATCCACCGCATCCCCGGGCTCTCCCAGAAGTTTATCTACCTCAACGACGACGTGATGTTTGGCAAGGACGTGTGGCCGGACGACTTCTACAGCCACTCCAAAGGACAGAAGGTGAGAACACAGCATCATGTGGCTGAGGCTCCGTCCACACTACTCCAGAGGTTTCCAGTATTTAAAACAGAGAAGTCTGGAAATGTTGCCGACCTCGTTTTAGTTTGAAAACTCCGGAAAGGTGGACACGTTTGGAAACGATGTTTTCACCTGCACGCACCTGACGACTGTACATGAATGCTCACATGATATATCGGGTGTGTTAGTATAGACGGGGATCATTAAGCTGTTTTAAAACAAAATAATATAATTATGGGTGTAGTCTGTGATAGTTAAGTACAAACTGACCTTGAGTCTGCTCCTCTCTCTCTCTCTTCTCTGCAGGTGTATCTCACCTGGCCGGTTCCTAACTGTGCCGAGGGCTGCCCAGGCTCCTGGATCAAAGATGGCTACTGTGACAAAGCTTGCAATAACTCTGCGTGTGACTGGGATGGAGGAGACTGCCTGGGTAAAGCCAACACTGTCATGTCTGTATTCACACGCTTGTAGTTGTCATCAGGGCGGCTGCAGGTCCTTGAAAAGTACTCAAGGATACTTGAATACTCGTATGACGAATACTTGGAAGTGGCTTTCAAAGTCTTTCAAACCGGGGACACTGGGGATCGAGGTGGTGGAATCTAACAGACATAAATGTGTTTTAATTTCAAGTGGCATTAAAAAGGGGTTTTAGAAGTCAACTACATGTCTAAATGTGAAGTGCTGCCCTCTTTCTTACAGGCACAGCTGGGAACAGTCGGTTCGCCGCGGGGGTCGGAGGCGGCGGGGCCGGTGGAACTGGTGGACAGGTGTGGCAGTTCGCAGGTGGTATCGGGGACTCGGGGGGACGTCCTATTGCAATCAAGGCTGTGCCAACTCCTGGCTGGCTGACAAGTTCTGCGACCAGGCCTGCAATGTCCTGTCGTGCGGCTACGACGTGGGCGACTGTGGCCAAGGTAAATCTACAGCGAATCAGATGCCTATGATTTCAAGATAGAGAATGTAAAGAGAATCCTCACTTTTGTTCAAGGACGATTCTTTTCGGTCGACCTTTTAATGGCGTCATAGTCTTAATTGTGTATGTATGTCTGCAGAGCATTTTGACGAGCTGCACGCCGTGACCCTCCAGAGGAACCGGACCCTCTACACCCTCCCCGTGGGAGAGGTCAGGCCATATTTCAGCTTCAGAAATTTCGCCCGCAGAGTCACCGAGGCCCACGTCGGCGACAACCCGGTGGTTCGTCACACCTCTGTCGCCAACAAATGGAAGACCGTGCACTTGCTTCTTTATCCCGGACACAACGCCACGCAGATCCAGTACAACCTCACCTTCCAGAGAGATGACGACACGGAGTTCACGATGACGTTCGGCGTAGCTGTCGACACCCGCGAGGTTCCTCAGGCCAACGTGTCCAAGACCACGAGCAAAGACTTCAGCTTAGAGCCAAAGCCGACGCTGGCTCCTGAGCCCGTCGTGGCTTTCTCAGATGTTCCAGAGGACAAACGAGGTCCGAGGATCCAGACGAGGCAGCCGCAGATCGTCATCGAGGTCCCTTCACTGAACGTGTCACTTTTACCAGCTGTCGTACGCACTGAGCTGCAGAGGCTCGAGGAGAAGCTGCTCAACGGTGACATTACTGTGAAGGGTTATAACCTCACAAAGGCCGAGCTTCTCCAACCTTACAAGACACTGGCTCAACTGCAGCAGGTCGCTGATGAGGGTGCAGCCATGGTCCAGAGGAAGCCGTATAAAGACCTGGAGGGAGAGCCAAGACAAAAAGCTGAAAGTATCGTTCAGCAAAATCCCAACGCAAAGGAAGACGCGGCTGTGAAAGAACCACCGGCCACTCTCTTGTCCCCGTCCACATCGATGATGTGCACAAGAGCTGGAAACATCCAAACCTCCCGTGAAAGGCACCATCGAAAGACCTTTGACCTTCAAGCTGCTGAACCACATCTCCAAAATCAGAAGCGCTGAGAGTCAGAATGATCCGATCAACGCTGCAGGAGGAGGAGCTCCAGGCGGGAGGAGGCTCCAACACTTCACCTCCTCAGATCGAGGCTTCCTGCCGTGGGAGAAGAGGAAGTACTTCCAGGGACTACTTGAGGTAAACGGAGCCCACGACCTTCACTGTTCATCTAAAGTCGTGCATTTTTAATTCCCTCAGACATCATGTCCTCTGTGTCGCCTCTACAGGAAGGGGAACGTCTGAAGAAAGAGCTGATGTACGCGACCGACGGCGGCGCCACTGCCCGGAGGCTGCGGGACACTTTTGCCGAATCCCTTCGCTACGTCAACAAGCTGCTCAACAGCCAGTTCGGCTTCACGTCCCGCAAAGTCCCCGCGCATATGCCTCACATGATCGACCGGCTCATCATGCAGGAGATGCAGGACACGTGAGGCTTTTATTTCTTTTTTGATTCTGAAGTTTTCCTGAAGAGGCAGCCTCTTAAGTTCATCTGTACTCTTTCCTTCAGATTCCCAGAGGAGTTTGACAAGACCTCGGCCCACCGCGTGCGTCACTCGGAAGACATGCAGTTCGCCTTCTCGTACTTCTACTTCCTGATGAGCGCTCAGCAGCAGCTCAACGTCTCCGAGGTGTTTGACGAGATCGACACAGATCACTCGGGCGTTCTGTCCGACCGGGAGATTCGAACTCTCGCCACAAGGATCCACGAGCTGCCCCTCAGCCTCCAGGTCGGTCCTGGCTGTATAAAACACATCTCTCGCTTACATATTTTAAGAAGACAAGGTCATTTCTTTAATTTGTCATTGTGGCGTCTTGTAGGACCTGACAGGCCTCGAGCAGATGCTGATCAACTGCTCCAAGACTCTCCCGACAAACCTGACCCTGCTCCACCTGGTGAACCCCACTCAGGAGACCTACTACGACCCCAGCATGGTGAGACTTATTTAAAACTTCTGTAAATACCTTGAAATGAAAACGGAAATTGGACTTGTAGATGAAATTATCTGGCTCTGATTTGATATTTTTCAGCCTCCTGTTACAAAAGGCCTCGTCCTCCACTGTAAGCCCATCACAGAACGCATCCTCAAAGCCTTCAGAGACCAGAATAAGTACAAGTGTGTCTTCACGCACTGTTAACATCGTAAAATTCCGATGTTTGGTTCTCCCGTTGCTAACGTTTTCCGTTGGACAGGTTCGAGATCATGGGAGAGGAGGAGATAGCGTTCAAGATGGTGCGGACCAACGTGTCGCATGTGGTCGGCCAGTTAGACGACATCCGGAAGAATCCGAGGTCCGCACAGATCAGTTTTCCCTCTTAACATCTTCCACGCACGTGTTGTTAAACTGCTCTAACGTCTGTATTGTTTCGCCAACAGGAAGTTCATCTGCCTCAACGACAACATCGACCACAGCCACAAAGACGCTGCCACAGTGAAAGCTGTGCTCCGAGACTTTTACGAGTCCATGTTCCCGCTGGCGTCCCAGTTTGAGCTGCCCAGGGAATATCGCAACAGGTTCCTGCACATGGACGAGCTCCAGGAGTGGTACGTCACATCGTGTAGACAACGTTAATGCCAGAGTTACGGTTAAAGCAAACTTAACAGAAAGTGTCATCAAGTTAAAATATGGAGTGTTGGAGGGTGTGAAGGTCTGCGAAAGAAAATGAGGGATGAAAAGGAGAAAATATGTATTTTTCTGTTAAAGAAAGTGAAAAACATGTTCCTTGATCCGGATCTGCTCCAAATCTAATGGAAAATGTGAGGGCGATGAGTTGAGTAGTTTCTGAGCCGTGGAAGTGTAACGTCCTTGGCAGAGGTAATGACAGAAAAGCTCTAAATCCTCACACTAGAGAAACCGAAGTGCATGTTGATAAGTGACTTAACGATCGGATCAGGTCGCCCATTAATTTACTGTCAACCAATTAACTCGATTCATCACAACGACCGGTTACTGATGTTTGAAAAGCGCACACATGCCAGAGCTGAAGTGGGGTCCTTGTCGCTTGTGTGCCGGTAATTTGTCAAGGTCTTGTTTGTTTTTTTTTTTCCTCCAGTCGCTCTGAGTTAAGAATTTGTGTCTGTCACCGCGCGGGGACGGAGCGCGCCAGGTCGGAGCGGTGGGAATCCCTCAGGGGCTTTAGAGGTTGTTTTTTTCTTCATGGCTCCCGCTCCTGTGTTCAGGCCGGCCTGGCAAACAAACTGTAAAATTAGACCCCGCTGCTTAAGATCAGCCGCGAGCTTCAGGATACTTGTAAGATCATCGCACAGCTGAGCCTCTCGTCGCACCCCCCTGCCTCCCCTTTGGTTTGTGAAGTGACAGGCGGATGGCGTTGGGTGATGTCACCTCGTCACCCTGTTGGCCTGCTGACCTCCGGATAATGCATACCTCTGTCTCGTTATATAATATCACATCGAGTCTGTCCTCCAGCGGGACGCTTCCATCAGGGATCATGTATTTCACACCTGCATCTGTTGATGTTGGACGTGGAACCGAAGCATGAATCTGCTTCTTGTAATTTATAACTGACAGATTTTGATTTTGTTTCCCGCAGGCGGATTTATCGAGACAAACTGAAGTTCTGGACGCACTGTGTCCTCGTGACGCTCGTCATCTTCACCGTCATGTCCTTCTTCGCCGAACAGGTCAGTGAGTCCACGGCAGGACCACACACACATTTATTTACACATTCAGACCAAGGGACTTAGGTTCACACACACACCTCCTTTTCCCCCGATTCCCACCGGAGCTATGATTTTAAACCTGCGTTAGTGGAATCGCACCGAGAGGTGGGTCCGTCTCGTGTGTCGCACGAGTGAGACGAGCTGAGCCAGGACCTGACTCTACAGAAATGAAAGACCCCCAGTTGTCCTCTGTGAAAGAAGAGACGTGTCGCTCTGTGTTGGCTTGGGTCAGACAGTTCAAGTGGCATCTCTGGCTGTGACAGAGTCCGAAGAACATTATAAATCTGGATCGTGTTCTTCTGTGACGTCTCCTGTCAAACTCTTCCACTTTGCGACAGGAACAAGTATTAACAAACTAATTCTGCTCGACATTGAGCTCTCGTGAGGCACTTCCCTAATCCAAAGGTTTCCAGTTTCTCCTCGGCGAACATAAAGAAAGGTTAATAGTTGCAGTGACCTGAGGAGAATTCCCCCCCCCCCCCCCCCGCAGGAGCCCGTGGGACCAGTGAGGAATGTGCCGGACTTGTCCAGTGGGTCTGTCACCTCACAAAGACTTTAGATGTTTCTGAACGAGACCGGTCGGCTGGTCACTGTGTCCCAAACAGGATTTTAAGCTTTGTTAGGTTTAAACCAGATCCTGGAGGCGACTGTCGTCCTGAGACGATGTGTGAGGTCTTAATTTAGAGAGGGTTTGAGTGGAGGTCGCCATGGTAACCAGGTCTTGATAGTTAAAAAAAACACTGTTTAGTTTGTTTGTCAACAGATTTCCACGGAACTTGGTGGAAGGATGGGAAACGGGCCAAGAAAGAACCCACTGAACCTCTGGATCTGAATTTTGCACTCTTTTAACATGACATAAGATAAAAGGGCGTGTTTAGGGAACTGATATCTATGACTGTGTCTAATGTGCTGCAGCTGGGGCCTCGGCGGAGGCGTGCACTCTGCATGTGTGTGCCTTTATGTTCAGAATACAAGGTATATTGAGTTAAACTCCAGATCCTGGTCCATTGGAGGAAAGGCTAAGTAGAGAAATCTATGGAATCTATGTACCGATCTGATGAACGTCTTTAATATTCGTTCAAAGTACAGTGTGAGCCAGAGCTGAAATATCAGCAGTTTGGTAGTTTGGCATATTTCACTCTGGAAAGTCCCTCAACTAAAACCCTGACATGTAACATAAGCAAGGAAGCTCACATCGGCCAATAGGCATCAGAAAAGGGAGAAGGGACAAATGGCATCGGATCATCTTGAAAGCTTCCTGCTATCAATTTTCGGATCTATCCCTCTGCCAGAAAGAAGAGATTTTCCCACGTTTAGCTAAACAGCTTCACCTCTCTCACATATGAGTCATCCTCTCGCTGACAGACATGACAACACAAGCTTTTTGTTTTCTCTTCCCTGGAAGCAACGTCTAATTACGCCCTTTCCTCTCTGCCTGCAGCTCATTCTCCTGAAGCGAAAGCTGTTCCCCAGACGCAGAGTGAACCAGGACATCAACCCCGAGCGGGTGTGATAGAGGGAGACCTCCCTCTCCTCCTCCTTTCTGCTCTTCCACCTCCGCTCCTCTCTCTGGATCCAGACGAGGAGTGGAAACAGGAACCCGACGTCCTCGGCGCTTGTGTTTCATCAGCACGGACGGACGACAGACACTCACACGTGAGATATGGCGATGAGACGTTTTTTTATTTCAGAAGATGATGGACGGGGCTGGCCGATGAACGAACAGAAGAAGCCTGTGCATCTTCATGTCGTCCACTGGGGGCGTCAGAGACTCTCACACAAACAAAACATAGAACACTCCCCCCCGCACTGCACCACTCCTCATGTCCCGTCCTCCGTGTCATTGATCGATGTGTTGAGGTGTCAAACACTTTGGACCGTGTGTGTGTGTGTGTGTGTGTGTGTGTGTGTGTGTGTGTGTGTGTGTGTGTGTGTGTGTGTGTGTGTGTGTGTGTGTGTGTGTGTGTGTGTGTGTGTGTGTGGTGTGTGGTGTGTGTGTGTGTGTGTGTGTGTGTGTGTGTGTGTGTGTGTGTGTGTGTGTGTGTGTGTCAAATCATATCAAACTGCAACTATTTCAAAAATATATTCATGACGAGTCCGAAAGCCAAAAAATGATGGTACTCCTTAAAGCTCTTATTTTCTACTCTTTCCTGTTAAATCTTCATAAATCAAACAACTTGACGGTACGGACAGTTTTTTCGAAGATGTCGCTTTTTTCACAATTTTATAGACAAAATGATGAATTGATAAAAGATCGGGTTGGTAAGTTGTTTCTTTTTCTCTCACTTTCTATCATCTTATTTGTTGAAATCCTCGCCACGTCCCGATAGCCATCAAACAATTAAGTCGTCTGAAGCTTTAATTCAAAAATTGATCAGCAGATGAAGAAGATTCTAACTTTGTGTTCGGCGTTTACCTCTATGGCTTTATTTTAAAGGAAAGGAGCGTTAAGTGCATTGAGGGCGAATAAGGAATAATTAATTTACGTGTTTTATTGTCCATTTCTGTTAAAACCATGAAAACTTGAAGTGCCTTTGTTCATTCCTGCTTGTTTGAACATTAGTTTTTTTTTTTTTTAAACGTTGACCCGTGCACATCACACCCTAACTAGTGATTTACAATGGGAATGAATGGGATATAGGCTAATTTAATGATCATTCTTACTCTGGTACCAATGCATCTGATTGTCGGAGCTACGTGATGCTGCAACTGTCATGGCCGCCTGCACGTGTGTCCCTGTGGGACTCGACAGGATCGCCGCTGTCTGAAATTCAGACGCCCTCCGCATGTTCTCTGACTTACTTTCATTGTTGTCGTGAGACAAGTGACGTGTGCGTCTGATGTGAATGCTGCCGAATGAAAACACGCTCGTCACCTCTTCAAGACCTTTTATCTCTGAATGTCACTTTTACTAACTTCTTTACTATAATAATGTCAAACCGACACGGAGGCGACTCCCTGATGCTGTCAGCATTTTGCCTCTTAGTCATGTGATGCTCCGGGGTGGCGTCACCGGGCGAGGCAGGCGAGACCATGAGTCACGTGTTTGGAAATGTGGGTTATCATGATGCATCAGTGGAACGGTTCCTCTGACTGAAATAAAAGTGGTTTGGTTCAGTCACCTGGTCGTGTTCGTTGTCATTGTAGATATTACATTTACTCAGTTATGCTGCGTTTTTGTTTCATTCTACTTCAACTTCTACTCTATAAACACTTTATATGAAATATTGTACTTTTCATCTTAAGGTTATATGTAAATGTTTATCTATGAGAGGCTCTGTAAGGATATATCAAATTACATTTTTCGGATTCTTCTCCTCTGAACTCTTTCTGGTTCGGACACTGACACGGACGACAAAACCACAGGAAAAATATTTTCTTTATTACAATCGTTTCCACTCGTGTCTGTTAGTAGAAAGGCGTCTTCCTATTATTCAACAGTGCAACATGGTGTTCAAATCAAGGTTATACGTCCTGGTGCATAGTTCCACACTCCATCCTCACTTATGCAAAATCAACTACTTTTTTTTTTTTTAGGACATGTCTCTTTATAGAGTCCACAATCCTGAAGAAACGTTATTATAGCAAATCAAGAATACTGCTTGTTAAATTTGTTTTGTTTTTACCTCGAAATAGTTTTCCGGCACTACAGAAATATCCCTTTTCATCCAGAATGCACCTGAATAATGAGTCCGCAATAATCAATAATTATAAAAATTACCGACAACCCAACAAATCTGCGAATGAATCACTCACCTATACATAATTTACATTTGTATAAGTGAAGAAATGTCCCGAGTGAACAGCTTCCCAATGTTAAACGACATTTCAGTGGAAAACAAAAAAAAAAAAACTTTAAATATGCACAAGGTTTAACAGTAATTACAACAAAAATATTTTAAGGCGTCTTCAGTTGAATTCTGTACAATCACATAATTATAGCGTTAGCCCTTCAGGGAGAAGAACAGAGAGAGCCGGACGAGTCCAGTGTTAACGCTTCATCAGCTGACGGCGCTAAAAGGCTGCAGGTAAATCTTATATCTTTATTTTCCACGTCTGTAGAATGAGATGAAATAACTGATGTTTGTGAGCGAAGCCCGATAGAAAACCCGATCAGCGTTTTTCAGCCTTAACACGAAACCCTTACCCCTTCACGTAGCTCACTGACAATCTGCCACATCGCAAACTTCACTGGAAATTATTTTTGGGTTAATGGTCATTTTTAATCTGTATTTTCAAAACCGATAATTTGTTTCCCCCCCGATTGATTCACATTCATTTAATAAATAAAAACAGAAAGATTAAGAGACGTTTCGGTGGCTGCTCTTCTCAGTTTGGGCAAATATCAGTAATTCTTTTTAAAATTCAAAAGCAGATAAAAATGCTTTGATATTTGCCCAGACTGAAGTATCCACAGAAAAATAAACATTTTGGTATTGAATTGTAAAGAGTACCCTTTCAACGTAAAAATCTATTTTATTTGGACATGCACTCATCATTAAATTAAAACTATTTCAAGGGAAACTCTGGTTCCGCCTAATTTCCCAATTCCACGTATCCGTGCTTTTCAAATGTTTCTGTTATTATTTGTTTTGTAGAGTCCAGTTGGTTTAATTTGTTTTCCCCGTCTGCTCAAAAGGCAGTTTTCAATCCGAAGTGGTCACTTTGTCAAGGCTGCAGTGGCTCAGGGCCGAGGGTCGCTTCTCGCCCTCGTGGTTCTCGTCTGCTTCCAGGAGCGGGGAGATGTCCGTGTCCCCCCCCGCCTCCTCCCGCCGGGCAAGCCGTCAGTCGTGGTGCGCGTGGCCCGGCGGCGTGATGCTGAAGACCTGGATGTGCAGGTGGGAGGCGATCTGGATGCACACGCCTGTGCAGTAGCGTACGAGATCCAGAAGAGACAGGATCTGACGGAGAAAAAAAAAGAAAAGGAACTTCGTTAAAAGTGAATTACGAAAACAGACATTACAGTACTACTTTGAAACTTTTGAAACTTGTACTTCATTATTATTAATGACATAAGGCAGCAGATTCTACTTTCAGATAGAGTATTATTCAGCAGAACACAAACCACCGCCATGATCTCACGGAAATTGTCTCGAGTAGTTTTTGCGTAATCCTGCTGACTCACAAACGCGGAAGCAAACCTAACCTCCTTGGTGGCGGTAACGAGTAAGTGTGAGTATTTGGGGATTAAATGGAGTGGAAATTATGACTGAGGAGGAAAAGATGATGCCTCTAAAGAAGGTCAAACGTGTAACACGCTGCCTTTTTCCCCTTCAGTCAACAAGGCCCAGCCGTCCTGCAGGTTTCTGCTGCGGCTCCGCTTCTATTAAACAAATACATCGCTCTGAACCGAAGCAGATAATCGTCGACAATCACAGACGGCTTGATTGTGAAACTGCCTTGAAGACACATCTCTGCATTTCTCAGTGGGTCGTGTGTGTATATATCATGAATGCAGTGACACGTTTGTTTAATGCCACACTAGACAAACAGAGCATTTATCTACAGCAAATATGTATTTCAATATTTACTTAACCTGATACAATCCCTCAGAAGTCGTCAAGTGACTGCAACGCATGTATTACAAGATATTTCCATGACAATATCTTCTGTACATTTGAGCGAACAAGAGAACTGATCATTTACAACTGGGAGACACAGTGAACACAGGTCAAAGTCAGTTCGGTGGCTGCACTTTGCACACGACAGGTTGAGTGGTGATTAGTTGGCAATAGTATCAGTGTAAAGGCGACAAAAACTAAAAGGGGCAAACCGTAGATTCAAGATTTACTCATCGAATAAAGTAGGAAACCTCTGAAGTCTGATGAAAACAAGTGCGAGTTGCATTGTGGGAAACGTAGGACCCTGTGTTTGTGAAGCTCGGCCCATGTTTGAACTAAAAGCCAGGATATGTATGAGTCAGAGAAGAACCCTTTACATTTTGGTGCAGATCCAGGAAACTGTTTAGGAGACTGGTATTTATGAGTGTGTGAAATAAAACTGTTGGACTTGGTGGAAATGTGTTTTACTGAGTGCTAGTCCAGTTTAAAGAAGTATGAACGTAGTAACTGACCGTGGCGATCCAGAGGACGCTGTACTCGTCTATAAAGCTGTTGAAGTATTGGTTGAGGAAGAGGAGGCCCGGGCCTATGAAGGCCGTGTCCGGGAGGTGCAACTCACTCTTGGTCATGTGAGCGACCTAAAGAAGAGACACAAAGAAACCAGGAATCACATGCTCTGAAAACCATGGAGGAATAAAGGTCTAAAAGGGATGATTTAAAAACGAAATCAAACGTACCACCAGTTTGTTGGAGATCTTGGCGATGACCATGCCGAAGGCGAGCAGGTAGAGACAGGGGTGGTTCTCGAACAGGCTGCTGGAAGACTTCTTGAAAATGATGAAGGCCAAGGTGAGGATGAGGCCGATGTGCAAACCGGGACTCAGCACGCCGGTGTCCTACACAGAGGGATGTTTATTAGTTACGTCGTCTGCTTTACAAGATCAGGCATGTTTCCTAAATCTGTGTGTTGACTTACGGCCACTGTGGAGCCATTCTTGCCAACACCCCCGTTCAAAATGACGTAGAAGTAGTTGTAGCAGGAGTAGAGGGCCCCTCCGATGATGCCCACGATGGGGAAGACGTACATCTGCAGTCCGATGATCGGCAGCTACGGAAACACATGGAGGCCAAATTAATGCCGAGACCGAAAAGCCTCCTCACAGAAATAAGAAAAGGTGCTTTCATGAAAGCTGCAGGCATGCTGAGCGTGATGGGAGGGCAAAGCAAAAAAATAACATAAATAAATAAAAGTAAATAAAAGTAAAAATGCGGGTGACATCATCAGCTTTTTGAGCCAGATCATGTCCAGTAGATGACCTGTTGCCATGGCGTTAGCTACCCATATTTACCTTCTCACTTCTCTCATGTGATGTTAAGTCAAGCCTCCAAAGGCAGCAGAGTGAAAGTAAAACACAAATTCTATTCAAAGTGTAGAAGGACGACTAAAAAAAACTAGGAATTGATGCAGATAAGATTAGTGTGGAGCTAAAGAATCTCTCACTATACACTCATGGTGAAATGGAAGTGTACCCATGTGTGTGGGTGTGCAAAAATATTTGCAGACGTGTACATGTGACCGTGCAAATATTTCCTCCTCGGTTACCGTAGTTTGCCAAAGGCCCACGCCTCCGAACGCCGACATCACATACATGACCATGATGGAGAACTGCACCTCTGTGACGTCCACCCTGAGCAGAGAGTAACAGCGAAGAGTGAGTTTTAGCTTTAGCTGAAATAAAAAGAGAAGCTTAAGTCAAACAGGTGAAGGCCGGACACGCAGAGCGCTGCTGAACACGGGACTCACAGGCCGAAGCGGAGTGTCCCGGACACGTAGGTCTGCCAGTGGGCGCAGAAGAACATGAACATCCCAATGAAGCCGCAGAAGAACATCCAGTCTGGGAATCTACCGATGCCACACGAGATGCATGTTCCGATAGCAACAAACACTGCAGGGAACACAGAGGAGAAAGAGAAAGAGAGAGTTAGTCCACAAGCACATGATGAAGATCTTCTCCATGAATACAGGGAAGTCTGGTCAAAGCACCTGTGGAGACGGCATCGCAGCCGTGGTCAAAGAGCTCCCCGAGCGCTGAGCTGCTGTTTGTCCTCCGGGCCTGTTTCCCGTCGATGGCGTCCAGAGACTGGTAGATGAAGAGGCCCAGAGCGCTCAGTAAGAAGGCCCAACACGGAGCCTGAGAGGAGAGAGGACACAGACAGGACTCTTATTTAGGGAAACCTGCTGTGAAGCAACTCGCACTGAGGGGAAGCAAAGAGGAGCTGGAACAATAAGACGACTAATCAATGGAGAGAAAAGTTATCTGCAGCTGTTTGGATCCTGAACAATTCAATCTTCTAGTTTGTTCTGGCTTCTAAACTGTGAATTTTGACCCAGATTTCTAAAAGGGAATAATTCATGGATCTAGCTGGAAAAAAAACTGGCACATAAAGTTGACCGATATCTACGAGTGTGTGGAATTTGGCGCGGCTTGACTTAACTGTTGGCGGAGGTTTGTGTGTCACTGAAAGCCATCTAGCTCATTATAGTTATTTTTACTTCTTTGCAAACTAACTTTTTACCACTGTAATATCATTATTTGTATTTATTTATGTTGGAAACTGTTGTCTGAAGCATGATCAAAACTTTTTAAACTCTGAAACTAGTTGAGTTAGATTCTGTTACTTGCAAGGGAGGGTGAGAAGTCAGTATTTTAAAATGGCAGAAAAACAGAATCAAGAATTTATTTAATCCGCTGACATGTGGATAATCAAACGCTACCACATGGTAGTTTGTCTCTTATCATCCAAACACAAACTGTGTGTGTCAGCGAGTGAAGTACGAGTGAGGTCAGGGAGGGATTCCAGCGGACAGGAGTGTGTCGGCTCCTCCAACTAGGGTGGAGGTTACCGACCATCTGGACACTAGAGCTGCGCCAGCACAGCGTGTTCACCACTACACTGTGAGTGTGTGAACATGTTGTGTGTGTGTGAGACAAAGAACGTCTGTTTTGCCAGAGAGATCAAGAATTCCACAGCGTCCCTGGTCCTGAACACTCAGAGACCCAGCAGCTACTTCTCCTCCAACAGCCCGAAACGTGCTGGGGACAGTTTAGGGTTAACACAGAGGTCACGTCGGGGGAAACTCTGCTCACGTGCCTGTGAGATATACGTTTGTTTGCACGGTGACAGGACTTTCAGAGCTCCTCGCCGTCCGTGAAGAGGAGTGGACGCAGGCCTGATTTACTGCTGCTCGATTATAAAAAGGGAGGAAAGTGAAATGCCTTTGCACCCTTGGAATTTGACAGTTACAGCGTGCTGCGTGGACTGTGGACTCTCCTGGGTAGATTGGACAAAGGTGTACATCTGATAACACACACACACACCTGTGCATTTCAGGCTGAGGCCGCTGCTCCTCAGTGAACCCGGATACACAGGTTAAGTGGATCACAGGTCAAGTGTTGGGCTCAGTTGGAGCTGCAGCCGCTGGTTTTATGCATTTAGGTTCTAAACAGTTCTGCATCTGTGGCTGAGGCTGCGTTAGAGGCGGATCTGGACTCATTTCACATCAACAGACGTTTCTTTGAGTTTTAAGTCACAGTTAATTCCGATTACCTCAACAGGGAGCCTCCTCTCTTAATGGTGATCCGAGCCAAAAAAATCCCATCTTTGTGCAAACTGCTGTTTTGCTATCAACAGCATCTGCATCACATGCTCTTGGGCAAACCACGTGTCCCAGATGTCAACTTCCCGTCACGTCTCAATCTACCCGCAGCGAACCCCGTTAAAGATGTGGTAGTTTAAAGATGGCTAGGCTTGTGTGAGGCCAAACTAACACTGCACCTTAAAATTTAGGATATTTCCTGAATCAGCAGAGATCATCTGCAATTCGGCGTTAGGGGGCACACGCGAAGGAGGGTATAAATCAATAACACGTGCACTTTCTGTATTGATTCTGTACTGATTGCTCAAGTCGTGAGGCAGAAACGCCGCTGAGGGCGTTAGCGGGAAACATGACCCCCCCACAACCGCGAAGCTACATCCGATATAACGTCAAGATCAAAGCAGTTACGAGTTTCGCGCGTGAGCCGAACTAACAAAGGGATTCTGCTGGTTTGATCAAAACACGTCACATCGCGGGGTTCGGTGCACGTGCACGTCAGCGAAGGGGCGACGGGACTCGACTCGCGGGCACCGGGTGGGAGCTGGAGCCAAGGTCGCTGAACTCACCTCCTCCGTCGCCGTGGGACAATAATACACGAGCACCACGGTGGACACGACGTTGACCATCAGGCCCACGATGGTCAGCGTGTTCGGGGCGACCCATGTGGGCGTCTGCTCCACGAGCCAGTTCCAGTAGACCTGGCACGGGGGCTCGATCAGCGAGCGGCCGGACGCGCTGTACTTGTGCTCCTCCAGCCGCTTGAGCTGGGCTGCGGACAGCGGCTCCGGCCACAGGGGATGTGGCATGGCTGCTTCGTCTGCCTCGACAGCCTCGCAGACCCACCGCGACGAGCTCCGCGACACACCGGGGCGTAGGGACTCGGACCGGGGCTCAGTGGTGTCGGTGAACGGCGGCGAACTGCGGCTCATCTGTCACTCACGGCGCAGGAGGCCATTTTCACTGCGGAACCAAGAGACGACGAGTCCCTCAGCGTTTCCCGTCGAGCAACGTCTCCACCGGAAGCGACGGACCGGAAGGGAAGACATACGGTGGAGAACCGCCAGGTTTAAACAGATGTACAGGACAGGTTGGTTTATACAGATTTATCATATTAAACATCAATGTATGTCAGTTTAACAGAATTCATTATTATAACACAATCAATGTATGTTCCCTAGTTTATAACATGAATTTATCATTATTATAACATAATCAATGTATGTTCCTAGTTTATAACATGAATTTATCATTATTATAACATAATCAATGTATGTTGTACTAGTTTATAACATGAATTTATCATATTATAACATAATAAATGTATTTTCAGTAGTTTATAACATGAATTTATCATTATTATAACACAATAAATGTATGTTCAGTAGTTTATAACATGAATTTATCATTATTATAACATAATCAATGTATGTTCACTAGTTTATAACATGAATTTATCATTATTATAACATAATCAATGTATGTTTCCTAGTTTATAACATGAATTTATCATTATTATAACATAATCAATGTATGTCCTAGTTTATAACATGAATTTATCATTATTAATAATCAATTAGTAATGATTATAGTTTATAACGTTGATTTATATATTATAACAGATATAATAATTCATAGTTTATAACATGAATCATTATTAACATAATCAATATATTTTTACTAGTTTATAACATGAATTTATCATTATTATAACATAATCAATATATTTTACTAGTTTATAACATGAATTTATCATTATTATAACAATCAATTTATGTAATTTAGTTTATAACGTTGATTTATTAATGTACAGGATTTTAATCACACAATTTAGTTTATAAACAGGATATTATTAACAAAATTAGCTTATAAACAGAATTTATTAACAAAATGTAATCCTATCCTAATTATGAAATAGGTGTCTCATATTTATAAGGTCAGGATTACGTTATTGTGTATCACTCCAGTATAGTTGAAAAGCAATAATAAGGGGGAGAGACATATTCTTGATGTTATAAACAGCTATATTAATGTTTTTGGTCTGACTTTGGTGCCATAATCCATTTGTTGGATTAGATTTGTTAGATGAGAAACAAATGAGGTAGATCCACACTTAAAGAGAACACACAGCAGTAGGAGTTTTTAATTAACTATTTATTGTAATTGTGGGTCATAATTACAAAGGTAAAGGCATGCACACATGAGCCTCAGTCAAGCTTCAAATCCAATGTGAATTCAAACATCATAATGTATCATGCAAAATATGGACTGTCTGTAAACTATTCTATTGGACATAATTGACTTATACAGAGTGAAATGAACAAATACCAGCCGTGTATTATCTTCAGAAGTGTCAACACATTCATTATCCAACATTACTCAAGTCGTTTTTTTCCGGTTTCTTTCCACATAGAAGTTCTGCAACACCATACGAACACAAAACCATTGTTTACAGTGTACATCCCCCTTTTTCCTATCTTCAACAAACACTCGTCAAAAAACAAAGAACATGTAAATACTGTGTGTTATATGTGCTTCAATATGTTTTCTTTACACTCGACATGAACTTATCAAAGCTAGAACCAAAACACTGCTGACATGCATCTGAGCCGACACAGTCTTACAAACACAAGAGGGGGACAAAGAAGTGAACTGCCTTGTTTCCCCCTGTGGTGAAAAGCATGGCACACCACAGACCAGCACGCCCTCTCCCACATCCATTTATCCGTCTTGCCGTCCCTCCATCCGCTTCCGGGCCGCTAGCCTCCGTAGGTGAGAGAAGAGGATTACTCAGTGGCGACAAATGTCTGCAAAGCTAAAGTGTCTCATTGCATTCTGTCCATTTTTTTTGGTTTGTTTTCTTTTACTTCTCCTGCTCGACAACCTTCACCTCGGTCATGTACTTGTCAATCAGGTTGAGGGGCACGCCGCGTTGCATGAGTTCGTAGAAGGTGAAGCCCCCTGGTGGACGACAGGAAAAAAGAGGTGAAGAAGGAAGAACAGAGAGAAGAAGAAGAAAGCTGAGGAGCAACAGGCCGAACCAAGCAAAACAAACAAAGCAAAGAGATCAGGCCAGACGTTCACAACACTGGAGTGAAAAGAGAGAAGACAGGTGGTCAGAAAAGTTCATGGATGTAGTTCCACAGTTCTAAATCGTCCCAAGTCCTCACTAAACACGAAATGTCTTAAAGGAGACATGTGATGCTTTTTCAGATTTTTCCCAAATCCGCTGGAGAAGGAGCTCCTCTACAGAAAAGTCCGGCCGATACCTCCTCATCTTTGCGACGTCACAATGCCCCATATTTGCATAATTCCCGCCCAGCAGCTAGTCTGAGGCTGACGTTTCCTTCATGTGCTGTAAGCAGTTGACCAATTACAAAAGAGTATGGACCGCTGACCAATCAGAGCAGACTGAGCTTTATCGGGAGGGGGGCCTTAAAGAGACAGGAGCTAAAACCAAGTGTTTCAGGCAGAGGCTGAAAAGAGGAGCTGCAGCAATCGACGTTATGAGGAAAGTGATTTTTTTTCTTATTTAATTATAAAAAATCTACCCAATAGTTTAATAATTGAACTCAAAAGCGCAGATGTCGACGTCACGGTGGCGCTGGCAGAAAAGTGTTTAGGAATTAAGATATTTCCCTTGCTAGTTATACTATATTATACTAAATGTACTATATCGTGCTTTCTCATCAGATTCTAGACTTGACATAAACTTGCTAACCACTAGTGTCTAGTGGGGAATTGGGACAGAGCTTTATCTGCTCAGGTTCACAGAACTAGAAGAAAAGACACATATGATTGCAAATGAATGCATGTGAAGATTGTTGCATTGCTAAATAACGTCTTTCGTCATCAACAACAAGCCAAGGCCTGCAACAGATAAAATGCTGTGTTCACTAATCCGGCAGTTGCAAACACAACATGGAAAATACCCGCTGTTAGTATGATCCTGTGTCTATAAACACGTATAAAGACATTTACATATAGCATTAAAATCAGTCCCAGCTTTAACAGATGCTGCCCTAGTTAGGAAGTTGGCAAAACTTTTTTTACTCACCTTCTCTGCGGCTCAAGTTACATGAGAGGTTGCCTTTAAATCAATGTACATATTCCAAACAGTTGGTTAAAGCCAGCCAGCTACTACTCATCATTTAGCAAAAGCCGTCATGCAGATCCAGTTTTATTTCTCTGATTCCTGTTTATTGGGGAAGAGAAGCCGCTTCAGTCGCAGTGACTGTGACGAGCGAGGTTACAGAGGCTGGCTGAGAAGATGCATAATGAGTAACATAAGCTTCATATGCCAAAACCATATGAAAGCTTACCTTATGTGAACATACATTCACAATTCTTGAGTTTGGACTGGGGGAGAGAGAAGAGAAGAGGGGTTAACACAATGTTTACATGGAGTTATATGTGTGCACCATGGAATACTGTTGAGTTATTACTGAACTCTTTTACATGAGGAGTTAACCGTGTGGAATCTGTGGAGAACAGTTAAATAATACAACATGAAAACAGCTCTGTGTGTTATGCCCACTGAGGTGTGACTGGTGACAGGCTCTCGTCCTGTCCACGCTAATGCAGATGTTTTTGCAAAACGAACTTTTTCCTTTGCTTTTGAATCTCTCATCCACACTTAGGTCACTAAAAGCTGATTTTGAAGAACTCCGTTTATGGAAGTGATGATGTCACAGCTTCCTGCGCACCTTGGTTAGTCTGGTTAGTTTGGTTAGGAAGGCAAGGTGTAATTACAAGTTTGCAGCTAAATTTGGCATCACTACACCACATTATCGGGATTCACAGGCGTCTGCCTCAGCCAAATATGACTTGGTGTTTGATGGTTCATTGACCTTATCGCCACCTACTGGACCGACATGCTTGTTTGAGCGTTTGTTGTTGATTTTGCGTTCTTATCTGGACGGAGAGATATTCTGTTAAATGAAGTTCGTGTAGACAGAGACGCAACTGAGGGGAAATATCCGTTCAGAGAAATACCTGCAGTAGCGTAGACAAGGCCTGTGTGTGGATATGGTGTGTGGGGATGATGGACAAGATGGCTGGATGAACTGGGCTGGATAGAGGTGTGTGACAACACAAGGGGGATAAACCTCTGCATGTTGTGGTGATGGAGAAGTGGAACGGATTATTATTACATCTATTTTAAAATATGGTGTCCAGTGGCCCATTGCACCAGATATTCATAAGCTCAGACCTTCCCAAGTTATAATATAAGTGTGCACCACCAAATTAGTTTTAACTTAATATTTATAATGAACTATTTCGAGTGAAGGGTAAAGAAATATTGAATATATAAATCTGACCCACGTGATAAAATGCTGTTTAACACGCACAGAAATAACACAATATCCCTTAAATAGAAACAGCAAATGAAGTGAGCGAGCTAGGTTTGTATCAACGGATATTTTCTATTCATTTTAAACCGTATGAGAGCTTCTCACTGTCACATGTAGAATAAATAAAGTCATAAAAATAAAACAAATTGTCTTACCTATATTTATTCATGATTGGCACATAAGTTTAATGTATTGTTAGGTCCTTGCAACAGATTTACACATTACTTAAATCCATTAGGTAAGACATGTCTTCAATAGTAAAGTTTTAATGGTGCAAACCGATTTTCGCAAATCACCAGTTTGAAACTAGCTATTTGTCTCTAAGAACTCAATGAATTTACGAATAGCTGGTGCAACCCAATCCAGATACTTACACGTCCATCGCCATATGGTCAGCCGCTTGGTAGACTGTAACACACAGCTCAACCACTGGGGGAGTTGGTTTCCCAAAGTAGTCTTTGCTATTTTACATTCTTTACAGACTCATGACAGTAAATGGTTCAGTAGTTTGCCTCTAAGAGGCAAAGACATGACTAATAAGCAGCAGAAATGAAATAAAACCAGAAAACGTTGGGAAACCAGACTCTGATACAGACTGGTTCCCAGTGAGGCACACAGCGCTGGCCTCCGGCTTCACACTGACCTTTGACCTCCAGCTTGCACTCCACTTGGGCCTCTCCCAGGTCGTTGATGGCCCTGCAGGTGTACAGGCCACCGTCATAGGGGCTGGGCTTTCTGATCTCCAGGGTGCATACTCCCTGGTTGCTAAACATGCGGTAGCGCGGGTCGTCCACAATCATGATCTTATTCTTCATCCAGATGACTTTGGGCTGCAGGCGGAAACGGAGGATGTTATTCCAGCAGACAGATTGGAGAAGGCATTTTAATACTGTGGTTTTAATGCTAGAATCTATTTCTCTTAAATTATATTTCTTGTACCATCAATATGTCATCATTTATGACGTGACAGAATTCACCAAGGCAACAGAAGTCTCTATGGTACATTGTCCTAATTCCTCAATTATGTTCGGCCCATCCACAACTCTGCTGTTCTCAGATGTTTTTTTGTTTTTTCCATTTATTTTAATAGCTGTCAATTAGCTGTCAACAGAGCAACAACTGAATTCTTTCCTGATCTCCGTAGTTAATTTGATGAGCACTGTATTATTATTATTATCAGAAAAAAAAATGTCCTGAACTCAAAGAATTCCATCCATGTTTCCATTAAATGGTCCCATCCTTTAAAATGAGATATAACACGGTCTTTATGTAGAAAAGGTGTTCTACTGCAACATACTTACATACTTACCTGAGTGTGTTCTACACATGCACCCTTTCTACCTGCAGTTCTCCCACCTACCCTTGGGTTGGCACGCACACTACAGTTCAGAGTAGCATTGTAGCCCGCGACGGCAGAAGTATTGATCAGCGGCTGCGTGAACTTTGGCGCCTCCTTGAAGTCGTGGTCGTTGTACTCGGGCGTCTTCACCTGCAAGCCTGTGGGGGTAAGGGTAAAGGAATGGGGTTGTGCATGATACTGAGTGGTATCATGTGGGAGGATCCCTATGTAATGAGGGAAAGACAATGTTTCTTTATTTATCAGCGACTGAGACACCAACTTTCAAGGGCCTGTCAGTCATAGCCCGACCCCCATGTTGTATTTGAGGGTGGATCACTGACAGTACCTTTCAGATAACAGCTGTGGAAACAGAGGTCAGCAAATGAAATTGCTTTAGTAATATATTTCTATACAATACCAGTGTGGTTTGTTCCAAGAGTTTTCACTTTGGAAGCATTTTCCCTCATCGAAAATTAGTAGTTTTTAAAGTCAGAAATACAAACTTAAAATGTAAACTAAAGCTACTTTCAGACGTGCACTAAACTACAGACATTTTTCGGAAACCTTTCCTACCAGTTTCCTGCATGTCCAGAAAATGTCTGAGTGAACCCAGAATACAGCAGAAAAAATTTCGGAACATTCAGTGAGCAATTGGGCGTCTTGATTTATCTAATACGTGAAGCTACGTATCGCAAATTGTCTACGTCATGTGCTGCCTCCTTCGTGCTCTATCCAGACGCCACCTCTCGCCTGAATGTTCCGGATATTTTCCTGAATTCGATCCGAACAATCTCACACGTTACAGTCAAACCCCAGAAAATGTCTGGACATTTTACGGACATTCAAACCAATTAAAAAGTCCCTCTCATCCCTCTTCTTCATACACACAAACCCACACGATTCCCCCCCACTGATATCCCAGTCGATTGTACCTTCTTTCATGATGAGGGCGCTGTTTTTGGTTTGGGTGGCGGCCTCGCTCAGGCCACACATATTCTCTGAGTAGATCCTGAAGAAGTACTCGTTCCCGACCACCAGCTCTGTGATGGTGATGCAGGTGCGATGGTAGTGCTCGATGCACGTGAACCACTCCTGAAAAGCAGAGAGGAGAAGCAGGCGTAAATTCTGCAGAAGTGCTGAATATGTGGGATGTTTCTCATACATCTTGATTATCGTATGAATCAATCTTCTACCATTGTCTTCTTGTCTGCTTTTTGAATGGTGTAGCCTATGATTGGGGCGTTGCCGCTGTCTTTTGGTTGAGTCCACACCAGAGCCACATTCCCTCCCCATACATCTTCAATTGTGACGCTCTGGGGAGGTCCAGGAAGGTCTTAAAGTCACAGAATGGATAATGAGTTCATGGTTTGTTTCTTGAAAAAGAACAGAATTATATTATGTTCTGGAGTATGTTTTTTTTTTACGAGCATGATACATTTGCTCACCTACGATTTGTATGTCAATAATGGCTGTGTCCACGTGGTTTTCAACCTGCACCTGCATCTCGTACTTCCCAGAGTGGCTGCGCTCTGCCTTGCGGATGAAGATGATGCTGTCGCAGTCTGTGTTCCGGATGTTGACGTGGGAAGGCTCTATGGGTGTCCCGTCCTTCACCCACAGGACCTTTGGCCTGGGTTTGCCCTGCAGACATCACACAGAACAGCATGAGTTCAGTTTTCTCCTCCAGAGATGAAGAGAGAAGATTACTGGAGACGGGAAGAGATTTACCATAAATGGCACCACAAGGTTGACCGCTTCTCCGACTCTACGAGTGTACGTCTGCTTCAAGTGGCGGGGGACCCGGATCTTGGGGGGTTCTGAGGAGGAGACAGACTTGAAGGTTAGTTCCTGTGAAACGATGTTAGATTTCCTTTTCACCTTTTCATCCAAAATGTCCGACTTTCACGCCAAATCATAAACTCACCAATAACCTCTTTGACCATGACGGAGTGCTGAAGGGTCCGGGGGGTGCTCGCACCTGCAGCGTTCATGGCCTTGACTCGAACTAAGATTTTAGTGCCTGGAATGAGTCCAGTGATGGTCTGCTTCGTTTTCTCTGTCAGATCGTTGTTGGATGTTACCCAATCGTCAGCTGTAGGGAAAACAGTCACTAATTTCAGTTTCTGCTTCACACGCTTATGACATAATATCACATTAACCCCATGTACACTGTGCGATGACAGTGATCTTACAGGTTGATTGAATATCACACTGTCTGGTGAACCGTAGGGCTACAATATAAAGTTTGCATGTTCTCCTTGTGTCTGCGTTGGTTTACTTCAGTTTACTCAAGGTTCTTCCCACAGTCCAAAGACATTGGAGACTCTAAATTGACTTTGAGTGTGAATGTGAGTGTGGATGGTTGTTTGTCTCTGTGTGTTGTCGTTATGCCATGTCTCTTGCCCAATGTTGGGGATTGGCTCCATGTGAAAGAACATTGTCGTAGGTGTGGTAGGCGTCTATGGAACCCCAGAATCACAGGGGTTCTGTTAGACCCTTTAGTATCTTTGTACTTGACTCACTTCCTTCTATGCAGTACTCCACCAAGTATCCATCCAGACCGGCAGCTCCGATGGTCTCAGGAGGACGCCACTTTACAGTTACTGAGGTGTCCGTGACATCATCCACAACCAGCATGGTGGGCTCACTGGTCACAGCTGAGGGGAGATCAGAGGAGTCACAGTTTGATTCCCAACAATGGACATGAAGAAGATCGGAAAACATCCATTTCGGTGAGTCACGAGTCGCATGAGCGAGGCGCCCCTCTCTGCGGCTGGTAGGGTATCAATCTCCCTGTCAGATCTCATTAGTCCCTGCTCCTGCCGTCTATTCTTGTATTCTGAATCATACTTAACTCCTGTTGAACCCCATGGCAGACCCCATCTCCTAAACCTCTAATCCACAGATGATTTGGCAGCCATTATAAAGACATATTTAATATCCTCTAAAGCTCCTGCGTGTCCCGTGGAGGTCACAGTCAGAATGCTTGGGATGGTGGAGTATGGGGAGGAACAGCTGCGTTGCTGGGGTACCAAGGGCAGATTGCACATGCACTACCAGGCTCACTGTTTTGTCCACTATTAGGGGATGGTTGTTAGATAAGGTGAAGCCGAACAGCTCAAAGGACTGCTAAGTGGAGACATTGGGCTACTCACCGAGGGGAATGAAGGCTTTGGATGGTTCACTGGGCTTGGACACGCCGATAGCATTGACCGCAAAGATCCGCACTTCATACGGCACGCCTTCAATCATCTTCTTGGGTTCGAATAATAGTTCTTTGATCAGGTCGAAGTTCAGTCTCATCCATCTGGAGCTCTGTTTCTTCTTTCTCTCGATGAAGTAACCTTCACAGGACCATGAGAGGCATTTAAAACCAACACATGCATTTCAAACTGTGGTAATAAAAAAGGACGCATGTGACGTTTACCTAATATTGGCGAACCCCCGTCATATTTCGGAGGTTCCCATGTCATAGAGCACCAATCACCCCCAACCACTGGAACCAAGGGAGCCTCCGGAGGGTCAGGAATGTCTGCGGACAACACAGACGTTTATTCAGGGTTCAAGAGAGACATTTACAACGCACTCTGTGTTCTTTAGATTCAAACCTCTTGTGATGTCTCACCTACAACCTTGATCTTGATGCTGGCCGTGGCCTCACCGGCCTCATTCTGCAGGACGATCTTGTAGTTCCCTGTGTCCTCCCTCTCTGTGACGTCAATTGTAAGGCTGGTATGATCACCGTACGTTTCAGCTCGGACACGGTTGCCTGACTCCAGAATGACCTGAGGCGGAAGAGACGGAAACGAAACAAAATGCACGCTATGGTGATCACCAGATGACATTTCAAAGCAGTCTCATCTTTGAGAAGAGTTGAAGACTGAAGCTCACCCGCTCTCCCTTCATCCACACCACTCTGGGCGCTGGTTCTCCAGTGATGGGGATCTCCAAGCGAAGTTTGTTCCCTGCCACAATCATCATGGTGTTGTCCGGTAAGATCAAGCTGTCCAAGTGTACTCTCGGAGGGTCTGCACATCATACAATTCACATCGTGAAAAGATAGAAAAGATTTTCAACGATTTTCAAAGCTCCATTTCAGGAAAGAATTGTGTTTGTACCAATGATGTGAATTTTGGCAGAGAGGCTCTGTGAATATCCCTCAGGTACAAAAGTGTAATCTCCTGCATCGTGGAGAGAGCAAGTCTCAACTTCAAGTCGGTGGTTCCTGGAAAACCAAAATAATGTCACTTATCAGCCATTTGAAGCAGCTTGTGATTGAGTAAGTTCAACAGAGAGGACATACTTATTTCTTTGGGTGATGTTGATGCGGTCGTTGGGCTGGATCAGCTGTCCATTCCTGTACCAGCGGCCTGGGACGTTGCCGGGGAAGATCTCGCAGTGCATTTTGATTGGTTGACCCAGCTTCACTGTGATGTCCTGCAGGTCCTGGAAGATCTTCAGTGGTTTCACTAAAGAACAGCAACAGAACTAACGCTGAATTCTCTGAAAAGCATTCAAGCAATTCAGAATGTTTTTTTAAAAAAAAAGAAAAGACGTTACATACAGTCGACTTTTATGTGAGCCTCAGATGTGCCCCCGGTGGCCATGATGGAGTATGTCCCAGTGTCCTCTCTGGAGGCGTCGTCGATCACCAAGAAGTGTTTGGTTCCCTCAGACTTGACTCGGTATCTGGAGCGCACTCCCGTGGGAATCTCGACACCGTTCTTCATCCTGAAGGAGGAAGAAGCATTTTAAATACACACACACACACACACACTCACACATTAACGCTCATTTGGATGATTTGAAAACCTTTATTTTATTTTTATGTTATTCTAAAAGAAAAGAACAATGTAATTTGAGAAAATACAAAGTCCTGAAACTGTACCAAGCGTTTATTTGAAGTAATTATGCACCTTCAATTTTTTTTTCATTCTATTTCAATCTTACCATTTGACCTGAGCCCCTTCCTCTGACACCTCACACTCCAGCTCGATCCTCTCGTTCACTGTCGTCTTCACCGCCTCGATACCTCTAACGATCTTAACTGGCAACTCTGTAGGACGAGGGTAGAAGAAGAGACTGAAGTCAGACGGATGGACGGGTATGAAACAGATTGAAGAATCTTATATCAGTGCACGAAGACCTGAACATTTAATGGAGATACCTTTGACAAACAGCTCGGTGCAGCACTTCTCGTCTCCTGCAGCCACAGAATAGGCTGCGTCGTCGTTCATGCTGCAGTTGTTGATGACCATAATCCTCAGTGTTCCCTTCTGCTCAAAAATAAACCTAAACAGTGAGTCCATTAGTTACAACAGTGGTCAGATGACGAAGCTGCTGCTATAGGAATTCAGGAATATATTAGTCAATAAAAAGCAGTTCAGATTGAAATAGAAATTACTCAAGACAAGAAGAAGACAAAACTTGTGAACTACAGGAAACAAAAACATTCCTAAAACCACATTACAATAATACGTGATCATTCAGTCAACATGCATTGAATACTTGGTGCAAACACAGAAATGTGACTAGACAGTGAAAGCAGGATTGTACCAAAACTGACTGTGCGGACTGATAGACTTACTTCCTTTGACTAAAGGTCGGCAGAGGAGCCAGAATGGGGCCACAGACAGGAAGGACCACCATAATATTACAGACAGACGGACACACACAGATACATAGACAAAGACAGAGAGACATCATGCCTGGATGCGTACAGAATGTTGTCAGCAATAGTGTTACAACAGAGATAAGGATCAGAAGAGAGACAGCGACTGACAGTGAGGCCTCGAGGAGAGGGAGCCCTGGACAAAGAGCCACAGGAGACCGAAAGCAGAAAACAGCAATAACCTCCCAGATGGCTTTAACTGCGAGTGGCTTTGAACAGAACTCCGAGTCAATGTGCGTCTGGTTAGTTTGAAACTTAATCTGTGTATTCCCTGATGCTATAAACACTTTAAAATGTCTCTTAGGTTATTACTCAAACTGGTATTAGCCTTATGAGGAAAGAGTGTCAGTACAAACGACCCCTTTCACATTCAAAATGTCAATTTGAGCCAATGCTTTTATGATAATATTCGCTATAGCAGCTTAAGCTTGAGCATTTTTTTAATACACCTCATATAATAGTATTTTACTTTGACAAGACAATCTTAACTTGACGATTTGTCACAATGCTACTCTTACGTTTAAACTTTTTTGTTGCCGCTCACTATGATGAGTCCTAAATCTTGGATTGCACTTTCCAGATTCCTCGTTCTTTCATCCTTGGTGAATTTTAAGGATTTTGAATCTATTGTTGAATACACGATCAATATTTGTGTGATTTAGCTTCTACAGTATTAACTCTGTTCCAAAGCCAGACTTGGTTAAAGACCTGTGGAGGAGGTACCGCCTTTTTCCTGCACAAAGTAGGACATAGACAACAGTTAACAGTTAACAGTTGACATCATACACTGCATCACACCCAAATGTAGCTCTGCACTCGTTTATTTTATGCTGCATATGTGTGTGAAACTGCATGGAAGCTGATTAGAGCCACATTAGAGTCGAGGTAATGTTATTTGTTTGCCGGGCAATGGTTCACAGTGCAGTGAGAGTTATTTTAAATGTGTGACTGAACTAATGTTAAATCATTTCTGTTGTATTTCTGTTGGGACGTTTGTGAGAATGTAGCGTGTGGAGTCAAACATGTGAACCATTGTGCTTTGGAGTTGTAACAACATGTAAACACAGAATATCAGAGAAGAAGTAAGCGAATTCAAACGAAGTGCATTTTTCCTCCAGTAAAAAATGCACTTCGTTCGTGCAGTGTTGACGGGGAGAAGACAGAGAGGAGACACAGAGGCGGGGGGGGGGGGGGTCGTACTTGGGAGTGGGCCTGATTTCTTGTCCGTTCTTGTACCACTTCAGATCGACAGTGGGGTCGGCGAGGTCGACCACCATGCGGATCTTCCCACCTTTATCCGCCTGGTAAGCCGGGTCCAGCTTCTTTGCAAAAGCTTTAAAAAGACAAAAATGAAGTTCACCGAACAAAGCACATTCAAACCCAAAGTCCTTTAAACTCTGCATCACCTTCGCTCTTCTTCTCCTCTCTCGGGATCTTCTTCATCCTCCGCAGCAGACCCCTCAGATCTGTGATGCCGTACATGAAGGCGATCTTCTCGTACTCGTCAGGCCGGGCGTTCTTCAGGATATCCCACACATCCACCTCTGGGGTGTCGTCCTGTTTCGGCTCCCTAGTGGTGCCGAGTAGGAACAGCGTGAGGGAAGGAGTCGTCGGCTGGTGTTTGCAACGTGTCCTGAGGAGCTACTCAGTGGGTTCTGTACGAGAAGGGTCTGGTAAAGGTAGGAGATTCCCACTCGAAGACATTTTCAGGAGTCATTTACTGCTATAGGGTTTTTCTTCGAGAGCGTTCCTCAGGACATGTCACACAAAGGGATGGGCATGGTGAGCTGTCCACCTGTGTGTTAACATTGGCTCTGAAGTCATATGTCAACGGTGACAAGGAGGCAGCGCTATTAATACAAACATAGAGCTGTTCTCTAATCTAGCTGGACGTTGTTGTGGGTTAATTGTGTGTGCATGTTTTTTTAAAAGCACATATACGTCCCCTAGGATTTAGCTTCCTCTTTGCTTTGATTTGCTGTATAAAATATCTTTCTACACTGATAAGGACAGGACTCTGTAAAAATAAATACCAAAAATTCAATGATCTTCACCAAGGAGCCTTTGTTTCCCCCCCTGTCTGTTTGTCGGCTTTCTATGTTTATATTTGTAAGTTAGACAGATTACCCTCAAAACGTGGTGGAAGAATGTAAAATGGATGATTTTGTTCTTGTAAAAGTGTCAATCATTGTGTAATAAGACGTTGATTTGCAGCATGCAGGGATTCAGGGGGAAACCGGCCACATAGATCTTTAACGAGGACTCTGATGTTTTTCCTGTCGCTCCAGTGAACTGGCCCATCCCTTTGTTTATGTTGGTTTGGTTGATCACTTCAGAGCTGCTCCGACACTGTTAGATGACGTGTGTGTCTATAGGAGCTGTTAGCGGAGAGGTTAGAGGAGATATTGCCCTGCACATGAGTGCATACGGTACGTTAGTCTATATAAAGAACATTCAGTCAGTCCGCTCTTTCACAGACATTTACCCAAATGTCTGAAAGATTGGAGGTGAATAGCGTCAAGTATTATTCCATTTTGTTTTGCGTGTGTTTCTCATCCGTTTATTTTCAGGCATTTATGAAGGAGGCCAAAATAAACATGGTGGGGTTTGTCTTATATTTCTATATTGAAATAAAATGACAATGTAGCGGTAACACTATTTTCCAGCCTCATTTCTCAGTGGCCCACGAGCACATCGTGAATGATCCAAAATGGCGCTCTCTGCCTCGTGAAGGTGACGTTCGCCGTGAAACGGTCACTTCAGAGTGTTTTCGGTCGCAAAGGCCCATTTCCATCATCGCCGATTGCCGCCGGAGCCGTTAGGAATGCTGCGTTCAAATGAAGTGTTACCGTTCTACAGTAGGCCAACACTCTTGCTCGTCCAATTCCTACAGCTACATGTCATGCTGGGGACTCTACAGGATTACAGTACTCACCCGCAGTAAGGTCTAATCGTTTTAATACCTATGTGCTCTGTACTAACCTTTGATTTCTGAATATGTAGGGGAGAAGAAGAGACAAGCCCAAAATAAATGTAGAATGTCGCCGGTGAACAGAGTCACTGCCTAAAGGTCTATTTGTGCTCACACTGTAAACGCTGCAGGGTGTCGGCTCAAATATGCAAATATGCATGATGGTGTTTGGAGGCACCACAGGGATTCTGGTATAGCACAGAGGTTTTCAAACTGAGGCACGTCGCCCACAGGGGCATGGGAAGGATGGGGGGGGGGATTAACCCCCTGCTAATCAAAAGTAAGTTGTGTTGAAAACTTAAGACACCAATTTAAATATAATGTCAACATTTTGTATATATACATTTTCAATTTTTCTATCTAATATAAAAAAAGGAAAATTATAAAAACAGAAACGATCTAAAAAAAAACTTAATTTTACGTTGTTCCAAAGAATGAAAAATAAAAGTTAATACAAGTTAAAAATGTAATTAAATTCAACATACACGGGCCAACAGATTGGTTGACAAAATCAATTAATATTAACTTCTTTCATGTTGCATAGTATATTCTTAGATATTCATTGTTTTCCTGCCTATATGTTTATCTCAGAATATATATTCTACTTCCTCTACCCCAAGTAGTCCGTTGACAAAGGTTTATTTACATATCTTTACGTTTTTTAAACATATATATATATATATATATTTTTGCCTCTTTTTGACCATCTGCTGGTGTAACAAGTGAATTTTGCCAGCGTGGGATCAGATCAGATCTTATTATCTTATCTTCTTATCTTATCTTCTTATCTTACATTCTGATATTTTTTGGCCATTAGGGTAAACTGTGGTGTTCAGGGCGGAGGTAAAGGGGGGGGGGGCTGCAGTTGTCTCAATGTTATTTAAGTGGGCGCTCACAGTGTTAGACTTTGAAAACCCCGGCTATAGCCTCATGTGTCGTGTGTCGACATGAACTCGCCTCTCAAACAGAAGCCTCATACAAACCGAATTACAGATACATCATCTTGTAGAAACAGAGAAGAAGCACATCCAGGAAAAAAAGGGGCTTAAAATGGTGTAAAAAAAAAAAACACTGTGGGTTGGGATGTGATTCTCACCTATGTTTAAGGAGACCACTAAAGTCAAGCTCGCCTGCATCGTCTTGTCCTTCACTGCTGTTGTTAACAAGGAGAGATTAATGAAGACGTAATCAGAGACAGCTACAGGCAACTAGACAACAATGCTACAAGAGCAACACAAAGCAAAAGACTCTCGACGTCAATGTGTTAACTCCGAGCTAACACGATTGGTCGAGAGTCGTCCCGGGTTACATTGCCACGATGTTGAGTCCAATGTTGAGACAACATTACCGGCAGCAACATCGTGATGATGCAATGACACTGGGATGCTTTGCGTTTGCTTTCATTGTTTGGTAAAGGAGATTTCAAATCCAAGTGTTGGCCTTTAATTCCACGTGGAGTTTACTTACCGGGACGAAAGGTTAATGACATTATAACAAACCATCTTGTCACACTTCCATGTAATATCGAATATATTACTTGAAGGTGAAATGTTCATAGTTTCTCTTTTCTTTGTTCGTGTTTCAGGAGTAATTATGAGTACAGAACATTTGTTAGAGACCAGATCCTCCGAAACAGTTAAGAATACTTTTGAATACTGAATTCAAAAAAATGGCTGCTGTCGACCTCTTCTGAATATCAATGTTATAGTCTTGTAGCTGCATCACATTCTTTTTGTTACCTTCTTTTGAAAGCTGATCGGATATCAATATTCTGTGAGCCCTGCTCAGCTTCTGGAAGACAGTAACAACACACATGCTAGTCAGCGTTTGTGCTATTATCCTCTGGAGACTGTATATAAAGATAGACAGCGCCAAAAGTGAAGCCAAAACATCTTGATCGCCCCCTGGTGATTGGCTAGTCCATCGGACCAAAATAAAAAGGCAAACTAGCCTATGCGTCAAATAATTTTTTTCGTTTTTGGCAGCGCCCGCATCCGAAGATATTTTGGCTTCATTTTTGTATCGTGGGAGGAACCGGAGACGCGTCGTCTATCTTTATTTATAGTCTGTTTCTCCCAATGTTTATAAATATAAATATAATGAACATAATCGCTCGGACAAACCTTTAATTTCCAGGTCAAAGGAACAGCTGTCAAACTTGTCCTTGTAGGTGACCTCGCACCTGTAGTTCCCGGCATAGTTCTCTTTGGCCTTGATGATGTGCATCTCAAATGTGTGGATCTGTCGGGGAGGGTGATCGTAGGAATCATTTGCATGTCGTGTGGGCTGACAGGTTGTGTGTGTCGCTGCCTTGCTATAGGGTACCTTGGTGAATCGGTCAAAGGTCTCTTTCAGCTGCAAGTGCTTCCCTGTTTTGCTGGCCAGATCCATCCATTTCCCTTTGAACCACTTGATGGTGGGTTTGCGGAGGAGGTCTTTGCACTCTACCTTGGCCACGAAGCTGATGTCGGCCCCTTTGGACACAAAGTTCAAAATAACCAATCGGTTGTGGAATTCCTTCTGTATTTCCCTTTAACACATATTCCCCCGTGTGTCACTCACCCACTGGGATGGTGCCACCTTGAGGTTTCTCTGTCAGCAGGATGGACAGCGGCGGGGTGTCAATGGGCTTGTCCAGTTCATCCGGGTTCTGGCCTTCTCCCAGAGACCACACTGCTCCGTCAGGAGAGACAAACGGCACACAGATCTCCATTGCCATTGTGTAAGAGTATCACAGTGAGTATTTCACACACCCACCTTCTATCACCTGAGAGTTTTAATCTTACCAGAGTCGAGTTACAAAGAGAAACCGAAAGAGACTAAAAAGACGCACATTTTCTCACTTTCAACAAACACACCACGTACAGCAGCGGACTTTAAGCTCATTGCAGCATGGAAAGCATGGCACGGACAATGTGAAGCACAGATAGGGTGGATCGCTTCCGATGCAGAACATGATTCAGGGACATTTTCAGCAGGTGTATTTATTAGGAAAACTCCCGATTGTAAATTCCTCCTTTTCCCGATGCTCCACTCTTCTGTGTCGGTCCCGGAGGTCTGACTGCGAATGAATCACTCTAATCTGGTTGTTTCCAGATCCCTGTTGTCTGGGGCGGTCTTCACATGAGATGCAAGTTTTCCTTTGACAAAATGTTGTCTATGAAATGCTATAAGACATTTTTAAAGCCCCATCATACCCTTTATGTGGCCAGGAGGACAGATAACACTTCAGGAAAACAGACTTTATCATATTTCACAACCTTTAGACCGATTAACCCCGGAAAGCTGCTGAGCAAGGTTTGATTTGACCAAATCAGTTTAAATTCTTCTTGTGGTGTTTTAAAAATCAACATCTTTACTCTAATAGTCTCGTACTCGCCTTCCACTTTATTACCTGAGTCTTTTCTCCCCATGGCTGACACAGGGACGCTATCATCTGAACAAAGACAGAGAGAAGTTTACAGCATATTGTGCAGAATAGTACTGTAAAGTCCACTGGAGCAAGCACACACTTAACGAGAAGTAACCAACAAGCAATTAAAGACGTCAACACACTGACCTGAGGGATTCAACACCCTAATAATTAAAATTAAAAGGAAAAAAAAACTGCATCAGACCATTAATGGGTATTTATTAATATGTTAAAAGGGAAAAATTGGAACATCTTCCATCTATTTAGAATCTTAACTCTACACACACAAAACATCTAGAAATAAACATGTGTAAAACATGTTTCCTATGTTCAGACAGGCTTCAGGGTCTGAATTAAAATAAACTACTGGTTTGGTGGGTACTACAGTAGTGGAAGGTTTTAATAGAGGGATCTTACAAGGCAGATCAACTGAGAGTTTCTTGACTGAATTGGCATCCTCTGTGAAGAAAGCAGAGTCATCATTGAAATTAATCAGGTGACAAGACTTGGGCCCTTTATTTGGATGAGAAATATATATGTTATCCTACGTATAAAGTGTATTATATATCCACATACAGCTGCTTTAATCAGCTTTTGAATGGGAAGCAACAAGGATGGTCTCTGAGACAGTTCCAATACTGACATCGACATATAATACTTAAAATATAACCAGTACAATTTGGAATACTCAGACATTTTGGTGAATTTGCTTTCTACTTGCTGATTTAACAAGATTTACACGGGAACATGGAACATTCTGTTAAAGCATAAAGGCTAAATTCAGACATGTCAGCTCCATCGAAGCTCTTCTCAAAAGCTTTGTCTTACGTACAAATGATATTTTATTGTAGCACGTAAGTAATTAAATATTGTATCATCATATTTTCTTTTCACTATGACAAAGGCCAGCTATTTTCCCAGCTTCTGTGTTAAAGTTAAGTCAATACTATGAACGTCACTTACCTAGTTTACGGCACTAGCTAGACTCGAAATTAATATTGATATCCAGCAAATTTCCCAAATGTCTGAGTATTTTACAAAGGCAAATGAAAAAGCAAGGGTATCACCATAAAAATAAATATGGCCCCAGAATAATTTAAGACATTTCGTTTGCATGATCCTTTCTATCAAATCAAAACAAAGTTCACTGATTTTAAATTATAATTCTGACGGCCGGAGTTTGGCCATTTTTTATATCTGAGGGGAATCATGCTGTTTTAAATTTCACTGCTAACAAAGTGTTCTGGGACAAAGAAACATCAATAAACAATACACAAGATTCAACATAAAATATGAGCCAATAAAGTGCACTTATATTAACAAGCATAAACACAAAACGTTCCATGTATTCATTTATAATACATACATGTGAAATAATCATAGTCACATCTATACCTTCACTTAAGATCAACAAATAAAGGCTGATGTGCTTGTATGAATTTTTCTGTGGCACTGTGCATTTAGAAATCACAAGTTTGCAACATGTATGTCTACGACGACATACATCGGAATATTTACAGGTTTGACACGAACATATGTAGAAAAATCACGTAATATCCCCCCCCCCTATTCCGGGGAAGCACGTCTAGGTGGATGGATGTCGTTGGGCTTAACTTATGATGAGCGCGCCATCGCAACCGTGAGGTGAGGAGGAAGAAATGGGGAACGTACTGAGGGTTGTCATGGTTACCAACCTGCTTGGGGTGTTGGGGATGGGGTAGTGGCTGCTTCATGATCGTCATCTGCAATAGAGGCGTCATAGACAAATAGACCCACCTATCAAAAAGCTCCGAGTCCATCATTGGCAGGGCAACAAGACACAAGACTCACATGCGAGACAGGACTATGAATGGATCATTGTGACATGCAGCTCTTGGAATGAGACCAGGATGTCAACTGAACAGTTTGGCTTGTGTCATATGAAGACATAGCTACCTGTGACTGAGGGATGAGGAAATGTGCATGAAAGTATCCATGTGCTCAAGCTGCAGACAAAAGCACACTTGCAATGCGGTGTGCGCGTATCATGACAGGAAGAAGCAACATAGATGAAAAGATTAAAACCTTGTGTAACTTAAAAGAACGCGAAGCTGTATTTCTCTGCTTCTACACGATGAAAATCAAAACATCTGAAGACAGCTGACTTTGTCGTTCCTATAGAGTGTCAGCATGTTTCTGCAGCCCTGTTGTTACAGTCATGGTTCTGGATCGCTTACTCACCTTGCACACAAATAGCATCCCGTGCCCTTTCAGGATTTAATCCATACTACATCAATAAATACGTCTATATTAGTCTTTAATGTGAAATGTACAATTACTGTGTCAGTGCCGCATGATGTTTGATTTTTTTTTTTCTTTCTTCGAAGTTTACATGCTGTTAAAACCAAGTTGGGACGGAAGCATCGTTTTAAAAGCAAATTACAAATCAATGCACGGCTCCAGTCAGTGAGAGCGAAGTCCATTGCATTCTTAGCAGGAAATAAAGGTCATCTAGCTTCTGCTGCAAGAAAAGCCAAGTTTTAGATATGCAAGATGTAAAAGAAGCTGCTGAGCCTTGTATTGTGCAAGTGAAGGAACTAGTGAGACGTTCGGGGCTTCTTTCAGTCGTAACTGATTTGTCTGAGGGGTAAAAACATGCACCTAAACAAGGAGAGACGTTGGACTGATTTGTATTTAAGAGGAATACTTACCAAGTTGTGGGGGAGAGCAAGGCACCGGCTCCCTTTACAGCCGAGTTAGCGGCCTCTGCTTGCTCTGTCACCCCAACCCCACCAGGCTGCGGTTGGTTTGAGCCGTTCTCAGTGGGACTCTGCTCCTGAGCCTCCACAGCCTGTAACGGCTCAGGCTCTGGGGGCTCTGGCATCTTCCCAACAGTCTCTACTGGCTCTGCATCTTCCCAACAGTCTCTACTGGCTCTGGCATCTTCCCAACAGTCTCTACTGGCTCTGGCATCTTCCCAACAGTCTCTACTGGCTCTGGCATCTTCCCAACAGTCTCTACTGGCTCTTGCATCTTCCCAACAGTCTCTACTGGCTCTGGCATCTTCCCAACAGTCTCTACTGGCTCTTGCACCTCTGCTACTGCCTCTGCTACCACCTCTGCTACCGCCTCTGTACAGCAGACAAAGCGCCGGGCTGGAGCAGCGGCAAGCATCGCGCACAAACACGGGCAAGACAATGCCTTGCGAGACAGTGCTTGCTCAAATGGTATAAATATGTAATGACCAGATCCAATCCTCCAGAGTGTAATTTTCACGTCCAAAATCAAGTCGTCAAATTGAACAAAATGATCGAATTAAACGTCCGAAATACTGTAAAGAAATGATTGAAGCTTAATCGAGGTATACCATGATGTCTGGAGCTGTGATTGGACATTTATCTGGTCATTTAATATCTATACTGTAAAGATATCAGAGAAGCAGGGATTCACTGACTCTCACAGAATTATTAAATATCCTTATTATACTATGTTCAGCATACGGAGGCTCGAAATTGACAAAAGTCTTTACAAAAGTCAGTATTAAGATACTATATGTAAATATATCAATAAGTAAAATAATAAGCAAATAGTTGAAATTTGAAATTTATACTTTTACTTAAATGTCCTCAGTTGGGTAAAAAATGCAGAATAACTTTTAAATCAATAGATAATATAAAGGAGTCAGTGAAAGTAAAATACAAAAATGTATTTCTTTCACTGTAATTAACTACTGTGCAAAACCCAAATACATTTCATCTTTTATCACAGAAGACAAAGAAATCTTATATTTAAAAGATTCAAATTCAAATTAAGTTCTGAGTTTCATCAAGAAAACCAATTCATATTTAAGTCAAATGCTCAAATGAGAGAATTCTTTGTGTATTTTAGACTGAAATAATTCATCCCATATCAAAAAAGGCCATTAACTTCCTTTCAGTTCAGTAACTGATTGATTCACTACAGATCTTTTACTAGTTTCCACTTTTCTCCGTCCACAGAGTCAGTCAAACCCAACTTCTCTGATCCCTTCACTTCAAACCTCCAGTGTCATGACTCAGTTTGTCAAAGTCGTGCAAATACAACAGCAGCCACAGCACCGGTTAGTGACAGCACCACGACCCAAGGGAAAGTGCATGTGGAGCAGTGCGGGTATGTGGACATGTGCACAGTCAGTGTGTGTGGGGTGTGGGGGGTGGGGGGTGGGGGGGGGCCTCACTTACAGCTAACCTAAGTAACTTTTTGCGTGAACATATCGAACAATCATACCTTCACAAGAAAAGTGCAGTGTCAGGCCTCTCGGAGTGAATTGAGTGACAAAGGAAAACAGTGATGGCACACACCAAACAAACACGTGATGTGAGAGCGATGTGCACAGAGTGAAACAGCAGAGTGAAGGAGGTGGGGGGGGGGGGGGGGGGGCTGGCGTCCATCAGGGTTACCCACCTGGCGGGGGGGGAGAAACCTCCAGGGAAATCTCAGGTAGCGGCATCGGAGCGCCGTTACTTTCTGGGGCAACACTTTCTGAGCGTGTGACAAATATAATGGTGGATGGAGCAGCTGCTTTAATGAGCACAAAGCTTCAGCATCTGCTTCTCTCAAGTCTCAGAGACACACACACACACACACACACACACACACACACACACACACACACACACACACGTAGAAACACACAAACGTGGAGTAACACATTCATCCACCCACCTGACCGCATGTCGCCATTCACACTTTCTCACAGTACTTTTTTCCGGACCATCCTCACAGTCGATATGTACACATGACCCACACAGGAAATATAGATATAGATTACAATTATATTGTATCATCAACTATATTCCTGCTTCTTAATACTTATTAGGTTTGATTAGAGGTTTGTAAAATCATTATAGTTAATATGCTCCTTAAAAAACTAATTCTATCAAGACTGAAGGCTGGATCACAGCATTCTGTCAAGGTGTTGTAACTGTTAATGCTTTGTCAGGTAGTATTCTATGTTATATATTATTTTATTGATTGCACTACACATACTTTATATTATATACATATAAAACTCCTAATTACATGTGTTATGAGCAGTGTTGGGCAGATACACACTACGAGAATACGTGCAATATGTAACTTCGGCCACTAGGGGTCAATCAGTCAAAACACTATACCTATAAGGTAATGTAGTAAAGTTTAACTTAGTTTACGCAGCAAACGGCAATGAATAATCGTGATCCTTTACGTGTGACCTATACAAACAGTTTTAGTTGGACCCTAAAAAGCTGAGCTCCCCCTCCACCCCGACCACGATGGAGCCTCAAGATGCTGCAGCTACAAGGTCAAAGTCTAGCGCCGGCAAAAGGCCAGTCGCATGCCAGCACCTTGCTCACACGGGAAGGCGGGGGGGGGCGTCAGCTGAATCAACAGAGAGGGATCAGCTGGCTGGCGAGAGGAATGTCAGAGACGCTGACAGCTCGGCCGTCGCCACAGATCACTCAGCGGCAGCACATCCGCATCGCCGACCATCGGCCGCACATTTACACTCCTGTGCGGCTGTGTTTGCACATTCACGCCAAATTGTGATTGTTGTGTTGCAAGTGATGAGGTGTTTAGTTTAGGTTTGTGCTTATGCACCTTAGTGCAGATAAGGGGTTGAGGTTTGAGGAGCGCTCTTTGAGTCGGGTGTTCTCTGCTGAAGCTGCACGACTCGACTTGTCCCCCCCCAGTGTTTTCAGGCAAAATATATATGATTCTTATGTCGGCTCAACTGCAAACAGTGCACAGCTATAATCTGCTTGACTGTGAGTTGACGGGGGGGGGATTAGAGGAGTACTGCCGTCCACTCACCTTCTGGCTGGCCGTTTGGCATCTCATCTAAAGAAAGAAAAAAACCAGTGTCAAACAGGAAATCAAGATCTGGTGTCGTATGGCTCCAGAACAATCCACTCAAATCACTCCCTCCATTTGTGACTCACTTCATCGATCAACCTTCTTTAAGCCTTATCGTCTTTTTTGTTTGTTAGACTGGCTTCTCAAGCGTAGGCACCACGTAGTCTTAACTGATTATGACGGAGGCCCCATGATGCGCCATGTGTTTGCCCTCTGCCTCGTCTAGACCTATGAAGCTAATGATGGGGGGGGGGGGGCGGGCACCAATAGAAACATGTTAAGATGCGACGATCAAAACCGTGTAACCGGACTCGGTGCTGGGCCTCAGCCGATCAAAGCTTCCATACAGCCCCTGGCATCCAATGACGTGGGTTAAAACGTTAACCTCTTTTGTTATTAGTGGGTTAATGGAACATGGAGCAACCAGAGGTTGTCTAGGACACATGGGAGATTCAGACAAGTCATACAACATCAGCATCATGGAGCAGCAGATGCATTGATTGTCCTTGCTCAGCTCAGTTTGGATTCTTGGTAGTGGGGATTTAGAGTTGAGGGACAGAGCCTTGGACCCGGCACGTGTTGGTGCTGTAGCTGACATGGATCCCTCAAAAAGACTAGAGCAGCGGAAGAATTTCAACTCTCCGCCCATCCTGAAATGTTTTGTTTCCAAAGCTGTAGGAGCATGCTGATGATGAAGACAGTATGATTCCGTTTTAAGAAAGGATTAGTCATCATCAGCCGCGTCCATTGCTTCTGCTCATCGTGATTCTTCCTCCATCACATCGAATAAAAGTACACAATGGTGCAGCAGTAATAAGAGCGCAAACACAATTACTGTGGGGAGTAATTGTGATTTATAAATCTTTTAATACCTTTAATATTGTGTGTGACATATATTAGGCCTGACCACAAGTGTGTGTCACAACTTTCTGACCTGAGAGAGGCCTAATGCTCGAGTTCGTCCTGATTACCTCTCTGCTCAGGTTCAAGGACCTGGAAGACTTCTGATGAAAGTGAAGTCACCGTCAGAAGGACTAGTGAAGATGTCACTTGTTCCACACAACAGGTGCAGCAAAGGTCAGTCTACAGACAGAGACCTGAGAAGAGGTCACATCATCGTCAAAGGAAGTCGAATTAAATGTTATCATCGTTGACTGGAGGCAAACAGTGTGTCACATGCCTATGGTGCATGTATGTATTTATGCACAGTCTCATGTTGTGTGCTGACACTGAGTCAAGTCATCCAGAATTCAGTGCATCGATCAGTTATTAATTTGGAGTTTTGCAGGATACACAGAGAACGTACGTTGGACAGGGATTTAGGAGCAGTTGCACTTCAGCATTTTTAATGAAAGGGAGAAATCAATAAATAAATATGTTGGTGTTTGATTGCACATGAATAGTTAATAGCGTCTATAACATCAATACTCCACCACAGTTTTTCTCTCTCTTCATGTATTTGATGACTGACTATGAACATCTTTTTACGCAACCAGTACTCGAGACCGAGACCCTTCTTTAGCGCCTTTGAATGGAAACTCCTTCCTTCCCTTCGATAAGACTTGGCCAGTCTATGAATACTGCCGCCCTAACTCCTTGTATGTCCGAGCACTACGCACCATTGTTACCATCCACTTTCTCCCGTCGCTCCGTTGCTCCTGATATCCCTCCATTTGTGATGATTCCCTCTCAGCATTCCTTTGTCAAAATTAGCCGCGCTCCCACCTCACTTCTAAACAATGTGTCGCTGGCCACTGGGCCACAATCCTGGAGGGTCACATCATGGGGCCGAGGAATGAGCCCCGCTCGCTCTCTGTCTCAACGCCGCTGAGATAATGAGAGTGGAGAAAGGTTTTGTTTTACCTCTGAGGACTCCCAGTGCAGCTGACAGGGCTGCAGGTATTTTCAGCTGTTGCCCCGTGCTGGCCTGCAGACAGAAGGGCTCACACAGGCTCCGGCAGGGGCCAAACTGCCGGCAGGGGCCAAACTGCCGGCAGCTTCATTTGTCCTAATATAGACCGTTATTACTCTATTAATGATGAGCTTAAATTAATGATGTGGATGCTCTCATTCTGTTCACTCCTTGTTTATTTTTTTTATTCTGCTTTGAAAGGGATTACAAACGGGGGGGAACTTGCATGACCCTGTTTGCAGGATGAGAGCTGCGCCGGGGCGGCAATTAGCTGCTGACAGGCCTTTCCCCTTGTGTTTTACCACAGGTCTGATTTATGAGGAGGTATTCAGTAACACAAAGCAACAATGCCAGACGACAAAACCCGGGGAGAGTGAAGGGCCATAGTGACAGTAAATCTCATGACGTGAAGACAACGGGCTTCACCGCAAACGAAACCCAAAACTTAGCAGCAGCGAGGGTAGTCCTGGGAGGCCCCCGGGGGACCGGGTCGGACGTTTGACGAGTGACGTCTGAGTGATCCGCCCTTAACGGAGGGGGGGCAGGGAGGTGTCTGTTTTGGCGTGTGGCACAGGAGAGGACGAGGGTTTAGTGGCAGCGGAGGGAGATGGCAGGGAACAAGGGATGGGGATTAAAAGCGCACTCATTCTGAACTATTCCAGGGACAAGAATCCCGGTCCCAAGAGATCCACGGGGGGGTGGGGGGGGGGACTCAGCCAGTCCGTCATCTCTGGTTCAGACTTTTTAAAGGCTGGAGAGTGGGGCGTCTAAAACAACAGCGCTGGCTTCCTCCTCCTCAGCTGTTCAGACTCATTTAAAGAACAATACTTTTTTCTACCCTCATTTATCTGCTGCTCTGCGGCTATTTGTGGGTCGTGTTTGCGGTAGACAGGAATCTGCTGCCTCTATTTCTCCACTGCTTTGTCTCTGAGGGGATCAGGGATCAACGTGGGGGCATCTGTACTGTACACTGTCGACCGCACAGAGCTACATAATGATGGACTGGTTTCTGACTCTGATATTTGGATTTGGGGAGCTTGCAGTTAGCCAATCTGCATCAATGCCAATGAAAGACCCCGTCTCAAAAGGGAGGCGAGAGTCCACTCTGTCAAGGTTTTATTTATTTAAAAAACCCAATATTACAAATCACAAATTTCCCCTACTGGCCTCTTGACCTTTAACCTTTGTTAGGGCGAAGAAAATACTCCACAAAAGCTATTTTGAGACGTACAAAGGACGGATCTTGTTAGCATCTACAGTTTGTACATGTCAAGCCTGACATGTGAGGAGGTCTGAGGTCCATGTAAGGATGACAGGTTTATTAAAAACTTGTATCAGCTCTCAACAGGAAGGCTTCCAAGACCCAAACAAAATGTTCAGTTTCCTCTACATGGGCATGTCTGGCTCATCGGGCAGGACCCCCCCCCCCCCCCCCTCAAAGAGCGCGGCTAGCGGGGGGGGGGGGGGGGGTAACACCATATCGTAATGACAGACGAGAGCAGATTAACAGGGAATGTTGATGGACACGATTGTGCAGATGAATGGCGTTATGGTGTGGAGGACGGGGATGGGTGAAGATGATGTGTGCGGTTAAATATGGACCTGAATTGTGGGTGGAGGGCAAGTCTGAGGGGGTCTGAACTCTTCTTTCCCTCCAGTCGTCAGAGAGACAAACACAGTCAAGCTAGCGTTTCTCCTCCTGAGGCCCGACCCTCGCTCAGTTCACCCCAATTGCATCATCCTTCGCGGGTTCGCGTCTGGCTCGGCACTCGACAACATTCCTCCGCTGAGCTTCATCGTTGCGTCTTTTCTGCAGCAGGCATCACCCAGGACCATCCGACGCGCCCGACCCCTCAGCAACAATAGTATCTGTTCATAAACCTCAAATCTTCTCCCGCAGGCATCAGTAATACAACACCACTGTCAAAGTCACTTTGAGGATTCGTGTGAACGAGCTGGCGGGTGATGGAGCTCCCCTGCAGCTAATATCAACTGTCGGCTCCTCTCAATTAGGGACAATTAAAAACAGAAAATCGCTTCAACTCACTGAAGGAGTCGTACAATCAGATAAAACATGCTAGAGGCATCATGCTGACTCCATCCTCACTCTCCACACTCCTACCTTTCTTTGTGGGCTCTGGCATCTTGAGCCGTGTCCCAAGAAAAGCGTTGAGGAGTCAAAAAAGGTGCAGGCGGGTAGAAACCTTCAGTGAGGCGAGTCTCCGTGGAAGGAGAGACGGCGAGGATGATGGTGATGATGAGACGGTGGAAGACAAAAAACCTCTGGGACCCCTCGGACCACAGTGATGGGAGATGAGAAGGGCACAGGGATACGGCTTGGAAATCTCAGTGGGGGAGGAGAGAGCACGAGGGACACATACAGGGGGGACAGGCGCTCAGGCCTTATATAGAGAGGGGGTACGCTCCTCCTCTCTGTAATTGAAAGTGGAGATCTGCAGCATCACTGTCCCCTACCACTGGCTCCTGTGCCAGCTTTTAACTTTAACACACTTTGGTTTTAAAATTACTTTGTGATTTTTAATTAAAGGTTAAAGTAATATTGTCATTTTTGCCTTTTGCGGCAAATGAAAAAAGCAAGAGTACAATAGCCAGTTTATACAACCTGAATTCACCTCTCTGCCGTGGGCACTGTGCCATCGCAGTGGCACAGTGCCCACAGAACTTTTGCCGCAACACAACATCATTTGCATGGAAGCACACTAACGCAAAGACAACTTTACTGTACCAGATTGTTATACATGGCTGTGCGGTATTTTTACCATCTGATAGACCGTCAAATAAAAAGATCTATTTCCTGAACCACAGCTGTTTTAATCTCATCAGCAGCTAACGCAGATGCAAATCTTTAATCAAGAACATATAGAATAAAGTCAATAACTTCCCCCGAAGGCACTTCACTATGCGAATGTTTCTCAAACATAAGCAAATGATGTATTGAGGGACTATTTGTGGCTGCAGATTTAGTGTCCTGGCGAGTATTTAAAGCTTCTGCAGGATAGTGTGTGTGGGATCGACTCGAAATAAACTACAGTCCCTGTGTTCGTCCCGCTACTGAGTACAACTAGAAACTATTATTCGGTATCGTCATGGCGACCTATTCTTTGTGACTTGTGGTATTATTTCCAGGCTGGATGGGGCTCCAGATGGGACTCTTTATTATTATTATTATTATTATTATTATTATTATTATTATTATACAGAAGCAGGTGATGAGGGAGGAGACTGGGAAATCAGCTGGTGGGATATAAAGGGAAAAGGTGTCGTCATGGTCACAGGTCGGACTGACTGATGTCATATTCTCCGACAATCCCCGCGCTGCCCTCAGATGATGTTCAACATGTCTGGAGCATCTTTGGATTTCTTTTATAAGAGAAAAGTTTGAGATGACACGAGTGCAGCAATGGCAGATGCCAGATAGCAGCTTAATCCGGGAGGAGGGCTGTCCAAGAACAGCAGAGCTTTCCGACTTGGCAAAGAAATACTGGGGAGATGCCTGGGCGGCGGCCGTTTGGCCTATACTTAGAAGCCGTCATAAACCTTGAACTTGACGTGTGTATCTGACATGAAAAGAGGGTTTTATTGTGAATTATGTCGTCCAAGTGGTACTTTGGGCCTAATTAATCTTTTAACACATCCAGCTCGAGCGACAAAGCAAGAGCGTCCCCTGTTAAGGTCGTGGGGATTAACCAGAGGCTGAGAGCTGCTGCATTTACAAGCAACAAGACCGGTGTGTTTTTGAGAAAGCCTGGTAGGGGTCCTTTTCTCCTGATTTGTATAGTCAGACAAGGAGTTTAGTTTTATTTTTATTTAAATTCCAGTCGACTCAATCCGGGGGCCGCATCCTTTGAGGCTGTAATTTGAAGACTGGTTGTGTCAAAGCAGCGTGACCCGACCGTCCCGTTTCGAAGGCTCCTTCGAATGAGGCAGACGAACGCATCCTTCCATCCCTGAGAAACAAAGGGTGGCTCCTCTGAGTGCCTGCATGGATAAAAATAAAATCAAGGAGGGCTTTGTAGTCTATGTACATTCTTATTCAAGTAAGCAAACAACTCAGATTAAATCAGTGAGGGCTTTTCGTTAGAAGTGCGTTTTGAGGACGGACTCTCACGATGGCACTGACTCCGCTCGCCTAATTTCCAATACCCCAACCACTGAAGAATGTTAATGGTCTCGACGTGGAGGAGAACTCGAAACATGCACAATTAATTCTTCAGACAAGCCATCGGGACCGTCGAGGCGAGGCACAGCTCTATTTCCAGTCCATACTGTCTGTGAGCGGGAATGCAGCCTTTTATTTATTTTTTTAACTGACGTCAGAAACGTCTCATCAGCTGAATCTCCAAAATAAAATCTATACTGCAGCGTGATGCATGTGGTGCTAAGTGGAAGCTTTTAATCAAGAGCACACTCTCTCCTTAAAAAGCCTGTTTTCATCCCTCGGTTGGAACTATGTGGCCTTTCTCTGTAACCAGACCCCTGTGGCCGGAGTTAGCCCATTTATAACTTAGAGTGGGCTCCAGCAGTAAATACTGGGCTTAGGGAAGCATCATGTGGGTCCACTACAAAGAGCGCAAAACCATTTGGTATTGGAGAGTTCACATCACAGAGGCGGTTTAACCATGAGGTCACGGAGGGGGGGGGGGGGGGATACAGCCAAGGCCGTGAGATGGACGACACTGACACCCTCTGGTTTCCAACAGCCGTCAAACATGACAGAGGAGGACACACATGGTCATTGGGACTCTTCTCTCTCAGGGGGAGGATGAAGTATTGCTGTTACGGTTAAATATAAAATGCAAAGTTTAATACTGCTCAGGAAAACGTGTACCAGTCTATCTTCTATCTATCTATCTATCTATCTATCTATCTATCTATCTATCTATCTATCTATCTATAGACAACACAGCAGATTTTCTGAGGGTTTTATTATATTTTTCACCAAACTCTTGAATTCACCAACTTTAAACCGTGACAGTAAAGTAAAACATCTTTTCTTTTCTTTATTTCATTTTATTTATTTATTTACAGAAACTGTGAGGAAAACAGAGCAATGTAGATGAAAAGTTGTTTGAAATCAAAGTTTAGAAAGACATATAACAAAGAGGCACATTTAGAGTTTTATACGAGATGATCCGAGCGATACACAATCGTGTGTACATCACACATCTCCTCGGCGACACCTCTGCAGTAACGTCAGGGTGTCCAGGCTGAACTGGTAGGTGAGCTTCTTCTTCACCTTGAAGATCTCTCCGGACCGGGCGTAGTTCCTGAGGGCCCGGGACATCTTCTGGTACGTCATGGGCCTCTTGTTGCCCTTCCTCTGGCCCCACAGCACCGCTACCTGGTCCTTGTTCTTGGAGGAGAACCGGAAGACGCCGGCAGCCGCTGGCACCCAGCACACGCAGTGGGCCATGCTGGGATCCTCCAGCATCTCGAAGAGAAAGTGAAAGAGTCTGATCTTCTTACCTGCAGCCATCAGGAAGTGGGATTTAGGGAATATCACAGCTGCTGGGCCACACACCACACCACACCAGTTAGTGCGGCTTACAGTTAATCATTTCCTTAAATACAGCAATTCCCCGAAAATCTCTTCACTGGCGGGATGCCCTTTAGTGGAGACACAGCTGTAAACACTGCGGTTATCTGATAGGTATGTAAAAACAGCTACGGAGCTAAGCCATGCACAGCTCCATTGTTATTTTTCAGTAAAGGGAAGGTCTCTTATTTGCTCTCTTGGTCTTGTTTCCCTCAGGCTGCAAGCAGCCGGGGTAATAACAGTATCTATGACCAGAAAAAGCAGAACTCACCACTCCCTGCTGCTGTGGCCGGGCGTTTGGTTGTTTGTCTTGTCGATGCACAGTTTGGCAGTGACCCACCCTCAGGTGGTGCCGCCGCTGCCGTGTTTTGGCCGAGGGCTGGAGGGGCGTCGCGTGCCAGGAACGGCTGAGGTGTAGGTTTGGTGATCTTTGATGGAGGAAATAAACGGGGAAAACTAGACTGTCACTGAATAGAGCTCGTAGCTCCGCCAAAGCCCAACAGAAAAAAAGAGTTGCCCAAATTAGACAAGCAGCAGCAACAACCAAATAATAATTAGTCAAAAATACACACAAAAAGAATAAAAGAATAAGTAAATCATAAAAAAGAGGAATAATGGTAATTGAAGCATAGATAAAGAGAAACATAACCTATGTAATATACATAATAACACAGTTCTGTTGCAACCCCCACTCATTTAGGTGGTTTTACATCTTTAAGGTCACAGTTTATCATTTTCTTTGACAACCAGTCCCCTCAAAAGGTCAGACGGGAATAAACAACATCACATTTCAATGCTCACAGGCGGGTCACAGGACGTCCACAGCTGCTCATACGATGCTTCATCCACAGGTGCACTTCTCTCCTCCGCAGCCTCACTGTGGTGCAGCACCTTGTCCTCTGGAAGAAGCACAACATAACTCAAAGACTCTTGAAGAATCAAAAATGTAAACTTTGGATGTTTTCTTCTTACCATTTTCTGCAGAGTTCTGTCTGTAGTACTCCTCCAGGAACTCTAAGATCACCTCCAAATCAGACTGAGCGTCCTGCAAAGAATTCTGATAGAGATAAGTCATCACAATTCATCTTTGATCAATGCATGAATTGCTGCTGATGCTGACGTCCTGATCTTTACCATCACAGATGAGGTTTAGCTGAACGCGGCAGAGTCCTGACAGTTTGGGAGAATTTCAGAAAACTGACTATGAGGCGCTCAAGGACCCGGCCTCTTATTATACCCCCCCACAGGAGCGGTGCCTTTCTGCATAACCACCAGACGCTCTCTACCCTGGGCTCACAGGAACAATGACCAACCATCCCACACAGCCCCGGCACCAGCACCAGTCAACCCATCAACAAAGCCTCCCAGCACTGACCACATCCTCCCCGCTGCAGCAGATAAGACCCGGCCTGGAGGCAGCCGCTGCACAAAACGCTCTTTTCAGGAAAAACACACTTGCTGCCATATTTTTCCTCTCAGGATGTGTGTCTTAATTTCGTGTTTTGCAGCGCGTCTGTTGTAATATTTCACCCGAATGGAGAAAGTGCCAAACCTTTCACCACAGTCGTTGTGTTTTTCAGTGTGTTTTTGGGGACAAAAGCCCGATTGAAATGAGTTTTTCGTCAAGTCAGTAAAATCAAGCACATGTGAGAAAACACAGATTGATTTATTGATCATATTGAAATAGTCCAACAAATTGTGAAAAAAAAGGAAAGTTGATCTCATTACATTATAAATACAACAAGTATAAAATCTTTATCAAGAAAATCATAAATATATACATGTCATTCAACACAATACTTATTACTAGATGCTGCTGTAACAACAGGAACCGTAAGTAAATTATATTACATGTAAATCATTATTATGATCAACTGCAATCATTAATACATTTTGAACATTTTGGAAATGTATGGAAACGGCCTTGATTCAAAAATATATGTTAAATTAAATACATCTATGAAATGATTTGTATTTATTATATTGTAAGTGGTCCTGACTGTGTAAAAAAAAATGACTGAAAATTGAAATTTGTCTCAATGCTGAAGCTGAAGGGTTTTCAAAAATGTCATATCCTTCAGAAAGACAATATTATATAAAAATAAACCTTGAATATAGTTAACATCATGTAGCATCAGCTACATGTGAAAAGGTTCGTAAGGTATCTTACAGTTTGGTAATTTGAAGGTTGGGCCTTTTCGCAGGTATTTACTTCTCTGAGATCTAATCTAGCTTTTTTTTATTGATTTTTTAAATAAAGCATCCTCCTCCTCCTCCTCCTCCTCCTCCTCCTCCTCCTCCTCAGAGTTTGGTTGTGCTGTGTGAGGTGAAGCTGGCGGCCAGATCGTAGTCCTCCTGCAGCTGGTAGTGGCTGTACCAGCTGTGCCAGTCCACCGCCGACGGGCTGTAGTAGCTCTGTTCGCCCGGGCTCGGCTGCTGCTGGCCGTGGGCCTCCTCCTGTGCAGGGTGACAGGCCAGCCGCCCCTGAGTGGAGCCCAGCTTGTGCAGGATGTCCGGGTTGAACTGGTAAGTGAGCTTGCGGCGCACTTTGATGATCTCACCCGTGCGGCTGTAGTTTCTCAGAGCTCGGGCCATCTTCTGGTAGGTCATGGTCTTCCGGTTGCCCTTCCGCTGGCCCCAGCACTCGGCCAGCTTCTCCTTGTTCTTGGAGATGAAGTGGAAAGTGCCGCTGCCGCTGTCCGTCCACTGGATGGAGTCGCCCATGTTGGGGTCGTTCAGGGCTTCATGGAGGTATTCATAAAGTCTGAGCTTCTTACGACCTGAGGAGATGGAAATGGTCTAATTTTACTCTTGAGGAAATAAGAAAAGTTACAATAAACGTGTCAGTAAATTGCTGAGACTCACCTTTCCTCTGTGGTGGTACGATGGAGTAGAACTGAGGGGATTCGGTTGGTATGGAGTGACCCAGCGAGACGTCGGGGATGACCTGAGGCCAGGACTGCTGCTGGGAGACAAAGCAGTCAAGTAAAACCTCTGAATATTTGTGCGTCCACTCATAGTTTTTTCCTTCCTGTTGTGTGAGCACGACTTACGGCTGTGTCGCTCCAGTCGTAGACGGGAGCCGGTGCGTCGGGCGGGTGTGTGACCACGCAGCAGGAGATGTGACACTGAGTGCCCAGGGTCTCGTAATGTGGATACTCTGAAAAGAGGAAAATGTCATAAATTAAAACGTTGGCACAAATCAAATATAAATCAATGAATCAAAAAGAGGGAAAACTGTAGGTTTTTAAACACAAAATTCTGCACAGAAAATCGATAAATATAATAAATTGTAGAATAAAAGATATATTTTTCTATTGCCATGTATTTTAGCAGTAGTTTTTTTTTGCTGTACCTGAATCGTAGTATGAATTATTCGAATGCTGCTGAATCACGTCGATTGCATCCTGGAAGTGTTGGTTGATGTCGCTGTCCAAGGACGTCTGGAAACACACAAAAACCCATGAAGCAATAACACAATAAAAATGAATATATGAACTTGTAAAGGACAAAAGTTCAAAATCATATTGTCCTCTGAATATCTGAGGTTAAAAACCATCAGCCTAACAACTCACCATCTTATACGTCGGAGTATTTCCTTCCGTCGAGGCCATAGTGCGAGTGCAGCTCTGCAGCTTTGGCACGGCTACATATATGTGCCCCAGACCTCCAGTACCTGTTTACCAGTCACCCAGGTGAGCAGGTTGAGAGGCTGGTCAATTTAAATATGTTAACGTCACCGAGCGATGCAGCCGAACACTTCTTCTTTTTTGGGAAGGACAGATATGATCTGACTCCCGAGCATCATCTCTCACAGCGGAGATTACAATCTACAAACAACAAGCACTTCTTTTATTGTGCACTCGAACCAGGAATACCACCAATTTTCTCCCTGACCGGGGAATTTGCATAGCAGGCGAGATACAGTATGTATCTAACACACGTGCACGATGAGTGATCTTCAGTTATGCACCGTCCTGTAAGTTCACATATAAGACCAATAGAGTTTCTGTGAATTCCCCTCAGTGGCCCCTTTGTTTTCTGGCAATAAACATCAAATGTAGAGAAAAATATTTGCACGACATGAGCCTGAGCTCCTATTGGACACAAACAATGGGTAACGGGTAACCCATAAATCTAATATCTATATAAATATTAACGTTTATTGAGGTAGCACCATAAACAGATGAAGAATTGAAGGCAAATTTGAAGATCACACAGCAATAAAAGAAAACTTTATATTAAATCCGTTGACTTTAATTCCTTTTTTTAATGCTTTTTGGTCTTTCAATTAAAATACGTGTCAAGTTCATTTATTCATTTGTGAATATTTTGGAAGGTAATTGAATATTATAATTAATTTCTTCCATTAAATTGCACAACATTTGAAAAAACTAAGTTAAAACTACTAACATATTGGATACAAACTAAAAACCATTTAACACATCTGCATTCTTCATAAACCTCTTCAATAAAACTGATCCTCTACCTTCTTTTAAAATGATTTTTTATCATTTCATTTAATGTTTATTTCAATATAATCACAATATTTTATAAACCTAATGTTTAATCTGGGTTTTTGTTTTCATTTCATTGCCTTAATGAAGTTCTTCTTACAACAGGGTCACGCAATCATTATCAAATCTCTCCATCTTAAATGCGATTAATGACTATTTGCATTTTCAATTGGCCGCGCTGAGCTCCTGATAAATGTCCTTGTAAAGGTTAATGGTTAATACTGTTAAACGCAGCCTTTGTGTTTGTCCCTCCCCCCCCCATTAAAATAAACAGAGGCTTTTTTGAGAAGTGCAGTTTTAAATATCAACTGACTTGCTCCTGAAGTTCCCCTTTCAGTCCCGTTAAAGAGCGGCGGCCGCGGTCAGGCCCTGGATCCTGAGCTGGAAACCTCGTGGAGACTCAGAAAGTGGAGATGCACAGATTATATCAAACACATCACACTCGTCACGTGACAGCGTTTCTCAGACCACTTGGTTTTGATGTGATTTGATTTGGGCCGTTTGAAATTTCACTCGTTTTAAAATTGGTTTTTCTTGCTTTTTTAGCTTTAAAGCAAAGGGGAGAAAAAACAGTGAAGAAAACAAACAGCCGTCATAGTAAATTACCTGCATGTGTGAGTATGTGGGCAAGCATGCAAATGTGTGTGTGTGTGTGTGTGTGTGTGTGTGTGTGTGTGTGTGTGTGTTTCCTGCCTGTGCAGCACGCTGATAAAAACAAAGAACCACAAACCTGGTGCTTTTCTCTCTCTCTCTCTCTCTCTCCACTCAGGGGGACATTTCCTAAATGAAAGATGGCAGCGTGGTGGTGTGGTGCTGCAGCTGAGGCCCACCGCTGCTCCAACAAAGTTGTTTCCAGTAGTTGTAGTGGTTTTTATAAAGAATTAGATAAGGAATCATAAAAGCATAAAACTTTACGGATTGACTGTTCTGTTCCATAATCTTTTCCATCCTCTATTCTTTTCTATTCTTTTCTCTTAAGGTCTACTCGTTTTTATTTTTGCTCTATTATATTGTGTTCAGTTCCATTACATTATTTAATGTTGAATGTTCTATTATATTATGTTCTGTCATATTCTATTCTATTCAACTTCATTCTATTCTGCTTGATTCCACTCCGTCCTCTACTCTATTCTATTCTGTTGTGATCTATTCATTTTGTTCTACTCTAATTCATTGTGTTCTATTCTATTCTATTCTGTTCTACTTCAATATGCTGCATTCTATTCTTATATATTGTGTTTACTTCAATTAAATGGGTTCAGCTCATTTTGCTCTGTTCTATAATGTTTTCCTCGATTTTATTCAACTTTATTATCACACACTGGGAACATGTCTCTACTTCTCTCAGACGACATAAACTGTTTTACCTTTAAAAGATTGAAGACATCGAGAAAGTAATAAAACATTAATTTAATTAAATCCAGAGCAAGTCATGGAACTGTCTTTAACCTTCAAATCATTTATACCCCCTGCTGCTCATCTTGTCAAATCTCAGCCCCTCACACGTCTTCAGTTGCTGCGTTACTTCATTTCTTTCTGCGTTTTTTATTTCTGATATGTTTTAGACGTAACATTTATTACCGTAGATCATGTATGACAACTTCCTCATATATAGCTGTTATGCTTAAAGTCCTGGATTGTGTGGTTAACATAGTTTCCTCTTTCTTCTCCTTTTTGTGTCTATTGTCCTCGCGCAGATGAATGAAGCTGAATTGTCTGATTTGAATTGAATACGAAAAAGATATTCTCTTTGACACATTCGCTGACATTAATTTACTATTTGACACAATTAAAGGATCATTTCACCTCATTCTGACGTGAAATAACAACATTAAATCACCATTTGCTGTAGTATAATGCTTTTATGGCTGTTATCTGGATATTAAAATGATGAGGGTGACAGTGAATCACCAGTAAATGTGCGGTTAGGTTTGCTCAGGTGGGTGTGTTGAGCGTGAGGGAGTAGGTTGGGGGAAAAGACACACACACACACACACACACACACACACACACACACCACACACACACACACAGATGAATGTTTATCTGTGAAGGTGGTACAGTATATGTTCTGGTCTAATGCAGGCACACGCTGCAGCTTTATCTTTGCAAACAAAGAAGCACTTTCCTTCCCCTTCTCAATTCAATAGCTGCGTGCTTGTTGACACCGATGCGGGAACAGCCGCACAGTCGAGCCCATTGTTCTTCTTTATTTACTGTCACTAGATGAAAATCAAGAAGTGTCAAAGCCACTGTGTGTAATTCGTCTATCAGGCCGAGTGCTGTGTGACCGCAGGATTATCATCTTTATGGGTCGGCTCGTGCTCGTGTCCTGGTTGAGAGGATTGGAAAAACACCGATGGACACGGTTGGTCGAGTCGGTGTAGACTCTGTCTTTGTGCCACAGTTAACATGCTTTTATTTCCCTTTTAAGCATGTTTCCATAAACCACTTATTTAGCTTTTATATTCACAGCTAAACACTTTCTTCTTTCGCATTGTAAATAAAACGTCATGCATGTTTTTCTCCAGTTTGTCTCATTTGGCTCTTAAAGCTTCAAAAGTTACATCATATATAGTTTTCACGATTAACTTAGACCTATTCTCCCTTTCTTAGCAAAAGTGAGTTAATTAATTAATGTAAAAATGTATTTTCTGGTTTTCATGAAGGTTTTATCTGTTGTTTCTTGAAAAGAATATTCCAAAATATATGCAAATACTACCAGGACTACTGCTACTCTACTTCTTCTACTGCAACTACTACTACTAATAATTATAATAAAATAATGAAAGCAAAAGATTGTAGGCATGTGCCTAAAGAAATCCAACTTTTTATGCCTCATATTTTTTGTGCTTCTGGCCCTGAGGTTGACATTGGTCTCACTGTAATGATGCTGACTGACCAGTAGGTGACAGGACAGAGTATCAAACCAACAGTCAGCTGCAGTCCACTGTAAGAAGCAAAACTTATGTTCAACAAAACATCTTTTTCCTGTTTTTTTATTGATTCTCTTGATGCAGGGAGGTCAAAGGTCAGGGCTCACACCACGTGAGCAGGAAGTGGTTTCTTGCTCCACGGCACCGCGAGGCTGCGCTGGTGCTTCAGCTTCTGTTGAGACACTAGGATATCATCCCAGTGGCTGTTGGCGTAAACAGGCCGACTGCTGATTGGATTATCCCACGGCACAGCTGGATGACGCCGAGCTCAACTGGGGCGACATTTAAACCAGTTTCAGTTTGGCCACAATCACTGATTTTAATACCGCAACACTTTTTCATGGTTTTATCAGAGAATAATTCATGGATCTTGAAAAAATTAAAAGAGGAAATCAGGAATATTGATAATTACTGATTACTGGCCTGGTCCTGGGAAGAAAGCGTCACATTTTGTTGTGGATGCAGGAATTTCTCTTTACTTTCTTTAACTTTGACGAATAAATGATTTAGAACCCACATTCTTTATCTAAATTATTTATTTGTCAAAAAAAGGAAGTGGTCTGATCCCATAAAATGTAGGTAATAAGACAACTTCCTTTTTTATCTTTTATATTTCTACTATAAGAACCACACAATGTGATTGTTCACCGTTGTTGGGGTGGGGGTGAGATTCTAGTTTACTGAGTAAAATAAACTTATAGTCCAATTTAAATCTACCAATATCCTCCCAGTTAACTTGACACATGTCACTAACTTCTTCCTTCGTGTTGATTTCCGGTGACGTGACACAATCACACAAAGAAACATCCAAACAAACGTTTCAAGTTTCAGGATCCTTTAAAATTGCAGCTTGTACATGAATTTTTTTTACATTTTACAGGTTTAATTTCCTCTGAGAAAAAAAAAAAAGAACAGAAACAAAGGCCATGAGCTCTGATGTGAGCTGAGGTAGCACAAAATGAACCTGAAAAATCGAATGTGACTAATAATGACAATACAACGAGTGAAATCCAGAATTCAGAGAGTGAGGCGGAGTAATTGATCGTGAATATATTTTAAAAACAGAGCCTGTGGTGAAAGGGTGGGAGGTTTTATTTTCGGCAGTAGGCCACAGCTCCGTACGCCATGACTCCAACAACAGCCACTAAAGCAGCTCCTCCACACAGCAGCTCCGTGGAGCTCAGAGGTTTGGTCTCAGGAGCAGTGGCCTGTGGCTTCTCTGACGCTGCTTCTTTACTTGAATGTTCCTCCTCTTCCGAAAGAGGGATCTGTGAGAATTTGAGTTGCTGAAGATTTTCTACCGGGGGTCCTGCTGCCAGCGGAGAGAGGATAGACGGCGGGTGGAGCCCCTTAAGGGAAAGGAGTTCCTCAACTTCAGAGATTGTGGTGGAAGGGACCGGGGTGGTGGTCGCCGAGGGGGGATCGAGCCTGACGATAGGCAGAGGAGGCAGGGCCATCGGGGGAACCACCTGCCTGAACTCTGCGGGCTTCTTCTCCACACGAGGCTCCTCTGCTGACACCAGGAGCTCCTGAGATTCTGGAGCCTGGAGGTCCTGCTCCTCCTCCCTGAGCTCCCCCAGCTCCCTCTCCCCACCTAAAACACTCAACACACTCGTCTGCAGCTCCTCATCGTCCTCCTCCTCTTCCTCCGCTCTCCTTGCCCTCTCCTCCACCGCCTCCTCCAGCATCTCGACCTCCTCTCGCTCCAGGTGAACCATGTCGGAGTTGGAGGAGTGGTTCTCCTCTCCGGCCAGAGCCGCCCCGTCGTTGCTGTCGAGGCTCTTGGCGTCCTCGGCATCCATGTCGCCCATCGTGGACCAGGACTCTGCCAGCAGGCTCTCGCTCTGCCAGGGCCCAACGCTCTCTGGGTGGGTCGGAGGCAGAGCAGCGGGGCTGGGGCTCAAGGAGCTGGCCTCCTCACCTCCTCCATCCCCCCTGCTCCACTCGACTGGGGCCTTTCCCTCCAGAATGACAGCTGAACACTGCAGAGACAAAACAGATCCGTTTTAAATTCCCCCTCCTTTGAAAATCAAGTTCTAAACATGTTAATGACACATTTTGAGTGAAATAAAGAATCAAGACCATCGCTGAGTATGAAAAATGGATTCAGACGACCAGGCTTTGTGATGTCACAAACCTCAGAAACCAATCCTGTCCGCTTGTGGGTGGGGCCAAGTAGCTGGAAAAGGCTCTTTTGGTCAGACTACATTTTGCTCTGTTGGTCCGAGGCACCTTTCACACTTGTTGTTTTGTTTGGACTAAACTGAAAAGTCTGAAGCTCCAGACCAAACTCCCCTGAGTCCTGCAGTAGTGGAGAGTAACTTCATACATCTACAGGCTACTTGTAGTTTACTTGTAGTTTACCATCTTAGTTCTTCTGCTTTTGCTATGAGGGCAGTTCAGTATCTTGGGGAAGAGTGGGAATCGAACTGCCGACCTTCTGGTTGGAGGACAACAAGAATATTTCTTCACATGATGAAATGATATTGGGCGGCATGGCTACACGCTCTCCTGCTCATCAACTTTATTTTCTCACTGGGTTAGGGTTAGCGGTGACGTCAGTGACACTGTGACTGGAAAAAGTTGGTCAGGGGCCGCCGTGCAGTACAGTGGCCGTGACTATCTATATCCTCGACCTGCATATCTTACTATGTTTAGCCACTATATGCATCTCCATCTGTCGCCCACGAGTGGAAGCTATTTCAGAGATTTCACATGCGTGAGAATCCGGCCAACATAAAATGGAAGTGACTTATCATTCATTACATCTGAGACATCAAAATTACATCTGTCCGCCTTTGGTTCGGACCCAAATTTGTATTTTCGCTTAATTTCTAAAATAAAAAATCCCAATTTCTCAATAAACACAACGAATATCATAGTATAAATGGCTTTTTTAATAAATTCAGTTTGAATGTACCTAAGTTGACCCAAGAGACGTGTGACAAGAGTCAGCTTTGATTGCAGAAAGGATTGAACCCCCGCCCCCGTCGGCCCCAGAATAGATTTTCTCAACACTCGCTCGTCTCTCACTAATGTTGTATCAGACCCACAACATATGGTCTGTCTGTGTCTCCTCTGGTTTCACATCATGTCGCCTAACAAGAACAAATCCTTTGACAGGGGCTTGAGTATCCGTTACATTTACACTCGACCTTATTTGTAAGTCCATCCTACACATTAAGAGCTAATGCTGATTAATGTTGTCTCCTGTTTCAGTTTGTAACATTGCTCTGGAAAACAGAAAGATTAAACGCCAGGAATGAGCTTGTAAGAACTGCTGATGTTTGTTTCCACGTCTGAGAGAAATTCGATGAATGTAACCTGCAAAAAAAATGCAGGTTAAAAGTCTCCTCTAAATTTACATTCACACATGCACGCCTGTGTTTCTGCTGTGTTGCCTCACAGGGGGAAGTAAACTCGCTCCCTGACACTTGTGCAACAGTTTGGTACTTTTCGTTCCACTCAGCCTTTGGACTCTGAGACGACAACAGCTCGACACAATCACTAAAATCGTAATAATCTCTGAATTAGTCTTTAAATCAACTAAATCAGCTGATTCTTCACTTGGTGGAGTCGTTTATTCAACTGTGCAATCCTCATTTTCTAGCTGTACAATTTCAATAGCGTATATGTGCCACATTTATATATATATATATATATATAATTCATTTTATTCATATTTCCTTGTGTTTATATTGCATGCTCACTTATTTATTGCTTTTACAGAAGGTTTCTTATTTTTACTTTCCCCTTTGTTGCTGTAACACGCAAATTTCTCAATTTTGAGACTAATGAGGGGTTATTTTAAATGTAAATATAATTATATTTGATTCAATATTTCTTATGAATGTAAATATATAACCCCCACCCCCCATCTAAAGGGTTAGCTCCACCCTGAGTCTCCCAGACATCACCGATTTAATGACCCATTAGCTGCCATGTCATCCTTCTACAGAGACAATATGGCAGATTGCAGTGCCACCCTCGGGTAAAGTTGTCCACACAAACATTTAAAAGCTTTCACACACACACACACACACACACACACACACACACACACACACACACACACACACACACACACACACACACCACACACACACACGCTGTCTGGGTCCCTGTCTGCACACAAACCAATCAACCTCTTCTTCTCTGTGATCCTTCTGTATGTACTGGCCTACTTGAGTAATTGGATTGCCATTGATCGCATCCCAGAGATAACAGACTCATAGTGAACTGAATGATCAGTGTGATTTAGGCAACGCTTTCTGTGCTGCTGTGCGATGAAGACAATTTGATGTCAGACACCATGATTTACAAGAGGTCACCTTTCAATGTCAACGTGGGAAACCAAGACAAACCGGCTCCTCGCGTCTGTGTCTCTGCGCTGCAGAGTGAGATCTTTACCCTTCACCACATCAGTGACCCATAACGACCCCTCTAACCCTGACGTGTTTACATTTGATACACTCAGCGCACAAAGGCCTCGAAAGATCTAATCACAGTCTTGATTCTTGCAGCAAAGTGCAATCTTCCTCACTTTTCAGACCTCCCTGTGATTTCAAGCTTTAAAACTTTCTGCAATGTGAACAAAGAGGAATAGTAACGTCCCGGTGTACCTGTGTCCTCCTGGTGCTGTGCCGTGTGAGTCTTTAGATGACGAGCAGAGGCTGGAAATCAAAGTGAGATCCAGACACGAAGCCACGGAATAACAGAGAGGCAGACATGCACACTGGAGCTGGCACAGGAATGACAGGATGGACGAGCTGTTCTGTCGCTCTCTCTCTCTCTCTCTCTCTCTCTCTCCTCCCTCTCTCTCCTCTCTCTCTCTCCCTCCCTCTCTCTCTCCCCCCCCCCCCCCCACCCCATTTAAATCCATGACATAACAGTTGGCTGCAGAGGACACAGTTGTGACTTTGCTGTCAGTCCTCAGTGAGAATAAACATGACTAATGGAAGTAAACATTGAAAAATAAATGACAGTTTAACCGTGAAATCAGACTTTGACCTCTGTGCCCATCGCCTGAGGGGTCAACAGGGGTCAGTGGGTGAGCGCCTCGTTCAGGTCGGTCTTCTGAGTTCATTGTTTACGGCTCAAACAGCAGGTTAAACAGTGTGTGCCAGTGACACTCAGTGGAAAATGCATGTCAGACGGGGAGAGGGGCTATTTCTGAAGCTGAACTTTCCACCTTCTAGTTCCCTCTGCTGGCAAGAGGCATTACAAGACAGGGACCTGTGCCAGGAGGCTCCATGCGGTTCACTAACACAGTAGAACAACATATACACTCTCAGCTATTTTTAAGCCTTAAGTTAAGTTTGTCAATTCACTGTATAAAACACAGTCATAATAAAACACTTTCTTGTATATCATATAATAGAAATAATATAGAATAAAAATACGACATTGGACTTACGTTTCATGCCATTAACCATAAAAAGATTACATGCAAAATATATAATAATAACAACACATATGGAGCACTTTTCAACACAAACAAAGTACACAAGCAGGAAACAAATGGTTAAAATACAAAAGGAAGTACCTGAATAAAAACAATAATATCCACCCATGTAAATTAAAGAACATGCCTGTCATATATTATTATTATATCTATTAATCATAAGAAACGTGTTCATAAATAAATTTTTATGGAAAGTAAGATGGCAAATAATAAAAGATAATGCAACCTCAATTAAACCGGAACAAGATGATCATCTTAAGTAGTAATGTTGTGAATATTATATATATATATTATTATAAAATTTACTATAATTTAATAAATTAAATCGACGGTAAACCTTCAATAGAAATGTCAAATTAAATATATATGAATTACTATTTTCTTCTTCTGCACTGAGGTAAGCGCCTCTCTGGCTCTCGCACCTGATTGGCCGCTGGGCCGGAAGTAAACATCATGTGACCTCGGGCAATCAGCTGACCCTCCGTAGACATCTTTGAGAGTCACGACTGCGGCGATTAATTCAAAGCTCTTCCTCTGAGACTCTCCGGTAAATAAAGCTCCGACAGAAACTCACATTACTCGATTTCTACTCTCACGTTTGTAGACGATGCTCTCCTGTCGTGCGCGTGTGCGGGTGCGTTTGATTCGTGTGTCATTCGGTGTTTTCCTCTTGTGTGGCAGGACCCGGGCGGATCTTCTCCACGACCGCAGCCATGGCGCTCAGCGATGCCGACGTTCAGAAGCAGGTAACGAAGCGACTTCACCTCCGACACGACTCGATTCAAACATCCTCATCCGGCTCGCGGGGGAAACGCAGCACGAGCCGGGGTTTCCTCTCATGTTTCCTCCGGCGCCGTTTCCATTGAAAACGAGCGTCTGTGCAGGAGGATGACATTGACAGCGTAAGCTAGCACCGAGCCACTCAACCAGTTAGCTGCTGGTTTTATGAAATGATGAAATAAACTGGTGGTGGGCATAAGAAGCCATTTCGTGCCCAGTGTTGTGTGGAGGCTGTGCTGGGATGTGGAGGCTCGTGTTTCCACCTGATCACATGATGAACACATGCCAGGGGCCTGATGAGGAACTGGGGCGAGCTTCAGTCAGAGGGAAACACAACTACACGAGCTAATGTGAAGCTACAGAGGCTAATTATCTGCTTCACTCTGGGGTTTACGAGTCATACATGTGTGACAGTAAATCAGCGGAGCTATTCCTCATCGTGGTGTGAGAAACTGCATCAGTCACTTCACAGCAACACAACAAAACTCTGCTTTCATTTTGAGGAAAGCTGCCATCCAGTGTGTCAACAGGACACAAAGTACAACAGGACACAAACATCAGCAAGGACACAACATGCAACAGACAACATACAACAGGACACACATACAACATACAGCAGGACACAACATACAGCAGGACACAATACACAACATGCAACAGGACACAACGTACAACAGGACACAACGTGCAATAGGACACAGCATACAACAGGACACAACATCAACAAACACACGCACATACAACACGAACAACAGGACACAACTCATAGCGACACACATACAACGGACACAACTGAACCGGACACAACATACTAGCGGACACAACATACAACCGGACACAACCTACAACAGAACACGGCATACAACCGGACACAACAGGACACAACATACAACACGGACACAACATACTAGCGGACACAACATACAACCGGACACAACCTGCTACGGACACAACATACTAGCGGACACAACATACAACCGGACACAACATACTAGTGGACACAACATACAACCGGACACAACCTGCAACCGGACAACAACAGGACACAACATGCAACCGGACACAACTAGCGGACACAACCTACAACCGGACACAACATTCATGAACTCATATATATTTTAAGTCCTCTGTCCACCTGGAGGATTATCACTGAGTTTGCACAATGCACAAGTATTATATTAATATTTGTTTAACTTTTGTATTGCTATTGATGAAAATAGTGAAGATATGAACACTCACCGGTGGAAATGACATTTGACCTTGCTCAGTTTGTCCAATGTGACCCAAAACTGGACATTTCTGCTACGTTCATATGTGTGTGTTTCACAAAAAAACAACACAATGGAATTTTCAGCCTTTATTTTATTTATTTATCTATTTGTTGCTCATTGGATTATATTTTTAAGCAGGTAAAAGCCTCGTCTGGAATTTGTTTTGACCCATGAGCAGCAAGTAGAAATAGTTTTGTCTCGAGATATAAGATATAATTTACTTATAATAAAACTTCCTGCGGGCACTTTCAAAATAAAGTTAATCCATTAAAGAAAATGAATTGGGTCGGTCCACTGAGGGTTGGTGGTTCGATCCCCGGCTCCTCCAAACCATTTGAACTGAACCTCAAATTGCTGTGCCTGCAGTGTGTGAATGGTCACTGTGTATGATTTAAAATTAACCATTTACAGCTTCAGTTTGAGGAAGTAAAATTACAATTTGGAAAGTGGATTCTTTTTTTTATTGTGCAACATCCAGAATATTTTTTTTCGCCCAGATCGTCAGAAGAGTCTTTGGTGATCCTGGAAAAACCCTGCTGTGATTTTGGAATGTATCACAAGAGGCAGATTCAGAGGCTAAAACCTGACAAATCCTGCTTTGGTGGAAACACATTTCATATTTTTTAAGTGACTCTTAATGTTTCTCTTGATTGTGTTTCGCAGATCAAGCACATGATGGCCTTCATCGAGCAGGAGGCCAACGAGAAGGCAGAGGAAATTGATGCAAAGGTATAAACACACGTGCACATCAGCTCTAGACATTTTTATCCCCTTTCGTGAATGAGTCAGCAGCGGAGTGATGGGAAAGAATCACAAGTCACCAGCTCAACTTGAACTGGTCATCGTCAGCACCTTCAGTCCCAGAGGGTGGTCAGAGCCTCTGACTAATCCGTCTCCAATGTTAGGAAAACACGAATAAAACCTGTTCACCCCAATCTTTGCACAAGGGTTCATTAAATCCAGGCCTGTAATGTTGCACCTGTGTCCTTTCAGAGTTTGAAGTTTATTGTAGCGCCCCCAACTGGCCAGGCAGTGTAGAAAGTTACCAACACACAGAGCCAAATACAGTTACATTTATTTTAAGCTTCAAGAGTATGTTTTCTAGCTGCAAAAAAATATATATGAATAATAATAAAATGTTCTTTTGGACCAAAATAAGGTAATGAAATAACTGTGGACACTCATAGTTGTGACGTATTATAGATCACCAGGCCGTGCAGATGTTTGTGGACACACTTTAATTCTTAATTCTGGTGTTGTAACGGAGAGCCCTGCCGCCTCTGAGTGAACTGTGTCTCCCCCTGCAGGCGGAAGAGGAGTTCAACATCGAGAAGGGCCGTCTGGTCCAAACTCAGAGGCTGAAGATAATGGAGTACTACGAGAAGAAGGAGAAGCAGATCGAGCAGCAGAAGAAAATGTGAGTCACGACGAGACATCACAGGACACAGCGAGTCCTGCCTTCCGTTTTCAGAACAAAGAAATGACTATGTGTGATGCCAAGGATTTTATTTATTTGCTTTATCCCACAATCACTCTTTTGTGTCTCCTGGGTTTTCACAGCAACAAGCATAGCTCCGTTAGTAATCTGTTTTATCTGTCAACATTACAGTCAAATGTCCAACCTGATGAACCAGGCTCGCCTGAAGGTCCTGAAGGCCCGAGATGACATGATCTCCGTAAGACGCCGAACACCATCCTGTTGATGTGCTGAAATATTGAATGTACATAAAGGAGCAGGAGCAGGAGACTAATACATGATTCTGTGTAAATGATGAAACATTTGTGTGTCTGGATCGACAGGAAATGCTGAATGAGGCTCGCCAGCGGCTCGCTAATGTCGCAAAAGACCCGGCGAGGTATCCATCTCTCTTGGATGGATTGATCTTACAGGTTCGTTTGCACTCTCACTTTGCATAAAGCATGTGCACTCAGTCACCACTTTATTAGGTACAGCTACCTAATGTGTAACAACCTAATAAAACAGTGCTGCAATAAATCCGGATGTTCGGCTTATGTCAAAACATTTGCAGAGGCTAAGTCAACTTAATAGTGGTTGAATTGTACAGACAGATTTATTTCAATTCTTCCATACTTCAAAGTGTACTCCCTCTGAAGCTGTGATGCTCAACCCAGGATAGTTACTGGGCATCACCAGATGGTTGTGGGAAAAATATTTTAATATATTCAAAATAAAATCACATGTTTTAGATTTTTATTAGCATTTTTTTTACCTTTAAACTTTCTGTACCAGTGATATGATGCTTTAACATTTATATTATTGCATGTGATTGTCTGATTATAGTTGTGGGGTGGGGCTCAATAAGTGGAAAGAACCCTCCTCATAACCGTAATGTTTAGAGGAGTGGAAGGGAAGATAAATAACAGGACGGTTGAAGAGACTGCTTTTGTTTTAGCTATGTGTACCTAATAAACGGGCACCTGAGTGTGTATTATGTATTTTTATGATGAGACCGTTTTATAATCTCTTCCACCAGGGATTCTATCAGCTTCTGGAGCCCAAGGTGACGATTCGCTGCCGCAAACAGGACGTGCAGCTGGTACAGGTGAGTGAAGTCAGCGAGAGCACGTTCAGACTCGTCAGGTAAACATCAAATAAACTGTCATGACCCCTTTTAACATCTAAATCAGTTTACACGAAGCCTTGTCAGCTGCAAGGATTTGGCTCCTTCTCCCCAAATAACTGTCACTGCCCAGTGAATCAAAATGAATCACATTAAGACAAAAATAGAAAAGCTCCTCGGTGGCTTTGCTGCTTTTGATAGAAACAAGCTAATTACGTGGGCACTGAGGAAACGGCTGCAGGAGCACAGGTGCTGCGGCATGTAGCATGTATGACGGGTCGGGTCGCGGGTCGTGTGATAACGGGTCCAGGCAGGTACCAGGTTTTACTTGGAGGTAATTGCGGATAAGGGGTCCAGCTAGGTACAGAGCTTTGCAATGTGATTTAAAATATCATAGGTGCGTGTAATAAGACATATTAGCAGAGGAAATTGATTCTTTATTGTGTGTGAGATGAGTATAAATGAGATTTCACTGTGACTCTTCTCTCAGGCGTCCATCCAGAGGAACATGCCCATCTATAAAGCAGGCGTGAAGACCAGCCTGGAGACCCGCATCGACCAGGACAACTTCCTCTCCCCAGACATGTGAGCACCGTCGCACAGGAAACTTAAATCAAACCTCGCACGGGGGAAAATTGCTCCGGAATGTTTTTAGCATCTTTTTTTTAAATGTTGACGTCTCCGGATGTGATGTTTCTCCTCTCGCAGCTGTGGAGGCATCGAGATCTATAACAGCAACGGGAAGATCAAGGTGGCCAACACTCTGGAGAGCCGACTGGACCTCATGGCTCAGCAGGTAAGAAACATATTCATATTCAAGCCTCCTTTTTATCCCTGTGTAAATATTCCTCGAACATTTTTTTTAATTCATCTATCAGCATATTAAATAGTGTCTTGGTTTTGTCTTTGAATAGTGATCTACAACCATGTGACATAAATATTCTGTATATAGATATAGTGTTATCGTTAAAATGGAGAAATAATTTACGGACAGGTTTTTTATGTCTCTAAACTATTTACATGTCGTATGTATTTTGCCACTCGCCTCTTGAGAACATTAATAAATAAATAAAACAACCAACCAGCAGCAAACAACACCTGTCTGTTAAATATTGTCTCTGTAACATATAACAAACGAGGCAATTAGAGCTCACACATCCTCCAAGTCCAAACAGGTCCCTTGTATTTAATCAGCTCCACCATATTACACTCTCATACATATCCGTAAAGTGTCACATTCCTGTACATGTACTGTTCAGCTGGAGACGGTAGACGAGCTGTCATCTGGTGAATCAAATATCAATGGTTTGGTCACATTCACATTCACTGTCCCTTCTCTTCATTCGTTCGATGACCTCAGGTGTGTTCATGATTTTACTCCACATTGAGTTTCATTCTTTCTCCAGTCGCGGTCGGTCCCGGTTCAATGAAGCAGAGCGGACTTTAAGGTCAACAGACGTTTAATGGTCTGAAATTAAATTACCATTTACAATAAACCAAGCGAAGCACTTAACAAACTATTGTGTTTGACCAAAATGAGGTTAGTGGCGCTCTCGCGTTACCAGAACCTTAAACTTGACATGGGAGTAAAGTGACATCACTTGTCTCAATGTGGAGATGCTGATGTGTCGTCTTATTAATTTAAAGCTTTGTTTAATTCACCTTATTTACTCTCAGGCGGGGAAACCTGAGCTCTCTTTTCCAAGTGTGGAGAGTTTTCATCATATTAAAACCAATATTTTACACTTTAGTGCTTAAATACAACTGAAACGAGCGATCAGTGTAGAAACAGACAAATTCAACCAACTTCATTGTCAAGTAATAATTTATGGTTGTTGAATGAATGATGACAAACATTCCCTTCTTCCAGCGTCTCTGATGTTAGTGTTATCATCACAGTGTGATTTCCGTTCTCCTATAAAAGAATCGACCGAGCGTCTTTGGGTTTTGGACAAAAACAATTTTATTACGTCGATGACAAGAAATGATGAATGACATTTTTCCTTCTTTTCATCCGGGTCCTGTGTTTTTAATTTCTTCTTTTATCGACCAAACAATGAATCAAGCGGATAATCTGAAGATGAATCCACGATGACCGTCATCTCTTTACCCTCCTGCTCATACACACGTTTTCTTCTGTGTCCGCAGATGATGCCCGAAGTCCGAGTCGCTCTGTTTGGCGCCAACCCAAACCGCAAGTTCCTGGACTGAGTCGCTGGATCAGAGGCAAACAAAAAAATCCCCCTTATTATTTCTTATGTTGTCAAATGAAAGACGTCATTCCTCGTGTCTGCGAAGCGACGGAATCTCCGACGAAGAAGGGACGTGTTGTTGTTGTGTGATGTGTTGCTGTATTTTTCTGTGCATTAAGGGACGAGAGAAACGCTACAACTTAAAATTACAGATGTGCATCATCATCATCCTCCTCCTCCTCATCGTGATGGTTTACTCCCCCCCCCCTCCGAGGGTCTCGCTTTACACTGATGAGTCAGGGATGGCTGGATGTTTCAACAGGTCGCCCTCTAATCGAATCAGGCTTCATGACACGCACATGTCATCTGTGTGTCAGCGCTCCCTCTGTCATTAACCTCTCCCCCACATTATAAGTTGCATGGGGCATTGTGTTGCTAATGGGTGTCTGCTCCAACCAATCACAGAGGCAAAAAAAAAAAGGCGTCCGTGAGACAAAACCCAAGAGCGTGCTTTTGACCTTCCGCAGTTAATTTATTGCCGTTGCATCGACCTGTCTGTTGTTCTTCCGTCATGAGTGGGTGCTATCATTCCAGAGCGGGCACTGTGTGTATATGAGGTTGCCAGAGTAAATTATATGTATGTGTGGTTGTTGTTGTTTTATTGTTTGTTTTTTTTGGATTGTGTCTCAAACTGAAAATGTTAAATTGTGGAAAATGTCAAACATAATAAAATATAAATCATTAGTACCACATGATTGTTTGTGTGTTTTTTTTTTTTTTTAATTTGTGACCTCGCTGCCGAGCCACGTACAGTTTTTACATTTATTTTGTAACACTGGCCATTCATGCTTCATTCATTAGTTCATCACATGGTATTTGTCAGACAAAAATGCCCCAATTATCCGGTTGCTCCGAGTATTTTGCTGACATGCTGACAGCGGAGTGTGGAACACAAGCGGAGTCTTGTGGGAGACGGCTGAGACGCAGGACCTCGGGAGCTCCCTCTCGCTTGTGAGTGTTTTTATGATTCTAAAGTTGCTTCATTTAGCCTGTAACTTAGTTTTTCAACCCTCTTGTTAAATCTTCCACGAGGATTATTTCATTTTCCTCCGCTCTGCTCCTGGAAGCGTCTGATTTAGAAAGCTAAGTGGTGTAATGGAAAATTCCACTGATCAATGTCTTACTACTGTTTTGACTGTTTTCTGTGCAATTAGCTGATACGACATCAATGTCTTCCACCTCCTGTTGACCTTTTTATTTGTGCAACTGTGTGCTGGATTTGATTCCTCTTTTTGTAACAGTGATGCCAGACAGTTTCTGTTTAGTTCCTGTTCATCACATTGTATAAAAACCTTCCTTCTTTAACTTCTCGTGGTTGCACTCTGAGCCGTGTTGCTGGCTGTGTAACCCTCTGCAGAGCTAATAATGAAAACTCTAAGGCGACACCGGTCTGAGAAACTCATTATTTCAAATCTCATGATAAATTTCCCACGACAGCGGTCACGGTCAAGTTAGTGAATGGACTCTTGTCGGCGCCGTAACGCGAGATGATCTTTCTTTGCACGACCAGATCCCACTCAAGCCGAGGGTGTGTGACCATGTTCTAGGAGGACGACACCCAAAGATGATCTCAATCTTCCAGGCTGTGGCCACCTATGTGCTCCTCCTGGGGCTCGTGAGGGCGGCTGATGGGATGCCAGACCCCGCCCAGAGGGACCTGCTGATGCGTCAGGAGGCGTCCAGGCAGACCGGGGGCCGGGTGGCCCTGACGGCGGCCGAGCAGAAGCTGGGAGCGTACCTGCATCGGCAGAAGGAGCGGGAGATGTCTGCTGCCCAGTTCCCACCGGCCATTCACTTCTTCAAAGCAAAGCCTCTCATTCAGAAGAGCCCCATCTTCAAACTGCTGCAGAAGATGCCTAAAGGTGATGATGTGAACAAGTGAGCCGCAGACAGGTTTTTCCTTCATGTTACAGCAAACTGAGGCATTTCTTTAAGATGCAGTAACATTGCTAAATCAGTTTAAATCGGTTTTACTCTGCTTTGAGGAAACAGAACCTGCATGTCAGTGTTTTTTTCATGAATTCCAATAGTAATGTGTATATTGTGTTGCAGCATAATATCTACGCAGAGTGTTTTTGTGCAGATGTGCAACTTCTGAACCCTCAGGAGCTCCTGAGAGGGAAAAATGTGATAGAAAAAACACAACTCGCACAAAACGATGACACAAACATCCAATTAGCTCAAAATGACAATAGTTGACTACCAAGACACAAGATGACGTAGTTATGTAAAAGAAATACTGCAAAGTGACAAGATACAGACTACAAAGACGTCCAAAACAATGACACACAGGATGACCTCGTAGTCTGTGCTCAGGGGCCCATTGTCTCATAACCCATCAGTCGCCATGTTCATGGGTTCGGTGCCCAAAGTCCTGAGGACACGTTAATGTGTTCCCGGCAGGTGCAGCCCTCCACATCCACAGCTCCACTCTGGTCAGCGTCGACTGGCTGGTGAAAAACGTCACCTACAGGCCTCACTGCTACATCTGCTTCACGTGGGACAACTCGGTCCGCTTCCTGTTCTCCGACCGCCAGCCGTTCCCCCGGTGGGACTGCTTCTACTGGCAGCTGCTTGAGACTCTGCGAGCCAAAATAGGAGACCCCACGAGCTTTGATAGCAGGTTGAAGGAAGATTTAAAAACTCCCCCTCGCACATTTCAAGTCAAGATGTGACAAAGGGAACTTAATACACAATATTCGTCCTCAATTTGTTGGTGTTTTCGTTCCAGTTTGATGCAGCACCTCACTCTCTTCACCGAGGATCCAGACAATGAGTATCCAGACCAGGACGCTGTGTGGGAGAAGTTTGAGAAAGCCTTCATCGCAGCAGCGGGGCTCATCACCCATGCTCCTGTGCTGAGGGACTACTTCTACAAGGGCCTGGAGGAGCTCCACCAAGACCACATCATGTATCTGGAGCTCAGGAGCGGCCTCTCCAAGGTTTCATTCACCTTGTTCGGTTTCACACTTGATCCCTGCAGCTCCAGCCTCAGTAGAAAGTAGCAGGAGCTCTGACGCTGCTGCACATTGACATGAACAATGTGTTCTGGGTTTGCAGACGTACGAGCTCGACGGAACCATTCACGATAAGGTCTGGACTCTGAAGACGTTTCAAGAAGTCACAAAGAAATTTGTCGACGATCATCCAGACTTTCTTGGGGCTCGCATCATAATTTCTGTCCACAGGTAAATAAATCCATCAGTGAGATTTAAGATGGCACTCAGTATTGTTTCTCAGCTACATATTAGGAGTCCACTAGATCCAGATTTGTATTTGGATCAGCAGGAAATTGCTAAATATAAAAACAGCAGAAATTGATTCAGAAGAGGCCGAGACTCCATATTGCTAATTCTTTATTAATATGACAGAACCTGTATTATTCATGTTTAAACAGTGGGAACAGTTAATGATTGTTGCTTTAGGAATACTCGACAGGTACTTCTAAAGTACTTAAAGTACATCCGGAAGCAAGTACTTTTTGTCTATTTATTGGTACTTTTACTCGACTACTTCCTCTGAACGCATCATTATCTGCCAATTTGGTCTCTATGGACTAATGCACCAGTTGTTTTCACCTTCAATTGAACATTAGACATTTTATATATAATTTTAGTGCTGACGCTGCATGTTGCCTGATCATATTTTACCGAATCGCATCCTCACTCCTGTGTTCGCTCTCCTCGCTGCCTCCTCCAGGGCTCTGAGTGTGTCTGAGGTCAAAGAAGCCATCAAAGAGGCCATTCAGCTGCAGAAGAACTTCCCAGACGTCGTGGCAGGGTTTGACATGGTAGGAGAATGAGTCACTTTTAGATTATAAACGTATCCCTGCTGCTTTTTAAAATGTTTTTTTGTTATTTATTTATTTTTTAAAAGGGAAACAAATCAAGGAAAAGGAAACTTTCATGGCTGAGTTTGTAGATTTCCAGATCTTTGAGCAACCTGAGGGGGGGTGTTGCGTTTATACCCCTGCAGCCAACCGCCACTGGGCAAACTATAGCATTATCTAAGAATTATATGATATTAGATAATTATATTATGACGGCAGGACTGATTGTTTCCCTGCAGCTCCACCCTGCAATGATCTGAAACTATGAATCGACGCTCTGAACATTTGACAATGAATCTCTGAACGCACCCATAACAAGTTAGTTAGAATCATTCAGTGAACTCACGGCATACACACTCCAACATCTCGGGTTTCAGGTTTGATTTTATTAAAATGCGACATGGCAGGAAAAAAACAGTAGCAGAGAAGGTTTGCTCTTGTTCTCTTTGTGGTGACATCTAAGTTTGCTTAACATTGTGGCTTCCAGGTCGGCAGGGAGGACAGCGGCAGGTCTCTGTGGTACTTCAGGGAGGCGCTCTCCATGCCAGCTGACCTGGGGGTCACGCTGCCATACTTCTTTCATGCGGGAGAAACAGGTGGGTGCGGGAACGAGCCGGTCCAGTTCACCATCATCCGTTGCAAAGCCAAGATCTCTTCAACGCCACATCTCTTGTTTCTCTGCAGACGAAGAAGGCACCGACGTGGATCAGAACATCCTCGATGCCCTTTTGTTCAACACCACGCGCATTGGGCACGGCTACGCTCTGGCACACCACCCGCTGGCAAAAGAGCTTTCCAGGAGAAGGAACGTGGCTGTGGAGCTGTGCCCCATCTCAAACCAGGTTGAATTTTTTAGCACACTCGAGAAGAAAATGGGTCCCTGTCTGTATATTAAGTTTGACCTCCGGCCTCCAGGTGCTGAAGCTGGTATCAGACCTGAGGAACCACCCGGCCGCTGTGCTGATGTCCGAGGGCCACCCGATGGTGATCAGCTCCGACGACCCGTCTCTGTTCGGCACCACGGGCCTCTCCTACGACTTCTATCAAGCCTTCGTGGGCATCGGAGGCTTGAAAGCAAACCTGGGCACTCTGAAGGAACTGGCTCTCAACTCCATCAGGTCGGAATCAATGGGTTTTAACGTTTACCTTTTAGTTTTTACTACAAATTCTAAATTATTATTGAAAAGAAAATTCGGGGGATATTTAATACTTAAGCAAATCCCCTTAAAGACAAAAACCATCAGGGAATTGACCTCAAAACCTTTTCCTCTGTGCCATGGAGCAAAACGCAGGAGACACATTTGCAAAGTTCCTAAATTACCACAAACACACTTTGTATTCTGACGTGAACGTGCATCAATCCACCGCTAAAGCAGTCCCCAACGAAACAATGCAGATCACGAAGGCATCATCTTCATCGCAGAATGACTGGTTGATTTAAAAAGCCTACTGCTGCAGGAAACCACATTCAAATCGATCCAGGTTTGTATTTGGATCTGCACCAAATTGCACACTTTAATAAATATCCATGAAGGATTCTGTGAGAAATCTGAAAAAAATGCCACTCAAGAAAGTGAAAAAGAATCCCTGGATCCGCCTCCTGATCCAGACGGAGGACCACAGGGTTCTTTGGACCCATGTTCCCATCTCCCACCAACAAGTTTCTTGGAAATCCATTTGGTAGTTTTTGCAAAATCCTGCTGAAATACATACAAACCAACAAATGGACACGGGTGAACTACTGGACGGATTGCAGCAGAACTTAGTGGAAGGAAGAGGAGCTGGTAAATTTCATTTGAATGGATTTCTCAGAGAATATTTTGCATTTCTGGGACTTATTATTTGTGTAATTCTGGTGGTGTCTCAGCCTCATTGGTGTTGGTTCCCCCTCATGAACCCTTCCTCCCTCCTGCAGGTACAGCTCGCTGCCGGCTCACCTGAAGGACAGGGGCCGCGTCATGTGGCAGAACCAATGGGACGCTTTCATCGCGGATCATTCCTGACTGAACCAAAACGGATCCTGTTGGACTTGAATGTTTGTTTAAACATTCCACCCTAATTCAACATTGCCAGCCTTTTATTTAAATTATGAAAAAATGTTAAGTGCCCTCTTGGGACCCCGCTGTTTATTCTGTAAAGGAAAAGGCTGATAAGAGCGGGAAGGTGACGGCAGCCCTGGTGTGAAGGGTGATTCTCACGGGTGATTCTCACAGACTGTTGTCAGGAAATTCAAACTGAAAAGCTCTTTTGTATTCAAAGCAAAAACAGAAAATCACCACTACCCCGTGGCAGTTCATGTATATATATATTATATTTCATTGTCAAAAGCATGATAATAAAACTGATCACCCCCAGTTCACGACTTTACCCTCAAAACAACGTGCATCCAAACTGTCCAGTGTGAAACTCACTGCAAAGCAAAGCCGGTTGTTCTGGGGGGGGGGGTTAAATAATGGCTCATTTCTCATATTGTCTTCTTGGGGCCCAGCAGACGGCCCTCGACGAGATTCTGAATTTTCCACTTCTGACCACTGCACTGCTGAAGAATCAGTTTGTAGTAGTTGTTTTCGTCCGTCGCGATTTCCAGACATCTCTTCGTGCCTCGGTTCTGGATCGGTTCGTCCTGGGTACGAAACACGTTGTCAATGTTTTTGTCGACCTCTCTACGGTGGCTGAGACGTGTCGTACAGCACATTAATGGAAAACACAAATGTCACAACTTTTAAAACGCAACCACAGCGGAAATAAACAACGACAGATGTTGACGATGAAACGAGCACCGTTACTTTCTCTGATCAAGTTAGCCGACGATTTTTATTTACGCTCTATTTGTGCATCTCTCTCTTTCATAATATCCCCACTGTCTTTTTCTTTTAAATGCTTTCTTTCCTAGTGTGTCTGTTGTTCTCCACTATTTCTCTTATATATATATGTTTGTTTGTTTCAATAAAAAAAAGATGCCTGTCTGTTTGAGGTGTTACGGTACGGGAGCATCCAAAAAGGAAGAACACACCTGTACCGTAATACCTCAGACAGACAGGCATCTTTTTTAATTTATTCTTTTTTTAAATAATACATATATACTTTTGTGTTGTGGCGGTTGTATCGATGTGGCTATTTGTATCATGGCTTTTGCATTCTTGTTTTCCTTAAAACCGACATATTACTCACCTGTTTGAAATCCCACAGCATGTGGAACTTCTTCTGCTCGGCCAGTTTGCATTCGTACAGCCCCGGGTAGAGTCCAGAGCCGGAGTCCACCAGGCAGCGGTTGCTGTTGTACTTGTGAGATTTGATTCCGCCGATGTAGATCTGTCCATCAGTGCGATAATAACAGTTCTGCACCAGAGAAAAGCAGTTATTCAACAGATATAATCATAGTCTGTCTGTGTTACAGCAACTTTTTTCTTTTTAAATGGGAATATTTGTTTCAATGTGCGAGGGAAAACATTAAAATTAAACATTTACAGCACATCAGTCTGTTCATGTAGGTTAGAAAAGACAACAAGGATTAAGTTTGCCTGCAGTAAATCTTGAAACATACCTGAGGCGAGTAGAAGTGACATGGATAAATAATCGGTGTGTTCCCGGGAACTGGGCCTTGGTCTATACACAGCTCTGGTTTTAAGTCATTGATCAGCTGCAGACAGAAGCAGACATGGACGTGTTTCTTATAGCATCCACAGTGGCACGGCATCAAACCTAAAATCAAGCCCCGTTTCCACTGGTCAAAAAACATCTGGCTTTTGTCTGCAATGGGAATGGATATAGACGGTATTCACTCCCGGGTCCAATGACACCAGGGTGAATGCATGTTGCAATGTTTCCTCTGGTGCTGAAAACTGACCGCTGTAGATTTCACACAGAGCCAAAGAAAAAAGTATTCATTTTAAATTGTATTTGATGATTTTATCCTTCGGTCTCAGGGTTTTCTAGATGCTTTACCTTTTCTGGTGCGGGCGCGTAAATAGCCATGAACATTTGTGTACTTGTTTTTTTTTTTTTACATCTTCGGGACGCTGTTGGGAACATTGTGTCGTACATAGTATTGTCTCTTACATTAAACATTAGCGTTCGGGGGCTTCATTGAACATGGTGTCGTTCCAGGCTCCTGTTTGTAGTCGATCCCATAATTTAAACGTGGTTCTCACAAATATTTCAACCATTCCCTTTTTCGGCCCTCGTTGCAACATCCCTGCTTCTCACATGTACGCTGACTGATTTTCTACTTCAAACTCACAGCTCCATAGCCGAGCAGGTCACTCAGGGGGTCCAGCATGGGGTAAACGTTATCCAGATACCACTGAAACGGCTTACAGTTCAGACTCTTCCTCAGCTTCTTCCTCTCCGACACATCCCCAATGTCTATCCCATGATTCTGTGGGAGGAAGTGCAGCGTCCGCGTCAGTCACAACTTCTAAAAACAGTCATTTGATTTTGGAGGGTAAAAGCTCTCACCTCTAAAGGAAGGTTCCAGGCAATGTTGACATTATATTTATATTCATCCATCCAAACCTCGGCTACCCTCAGTGCGTTCCTCTTCATCATGGCACTCAGGTCCGGGAGGTAAGGCTTCGATGATCGTTCTATGTGGGCGATCTTAGAGCAAGGTATGACTTCCACGCTGCCACCACAAAGCCACACCTGAAAAACAAACCATATGCACAAAATAAACATGCTTTCACTTATGTTTGCTCGTACAACTTGTCACTCAAACTCTGCCAACACATCCCGGCAGATGTTAGAGTTCTTCAGTCTTACCCGAATGCCGAGTTCCACGTTTTCACCGCCATATATTTTCATTCCGCCATCGAGGCTCCCGATCTCGCCGAAGAACTTGCGATCGGCTACAAGAATCCCCATGATGGACGGACTCCTGATGACAGAGGTCGACAATGTGTAAAGCAATTGAAACGCTGGCTAATAACAGCAGTGATAAGAGTAGTAAAGAGGGAAGCTCGACAAATGCATTATATGATTTGAAAAGGTTCTTGCTGCAAATACTTATGCTTTTATTAGTTTTTTAAGTAATTTTTTTTATCTTGCATGATTACTACTTCTCAATATTCAAAACCTTCCCCGCTGGATATGCGTATTGACCTTCTTACCTAACCAAAGTAGGTTTTGCTAACCTGGCTAGTTATCGTTTAACTTACTTGCCAGGTAGCGTCTCGTCCTTTAGCTTGTACCACTCTGGTCTGAAGGACTCGTACATGCACCACAGAGCCCAGTCGAAGGCGTCAGCTGAAGGCGAGTAGGGGGTCAGTGTCAGGTCATCGTAATTGACTTGTCGAACACCGGTGTGAGTATGACAGTGCGGTCCTCTTTAATGCGCGCCAACAACGGCTCTGCCCTGCACACACAGCGAAAGGTCAACTCGACAGAACAGACACAACATGTGCACCGACAGCTTTACCAGCACAGCAACGCTCCAAAAGACAAATGCACTCGCATCACTCAGGAGTTGAACCAACCATTCCACGTGGACTTCGATGTGAGCGTCAAAGATGGCCACCACGTCCCCCGACGGCGGATTTCCACCCCGACAGTCTGGCCTGCGTGAGGCCAAGCTGCTCAGAGTGCCGGATCCTCTTCACCAGGCCGGGACACTCCTCGTTGATCAGGGTGACGTAGTCGTCCAGTTTCTCCTTTAAATCCTCTGCAGACAGTGGAGGTTTCGTGTGGTGAATGGTTTTACTCGTGTTGCTGTAGATTCAGTCTAGTTACAAAACTCTAGCAACCAGCCTTAACAGTGACGGTTGCCATGCAGCTGGTTTTGATTTGGAAACGTCCACCTCCAAAACGTCACCCCAGCACAATAAAGATAATTTCACTGGTGGCGCCAACAAGGAAGACAAATATTATTATATTCATATATATTTAAAAGAATTGTTGTTGAATGTGATACAAAGTTACAGCCAGGAGGTAGTTAGCTTAGCGTAGCATTAACATTGGAAGCAGGGGCAAACCACAGACTGCTTATAAAAGTGGACGTATATACTCCAGGTCTGTAAAGTGAAGCCAAAGTGGAAGTGCCTTGAACCGGCCTTCTCTCGAATGACCAGCAGAGGGAAACGCATCAGTCAATGAGAGAAGAACTCTACTTCTTACTTGATTTATAGCGTCAGTAAACATTTTGTTTGTCTTTGTACGTCTTAAATAATGTGGAGGAAACAAATGGTTAAAAAAAAAATGAAAGCAGCCTATATAGAATAATCTCTCATAGCCTTCAACCAGATTATCTCACTCACCGTTACTGCTGTTGTCGTCCACCAGGATGATTTCTTTCAGGAGATGAGCCGGCGTCTTGTCGATGATGCTGCGAATCGCCCTCTTGATGATAGACAGAGCCTCGTCCAGGTAGATCAGTATCACGCTGACGGTGGGCAGATCAGCTGGGTACTTCTTCTCAGCACATCTGGGACGGGGGAACGTGCGTTTTATTTTTTACATCTTAAATCCAAATTTTGACCTGTAGTTCTTGTGTTAGTGATGGTCACAGGAGAAAAGTGGAAAATCAGATGTGAATGTAGGAAAGATATCTCGGGAGCCCAAATTCTGTGATGCTTTTTTCCTCCATCGCTGATTGATACGTTTGTAAAACAGAAATGCATAAATTTGGGGTTTTATTTTCACATTAAATCCACATAAAATAAAAGGAACCTACTTTACTGAAAAGAGTAAAATTTACTTATTTTTTTTGTATGCACGTTTGTCCACATCAACAACAAGTTGGTTTTCTGGGGAATAAAAGCTGAATCCATGTTGGTTTATGTTAAGATAGGATAAAGCAAGTATAGTGCAAGGGAAAATAATATAAAATAAAAAAATGTATACATGCATATACTAAGATAGATAAATACAATAAATCATATTAATATTAAATGTCATTAATTTTATATAATATAATACATGGCAATACTATATGCAATATGCAATAACAGTGTGAGCAGGATTAATGTAATTAATTATTTAAAACAAGATTAAGATTAACTAACACACCTTGATTGACACTGATTGCAAAAGGATGTAACGTGTATTTGTGCATCAAGATAAGGTGTCACTTGTCATCGGATCAGTACTCCACCTGTGTTTGACAAGAGTGTGGTGTGTGTAGAGCATAGACTGTATATATAGGTAGAGATGATGTGGGGGGGGGGGGGGGGGGGGGGGGGTTACCTGTGGGGCCTGGTGTCAGGGATCTCTCGGTTGAGGGGGAGTCGGTCACTGAGGAAGGCGTTGTACCCGTACCTCTTGTACAGCATCTCCGCCTCCCTCTGCTCCTCCTCCGACAGCTCTTGTCCCCACTTTTGGAACAGGTACGAGTTGGGGAACAGCTTCCTCACCACCTTCCTCTCCTTCTTCACCTCGGCCTCCTTCTGCCCCGCTGGCACCTTCATCTCAACCTTGCCCATCACACTGACTGTGGACAGAAAACAGAGAGTATGATGTTTTCTGTCACTGGCTTCCTGTAAAGTCATACTTTACCTAACTTCATTAAAAATCTCTGTTTCTTCAGTAAAAGTCTCCTAGTGAGTCAATAAGTCACATGATCTGCAGGACATTCATCTGTGTCTAGTTGTGATCACTCATTTACTGTAGTTTCTGGCTCTTAAATGTCACCATTTGTGGATTTTTTTTTTTACTGTTGGTTGGATAATATATGAAATACAAGAAATTTGACACGGCCACATTGGTTGGTCTCTGGGCATTTTGACACTTGCAGATAAAATAATTGATTAATTTGGAAAATAATTATAGTAACTGATAATTCAAATGATGGTCGCAGCTCTTATCCCTATAAACACTTTTAGATTTTAGCATGAAGCAGGTCAATCACATGTGGAAATGTAAAACAAACTGTTTTACTTTGACTTTTTTACAACTTTACTTTTAAAACAAATTGAACCCTGTTATAATCTACAGCCTCCTTTATTGGATCATGACACACTGAGTTTTTCCAGCTTAAAAAACAAATTCAACCCATTTTAAAATTTGATTTTACTCACGCAGCCTGTTTATATCCTTCTCCATCTTGTCCAACCTTCTGAGCATCCCCTGGCCCCTGATGGAATCGTTGTTGTGGGCCGTCTCGAGTCTCTTCGAGTGGGTATGGACCTCATTCTTTATGGAGCTCAGGTACAACAGGGTCGAGGCCGTGGCTAAGGCCAGAATTGACACTTTGAAAAAGCCACACCTCATCCTGCTGCTGCTGCTGCTGCTGCTGTAGGTTGAGAGTTTAAGTTAGGTGTCACATTGACTGAAGAAAGGAGTAAACGGTAACTAAATCTTAGAAACTCTTTGCCCCTCTCACTCCCTGTCTACACACACACATGCATCATACCCGAGTGATCTGATATCCTGCAGTTCACAGACGTGTGCTGGTGGTTCTCCCTCTGCTCCCTCTGCACCCTCTGCACCTGGGAGACAAGGTGCGTGTCATTAGCTGGAGTGAGCTGGGAGGGGAGGAGAGGTCTTCAGCAGCAGCAGCAGCAGCCAACTGGAGCAGATCTGCTTCAGGCCAAACAGACGGGCATTTCCAGCCTCTCTGCTCGCTGCTCCTTTTCTCACCTCACTTTTATATCAGTGGAGAAAAAAATCTCAGTGTGTGTTAAAGCCGTGTCATGATTTCCTTGCTCCCTTTGACAAAATTTTTAAAAGAAATGGTTTTATTTCTGTATCATGCTCAAAGTTGTGGCTCATCCGATATGAACACAGAAAATATAAAGAATTACATAAACAATACATACTTATGGGAACATTTTAAACTCAAACAAACAAAATATTATATAAGCACAACATAAAACCTAAAAAATCATATCGTCCAGACAAAACAGGTTTTCTTCTTGATCAAATAGCAAACTTTGAATGTTAATTTTATTTGTGTGAGGTCTTAACATTTTAATCAACAATAAAATAACTTATTAAGGATGGATAAATATAGAAATAGAAATACTGAACCGTTTTTTAAATGTTTGATTATGATGTGTTTTCATTTGCTGATGTTTGCAGATGTTATGATTTCCAAATTTGAACTGTGATTCCCTTCGGCCAAAAAACACAAAGAGAACCGACATGTAAATAGTCACTGAATCCTTATGTACCTTAAGCCGTGACCCAGCCAAGAAATCCATTTACTAATTTATTAATCCAGTTTTTTTTAATCCAGAGTCAAGCTTCAGTTTTATTTAAAACAATGTTCTAAAAAAAAATACTATATATATTTATAATTTAAATGTTCTAATAAAAATACTATAATATTTTTAGTTCTTGCATGTCCAGGTATTATGTACATGAGAGACTGTTGAGTGTGACGGACCTAAATGAAACCACAGAGCACTGAATCGGTTCTGGAAGCTTCTGAAAGGCTGTTAAACCCAAGCTGTTGTTTTTGCGGCTGTTGGCATCTTCGATATATGGCTGTAGAGATGCAAACAGGACCTTGCATCCGTGTGCAGTCACACATTTCAACATAACAAACTAAACTAACTACTAAGACTTTGCTCAGTTTCCACCGGGTCAACTCAATAGAGTAGAAAATAATGAATATCTTATTCACCAAAGAAGAATAAAGCTTTAAATACCAATTTATTTGCTGAACAAATCCACGGTGTCAATATTTAATGTTTCCAGGTGATGTCTGGAAATCCCTGCCATTCAAACCTTGTTCTGAAACATTATTCAGCAATTCCACTCTCATCTTAGTCAATTAACAACCTGAATATTATTGTTTTCTTTCTTCAATCTGCTAAATAATGAAGGGAGGAGTCCTAGTTTCCTTTTTACTGTACGTGAAACGGCACCAAGTGCAACTGAGGATATCATATGAATTCAAAATCCTAATCCCTCAGGCTGTGAACTCATATCACCAAACACCAACAATAGAGGAACTGGGTTGATAATGTGTAATCTGAGATCACAATCCTTTCTTGTTCAGTACAATTATGGGGGCATGGATTTCACACTGCTAAAGGCAAAGTGCACCATTAGTGTAAAATCTCACAGAGCTCCAGACGTCTCTTCAGGAGAATACAATATTTACCAGAAAGTTAAACTATTCCTAGTTTTTCTTCCCCAGCGTTAGATGAGATGTTGAACTTGGTGTAAAGACGGGAAATGGTGAGAAACAGGTCGGTTCAAAAGTAACAATAAATATAGTAAATGTAAATGAAATATATCTCATTTTAATCTCATCTGAATTTAATCTGTGTGAACACAAAAGTGTAAATACTTAATTTCTCCATTTTACAGGACGTTTTTTCCTTTAAGATATTCGCTGGAGTTGAACCTTGAACCAGCAGCTCATCCTCACTTTGAAATGTATGTAGTAACTCCTGGTGTTGAAACTTCACTGCCTTTTGCTTTTTATTTGACATTTATGTACACAATATACAATGTTTGCACGCTGTTGTAAAATGGATAGAGAGACTGGTAAAATAAGACCAAGAATGAAAAAAGAGACAATGTGAAATTTGTAAATCTCCCAAATTACTGTACTGATGACACCAAGTCAATTTATCTTAATTATTATCACCATCACTCTTCCTTGAGGCAAAATATGGCATTTGTGGCCAAAGCTGGAAATCACATCATATTTATTATTGTACAAATCCAGAAAGAAATATTTACAAGCGACATTTTTTAAAAAGTAGTAATCAAAGCTAAAAGGATATTATAGCTGTACATCAGTGACACAAACACGGACAGTTGAAGAGTTCAGTCAGTGGCTTGCAACGCTGGGATGAAGCGGTTTAACTCTGACACGACGAGACAGTCCGAGTCGCAGACCCTGACCCGGAGACTTCCCCGAGGGATTGTGGGACGACGTTGGACTTTTACCCATCAGACCTAGGAAGCAAAAGATCATTCATTTAGAGTTCAGTGACTCAGAGTAAATGTGCAAACGCCTGTAAGCATCATAGCTGCTGTTCGTTCATGCTGCACCTGGTGGGTTCCACTTGGGTATCCTGCCCCCTGCTGGACTCGGAGACGCCACAGGTTTAAATGTAGGAAGTGTGGGGGGTGAAGCGGGTCGTTCGGGTGCCAGTTTGGAAGCTGGAGGATTTCTCACTGGTGTGGAAGCTGCTCGTGGAACAAAGTAGTCATAATAATGAGAATAATTCATCCATGACAAAAGCTGAATCTTCTTTGATGAATCGGAGGAACTCACCTGCGGCCACAGACTTTGACTTTGATGTCTTCGATGTTTGCTTCTCTTTCTTAGAGGCTGGTGGTGATTTAATCTTCTGTTTCTTGGCGACGTTCTCCTTCTTTTAGTCTTGCTGACTTTCTTCACGGTGAATTCCTCGTCTTCACTCTCATCCGCTTCGCTAAAATCGTCATCACTTTCTGAATCTGGAAAAGTATTGTTGTTATTTTTTTAAATCACACAGAAACAACAGTGGTAGAAAGAAAACCACAAACGTAAGAACAAGTGATAATAACCTGGTGTCAGTTTGGGTCGATAGTCGTCATCTTCTTCCTTCGGGTTTTTCCTCTGCTCCTCAGTGGCGGCTTTTCTTTGTCTGGATGAGGCAGGAAACACCTTTTCTGATGTGATTTCATCCAGGCCTGAAGAAAACAAAGTGACGCCGCCTCAAAAAACTGTTCAAACCCTTTTCGATGCTAGATGACGATGCATTTGTCAAATATGAGGCACTGAACATATTGGACAAAAAATAATTTACCCAGATTTGCAGCATTCACGCTGCAGTTTGACATGTGCAGTGAAGAGGGATCTGTGTTTTCATCCGATGGAATAGGAACTGTGACGTCTCCTAAAATGTTTTATTTTAGAAATTTAGAAAACACCTTCATCATAAACACTAAATCCACGTTTTTTAAAAAGACACAGCATACCTTTACTGGATGGTGATTGGCCCTCTACCTCCTCTGCATTATTGAGCCGAGAAAGCGTGATGGCTGCTTCTAGAGCTCGTTCACACAACCTCTCATCCAATGGTCTTCTATGGAGAAAAAAAAACACATAAATAATTCAAGATTCGACCTGTTTTTATACGGTGTTATACAGTATGTCGTCCCTGGTTAATTTACTGCAGCAGCTGAGCTTTGTAAACTGGTATTTGTTCACTTTAGTCACCTCTGCCAAGGAGGTTATGTTCTCGTTGCTGTTAGTAAGGATGGGATATGGATCGAGGAAGAACCCATTAAGTTCAGGAGCAAATTCAATTAAAAAATGTACATTGCGAGATAGAGCGTTGCCCTCGACGGAGGTATGTGCTCCGAGTACCCCTCTCGTTTAATATGTTGAGCCTTCTTTAGGCGTCGCTTCCATCTTGTTCTGAGCTGGCACAGATACGACATCATCTTGTCATTATAAACAGGGTCAGAGGTCACATTCCACACCTGGACTGAGAGTCGGCCTCTTGACTGGACGACTTGCTTGACGCTTTCGTGTGCTCCTGTGGTTCCACATCGTCTCTGGCCCTTTTGCTGGGCGGAGCCTTCGCACAGGCAAAATCGTCATCTGTCACAACATGAAGAAGAGACTGTGCGTTAGTGGTGAGAAGAGAGAGGGCACGGTCTCGTGTTAATGCACCGATTCGTATCCATCTTGTGTGCCATGAAAAGAGAGAGTCCGGCCTCGGGGTGGCAACAGTGTGCCGACTGGGAAACAGCAAATATTACAGGCTGATGTGAAGTCTCAGTATTTGCCTGATCGGGCGTCTGGTCAGTGTCGACAATGCAGATGTTATGCTGGGTTCAAACCCGATTGGTTGAGTCTTCTTCGGTTTCCTGTTTCCTGACAGCACTTTGTACTTTAATATATAGGATGTGTGAATTCTTGAAGGGACTAAATAACATTGGAGAAGCTAAAAAGTAATGATGCATGCATGTGGGATGATGCCTGTCGTGTTTATATTTGGTCAAATTAATTTAAGAAGCATTTAAAGAATATTTTTAGACGTGAAGATCAAACTGACATGTAGATTTAAGTACACAATCTAAAGCCTGACTATACAACTGCCATCCAACGGTATTTCTATAAGTATCTCTTATTTCTAGCAGTAATATTGTTTATACTTTTAACGATTTGTGAGTTTAAACTCACCATCATCACAGTCATTGGGTTCACGGTAGTTCACACTCTTTGTCTTCCTGTGTGTAAACAACAAACAACAAACAACGTGTTAGCAACAGACACTAACAACAGAATGAACAGGGGCGGAAATAAAAGCTCCACCTACCTCGATGGTCGCTCCATAGTTGGTTAAAGAGGTCTTTATCCGGTTAATGCTAAAACTTACACGACCGTTACATCAGCTGCTACATCAACACAACCCCCCCACCCCCAGTGTCTACACAGGCTACGTTCGCTAGCTGCTACACGCTAAGCTAGCTTTAACTGTCGATAGTTGTAAAACAAACGTGCGTGCGATAACCTAGAGGGTGAAACGTGCGGGTCAAAGCGAACTAGCGCGTTAAACTAAGATCGTGACTTCTGTTGCTCGACATTAAGCAGACGATCCTCCCTCCTGCGTTTTCAACCAGCCCGCCCGAACCCACCAGAAGTGACGTCCTGTTAGCGAGCACGACGAGCACCGGCAGCAGATTCGCTCCGAAGGAAAAACTGAAACACGTGTCAGTGTATTTCCTAGAAAACTCCTCAGACTCACACGGAGGATGGGTGATTGGCAGAGTCACCGAAAATTAGAATCGATCAATTGAAACTGAGTAATACATTTAATTAAATAGTTTGGCGAATCTGCTTCTGGCAAATACATTGATTAAACCCATAGACAGTATATACAAATATTAAACCTTAAAATCTTCAAATTAAATCCTAAACCTGAACCCTGGATTAACAGAATACACAGTTAAAGTGTCTGAGACTCTCTGCGGGTTATTGTTATGCTTAGTTCTTATTTTGTGTTACTACTACTACTACTACTACTAATAATAATAATAATACTGTTGCTGGTTTGTGGTGGGTGTATACTCCTTCCAGGCAGGCACAGGGAGATGTAATATAAATCGTAAGAGATAATGAGGGGAGATTATAACCAGTGGTGCTATACTATAAATTTTTTTACAGCAACAAGTACATTTTCTCAAATGCAGTTCTTAAGTACTTGTACTTCTGTTGAGTATTTTTACTGTCTGCTACTTTGTATGTCAACTCAAGTTTTAATTGATCTTTTACAGATTAAGCACATAAAAGAAAATCACCAAACTGATTTGTTCAAAATAAAGGATATGCACTTGATAAGTGTGTAATGTTGTTTTGAAAAACATATATAAATCTAATGTGTGACAGCTGTACATAGACCCCAGCGACTGTTTATCATATGCTGTGGTCTTGCCCAAAACTTGCTCCTCATATTTTGACATCATATTCAAGGTATATGTCTGCAATATTATATCTCCTCCGTCTGCTGGTATTGTATTTATTATAATTATATCTATTATGTACGACACTATTGGCTATTTCAGTGCTCGTCTCAGAATGATTTTATCTAATCGCTCACAGAAGATCCTTGCAATTTCCTTGTTATTAGCTGTGTGCTCAATCTTGCTTTAATGGAAAGATGTGACTCCTGGTGGATCACAGTTGTGATGCAGAACATTAAGCTGCAAAAAGAAAAATCTGATGCACCCATAACGGCTCCATGATGAAATTTCACAAAACCTGGGAGCCACTGATAAAATATAGTATAACATATAACGTATGACACATAAAATATAGTCTCCCTGGCCGGCAACTACGACCACGTCAAACCTTCACATTCTTAATGACCTCACACACACTGTGGTGCACTTGGTTTTCTGTTCATTTTGTTTCCACATTTTTTTGTGTTTAAATGTTGTAGTGGCAATATTCTTGTAATTTGGGATGTTTGTTGATATCATTTAAAAGATCTCACATTTGAATTCCTCATAACGTGTTAATAACCAAACTGTGTTCAACAGGGATGCAAAGGGGTTTCTGTTCCACCTGCGTGGCCCACTAGATGGTGTCAGAAGCTAAACACAGCTGGTAGCAGATGTTTCTGAACGTCTCTACCGTTCACGTTGCTTTCTGTCACAGTGGCGGAGGGAAGTGATGCTTATGTAACTGCAGCACAAACATATTCACAACAATTTAGGTGCAGAAATTGTAAAAGAGTCGTTTTTTCCCGTTGGATCGCGACCCATTTCCCCGGCAACGCGTCGTTTTGTCTGTTTTAACCACAAACAAATGTGACACCACGTGCACTCGGATCTGTGGATTTAACACAAGACAGGAAACAATAACAGTGGCGAGCACGCGCACGGCGCCTCCGCCCTTGAGTGCTCGACCAAGCAGAAGAAAGAAAAAAGAAAAAAAAATCCTCGACGCCATCTTGTTCCCGGTCGACGAGCGGTGACCGAACGACGAAATGAAGTCGTCGCGTCCCGCCCGCTGCTGTTTGTTCCGCGTCTCACTCCGCGCTCCCACACACGCGGGATCACTTCGCGGGGATCAGCTGCTTCTCGTCGGGGGGGAAATTCTGCGTGAGGATTTACAAAACGCACCGCGGGGACGCTGTTCGCTAATGGCGCCGGATCGCAGCTGATCTCCGGGTGCGCCCCTCTCCCCTCTCAGCTCAGGACCCGCCCACACATGCTGGCTGCATGATGTCATCACAACCGTCTCCCAAAAACTGACCGATCTCCAGCAACTGTGCGCCATTTATTCTCAAAGTGAACCGCGTCGCCTTCACGTTAAACTCGTGAATTCATCGTTATCCTCTCCGGAAACTACAACAACAACAAAAATGAGCGACAGTGAGCGTTAAATCCTCCGGAGCGGTTTTACAGACGATTGCGATTTTGACGACGATCACATCGGACCCCCGACTTTCCAATGCGTCCGTCCCGCAAAGTTATTTCAAACGTCCGTGCAGCTCGTGCACCAGCAGTTGCGGGGCATCGCTCCCGCATCAGTGCGCATGCGCCGGGGGATGCGGTTCAGGGTGGAAGAGGGGGGTGGGGGTCAAGAGATGGAAACGATGAGAACATCCCCGCAACATGTGATGTCAATGGGATTTGTTACAGGCCTGTTTCTGCAGAGCGAACAGTTACAACAGCAGTATACTCACAAGACTCTACATATTTTACTTTGTTGTTAAATTAATCTTACTGTACGGGGTTTATTCTCATGTCCCTCGCACTATTTCTAACAGAAAATAACTTTTTGCACGTGTGTCATCTGCACATCACAATATGTCCTTATATTTATGTAAAACGGATTTTCATATCCTGTGCCACTGCACTTTACTCTATAACATATTCTATTCAAACATTCACTACAGTGAAAGGTGTTTATTATGTACGTGTTTGTATTCTCGTGTCTCCCTTAGTCTGACCTGAATTACCCCGGTGTGTGGATCAATAGAGTTTAATCTTAGCTTAATCAAAATGCTTGTAAATAGCAACTATTACCAGTGTCGATAACAGGACATCTAACAGACACTCCCCAAAATAAATCATATTTTACACGAGCTTCAATGTGACGTCAAACTTTGACTTCCACTGCAGTTCCCTTGTGCTGCTGTGTCGATTGTGAATGTCCCCTACAGAGGATCAATAAATCGTATAAGTCATAATAAAATGCAACTGCTACAGGTGATGATAATAAGACTTTAAACAGCTCCCCAAAATACACATGCTCTGATATAGCATCAAAACCTGAGTGTGAGATTTAATTTACACAATTTAATTAGTGATTTTATCTACCCCCACTTTTATCCTGATTCTTGCGCTTATTATGACTTTTTCCTGACGGTCACAGCCCTAGGAATATGTTTCCTGTACGGCCCGCTTCCTTTCTCCATGATTTAATCTTCCTGGTCAGTGTTTCATGGGCTATCCCTTTCCGAACATCAGCTCAGTATTTGCTGCTCTTGTGTAAGGGGTTACGTAACAGCTTAGCTGCCTCCTACGGCGTTGGGTGGAGGATTTAGATGCTCCTTTTCAGCCCTGCCACTGGGAAAACAAAGGATTTTGGTTCAAACGAGCAATGTTTTGTAAACCTGTCTGCATTTCTGTGGCAGTTATTAATGAGCAATCTGGACTGGCCTCTAGAGTGTGTATATTGTGGCTGAAGGTTTGTATATACGTCACAAATTAAAATATATAGTAGAATCAAATTTCGGTGTGGGTCCATGTTGAGAATAACAAAAGAAGAAAATCCTTTATTAGTCCCACACTGGGTAAATTTGCAATATTACAGCTGCAAGAGTCAAACATTGTAGTAGTAATAAGTAACATGCAATACTGAAGTGTAAGGAATATAAAAAATATACATATGTGCAGTTAAATGCTCATATATCGGCTGAGATTGTGTCCCGCCTCCTTTCAGCCTGAGAGGAAACACAAGAGGAAACAACAATTAGCGTAAACACAACCTCCTGATAAAAACATCCCCACAGCTGACTTCACTTTCATGAGCTGATCGCGAAGATAACACGGACACAGTGGAGACCATTGATGTTTAAAAACACTGAAAAAACAACCTCAAAACCAGCTGTATTGTGACTATCTAGTAGAATTGTCACGTACGATAACAAATAACGAGCTGAATGCCATTTTTTCTCTCCTATAATAATACTTCATTGTCTCGCGGGGGTTTAGATCCAGAGCGTCACCGACAGAAATAGCAGAGGCTTGAGGAATCGCCGTCGTGTGCGCGCCTGTGAGCGCGGCCCCGGCGCCCCTGTGAAACCGGGAGTGTAGCCCCGCAGTGTGAGGGGGCGGGGCCCGGGTCGAGCGGTGGGGAGGGAGTGAGGGGGGCTCGTGGGGGAGGCGGAGTCTCGGCAGTCCTGGCAGGGCCGCCATTTTTGCAAAGGGAAAAGAGACTGGTCTGAGGGGATCTAATTTCTAAAAGTCGCCGTGGACTAAGGCTCAGTTTTAACGGTTCCAAGGTGATTTTTAGCCTGAGTTCGGGTCCCAGAGTAGAACAAGAGGCAAGGGATTTCTCACGGGAAGCAACTTTTTAGAGGACACGCTGAAATACAAACATTTTGAAGCTTTGCTAGGGATCCGCAGTGTGTGGACAGAAGTATTGTTTTGGTTGTGGAGGCTGTGTGGAAAGCGACGGGTCTCCCCCAGCTCCCCTTATTCGCTACTGAGATCCTCCAGAGTGGACATAAAACGGTGAGTACACCACATTGAGTGTTTGTTGTGGGTTGAGCACAAATCCGACCTGGAAGGCTAACGTTGGCTTTAGTTAGCTGGCTAGGCGCATCATGCTGATGCTGGCTAACGTAGTTCTAGTATCAGCTGAGCTTAGCTCGCTTGCTAGCTGGTCGATCTCGTTAGTTCGGGGTCTGCTGGTGCTATATCCCCTTTGGTTCGCATTCACTTCAATAAAAAAAAGAAACCCGCTAAGTAGATGACGCAAGTTTCTAATGTAAGTGTCAAGTTGGAAAGCGTAACGTCAGGAGACCTCTTGCTAGCTAGCGCATGCTACTAGCTCAAATTAGCTTGACACCAACCAGGGCTCTGACTTTTCGCTATAGTGTGGCAAAACACGACACGCCATACAAAGATGTAGGGCCAATGTTGTGCTATAATCGTAGGGGTCCCTTTGACAACGTGGTTAAAGCAGCATTCACCTCAATTACACATTAGCGGTAACGCTGCATTTGAATTGTCTGTCCCAGAACGTGTAACATTTTCGCCAGAGCAGAGCCAGTCAACAACAGTTAACATTACCAGCAGTGAACTTGCCCTCAAAATACGACATATTAACAGGATTCGTGCGTCGCCTGATTATAAATAGAGACAGAGGGGCGCTCGCTTGATGTTCAGTGTGACACTGCGGGCAATGTTGCGCACGATTTCATCCGTTTTAACGTAAATAATGTTTCCCCCTAATGTAACGTTGCCCGCTTTATTTTCAAATACCATTCGCTCTGCAAGTCGCAGCAGCGTTTGGCATATGCGCTAGCTCCTCTTCAACCTTGTGTTACTTGAATACACGGTTTTAAACATTGCCACTCGGTATGAACGACGTCAATTTACCATTAGTTGCAAACTTGAATTAGTCGTGGTGGCTCCCATCCTGCTCACCCCAGAGCAGGGGGCATTATTTCCGTTCAGCTAAATCTATACAATGCCGCTGTTCAAAGCCGGAACAATGAGCTTTTACATGCATGTACACAGACATATGGTGTTAAATCTATGTCCAAATCTACTCAAAGCACGGGTCAGCTGTTGAAATAACTTAAATGCCCGGGTACATTGCGCAGTAATCTCACAGGCTGCTGAGCTTTTATAGAATCGCCACTACAGCGAGATGAGTCGAGAATGGATCAAATGTCGAGCGAGGAAATGGTGGCTGTTGTTTTGTTGCAATCGGACTTAAAAAGTACATTTCGCGATCACTTAATTTAGATTCAGGGGTGTATTGGGCTCAATTGCTGCAAGCGTGGGGGAGGGGATGTTCCATTTGGGCATCTCGCCTCACACAATTCGTAACTCCATCTCGCTCGGCAACCCCCAGCCCATGCTGATTGTCGCAAATGATTTCCACTGGACCTTAAACATATTACCGTAGGAATGCGCAATCGGCTTTGGTTTGCCCCAAGGAGTTATCTCTCAACGTTGTCGCTCTTTCCTGCCTGTGACGAGCGAAGTATTAATCCACTTTCGCGTCGCTGCTAGCTGGCCGTGCTAACCCCCCAACCCACTGCGCACTACACAGCTAGCTTCCGCCAGCTCCCGCTAGCTTTGTGCGTTTGCTCTGTTTTTTTTTTTTGACCTTTTATTCGCGGCCCCACAATTGCTAGAAATCCCGAGTGGGCACTGTGTGAAGCGTTGCTGCCTTCGCTTTTCTGTCAAACACACATTTACGTGCTTCGGGTTGTTCCACGGCTCCGATTGCCCGCCTGCTACATTTCGACCAGGCCATAATTGCTAGCCGATTAGCTCACGGGCTCTGCTTTCGACGAATTTGACAAAAAAGAAGCCCACTGGTAACAACACAGACTGTACCGACAGGGTGATACTTAAGGCAGAGTGTATGAAAGAGGCGATTGAATGCAATCTTGGGGGTTTTCTGTCCGTGGCGAGCCTCCCCTGGTTACACGATTGTCTCGCGTCCTGAGAAAAGCGCTTGGAAAATGGCGTCAGCACCAGGGAGTTGTGTGGTAACATAATAGCAACGTTGTGCCCTCCACACCCCTACCGGCAGGACTGACTGCAGCGCCGACACACTCAACGGGAAGCAACTACACAACACATGCTTTTTTTTTTTTTTTGTATTCTTAGCCGAGGTTGACAAAACAATACGAACAAACAATTTTGGGTTGTCGTCGTGGAAATGCACAACTGCGTCTTTTTTGGGGGGTTTTCGTCACAAGGAGTCGTAGATGGGTTGGATAGGTTGTGTCTGTTCCACACACCAAAAAAACGAAAAACACAGCAGCCCTGTAACGTGCGTCACGGCTTTTGCTTGTGTTTCGTGTTTTGATGTCTGGCACATGAGGATTGTTATTTAGATAAATGACACAATAAGTGTATAAGCAATATACGTTTAAAACATCAAAGGCAACAAAGAGTGATTTTCATCAACGAACACGAACACACCCCTCAAAATAAATATATTTAAGGCTCGCTCCACTCTCACCTGCCCGGAATCCTCTTTATTAAGTTAACACTATTATGCAGTTTGTCCCCCCACTACCAAGCTTTGTTATTTATCTTTACTGATTTCGGTTAATCCCTTTCAAATGTAATATGCTTTGTGTTTTATAGAAACACTGGGGGAGGGGTGTGTGAGAGAGAGGGGTTAGTTATCATATTAAAGTCATTTGAATATGAATTCAGGACGATAGTTTGATAGTTGAGTGTATTTGAGTACATTCAAATATGTAAACCAGGTGGAAGTTTACTCGATACAAAGACCCATGTCACCCATATCGTTGTTCTGATATATTTTCTAAGGTAATATACCAATCTCCTCCAGTTTCACAATATATATTTAAAGAACATAAAAGTAAAATAAACACTGCCGGTATCTCTCCAGATCCCCATCTTTGGACTCTAAATAGTATATGTGTAAAATATGAATGTTTGTGTCAGAATTGTGCCCCATGCTGGCTCAATTTTACCAGTTTGTTGAGCCAGTTTGAAATCTGAATCATTCAAATATACACTAAACTACACAAGAAATGGGAAGGATCCAAATCAACAGTAGTTGTAAGGATAGAGTTTAAAGCTCACAAGCTTTCACAATGTTCTGTGTTGTTTCTTTCCTCTACATCACCCCCATGGGATGAACTTTGGCACTCTGTGGAGCTCAAATGTCCTTTCATGCCTATCACCATTTGCCAAGAACATTTTTTTCTTGTTTCCTACTGATAATTTCAGTCCAGTGAAAGTAGGACGTTTTCAAAGTTGCTAAAGGTCAATGAGTGATTAGGTGCGTATGCTGAGGTTTCCCTCTGAAGCTTGCATTATCATCCAATCTATCGACCACATAAATGTGATTTTTAACTACAATCAGCTTTGTCGCGGTTATGTGAGTATGTTGTATTGTTGTCAACCTCACTGTGTTGATGTATCATACAAATACGCCACAAAAGCATGTGGGAGTAGGAGGAGGAAATCAGGACACAGACTTCCACACTCCTGCATATCATTTGATATAGAGGCAGGTTGGAGTCTCTGTATCATTATTCATCTCGTATACATCACTAAGCACCTGAACGGTTTGTATAGCTTCCGTCCATTGAGGACCTGGTTATTTTTAATGAGTTTCAGCTGCCTGTAGATACGGTTCACTTAATAGTGACAAAGGGTCTTCTCTTTTGAGGAGGGTTTTCTGTACAGCTAGATGAGTAAGAGGGCCCTACTGTACTCAATCTGTCTCTGCTACATAATACACACAATCCCCAGCCATCTTTTTCTTCCTTGTGAAGGAGCAAAGGCCTCAGACCTGATACTTACTCCCCCGCCCGTTGTATAGTGTGTTAAATACCTGCCTGGCTGTATGTTTGCCTGGTTCCCTTGTGCAGCAAAGTGTGCATTTGCTTGCTGTGTTAACAGAGATGGTGACAGGAGGTGAGCTGCCACTCCCCCCCCTGCCATAGGGACAGCACACTCTGCTAGGCAGCCGGGAGACTCCACGGTCTCAAATGACACACCTTCCCTCCAACCATAACCCCTAAACACACTCTGACACAAAGTCACAAGCCGAACACAAAATATTTATTTTTTCAGCCCAATCAACAGAGAGCGAGACAATAAAGAAGTCACGCAAAGGCACAGGGTGTTTATTAGTGTATTCACATATTAACAGGGCAGATGAAGGTCACAGTCTCATCAGCTTTCTCTCCGACACTCTCCCTGTACTTGGAAGAGCTCTCCTTGTTTTTATGCTCTTTCCCCGTCTCCCGACAATAAAGTCTCATACCTGAAACAGTCGCATCTCTGTGTCTGTGAAGCGCGAGTCTCTGTAGACACACATCTCACTTCAGAGGAAGGGGGCTAAGCTGTGACGCTGTGGTCTGGTCTCTAGCGTTCACCCTTGTGTGGTACCCAGATCCTGCGAGACCCAGAGACAAAGCCGGCCAGCTCTGGGGCCCAACACAGTCACATGGCATCCCAGCTGGGACGAGAAGCCAAGGCTCAGGTGACCTGTTTTTGTGCTGCTAGTTGGGCCGTAACAGATCCCTCTTTAAACTAGCAAGCTGCCTCCCTGACAGGTGGCTTTAGGGCTGGGGCTCTGGAGGCTGCACCGTCCTTACTTTCTTCCTGTTGCTGTGCCTATGTTACAGTTGCATTTATGGGTAGCAGCACAAGGAGGGATAGGCCAAATAAAGAGATGTGCTGTTCATGATGGTGATGTAATGGCACTGCGGTGCAGGCGTGAAATTGATCATCAAACACAGCTGTAATGGGACCTGAGTGGCTCTTAGTGTTTTGCCCCGTAGATGCTGAGTAGCCTCCCCCAATTTTCTTTGCTCACACATAGCTCACATTTTATTTAGCTGCACAATGCATTCCCCAAATGCTTTAATTAGCTGCCAGCTGCCGATGTCCCTGCTTGTCACTCTCTGGTAAAACCAGGGACAAAATCCGAACTACTTTAACAAGCACACACAGATAAAGATGGCGTATACAGTGAAATGGTTGCTTTGGTGTAAAAATGTTTAAAGGAACTCACCATTGTGCTGTGATACTCTGTAAGCAGCAGTGAGTCGGAGATGGAGAGATCGTACCCGAGCGATTTTCCGTGAACAGACATTACTCAGACTGCGGGGGGGCTGCCCCAGGTTAGCTGCCAAACCCTTTTCCTAATGACTTTAACTCGCTCATTTCCTGGTTGTTTGAACTGAGCACACAGGACATTGTTTGATTTTTTTTCCCCCCCTTGCATCTTACCATTGCAAATCAAGCCTGTGTGGCAGATGCCAAGCATGTTGTGACGTGCTTTTAAATGACTGTCCCATGTCCACGTGGAACTGAACATGTAACCATGAAGAGATCTTTGTTCTCCTGCAGCACTGCTGGCCCTAAGCCTTTATTGTGTACTAGTTGCTAGTTAGGGTACATGAGCACTTCTAAGTCGTCTGGCCTTTACAGTCTGATGAGGTTATTAACTTGCAGACACATCAACACAACTCCTAATGTGGCCCTTAAATATTGCTTGTGTGGACGCTAACATCCACATCCCCTGCTGTATTGATGTATGACTTCACCTTCAGTGCTTGAGTGCACAGGGAGTGCTGGCAGCCATGGGCACACTGATTTATGAAGGACGGGGCAGATGCATTGTGTCCCACTGTGGGCACCGTGAAAACGAGGGCCAGGCCTACATTCCATCTGGGTCATGCTTCCTGTGTATATGGCTCTCCTTGTGTGAGTTTGTTTTATCCATTTGTTTGCGAGCTGAGTCATTGCAGCCAGCAGTGAGGACAGTGTTTAAAGTCACATCAGCTTGGCAGGGGAGCTGTGGGATTCAGTTGGAATCCCTCATTTTCTCCTGCTCCTCCTCTTTATCGAGAAACATAATCTGCCCGGACTTGGCTGCGAAAACAAGAATGAAAACACTGTTACACATAGATCGGTGGTAATAAACTGAGGAGCGAGGAAAGCTGTTGTCTGTAGCTATGTGGTTTGAGTGTGATGGTATGGGTTTTCCCTCACGGGCTTCAGTGCGGTTCTGTCTTAAAAGGATAGTTATACCCCACACAATGACGTGACTGTGTCCCCTCACTGAGGGAGGGAAGGAGGAGAAAGGAGAGACTGGGTTACGCTATGTGCTCCACTCTGCCACCCAGAGTCCACCCAGGCTTCACTGTCAGACAGACCCCATGTACACCTCCCCCACCCTGCTGCCCTCTGAAATGGAGGGGCTGTGGATGATTTCTAAAGCTCCGTACAGCGCACGGAAATCTCCTCAGAGAGCACATGAAAGGTGAACAGTTGTAGAGAGAAGAGACCCAATGTAAACTGTAACCACTTCCATCCTGTGGCTCATTTTTACTACTGTCCACTGTCGTTGCATGTCTCCCTATGTCTCATCTACTCACCCTCCCCTCTGCATGTTCCCCATTTTCTCCACCCCTCGTTCCTCTCATGTGTTTCCAGAACGGCAGAGGATTTGGCCAAAGGTGCCTTTAAATGGTCTTCCCAGCCTCCTTGTAATTAGGAACAGTGTCTGCGACACTCCCCTTCCCCTCCGCTCTGCATTACTGTCTCAGGTTTATTTAGGAAGTGCACAGAGTAGGGAGAGAAATCCGGCTGGGCGGGGTGACTGGGCACAGGAAGGAGGGTGATGTGTTTTTTTTCCCTTTTCTTTGGCTGCATTTCTCCTTGGTGATGGACAGCTCTTCTAGAGGAAGTAGGAGGAGCAGGCAGAGGCAGTCACAGCGCAGCTCAGATTTAGTCAGGAATGCTGCTGCACTGTACTTGTTTTTCTTTCTTCCGCTCGTCTTTTGTCAGTCTCTACTGTGGCCCGCTGCAGAGCAGTGCAAGTGTGTTTGCGCACCACGAGAGGCTCCTTATAGAGGAATGTTTGAGAGGACAGGGCAAGGGGTTATCTGGCTGTGTGTGTTATTTTGGGGGGGAGGGGGGTTGTGTGTATGTGTGAACGTACGCTTTTATATTCCATAGTAGTGACATCAGGATTCCCTCACTGGGTCTGGGGTTGAAGTGGAGACGGACCTCTTGGACCAGAGGACAAACATACTATTTCGGAGGGAAGCTATTAACCAGTGCTAAAGTATACTGGGCCTCTAATATAATACAAAGGGGTGGGGTTGTTATTTCTTTTTTAGACAAACTTTCCCGTCCTTGTTGAAAGTGAAGGTTCTGGTTAAATCAGCTTCCATCATGAAATGCAGCTGTGGTATCAAACCAATCAGTGCTCACGGACTCACATGAGAATTTGGAAAGTGATCCCACCAGTAGCCTTGGCTGACACACAGTCTCACTGGGGTCTTCTTCCTTCTATTAATTAGGCCTGGAGATGACAGCTGTCATGTCTGTGAGCCTCACCAGTCCTGCTGGCTCACACAGTGATATTGGGTGAATTAGTAATTGAAATAAATCGAATGGTTCCGTTGCTATTTAGAAGAACAATAAACTTTTGTTGCTACCGAGAGAGGTTTCCTTCACATCTGGTAATAAAATACAGGCTTCCTAGAAAGACATGTTGGGGTAATACCTCATAGGCATGCAGAGATAGGTTTTGGCGCGATGCACTGTTGTTGCTGGCCAAAGTGTGACGTATGGTCCTACTCGATACATGACATATCCTTGCTTTGTAACCCCTCTCCCATCTACACCCCGAGCCGAGATCTGAGCTTTTGTTTGGCCCCAGCGTGCATGAGCAGGCGGAGGTGTGACCTCCAGCCTATTTTGTCTCGGCATCTGTCCCTCCCACTAATCCCGCTTATCAACAGAGCTCTCTGTATCAGGGGCAGCCACACTGACATATGCTCTCGTCTGGATTCAGACGCAAATACATGGCTTAATATTCCTATCGTTACTATCCACAGTGTTTAATTCATGAATCCATCAAACCACCTACCCGGGACCCAAAGGACATAGTCGATGCCTGATGCCTAATTAATCAATCATTGATGAAGATCTTACAGATGCCTTTTCCCTGTGCTGTGCTAGAGAGTCGCAATGACTTTCCTGTTAAGAGGATGTGTGGGTGTGCAGTTGCAGTGTTAGATTTTGTTTGTGTGCATGTGTAAACCAGGATCAGAGTACGTGTGTGAGCTCGGAGCAGAGCAGTCTGTCGAAGGGGGGAAAAAATGGCCTCTGTGTTTTGTTCTGTGTGCGTTTCTCCTGCCTCCTTTCATGGCGGCTGGCTGCTGTGTGTTCTCTTGCTCCCCTTAGTGGCGGGAGCTTCCTTACAGCGCGGCCCTCTGCATTCCAGGCGAGTGTGTGTAGAGGTTGCTTTAGCGCAGTTCACAGCAGCAGCTCCAGGTTTCACCTCACAAAACCATATCCTCTCGCTTTACGTCGGTTAACACCCCGGCTCTGTCGGAGGGGGAATTCCTCTCTGACTCTTCCCTGTCCAACACTGTTCTTGGTATGAAAGTATGAATTAAGGTGTTCTGGAAATACCCCCTTTTCACTATGATTTTGTAATTTCGGGTTTGCTAGATGAAACCTTGCAAATGCTTCATACCTGAAATGAAACTAATGACACATCATCCTGTGTGTCAGGGGATCATTAATATACACTTGCCAAAGGTTCCTACACAATACTAATGAAATGTCTTTGTTTCCTCTCTCTATTGTTTGTCTACTTTTTCCTCATCTCCTGCATGTTCAGGCCTTGTGGATGCACTTAGATGTCTGCAATGACTGCTGCGGCTGGCATGCCTCAGTGTTTTGGACTCCCATTCTCTGGACTCAGTAGGACAAGAACTGATCAGCAGAGAACGTCATGAGCATAGTCATCCCAGTGGGGGTGGACACAGCAGACACCTCATACCTGGACATGGCGGCGGGCTCCGAGTGAGTAACCCCCACAAAACACCCCTTGTTCATTCTTGTCAATTTCACTCTCTCCAAGCTCTATAATCTTTCACCCCTCTCCCCACTTCTGCTCTCATTTCTCACCCTTCTTTGGTGTTAGTCACATACACTTGACACTTATTCGGTCTAATATGATTTCCCCTGTCCCTCCTCTCCTTTGAATATGCCCCAACAAGCCCTCTGTAATGACAGAAGCAGCTCAGTTATCCTTTTCTTTTCTGCGTGGCTTGATTCAATCCTCTCTTTTTGCATACATCTCCTCTCCCACATTTACACAGTTACCGGTAATGGGGAAAGGAATTTGCAGTCCATTTGCTAGGCCCCTCCAGTATCGGCTCTAATGGACAGTTCTGTCTTTTCATTGATTATACTGGCACTCAGCTATTGCTCGTCACAAAGACATTTTGAGCGTTCGGCTATTAACTACATCTGCCCATGAAAATAAAACTGGCATTGAGCCCGAGCATACAGAAGCACACCTGATTTTCCCTGATCCTCTCCTAATGCTCCAGGTGGATGTTTGCACATGTGTACACTGCGATCATTTAGTGAAGCAGAAATGGTGCATGGAACCATGGCAACAAGCCTCCTATTGCCCCTCCTCTCTGTTTCCTATAGTCTTTTCAAGGACATTGCCGTGTTTTTTTTCTGGTCAGATAAATGAAGCAAGAGGTTCTTGTATGACTAAAGAATAACACACGTCATCAACTTATGGAGGTACTCCTGTCTCTTTAAAAGATGGAGCGCCATCCCCTCTGCCTTCATCAGAGCTGTTGCCTTGACAGCTTGTGTTGCCATGGTATCTGCACCTCGCTCCCCTCCCTCCCCTCTGCACTGCGCAGGGCTTGTTGCCATGGTCACTGGCCTGAGTGACAGGTGGCCCTCACGTAGATATGGCGTCTTAAACAGTCTCACTGCACCCCCTCGCCTCCCCCTCCTTCTCCTCCTCTCCACGGAGCTGTGCTGCCACAGGGGGTAGGAGTAAGCCCCTGACTTGACTCTCTCACTCACTCTTTGTCTGTCCACGCTCTGTGTCCGATCGCCTGCTGCAGATTTATTCAATTCAGATAACAAGCTTGAATGGGGCTTCCACCTATTGCTGCGCAGGTTCCCTCCTGACCAGAGGGACGGAGCGTAGCTGGACACGCACATACGCACGCAGCTAGCATTGTGTGTAGAGCGTTGTTAGTGCGCCAGCCGAGTCTAGGAACAGCGGGGCTGGCTACTCACCAGAGAAACAGCGTCACGTCCTTTCCACATCCCCCTGAAGTCTGCAGCAGCGTGACCAGCTGTTGGCTAATGTAGTGTGTGTCCACGGTGACACACAGAGCCTAGCGTGCGCGCACACGCTGACAGAACACGTAGTGTTGCCATAGCAGCGAGCGAGAGCTCTTTGGGAGTGAAGGCGTTGCCGCTGGCTGTTCAGTGCTGCTCTTTTCTCTCCTGCTGTTGATCGCTCCATTCTCCACACTTGTCCACTCTGCCTCTTCACCCTCTCACAGCAGGTGCTTGCATTTTAAATGACATCTGTTCCTTCGTTAAATACGTGACATCAATATGCTATAAATAGCACCTAGGGAGCTGCCACCTTGAATTAAACTTCAGGATCCACACTTCTGTTTTATTCCACCGTCTTTCTCTCCCTCATCTTTTTTTTTTATCTGTGACGCAGGCCATAGGTGTTGGTTTTGGAACTTGAGCATTACTGACTGCACAGCTACAACCCTCCCACTAATGTGTACTCTGACTCTCTAGCCCCTCCTTCCATTTCAGAGGAGTGGTGATGTGAATGATACCAACCCTCCAGTTATGCACACATGCATTCAAACATGCTTACGTACTTCCCACTGACTAGGCGGGCTCACTTGTATGCTGCCTGTCACTGTGAGTCCTTTTATATCACTCACTGTTTCACTTGTAGGTCCAACTAAAAGAGTGATCCTTGCACTAAATGCACCCAGTCTCACTCTGTTTTATAAAGTGGAGGCTTTAGTCTGGTTAATGATTAAGTGGAGTAAGTGTCAGCCCACTGCACACTCTCTCAAGTATGATTTTAAAACTTTCCCTCCACCATTTTTACTCTGACTGTTTCTTCATCCATAAACATTCAGACAAATATGTGTAGGTGTCACCTAATCTGTTGTGTACACACACACACACACACACACACACACACACACACACACACACACACACACACACACACACACACACACACACACACACACACACACACACACACACACACACACACACCTTCCCCTGGTTCTGCCTCCAGACCTCATGCATGCACTTACATTTTCACTTTGACAGTGAGCAGCGATACACACAGGAAGTGTTGCATACTGCTCTTACGGCATGCAACCGGAGCAAAAGGGCAGAGAGAGGCTCACGCGGCACGGTGTCACCACTTTACCTTTGGACTAACTTTTTAAAAAGGTGAGTTTAGATGAGGGATAGTGAGAGCTATGTCTATTTTTATTTAAAAGTTCATGAATGCTATTAATACTTGCTCCAACTACTTAGTTATTATATCTCCTAATGGGAACTGTTTGCTGAACTTCTTTTCTGAATAGGGTTTTTAGAATGTGTCACAGAAAAGTAAAGCTGAACAGTGTTGCACTGAAGTACTGCTCGGCCTGTTCCTACACTCTTCAAGTCTTTTGTACACATCTAACAGGTTTGCTTGGTGTGCTTTTCTCCATGTTTATGCCTTGTTCAGGTAAACCTGCCGCCAGTAGGTTTCATAGAGTTTAAGGTGCAGTTCTTTTGTTTTATGTCCATGGGACGTTAAGAGATAAAAAGAGCAGAGAGGGAAAGAAGTTCAACCGCTGACACATTAACTAAAACATAAAGGTTTTTGTCTGTCTCTGGCTTTGGAGTAGTTTTCTGAACAGGACTCTGTAAACCGAGAGGTTCTTTGCATGGTTGAACCATTAACGCATAGATATCTGACTTTCAGATTAATAGCTGGCATTTTTTTTATCTCGAAATCTTCTTGCGCGTCTTGTAACGTTCAGCCTCTTACATTTTCACTTCTTTTTTTGTGTCCCTGTTCATACCTGATTATCTTGTCTCATGCCTCATGCGTTCTGCCAGCTCTACTTCCCTCTTTCCTCTGGAGCCTCCCCCCCAGCAACTGAAGAATAGACCAATCGTGTAATAATAAACGTGGGTTGGTCTCAAACGGCCAAACGGGCTCCCTCCCCGGCTGCGCTGTGATCTGAGGGAAAGTAGATTTACTGGTTTTGTATGAATGAGCTTAAGAATTCTGGGTTTGTTTTGTGAGAATAAGAGATGGCACGTGTTGATTACCTGGCTTGTAGGGGTAAAAACTTGTATAAACGTCTGTTATTTGTCTCAGGTTGTGAGGCCTGTGAGTTGTGAGGCCAAGGTTTAACTGGATTTGCAATAGCAGTCATACTGACCCTGCCCTCCGTCAATGTGACTGTCATTGCCCTAGCGTTTTCCCTGCTAACCCTTCCTCATGCACACGCACACTTCCTCACACTGTTGGATGAGAACAATGCACGAGTTGCCCTGTGTAACCACGTTATTTTTAGTTTTTCAGTATAAAGTAAAATGCGTTCTCTGTTTGTGTTGCTGCCCAGCAGACCAGAATCGGTGGAGGCCAGCCCTGTGGTAGTGGAAAAGTCCAGCTACCCACACCAGATCTACAGCAGCAGTTCACACCATTCCCACAGTTACATTGGCCTGCCTTATGCCGTGAGTACATACACACACACACACACACTGTTTCTTCTCACTCTCTTACAAATAAGCTTCATACTGTGAACCCTCCCTCTCTGTTAATTATTGAGTGTTTTATGACAAGCTCCCTTTTAGGCCAAAATATCATTGACCTATTGACCTGTAACGGGCAGGTCCTCAATATTTTTCTTGTATAGTAAGTTAGAGCTTCATTAATCAGCAACTATCTTTGCAATAGATTAATCATTTAGGTAGTTGATTAAATTTACTTGGAAAACATTTTATAGTTCCAGCTTCTCAAATTGTTTGCTTTTCCTTATCTCATAATATAGATAAGATCTTTGGTAATCCGTCCACTAGTTTTTGAGTAATCTTGCAAAATAACAAACTAACGAAGGCATATGAAAACATTAAGAGCATAAAAGTTAATCGATAATGAAAACGATCATAAGTTTAAGTCCTGCCAAAGTCCCATCTCATATTACTACTTCCATTAAGACTTTGAGGACCTCTTCAGTTCATTCTCTGAAACGGGAACATGCTACACAATTTGGGGTGTTTGCTTTTTGTATTATCAACTTGCTAAACTGTCTATTACTTCCACCACATAACCCTCATGTCTTCCGTCCTCCCGCCAGGACCATAACTATGGGGCGCGGCCCCCACCTACACCCCCGGCCTCCCCTCCTCCCTCCATGTTGATCCGACAAGGAGAGGGAGGGTTGTTTGTTCCAGGGGGCCAGGACGAAGCATCCAGGGGAACCACGCTCAGCACCTCAGAGGATGGCAGCTACGGGGCTGACATCACCCGCTGCATCTGTGGCTTCACCCACGATGACGGCTACATGATCTGCTGTGACAAGTGCAGGTAAAGAGTCCGATTAGCACAAGTAGTCGCACGCCTTCACTCGTGTTGCTCATTGTTTACCAGATGCTTTGTATGATTTTGATTAGCTGATGAGTCAGACGTCCGTTTCTCCTGAGACTTCCCTTGATTTTAACATTGAAGCAACGTCAAAAAATGACTTTTCAAAAACCTGCTTGTTGTGATTTCTTTTTCCCTCAGTGCCTGGCAGCATATTGACTGCATGGGCATCGACAGGCAGAACATTCCTGAGACCTATCTGTGTGAACGCTGCCAGCCACGACACCTTGATAGGGAGAGGGCCATCCTGCTGCAGACCAGGAAACGAGAATGTTTATCTGGTAAGCATGACGGCATAGAGGCATACGCAGGCCCCCAGTCTCTGTAAATAAAAGCTTGTGGTTTAGTTTACCTGTAGAGCAAAACAAAGTTATATTTACTTACACTGAGTTGGATAAACTACAGATGGCATGTATGCTGCCAAATATTATCAAATTCTGAGAGCTCCTTTCCCCTGTGGAAGACACACCATGTGTCACAAGTTTTCTTTGTGAGTTTTTACATGGATCTTTCAGTTCTGCTTTTGCCTGTTTCGTTGCTGCAGTAAATGGCCAGCTTGTTAGTGAACAGAGCAGGTTGTAGGCTGTGTCAGGGTACAGCCTCCTCCCCCTGCAGGTTTAGCCATATTTTGAACCGCCTGAGCCTGGGACACACTGACACCTGCTGGACAGATTATTAACGGTCTCTTTCTAATCTGTGCTGTGACAATCCTTATCTTCCGTTGTTGTCATTTGGCCAACTCATTTTGTGCCTTTGTGGCAGCTGAAGCTTTTTATAGCCTTGTTTCTTTATTCAGTTCTCTCTTCTTATCACTAATGTGTATTTATGCGCTTATTCAGATGGGGACACCAGTGCGACAGAGAGTGGAGACGAGGTGCCATTAGAGCTGTACTCAACCTTCCAACACACGCCAACCACCATCACCCTGACGACTGGGCGCCTCGGCCATAAACAGGTTGATAAAAAACGTAAAAAGAGTGGCGATAAGGAGCCTCAAGCATCCTCAGCCCGCGCCAAGAAGGTCCGCTTGACTAATTTGTAAAACCAGTAATAAGGCATGTTATGTTTTATATGCTTGAATTTCAAATAACGTGGAAATTTCTATTTCGTTATTCTTTCAGGCCTTCCGAGAAGGTTCCAGAAAGTCCTCCAGAGTAAAGGTAAATCTCGCAAGCAACACATAACCACTGCCTCTATAATCCTGTGTCCTCTCTTGTGTCTAAACATCAACAACTGCTGCTGTTGCTTTCAGGGTGCCGCTCCAGAGCAGGAGCCGACAGAACACCCGTCTCTGTGGGAGAACAAGATCAAGACGTGGATGGAGCGTTACGAGGAGGCCAGCAGCAATCAGTACAGTGAGGACGTCCAGGTCCTGTTGCGTGTTAAAGAGCAAGGGGACGGCAAGAGCCTGGCGTACAACACACATCCAGCCTCTTTCAAACCACCTGTGGAGGTATACCTTACATATAGTCTGCTCGAGAGTATTAACTCTACAATTACATCCAACACACAACCTCTACTATTCCGCCTGTCTGTAAAGATAACTTTCTCTTTGGATTTTAGTGCCTATTTAATTTTATGGCCTGTTTCTCTTCTTTCCAGAGTCAAATTCAGAAAAACAAGAAGATCCTCAAGGCGGTGCGAGACCTGGCCCCAGACTCCCTCATCATTGAGTACAGGGGAAAGTTCATGCTTCGGCAGCAATTTGAGGCCAATGGTTACTTCTTCAAGAGGTCAGGATGCTGGTCACTTGTCCAAAATCTTTCTCAGAGGAAATGTCTCATGAATTTATATTGAATACTGCTCCATTTTAGTTTATGCAGGTCAAACACTATGAGCAGCAAGGGAAACATATTACACTGGTGAATTATGACCACTAATGCATTGATTGTTGTGGTTTCCCCTTTTAGGCCGTATCCATTTGTGTTATTTTATTCAAAATTTGATGGACTGGAGATGTGTGTGGACGCTCGCAGCTTCGGCAACGAAGCACGCTTCATCCGTCGCTCCTGCACCCCCAATTCTGAGGTGAGGAGACATCCTGAAAATTAAATTATAACTGAAATTTCCTTTGATTGATTAAGCTAAGCACAGCCCTAATATTTAACCCTAGCCCTGATGTTTTGCCTATGTCCATCATCCTGTAGTTTTTACTAATGTGTGGCTCAACCTCCCTCAGGTGCGGCACGTCATCGAAGACGGCATGCTGCATTTATACATCTACTCATTGAGGCCTATCACCAAGGGCACAGAGATCACCATTGGCTTTGATTTTGACTATGGCAACTGGTGAGTTATGAGGAGTTAAGTGGAATCGCTGCAGAAAGACACTGTTATTTTTCCTTCTAACTTCATATTTGGCTTTGTCTTCTTTTGTGCAGTAAATACAAGGTGGACTGTGCCTGTGTGAGGGGGAACCAGGAATGCCCGGTGCTCAAGCACAACCTGGAGCCCACGGAGAACTTAGGTTCTGGAGGTCGCCGCCGCGGGAGTCGCAAGGACAAGGAGACGGTGCGGGACGACCTGGGCCAGAACCAGAACATGGGTTTGGACGGCGAGGGGAAGAGCAAGAGTTTATGCGACGGCAAACAGAGAAAACTTTCTCCTCTCCGCCTCTCCATCTCCAACAACCAGGTAAGATCCCACTGTTGCGATCATCACACTGAATGCACCAGATTGCACTCTTCTTTAGCGCTTGACTGCTCATGTGTTACATGGACATTTTGTTAAAATACATTCAACCTTGTTGTCCATGCATGCAATTGTGTTTGATCTCTGTAAAATGGTCTGTGCATGTGTTTTCCATTGTTGTTCACTCTTTGTTAGTATACATCCTCTTTAATTCCCTGTTTTCCCATCACCCCTTTTTAAGCATTTCGCTTTCCCGATAAATGATTCTGAGGACACAGTTCAGATTTTCCAGCACACGATACTTGTGGTGCCACTTCTGCAGGAGAGATGTGTCGCAGTGTATTTCCCTTTTAGTGCAAGTGTAGACATTTAAGACAGTTTGAGAAAAGCTCATGGATGTGTTAACTGCAACAGAGTTTGTTCCAGAACAGCAGTTTTAACGTTAACGACACAAGCTTCATTCAACAGTTGAAAATTAGAGAAATCTAGTTCTTGTCTAAGTTTATTTTGAAGTTTGGTGTTTGACCGTTTAGCGTCAACCTAGCGTCGCGTAGCTTAGGTTGTATGATGGTTTAGACTTAAATTACTTGAAATGAACTGCAGAGTTGTGTCACAGCTGAAAGAAAGAAAAGAGGAGATGAGATGTCAGAGCACAGGATCTTAATTACTTAGAAGCATCAGTTTGACGACAGGTCTCAATGTGTCAGCTGCTCTGTTCATTCAGGAAGAGGGTCCAGAATTAATCAGGTGTGTTTTGTGCACAGGATGAACCTCTAAAGTAAAAACACCAAAGAGTGACACCCCCTCGTACCTTTACAGATTACACCCCCCCCCTTCCCCTCTCTCTTTAACTCACCTTCCCTCTCTTCCACTCTTACCTGTCTCCCTTGAGTCTGTAGCCAGACTGAATGATCAGCCTTAATAAAGCGCCATACCCCCCCCCCCCCTCTTCCCTCCTGTTACAGGATCCTGAGTTATATGAGGATCTTGAAGACAAAACCTCCGTTAGCAATGAAGTAGAGATGGAATCAGACGAGCAGATTGCAGAGAGGAGGAGGAAGATGGTAAGTGTGCCAAGCTAGGGGCTACAGCTTCTTTTGTGTGTTTTTTTCCCCCAAGCCATAAAGCCAACCAGCAGAAAGAGCAAACATTAAAATGCCCCCTGTTGCACTGGGCATGGACCGAAGGGGGCTGTGGCTTGGATAGGAGCAGCTGCCTTCTACCTCTCAACCTTAAACCTACCCTACTCTTCATCATTCATTTGCTGCTAGCACTCTCACCATTACTGTTGCTGTGTTACAAATGTCTTTATCCCTCATTTATTCCTGACATTGCTCTTCTGTCCCCTCAGAGTTATATGGCTTTGTGCTTGTGTGTCATAAATGTTATTTTCCTCATTTTCATCTTTTTTTTTTTATGGTCACAATGTTAAAAAATGAATCCGAACCCAAGTGCCACATACTCATACACATGAGTGGGAACAAACCCTGAATATTGTGTTGCCTTGAAACTATCTCAGAGTGTTTGTTATGGTTTGAATATAACTGTCAAGTCAGTTGAAACGCCCTGTTACCGGTTCAGCCATTCTCCATTCCCCTGCCAAACCGCCTCATGCCCCTGAGCAATGGGATCAAACACCCACAGGGCGAGCAATGGTACACTATACTGACACAAACACACACTCTGGAAATTACCCTGCAGTCAGCTCCATTTCACACGGCCGACCCAAAGTTTAAATTGCTGACTCATCTCTGGCCAACGTACAGTTCTGCTAATGGCCAGATAGGGATGGATAGTTGAAGAGAGGGGATGAGAGAGAAATAGAGAGGAGGGGCTGCAGAGGGTAGAGCCTTGTTGCCAGGGACACATTGACTTTGGGAGATCCAATAGTCTGCCTTCTATGGAATGTGGCCCAGGAGAGAGAAAGCGCGCTCCGCAGCTACAGCAAAGACGCATGCATTCACACGCTGACAATCACAAGCGTAGTAGATGCATGTGGGTGTTCTAAATCCAAGCTGTGGCGAGGTGCGAGGGAGATAACATCAGTGTGTGCTGGCTGGATATCCTGCCTACTTAAACAGACGTGCCTATCGGTTGAAAAGGCTGTTTGCGTAATGCTCCGCTAACTGAGCGTTTGGCTGTTGATTTCCTAAGTAAAGCCTTCACTGTGCGCTCAGTGTTTTTTACCTGACTGCAAGACAAATTTCCCCCTGAGGACAATGAAGATAAAACTTCTTGTAGTGCAACATTAAATATAGACCTAAAAAACTTTGGCCACAAACCTCCATAGCTTTCCTTTTATGTTTCTGTTTTTCTGTGAATGTTTAACATTGTAATGTAGGACAATTGATTGATGACCATGCTTAGACGTTACTGTAAGGACAGAAGTCCTGAACCCATTAAGAGCTAAGGCGCCAAATAAGACGTTTGATAGCTGAAGCATTTGGCTGCCATTGTAAATCATTGCCTTTTAATTACAGGAGAAAGTTACCTCAATATTCGACAGTTGTCTCATCAGTACATTCCTAAAGTAGCTCTCTAAATGGCAGTGTCCTCTATAGTAATATTACAAAGACCTGACACACCACCAGAAAGTTAGAATCCACATCTGTCCAGTGTTGTTGAAGCCTTGTTTAAGGGGGACATGTCTCTTCTAAACTAGGCTGTCTCTTTATTGAACATTCAGGCCAGCCCAGTGGAGCAGTCCCATCTCCCTGTCGGGGCGGCTACCAGCTGGAAGGGACTGAAACACAAGGAGGTAAACTTCGGCCTGACCTATGCAGAAATTCTGGTGTTGCCTCTCTATGTTTAGTGGTATAGATGTATTTTCAAAGGGGGTGTTCTGAATGAAGGTGGCACTCTTTTTGTTTTTTGTTTTCCATATACAGAGCTGGGAATCTTTTTGTGTTACAAATATACAAACAGGAACACATTTACAATTACTTTTTGACGCAGCCTCACAACATTCTCCTGTCGCTTCTGTCCGGCCTCTCCCTTTTGTTTCTCGTATTGTGAAAGGGAAGGGGTCACTTTCTTCACTTGTCTCTGCACTTGGCACTCAGCTAGAAAGGCTATTTCTGCGCAGCACATATTTACCCGAAGTATTTCTCCCTCGGGCTCTGTGGGTGAGGTAATATTTAATGGACTAATGCGTATGCTCCCTCTTCCTCTCCCTCACCCCCTTTCCCCCAACCCCCCACAACTAACCCTCTACAGACACGGGAAGAAAGGAAGATGGAGGCCATCCTGCAAGCCTTCGCCCGCATGGAGAAGAGGGAGAAACGCAGGGAGCAGGCCCTGGAGCGAATCGGCGGTTGCAAGTCAGAGATGGGGGGCCGCAGTGACATCAAGGAAGAGCCTCCGGCCACTCCTGAAACAGAAGATTCCCCAACTCTCATGCAGGTGAGAACAGAGCGAGAGTGAAAACCTTGTAGTTTGCTGTTTCTTTTGAATGTTGGGTGACATAAATACTTGAGCAATCGCAAAGAGAAGCCAAACCTTGTTTTCAAAGTAGCCTCTGTTCTACTAACCCTGGCCAAACAATGTTTTCCCAAAAATAGTTTCTTTTAAGTCGTATTGGGGGAAAAAAATGCTGGAAAATTTTCAAGATCAACAAAAACATCTGACCAGATTTTGATGAAACCAATATATATATCAGCAATTTTAATTGTTTTAATAAATCTAAATACTTGACTGTCTTCATCACAGCCACTTCTGGAGGTCAAAGAGGAGCCAGGACTAAAGCAGGCAAAGGTCAAATCCTCGAGAAACAGGAAGAGTTTCTCAAGAAACCGCACGCACATCGGTCAGCAGCGCCGGCGAGCTCGCACCATCAGCACCTGTTCGGACTTGGCCCCCGGCTCTCCGACTGAGTCTATTGAGCCCATGTCCAATGACTCTCCTGAAGGGGAACTCCCCCCTGCAATGGAGCCCGAGACCATGGCTTTCCAAGCAGAGGACTGCAGCCCTCCGCACAGCAGCTCACCTGCACCTGACAGAAACCGCTCTGGGAGTAAGAACTTCAAAACTAAAAAGGTACATTTCCATTTTTATTTCTGTACGGGCAAAAGCAACGTCATCATTACTGAGCAACTCTGTTTGTTTTGGACCTTTTTCATGGGCTTACAACTTTGTTTTTAAATTGAGCTACTTGGAAACATAGAAATTATTGATTGATCATTTATTTTGTAGAACACAACATATCAAACATATTACATTGAATAAATTGTCATTTAATTTGCTAACTGTTCTCAAACTTATCAACAGCACTTTGTCAGCGAATGGGTGGGAGAGAAGCAGCAGGACCATTGTGCAGTGCGAACCCCCGAGCCGATCCCAGAGAGACCACTGAGAATAAGCAGTGACCCAGAAGTACTCGCCACACAGCTGAACGCCCTCCCAGGTATGGCCTGCTCGCCGCAGGTCTACAGCACGCCCAAACACTACGTTCGTTTCTCCTCCCCATTCCTGGCGAATCGCAGCCCCACGACTCCCGGAGTCCCCTCAGGGAGACGGCGATCTAGAGAACTGCCAGAAACTCCACCAACCACAGGCTCCTGCAAGAAGGTACAGAGTCTTGCTACAGAAATATTCCTGTTTGGCATATTGTTGTTACATATTGTCTTTGAGTGCATCAGCCAATTAAACATTTTGCAGTGTGCGAAACTAATCAAAGGGGTCAGATTGAAATGTGACCAGTTAAAGAAGAGGATAGAGCAACTTGTTTTAAGCTGCTGTTTTACTAGTTTCACTGAAGTTCCCTCTTCTCTTCTTCGCAGCGATGGTTGAAGCAGGCTCTGGAGGAGGAAGGCTCCCCCATCCCAGCCAGACGACATAGCCTCCTCATGCCCTGTGAGGGACCTCTCAGCCCCTCCATCAATGGAGACTCGGACAGCCCTCTACCTTATAATGGCATCTGCTTGCTACCAGGTCAGTCTTTGTGAAAAATGTAAAGAATTTAAGATAAGATTATAGTATGTGCCCTTTGGTCATAAAAGCAACCTATGTAGAATAAATCTTACTTAAGTCAGTATTCAAAAAGCAATTGGATAAAAACTCATGAACGCACAAAACTTTGCTTCTTTCAGAGTTGCCCACACCTTTGAAAAAGCGACGGTTGAGTCCGTTAGATGCCTGCATGTCCGAGGGTTCGACGCCCTACGGCTCGCCATGTGCAACGCCCACCAGGAGCGAACAACCGGAGGCACCCGCGACGCCCGTCTTACTCGCGACCCCTCCACGTCCCCGGACAGAGGAGCCCAGTACGGAGCCCCTGCCCAGCACCCCAACACAGACACTTACTGCCCCTCAGGAGGTAAGGCTGGTGCATGAAGGTGGCTTCTGTGTTTGTATGCGAGGAAAAACCCGGAATAACTGAAAGTGTTTTTGGTTTCACAGAGTGAATCTTCTGACGAGAGCTCACCAGAGGTCAGCCGGAAACCCAGTGTGCAAGAGGTGAGTTTACACAGCAGCACATACGGTTCTCAAGGATCAGTGATTATCAGACATTGTGGACTGGATTAGTCTCTTTTTCAGTTCATCAAGACAGATTTGTGTGCTGCCTCATTAAATATTTAAAGTTTGAAAATGAAAGGTCTAACCAAGGTATTTAATTTGAAAGATAAAAAATTCAGAAGCAGGATATATTTCTGACATCATATGGCTTGACTGAGCCAGAGTGACTGTACCTCTGATGTCATTATTTGACATGACAGGGTTTCATATTCATTTTCTTCAGTAAGACACATATTGATCCCTCTCTTCTCCCCCAGGCTGATCGCCCGCCTTCGTTGGTCTCCTCTCCAAGCGACAGGGCTCCCAGCTCGGATGTGCTACCGACCGAAGCCAAGGTGTCAGTTCCAGAGAGTCCACAGCCCCCAGTGACGGAGCCTGTGGACTGCGTAGAGGACCGAACTGATGGTGGAGTTGTAGAAGGCAATAGCGAAGCTCCCTCATCCGCAGAAACTCTTGCTTCCTCTTTTCCCGGCTGGATAAAAAGCCCAGAGAGAGTCCCGACTGGGGCAGCTGGCCTGAACTTCTCCCCAGTCAACTCAAACTTAAGGGACCTCACCCCGTCACACACCCTGGAGCCTCTGGTGGCTCTTTTCAGGCCTGAGGCTGCAGCTGGGACTGCAGCAGTGTCCACAGCAGTGACCGGGCCATTGGTCAGCGCTCAAGCCCCCTTCAGTGAAGGCCAGGGGCAGCTCTTTTACCCCTGCGCTGAGGAGGGAAGCTCACTGGGATTCTCTCGCTCACTGAACGGGGACGGCAGCGGCGAGGCAGGAGGGTCGGCACAGAACCCTCCACAAAAGAAAAAGGTACATTTCCTGATTTTGAGCTTTCAGTATTCTCTATATTAAAATCTGCACTAATTCCACATCACAATTTCATCATTTGTTTTGTGTTACCTAGTTCTTTGTCTCATGTGTTTGTTAATTTAAAATGATGAGGTATGCAGTGATGTGTACAGAGGATCATTGTCTGGGCTTATTGTCTGTACCACACACACACATGTGGATCAGGGGATGATCACAGTGTCTATTACGTCTGTGATTGTCCAAATGCTGCCCTCTAGTGGTTCGATGTAAGACTTCCCTGTGTATAAATGACACTGAGCTTCTCTCTTCCCAGGTGTCTCTGCTCGAGTACAGGAAGCGTCAACGAGAAGCTCGCCGCAGCGGCTCCAAGACTGAGTGCAGCTCCCCCGTTTCCACCGTGCCGCCTCTGAGCATGGACGCCTTTCCTGTCGCTCTCGAGGCCGCCAGTGAGCCTCCTCCTCCCCCCCCTGCTCCCACAGTACTCTGCAACGCCACCACCAACGCCCCCACGGTCACGGTAAAAGAGCCTCAACCCAATGAGGAGGCGGAGACTGCTGCAGAGAAAGGAGAGAAGGAAGGCGGGGAAGGACAGTGGTACGTGCTCTCAGAGATAAACATGAACAACCACATTTATTATCAAGTTGTTACCAAACTCGTATTATCATGTATGATAGTAATGGTCCGATGTTTTTCTGCAGGACGTCGTCGACTTCGGTGGAGCAGGCCCGAGAGCGGAGCTACCACCGAGCGCTGCTGCTCAGCAAAGATAAAGACACAGGTGAGAATAGAGACACCGACACTGACTCGTCTGGATGAAGAGTAACTTTCACCCGTCAGTCATTCTTACTGTTCTTTACTCTTCTTGTAGATGGTGAGACAGAAGGTGGTGACACGCCTGCTCTCAGAGACTGTCCATCGCCAGGTCTTCAAAAGACCCCGACCCACGGAGTGAGTCCTCATGAGGCTGTGACTTGTGATTATAGAGTGAAGCCATTGTTTACATGTTTTTAAACTCGGGTATTAAGTTTGTAGTATTTGTGTCACGTGTGGAGCTGCAATTAAAAAAATCATGAACACAATTTAACATCTTTAAATCCTTGTTTCCAAAAATTTAAATATTTAGATTTTACATGATGGTGATCGGATTCATCTCAGCGAGTTCTCAGCAGGTGTCTGATTTTGCCTCTCTCCTCTCAGCCCGTCTCTCCCGGTGCCGTCTCCCAGGCTCCAAGTCGTTCAGTGAAGGAGGACGACGCAGACGCTCAACCTCGGACGCCAAATCTGACAACGCCGCCAGCGAGCAAACCCGCAGGACCTAAGCCGGCTCCTCTGACCCCCACCAAGCTGCATCAAGCCCCCCTACCCTCCTCTCCGGTCCACTTCCCTGGATCCTCACTCCTCCACTCCCCCAAGCCTCAGGCTCAGGGCTCGCCCTACCGCAGCCAGAGGGCGCTGTTCTCGGCGCAGCCTCAAAACCAGCCCCAGGCTCAGACTGGCCCCGCTCCGTTCCCCCAGTATAACGCACAGAGTGCTCCCCCACCTCCTCCCCCTCCTCCGCCAGCGCCTCCAGTCTCCACGGCGTATTTTCCCAGCCAGAGCCCCTCGCCCGCTGGATCCTTCCCTGGGTTCAAACCTTCCGTTACCCCCACTTACCCCCCCGGCTCTCAGCCCTTGATGCAGACTCTTCCCCACAGTGTGCACTATCAGAGCTCAGCCGTGCCTCCTCCTCCACCTCCTCCTCCACCTCCACACCCGATGAGCGGCCCCACCCTGCTGCACGTCAACCTGCAGCCTGCTCCCATCCAGCAGCACCAGCTCCTGCTGACCACCGTTCCCCCTCCGCCTCCTCCCCCTCAGGTTCAGACGTCCCAACAACCGCAGCAGCAGCAGCAGCAGCAGCAGCAGCAGCAGCAGCAGCCTCCTGCCGGCGGCAACTTGTTGTCGCTCACTCCTCCTCCGCCGCCTCCGCCTCCTCCCCCGGCCCCATCAACCAACCCCCAGATGCAGCCCCACCACTTTCAGAACTTAGGGGGGTTTCAGCAGGCACTGATGCATCCAGGCCCCGCAGCCAATCCCTCAGTGCCCCAATCGACGTACCCCCCACCCCTTCAGCAGACCGGACTGCCTCCACCTCCACCTCCACCTCCACCTCCCCCTCCCCAACAGACTCAACAAGGCCAGGCCCAGGCCGCCGCCTCCCAGATGCCTTCTGGGACTCGTGGAGCTCCTTCGTCCTCCACCCCCTTCCACAGCTCGGGGTACCTTAGCACAGGGTGGCACTGACCGCCCTCTCTGCTGTCGGCCCCGCACCCCCCACCCCGGCCGCCCCTGAGAACTCAGCCTGAGAGGGGCGTGTACCATAAGCTGTAGATATGTTTTCTATGTACCTGAACTCATGGCCAGTGGAAAAACAGCTGATTGTGGGATAAAAGGGTACTTTTTAAAATAAAACAAGGACAGAAAATTTTAGACAAAAGGACAGTGAAATAATCTTCAAGACAGACTGTAAAAAATAAAGATGGACGATCCCCCGTCTACTCCCGGTGCTCATATCCCTCACTGTCTGGCCTCCCTTTGTTTTGTATATCCTTCCTGCGACGGAGAGGAACGCTCTCTGTTCTGTGTCTTGTTCGGACTCCCGTTGTAAGGCCCCGCACTTTGTTTATCAATTGACATTCCAGCCTGTAAACCCCCCCCCCCACCCCCACCCCCCTTTCCTCTTCCTCCTTTTGTCAGTTATTCCTTTTACTTCCTCTTCTCTCTCGTCTCGTCGGCTCTCTACACCATTTCTTTGTTTTAATCTAGTGGCTCATTATAGCAACGAGAAAGCTTTTTGTATAGAGAAAAAAATACACAATTATTTTTTTTATTCCTCTGTCTAACAACAAATATCTGTGCACCGCTGCAGATTCAGAAAAAAAAAAGACCCGTTTCTGGGAGCCTGCCTCGCCGCCCCCGGGAGGCTGCACTCGTGTGTGTCTGTGTGTGCGTTTGTGTGTGTGGCTGCTTTTGAGGAGGAAGGTGTGTGTGTGTGTGTGTGAGAGGTTTCGTGTAACGAGTGCTCTTAGTCTTCTGAAGTAGGCAGAGTGGTCTCGCCCACAGGTAGGACTTTAGCGGTTTATTTTTGAATATCAATGGTTATTTGTAGAAAGTGTAATTTAATGTATAGGTGGTTACTCCAGCTTTCACCAGGAACAGGTTGTAAATATTTGCTTCTTTTCTTTTCTATGCTTGTACAATTCGCTCCCATCCCATTTTGAATTATCGTTGTAAATATGAACGCTCTTCTTGGCAAAGCTGAATGTTTCTGTGACTGTAGCATTATTTTTATTTTACTTTCCTCTCCGGACTCTTCGACTTTGTCCTTTTTTCTTTTTTTTTTTTATTATTATTTGTGTGTGAGTGTATGTTTGTGTGGAGGGGAGAGACTCAGACACTGCACTGGTTGGCTATTTTCATGGTTCATTATAATAAATCACTGTAATGACAGTTTTATACCACTTGTGGTGACGTGTGTCTGGGAGAATTTGTGCCACCGTCTCCGCTGCCGGCGTCTCTGAGGTTGTTCTGCCTTCAGGAGAGAAGGAGAAGAAGAAGAAACATTCAAGGACGGAAGAAAAGTTCGTTCAGGGTTGAATCTGTTCAGTCACGTAAAATGTAGATCAACAGCTCGTGGTTGTTCTGGAGGGATGCACACAACCGACCATAAATCCATATAACAAAAAATGTATTTCATCATTGTTTATTATATACACATTTTATACAACTGTTCAGACAAATATATATTTTAAGATGAAACTTATTGCTCATTGAAATTTCAACAAGCTTTTTGATATTTAAAAAACAATCAGATGAATCAATAACTAATCTAGTCCAAATGTGTAATATTAGAGGATGGAGTTTGTCTCAATAATCACTTCAGCTCCTCGGTGCAGCCAGGAATGTACTGAGAGCTGAACTTGATTGGCTCAGCTTGAAATGTCCTAACCTGGCCCCCGTCCACAGATCCACTGCTGTGGTGGTTTAGGAGACAACCTGCTCTTTCCTCAGGCTCAGTCTGACTCTGCTGTGTAATCACCGCTGCAGCCTCACGGAAACGGCTTTAAGCTTCTAGTCCAATCAGAACAAACTACCTGATGAAACACCATCTCATCACCAGGAGTCAGAACTGTCATTTCTCCTGTTGGAGGTGCGCCGCCTCCTGCCAGGCCCACGATTCATGTGAGCAGATGGCCTGTGATCCAGAACCCTGCGAGCATGTCCGAGCTAATATCTCCATCTGAGCTGGCGCTGGTGAGTCCACCGGGTCCTCTTGTCATTACTGTGATGAAGCTCCCGCCCTTCACTGCCTCTCATTACAAGGACGAGCATCAAGTCCAACTCTCCTCATGTGTTTCTCTCTCGCTTGGCAGAAGTTGCTCCACCTGCAGGCGGCTCGCCCATCGTCTGAGATGTCACAGCTTCAATGTGAGATGAGAGATAAAACATGATTGCCTCAGATTTTATCATTAACTTTATTAAAGCCTGATTTTTAATCACAAGGTTTTGACCTGACTTCCCAGTAAGAATTTAATCTACCTCAGAGTGTCTGAAATAATCACGTGACTTTTACTCTATGAAATGTGTTATTTCAAGATACAGCTTTTCACAAACTGCAATTTAATTCCTGACATGACTCAAAGAAATGAAACAAGTCTATGAAGCAAACGTCATGAATTTATTGACCTTTACATCATTACATTATATTTGTCAATACTTCTCAGCAGTTTGAATCAATGATTCATAATGTCATTAATTATGAATTGAACTCGAGCTGGTAAACAGCAGAATATTGATAATGAAATGATGAGTACGGAAAGAAGGATTAAAAGATTTATAGATTTTCCAGATACAAACCTTTTATAAGTAAAGCTAACACCCACAGCCGGGTGTAGAAAAAAAGTGTAAGTTCAATTTAAGACTATAATACATTTTAAAGGCAACGAAATCAATGCTTTTATCTAATATTCGAAGACAATAGATTTCCATGTTGTACGTTAAGGTCATAAAATCCGATGTATTAACAAACATGGTCCAACACGTGACGTCTGTCTGGCTCATTCAATTCAGTGAAGCTCAATAAATAACAGTTTGACTCATTTGGTTAAATATTAAAATGACAGTTTGCCATTTTACAGTTGCTATTTGCCTATAAACATTTGTTTTGGACACACGTTTGGTTGCTCAACAGCCACAAGCGTTTGAGATGTTCAAATATGGATTTCATTTTAGTTTCATTTCATTAAATTTTGTTGTCATCTCACAGAGCCTAGCTAGCTGTGTCCCAGTCCGTGATGACTTCAGCGGAGCAGATCTTTGCTTTAAATCGATTTCTGTTGTTCCATCTTCCATTAACAGCTTTAATGGAAACGTCAGTTGTTTTTTAAGTTGTGAAAAATAATACTTCTTGATGATTTAGCGTTTCTCAGGCCCTTTTCCCTAAATGCCACAACACTGTCAGATTACAAGACGCAGCAATGGACCATTTTCAAAGTCAAGACAAAGTACAGGGACGTCATCAACACATCTACACACAGATTACAGTCTCCATATAATTGATGTTTTCTCCTATTTAGCACACTTTTATTTTTAAACTCTTTTTTTATTTTCTTGCAAAGTTGACACCAGCAAAACCTCTAATCACTACCTCGTGTTTCTATCACATCAAACATTTAGTCATAACAAAACATCACTGTTCTTTCTGTTATTCATTGAGATGTCGAACCGGAGCTGAACTCCTGGTTTTTCCTCCTGGAGTTTGTCGACTTTGACGAGAGAGACGCTCCGACAGCTTTCACCTCAAGTCTCTTAAGTCCTCGTTTGTGTCGCTCGAAGTCTGGAGAATTTCTTTTTTTTGGATTTGATTCAATTTGAGCAGCTGCCACATCAAGTGTCCCCCGAGCGGATTTGCCACATTAAGTCTTTGTTTTGTCCCTCAGCAGAACCTGGGGACTGAGCCTCCCGTCCACACGGAGGCCGGAGAAAGTCTTTGAGAGAGTTCATCCTGCAGATACAAAGCAGTTTCAGACGACTGAGAAGGTTATTTTACAGAGGGAGATTCAGGGAGGACAAGCTCCTCCAGACCTCCTCCTCCTCCTCCTCCTCTTCTTCTTTAATCCGTCCACACATCAGCTCTGTGTCTCAGCCACAAGCTGCACCAGGAGACGGCCGCTGGATCCTGAAGTAACATCACGTCTCTGCAGCAAGACCTGCAGGAGAAAGGATGAGACGATGAGAAGAGAGAATCTGCACGATGTTCAAGCTGAAATGTATCTACTTTCCATGCTTTTAATTTGAAATTTCCTCTAGAAATTAAAGAGTAGGTTGGTGTATTCCTCTCCCACATAAGCATAATATACAAACTCAAGCTTTTGAAAACAATCACATTCTTTCTGATATGATTCACTTAATGCAACAGATGCAGAAGGTGTTGAATCTCTATTCTTCTGATCAGTGGATTCAGATGAATCAGTATAAAATCAGCTAAATTCACTGAGCTACATTAACAAATACAAACATATTCATAAGTAGAAAGCAATTTTTTCTGCTTATTATAATAATATATACATCTACAGATTGAGTTGTTTGAGTTTTAAACTTTTAATAAATAAGAATGTTTTTATTCACCCAAACATGTCAAAAAAATGTAAAGGAAATACAATGTTAAAAATAAAAGCATGTGATAATTAATTATAGTGAAGTAACGGTAGCATCGAATAATAGATGAGAATCAATGTTGGTTATTTGTACTTGCACTTGAATAACATCCTTACCTGTGTGTGTGTGTGAGACTGCTTTACTCAATGCGACCGCTAGATGGCGTTGTTTCCGCTCTCTGTGGGAAAAAGAGAGGCCAGGTCAGAAGTACGAGGACACTTTGAACCAGCAGGTGGCAGTGTCGCATCAAATTCTCTCCTCTACAGAGATTTTTTTTTTTTTAAACTTGATCAAGTGTCACTTTCCCACTTTTAAGTGACAAAGATAAGAAAAAACATCCTTTTGAAACTTTGTTCGATGAATCCCATGTTTTCACATTTCATGTATCTGCCTCTTCCTCTCTCTCCTCCTCCTCGGCTCATTATCTCTCTCCCTCCTCTCCCCCCTCTGGCTGCTCTCGGTTGATAATGGCTCCTTCCTTCCAGTCACTTTGCTTATACGAGCTAACAGGCGACTGTGTCCTGGGTGATAGGGCGGCTGTGATTCATTTCGACAGGCTGGCAGCAAGCTGTGTAAACAGCCATTAGTAATTCATGACTCGGCCCAGCATCCCCAGGCTTCAATTAACCCTTGATATCGGTGCATTCTTCCTCCCAGTCACTCATCTCTCTCTCTCTCTCTCTCTCTCTCTCTCTCTCTCTCTCTCTCTCTCTCTCTCTCTCTCTCTCTCTGATTGCTTTTCATCTCCTTCCTCCTTCATCTGTATTCTCCCGTCCCTCCTGCCTCTCCACTGTTTAAATCGTTTCCTTTGGGTCTGAGTGTGTTTGTCATCTCATGGGCAGCAGGTGCCGGGTAACGTCTTTCCAACGTATGCAAATGAATAACTTTGTGCATGTGGAGATTATGCAAAGGAAATGGGACGCTTCTTTAGATTCAAGCAGTCGACTCAGATTCAATCAAACCTTGTAGCTAAAGACACATCACGTTACCTCAGCTGCACATCGGTGCCGGTGACAGGTTTCTAGCCCTTTACCGTACAGAGGCGGATGAAACCAGTTCCAGAGATACATCAAGATCCATAAATAATCTTCTGGGATATTGGTTAAAATGCAAAAGAAAGGCTGCGTCCCTCAATGTTAAAGACGGGGGTAGAAATTCCTGGATCTGTCCCTTTGTCCAGTTCCACCCTAACTTTTAACCAACCAACCAACCAACCAACCAAACATCCAACCTACTAACCCACCCACGTACAAACAGACAAACCACCAACAGAACCTCCTTGGCTGGCGCAGGTAGTTAGATGTTGTACTGATGTGTGTTGTGTCTCAGAACTTTAATGGAAAGGCCAGTTGAGCCAAAAGATGAAATAATCAAAAATGAAAATACATAAGTTGTCCAGAGTGGAATAATAAAATCTTGTCCGGACCAGTTTTATGTTGAAAGAGCAAACGGACACTCAGATTATTTTCTTATTGAGTTTCCGTGGCTTTGTTTTGTTTTGAAAATAACCTTCATCTCATTTCAGCTGAAACTGCTCCACAGCTTTGATTTTCTGTCCCTTCTCCAGTCACTTTTGTCTAAACTGTCAATGTTTGTTCTCGTGTTCAAGTTTCCATGGTTCCTATCTCACATGAATGACTGTGTGTGGGTCTGCTTACTTTCTCCCAGCAGCTCCTCAGACATCAGACTGTCCTGGCGGTTTCCCAGGACGAAGGCCAGGAAGGAGAGGATGAGGGCGTCCATGATGCCCATGATGGCGAGGATGTAGGCCCAGCGCACCGAGCAGGCGCCCAGCGTGTACTTGTCCGTCTGCTCGCCACACATCCTCTTGACCTCGTCGCTGTCCCAGCCGTCCGGGTAGATCATGCAGCCCAGGATCAGACTAGTACCTGGATCAGGGAGGAGAGGAGGAGGAGAAGAGTCAGGAGGTGGAAGCAGGAATTAGTTTCCAGGTGTCATGGCACCTTGTGTGGAGTCGGAGTGCCTTCATTAGGATGTCAGACCGGCAGCAGAGTCGTCTAACGACACCTCTGCTGCCGGCAGGAAGCTGTTTTCACACCCACACACTCATCAATCGTCTGTGGGTCTCTGAGGTCTGTGGTTATTTGTGGAATATGCTGCTCTGTGGGATCGTCAGAGGTTTTGTGTGTCAGTGTTTTTGTGTCCTGGACGTTTTGTGTTTCAGGGGCACTTCACCAAGCAGTGAGGCATTGTGGGAAATGTAGGAGCTGATATTTTGGGACTGATGTTATGACTGGTTATAGAGAATAAATACAGAATATACTGCAGATATTAGTGATATACAAGTTTACATATACAGTATTTTTGGCTGTACACTTACTGAGCACTTTATTAGGAACACCTGCTGCTTATTCAAACAACTATCCAGGCAATCATGGCTTTGTCTGTGCAATGATGCAGGTGCAGGACGGATGTTTAGACCACAACAACCTAAGTACCATGGATACGGGTACCGCCATCTTATCCTCCTCACCTTCTCCTCCTCTTTTCCTCCCCTCTCTTCTTCTTCTTCCTTCTCCTCTCCTCTCATCCCTTCTTCTCCTCCTCTGTCCTTCCTTCTGCTCCTCTCTCCTCTTTTCCTCCCCTCTCCTCACTCCTATCTCCCCCTTCTCCTCCCATCTTATCCCTCCTTCTCCCTACCTTCTCATCCCTTCTTCTCTCCTCTCATCTCTCCTACGAAGGTGAGTACAGACAACATGTGTGTCTGGGTGAGTCAGAGTCTGAGCCCTCCCTCCCCTCTTTGTTTGCTTCACGAGTTAAATGCTTCTCTGTAATAATAACCAGTCTTGTTGTAAACACACTCTAATCCATATCCTGGGCCTACATTTCCCAGGAGGCATTGAGTCTATTGACTTTCCCACTGTCTGCCTGAGTTTAGACATCAATCAATCCTCAGAGCAAAGAAAAAAAAGAAGTTTAAAGCAGCAGCGGACTGTTGAAATGTTTACTGCACAAAACCTGTAGCCTGTTAAAAATGTAGAAATAGAAGAAATAGTATTTATTAGACAAGCCATTTACAACTTACATTTTCAAATAGAAGCAGCTTAAATTGATTCGCAGTGAAGTTTGAGTAACTAAGTAGATTTGTTTCATTTCAAAAGAACAACATGTTTGTCAATGATTAAACACATATTAATCAATAACGGAGAAAAACCTTGTTCAAACCAATTTCGCCATAAAGTTGTTATAACTCAAGAATCTTCAATCGAGTTCTTTGTTGAGCCAAAGCATTTATTTTCCGAGTGTCTTCCTATTAGAGGATTGTGTTTCTACAACCTGGAGATCTCCCTTTTCTCTGAGGTTCCACTCGTGGCAGGTTTGATGCCTGAGTGTGTTGAACTGAAGCCACGTGTGCAGCGCTCCCCCCCCTGACTGATCTCATTATCTCCCTTTAAGCTGCTTCTTCAATACCTACATGATTCCTGCCAAAACCCTGCTTTTGTCCTCGTGTTGCACTGAATTGAATCTTTCAGCTTCCGCCGACATGTCACTTTTTGTTTGTTGTTATCTGCAAAGTGGGAAAAAAAGCTCAAACCATAACTGCTTTTATCCCCAACACGGCCTCTGAAGTAGGACGAGGCCGATCTTTTATCTTCTGCTGAAATGTGTTGTTTTTTTTGGCTCGCGCAGCAATGTCGTGCGAGGACAAAAGAAAATAACAAGAATCCAACAAAAGGCACGCAGCTGCAGTGTAACGAGCAGCGACATCGGGGGTGAGCCGACGGGATCAGCCTCTTCATCGCCTGATAAATAAATTCCCCTCATCTCAACATCCCCTCGGCTCGGCTGCGGAGCGGCCGGCGCACAATCCCCCTCATAAATAATGAAAGATATTATAAAACCCCGCAGATGAGGAATCATGTCGGCTCCTTGTCAGTCTCCAGATGAGTGAAGCCTAAAAGCTCAGTTTGTATTGGCTGAGTGATCCAGGTTCAGATGATGTCGGCCGACTGTTCAGAAATGTCTAAAAACGCCTCGCTCAGGGTGCTGGTGGTTGTGGTGCTGGTGGTGCTGGTGGTGGTGCTGGTGGTGGTGCTGGTGGTGCTGGTGGTGCTGGTGGTTGTGGTGGTGGTGGTGCTCTAACACTAGAGGAGGCTGCTGGTGATGAGCTGAGGTTCACTCTCCACCACAGAGAGAAGAGGGGGATGACTGAGCTGAAGCTTCATCTGTGTGTGTGTGTGTGTGTGTGTGTGTGTGTGTGTGTGTGTGTGTGCGTGTGTGCTGAGGGAAGTGATTAAGGAAACATGATGGTGTGATGTGCAGCTCACCATCCTATGTGTCATTCCACAATCTGATTATTTATTGATGCTCAAAGGGAAATGATCTCACCACATGAGAGGTTGCTCAGAATAACTTTGCCATTGAAAAGTTTTTCCAAGCATCCTCTCGGCGGTGGTGAAAGTCCTTGATTACACACACACACAACACACACACACACACACACACACACACACACACACACACACACACACACTCTCTCCCCTTGAAGGCTTCCCAGCTGACAGCTGCTGGCAGCGACCACGGGGACAATCAGAGGAGGAGGTGTCATCGTCTAGATTTGCGCCCAATCTCCACATGCTACACAGACGCACACACACGCACACACACGCACACACACGCGCACACACACACACACACACACACACACACACACACACACACACACAGTCATTATGGTGCATGTCACAGCCCAGCTGTAGCTGTCTACTTTGTGCACTTCACAAAGATTATTGATGTGGTGTGAGTACATGTCCAGGTGTGTGTGTGTGTGTGTGTCTGTGAGAGCTCATACTGTGTGTACTGTGCATCAGCATCAAGGTGAAGCATGGCAAGTTATATTAATGGGAGTTAATTGGGGCAGAAACTGGCAGATGTAAGAAGGTACGAGGAGATAATACCTCCTCCCTCTCTCCATCCCACGGACCTGTGTGTGTGTGTGTGTGTGTGTGTGTGTGTGTGTGTGTGTGTGTGTGTGTGTGTGTGTGTGTGTGTGTGTGTGTGTGGTGTGTGATAAGGTATAAGGAAGTATATCCTCTGCAACACGTATCCTGCTGCACACCGTTCTCATTATCTCCTTGTGTATTCAGTCCACTCATTCACAGGCTGTGTCTCTGCTATCGACCACTGGTGCATCTGATTGATGCTGAAGAGAAGATAATATGAACCTGTAATATAGAGCCAGTGGTACTTGTGTGTGTGTGTGTGTGTGTGTGTGTGTGTGTGTGTGTGTGTGTGTGTGTGTGTGTGTGTGTGTGTGTGTGTGTGTGTGTGTGTGAGGACAGCAGCGCAACCGAATCTCCATCGCAGTGTCATCAGATTTGTAAATGTGTAAATATGCAATGAGATTTGTGCAAGTGTAGACAAATCTGTAAATGTGTGCATGGATCTGTGAATGTGTGGGTACATCTTTGAATGCGTACACAGACATTAAAGCCTGAAAAGGCTCCAAGACTCAGTTACTCCCCAGATGGGCCTCGTGCACGTGGACATGTGTCTGTATCCACATTGCCTTTTTTTTTTTTAATTTACCCTCATTTTTCCGCCACTTTTCACACACTCAGATATTGGTCCTCTAAACATGCCGGATTCAAAAACTAAAAGAAATCAAGATCCATGAATGATTCCCTGGGAAATCAGGGAAAATGTGAAAAATGTCTCGGAATGTTAGTTTCATGGAAATCTGGGAGCTGTCCATCCACTGTGGTGCTGAAACCTGCCCTTGTATTCACGCAGCTCACAGGCTGAAACAAACCATGTGAACGCCCTCACAAGCACTGAGAAAAGTCAGATATTGATGTGTGTGTGTGTGTGTGTTGTGTGTGTGTGTGGTGTGTGTGTGTGTGTGTCTTTTTCAGGTGAGGGCTGAGACAACGAGGTCGAGCAGAGAGGAGAGTGAGTAAACGAGGCAGGGCCGACATTCAGACATTTACAAGAGTGGAATCCCAATGCTGCTCATTTGAGACATGAAGGGAATGAAAATGTCTGTCTTTAAATATTCAATGGCAGGCACACACACACACACACACACACACACACACACACACACACACACAGTCTGACTTCACTCAAGTCTTTATTTTACTCTTTCACTCTACGGAACAAATCAACATTTTTAGTCCAACGCGAGGTAGTTTGGGGACGGTCCCTGGCGAAGAGGCAGCTATAAAACTGATTGAGGATCAGATTTTTTTCGCAATCTAATCAAGTCTGAGCGCAGGGAGGTGCAGCAGCTCGGGTCTGATCTGAGAACAGGCCGAACACAAGTCTGAGAGTTATTATATGATTAGTGCTTCATCATTTATCACAGGGAGGGAGGAAACAGCTGACATTGATTCAAGGTTACACACACACACACACACACACACACTCACACACTCGCACACACACGCACACACACACACACACACTCGTTTAGAAACCACATAACGGTAAAAACTCAGCTCAGGTTAATAGACTCTGTTTTATTTCATGCATTTATGGGCAGATAGCTGTTAATAGAGTTTGGGTAAATGTCATTTGGACCGAAAATCTGCCTTCACGGCTGAACCGTCTCTGATCAGCTGACGACGCTGCTCCTTCGAAGAAAAAGAAAAAGTTGAATAATGCAGGCTGGTGTAAGGACGACGCCTCGGAGCATCTGATGACACGAGAACAAAGGCTGCACGAATGTGATGCTCACCAGTGTGTAAGCAAATGAGGATTATTTTAAGATACCTCCTGTGGCCCCCTTGTTTAAAACCTCTCCGCAAGACATCAGAGCCGAATCAAAGCTTTTCTTCTTTTAGTGATAATCTGCATAAAAGTTATTATGATAATCCTCCCGGGCGGGGGTGTTGTTTTCCAGCTTCAGATGCACAAGGCCCTGCTGCTGCCTGCCGGTACACAGGAGACGCTTTCACGAGTCGCATCCAAACACTGAGGCCGCCCCCCCGATCGTGTTTCCCGTCTTGTTTGGGTCTCCGAGTTTCCAAAGGAGCTTTAATCAAAGCTTCCTCTTATTTCTTAGGAGCACGGAACATGTTCGGGGGAAGTAAGAGGTCGCTTCCCCCGAACAGCACTTGAGGATGAGGAAGATGCTGCATCGCCATGGAGACGGGGCTGCCTGCTGTTGCTGCTCCAACTGATGTGTGGTTTTTTTGCGACGTGTCAGGGCGGCACCGACACCTCGACGCCGTGGTGTGAATGTGACACAAAAACCGTCTTGTTGTCTCCCTCCTCCTCTTCCTCTTTCATCCCTCCTGATCAATATGTGAGAGCGACATGCATGTGAGCAGCATGACCTCACACATCAGCATCACACGCTCTCAACTCAGCGGCCGCATCCTTCAGAGGCTGCATTTGAAGACCGAGTGAGTCACAGCGGCGCAACGAGACTGTCCCGCTTCGGACGCTCCTTCTTGGGCCTCCACGTAGATTTCAACTTTAGTGAACTTTGACCCATGTGTGTGTCGGGTCTCTTTAGAGCAGACGGCCTCATCGCAGTACGGCCTTCGCAGTCTACCTTAAGCCACGTCCTCCAAAGTTGGCGGCCCCCGAATTGGGACACCAACCGAGCAGGAGGACCACAAACCTGATCCATGCTACATCCCAGACTGAGTGAAAACATGTTCAAAGTTTAGTTTTCTCTGCGTGAGGCTGAGGTAAAAACCCAGATGGTCACTTTTTTATTTCTGACACTCGACCCAGTGTTTGTATTTAGTCGCATGTTACATGTGTGATCAGTCGTTGCCTCATCTGAGCGCTCTCTCCTCTCCTCGCCGCCTCAGATGTGTTGACAGGCGTTCTTGAAGTGGTAGACGACTTTGGCAGCTCCTCTGAATCTTTAACGGTCGTCCTTATTTCCTCTCCAAAACCCAGCCGCGCTTTGAAGTCGGGGCCGAGGGGATTGCTCCTCGCCGTCTCGCTAACTTCCAATGTGTCTCTGATCTGTGGTGATGGCAGAGAATACATGTCCTCCACTTTCTTTTCTTTTCTTTCAAGCCCCCTCCCCGCCCCTCCTCTGTCTCCCTCTCTCTTTCTGCAGCACGGAGCACTAATGACTGACGATGAGAGGGGAGCTCTGCGATGAACGGGGATAAAAGTCAGCTGATGTGACCACAAGGTCCCTTTAAAAGATCGAGTGCATCACAACTAGGCTGCTCCTTCAAATGCTTTTCAAAGAGGTACGAGGGACGCAGCCCCTGTGCTCCACTCTCTCCTGTCAGTTTGTTTATTATCATTTAGTTTCGCTGGTTTCTTCCTTTTGCCTTCTGTAGTTTTTTTGAGTTTTGACTTAAACTTTGCTCGTTTGCCTGCTTGATTAAATTCCACACCACGGACCTACTTTGCTATTTGTGGAAACCTAACAGGCAAAAGTGTCTGAAATCAAGGCCTCGAGTTTCCATAAATGTGATGTAAGTGTGATATTCGCTCTCTTTAGCTCTGTTATTGTTCTCCACCTCCTCCAGAGAGAAACATAAGCTGCTAAATGCTCCTCGGAGTTGGTTTTTACATATTTTTAACTGAGCGGATGAGACGTTGTGCGTCATGAAACCAAAACAATGAGCTGAAAGATGCTTGAACTGAAGAGTTCATCATGATGTTCGATGGCTTTCACGCTACACGGAGCCATTAGTTAATTTAAAGTTACTCAAGGAGACAAACGAGGAGAATGTTCGTTAAGCTTCTTCAAGTTTTGTCCCTCGTGCCTCATCCGGTCACTTAGCATGCAGCTGTGCTCCCCTGACCCGCCTCGGTGACCTGAAGACAGCGTTCGGCTTTAACGGATCGGCCGAGTCGAATCCATCCACGTTGCCATGGAGACACATTGATCTGCAACGGGGGGGTTGCATCAATTCCCAAAGTCCAGCTGCTCCGTCTGCAGCTCCTGAAGGACGCCGCTGATCTTGAGCAGCTCGCCGGGGCGAACTCTCTGAGAGGGAAGTGATGGGATGGAGGGGAAGTGTTGCCGCCAGCAGCAGCGGCAGCAGCAGCAAGGAGGGTGGTTTCCATGGCAACCGACAAGCACGGAGGGAGGAAGAGCATTGACTGAGGCGGCTGCGAACATCACAGAAACAACACACGTCCCCGCTCTCCATCTCCACAGACACACACACACACACACACACACACACACACACACACACACACACACACACACACACACACACACACACACACACACACACACACACACACAGTCTGCGTTCTCTGATCCGTGACCTGCGAAAAATGGTGTCTGTAAACAAACACTGCAGAGTAGCGGCAACTGTTAACAAACACAGACACACACACACACACACACACACCTGAGCAAACACTTCCCTCGCGGCCTATAGGAGCCTCTGAGTGCAGCGAGCAGTGTTGTTCCTTCGCCGTGTCCCTGGCGTAATCATAACTAAGTCCTCTGGGACGCAAACACTCCCACAGCTCTCACTTCTTAACTCCCCCCCCGCTAAAGTTTATCAAATAACAACCCTCGCCACGAGCTCCGCAGCCTTTTGATGTCGTCCTCGAGCTCTAACCTCATTTGTATTCGACTTACGTCCCCAGCTTCCACTCGCTTTCTTTGATTCAATCCCCTCGCCAACATGTTTTCCAATGTTAACATTGTTAGTCATGTTTTCCACACAGCATGGCGGCGCCCGCTCATCCGCAGCTCAACGCCACCGTTATAATCGCGGATGGATGTTCAGTGTAATTAGTCGTTTTCCTCGGAGAGAGCGAAGCAGCGGGAGCAGACGCCTCGCGGCTTTGCAAACTTGAATGGACTGAATGAGTTGTGTCGGCCCCTTTCAGCGATTGAGGTAATTTCAACAGGAAAACATCAGGTGGACATTTTTACGACTCTTGGTATCGTTTCCGTTCAGTCGACTCCGAGGAAGCACTTAAATCTTCCTGCAGAGGCCACAGACGTTCCGGTGGAGTGATGCATTCTGGATGTCGTGTCTGTATGATTGCTAAAAGGCTGCAGCCATCAAACATCTCCCTCGTCTGAGATGAGCGTATTGATTGAAGAGGGAGGAGGGGACGAAACGCCCCTGCCGAGAAAAAGCTCTCTGCGGAGAAGTCCATCCATAATGGATCAGAGTTTTGTTCTGGCTCGTCGGGGAGGAGAGGTGGTGTCACTTTGGAACGGCAGAGACGACCAGAGGAAGGGATTTGAAGGATATGAATTGCACTTTGGGACGATAGAGACAGCAAAGAAGAATTTAGTTTGTAGAGATTGAAGAGTAAGACGAAAGAAAACAGGGTAAATCCACATAAAGTGCAGTTTTATCCATCTGTTCAACTGGAAATTTAAAGTTTCGGGATGGAAACGTGACACTGGAGTGAATGACGACCTGAGCCTGTGCCACCGGAGGCACTCACCGGGGGAACATCAATCAAAATGCACATTCACGTTGAAACACGCAGAGAGTCACCATGTCCTTCACTCAGGAGGAAGAGGAGGATCAATCAGGCGTCTGTCTCCTCCATCCCGGCCCAGTGATCAAGAAGATAACCCCCCCGATGGGAACCCCCCATAAGGCCTGTTCCTCCTCTGGACTCGCAGCAGAGTGGGAGACATGTTGACATCAGTCGGAGTAGAGGACATGATGACGTCTGCAGAGTCCAATGGATCAAACAGATGCTTGAGAGAAAATGACGACCCCTGTGTCGAGGAGGAGGAGGAGGAGGAGGAGACTTTACACTTTCCTACTTAATAAGACACAGAGGAAAGTTATGTCTTATAATTCCTTAGTGTGATGACTAATGCACGAGTTGAATCAGCGAGTAAAGAGAAAAAAACTCTGTAGCTCATTAGAAACCAGGTATTTAAACTCTAAATGCTCTTATTGCGTTGACCTGCTCTGTGTTGTCTGCACAGTAAACACACTCATGTAAAGATAAAAATCTCTTCTTGTTAACACACCACATCCCCATGTTGTTATATGTTGGTAAAACGCGGCACCTTCCCACCGCCCTCAGGGTCGAGACTAATCGTGTGAACCAACTCTCGCCCTCATCGCCCTCGGGTCCTAATTAAGTGAAATTCAACTTCATCTTGTAATTATGAAGCTGTGAAGAGAGAGAGAGAGAGAAGACGGAGAGGAGAGAGAGGGAGAGAGAGGGAGAGAGAGGGAGGGAGCTCTGGACTGAGAATAAACACAAACAGATTGAGGAGGAGGAAGAGGGGGGGGGGGGGGGGAGTTGTTAGTTTGGTGTTTCTGCTGCAGGTCGTTTTGTAACTGAGTGCGATTCACAAATATGCTGCAAAAATATTTACTTTGTGCGATCGCAGACAGCAGCACAACAGAAACACGGCTCCGACGCCTTCGCTCCACTTCATCTCAAACAAGTCCTCATGTTGGCATTTGTTAAATTGATTTCTGGAAAAACCCAAGCAGCAGCAGCAGCAGCAGCAGCAGCGGCGCCGCAATGACAACAACAGCCGCCTTGAATCTGCCAGGTCGTCCGAACGGGCCGCGACGTCCAGAATATCTGGACTGGGAGCTCAGGCTGAACGGCCCCGAGGGATCAAGAGGAAGTCCATGTGTCGTCCTGTTGACCCAGGGTCTCGGTCCTCGTGCTCAGCCTGTCGCATCCCATCACGACGAGGCGCGCCTCATAGCTCAGCTGGTTCTTAAGCCCCTGACTGGGACTGGAAACTTTCGCAGCCGTGGCCAGTCATGGGAGGTGATGAGGTGATGAGGTGATGGGCGACGGTGAGAAGGTGGTGACCAGCTCAGGATTGAGTCTCTGTCGGTCCGTAAGCTCGCCGAGGTGGGGGGGGGGGCTCTGGGCTCTGAGCTGCCCTCAGCCGTTCTCCTCCGCCCCTCCTCCTCCATCCTGGATACACTAATTACATTACTCCTGGGGAGACGGGATAATCAAACCCTGACGAGGCGTGGAAGACTTCAGCGCTGAGCTGGACGTGGAAGGACGGTCCTGGTCGATTCCTCGAAGTCTGAGCAGGAAGAGCCAGTCGTAGTAATTACAGTTTCACGTTAGGTCAAATAAATCCAGTCAAAGTCAAATGATCTTGATGTTTCATTCTGGAATAAATAAATTATTCTCTTTGACTTAACCCTAATCACTGCGTCCTACAACCTGGAGTTCTAATATATATTGGACCATGTTTCCTCTAAATGGTGAATCTTGCCACAGCCTGAAAAACATGTTTACTCCCTCAACCCGGCTTCTTGCCAGCCTCTATATAAGCTCTTCCCTTTACACCCAGCATGAAAACATGTTTACCTCAAGGTGTGAGACATCTCTGTGAGGTCACACTGAGGCTCAGCGCAACTCTCCTGCAGCTCTGATTGCTCCTCCAGGCACAAAATGGATGTGAACCTAAAGTGGCCCAAACATCCCAAAACAAATGTGAGGGGTTTTCTGCAAACATGCGGTGCTATAAGCAAGTTGGAATCCGGATGTGAACCTGAAGTGGCCGGTGTGGTAAATGGTGATTATGGCCCACATAGCACAAAACAAATTCCAGATCTGGCAAACAGGACCAGTTTCCTCACTCTGGGTCAAATCTGAGCCAAAACAATTAAACTGTGCGAGCGTTCCCATCCACCTCCTGCAATCTGCTCGGAAGGAGGAGTGGGAGGATTCCAGCTTTCACTTGAGGAGACGATTCCATCAGGAAACCGAGTCCAGCTGTGATCGATGGATAGGATATAAAACACAACGTCCTCATGGGAGGCGTGTTTTAAGATTCACTTCCTGTTTGCATCTCTCTAATAATTCCAGAAATCTCCGTCTGTGTCTGTCGGCATGCGGCTCGTAAATCTCGGGGAATCGTTCATCTTGTCGGCTTCTCACCTGACGTGTGTGTGCTTGTGAGTTGTTAACAGTTTGCAAATGACAAGTTAACATTAGAAGCTTTACTCTTTAAAGCAAATTGTAAAAAGATGTTTGTTTGTTTAGGAGCGACGAGGTCAGCAACTTGACAGTTAACAAAGAATTTGGGGTTTGATGATCAGATTAGGAGCCGAGACCCTGAAATCCATCATCGTGATAATCTTTGATTCGCAGAACCGACCGATATCCACGACTCGGAGGAAATATATACGTGTTCGTGCGTTTCCCACGACTTTCAAAAGGCAGAGGGGAAAAACTAAGTGATTTATTCTCCTCTGTGACGAGTTCACTCCTCAGGATGATCACCTTCTCCTGCCGGGGGGGTTTGTCACTGAGCCGTCGTGCTGCAGGAAGCGGGGGGAGCAATTTAGTGACGCTCTCTTAGGGTTACATTAAAGAAGGATAATACAACAACAACAGATTGGGAACATTTTCTTTTGCAGGGTGGAAAATAACAACATCCACAGCTGCATGTGTGTGTGTGTGTGTATGTGACAACTCCAGCCCTGCACATGCACGCTCATGTCTATTCATGCACACCGACACTGTTGCTCCACACTGTTTAACAGCCACACCGTAGGATGTCAAACTCAAGAGCTGCCAATCACTGCTCCTCTGCTCTCCTCGTGCCATTCAGCTCTCATTTCCTCCTCAGCCTCCTGCTGCGAGCTCCTCTGCCGCTCGATAACTAGCGGCTGATTAGGAGCGTTATTAAGCCCTGTAGCTTCAGCACATCCTCATCCTGCAGGGACGCCAGGAAGCACCTCGTTATCTCCCCGTCAGCTCAGCTACCGGCTCCCGCAAACCGGACACTATCCCATCAACCGCCCTTGTCATCCTCACCAATTTGGAGGCCGACACAGCTCTGGTAAATGCCAGCGGACTTCCCGAAGCCGCACCGGGCTGAGAGAAGCAGGCAGAGCTCATGAAACATGCATAAAGCTTCCTTCCGGGCAGACACAGCAGAACTCAAGGCTGGAGGCCGCCTCATGCCAGAGAATGTGGTCGGAGGTCTGACAGTTTTTTATTAACGGTGATGCTGGAGAGCTGCCTGCGGCTACCGTGTAGCAACGTGAACATGAACCCACTTCCTTTTAAGTTTGATATAATGATGAGGCAATGGAGTCAGTGAGGTCTCTCAGGTCTCTACTCTGAAGCAACTTAAAGATGAAAAGATGAGTTATGACCATTTTCATTTATAGAGAAGAACCCTTTCAATTTCAGTGTGGATCTGGATCAGGAGGCGGATGCAGGATTTAGTTTTTTAACTTTCATGAAATTGGGCGTTTTTCAACATTTTTCCTTGATTTCTCAGAGGATGGTTCCTGGATCTGGATGAAAGGAATCATGTTTAGATATTCATGAGTGTGAGCAAGTTGGTGCAGATCCACATAAATATCTGGATCTAGTGAATTTAAATGTAGTTTCATGAGGGGGCCCTTGAGAGAGATATGTGCTGCTCTAGTTCCAATATTGAATCTACTGTCTTCAGTTAAGGTTGAATGAAATGTGGAGGAACTGAGTCCATCATGAGTTTCTTGGCGATTATAATCTTCAATAAAAAAACGTAAATCAAACTATTATATGTAACTATTAACCATAATAATCCTTAAAATATCTTTGCTATATCAACAAGTAGAAAATCCAACATTAGGACGCCCGCCCTGACAAAAGGAAATAGAGTGAATCCTCCATCTCAGTCAATCAAAGAGGCCTCGAGCTGTTATATTACATCAGTGCATAAATCACCCACATCAACACCTCTTCATTTGTTTGTAACAGCGAAGCGTCCACTTCCTGCAGTATAATCAGTTTAATCACAGTCCCAGGGAAGAAGCAGGACTTTGTCCACCGTCCACAGATCTTCCTCCCGTCTCACACATAATCTCAATCTCTGAGCTCGTTCCGCGTCCTAACGACTCTGCAATCAGAGCTGTCAGTCACACTTAAGGGTCTAAACACCTCGCCATTCCCCAATCAGACACACCGCCGCCGCCACCTCACCTCCTGCAGGCTCAGCCTCATCTGTCCATCACGCCTCGGACAATTTTCTTTTTTAAATAAGAAAACTCATCATCACCTAAATGCCTCAAAAAATGATGTGACCTCGACGATGTCAGTGAGGTTTTTGCTTCTTTGTTTCTCATGTTGTACATTTATCGTTTAATTTATGTGTTTTTTGTGACGGAAATATAGTTCAATTTATTTATTTCACTGGCTGAAATGTGGACTTATTTTATTTGGGCTTTTTAAACTTTGAATTGACATTGAAAGTTTATCATTGGCTCTGGAAACAGTTGTTTTCTAGCTTTTCTGTAGATTTCAGAATTCTGCCACCGCAAATTAGACTTAGACTGTTTCGTGAGAACTTTAAGGACTTTTCCTCCAGACTGGATTCAAATGTACGACTGAAAGTTCATTATTGTCCTTCTACAATACCAAAAGATCAGTTTAGTATATTTCACGATGAGTAAAAAAGTCCTTAAAGTGATCAGAGAACTGAATTGAGCATCTAATGTCATGTGATATCGTCCAAAGCTCCAGTGTAAAGGGACATTTATCTACCTGTCCACATATCACAAACTACAGACACAATATATATATGTGGAGAAAGCAAAAGCATGAATGAAATATAATAGAATAAAATTGTCACATGAAACTGATCAAACGATGCCAGATTCCCAGGAGCTGCTGATTTCTGACTTTTAAAATCTTTAAAAATCTTTGCTGAGGGCAGAACAAAGGCTCCAGAGCTTCGTCTTCACTCACCCAATTATGAACTGACTTCGTATTTAACCCTCTCCTGTTCTTAAAATTAGACTTGTCTCTGTCATACGCTGACTATTGTTCAGGGTGTTTTGAAACTGACACACGTCGGGGGCTGTCCCTTTAAAATCCTCATCAGCCGAAGGAGGATCCACTTTCTTAATCCTCGGATTTAGCCGGCGGTGGAGATCCCTCTCCTCCCCGATGTCCTGCTGACTCGGCTGGTTTCTAATTGGGCTGACTCTGCGGCGCCGTCTCTTTTTGTTATTTATGCCTCTGTCTCAGTTTAAAATCACCGTCCAACCGCTGTGACCCCCCCGAGCGTAACAAAAGAAGAAATGTTTTACTTTGTGGGGCGGGTGGGGGGGGGGCCCAGCTGAACAAAGAGAGGACAGAGAAGAGGGCTCATCTAAACACCCTTAGGTGGACACATCACCTGTGTGTGTGTGTGTGTGTGTGTGTGTGTGTGTGTGTGTGTGTGTGTGTGTGTGTGTGTGTGTGTGTGTGTGTGTGTGTGTGTGTGTCTTAGTCTCATGTTACATCACTGTAAAGCCTCTCAGACTCTTCCGGCCCTTCGTTATATGTGTGAGAGGATCAGGACCCGGCTGATGTCATTAGCTCCCGGCTTTAAATCCGACATTTCACATGTCACTTTATACGTTAGGCTATAAATGAGCAGAATCCACTCGGTGCCAGTGTGAAAACTCTGTACAAACTTAAAACTTATCATCACCATCAATCCTGTAGCTGTGTTTCTTTATCTCTTAGAGGTTCAGAGGTTCAGTTCAGAAGAAAGTGGACAAGAAATAACACGAGCAGTATTTAAAAAATGCACGTTTCAGCCTTCAAACATCTCTTTTCATCATCCGGCCCTCTCCGCCACAGATGCAGCGTGATGGCGTCTCGCCGTATCTCCACCTCTCCTCTCTGAAGACACAACGCGGCAGGCGATAAACAGCACGTCCCCCGATTCCACTTGACAACTTTCTGAGGAGGTGTGAAATTGAACCAGCAGCACGACGCGCCGAGCATCGGTACAATGATATCAGTCAGTCGGGCGCTCTATCAAATGGCGTTATCATGCATCAAGCGTTCGGCAAGCGGGCTTTTGTGTCCTTGCCCTGTCACTCTCCGGGCTCAGACAATAACACATAACTGAATCCCACCACGAGCAGTGAAAGGGGACGTGGAGAGGCAGCTGTCCCCTGTTAGAGAGACGCTGCTTGTTATTCTGGAAAGCAACATTTTGATCGATAAACCTCCAGCTACCAAATGGACCTTTTATGGTTGGGTCTGAATGCCAGCTCAGCACCACTTAGTAGGCAGAGAGCGCCACGAGCAGAGCCACTTACTGCTGCCGGTCAGACGACCAGGAAATGGGCCGTGTGCTGGAAGCGCTTCAAGAGCACTTTCGCTCACCCACGTCCGATTCTGTGGACGTCTATAGATTTACAGGCCCGCAGAATGGGCAGCTGCTCGTGCCATGGCCAGTCGGCATTACCCTGGTGTGTGTGTGTGTGTGTTGTGTGTGTGTGTGTGTGTGTGGTGTGTGTGTGTGTGTGTGTGTGTGTGAGACCCAGATGGCAATCAGAGCTGTGGAGGCCGTCCAGGTTATTGAGCAGGGACGTGCGGCCTCGTGTCCGAGCCGCTCGCCGGCTGCTCCACACTGAGCACGTTTCACCTCCTCCTCTTCTCATCGGCAGCGACCCTCTCTAATCAGGCACTGGTTCAAATTGCAATCTAATGGATTCATTAATGGCAAATAAATAACTTCTCCACACTTCATAAATAAATGAGAAGACATTAATGACCTTATAAGTTATAAGGAACATTTGAAAGAAGAAGATAAAGAAGAGGATGAAATTCACTTTGTTAAAAAAAGTGCCACCTCATTGTCTCACGCACTGTGATCTTTGACCCCTTTGACCTTTGCTGCCGTTCCCAACCTGAGGCCAGAGCTGTTTTCAGACCTGCGCTGAACTCTGGATGATCTCCTGAAACTATCTGCAGGGGCCGTACGTGAGAAAGCAAATGTCTGAGTCCATTGCTGCAGAATCGGTTGACATTTTCCTGCCAGGCCCCCTGGTAAAAACTCCAGAGAATGACTGAGTGAGCCCATGTGAAAACGTCAAAGCGAGTGAGTGTGCACAAAAGTGAAAAGGATAAAAAATATCTCAGGATGAAGAAGAGGAGCCGTACACGAAGAAGACGCTGACAAAGACGTCAAGTTGGAAAGACGACGAGATTCTTGAGCTCTTGCTCTCTTTAACTCTTCAGACTCAAAAAAATCACATATTGGTAGAATTGATCGCAGCTAGTGATAAAGTCGTTTTTTTTTTTTTTAAAGAAGACACCGAAAATCATTTCACTACCCTGATCTAGAAATAAAGAAGCCGGCTCTGTTGCACAAAGTTACGCAGAAGATTTGTGCGAACTATAAAACGAACGATCAAACCAGACTGTGATGAAGAGACACAGACACAGTTCCATCATTACAACGATTCACATCATTCTCCGCTACTTTCCCTCGTCTCCAGCAGAAAGCGGGTGCTCATCAAACATTCAGGACGACCCGGGGTTGACGCCGAGCCTCTGAGTTTATACGCGTTGCCTTTGATAGCACATCACAGCCGCTCCATACTTCCTCAAATCACATCTAAAGAGGAGGATTTTTTAACAATCACAAAGGGATTTCAGGAAGCTCAGAGGGAGACAGAGCCTCGATATTGGGTTATTGAGGCTGCAGAGAAAACCTCTTAATGGCTGATTTCACCGAGGTTTCAATGCATCAGGAGACAGAGGAGGGGACGAGGGAGAAAGATGCTGAGGCTGATGGTCAGAAAAGATGAGTCCAAATTTTAACTGGGGTTAAAGTCCCAGAATTCCAGGCTCAACACTGAGCTTGTCACCAATAGACCTCATGGGACCACGGCTCGGTCCTGGTTAAGGTTCCAGTTAAGATGTGAACTGTGGTTAAGTTAAGGTGAGAGTTCAACTTTGTGTGTGTGTGTGTGTGTGTGTGTGTGTGTGTGTGTGTGTGTGTGTGTGTGTGTGTGTGTGTGTGTGTGTGTGTATGTACAAAATAACTCAACAATGTATGGATGTATTTTCACTAAACTTGGTGAGAGTGTTACTCAGGAGGGTATCTCCACATGATTAGCTTTTGGAGCTAGTCGGTCAAAGGTCAAAGGTCAATGTCAACAAAAATATGGTCCGAAAAAACCCATTCTCCACAAAATATCTGCAAATAATTTGACTAGAGTAAGAATCTGAAGTTTAAATTGTGTAAAGTAGCATAAAGTTACTCAAATGTGAGCTTATAGAGCTTATAGTTGTTTTCCTCTCCTGCTAATCACATTCACAAAACCCCTCCAGAGAGGACGAGCGTATCGGCTGCGACAGTCTTTGAAAATCTGTCCCCTGGATTTCTTTCACCTGACTGTTGTTGTAAAGTCTCACATCTTCTCCCTCGGCATGCTGGGAAAACTGAACAAACGCAACATGTGACTCGGAGGAATAAGACGCAGCTTTGATCTGTGAAGCAGCAAAGACACAACTGCTCATTAAGTCTCGCTTCTTTGTTTTTTTTTCAGAAATCCGCCCTCGCCGCTGTGAGGGTTTGAGAAACTCTGGAAACTTTAGAGACTGCACTTGTTTGCAATATCCAAAATATTCTGGATATGAACGCTGCCATCTTACGCATTGTGGAGCCATGCAGAGTCGGTCCAGTAGGGATCGAGGTCCCACACATCCACAGCCAATCATGAGTCAGTCTCAGCTGTCAATCCCGACGTTTCACCCCATTTTTTATCGCATCAAATTCATTTAAAAAAACAAATCTATCAGTAAAACGAACACTTGAAGAAACATTTGTGTGATGAGAACTAAAACAACAAAAACCACCATGTCCCATCTGCTAACATGGAGGAGGTGGGATTTATGACCTTTACTGCAGCCAGCCACCAGATGGCGATCGAGACGCTTTAGCTTCATTCTTTCTGCCCAGTCATGCCGTTCATCTTTATATAATAATAAATGTCGAACCCTAAATATCTAATCAACGGTTGTTGCATCATGTCGTCAGTGATCGTTTGGGCCACAGGAGGAAACTGCTTTTTGTCTCCTATCCTATTAAATCTCATGTTTTCTGATTAAACTACAAATCCTTCATTTAAATATTTGCTCTGTTAACAGAGATTCTTTTTGGTTTCTTGTTAAAAAAACAACCGTTAGTGGCCAACGTCAGTAAATGTTGAGTCAAGGTCGTGTGAAAGACGGAGGTTGATCACATCCATTGTTCACCTTGGACACGCTGTTCATCACAATTCATCTCCCTGAGCTTTTATTCATTCAAATCTGTAAATATCACCGCTCGTGTAGCATTGTGGGTAACGTAGGCGCAAAGTTTCGACTAATAAGGTGGACAAAAACAATTCTGCTGCTTTGATTACCTCCACAGAGAAGAGGAGGAGGTTGTGTTCTCATTTCTGTGTGTGGATGCATCTACAGTCATGTGTTTATATAAATATGTGTTATATAGTATTTAAAATCTCTTAGGATCTATAGGAACCAAATAAACAAACATGTCCAACCCTGATACGTCCCTGTTCCTGCTGCTTGGTACGTTCCAATCCACCAAAAAAGAAAAATACAGGGAGGAAAATGTTAAAGCTGATATTTACTGTCATTCTCTCTCCACACTCACACACTCACTGGATATAACCGGTTGGGAGGCAGAACTGAGCTGCAGCAGTCAGTTGATAAATGTAGTTCTGGACGGGGACAGATTGTCCGTCTGCTTCAGAGACGATCTTGGAATTTTTAGTTCACATTAAGAGAAAAGGAAGTGCATTCATCTTTTCCTGATATGAAATGAAGTAGAGGGCAAACACGATGTAAACCACACACACCACTGCCAACCTGTTTTCAGGATACACACTTTGGAATAGGATGTATCTTGATGAACACTGATAATGATCCCCATCTGTAATAATCTCTAAATCCAGTTCGGACATGAAAAACTCAAGTTCCACACACATTTTACTGCTTCGATTCAAGGTCTCACTTCCCCCGAGGCTGCAGCCGCTCCGCCTACACAACTCTACAGTTACACAATGTTTTACGAGGGCTCTCGAAACCAGACAAATAGTCTCATGTGGGGATTCAAGGGATTCAATGTTTCAAAATGAAGCCGCAAACTTGAACATTTGGATCTTAAGGGTAGAAGAGAATGTGCATTTTGAATCAGATCAGCAGACGGTTAAAGTCCAGACCCTTTTTCATGATTTACCTCATGAAAACTTATACACACATGGTATTTTTCCTTCTTCCATTCAAGATCTCGCTCTCCCTGATAAGGCTTTAGCCACTCTACCTACAAAACGTTTTGTACGGGCTCGAGAAACCAGATTCGTGGGAAAATCTGAGGCTCTGTGGTCAATATGAGCCCAACAGGCTGGAGAACATTTGGATCTTGAAGGTAGAAGAAGTAAACCTGTGTATTTTGTCTCAGATCAGCTCTTTTCATAGTAAACCTCATTAGGTCTGGATATGAGAGAGCACCCTGCATGTGATGTTGGACACATGGAGCTCCATGCACCGACCAGCCCTGGAGTGAGACCTCCACCTGCGGGCAGAGGGTCCTACCTGCAGACAGCTGCATCCAGCCGCAGATCTTGTACACGGTGCCGGTGCTGCAGAAGAAGAAGAGCGTGAAGCAGCCGATGCAGGTGAGCACCAGCACCATGGACATGCCGATGAAGAAGGAGGCGGCCTTGAAGGCGCCGGAGGGGATGGAGCTGAACTCGGTGAAGCTGCCCTGGCACGTCAGGTCTCGGGACAGCCCGTTGCCGATGCAGTAGTGGAACAGCCCGAAGTAGCCCGCCTGCGGGGTGTCCACGCCGTCCCCGATCCAGTAGGGCTGGATGAAGCACACCACGTTGACGATGGCGAAGAGGATGGTGAAGATGGCCCACAGGACGCCGATGGCGCGGGAGTTGCGCACGTAGTTGGTCTGGTAGATCTTGGCAGCCTCGGACGCGGGGAGCATGGTGGTGGTGGTGATGGTGCCGGGGGCCCCGGGGACCATCCTCCGGTCTGTGGGGGGGAGAGAAGAGGTGGCTCCGCTCGGATCACTTCACGCGTCCTCACTCCGGCAGCATCTGCGGCATCTGATCCGGGGAACAGCCGCTGGATCCGGGGAGCACAACTTCTCCTCCCGGCCGCTGGATTCTCCTCCCGGTTGAGTCACAGCCGCAGCATCACCGCTCCACGTCCATCACATCTCCGGCTCCACGCTCCTCTGCTGACGTTTTATTCTTCACTCTGCCAAAGAGGGAGCTCCTGGAGAGACGAGCTCCAGCTTCACCCCCAGAGGAGCGTGACTCCCCCCTGTCTGCTCGTGTTCATGCACAAAACACATGCATGTACCTGGATGATCCAGAGTCAGCTGCTGTTATCAGTATTATTCCGTCAGATCAGTGGGATCTCGCTTCGAAGGCGACGGAGCAACCACCGCAGCTGAGCTCCTTCTGAATTGGATCTGGAGGAAAGCCTCAGATACTCCGGAGCCAGCCCACTGCCCTTAATCCTCGGTGACGTGGTTTTACGGTAACCAGACAAAGCTTAAACACACAAGGTGGAAACAACAAGTCTCTGGATATTACGGTTCCTCTGATGATTAAATTCCCTCTGCACATAAATATGCACTTTACAGTAAAATGATAATAATAATAATGGTAATAACATACTTTTTAAAAACTAAATCTATTTAATATTGTTTCTCTCCAATTGCATCATTATGCAACAATTATTATATTCCCATATTTGATCAAATTTGGCGTCATGTTTGATTCAATTCAAATCTAACAGTAAACGCAGTGATTTTTACCTTTAATGCACAACGTCCTTTTATTTTGAAGGGTTTCAAAACTACATTACCCACAATGCAGCAGTGGGCTCTGATTGGCTCGTAAGTGAACGTCGTCATGTGACGTGGTCTGAAGGCGCGCGGGAAACTGACGTGTGTCTCTTCGCTCGAGAGTAACTTTCAAAACTCTGGGTTTCTCTCAGTTTAACGTTTTATTTAACGTTTTATTTTCAATCATGGATGTTTCCTCAGCTCTCTGTCGTGTTCACGGGGAATAGTTCCGGACACTTTCCCCGGTTTGGCCCGTTTTTCCCCCGCAGTTCGTCGCTTCCTGCCCCGCAGGTCGGACGCTCTGTGTCCGGGGCAGTGACGAGCTACACGCTGGTTGTGTTGTTGTTGTTGTTGTTGACGGTGGAATAAGAAGGAGAAGGAGCAGGAGCAGGAGAAGGAGCAGGAGGATGTCAGCGCTGTCACAACACCCGGGACACGAGGAGGAGAAGCTGCAGAGGGCCAGAGAGCAGCTGCCCTGCAGAGAGAACCAGGCCGGGCTGCTGCTGTCCCTCCTCGGGCAGGTACATCCACACACACCGCTCAGCCACTGGAAACATGTCAGGCAGGAAACAGTCAATTACAGCATTTACTAATATACTAGATATGTATATGTTATATAGGACATGTTTATGTTGTGTTTAATGAACACAATAGGTGTTAAAGTCTGAAAAACATTCATTTAAGTTATTAAAAAGTCAATTAAAGCATTTACAAATATCCTAGATGTTTTAAACGATAGCTTTTAGTAATAATGTTGCTTGTAAAAATGTTTGCATGTGGATCCACAACTAAATTAAATAAGTATTTCTTGGCCCATGTACCCTCCTTCCATCAAGTTTTGTAGAAATTCATGCAGAAGTAATAACTTAACCAAGTATTATGAATAGAAGACAGAACCAAACAACCAGATTTGTCCCTCCAGCCGCAGCAGTACAGTTACCCTTCCATCTTCATCTACGGTCATCGGGCTTCAGGGAAAAGTCACGTGATGCACGTTCTGCTGAAGGAGCTTGAGGTGAGAGTCAGATTCAGTGACTTCAGTCCGTCCACGTGGTCAATGAGAGCACATGGTGCATGGTGTGTGAATGTGGGAGGTTGTTGAGACCAGGAAAGTGCTGCGTGAAGACACACCATTTACCATTCATGTCTTAGTCCTTGAAAATATTACTTCCTCTTTTTCTTTGTGTGAATTAGATATAAAGATTCTCACTGATGCTTCACACTCCCTCTTGCTCTGCAGCTGCCTCACGCCACCGTCAGCTGTGTCGAGTGCGTCTCCAACTCGCTGCTGTTTGAACAAGTGCTGCTCTCCCTCTTTGGCTGCGAGGCGGCCGCGCTGCTCGCCCGCACTCCCTCGCTGTCGGACTTCGTACGCATCTACAGGCAGCAGTGCTCCCAGTCTCCTGCCACACAGACGCGCTACATCGTGAGCGACGTGCACTTCACATCCCAAACAGAAAACCATTCCTCACCTGGCCAAATACTCTGATGTTTGCATGATTATGTGATTTAGTAGTTACAGCCACGAGGAAAGACGTGTGTTTCATTCAGAATTTAGCTTTTATCATTATTTGCATTTTAAAGTGCATAAAACACAATAAAACACCCATTCACACGTTTTATTTTCCTCGAGTATAACCTACACATGTATTTTTCAGGTGATGGAAAAAGCCGAGCTGCTGAGAGACGCCGACGCCAATCTCCTCCCGGCCCTCCTGCGACTTCAGGAGCTGGTGAGAAAGTGCAGCGAGCTCTTTGGTCTTATCCATCAATTTGAGCCACTTTATTGTTGTCGCACTGTGCGGATGATGAAGAGGGATTGGAGGAGCTTATTTTATGATGGATGACCTTGAGCTTAGTGTGTGTGTGTGTGTGTGCCTCCTTCATAAAGCTGTTAGATGGAAAGAAAGGATGGCAGCCAATCACAGGTTTTTAATTAAACGCAGCCACGAGTAAAAAACAAAACGCAGGTGATTATTTGTGTGAAATCTGACGGTTCTCTCTCTGGTGGGTGTTAAGAGGATTCCGTCTTTTTTTTTATGTCCTTCGCCTTAAGTGCCACCACTCAGGGTTGAAAGGCTGATCAAGGGTTTTTGTGTCTCTAGTGGATTTGATATATTAATTTTTTATTATTCTGGCCTTGACTAAAAGGTCAACAAGGAGACTTTTGTGAATATATTTTGTTATAGAGGCAGAAAGGAACAAACAGAGGTTGGAGTATGTTTGAATTTACTGAGACTTTTTAACATCCCCTGACATCATTAGTATCTTCTGCTTGTATTGCTCCTCTTTTTCAACCATGAAGTTTGAGAACTTGTCCGTCACTCTTAACTCTTTGTACCTGTCTCTCAGAATCTGTTGTGCATGCGAGGGACGTCCCTCAACCGCCATAGATTGATGGAATTATGTGGGAAACACTGTAATTCTTCCAGTCGCGTGCACGGATCACGTTGATCTAATCAGAATGAAACTCATCCGATCTTAACTACGTGTATCCGTCCTTCAGGTTGAGGACAACATCACCGTCATCCTGCTCAGTGAAATCTCCTGGGACAAGTTCAGACCCAACACCGGTTGTTTTGAGCCGCTTCTGCTCCATTTCGCCGACTACAGTAAAGGTATGAACCTCACGCGTGCATCAGCCAGCGCCATGAGTAACTCTCACTGCGCTGCATAGTGATGATGAGCACTTGGCGGATGCAGTGTGTGATGTGCGATCTGTACCTGTGAGTTTGTTCTGACACTTGAGGCAGCGACTGTGAGGAGGAGGAGTCGTGCATTAACAAAACACCACTGTATGAATTCATGTGCTTGATATGTGAGAATTTGTTTTCTGGAGAGAATAACTTTTTATAAAATCTCTGTTTTCACTTCTGCTGAATCTAATCTCAGTGTGTGTCCCTCCTTCCCAGGGGAGCTGCAGCAGATCTTATCACAGGACAGACATCCCTCATATTCAGCAGAGTTTTACTCGTCCTACGTCAACATCCTGCTGGGAGTCTTTTTCTCGGTGTGTCGGGACCTCAGAGAGCTTCGCCATCTGGTCAGACACACACTCACACACACTCACACACACTCACACACACTCACTCACACACACGCACACTCATCACACTCACATGCACGTTCCTATGTCAGTGAGGATTTTTCACTGTTTTGATTTTCTTTCAGTCTTGCGTCATTGATTTCTCTTTTTTTCTTTCTTTTCCAATAGGCTGCCCTCAACTTTTCAAAGTACTGCGAGCCATTGGCAGAAGGGAAAGGTAATCCATAAAGAGGAGTTTCCATTCGTCCGACAGCTGATCAATATTTAAAAATGTCTTATTTTACCTTCTTCTTCTTTGTGGCTTGTAAAGAGGGATTGTTGTTTTTAAGAACTTCTCATGAACAGACACTGGGCAACATTATCATTTAACAAATCACTTGTCGTTACTGTGGATTTTCTCAATAAAGTCGCTTTATTTTGTGTGTTCAGTGAAAGAGACGGACACACACAAGCTGTGGAGAAACATCGAGCCTCATTTGAAAAAGGCCATGCAGACGGTTTATCTTCGAGAAGTGTCCAGGTTATTCAGATTAAACTCGTTTTTTCTCATTTCACCAGCGACACGTGGTGATTGTTGCTCTGCTTATCATGTTGTGTTCTCTCCGTTCAGTCTTCAGTGGGAACAGATGCAGCAAATGGAAGAGAAGGAAGCCGGAGCCTTGAGAGGTACCAACACACGCTGACAACACGGCCGCAGATTAACCCTGAACATTGTGCATCGCCTTTTTCATGGGTATCTATCGGCTCCAGCTCTGATTGGCAGCGATGTAAACATAAGAGAGTTCGGTGAGAGAGCTTCTCCTGGAACAGCTCGAACATAAGCTGCTTTCAGACGTGCGCTGAACTCCAGATAATCTCCTGAAAGTATCTGGAGGGGCTGCATGTCAGTTCCTGTCAGCCCCCCCCCCCAGTAGAAACTAACCCTAGCCCCACCACAATAAAACCCCATAAAGGTCATTTCATTTACTGGACAGGTTTACACACAATTAAAATGCATATACCTGCTTTATATGGTGTTCAAGGTTATTTCCTTCTTCCCTCAGGTTTATCTGCTCACACTCATGTGGAGCTGCCTTATTACTCCAAGTTCCTGCTGATCGCTGCCTACCTGGCGTCCTATAACCCTGCCCGAGCAGACAAGCGCTTCTTCCTCAAGGTGGGCCATTTTTCTCTTTTATATAGGTGACAGGACGTCAGGGGGGGGGGGGAGATGAGGGATGACACGCAAAACAAAGGTCCTCACTCAAAGTGATCCACGGCCTGTTTCACTGAAGTGATCTGCAGCTTAGAAACATTGCAGATGGCAGCAGTGTCTCTCGCAATGTGTTGATGCAGTAAATAGTTTTGAAGTACGACATTTGTTTAAATTTATTCAAGAGGAGAGGAAATGTTGCTGATGTTGTGAGACGTGTTCCGTACAAATCGGGTCAGAGGATAGAGAGTTGTACAGATTTGATTTCGGGCTGAAGAGAACTTGATTTATGTGAATTTGTTTTATTTGATTTCCTTCTTTTCCTCCCGACAGCACCACGGTAAAATCAAAAAAACAAACTTCCTGAAGAAAAATGAAAAGGTGATCTACACACAAAACGCTCGTTGTTCTCCGTTCCTCTCACATCACATGTAACTTATCATAAAATCAATATCTTCCAGACCAGTAACCATCTGCTTGGACCCAAGCCGTTCCCTCTGGACCGCCTGCTCGCCATTTTCTACAGCGTGGTGGACAGCAGGGTCGCCCCCACCGCCAGTATTTTCTCCCAGGTGAGAGTCTAATGTGCTGCTGCGAGCAATGTTTAGAAAACGCTCCCACTCTTGACCCCTGCACTTCAGAACAAATTAACACGCACACAACACTTGCAATGGTCGACCGCTGTTCTGACGTAAACTGAAACTGAATCCCACCCTCGAGGTTCTCGTCTCTCTCCACGGTTGCTCCTCCTGCTGTGAGCTGTACGAAGCCTCATCTCCTATTCGGCATCAGAATATTAAAAATCATTTACTTTCATGCTTTTCCCCCCATTTGCCAAATGACCAAAGGAAAGTGAATATGAACTGTATAATCCGAGGGTTTCAAATGATCATTTTATACATTTCTAGCCACAAATGTTGTAATATATTCTGTTCAATCGAGTCTAATGACCACAGCGTCCCACATGAGAGTTTTCTACCCAAATGGTCATGAGTTCTGGGATCTGTGGCCAAACGCTGATCTATTTATGCCCCCGAGCATGAAATGGTTTTAGAAAATTGCTCTCGACCCATATGTGTGACTGTCTGACGTCTGTTTTAATGCGTGTGCATCCAAGTGGGAGAGAGCTGTGTTTTCAAGAAGTGGAACAGAGACATATTTTTGGTTTCTCTCTCTCCCACGTTCAGATCTCCTCTCTGGTGACCTTACAGCTGCTGTCTCAGGTCAGTCACGACGACCAGCTCGACGCCCCCAAGTACAAATGTGCCGTTTCTTTGGACTTCATCTGCGCCATATCCAGGTGTGTGCTCCCCTTTGTTCATTCACATGATTTAAACGGGCTGAATTATGTCAGGGAACTGACCTTTTGACAGTGTTTTTCTCCACTGAGAATGTGCCCGTTGTGATTTATCTTCCAGGACAGTGAACTTTGAAATTGTCAAGTACCTGTATGACTTCCTGTGAGCCTGCGGTGAGCAGATGAGAGGCGACACGCTGAGAACATGCTTAAGGACACACAGGACAATTCATCCAATCATGTCGCTGCCCCCTTGTGGTTGATGCACAAGCTTTTTCCTGTAGAGTTTCTGTGCCTCACATGTTAAATATTTGCTTTTGTACAAAATAAACTCCATATTGTAAAGTTGACTTTATCTTGGTTGAGTTTTGTCAATAGAATTTATTTTTGCTCTTTATTTACAGAATATTTCCAAACAGATTTACTTTATTACAACCAAATATATTATCAATATCCCCCGAGTGTAAATGTTGTTTCTGTGAATACGGTGCATCCCACGGATTTACACATGTTCACAGCTTATGTTAAGTGTTTGTCTTTATTGTACAAATAATCAGAATCTGGAAAAAAAACCCACAGTCTGCAGTCGTTAACCAAAGGCTCCAGTCGAGCACAGCCAACAAGCAGAAAGCTAATCTATAACTGAATCTGTGTTTATGCTGAACAGGAAGCAAATCATTCAGCCAGAGAAACACACAAGACACAAAACCACACGTCAGCAGTTTGCTTTTTGCAGCGTCTATAATTGTTTCAAACAAGAAGGTCAATTTATTTATTTAAAAAATGTTTTTAATCTCTCCAGAAACTGTCATCTGTTCCTGTTCCTGTCCTTCATCCTGTGAACCCCTCAGGCACTAACGGGTAAATAGAGATTTGAGTAATCTGATGCAGAGGGACTCAGAAAATAAAGATAGAAACAAAGATTTGAAATCACAGCTGAGTGCATGTAGTTGCTGCTCTGCTCCACTATCTCCCTCTCTTATCCCTGGTGGGTATCTGAGGGTAAGTGGGCCGTGTCAGAGGTCGTCTCTGACGCCAGCGTGGCCTCGGGAGAACTCGCCATCGTTACCCAAGGACAATGACGGGTCCGCAAAGGTTGACTGAGTCATCCTGATGCATTTAAAGTGCATGTGTATCACTTTTTTTTTTTTTTTTTACATTAACAGAAATGTTAGCGTTACACCAGCATCATATTAAACTGGATTCAATCTTAATAGACATCTCAGTCTGTGAATGATTTTTTTTTAACCAGAGGCGACGACGCACTGAAGCTCTCGGGTCACATCCCGATCGAGGTCGTGGGAACGGACGGGTCCTACACGCTGTGCCGCCTGTTGTGGATCATGGCCACGATGTGGTTGAGGTCCAGACTCTTCATCATCACCTCCATGAAATCGTTGTCAGTGCGAGCGCCGGCCACAAACTCCTCCAAGGAGAGTTCGCCTGCAGACAAACAGTAGATCCACAGATATTCAATTTAGTTCGTATAAACACAATATACGTTATATCATATTTCCTGACAAAGGTTTTAAACACTGTCCACACACACACACACACACACACACTCACTCACCGTCTCCGTTTATATCAATCCTGTCAAACACACTGTTGGTGAAATCCTCTGCACTTGAATCCTGACTTTCAGTTCCATTGATGGCACGAATGGCCTGTGGGAAACCAAAAAAAGGATAAAACCAGTCACGAAGAAGCCCGAAGGAAACACAGAGTGAAAGATGCAGGACGTCTGCTCCACCTTTATGATGCTGAGGAGCTCGTGTCTGTCGATGCAGCCGTTTCCGTCCACATCATAAAGTTTGAAGTACCAGCGCAGCTTGTGCTCCAGCTTTCCTCGCATCACCAGACCCAGAGCTGCCACGTACTCCATGAAGTCTATGTAGCCGTCCTGCAGGAGCAAGCGGGGACGTGAGATGTGGGCTCTGCTTTTATCAAAACATCGTTGATTAATGTGGGACCATCCACTTATTTTGCAAAAGGGACACATCAGATCCCCGTCATCTTAATGTCAGAAGCTGTGTGAGTGAAATGAAGTGTTCCAGGCGGGAGGATTATCTCCGGGGACTCTGTGTCTGAACATGAGCAACAATCTTAGCATCAAAGCATTGTCTCACGGATAATCTCACTGTTTGAATCATGCATGAAGATTATACCCTGGCCTTTTTAACTGAGCTGGGGGGGGGGACTAAATATAGACGTGCAGCTTCTCCGGCGGACATCCTGTGATGACCCTGTCACTGTCCTGGGAGGTCGCTGCCACACTTTGACCTTTCAAAGAAGTCAAATGTTATAAATATCTTTGCCCCTCTGAGTTTTAGAAAAGTCGTAATAGTTGTGATTGACCCTTTTCAGCCATTTCTGCCAGAATCATTAGCTGCAGATCGTATCGATTTGTTTGTGAGCAAGATTACACAAAAACTCTGTGACAGATTAACACTAAACTCAGTGGGAGGATGAGGTGAGAGTCAGGAAAGAACTCTTATTTCTTCATTTATATATTATCTCACTGTTTCATTCTGACTTATTCCAATAAAAATAAAGTTTCCCCCCTGACTCCAAAGTGGAAACCTTCTTGAATTGAACTCACGCCTCTCACCTTGTTCATATCAAATGTGCGGAACATCTGCTCGATGTAGGCGTTGGCTCCTGGTCCAAACCGCGCAGCCCGAAGAACTGCTTGAACTCGTGCAGGGTGAGCTGACCTGAGGGGCACTCGATCATGAACTTCTTGTACCAGAGGTGCATCTCCACGGCCTGCAGGTCGTCCACGGTGCTTCCGGTGGAGTTTCCCATCGCTCCGGCACCCAAGTGTTTGCTGGCGTCTCCTGCAGCTGCTGCACAAACCCTGTCGGCCCAATTGGTCTACTGTGAAGCGAAGGGTGTTCCCTCTTCACAGTCACACAACATAGGGACTCAGGGTGGCAGCGGGTGGGGGCCTTTTGTAGGTGACTGTGTGTGGAGGTTGAGTCGGTGCACCCCCCTCTGTGTCCTCGGGTCTAATCGCCGGCTGTAATCCAGACGAACATGCAGATGATCGGCTTAGAGGGCAGGTTGACTGGCGCACCTCTGGCTCCCCTGAGATGTGCTGACAATCACTGTGCAGCTTTCGTCGCTCACGTGGAGACGCAGCCGTGCATCTGATTCACTTTGCTCAGCAGCTGATTGGTGCAGCTCTGATGCTCTTAGTGAAGACACAACACAACAAGCCGGACTCCCTCCGCTCCACACTGAGAAGACAAGTCAAGGGTTTTAAATCAGCCTCAAAACAAACGTGTCCATCTCCACATATCTGCTCTTCTGCTTGATCTGACCATCCCTTGGGTTGAAAGGAAAGGAGAGGGTGAGGTGAGGTGAGGAGTAGCTGCAATACGCAACTTCACCACTAGATGTCACTATATTCTACACACTGAACCTTTAAAGATGACATCCGGGGAAAGTTCAGACCCGACTCTGTGACTTGTTTTCAAAGAAAAATAAATGACTAAACAGTTTGGTAGAGAAATTTATTTGGATATTAGAGTATGAAACCAGTTATGGCTGATTAGTACAATAACTGAACAAACATTACAGCTTGCACTTTTTAAACGTATACGAAACGATGCAGAATTTCCCTTTAGTCTCAGGGTGAATACGAGAAAATATATGAAATAATATCTCACTTGTTGCACAGGATTCCTTTGGTATAACAATCTTGCAATATACTTGAATGTGTGTTTGTTGATTTCATCAGCTGAAATAAGTAATACAAGTATATTCATGTCAGTGCTTACGTTGCATTCTTACATTTAAAATACAATGATTAATACAAAAGTAAAAATGACAAACTTTAAAGCAACATGCCACTTTTCACGTTGTCATTTCTCACACTGACGTCAGATAACCTCCGGAACACATTCGCATTAATGTCAAACACAGTTAAGCAGCATGCGTCTCCACAGTCATGTCAACGTAAAAAGATGATCAAATAATAACACATTCATATTAAATCATGTATGAACTTCACAGGCACAGGTTTAAAAATACATTTGGCTGTTGATGGTGTGATTACCTCCGCCAAGGACGATATGTTTTCACCCCTGAACAAGACAACACAAAAAGTACTGGATAGATTTCCACAAAACTTTGAGGAAAGATGTGATGTGTCAGGAACTATCTGATAAACTTTGGTGTGAATCTGGTTTAGGGGGCAAATCCAGGAATGTTTTTTTTCACTTTCTCTAAAATTTAATTTTCTTTGATTTCTCAGAGAATAATTAATGGATCTGGAAGAAAATATCAGACATGTTTAGGGCTCTGATATAGATGAGTGTGTACAAATAAAAAAACTGGATTTAGTGGCTTAAATGTGGTTTCATGAGGGGCCTGCTGGGCCTTGGTAGTGGTTTGTACTTTACTGAATTCATGTAGTGTTCAATTTAGTGTGATAACTCTGAAATGGTATAAATTACCACCCCCTGTCATATCAACAGGTACGAGGGATGAATGACTTCATCTAACAAAGAGCTTGAATGTTTTCCAACATTTTGAAAGAGCTTTTGCTGACGATAACAAAAACATAACAATGTACAAGACTAGTAAGAGTATGTTACAAAAAGTTATGTTATAAGTGCTTAAAAAAAGTAAAAAGTTTCACACTACAGTAAGGCCTCATTTTCCTCCATCGTGCGTTTTTTTTTTACTTAATTTCCCAAAGTTGAGCCAGTCTCCGCTGGTGGTTGTCAGTTTGCAGATATGAAGTTATGATGCCCAGTGTGGCTGCGTGTCGGCGCCCGGGCAGATCTCTCTGGTCCCCGCTGCCACGCTGCTCCTCTTGCCCCGGTGCAGAAGTCTGTAGATGGAATCGAACGCGGACACGGTGTATCGTGCAAACAGGCTGGTCCACCTCACCGCCTCCACCATCCACTGCACGCTGCGGCCCACGAAGGCCACAAACACCGTGGTGTAGTGGGCGAGCAGCAGCAGGCTCCTGCCCAGCGAGCGGACATGGTTGATGATCAGGTTCACCCGTAGGTCGTGTCCTGTCTTCTTCATGTTTCCTTCGTCGATGTCACTGATGCAAAGGAGTCAAATTGTGTGTATATTTAGTTTAAAAACTCCTTTCCTTCATCTTTAAGATTATTCTTTAGTGTAATAAGTATGTTAGAGAACGAGAAAAGCTAAAGAGGGAAATTGCAAAGCATAGAAGGGAAGAACTGAGCTTGGAAATAGTATTTATCATTGGAAGATTTTAATATGGCCTAGATAACTCAGAATTACGCTCCAACCCCGTAGGAGCCAAGAGAAGAAGAAGCTATCAAATATCAAGGGTATTTAAGAGATACAGTAATGAATGGGCAAGATGAAGGAGAAGAAGTAGGATATTGAAACACACAGTGGATGGCCCTAATGCACCTTGATGTTGGAGGAAGAGGAGGAGGAAGAAGAAGAAGAAGAAGGAGGAGGAGCAGGAGGAGGAAGGAGGAAGGAGGAGGAGGAGGAAGAAGATGACGAAGGAGGAGGAGGAGGAAGGAGAAGGAAGAATGAGGAGGAGAAAGGAGGAAGCAGGAAGAGGAAGTAGGGAGAGGAGGAGGAGAGAAGAAGAAGAAGAAGAAGAAGAAGAAGGAGGAGGAGGAGTAAGGAGAGGAGAGTGGAGGAGAAGAAGAAGGAAGAAGAAGGTGGAGGAGGAAGAGAAGAAGAAGAAGACAAGGTTGGGGAGGAGGAGGAGAAGAACGGAGAGAAGAAGAAGAAGAAGAAGAAGAAGAAGAAGAAGAAGAAGAAGAAGAAGGAGGAGAAGAGGGTGGTGGAAGGGGGGAGAGATGAAGAGGAGGAAGAAGAATGAAGAGGAAGAAGAAGACAGATGCTCCCTAGACGCTTCGGGGATTTGCAGACGGTCCCTTACGTTGGCAGCTCCGTCCAATCAGCGCAGAGGCAGCTCTGTTTCCGGGATGCGTTTGGTGATGTGGCTCAGCTCTGAAATCCATCCGAGGAGAAATAGCACAGCAGCCGCGGACACGTTGACCCGAGAGCCGCTGACACAGGTGAGTCCGAGCCGCGTCCTGCTCATATCCGTCCGCTCGGGCCGGCCCGCACCGCTGCCACGCACCGGAACCCCGCGGAGCAGCTCCTGGACCCGCGGCGCTAATCCACCAGGTCTCGGCGTTAGCCCGCTAAGCTAACCGGACTGTACCGTGGGAGCCGCAGAGTAAACACCGGCGCTTCCCCCGTCAACGTCCCGGTTCATCCTCTCCTCCCGGTGCCGTGTCCGGTAGCGCGTGCAGTTCACGGTAGTTTTGGTCGTTATTGTTTTTAATCTGCGCTGTTCGGCGACACTGTGACGCAGCCGCAGTGCTGCCGAGCTCTGCGGGTTCGGAAACACTCGGAGAAGTTCGCTCCGGTCCGGAGGAGAAACAGGGTTAGGGGGTGTCTGACAATGTGTTGCTGTGGATGGATGAAAAACAAATACTAAGTTATAGAAATAAACTTATATAGTTTTATTCGTATAAACACGGAGGAACAAATGTATTTGGTTGTATAAAACCAATCTGTCTATCTGTCTATCTACCTGTCTATCTGTCTATCTACCTGTCTGTCTGTCTACTCTGTCTATCTACCTGTCTGTCTGTCTATCTGTCTATCTAATATGCTATTTAGATAAACATTGATCTGGAAAAGAACTTAATATGAGAACAGTTTCTCTGTGAACTATATTAAACAAGATGCAGCCAGATTCTCCTCTAAAAGTTGAAACGTGATTCGTCCAAGTCTCTCATGATTTAGGATCTGAGGTGAATAAAGTTTTGTATAATAAAGCATTCTACTTAAAGATGTATTATTATATTTATTAGTATGTGTCTTATGTCGTGCTCCAACCAGCAATTGTTATGTTTTTTCACAGATTCCTAAAAATAAAATAACAAAAGCAATTTATTTAGTAGAATTAGAGAAATGGAACCAGGTGATTATTTTTTTGCGAGACAAATGACTTAAACAGATTCATCATTAATCCCTCCGTCATTGACTAACTGATTAATTGACTAATCGCCTCAGCAGTGGTAATTGGTAATGCCATTAAAAGGATATATTTAACTTCCACAAGTTGTTTTTAGTCGCAGTTCTACAGCTTTCCATCGTCACAGGATCTCGCTCAGCAGATGTAGTTCAGACTTTGTTCTTGACATTTGTTTTGAGCACTTTAAGGACTTCTTGTCCATGTTGCCTTTTAAATATAGAGATTGAACGTTCATTCTTGACTCTGGTCTCAAATCAAATTTCTACAATTTCAACCGTCACCTGGTAAAACTCCGTCTCCATGCGAAAAGACGGCAGCGACTGAACGGACTTTGGGATTGTTTTGTCAATAATGAACTCTCTCTGTCAAATATCTATAAAACTATTCTGAGCGTCCCGTCACTGCCTGCATGTGCAAACAGAGGTGAATAAATATACCCAGGACTGTGCGTGTATCAACATCCGTTCCACAGGGCGTGCCGTCGAGCTGAGACACGGGGAAACGTCACGTGTACATATCATGCGTAAGATACTTTGCATTATGAAAATAAGACGGGTTCAACTCCAGGCTGCATTTATGATACTATAAATAACACACATTTATGCCTCCACCTAAAATGTTGACGGAGGACAAAGTTTTATCTATGGTAACAGGAAAGTGCAGTTGCTGATGCAGCAAAGAAATGGTTTCTGATGTTAGCCGCTAAAGCCTCAAAGCTTGTTTCCCCCCCCCAGTGCCATCCTGATGTTCAGCCGCCTGGCCAATGTCCTCCAGGAGCTCTCTGGAGAGGAGGGCCCAGATGGAGACTCACAGGTGAGAGGGCAACACATGCTTTCATAACAAATTTATAATGAAAAGTATTTTAACCTTCCTCTGCTTTTTAAACGAGTATGTGTAGAGAAGGTATCTGGTCAAATGTGAAAGAGCCTTTTATTCTCTGTTTGGGACACAAAGAGCCGAGGGTAGAAAATCTCTGCTTGTCATCTCCTGAATTAAAGATGTGTTCTGTTTTCAGACATGCACTGAATTCCACGCAGAATTTTACCAAGTCATTTCCTGTGGACATTTGCCAGAACTTTTCTTTCCAGCCCCCTAGTAAAAAGTCTGGAGAATGAGAATTCACAGTGAGCGAGTGTGCATGTTGATGATGTTTCTTACATGCGGTGGATTATTAAGTTTGGTCCCTCAGCGGAGAGTTAATGGAATTGAAGCAGTAGAGGCTGAAGAAGAAAATATCTGTTACTTTGCCCTGATGGACTTGGTTTACTAACCTCGCCCAGAGATACAGGCGGAGCAGGACTGAGTAAACTGACTTCCACTTCTTTCCGTGTGTAGGGTACGTTGGTGCCTCAGCTCCCCGGCGGTGAGGGCCAGGCTTCGATGGAGTCTGAGGTACCTGAGGAGGCCATTGAGAGGCTGGCTCACCTGGAGCAGCTGGTGGTGCAGCTGAAGGAGCTCATCCGAGACAAAGACACTCATCTTGTCCAGAAGGACACAGAGTTGGCAAACAAAGATGCTCAGCTCAAGGTGAAAAATCCTGTGTGTGTTTGCTATCAACACCTTTCTCCAAAGATATGGATGTCTGTTCACCACAGCTTTTCTTTTCCAATATCCCCAGAATGAAAAGGCAGAGGCCGACACTCGATTCACCAAACTCAAACTGCAGGCCAAAGCTAAGATGGCCTCCCTTAACAAACAGATTACTGATTTGAAAGGATCTGGAGGAGGCACGGTGAGTTTGAGACTGAGGATTATTACAAAAAAAGATCTTGTACAGAACAAAAAATGCTTCACGTTAAATACACTTAAACTGTAAATATCAAGACATTTGGTTTTTATCTGACTTGAGCATCTGTTTTGTCTGCAGCTGAGCCCAGACAGCTCTTTCACCGGAGCTGCAGTCGAGGAGGAGCTCCACGAACTGAAGAACAAGCTGAGCGAGGCGGAGGCCAACAGCAGGGAGCTCAGGCAACAACTGCAGGCCACCGAGCAGCTTCTGCACGAGAAGGAATCTGCCCACACTGAACAGGTGACACTTATAACTGTACTTTTATCAACAATTATCTGTAAATGTCCATAGAAAAGATCCTTCTGGATGATTTGTTGCTGTTTTTGTTTTCAGTTGCAGAAGATGCAGGCGGTGGTGTGTGAGAAGGACGTGCGTTTCCAGGAACAGATTCAGAAGCATGAAGAAGAGCTGATGAGGGTCACACTGCAGTCTCAGAATGACGGACAGCTTCAGCAGGTACAAGATCAAGATGCTATTCAATGCCCTGAATGGGCTGAACTGGGTCAAAATGCCCTTTCTCCCTGTTAAAGACATTTAAAAAAATTCTGTATCACCACCAAAATGAAATTTCTTCCCTGACCCATACCACATCCTTCAGACATGTTTTTGTGTAATCCTGCTAACTGACAGACACAGACAGACAACAAACAAACACACACAGATGAAAAGATAACTTTGAATCTGTCTCTGTTCATATCCTGGTGACAAACTCAAAAATGTTTCAGTTTCCGAAGCAGTGGAAGAGAATATTACTGTCACGCTTCACACATGCTTTCATGTTCTTAACCTCTTTCTTGGTTCTGTTGTTGATTTGTTTTTCTCAGGCTCTGCAGGCAGCCCAGAGGCGCTGTGAAGAGCTCGAGGAGGCTTTCAAATCTCGCTCCCAAGTGCTGGAAGTGCTGCAGGAGGAGGTGAACAGTGCAGATCAGCAAAAACAGGTACAGATCCTGTCGGACGAGATGCCATCTGAGCAGCTTCTAACTCTTTTCTTCGTGTTGACATGTTTACAGACGCTTTGTTAGCAAGGAAAACGCCTCCTATCTAATGACAAGCAAACTGTCTAAAAGACACACACCTGACATGAGGAGGGCCCTTCTTTTATATGCATTGTTTGGCTGAGCCACACACCCCTCACATCCTCTCTCTCTGCCCCACCCTCTCTCTCTGCTCAGATCTTGACTGCTCAGTTTCGGCAGATGGATCAAGAGCTGGCAGAGGCCGTGAAGCTGAGGGAGGAGGAGAGGCAGCAGTGGGCCGAACAGGCCAGCAGGGCCGATGTAGAACTCGCAGCCCTTCGATCCAGCCTGGAGGCTCTGGAAATAGAGAGAATGGAGGTGACAAGGCAGCAGAGCGAGCTGCTCTCCCTGCGAGAGGCTGAATATGTTCGTCAGGAGGCTCTGGAGAAGGAGAATATGGAAGTTGCCAGACTGGAGAGAGAACTGGCTGTGATGAAAGAGGCTGAGCTCGCAGCGTCCAAGCGAGCCATGATGCTTCAGAGAGAGACCGGGCAGAAATAACTCGCCTTGAAAGTGAACTTGCATCAATGAGAGAGACGGCAGTTCACGTCAGCGAGGAAACCGAAGAGAGGGGGAAGTCAGAAATAGAAAAATTAGAAAGAGAGCTGGCTTCTCTTAAAGAGGAGCAGGAGGATGCTCAGAAGAAGGGTGAGGTCTTGGTTGAAGTTTGGAGACATTTACGAGTTCTGGCTCCAGATGACGTTCAAACCTCAGAGGAAAACGCCGTCGCTGCCGACCTTCCTCTCCTCCTGGACACTGTGCAGTCGATTAACGACCAACTGACGAGGCTGAAAGACAAAGAGAGTGAGAGTGAGGAACAGCGTGCAGAGCTCACCCACACCATGGAAACCCTTCAGGGTAAGAGCACATGCATCTAGTTGTGTGTGGTATTGAATGTTTTAATGAAAGATATGAAGCTTTTCATCGAGGTGATGATGTTTTAAAATGATCATCTGATTTTCAGAACATCTCGACAGAAAAACCACAGAACAGGAGGAGGCCACGGCCAAGATACAGCAGCTGGAGCAGCAAATTATTACAGTAGGTGGTTTAAACATTTAATCTGTGACTGCATACCTGTCTGTTTGTCCTGCTTTCTGTTGTTTGCTTTATGAGCTTTCAAATGTTCTCCCGTGTCTGGAATGTGATCAGATCTCAATAAGCAAACTTAGAAGGGCCCTCAGAGAGCACTCAAGAGTTTCTCCAAAACTTTGAATGGGTTTCTGTTTTGTTTGGTCCATGTTTATATGATTAAAAAGGTGTTGAAGTGGAAGATGTGGGACTAGAAGCACAGTAGTAGCTGAGGGATAAGATGTAAAAGTAGTTCTTAATAGTCATCATCAAGTCAGATAACAGTTGTGGGCTGTATACTGTGTTTCACTCTCACACTGGATTTTTCATCTGTAAATCATAATTTCAGTGCGTCCTAGTTTGAAAAGATGGTCACAGTTTCTTTCTTTCTTCCAGTTCTCTGAAAGAGATGAAGTGCATGAACCGTCGGCACAGGATTCATCTGAAGCTGAAAAGGGTACAAATATCTATCCTACACAAAATATTGAAACAGAATCAAACAATATACAACTGTTATCGCCAAGATTAACTGATTAGATTTCAGTGATCAAACTTCACAATGACCTCTTATGAGATAACAAATTTATGTGGAATCAAAATGCACTGGTTGGTGAAGGCATATAACCACTGGGTGGTAATTCTAGTTTTCTATTAACTCTAAAACCCTCATGTTTTTGCACCACAGGACAAATACTGGAACTGGAGCAGCAGCTATTAGAAAAAGACAATGAGCTGGTTGCCCTGCGAGAATCGCTCAGACTGGCTGAAGACCACAGCTCCAGTCAGGTTACATCAAGTGAGATATACCATCAGACTCCAGATCAGGATCAGGACGCCAGTTCAGCCGCCTGTGGCAGCTCTGCAGCTCCTCCTGACCTAATGGAGGATACACAAGATGAAGAAACCACCTTAGTTGCTGAGGACACCTCCGTCCTTTCCATGTCTGCTGATACTGAGAGCAGCCCAGAGCTTATTGGACACCAGTCTGAGTCCCCAGAAGAATCCAAAGGGACCTCCTCTGACGAGATGGTCGCCAGTAGTGATTCAGAGGTGGCCCACAGCAGCTGGACCCTCCTGGAAGCTATGAATCAAGATGGAGGCCAGGAGTGGCCCTCCCTCATGCAGGACTTCGGCCAAATGCAGCTGCAGTCATGGGAGGCGACGAGCATGGAGCAGGAAACCTCCACGGTTCAAGTCGAATCCTCTTCTCTCATCATCCGAGAGACGGTGCAGGTTAATGTAAGGAGTTCTTCCTCCTCAGATGCTAACGTGCCCTCTGGCCAGGTGTTTGCTCAGGCCTTAGCCGAGGAGCTCCAGAGGAGGTACAGTGAACTTCAGGCTGAGCTGCAGAGGCTCAGAGAGGCAGCTGCAGAGTCACAGGAGAAAATCAAGAATCTGGAAGAAGAAGCACAGTCTCTTATTGCCGCAAAGGAAGAGGCAGAGTCTCAGGTCAATAACTTTGCGAGGAGCTTAAGACAACCAGACTGGAGCTGGATGAGGTTTCCCTGCAAAGTAGCTCAATGGTGGATAAGCACAGCGTTGAAATGCAGCTTCTAGAGGAACAGATGGACATTTTGGATGTTGAAAGTAAAGCCAAGGAGGAGAAGATCCAGAGCCTGCAGAGCGAGTTGGAAACAACCCACAGTGCTCTGTCGGAGCAGGACAGTCAGGTGAGGATGCTGACCGCTCAGCTGGAATACACCGAACTGCTCTCCTCTGAGCTAGAAAAGAGGCAGTACGATATGGAAAACAGCGTTTTGGAATGTTCCCAGACATCAGACCTCAACAATGAGTCTTTGTCAATGAAGGACTCGGAGATCAGTGACCTGCAGCTTCGTCTCAGTCAGAAAGAGCAAGAGATGACGGAGCTCAATGACAGTATGTCCACTAAACTGCTTCAAGTAGAAGAAGAGAAGTTCCAGGTCCACAGTGAAGTCAGTAAAATGAAAGAGCAGATCGTGGAACTTGAGAAAGTGAGAGATGAGAAACAGCAAGTGAGTCGTGAAGACTCGACCACTCATGTTGATGATGAGCTTGGTAGTTTGCGAAGGCAGAAAGGAGAGATGGAAACCCAACTAACAAACACAAAGAAGAAGTTGCAGGCTGCACTTGTGCAACGTAAAGAGCTCATGAGGAAGGTCGCTGACTTTGAGAAGGCAGCAAAAACAAGGAAAGAGCAAGAGGAGTTGGCGAAGGGAGAGAATCCTGCAAATGATCCAGAAGTAGAAAAAACAAGACAACAAGATATTAAAGAAATGGAGACTAAACTCCAGGAGCTTGAGGAAGCTTTAAGATCTAAAGAGGAGACAGTTGAAAGTCTCAAGCAGATAATTAGCCAACAAGATCAAGTCGTTGCCGAGACGCTCACCCTGAACAGAACACTAAGCAAAGAAGCTGAAAACACTCAGCAGGCGTCAGACATTTCTTCTGAAACGACTAAGTTACAATCCCAAGTGGCCTTTATGAAAGCAGAGTGTGAAACGCTTCAAAAGAAGGTTCACGAGGCTCAAGAATCTCGCAAAGAAACCATCCGCAAAGCGAAAGAGAAAGACCGACACCACCGCGAACAACTGAAGCAGCAGAAAGAAGAATACAACGAGCTGATGGAACGTTTCGAGGCACAGAGCGGAGATAGAGAAACCCTTATGACTGAACTGAGAGATTTGGAAGAAAGAGTGTGCACGGAGAGAGAGAACCTGCCTCAGCAAGCAACCAAACAACTAGCTGAGAAGCAAGCAGCAGGCGATTGGGTCCAGGAGGACTGGGTGGACTTTGCCGCATCTGAGCCTCAAACCGGTGATCCAGCTCAGCCTCCTGCACAGCCGTCTGACGTCCACTCCGCACAAATGGAGAAATCTCTGAAAGCTCTCAGAGACGAGATCCGGACTGTGCGCATCGCTAGCACAGAGCTAGAGAGCAGCTGCAGGTAACTCAGGCCAGTCTGTCACTGAAAGAGGCTGAATTGCAGGATTTGGGCGACGAGCTGCAAGCGCTGAGAGAAAAAGAAAAACAGATTGACGCGCTCTCAGAGGAAATTGGTGATCTTCGAGAAAAGTATTGTCAAGCTGAGTCTCATGCAGAAACCCTAAAAGCAGAGATGGAAGCTGCAACCAACGCGGCGTCTGCAGATTCCACAGCATCCATCGCGAATCTTCAGGCTGAATTGGAAGACTTCAAGCAGTTCATCGATAACAAGAACCACGAGATCATGGACCTGAGTCAGCAGCTAAGTGAGCAGAACGCTCTCATTCACTCAATGCAAGATACAGTGTCTCAGAAGGATCAACTAATCGATTCTTTACAGACAGAATTAAAGGTTGAGCAGGAAAAAACCCAGAGGTTAGAGGTCGAGGTTCCACTGAAGCAAGAGGAAGAAAAAGACAGCGAGGCAAAGATCCAGCAGATTCAGCGAAAACTTCAGGCTGCTCTGATCTCTCGCAAGAGACCCTGAAAGACAACAAAACCAAGAAGGGGCAGCTAGCGTCGACTGAGAAGCTCATGGCCGAGCTGCAGCAGAAACTGGAGTCGGCAGAAGATGAGCTGGAGAAGCTGAGAGCAGAAAGGCTAAGGCTGATCGATGAGGTCGATCGTATGTTACTTGAGAACCAAAGCCTTGGATCGTCCTGCGAGAGCCTCAAACTGGCCATGGAAGGCATAGTGAATGAGAAAGACACTTGTAAGAGAGAAGTGGAGTTGGCGCAAGAAGAGGCCGCCAGGGTGAGCAGAGAATGGGAGGAGAAGGTTCAAGGCATGAAGGACGAGTACGAGACTTTGCTCAAGTCTTATGAAAACGTGAGCGACGAGGCGGAGCGAGTGAGGCGCGTCCTGGAAGCTGCCAGACAGGAGAGACAAGAGTTGGCTGCCAGAGTGAGGACAAATGAGGTGAAAAGGCAAGAGGCTGAGCGGCAGGCGGAGGAGTCGCAGAAAGAGGTGGATTCGGTGAAAGACAAAATGAGGAAATTTGCCAAAACAAAGCAGCACAAAATTATGGAGTTAGAGGAGGAGAATGAAAAACTTCGAGAGATGCAGGAGAAGCCTGTAAGGAAACGAGTGGACCACTCTCTCAAAGCTGAGGTTGAAAGACTTGAAGAGGAGATGGAGGCTCTGAAAGTTGAGCTGGAAGCCACAGCTGCAGAGAAACACTCTTTAGGGCAGCAGGTGGAAGAATGAGGGAACAGCTTGGCCAAATAAGAGAGAAAGAGGAGAGTGAAATCCAAGTGGCTCCACTCAGCTCTGCTGCAGTTGTAGAAGAGGTTGTCACTGCACAGAAGTCAGACACAATCATGACCAAAGCTGAGCCTGATGAGACTCAGTATGAAGAAAAAGAAAGACTAGAGGAGACTCCAGATGAACAAATAGTTGCAGCGTCTGCACCAGAAACACATTTGCAGCCCACAGAGGAGAAAGAAAAGGAGGAAAAGACAGAAAGTGTTCAAGCTTTGTTAGAGGCTCAAATGAAGGAGATGGAGGCAGCTGTTAACACAGAGAGAAGTCTGTGGCAAGAACGGGAGGCTGAACTCCAAGCTGAACTGGCCTCTCTTGAGCGACAGCTCCAGGAAAGTCAAGAGGAGCTGAGTCTTGCGGGTTCTCTAGAAAAAAACCTGCACGAAAGTAAAGACAGAGAAAAGAGTCTGATTGACGATGGTTCCAAGAGAGAAATTCAATTCAAAGAAATCCTCAGAAGCCTCGAAACGGACAAAGATAACCTGGAGGAGCGTCTGATGAACCAGCTGGCCCAGCTCAATGGGAGTATTGCTGGTTACCAGCAAGAGACGGCCGACAACCGGGAGCACCTGACTGAACTTCAGCGGGACGTGGAGAAGTTGGAGAGGGAGCGAGCTGAACTCGAAGCCGAGGCTCAGAGCGAGAGGGACCGGGCGTCCCGACTGGAAGAGGACATGAGGCAGGCCCAGAGAGAGAGAGACGAGGCGGAGGCAGAGTCTGGTAAGCAGAGGGAGCTGGAGCAACAGCTGAGGTCTGCACAGAGGGTCAGAGAAGGCAGCCAGAGTCGAGCCCGTCAGCTGGAGGAACTGCTGAGGGAGAAGCAGCGGGAGGTGCGGCAGCTGCAGAACGACAGCATCCAGTACCAGGAGAGGATCAGTGAACTGGGCCGGGAAGCGAAGGCGCTGCAGCACAGCCACGACGAGCTCAACAACAAACTGGAACAGTCCCAGCTGGAGACTTCCACAACTCGAGAGAGCCTGAAGAGGATCGAGGAAGAGTTGGTTAGCTGTACATCTCAATTGGATGACGTCCAGAAACAGTTGAGTGAGGCCTTAGCTGAGAAAAACAACTTTAGAACAGAGCGCCCAGCAGAAAGAGGCCTCGTTAAAGGCTGAGGCGGAGCAAACGCTTGACTCTGTGAGGCTCAGGCTGGGAGCTGAACTGAAGGACATTGAGCTGAGGCTGGAGGAGGCCTACAGAGACCAGGAAAAGGAAGAGGAGGCAACTCAGGAGGCCAGAGGGATGGCAGAGGGAGCGGAGAGACGAGCCCAAGAGATGCAAGCCCGTCTAGACGAGTCTCTGGCCAGGTTAGCCGCCTTCTCACGCTGCATGTCCTCACTGCAAGATGACCGGGACAGAGTTTTGGATGAGGTCCGGCAGTGGGAGACTCGCTTTAATGGTGTACTGCAGGGTAAGGAGGCGGAAGTCCGGGAGGCTGAAACGCAAGCAAAGAACCTGGCAGAGCAGCTTCAGAAAGAGACTGGGCTGAAAGAGGAACTTCAGCTTTCTGTGGACAGGTAAAAAGCTTCTCTCTGTATTTGTCCTATTTCCCTGTTTCGTTCGAGTCATTATACTCGGCCCTTTAGCCCAAAATTTAGATTAGATTACTCAATTGTTGTTGTTTTTTTTCAGACTACAGAAAGCAGACAAAGACTGGAAGCTCAGACTGGAAGAGGAGGAAAAGAAAGTTGCAGAGAGTCGAGCTGTCATCGAGGAAGAAAAGAGCAGGCTTCAGCAAACACAGCTGAGTTGACGTCTGCACAAAATGAAGTCCGTGCTTTGACAGAAGAGCTGGAGGGTCTTCGTCACAGAGTCCAGGCTCTGGACGAGGCTGTCGGCCGGCTGCAGGGCGAAGTCGACGAGGCCAGGACTGAGCTGAGGGAGAGGGAGGCAGAAGAGAGGCGGCTGTGTCTGAACGTGGAGCAACTGGAGACAGACCTGAGGTCCTCGAAGGCCCTTACAGAGAGTCTGCAGACTGAGTTACATGAGAAGGAAAGAAGAGAAGTGGAAATGCTGGGGGAGAAGGAACAAGCTGTTGCTCAGGTACTAACATTGATTAATTTATAAGAGAGCAAAGCAGCTATCATATATTATTTAGAAATGTCTCACCATTTCATGTGTGTTTTTATTTCCCAGGCTGCTGAGGAGGCTAGAAAGGAGGCGGACACCCGGGCACACGAAGCCGAGAAGGAGCTGGAGCAGAGGAGAGAAGAAGTTCGGGATCTGGAAGAAAAACTGCGAAAGGTCGAGGAAGAGAGCAACAACAGAAAAGCCCGGCTGGACTCGTTCATGAAGGCCATGGGCTCCTTACAGGATGACAGAGACAGAGTCCTCAACATGTACAAACAGCTGGAGGAGAAACACCTGCAGGTAGTGTACAAAATACAGATATTTATAACTTGTATTGTTTTTCTAGTGGCTGATTATAATATTTGAATTGTTTCCCAGGTCATGTTGGAGAAGGATGTTCTGATCCAGGAAGCAGCGGGGGAGAACAACAGCCTGAAGGAGGAGCTGCGCTCTCTGCTGGTCCAGAGAGACGACCTGTACGCTGAAAAGGGCAAACTGTCGGCTCAGCTTCACGGCTACCGAGAGGAACTAAACCAAGTCCTGAGCATGAAGGACTCCCAACACAAACAGCTTCTGGCAGCTCAGAGAGAGCGGATCACCTCTCTGGAAAGGGAGCGGGAGGAATTTGAAAGTCAGTTAAAGAGCGTGAGCAGCGCCAGAGGGGCAGAGGTGGAGGCAGTGAGGGTGGAGAGGCAGAGTCTCAGTCAGGCTGCTGACAGTGGGACAGTGTCTCAGGTGATAGATGCTCCTGGTGCAGAGGTGGAGAAGCTGAGAGAGCAGCTGCAGGCGGCGAGAGAACAAGTGGAGGCCTTAGAGGAGAGCCGATCAAAGGAGAGACAGGAGCAGAACAGCAACAGCAAAGAGCTGGCTGAGCTGCGATGGGAGGGAGGCGTGATGAGGACCGAGTCAGAGCACGCTCAGGAGAGGGTGGCCGAGCTCGCCCGAGACCTGCTGACCATCGAGCAGAAGCTGTACGAAGAGAAGGAAGCGACGACGCTGCTGAGAGCGGAGAACCAGTCGTTTGCTAAAGCCATGGCCTCCCTCCAGGACAGCAGGGACCAGGCAGTGAACAAGGCCCAGGAACTGAACCTGAAGCTGGAGGAGGTGAGCCAGGCAGGTGGCCCCGCGGTTCCCAGCAGCCCCGGAGGCTCCACTGGAGAAGTGTGGGGCCTGAAGAACGCCTGCAAGCCCTCAAAACGACAGGGAGAGATTGGTGAGTGACATGTGGGACAATAATCCACAAGAAAAACTATAAACACAAACATGTTTGGTTCAATTTCATATGAATTGTCACAGACGTTTATTTCCAACATCATTTTTCCGTCTTTCCCTCTGTGTGCCTGCAGCTGGAGCAGCTTCAAGCTCAAACGTCTGAGATGAAGAAGCAGAAGTCTGAGCTGGCGCGGCTGGGAGCAGGGGAGCTCATTAAAATCAGCCAGGAGCTGTTTGAGGAGAAGACGAGGAACGAAGACACGCTGGGCGTCCTCGCGCAGCTGGAGAACATGGTGGACACGGGCAAAGAGGAAATAGAGACACTCAGGTGAGACCCACTGGAGACCCACTGGAGTGATGCCAAAGCATCTGCAATAATTCAACCGGAGGAAGTCGGACACATGTCGTCCATTTTTATTTACAGTCCGATTTGAGAATCTTGTTTGGTTCTTTCAGGCTGGAGCGTATTGACTGGATGGCTCAAGCGGAGCAGCTGAAACACCAGACCCTCGCCACGCTGTCGGAGAGGGACCATCAACTGCGACAGCTCACCGCCATGCTGGAGGAAGCTCGCACTCACAGGCCCAAACTCCAGCAGGACCACTATCAGAGAGAGGTAGGGGCAGAAACACGTGCTGGTACTTGTGGTTGTGCCTGAGTCAATGTGAAGTATCCCAACGTCAACTCTCCACAGGGCTCCGAGAAAGCGGACAGTCCTCCTGGAGCCCCGCAGGAGCGAAGCAGCCAGCTCGACATCCACACCTACATGGCTGAGGTCAAAGAGCTACAGCGGAGGTAGAGTACAAGAGAGTTTTGCTACATCCATACTTCTGTTATCTTTTAAAAACGTTTTGAAACGGTAGTGTCGTTGTAGCAGCTCTAAAACTGTGGAGTAGTGTGGATGTAGCCTTACTTTGACCTTCTCTACATCAGGCTGGATGAGGAGACGCAGCAGAGGATGGCGGCTGAGGAGCAGCTCATGGCCACACAGGATGGACTCAAACGGTACGAATGTTTTTCATCTTGTGATTTTAGTTCTGCTCCTTCTTTACACTTTTTTGGTTCAGGCTAACTTCCCTCATCAAAGCTGTTTCCAGGCATGACTGTACAACATCTAGTGTGGAGATACTAATGCTACAAAGTGTGTAGAAGACACTGATTATTAAATATATTTTAATTGTATAATGTTGAGACTAAAGATATATTTGGGAGAAAAAAACAGTGTGTCGAACAAACAGACACTTTCTCTTTGGTTTTTCTGCATCTATAATTCACCTGGTGCCATTTCCCGCGCTGGTAAATCCGTTTAATCACCAAAAAGCGACGGCTAACATCTGTTTTTGTTGTTATTATCATCCGTCACAGCTCGGCTCAGTGGCACTCGGCCCCGGAGGTGGATCACTCAGAGACGGCTGTTTTCATCGAGCCGCCGGAAGGAGGTGTCAAACGGGTACGTTTCCACTAATGTCCCCGACCAGCTAATTTGTCCTCTTAATAACTGTAATTATAAAGACTTATGAGCCCCACGCTTCCCGTAACCTTGTGTTTCGTCCCTGGCAGAGTCGGAGAGGTGGACCGGGCTGGATGCGGATGCTGCGAGTGGCCTTCTGCGCTCGCCAGCGCACGCCTCTGCTGATCAGCCTCTATCTGCTCACTGTGCACGTCCTGCTGCTGATGTGTTGGGCGGTTACCTCTGAAACCAGACAACACACAGACAGAGAGGAAGGGAAAGAAAAGGGAACTTACCCGAGGCCATTATATGTTTTATATTGTTACATTTAATAAATTAAAGGGTGCGAGGCTCTTCTACACACACACGCTGCACTTTACAGGATTTAACGTTTAGCCAAAGTATATAGATAAATGGTTTTAACCATTTTGAATATGTAATGACTTTGGTGTATGACAGGGTTTCCAAGCAGAGAGGACAGAAGGGACAAAGGCTTGATTTTCCTCCTTAGAGGGAAGAAACATTGATAATCAAGTATTCTGGCAGATGGTTTCCTCGTGTGCCTTTCGATGGGGATAGAAACGAAAAGGGTCAAACTTTATGTGAAAGCAAAAGTTGGATATTTTGGGAAATGTCCAAAATGAGAAAGTTGGGTATGTCTGTTTGAAAAGGTTCAGTACTTTCAGAGATTAAACCAGATTTTCTTTCCTCCGTCATATTTTTCAGTCATCTATTAGTTGTTAGAGACATTTCCCCTCTAATCTTCTCAGATGGTTTAAGTTAAGAATAGTTTGAAAGTAACAACGAATATCAGAGAATATTCCAAGAACCAAAAACATTCGTCATCATTCATCTCACAACGTCTCTGATTTATATATTTGAGGGGAACGACCTCGAGGAAGCTCTGGACCTAACCAACTGTATGAGAAGTATTTAAAAACTCGATCCACCTTTATCAGATACTAATGAATCAGTATCAAAATACTAATGTCAGTTTGATTTTTATTGATTTTGCTGGAAATACTTCAGTTGACAACTTTTACCCGTAATGTAGTATTTCTGTAGTGTGTTACTGGTACTTAAGTAACTGGAATTGCTACCAGTAGAGTACGTACGTCTGCCAGGGACCAACACTTCCCTTAAATTCAGTCAAGCTGCACCAAAAATGTCAATCCCCTAAACGTGCCTGGTCACAAACCAACATCCTTCCTCCGCCCTGTGTTTCCCTGTTTCCAGTTTACATTTAAAAGACAAAACGTGAGAGTTTTATGGATCTAACAAGAATAATTTAATTTCCCAAAATGTTGAACTTTTCCAAAGGCTTGAGGTTCAGGACGTGATGTTGTTGTTCAGTCTCTTTTTCTTCCTCTTCATCTCATTCATGCACAAACTAACGGAGCACGGTGCAATTTCTGTTCTGACACATTCCACTTGCGTGTGTTTCTTTTACTTTCCTCTAGAAATCACGTTATGTACACACGTATGATCTCTGTCAGGTGGACGTGGGTTTCCCTCCTGTCGTAATACGGTTCTTCCCTGTCCTTGCTTCTGTTGCACAGACGTAGATTTTGCAGTTTGCTGTGTAGTTTTTATAGCAGATGAAGTTGCCTTTAAGAGCAATGTAACCACAGTGTGGAATCATTCCAGAGGAGAAAGACTGCTTTTATTATCCATCCTGTTATCCACTACTCTGACGTAGCATAATATTTATTGATCATTAGTTGAAAATGTAAAACCGTCCTTTATATATCCTCACTGATGTCTCCCATCACTTTCTGTTAAATCACTGGGTCTTTGTTAAGCGACTGCTCTGTACTCACCTTCTTCCTGAATTAACCTTCTTCACATCTGCTGTAAATAACTGTTTAAAAAGGGCTGTATAGAAAATACTATGTAATTAAAGTGTTGGTTTAGATCGGGGGCCGATCGCGTCAAGAATGAATTATTTCCTCATTTATTTGTCGAGAAGAATTTAATCTCTTTTTTTCCCATTTTATCTTTGAAATCTTTGAACCAATTTAAGGTTAATTCTTTTTTAATTTAAACAACATAACCTTTCGTTCTATGTTCTCAGCGTTTGGTCGTCACAGCTTCTCAAAGTTAATGTGAAGCTCAGGATCAAAACTGTCCAGTGAAATAATCTGAAATGCACAACATTGAATAATGGATTTATAAAAATAAACCAATGATATAAACACACTGTTATCACTGAGACACTAAAATCACCAGCACATTTAAAACTTTGAATTCAAGGTATCCGTAGAGTTAAGACTTAAATATGTAAAGTTTATGTTTTCAATCAATCTTGATGAGTTTGATTATTGATTTGTCCCTTTTCTGTAGATTGTAGTTAAATCTGTGCAAGTCTGCCCCCAAGTGTGTAACAGCGTAACAACACCATAAACCACAGTATTGTATGCTTTTAAATAACAGTAATAATAACAGTAATAATCTTTAAAGTAATAAACTGTTGCTACAGATCACATCCCATAATAGTCAGTGTGTCTGATCTTAACTTTAAAACTTTTACAGGTAATTTCCGACTTGATTTCTTTTTTAATTCCTTTGAATAAATGTGTTTTAAAATGTTCCAATGCTACAAGTGCGACAACATGTGTTTGTGTTAATATTATTATCAGGGACGTTGTGACGTTTACAGTGACGTCGTCCGTTCTGTTATTTACATCGACGCGCGCTCCCGCTGGGCTGCGTGCTCGCTCCCGGGTCGCCCATCACACAGTCAGTGTGAGGAAGCTCAGCTGCTGCTCTGGATTCAAACACGGATTTATCCAACTGAAAAGTCAAAAGGTAAAAATATTTATAATAAATCTTATTTAAACCAACTCACAAACTTATATTTATCCTTAAATATAAGTTTTACTAAGTTTTTTTTCCCCACTTCCAATAAGGAAGTAGGTCAAATGAAACCACTGTGCTGTGAACCATGAGTTATAATATTACAAACATTACATTTATTGACTTGTATAAGTTTAACAACACAACAACACACAGTAAAGTTTTTAGGACTCACATGACACTTAATATGCATTAAAATAAAATTATAGCAAGTGTGAAAATGGTAATTATTTAATTATTCTTGAATGTGAAGCCTCCCTTGTGTAACTTGTTTGTCAGGTTATTTTAAAGTCTACAAGATATACAATACCATGATTCATACTCACATTTTCGACAATAATGACAATAAAAATAAACTTTGAAGTACGTTTGCGTCTGCTGACAGCCCATAATAGTCACTGCCATAGTGTTTAACTTGTGTAAAGTAGTTGGCCTCCTTCCTAAACCTCAGGTGTCAGAGAATATGAGAGATAATAAATAATCTGCTGTCGTGAGGCTGTTTTAAAGTCATGTCACAGCCTGAGGCTCGTTGAGGGGAAATGAAGCTCCATGTTGAAAATCACTTCCTTTTTGTGAACTTCAGCAAACAGTGTTGTGGTTGTGTGTTAGTTATAATTCATGTTTCTTAATGTGACCTTCCTGTGTGACCTGTGTTTTCTTTCCCCACCCAGATGTGGAAGTCGGTCGTGGGCCACGACGTGAAGGCGCAGGTGGCTGCAGAGCCGAAGACTGGGAGACGGACCCTGACTTCGAGGTGCTGAGGACTAAACCCTGAAGTGCTCACAGACCCTTCCTCCTCTGATTCTGGATTTAATGATCTTTTTGTGTTTCAGAATGACATATCCGAGCAGGAGCAGCGCTGGGGAGCCAAGACCATCGAGGGCTCTGGACGTCAAGAACACATCAGGTAAAGGAGGATGGTTGTAGTGGGTGCTGTGTCGCAACAGGAAGAGGAAGTGAGAACAGAGCTGCAGCTGTCAGGCAGCTACTGTCTCCTAATATGGGTAATTCATGATGATGCCACAGTGACAGAGGGATTTAAACCACTGCTGACTGCTGAAGTCAAATGGCTTCAATCACTTTGACCTGTTGACTGAAACTAACACAGGGAACTTAAAAATCCCAGAGCAGTTCAAAGTTTCTTTAAAATGTCACATGTGCAGAGATCGTGCTGCGTCTGTTTGTCGATTCATCAATTTAGATAACGTAGTTTCTTCATTCTTGAGAAAACTCCCGTGCTCTCGACAGATATCGTGTGTTTATGTGTATATGTGTCTATAAGTGTGTATACGTATGTGTATATATGTATAAGTGTGTGTGTAAGAGTGTATATGTTGGTATAAGTGTGTGTGAATAATGTGTTGTATGTGTGTATATGTACGTGTAGATGTGCGTATAAGAGTGTATATTTTGGAATAAGGGTGTATGTATAAATGTGTCTATAAGAGCGTGTGTGTACAAGTGTATAAATGTGTCTATACCTGCGTATATATGTGTATATTTGTGTGCAGCCATCTTGACCACAGTGTGTGTGTGTTGTGTGGTGTGTGTGTGTGTGTGTGTGCGTGTGTGTGACAGCATTGCAGAGCTCAGAAGCAAAGTGGCTACGGAGCACGAGCAGGGGAAGAAGAGAGAACACACTCCTAAAGCATCGTACGGCTACGGAGGGAAGTTTGGCGTGGAGAAGGACCGGATGGACAAGGTCAACAAGCCACGCTATATAACCAACAATATATAACGTGCTCCTCTGATACGCTGCCAGATTTCACTTTTCACGATGTTCTATAGGCTGAATTTGTTCTTCAATGTTCCTCTTGCGTCCAGGGGGCTGTGGTCACGACTACGTGGCCAAGGTCAAGCAGCACTCCTCCCAGACAGATGCGGCTCAAGGGTTCGGCGGGAAATTTGGCGTTCAGAAGGACCGCGTTGATGAGGTTCAAGAATCTTAAATACTTCAGCATCTTTGCAATATAACTTAATTTATTATTTATTTTAAATTCTGAATGATTTAGTGCCCCATAGTTTGCAGGGTCTTAAACACTACAGCTCTAGTATACAGTTAAAACAAGCAGCTAAAACTATAGAACGTATTGTACAGTTTATTTGCCACTTCATAATTCATTTGATTGTCTAATGTTTTTTATGCAAAAGGTATTTTAAGCTGCATTCAGTATGATCAGTATAATTTAAGACTGTTTTCCGTGCAGTCAGCGATGGGCTTTGAATACAAAGGGGAAGTGCAGCAACATGCGTCTCAGAGAGGTGGGTCAACGTTTTTTTAATATAAAAGTATACATTTCTATTTAACAGACAGTTAAAGGTCTATAGTTCAGGATTTTGCTGACAATCTTTTCTGGCTCCAGATCATTCGAAGGGATTTGGAGGAAAGTACGGAGTGGAGAAGGACAAAGTGGACAAGGCCGCGCTGGGGTACGACTATAAAAGCCAGACGGAGAAGCACCAGTCGCAAAAAGGTGAGTTCAAGCTGTTTTAATTAGCATCAACAAATTGTTCTTTTTTTTAAATGTTCATCTTGTTCTCTCCAGACTACGCGAAGGGATTCGGAGGAAAGTACGGCGTGGAGACGGAGAAGGTGGACAAAGCGGCTCTGGGGTACGACTATAAAGGAGAAACTGAGAAGCATCAGTCACAAGAGGCGAGTTTGAGTCGCAGAGTTTTTCAGTGTTGACGCCATCGTCTCCTGCCTCAGCGTCTAATGTCTAACGTTGGTCTTCATCAGATTATTCAAAGGGCTTTGGGGGGAAGTTCGGCGTGGAGAAGGACAAAGTAGATAAAGCAGCTTTGGGCTACGACTACAAAGGGACGACGGAGAAACACACGTCACAAAAAGGTGAGACAACGCTCGCACGTGTGTCAGGGGAAAACCAGTGACGTTCACGGGACTGAACCAATTCACGTCTGTTCAGATTACTCAGCAGGTTTCGGGGGTCGATATGGAGTACAGGCCGATCGCCAAGACAAGGTCAGGATTCTCCTTATTGATTCATGAGCCAGGGTTAAATGATCAATTCTTATTCTGCAAACTGTGATTAAATAATAAGAAATCTGAATTTCCTATTTGCAGGAATGTAATGTTTCAATTATGACGATTTAAACATTTATAATTTTTTCCTAGAGCGCAGTCGGCTTCTCAGATATTGAAGCACCGTCGTCTGCTTATGAAAAGACACAACCCCTGGAGGCCTGTATGTTTTATTCTCTTCCTAAATAATCACAAGTGTTGGACGTCACTGCTGTTGCATCGTTTTCATATTTCCGTTTGTTTCCCTGCAGCGACGTCGGGCGCAGGGAAGCTGAAGACTCGTTTTGAGAACATGGCCAAAGCTTCAGACGAGGAGAACCGGAAGAAAGTAGATGAAGAGCGAGCGAGGAGACAGGCCAGAGAGAAGAGGAGCGAGAGGAGGCCAAACGTAGACAGCAGGTCAAAACACGAACCGTAAACTGACACACAAACTATATGTTTAACATATATATTCATGACTCTGTGTTTTGCTGCGTTTCCTGTAGGAGCAGAGCAGCAAAGAGGAGGAACGTTCTCCACCTCCTGTTCCACGTGTGGCTCCGGAGTACGAGATGCCAGCGGAAGTACACCGTCACATGCCAGAGATACAAGAAAGACCAGAACCAGAGCCTGAACCTGAACCAGAATATGAGTCAGAGCCTGAACCAGAATATGAGCCTGAACCAGAATATGAGCCTGAGCCTGAACCAGAGCCTGAACCAGAATATGAGCCTGAGCCTGAGCCTGAGCCTGAACCAGAATATGAGCCTGAGCCTGAGCCTGACGTAAGACCCTCTGATTCAATCTAACATCACTTCAACCAAATAATAGATTCATTTAATCTATCGTTTGAAAGTCTTCTCCAGGATTTGCGATTTGATCTCAATGCTCCTGTGCTGTTTGCAGGATGAACCAGAGTACGAGGAGCCTCCAGCTTTGCCTCCACGCTCAGAAGATTTCCTTGAATTTGAGACCCCACCGCTTCCTGGCAGGTCGGCAGAGGTGGAGGAAGATGACGGGGATTATGATGTAATCGCTGAACGGCCTCCTCCTCTTCCTCCTGCGGAGACAGGTCTGCTTCTGAGTCGGCTGCCGTTAAAACGTTCAACATGTTTGCATGTGAAGTGCACGTTCATTTCAGTTTTCTTTTACAGATGAAAATTTATATGAAGACCTGACATGTGGACAGAAGGCAAAAGCCATTTACGACTATCAGGGAGGTACGTCACATCTTCCACGCTTCATATTTTTTACATTTAACGATCGTCTTCACACTCAAAGCGACAAATCCTACGATCTCATTTGTGCAGAGGCGGACGATGAGATCTCCTTCAACCCAGACGACGTGATCATCAACATCGAGATGATCGACGAGGGCTGGTGGAAGGGGGAGTGTCACGGACGCACCGGTCTGTTCCCAGCTACTTATGTTCTGCTCATGTAGTTTGGGACTTTCTGCTTCACTTTAAACAATCTCAGATTTCTCAGGTTGTTCAACAGAGGGAATTCAGCTCTGTATTTATACAATAAATCACCGAAAAGCTTCTGATCAGCTGATTTCAACCTCTTACTCGGTGGTAATAACTTTCTTATATAATATGAACAATAAAGTTATGCATCCTGTATCTGCAATAAACTGGAGTCAATAAACTATTCTACAGGCAGGATCCTGTGTGTTTGTATTATTTTACATTCCTTCTATTGTATTTCATCATGATCATATTATAATAAGTTGGATTAAATACAAAGTGTCTTGAAGCTGAGTTTGAAAACAAATAGTTACTGTTGTCAAGTGTTTTACTAACAAACATTTTCCCTTCTGTCATTAATTTTGAGATTCTGACAATAGCTTGAAAACATTAACTAGGAGAGATCTGCAGTCTCCAGGTCAGCTATAATGATTTTAAATCATATCAACGAGTCTTAAATGGTACAAGAAAAAAAACACATAGTAATAAATGCAAGCCGTGGATCAGTTAATATTTTATCAGAAAAAGATTCAAACTGCAGTGGAGAATATATGACAATCACCTGTTATGTTGTATTCAGACAAACATATTTTACATAAAGTCGTATTTTCGTAAAACTTGGCCTAACATGAAGAAGAAGCTGCGGTTCCATCAGAACCGACATGCTCCTGCGGTGGATTGCTCCACAGCAGCAGGCCTGCTCGAGTGAAGGATCCGCAGCAGGCAGCGACCATGTAGAGATCAGTACATGAAACGATCCCGTGTGTTTCTGCAACAAAAGTCTTTGAAGCCAAGAAAACCTCCTTAGGTTCCCCCGGCTCACCAGGCGATGCCCTTCTTCTTCTTGCCCTTTCCACCTTTCTTTGCCATCCGCTTGCCTTTCATCTTCTTGGCCTGACGCTGGCTCATCCACACAGGGTACTGTCCGTTTTCGTCCAACAGGGTTGTCTTGTTGCGTTTGGCGTCCATCTCCATCTTCCCCTCTGTAACACAAAAGGAAACGGTCAAAGGTCTGAAAACAGCTGTAGTTAAAGCTGAATATCGCCCGTGGGCCACGATCGCTCAGTCACTCACCGGCATCAGCCTGCTGCTTTATGATCTGCTCCGCCGGCACCACGGTGGCGATCTCCTGCACGTCAGCCATGATGGCGTCTCCTTTCTTGTCCAAATTCAGAGCCTGCTTCAGACGAGCCAGCTCCTTGGGGGCGTTTTTCTTCCTCTTCTCCGCGCGCATCTTCCTCTTCCACTTGCTCCGCAGGCTTTTTGCCATCTTGAGGAGGTTCTGAAATAAACAAACAACACATCAGTTAATGGTAGATGAGTTAAGCAAAGGCAGCTCTTCATGGCTCTTCACTTACTTTTAAGTGAAGTACTTATCTAACCCACCAGATCACTTGATCCTCGTCCCCCAACAAGTATGGACAGATTATGGTTTTTAATAAAACACTCAAACTTATAGAGTTTTCTGTATTTGTTTATAAACGCAGTCAGGATGATGACCAAGGACATTATGTAGATTTATAATAACAAATGAAACGTGTTAATGGGGATAAGTTTGAACACTGAGTAGTAGAATCCTGTCTGTCCACCTGAATACAAAGCTAACGAGCACATTGTCAATAACACGTTGCAGCTAAGTGACATGAATATATGTGAGTTAGCCACGACAACAATTAGCTTTGCAGTTCGTTTCTACCACGGCAAGCTAACCGAGGTCTGCTAGCTAGTTAGCTCTCGAGCTGCCGCTGTGGGAAATCTCGCAAGGAAACACCTAAAAAAGCTAACGTTAGCTCATCCCACATGCTAGGAGTGTTAGCACAACGTAAACAGTAAACATCACTTACTTCGCGAGTGCGTAGTTTAAGTTAAATGATTAAATGTCCGCACGCGCTCCTTACACGTGTTTACAGGAGGAGAGAGGAGACGGAAGGACGCGTTTCCGAAGAAGCTGTCACGTGATTGGCTCTTTCTGGGGAGCCGGAAGACCGCGGTTTCTGATTGGCTCGCGGTCTCAACCAGGAAGTGTAAGTGACTGTGGAATGTAAACAACACGTAAAGGCAGACTATCGGGTGTAACGAGCGGTTTTCACTGGTTTATTCAACCCTCAGCTACAAACTAAGCTTCTACAACCTGTAGCAGCGTCCATCGGTGTGGCTAACTAGTAACTTGTATCAGTCATTTTGGCTGTTTCACTGGGATTTGTTCCAGCAGCTTCCCCACAGATGCTCACATGTTGGAAGCGGCTGCAGAGCAGATGGTGGTTCACAGAGATTTCCAGGCAGCGTTTGACACATGTGACCGAAGTCTGCAGAGTCTCTGCGGCCCGGAGGCAGAGGACAACCGGTGAGAGTCCGAAGCTCGCGTGTTTCCTTCAGCCTCGGAGTCAAGTGTGTCACGTGTGTCACTGTGTGTCTTTTTGTTTGTTTGTCCCCACAGGTCCGCAGAGTTCAAGGCTGGTTTCTGCACTATAGGGATCCAAGCCCTGGCTGAGCTCAACCAGTGGCCCGGTGTCCTCCCCTGGGTCCTCCAGCAGTACGAGCTCCAGGAGAAGATACCTGCAAAGATCATGCAGATGTGGTGAGTGGAGCTCAAACAGGCAGCAGGAGATTGTTTAACTGCACATTTTGGTAATGAATGCAAACCATCAATCCTTCCCTGTTAAGGAGATCTGTTTTAAACCAGTATATCAAAACAGTTGCCAATAAAAACATTTTGTTGATGGACCTGTTGCTTAATCATCATTTCAGTTCTCAAAGTTGATTCTCTCCTTTTTATATTGGCAGCATACTTCTGTACTCGAAGGTGGGGGAGCCTGCTGTGATGCAGGAGGCAGCCAGGGTTTGGTTACACTGTCCGTCCAACAGCAAGGCGTCGGGGTTCGGGACAGTCGCAGAGCTGCACCTGCTGCATGTCCTCGTCCCTCTCGGACGCACGGACGAGGCTCGGGAGTTGATCGTCGGCGAGGTCGGGGGAAGGGCGTTCACGGAAGACCAGAGACGGACGGCGCTGGATGTTGTAGATGAAAGGGAGCAACAGAATCTAGAGCCGCCTCTGAATCCTGGTGGCAGCCCAAACTCTGCAAATAGTGTCTCAAATAAAGGTAACAAATTACTGTTTTTTTTAGATACATTTTACAAAATCAAATATTGAATATAGACCGTCTCTCTCTCTGGGTGTGTTTGTGCTCTGCAGGTGCTGTCATCCATAAACTCAAAGCCATGCTCCGTTTTTTATACAAAAAACTTTCTATGACCGGCTCTGGCTCATTCTCGCTGCGGAGAATCTTTCTGGCAGCCGTCCTTCTCTACATGCTCTTACTTCGAATGGATCCAGGTTGGATAAAATGTTCTTTGCATCTCACTTCCATCACCGGGTTTGTTGAAGTTTAAAACTTTTGCATTTCTTCCTGTTGTTGTCCCTCAGCTCTCCCGTCATCATTCCTGTGGATTTCCAAACTTCTTGAGCTGCTCAAACAGATGTGGAGCACCATGGTTGCACCGTACTACCATTCTCTCACTCAGAGCAAAGGACTGTAAAAGACTGAAAGACACTTTATGTTTTGTCCATAGTTTTGACCCATCTCTATTTTTTTCATAAGAGAAGATGGCTTAGTTATATCCACGTCAGGTTGGTTGTTGTTTGGTGGTTCGCTTTGTTTGTTTGCAGCAGGATTTTTGCAAAACTATTGCACAGATTTACCCAAAACTTGGTGGAAGGATGAGACGAGGGCCAAGAAAGAACTCAGGACATGTTGGCCTGTGTCTGGGCAAAGAGGCACTTCTCACTTGCTCTTAACTTTAGAGATAGGGTTTTTGACACTCACCAATTTCCCAGAAAATAATTCATGAATCTTGATGAAATATAATACATTTAGGATATGTATGAATATGTGCAGGGTGGTGAATTGAATTTAACCGGGACTGTTGGGCATTGGCGTCATCCTACCTAGAAAACCATCAGTCATATCAACAACCAGAGAAAAACATTTCCCGTGTATATTTGTTAATTTTTTGTTAGAAACCTCCGACTTTTTTATTGCTGCCACTAACACATATTTTCATATGAAGACTAATCCCTCTTGATCAATAACTTTATTTAACCAGTAAAATTAATCCCAGATTTTACAGGAGCAGCAGTGCCTACATCACTAATGACTGAGAATGATAAAGAAATGACAAAGGAATAATAAAGGATCAACAATGTGATCAGAATGTCAATGGAAGACATACAAATTATGGGTGACAAAAGATGACAATGAATATGTGCAATAAATATATTCATATGTGTGAGTTTTGTGTTTTATGGATAGTTTAATTAAGTTTTGTGTTTTATGGTTGTATGGAGTAAATCACAATTGGGGTTAAAGGTTAAACAAAGAAATGGGAAAACTTTAAATCAAATACACAACTATTAATTAATTAATTATCAATTTAAATGACAGAATTTCAAATTAAATCAATTGACATTTTATCAGTCAAATATTGGGAAAATTGCCCATTTAAAAAAATCTAGTCCGAACCTAAAAAATGGCAATATTATATCCCAACACAACGCTGCTATAAATAAAACATAGTTTAACTTCATTTACACACAAACAGTTTTATTATTTGAAATAAATACAGTTGAATGAAATGTGTCATTGAAATCCGCGCATGGCAACTGGTAGGTTTCGTTTTCTGCGAACAGAGAGACTGGAAAGTGAAACCGAGGAGCTGACGTGGAGGCGATGTTTACTGGGAAACGAGAGAAGGACGATGTACTCGAACAGATGATTTAAAAAACACAGGACACGTTCGACTCCTGTTCTGTTGAGAAGCGAGAAGTGAAGTCGGACATCATGTCCTCTCGGTTCTCCAGGTTGTGTTCTGTTGTAACAGGAAGGGACTTTCAATACAGTGAGTAGAGTAACGGCATTATTCTGTGTTATGATGGTGATGATGTTGGTTTGATGCTGAATGTGATTTTTAGAAGTAGTTACCAGATGAATTGAATCTCCTCTACACTTGGGGCTGGACGATATTTCCCCAAATTACGTCAAGATACAAATTTCAGTCAATATAGATTCATACATTTCATTGAAAAGAAAAAAGAAATATATATAAAGAATTATATTGATATATATTGAATCTTTGTTAAATTGCTGTTAAATTCTTATAAAAATACTTCTATAAGTTATTGATATTGTTTTCCATTGTACACGACTGTTGTGTAATGCAACTTTACAGTTTGTTGTTGACATTGTGTTGATTCAGTTATTGTGCAGTGTGGCATGTCAAAGAGGAACTAACACAGCACACAGGAGCAAATGGTATCAACCAAATGTTGTATGTGTGTCTGTATTAACACATTATTTATTGTTTGTATTATTTTCTTCATTATCCAGGTGTTTCTGCTGTTCTAGTTCACTCAGGTGTATTTGACTTGTTACCTGTACAGTGGTGTTTTCTAAAAGGGAGTAGGCAAAGACAGATTAACATGAAGACATCTCACACAGACCTTTGGTGTGGGCGTGTTGCTGTATTGACAGTTGCATCACAGGTGAATCCATCCAATGGATAATATGCTATTTTCATTCATTTTGAATATTTCCACTGGTCTGTCCCAGGAATGAGAGGCCTCAGCAACTACCAGCTGTCCTGCTGCGTCAACACTTTGCTGCAGACCCTCTCTGCGACCTGGGAGCTGTTAGACCTGCTGGAAAGGTAAGAAAATGAAGTTGTATGTTATAGTATATTATATGTACATGTACTTGTTAAATGAATGAAGATTGATGATGATTCATTGATCTGCACAAGGTGGGATTCAGCTGGGTGAGAGCAGACAGTCATAACGTCCCCCTGCAGTTGAAGAAAGTCCTCGCAGCCATGAGGAGCGACCAACGCAGAGCAGTCCCCATCGGGACTTCCTGCAATGTCTGGACAGAAACTGCATTCGACGTAAGAGCCGCAGATTCACACGGTCAACGTGTCACACTGATGTTTATTTCCCACCTTGTGACAATTAAACTGTTTAGTAGTTTGTGTGCAGCACGACGCCGATGAAGTCTTCCTCTCCATCCTGAACTTCATGCAGCAACAGATGGACAACAGAGAACTGGTCGGCCTGTAACCTTTAGCATTCTGAGTTTTTCACCTGGCAGTGTGTCATATGGTTGCTTACCTTTGTTTTCTCCGTCAGGCTCTGGAACTCCAGAATCTGTACAAGGTTTCTGTGGAAACTCACCTGCAGTGTTTGGAGTGCCGCTCCGTCCAGACTCAGACCAGCTTCCAGCTCAGCCTGCATCTGCACGTGAAGGAAGATCACGACTCTCTGGTGCAGTTTCTTTGTTTGTGGACAATTTTTGCCATGAATTTTACAAGAAGATAGAAACCACAGTCATGTCTGTACAGCAGGTATGAGTTGTTATAAATTAGCTTAGCTGAGCGCCTCTTAATACTCATTTATTGAATCATCATTGAATTATCGTATCTCTGCTGTTTCAACCACCCATAAACAAAAGTGTACAGTTTTTAACTTATTGACTGAACCCGCCTAGTGTTTTCTAGTCTTTATGCTAAGCTAAGCTAAGCAGCTGCTGATACTGACTGTACAGATGTGAGAGTGGACTTGATCCTTTCGTAAAACCGTCGTTAAGAAAGCAAATTTAACATAGTCCCCAAAATGTCAAATAATCCATCATACTAATAATACCATTTCAACGCACGTGTTTCTGACATTTTCAGGAAGGTTGCATATCCTCCTTCTTAGAGGATCAGGAGTTAAGGGGCAGAAATTGCTGCTTTTGTGCACAATGTGGAACCAAGACTCCGTCTAAACGGGTGAGGTTTCAATCCAATGTGACCCAAAGATATTAACTAACCTTATCGTCAACTTACACATTTAATTGTATCTTTCAGGTGTCAAACTGCGCTCCTTGCCTCGTATCTTGTGCGTGCACCTGAAGCGGTATCGGAACAGCCGTGGTGACATCAGAAAACTTGATTGCAAGGTGACCTTTCCAGAGACCTTTGACTTCTCTGAGATCGCTAGAGGTGGATTCTCCACAGACTTTGCCCAGGTACTTGTATTTCCTCTTTACTCTCTGAAAATTGTATTTTGTCATCTAAAAGTGTATTTGTTCTTCTAGGATGAGAACACCTACACTTTGTATGCAGTGGTAGTGCACTCTGGTGGTACAATGTCTGGGCACTACACTGCCTATGTTCGTCCTAGGGAGAGCCAGCAATGGTACTATGCAGACGACAGCCGCGTGCAGAAGGTTTGTTCAATAGGACATTTGAATGCAGTTTATTCCTACTTCATTATGATCTACAGAAGTGAAATAGGTTTTACTCTTTTGTAACTAATTCTGGCTTTTTATTTCAACACACAGGTTTCCTGGGAAGACGTGCAGGGAACATATGGAAAATATTATGGGTCTGTCTGTTCTTGTAAAGGCTTTTTCACTTTCTCTCTAAAGGATGACAAGATTGAATTCACTCATGTATCTGTATGCTAAACATGAAGCTATACGCCACAGCCAAACTCTGCCTACTAGAACTTAACACATGTTATATAGACCAAACAAACAAACCACACAAAGATCTTTGTGCTGAGCTATGTGAGCGAAAACCAGCTTAGGTTTAATTTGACTGTGGAGTGCCTCAGGGCTCTGTCCTGATTCACCTGTTATTCCACCAATTTGTAGATATAACGGTGCATCGATGATATTTCTCAACTTTCTAATAGGTGATCAGAATTTGCATTTCTTAAAATTGTCGCCTTTATCTTCATGTGTGAAAGTCACTTAAATATTACTTTGATCAAACCAAATTTACTTCTTTTAATTCTAATAAAAACTCAATGTTTCTGTATTCAGCCACTTTTATAAATTGTCTTTCCACCTTCAAACACGTTGGAATACAGAAGATGACCAATGAACATGAGACACATTAAAAACCTGCTCAAAGCAGCCACCAGCTGCTTTTTAGGGTTAAATTAAAATTTTCATCAATAACATGTAAATCCAGTGCTTGACTTCCACTGACATCATGGAGCTTTCATCTTCTCCTCGCGGAAACAGCCTAAAGTCTTAAGACAAAGCCGTATTGTCTGTTCCTCGGGGGAGATTACAGACTAAAGGTGGCGGTGTTGTTGTAGTGGGGGCTTTTTAAACTTTTGAACTTCTAAACAGAGGAAATCCATCTTGTCTGTCTTGTCTTCCAACAACAAACATCTTTTTCCCCTTACACCTGGTAGTTACATTTTCACTTTTTATGTCTGGTAAATCTGTTGTTCCTTTCATCCTTTTCCTGCCCCATCTCCGAGAGGCACAACTTTGTTTGATACATCTCTGTCTTCTTTTTTTTACAGCGGCACAGCGTACATGTTAATGTACAGAAGAGGATCCAAGAGGAGGGACCACAACCTGAATTCTCCGGATGAATGTGAGACGAGGTTCAATATAGGTCTGAGATGGAAAGTATAGGAGTTTAATGAATTAAATACTTTCTTGATTGATATCATTAGTTTAAATTTGAGATTTTCATTGCACATAGTGACTGGTTTAATGTTTAATGTTTTGTCTGACCTCATAGAAATACTGTAGGGAAAGGGTTAGGGTGGATACTTTACACCGCATCGTCATTTCTGCCTGACAGCAGTAGGTGGCGATCAAGACTTGAAACACTGAAGGGTTTTCCACTCTCAGACCACACACAATGCGAACGAGCTCAGTGACACTGGGGGGTGGTTTGAAGAGAATGCTTAGCTTAGATGTTCACTGTTCGGGGGGAAATACCTGCATTTAACTGCGGTAAAATGTGTGAGTCACTCATGAAGAACAATGAAGTAATTCTGTCTGATTTGAGGCGGCCAAAAACATCACCAACAAAAATTCAAATTAACATCTCACTATTTATTGTATTTTATCACTACCTATTTTATCACTACATATAACTATCAACTTTCCTTTTACAAAACCGGTTCTAACACCTTCATCTTTTTGTCTTTTGTTGACGCACCAACGTCAGCACATCTCCCAACCCCCCCCTGAGCTCAGAATGTTAGTACTTAAGATCTGTATATATTTATTTTTAAAAATGCATTGCAGAGACTATCTCGCAATGAAGGGAGTTTAAACGTTGCAGTTGTAACCACAGCACTCGAGTGCTCGGCATAGGCTGTCAGCACAGCCTCTAAAGTTCCCACTCGTTTGGCCCGGATTCAGGGGGACCGTGTGAAATGGTGCCTATGTGCTGCACAGCTCTGACAGAATGGAACATGCCTGCACAGTGCCACAGGCCGTGGGCCCCGTGCTTAGTCATCTCGCTGCCATGTAGCATAGGAGCTGCTTTCTGTATAGGTGGTGTCTTCCTACCACATTGAGACCAAAGACCAGGACTAGATATGTGCGTTATGTGTCTAGACTTGAGTCAGTGTCACAGATATGGTTTGGTGTTTTTGAATTGTGTTGGTGACGTTACATTGCATCTTGAAAAACTGATGATGGAAACAGTTATAATAATAAAGTTTGTTAATGTCTGTATACAAAGAGGAAAGTTGCATTTTTTCATAATAAGAAATGATCATAACTCTGGGTACTCTGATGGATTTATCTTTTACCAGTTTTTAGAAATACTCAGATCTTTCAGCAATAGTGTATTTCTTTATATTACTGCATGAAAATACTGTGTAATGTGTCGGGGGGTGGCTCTTAGTAATGAACCCACAAAGAATCCTCATCCAAGTCTGCAGTTTCCCTTCAACTCCATAAAGTGTTGAGTGTTTTTCACCACATTATTTTGTTTTTCTGGCCGGAAATTTTACTGTTTTGGCTCAGTCGTACTGAGAAGTTCGACTTTAAACGATTCTGAACATCCATCGGAATGCTACCTGCCTAGCACCAAACGTGGGACAGCAAACAAACATTTGCTTCTTTCATCAAAGATGAGCGATGAGCCACATTTCCCTCAGGACTTGGTCGAGACCAAAAACAACTAAAAGCACAGAATGAAACATTTTTACTGCAAAATTAAGTCCTGCATTCAAAATATTACATATGTACAAGAATTGAGGTATTGGTAAAAAATATATACTTAAAGTACTATAATGCTGACTAGTACCTTTTAGCACACTAAGTGTACATCACATTATTGGGTGGTCGTGTATAAGCACGACTCAAGCTATAGGTGGGAAGAGGTGAAACCTAATTTAAACATTTTTCTACTATTGAGTAGTTTATTCTACAAAAAGGTATGTGCCTTATATGTACATTAAATATTCTTGGTAACAGCCTTATAATACTTGGTGTTTAGAATATATACTGTACATCCCCAATAGCCAACCAATATGTATAGGCCAACAGCATTTTAGAATTAGAATTAGAATCTGAATAGAGAATGATAACTCCAGGGAACCGATTATTCTCTCTGGGGGGCTTTGATCACTTATTCGTGTTGTACGACCATGTGTCAGGGTTCGAGTTTGATGAGCACCTGCCCAGCACAGCCCTGACATTGACCCCTGCCGACACTATCAAGGCGGCAACATGCCAGATGCAGCACAGCCAAAGGCCACATGTAGCCTGTAAAACCTGACTGAGCGTCTGGACGTCTCCGTTTCTTTTCAAGCACGTGTCACACATGCCTGAGGTCTCGGTCTCTATTGTTTGAGGTTGAGCTCTGGCCCCTGGACGTGGTTATACAGACACTTTACGGCAGATCATAGTCTCCAATTTAGTGTTAGCCCTTTATCTCAGTCAGGTGTTAGCCAGTTCGCAAAGATTCCCTTCAGCTGGATTGTGAATTTCTCCAGCAGTGATAGTGATTGACACAATGCATGAGCCGAAGCAGACACATAGGCTGTGGAAGCAGGGAGATTGCTCAGACTTTGCCGTGTGGCAACACTTAAAACTGTTTTCTTTGGAGAATATCTCTAGGTTCGTTAATGCTTTTTCGTCATTGTTGATGTGTGTTTACCAGTTACTAGGTGAGCACACCACTGATGCGTCGAGGAGAAAATGGAATTTGGCTATGTGAGAACCACTCTTAAATTTTCCCTTTTTTTGTGGAGGATTTCTCAGGCTCAGATAAATGCCTTGTGCCTTTTCAAATGCAACTCACAGCAAAGCAGTATTCCAGCCCTCTGTCTGTTCTTTGATGATCACCAATAAGAATGTCATTCCATGTCAAAGAAGAAGCCTCATGCTGATCACACACAGGCAGAAAGCAGCAGGGAAGCAGGGGAGTTGAACTGTGAACTAGCTGGCAAAGATACAAAGGTTGTATTATAATATTTTACCCATGCTGGTAGCTTGGCTCTATGGAAATGCCAGGTTGTTGGATGGGACACTTCCCAATGTCAGCAGGTATTGGATATATTAAGTTTTGCACATTAGTGGTCCTCAGAGGATGATTTAATGACTAAATAAATATAAAAATAGGAAACAAATTAAACTAAAAAATATATTGTAAGCACCAGGGAAGATTATATTTGAATTTGATATAAAAATATAGCTTAACCACATCAGATTGCATCATGTATGTGGTTAAGTAGAGATGCATTTCACTGCTTAAACATGGTTTGCTTTAGCAGGAGGTGTTTTTTTGTCCTTCAATCATCTAATTACTTCTAAAGTAGTTGTGTAAAATAACAATTAGATGTCAGTATTTTCCAATTGCAGAGAAATTTGATGGGAATTAAAAGGAAAGGTATTATAGGTTTTATACTTCTCGGCCAGTTATTGCGGTTTTGTCGGTTTTGTAGCTACTATGAGTCATTTTCATGCGTATTATACATTTCTATGTCATAATGTTTTTTTACGTGTTAAAACAGACGTATAGACTCAAGTGACTGTGTGTTCCAGTTTCTTTGCTGTCTGTTTCATTCTGAAATCACAAGTTTCTTCCTGTGTTTTTATTTTTACAGTCGTAGACAGGAACTCATTTTTGTGCACTGTCTCTACACACTTCTGCTTTTCAGCTCAGAGCAGAGACTGTGAATGAAGTGGACTTTTGCACAGATCCTTGCATGTTTCCTCCTGTAAGAAATACTTTGTTGGGGAAGATGTGCTTCCTGTAAAGAACCCCAGACTCTTTATTGCTCCGATTCTACATAAATGAATCTATCAGAAAAGTGTCATGAATGCTTCGTGGGGTGGCAGCCAGCCTGCACAGCTTTCCTTTGGTTACATAATGAGGTTTCAAATAGGAAATGATTATCTTTCGCTCTCGGGCCTGGTGGCCATGGTGAAGTCTGCTTTTGTAAATAACAAACAAGGAACTGAAGGCAAATGTCCACGTATCGTTTGCCTCGAATATACAAAGACGACTAAATCAGATAAAGGAGCATATAACTAAAAATGGATCAGCAAATTCCTCCATGAAAAGGAAATCCTCCGCAATTTAAAAAAGGCCTAAATCCAGATTTAAACCCTGACTTCTGTCATCGAGGAATGTTTGTCTATGACCTTGATTTGTGATTAGTTACCTCCAGTTTCAGAATGGCGGCTCTTGGCTCATATTTAGGTCATACTGGTGAATTCTGGCAAGTATCTGTGAGCTTTAGGTGTAAGCACATAGGCTGCAATGGTCTGTGAACAAGCTACAGCGATTTTAGTGGAATTTGTAGTATGAGCAGTCGTGTCGAGGAAGGAGCCTTATCTTTCCCCAGTGAGATCATAAAATTTCCTCTCAGGAGGTAGAAGGGGAGTCCGGTCGTCACTGAGTTTTCCCTCTCGCTTCACGTGTTCGGTTGTCCTCCCTGAGATTCTTGGCAGATGCAGTGTAATAAATAGAACATCTGCTGAGTTTTCTAGGAAAAGGGATGTCGAGCAGTCAAACTTCTATAAGCGAACAGCAAAGAAAAAAAGGGCAGCTCGAGTTTGGTCTGGTTTGGTTTGGACTAGAAGGGCAGTTGGGGTTGATTCGCTTTCATTTTGGTCGACTCAAAATGGCAAGTGACACTGTTATTTAGCAGCTAATGATATATATTCAATCTCAGTTATTTTTCGGGGTTATTTATATTTACTATGAAGCGCACTTCCAGCTGAGAGGACTCGGGAGTGGGTTCCAGATATTGGTTCTCACGGGAGGTGAGCGGAGGCCCCGGTGGTAACAACGGTCATCACATGTAGCATCTCCTCAGTGTGACCCGGCGCTCCACCCTGGTCTTCATGCTTCTGTCGTTACCCTTCAGCTAGCGCCTTATCTCAGCTGCTTATCATCAGACACAGGATCCAGGGAAGATCGGCCATCATCTCGGAAGCCAGGCGGCTCGGGTTACAGGGGAAATGGCTTCACTGACGGGCCCAGGTAACCGTCTGTCAGTTTGTGAGTGTCCTACCTCAAAGCTTGCTCCTGCTCTGACATGCACACCACCATGTCTGTGCACCGGTGGCCCCTCTGTGGGCCCTTCTAGTATGAAGGGTTTGTTATTTACGGTATGATGTGTTTTTATTTTGATTGTGCAGTGCTTCAGTAATAAAAAAATGACTGTGATCCAAAAGCCAATAACAAAGGTATGTCTTGTTGTGACTTGTCTAAACATTATTAGACAGTATCGTAATACATCCTCATCTTCACATGGCAATCCCTCAAATTAAAATTCTTCTCAGTGTAAAGGTATGAATGGAATTGCACCTTCAGGGTAACCACTGCCTCACCGTTCCAGCGCTCAGCCAGTGATAAGCTCACAACAACTTGTGAACCGCTGCAGACACACATTTCAGCTGTGCCTGTGTATACATGCCAATCAGTTGCTACATCGCTGCTCCAGTTAATGATTTGTACAGTGGGAGAAAAACTTGTGACAGCGAGAGAGCTCATAGCGAAACTGGTCTAGATCCAAAAAAAAAAAGGCTTTTTTTCACTTCTCGTTGGTGCACCTTGCCATGTTTAAGAGGCCTGACCCAGGTTCACTGGCTCTGTAATATGGGCTGGGCACCTTGAGAAGTGAGCTATCCATTGTCAAACCTCTTTGACCTGCTCTCGCCTTCAGCCTCTCCTATTTCCGCACAAAGACTCTCTAATGCCAGGTAGCTGGCGCTGGCATTCCTATTGCATTCCACCATGGGGAAGTTGCCGGGATCAGGATGAAAAATGCCTGAAACAAAGGTCTACTCTCATTCACAGGGTTTAGGGTTCTGTGGGAAAGTCCTGGCTGGACAGAGGTTGGATGGCAGAGGAATGCGAAGCGGGGCATAGCTCACACAGTCTCTATGACACAGAACCAAAGACACATTGACAAGGTGGGGGTCTTCAGAGAGGAGTCAGCCCCCATGAAAGAGGATCACAGAATAACAGAAGTATATCCTTCATTTCTCAGGTTCAGGACAGTGAAGTCCTGCAAACACGACGGGTAGAGCTTTGAATTTGACGTCTTGGTGGTAGCTCTGGTCCGTTTCCCCTCAAATCCATCATTTCTGGTATTATTAGCTTTTATTTGATAGTGACATTAGGGAGAGTTGACATATAACAACGCAGTCATTCCCCAAGCTTTTGGCCCGTGGACCCTTCATTTTTGGAAAGACACCTCTGCTTTCTGGCAGAGCTGAGAAAATTGAAACCACTCTCAGTGCCCATTAAATATAAGGCTACGGACAGCAGCCAGTTAGCTTAGCACAAAAGACAGAAACAGTATTTCACAATAACAATTGATAGCAAAAATTTAATTACGAACAAATTCAAAAATGAATTATTACATCAATAGTTTTTTAATTTGTAGAGGTATTAAGTCCATTCCTTTGCCGGCTCATGCTGAGGTTAGGTGCCTGACCTCGCTTCACCCTCCCTCCCCTGAGTTATATCTAAACCTAGGCTTTTAAAGATTTAGATCGGAATTTACTCTCCCACTACAAATACCAATATATTTTTGATAAAGTATCTTCAGCTGTGAGGAGGAGATGAGGTTAAGTTACCTTTAAGTGATGGTTAAAGGTTTTGCCGACCAGATCTTTCTCATTTTAGTTGGACTGAATGATGAAAGAATACAGGTAATCGTGTTTGGCCCTTGCTAGCCACGCGGCTCATAGATTGTGATATCAGTAGGTGCATCCACCACGTTGTTCCAGATGTAAACATCCCAACCACTGAATGTATTCATGGTGTCAAGAGGACGCCTCCTAATGATTTTGGTAATCCCCTGACTTCTGCTCTGGAACCACGATAAGGTTTGTGTTGTGGTTTGGTTTTCGAGAACCACAAAGTTTTACTCCCTCCCTCAGAATGGACTTTATTAACTGCAATTCAGTTTAACATATTTTTTCATCACCAAAATATTTGCATTAGCATCAATGCTAGCAAGCTAAACAAAGATGGTGAACATCAGCCTTGATTTCATTAAGAACCTCATTTATAACTAAATGCCCCCAAAACTAATATCATTACCACTACCCCAAAGCTAATTATTGACGGTTAGCATGCTAACGAGCTAAACAAAGATGGTAAACATGCTAAACCTCACACATGTTTAATATCGGCTAGTCAAAGATAACCAAATTAGTTTCCTCCAAGGTAATTAACACTACCAATTTGTTTCGATGCTAGCTAGCAAATATTAGCGTGCTACCATGCTAAACTAAGAGGGTTAGCTTGCTTAGCTTAATCTTGTTAGCCAAATTGGATCACCCATGCAGAGTAAAGCTACTGCGCAACTCTGCAAACACACAGAAACAATGTCAACGACAATTCCAATCATTTGCATTTCACTCGATACTAAACCACAGGTCGCGATGCTTCCGGATCCAAAAGTTATCGATTTTTCTATAGATACAGATTGATGCATTTTTACGTGTATGTACATCACAGCCACCTAAACAGTTAAAGCTGCCATTTGTTTATACTGAGCTGAGGCCTGCTATCTGCTCAGGCTTTATATCATCTTCAGAGTCTATACATAGAGTGTGGTCGGTGGGCGTTGGAGATGGAGTATGTGGGGAAATGAGAGGAGATCTGTTGCAGCCCACAGGCCCCTCGGATTCTCTGATGTGGCTTCGGGACTTCCTCGGCAATGCAAGGCCTTCTGGGATACTTGCACCGAAGCAGTCTCCAGGTTTTTATGCAATCGAGCGTTTGGAGTGTCACCGAGTGCACGGGCCTTTGCATCTTTAAGCGTAAGTCAGAGAATTTACCTTGCCGCTCTTTTACGACGCGTTGTTGTAAAACGTTCCCCTTTGATGTGTGAGGACACAGTTGCTTCCTTATAGCTGAAAACGAAAGGACACAACACCCTCACCGTGCAGGTGATTGTTCTGACGGGTGGGGCACGTTTCAGGTTCTGCCATGAAAACTTGCTTCCGCTTCACATCTGTGAAATGTGCAGCCTTTAATACACAATGGCATTCCCACTGTTTTCTCATGGGCTGCTATCAGTCTTATTCAAACAAGGTGCTCTGGCTCATGAGATAAACAGTGAGCTATTATCTTTGCTATCTCCAGTCCACTGCACAGTGATGCATTAGAGGCCACTTTAATGGATAATAACAGGTTAAGATGAGAGGAAAAATGTTAATGTTCACAGATATTCGATCCCGTTTTGATTTGTTTTAATACTTTGCTGCTTTTCATTAAGCGAATAAGGCTGCTGAGAGGCCCAGCCCCTCTCATCTGCAGCCTGTTATGGCGGAGCGGGGGGATGACATCATATTGGTCTCAGAGCGGCGGCTGGTAATTGGCCTGCTCTCCTCCTCCAACGGCACGGGCCAAACAGAACACACAAGTGGAGCCAGGCAATGCAAGTCAGATGCACTGGGTTTTTCCAGAGTGGCTGGTGGGGCCTCAGCGCAGACTGAGAGCCAAGAGGCCTCGGAGAGGGGTACACCAATCCAACTGTAAATGTCAGAAATGAATGAAGGGCCTCAACTCAAAATGAAATCTGATATAATGCGCCCCAGGCCGGCCTGTTTGATCTGCTGCACAATCCGCTGCTGTAGTCGTCTGGATAACTGCGCCTTTTCTGCTTGATATGACTTTGCAAAAGCATTTTCATGTGGACGTTTTGCGAGAGCCAACGTCAATGAGTTCTCAGCCCACACAAAGTTCCATTACAGAGAGACTGAAGTGCTGCACCTCTGGGGCTGCGGAGGAGCCACAGCCAGTGATTGTTTGTAATATTAAAATCCGAGCGAGATTTCTCCATTCTGAACAAGTTCACACGCCTCGCGATGCGGATGCATTACTGGCGACGGATGATGTAAAGCTCCACAAGGCTTCATTCTGAAACTCCCAGCACATGTGTGAAATGGCCAGAGGATGAAACATCTGGAAATGAGATTAAACCTGCAGGTTCAGATGTGTGTCTTGTAGATGGAAATCCCACGAGCAGGACAATAACATGCAAAAACAACCAATCCCATTCTTTTTTTAAGCAGCTATTTGATGTGGCAACATGAGTGAGCCTAATTGGTTGCAGTGGACCTGTGAATGAGACCTGGTTCTACCCTGTGGCCAGGCTCACACACAGCACATGAGATACCTCTGTTCTAATAAAGCACCGTGTTTATCTTTTATAGAGGCTGTTCAGTCATGCCACCATGTTTCATGCTCTGTGGTGGTTGCAGAGAAAAATTCGGCGGCGTACTGATCTTCTGATTACATCGGCAGAGGATTACATAAACCTCTCTGTTATCATGTAGGAGAACAGTTGTGAGAACATGTTTGGTTTTCCAAGCCTGTGTGGGAAAACTGCGTTCCTGCTGTGTCAAAAGAGGGTGCAGTGCTTAGCGTGTTGGCACGTGCCCGTCCGCCTTTCTGTCGGCCATCGCTGTTTCCCCACATCAGTGACAGATAGAAGTTGTCAACGGAAGGTCACACTGAGCCTGAAGGTGGTGAAAACATCACATTCTGTGTTCGGACTGAGGGAAGCGGGGCGTCTCTGTGGTGAAAATGTGTCAAAGAGCAGAGCTGCACCGCTTCCACAGAAATTGTTCTTCAAATGCTTTCACTCTCTTAGTTGTATGTTTAGTTGATTTCCGATAACGTGATAATAACTTGTGGCCTGAAAGATAAGATGCAGGCGCACAACAGTCACGAGTCCCCATATTCTTTTAGATAAAAGCCGCTTTATTACCTAATTATATGTCACTATCAGAAAATCCCACATGTTGTTTAGAGTCACAGTCATAATGTCTTTTAATGCCAATTTTCAATTTGTACACCGGCATTTGACTGCCACTCATCTTGTTGTTCGATGTACTTGTGCAATAGTTTGATGGCACTAAATTCTTAAGAATTAGAGCCAGCAGCTGTTTATCTCAAGGGGCAGGAACAAACATTTTGATGGTAGTCGATGGAAACTCGCATTTAAAATATTTTTTTTGTTTTATAAATACTTGAGTAAATGTGATTTTGAAAATATGGCATGATTATGACTTTTTTTTTTATGTTAACATAAAATAATTGAATATTATGTCATTTCATTGCATTAAAGTTGTATCTGATGCTTCCTGTCCTCCTCAAATGTCAAAATAACAGATGTAATTTCTGCTGTGTGGTCACACTGGTGCATGTGTACTTTTTGCGTGGGAGGCAGTCTGTGGCAGATTTACATTCATGATACTTTCTCCATGTGTTCCCCTTATCTTGTTTACCTCTTTATTAAAATAAAACCGAAAGCTTTTGAGATAAATTGCGATAAAATCCTTTGAACTGCAATGACTCACTTAAGAGTAGGTGGCCATGGAGAGTTGTAAAGGACACTTCCCTCATCTAGTTTGATAAGGAGGTATCAATCAATTACTGAAATCATTTTATTGAATAGATTTGACAGAACGAGGGACACAAATGTTTGTTTTATTTATACCGCGTCTGGTCGAGAAGCTCTGGTTCTGCGGGTGTGAGACAATTTACTTTGATAATGATGACTTTACCTTTTCACACCGAATCAGACAACTGTAGATGAAAGGCTTATTGTCTTTAAACTCCGCTGGGAGCCGGTCAAAGCTAAATAGCGTGTTCACACGTAGCCCATCTTTCATTATTCGTTGCTGCTGAATACACATTCCCCAGCACATCCTCTCTGTCTCTCAGCTGGTGAGCTATAGCTGTCGAGGCAGGGTCTACGCCGGAGGGAGGAAATGATTGTGGGAATGTGTTATCACTTTCTCCCTCTTGTGCACATTCTCTAGGGCCAGTTGAATGTCATATATTTGTGTTTCTTATCTGCCAGATGAGAAAGAACGCCGTTTCACAACACGGACGAGAATGACACATGTCCTATGCATTTAAAAAAAAAAAACATTTTGACGTTTCTGTGTGTCATGTTAGAGACGATTACGCCGGACTGGACATGTCCGCCGAAATATCAAATGTCACGTAGGCTGCACAGTGGAAAAGTCTATATCATGTTCCCCATCCGTCAAACGCAGCTCTGGAGGAAGCAGACCCAGCTGTTGTTGGCCATTGATACCTTTGTTGTTCCTCTCTGCTGAACCGCAATAGTCTGCAGTCGCAACCCTCAGCTGTTAACCTCATATTGCGCTTGTATCTCAAAAATGATTGCCTCATTCTTTCTCTCGCAGCGCAGTTTGCACTTGGACCAGACTGGTAACTTCTGATCTGTAACTCCTGTGTTCGTATCGCTCACTATAGCACAGGTATAAAGCACATGTAGGTTCTTATGTACTCTTAACCAAACAGTGCCAGAGATATATAAGTTGTAAAATGTCAATTTTTATTAAATGTCACAGACTTTACAGAATATCAACAAAAAAAACATTTCATATTTTGTTTGCACAATCTAGAGTCCTACTTTTCTTTTCCCCAAAATGTCACATTTCTTGGATCAGATTCTGGTATAAACTCAATTTCTACATAATATGTAGTTGTGTTTAGTTTGCAGGGGCAGCACAAACACAGCAGGGCGTGATTCTACGTTGTGACGTGGGATTAGCATCAAACATCACTGTGTTTGCATTCGCCAATAGATTGATTTCAGGAAACCATACAGAATGCAAACATATACAGTCCTCCTCACATCTGAGAACTCATATCAGTTTGACAGCCGTGACTGCAAAGGGTGGAGAGAGGAGCCGCACCTTGAAAGCCCTGGCAGCTTTTCATGTCTAGCAAACAGCCACATGTGTCAAACTTCTCCTCCCACGCAGCACATTTCACACATTCCTAAAGAATGTTTGCTTTTTTACCGGGTCAACAGAATAAATCCAGCGCTGCATTGTGTCTCATCAACTTTGAGCAGCTTTCCGTGATCATTCTATGGGGCTTGTTTCATCTTGTGCAATTCGTTCTTTGCCCAGTCATCAGTTTTTCTGCAGTCCCATTGAAAGTCTTGCTCAGTGAGTATTTATGTCTTCATGGGCTGACCATAAAGACAGCTTCCCTGTGCTTTCATTTCCTCAGTGACGGTGGGAATCCTGACGAAGGGCTTGAGCTCTGGCCGTGGCTCCAACCATAACATATGCCTCACTACTTCCTGTTATCAGTGATTACATAAAGGTCGGAAACAAAGACATCCTACATTGTTAAGGAAGTAGCCAGCCCTCCCTCGATTTCCATGAGAATGGAATCATTACCAGTTTTATGAGGACACTGATGAGAGGGGATCGTGTATGATATCAACTCCTTTAAAAGAGGATGTGGTCCACGGTTATGCTCTGTGAGGCAGTGGTTTGAGCCAGCATGCTCATAGTGACAATGCTAACATGCGGATGTTTAGCAGGTATATTGTAAACACTTTTTCACCATAGTGTGTTAGATAAATCAGAGTATGGATGTCTATACCATATATATTCATCAGGTAGATTTCAAGAGAAGCTGAATGAACTTTGACTTTGACATGTTGGTGCCACCAGAGGAAAGGTCAGAGGGTAAATTAAGTCATCAGAATTAATCCACTACAGACAATGAATGTATGTTTTGAATTTCATTAAAAATCATCCAGATGAGATTATTCAGATGAGATGAAAACCGAGAGTTCTGACAAGACCATGTAGCGGCTGTGTTGCATGAAGATAACTTGCACAAGCTGGTACCTTAAAGGTCTGATGTGATGTCTAGCTTGCATATTTCTGTTTGCACACAGTATGTCGGCCATTACAAAGCATTGTGTCGTTGTTGTGCGAGTGCTGAGGAGCCAAAGTGACATTGCTGGAACTTCAGCAGGGCTCCCCAGGGACAGGGCCTCGGTCCTGGGAAGCAGTGACCTAGGATCAGCCGGACCATCGCAGCTTCAGGCTGCAGCAGCACTGTAAACCTCCGTCTTTCCCAGCGTGGGTTGGCCCACGGCTGACATTTGAACAGCTATCAGAATAAGCCCAGTTCCTCCCAGACTTTCGGTGGGAACAATTGATGATTTGATCTTCGATGACTCTAGGCAGAGAGGAAGAAGTTTTCTCCTGGGCGATAACTATTATTAACAGGGCTGATATCCTGCTAAAGAAGGCAGTCCTTGTGGGAATGTTTATTAGGTTCAAATGTCATAAAATACTGAGTGTGTGTGGTGGGGGGGTGTAGCATGTTGTATCATGATCGGTCCGAGCCACCTCTCATACCTTAGGGGGCTCTTAGTTTGGTAACAAAGCCCTATCTGGTTCTGCAAGCTTGTTATTTGATTAAGACTAATCTCCAGGTTTTGATTTCAACTGGTTTTGTCTGGGGAGGAAGTACGTTTTGCTCTGTTTCTGTGTCTAAACCAAAGCTCAGCCTGTTAAACTGGATTTTGAGTTCTCTGAGCTGAAGAGAGCTGCACCCTGAGTGATGTGTAAAGAAGGAAGGCATGGGAAAATGCTGACCAATCTGTTTTACAATGACATGTAAAAGCAGAAAAAGAATTCCATTCATTACAGGCATCGTTTTGACATTTTGGAGGAGAAAAGGCTTAAACCCTCCCTGTCTGAGAGTTAGACAAGAATAATGGAACCATGTCTTGTCTTTATATACTGTGTTAAGCTAGGGCTTGTAGCCAGTTAGCAGTCAAACTGAATACAGGGAAGCAGCTGACCTGTTTACGTCAAAATCCCCTACCAGCATATTTGAAACTCATTATTTACATGTTATAACTCTTTTGTGGTGTATTGGGGGGTTGTATACCAGACTATGTCTAAGTACTCCCATATATAATATTATGTCTTGAAACAGATTTTGCACAAATTAAACAAACAAGGTATAACATGTGAATTAGTGAGATTTAGTAATGCTTGTAGGGATATTTCTGCCTTTGATCCCGCCGGCTGTGTCTCCCGTTTTCCAGTCGTTATGCTAAGCTAGGCTAACTGTCTCCTGGCTGCAGCGGATACAGATTCAAGCTAATGGTTTTGGGCGCCACATGGAAAGTTGTACCCTTTGCTCCGCTGAACGTCCACTGGACTTCCTCAGGATTAAAGCCTGGCTGGATCTCAGGGGATGGGAGGAGAACGATGTTGTCATCCACCCCTGACCACGCCATCACCATGCCAGCTCATATCATGGTATTTCCTGCAGATAGGCCTGGTATGCACCTGTTTGTGTTTTCTTTTATTCTTGGGCTCTCTGGAATGTCACATTACTCCATATGCAAGAGAAACATTGGATTTCCCCAAGTGTGTGTGTGTTTGCATCACTAACTGAAGTTGTCAGCTCAATGCAGGCCAGAGACGGACGGAACTATTTCTTTAGTGAAGTTGTCGTGGGGACCATATCTGGCGATATAGGTTTCCTGCATTCACACTCTCCTACATTGTCTTCTATGCTCGATTGGATAAATGTGGTCTGTTTTGGCAATAGTTACCTCATAGAAACAATATTTGTCACTCCCACTCAGATCTGTTGGACTAATTCTTATCAGTGTGCATCGATGTGTTTGGTCTGGCTGTGGTTCGAGGCCTGTTTCTCTCTCTGCAGTACACCAGGACCATTGTTGTGGCCGGCTCCAGCTCTCATACTGATAACAGGTTGATTTCCATCCTTCTGTTTGAATGCATGCAGCGTTTAGAGGGGAAATAGGGGCCTTCTGAGTTCCCCTGCTGAATTTAATCAAGCAATGAGACCAATGAGATGAATTAGGGCTGGAGCTGACTCAGCCTTACAGAGGCCTCTTTATGCTGCAGCCCTAGTCGAGGGGGCCCAGGGTTAGAATGCATCACACACAGGAAAACACCAGGCAGCTCCCAGACAGTCCAGGCCCCAGAAGTCCGACCCTGAAACCCTCCCTGCTTGCCGTTTATAAGTAGCATATCGCCTCACTAGAGCCACTTTCAAAGAGCTTTCGTTCACATTGCGAGGCCCCCCATTTCCTCCTCTCTCTCAGGAGGGAAATGTAAGTGTGCAGGAGTGGAAATGTTGCAGAGCTGAAGGGAAGTGAATGGATGAAGAAAGCAATGTTATTTGTGGAACAGTGGGACCCATTGGTTTAAAATAAACTGGCGCAAAATGACTTACTGGAAACTGCTCAGCCGTCTGCTGCTGATTAATGCCTCATTTTTCAATGGGCACAGAATATGTTTGAGGTAAAGGACAGAGAAAGGCGACTAACTTTTGTTTGATCCAAGGTCATTGATTGGCCAGCTGCAAGGCCCTCTATCTGCCCCTGGGATCTGTCTTCCTATTGGACATCCTGTCCCTGATGAATTGTCACTCTTCTCATTTAAGATCATACAGAGGAAGCCGGGCCCCTGCCAGGACACACCCACTCATCTTTTGCAGGCCAATCGGGCGTCTCCAGTTGTCAAGCATCCTTCGCACTCAGAAAGCCACAGCTGCCACAGGAGCTCCTCCGCAGGAATTTTTGTTTGTGTCCTTCCCTCCCTAATCTCTGACCACACACACTTGTTCACTTGTGACAGGCAGCCGCTGCCTCTTGGCCGTGGCCCAGTCACCCCCCTCGTCCTCATTGCCGCCCTGAGACATCTGTGTTGTGAGGCAAATGAACAGGAAAAGTGGGGGGACTTCAGAGTCGACTGCTGGAACAGAACAAGGGGGCCCCCAATGCAGAGTTATATAGATGCATGCAGCCATGAAGAACATCACTCTCTTTTGCAGACGCATGCCGTCCTCTCATACCGTGAACATGGACGTTACTTTACATGCATGCCCTCTTTTGGACAGACGCAAATCCCATCTTTTCCAGATATCCAGATATAAATGGTTCCTTCTAGACATGAAGTTTGTTCTCTGTGAAATTGAGAGGATGTGATCTCACTCACTTAAAATCCAACCTATGTCGTTTGCCGGTTATGACTGAATCCAGGCTTTTCCTTTGTGTTGAGTGTCCCTTCCCAGCCCCCACACAGAAAGATGTGTGTTCTCCAAGAATAGGGTAGGAACTAGAGATATGAGTGTAAATACAAATAACTTAAATTTGGGATATTTGCTTTGGGAAACGTCCTGGCTGTGAATTAGATGATAAGATCAACAGCACTCTTGTGTCTGTCTGTATACAGCCTGCAGCAAGGCAGCTTAGTTTAACATAAAGACTGGAAACAAGAGGAAACAGGTACCCTGCCTCTGTCACAAATTCTCCCTAAAAGCTACTTTAAACCTCACAAATTAACACATAACATCTCATTTGTGAGAGTGAAAATATCAAATTATATAGTATTACAGGGGGGAATGTACATGGGAACTCAGTGACCAAGCTACAGTCTGACATATAGCCCCATGTTAAAACAGCAGATTGGCATTTTTACATTTTGGTTTTTGTACGGATTAAACAAGAGGGATATACGTGGTATCTCTTGCTGGACAGAGAATAAGGATATGTCCTGAAATGTTAAACTGTTCCTTTAAAGCAGCGTTGAGCATTTTGCAGAACAAACCTAAACCCCTTGTTCCTGTCACCTCATAGAACTCCTTTTGTTTAAAATGAACCCTCTTCCTCTCCCCTCCTCTTGTCTGTTATTACTCCTGAGTGCATGGTGGAGAATAGGGCAATGTTCTCAGAGACTCTGGTAGGAGTGAGGGATGCAAGCTGCCGGACGTCAGACTTGTATACAGACTAAATGGAAGAGGGGGGGGGGGGGGGGGGGGGGGGAATTCAACAGTGACCAAGGCCCAAACTGTAGAAAAGAAACCCTCTTGTGTTCAAGAGCAAGACAACTAAAGACCAGGCCCGGATGTTGCCGTCTGTCCCGTCATTGTCTCCTCAACGTTGGCATTTCAGTTTGAATGATGGCTTTCACTTTAGCCAAAACATTCCTCAGACACTGTGAGGGGAACACCCTCTTTTTTTTTTCCTGTGCTGATTTGACGACGCTCCATTTGTTTTCTAATCTCCCTGCGTAGTTGAGTGCAAATTAACTGGTTGCACCACAGGGCTCCCCATTACATCTTAAGGATTGATGGAGAACTGAGGAAGTGGAATTTACACGTTCAAACAAATATAATTAGGAGATGCCGGGTAAAGGAAACCACAGCAATAGTTGCACGGAGCGCTGCTGCAAACAGTTGTTTCTCCAATCCTGCACATCACTTGCTGAACGCCACTTCTCCCCTCAGCCCCTCTGCAGTGAGTGGCAGTGACAGGACAGCTTTGATGTGTGATGCTCGCGATAGAGGCGCACTCCACTCGCTGATAGCATGACCAGAATAGCATGTGAAAGAGCAAGAACACACAACTACCCATGAACATTTATGTCACCTACTTTTTTATGTTCGAGAACGGATGTTTGGTCCACTTCCAGTGGGGTGAACACACGTGTCGGGAAGGCACATGCAACCATGTGACAGACAGAAGCCACTTTATCTACTGTACTGGCTGAGCTACACCAGCTATCACTCAGTGGCTGGGAGGAGTGTTCACCACTGTTCACACCACAGCATTCCAGCCATAGCATCCTTTTCTCTACTGTCAGTAAACCCAAACAGCCAGCTTGACTCAGAGCACATGGGCAACCTGTAATCAAGCTTAGCCCTGAAACTGCCATGTAAAAGCAAATCCAGTGTTTATATCCAAGAGGCCTCCCTCATGGAGCGACTCACTTGATCTCGCACAGGAAATGCATGAGATGATGTTAAGCTTTAAACCGATCACTAGGATTAAAGATCTTGACTATCACCCTCCACCTCTTCTTTTTCTTTCTCTTTCTCTTTCTTTGTCTCTTTCTCTTGATCTGTGGCAGTCTGCCCATCTCCGGGCCCCTGTGCTCTGGTGGGTTCAGTGGACTGGTATGCAGCAGGAATCTTTGGATCAAGGTGATTTCACGCTCCTCCACGTTTTCCCAGGGCTTTGGCCGCTCTGTATTACCTCTGTGCAGCCCGGAGTGTGTGATAGCGGCTGACATGTGTTATCATAGGACACATGCACAAACAGCAGCAACAGGGTAAGGGTGCTTTATCTGTCTAACACCTCTGTTTCCCTCAAGTGTCAGTGCTTTGAATGTCTGGTATGGTCGGCTTCTTTGGCCTCTTGTGGAGAGACCCCCTTTTGACAAAAACATCGACCCAGGGATTTGTCATCCTCTCCATGCACAGACAAAGGGATAACCCCTCTGACACGAAATCTCAATTCTAAGATGAATCCTCTCATACATACACCCCCCCCCCCCCCCTTTGAAGTAGAACTAATCTTGCTAACCTTGACATTCCCTCAGACAGTTCCCACTCTCATTTCACAGTCTTCTCTCATAATAGCTCCACAGTACTCCTCGATTTTTCTCACTGAAACTTCATATCTCATTCAGCTCTCTGGTGGCGGCTGTGAAAGGAGGACGTTTGTGAAGTCGTTCCAGTGAGAAGCAGTTCAACAACTGCCATTCCGCCCGACTCTTAATAATCCTGCATGTGATTGGAGGCGGCAAATTTAGACGCATTTTTGTGTAAAAATTTGGCACAGGGAGCCAACAAGGGAATGAAACGACCTTCATAGATCAAACGTGATAGGGAGTTGACAACTTCATAACTTCCTCCTCTTTTATAACCCCCACCTTTTTATAGATTAGATCCTGTCTTAGAAGGACAAAATAATAAACACTTTTTTTCGAAAGCACTCTCTGCTGATTTGCATGTCCATATCCTCATACTTGCCTCCATGCCAAAGGACTTCCTTTACGGAAACGTTTTCCCTTACTGGTGGTTCGAGATGCCGTCCACACCCTTAGCCATAAGGATGTGTGCAACAACCAGCCCCCATGTTTTTTAAAAGTCCAAAGTCTGTGTACTCACCAACACCTACAACATCTACAAACGCTGCCGTTGTGTCCGCAGTCACACTTGTAAGTTGGTGAGACTCTGACACTCTGGTGCTTTGTGCTTTGTGCTAAATGCTAAATACCTGTATGCTAACAATGATATGTTAAGCTAGCTATTTTAACTATCAGAGTCCTGTGTGTTAGCATCCTAATGTTAGCTCATTTGGACATAACATGTGTGAAATTTCTCTGCCTGCCCTCCTAGCATAAACTAATCCAGGAGAATCCGATGTGTGAACACAGCAGGGGGTTCCCAGCAGGATTCACTGCGAGTGAGTGGGGAGGTTGATGAAGGCTTCTAACACCCAACAGACAAACACATATCTCCCGGGGAAAAGCGGTGCCACAAGCACAGAAGACACCATTGAAGTGTCAAACTTCGTAGCCAATTGTCTGGCTTTTACCCGCAGGTCAAGTCTGAAAACTTCTCAAGAAACAACGTATTCCTTTATAATTTACGTTGCATGTTCAATTAAACTTAAAAGATCACGATGCTATTAGCTTAAACTGACTAATAAAACATTGATGCAGAGCCCACCCTGTAGCTAACAGCAGATAAGGAAAGGCTGAAGAACTGTATGTCTGCTAGCATTTTACCAATTCTGGGCATGCATGCTTTTAATAATCTTTATACACACCTGCTAGCCTTTTAAGGGAGAATATGAGTTTCTGTGAGTTCTTCAGTCTACATTTTATAGCACTGTCTTCACATGTGTCAGGCCAGCTGGGTTGGGGCTTGGAGATATGAAGGTCTAATTGCAGACAGTGCAACGGCGCTGATTTGTACCATAAACTGCATAAAAAAATGTAAATAGTCTATGATTTGTGGACGAGTGCAGCTACATGGCATCCTTCCAGTTTTCTACAAAGCATCATTCTTGCTGATAATTATTCTAATGCTGCCTTCAGGGAAGTTAATATACAACATATTTTCAACCATTTAAGAGGAAATATAAAGTGCATACTGAGTAATGGAATGCAATGGACTTTGAACAGAGCAGCCTAAAAAGACCAAAAAAAACAGTTTATTTCTTTTCAGTTTTTAAACATTTTTTAAATAAAATGTTTAATTTTTAATTCTATTAATTCCTTTTCTTTTAAATGTCATTTTAACATGTTCTCATGTTTCTTAAAGTACTTTTTATTTTCATCTATGTTGTATGTAAAGCACTTTGAGCTGCATTTCTTGTATGAAAGATGCTATACAAATAAAGTATATTGTTATCATTGTCATTTAGTCCCTGTATTGTTTTTTTATGTCCCTGTCCAGCACCTTGAATATACATATGTGTATGAAAGGTGCTATACAAATAAAGTTTATTGTCATTGTAATATTGTCTCTGTTGTTTTTAATGTCTCTGTACTGCACCTTGAATACAAATAAAGCTTATTATCATTTTAATCTAGTCTCTATGTTGTTTTTAATGTGTCTGTACAGCACCATACACACATATATATATATAATATACATCTGTGTATGAAAGGTGCTATAAAATAAAGTTTATTATTATATTGCTTAATGTTCTGTACTGACTATACAAATAAGCTATTAATATCTCTTGTTGTTGTAATGTGTCTGTACAATACACACATATATTTATACTTGATATACATGCTGTTATGGTGCTTAGAAGGTCTGCAGGACTAATATCCTATACTATAGCTATTGAATTACTGTGTATGAACTGTGTTTTCTAAACAACATTGCCTCTCCTTGCCTGTCTCGCACAGAGGCTCTTATTGTGAAAGTCTCGCCGGATGTGCCGCTGCTCGGCGGGGCCGGTCGGACCTCCGAGCAGCCGCAGAGGAAGAAGTGAACCAGGAGGCAGCAGGACTGGAGCGAACCCAGTCATCTCCGCTTCATGCTTCGTCCTGGGCACTTCTCCTCCTCCTCCTCCTCCTCCTCCTCCTCTCCTCCTCCACTCTCAACAACCATCTGACACCAGTTGAATTCCTCCTCACCATTTTTTAAGCCATTAAAACAAAGGAGAACGAGGGAGAGAGAGCAGAAGCGGAGGAGGGGGAAGAAGGGGCCCGAGTCATGGAGCTGTTTTGCCTGGAGTCGGACATAATCGTGAGAGCCCAGCCGGACCCAAACATCCTGTACGACGACCGGGTGCTGCAGAGTTTATTAACCATTGAGGACCGGTTCTTGCCGCAGTGCTCGTACTTCCAGCGGGTGCAGAAGGATATCCAACCCTACATGAGACGAATGGTTGCGGGGTGGATGCACGAGGTTTGTGGGGGGCATTTCGAGCTGTGGATGCTTTTTTTTTTTTTTTTAAGCTAACTTTCTCTTTTCTTTTCCTTCTTAGCTTCCTGCACGAGCGTCTTTTTGTTTTAATGCTAGCTCTCGAACCTCGGGTGTTTCAGGAAAGGGAGACTTGTCATGTATTTGACAATTGAATGACAATGACTCACCGAAACGCGTGGGAGAGACGGAAATTCCTGCACGAAGACAAATCGGCTTCAGAGAAGTAGCCTAGCTTGATATTTACATCGGTTAACCGCGAATAACCTGGTGCTTTTTGTTAGCCGGCTAGCTCAAACCACACAGGGGGGGTTTAGGCTAATTAACAATATCGAAAATAGACATTTCCCCCCCTCGGTGTAATTATTATTAATTGTTTGAAACTTTTATGCAGGCTCATGGCAGGGCAGGGGGGGGGGGGGGGACGTGAGTGCAACACCACTTTCATTTTTAAAAAAGCTAATAAAACCCTCGCGCTAGCTACCGCTTCTGTTTGTAACTGTCGGGAAGTGTCTTAAAACAACCCGGCGACATTTTGCACGTTTTTTGAAAACCCCCAAGTTGTTTGGTTTAATTTTAAAATATTTTCTAAAAAACGCGACAAGCCCCAACAAGGAAGAGGAGGCGAGTTTTTTTTTCTTCTTCTTCTTTGCTGAACGACTTCCTATTGAGCTAATTTGGTTTTCGACCTGATTTAGCAGCTAATGACATAAGATGTGTTTAAAGTCACAATTTTATGAACCTATTTTGAACACGAGCATGTAAAAAACAACACAATCCTGTAAGCAAAACCAATCATATCCCACCTAGTTTGATTTGAGAATTTCCCCTCTTTTAAATACTATAATAACACTTTCCACCTTTATATATCTGTGTCTTTCTAGGTGTGTGAGGAGGAGAAGAGCAACGAGGACGTCTTCCCTTTAGCCATTAATTATTTGGACAGATTTTTAGCAGTGATGCTGACTAGAAAGAACTACTTGCAGCTCCTGGGAGCCGTGTGCATGTTCCTGGCCTCCAAGTTAAAAGACAGCCGGCCGCTATCAGCAGAGAAAACTCTGCATGTACACAGACAACTCCATCTCACCACGGGAGCTGCTGGTAAGAACTGCGCTTTTAAAAGCCCCCATTCATCCATCCATGTACCCATTCATCCATTCATCCATCCATTTGCTTGTTAGTTCATACTTGGGAGGCATGAAAAAAAAAAAAAAAAAGCAGTATCACATTTTGGGATGATTTTATAATGCTAATAGCTTAATTTGTTTCACAGGAAGTATCCCATTTTCCCCATAAGTGGAGTTGTGCACAATACAGCCACATCCTTTCTTTGGCTCCATGTGGACTGGAGGGGGATGTGTTGCCATCTAGTGCCAGTTATGCAGCATAGAATTTGGATTTATCTTTTAAATATAATGGATGTGCTCTGTTTTCCCAAGAGATGTAGACGAATGTATTCTTTAAAAACTCCCAATAAGCCCTTTCATTGTACTTCCATGCATCCATATGAGGGTTAATAAGAGTGGATCCCTTTATGGAATTCACAACAATACTTTACAGCCGAAAACACAAGGATATTAAGTCAGCAAAACATTCTCCACATAGGCAAATTGAATTCGCTATTTTATGCTCAAACTTTGAATGATTCTGAGAACTACTTTCTCATTGCCAAGGCTAAGAGAAGTAGAACTGAATCAAATTATTGTTAAGATTATTGTGCAGACTTTATGCTTTTCTTTGACTTATCTTTGTAGTTATCGACTACAAGAGAAAACAAATTTGCATTTTTCATCACATTTCTGTTGGTGTCCTACTAAAGAATTGAGGTCTTGACCATTTGACCCGTTTCTTATTTTAGCCAATGGCTCCATATGTTCTTTATACATCTTCCTGTGTTGCCTGGAGCATTGAGGGAAATGACATGCACCCCATCTTATGCTCCATATTGTCATAAGACTCCAGATTCCTGGATATCCTCACAGGATGTTCGGAGGACGCACCGTGAGCCAGTGAAAGATGTTGCAGCTCTTCCTTGTAATGAACACTCTACTGGTGCAGCAGAGAAGTTTAAGGGCGTGTGTGCGTGTGTGTGTGGCAGCTGTCCAGGAAGTGAGCGCCCGGACAACAAACCTCCGCCCCGCTCATGTCACAGTCAATAATCTCCTCAGGGGTTAGATTAAATGGGTTAAATGCAAAGCATGTGTCAGGTTATGGGCTAGAAACCAACGTAAATGCAAATGATGGCTCACATCTCAGATGACAGATCAGCGTTGGAGGGGGGTGCCCCTGCTGCTGTCGGGGTTTTGTCGTTTACTACGTTTACTTTGTGGGTGACACAGGAAGTGTGAAGTTGAAATCATCAGCATTTATTCATCATGTAGTCGACAGTCCTAGTGCAGTCGACATCTGGTGTATTAATATGACATAATAATATACACCTGTTATTACAATACAGTTCAGCAGCACCAAAAACTGCTGCTCTTAATGGAAATTTGTGAGTATGTGACATGATTAAAAAAATTCCCATACACAGTGATACTTAGAAAAGACTAGAAAGCTTTCATTGTCATTGTACAAGAGAAAGCGGCAGAAAAATTTGATGTCGTGACTTATAAATACTTGAAAGTCTAAAATAGAATAATGGCTCTAATAAATGCTTAAAAATAGAAAGTTTGGAAAGATTTAGTTTTTATAGTTTCTCTAAATCTCTTTTTACGAGCAAGATTTATGGCAATCCTGGGGCATCTGGATATCTTTCTGTTTGGGGTAAATGTCATTAGTTCCGATGATGATATCGACAAATGAATGCGTCCCTGCACTTTTCTGAAGTCTGTCCCTTACTACTTGATTCTGACGTCCACAAACATTACAATACGTTTTTAAAATAATGATGCACATTTTTTTCAATCTTCCTTCTTTTGACTGATGTGTAGAGTTACACATGTTAGTTTCACACATGCTCTACTTACTTAAATGACTGACAACCAAACAGTAGAACATGTCATTAACATGCAGGAGATTAACTCATTTCATGTGTTCACTTTCCTGCTGGTGCAGAGACTGAGTGAAGAGTCAGCTCTGTGCTGCTGCCTGTGCTCTGCAAACTCATGGTAGCTGTTTGAGGCTTGTGACAGGAAGGAAGGCGCTAGCTTTCTCATTGGCAGGGCCTCTAAGCAGGGCAAAGCTTGTCACATGCCGGCGATATGAACACAAAGGATGCGAGGAATGAGAATGGCATGCAGATAATAAGATACAGTGAGGAGAGATAAAGCGAAGAAATGTTGCTCCTCTTACAGAGCCATTTCCTCTGGGAATAGAGATGGACTGTGATCCTTTTCATGGTCAATGGAGGCATGGCATCACGCCATTTAACCCCTCAGACTGTGGGGGCTTTTGCCTCGAAGCTCTTGTTGAACTCATCTTAATTTTTCTGGTTTCTTTCAGGACTGGGAGCTGGTGGTGCTGGGGAAGTTGAAGTGGAACATGGCCTCAGTCATTCCCAATGATTTTATAGAGCACATCATACGCAGGCTGCCCCTTCCCAAAGACAAGCTGGCGATGGTGCGCAAACACTCGCTGACATTCATCGCCCTCTGTGCCACAGGTAACGCCGCTTCATATCATTTCATGTGCCTTGTGTGCGTGCTTGCTCTGCTGCCTTGTTATTGCCACATCCACCAGAATATTCCCACACACACAAACATTCTCCCATTGTGAGTCATCTGTGACCTCTTTCTTCTCGGGCTGCCTTATCCACTTTCTCTTCCCTGCACAGCCTGTAGTAGGGTTTTTTCTCAGCAGCTGCAAAAAGCTGCTTAAAGTGGTCATCGCCATATTTCTCTACTAAGTGCCTGAGAAAAATCTTACAAGTGCCGTGTTTAGATTAGCTACGTACGTGGTAATGGTAGTGATTTTATCATACTTTTAACTTTTGCTCCAGCAGACGCACACGTACTTTGCTGGATGACTCAGGTGCAGCCTGAGTCCTGTTTGTTGACAGAGGAGCTTCCAGGTTAAAAAAGTCAATGCTCGAGTGATCTTCCTTCCTCCTCCCATCCTGGCGTCATGTCCAGAATAAACTCTGGAGGAGCTCAAACTCAGATGTCCCCTGAGGCCTCTTCCTAGGTGAATTTTCATGGCATTCCTTTGTCTATACTAGGAATCCCTCTAATATTTTCATATCCTGGATGGAAACACGACTGCAGGATCACCTAATACACACACAATGCAGCGCTCCTCTGTCACAAGGCTGACTTTCATCTGCCACTTCCTGTCAGCTAATTCAATGAAGGAAATAAAACAAAGGAGGTCACTTAAGTGCAATAAAATTCCCCACAAATGCCATTGCAGTGAAATCTTGCCAATAATTACTCGTTTACTAGAGCTAATTATTGGAACCATAGGCTCCTTCAATGAGTTTCTTTCCCTGTTCAGCAAAGTTTTAGTGTCACACTTATTTTTCTTTTTTATATTTGGGTGTGTTTCAGTGGTCGCCTCTGCTATTCATAAGCAGCTAGTTATATCCAAGCACAAAGCAGCCACAGTGGAAAAAAAAGGAGGCCTGCTGTGGTTCTGCAGTAATGTAAATGTTTGGAGTTTTATATGGAGTTGAGATGTTATTCTTATGATGGAGGAGCTCCTCCTATGGACAGCTGGTCCCTGGAGGAGAAAGATGGGCGTAGTGAAGCAGGCCGATCTCCAGGGCTTAATCAAAGCGAACAGGCCACCAGGAATGGGTGGCACTGGGCTGCGACCATCTGATAGGCTGTCTGCCGTTTCCCTGCCTTTTCGAGATCAGCGCTGATCAGGACTGCTGTAAAAGCACCAGGGGCGGTTTTCACTAAACATCTCACCATTAAAAGTAGATTCTAACTGGCCATGTTAGGAGAAACTCCCAAGATATAAGGCACATGTCAGCTCTAACTTTTGATCGAAGAGTGATTCAAAAAGCAATTTAACAGTACAAGTATCTCTTAAGTCTGGGATGAGGTAGCTCAGTTAGCCTAACAACTTTGCCTTCACCCATGGTAGTCGACTTGTTCTCAGAAGAACTTGCATCATCGTTTACAAACGTCTCTGTTTGGCCCGTCCTTATGACAACGCAGCAGCAACGTTTTCAAACAAAATAGGCCCACCAGCGTTTCCAAACTTTTCAATTTAAGGTGCTCAAAAACTTGGTAAAAAAAACAAAGTAAAAGCTTTGTAAACGTAGGAGTAGTGTGTACACCAGGCATAAACGTAGCGTCATCGATGCGTTTCAAAACTTAGTAGTGTGGATGTAGCCTAAGACCTACTCTCATTGGTCAGCTACTGAAGGGGATGTTGCTTCTCTTCTCAGTTGAGGAGTAAATGCGAGATTAGTTAAAAGTTTGAAAGCCTTTTTGTGGTGGGCAAGTTCCAGCAATGTAGCACTGTGCACTAACATTCTCACAATGGACAGTTTATAAAAAAAGTACCAAATTGATGCAGCAGAAACATAGATATGTTTTAAATTCCTTTGATTTCATTTCAAATTCATTGTCACGGATCTGGATTTTTTTCGTAAACTCGAATCAAAGAGATGTAATTGTTTGAAGTTCAACCCCAAGGTTTCCCATAAAAGTGAAGCTCGAGGTGAGGGCAGAGATCATGAACTTTTCAAAGTCACCCCCCAGCTTTGTTCATGACTTGTTCATGACTTGTTCATGACTTGCACTCCTCCTCTGCCTCCTCCATCCAGGCCTGTTGTCGTTCAAGTCTTTCTTGACTTCGATATGTGCAGGAGGGAGTCTTTCCCGGAACTCATTTCTCAGCGAGTAGGAGGCTTCCTACTCTGCTTTTCTAATCAAGGCTGTAGTTTCTATGGAGAAAACCACACAGGTTCCAGTGGCAGCCCGGTCTGTTGAAATCCAGACTGTGGGAAAGTCAGGTTCAGCTGCGGAGCTGAGGATGATTCAGATGTTTGCACCTTGCGTGCATCTCTCACTTCCTGTGGGCTGTGTCAAGTTTTGCAGCGCTTCGTATCAAAGTTACAAATGCAATTTCCGTGCGTCACTGTGGCCTAAAGCTGCTGCTTTACTAATTGCACATGAATGCTCTTTCTTCACCAGATGACCGCCTCGCGATGAATCCCCCTTCCATGATCGCCACAGGCAGCATGGGAGCTGCTGTATGTGGTCTCCAGTTCGACCACTCTGACCAGAGGCTGAGTCGAGACAACCTGACAGACCTGCTGGCCAAGATCACCAACACAGAGGTGGTGAGTACCACAGTGACGGAGATTTATACATCAATGCAGCAATTCATTGTTAATAATAATCATTGCAATATCTCATGACTGCAGCATCAAAGGCCCTTTAGTAAACAACAGTGATGACTTCAGTAGTGGCAGATTGAAGCTATTTACTTTTCATGGAGAGAGAGAGAGCGGCAGAGCAAGTTTCTGGCTCTTGGCTGGGGAGCCAGACTGCTGCTATAAAGAGCAGCGGCAGAGGGAATGTCTTCTTAAAACTCAGAGCCCACATTCTTGTGGTAGGACACATGCAATTTCTTCACATGGCTTCCACTTTAGCTGTGTGCCCCTCCTGGTGGAGGAATATGTTCGTAATGAAGCAAAGGAGTGGCTCTTTTCCAGTAAGTGAGGATGAAGACACAGAAAGTTGACCGAGCTGTCCTCGTACCTGTGGACGGACATTTTCATTGACGTGATCAGTGTGTTATACTGACTATTCTAACAACTGAATTGCACTTGTACTTTATATTGTAAAGGGGCTGTGCTATTTACTCAATGGGAGTGAATGGGTCTCCATAGACTTTTAATACTTAATTAAATCCTTGATCAATTCATAAACTATACATTAGAATGGAGTTTGAACTGGATACAGGGGCTCTATTATAAATATAATGGTTGTAAATGGGACTCCATAGACTTTAATACATTGTGTACGTCATAAATTACACATGCCATTATAATTAAATTATGCACAATAGACCAGTGTGTTTATAATATGCATTTCAAAATTCGAATGGAGTTTGTACAGTTTACAGGCTTTGTACAATAGAAGCACAATCACATTTGATATAAATAAACATTACATGAACCATATTTATCCCAGTGTGTGAGATTTCTGTGTCACAGTATCTTGTGACACCAGTGGATCACTTCAGAGGCCCCGAAATCCTAATAGGCCGCAGTCACTGTGCCAGACGAACAACACGGTTGCCTCTTGGCTTGTGGTTGCGTTGCCGTGGTGACGAGTGCCCCGCAACCCAGCCGTCACAACAGGCACCCCGACTGCAGCCCATCGGGTTCCAATTATCCGTATATTTCAAAGGAATGCTGGCCTCTTTGCGAGCCTTGGTGCATTCTTTAAGAATCCTGCAGCCGGCTCAGCGAGGCAGACCTCCCACATCTCCAGCACAAGACCTGCAGAGGGGAGACGGGGAGACGGGGAGACGGGGAGACGGGGAGACGGGGAGACGACCCCCCCCCCCCTCTCACAAGACAAGTTGTCCAAAAACATCCGGCCCCACTGTCCTATATTCTGTTTTACACCAAAACTCACAGGGTCAGGGTGCAGTAGGTCAAAGCCATTTCCTCTAGGCCCCCACATGGGACTGACCGCGCTGTAAACCCCGAGGGGAGGAGGGGAGGTAGAGAGGGAATCCAGAGCCTCAGCTCCGCTTATCTTCTCCCTCATGGACCACAGAGCTCTTTTAGAACCCTCCATTCCTTATCGTGCCCCTTCACTCATACATCAGACGTGCAATCCCACCCTGTAGCTCGCTGCTCGGTGCTGTTGGCATCGCCGTGTACTGGTACCCATTGTTCTGGTCATGATGCAGACAGGACCACCTACTGCAAAAACCATAATTCCCTGCTGGTATGCCATGCATGTGACCAAAGCACTTAAACGACTTGTTCGTTAGGTTTTTGCACGCGGGTGTCAGCGTGCAGGTGTAAAAAGTCAAGAGTCGGTCTCTCCATATATGTACGGACTTTTTAATTTATAGTGACATAATTAAATTAGTGTATAATGTAGAGACCAGCTGAGAAAACCAGCTGACAGTGCTAATATGAGACTATTTCATGAACATTTTTCTTTGAACTTTGAATCTACGGATATCTGTAGGAAAAGTCACAAAGAGTTGGGATAAAAGCCTTTTAGAGGCAGATTGTATTAAAGTGATTACATTTATCCAGTATTTGGGTGTATAATTAGAGAAACAACATATTTTACACTAAGTTTGGGTGAAATCCATTTAGTTTTGTGTGTAATCTTGCTTAAAACAACACAACCTCCTCGGTGGAGGTAGTTAACAAAATGAAAAGTCCGACTTAAGGCTGCGTTTTTTGTTTGGGACACAAATGATTGCATGCATGTGTGGTGGGGACAGTTCAAAAGATGTAAAACAAAATGTTATGCTTCCAGGGCTGTTCGGTTACCGGAATGTCTTGCTGGAATAAGCACTTACACACAAGCCGAGGTGCTGGTGACATGTGCATGTGTAACGACGTCTGACCCCTTTTTGTTCCAGGACTGTTTGAGGGCGTGCCAGGAGCAAATCGAGCGTGTGCTGGCCACCAGCCTGCAGCAGGGCCAGCAGCACCGGCAGGAGAACGGGGTCCCGGCAGGCAGCAAAGCCAGGGAGCAGCAGGACCAGTCCAGCACCCCCACAGATGTACGCGACGTCAACTTGTGAACTGCCGTTGCTCGACCACCTCACACACACCACTCGTGCCCGTCACACCGATGAACTAGCCGGAGTGAGCGAGACAGGTGGGGGGGGGTGCGTGAGCTGCCAGTATCTAGTCACTGCACGAGTGATGGTGTGACAATCTATGAACTATTAGAAATTAAGGAATTTCGCCCCTTTTTTTGCCCCATTCAAACCCGGCTGGGTGTTTTCTCACCTCGCTGTACGGGCCACATTTAATCAAACAAGCTATTTAACAAAAAAAAGGTTAATTCTTGAAAACTTGATAGTGCCTTAGATTTCCCCCGAACGGAAATCTGAATATATTTTCATACTTGAAAAAAATATATATAGCATAATTATATGAAATATACATATTTCTTTTGATACAACCTAGCAAAAAAAAAAAAGATATAATAAATAATGTATATATTTAGCAAGCATTTAGTTATGTTACTCTTTTATCATCTTTAGCAAGCAGTTATCAATTCACAGTTTTACTGGGGTTTTCCTCGCATGATTGCAATGCTGATAAAATACAGTACATGGCATTTAAAGGAAGTCGATGCGGAGGAGCATCACCGCGGGTGGCCGCTCTGCTCCGTCTCTCATACTGGGTGCACCTGTAGCACTGCTCTTTATTTATGCTGAAAAGTGCTGGCCAGGAGTGGGCTGGGCCCGCTCGCAGAGGAAGGACGTTAGGGAGGGAGGGGGGGAGGGATGGGATGGCGGCAGTGGCTAATGTCCGAAAGGTTGAGAGTTAGAAGAGAAGACGAGTAAAGTTAAAGTCTTGATTTCACTGCCAAAGTCACAGAGGAGCACAGTATATTAACAGGACCCTGAGTGCCTGTACATGTTGAATTCAGCGAGGCTACATTTAATCGTTCAGACGTTGGTGTTCGAGAGCAGATAGAAGTTTTTAGCCTGTAGTTAAAATGTGGTTTTAGCATTAGCCAGGTTGTTGTCACGTTACTAGTCAAAAAAAAAAGTTTTTGGAAAGTTTTGACAGGTTTAGAGAGGAAACGAGTGAAGATCGAGAGGTTTGTTGTGAGGGGTTTTTGGGGAACGATGACGAGCATGTGGAAAGTCGAGGGGGGGGGGGGGGGGGACGACGCCAGAAGTCATGAAAGAGCGGGGAAATTAACTTAAGCTATATGATGTTTCTGATACTTGAGTGACACACAGGAGGAGGAACAGAATCCCCTGGTGATGTCGGCCCGGTTCAGTTTGGACGTGCCGCAGTTTCTCCTGTTATCCATTTTACCATTTAACTTTATGGAGAGTGGCCGACTTATAACAATATTGATGCACTTTTAAAAACACACTCCTTAAGATTGGTAAGGGGATGGTGGTTGAGGAGAGTTCAGTGGGTTAGTAGGGTAATTTTGAGTTTTGTTTTCAATTTTTAGTTTTTTCTTTTAAGTTATTTGATTTTTTTTCTTTTTTTCTGGGCTGGATTCCCATGGGGTAACGCACGTTGTCTTGAAAGCTATTCCTCGACAGGTGAGTAGACGTAGGATAATCAGTTATTGTATGATAGTATAGAAACTACGTAAAGCCAAGTCACATGTAGACTTAGATTTTTTTTTTTTTTTGATCCAGTGCGTCTATTTACTTGAAATTTTGTTCATTCATAGCCAAAACCTTCCAATAGCCTTTTAAGGAGTTCAACACATTCTGTGTCCAAACTATTCTTATTGTTTTGTTCTTTGTATGTAAAACTGCTCTCCGAACTGAAATGTTAAAACTGCCATTTTTGTGACTTCTCTCCATTTTAGACGTGGGTAGGAAGGGGTTTACATAGTCGGAAAGTTTTGTATATAACCAGTTTCCCCTGAAGAGCAGAAATCCTCATTATATATTAGAACAGACATTTAAGTTTCTTTATTGTGTTCATGCATGTTCTGTTGTGCTAAAGCCAAATGTTTTTTTTTTCCTTTAAAAAAACAAACATGCTTTAAAACAGAACAAAATGTTCGTGCTTTTAAATGTTTTGTGTATAATTTGTAAAACATAATTCCAAAGTGACAAAAAACGGACTATACACATGATTCTCTTGCTGCTATGAAGCTTTTTCTTTTCTAGTCTTACACAAAGATGCCTTATTGTGATTCACTTGTGTGCTGCTATATTATGAATTTTTTTTTGTATACGTCTCCTTTTGCTTTTCTGTTTTTGTTTGTGTACCGGAGGGAACGTAACACAGTTTTGGTGCGGGACTGGAAGAACTTGTACTTGTGTTTTGCCGATCTATTTTTGATTAGCATGTTTTATTCTTTTTATTGTTTAATTTGTATCTTTTTTTTTGTTTTTTTAAATATTTTATCATATTCTTGCTGCTTCTTTGTAATGTTTGTGTACCTCAGGTTAATTTGGACAGATAGAGCGAGAGGCCATCTCATCATTACCTCATCACACTTCGTATCACACATCGTTTTCACTCTGAATTTGTTGGACGGGTTTTCACTTTTTTTTTTTTTTTTTTTCTCTGTGTGGATGAGAGGAAGTATGGTGCTTCTTCTAATTCTTCTTCTTCTAATTCTTCTTTTAAATCAAAAAAATATCAAACTGCCAGATTCCACTGAGCAATTAAATGTGCCTATACTTTACAAAAGGTTATTTCATCCAGCTGGTGCTAAGTCAAAAAAACAGCCTAAACTGTATGTTATACGTATCAGAAAGAAGAATTGGATTTTCATTGGCAATGTTGAGATCAGTTCATTTGGAATAAAGTGGAATATTGTTATTATTAATATTTTGAGGTACCCGTTTTGTCAAAGTTCAAGCCACGAGAATGTTTCGTCGTCGTTCAGTGTGGTTGTTGTTTTTTCCAAACTCCTCTCCCACTGTTCCCACCTGCAACCACACAGTGTACCTCAACAATTTCTCCTCAATAAATTGGCTAAAATCATGCGAGTGGTGGTTTTGTCCTGCAGATTTTAATCTGCTTCTCTGTTGAATGAATTATTCTGTTTGGATTGTGACTTTAAGTTAGTGAGATAATTGTATAGAAATCAGAAGAAAAAGCCAAGATCATTTTTAGAAAGTATTTTATATCCCTGTTACAGAAATATCCATCCTGAGACACGAGAAGTTTTGATCCTAGTTGTGTTTGTTTGGAATTGGAGTTGTGTTTTGTCATCCCAACAGTAAACCAGTATATATATAATATATGTATAGGTACATTTACAATAATAATATGGTTTGGTGCAAGGTAACTCAATAGACGATAAAATACTTATATTAGAACATCTATATACTGTGTATGAAAATATGGAGATACACTTGTGATAAACGATTAGATTTTCAATAGAAGGAAAATACAAGGGAACTTGATACTAGATTGTATAGAAAATATATAGATAATGTTTTTATTCATATAATTAATACTACTTCTACATCTAATAACAGTAATAATATGAATAATAACAATAGTAATTTTGTTTTATTAATATATATTGCCTCACTCTGTCTGTAGCGGTAGGGGGCGGTAATGCACCAATTCCTCGTTTGCCAACCGAGATAGCAGGAAAGAGAAGAAGAAGCAGGCGCAGAAGCAGGAAGTGACAGCAGGAGAAGATGTTGACGTTCAGTTTAACCCTCGTGAGACAGTAAGTGGCCATTCACACATTTAATTCTGCCCTGATATCCTCAGAGAACGTGAACACGGTGGAACTGGTTCGTGTCCGTGTATCTCACACCAGTCAGCCGGCTACTGGCGCAGCATGGCGGCTGGACCTGTGTAGTTCACTGTGGCTCAGTCCTCATCACTCAGCTTCTTGTGGTTTTTAAAACCACTGTTGTCACTGAATAAACCAGTTGTGTGTGTTTGAGCTAATTCAGTGACGTTGTCTTCCCGCAGTGGGGAAACGACGTACAACAGAGACAAGCTGCTGCAAGGTACGTTTCACCAAGAGGGGGATTCGAACATGGACACAGCTGCAGTCTCACAGTGCAAAGTACATTTACCCAAGTACACGTCGACAACAACAATAATCACAATATATAACTTTCTAATAAACTCTCTCACCCTCTCTTAATGTTATAAAGTGCTTAACAAGATGAAAGCTGACTAGAAGGACATAAACACAAAGAAAAGCAAAATGACGACAAAAAGGCCTAAAATCAACAACCAACAACTTTAAAAGAGACACAAACCTTGTTTGTTCTGTGTGCCCTCAGGTCAGGGTGTGGACACGTCCCTGTCAGAGCCGGGGTCGCTGCAGGGAGACGCAGCTGGACGGTACCTCAGAGACATCGCCTTCAACAACGTGTTCGCCAGTAACTTACAACGGGCCGTGCAGGTAAGACCGACTCACACAGCTGGGCTACAACATCTGGAATTCACAAGTGACACGAGTGACAGTGACAGGTCTCATGAAATCATTATTTTACAGCCTGTTATTCCAAAGCCTGATTCTTATTCCTCTTTTGCTATAGAGTTGCATAGAGTGAAAAACTAATCAGTGTTAACATTGGGTGACATTCTCCTTCTATACCATGATCATTGGTATACCATTATTAATTATAAGATCTAATATCTAATTCTTTATTGATCTCCATGGGGGAAATCCACGTATTACAGCTGCCCAGGTACAGAATCAATACAGGCACAGAAGAAGAGAATAAATTAAAATGAACTTGAACTATATAAGAACAATTTCACACGGAACACAAATTTGTATATATATATATATATATATATATATATTTATTTCTTACTTGTACTGTGTGTGTGTGGATTAATTCTTGAATCTTGAATCACACTGTAGTTAATCATAAATTGATGAAAAGAATTCCTGGATCTAGGTTGTAATAGGTTAATTTTATAATTTTTTTGTAGTTCTTACGTAATCCTGCTGAGGAACAAACAGATGGGGGGGGGGACGACAACCACCTTGGCAGAGAGTAAAAAATAGTTTGCTGTTATGAGTCACAGCTAAATTCCTTTTCCAATCGTGCTTGATTCAATAAGATGTCCCACTCATCAGATTTATTTCAGCGTGTCATACATTGTTGGTGGAACTTCTCGTGTGGGTTGATTAACATTTTCCTGAGGATAAAAGTCTCCACTTCAGTGCAGCCGTTGTGCAACAGTCTTACGTCAGTGACCTTTTCAGTAAAGTAATTCCAGCCCTGGCTCATATCCTGTGGCCAGACCGCACACACATTTTCCTTTTTGAATGAAAAATCTTAACCAGCTCCTGTGTGATGATTTGGCTCCATACACGTTGATATTACCGGTACAGGTTAGTAGCACTGTCATCAGTTTATTGAAAGATTCCACCCACAGAGTAGGAAGGTAACTGTACCCACAGCATCTTAATGTGAAGGTTCTCAACCCTCCGCAGTGTCACAGTCAGAGTTTCACATCTCCTCACTTGTCTGTAAATGTGTGTGTTCACTCTTAAATAGGAGCTGACGCTGAGGTTTTCCCATCAGGGACAAACCTTCCGGTGAAACCAGTCAAATTTCCCATTAGTAGACTTCCTGCCATTTCACCTGATTGAGAAAAAACAGGATGACTTCCCGATATGAAATAGCTGTGTGAACATTCATGCGTCTGTGGGTTTTGATTCACCGGTGCTGACCGTGTATTACCGATATTTCGGTGTGTTTTGGCAGCTAAAGACGTCTTGAGTCATTGATCTTCAGATCTCATTTCCTCCATCAGACCGCTGAACTCATCCTGAGGAACAACACTCACTGTTCTGGCATGGAGATGGTTCTGGAGCCGTTACTTAGAGAGAGGGTGAGACTCGTGGGCGCCATACAACTTGTACATGTCACAGATTTACACCTTTATCCCCACAGCAGGTTTTGTCATGAGCTCTGACCAGTGGTTTCGTCGTCCGTGCAGGGTTTCGGCGTCGCTGAGGGACGTCCCAAAGAGCATCTGAAGAACATGGCCAACGCCGCCGGCCAGTCGTGTCGAGACTACACGCCGCCAGGAGGAGAGACTTTAGGACAGGTGAGTCACGATTCATCATGTTAGATGCTGATCCAGTCACAGTGTGAAAGTTGACAACACACCAAGAACCTCAAGGTCAGAAGAGTGTTGCTTGCACAACAGCGCCCTTCAGTGTTCATTCTAGAACATTGCATTTAAGAGTTGGTCGACGGATATCAGCTGCAAGACTCAGTGGAGTCGACTTTTATATCTCTGTTGAATAACAATCATTTATCTTCAAAATGTCAAAACTTATCGAGCATGAAAAACAGGTTTGTGTTTTTAGACGACAGGAGAATTTATGTAAATCTTTTAAAATCACCAGCAGCCAATCTTCACTGCAACAAGCTGCAACCAACAAGTTATGAGCAGTTTTTGATTTGTTGACGAGTAGTCGATGAACAATTTCAATACACAGTTTGTAGAATGATAAAAAAAATATGAAGCAAAACTTCAGCTAACAGAAAACAAACATGACTTCCTGCCATTTGCTGATGGCGGACGCAGAATCAGTTGAGGAATCCTTTTTGATCTCTGGGTAATGTCACCTTGCTTCCAGGTGAAGCTGCGATTCAAAAAATTCCTCAAAGTCCTTTTCAAGCAAATGCTGGAGGAACATGGCGCGTCTGGGTCGGACGCCTCCGATGGAGCGTTATCCGCCGGAGACGCCACAAAGCACATGGCAGCTGCCGCCTCGGACGTCCCCTCCGTCGGTGCGGCTGACGACGGCCTGCAGGGTGTCGCGCTCCACACTCTGGTCGTGAGCCACGGTGCCTACATCCGCGTAGCCATCGGGCACCTTGTGGAGGACTTGAAGTGCTCCCTACCTGCAGGGGTGAAGATGTCCCACATGATCGCACCCTGTCCAAACACCGGCATCGGCCGCTTTATCTTCACTCTGAGCCCGTCCGAGTCCGGCCCGGTCCTCTCTGCTGCTCGCTGTGTTTTCACCAACAGAACGGACCACCTGCAAAAGCTCACAGCCGCTGAGTAGTGAGTAGACGTTGTGTGTGTGTGTGTGCAGCATCTGTGCACGTTGTGTTCAACATGTAAAGAAACAAACTCTAAAGGGAAATAAGAGACCTCAAGCGTTACCATGGGTAACTAGAACAAGAACAAACAGGGTAAATGGTGTTTTCTCAGTAATCTATATGTTTTACTGTGGATCAGTAATATAAATACTTATGTGATACTGTATTATCAAACATGTGATCCTTCCAACTGTAGGTCAGTAAAGACTCGAGTGTCAGTCTCCATATTTAATGTTCTATTACCTCTTTTATTGCCAAAGTCTATTTAATTTTGTAGTGAACACTGATGAGTCTCCTGTGCAGCTGCTCATGTTTACTTTTACGTGCAATATAAGATGACAACACTGAATCTGTGTTTGAGTTTTTTTATGCACATGTATCTGAAAACGCTGTGAAACAACATTATTATTTATGTCTGTGGGCGGATGCTTCATACTCATAGGTGTTTGATTTCTGAACACAAAGGTACTTTTACTTGTCTAATACATACGAATATGGGCTACAATAGATAGATGGATCTGCCATAGATTTATCATTACCATGTCATTCATGGTATATTCACTAAGTAATATATGATGCAACAATATTAAGCATCTAGTAGAATAATAGGTGAAATTCTCTCCTTATTGACAAGCTACTGTATAATAGTAATTAATAATAATAATACCCCAACCTATATGTCTTTTTTGGGGGCTGATGTTGATGTTCAATAAATCAGCTAATATAAATATTAAACAGATAATAATTTGGCAAAGATTCCCAAGATGTTCATTTACACGAGGGCAGTTATATGTTTATTTTGTAAAAACTGAAGTCGTGTCTCAGCTGTTTTATGCTGTTATCTGTGACGAGACTATTACTTGGCCGGGAGCTGTATAAGTTCTGGAATCGTCACCACAGCAGCGGAAATGTCGAGCTGTTCCCTCGAAGGTTAATGGACGACAACGACCGATTGAGCTGTTGGTCAAAGCTGAAATCGCGCCGCAGCTCGTGGACCCGTTTGCTAATGAAGCTAAGTGAGGTGTGAAAAGTGCAGGATCTAACTCCACAGAAACCGGGTGGATTGTTAAACCTGCTCCCGTATTCATGTCTTCCGTTTGCATAGTACATGTTGTCCCTGGGAAATGACGCCGCACACAAAGCACCCAAAAAAAGACACAAATCTGACACACAACTTTTCCTTTATGAGTTTATTTTGTCCCAAATTCAAGCAACGCTCCATCCACAACTCCTGCTCATACATTCAAAGACAAACCATGTTTTCTTACAGTATATGTACATTGTAAAGGAAACGCATCCATATAAATACCATAAATAACACTAAAGGAATGGTTTTAAATAAATAAATACTCTTTGGGACTGGGGCTCATGTTGCTGGTGGTGCCCGGCACCCGTAAAATCATAGAGTTCAGATTTGATTTCAAGATCACTGCTCCGTAAAGGTCGTTTACCCTGTTGTCGTATTACTTCAAGTCAAGAATTATAGGTTGTATTATTGGTGGCAAAATGAAAAAACACAATTGCAGAAACAGATACTGTAAGTGATTGCAGTGATATAGTTTTTTTGTTTTTTTTTAAGGTTCAACATCTCACAATAAACTTCAAATCATCTTTATCCAACTCAGCAAATGTAGGACTTTGAAATACGAGCGAAGCCTCATCGTAACTCTACTAATGCACATTTTGAAGTAAACGCTAAATGCTGTTATGTAAAATCACGCCTGCCTTGTTTCACATCAGTAGACAGGGCCTTCCTTTTTCCAGTCATTTGTTGGTCACTTTTTCTGAGGGGAAACATCATCCGATATCTCCTCGAACTAAATCTGATTTCATATCCTCCATTTATCTCCAAAACCTTCTTGGGAATGTACAGAGTATTGGTCAGCGATGAGTGAAATCCACGTCAAAGACATTTCTCTTTATAAATTGAACCTGTGATTTCAGAGCAGATGCTAAAGATGTGATATAGAAAATGGATTTGAGAGACGATGTGAATTGTGCAAAAGGGGCTGCAAGTCAAGTGTAGTAATTTCTACTCTCAGTGTATAGACACACTGCTTCTCTGGATGATTGCTGGTAGAAAATGTTTTTTCATTTAAGAGTCTGAAAAAGAAAGAAATGCTCTTCTTTCCTCTGTTTTCCTTAAAGTTAAGTCTGTGTTTGTATATTGTTTGTATCACATGTTCATGAACTACAAGCGTACATCTACATTATGGTAAATTGGGCGCCCACACTGAAACTAAGCTGGGTCACATGTGAAAGTCACCCCATGGTGCCGGTGCTCCGGGGGCTCGCGGGGTTGGACGAGTTCACGTTCCAAGGGTCGTGGGTGGATGGATCCAGCGGCGTCTCCCGGGACACGTTGCGCCCGTCGTCCCCGGCCTCCACCTCGGCCTCCACCTCCACCTCCACCTCTACCTCCACCTCCACCTCCAGTTCGGCGTCGTCCTCCGGCACGGCCCGGGAGTCGGAGCCCAGCTCGGTCTGACCCATGTAGACGTTGTGCGGGTCGGAGGGATCCACCAGCTGGTTCCTCTTCTCCCGGTGCAGCAGGAGGCGCTCCAGCGACACCGTGTTCTTCTTGGGCAGGAAGAGGGAGGTCTGGGGCAGGTTCTGACCCGCGGCGTACACCTGCCGGGAGCCCTCCAGGTTGAAGAGGATGCCCGTCCGGCTGGAGTAGTACACGTCCCGGTTGTTCTCCAGAAGCTTGTGGTTGAAGAGACAGTCGTCTTTCAGGCAGGTGGGCTGAGGGGAAGGAGAGAGGCAGAACATTAAACTGGAGGTATTCTATTTTTCTTCTTGGTAGAATAATCAAGTGAAACTATTTTGGAAAATGGACGTTGGTGAAACCGTGAAAAATTTGGTGCGTAAAAGTACCAAAAGTAGTTTGGAACCATGCGTAAAAGCGCGAACTTGTGCCAAATATGGACACAAAAAAGTTAAGGAGATCATCAATTAATAATTAACAAGTCGTCGATCTGAGTTATCTAATAATAATCAAGATAATTCATTTTGAGACATCCCATTGCTGCATCATGTTCGTGCGTAAAAGAAACCCCATATTTAAAGTAATGTTTCAAGGATGCGTAAAACCTCACACGTGAGCCAAGTTAGAGGAAACCGACAAATACAAGTTCAATGAGGAGATCGAGTGAATTAATTGAAAAAGCAACTTACAGAGCTGAACGGGTTTCCATCCAAATCCATGCACAGGTACCGGCTGCTTTTGACGCCGAAGATGGCGATGCGCTCCCTCGTTTCAGCTTTCAGTATAAGCACACCTGCACAGGAGAGAGAGAGAGAGAGAGAGGATGTTAACAACAGACCTTCACTGCAACAAGTAACCTGAAAACAACAAGAGGTGTGTAAAGCGCTTACTGTACGAGCTCCTGAGGGTCGTTTTGCGCACTGTGCCATCCAATCTGATCTCCAAGTAGAAGTTGTTGAGATCCGTGGATGTCTGCAGGTGGATGTATCTCCTCGGGTTCCCCCAGTTGGATCCAACCAGCGGGGACGGATTCGGGGCTGCGTCCCCGAGAGGAAACCCCTGGAAGACGGCGAGTAGGAGAGCCAGCAGAGTGTCCCTCATCCCCAGTCTCCTGTTGACGTTCATCCTGGAGCAAAACCGGCGCTTTCCACTGCTTCTGCTGCTGCTGCTGCTGCTGCTGGGAGTTATTCAGATGCTGTGTTGTCCCAGAGTTTGGAGACAGTTCCTATTTAAAGCCCCCCGAGTGCCACTCCTGCTCACATCCTTTGCGTTTAAAAAAAGCAAAAAAAAAGCAGCTCGCCCCCAAAGCAGATGTGCGGGTTTGCTGCAGCGGAAGGGCACTTCCACCTCTGTCTGTTTATCCCGGTGCTCTGGTCACACAACAGGAGGCTTATTTTAGGTGGCACGTCTTGACTGGTCCACCTTTTAGAAATTAGACCAAATGCTCCAAAGTCCGGTTATTTTCTTTGGACAGGAAACATTTTGAATTAGGCAATAAAAAATAAACCTGGATATTAACCTATAAAAACGACCTGTTAATCAAATCAGGGTCATTTCATTTGTTTATGAGCTCAACTGACTTTTGTAGTCTGTGCAAATTCAGACTTTTACTAAGGAAGTTAATCGTAACATCAAACTTTTTGACACTTTAGTTTCACTCCGAGCTGAACGTGGAGCCACAGTCTGAAGTTTGTCTGCTTTTACGCACCTGCCCAACTCCACATCCCCGCTCTTCACCGGCAGAGGGAGCCACTCTCTCACTTAATGTAGTTTTCACTGACTTCCTGGAAAGTTACAGTGCGTCAGGCTGAGAGTTGGATGCTGGAGTTAAAATCACATTTAACTGTGAACCGTTATAAAAAACATGACAACAGCTTCTCTTGAAAGTGAAAAGTTGTTTCCAGTTGTAATTACATATTTTCACATTTGCTGTAGTGGTGGAAAGAGTACATTTATACTTTAGTACTGCACTAAAGTACACATTTGAGGTACTTCCTGCTCTACTCAAGTATTTCTACTCTGTGATTTGTCTGATTTTTACTCTAATCAGAAGGAAATATTGTTTTAACAGTCTAATAATGTCGGCTACTGTACGATCACATTCTCGGGCACAAGCACTTTGACCTTTCTGTCTTTTTAAAAACATGTTCTTGATAGACAGGAGTATTTTCATGCTGTAATTACACTTAACCAGCAACCATTTAAAAAATCAAACCTTTATTGGTATCTCAGGAATACAGTAGACTGCTGTGCACAGCACATACGTACAAAAATAAAAGGAAAAAACTTTAATATCCTTACTTAGCATTGTCTGTTTTCAGAAACAAGTGACAGGAGGTTGTTTCTTCATCATTTACAGTCATTAGCAAACCAAAACTAAGGCAGGAGGTGAGGTATATGAGAGCAGAGATGAGAGGAATAGAGTGAAGGCTCACTACTTTCAGAGCAGGAATTTAAAAAAAACAAAAAAACACATGAAGCAAACAGCCCTAATCAAGCTCGGGGCCCAGACATGCTTATAGGACATTAAACATTATTTAAAAAAAAAAAAAGATTCCTCGTCTTTAATGAATTTAAATTTGATTTAAGCGATGGAAAGAAAAGATCAATCTGGATAAGATTCCTTTTGGTCAAAGCTGAAAGGTGAAGCTTTTTCTTTTTTTTAGACACGAACCATCACTCGTTTAGGATCTGGCTCTGAGATGTGTCAGAAAACTCCCTTAATCTCCGCGTGAGATCATAATCAAGATGTCGTGAATAAGGTGCTACGAGAGACGTCGGACACGTTGACAGCGAGGTGGGTAACGAGTGCCACCATGTACTTCCCCACCTCGCAGGTACGTCAGTGCCTCTGCATGCAGCCTCGTCTACAACAGCAACAAGTCTTTTCAGTTCAACTTTCTCAGCATCGTGGTCTCGGCACTCGCGAATGGAAAAAAAATGAGGAGGAGATTTATCAGTGGGACGAATACTGTTATGAGTGTGTCTGTGCGTCGTAGACAACAGTAGAGCAGCAGGTGATACTGTGTCAGGGAGGTGTTTGGGTCGGTACTCGGCAGCAGCAGCAGCAGCAGCAGCAGAGGGCTCGTCCTGAGGATGGCCAGGGAGCGGCCCTGCAGGACTGGAGTTGCAGCAGCAGCGGTGAGGCTCTGCACGACTCTGCCGGCTCCTCGCACACTGCATTAACTCTGCAGATGTCCCCTCCCCAGAAATATCCCAATGCAAGTACTTGGAAAGGGGAGGGGGGTGGGGGAGCATGTCGTGGAGCTGCATTTTAAAGAGGTGGCGCTCTTAAAGTCAGAGAGAGGAGCAGGACTGGTTCAGAAATATTCAAGCAGGGAACTACAGGGAACTGTAAGAGCCGTGTTGTTCCACCTGTCCAATAGAAACCCACCTCTTCAATCATTTATAATCCGGTAAAGCATAAAATAAAGTTAGTTTATGCACTCAGTGTCTCTGTTTCACGGAAACAGTCCGACCCATATAGCTGAGCACCCCGGCTGGCCAAGGCTGGTCCGTGACTCTGACCTTGAACTAAAAAAGGCTGAAAGGAGAGGAGGAAGCTCCTGGGTTACAGCAGGAATCCAAAGGTCCCTGCCTGCAGCGGGTGAGCGCCGCGGCGAGGGGGGAAGAGCAGAGGTGGGTGGTGGATGGTGCTCGGGGGGGCAATAGAGCTCCAAAGGTGGTGGTGGTGGGGGGGCTGCCTGTCATTCCTGCAGGGGGGGTCTGACGAACAACAAACACAGCAGCCGCCTCCCACGCATACGTCTTTCCTGGATTTAAACGGCCCTGCTTCCTCTTTCGACACATGAACGGATGGAGGCAGATGGTGGAGCAACCTCCACTGTTTTTTTTTTTTTCAAAGTAAACAGCTGCAGAAACTTCAAGGGGAACATGCACACGTTAAGATTCTCAGAGGTAACACAAAGCAGAGAAAACAAGTTTGAAACGGGTCCACGTGCCGACAGCGAGTCTGCAAAGCGAGGTACAGCGTCAGCTTTGGAAACAAACTGATCACATGTGCACCTCCACGATTTGTATGTGAAAAAGATGCTGTGATAACTTTCCGATGCCAGTGTTCCACCGCTAAAATGTGACAAATCCTCCAGGGAGCAGCCACTCCACCGGCTGCACTGTCCTCGAGTCCTTTGGGGCACGTGATTGGCTCATCTGTAATTGCATTAATAACTATCTGCCTCCAGCTCCCGACACCTCGCTGCCACTGCAGTGCTGCTGCAGAGCACACACACGAGGAGGGCACACGGCCCGGGGTGCGCACACATACTCCCACCGAACACACAACCGCAACGTGAGGGAAAGAAACAGATTCTCACCAAAAAAAGAAACATGGAGGCGCCATCATCGACGGCTCATGTGCAACCTGGACTCTTTCTTTTTGCCTCGTTCAGGCGACTGCAACAAAGCAGCGTAAAAAGCTCCTGATTTCTTCTTCTTCTTTACATTTGCAGCTATTTACATTTTTTCATTGGTTTCATGGACGGGCAGAGGACATCATTTTCAAACAGCAGCTGAAGCAACCCACTTTGCTGTAGGAGCTCCGTCCAGGACAATGTGCGGATACGTCTCTCTACTGTGTGCTCCAATCCGCTCGCTTGATTCCTGTGCAGATGCAAGCCCGGTCCAAACAAGAAACTAAAAAACGTTCTCCATGCTCAGTTAGATATGTATTCCACCCTGTGTATTTGCTGGCGATGCCACACATTCAAACTCGTGGCCTCGCGCCAGTCGCCATGGCCGACCACTCTCTGGTCTCCACAACAGATTGTATATTACTTAATCGATCTAATTACAGAAAAGAAAATAAACCAGATAGTCAATCCCCCCCCCCCCCCCCCAACCCTCCCCTCCTGAGGCCCTCTCCGGAGCGTCAGCCCTATTTCTGACTCCAGCGGGTGTCTCTTACATGCAAGCTGAAGGGGGCCACAAGTGGGAACACCAAGGCACCTTTAAAATCGTGCAGCAAAGGTAGTGCATTTAAGTTTTCCCCCGCTGCCGTCGAGCCGTCGAGCACTTGGAGGTTCGATCGAATCGATGAAACGTAGCAGATATTCGGGCGGAAGTCCATGCATCCCTTAAATGTATAGTGACGTGGTTCTTTGAGGTAATAAAACGTATTCATTTCACTCTTTAAAAGCTCAGGATATCGCTCATCCTCCATCTCCAAAAAGGAAGTGACACATAGTTCAGTTACAGCAAGCACCAAGGTAAAGTGAGACAGGCCCGAGGGTTCGACTCGCCCCGGCCGTAAAAACAATAAGCAGCACAGTATGGCATACATATACAAAGATAGCTATCCAAATATACATATATATAAACAGAATAAATATTTGTGTTTTCTTACGCAGTCCATTGGTGTGTATATCGTGACTATGCATTTCTGTTTTACCTGGAAGAACATCCACATGTGCAAATTACAGAGTTATTGCCAGTTTCTCTCATAGCCGCGGGAGGAAGTGTGTGACGGTCATGGCGGTGGTGGCCTTGTTGCCCCTCTTTACGCGGCCATGCTTGCTGAGGGCCACGTAGAAGCCCTTGTAAACGAAAGACTCGTAGGCGTTGTAGTTGTTGGGCAGCAGAGTCTCCTTGAACTTGCACTCGTCCACGAAGACTCTCTGAAAAGAAAAGAAAGAAAAAAGTCTCATCCCCCAAACAATCAGACAAATAGATAAATGAGAGAAGTCAATAAATCTCCTGACAGACGCAGGACGAACGTCACGTCATCATGCACGACGTCTGCGCACGTGACCTTTACTGTGGCAAACAGATGGTTATAGAAGGCTTTGAGGGAAACTGGAGGAGGAGGCATGTTGTTGCAAAACTCTTGAAAAGCAGATACTCGTCTCCCCGCTGTTAACGCTCGACTCGTAAAATAACCTAAAATATGAATTTAAAGGACAAATGCTGCTAGATGAACAGATGTTAAATGCTTAGCAAGATTAGATTTACATTATGGTTTAGTTGAAATTCCTTAAATTTATTTATGTAAATGTGACAATAGAATCTTACGAAAAGTTTATTAAAAGTAGATATGGGTTAACATCAAAATATACCTTTGCTTTCAAAAGTTAAAATACAGAATCATATACATCACTTTGCATATGGTAAAAAGGAGGCTAATTGTAGTTATATACTGCTGAGGAGTTTATTCTATAGTAATACATCATTTATTAGTTGACTATATGAGTAATAACAAATTGATCTGGTAAATTAAGCGAACATCGGATAAGTACGAAGTAAAAAGTGAAATTTGCCTCTAAAATATGGTACAGTACAAGTAGAAAGGAGCATAAACTGGAGTTACTCAAGTACCTCAAAATTACAAATACTTGTGTAAAAGTACTTACTCTTGCTATTACATTATCTCTAACAAAAATATATTTATCAATTGAACAGAAGAAGCATAGAAACATCATTTGAGTTTGATTCAGATCAAGCTTTTGGTCCTTCAGTTTGATACTCGGTGCGAGGTAATCAGAAAAGTATATTCATATTTTAGAAGAATTTCCTCTTTGCTCTAGTTTCTTCAACAAAAAGTTAGATATTTGTCTCTTTCAATGAAAGTGAAAGGCTCATTAAAAATTCAGCAGGGCAGTTTTTAACCATTCACGTCAAGGTCAGGTATTTTATAACATTCAGACAGTTTTTGGAAAATCAGGTTTTACTTTTTAAAAAGTTCCCGAACTAACCACTGAAAATGTATTCAGACGACGTGTGCTGAGGTTCGTTGGAATGAGGATCAGACTCTTATGTTGACTGTTGACTACATGTTGCAGCCATGGTGTTGACTGCAGGGCAAAGTTCAGTATCTGCTTCGATGAACACTATGAGGAATAAATCACATATTAAGACTCCAGTGCTGCGAAGTAACAAAGAATTGTTCTTTATTCAAATGAAGTACATAAGTACAACGTTTAGGCACTTTTACTTTGAGTATTTCCATTTTATGCTACTTTATATTTCTGTTTTACTACATCTACGAGAGAAATACTCCACTTCTGACGGCAATATTTACTTGTTACTACAACATAGTTACTAGCTATAGCAATAGTTACTTGTTACTGTGGTATATTTGTTAGCTATAGTGATAGTAACTAGTTACTACAGTATAGTTACTAGCTGTACCAATAGTTGCTACAGTATAGTTATTAGGTGTTACATAGTTCTTGTTACTACACTACAGTTAATAGCTATAGCGATAGTTACTAGTTACTTCAGTAACTATAGTAACTATTTAGCTCTCTCCACCAGCACCAGTAACCATAGTCGTATATTATATTTCAATAGGCTGTGTGCTATATGGGCCATTTACCTTCGTTACTTAGATTACTTTTTGTTGGTAGCACTTTTACTTAAATGTGAATCCGTGGCCTGTACTTGTAATGGAGTAATGGATTACTTGTTCAGTGTGGCACTGACATAGAGAAGAAGATGTTGGCGCTGATTCATCCTCTAATTGGGACTCCGTGTGAAACCCCCCATCATCAGGAAATATTAATAACACAACAGTGCTCATAAACCCGAGGATGCAGCAGCCACATGAACTCGTCTTACACTCAGCAGTGTGTGTGCGTGTGTGCGTGGGAGAGTGTGAGAGTGTGTGTGTGTGTAGAGTTGCGCACACACGTACCGTTCCGTATAACCTTCCTCTGCTGTTCATTGCGACAAACAGCTGACTCTTCACTCCGAACATGCTGATGACTCCTCGGTCCACGGTGGAGATTTCTATCAGACCTGAAGGAAACAGGAGGTTATGAGGGAACACACACACACACAGACACACACAGACACACGCACAGCAGAGATACAGAGTCACACACTGCGCCTGTGGTACTGGCCTCTGCAGCAGTGATGGGTGTAACCTTGCAGGTGCACTGCGCCGGGATGATGTGCACCATCAGCCCTGATCCATGCGTTTTAGACATCACGGTGCTCCCTCTCTATGTGCATGACTGTGTGTGTGTGTGTGTGCAAGTGTTTGTGTGCGTGCATGTGCGTGCGTCCTGCTGCAGGGTAAAAATAAGCGTGCGTCTGAACTGCTTCCAGAGCATTCATGTCATGTTTTTGGTTTGGGAGGATGTTTCTCTCTGCACGCATATGAGGCTCGGGACCTTTTTGCTTTCGGAAACTTCCCACACCTCTTATATTAAATATCATGCAGGAGGAGTAACTTTTACGCTCCCTGCTGCGCATTGGTTTCCTCCATCCGTGCTTTCCGGGATGCAACTCACTGTATGGGTTCTCACTGTGCGCACCGCTTATCCTGCCGTCCGGGAGCACCTGCAGGTGAAACCCAATGCCCACGTTGCAGTAGAGCCGCCGCACTCTCTTGATGCCCTGCAAATAGTCACTCTCCCAGTTCAGCTCCGATTTCCCCCCGGTTATACCCAGGTAGGAGCGGGAGAAGAGCGTCTCCCACCTCTTCTCCAGCAAAGTGGCGTTAGTCCTGCTGGGAATCGGGTAAGACGAGGCGATCCCGCAGAGAGAAGTCCACAGTACAAGAACCGCCGGCAGCGTCCAGTGCGCCCTGGCCCCGCTGGACATGCTGGAGAGGCACCTTTGCGCAATGGCCATCCGGTTCACCTTCGGGGCACGTGGTCAAAGTTACCTGCCCTAGAAACGCAACTCTTCTTATTTCCTGTCCTTTGGCATGGTGGTGTCGGTGCTGAAGGCTTGTTGTGGGATGGAGGCAGACCGAGGCCCCATAGCCCGGGATGTGAGCAGGAGGAGAGGGACTGAGCGCGTCGGAGCTTGAATTGGTGCCGGTGACGATGATCATCTTTCGCCGCTCCGCGCCTCTCTACAGGCAAACGCTGGCTGTGGAGGAGGGGGGACACCACTCACCGCAAAACCAGCTCACCTTGCCCCCGACTCCCACATCCTACAATGACATCACTGTGACTTCACCGCTGCGCACCCCCATCAGAGGCAGGGGATGGGAGGAGGAGGAGGAGAGAGAGGACCCCAGCAGCAGCAGCAGCAGCAGTTCTGACTGGAATGATGGGGAGTGCTGCACCTTCACATCGGTGTCAGGAGAAGCTGCACACAATGAGGAGACAAGTTTCCTGTGGTAGATTTCAAAATAAAACCCTCATCCTGGGGAGTCCCTGCGTCACCGCATCTCCACAAACCTCCGAACTCGATGAGAGAAAGTGCCCAGTTGGGGAAAATCTGAATGACATACGTCAGGTCAAAGCAGAAGTCTTCATGAAATGGTTCCACGGGTTTAAAAATAATCTTGTTCATATTTAAAGGCCTCCACGATAAACTCGACCCAACACCCATCGGAACTCTGAATGTCTCCAGTCCATCCATTTAGGATAATCATAAACCAGCAATATACTATAGTTAATAGTTCAGGTAAATAAACACTGACGAGCAATGACCTTGTCTTAACTAAATAATTAACACATGTCTCGATTGTATTTGCAAGAAGATTAAAAAAACTTACAGCAAAGAGGAAACTGAACAATATTTGAATTCAAAAACACCAAATCTCAACCTAAATCCATGGATCTGTACCGAGAAGTAATGACATCACCTTCCAATATACTTAAAATATTATATTAATAAACAGCACTGGTACTAGCAAGTGAATATTAATACGTTTAGCTAAAGTTAAGTTTTAAATTAGGATTTACATGTTTCCACAAGCACAAAGCGCAGTCTTACAATTTGTTTTGTACAATTTCAGTCGAAATTCATATGATCAGTTAATTCATCAAAACATAAATTCATCATCAAACATATATTTGCAGGTTCAAGCTGCAAATCTGACTTTTGGACAGTTTGAAAATAGGACACATGATGGACAATCAGACGGTGTTTATTGTAGGAGTTGGGTCTAAAGTTAAACTCTGCGTTTACTAGTTGAGGTAAATAATGTCCGATGTCCACACTGGTCTCTCCAGAGTGTCATTTTCATCACACTTATTATAATATATTATTATTATATCATAGTGTGTTAATAAACACAGAATCTAATCTCAACAGAACTGCCTGTCATATCTAATCGAAGTCGTTTAATTGCTGCTTTTATTTTGAAGGTCAACTAACCCATTTTCTTGGTCTTCCTCCAGCTAATTATGGCTGACCTGACACCAGCTCTCTCACATGGGAGACCTGCAGGAGGGGAGGGAGGGAGGGAGGGAGGGTGTGAGTGTGTGTGAGTGTGTGTGTGAGTGAGTGTGTGTGTGAGTGAGTGTGTGTTTGACTTTCATTGGTGTTGAGCAACCATGGGATGGATGGATGGATACTGTGTCCAGAACCCAAATCGGGACGGTGGTCATATGTCCTGGCAGCCTGCTGCCTTATTTAGAAGGAAGGTGTAAAAACAGTCACAGCCAGTCACAGGAGAGCGAATGACAATCCTGTCTGACACGTCCTTAGCTGTTTGTTCAGGAAGTTTACACAACCAAATATTTTGCCTGGTCAGATTGCGCGTTATTATTGTAAGTAACACACCCAGCAACTAACAGGAAAAATATAACCTGCATGAATCAAATCACACGGCGTCGTTATTAAACTGAGAGCAGAGTGAAGCAGGGAAGGAAAAAGACCTGCAGTGGATTTTTGCTTTATTTTTTGCCTTAAAAGGATATTTCCCTAATAAATATTATAATATATTATATAAAAAATATATAAAAAATGTATAATTAGTCAATAACTATAAATATCACGAAAAATGTCACATTATCAATTATTTAAAATTCAAAGACAGATTTTTGGTCCTACGTGAAGGTTGTGGTTTAAAACTCTTTATGAGATGAGAATGACAAACACACAACGATATAAAACCTTTGCTATATTGTTAATTGAAAATTAGATTGTACTTCTGTATTGTGGTTGTTATAAACCACTTATTAAAGGTCTTTTTACTGCTTAGATGTGTTTATCACAGCAGACATTTTGACTTGTTACAGCAGAAAACACGAGATGTTTCCGATCATGTTAACATTGAGCTGCAGTTATTTACGTCATAATAATGAAACCTGTGATTTTCCAAGTCAAAATGTCTCCTGTGAAAAAAGACCAATTATTTTCTCACAAATGTTATTTGTCTAAAAATGTGGATAAAATGTTGGGCTGGAAAAAAAAAAGTGAGTGCACTGGTTTCCCCCACCTTTACATCCCTGTTTGCACGGTGCAGGGTGCTGGGAGGTGACAGGGGCTCGGGGGATTTCCCAGTGCGTCACAGAGCACCGGGCTCTGGGGCCCGAGGTGCTGCCGGCTACCAGGGAGCCTCAGGCCCACCTTAGCAACCGGAGAGGTCTTGTTGCTGATAAACAACAGCGGACTGGCAAGACAACAACAAACAAACAACACATTTCATATATATCTTAGAATACAGAGATTCATTTCCGTAGTTCCAAATGCATCTTCTCCACAGTTATTTAATGTGCATGTTATGTAGCAGACATATGCAGTATTCTAATACACTATTATGTATATATATATTTCTATATTTAACATATTCAGGCTAAATTTACATGACTATTTAAAGTATTCTGGGTTGAAATTAATATCAAAACACTTCACATATGTAAAACATTGATCTGTGGTGGAAAGCAAGTGTATTTACGCAGTTACTAAACCTTAAGCACAATTTCAAAGTTGTACTTTGCTACTGCTAAAGATGAACTCTCCATCAATATATCAAACCTGCTGTAACATTAGAATGCTACTTTCACTTTAAAGCTTTAATATTAACAATAATTCAGTAAAATATAAATATTAAGAATATTGATAATCTATTAAATGTGATTTGTGAATAACCACAGGGGACATTTTATTTTGTACTTTCTTGACACTGAGAGATAAGTATCTACTTTCACTTTTACTTATAATGGATTTAAACTGTTCTATTGCTGGTTTTACTTCAGTAAATAATCTCTATACTTCATCCACCACTGGGACAAACTATGAATATGGACAATGACCAGACAGGGTAACAGACAAACATCGGTTTTAGTTTCTAGCATATTGATATTTTCATCTCTTTTCTCCTTCTACACCTTTTTTTAGAACAATCCTTTGATTCAAACTCTGTAATTTGTCTTTCATTTTAAATGCTGCAGTTCTTCATTCCTCTGAATCATCCCTGAAGGAATATAATGAAAGAGAAAATCTAGGTTCTTTATTCCCACCGGAGCAGACGGACTGGACTTGAGTGATTCGCAAATTAATGAGACAGCCTCCCGAGTTGCTGTGTCAGCACATGACTGTGCAAACCAATGGCAACCAATAGCCTGAATAGACAAAACTACTGGGTTATTGACAGAGGGAAACTTAAATCAATGGAGAGCGGGCACCGTTAATCAGTGGCTACTACGCTCCTCAGATTAATTCAGATAATACTCTGGTGCTGGCCCGACGCTGAGGCTGCTGTTTGCTCATAAAACCTTTCTGCTGCGCAAACATCCCCCAAAATGCACTTTGACAGAAAACAAGATCCTCAAATATGTATTAGTTGTCGAGATATCAAGTATATTTATGTGATTTGGTTAAAGTTGTACAGAGAAATACGAAATAAGACCCTCATCCACTTAAAACTTTGGAAAGCTCTTTACTTCATCAGTTTTATTTGACGTTGATTTTTAATGCAATCCATGTCCCGTCCAATAACAGTAGTTTTCTTTATTATTGGCCTTGAACATGAAAACAGTAATGGATGTCTATCACAAAATAGACCATGGTGTTGTTTCGTCCAACCAAAAGTCCAAAACCCAAAGATATTGAATTGAATTGAAGCTGAAACAATCATGTTTATATCATTTATGCTTCAAAAACAAAGTAAAATGATTAAAGTAATTGAATTTAAGACTTTAATAAAGTTAGGAAACTTTGAGAAGATAGATTAAAACAAGTACAGTTAAAACTGATGCAGCTGAGGCTGAGACCAACCCTAACATTTTACATTTCCCATAAGGTGTTATTATATTTCCAACCTCTGTAAAACTTCCTCCAAAGCCACAGAAGATATTTTACAACCTCACACCAATTATTGTGTTCGCGAAGAGTCGTATAAACTGAGGAATAAAGTTTGCAGATGATTATCAAAAAAGTTGCAGATTAATTTGGAATCGACTCAACAATCGATCGACTAATTGTCGCGGCTCTGGACCTGAGCGAGAGAACGTTGGACGTATCGAGAGAACAGTCGGAGGGAGAAGAACCTCGCTCACGTAACAGCGCACATTGATTTCGCCTATAGACTCACCTCTGAATATATTAGAGCTAAATTAGACGACGCAGACACCAGAGACGCGAGCAAGAGAGAAATATCTGCAGTTCACTATTGTCAGGTCAGCTGTTGCAATTATAGTATCTATTTAGTGCACGCACACCCACACATGCACATCAATCAAGACAATGCACCGGGGGGAATAGCCTCACAAACAGCTTTTATTACGAAAGTGTAAGTAACTGGATACAGGAGGATGCAAAGCTCTTTCAATTACTGTTTTATTAACATGGGGTTTAAAAGACGATATTGAAACAACAGCTGGGGGGACCCGGAGACGGGGGAGGGATTTCTCTGGAATGACATCAGGATCGTTGGCATAGACGGCGAATAACACTCGGGCCAACTGTGAACGCAGAGACAACACACCAAGGCTGCACAGGCCTTCACGTACAGAGACGGGATTAAAGCTTTAGAATCACAGCAGTTGATGGAAAAAAGTTATTATTCATAAGACGTACACAGAGAAATAAAAGTTTTATATGATAAAACGAGTGTCTACAGGAAGTTAGCAGCTCTGTGAGGCTGCACCATGGACTGTAAATAAAGATGAACCATACATCTCCACTTCTTCCCTTTATGGAAAAATGAAGCCAAAATTTCCTGGATACAGGTGCCGCCATCTTGTGCTTTTAGCTTTTAGCTTTTAGCTTTTAGCTTTTAGCGATCGAGGGATGCAGCCGCAGTGTCAAGCTCCCGCTGATAAAATCGTCTCAGCAGGCTCAGCTGTCAATGATCCATGTCCCATCCACTAACATGGAGGAGAGGTTTAGGACCCATACTGCAGCAAGCCACCAGGGGGCCATCAAGGTGATTTGGCTTCACTTTAGAGAGCCGTAATGTCGTCCATCTTTTATTTACAGTCTATGGTTTGTGTTTTGGCCCAGCAGTGCTTTTAGCTAAATGCTACCATCAGGTTAGCATGTTAGCGTGATAACGTTTGTTAAATAAACACAAAGTACAGCTGAGACTTTAATTAATCAACCGACCAAAAAATGTTTGGCAGCTTTTTGGAAAATGTATTAATCATTTCTGTCAATTTTGAAGCAATAACGAAACAATAGAATTCCAGTTTTGTCAAATGTGACGATTACCAGCTTTTCTCTGTCATATATCATTGTAAACAAAATATTTTGGGGGAGTTTGGACTTTTGGTCAAATAAAATAAGACATCAAGTTCAACATAATAATAATCAATTGCATCCAAAAAGTATTGTACAAATTCAAATGGACCAATGGTACAATTCCTCCTCAGAGGAATCATAACCTCTCCACGTCCGGCTCTGAGACCTTTTCCTTTTCTCAGGCAACAAACTTTGCATTATCGAGCAGAGGAGCTGACTGGTCGAAACAACTGTATTTCACTCCAACGGAACCAGGGCTTGTAAAATTGTAACAGTGCCGCCCTGAGAGTAGCGTGAGGATTTTTTGCTGAAGAAGCTCATGTATAATTCAACAGCCTCAAACTGCACTGGGGTTCGCCCTCCTCTCTGCTGCTTTGAGAATTTGTGACACAGGGAGAAAAAAGCAGCAAATCCACAGGGAGCCTGACAGTCGCTGACACACACTGATGGTAAAACATATGCAGTGGAAGTGAGCGACGGATCCGCTCGACCTCTTTAATTTTCATTCTGTGGAGCTTTGAGGCTGGAGGACAGAGTACAGGCTGTCGGGAGGAAGTGTTCCCGGTAAAAATATCTGTTCAAGGGTACAGCTTGTGCACCTTGCAGAGAAAGATGTGTCGGCTGCTAATTTGGGCGAAGAGTGACTGAGGGAAAAAGAAGCGAGGCAGAGGTGACTTTTACGCCGGCTACAAATCCCAGGCAGTGACACAGCAGTTTTCAAGCACAACATCATAGAGCAGTGACAGTGAGAAAAAAGGCGTTTCTTACTACAGACAAACCGGACAATGACGTACAACTGGTTAAAAATGGTAACACATACACTATGTCCATAGTTACTCACCTCCTGTTTTCTTTACAATAGACCATAGACTGTATGTAAAGATGGACGACTTGTTTCCACCTCCTCTCACCATCCAGAAATGAAGCCAAAATACCTCAGATATGAACGACGCCATCGTGCAGATTCAGGGTCAGCTGTCAATCATGATGTTTCACCCCATAGCATCCAATAACCAATTAAAACCAAACATAAGTGTGATAAGAACTAATTAAAATGATAGAAACCATCTTAGAGGAAAATGTATCCAACACATTAACATGTGGAAGGCGGGGTTTATGACCCCTACTGCGGCCAGCCAACAGGGGGCGATCAAGATGCTTTGGCTTTTCTCATGTCGTCCATCTTTACACACAAACCTGGTTGGGTCTTCTAAAATCCACATATCAGGTATTCTTGAATCCTTATTTTTTTAGCATAGTGCAACTTTGTGTGGATTTCTTGTTCTTGTTAAATGTTGCGATCAAATCTTCTTGACAGAGTGAAAAAGTCAGAAAACTGTGAAACCTTTGTTCGCGGATCAAAGGCTCCGGATCAGCTACTAATTGAGCTTGTGGTGAAACCGTTCTACCAACGTTCGGTCTCAGACTGACCTTCAGCACAAAGGAAACCAGTCTAACATCCTGTTCCGGCGGCTTTTTCAACAAATAAAATGCAAATAACGAGAACAAAGTCCCGTCTGATGTGATCCACGTGTTGACAGGCCAACACAAATTCATTTGACTAAATTATTGCTTTAAGGAGCTTCAAAGAAGAGCCATACTTTTCATTATTCAAATCACACAATGATAGCAGAACCAAACATTGTTGTAAATTGTTTGGCCTTTGATAAAAACCCACAAATGACTCTGAAGGATGTGTTTCGCCTCCCGTCACGACCATTGACCTCCTGTTAAGCTCAGTAATCACATTCTCACCCCTGGAGAACTGAAAGATGCTTAAACGTCTCTTCAACGAGACGCGATCCAACAGTGTGGTGGGCGTCTCATGTCAGCCTGTGTTACACCGAAGAGCCCGAGCTCAGCACGGCTGTCAATTCACAAAACCCTTAGCATGAGGTCCTGAAAACTGGCTGACCCGCAGTGCTGCCTATGCCTATGTATCCTAGAGGAGTTAATTGCATTTATCGGTTTATCTCTCGTCCCGACATTAAGGACTTTACGGCCCATTTTGCTGGAATAGGACGTTTCCTCCTGTATGCTCCAGACGCCCCCCCTCACATGAATGTTCCTAAAATGTTCCTGCTGCTGGGAACACGTCTGACCAGGAGAATCTCCTGCTGTGTTCCTCATATGTGGAAGGCAACATTCATAGAAAGGGTTAATGTCTAAAAAAAGCTCCAAAAGATCTGAAGTAGAGTAAAAACTGATTAGATACTCGGGTTTTTCCAGAAAGTTTCCATTTAGAACATTTTCTGCGATGTGAATTTTCCAGATACGTGAAATGAACTGAGGTTTGGTCAGAGCTCGTTGCTCCTTCAGGGCCAGAACTGGCAGACTCGCTTGAGGCCACGAGGAAAGCTCTGTTTACGTGGCGGCCATGCTGAAAAGTCAGACGGTTTGGTTTATGGCTGGAGGAAGAGATAGAGATCAGAGGAGGTGTCAGCTGCTGAGTCTGCAGCCGACTCGCCTGGCTCCTCTTCCCTCTCTCCCAGGAACCCAACACCGAGCCAGGCCACCAGGACCAGGCAGGAGAATGCCAGGAATTCTCCCAACACATTTGCTCACTGCTTTGCACGTTCTCACTCCTGTGGGATGTGAAGAGTGCCGCCGGGGCCCCGAGGATGCGACCACCTTGCTCCGCGGCGAGCGAGGGGCGGCGAGCAGCGTCGGCTCACTGCAATTTGGCTGATGGGTCGGGGGAGAGCGTCAGGAATGGCTCGCTGCTGAGAGAGTGAGTCATCCTGGACCGAGCTGCTGTCACTCTGCCAGTACAACAAAGATCAGATCATTTATTTTTGTCACGGCCCCTGCTGGATGAAATCTAAACCCACAAGGAGTCGATCAAAGGTTCTGGCTCCCGGCCCGTCATGAAGAGCAACTAATAACAAATGATATTCAAGACTGATCCGCAGGAATCACTGTCGAGTTGTGATTTACCCAGACACTGTTTCTTTTTTAAACAAACTCTGAGACTCAACGCAGAGACACAGAGACTCAGAAGACTTTCAGTTGACATAACTGTAGTAAGATTAGTTTCATCACAGCAAACAAGTCCGTTGGGTGCTCGGCCTGAAATGAAACAGTCCTCATAGGTCAGAGGGCAAACAGGAAGCGGTCTGCACCAGCATGTGACATTCAGAACTGGTACAAACTGTCAAACGAGAATAAAAACGTGGCAGAAAGCGACTGAAGTGAGGAGGTTCGATCCCCAGATCCTTCAGACTGCTTGTCAAACTGTCCCTGGGTTAGATACTGAGCTGTTGGCGTGTGAGTGAGTGTGTGTGTGTGTGTGGTGCGTAGAAGCCTTGTATGATTGTGTGTGTGAATGGGGGAATGTGAAATGCTTATAAATATCGTCTGTTTATCAATGAGAGGAGACCCTCAGTTGTAGTTGCAGCGACCCCTACTGGATCTCTGCTATCAATTTATTCTTTTAGTCGACTTTACAGGTTTTATTTGACAAAGTACAAACGCATTGAATTTGATTATACAAATTGTATGACGTGTGTTAGTGGATATATGCTATGCCACAGACTGGATATAAGAGGGCCCAAAAATAAAGCCAAATCATCTCAATCGCCCCCTGGTGGCTGGCTGCAGTAGAGGTCATTAAACCCTTGCCTCCTCCATGTTAGCAGACGGGACACGTACCGAACTAAAAAGTATTGAGGGGGAAATTAAAGATCTTTTAGGTAGTTCTTATGACACAAGTGTTTATTTTTCCGGTGGGTTTGGTTTTAATTGTTTATTTGATGCCGTAGAAACTGGGTGAAATGATATGATTGCTAAATATTTGTTGGAAACAGAAGAACAAAACGTCCTGCACAAGTGTCCAAAGTGTCGTCACAGAGCTGGAGGATGGTGGACAGACTTCAAATTCATGGATTAGGTGATTGGGTTAAAATGATGATTTGTTAAAAGCCTCTCTGATCAGGCCTCCGATGCCCTAATGGATAAAAAGCTGTGTCTAGTGGTTCATCGCTGTTATCAGGAGATCGATTTCTCTGTAACGTGACAGAAAAAGCTCAGTTTGAACATGAAATCTAATTCTCAGTGTGGAAAAGGCTCCAGCTGCAGCTCGGTGGAGTCCCCATCCTTCCTCCTCTTACATGTTGACATCGCCCTCTGGTGTCAAACAGCTGTTAGGACATCCAGGGACATCCAGGGATAACTCACTGCATTGCAGCATCGGGCCACAGGCACTGGGATCAATACCACTTTACTTTCAATTAAACTTGTGAGAAGTACGATGTATGAGAACAAGATACTTATTCAAATATATTTCTGCATTGCGTGTTTTCAAAAGCACATTAGTTTCATGTATAACGATGTGTGCGTGTGCTCGGCTAAACGTAGTAAAGACAACAGTGACATCCTCTGCAATGCAGGTAGTGTGTGTGTCTGAGTGGAATATCAAAATACAACACAATCACCTCAGGAGATTATCTAATGACTGATGGAACCATGAGCCGGAGAGAAACAGGGAATTTCCACCATTGTGTCTGTGCACTGACACTTTACTTCTCAGTCCTTTTACTGTGAAAAGTTGAGTATTTTTACTAAATGAGAAAGATTTCATGTCCATTGATCAGCTCTCCTCTTTGTGAAGGAATCAGAGTCCCTACACCGAGTATGCAGACACTTATCGCTCATTATAGAGGCCTGGTGTGTGTGTGTGTGTGTGTGTGTGTGTGTACTTAATGGAAACATGCACCACAGAGAATCTGATCCAGCTGATCCATCAACAAAAGGGGCAGCGGCGAGCGCAGTGCATCCCAGGCATGACGGGACACAAGTCGCCGGGGTCTCATGTGCTCGCGTCCTTTTGCCTGTGACCTCCCCGTCCAAAGGTCGCCCTAATGAGATGGCTCCCCGGGTGCCCTTCAAGTGCCACGCCGGAGTGCAGGAAACAATGCTGCCTCACACGAGCTATTTTGAATGGTGTCACGGTGTAAAAGTGGCAGAGCTGAATTATTGTCGGCCCTTTGATGCTGTTTATATCCCTGCCGTCTTGTCAACACATATAATCATGCTGCAGTGTCCCCATCCAGGGCCTGATATTGCCAATAACTCTGCCCAAAAAACCCACTAACGTCTCGTCACAGTGATTCAGCACAAAAGTGTTTTGTCAGTTTCTTTTTCCCCACCGCTGGAGTCGAGACACAAATGTGGAGCCAAGATAAATCCGAGGGGGTCAACGGATGATTTAAAGAGCACCCCCATGATTTAGTGCTGTACTCTTATGATAATGTCAGATTTACAATGTTGAGTTTTTTTAAAAAGCATCGAAATTGCTGCAGCAGAACCAGAGATATCCTTTTTTATTTTTATTTTTAATCCTTACATTCTTCTCCTTTGTTAAAACCTACAAACAAATGACACACAAAACCACAAAGGAAACTCAAGTTCGTACTAATGCTGCTTTCATGTTGCAACAGAATTATCGTAATGATCGGTTTCCGAAGAAGAGTTCGTGTCAACATCCAAGTTCTAATTACAAGGAGAAAATAGGGGAAATTGAAAGCTCCAATATTTCCGACTTGGCTCTTAATAACATGGAAGTGCCTGAAAACAATTGTTAAGTTCTCAAGTGCACAGTATTTTAATTCTCACACCCCCAACTCTGTATTCATACAACCATCATACAGCGTCAGAGCAGCTGAAGTGGGACGAGGGGCCACGTTGTGATTCATTTTAAGGGTTCACAAGCCAGTTAGGCTGAGAGAGGCCTGGATGTTTCACACACCAGCACAATCTTTGCCTTTTTAAAACGTCAAAAATCAAAGCTACAGTCATATTCATGAGTGAAACCAATTTTTTCTATCATGCTGTGTCTTCCATAAAAGCCCACACTTCCATAAAACCTCTCTTAAGATTCTTCCTCTCCTTGCAATTTGCTCTGTGGCTGCCGCGTGTGTGCTCCCAAAAAGAAAACTAAAAAACTGTCTGTGTCAACCATGCACTTAAGAAGACGAGGTCTCAGAAAACAAACTCCGGAAGCCACTGATTGACAGATCTGTCTGCCCACTCTGGTTCCCTGGCTAAAGCCGCGGCTGCTGCGGCCGTGCTGTGGCTGCCACCGGTTACTGCCTGGAGGCTTCTGACGCGAGGCCATTTCTAGGTTACAACAACAACAGCACACTGACACAACTCTCACGCCGGATATCCGAATCACTTAAAAAATCATCAGGCCATTTTTAGTTTGAGACTTGTAAATAACTGCTGCCCACGACCAGTGATGTTTTCTGTCATTGACTGAGAATTTAATGTGTGTGAGGAGCTAAAAATACTTTTTGCAGCTTTAAAAACACAAAAACTGAACAAATAACCTCCATTAGAGAAGTTCGACTTCATCAACAGCTGTCCTGCGTCTTATTTGCACAAACCACGACCTGAGCATTTGCCTTGAAACGTCTCAACAGTGAAGACACAGGTCTATTTTCTCCTGGGCCTGCGTGGAGAGTAAATAACAACACTCGCAGCCTCCACCTGCGGAACAACCATACAAGGAGAGCGACGCCGGGCCGAGCGAGCCCCACACAAACTACCACTCTGAGATGCTGCACGGAACATAATGATGGCATTCACATCAGTGGTTGAGGGGGAAAGCTGCCTCCTGACCACTTCCAATAACACGCTCACATAAGAGCTCTGATGACCTCACAGCCGGTGACGCGGCCCCGGGTGAAAGTCACAGCTACTGGGGTTGTTTGAATATCTCAAACTGATAATTGGATCAAACGAGGCTGATTAATTTATCAAAAATATAACCTGGCTCATGAGGTTCTGGAACTTTTCACATGTTGATAGATTCTAAATGTTGATTAAAACCATATCTGTGCAATTAATAACTTCATATTTCATACATGTACTGCTTGATGTATACCAAATACTTGTAATGTGTATATTTACCCCGAGTAATGCAGGCGTCTTCCTATGCAATGCTGTATACTTTACTATATTATACTACCACACCAAAACTTAACATTTTAATTTGTCTATGGTATCACACAGCAGTTGTTTTAAATTGTATTTTATAACCTTTTTATTGATTATTTTAATAACAGGGATTCATAAGTGAACTTTTCAGTCAGTTATGTTACCTGTGCACATGATAATAAGATCTCTAATGTGTCATGTTCAGTTACATTAAACTATATTATATATTCCCTCTGAGAGAAAAGTCTCAGTTTGTTTGCTTTTTTTTTTATTGTAAAGTGTCATTGATTTATTATTTATGATTTCTTAAAGAAATACTTTATCTGAAGAGCTTAGGAGAGACGACCTAGTACTTTTTTTTGCTAATGTGAATCTTATGAATCTAAAATATATTATACTGAAGCACTTTGCATACATGATATAATTAATCCAAACCAATTCCAGTAGAGTAAGAAACAATTAAGATCAAATCATTAAGGTGAGTTTCAAACATGACATCACAGTCCAACAGTATCTCAATGTTTTTTTACTATATGATAATTTCAGTTTTACTTATTTAATGTTTGAAGCGTCTGTGAACTACATGAGTCTCGTTCACCACTGAGCACAGATGCACATGTTCTAAATGCATGAGTTCAGGATTTAGTTTTTATTTAACATCATGCGCTTAAATATTTTTAACTCGGGACAATTTCCAGTGCAGAACTTTTGCCAGAGTCATAACCTCGGCGGGTGTTTCTACTTTTAGTTTGCTGAAGCGTAGATGCACAATAGTCACGTGACTTTGTTTGGGAGCATATAGCATAGGAGTGGTAGGCAGTGCAAGTTTCACCCCAGCAACATAAATCTAAATCACTTCCTGTTGTTAAAAATACACGTCTGCACAGAAGGTGCCAGATAAACAAGACTGTTTACGTCATGATTTTGTTAAATGTGAATGTAAAATGTAGGTTTATGATGAACATGGTGGCTTTTAAAGACATCACCTGTTGTTGTTATCGATATCGTCCAGAGCACAATGTAAACATCTATATGTGTGAAAGCGTGATGTTGTGTTTGCATGACAGGATCTGATATTTTGGTCATGGCTGTGGGCAGCACTGGAGGAGTTGAGGAATGTGTGACCACAGGGCCCTTTGGCCCCACGCTGCATGTCTTCCTCCCCGGACCATCACATCCCTGAACGTCTCCTCCAGGTCCACTGCCTGACAAACCACTGCCGACAGCCTCCCACTCACCAACTTGGGAAATGACAACCCTTGGGACGAATGTTGCTCTCTTGGAAGTGCAGTAAAAACGGAGCGATTTCCTTTTCACTGCACTTCAGAGGGAGCTGTGATTGCTTCCGCCCTGAGCGTGGGCGTGTGGGTGGCTGAGGACATGTCAGGTTCATGTCAATCAGCAGGTCAGTGTCTGGCCCTCCTGTCACGTGAGGCCCTCAAGCTTCAGACTCTCACTGCCATCTGCTGGCTGCGTGGCTGAAGTGCTTTGGAAAAGGACATTTTTTATTATTATTTCCTTTTGAAAACATGCAAACCTCCAAACATATTAAGTGATGTTTATTATTTTCTTTCTGGACCCCACACACACACACACACCTACGTGTTAGCTCACGCAAATCTAAGTTTGGACTGTCTGGTGATGTGCTGGCATTTACACTGAGAGCACAGACACACAAGCTATCCTCAACATTCATTTACCAAAAATAACAACTGTGATAATAGAGTGAGAATATTATATATCATAATACATAGTTTGATACATTAAATCAAAGTACGCAAAGCAGAGCCTGATTGCAATTGAGACTGATAGTTCACAGTTTAGAGTAAGATAAACATTTTGATTGTGAATTTGATTGACTATCTATCTATCTATCTATCTATCTATCTATCTATATCTATCTATCTATCTATGTGCCTGTGTTACGCCTGGTCGCTGGGGGCGCTGTGGCTTTTATCGCCGCCTCTTCTTGTTGACGGAACTACGTGGGTCTCGTCTCCCTGTCCAATCACAGGGGTCGTTGTTGGCAGGTGGTTTGTGGAGAAGGTGACTTTTCGCCATTAGCTCGGATAGAAACACAGAAACACAGAAGCGCTGGTTTAAATCCAACATGTCTTCTTTACAAAGGACGCTGGGCGTTCTGCGGCTGGGCTCCCGGCTGCTGCGCCCCCGGCTGCTGCGCCGCGGGCCTCAAAGAGTAAACATCCGAAAGTAAGTAGCCTCCAGCCCGCTAGCACCGAGCTGTGTGCTAGCTGTAGCAACAACATGCTAACACAGCGTTAAGTTACCAAAACAACGCGCTGGTGAAAAAGCAGAACTCAGAACAAGATGTCTGTGAATATAAGGTTTATATTTAAAATGTGTTTTAACTCTACAGGGGCAGCGGGGGTCCTCACATCGAGCCGCAGTACAGACAATATCCACAACTGACCAAGAGCCAGCAGTTCCAGTCAGAGCTGCTCAGTGGAGCCATGTGGTTCTGGATCCTGTGGCACTGCTGGCACGACCCGGACGCGGTTCTGGTGAGTAAACACTTCACTGTGCAGAACAGGGAGGGTCACCGTGCGGAACATGGAGGGTCACTGTCCAGAACAGGGAGGGTCACTGTGCAGAACAGGGAGGGTCACTGTCTAGAACATGGAGGGTCACTGTCTAGAACAGGGAGGGTCACTGTCCAGAACATGGAGGGTCAGTGTGCAGAACAGGGAGGGTCACTGTGCAGAACAGGGAGGGTCACTGTCTAGAACATGGAGGGTCACTGTCCAGAACATGGAGGGTCAGTGTGCAGAACAGGGAGGGTCAGTGTCTAGAACATGGAGGGTCACTGTCTAGAACATGGAGGGTCAGTGTCTAGAACATGGAGGGTCAGTGTCTAGAACATGGAGGGTCAGTGTCTAGAACATGGAGGGTCACTGTGCAGAACAGGGAGGGTCACTGTCTAGAACAGACATGGGCAAAGTACGGCCCCCGGGCCGTATACGGCCCGTTGGGCTTTTTAATCCGGCCCACCAAACTTGTCCAAATATTATTATTATTAAATTAAATAAATACGATCGCGATCTACCAGTAAATTCTTGTACAGGGCGGGGGGGGCGTGGCGGCGTGGCGGCGGTGGATACCAACATTATTCGGCCGGTGGATCTTGTTGAGCTGGTCATTTCAAGAGTAGCTCACAAGCCTAAGTGTGGGCACCCCTGCTCTACATGGTCGCGCGTTTAGATTTCTCCTCTGCTCTCTGTATCGCGCACGGCGGAGTTCCATCCCGATGCGCGCGCACACACACACTGACACGTGCGCGCGCACACACACGCTGACACGCGCGCACGCACACACACGCTGACAAGTGCGGGCGCGCACACACACTGACACGTGCGCGCGCGCACACAGGTGAGCCACCGCCCCGCCCCCCCAAAGATGTAAACCTAGGGGAAACACTGAATTGCCTTGCAAATAAATGCTTTGCTACCTGTTAAAGGCCAAATCCTTTCAAGTAATGATTTTGACATGTCATTTATGTTAGTTCACACAAACACTCCATCCATCTGTTCCTGGCCCGGCCCCTCTGTCAAATTTTAGAACCCATTGTGGCCCGCGAGTCAAAAAGTTTGCCCGCCCCTGGTCTAGAACATGGAGGGTCACTGTGCAGAACAGGGAGGGTCACTGTCTAGAACATGGAGGGTCACTGTCCAGAACATGGAGGGTCAGTGTGCAGAACAGGGAGGGTCACTGTCTAGAACATGGAGGGTCAGTGTGCAGAACATGGAGGGTCAGTGTCCGGAACCCTCTGGGCCAGCTCCAACATGTTGCCTCCATAGGAGATGGTGTCATGAGAGTGATACAAGGCACAGGATTGGCTGGTTTGTTTGCTGTATATTATTACAGACCCGACTAATCAGTTGCAAACAATTTTTTTTACAATTGATTAGTTGTTGCAGCCCTGTTTGAAATGCTTGAACTTGTACTAGTTTTACGGAACCTGACAGAAACACAGTAAGTCCGGATGTGAAGCTGAAGGTTGTGTCCTCTCCTGCAGGGTCACTTCCCCTGGCCTCAAGCCTCTGAATGGACGGACGAGGAGCTCGGGATCCCACCAGATGATGAAGAATAAGGTGATTCTCTCACTCTCACTCATCAAGGGCTTATCTACAACTTGGTTATGTAGAAATTGACCCACAATATGTTAATTGACCTGATATCATGAAAATGTTAAATCATTAAGTTGTATCATCTTGAGAAGATTTGCTGCATTTGAACACGTAGCTGCTTCTTTAGTTGGCACATAGTTAAAGGTTCAGTGTGTAGAATGTAGTGACATCTAGTGGTGACGTTGCATGTTGCACCCTCCCCTTCCAAACATGAAGGAGAACCTGTGGTCGTAAAGATGTTTAATTTGTCCAGTTGGGATACTGTAGAAAACACAGCAGCCTCCGTAGAGAGGACATGTTCCTGATGTAAATATAAAGAGCTCATTCGAGGGTAAATGAAACACACTCGGATCATTTTACTTCTGCCAATAGATCTGAATCTTATACACTGGCCCTTTTGAGTTGTATCAGTCATGGCTGTATATAAATGGACTGAACAGAATTGAAATGACCAGCACCACACTCGCAGCCTCCAAAATGACCACACAGTCGATGTAATACATGTTTAACACAAACCGAACCTTCATGAATGGAGCCTTTATTCCAGCACTGTTTTACTTGTCTTGTGTGTCATTGTGTGTTTTTTTGTAGATCCGGAGAGATCCCCGCTGCTGTGCCAGTCTTCAGATTATTCTGAAAGTCGCTGTTGTACATAGATTAATAAAGTTCTTTAAGTTAAACTATGTGGTTTCAATATCTGGATTATGGTAGAAACGTGTGAACATCTAACAAACTGTAAAATAGATTAAAGAGACAAATGTTATTTCATTATTTTTATTTACACGCAATTTTTGAAATGCAGGAGAAAAAAATGCATTAACAGTGTCACAGTTAGCCAGTGTTTGTATATTTTAAATCATAAGCCATTCAAATCTGGAAAAAACCAACGCACAAATGCCGAGAGAGAGAGCTGCGTATAAAAGCAAGAAGAAGACAGATCCTGTGCGATGAAAACTAGAGCTGAGAAGAAACCCTGCCTGCGGGCCAGCTCGTGTTTTTAAAAATGACTTAACATGCAAAGAGTTCAAAAGGTACAGAAACCTTAGAGACATGGATCATACATCTTATTTCCTCTGGTTTCCTGTGATAACGACTTATTTAATAAAGAGATAATTAACTAATAACGAGATCTTTATCTAGAGATATTTAAATAGTTCATTATTAGTTAACTATCATTACCTCGAGATAACAAGTTAGTTATCTCATCATCACTGGAAAACACAGGACTGTATATGTTATGATTCCATGTCCATTTCCGTAGAAAGGTTCAAGTGTAGTGTCAGAAAACAGCGGAGGAAATCGGTTTGTTTTGGGGATTCTGTGAAACCATCAGAGCTGAGTGAACAGTCACTCGCGGGGGAGGGGGGGGGTCACGTGCACGACGAGTTCAACCTGAGCAAAGCTTTCAGAAGTCTCACGCTGTTAAACGAGTTAAAGCTACTTGGAAACAGTTCGGTGTCATTAACGAGCGGAAAGTATTTTAGAGTCAACGTATCAAACACAGAGCGAGGGGACAGAACCAAATTCATGTGAACAGCAGTAATGACTGACGGCTCATCCTCACAACTAGAAAACCACAACCATGAAATCTGTTTTTGTTAAAACAAGCAAAGCTCGGAGCAGAAGGAGAAGCTGAAGGTGTGGAGAACATCCCGTTTCTTCCACGACGTGGCTGGTGGCTAATCGAAAGTTATGTCCATGGCATCAATCCCTGAGAGTGAAGAACTCCGCACCTCAAGCAAAACACACATCACATCAGCACTGGTGTTACTTCAAAATAAAAAAACACCTCACGCATCCTGTTGAAGTTCCTCAAAGTTTCACTTCTGAATACATCAACTACTTTGGATCGACCACAGTGGCTCAGAATACTCCTTTGTTGTGTTGTTTTTTGCTAAACGATAAGTGGCACTAGTTGGAAAAGCTCAGGCGTCGATGTTCTCAACAAAGAACTCGTCTATATTCGCACATCGTCCCCAAAACCAGAAGAGACGAGAATCAACACAGGATCTACTCGACCGGGCAGCGGGGGGGGGGGGGGGGGGGGAAAAGAAAGAGTTGTGATGATAGAAAGGTGATAAAAAAGATTCTGTATGTAAACTGCTACTCGACAGATGATCACATGAACTCTAAAAACATCCACATTTACAAAAAGTATGTTAAAGATAAAAAAAGAAGAAAAGAAAACAATAAAAGTTAAGTAAAAAGAAACCTCGGAATAAGCCGACGTTTCATGGTCGAAATAAAATAAAATCATCTCTTTCAATTAATAAATACATCATTCAGAATTCCATAAAAATAACACGTTTTTTAAAAAAACATCACAGATAAAACAAGAAATAAATTAAGCAGGATAACATGCGAGTCGCTTCTCTGTGACGGCTCGTAATTCCTATTCAAAACTATTTCACTAGGAGGCAGCACTCGGAGCCACTTCCCTTAATAATTACCCAGAAAGACGAGACTCCCTTCTAATGAGCAGGTCTGAGAGAAGGTTTGTGACGCACCCATTTTCTTTTTCTTTTTACAAACAGGGAAGTGCGCAGCCGACATGCTGCCTCTCACTCTCACCTTCCTCCTCTACGTCATTATTGCTGGTGTGATTGAGATAAAAAGTGGAGACGGGGGAGGGTCAGGGGAGGCGGTGGAGGGCAGGAAGGGACGAGCATGAGTGGAGAAAAGTACAAACCAATAAGCACCATTCTGAAAATTCAGTTCTCCTCCTCAAGCACCTCGTTTTCCCCGCAGAGCGAAAACAAAAGAAGAGAAGCTCTGCCGTCGTTTCTCCTGCGGCTCCATCGTCCTGTTCGCCGACAAAGCAAGTGACGGCTTCTCGGGGCGGGGGGAGAGGGGGGGGGGGGGGTTCTAGCAAACGTGACGCGGATGGATCTTGGCATCGGAAGCAGTAGATTTTAGTCCTTAATGCCCCCGGGAGCTTCAGTGCGCCGGGTCTTGTTTTTTTCTTCCCTGCAGCAGAACATGCTCGCTCCTCGTTTCTGTTTGTTCTTAGTGTGCTTGTAGTGACGTCGTGCACTCGCTTGTTTCAGATCCAATACCCTGTCTCCTAAGCATGCACAGTGAGTTCGTTTTTTTTAATTTATTTTTTTAAACGCGGAGTCGTGGTGAACTCCAGGCGCTGAGCCCCCCCCCCCCCCCTCATGTCTTCTACAGCACAAACGTGTCCAGTAACAAATACACAAATGGTTCTTTTTAGTTTTTCCATGGAGAATACAATCCCCAGCTTCCTCTTTCACCTGTGTTGTTTCTGAACTTCTACACAAACACACGACTGTGTCTGCTGAGCTTCAGGATCTTTCCCAGTCTCTGCTTGGCTGTGGCCATTCCTTTTTTGGGCCGCTTGCCTGGAAAAGACAAACCAGAGGAGATCGATTTTATTACAGGAGAAGATGAGCAGAGTTAAGATGTGAACGTGGCTGCATCACGACTGTGTCACAGACCGTTTAACCTTAAAACAGCAGCTTCACTAAAATGAGTTGATGGTTTAAAGACTCAGAACTCAGAGTTTATCTCCAATATTCAGCAGGAAACTTTAAAAATGTGAAGAATTCAGAGTTTGGTTTATTTGTTACAGAAGCAGCTCTTCTGGTTCAGGAAGCCGGGATTATGGGTAATATTCACCATTCAGTGATGTTTAGTAAATGGGACGACAGACTTTGTGTTTTCTCTACATGAAAACCACCGTGGCAGCAGAGGGCGCTGTTGCTCAGTAAAAGATTCACAGTATTGCTTTCAGCTGAAACTTTCCTCTTTCATAAATATGTCATGTTTTCATGTTTCAACATTTTTTGCCAATAAGAAGGAAAAGAAAGTTAAAAACCTTTCGTGGCCTGATTGCTGATTGGTGGGGGGTTGGGGGCGTGTCTCTTGGAAGGGTGCAGCGGAGGAGACATGGAGGGGTCACAGTACTGGAAGTCCGTCTCTGGACTGGTGGTGTGGCTTCGACTGAGGGGGCTGGGGAGCCCCTGATTGTCCCAGGCCTCGCTGCTGCTGTTGCCCTGGCTGTCCATCGGGCTCTTGTCCCCCTGCAGGAGGCGCTGGTGCTGCCCCGGCTCCCTCTGCTCCATCCGTGAGCACTGGCTCGGGCTGGACCACCAGGGCTCCTGGGACGAGGCCCCCTTCTCCGGCTTGGGGGAGCACAGCAGGCCAGCCATGGACAGCATCCCCTGGATGGCCTCTTCTGTGCTGGGTGAGGTAGGACGGTCTCTGCAGGACGAAGACATCACAGCCTCTTATTTAATACATGTTCGAGCTTTGACAGGTGCCCGATGGGAACAGTTTCATGTGTTTCTCACCGTTTGAGTGGTTTGTGTTTGTGCCTGAGTTTGTGGCCTGACGGGTCCAGCTCGATGACGTGCCCTGAGCCTTTCTGCTGCGATGAGCCCGTCTCCTCCTCTTCCTCCTCCTGGGAGCTCTCTGAGTCCTCATCAGAAGAGGACGACGATGACGACGACGACGACGAAGATGACGATGATGCTTTACGCTGCATTGGCAAAGCAAGACGAGGATTTAGACAACAAAATACAAGCAAAACATTTGAACATGTTCGACCGGAAGCTTGTTTAGTTCCCTGTTCAACTCCCAGTGCTGTTAGTCAGCTCAGTATTGACTGTGGTTCTCCGTCCTCTCCCAAAGTGACTCACCTCTGTGGGAGAGTCACTGTCTGACTCCACATCTGAAACACTTGAGTCTCCTGAGACTTCTTCCCTGAGTTCAGTCTTCACCCGCTCCAGACCCGCTGAAAAACACAACGACACACCATCAAGCTCCCGACAGTGACTTCACGTGGTTTCTGCTCAACGATGGTTTTCAGAAGCGCTGACTCACCGAGGAGTGAGGCTCTGTCGACCGTGCTGTGCTCCTCTCGGTCGTCCTGCGTCCACTCCGACTTCACATCCACACAACTCTTCGGTGGACACTGGCCAACAGACGACCGGTCACCCTCCGTCTTCAGCGGGCTGCTGCCTGGTCGCCTCATGTCTCTGCTAAAACAAATCACAGAGTTTGTTTTCCGGCTAAATGTGTTTTATTTCAATCATTCAGAAAACTGAACTTTCTGACATTCATCATTTATGGTTTGTATAAACATTTATTCAATGCAGCCGTTACTTTTTGGGAGCCAAAAAGTTCCCTGGAACTTAATATCGACTCTGGTCACTACAGTGGAAGAGTGGAGTTCCTGAAAAAGTTCCTAATGAATATATAATAATACACGTTATTTTGTTAAGTACACAAAGTGTTTTCCAAATTAAATAAAATATAAAATCTGAAATCCCCTTGTAGGACAAACATTTACTTCCTGTGGTGGAAACTAAGCGTAATATTTTCTTAAACACTAATGTTGATGCACATATTTGTTTAAGGTCGTTGTTGACGTGAGGTCATTTGATTAATATCACACACGGGATCATAAATATTAGAACATTTTTGTTTTAGTCATGTCAAACACTAGTTTCTGTTGTTATTTACATTATCTTATTGAATGTGGTTTTAGTCTGTTGCCTGGATTTTTTCATTTTGTTTAGGCTTTAAGTTTGACAAAAAAATGTTTATGTGTTAATGCGCAGATGAGACTTTCCATTTTTCTGCCTTAATTTCTGCTACAAACAAACTGCACATGATCACTGAGCCTTCATGACTCAGTGGATCCACCGCTGCTGTGTTGACCGCAGAGAACCGAGCTCTCACCTGATGATTCTGCCGTTGACCAGCATCAGCCGGAGGTGGTTGTCCTCTAAAGACTCCGCAGCAGCAGCAATGGCCGATGCCGTCGACACTTTGTTGAGCTTCCCGTGAACCTTGGCACAGAACGCCGGATCCTGAGGAGTTCACACCAGAGTCAGTCAGAGAACAAAACCCCCTTCACGATTTACACTGCGCTGCTTTTCTGTAGCTTCCTGTTGTCCTCACCTCATCGAGCGGTCCCACCTCCAGCCTCCTCAGCACCTCCCTGGTGTGCTGCTCTAAGATGTCCAGGTTGGAGGGCACTTTGGGCGCCTGCCGCTGCTGCTCCCTCAGCCGCCTGGCAGCTCGCCGCGCCCGCCGCGCCTGGCTCAGCTTCTCCAGCGTGGACCGAGTGGCCGGGCAGGCGTTCGATCCAGATGCTAGACCGCACCCGCTTCCCTGAGATTTCACTGGCTTGCTAACACTGACCGGTTCCTCCTGTAGAGGAGATTTCAAAACACATTCATGAAGTCAAGTGTCTCCGAGGTTGGTGCTTTAATGAGGTGCCCGACAATAGGAAACCTTTTAAACGAGTGTAAGTCGTGGTTCATTTGAAGCAATACTTTTAATTTCTTTTAAAACATGACGGATAGAACTGAAGGTCATTCGAGTTTTGTTTGGTTTTATTAATTTGACCCTGAAACTAAAAGACGATCTGGAGAAAACATTTTTTCAAAGAGCTAAAACATCTCGCCATGATAAAGAGCCTGAACACTGACTCCCCGGAAATTGTTGAAATATATCACTTGGGTGAAAATATATTAGATATTAAAATCATGTTACAGCTTCAGCTTTCTGTCACCAATAACAGTTTATAGATGTTTAACACCAGCATCAATGCATCCGTTCACACGGTCTAAATGAAGTTCAAAGGTCAAACTCTACCTCCAAGTAGCGGATTTCCTTGGTCAGCTCTTTAATGAGATGGTTGGGCCTGATATTATCCGGTACCTCACTGGTGGGTTCAGTCTCCTGAAAACAGAGAGAAGTGAACAGAGAGAAGTTTGTCATCCAGAAGATAAAGAACACACGGAGGTGATGTCTCCTGCGGGAATCAGCTGCTGTGTTTTCAGAAATGACCTCTGAGAAAACTGGGGCCGACTCTCACCTCTCTTTTCAACCAGGTCTTCAGTGCACTGATTAAAGCCTTGACTCCCTCCACCAGGTAGGTTGATGGTGGACAGTTGTCCTCACGGAGCTCTGAGAAAAAAATTACATTTGGTTGGAACTCAGATAGAATTTAAAGACAGAAAAACTCATCATAAGAAAATGTTATTTCCATGATGATAAATATTATTTTATTTCCTAACTAAGCTATCACAATATTGGGATTTCAATCATTATTGATTTAAGTTGCCTCTGTTTTTAAATGTGTAACTGAAATATAAAACATTTACATTTTATTTAACAATCTATCTCTCACCTTTGAGCATTTCCAGCAGGTTCTTGGCCACGTACCAACAGATGGCCTCAAAGTACGGGAACTTAAAGAGGTCTGGCGTTTTCAGACGACGCTCCATTTCATAACACCTACGAACGAGCACAAGAGGCGAAAAAGAGTTCAGTGAAAAAGCAACAGACACGAGAGCGTCTGCATTCAAACGTAAATCGAGGTAAATCGTGTCTTCTGAGGTGCTCACCTGAGCTGCATGCCAATATTGAGGTTATGAAGGAAGTTCCCTCCAAACGCCATGCAATCCTGAGACGTGAGAACAGCATGGATCCAGCCTGCAGGGGGCGCCAGAGCACAGAGGTTAACACAGAGTCTACACTGACACAGTAATTAAGAGATATCAGCTAAAAATTACCATAAAACTTCACCAGGCAGAATGTGTTTATTTATCATGTCTGAAGATAAACCCTGATGTGTACGAACAAAAACAAACTTCTTCTCCTCCCTCAGTCGGACTGAGAGATAATGCAATCTATTAAAATAACGAGTCTCCCCTCAGATAAACATGGTTCTTTATCCAGCACAGAGCGAGAGAACCGAGTGTGTGTCGGGGAGGGGTCGGTGTAAGGCTGATAGACGGGCCTGATAATGCACCGGTTGACTGACCTGCTCTCTGACCCCCACTTAATTCCCACCTCTCCGCACCCTCTCCGTCCAAAACGCTTGTTTACAATGCTGCTTCGAACCTGCTGAGAAGCGCTGGTTGGAAGACTGGTTAGGACGTCCAGCAGTTGACGGGCTGATCTGAGCTTTGTCTTTTTCTGAGAGGGGTGGGGGGGAGTGAAGGAACTCGGCTTAAAAAAGTCCATTGAGAGGCTGACGGATGAACAATCGTATGACTACGGACGTGTTCACTTCACTTCTATGAATGCAAGCACGTCATATTCTGCTCAGCCACTTTCAGACACAGCACAGACGTCCCAACAGTTTTCTCACAAAACGCAAATGTCAGAGTCAGTTGCTCCGGACTTTTTGCTCAACCTCGGCTGCCACTCCTTAGTAAAATGTCCAGAAAATGTCTGGTAAGCAAGTGGGCGTGTTGAGGATGTTTCTAACTTTTCTAGCTTTGGACACAAGAGGTGTCCAGAAACAGAAACACGCGATTCCCGCAGCTGAATTTACACATCATGTCCTGTCCTCCTGAACAATCTTCTGCTTGTGTTCTTCATGTGAGACTTAGGGTCTGAACACAGCTGCTCATCAACAACAATAACATAACCTAAGGAAAAGGAAGTGAGATTGTAAAGTCACGTGCAGGAGGAAGCCGTCATCTACAGCAGTCATTGCCTCTTTCATCATATTAAACACGAGCTCTATTTCGCTTCACTTTTCCATCGTAATTATGATCATCGAGAAATGTTTGGGTTGTCGCTCAGAGGGAAAATCCCTCTCTCTGTTATTTTCCCCTGGAAATGATAGAGGTCTGTCAGGAAGCCTGTATTTTCCTGGCAGGAGTCATGGGAAACCATTATTTCAACGTTTGAACGTATGTGAAAAGACAAACAAATGCAGACAACACTGGCGACGCAAATAGCCACTAAGTATTATACAAGATTCTCAAGGTTGCTTTTACATAAGACCTGTCTGGTTCAGTTAAAGCCGACGCTGGTGTATTTGCCTTGTGAAAGGTTGAATTACTTTATCATCCTATATGTGATCTCAGCATGAATTTAAAGGAAATAAATCCATCTGCTTGGAGCAAATTGTTCAGGGGCCGATCCTAGAAGTTAACTTATTACATAATAAAACATGTAAGACACTTCACGCAGGCATAAAAGATGATTACAGACCTGTAGGGATGAGCAGGGTGGTTCCTTGGGTTACGACGCACTTGTAGCACTTCTCCACTTTGTCCCCAAAGAACACTTCACTCTGATTGGGCGAGGAGCTCCATGCCTCATATAGTGCAAGGTTGGCAAGAGTGGGCTTGATCAAGTAGAAGATCTTTTCACCCTGAAGAACAGACGAGGAGGATGACACACACACACACACACACACACAACGATGTTGTGCGTTTGAGCGTGGCAGCTGTGATGATGCCCGCTGTTCTTAACACCCACATCCCATCTGAAACTCATGTCTGCTGCAGTTTCTGGACTAGACAGTGAGATCAGGAGGATTGAAACAGCGGCGCTTCATGATGTGAGAAGCGAGGTGACCTTTCAGCTTGTGCTGGCCAATCAGCTGTGACTGCCCACCCTATATACCACAGTATATACAAACACGCTATAACTCACTGGGCTTGACTAATGTGAGGGCAACTCACCCTGTGATTTAACAACAAGCAAAGCTCACACTCACCCAGAGAACATGGTACCAGACGGAGGTGCCTCCGAAGTCTATGTGGAAATCTGTGTAGCTGTCCTTGACCCCCATGAGGCAGTACTTCTGGACAAAGGGCTTGGGGAAAAAGGAGTCGTCTGGCCAGTAGTTCTCAACCCAGGACATTTGCTGAGCCACGTCGGGAACCTCCACCAACTCAGACATCCTGCAGAAAGAGAAAGGTTTAGAAGGTTGAGTTGAAAGTTATCAATTATTGTCTTCTTTTTAAAAACATCTCCAGGTGAACAGTAGAAAAACAAACAAACTTGTGGATCGTCCAGTGTTTGTCCACAATTTAGAGATTTAAAATCTGTTTCATCTGTCGTTATTTCTGAGGTCTCCCACATTTTTTAAATCGGATCAGATTTGAAACTCCTTTAGTATGTAGCAGGTGTATAACTGGATCATATTGCTGAATTTATTATAATTGTCATAACTGACTTGTTCTGTTGTTGTTTATCAGGAAACTGTGTTTAGTGAAGATACTGGGCCGAGGGAATAAAACACAGGATAACTTACTTAGTGTCAGAGAACTCCAGACTGATGAGGTTGAGCACCTTGAGTCGCTGGGACTTGGTGAAATACTTGATGAACTCGCTGAGCTTCATCTTGCTGTCCGCCTGCCGAGCCACATCTATCACATCGATGACTTTGTCGGTGCCTAGACGGGAGATATCAGAGGGAGAGGTTCTGGAGTCAGTGACGGTGGGTTAGGGTTAGTGGATGAAACATATCGGTGGGTGTGGGGTTCACTGGGTTCAGCGGCCTCCTGGCATCTCCATGTGCTTTCACAGATCAAGCCCTGAGGTAAACTGGCACCAATATGGGGGAGGTGGGGAGGGGGGGGGGGGGTCATACTGAGAGACCACATAGACAATCTGTCAATCTGTCCAGGCCACCGGTCCCTGAGGAGGTGCGGTGGGTGGAGGTGAGAGGTCTGCTGCGTTTAATGCATATTTGGAAATATATGCAGAGATGAAACAGCGTGCACGTGGTGTGTTTACACGTTTGAGACAAGAAACAGATGCTAGAGAGGAAAAGAAAAAAGACGGCCGAGAGAACACAGCGAACAGTTGAGACGCTGCAAATCACACTCGGGTGACACATGGGGCCGGAAGTCGGAGCTGGGTGCAGTGTGCAGAGCAAGACAGCTGGTTGTTGTATTTTACCCAACACCCCCTCCCACACACCTTTTTTTTTATTACCCCTCTGCATGTTCTCTCTCTCTTTCTCTCTCCCACACACACACACTCACATGCACTTGCACTCACAGAGACCCCTGAAGCCCAGCTGGCCAGCGTCTGATGACAGAGAACAGCTGGACTCGAGGCCGTCAGTCACAGAGGAAGAGAGAAAAACCAGCAGCTTCACAAACACGACAGCAAGAAGAAAACTTTTAATAAACGCAAGAGAATCCACAGCTCGAGAGGCTCGGAGCTGTCGGATGTGGACAATCACTGTGATATATTACACCACCCAGTCGTGTTAAAAAGGTCATTAATTAAGGTAATTGCTGCAAATACGTCTTTGTCAATATGAATGAACTAGACTCTTCGCTCAACGCATTAATTACTGCTCAGTTAAGAAATTGTTTCCCTTGTTAATCACCCGTTAATATAGCAATGTGGTCCAAAAGGAATTATGACAGAAACACGTTCAAATCTCTATAAATCCAAGACCTAATAACAATATCAACATGCTACTGATTGACGAAACTAAAACAAACCCAAGAATGTAAATGTGGAGTAGTGTCTGTATCGGGCTGTGTATTACGCAGCTTCCATCGGTGTTCATTAGTTCCAGCACTGGATCAAACCGTTGACCACACACTGCGCCGACTACACAACAGCATTAGACCCCAGTGAGTCACAGAGGACACCAGCGTTCACTCCTCCAGTCCCATTGTCTTCCAACTGTAAGAAACGTAACCAGACACTCGGTCCCTGGTCACAACACCTGTGCCTGGGCTTAATGCTCAATAGGGCATGGGAGAGGGAGATAAACTGAGAGAGGGAGTCTGTAATCTGAACTTAATGATAAAAACACCGGTGGGCTTGGTAATGGGCTTGTAACAGGAGCTGGGAAGTGGCAAGCTGTTTCGGTGAGGAAGCGCGGTGGTCACGGAGAGGGCAGTGAAAGCCTAGCCGTCACTCATTTAGAACTCATTCAGCCACCGTCTGATGCCTGATAAGTGGCTTGAAACCCCATGAACCTGGAAACCTGTTCGTATTGACACACAGATGGCGCCTGCTCAGCGATGGCCACTTAGCTTTTATTGGCTTTCCAGCAGGCCGATGCTGCCGTGTCTTCCAATCACAGAGCCCACATCCTTCCCAGAGGATGAACATGAAAGTGGTTTATGAAATTTCCTTACCCACATACTGCTCCACGTCTTTGACAGAGAAAGCAGGGGCCGGTAGTTTGAGTCCCAGACCCCCATCTCGGTGACCTCGATGGGGTAGTTGAAGCCGTGTCTCTCCAGGTACCTGGGTGTCACCAGCTCGCCCTTCATCCGCATCAGAATCTCATCACCACTGGAAAGAGAGCATGACATGTTTTCATTAGCAGAGAGTCAGAGTCATGATCCCATTGGACCTGTTCAGACCTGGTTTTAACATCTGTCCTCAGAGATCTGATCACAAGTGGACAGACAGACAACTAAGTTTGTTGAGACAACTATTTTTATGTCATTATTCAAAACGTTATAGACATCAGGTGGATTTGTTGTTGTTTTTTGTTTTATGTGGACGATCTGAAGCACAGCTGCATATCTGTGCACGTGTCCAAATTCATATCTACCTGGCAAAGGCTCTATTCTGCAGGTCCTTGACGAACACTGGGGTGCCAGCTTGAACCGGCTTCGATCCGTTGTCGGCCTCTGTGTAATCGTGCCTGTGCCAGTTGTTTCGCCTTTTCACTGCAATAAAACAAGAGACAGAAGAGTTCCACGGGGTTGTTTGGGTTCACATGTCACCGCCCCCTTCAAGCAACAAAGTGATGCATTATGCACGTCATCGCCACTTTTTTTGGGAGGATGTTTATTCACTTGAACCCCTGTGCAGAGAGATGGAGATGGAGGGGCCTGTCCTATCAAAGTGCAGGGCTTACAGCGCCATTCAATTAGCCTGCTAATGTCTGCCCTCTGGCGCTCAGAGGTTAACCCATTCCCCTCCCCCTCTAGAAAAACTCAGACTTGACTATCACTACAGAGAAAAACCTTTCCCCCTGGGACCAGCCCCAACATACAGGGAGACGGGGGTGGGAGGTGAAATACTGAATGACAAGAAGGTTAGACATGTAAATGTAAGGCAGAGAATCAGAGGACAGTGTTTGATGAATGAGATGCATGTCGGGACTGGGGGAAGGAGGGAGGGACTCACTAACCCCACAAACAAAAAGCAGAGAAGTGCCACTAATGAGAGAAAGCATTACTCACTCAGGGAGGGTCCGTGTACGACATCACAGTTGGGACAGTGGTAAACATCGATATCCACGGCATGATGCTCTTCTACCTGCACGCAGCTGGAGACGGAGAACAGACACAGAGTTACAGCAGGTTCACACTTTCTCTTATGGCAGATACAGACTTTGAGTTTTCAGCGATTTTAGAAGTTTATTAAAACCCACACTGGGACATGGGTCTAATAAACCAGGGTACGACATCAGGGTTGAGGTTGTAATGACAACAGCTACAAAGAATGTTTCTGATAGTGTGAGAACTTAAAATCTCTCTCACATTGCAACATAGGAACTATTACCAAAGATAATTCTTTCCACGTTGATCATCAGTCACGTCTAGATCAGCCAAAGATTGGCTATATACCTGCTATTGCATGTTCAAGCACGATTCAGAAGTTATCCTGCGTGTCAAGTTCATGAGTCACTTTCGTTTAGAAAACTTAACGCACAAAATGTAAAATGAGAAGACGTCTGAGAGAACTTAGGGAATTGGATGATCAAAAAGTAATGATCAATAACTAAACTCTAAAAGAAAAGATGATTTGCAGTGTTGACAAAACTCGAGGGGCTCCTTTGTCAGGCTGACACAGATGAATCAAACCAAAGCTTATGTCAAACTCTCAAAGCTCATGCATCAGAGGCGATGTTTGGGGTTTCAGGTTTGAAGTAAACAATCGCAGTGAAACAGCAAAGTACACTTTTGGTTTGGAATATGAACTTTGCTTCAAGTGGTTTTTCTACAAATGTTTTAGAACTGTTAACAAGCCACAGCAGCTCACAGTTACATCAAAGTCAAACCAAATATCAACACGAATTCAATTGATTCAACATAAAAGCAGCTTAAGATAATTTGTGTGAATCTGGTTCCACTTGTTAATGAACTTCTCCAAATATATAACAGGGAAAAAGTTGTTATTTATACGACTTAAATAGCACGACTGCAGGGCTAGAAGTGCTGGTAATCATCCTGGAAACTTGATTTCCTGTTTTGTTCCTTTGTCTTGAATGCCGCGCGAGGTCCAAACTTTAACTGAACACCAACTGCTTGCACGGACACTGAGGATTGTTGCAGTCTTGCATTTTTCCCTGTGACAGTGTCACTCACACTGCTACCCCCGACCGTCCTGCAACGGCCAAACCACAGGCACCAGCACACACGCATTCCTCTGTAGCATACCAGAGCCCCGATCCAGAGCAACCTGGACAGACACCAAGGGATGTTTAGAGTTAGAAAAACTGCAGCATGCAACTGAGGCTCGTGCAGCTCGGATCATTTCAGTGGTTAAATGATGGAAAATGAGGTGGAGGGTAAACGGAGAGGATCCTCATAACACACAAATATTATGTTTGTAATTTAAAGGGATTTTTGTTTAAGTACAACCGTCGTATTTAGGATTATATAACATGTGTCCCCAGTTGACCTGGAAACAGCACATCGACAGCAGACTAACATCTTTCCAATTAGACAACACCGGCGTCTAACATGACAAAGTTATTAATTATTCTGCTTCCTCTGCTTGTTTTTTAATCTGTCCAATTAAGAAACAAACCACTAAGCACCTTTAACACCGCGATGACCCCGAGGGAGAAACTGCAACATGCAAACCATTGTGAAATAACAAACATGGTGACTTTGTGAGTGGCAGCAACAGTAGCATAGTGCCCAGCTATAAAAGATAGTTTTTTTTGCTGATAAAAACCTTCACTTTTAAAAACGTGAAAGTCGCCTGCGAGTGGGCTGTCGAGAGTCGAGAGTCGACCGCAGCGTGCTATCACCTTTGATCTACAAGGAATTGCAGGAAACTGTAAAGGAAATAAAGCCGAGGGCCATTAACTCATCAGGAAGTGGTGAGCTCGTGTGAATGCTGGAGTCCATCACCCTGGTGCACTAACAGGATATAAACAGTAGCTGCCTCGCCACGGTTTACCACACGCACACAACCTGGTGTTATTGCTCGCTGCACAGCACAAACACATTTAGTGAGAAAGAGCATCACTCCTCAAGCAAACAAGCCGATATCTTTCACACATAACATGCATGTAGTTGCTGTAACCACCCCGAGTGACCTTCTAAACAAATACATTAGGAGGTTTTGCATCAGTTGAGCTATCACCGGTTTCCTTTACACTCATTTACCCTGCAACGTCCACAGTGAAAAAGGCAGTGAAAAGTGCAGCACCCCTGCTCCTGCACGTGAGCGAGAAGATGACCAACAATAACACTGCACAGGGTTTGGCTGTAGTGTCGGGCCGAGCTCATGTATCAGGAATCCTGGTTCAAACATGTGGCTGTCGGCTGGAGGGAAAGCATGAGTCACAGCTCTCCGCCGCCGGATGGTCAAGACCAGCGAGAGCGTGTGCGTGTTCAGCTGAGGTGACCTGGTTGTCCTCGTCTCACTTATTTTTCTTTTATGCAGCGCCGCAGTGGGAAATCAGGGCACTGTGCCACATGCGCTGGCCTGACTCAGCTGCACGTCACCTGTAATGATCACTGCTTACCAGGGCCTGTGAAACTGTGTGGACTTGAGCCTGCAAATGCAAAACAGAGGGAGGGGAGAGACTCAGATGAAAAGGAAAAGCGGGCCAAGTATTTCCTGCCTTGCACGTGCTTGATGGTGTATTGCATCATTGCAGAGGTGGTGAATGTGCAAACAGCTCTCAAACTGAGAACCTCCCTGGCTTGGAAAACGACTGGGATCGGATTTAAAGCAACTGAAAGGAGGTCAATGTAATACTCAATGAGATTGTGTTATCATTGTATGACAACGACAGAAAGTACAGTCGACGTAACCCGAAGATAAAAGACTGAGCCTCGCCACATTCAGACTGGAGTTATTCTGTGATGGCACCGCAGCAGATTACCAGGCATAACATCCCTTCCTGAACGAGACGTGTGTGCTTGGCTAAAGCCCCGGCCATCAACAGCCCCTCTCCCCTCCACTTCCTCCCATCAAGGGCCTCCTTCCTGTGTGACTGAGGGAGCTTATTCATTAGTCCGTGCACTATGAGGGGTTCATTGTCCTCCATGATCAGTGCAGAAACACAAAGGCTGGAGGCGGGCATTGCCATTATTTTAAGCTCTAAATAACCGCTCCGCATGGGGCTCCGACACGCCTACATTAGGGAGCTGGCAGATCTCTAATGGATGGGTGGTAGAGATAGAGAGGAGATGAGGGCAGTTAAACACACCTGGCTATCTTTATCTATCTTTATCTACCCCGGAGGAGAACCGGACTCCTCCAGGCCTGCACCTAATGCACTCAGCCAAAGCTTACATAAACAGTGCTGGACCTGGACAGCCGTAAGAGCCACTGAGCCCTGACAGATGGATAGGGATCTGTCATTTTTAGCCTTGCTGGTTAAATCTTTGTAGCGACTTAGCATATGTGCGACCTAACATCTTTGCAGTGGTTCGAGCTTGAAAGAGACCGTAGAATCCCTCTGTAGTCAGATGGTAAACAACAAAAGAGGATTACTTTGTTGTTTATGGGGCGTCAGGGAGCCCCAGGGAGTTTTAACTACTTAATTGTTTTGGGTGCAGGTTGGGTTGACTTGAGGCTCCCGGCGCCGAGCGCGTTGCTTTCACACATGTCTTCAACATGGTTCTCCCGAGGCCCCCGTGCCCCTGCAAAACCTACAAAGTCATCAGTCTTGTGACTGTCTGCTGCTGGAATACATCAGCCAATAAACTACAAAGACCGAGAGATCTGAGGATAAAATCTGCTCTCTATGCTTGTCAGGAGGCATTAATAACAAATACATTACTGTGAAGATAAGACAAGTAAGTCACTTCTTACTGGCAGCCACACTGAGCTGCACATTGTATATTTTAGACAGACGTTCATTGAGCTGAATGTGATATGACAGAGTCAAATCTACTCCCACATTAAAAGGAATGCCATAAATAGAGATTTATAAACTTAATGAACTGTAAGGCATAATGTATGGCTTTAATATCATAATTCACACTGACTGGTAATCAATACACAAGGCTCTTGACCCCTAATCAACATTGATCAAGCTAAAAGTAATGCGGTTTCCCTGCCCCCCCCCCCAGGGACACATGTACTAATGAATGTAAACATAGCTTTTAACAGGAGCTATGAGGCCGCTCTTCACTTGGTCTAATTCACTTATCAGACATCTAAATAGGCAGGACCCGAATCGTCTCCTCGTGGACAAAACAAAAAGAGAGGATTCTTCCACTCATCCATCCATTTAACACAAACACTAAAAAGGCACTCTGTCGAGGGTATCCATCTCTCTTTGGTGTGCTCACACTCTGTGCGACATTGACGGATTGTGCATTGAACTTGGTTCGCTGGAGCGGCCATCAATCATTTCCTATGTCCCATCGCGCCCCTGCTGGTTTATCATCACCCCCTCCCCCGCACCAAAAATCAGACAATGGGACGGCCACAGCGCCTGACACCTAAACTGGGGTAAACACTGTGATCCGACTTGACCCGGTGAGGACTTCCAAGCTAATCCGACATCCACAGCGTTGACATAAATAGGCATCTTGGAAACAAGGCAAACAACCAATTTACAGAAGTAGGTCTTGTAATTATGTGAGGCTCTAAATGGTAAATAGAAGAGTTCAAACTAGCAGTTGTGATGTAAACCACACGCTCTAGTAAAGGGCTCTTGTTGAGTCTTTTAAGGGAGATACCTGAGGGGCTAAAAATGAAATTGACGGAAAAAGAAAAGCAGATACTTTAAAACATTAACATTACGAACAAATATCAATCACGGTGAAACAATTTCATCTCAGGCAATCTGACCTGTGACGAGACATATAGGTATTTCCTCTTTTTTGACAATACGCGGGGCAGAAATATTGTGAATTACTGCTTATGACACAAATGTAATGTGACCATAATTTATTTACTAGTTACTGTCACTGTTAAGGAGTTTATAACAATGACTTATCCAATGATAGTGTACAATCTACTATAAACTACTGCAGCCCGTCTGCTACTGCATCTCAAGTCTATATCAACAACACAAATTATCTTCCCTTATCCCAGATGGAGCCAGGAAATATCTCTGTATTGGTATAGCAATAAAGCCATAGTGGATGGTTGATGTGTGTCAATAATGGACTCTATACAAAGTACATTTGCAAGGAGCTTATTAAGACAAATATACGTTCTGTTTCCTGTTACCTCACTGATCACTCGTCCGCTGCAGAGGAACCACATTGCCCTGATTGCCCCGGTGCTCCAACCATTAAAAGTCCCTGGCTGTATTGTGTACACAGATGCTGAGAGATATAAGTGATGGAAAGCAGGACATTCTCCAGACAGCGAGACAAACGCCCCCCCACACAAACAACAATCCCACTAGCACAGACACCACACACACAAACCAGGCACGAGGAGGCTGAGCTCCTCTCATTTCCACTGTGTCGGCGTACCACCATCTCCAGCCAGAGAATACCCCTTTCCCTTCTGGCCCGCCTCGTGGGAAAGAGGCTGGAAATGTGGCTGTTTTTGGAGCCCTCGCTCTGCGTATGTGTGTCTCTGCTTATTAGTCATCAATGGGGGGGGGGGAAGCTCCGGCGTTTGTTCCTTTCCTCGCTGGCACATGACACACAGCCAGCCCATCCTTTTTGGCTGTCGTACGCCACAAATTCTGGGCAGCCTGTTTTCTGGCCGCGTGCTTACTGCGGTTACGCAATCCGCTTCCGTCATTTCCACACAAGCACAAAAAAAAAAGGTTATTGTATTCATAAACAGTTGCCATGGAGTCTCGCCCACACAGGCAGACGGAGGGAAGAAGGAAGAAAATGAAACTTTCATCTATGACAGCTTTTAGACTCTGGGTCTTAAGGTCTACGTTTATTAGAAGTCACAGTTGATGAAGCCTGGTTTTACTGGTTACCCAAGTCTGACAACACAAACACTTTCTCTACCCTCTCATCATCAATCTTTCAACACAAGCATTCCAGCAGCTCTCTGTATTGCTCAATACGATACAGAGATTGAACACTGATCACGCAATCTCAAGTACAACTTGCACTACTATCTAGGTCACGCTATCACCCAAAAAGAGCTCACAGGGACTGTGACACCAAAACAAAGCCGACATCAGCGGGTACGACAAAAGCGTGACTGAAATCTCACAACCCACAGGCCATTACAAAACAGGATGGCATGAGACAACGATTCGACTCCAGAGATAGTTCTGACAGCTGCCGCCCACAGACAACATGACTCAGAAAAACCTCTAACACCCACAATGACCCACTTATAAATCAGGCTATAAACAAACAGGATAAAGACAATAAGCCGTTCAAGGAGATGTGCCCGTGTGGTTCCTCGAAAGAGTCCCCCCTGTCCACCGCTAGGGGTCTCCTGCCATGTGCCTCTGTGTTTTAAAGGGGAGGGGGGTTTAAATCTCTCAAGCTGTCAATCAAAAGCCAAACCATAACAAGCACCTTGTTCTCTACTTTTTCTTTTTGTAACTGAAGCAAACCACAAAAAAATTCACAAAAAATGTTAAATGCTTAAATTACACACACAACTTGAAATATGCGTATATTGGATTTATTATAATTATTATTATTATGGATATCAGGGATAATCTAGAGATTGTGTCCAAACAGATAATTCAATTATAAAACTTTGACAATGGGAATAAGTTTAAAGTTTAAAGGTCGGTCCCAGCTGCCATTACCTTAAATAACCCGATTTGGTGAAGCAGGTCGCAGGAGATGTTGTTTATGTCGAGTGGTTTAAATTAAACCGGTTTAAATCAAAGTCAAGACAACATTTAAACTCATCTCTACTGGGATTAATAACAATAACGACAACCAGCAGCCGGGGAGTGAACCGATGACCCCACCGGGCTCTGGACCAGCCGGGTCGGACTGACACAGCTCGGCGGCTCCTGGCAGATCCGCGTATTAGTGGATAAAAACCGGTTCCTCTGTGGTTCATTTTGATCAATATCGATATATTGTGTAGCCTAAGTTCAGGTTGTGTGTTTTTGAGCGTTTAAGTTGTAAATAGGAGTCTGGTTCATGAGCGCAGCCCCACTTTCTTCCCGTGAAGTCGCGTCAATGGACGGTTTAAAGCCCACCGCTAGCGTTAGCATGCTAAGTTAGCTTCCAGGCAGCGCCGCGCGGAGAACCGTCGCCTTCCTCGCCCAAGCCGCGCGTGTTTCTCGGTTCCGCCGGCCTCCGCCGCCCCGGGACCCCGCCGCCGACCTACCTGCCGTGGAACCAGTCTTTGCAGATGTCGCACTCGATCATAAACCGGCTCACATCGTAGGGCTGCCGGCAGACACAGTACAGCGGGGCCGCCGCCATCTTCCTACTGTCCCCAAACAACGCAGGAATGAAGCGGGGCGGGGACTGAGCCCCGCGTCCGGAAATACCCGAGGCCGCACGAGAGCGTCCGCCAGTCGGAGGACACCCCGCCTCTGACGTCACGCCTCGACTGGATTTCCATTAGTGTGAAAACACAACAATAACAGACACGGTTGTTGGTTCTTTCCCTACAAGGCAACGACGTCATGGTTTTATTCTTGTTATTGTTATGTTTTTTTCTAAATCTGAAAATAAAACTGTTATCTTTCAATGTAGGAAAAAAATAACAATACATGATAATACTTCTTCATGTAATCCACACATGTGAAAAGTTAATAGAGCAAAGTCATTTTAATTTCATGAAAACGTTGACAATACATTCTCATTGCAGATAAACCAGGTAGGATGAACACAAACTTCACTCTGCACCACAGACTGTTTACACACATCTGGCACACAGACAATACAAAGTGACAGTATATTGTAGAACTGTTTGAAGTAGATAAGTAGAAGCAGTACTCTAAGTAATACAGTAGTACTGAAATAGCTTCAGAGCTTGGAACAGGTACTGCAGCTAGTTAATGATAATAATAATATTAATAACAATCCAACTATAATCATAATAATACTAAACTTTCATATAGCGCCTTTCAAAGCACAGCCACACGGTGCTTTACTGTTAAAAAATGAAACATTGAAGGCAAACAATAGGAAACAGTAAAAGAGGAAATAATAAGACACAATTCAAAAGCAAGTTAAACAAAGGTACAAAAGTGATTCAAAGTTAAGACTAAACAAAGACAATAAAGAGCCTCCGTTTGTGTGATACAAATTAAGAGCATATTCAAAGATCAAGAAAGCTTGATTGAATTCCAGGGACTGTCGGGCCTCTACGGAGTTGTAGTTATTCAAGGTTTAATTCAGTGAAAATGTACAAAAAGCAAATACAACTGTTGTCAAAAGAAGGTGTAAAAACTGATCTAGTTGATTTAGGGAACCGGCATGTAAATGTGCAGCATTAGTACAGACTTATCTGCAACCTATAAACACAGCTGATATGATATAGCCATAAATGTGTCACACAATCCAAAGCAGCTCTCTCAGCAGAAAATGTGCAGAGTTTATCTTCCTGCCGTTCTCACACTTCTCTTCATGCAAAGAGCGACAGAATATCCCAGAGCATCACAGGAGAACCAAAACACAACCAAATCCAGCCCTGGTATGTCTCCATGGAGCGTGTCTGACATGCCCTACGTGCTTGTGCGGTGAATAGCAATGGGACCACCGACCCACAGCTTGATCTGTGAGCTGACAGCACCCATCCCCCCACACACCCATCTGTGCTGCTCTGCATAGTCAAGCAGCTCTGGTGCATGCATGCACAGACTCATGAGCTCTGATTGCACAGGCGACACATGTGATTCATTGGTTTCGTCTGCAGGTTTCGTCTGTATTGTTTTTTTCCTTTGGTGCAGTCTGGGCCTGCAGCAAGACATAAACATCTCCTTTGTCCTCAGGTGACAATAGTAGCCTGCACCTCACCAGTTGGTTGTAACTGATTGTTATCATGTCTTCACATGAGCTTTTCTCTCTCCCGTCAGTCCAGCAGCTTCCCCTCCGGTGTGCAGATCCACACATGCCTGTAAACACGGCTTCTGGAAGTTAATTGCCTCTTGTAAGTGGAGGTCAGAGGGTTCTCAAGATGGGTCTGTGTCACTGCTGATGGATGAACTTGCAAATCATCTGCAAACAAACTCTACAGACTCCAGCAGTCCAAAAATGGCCAAGTGCATAAATCCTAGATCGTCTTAAATCATGCAAATCTGAAAGCAGTAGTGATTTGAAAGAACGGCTGCACACTATGAAGGTCCACACATGCACAAGCATCAACTAATGATATGAAACACATCAGGGAAAATGTAAAAAGGTTAAAGTTGCAGCACGACATAGGAAAATCCTTGTAAGTGAAGGTCAGAGGTTCTCAAGACGTGTCTGTGTCACTGCTGATGGATGAATGTGCACAACTTCTACTTCTTAAACAAACCTTGGGATCATCAAACATAAAAAAGACCAGATTAATTTACCTCGGAAAGCAGGGATTGAGTTTTAAATGTTATCAATGACAATGGTTCGGAGTATTGCATCATTTAATTGAATTATTGTTAAGTGATGCAACTTCTATTTGCAAAGGACAAAGTGTAACAGGTCGATTTATACAGAGAGATCTCCCTCTACTATTACACTGCAAATTATAATATAATATAATATAATATAATATAATATAATATAATATAATATAATATATAATTTTATAGTAATAAATTGTTAAATTAATATAATATAGTTTTAATATAGATAGTTTAACGTTTAATTGAATTAATTTCTAAAAATGTTCAAGAAATACACTGATCAAATATGATTTGATCACTATTTACTAGTTTTGTGTTACCACGCCCCCTGCTGACTGGGCAGCGACACTGCTCGCAGCGCGTTTCCTGCTGAGCGCGCACGTTTTACGCACTCTCTGACGTCACGTTTTAATCCCCCAAACAAGGAAGCGAGCAGCGCGCCCCCGCGAGTAACTGGCATCATGATGAAGAAACAGAGACAAGATGAAAACTGCTGAGGGTCCTCCAGACACTGACACACGTGATGACACATGACGACACGTGATAACACAGGTAAGACATGTGCTGCATGATCACAACATGTTAGAATGAACGGTGCTGGGGGGGGGGGGCTGTATATTTATTTATATTTATATTTATACAGAGATGTTCTATGTGTCTGTTACTTGACTTATTGTCATTTTCTGTGTCGTTTATTTGAAGGGATCCATAAATTCGGTTTATATGATCACGAGATATCAGAGCAAAAATATAACATGATATTTAGACCAATACTAAAACCATGTGATGAATGGGTTCGATTTTGATGATGTGATGTTATTAGATCTGAGCGAATTGATTTATCGATTAAATGTTTTCTTCTAGAACTGAAGTACTGTTTTCCCCCTAATGTGAATATTTGCCTCCTCAATGTGAGCAGTAATAAGGTCAGAGGTCAGAGGTCAGATCCTGCCTGTAACCCCGATGTGCTCTGATGTTTTGTCGGTGGAGGACGAGGAGGAGGCGACGCGTCCTGAACCCGACCATGAGGCGTCTGTCCAGGAGGAAAGCTCTGAGCCTGGTGAGGGAGCTGGACGCCTTCCCCAAAGTGTCGGAGAGCTACGTGGAGACGTCGGCGTCGGGGGGAACAGGTGGGAGAACCCTCTGAAATGAATATTATATGAATAATGATAAAGATATGAGGGACTGTATTCACTGTTGTGTCTCATCCACAGTGTCGCTGATAGCGTTTTGTGCGATGGCTCTTCTCGCCGTCTTGGAGTTCTTTGTTTATCGAGACACGTGGATGAAATACGAATACGCAGTGGACAAAGATTTCTCCAGGTATGTTTACATAAATTACACATTAACTCAATTAACTCATTTTTATTTTTACGTTGCATTGCTAATAACTATAATATCGACCAGGACGTTATCATAGAACTGACTCACTCTCACTCATTCACAGTAAACTGAGAATAAACATCGACATCACAGTTGCCATGAAATGCCAGCGTGAGTTTTTTAACCTTTGTTTTCTTTCACACATAGAAACCAGTTATACACACGTAGTGATGATATATTGATCTATTAGTTAAGTTATTAACGTCTGGTTCCAGATGTGGGAGCAGATATTCTGGATCTGGCTGAGACCATGATCACATCCAGCGGCCTCCAGTACGAACCTGTGAGTGGAGCACATCTCACACAGCTAGTTTCTGTTCCAGTTTTAAGAAATGTTGCTTTTCACTGCTGCGTTTGTTTCTCTGTGTGTTCGATCAGGTTATTTTCGACCTGACTCCTCAACAAAGACTGTGGCAAAGGTGAGAATCCATGAAATCACTAAGGAAGCACCTGATTACAAGTCCCAGAGCAAGAGTTCACCGTCTGGATGTGTGTTTTCTAAATTAGCAGCTATGAAAGATCCTTAGTGAGTCTTGGTATGAAACTGAAGGAACTCTTCAGATTTGCTCGATCCAGATACTGTACCGTCTTCATTCAGTTTTTGAGCTAGTTTCTGTCAGATGTTGGTAACAACCCAGAAATCTTGTGTAACCACATCCCATCTGTACTTCTACTAAGTTAGTGACAGTTTTTAAACCTACTTTCAGGACCCTGCTCCTCATCCAGAGCCGACTGAGAGAGGAACACGCTCTTCAGGAAGTCCTGTACAAAACTCTGCTGAAAGGAGCTCCCACCGCTCTGCCTCCACGGTCAGTGTCACATGTGCAGAAACATTATTCTTATATCATATTGTGCTTAATAAATGTGTCTCTGTGTGTGTGTGTGTGTGTGTGTGTGTGGTGTGTGTGTGTGTGTGTGTGTGTGTGTGTGTGTGTGTGTGTGTGTGTGTAGGGAGGATACATCTATAGAGCCGCTCAATGGCTGCAGGATACACGGACACATGTACGTCAACAAGGTGGCAGGAAATCTGCACATCACCGTGGGGAAGTAAGAAACTGATTCAGCTCCACGTTAAGGCAGCGAATCATCATCATCATCATCATCATCATCATCATCATCATCATCATCATCATCATGCAGCTGTTGGATCTTTATGAACAACGTCACAGAGCCGTCCTCCACACTCGTCTTTTAACACGTGCTTATTGTCTTTTTCAGGCCGATTCACCATCCGCAGGGTCACGCCCATATCGCAGCTTTTGTGAGCCACGAGAGTGAGTTCCACACGTCTGTCTCATGTATGTTATATATTTGAATGAAATGTGTGATTCTTCTCATTATTCTAGTGTAAGATTATTATCATCAGATTGTTGTTATATATTATTGAACCTATCCTCTATGCTCTCCATCTATTTTAGAGACTTTAATACAAACCATAGTACTTCTCTAACCTTTTCCCTGAACCCAACTCTAACCTTAACTTAACCTTAATCAGCTAATCTTGAACGTGTCATTAGTCGCCACTTGAGGGCTCTGAATTGACTTTTCAGCCCTAACTTTTCCCTCTTCCACCTTCGCTGAACCTCAAACTTCTTCTCATCCCAGCGTACAACTTCTCCCATCGAATAGACCATCTGTCTTTCGGCGAGGAGATCCCGGGCATCATCAATCCTCTGGATGGCACAGAGAAAATCACCTTTAACCGTGAGTCGCTGCAGGAGAGAATTACAAACGTGATGAAGTGCTTTCCCACCTCAGAGGATAAGAACTGAGTTTACTGCAGGATTAATAAGGCGTCGATACAAGTATTGAACCAGGAGTTGACTCCAAAAAACTGCTACGTAGACTCAGCTGTAGTTTTCATACTGATTCTCCTTGAAATCTATTGAAAAACAAATTAGTTTAATGATTCTTTCCTTGTGATTCTGCCCTCCAGACAACCAGATGTTCCAGTACTTCATCACCGTGGTGCCGACCAAACTCAACACGCACAAGATCTCTGCAGACACACACCAGTTTTCTGTCACTGAGCGAGTGAGTGAATGAGGAAAATGAAATGAAAAACTAAATCCAAAAGAACTGAACCCCGTACTCTGTGTTTCCCAGGAGCGGCTGATAAACCACGCAGCCGGCAGTCACGGCGTCTCCGGCATCTTCTTGAAGTACGACACCAGCTCTCTGATGGTGACGGTCAGCGAGCAGCACATGCCACTGTGGCAGTTCCTGGTGCGACTCTGCGGCATCATCGGGGGAATATTCTCCACGACAGGCGAGTCCACTCCACCCTGCAATAACGTCTCTGGAAAGAACTCTTTACACTTTGACACAGATCTGTACGAAGGAGCAGATCTAGGAACAAATTTCTTTCCCCAATATCTGAGGGAATAATTGATGGATCTAGATACAGAGGACTTATATCCATGAGTGTGAGCAATGTGGTGCAGCTTGATGGAATTTAAAGGGAGTGTTGGGCCTTGGCGGAGGTGTGAGCTCGACTGAGGGCTAGTCTCAAGTCAATAGTCTTCTCAATTCAGAGCAAAGCAACATTATGTGGCACGAAGTATTCATTGTGACGCATTTGAAGTAAAATAAATGTATATTTACCTTTGTGTTCCCTCTCTCTTTACAGGGATGCTCCACGGGTTTGTCGGCTTCTGCTTCGATGTGATTTGCTGTCGCTTTAAACTGGGAGGCTACCGGCCCAGAGAGGTGAGTGGAGATGCAAAAATACCATCTGATATTGATTTATATTTCAGCTCAGTATCGTAATAATTACTTGCTCTGTCTCTGTATGAAATTAGACTAAACTTATAGATTTTCCTAAATCTGTTCCAGGATGTGCAGCTTCACAACCAGATGAACAATGTGACCAATCACCTCGTCCCTCTGCTGGCTGACGACCTTCCTGACGAGTAGCTGGACAAACGCCTGCAAAAGGTCTTGTTATGTATTGTTGTTCAGTTTGTAAGAAATTGTTTTTTTTTATTTGTCATGACATTGTGTATTTGAAAAAGCCAAATCTTTCTGTTCTGTTATGAATAATTGCACAAATCCACCTCAGACCATTAGAGTCATACATGTGTTTTCAACATTATCTCCATGTTATGATGGTGCTTCATTAAAAATGTTGTTAGCTTTTATTTTTTCAATTCTTGCCGCAGCACAACAAACACATCATCATCCCAACACTGCTAAAGTTTAAATTAATTCTCAATCTAACAATTCTATTGGTTTTATATCAGCAAACCTCTGGAAAGATTTGGATCTCAAACTGGAACATGAAATGATGCTGGTTACGTTTTAAGAGGATGATGAATGTGGAAAAATATGAATTATGGAATCATTAATCAGAAAAATTGCACTTGTTTAATTCCATCTTTAATAAAATAAAGAGCTTTGATTTGATTTAGAAGTTTCAGGAAGACTCTGGTTGCAACATATTATCGTCTTTATACAATTAAACCCAGAATAGTTTGAGACGTAAATCCAGTATTTAAGGTCACAACTTCTATTTTAACTACAGAAAGTGAGGTTGTTGTTTAGGGCTTACTCTTAGTTTTAATAGCTTGAGAATCTTTATTACAATTATTGAACTTAAACTCTTTTAATACGCGGTGAGGTAGAAGGCGAGTTGAATGGACTGCATCACACGGTTTCTTTTTCTCTTGTTGTTTATTTCAGTTTTGCCAAGCAGACTTGAATGACGTGATGTCTGAGCCGGGAACACAGGTGGTCAGACATGTTGCAAAATGACACCAGAAAGAAGAACATGACGTTATTGATTATGTGTTGCTGTTTTGTTAACATACAGTAAACTAGCTCCTGCCCTCGGGTTTCCTGACTCTCTGCAAACAGACAGAAGATCATAACTCCATGACGACGACGCCGCCGCCGTTACAATAGCCCTGTAGCTCCGTGACATCAATTCTGACGAAACCAGCTCATACCGGCGTTGCTGAAGACATTTTGGCTCACCGTCCTCTGAAATTAAGGACAGTAAACCACGGTTACACCACAGACATGTTTGCATAAACATTTGTTTTGTTTTGTTCCTTTTTCTCCCATAAAGGTTCACAACTTATGTATTTGTACTCAGTCAAGAGTCAACATGTACAACGTCGTACAGTTTAGTAAAAATCTGACTTGCCCGTCAACACTTTAACACTTCTGGTAGACTCTGTCGGAAGCTCTGTGGTGGAATCCCGTGAAGTCACTCACCACGCAAACAAAATCTACAGTCAAATACAATTTTTTGTATCTATAAGAATAATATGCAAGTTCAGATATTTACAGATTTCCCAAACGGGTCGAGGTTGTAACACAGGGGGCGGAGGGGCTGGAGTTATATAATCTGTCACTCTTGTGATTTAGGTCCAGACATCGATCGTAGTCTGTCTTGCTTAAAAATAGCAGCCCATCCATCAATTGCGGTACGGCGTCCCTCAAGGCCCCATACTCGGCCCACTACTTTTGTTTTGTATATTAACTTGCAAATACGTCATGTTTTCCCTCTAAGCAGATGAGAGTCTATATTGCAATCAGTAACAACAATGGCTCCAGACTCGCAGTCAAAAGCTGGTTTACAAAGATCCGTCTTTTCTTACACATAGATGAAGCTGAGGTGGAAGAGCTCAAGCTTGTAGCATTTAACAAGCTTTCATAGCTTCCGACAGCTTTCATATACTCTGCTCAAAAAGAAAGTTAAGGGAACACTTAAATCACACATCTGCACGTAGGGATGTGCTGGACTACCTGTGCAACCCGATTGGGCTGCAGGTACCGCCTCATGCTACCAGTAGTGACAAGGACACTAGCAGAACACAAAGCTAGAGAAGAGTCAGTCAGGAAGGATGAGCAGAGAGCAGCTGTCTGTGGCCACCACATGTTAAACCTTTCCCTTAATGGGGGGGTTGTCTTGCTTTTGCCTCCATTGCAACTTTATTTGCACCAAAGCAGTGAAATCGATTCACAATCACTTGTGCTTCCTAAATGGACAGATTCAAATTCCTGTAGTTTATCTGACTTTGCGATATAAGTGTTCCCTTCTTTTCTTCAAGCGGTGTATTAGCATTACAGTTGAGTCACTGTGGCAGTTTTCACCCTCTCTAAAATATGATAGTTTGAAAACCAAGAAACTTATTTAACCACTTCTGTTCTGAAGTTTATCCTGAAAGGTCAAAGTTCACTCTTTTAAATTAAAGAAACGTTTCTAAAGCTGAGACTGTTTCCGACCCAGATGACCAGTTGGCTGCGTAGGAAACAAATTCAAAATCTGTTTCCTAGAAGAGACCAGAAGTGTGGAAATACCTTCAGTACAGCAGAGATCGTTGTTAAATGAGCTTCTGGGGTTTTAAAACATCGCTGGGTAATTAATTACATATATTTTTTCTTGAACGCTTCTCGAAATGTTTCCTTCACCCGTTTGTCTTAGAACGCGGCGCTCGGTTGGAAACAGTGGGGAACACTGTCCAACATGTCCCACTGGGCTATACAAATAAACTCAACTCTGATGAACTCGTATTTATATATAATACACTGCCAAGGTCTACCACGTATCAGACTAGCCTTTGACGCAAGTATAAAGATGTAAAAGTAGTAAACTTAGTTTCAGTACAAACTTCTGTACAAACAGGCAAAAAGTGGATGAGCGTTCGGAAACAGAATCGTGACGGTAAATTAAGTGACGACGTCAACAGCAGGAAAGACGGCAGATCTGTATGTTTCATATCTAGTGATGCGGTTGTTTGTGTGTGTGTGTGTTTGGATTTTAGCTTTAATACTGGTCTCAGTAATGTGTGGATTGGCCTTGAGACTGGTAACACTAGTCAGTTGTGTGTGTGTGTGTGTGTGTGTGTGTGTGTGTGTGTGTGTGTGTTATCTTAAAAAGGCAGTAGATACACACAATGCATGAAGTACAGATATCCAAATCACCTGCGCATCAATAAAGACAGGAAGTGGCTTTCCCCACAGTAAAAAACCGAGAACCAAAATAATCTTGTAGAAAGTGTCCTCCACCCAAGCACTGCTATATTTCAAGTATGAAAAAAAAGAAGAAGAAATCATCACAAGGCAAAAGGCAATGTACCGAGAGTCAAGAGGATGGAGCCTATGTGGTGGAGAAGAAAGTAGAAATCACACAGAAGGCTTATTGTTGCATATATAAGTGGCCACTTTGAGAAGAAGAGGGTTCGAAATGAGTGAACGCTTTTATCTGGACGGGGTTTGGTGATGGATTTCCAAAATAAAACAAATAATTCATGGCTAGTAGACGTCTTTCCTCCATCCTGAGTGCTTCACTCGACCGCAGCCCCCGACGCGTAGAGAGCCTCCATAATCCTCACCAAAGGGACCATGTCTTCCTGGGGGGGGGGGGGGGGGGGAGAGGAGGACTCAATTGTTTAAGGTGCTGGACGCACGGAAGTAGGAGAGGAACTTGAAACAGAGGCTGACCACAAAGTACCAGATGTTCCGGCCCATCTGCGAGGGGGCGATGAACACCCTCCAGATGAAGACGACCAGCAGAGTGTTGAAGGTGTAGCGGATGTTCCTCAGTCTGGGAAATCAGGAGAGAGACACAGTTACAACGATAAGCCTTTGAGTTCTACATCTGGTGTTATCAGTAAAATATAAATATGTATATGAGGGTCAATTTCTACTTTCTTTAGATAGAAAATGTAAAATGTAAAATAATAACTAGACTCAATAGACCGATCACACTAAATATGTAAAGTTGACTTACTTCCTCAGATGCTGCCGGGCAAGAGGGATGTCGGACATGTCCTCGTTCAGGACGTACTTCTTAGTGCCGATGCAGTAGTTGTCGATGTACTCGGGCCAGTTCAGCTGACGCACGTCAAAGTTAAACGTCTGCGAGAGGCAACAAAGAAATAAGACAGATGTTGATATCAAAGTCAAGAAATAAAGTTGAATACCTCTTTCAGTCACTAGGTGGAGCACTGGGCTCTCTAATGCTGTAACAGTTGATTATATTCTCACTGTGTCATCGGGTTCAAATAGAAGAGCAAACTTATTTCAGTGAATAAAGAACTTTGATAATTTAAAGTGAAACTAGAAGTAAATTATTAATTTGAAGTAAAAGTCCTAAGAATTCAAGGTATCAAAAGGAAAATTATTCATTATGACCAATCAGAGAATGAATTATGAGCAAATACACTTGTTGTATTTCCTCAGTCTGTGGATAACCTCACCTTCTTGTCCTCTGGTGTGAGCTGATTCATCAACATGCTCATGTTGTCCGACTTCCACTCCCAGTCCTGGCTGCTGAAATACTCCAACAGGCCGATGGCCTTGTGCAGACGATTGAAGATGCGCATCATCCTGCAGCGAGAGAGAAGGTCGGGGGTTACGACACAGCTGAACTTTACTTTAGGTCTTAAGCACAACAGGCGTTTTGGAGTCTTACTGCGGCTTCTGTCCGGTGAGTCGCAGGAAGAGGTCGTAGAGGAGGGCGGGGAACTTGTGGCTGACCAGGATCCAGTACTGGTTGATCAGGTAGTTGGAGGTGATGTTGGCGTTGGGCCGGCGGAAGGCCTGCTCCAGAGGGTTCCTCTTGAAGGACGACATCACGTGGTGCTCTGCAGGAAGAAGAAGACAAGAATGGATGAGATGAAGTCACAAAATGTAGTTTAAATAAATAGTCTTTCTAAAATTTGAATTTGAATCTTTACAGAGTCTTAAACCCTCGGCCGCAGGATCAGCGTCGTCCCTGCTCTCTCTCTCTCTCTCTCTCTCTCTCTCTCTCTCTCTCTCTCTCTCTCTCTCTCTCTCTCTCTCTCTCTCTCTCTCTCTCTCTCTCTCTCTCTCTCTCTCTCTCTCTCTCTCTCTCTCTCTCTCTCTCTCTTTACATATTTAACGATTTTTTTTTTTTTATAATGCAGGAGATTTAATATTCTTCCATCCACACCGTGAGAGGAGCTTGAGGAAACATTGTAAGAGCAGTGGTGAGTTGTTTTCTAAGATCAGTGCATATCTTGCAGATGATTGGACGTTCAGCTCCGTGACGTGAATCCAGACACATGCTGAGGCTCAGTCCTGCGGTGATGTCATGATGCAACATGGAGTTTTTTTTTTAATCTCTTAAAGCAAATTCACATGTTACACAAGTTACCGACAAACAAACGCACAGATTTGCAGCGTGTGTGGGATCATGACTTCCAGGATCAAACGTCCGACCTCGATCATCCCCCCCCCCCCCTCCTCCAGCATCAGTCATCCACAGACACAGAGAAAGCGGCCATGTGACTACACATTACATCACACACGGCACGCAAACTAGGCCTCGCAACCGGCTGTTTCCATGGCAACAGATACGTGGTGGCGGCTGCAGGGGCCGACGTGACCAGATCCGAGGTGACAGCCAGCTGTGGTCCGGCTCCCTGCGGCCCGGTTGGGAGGAGCGCCGCTAACCTTGAGCCGCCCGCAGACGTCCACTGCAGAAAAAAACTGGGCTAGAGTACCCAGAATTCTTTGCGAGTGACAAAGGAACTTGATCCTCCTCCTTTGCTTATCATTTTAATATCACACGAAGAGAAGAAGAACTAATTCTGTTTGTTGTTTCCCGTCGCCTCTGATCCGCTCGCTCTCGATTAGCTTCATTGCTCGCTCTCATTCGGTCAGATTAGAGTCCACCGCTCCCTCTTTCGTAACCGGGGAGTCGCGGCGATGAGGCCTAATCCCGCTCGCAGCCATCTGGTGGCAATTCCCTCTGCAAAAGGGAACATGTTTGCTAATCTGAGAGGAAAGAGAGGGTCCCCTGCCATCGGGCCAGCCTGACATCCAAAGCCTCTAATCCCACTGTACGTGACGACTGACTTTTCACTCTCCCATCGCTCCATCGTTCCATCCCCACCTCAGAATGAACAGTTGGGATAAAAACAAAGGGTCTGGTCTATTGCTATTGATTGCATTGCTGTGCACTAGTCTCTAAATCTGAGTGTTAAACTCATTTTGACTTCTTTTTAACATCCTTTACTCTGTCGATCAAAGCCTACTTAGTCTCAGTTTCCAGACAAAAGCTAATATACACAGAACCCCCCCATGACCCTAACTCAACTCCCTCAGTGTTAAATCCATCTTCCGTCTCCCGCCAGCTGGGGGCAGTCACTCACCACGAGGCCCCTGACACCAAACACCCCAACCATATCACCGGGACATGTCACAACACTGGAGTATTGATTTGTGATGATGAAAGCCGACCCGCACAACAATATTGTGGGTTTGCCAGACGGAACTGGCCTATAAGTGTCCGCCTGCAGTGATGGCGTCCTGTTCCCTTAGAGCAGGACGACCCACAGGGAGCGTACGTACCGATCTCTCCCCAGTGGAACGGGTTGATGCCGCCGGTCGTGCAGTTGTACACCAGAGCTGTTTTAGGTCTGCAAGGTGGGAAGGTCGATGAGAACACATTAGTCACATTAACTGACAACACAGAGCAAATAGACATTAAAGGGTTGATCATAAATTAAAAACCAAGGTTGTGGAAACACATAAAGGCTGAGAAACTGAGGGAAACTGAGGGAAACTGAGGGAAACTGAGGGAAACGGAGGGAAACTGAGGGAAGCTGAGGGAAACTGAGGGAAACTGAGGGAAACTGAGGGATAACGCAAATTAAATTTAAACACATAACGGGGCTTTGATACTTAACTTTGATTGTTCAGTTTTTCTGCTGTCCTTCTAAAAAATAAGTACAGTTGTCAGATACATAAACACTGATATAACACAGTAATGTTTATGGACATTATTACCCGCGTGACGACATCTCTAACGATATTCGGTGTATTTTATGTATCTTGGGTCTCAAAGTATTTCATGATTCTGCTGCTTAACTTTGCTTAAATTGAAGATTGCAGACCATCATAAATCTGAATCCTGTCTTTTTAAATGGTGTCTCGTCAGACTTTTGAACCTTTTACCAGGATGCCTTAATAAGGCTCAACAGAAATTAATGGTTTTCCAGCAGTACAGTGTTATGTGTATTAGAAGACACTGAATAATTACAGCTGCCGTCCTCAAAACAACATAAACAGTGTATTTCAAACTAGCCGAGGTTCAGGTTCTTTCAGGACGAATCTGTGCCTCTGTTAACTGACCTGTGTACAGCCGTGTACCAGCCGGCAGCCAGAGTGAGGTTGATGACCACGTCCACGGGGATCAGATCAGCCACCGCATCGTTGTTGGCTCTCATGGTGCGCAGGATTCCCTTACCGGCCTGATACGAGAACAAAAGTGTCTTAACGAGATTTAAAAACGGTGTTTTTAAACGTGAGCAGCGTTTCTTACTTACAGCTATAAAGACTCCGCTCGGCCCGTTGAAGTTGTCGATCCAACCCTGAGGAGCAGCAGCGGAGACACGTGTTAATCCTCGGAGACTTTCATGACATTAACTTTATACATCCTTAACATTCAGTGTGTGTATGTTTCCGTGCTCTGAAAGCTGTTCGGACTTATGTTACTTCCTGTGGTGGGAACACAGGAGTGGCTGGGCAGCAGCGATTTGTCGACTTCAATTAGACTCCATTAAAAAGTGGATGGGGCCGCCGGTTATAGGCTGCGGCAGCTTCCAACATGTGGGACTGGAGGGCCATTATGTGGTCAAGGCTGATTGTTGTCTTGAGTCGAACAATATTCTCTGGTGCCGATAAAAAGAACGAGATGAACAGGCCGCTGAGGCTGGAGGTGTTTTTAGCGCCACAATCTGTCGACGGCCTCACGCCAGGCTGAGGACTGAATCTTTGAATTGCAGATCTCCAGACACAAAATGACAGAACCTTCATGTTTTTAATGTCAGAGTTAAGACCACACGTGAAGACAAAAATACAAATAAGCTGCCCCACATCTTCGTTCCCTTCCAGCACCGACTGAGCAGCCAAGGCGACCACATGCCAAACAGTCGCTGCCAGAACCAGCTGACGACTGAAGGAGTCCCCGTGCAGAGAAACACACAACGCCCACGTTCACTGACACCAGGCATACGAATCCCTTTCCGGTGTTTTCTGGCTTTTTATTTTAGCAGAAGAAAAAAGAATTACCCAAATTCCTTCTTGATGGCACCATGAGATGAGAGTAAAGTAAAAATCTAGTAAGTGGGACTTGACTTAAATCTCACCCCTACGTTGATTATATTATAATTTAAGGATGAATAATAGAAGAAAAGAAGTCAAAATAAACAAATCCCTAAAAAAAACATCAGAAATGTCATGGGGACTGGGAACTGAATGGCCCGGGATCGAACCACCGACCCACCCGGTTTATGGACGACCTCAATCTCCTGAGCCGCAGCCAACCTCAACTATGGGAAGTCTCTGCCACTGAGAAAACGTGAGTGAACGCAGCATCAGCGAGATGCTCTCTGAAACTTTCCGATGAAAAATGTAATGACTTGAACATTTATTTTAAAACCAAGCAAGAAAAGCAGTTGCACCCTGTCGGGGTTGATTCCTTTCCAGTGGAAATGACCTCAGCTTCCACTACGTAGCCTTCTCCTCCTTCTAAAGTCTGGTGGCTCTGCACCGAATCCATCCGGGTGGAAAAGACGAATCAGACTTCACATAAACTTCTCTGGTCTCTCCACCTTCCCTACTTCTTCTGCTCCACCATTACTTCTCCGTCCCAGCAGCTATTTGGGTGGATTCAAGCCGACTCAGTTAAATCGTCCTAATTTACTATTAACCAATTAGCTTCAATCCTGGGCCACTTAAGAGGAGGGTGGAATTGACCCGAGCAGCTTCACGTCAATCAATATCTCATGTCCATTGGTTTTACTGCCCCCAGGAGGACACTTAACAAGGAGGGATCTAGAAATCGTCAAACATGTGGATGAACGAGTCTGTTCTCATGTCACAGTGCGATATATAGAATGTAGATATGTAGAATGTAGATATGTAGATATGTGGAAGTGGCTGGTTTCAGTGGACTCACGGGGAACGGCTCCTGCCAGCTGGCTCCCACTATGGAGGGTCTGATGATGCCGATGTTGAGCTTGTCCTGCTCCTGCTGCACCACGTACTCGGCCAGGGCTTTGGTGTAGGTGTAGGTGTTGGGCCGGTCGCCGATGAGGCGCGGTGTGATGTCCCGCACGATGCTGTCATCCATCCACCTGACAAGGAAATTCAATACACAGTCAGAGACATGAAGCACTGACGCACAGAACACATATATCTGTATGACTTTAACCCATTCATGTATTTTTTTAAATCATTAATTATATGTTGCTATGTGCAAATATATATAAAAGTGTTCATCCCATAGACTGTATATGAAGATGGACGACATGATGGCTACGAAATAAGGAAAGTGCTATTTTTGGGGGGAATTCTTATGCTGCTTATGATTAGTAAATATTACATATTAATGAGAAACTAATATTTTATTTAGTTTTTGGAGCAAAATATATATTTTATTCCCCAAACCAAGAAGAAAAGTCGTACAGCTTCGAAGATCAGCTTCATCTTTGACATATTCCCTGAGGGCAGATACAACCTGTCTCTCTTTAAATATTTGAGGACATGCATCAGTTCCAGAGACACTTTCACATTCCCTCCCTCGCAGAGGGAATGCAACCAAACTGGAATTGATTCCGCGTCCCTCCTCCACTCACTCGAGGGACTCGATCAGCTTCCTGGGTTCGACGGGCGGCGGGTAGATGACCTCATCGATGTGCTTGCGGTTGCAGTTTGCATAGGCGGTGGAGATGTGAATGAAGGCCTCGAGGTGGTGCATCTGGTGGGCCAGGCTGAGGAGCTGCTGCGTGGCGATTACATTCAGCTGCAGGGCGTGTCTGCCGGGAGAGAGGGCACATGCAGTGTTAAATAGTGTGTGTGTGTGTGTGTGTGTGTGTGTGTGTGTGTGTGTGTGTGTGTGTGTGTGTGTGTGTGTGTGTGTGTGTGTGTGTGTGTGTGAGAGAGAGGGAGGAAAGGGGTGAGCAAGTGAGTCAGAGTGTGGGTGTTGAAAGGTTTGCATGTCTGATTGAGATGAAATGTGTGTGTAGGGGAAATGCTTTTAAATTGTGTGTGTGTGTGTGTGTGTGTGTGAGACTGCTACTATCTCAGTCTGTAATGTAAGAACATTTGCATTTGCCGTTGACCAAGTGTTTCACTCAAATCTGAATTTGCTGAAGATGATAATGACCCAGAGCAGAAGGACACGAGGGGACGTTGAGGCGTGAAACCACACAGAGGAGAGTAAACATCTGCTCTTTTGACAAATGTGTTGGTCTCATCATTATTTTTCAGTTGTCATCCTCTCCTGAACGCCGGAGATCACAGAGCTGCACAATCAACAGTTTTTTTTTAAATCCCTCACACCTCTGAACAATCAGTTTTAAATGTCTCAAGTTTGATTTGTGGAGGTGAACCTGGGATTTTGACCTAAACACAAATAGCTGACTTGATCATTCTGCAGCAGAGTGGAGCGGCAGCACACACGCTCCATTTTGCCTCAAGGCATCAGAAAGAAAAAACCCAGGGTCAGTTAAACCAGACACCGCAGGACACACTCCGGTTCTGTGTGCGCGGAGTGTGTGAGGCGTGTGTGAGAGGCGTGTGTGTGTGTGTGTGTGTGTGTGTGTGTGTGTGAGGGAGCTGCAGATGGACGGTGCGTCTCGGTCGTGGGCGACGGGTCCCCTAGCATGAATCAGATGCGCTCAGGTGGTGCCAGCTCGTTCCCGGCGGCGAGTGAAGTTGGTTATTAGAGGACGAGTTGTGTGTGTGTGTGTTGGCGTGGCGTCTGCTCGCCACCTTCTGGGACCATATGCTGGGTTTTCACGTCAGCACCACTGCGCTCCAACGCTTCGTGCGTCTGACTCACCAGCCTCGTCTTTGTGCTGTTCTGATGAGTCAGAGGACACAAGTCCAGAGCTCCAAGAACTGTGTCCAGCCATATACAGTCTATGGTCACAGCTTGGGTCTTAATCTTCTAGTTTTGATATGATAGCACGGTTCTCATTGAATCAGTGACTTACATCTAAAGCCCATTACGGCAAAGTCAGATGGTGTTTTCATTTTTATAACCGGTTTAAACCAGTAGTATGAATCTAAATAGATCCGAGTCGTCAGAAGTTCACCAAGTTAAGAAATAACTTATCTTCTGAATAAAAAAAATCGTAATCTTTGCCATTGTCTTGTAAATAAGTTTAATGTTTAACTCTCAATAAAACTTTATCAAAAAAGAAACAGTAGAAGTTAAGATCAATCTTTTGACACTGGACCTTAGGAACCACTGATGTAAACAAAAATGAACATACTGATAATCTGCAACAATTATGAATCTTCCAATAGTTAATAATTTAATAATAATTTGAGCATCATTTTCAGCCTATAAGGATTTGCTGCTTATCTTTGTCTCATTTGATAGTTATTAGTAAATTTCATATTTTGGGGTTTTAAGTCTCTTGATCGGACAAAACTAAACATCAGCAGACGACATCTTGGGAAGTTGTGAGGGGACATATTTCACTTTTCCTCCAACAAAATCATTATTAATATCTTTTCCTCTTAGCACCACTGGAGTGAAATTTCAAGATGCCCATAGTGAGCTGCAATGTAAACACTCAAGATAGCAATGATTGTCAAAATGTTTAAATAATATCCAGGTTCTGATAAACAGGGTTTATCCTCTAAGTGTGGATGAAGACGTGCAGAGGATAAGAGAAGCCGAGGTGTCGGGCTGAAAAGCCTGAAGAGTCTCGAACCTTAAACAGAGACGCTGCAGTGGCTTGATTAATGTCTCCGCTCTGCTTACAAAGCTGCCGGCCTCCGCACAGCAGAGTAATGACGCCCCGAGAGGACAGGAGGAGAGAGAGAGAGAGATGAGGGGAGGAAAGTGGAAGAGAGGGGTGAAAGAGAAGAAAGAGGAGGAAGGTACGAGAGAGAAGGAGGGGAAAGTGGAAGAGAGAGGGAGAGAGACGAGTAGAGAGAAGAGAGAAAGAGAGAGAGAGAGAGAGAGAGGAGGAGGAAGTGAGAGAGAGAGAGAGAGAGAGAGAGAAGAGAGAGGAGAGAGAGCGGAGAGAGAGGAGAGAGAGAGAGAGAGAGAGAGAGAGAGAGGAGAGAGAGAGGACGAGAGAGAGAGAGAGAGAGAGAGGAGCAGAGGAAGATGTTCTAAACGGATCAATATGAAGCCGTGTGGAGCTCAGTGCAGCAGCTTTATTCTGACTGAGCTGTCACTCAAACTGTAATGAGAGAGAGACTCATCTTCATTTGTACGAATCCTTCGAGGTTTTTCTTTTCCACATTCAGTGGAATTCTGTGTGTTTATTGGATGGAATGATTAACAAGGCTTCCTGTTATTGTCCATTGTCAAATTCCTACAGCTGAGGTCAGACACACGAGTCTTTGATGACAACAGGTTGTTCAAAACTAGCAAGGCATCACTCTCCAAAATATCGGTCATGGTCAACCTCATGGAGTAAGACGTAATGTCAGGAGATCACCAAAGTCCTCAGACCTCATCCTCTGGGAACCATGAATAGATATAATCTTGGTTAATCCTCCAACATGGCTCTATTGTCTTATAATTTTAAAATCTTCAGGGTTGATCACACAAGCTATTCATGCTCTGTGTTGTTTCCAAAAATAAAGGGGAACTATTTATTGTTTGACAGATTTAACAGTAGGAGACTTGATGTTATTACAAACGCCAGATTTCTCCACATCCTCACTTTACTGCTTTGTAAACCCTCCTGCTTCCTCTTTGCTTCAGATAAATAAAACAGTGCAGCCAGTTCGGCGAGCTGCGTATCCTCTGGAGTGACGTCTAACGACAGGAAGTTCCTGCTGTTAGGAACGTTTACGCAGCTAAACGGAAAGTTATCCAGGTCTTTGGTAAATTATTTGGTTTAGCGAAATATGAAAAAAGCTGCAAGTGGCACAGAGACGGAATAAAAAAAGGTTTTTAGAAGATAGAAACAGTGCAGACAGAAAGAAGTGATGTGTGTTATGTGTACGTGTGAAGGAGGGATGGTAAAGCTTAGACGAGGCGGTTTGTGTTCATGCATCAAATCCGTGTGATCCTCACTTGAGCGGCTCGTCGAAGCGGATGGTGGCGGCGCAGTGGAAGACCACGTGGATGCAGGCGCTGAGCTTCTCCACGTCCTCCGGGCTGATGGCGAGGCCCGGCTGCATCAGCTCGCTGCTGATGGGGATGATTTTCTGGTGGAAGTCGGGGTTGTCCTCCCGCACGCGGTCGAAAAGCTGCCAAAACAGAAACGCACACACAGAGAAACATCATTTTTACAAGCCATTCGGCTAACAAGCAGCATTTGAGTAATGCGCAACGATAAATAAAGCAGCAAATGTATATGCCACTTATAATTATGTGCATACCGCAGAAGAGCCGGAGGCCCAACAATAAAAACTGACTCCAGCAGTGACAGCTCAGCACTGGAAGAGGAATCTTAATGATTTTGAGTCAGCAAACACAGCACATGTGTAACTTTGCCAGTTCCCCTCTGGCAAATAACATCCTTAAAGTTGTAATATCACGACCACGTGTTTCTGATCTGTGGAGCGAGTCAGGTGTGGCTGACATCTCCGGCAGAAAGACACTGTGCAGATACATGGTAGGAGATGGCATGAGAAGAAGAACGAGGGTGAGGGGAGCGAGTCAGGTTTAATTTATGAAAACAATAAGTACCCAGGATGATCATTCACCAGCATCTCCTGCAGGGTGTCTTAGTAAAGACAGTTCACAGACGTGAGGATCGTGACCTCTGACCTCCACGGTGACTGCTAATGACTGATTGCACAGCGGAAATGATTCAAATGAAGTCAATATTTGACCTTTTGTTACTTATCTGACTTATTATTCATTCAACTAAGAGAAACTGGGTGTATTTGTGTGAATGAAGGCTTCTTTAGTCAGGTAGATTATACATGTGTGTCAGAGGAGCTGCACGTGTCGTACAGAGGTAGTGCTGCAACCAATGAATCAGAGTGGGGTGTGTAGCAAAGCACACACACACACACACACACAAAAACATCCATCCATCCATGTAGGACTTCTGTTTAGTCACACTTCTCAGAGCTCGAGATGACGTCTTCAAACGGCTCATTTTGTCCAAACAACACCTCACACCCAAACGTTACGAATATCAATGTACAGTTAAAAGAAATGAGCTAATATTTAACTTAGTAACGCAAATGTTTGCACACTCATTCCTCAAAAAGTCCTCACAACTGGTGCGCACACATCACACTCACTTCTCCTGCACTAAATATCCAGTTCACACATGATGCTCGTGTGACCCGACACAAAGGCCAGCTTGTGTGATATTATTCCACCTGTTTGCTCACTGGGGGCTGCAGGCAGTCCAGCATGGACGCAGATTAGGGCGACCTCTCGTCTAGATTTACCAGCTCATGTCTCACAGTCCCCCTGCAGCACTCAACATGAAACCCCACAGTGTTGCAGTGTTGAGAGACGCTAACCAAAGGCAGCAGAGAAAGTCAGGGAGATGTCATGGTAGCGTCACGCCTCGCCCTCCGTGCAGCAATCAGGAGCCGCAAAGAGTGGCGCCAGTTTTTTGGGTTTCCGCCGGCGTGGCTGACATCTCCGGCAGCTGTGCAGAAAGACACTGTGCAGATACATGGTAGGAGATGGCATGAGAAGAAGAACGAGCGTGAGGGGAAGCGAAGGGATTGGCATCGAACGTGCGTGCTTTCTCTGGTATGAAATTGCGCTCTGCGTGTGTGTGTTTGTGTGTCTGTCAGATGTCCCAGGAAGCAGAGCTCTCTTCCTGAAGAGGACAGACGTTGAATTAAACAGCTTCAAACATCTGTTTATGTTCATGTTCTGTGGCCCCATCTGTCTCTTCTGCTTTGTTATGCTCTTCCTCTCTTTCCCAAACGCTGCCCATATTAGGCACAAATCCTGATGTACAGTATGTAAAGTCATAACCCAGAGCCATTCCCATTCGGCTGGGAGGGGGGGCGGGGTTATGCATGCAACATTTTCTGCATCATAGCGTAGCACTGCTTTTATTATGTAATGCAAAAATAATAGTGTCTCCCCCCCCCCCCCCCATCCCTCTGCTCTATGGTAGCAGCTGGTAGTCAGAGACCGGCAGTCTGCAGAGAGCGGTCGCAGAAGAAGAAGAAGAAGAGATTCAGTCAGTGTTCAGTTCTCATCTTTCCAAAAAAGCCAAATCATTGTGTGTTGTAGTCGTAAGCTGCTCTCAGATATGCGCTGAAGTCCAGACATCTTCCCGTCTGCAAGAACGCAAATTGCTCCAGACATTTGCCCTTGTGAGAAACTCACGGCTAGCGAGACGGCGTGTTGATGAATGTTTCTGAAAAGAGGAGGCATACATGAGGAAGACACAGACGAAGACCTCAACCTGGAGAGACAACGAGATTCGAGGGCTTTTGATGATAAGGGCCGACGTTTGGGTCGATGTGCTGTAAACAAAAAACGTCATTTATTTTTATACCTTTATACCTCATGGCTGCCTCCGGCCTCCTGCATGCTCATACCTAGACAACACCCCTCACCTGAATGTTCCAGAAACACTGAGCAGTCATGTTGTCCCTCTTTGCACATTCTGCACAACGTGTTCTCTCTTCACTGTGATTCACTGAGTTGTTGATGCCATTTCATGACATCCGCTCAACTTCCTCCTCAGGGTGTTGAGCCCGGCAGCAAAAAACAAACCAACCAGATTTGTCAGTAGCCCCCAAAGTGTTTGGGTCGTCTGCTGAGGACGTCTTCAGGAAAGTTCAAGAGCCAACGTGAACTCTTCTGTTAACGTGGCCGCTGACCCACTGTATCTGTCACTGACACATCAGGTGTAAGTGCACAGTGATAATCCTCACAGAGCAGCGTCAGTTACAAAGAGGTTCTTCTAAGATGTCACTGACGAGGACTTTTGGGGATCAACCGTGTCTTAAATGTCCCAGAATAGCAAAGACTGGTCGTGGAGGAACAGCTGCTGATACGCATCCCTCTGGTCGTGGGATTGTCATTCATGAGGTTTGAGACTGCTGCTGAAACCAACACCACTTTAAAAATTCAACAGCAGAGAGGAAACAAGAAGGGTTGGTTCGACTGAGGAGGAAACTTGTAACCACATTAAGTCGAGTTCTGACTCAAGCTTTTCGAGAGAATATTGTTTAGCGGGTGATAATGTTTGATCCCTCCGAAATACTGAAGCTGTCGCTGGTGCAGCTTGTACAAGATTTTAAAACTAGATCTACAGGACGAACCACATCAGGAACATAGTCCTGTCTTGTCAAGTAGAAATATGTAAAGGCAGTTGAGGCTGAGTACGACATCAAGCAGGATCCTGTTTTACAACCTGAAGGAGTGCAATAGTTTATCATCATATTCATCTACGTTACCTGAAGTGATTCAGGTACATAAACAGCAAATAGAGAGAAATACAACTGCCACATTTCTGCCTGTGACCCGGCTGTAAAGCCAGCTCTGTGGAGAGCGGGGCCACACGCTGGTTTCTCATTTCTTTGCCAGCTGCTCACTTCACTCCTATCAGCTCTGCAACTTCAGTTTGTGCAAATTGAGTGTTACACAAAGAAACACATCCCTCATTCACGACTCGCGGTGCTATCACTGACTGGGCACCTACATCCTCCCTCAGCTATTTCCACTGGTCACAGAAAAATAGCGGCACTACTTTTAACTAGGATTATTTTTTATGAAGGAGCCATGATCCGAAGTTAAACTACAGACAGACCCAGAGGGGAGACAGTGCCAGAGGGGTCAGGGGGGGTCGGGGATGAGGCTGTAGAAAGTGGGCTTCAGAGGGCTCTTTGTTGTGGACACAGGCAGAGAATGGCATTGTGGGATTGTGGCATTGTTTTGTTAGAAAGGCTCTTTGGATGATAAGCGGTCTTGTGCCAGCCTTCCACCGCTCGCATTTACCACTGCACCCTTCCCCGGCCCACGGGCAGCAAACCGCCTTGTACCGGGGGACAATGGTCCACCAGTTTGCGTTTCCTCTACGCTCTGCGACGAGGACAACATCACCACCGCCTTCCAGCCACAAGCGTTTCTTTGCCGTCGAGACAAACAAAGACGTGTTCTTGAACAAGCAAGAATCCAGGTCGTCTGTAGAGTCACTTCTCCCAGTGACTTCCTTGCTTAGGTAATGTAATCAGTGTACATTTTCCTTTAAGCTTAAAGTGTAATGGTGGCTAATACACGTGGTCACCATCTTGTCCTTCTTCAGACGCTGCCATTTTTGGAGACGCTGACAGCGATAAATCGTCCCTCGTGAGCGTTTGATGCATCGCCTCCGCGAACTTTCACAGAAACCCAACACTAATGGCACTTTCCTTTCAGCCCGGCAACCCGAGATGTCATTTAAACAATCTCTCTTCTCACTAACTGCCCTTTAACTGGGCTGCACTGTAATCACAGCCCCTTCACCAGACTCTCCCCCCCCCCCCCGAGGACCAAACTCATGACAGTGACAAAAAGAGCTAGAAATGAGTAGGAGGCCAAAAAAGTTAAGGGAAACCAACGAAATAGTTTTCTCTTCTTGTTCATTTAAAATATCCGTAAGAGTCTGCGATGTGGCTTTCAGGAAGCCAGACACCACCAATCAGAGATGAACATGCCGGTAAATTTGACTGTAGCTAGGGAAGGTTCGCCAAAGTGTGTCAGACAGAAGCAATTAACAGCTGCACCCTCAGCGTTGACCTCCATTTCCTGACACGCACAGTCTATATTAGTCGAATAATAGGGTGTGAGCCGGAATCCTGACAAAAGAAGCCAGAAAATTGTTTTTCTAAAAAGACAATACGGCACAGTAAACACGGAGGACACAATGGAGGAACCGTGGATAATTATACTTTTTTCAGATACCAGCCACGTTCTCTTTCCCATCTGTCAAAAAAGAGACGAGGCCCCACGCTAAGGATGAAATGCTTCGTCTCGAGAGAAGTCAGGAAAGCAAGGCGTCTCGTGAGAAGCTGTGAAGAAGGACAGACGTGACTAACCCCCCCCCAGGGCTCTCGGCATATTAAGGAGGAAAAAAGGGTTCATCTCCTCTTCTCCTCCTCACCCTGTCTTCCATCCATCCATCCCTGTCCCTCCCTCCCTCCCTCCCTCCCTCCCTCCCTCAGAGGCTCCCAGAGGCATGAAAACGGATTTAACCAGCGCATGTCACTGCACAGTTCAACACTGCTGCTGAGCAAAACAGCCTCTCGGTCGGAGCTGGAGATCAGTAAGATGATGAATCGTATTTAGGCTTTGGGATGCAAAGAAAACTAAACTTAATGTGCACGTGGGAAGAATTGTTGAGGTTTATCTCACATTATTCTCATAGTCAAGATCATAATTTTAAACTAGCCACCAGGCGTGTATAATGTGAATGTGCAGCGTGGGACATCGCGTATTTAAATGAAGAAAACACGAGACTAGCTACGAAGGCCAGGACAAAATCTCAAGGTTCAGGCTGTTGTCCACAGCAATGAGAGAATGTACGATCACTTTGGGCTTTTACAAAAATACTAAATGAGATTTTAAATGTTAAGGAGGCTTAAGAGCCGACCCCTGCACTCGAGATAAGAAACTGCTAAAGCACAGTATGTCTCCTTAAAGGTAAACACCATCTACTAATGGTGTTACATTTCATTACTGGTCCACTTAAAAAGAGACACTGTCTGCTCTTTCTGTGTTCAGCTCTAAATCAAAGCTGCAGGATTTAGGAGAAACCCCTCATCAAAGCAAGCTAATGAAAATGGACGGTCTTCTCATGTCTGGCTCTGGGCGTTCGCCGTACACAACTCAACTTCAAACCAATCGATATGAGCAGAATAAGGTTTACAGTAATGGAGTGTCTGGGTTGGTGGCTTCGCGTTCCAGTCCCTCAGACAGTAACGTCATGCCGAGCCAAGGAGAACTTTATAACCCCTCCAAGAGACAGAAATGAGGCTGAGTTTACGGCGTGAGCGGCAGGTCTTTGTGTTCTCATTAAATATGACAAGACTGAAACGCTCCAGAAACAAGCTGTAAATACAACGCTGACGTTTTTATCACCATTTAACATGATGACAAACAACTTTTATAAATTTAAAAGTCATGCTTTGTCCTTGGTTGAACACGGTCTACCTGATGACATCTTTCAGGTCCATATGCTTTCAAGTTAAATCCTTACAGAGTCAAGTCTGTGTCCAAACCTTCAGTTGGTGCGATTACACTAGTAAAGCAAAGTCCTCATTTCTGAGAATTAAGTCGGACTCGAGTGTTTGCTGCTTCACCCTTTGTGGGTAGAGAAGATGATCATCAGGCCATAGTTCGTCTGAACAGAGTTGGATAACTCAAGAGCCCAAGTTACACAGCAGCCCATTCGAAACTGTGTAACTTTCGTTATCTTGCCGTTCACCCACCGGCTCAGATGTGAAACCTTTCCATTGACCGCAATATCGATTTTCGTTGTCACAAGAAAAGGCGAGTCGGACTTGCGTCACTCGGGCTGATTATCTGCATCAGATTGGCATCAGAGTTTATCTGAAGACGGAGCGGCAGCAGGTTGTAATCTTGATGAACACGAGCCTCTCTGAAATGGAGAGCAGCGTCTCGTCTGTCCTGCCACCGGATCCCGGGCATTCTCCCAAACTTCAGCCCCACTTTTTAGGAGAAAAGCAGGATTTCGTGGCTCTTTAACCCGATCGATGACGCCCACCTGCACAAAATCATCATCGACTGAAGGGCAAATAATCATCCAGGGACAAGGAAATCTGAAACCACTTTTTTATACTTCATTATCCAATAACAAAAAGAGGGCTCTTTAAGTTGTGCTGCCCTTCAGGTCTCAGAGGGAACTGAAGCTACAGAAACTCGTGGTCACTTGCAGACACCTGACACACTCTCCACCCAATGTAGAGACTCTGTGCTCAAACTTAATGACGTCACCAGCGACGTTTTAATCTGCTAATTTGTTTCATAAACTGGAGTTAATTTGAGGCCTAATTACTCGAAGAGGCATCGGTCCCCCCCCCCCTTGGCCTTGTCTCCGGGGAGGAGTTGTAGGGCCACTGGTCGCCTCTCAGTCTGTTTGCCTGCTGCGTCGCATCATATCCAACCACAGATGCTCCGCAGCGAGCCAGACTGGCAGCAATAACTTCTCCCCACGGAGTCGCTGGACAGAACCAGACACAGCAAATGCTCAGTCACCCCACTCACGCTCATCCCTAAACGTTGCCCTCTCAACAAAGCCTTGTGCCGCACGTTAAATCCAGGTTTCATCTTTTGAGCCCTAAAGCATAAAACACACCAGAATAAACGTCTGCTCTTCCTTCAGGATTGAGTCGTATATTCTTCAGGTGGCATTAACAGTTCAGGAAGCAATTTCATCAACTCCACAAGTGGAAAAACACAGAGGTGCCCTGTTAAGGCCAGCAGGAATAAATCTTGAAAGATCGGATTTGGCTCTGGATGCAAACAAGAGGAAATCAATGCAACCATCTAGTTATGATGGATCAGATTGTGTTAATGGGCAAATTACTGGAAACCACTGAGCGGGGGGGCTGCACCCTCAACACAGAGCGAACGTCAGACTGTGGAACAAACATCCTGTGATCAATGGAGAATATGGTCTTCAAAGCTGAAAGAGCAGGAGCTCTGCGTCAGGACTGTTCAGCAGCAACAGCCGGAGCCTGAGACTGAATTAGAAGTGAAACTGTTCTCGTACATATATAAAACTCTCTGAACTGCATGTTCCTGAGCATCCATGTGTCGGAAATGCACCATCAATAATTTAGTAGCTGCATTAATTTCCAACAAAGATGTGTTTTAAACCATATTTTCACAAATTTCCAAGGGAATCGTTCATGGCAGTTGATGACATAATTCTGACATATTTAGACGACTGATATCTGTGAGTGTGTGAAGTTTGGTTTGGCTCGATTGAATGTAAGGAGACTGTTGAGCCTTGGTGGAAGTGCCATTCTAGTTCTAGTACCTGCCTCATGAAGTTCCCTGACTTGTTTATGCAACACATTCACAAACACGCCCTTATTGTTTTAACTCCACGAACATAACCGATACAGGTGAGGCTCATCGGCCGTGACGCATGTTCAGCTGAGCTCTGGTATTTAAGGCATGAAGCTCTTTAGAACTCTGAGGTGGGTCCGTCGTGTTCAGAAACACAGCACTACCAATCATCTCTCTGTTCTCTGACAGGGTTAGGCAACATCGTGCCTACGAGGGAAAATCAGGGGAAACTACAAAATACATAACTCAAATAATGATAATAATCAAAAAGCAATTAGACATCAAAACAAAAAGAGTAGACATTTTAGCTTTTTTTAATTCATCCCTCAAACCGGGGATGATTAAAACCTCAGGGATCAAAAGTGGAGCCGACTCTTATTTGCCAAAGCAACAAGACAACATCTGCTCAATAAACGACTGGTTCAACATCTCGCCTGCTCCGAGCCCATTAGACAACATGTTTGAACAAATATGGCGAGCAAACATTCGGCTAAACTCACAGACGGGCAACCAGCGACAAGCAGGGAATGTCGTGAGGAGACGGTGGAAAGTATCTGAGAGGCTGATTCAGACCCTGTGGCCTTTTTGGTTTATTTAGGGATGCATTCATCTATTTTATTAATTTGAGTTTTTATTTAATTACATTCATCTTCTTCCAATCATCTAATGGTTTTTGCAGATTCTTTATTAAAGAGCCTTCACACGATGTTAATGCCGATGCACAGAAGCCCAAAGTGCCACATTGATCACTGCACCTCCTCTACAGCAGTAATCAATAGTCATTCCACAGTAAACACACAGTAAACCCTCCTCTGATCAGGATCCTGCCTTGAAGGCAAAATTCCACCCGTCCTTCCCACCAGGGATTCCACCTCCCACCTCTCTCCAGCCGACATCTGAACCCAGTGCTCCCAGCTGCAGAGTCGGTCCTGCCGTACGAAGATGCTGCGCGGCCTCAGAGATGAAACGTTAAGACTGGTGCAGGGATTAACGGCCCACTTGAGGGTGGGAGAATCCTGCCGCACAGCAGGGGAGAACCCCTGTGGACCCAGAAGCCCACTTGTATCAAAAGATCTGACATGCCATTCAGTTCCTGGCACCACAGCCGGGGGGCTGCTGGCCGTCGAAGCGAGGTAGCCTCCGCACAGACAGACAGACGGACAGAGAGGTGGACGCAGCTTAAATGTCAAAGTAAGTGCAGCCGAGATGCGCAGACAATGAGATTCCTATCGGTTTGTCCTTTTCTTGCTCGGGGCAGCTCCGTGGGATAGATCTCTCGGCTGTTACCTAGCAACAGGTGGTAAGAAAGATACGGGCCGGGCTTGAAGGAGGAGAGAAGAGGCTCGAGAGACCAAAACCACTGTTCTCCTCCGTGAATTATCCTAGTTCTGAAGAGTATAATACTGATCCCGGGACCCGCATGAATACCAATTGGCACTTGAGGCCAGGTCGTGGAAATTGAATGACATCACTTCTGAATGGGGCCCGAGCTTGAGTGAGTCTGTACTTGGCAGAGAATCAAGCGGTGCCCTGATAGCAGACACTATTAGAGCGATGCCAAATCCAATGGAAATGTTGGGGGGGAGGGGGGGGGGGGGGGAAATACCGCGAAGACCTTCAGCAGAAAAATCATACGTCAGCATGAGTGAGTGTGAAGTTGAAATACTTAGAACAGAAGTAATCGTTTGTGCAACATGAGTTCTGTGATATTTTGGTGTATTGATATTGTTGACACAGAGCTGCTCTCATCCTATTTGGGTTTAGTAAGGATTAACATCACTGCTCTAATCCAGGTTAGGATGTTGTTATTGGGTTAAAATGATCAGTTGATTGACAGAAATATATCGGGCATAATCAAATTACTCCTTTTTTCACTTTATGCAACAGGAGAGATAATTCTACAAGCCCCCAGAGTCAAAGATAAAGTACATTTGACAACCTGGGTAATTCATATATAGTTTATTGTGCACTCTACATCATAATGTCATATCTAAATAAGGCTCCTTTCCTTCTGTAAAGGAGAGGGAGCCTGTTGCATCTGTACAGTATCAGGACAGTAAAAGGTTTGGATCCAGTAAACTGAAAAACCTTTGAGCAAAACAACGTGACCCTGTTGACATGTATGAAACAACAGATGCAGGAGATCCCAAAAAGTTGTATTCTCACTTTAATTTTTCCCTCGAGGCCACAGAATTTAATTAATTACACGGTGAAAGAGGTTCCGTGAGTTCCGAGTTCAACGAGAGCAGTAAAAATAGATCAGAGAGAGAAGTGGGGGCGAAACAGGGACGGTGTGATTTTCTTAGGTGTGTCTGACAGTTTGAGGCCAACAGGACCCGAAGAGCAGCCGCACGCGAGTCCGCAGCTTCTGAACCTCAATGACTCGCTCCGGTGTCGATACATCGCTTCATTCAGTCCAGTTCGTTTTGTGTTGAGTCACGCTTCGCTGCCCGGCCTGATACAGCTGACATCACATATTTAGAGCTTACCTCTCTCCCCTCAGCTTATACCCCCCCCCCCCCCCCCCCGTCCTCCTCCTCCTGCTACAACCCCGCAGGTCACTCATCCTTTCAGTATCCTCACTCGGACTCGTCCCCGTCGCTCTCCGACTCTTCTGCGTCTCTCGCTTTGAAGCCCGGAGATGAACTGTCGGAATCTACCGAGCTGCGTTAAGTTTGTGTCACCATGGCAACAGCTGCTGCCGCTGCCGCTGCCGCTACAGTTCACAAGGCAAATTTCCGCGGCTCTGTAAACACGCCGAAAACCGCGAAAGCCTTTTGAACAATCCCCGGTTTCGAGTGATGATTTGAATGAACAGCCCAACGAGTCTGAGCACTGAACGTCAGCGGGTTATTTTCTGCTGCTGCGATGATTTATCACATCTCGCTTTGTGCTGCTTTTTCATATTTTACATGATAACTAAACCATAACCACTAAGCACATTTCGGTGAAGACGTGAGTGATTCATCTATAATCTGTCACTTTTGTCTTGTTCAGAACAACAGAGCAGACGACAGAGTATAACATCACCGTCACCTTTTCTTCTGCGCCTCCAGTACAATTCATTCACATTGTTATTCTGTGTTCTTCGTTATTCAACAACACAAAAAATAGTCGGATGCTTTGATTGACGATGTGAGATTCTATTCTGAGTTTCTTCAAAGAAAAGGGCAGCCCTCAGCGTCCCACTCGTCAAGTGGTTTATCCTCGTTGTTGCTGGTGCAAGCAGCAAAGATATTCTCCTTTATCATCTTTATCTGGAGTTAAAGATGTTGCTATGCAAGCCTATGTAATGATCCGACACCACGTCTTTAAAATCTATGGAAAAAAAAGGCTCCGTTCACCAAGTTCATTAACAGAGAAATCCCTGAACTCAGCCAACGACCTGCACGTGCTCGTATCAGATTTATAATCAATCCAGGCCTAATTTCAAGTACTGGAATGAGTATCGAGTGATTAAATGCTGGATCCGGAGCGAGAATAAATAGATTGATAAAATCACTATTCATTTATTAAAAGAAATCACAAATGTCATCTTTAACTTTGAGGAAGCACAAATCCTCCCATGCGAGGAGCCGCAAACACACAAATGATTCTTGTGTTTGCTCAATAAGTGACTTTGATCCATTCATTTTGTTGCTGTTTAATTTGATTTTTTTTCTCCAATTTATGGATTATTGGATAAACGGTTCGAGCTTTAATAGTCGACTCTCCAGCGCAGTGCAGGTCGATCACCTCTTTCAACCGTAACGACCAAAACCACAAGAATCATCTTAAAGTTCCTATCCATGAATGCTGAGAGTCAGTGAAACCTCTTCATGGTGTTATTCTCCTTCGGGGGAACAGTGGGTGGAAGATGACTTACTTTGCACTTCATCATGTCGCTGACCCTCTGCTGCATGGACTGCCCGGATTTGGGTCTGACCAGGATGTAGAGGGCTTTGACCTCGGGGCACGACCTCAGCAGCTTCTCCATCAGCACTTTTCCCATGAAGCCCGTGGCCCCCGTGATCAGGACGTTCTTGCCGGCGTAGTATTCCGCTATGGACGCCATGCTGCTGCCCGCTGCGCCGCTGCAGATGTCTGTCAGTCTGGTCGTTTCCTGTGTTGTCTGCTCCTCTCACCCGTCGAGGTCCTGTCCTTCAGGCAGCTCCTGCAGAAGGAGGGGGGGGGGGGGAAGAGAAATGTTACGCATGAATGTGCAGCTTATTAATTACTTCAGTCGGATGCAAAACACACACCACACACACACACACACCAACAGATTTGAAACAGTGGCTCAGCTGGGTTGTGTTCTGACCTTCAATGAGGAAACATGCAACTAGTCTGAAGATCCTATGAATATTCACACAGGGATGGAGAGATGGAAATGTTCAGGGGCGGTTTGGCATCTGTGAGCGTGTGTGTGTGTGTGTGTGTGTGTGTGTGTGTGTGTGTGTGTGTGTGTGTGTGTGTGTGTGTGTGTGTGTGTGTGTGTGTGTGTGTGTGTGTGTGTGTGTGTGTGTGTGTGTGTGTGTGTGTGGTGTGTGTGTGTGTGTGTGTGTGTGTGTGTGTGTGTGTGTGTGTGTGTGTGTGTGTGTGTGTGTGTGTGTGTGTGGCTCTAAATACCTGTGATACCCTGCACAGACACACAACCCAAGATAAAGTGGCCCTCACTCGCCCTTCATGTCTTTTCTTCAAGGATTTTTGACGTGTTTCTCGATGTCCGGCCGCCCTCATTCTACGCCAACTTAATTGGATCAATTGCGGCTCTAATGGCGGCGGTGTAATGGACTGTGTCTGCTTATTTGGGCCAACTCAATACAATAAATCAGGAGCTGCGTCTGCTGCTTTAGCGGTGGCAGGCGGCCAGGTCCTACATGGTCCTGATTACGGCAAAGACATCGGATAGAGGCGGATGTGGCTCCTGGCTCCTGACTGAGGGCTCGGCCGCTGGTGATTAGCTTCAGTACCGATGCCAGCTTTCCTGAACCCTTCACCGACACAGACTGTCCGGAAGCAGCAGCAGAAGCAACAGTTGGCCCCAAAACAAGCATATTTCATTTTCCTGTCCACTGATGAAGACTGCGCGGCTCGATTCTGTCGGAATTAGGAGCATCTGTGGTCAATCATCTAAATCACATCACAATTTGCTTCCACTTGGAATCTTACCTGCACAATAAGCACTGCGAGGGGTGAGACCTCTGTGCTAACAGGTGACTGGAAACTCATCAGTGGGAAAAGCAATCAAACTGCACTCAATCGACAACTAAGGCTGCGACTAACGATTATTTCACCTTGAACCCGTCTGAGCCACAGGGAGAACTAACCAAGCCGGACCCCAACCCGACAGACCCAAGACCTATGTATTTCACAGTTTTTACGGCGCTGGCCTTCAGCGGCGAGGACGGTAGTTTGGATCCCACAGATATAACAATACGACAACAGGCTTTATAAGCATTTGAGGAAATGAGTGCGTTAAACGTTATCCTGACTGGAGGTTGGAGGCAGAAAAAGCCTCATGTAAACGTACATCATATTCAAATAAGTACTCAGAATGTAGGGACTATAATGAAAAGACCATAAACTAAATTTACGGTTGGTGTGCAGAATTAAGACGATGCACTTTGTACATTTTCATGATTTATAATCTGATTCCAGATTTAACTATTTGGCTTCGGTTTTATTCGATGACCTCGGTGCAATGTCGCATATTTACGATGTCAGACTTTGTTCTCGTCTTCGTCACGTGACCTTCGCTGCAGCCTCCAGCCTCAATGAGAAACCAGTGTCACGCCGTCTGCAGCTCACAACCACGCTCCCAATGTTGCAGCTCATTTGTACGTAACCACGACAACGACGCACGACCACAGCACATGCGTGTCTTCACAGTGTATGACGGCCTTGTGTCTCCGGTTGGCATCGTCCTCTTTTCCCCCGAACAAGCGAACAGTCATGACGTGTTCAGTCACATCTTACGTTTGCCAACCAACTTGCAAAAAAAAAGCCGGGGCTGCTGGGACGCCTACATGTCAAAACTTGCCAGCATTAGCACAACATTAAGTCCGGGCAGACGCTTGATCAGCTCTTTCAGTGACTCAGCAGTGATTTGTACAGAAGATCAGGTTTTTTTCCCACCGTGTGTGTCTCTCATCCTCCCTCCCCGGGCGGCTGATTGCCGGCAAAGACAGAAGTCAGCAACCAAATCCTCCTGAGACAAACTTGGCCCAGATAACAAACAATCTTGTATTTACTTGCTTTATATCCATTCTGCCTTCTGTGCATGCAATATTGAATTACGCTCCTTTTACAAACAGGGAGTGTGTTGGATTTAATACTCCACTCGTTCACAGTCAAAGAAACTAAAGCCCGCGTTGCAAGCATTCTTCCGAGGTGTATCATTTACAGATAAGGTAATGTATGTGCAGATCTACTGCTCTACTATGCTCAGACACTGAAATTAAAAAAAGGTCAAAGTCAAGGTCCTCTGCTGAGGCCCCTGACATTCCAGCTTGTGCTTCACAGTTATTCCCTGTGGACACGAGGACAAGGGCAGAGGGGCTGAGAGTCACTACGGATTAATGCCCGACAATGGAAATGTTCCTGCAGCTGGAAAAGTGTTGGAAGGGACGCACATAACCCAGATTCATGATTGGTCGGGTATCCACACTCTATTGGAGACAGACACATCCTATGATAAGAGGTTAAGAGACTGGGTCAAAAGCAGAATGAGAACCATGAGTTGGACCGTGACCACAATATTCAAGACATCAGAAAAAGGCAACACAGATTTTCAGTAAGCATCATTCAGGGCAACATCAGCCCCAGTGCAGTTTCCTGACATGCATGAAAACACTCCTCTGCTTCCTGAGGCCGCCGGCATGTTTTATTTCCCTTTATTCCTTTCATGCTAAAAATCACTTGCTTTTCCTGGCAGTCTAAAAAAAAAAAAATCCAATGTTTTATTAATACTTGCACTTGTCAATCATACCGATTGCCAAGGATCAGCAGAATAAAGCTTAGAGAAATGCTGTGAGCATTAACCTTGTCCTCTCCCTGATGAACGAGGCCGCCTCCTTCTTGAAGTCTGTATTATGACTTGAAAGGAACAGTCAGAGCAGCGGGCGGCAGAGACGAGCCCTGAAACCTGAAGGGAGCCGCCTCTCGGGTTGTGATGCCATCTTGACGAAGTACCGCGTCTCGGGATGAGACAGCTCCCAGTTTTATGATTAACCACGGCCGAATTCCCACCGGTTAGTATTACATTGTGAAATTTAACCACCGGACATCGTAGAAGATTATAATCATGCTGACGTCCACTGTCGCCAAATTGTGTGCGTTTAACAAACGCTGATATTTTGTCCCATCTCTGACCTTTGAAGGTCAACGTCTGCACTTAACATAACAAGTTGTGGCATAAGAAGAGAGCTGAGCTGCAGAGGTTTGCTGGTGTGTGCACTCCGGCCCGATTTCATGCATCCTCGTCTTCTTTTCTCGGACTGAGGGTTTTTCTGTGTTTTTCCTCAAAGCCTCCCTCTCCCCAGGAGGTCCACGCTGTTTGTCGGAGGCAGGTTGTTTTAAGCGGCAGCTCTGCGGCCCTTCTGCTGCCTCCGGCCCTTCCTCACTCACCCCTCCATTAACGGGTCAGCTGAGTGCTGCTGGAGACACAGGCGAGCATCGAGCACTGCAGCTGCACGCCGGCTGAAGCCATTATAAGTGGACAAAAGCCGACAGAGGCGGGAGGGGAGTGTGGGAAAAATGGCAAGAGTAAAACGCTGCAAAAATGCAGCCAATAATTAAGGTAGCATTAGTCAGCTTGAATGCCAGTGCCAGGCAGCACAAAGTCAAAGTCACTTAATAGCACGCTGCCAACAGGGTAAATAAAACCCCTGAAAAGCTGAGTTAAGTGTACAGCTCCTCAGGGCAGTACACTGAGTACCCTCAGCTCTCTGCCAACACAGAGAGCTGACATACACTCGAGCCAGGACACGGAAGAGACTCCGGGACCAAACAAGTCTCATCCAGGAGCCAAGACTCAAAAGAAACCACAACAAACACCAGAACCAACATGTCCTGATTCTCCCAGATACAGTCAAATTACCCACACACGGTATAATCGTCCAAGACAGATCATCAGTAACTCCGTAACTACGTGATAATGTTTCTGGTTTCATGTCCTCGTCGTTTTCAGGTTCTTGTCGATGAGCAGGTGCGTTTGTCTTTACCGAGAGGGAGTGGACGTGGGTAACGACTGAATATAAAGATTAGATTAATTACATATATCAGCTCATGGAAAGAAATCACTTGCACTTGAGACACTGATTTTGAACACTTTGAGTCATTTTGACCATTCGCCAAGACGACAGACGTTTCTGTTATTATTGCTTCTGATATGCAGCTACGAAAAACAAGTCTGGACAGAGACAATGTTTGTTTTAATTGTTTGCCGTATTGTCACTTAGCCACACCCATTGGCACGGCGCCTTTTTTTTTGTTTCACACCACTCTTGCAACATCGTCACGGCTACGCGTGGTTGCTGAGCTGTTCGGAGGAATTTCAAATAACAGTGGACCGAACTCAAGTCAACAAGTCAAACCCTGAATTCTTTCCTTGGAATTAAAACACATCACTTTTTCCATGATGATGATGAATCCCTTAAAACATCGTTTCCAGCTCCACTCCCCCGCTCCAGCACAGGAGATGGTGACACTGCCCTTTTACACAAACCCACGTAATTGCACAGCACTTTTAAGAGCCCTCACCCGAGATTACATTACCGCACAAAAACTAGCAGGTCTTCTCTTCCTTGTATTTTTTTTCCCGAGGCAGCTAAAGGTTAATCTAATTAGAATTAATTATGTTGGCCGGGGGCTTCGAGGATTTAAGCTGTGTCTCTTTAATATAATCTTTTTTTAAAAAGTAGTAAACATGAGCCAGTTTCAAATCTACACATGAAGGTCACTACTCGCTATCAGATGCCAGGCCAGAGGAGATTGTGTGTGCGTGTGTGTGTGTGTGTGTGTGTGTGAGCTTGTGTGTGTGTGAGCTTGTGTTTCTGTGGATTGGCAAACACGTGCAACAGTGCATTGTCTACATTTCGTGTGATGGCAGAGGGATTCTGTAATTACACCAGCCGCCTCTGAGGAAGCCTCTCGGCGCTGCGGCGTCAGTTTACGCCTGGCTCAGGCCCAGACCGGCAATAGCAATCTGGATGGCTGTGCCAGGGCCCGTGAGTTCATGAACCTGCACCGTGTGGTCACCGCGGTGCGAGGCCCAGCGCACTGCTCTCGAGTAACGAAACCACCGCAACTCGTTTTGCAGAAATCAGGCACCATCAATCAGCCTGTCACTTTTGAAAAGGAGTTGTTTCAACACCTTTACAAATAAAAGAACACGTCCCTGAATGCTGTCGTCTTAAGCACTGAAACAAGTGAGACAAGTATTACAACACTTCAACTGAAGAGTGTGTGTAAGAGGCAGATGCAACTTTAGATACCTTTCCCTTTTAGCTCTGCTTTTACTTACTCCCCTTTTAGCAGTTTTGTTTTATCTTCATATTTTATTTCTCTTTATCTGCCTTTGGTGTTTCTTGTGATGTGAGTTATGATGGTCTCCTCCGATCCTATTAATAGTCTTGCTCTGCGCACTGGGGTAAATGTCATGGTTTGTGTTTCTAACTTGTGAATAACTCATCAATTATGTCAACTGAGGCGTCGTTTGAAACCAAGTGGACATATTTTGTTCAATTTAAATTCAGACAGTTGTCAAACTGGTTGTAAAGGTGTTCCAGCAGTAGAGACTCCAGTATAGACTCCAGTATAGACTCCAGTATAGACTCCTATACTAATGACTCCTCAGTGCAAACACTATCACCATCTTCTTGAGACTCATTTGTATTTATGGAAGTGACAGTTCACGGACACTATGGAAGTCGTGCATGGGCACATTGCATCTACTCAAACAGATGGACTTAAAACACCAATAATAACAATACTGGTAAAGAAATTATACATTTTGAGTAGTTTCGAACATTATTTAACATATTAATACCTCATTATAATTGTAATATGACACTTTAAAGTCACATTTAAACAGAAATATGAGCTACAGACACGTCAATTACCGTTATTGCAACGCCACGCCTCTTAGTGCTGATGATTCATCCTTCAGAATCCACTCTCGATGCATTACTCACTATACAGTGAATATATTGAGTGTTTGTTATGTGAGGAGAAGTCAATGAGGGAGTGTTTTGGGACACAGCCGTGGGATTTGTTTGATTTTCACTGTGGATGCACTTGGACTGACTTGAAACCCCCAGCTGCAGAGAGCTCCGTGGTCTTTTATGATCGATCCGAGGAAGCCATTAACACAGTGGCTGACTAAAGAGCCTCGAGTTGCACAGCCCGACACGAGCTCACATACGCAGACGTGCAGCGGCGACGGCAACAGGCCTTAATTGGCGAGGCAGTTTCAAGCCCTTATCACAGAAGCAGACTGGGGCACAGGCCACAGCTGCACTGCCACTTATCCTGCAGACTCGTTTTCCAAAAGTGGAAAGAGGCCTGGACCTGGATATCTCTGAGGCCCCTTCAAGCTGCTGTTTGCTATTCACTCTGAGGGTAAACCCAGATCATGATTCATCACTGTAGGTGCTGGAATAATCGCAGACAATGACGGATAAATGTCAACACCGATATATCTGTGAAAGACTTTATATTAACACTTTTATTGCTCAAATACAAACAACGAAAAAGTTCGATCAAACCGAGTCCCGGAACACTGGACGCTCTCAGTGTGTCGGCATGACGACTGACCCATTAAAAGAAAGCCCTCATTTCCACATGCATTTAATAAAGATTCCCAGTGTAATGAATGTGACACTGTGAATATTATAACATGAAAAGCCAGATCACTCAGCCCCGGGGTGAACGACTGCTTAATAACCGCTTTGCTCTTAATCCAAGATGTGCACATGCTCTAATTACATCTGCAATACGCATTAGTGTAAAACGGAAATGATACAGACACACACCTTCTTCTAACTCACGACTCATCCATGCTTTTGAGCAAACACACGCTCTGCCTGCATGGAAACCAATATCTGTGACCGAGTGATTTGATCAGGTCTCCGGTGCAAAGGCAGATGACAGTGAACACACTGCACTCAGAATAATGAAGTACTTCACACACGCGCTCAATAGCTTCACCTTTTGTTGCTGCCAGTCAGGCTCATATAGTTAATGACAGAGCAGCTCTGGCACCAATTGGTGAGCGTTTCGAGTATCACATCCAGCCACCCACCCATCTATCTATCCATCCACCCATCCATCCACCCATCTATCTATCTATCCATCCACCCGTCCATCCATCCATCCATCCATCAGATAAGAGCCGAGGTAGAAAACACCACCACATCACTGAAGGATTTAACTCTATACCTTTGTGATCTTATCTTATTTGACACCAGGGAACACCAAACACCACACACACACACACACACACACACACACACTGTGATATTATCGGAGGCAAACAATGGAACCTTTAACAATGCAGATAAGTGGTTGATGCCAATTTCCAATTTCTGTCAATGAAAGACAAATCTGTTGTCCAAGGACAGGCTTGGTGTTGATGATGCGTGTGTGTGTGTGTGTGTTTGTGAGTGTGTGAGTGTGTGTCAGATGTCCTTAAGTGTGTTTCAGAGAAAAGAGGTAGCAATCGGCTGTGGCTGTCTGCTGGACCCCAGACGAGGAGGAGAGATTATGAGAAAGGCTGCTCTCTTCCTGGTACCGGAGTGAAGATGTGGCTCATGCCCGGGCGAGAGGAACTGATGTGTTACCGAAAACGAGATCAAATGTTTACTGTGGTGCAGTTCAGATTTTCTTCTGGCAGACGTGGTAGATCGCGCCAGGATTTCAAGCGTTATTTGAGCTGGTTAAAGTCAGCAAACACTTTGGTCAGTGTCAAATATCTTCAAACCTGCAGAAACCCTGTCATAATAAACGGTCGATCCACGACTAACACTTCCTCTGTGTAGTATTTCTCAATTCTGCGTAAATTGGCAGCGCCTCCTGCTGCTGCTACCAGAGCTGAACCACACTGACAAGTGTCGACACAGCAGGCAAATATTAAGCTTAGTTTCCTTGATGGATGACTTCAATAATTAAGTGAGTCACGTCGCCCTTTAATCTTCTGACTCATCGCTGCTTCCACATCAGAATCAAAGCAGGCATTAAAAACACAATTACATTCAATAACAACTTGCTAATTGACTGCGTTGTTATTTAAAGAGCGGCTGCACTGTTCACTGTGAAGCAGCCCCGGGAGTGGCTGCCTTTTGTCTCCTCTGCACCCCGGCCACTTCATGCATTGTGTCGTTTGTGAGGAGGATATGATCCCAATAAGCTCCTGCAGCTCCCATTCCTGTTCAACCAGTAAGGGGGCTGGGGGGGGCAAGAGGAAATAGCAGGTTAGACAGGCTCAGTTCTCTGGGAGAGCAAGGACTGACGTACAGGAGGAGAGTATGCGTATCTTTGGCTGCCAGCCACGAGGTCGATGTATAGGAGGCTCGGTATTTATCCAACAAGTTCCTGATATGGAGAACAAGGTTCGACCGAACAGGGTCTTAGACAAGTTAGACGAGTTTGACTTCTACAGCAGCTAAAGCGCATGATAGGTGAGGGCAAGTCCAGGCAATCAGCCTGTCATTGCTTCACCTCGAGACAATCTTGTTCGTCTTGTTTGTCTTGTGTGTGTGTGTGTGTGTGTGTGTGTGTGTGTGTGTGTGTGTGTGTGTGTGTGTGTGTGTGTGTGTGTGTGTGTGTGTGTGTGTGTGTGTGTGTGTGTGTGTGTGTATGCCCCAAATAAAACTGTTGGGGCAGTTCCTACTTCGGCAGAGCTAAAATGAGAAACATCGCAATGAAGTAAATGAATGTTGTCCTTATGAATAATCCACAATCAGTCCTAAAATAGCAAGAGAACCCGACAGCCCCAGGGTCCATGGTGAAGATTATAAGACTCCGAAAAATCTCTGGAAAAATTCACCAATAGCTCTCGAACCCCGTTGTCTTTCTGCGTTGACAACTTCATCAACGTCTTCTAGGTGCTCGGCTCCTCTTTTTCAATCCTGAGATACTCGCGTCCTTTCGGTTTCACGTCGGTTGAGTTTTAGAAGCGTCCTCAACATGTCCCCTGTAGCTCACTGTGTGGTTCCTGACATGTTCCTGCTGTTTTCTCACATGAGCTCACTCTGACATTTTATTAGAAGGCTGGCAATAAAAAGAGTTCTGGAAAATGTTGGGAGCAACTAAGTCGGATATTTGCGTTCTCACGTACGACTGGAGTTCGGTGCATGTTTGAGAGCAGCTTTAGATTCTGCTCTCGTGCACAAATGTTGGTTTGGACAAGCACAAACACAAATTACAGTCCTGAGGCTCTGTATCTTTTCAGTCATTGTAGTTGTGATTGTTTGTGTAACCAGTAGATTAACTTAAGTGACATCCGCCTGCTCACAGGGTGTTTCCTGTTGTGAAATAACCCAGAGCTGGTGACATCCTGATCACGTGCATGTACCTTCAACCAGAGGAGACGAGGCTGACGTGTTCCACTGGTTGATGAAATCAGTGGCTCCTGCACCCTGATCTGAACGAGCTGCTGTACGTGGTGCTCATCGGCTCCGTTAATCAACACCGAACATCCTCTCCATTAGCTCCCATGGACACGCTGTTAACAGATAACCCACGTGTATGTGGGGTTCAATGTCATACAGCCCATTATAATATCCCCCCCCCTGGTTATTAACAAGCCAGGAGGCTCAGGAGAACCACATATGATTGTAATCTACAACATCTGCTTGAGCCTTCAATGAAGTCGTTTTCCTCCCATTTAAAGTGGCCAGAGACAACTTTCACCTCCGAGTGTTTCCAAGTGGAATCGATGTAGTTTAACCAACCTGCCAAATCCCTCGCTTGGTTCCTCAAATCACGGATTATTTCAGCCCCATTAAAAAAGATGGAGTAAAGTTTATCCTCAGGGTGAATGTGGGATCCACACAATCCCTCCCTGTTGCCGCCGTGGCCCCTTTCTCCTGCTCGTTTATCCTCACCATCCACCGCCTTGGCACCGAATGCTGAATCAAACCTATCTGGCTGTTCCCCTGAGAACCAGTGAACCACAGGTGCAGGGACTCCGCTCCTCCTTCAGACCTGGCTCTGCACAAAGGGCACAACCACAGTGTGTGAGCTACTTTTATCTTATTTAGTTTGTATTCCTTTAGCTTTTTCTTTAAATAAACACCTGCATTATTCTGCTTGTTGTTTGTTTTACTAAACTATTCAGTTTGTTGCTCTTGAATTAAAGCATTTATCATATCAGACTCTATTCAGCTAACGCAGGTCTAACTGGCAAGACCGCAACACAAACTCAACACACATTCCTGCTGTGGTGAGGAGACGGCACGACCCATCCCAGAAAAGCAATCTGTAACTTTCAACACATTCAAATTAGAGCGAGGACAAAGCATCCAGTGTTATCGCACCATGTAAATCTCAGTCCTGCCAGATAAAATGTATGACTGTGAATGGAATGAAGAGGAACCGGTGTGACCTGTCGAAGAAGTGTGCACAGAAGTGCACGATTCCCAGAGAGCGCTTCTGTGGGACGAGCCTTTTTCATCTCTATGACATTTTTACGAATCAAATTACGAATAAGAAAATCATCGCAAGATTGATCAATATCGTAAACAATCAATATTTGCAGTCGAAATACTTAAATCCCACGTCAGGCTCAGGATGAATCGTCATCACGTGTCCAACAATCACGCTAGGAATTAAATACAAAAGATTGTGACTCATGAGCTCACATGTCAGAGACTTTTAAGCCGATGATGTCCCCCCCCCCCGTGAGAGGATCTTTGGAGGATCTCATCAATATGAAGTGTCACCTAACAGCCACTTCCTTCCTCTACAGCCGACACTAAACCAGCAGGTTTCACTGAGGGACTCACTGTCGTACATCGAGAAGAATTCTCCAGAGGACACAAATCAATGTTTCACACAGCACTTCTCAGGATGTCCAAACAGAGACGTGTGCATGGTGTGTTACATGTTACATCACGTTCAACGAGAGTGAACGATAACAATCTGCGGCCAACTTTACAGGACTCGCTCCTCCACTCAGGCACCGTGTGAAAAGATGTTTATCTGCTGAGGAGGAGTCTTTGCATCACAGCCGTGTCCCGAGGCCCAACACCAGAGATGCAGAGGAGACATACCTCTGCACTTACTGTGCTGCGTGACTCCTCCCGGAGGAATGGAGACACACAGGTCGGCCGAGCAGAAACACACCTACTGAACATTTAGAGGTTCAAGGTTCAGGCCGATACTGATATTACAAAGTAAAATACACTTCAACGTGAACTTTCTGCTTTGTTTATTCTGTAAAATAAAAGTTGATGTATTATATTATTAACATATTGGCAAAAATAAATGCAGATATTGATTTTTTTGGCGAAAGGCTCCATTAGATGATATTGAAATAAAAGCAGTTCAGGTAAAACGTGACAGGATGAGAGGATGTGATATGATTTGATATGAAATTTTGCTCTGTCACATTGACTGAGCCTACTTTTTTTTTAACAAAATCTGTCCTGCCCAGATCTTTTTGACGAAACACAACTTTGTCAACTTTTAACATCTCTGAAAAATAAAACATCATCCACTTCGAGATCATCCATGATTTAATAAATCTTTCTAGCAGCATCTGATCAGACTTAATGCAGCTTTGAATATATAACACTTAACTGAGAACAAAATATAGGTCGCCCGGTGATAATTAGCTTTTTGTGATCCCGATTTAGAAATCAGCTCACGGGTCTTTTACAGCTGCGATAGTGACAAGCAGCATTTATCATCACACACCAAAACATCTTCTGAGGAGGGAAACCTGCTCACTCCATATGTTATATATGAGTTTATATATAGAATTAAATAAGCTATATTCCCACTGTTCATGATGGAATTTGTTTCATTCAACATGTGCCGGGGGCGTCGTGTGGTCAAACAGTTTCCTGACTCAGCACGAGGGGTTTGACTTCATTAAGAAGACGGTGAATAAATTACACGAGACAAACGTCTGATATTGATCAGGGCCGGGACCCCGTTGGCTTATTGTGTTTGAATTATGCATGTTTGTGTGAATGAAAGGGAGATAATAACCTGCTTTAGTTCAGATCTACGACAAGATTAATGATGACAAACATGTTAAAAATACAGCAGCAACGATTAGTCAGTTAGTTCATCAATAGAAGACGACCAAGGAACTAACTTGAGGACTTAATAATGGTTTTAATCACTGGAACCTGCTGGTTTTCAGCTCACAGCCCATGGCACACAATATCTTTGAGACAGTGAGGGACAGACATGTCAGGGTCTGATGAGCACCTGAGCCGAGGAGATGAAATTAATATTCTATAGAAATGAATAAACATGGAGGCAAGGGTCTGAACTCAAGCTGCTGCCCAGTGGCACGTTCATGATGAGGAGGCTCCTCTTCATCTCAGTCAGAACACATCAGCCAGGAGGAGGTGATTCAAACGACTGGCCTCCACATGGCACACACACACACACACACACGCACACACGCACACACACACACACACACATACACCCACATTCTCTAGTTATTTATCGCTTTGATCGTGAAAAAAATCACAATATTTACAAATTTATCGTTTTCATAAATCCCTGCTAACACGTTCCGTCTGATGACGTGAAGACATAAATGGTTAACACACCACTTCCGGTAAAACCTGTCACAATAAAAAACTTTATAAAAGCTGAAGGAAGGAACCAACGTCTTCTACTTTCTATTGAGTTTTTAAATCTATAAATAATTGGATTAAATAACGATCACAGGGAATAAAACAGAAACAGGTTTGTGTTTTGGTATTAATTAAATGGAAACTGTTATTTGCGCCTGAAATTAATAACAAATAGATGTTGATAACCATTATTACAACTTTTACTGACTTATGGTTTTAATATATATAAATAAATATGTGAAAATGAACCAATTCCACTTTAAAACAACTTCCTAGTCAGACTAATGGACCCAGGTTGTCAGAGTACAGGGCCAATTTAAAGGGTTTAAATATAAAGAAATTCACATTTGATTAAATACAGTTATATTTAGTTATAACTCTGAAACGAGTGGTTTATTAAGTGTATTAGTTCTGTGCTTTTCCTTTGAAGGCCGAGCTCCGGACGTGCAGCGGTGAACTGCAGCTCGCTCCCCGCGGCTCCTCCACGCTGACCGCGGCTCCGGTCCCGGTGCCTGCCGCCCTGCCTGCCGTCGGAGGCGGCTACAGCTCCGCGCTGACTCCGTGCTAACACAACCCTCCACGTCCACAACAACACGAACAAACGATTCAAATAAACCCTCCACAACCCCCCTGGATCCATGTACACAGGTGGGTGTCCTCCTTCACCCGCTCAGCATCCACCTCCCCGGCGGAGAGAGCATCCACAACCCGGAGGAAGATGCTCCAGAGGCGGCGTGCCACTGCCCTGACGCCCCGCTGCCTCCAGCCCGGAGGACCCGCTCAGCCCCGCGTGCCCACACAGCACAGCCGCTGCAATGAGGAGGAAAAGGGGGGAGATAGAAACGCACCTTACCGTGGAGGTCTCTCGGTGCGGGTTGTCGAAGAGGCTGTGCGGCAGCTGCGGACTCTCTGCCTCCACCCACCGGCCGCCTCTGGGCTCCTGCTGCTCGGATACTTCCACCGTCAGAAGACGCCCGGTTCTTCCCCCGTCGATGCTCAGCCCTGCCTGCCCGCCTGTGAGCGTGTGTCTGCGGACGAGAGGCTGGACCCGGTGACACTGACACACGGAGGGGGCAGGGCGTGTCCCCCCCACCCCCGTCCCGCACACCCCGCAGGGCCCCGCACGGCACGCCCCTTGTCCCGCAGGCACACGCCGTTCTGGAGGAGAAACACGTGGAGTCGTTTTATTACGGGACTGATTCATAACAGCATGATTATTAAAGTAAATACACAACAATACACACAGTTCAGTAGTTACATGATAACTAATTATTATTCATCAGTAAATATTTGTTTTACAACTTGTTAGAAAATGGGCCTTTGGTTTAACAGATGATTGATAATGAATATGGCCTAAATATTTTTTATTTTTCTGACAATTTGTCATGAATATTTTCCTTTGGTATAGTTGATAATTCCTAATAATGAATAACAGAATATTATTAAACTATGGCCCTGTAAATACATTTACAGGGCCGTGGGGGGGGGGGGGGGGGGGGGGGGGGGGGGGCGATACTCCACATCTCACAGTGAGTCCAGCAGAGTTTCAACTGAGCTGAAAGGCACAGACGCTGCTTCTGTTGCTACAGCAGCTCGGTTCTCTGAGAACACTGGGATGGATCAACTGATCAGATACAGGGGGTCAAAGGTCAGAGGTCAAGGTGGCCTCATATCATATGTTTTAGGCCTTTTGACCATGATATCTCAAGTCTGGCTTTAAGGGAGTTTCTGCAATGTTCACCAGTTGTCACTATCTCGCATACAAGACCACAGGTTTCGAGTATTTCTAGTTCTTTGTTAAACAAAAGACCAACATGAACATGGGAACCCTAATCCTGCTCTGCAGGTAAACCTGGTTCTGTCTCAGGTTGTAAAACTTTGCTGATTGCAGGAATGTTCAGTGTAGAAAGTCGTGGCTGCTTCTCTGTGAGTGTTGTTCACTTCCCTGGAGCTGTAATGTGTTTATTTTGAAACTGTGCATGCTCAGGACTTTCTAGAACCTGCGCTGCTCCCGAATGAGTTGGTTGTTTTCTCCTGCTACTCTCAGACAATATTGCTAACAAACGTCGGGGGGGCAGACCTCCGGCTTCTTCCCACGTGAAAGTGCACAAGTGAGGCGACGGCGAGATTAGAGGGAATCAACTTTTCTGCAGGTAAACAAAGTTTCAGTGGAGCTGTTTGATCTGAGGAGCCTCGGGATTTACAATCTTTAACAGATGAGGATGTTTTTCAGATTCAGAATTTCAGCAATCTTTGACTAATTCTAATCTTACAAACAGAAAAATATAAATAGTTTCTTGTTGTGATGAAACCAAAATATAGGAGTAGAAAGTACAGATATTTGCTGATACATGGAGGGAAAGGGAAAAGTAACCGAAAAAAAATCTACTTAAATAAAGCACAGATACATGAGAAATGTACTTAAGTACAGCAATGAAGTAAATGTACTTTGTTACATCGCAGCACAGTGAGTTCATCTCAGGAGATATTATATGTTTTCTCAGCACTGCAGTTGTTTTGCAACATGAAGCTCTTCAGTGAGACATCAGCGGAGGAGGTGAAGCAGTCCATCGGCTACTGCTGAGAAAATCTGAGTCATGTCTACTGCCAATTACATCAGTGTGTGTGTGTGTGTGTGTGTGAGCTGTGAGTCAAAGTGGTAAACAGTCTTTTGTGCAGCTTAGACAAAACCCTGTGTTTATCTGAACTCTCCATCTCTGAGCATTTGAGCCCAACAATCTCTAAAATGTGAGTGAGTTCCGTTTAATAAACATGTCAGAGGAGGTTCTTCAGCCCTGACGTCCTCTGTGTGCTGAGGCCTGTACTCGGCCCCCCGGCCCCTCGGTGGAGACACACACAGCTCAGGACTGATTCGCTCCTGTGGAGAGGACAGGTACAGGTACAGGTCCAGGTCCAGGTCCAGGTCCAGGTCCAGGTCCAGGTACCGGCCCCGGCCCCGGCCTGCGCTGCCTCTGCAGGGGAGCGTGTGGTCGTTCTCCTGTGGAGCTTCATCTCTCTGTGCACGTGCTACATGTCTTCTTTAAACCTGGAGTATATTCAACGTTTACTTCACAGGATCAGATAAGAGAGAACTGGGTTCATACTAAGGACACACATGATGTAAATCTTAGGTTTGCTGATATGCTAAACCTACTCTTGAATAAATAAAGATGCTAATCGCAGTGTTACCTCGTGTTTTCATCTGTAATTCAACAGGATGTGTGTGCACCACAAAACCACAGCAAGAGGAAGTTCTAAAGCTGCTGCAAATGTATTATTCTGCCATTTACTACTGAACGTGTGACGTTGTGTAATGTATAAAATCCCTTTAGGGACTAGACATAACTTGATGTAAGTTCAGAAATTATGAAACCAAGGAGCGTGATGATATAAACCCTAGACTGTGCTGCCCTCCAGTGGAGACATGACTGATGTGCACACAGGCTGTAAACCCCTGAGATCTTCTACTCAAGCCTCAAAGTAGAAAAGAACCAGTGATTACATATAATTACAGGAAATATACACTTGAGTAATATATACAATCAGAGAATTTTAAAGTATTTACTGCAGGATTGTACTTCACCATCAGACGGCCCCCGTGTGGCCAGATAGCGACACTGCAGAGGAAGAAGCAGTCGGAGGTTATTCATGCTCTGAAAACACTGTGTTCCAAATCTCCTGTTCAGTATTTATAACCATAACATAAACAATTAACTAAATGATTACACTTCACCATAATTATGCAGATACACAGATCTAGTTCTAAATGTGTACTCCTTCCGTGAAGCATCTGCATCTCACAAATATTGAATATGTGACAGTAAAATATATCAACACTTGGATGTCGACATATTCACGTTTATATATGAAATATTGATAAATTTCACTTATTGAATACATTTTTCAAACTCAATCTGCTGTCTGGAAGAAACCCAACAAGTGGACAAGGCCAAGAACTGACCTGGGAAAAGTTTTGTAAAATACTGTACGGAGTTTCTTTATGCGTGTAATCATATTTCAAATGTCATTTTGGTAAATATCCTTATTTGCTTTCTTGATAAAAACATCTTACAAGAAAGCCAATTTCCCAAAATGTCAAACAATTTCTAGTTACTTTATCATTCTTTATGGGTTAATACAGAAATGTCACAAACTATATTTGTCCAGTAATAAGCTCTTAAAATGCCAATATTACTGCTTAAAACTACAGTGCTGTACATTATAAACTGTGTATTTGGTGTATACATGGATAACAGGAGTTTTAAAGTCAAGTGTTCCTCATGTAACGTACTTTAATAAAAACCGGGCAACCGTAATAAATCACACAGCAGCATCTCTTCAATGAATCTTCCGTGTTGTGTCAAGATTTTCTTTTATTTTTGACAGCGTTTCAGAATATCTTACAGGTAAACAAGATTTTTGCAAAAGTTAATATATCCATAGCGTTGCATTTCATAAAAATAATTGCTCCACTTACACTCTTTGTGACCGTCCATAGTACACGGAGTCATATTTATAGAGATATTTGTTGGGGGGGGGGGGGGGGGGGTCTACACGCTGCCATGACACTACACAGTGATGCTGAGCCGTTTCAGAGTTTATGATGCAGCCTGTGGTGTTTTCTTCTTCTACTTCTTCCAACACACACACACACACACACACTTCTGTTCGTGTTCTTTCAGCTTCCCACAGCAAACCACTCAGACAGTTTGGTTGAAAGGAGACGCTCGGACGTGGAGAGCAGCATCTTTCCGTTTCTCGCTTCAAAAGAAGAGGTCAGGAAATAAAGGAGCAGTCCAGGATGACACAGTTTTCTACCTTTAGTCTGACAAAGTGTGAAATTCAGGTCTGGGGGGGGGGGGGGGGGGGGGGGGCTTGTTATACGACGACAACCCTCCAGTCTCCACGTGAGGGGGGGGGGGGGGGGGGGGGGGGCTTTCTGTGCCTGGCTGACGATTTTCTGTGACATAATAATTCATATCCCCAAACCTGCTGTGTGCGATTGTGCTTTAAAGTCAGTCTGCTTAGTCCTCGTGTAATTACGGATTACAATGGCAAACACAATAACTGCTCTCCCTTCGTTCATTATCCAAACACTGCTGGACCCTCCCTCAGCCGGAGGAGGCAGAGGAAACAGTTGCTCTGGTATTATGTGCTGTAATGATTTTCTGTTTCTGGTTTGTTTGTAAAGGTGGGGGGGGGGATGACCGCTCGTAAATGTCATGTAAGTAAAGAAGATTCAGATGATGGGAGAAGATTTGCAGACCTCGACGCTGACTGTTCACCAAACCCCTCCCCCACCACAGGGATCCAATCATAGCTGAGCAGCAGGATGAAACTCTTTCCTACTGGTTTACTACCTAATGTAAGCATGGTTTCAGTTTGTAGCTGTTGTCCTGCTGTTCAAATATCCACTCCAACCAATCAACACTGTACACAAAGATGGAGGAGATGACAGATCCCCAAAAACCTGTGGAGCGGGTGAAGCCTCCTTCGTCAGTCGCTGCTGAGAAGTGACAGGCTGTCGTCTGAAATCCAGCGGCCATTGTTTCCCCAAAGAATCGAGAAGCTGCAGACGTGCCGTGCAAAGAAAGAAAAGCTTGACGGGAGTAAATGAAGCAACACAAAGGGCGACAGGTTCAGCAGGCGGTCAATTGTCAGGTTATTGTATAAAAAAATGCAAACGGAAGATAATAAAATTAAGACGTACAGGGAACAACACACAGTCACAGGAAATGAATCATATTCAGCGGCCTCGTCTCAGCCCAAATAGAAATGTTGCATTTTCAAAATCAAGGCCTTTCATTGCTCCGGGTTCCAGGTTGAGGGCTGAGGCAGCTTTCTCCTCCAAGACTCGATATCAGATCGTTCTAATTCTGTTTGGTTTGGGTGCAGAGCTCTGGCATGAGCTGACATTTAATTATGCCACGTTGTATAAGCCATAATTCATGGAAATTACCGGTGTCAGACCTCATTAAGAAATCAGTAATGAAAAGTAGCGTGACCCGGAATGAACCGCGTGCACAAACACGGGGCGTTAATATCTCTGGGAATGGACTCATTTCCAAACACGATGCATTTCACCGCGTCACACGTACAAAATACAGTTTATTGTTGATGTTCTGTAAAGTTGGTGTTGGTATAGCAGCCTGTTTCAAACCCTCTAAAGTGTGTCGGAGTTGAACCTTTGACTCTGTCAGCCTAAGGCACTCAGCCTCAGTGCCACGCCCGCTCCTCCTCCTCCTCCTCCTCCTCCTCTTCCTCTCAGCATCCGACTGGACGCCACCGCTTTGTTTTGTTCGTTAAGCAGAGAAACGAGAAAACAGCGGATGGAGACGACACCCTCGCTGAGAGCAGAGTTCTGGTCCGTGTCGCGCTGGTTCTGCTCGTTTAAATCGTGGACTAGAATTTCCATCGGCTCAGCTATAAGGTTCTGTTCGCTTAAAGATGATCTTATTTACAAAAATGATCCCACATATTCATATTCATTATAATATATCTATGTCTATAATCATCTGATAGAGTATTCCAGACAGATCCAGGCCCACACAGTCTCTGTTAAGGCAAAGTTCTGTTGATCATCTCCGCTGTCGCGCTTTGTTCCATTCGCTCACGTCAAAAACAGGCAAACCGTCTTCTGCACATTCTGCTTCATAAAATAGACTCCACTGGGAAGATATATAAAAAAAAATCCAACTTCCTGTCGAGTTGGTTTATATTTGCATGTTTGTCCCCAAGTTATGTTCAGGGAGGAGTTTTTTTAAAAGTCTGTGTCCCCCCCCACCCCAGAATGACCCCCCCCCCCCCGCCCCTGCCACACGTCACACACATTCTACTTGCTCTTCCATTTTTTTTTTCTTCAAAAAAGTGGATGATTTACCAGTTCTTAAGGTGGTGGGTGTAAAATATTTCTCAAAATAATTTAGAGTACAGTATCATAAATAAACTTCTAGAAACACGTGGTCCAGATCACCCTGCCCCCCCCCCGCCCCGTGGTTTTGACTCTGGTTCATGGGAGAACAGGAGTAAGGGGGGGGGAGATAAAGAGGCACAGGAGGGTGGGGTCATCCAGATGTTGGTGGTGTAGCTCAGATGAGTGTGGCCACTTGTCTTCTGCCGGCGCCGCGGTGTTATCTGCTCAGCGTGGACGTGCCCGTGCGCAGCGTGCTGGGCAGCTTGTCCGACCCGGGGATCTTCCAGGGCCCGGGAGAGACCGTGACCTTCCTCCCTGCTACGCCGCCGCTGCTGGTGCTCTTGATGGGCAGGCTGGGCCGGCTCTCTCCCAGGCTGCGGTCCCTGGGCCTGGGCTTGCACTGCTCCGACTCCACCTGCTGCTGCCACCCAACGCCGTAACGCTCCACGTCCTCTCTGCTGTTTCCGTTGGTGTGTGGGAGCTTGGAGCAGCTGGGAGAGTGGGTGGATTCTCTGGTTTCCCCGGTGTGTCTCTCCTTGGACCTCCCTCTGGTGCTCCTGGAAGCTTTGAGCTCCCCACTCTGCCCCTCTTTGCCCCCTTCCCCCTCAGTGGTGGGCTGCACCCTGTGCCCCTTGTGGGAGGACCTGCCACCCTCTTTCTTCGCTCTGCCGCTGCCGCCGGTTGAGGCCGCTCTCCTCCCCTGGCCGATCGGATCTGGGTTTAGCAGCTCGGCCTTCTGGGGGCTCTTTGAACGCTCCGTCCGGCCGTCCCGTGCCCCCGCGTCTCGAGGGACGTCCAAGGCAGCAGGTGAGGTGGGTCGGGGGCCGGGGCCAGATGAGATGAAGGCGATGACATGGAAAGGCTGTCGATGGGAGGGGCTACTTCCGACAGGCTTGGGGAGGCTGAAGGGCGAGCATCCCATGGGGCAGCATTGTCTGGAACACACACACACACAGTCAATAATACCAAAGCAACGCAAACACACACACACACGCATGCACAAGTTAAAGTTAAAAGCTTGCATGCATGCCACTGCAAAACCAAACACCAAATCAAAACAAAAATAATCACCACGGCAATCATTCCTATTCTACAAGCTAAAAGCATTAAAGTAAATATCAGCGCAGCACGACAGCCCACTTCAGAGCGCGTCACAGGGCGACTCTACTTTTAGACAACATCAATCTGCCTCGCGTTGCTCTCCTTAAAGCCTCGGCCAATCTAAAAGCTTGGCGGAAAATCGAAAACAGGTTTAATGAAATGGATGATGTGCCCAATAGGGTGGTGCTTTAGTGAGAATGAAAAACCTCAGGGGCCAAGTGCCCCTCTCTCTCTCTCTCTCTCTCTGGCCTGAAGAGGAGTGTGTCCAGCTGCAGTGAATCTACAGCTCGCTCGCCCCCCCCCCCCCCCCCTCCACTCTCACGGACTGTTAGCTCCCGCTCCTGCACTGATGAGTCCCGGCCATCGGTCACTTTCAGCGGGCTGGGCAGGGGGCAGAGGCCAGGGCTAACTACACTGGCACCGTGAGGCCCAATTATAAAGAGGGAGCAGATGAGACAGAGGACTGAGAGGGAGAAACACGGGAACCTGGTCATTATGAGGACACAGGAACTTCTGTCCTGCACCGGGAGGGACATTAGATTCCAGTGTGTGTTTGTCCCATGCAAAGAGACACAAGAGCTGTTGGCCATGAGAGCAGATGCTGGTGTCGATGTGTTGTAAATCAAAACACGTGATGTCAGCGGTGGAAATAATACCCAGAAGCCCCTGGACATTTCCCCGTTGTTGTGAATCTCTTGCTTTGTTCTTCACATGTGAAAAGAAAAACGCCAGAGAGAGTCTGAACCCAATCGTCTGGAGAGTTTTCTGGGCCACTAACTTTAACTTAACACCTACATATCCTCATTAAAAGTTGTTGATCTGTTGTTATTGATTCCTCTGGAGTGTTTGTGTCCACCTGATGAACAGAACTCCCAATACTCGCTCCTCCTTTAATCCCAGTTTGCACTTCAGCGCCTCCCGAGGGAAACATCTGGCTCTTCAGCTGCTCAATGCTCCATTAGGTTCCCCAGCTTCACGCTAACTGTGTCTGGGAGGTCGTGTGCAGCTGGAAGTCACAGCCTGGTACGAGGTTTGGTAGAAAGATACAGATACAGATGCTATTTTCCATTGTGTTTTTGTTCAAATATATTGATTATGGCCTCTTTGCAAACATATTTAAAATACTCACCTTAGAATGTGTCTTCAGTGAGTTTTATTTTGATGGTTTCTTATGTTTTCACCCATCTAGAGGCTGTTTGGTTTTTATTCCATATGTTAAAGGAGAGAATCTATAGTCACAGGGATACTGTAATATCTGAAATATATATGTAATATCTTATGTTGCTTTAAAGGAGCCTCTGAAGTCTGAGGAAATGAATCAAGTAACATCGACAGCATCACAAACTTCAGGCCCGGAGTTAGACAGATGTTTCCTCGGCGGGGATCATCTGACGGAAGATGAAAGTTGCATTATGGGAAGTTTATGATCTGGTTTTGAGCTACATCGCCCCTACAGTAAATATTTATTTAATCCGTCTGTTCTTCTTGCATCGACCACAGTAATCAGACAGACGATTAAAGCAAAATCAGTTAGAAAATGAGAATCAGTTTCCTCTCTGATTCCCAGTCCTCACCCTGAACCTCTGCTGTTGCTCTATGTAACTTCAGTGAGTGGGTCCGATCTCCTGTGAGACGTGTGGAACTGAGTGAGTGAAGCTGAACTGCAGATCAGTTCTGTTCAGGAAGCCGGGGCTCATGGGTAATATCCACCATTCAGTTGGGTTTCAGCTCAGTGAGCACGGAGCCCAACAGAATTTATCACCGTCTGTGATTCATTATTTGATGTCACTCTATAGTTTGCTGTCGTGTCAATTTGATGCAGAGTAGAAAGACTTTGATAAATACGTGCCCTTCAGGCTCAGATCTCACACGAGACAGACACACAAAACCTCACACAATGCAACACAAAGACAGGCAACGCAATCCCAGCCATGCACGTGCACACAGCCGTATGCCTTTATGCAAACACTGTTCTTTGTTTTCGCCGTTTCCTGAAAAGCGCAGCGCCGCACGAGAACGTGAAACGAAAATAACTCGCTCCCTTGAACATTATTATGCTAATGTTTTAAAAGGCCTAATTAATCTCCATAGATGATTTGCTTAACCTTCCAGTATGCAAATAAAGTGCCTGTAAAGTACGAGTGATGAAATGCTGAATCAAGCCCACGCGGAACAGAGCGGAGCAGAATGAAGCGTGTGGGTTAAAAACGCTGCCTGTACTTGGAGAGCTGCCGAAACACCACAGAAGATCTGTGATGATGGAGCACTGTGTCTCCTGGATGACCACAGTAATGTGCACGTGTGTGCACATTTCAAGGCCTCCTCAAGGCAAATAGTACAAAAACACTTCACGCAGACAAATTCAATCTAGAGCCGGAAGGAGGTTGACAGAAAAAAGGAGCAGACGCAGGGAGACGACATCACCAAACGGCGTTTCCTGTGTTTAAGGACTCCGAAGCCAATCGCTCATGAACATCTGTCATTTTGGGCTTTAGTGGCGTCGTGTTCCTGCCTCAAAATGGCTTTCCCTCGAGTGGGAGGTTGCAACAGGAGTGAGTGACGCATCAAGAGTTTTATTACCCGCAGTGTCACACAAATAAACGTCCCCTTTCCGGGCTCAATTCGAGCTACGCGGAAATTTCACAGGGTAAATAATCGGCCGGGAGATTTTACGTTCGTCTCCTCCGGCTGACTCAGGGCGAACGCTCGATTGGCTCTATCTGCGGGGCTGCAGGTCGCTGCTGATTTATCTTTACAACATCCTGCAGCTTGGAGAGAAATCTGAGAGCGGAAAGGCAAAGAGTCTTCAACCGTCTGAGGCGTGCAAGGTCATAAAACAAGCTGTTTGGATATGAAAGTGCATCTTGAACAGTTGCTTACACCAACACAGCAAAACACAAACACACAAACACACAAACCACAGCACAAAACACCCGGGTTAAAGGGAAGAGAAAAACGTTGGGATGGTCACAAACCGTGTCTTTAGAGTGGCCCATTAGGAAGAAATAGGGGGAGCCATGCTTGTCACTTTTCATGCACATGGAGAGACTGGAAGATACCATTCCTATAGAAGGGGAAGTAACAACCTAGACCAATCAATTAGTGATAGATCACTGAAATGGACAGAAGATAAACGAGTGTTAGTCCAGATAGAAAAGACATAGAATTAGACACAGAATACAATGAGTTATATCAGGTACATGCTAGAATAATGTTGTTATAGTGTGATATTAGAAAGACAGTGATTCAGTGATTCAGTTAAAAGACATGATCGTCAGGACAAAGAAAGTTGCTGGAAGTGTCAGGTACTAACCGTACTCTGGGACCTGCCCTGTCCCCCTCTTTAGGAGAAGACGGACACGCCGACCTCCGGACTTGATCAGCTCGATGGCTCGGGCGTGGGTCATGTCCCGGGTGCTCTCGCCATTGATCTCGATGATTTGATCCCCGACCTGGAGGTAAGTAGGCGGGTGACAGTTTTAGACCTTTTTAGTTTTTCTAACTAAACTGTTTGACGGAGCTGTTTTTACAGTTTCGGCCGGATGAGATGGATAAAGCACCTGATACCTGTGGGAGGAACAGGAGCGTTCCTAGGGATTTGCAGGCCCCGTGCACAAGGGAACCCCACCGCAAGAAACTTATTATATATGATGGACGTTCTAGTCTTCAATCAAATTTCTAAAATAACATTTTGGGGCCTCATTAGGGGCATAGCCCAATATAGAATTTTAGGGGGTTCGTAGGGTTTATGGTAGAATTCAGGTAACGTAAAAACAAGGAAAGTGTTTGGTTTGTCCACTCTGGGCTCCTGTAGAAACCCCCCACTCATGATGTAGAGCTCATTCTATGGTAACAAAAACAGAGTGACTCTTCGTTTCAGGGGATTATAATCTAATAAAAACATCTTAATGAATATTATTTCACTTCTGCTGATAAATCCTGTTAAATCCAAACCACCACTGGTCCTTTAAACTGTCGCCCGACTTATTTGAGCAGGGTGTGACTGACAGAAACACCCAATTAATAACATTACATCTATATTAGCTGCCATCTTGTTGCACGAGCCTCTTGGGGACGTACACAGGGCCACCAGTGAGATGAGCAAATTAATGAAGCTGTTTAAGGAACCGAGGACCGAGCCAATTACGACCGAGCAGGTCTGAAGACGAGCGCGGCACGTACCAAATAGAAAATTAACAAGCTTCTTTTTATTGCGGACGACAGTGATTTATAAAGATCAATATGGATCCATAATTCATTTGCTTTCCCGTGAGCCTCTGCGAGCATTAATAAGCATTACCCGTCAGGAGCTGCCGTCAGTTGTAATTAACTTCAGCGGTAATTCCGACATGTCATTTGAATGGAATTATGGCGAATCCCTTTTCTGTGGCGCTGCTAAGAAACATATTAAGACGCCCTGATGAATTCTAATAACCCTGCACAGTTAGCTGCAAATGTAAACATCAACCGGAGAGTTTCTCCTTTGTTCCGTGGACGCTACCGGACGTACACGAGGACGGGTCAAGTGTCATCCCTCCCTCCAGACGCTCTCAAGACGGGGGGGGGGGGATTCATGGGTAACGGGACAAAACGTTCCTCGCCAATTACGCCAACAAATGGAGAAGTCCTGCGGTAATGGTCGGGCTAATTTGAAAGTCAGGAGCGGACTGGAGTCGAGACTTTGGGAGTCATTAGTTGTCGTTACAGTGGTCTGGACAGAGGAGGAAGGGGAGACGGCTCCCTCATTAATCCTCACCTCGTAACAGCCGAGGAGAGCGAGCCGCCATTTTCATCTTTAATAAAGTTGGATGGACGACGTGTGAATGCGGAGCGGGGGGTGGGGGGGGGGGGGGGGCGGCGGCTGCTCCCTTCTTAAAGCTTAGAGGGGGTAATTAGAACTACTCAACGATGATGTGCAACAACCAATCACTTCATACAATCTCCTTAAAACGATCCAGTCTGGCACTTGGAGCTTGTTAGGAACCGTTAGTGCTCCTCTGCTGTGATTAGTTTACGGCAGCTCGGGCCAAATTACATTTCTTTTGAAGATGTGACAAAGAACCTGTTGAGCCGGTTGAGGAGAAACGATTTGGCCTGAACTCAGAATGTCAGCGCGGCAGCAGGGAGTCACAGCACAAGTGGGTTTTTGGGGCTTTCTGCACCTTAACACGCGTCGCAGCGGCGCTCAGATCCAAAGTGACAGACGTGTCAGGTGCTTTCTAACCAGCGTCTCACATGTACTTAAGTTAAATACAGACTGATCCCCCCCCCCCCACACACACAGAGGGATGTCGGAGGAGAGATCAAAGTGTTCTCTGCACCTTGTTCTCTGGAATCTGCTCCAGACTCAGTGGAGTTTCTGTATCTGAGCAGCAGGCGGCTCCTGTCGGGCCGTTCATCGAAAGCAGCCAAGTACATTTACTCCTTTACAACCTTGAACATTTCTAGGGAAAATATAGTACTAGTACTATAGTAAATATTATTTTATCACCTCCGCCAAGGAAATTATGTTTTTGTTAGTGTTTGTCAGTCAGCAGGATTTCGCAAAAGCTACAGGAGGAATTGTTGGTCCTTGGTGGAGTTGTGCGCTTTATCTATCGGAAAGATTTACTTGTGAAATTTCGATTTTTCAAAATAACATACGAGTGCATATTTTACAAAACTTACAAATGTTCTTTCAGTTTTTTTTCCTCAAGTATGTTATATGTTTTTACTTTTACTTTGAGTAGGATTTAGGACTTGGAGAATTTCTACTGTTTCTTTCAGACGTCTTGGCAGCTCCTTTTCTGACTTGAAGTGAAGCTGAAGATAGATTTCCTCCTCCTCCTCTCCTCCTCCTCCTCCTCTCCTCCTCTCCTCCTCCTCCTCCTCCTCCTCCTCCTCCTCCTCCTCCTCCTCGGCTCAGTGTACTCCATCGACTACATCACTGAGGAGGTGAACTAATATCTCCCCCGGGGGCATTTCCCACACATTAGCTTGTACAGGTTCATTACAGATAAGGAATGTTGAGCAGACTTAGGCTATCGGAGCCGGAGACATAAAGATCGGGGAACATACAGGTAAGAGAAGAAGGAAGCAGAAGACCGACAGCGATGTGTTGGCTGCAGGATTAAACAGACAAGTAGAGAAAAGCTACTGTGGAATCTGTAGTTTATGTTGCTGGCAGCAAAGCACATGGAGCAAATGAGGGGGATGTAAAAGTGGAGTCTTGTGCTTTGTTTGATTTTCTTTTGCATTTTTAGTTCATCCTGAGAAAATCTGAAAACATGCTCTCTGTTCTTTCACCGAACACAGTCGCAACTTCATCTGGAGACAGAGAATTGTGCAGATCTGAAAACATCAAAGTAGATTTGAAGTCGTCCCACTTAAGCACTTTATCTTTCTTTATCTTTCTGAATATTATCTGTTACTAAACGCACTGAGTTTTAGGAACTTCTGGGAGGAGACAAACTTCTGAAAAACCACAAAAGGACAAACCCTCTCTGAGCTATTCTGGCAGATTGTTTCTTAACCGGCTGTGAGAAGTTGCTCCCGCAGCTTTGATAACATCAGACAATTACAGTGAGCGTCTGCCATGTAATCCACAAAGATAGAAAGCAGCTTAACCTCTAAAAAGGGGGGGTGATAGAGGCTTTCTTAAAAAGAAATCACGTCATCAAAACCCACCCTCATCCTCCCGTTGCGGATGGCCGGTCCGTCCTCCGCCAGCCGTAGGACAAACAGGTCCATCTTGTACTCCCGCCCCCCACGGATGCTGAAACCGAAGCCCTTCACACTTTTGTCCAGCTCCACCGTGAAGAAGTCGAAGTCCTGTGTGAGCTGAGACACGATGAGACACGAGTTTAGTTTAAAAACCTATATAGACATATGTATATGATTAATCAGAAGGAAGCTGGCAGTCAGAACTTTGAATATATTGAAATAGCTGCAAAATCTATGAGGACATGAATACAATCCGTCTAAAAGAAAAAAAGAAAAACATTTATAGGAGGACTTGCATTCGCTATGAAAATTTATGGCAGTTTTTTGGAATGCAGCAACTTCATTATAGGCAGTACAATGAAAAGCCTTGAACTGGGAACAAAGATTTTGTGCTGTATAAATTATGAGCAGAGCAGAGGCGGACTGATACATCAGCAGATTGTTCACATCGGCAGATCTCAGCTTAGCTCAGAATCTATTGGCATAAATGTGGAAAAACCACAATGCAGTAAGAACATACAGAAAATAAGTTAGAAACAATGATTACACTGTTTGTCCAGCAGAGAGCGCTGACAAGTGTATTTTTAAAAACAGTTGATAAAACGCTTCATAGACATTTACCACAACACACTATTGTTACAGTAAACACACCTTTAAGTATCAATTAATAGCTCTCAGAAACACAGTGTTCGTTCCTGCTTGTGGAAAAAACTAATTCCTCTGCGAACCAACAGGAGAACCAGCAGAATGATGGAAAACGTCCTTACCTGAACTGGTGGCATTCTGTAATCAGGCATGTACTGCCTGGTGTCGGCGGCGAGCTGTCTGTAGTCCAGCAGCGGCGGGTGTCTGTAGTCCAACGTGGGCGGCTGCCGGTAGTCGGCCACAGGCGGGTGCCGGTAGTCCACCGGCGGCTGTCGGTAATCCGTGAACGGCGGCTGTCGGATGTCCGGTTTGACGTCCTGCCTCGCTTTCACTTCTGACCTGTAACTATCAGAGGATCAGAGGAACGTCTATGAGGATTCCTACACCTGTCATAGTTAACTCTCGTGTTGCTGGGTCACCGGGACAGAGTCGGCTTGTTTTAACAGTCAGATTGAAAACCATCAAACTAGACTTAACCATCTTCAAAACTAAAGCCAACTCATCTTGATCTCCCCCTGGTGGCTGGCTGCAGTAAAGACCATCCACCCTGCCTTCTCCATGTTAGTGGACAGGACATGGACCAATCTTATAAGTTGTATGTCAAATACATTTATCTTAAAGATGGTTTCTATCTGTTCCAGTGTTAGATTTTCTTGGCTGCTGATACTGAGCCCAGAGAGACTCTGTTCATTGTCTGAAGCAGAGGGAAAAGACAATGACACTGCGGATTCTGGACACCTGCACTTCTTTGTAAAATATTCAACAGATCTCAATAAAAGCAATTTCGGTAAATAATTTAGCGCCTTAAGAGTTAAGTGATGTTATACAACAAAGTGGAGGGAGACGGCGAGAGAGGGAGAATGAAAAAGATATTTTAAGTTCGAGAGAGAGGGGAAAGAAAGGTGAAAGAACTGCAGCAAGAGATCGAAAAGAAGGAAAAAGTGAAGAAAGGTGAGAGAGAATGGAGGCAGAGGGAGGAAACTGTGTTCTGCCCCAGAGACAGATAGAGGGCGAGTCTATAAAAAAGCTTCCCTGTGTCAGCAAATCAAAACATGACACTTTAACGCAGCACCAGGATGAGACAGGTTTCTGTATAACTGTTGGAGGTGTCACGCTCTGTAACCCGGCCTCCTCGTGAACCTGCGTCTCACCTGCTCTCGTGGATGTAGGTCGGCGGCGGAGGGGCGGGCAGCTGGGTCACAGGGCTCTGATGGGGCACCGGGTTGGGCTGGCTGACGGAGGGGTTGAGTTCCGTGGCTGCTGGGCTGGGCTCAGAGGCCACGATGCTGGGCTGCGTCTTAGGGCTGTGCTGCTGCGCCATGGGGCTCTGCTTCTCCGAGCTGTGGGCCGATGGGGGGTTGCTGATCTCTGGGATGAGAATTTAAAAAAAAATCATATCACAAAATACATACATATTATAAGAACTACCTAAAATTACACAAACCATCCCTAAGAAAACTTTGTAATTTGGTCCATGTCCCATCCACTAACATGGAGAAGGCAGGATTTATGACCTATACAGCAGCCAGCCAGCAGGTGGCGATTGAAACGGTTTGGCTTCACTTCTGGGAAGCTGTCATGTCGTCCATCTTTGTACGAGTCTTGTTGGTTGAGCTGCTCACATTACAAACAGTGTTGACCTACCAATACAAGCTTTGCTCACTAGTGCCCCCTAGTGGTCATAATCTCCACGGGGTTCCTTTAATGTAGCTCTAAAGACTGAGGTCATAAATGTCCACGACTGGCAAAGCATACAGACGCAAAAGAGCCGTTGTTCTCATTTTAATCTATACTGTCACTGTTATTGTTTTATTTATATTAAGTTGGTTTTTAATCTTATTTTCCAAACATGGCAGTGAAAACAAATCACAACGAACAACTATAAAGCTTTGAATTGGAGATTTGAAGAGAAGTTTGAGACCTAAAGAAAACAATGTGAATGTAAGTGACAGTTAATCTGAAAAGAATCAGATTTCGCAAAACTTATATTACAACTTTGATTTAACCGAGCCAGTTCAATTACTGTCATAAATCACTGTCAACGCAATGTCCTGCAGTTTCAGACCCTCCTCTGTAACGTGTGTGTGTGTGTGTGTGTGTGTGTGTGTGTGTGTGTGTGTGTGTGCACGTGCTCTCTCACCTTCCTGCGGTATGATCCTCAGGGTGACGCTGAGGCCTGCATCCTTGATCAGCTTGACGATGTCGGCGTGTGGCATGTTGACGATGGACTGGCTGTTCACCGCCAGGATCCTGTCTCCCACCTTCAGCTTCCCGCAGCGGTCGGCCGGGCTTCCCTCGATGATCCGGCCAATTTTGTGGGGCACAGCTGTCGGGGGGGGGGGGGGGGGGGGAATCGAACGCAACACGCTGCAGGTGAGGACGCGCTCTCTGCAGCAGATTGGCGGATTACACTTGTGTGCGCTCACACAGCGCTCGCTCGCTCCCTGACTGACTGAGTATGTCTCTGTCTCTCTGGTTTTACGATTCACCCCAGGCTTATGTAAGGCATCCAGGTTTTTTTTTCTCCCATGTGTGTGGGCGATGCACTGATGCTCGGCAGCAGCAGAGATGTGTGTGACTGACGTGTCGTGGGCGGGTGTGCATAATTCAGGAGATGAAAAGAGAGGTGCTTCACTATTTAATGAGTCGTGACCTCCTCTTATACTGAGGTTTATCATGACACTAAATAAAGATTACTTGTCATCTTAGATGTGTCTGAGAGGGTTCACGTGAGGTTTAGCCCCTCGAGGTTAAACAGTGTAGAGATGATGACTGATGTCGCACAAGCATCTACATCAAACCGCACTGAAACAATCACAGGACTCACTGTTAGCGGCGGCCGCCTCGGGACGGTTCAGCGAGCTGATGATGACGAAGCCGAAGCCCTCGCTCTCCTTCCTGTTGATGATGACGTCACTGGGTTGAGCGCTGGGAGTCGACGTCCCGTCCGAAGAGGCCGCGTTGCCCACGCAGGCGTTGGGCGCCGGGTTGGTGCCGGTGCTGTTGCCGTACGTGAAGTCGCTGCGCGGGGAGCTGTGCTGCGTGGAGACCGAGCCGGGGCTGCGGCCGTTCTCCGGACAGGGCTCACCTGGAGGGGGGGGAGGTGGAATAAGTAACGTGGTCGGATATGAGAACTATTATAACTGTGCAGAACAGAATGTACAAATATCATTGGTGTATCAAAAGTAAAAGTACTCTTAAGGCAGAAAGAACGACCCTGTGACACGTGTATTATTACTTTCAGGATAACACAACAACTACTGAACAGATTTCCATGCAAATGTGGTGGAAGAAGAAGAAGACATAACATTTGGGAGCAGATCCAGATCTTTTTATAGTTGTTTTTTTATGGACAATCTTAAACTACAGTCAAATTGATGTAGTTGAGTAAAAAGCTCAATATTTCCCATCTGATATGTTGTGAAGTAGATCAATCAAGTAAAGTACCTGTTAGTTGTACTTAAGTTGAGTAAATGTACTTGGTTGTTTTCGACGTCTCCTCACAAACACATTTTCAGAGATCAGATCCCGTCTGTCAGTCACAATGTTTTCTCTTCTACAGATGAAGGTAATTTAAGATTCCTCCTCTCTCTCCCTCTTGATGTTGTTTCTCCCCCCCCAAAAAATCATTCTCTTCAATAGAATCCAAAGCTAATTTTAAACATGCAAAGAAAACAATTAATTTGACAGGCGGGAGCTGTTTTTCTTCTCCGATCTTTACAAAATTGGACGAGCTGGAGCCGAGTCTCATCGTCTCGAGAAGAATCGAGAAGCAAACACGATATTCAAAAAAACCCCACATCATTAAAATGCAGCACCGTGACAATCCAGGGTGCGAGCAGCTTCTAGATCAAACCTGATGTTGCGGTTTTGAAGACTCACCGAGAAGCAGAGCTGCGGTTCGCTGTAGTTTAACAGTTGGAAATATAAACTTTAACATCAGTTTACCGGAATAAAGATTCAGGGAGATTTGTCGCTTTAAACAGCCACGTACGTCCGCGTAGTATCGCTTCACGCCACTGACTGACACGAATAGTTATTTTTTACGACGGGAGAAAATAGTCCAATGTGGGGAGTTGGGTGCAGGAGGAAGTGTGAGCTCGGAGCGGAGAGCCGAGTCTGACGCCTCGCAAAGTGCCAGTGGGAGCCAGACAATTAGGACGGAAGTAAGGGCCACAGAAGAGGCCAGGCATGAGTCAGACAGTAGCCTTTGGTGAGCAGAAATTGACGGAGAAGGCGAAAGAGAGTGGGAAGAAGTGGATTGGTGAGAACAGTGTGTGTGAGAGGTAATAATGAGGACGGAGGAGGCCGGAGTTCACAGGAGCAGACGTGTCGTCCCAGTGTGCAGACTCAAAGGTGAAGGAGCTTGTAGAAGAAACAGTCGGATCTCGAGAGTTTTCAGTGCAATTAATGTGAAATTAGAGCTTCAGTTTTCTCACTGATTAAATCCTGCTTTATTAATCATTACAGGACGACAACTGTGGAGATGTGAGCGGCCTGTGATCTCAAGTGCAGAGTTAACCGTGTCCCTCCGAAGATGTTTTCATTGACCGAGCTGTCACTACGTCTCAAATTAAAATGTTCCTCCATCGTCTATTTTAAGGATGAGACTCTATGTTTCTCATAAATGAAAACCGTCAGTGTGTGAGTATTTACAGCAGCAGGACGACGTGGGACTGAACCGCAGAGCCCACGTTCATCATGCTGCAGGAACATGTCACCGTGCAGCAGTGTGGGTTGAGCTCCATGAAGAATTAAACTGAGGCTTTTGGCAACACACATTGTTTGTTTTGCGCTTTTCATTGTATTTTTGGACAAAAACAAAAATATGTCCCACCAGTGTTAACACCACATGTTGGGAAAGGGAGACTTAACAAGCTGCGACATCCAGCCACTAAAGTCTTCACAGATTTATTCAAAATCACAGTTTTATTTAAGCTGTCATGTTGGAACCCACTGTTCCCTGGGAAGTCTGGTTCGAGGAGGCCCTCGAGCGCAAGCGAGGGAAATCTAAATTTAGAGCCGGTCGCCTGCTGCAAGCACCTTGAGGTCTGGGCTGCCGGGGCTTTGCAGGGAAGTCCCTACACTGAGCAAGGTCCGTACGGTGTGTGGACGGTTCTCGTCTTCTGGGTTCATCACTGAGGATGTGTCCAACTGGTGTTTCAAGACACTGTTCATCATATGAAATTAAAAGTGGCGATCTCTCCATTACTAACAGCCCATTGGTCAATGGGTTATCCAGGTGGTCAAGCAGTTACTATGCATGTTATGCAATTGCAGCCTGACTTGAACCTGTAACACTTGGTCACATCAGCATGTCCTTGCTCTTGTTTCCCGTCTATATACGATTTGCAAATGCTGAAAACTTTTTTTTCTGCAGAAAAACACATATATTTAAAAGTGAAGGTCTTCAGTAACGATTGATATACGACCTCATTCAACCTTTTAAAGAGTCAATTTGACAGGCAAAGCCATAAAACTGGGAATATTTACAATCATGTTCTCTCCAGTAGCAGCTTTGGAACTTTATTTATTACTTGACCATAAATTACTCTTAACGATCTATCAAATCATAGATTAATTTACAAGATTTGATGATAATAACGAACTTCCATCCCTGATCCCTCACCTGGCGCCTGCACTCTCCTCCTGATGACCAGGCTGACCTGACCGTTCCGTGCCGCCCCGTGCATCAGGTCAATCACGTATCGGTGAGGTTTCCCCACCACCGGGATCCCGTCCACGAACAGTAGCTCGTCACCGGGCCGCAAGCGTCCGTCTAGATCTGCCGGACTCTTCTCGATGATCGCCCCGATCAAGATCTATTAGAAAACGTAAACTGTTACAAACAGGAAGTAGAGATCCGACGGGTTTGGATGCTGGACTTGTTCAAGTGTCACATGCAGTGGGTGTTAACTTGTTATAAGTGATAAATAATCAGCTGAACAACACGATTGAAATATTGTTTTGTTACTTTGACAGACAGCAGAAGACACTAAAGCAGCCAGAGCCACCACTCTCTCGGGGGGGGGAGGGGAGGGGTCAGAGGTCAGGGGGTTAGGTGAACTCAGTGTGTGTGTAGTGGGTTAGAGAGGAGGAAATGACAGGGTTCCACGCCCATCGCCATACGAGCCTTCTCACGCGTCTCCGGACTCACAGGCTGCCCGGCCTCATCGCCCCCAAGCACCCGGAACCCAAACCCAGATTTCTGCCTGCGCAGGTGGACCTCGATGTCCTGGTACTCCGCTCCTGAAGGAACACAACCGCGACAAACAAACATTTCTGTTAGCTTACAACGGTTACAGTTTGTTTTCTAACAGTGTCCATGCAGGGATCAGACTTTTACCTGTCAAGTCTACAGGAAACACAGTCCTTGGTTGGCCGGGTTCTACACAGGAAAAGAAGAATGCACCAATAAACAATAACAGATGCACAAATACTGCTCACACACAGGCAGCACGCATACGGAAAATGCACAAACTTCCACAAAAGACTAGAACAAGGCAGAAAAGGCCGTGTCTCAGCACTACTGTCACCGCAGAACTTCAGCATCATCCATAAACGTCAGGAAGTGCTTACGGCGCGCAATATACCGCTTCTTTATTTACAGCGTGAGGTGGGATGCAAGCACTAATCTGCAATCAGGGGCTTCGCACAACAACATGATCTGCAAAGTAGCAAAATTAAGTCAACCGAAGACAAGTGGCTGCGAATGAAAAATTGATTCCAATTCCGACTGTTTTAATCACAGCGAGCGCTCTGCTGGGACCCAGCAGGGATGATGGGAGAAGATGATATCATGACTACAGACGAGAGCGGTGACGCAGCTGTTACCACAGAAACCACATTCAGTGCTGCAGAGATCCAGCTGGTGAATACAGGATGTTACCCAGGCAATATTTGAAAGCACTTACAGAAAACATCGTTATCGTAGTAAAAAAACAAAACAATCAAGTCAAGGTAATTTTTTGGATTGGATTTGTTTTGAAGGGCAGAGAATAAAGTTTTAACCTCAGATCAAGGTCGAGCTCAGAACAGGAGCAGATCTGTTCAGATCAGTTTCACTCTGAATCAACATAATCGGAATAATTGATATATTGCGTAACATGGAGGCGTCAGGGGTTTATGACCTATACCAAGCCAGCCACCAGGGGGCGATCAAGATTTGTTGGGGCTTCAGTTTGGGGCGGCTCTCACGTCGTCCATCTTCATACAGTCAACGTGATAGACCAGCAGATAGAAGACTAAAAGATTGTGCTGAGTTTGAGTTATAACCTCAGTGTTTCTAAAATCCTAACAACAGCCACCCACCTAAACACACACACACACACACACACACACACACACACACACACACACACACACACACACACACACACACACACACACACACACACACACACACACACACAAAAACAACCCACTAACATTTCCGCAGTGTTGTGGGAAGAGTAATGATGCGTCCTGATGATAATGTCCTCCCAAGAAAAAAAAAAAAGACTTTCTTAACAAATGGATGGGGAGGTAATATCGCCGGCACTGAAACGTTATGTCCCAGAAATGAAACGCTCAGCTGGCGAGCGGGGGGGTTTATTCCTCCTGTGTTTACGGCGCGAGGTGGCAGGATGTCACCGCCTCGACGTAAAGATCCCACCGGTCAATAAAGAGGCCGTTAGCGAATATGCTGCTTTGTTTGTGTGCGTTTAATGAACAAGGATCAAAGGAGATAACACGAGGATAAGTAGCTGCAAATGCAAATGGGAGAGGGGGGGGGGTGGTGTACATCTGCAAAGCTTCTGATGATTATTTAAAGTGTTTGTGCTGAAGATCCAGCGTCAGATCTCTGATAGAAAGAGGGTCAATCATTTCAACAAGCTCTTTAACGCGTGGCTCTCGATGAAGTTTCCTCGTTTCTGTTTGTCCAGTCTTGTTGAGGGTTAAGAACAAAGGATGAAGCCCTGTGAGACAAATTGTGATTCGGGAACATGGGCTGTACAAATAAAACACATTTTGAGGTGATGAATCTTCACTGCACCGCCTCCCAGGGACGAGTCGTTACCCACAGTGCTACTACACCCGCGGTATCAGCTCTGGTACTTACGCCTACTCTCAAAGATAGACCTGGACTTCTCATAAAGGTCATAGGGGTCTGGTTTAGCCAGGGCCAGGGCCAGGGCCTCGGAGGCTGAGTCTGGGACCGAGGCCCTGTGAAGATGGTGTGTCAGGAAGGGGGCGCTGTGGGGGATAACGGGGGCCGACAGGCTGGTCTGAGCGGGGCTGCTCTGGCCCTGCTGGGACTCCCACTGCTCCAGCACCTGTAAAGCACAGCGGCATGAGGGGTCAGTATTTCCCAGTCCCGATGTTCGGTTAGCTTGATTAGCATGAAAACAAAACTAAAGGAGGGTTTGCTCTAATGATATTTGACCGTTTGCTAAACCCGTAGCCACGGTTGCTATGCCTGTCAAGTTTTCTGTTCTCCAACAGCACATTGTTTAGGGAACTGTTTGAGACAATGCTGCTGATTTATGGGCTAAAACCACAGATTTTGTCAGATTCAAAGTTAGCATAAGCTGAAGCCAGTGTTAAAATGTTTAGAAACAGAAGCTTCTCACCAGCTAATGATCAGTGTAGGAGCCATTGTTTTTTGTTCTTCAGAATAAAGCTAGTTAGCCTTCTTCAGGATTTAAGGATAAGCCCAAATCAATGTGTCTGGCTAATGTGAAACCATCTTGCTAATGTTGTTAGAGGACAAACTTTCCCAAATCCATTAAAGAACAAAGCTGCTGTTTTTACTCTCTTTTAATTCTAGCTTGATAACTAATTACGAGCGTCCTGCCTTTGAAACAAAGCTGACGTTTAGCTAATGTTGTTTGGATGTAAAAGTCCCAAATTAAATAAAGAGCAGGGCAGAGCTGCTGTTTCTCCTCAAATCACTTTAATTCTAACTTGTAAGAAAGATGTGTTTTGCCTTTGAATCAATGTTAAATCAACGTTTGCAGCTCATGTTAAAGCAGGTAAACAGTTGAATCCAGACTTTGTGTTTTTGGTTCAGAAAAGATGCTTAAGAAGAAACAACACCACATTCTGAACTCTTTAGAAACTGAGAATTGTCTGTTTTTCGGCCGTGTAGAGGCCTGTGATGCCTGGTTATTGTTACTGAGCAATAACTGGACAATCACTGTCTGGGGCGGGGTTTAGTGAACGGTCGAGTCCAGCTGGACAGACAGGAAGCCAGACGGTTAGTGAGGTTAGTGTGTGAAACAAGCTGAACAAATCAAAGGACATGAAGAAGAACACACAGAAGGATGTTGGAGGGGAGTTTTAGATATATGCAAAAAACAAGGTATGGCCAGCACATAGGTTACTCCATCTTGTTGAGGTGATATATTGTGTATTTTGGTCAATTTTGCTTCCAAAACACAACATTAACCTGTGCGTGCTGTCAAGTATTTGTGGCGACAGCGTCAGTTTTGACACCAGTCAGAGTGTCAGCCTTGATGTGTCAGATAAGCCGCGGCGCTCGAGTCACGGCGCGACGGGATGACACAGGGACACGTCAGGAAGTGTGAGAGATGGATCCGGAGGGAGCGATAAGCTGTTTGAAACCGAGTCGGGAGACCGGCTGCATATGGCACACTTTAATATCGAGAATTATGGGGGCATCTGGTTCAAGATGTACTGAGAATAAATATCAGCTCCATAAAAGCTCCGGGCCAGAATCAAAAGTGTTCCCATTCGTTATGGTTTGAGTCGAGCCATTGATGTGAAGCACGTCTGCACGGGGGCCGGGCTGCAGAGACTGGAGACCTTGTTACGGCTGAGATGAGACGACTGCATCCTCATCTCTCTTTCGCTCCGTCTGTCTCTTTAATGTCTGTTTGTTTAAGACTTTTAAAGCAAGCACACAGTAGAGCTGCTTCCAGACACGCACTGAACTCTGGAGGAGGTGAATTCGTGAACATCAATGTCCGAGCGAGAGCCTCCGGATTATCGGAGGACTTTCTCCACCTGTATATAACAGCATGAAGTCCACATAAAGTCCGTCGAGTCCGATGTGAGAACACAGAAGGTGCTGAATCTGACAGACAAACCTCGATGAGCTCATTTGCAAATGAAACTCTCAGTGGCTCAGGGCTGCGCTCGGCTGCAGGTCGATATGACAATTATATCAATTCCCTGTTCTTCCCTTATTAGTCGAGTTTCCTCCATATTTACTTCTCATAGCTGTGGAAGTCTTCCTGTAACAAATGATATCCAATTAAACTGAGGCTGAACTGTGTGTGTGTGTAGGGGGGGGTGTACAGCAGCTGGGGGAGAGGGGCAGGGCCGCAACAAATTACCACTAGGGGGTAAAAAGAAGAGTGAGGCTCTGCACGCTGGCTGCTGCACTGTGATGTTCAAAGCTTTTCCCTCAGAGCTCAGAATCACAATTATTCCGAGGGAGATGCAGGAGATTGATCAAATTTGAGAGGGAGCAGAGATGATGAACAATGGGGGGGGGATTCCAAGGGACGGGGCGACTTTAAAGCTGCACAATGGAGGTTTGTTTCTGGGCCGTTGGTGGCGATCCAGGACGGGGACAACATGATCCGGGGTCAGGGGCTGGTCGGAGCGGCGCTGGCAGGACGTCCAGGCATGAAATGGATTACACACATAGTTGCACAAAGAGAAACAAAGAACGACGAGCAGAAACATTCACGCGTGGGCATGTGAGGGTGAGAAACGTAAAAGACAGAGGGAATCTGATCTAAGAGGATGTTTGGTGGGCAGAGTTGTTGCTGAGCCTCAGGAGGGCACGATACTACAGGAATGTGTTTGTAGCAGCACAGGAAGCAGCAAGAGGGGTTTTTACTTTAATGTGATAAAAGGAAATAAAGGTAAAAGGAAAGATAAACGACCGGGACGGAAGTGTAAGGTATAAAAAAGCTTTCAGAAATCAGAAAGATGTTGCGAAATGAAGGTTAAAAAAAGCAACGCAAATGCATCTGGGCCGCGCCAAAGCACTCACATTACAGACAGCAGCACTAGAGCTGTGGCATAATTCAAACATGGCTGTGCGGATAACCCTGATGGCACCGAGTCGGGGGCCATGAATCAAGCCTGACGAGCGGGATCAAGAGTCTCGTGGGTTATGAGTGCGCTACTTGACCTTTTTGCCATCTCACAGCAATAAAGGAGGGACAGCTATCAAGGGCTAGCTGCTGTAAAAGCCACGGACATGGAGTGAATCATCAGTAGAGTTAGTACGACGATGGAGGGACAGAAAAGTCATTTCTGGAGAGCAGAAGAGTCGATGTGATTACAGCACGTCTGCAGCCGCTGCCACTAAAATCTATATCGATGCTTCAAAAGCTGGGGACGGGTCCAGATTTTGGAAGCTGATGCATGTTACCTGCTTATGGGTCTTCCAGGGTGAATAGTGACCTGCAATGTCGAGAGAACAAAAATATGATTTAGACTGAAAAGGGAAAAGGTGGCAGATCAGGAAATGTGAGGTTTAATTTTAGCCATGGAGGGATTTTTGTAGATATCAGAATGAAGAAGAAGAGAAAAGCCCATTATTGAATTGCAGAGAAAGCTAATAAAAATAAGAAAGTGACATGAAAACAGTGAGAATGGTTGAAATGATAAAGAAAAAGAAGTGCTCACTCAAACAGGATAAAAAGCGGAAGATGGTGAATAAATATATGAGGCACAAACTTATTGTGAGGGAAGAGAGGGATTAATTTAAGACCTCCGAAAAAAGCTTCTCTAATGTGAAGTATCTTCATATTGAAAAGTGATAAAAAATAAACTTATGGTCTTGGAGGCAGCAACAGATTCATCTTGCAACAGTGATGAGGATTTTCATAAACCGTGCGATTTCTTTTGTTTGTAACGATTCCAAGTTTAAAATGCGTTGCAGCTCTTAATGGGATTTGATCTGATTTTCATTTAAAGTTCTTCAGGACGAATGTGACACATTCAAGTTGTTTCGGTTGGTAAAACAAAGCAGCGAAGTAAAGGCCACGAGTTTCCCTTTGACTTCCCCATTCAGTTATCAGTGGACTTTAAACAGGGACGTAACTTCTGATGTTTACAAGCACAACATCCAGATCTCCATCCTGGACAGAAACAGCTGACACCAGTACATTCACAAACACACACACACACACACACTGTATGAAACATGATCCAGCACTATTTCTGTAGTAAAATTTAACACAAGCATGCTCCATCTTCTTGATTCAACTTCTCCCCTTCTTGATTTCCACGTGCTGCCATCCTCTCCCCTCTGGGAACAAGCATCTGCATATGGACGGATCAAATTATGGGGTGACTACTTGACTTATGAGCCAGACTTCCCAGTCTGGGCCTGGCCGGGCTCCAGTCCCGCTGCTACAACATTCGTCTCGCTGATTCACGAGTCAAACGGTGACAACGCGGAAATGAACACATAAAAACCACACAGTGAAATCTGGCAGCGTTTTTCAGACTGTTAGCAACTCGCAGCCAGAATAAGCCAATTAAAATTTTAAAGACCAAAACAATCACGACAGCTTATCTAAAAAAAAAAAAAGCCTCAATGCAAATTTCACATTTAGTGCACAGGGGAGATATTTTAGTACAATAAGGGGAAGAAGCATAGAAAGTACCTTTTCTTTTATTCCCAAAGAGGCCACTTGAGTGAAAAGCTAAAATACCGACAGCGACAACAGCCCTCGTCCTGAAACCTGAGCTGAGCGGCACCACCAGGCATCGCTGACCGCAGGGATCCTCGGGGTAGAGGCACTGTTAACTCAGGCGGACCGAGCATTTAGTCGGAAGCGGGTGTCACTGTGCCCCGCGGCTGGAAGTGGAGAAGGGGCGAGCGACAGAGAGAAAGACTGAGAGACAGGAGGAGAGAGAGAGAGTGAAAGGAGCTGTCCGTGGTGCTGAAAGCCCGGAGCCTGAATGCTCGCACATGAACCCTGTGGAGTCCAACTCACACTTATCACGCTACGCTAACCGGTTACGTTCTCTCTCCTTCATTCAAAGAGCATGATCTTTGAATTGAGCTGCTTTCAGACATGGACTGAACCCCAGAACACACCCTGCTTGTACTTAAGATGTCCTGCACTCCAGCTTCAGCTCTTCTCTCATGTGAAATGTCGGCTCTCCTAAGTCTGTCTAATTTCCCCAACCAATAAAATGTCAGGTGCTACCACCGCCGCCGCCGCCACCCGCTCCTCGCAACGTTTCCTTTGCAGATATCACAAGTAGCCGCGGAAGTTGTTTGGAGTAGGAAGTGTGAAATACCTCCGTGCAGCCGACTCTTTGGCTCACTCCATGTTGTTGCTCGTGTTGTTGCTCACTCCATGTTGTTGCTCACTCCATGTTGTTGCTCTATGTGTTTGTTGTGAGTCTAGTCTACCGGCATGCGGCGCAAAAAATAGAATTGAAGTGAATAGATCAGCCCCATTGTGCGATACCCAGTGTGAAATCAATGAGTCCTGCTCTCAAACGGAGAGGCCGCACTCTTAAGACCAGATAGTAAACATACTGGTTAGCTGCCCTGATGCCACAGTTAGTCCTCTGTGTGATACCTGCAGGACCAGTACAACACCAACTATGAGAGCAGATTATCCCAGTTCAAATATCACTTCAAATATCTTCACAGTGATTCCCCCTGCGCCCCTGCCCCTCCCAGGCACAGCTTCAGGTAGTGATGAATGAGATCGGCTGCAGTCGAGCCTCGTTTTCAATTTGAGTTCAGAAAAAGTCCAATTAAAGAGTTCTGAGTCGGGGAGTGTTTCTGCTCCAAGGGTGCAGAGTCCTCCAGGTTCTCTGGGGCGATGATGGTGCTGTTGTGATCAGATTCCAGCGACGCACACAGACTTTGCAATGTGACAACTGAGGGAGAAGATTAATGTGGGAGGACGAGGAGAAAACTCAAAAAGTAAAAGAGTGAACAATGAGAAAATCTTTTCACCTCATCATAATTTGCTGTTTGCTTGAAATGTTAAATAATCTCTCAAAACTTCCTTTTACCGAATGGCTTTAACGTAATTGTTTCTTTGGCTATTTCAGTGTGTATGTTTATTTTCAGTTTTTCTTACATTAATAACATAATACATTTTAATTCACTGAGTCTTTCTATACACCCAAGGACACCGTACTATTTATCATAGATAAATGTGTTGAGGTTAATATCAGAATCCTCTGAAAGACTCGAGTATTTCTCAAAAACTCAAGATATGAAGATTCACTTCAAACCAGGCAGGTGGGTTGCTGATGACTTGACCGTGAAGTTTTCTTTATTAGCCGAGTGGTTCTTACAACTCTTAGTAGTTGTAAGAATGTTCACGGTTACTCATCATCAAATTTCTAAATTCCAACCGTGACAAAAGATTTGCTCTGGGAGAAGAAAAGAAGGCAAAGACTGACACGTAAGACTAATGCACGCACACGCACGCACGCGCACAACGCACACACACACACACACACAGGTTTAAAACCATTTGACACACATGATGCTGCATTTGTTCACCGAGACAAAAAAACACAAATCTCTTTAATTTCTCAATGAGAGGCTACCTCTGGCCCTTCAATTATTCAAATGAGGCTACGACAACACTACAATTTGTGGCAGCACACATGCATGTTTCAGACCTTTATGAATATGCATCTGCACCTCACGGGGAAGACTGGCAGCTCCACACAGAATCCACACAGAAACTGTGCAGCTCAATTAAAAAAAAAACGCCTGCTCCACGTTCGCCAGATGTTTAAATAAAAAAAATAAAAAAAAGCAGCCTCATTGTAGCTGTGTGCAAAACAAATTGTTTGCACAGTTTAATATGCATGATATTAAAGCTGAAAACTGAACAATTTGTTTAATCACGCGAATGCAATCACTGCGTAATCACTCCAGCACATTACAACCCAAATAGGAGCGCTTGATTTGTTTAAGAGGCAACCAAGGTTAGTAATTCTCCTCCTCAACACACGGGGAGGAGATGGGCGCCCAACCGTAGCTCCTGTGATCAAATTTTGACGGCAACGAGACCGAAAAACAAACATCCAGTTTTCCTAACCGCTCCGAGTGCTGCAAATATCTGAGCTCAGCGTCTGGCCGTTAATGCACGGGCCCCCGGACGTCTCCCTGGGGCCGACCGGGTGGGATATCGATCCCTGGCAGGCAGCTCCTCCACGGTTTGGAGCATCTGGGGACAGAAGTGTGAACATGGCTGACAGTCTGCGGTCCACAGGCAGAACGCCAAAGTCATCACTCTTTTGCTTTCGCCTCCATTTTTCTTTTCTCTTTTGTTTCCAACTATACTATCTTTCACACACACACACACACACACACACACACACACACACACACCCCACACCAACAACAAACAACACACACACACCACAACCACACACAACCACCACCACACATCCATGAATCACTGTCTAGTTGCACAGCGATTCCCTGAGAGGCTGAAGGAGGCTCTGTGAGTCAAACTCTTCTTCTTCTTCTTTCTCGACAAAGCTGACCTTCACCCGAGGGCCGCATGTTTTCTAAAGCAGCCTCTGGTCATCTCAGTGCATGAGACCCGTCTCAGGTGAGAAGCCAGAACCGTGCGGCTGATTCATAATGCGCACGTTACCCATGATAGTACAAGAGAGGGGAGTTTATGTAAGTGTGCGGAGGACGGTGCACAGAATGCCGCCTCAGGATATGTGAGAATAAGACGAGGCAAGTGTGCCTGGCCGTCGTGTAGGTGTGCGTACAACCTGTGTGAATCAAACCATGTGGTCCGGAGATTCTGTGTGAGTGTGTGGGCGGCGGCGAGGGGAGAGTGCGGCGCGTTAGTGGAAGCTAAATGGGCGAGAGAGCAAGTGAACGAGCTGAAAGTCTCTGGCGCTAATTACGGCGCCGCGTCTCTGCTGGTCTGCTCGGCGACGACACAGACTGTTAATGGTCAGATAGATGCTAATGAGGCTGTCTGACGCGCACACACACACACACACACACACACACACACACACACACACACACACACACACACACACACACACACACACACACACACACACACACACACACACACACACACACACACACACACACGTACCCACAATAATTACAGATAATGAGAAACAGGGTCCCCCATTTGCTTGGCAAAAATGGCCCGGGAGTCAAAGTCAAATTTAAGGGACGCTTAATAGTATAACTTTGTTACGAGCGTGGGGTTGTCAAGGAGACGTGACTTAAGTGAGTGGATAGTTTGATCATAAACGGCTCCAATTTTGGGGACGGTCAACTTGGCTCTAATGACGTGCGTTTGATGCCGAGCGCTTTGGGAGTCGTGACACGAGCCGAGGAAATTAAATGTGTTTTGTAAAAAAAAAATTAAAAAAAAGATCTACATCATTACATTAACATCCAAAAATAATTATGTGTAGGACAGTGCAGCCATTTGACCCCAGCTAATAGATTTAGCTCAAGATTAAAAGAGGCCCTCAAAGAAATAATATCCCGACAGACACAGGCTACTTAGAGTAACCCAGTTAGCTCGGAAAAAGACTGGATGATCACATTATCGTACATTATGAATTATTGATCGTACAGAGGGCACAATTATCGTACAAATACAAGAATTATCGCACATCTGGCACATAAACAAAGGGTCGGGACAGTGTAGACTGCGAAAAACCTATTTTGGTTTAAGCTGCCGGTGCATTAGTGACATCTGGTGGCCAAATATTGTACATACAAGCTTTAAATGCTGCTGGCAACAGCTACAGTGAGTTTGACGTGGACTGTAAATTACTGACTAAAGATTAAACTAATTAAAAGTAGATGACCCTCACTACCAACCTGATAATGGCTGAACTTAACCAAAGTGTAATTGATTCAGAATATCAGGTTATGTGTCATTATCACAACCATTATTCTTGTGTGAAAATACATTCACTAGCCAGCAGGAGGTGTAACTTTCCTGAAGACTATTAAATATCACATTCTGCTCACAGCCTTTAGCGTGGCCGGCTAAATGAAAGGCTCCGTCTTCCTTTACAACCACCTGTGAAGCCTCTGCTCTGTGTGCACTGAGCAGATCTCCAGATTACTCTGTGTGGTGCAGAATGGAAAACGCAGCGAGGAGCGGCTTCTATCAGACTGCGTGTCTGGTTAACGATGATTATAACAAACCTACAGCAAAACGATGAGACACGGGTATCGACATTATTCTGGCGATGACGTATTGATGGTAAGAAGCTACGTGCACCCTCCGCTGCAGAGTCGCCTGCTTCCCGTGTCCATGACAACACCGAGCCAAGCATGACGGTGGCTTTCTCTGTGTTTAATTCTCACTCTATACACTTGATTACATACAACTCCTGAATTTACTTTTCAAAGGAGATGATTGTAACAGTAGTTAGTGTGTCGCCATAGCAACCAATATGTAAACTATCCACAATGAATGCGTATATGCCGTCAGTCCTGCCTCCTCGAGTGGGTCGTAGCTTCGTCCGAAGGATAAAGGGAAATTATTTAAAAAGTGTCAGTCACAGAGAAGTATGCTCACTCACATTCCTCTGACTCCTCTCACTGAGTCCTTCAGAACAGAGCGATGAGCTCGTCCCTGGCAAATAGTTTTCCTGAGCTCGACGGTCGTTTGACGGATATCAGTCGGTTTCCTCTCGTCCTGTGATGCGGGAGAAGGTGGAACATCGGTCCAGCCGCATGGTGACAGTTTTATAATGATAGCTACTCTGACACATCTCATACTTTAATCCATAAAGTCGCTCAGTCTGTTGATGAAAATTGAACGGTTTCCTCGTCCACATATCATGAAAGGAAATTGATTCAACTGTTTCCACGGTGGATTCGCTGATGAAAAATATTGATTTCAAAACACTAATGAAGTTTCACTCTCACATCAGATTTAATTGGAAACAAAACTATAATGAAACGCGCCACTCAAGGATTATTGGGAGGGTTACAGGTCGGATTCATTCCTCCAGACGATCGCGAGCACGTCTGCAACGTGAGGCCGATCTGAACAGATTATCCGGCAAAATGATCCTTTAGTGTGAAGAGTTCACAGACAGCTTAATGTCACCGCCTGAATCTTCAATGGTGAATATCAAACACGTTTGGGGAGACACACTAACACTGTAGGAATCTTTCATTCCATACAAAACATTACACAAACAAACAGCTGACAACAGTCCGCCTCCATGTTTGTTGTGTATCCTGCAGTCATGTTTGATGAGGTGAGTTTCTGTGAGTTCCCAAGTCTCTGGAGTCTCTTAGTGTTTGTACGTTCTCATGATTAAAACATTAAAAGTCGGTCACCTCTGTCTGTCGTCTCCCACGTTTTTTAAATCAGTTAAGATTTTAAAATCCTCCAGTTTGCAGCAGACATAAGGTATGAACCTCCTGAGCTGCATATTTCAATGGTATTATTAGTCATCATTAATTATTCAGTCAGTTATTTCACAGATTAATAGAAAGCTGAGTATGAGGGAAATTTATGTCGCAATCATGTATTTAATATATTTTTTAATATGATCAATGTTTTGAGGAGATGTATCTTGTACGCTACATCATTTTTTAATACGATTTTTACATATACCCCAGATGATATTAGTGTCTTCATATACGAGGAAACTAATTATGTAGAATTACAGCCTGAGGGGGAAGTGAAGCCTCCTTCCTGTCCGCGCACGTTTTGAGGAGCGTGGAAAGCATTTGCCGGAGAGTTGAGGAGGTTCGAGGGAGGACGTGCGACTCGCGCTGCTGAGAGGAGACAGCGGAGATTTAAACTAAATGAAAGTCATAAACAAGGTGGAGTTGACATCTTGACGAGAGGCTCTCACTTCCTGTGTTAGTTACTGCTGCTGTCTGTTGTGTTGCATTGTGTTCGAGTACAAGGAGAACGGACTCTTCCTCTCAATCACCACGTGCTCCTCCGCGGCTCGCGAGCAATAAATATCTACAGAAGGTCTGAACGCTGTCGACTCTCATCAGCACCAGAGGAGAAACGGGGTTTTCAAGGTTCCAGGTTGAAAAATCCAGAGTCGATTCAATGCCTCGAAAAATATTGACAATTGGGTTTGACCCCCCCCCCCCCGTCAACCAGAAGTGAACCTCAACACAACCAACATCACAAGACTTTTAACAAAAATAACAAAACCATTGGCTTTTTCCACATAATAAATATATATCTGTGGTTTTCTGCGCGGCGCCTCGTCTCATTATTTAAGAGAAAGGAAGAAAACAAAGATTACAAAGACTTGATTGTGACAGTTTCTCTCCCAGGAGGCTCACACGTCTCTGATCTTAATGAGCTTAAAGTCTGACACTGGTTAAATCCCCTAAAATACTCTGGAGAGATCCACGACGTCTGAGACACGGCAGGATATGCTTGTAGTCGTGCCACTGTACGAGCAGCCTTGTCTTTTTCCACCTCTGGCACCCACAGCTTGTCACGTCACAGGAAAATCAACACAAACAGATGTGACACAGCAACCTGGTGTATTGTTGTGTGTAGCGGAGCTGAGCCACATCCAGGTTTGGAATAATGAGATGAAATACAGCACGTAACTAAGGTTGCTATTTCCTCCGCGGGCCAACGGGTGGATTCTTTCGAAGGGAGCGCTTGTTTTCGACCTTCTAAAGCTCCGTGGCGAGTGAAGACCCCGGACAGATGGCGGGAGGGCTTCGCCGTTAGCTCCCAGCGCAGATGGGAGATTGTGTGTTTATATGTTTTGTGTGTGGGGAGTGTTGACAGATTGGTGATGTTTGAGACGGTGGCACACAACGTCTGACCTTTCCCATGTGTGCACGTATGGCTGACGGTGTCACAGACGTACCGGCCACAAAAATATTTATTTCTCTCGTAGTGGAGCAGGGAAATAAAATCTACATTTTTATAAATATGTTCACTCTGTGTGTTCTCTTCTCTTCGGGTTTGTTGGCTCGCTGCCTCACGACGGAGACACGGGCAGACTAATGAAGAAATAAATGGCAATGAATCCATTCAGAGGACGCCGCTGACCTTTGTGGCCGAGTCTCAGCGGTGTCAGTGGCACCAGGCGGCTGGCATCATGACTGGTATGTGACATTACACGACACAAAGAGGCCAGATGCAGAAGTACAAATTACTTCCACAAAGAGAAGCGCAAGTAGCACCGGTTTCCCAAATCATCCCATGAGTTCACGCAGAGAACGACTTAATAAATCGAGGACAGGTTAAATCAACAACAACTGCTTCAGAGAAAGACATAAGCTGCGTCTCGATTCAGAGGCTGCATCCTTCCAAGGCTACAGAGGATTAACGTTATTGCAGCTGAAGATGGACACGACATGTTTTAATGTGCCTTGGTGTTTTGAGATTTGTACGATTAGCTGTTCGGTTGGAAAGGTTTGTCTCTAAAGCGCAATGACTCCTGGGATAGGTCGTCTATGTGTCTTCAGATGCAGCCCCTGAATTGATACACAGCTCTTATCTGTGCGGCTGACGGAGGGTAGCTGATGCTGATTCAAGATTTAAGGAAAATCTTAAATGTTTTTACCCTTCAGTGAGTCATCACTGGCAGATGCACATCCTCCATTCAAAAAAGGAGACCACCTTAAGTTTGCAGGCAGATCACAGGAGGCTTACGCACAATTTATGTATCGTCAAATCAGTCGTCACAAGCGACACTGAATCTCTTTCTTTCAATGTCAAAGTCATCACTAGTCAACTGTGAAAAGGTTTCTGCTTGTTTTAGAGAGCGAATGTAGACGCATCTGCACATAATCTGGCCCAACACACACACACACACACACACACACACACACACACACACACACACACACACACACACACACACACACACACACACACACACACACACACACACACACACACACACACACACACACACACACACACACACACACACACACAGAGAAAACAGTCGTCTACCTGTGGATTCTGCAAATTACAACCCCGTGTGTGACTCATGACAGAGTGCAGCGCATGATTATGATTGTCAGAAGGCCACAGTCTGAAAAACACAGGGATGAAAGCACTTTTGTGCCATTTGCAGTCTGGTGTAAAAACTCTGGTGTTTCTGACATGCCCTCGTTTCTAGGCTTTTATTCGTAGTGGAAATAAAATGTTGGGGAAAATCCTCCCCATGCATGAAACTGTCATGATAAAAACATGAAAAAGTGGCTTTGAAAATAGCTCAGTGCTGTAAAAGCATGTTGTCCACCGCGGCTCAGTGAGCGGAGCGGAGCTGGGTCTATTTAACTGAGGTGAAAGACGGGGTTTTTTCTCCCTGAGCAGAGAAGAGAGGACACTTGAGAGGAGCTGTGCATTAGTCAGCCATTGTGGAGCTCTGCAGAACTATAATGGGTTTCTGTGGTCTTTGAGCCGGGTCACACACACACTCACACACTTAGTAATAATAGCGAAGGATGACATAGATGAAAAGGCAGAGAGAGCCGCAGCTAGAAAGACAAATAGGAAATAGATGGGGAGAGAATCAAGCGCTCCTGCTGAGCCAACACTCCTCCAACGCCTACCTGTTCCCCCTCTCTGCACCACCAGGCTGGTCTCGGATCCGACGGCACACTCCTTGAGCAGCTCCACCACCTGTGTGTGTGTGAATCCCTGAACCGGCTGCTTGTTAATCTCCACGATCAGATCCGCCTCGCACAGGCCCGGGCAGCCCTGAGGCTCCAGCACCTGTTTAACGCGCTGGCCCGTGGCGCTGTCGGCGATAGTGAAGCCAAAGCCGTCCGCTCCCTTCACCATGGTCAGGGTCAGCAGCTCCCCCTGGGTCGCCCCCGACGACGCCATGGAGACGCTGTCGGGAGGCGTGGTGCCAGTGGTGGGAGGGAGGGAGCCGTCCAAGTGGGTGTCGCCTGGATGAGGCGGGAGGAGCTGCTGGGCGTTGACCTGGTCCTGACTGGGGTCCGTGACGAAGCGAGCCGTGCGGGAGAGATATTCCAGGTAGTTGTCGTAGCCCGTCCTGCCGTTCACCATGATGGGCCGCTGCTCCATGATGCCCAGCGGGGAGATGATGGTGGTGGTGGTGGTCGTGTTGTTGTTGGTGTTGGCAGCTTCCTCCGGGTCGTAGGGCAGAGGATAACCACGACACAAGACCAGCGTCACGCTTTGGCCGATGGGCACCGACTGGAAGAGCTTTACCACGTCGGCATGGGTGGTGCCCAGGACGCACACGTCGTTGATGTAGACGATGACGTCGCCTGCAGACAAAAAGAGGAAAGATGGTGATCAGGTGTAAATCGTGGAAGGTTTGACAAACTGAAACGATATTAACCGCCACTAATTACTGAAAGAATTACTGAATCTATTTCCATGAACTTCAGTGGAGGGCTGAGTTATGACCCAAAGAGGAAACCATTACAATTTGGGTCAATCTGGCTAAAGACACGGATCCAGGATCCCAAAAATCGAATCCCTTAACTGTACTGAAATTTCAAAGGATTTCCTGGAGGTCGTTCCTGAGAAAATGCAATCACAAGGCAAAGAAGGCGTGTTGTGAGGTCGCAGCGACCTTGACCTTTGACCTCCAACCACCAAAATCAAATCAGTTCATCCTTTAGTCAAACTGAGCACATCAATCAAATCGAAAGAAATTCCCTCGATGCAGTCTTGAGATATTGTGCACATAAAAGTGGGACGGACTGACAGGACGACGTTTGACTCCTGCAGCGAAGGCGATGACTCAAACCCTCACTGAGTTACAGCCGGTGGTGAACCAGTGTCTGGAGCTGAGATCCGGACTTTACCACATCTCAATCAGCGCCGTCTCCCTCAGAGACATCGACCACGACCACAGATAAAAACGCCTTATCTGCCTTTCAAATGTGAAAGATGACGAGAGGCTAAAACGTTTGTCTTTCACGGCACACAGGGATTTTTGTATTTGCTTACTCCAACACACTGCACTGTAGATAAAACCTCGCTGACAATTAAGTGTTCCCACACAAAGAGGCTCCGCATCCAGATGACTAAATATAGTGTTTTGTGCCGGTTTTTAAAACACCCAGCGAGTGGGAACACGAGGCAAGATCCACACTAAAGTCTTACAAACAGCATTTACCTGCGTTGATAATGAAAATAATTATTTTTCTAATTGCAGGGATAATTGTCGTGCTCTTTAGAGAGCGTCGGCTGGAGGAGGCTGCGAGCGCGCGTGTTGCTGAGGAAAACAAAGATCCTTCAGGATTAATAAGGAAAGCGCGAGCTGCAGTGATTGGCCCTCACCTCGCTAACCACCAGCACAGTCCTGTTCAATTCTCTTAAAACGTGAGTGGGAGACTATTACAGCACTAATGACTGGGTCAGTAAAGGTAATTCACATCGATTCCCTGGATTGACTGTAGAGCGGGAGCCGAGGTACCGACCCGGCTGAGTGACGGCAGTAAACCCAAGTTAAGATATCACCAAAATGTTCCCCCTCTCTCTCTCACTGTAAACTGTGATGCAGACAAACGCCGGCACTGACAGAGCGAGCTCACATCTCGAGGCAACGTGACGTGACAGAACTTTTAATTAATCCGGGCCGACATTTGCCTTGAGCGCCGGCGTCGGAATCAATAGTCGAGCAGCACACTGGCAGAAAACAAACGATGGAGCCGTGACCTCACAGCGCCCGGGCCGCGACCATATCTCATTCTTTATGAGCAGGCAGGGAGGACAGAGAAGGAGGCATCGAGTTTTTTGTTTTCACAGAGACAGAAAGCTCTAAACTCACAGGCGTCCGTGCATGATGGTACCTGACGGATCAGTTCATCATCATCTGCAGCAGCCGTGCTTAAGGTTTTATCAGCCAAGATTTACGGCACTTTCACACTTACTTTGTTTGGGCCCGACCTTCGGACTTTAGAGTTTAGTCGGCACCGAAATAACAGACCAGCGAAAACCAAAAAGAGGTGGTTTCGGTTCATTTGCCCGTCTACAAAGAATCAATGTCAAGTAGAGGGCGACGCAAACCATGTAGGAGATGACGACAGGACGCGTTGATACCGAATCATCGAACGTAAAAAGACACAAACGTTGGTTCAGACCTCAGGTGAGAAAACGCTCTTAGAAAAACTCTGCCTCGAACATAATCAATCGTTTCAAGGGAAAAGGGACCTGGGGGGGGGGGGGGGGGGGCTGCACAGTTGTTGTTGCTGTGGACATAATCAGCTGCTCTTGAGGGGGGGGCTCTTTGATCAGGGCCCCAAGGCCATCGTCTTCAACACCCGTGAATACGAAGGAGATGAGATTCACTTACATCTGAAGGACTCAGCATCTCTTTCAAGACGGATTGTTCCTGATTTTCTTTCTCCTCATCAAAGTTTATAGATTCTATGAACTGTGCGAGCACGTCGTCCGACAAGAACTCCGACCCGCTCGCGTTGTTTTCAGTTTTCAGTTCCGACTCTTTGATATTTCTCAGAAAACGCAAAGACAGAAACAAACATCCTACTGTTCTCCATGCTGGTTTTAATCAAAACTCCATTGTTTCCAATATTACTGCAGATTCCTGAGGGCTGGGCGAACTTCAAGCGAAGCAATCTCATGTTTGATTTTTTTCTGAAGAGGAAAATCCGTTTAGCATTTTGCAGAAAAGGCATAAAAACTAAATATTAAAGCAAGATAAATTCCCCAGAAAGTAGTAAAAAAAAGATCCATCTTGTTACTCCTTGATCCTTCTTGACACTTCGTATAATCTGCAATCAACATGGCTACAGAAGCACTGTGGCTTTGGTGAGTGCAGTAAAAATGAGCCTTGATCAGGTCACGAACACCGACTGGTGGATGAAGGTGGAGAGAAATGAACACATCAGAGAGAGCGGAGACAAAACTTCTCCTCACGGCCGCCATGCATCCGCTCTCCATCTATTACAGCAGCTCCTGCTGGTCCCTTTGTGTATTCTAAATCACGCTGACCTTAACGCCACGCTCGCCGGGACCAAGGCCCCAAGCAGCTAATTCATCTCTCATTGTCCCATCCTTGCATATTCCTTATGACACATTCATCTCCAGCTAATGGTGTGTTCAAGAGTCTGCGGACGTAAAGGGCTCGGCGGCCCCTGCTGAGTTGAGGGGGCCACGTTAGAGTCTCAGCAGGGGGCCGGCATTTGTTAAAGACTGATATTTAGAGTGTCCGGTAAACAAGCTCAGTGCAGAGAGTAAAAATCCTGTTGTGTTACTTCTGTCTGACATCAAGAACCAAAATAATTTAGACTTTGGTCTTTTCAGAATTATATATTCACAAATAAACCTTTATAATACACGAGAGGGAATAAAAACTGAAAAAGCATCATATAACTTCTTTAAATAGACAAAGTGAAGGAGAGATATGCAGTAAAAAGTCTAAACAGGACCTGCTGCTCAAAGTGTAAACCCCATATAAGTTTTAACTTATATGTCACGCTAAGCTCAAACCATTAAACTCACACATTCTCTGTTGTCTGTCGTTTCAATTGTGTGTTTTGTTCGGTGTTGTGGAGGAAATAAATGCACATTAAACTCCATAAATTGAAACTGAATAAGTCAAATTGTGAAATATTGGTGCCTGTTTCTCTCTCGTCTTATCTGAACCGAACACGCACTGTGGAGTCACAGCAGAGTGCTGCAGCAGTTCCACTCGTTTTAAACACACTGACCCACTTGATTTTTCATTAACTGCCTCTAGCTTCCAAATTAAACCTCTTCACGTCAAGCGCACACACAACTCAGAAATATCACAGATAACGAAACCCCTGCATTTCATATCTGTGGAGAAACGTTTATCCTGCAGTCAATAAATTCTTTGAAAATATTCTGAAACGCCTGCACTGTGCTAGAGCTGCAATATGCAATAGATCAGAAACGTCTCTGATGGCGGAGACAGCCCGGAGGTCGTCACACGGGAGAAGGCGACGCAAATTATCTGGAGGCTGGGAAATTTCACACCTTCGCCGGACCGGGTTTCCCTAAGTGTGTGATCGTGAGAGAGCGTCGCGACTGCAGAAGTAGGACACACAGTCTGGGGAGGGAGGGAGGGAGGAGGGAGGGAGGGAGGGAGGAGGGAGGGAGGGAGGCTGAGGCAGAGATGGAGAGGAAGTGGCGGTGAGGAGACAGGAGGTGAGGGAGTTTAGTCTGGGGAGAGTACACAGGAAAACAAAAGAGAGACGGGGGGGATGAGACCCAGAATGTTTTATGTGCGGTTTTGTTTATTAGTCATCAAGATCTATTTTAGACTCCTGCTCTCACACAATTATACAACTTCCAGGGGATCATGGGTAATATTCACCAGTGTTTCAGTTCAGTGAGTCAAAACATTGACAAACCTTGTTTTTCTCTTTCCATGAAAACCTTATGAACCCGGAGCCCGACAGAATGAATCACCACATGTGGCTGCAGAGGGCGCTGTTGCTCAGTAAAAGTTACATAGTGTTGCTTTAAATTATGTCTAGAAAAGGTATTTTTCAGATGCCACAGGGACTTTGACCTTTGACTCTTTGATCACCAAACACGTATCAGTCCATCCTCGAGTCCGAGTAGACGTTCGTGTCAAATTTGAAGAAATTCCCTCGAGTTGTTTGTGAGATATTACGTTCACAGGAACTGGTCGTGTGTACGGATGGACCTGAAAATGTAATTCCTCCGTCTACTGCCATCATCCATATGGAGGGATAAATCATTTACAGCAGATTTATGACGCAATATTCTAAGAGAAGAGTGTCAACACAACTTCAAGGTCATAGAACGATTCAAGTTTATTATGGAAGGAGAGTTCTATCTTCACTAATGTGTGATGAATGACCAATAAACCCTCTGTGCCTGCTCCAGAGTTTACAGATAGAAACATAATCACAAGCTGATAACAGCATAAAAAAACCCTGCTTTCTGTTATTCCCCTGACAAACGCTGGTGTGTTCTAGTGTGTGTGTGTGTGTGTGTGTGGGTGCACATGTGCTGCAGTCCAACCCCATGTGGCCTCAACCAGCAGTGCTCATAAAGTCCCTTTCATGATTAATGGGAGAACAAAAACTCTGCAGTTGGTGCACGTGCACAAACACAAATATATGTAGGTATAGTGCAGGCTTGGCAAGATACACCTGCACACACACACACACACACACACACACACACACACACACACACACACACACACACACACACACACACACACACACACACACACACACACACACACACACACACACACACACACACACACACACACGAACCACATTTGCATTATATATAATTTGTGTGTTTGAATGGGGGACTGCACTTGTAGATATTTCATCTTGAACAGGAAGCTGCATTCATCTGTGTGAGCTGCACCGGTTTGATGAATTGTCGGCTCTTGTGCATTAAAGAAGGTAAATGTGTGAAATGGGAGGTTTGCACACGTGCACTTAACCTCACTTCTGTGGATGTGCACTAGTGTACGGACCAGATGCTGCAGGGGTCAAACTTTCAAGGAGAAATCAGCGTATGAATTTTTAATGGGGACATTTACTGCGATAAAACTATGTTTTTTGTCATATTTATAAGTATGTGAACTTTCCCGCTGCAGGACGACAGAGGATGTCGCACCTTGATTTGTGAATATGGGCGTTACAAATAAATGATCTTATCTTAAAGTTTATTTTCGTTTGTGAGCGTCCCTGCTTTGTGTTTCTGTTGCTCACCTGTGGCCATTTTCCCGTCAGCTGCAGCCGGCCCGTCGGGGATGACGCTCTTGACCTGGAGGAATTCATCGGGCTCGTCGCCTCCGATGATCGTGAAGCCGAAGCCCATGTTGCTCTTTTGGAGCGGCGTGGACAAGAAGCTGCCTTTCAGCTGAGTCGGGTCCCGCGTGAACAGCGGCTTCTCTATTAAGGACACAAGAGAGAAACCCAATAACCACATGGAAACATCAACACTTCACAGGCTTTAAGGCAAAGGATGAAAGGGCCTGAAGTTTGGTGCAGGGCAGTGGTCACAGGGTGGAGGCATGGGGAAAGCTTATCCAGTAGGTGAAGCCACAGGGAAACTGGCAGGGTATTAGCTGCAAAACAAATAACTTTGGACAGAGGTGAGGCTGCGGTGCTGGAAGCTGCATGTGGGCTTCAGCAGATTTGGCTCCCGTGCAGAGTCGAAATTAAAAAAAAAGAAGAAAGAAAAATCCCTCCTGGCAAAACCCCAAACAGTGGTCTGTTCCTCTCCTCCCATGCTGGGGGTGTGAAGGGGTGCAGAGAGTATCAGAGGTGCAGGTCTTCAGTCCCGTCCAGAGGAAACCAAAAGAAGCAACATTGGGCACATGACATGCTGTCAATCAGGGATCGGTTCCAGGAGAAGATGCGTGGGAGGGTTAGGGAGGAACTGGGAGATTACTGCAGGAAGGGAGAGCTGGGGGCAGCGAGGAGGGGGGGGGGGGGACCACTGGAGGAGAAGCGTCTTGTGCAGAATGAGAGGATCTCAGCCAACAAGCTTAGTCACACAACAAGTCTCCCATCGTTTCACCTCAGAAAAGAGTCGCGGCTAGTGTTCTAGTTAACAGTCCTTTGTTTGCCGTCGCTGGTCCAGACATCGACTGAGTGATTACACTCTCTGCCTGCTTCTGCCAGCCGATAAGACATGACATGGTTCACACAAATCCCTCAGCAGCCTTCAGGGGAAAGCTTGCTTACAAGCTAGCATGCTTACAGTAAGTCAAAGGAGCGCAAGCAGCCATGAGGGCGACAGTCGGCCTCCGTTGCCTCTCTCTTGGCCTACTTACTGACGAAGTGCCACAGGGAGTAGGGGCTACAGACAGGCTGCTCTAGCACCACAGCGCAGGCGGAGGTGTGAAGTGGCTGATGCTGCTGCCGCTGCTGCTGTTGGTGGGGGCACATATTCATCCGCCGAGTCAGAACGCGCCGGCAGCGGGGAGACGTCGGTGGAGGAGGAGGTAGCGTACACGGCGGCCCGGCGGCACAGAGTTGGCGAGCAGGAGAGGTCGCCCAGGCTGTGGCAGCGCTCGGGCACCGGGCCGACCTGCGTGAGGGCGGATCTGGGGAGGGTGGCACAGGGTTTGGCATCCTCCACTGGCATCGAGAGAAAAGAGGAGGAGGAGGAGGAGGGAGGATGAAGGTGGGGAGAGGGAGGAGAGAGAGAGCCTCAATGGAACGTACACAGAGTGTAACCACGGAGACAGGCTCTCGACTCTGGACTACTACGTTACTACGGAAACAAACCTCCTCTTCACCAGTCCAGACAGAGCTTTTCTAGCAGTGCATCCTACTGCTGGTGCAGAGTGAGCACTGGAATCAGGCAGCAACAAACCAGTGATTAAACAAAACAGTGAATCACAGTGAATCCCACATGTTCAGTCGGGGGAAGAGTTTTATTCACACACAGACGTCTCCTCTGACTCGTCACTCAGATCTGTTTCTGTCAATCAACAAAACAATAGTTTCTCTGGAAAGAGGGAAAGTGAATTTGTAAGAAGTAGAAAGTAGAAAGCGAGTTATTGAAATAACATTCAGAATTTGTAGCCTAACTGATTTATTTCTGGGCAAAATGTTATTCTAAATAAATCATTGAATCAAACGTTACCTTCACCACAGAGGTCATATTTTCTCCTGTGTCTGATCTTGGATTTGTTTGTGAGCAGGATTGTGCAAACACGGAGTTATAGAGCCTTTATATTAGACCGTATAAGATCTATATATAAGATCTACAGTCATGTGTAGGATTGTTTGGCCTTGCAGAGGCACGCACTCTTCTACGTGCCATTCCAGTTCTTTTCTATTCCATAGAAGTGTTTGAGAAATCTATATTTGAAGCTTTAAGACCTTCAGATACAGATATAAGTAGCTTTAGAACCGAACTTACCCATACAGACAGATAATGGGTCTGACTACAGTCAGAGAAACTCAGCTCAGACACCAGGGAGCTGCTCTCACCTCTGTAGATGGTGGGGAGGGGCAGTGAGGACAGACCCTGGCTTTGCATCTGCTGCTGCTGCTGGAGTCTCCTCTTGGCCTCCAGGACTGGGTTCTCGAACTGGGTCCTTCTGTTTATATGACTTTGATGACACAACAACAACAGAAGAGACGTTAGATTTCACACGATCGCGCCGCACTGAACTCGGCCTCCCTCTCGACAGAGATCAGATCTGAAAACCCGGGCACTTCAGCCGCCGTCGCTGTGATGACTAATTAAACGGAAGGTCCCCAGATTATGTAACAGAGCTGCAGAAAGACTTTGCTGAGTGAAAAAAGGAAAAATAAAAGACAGAAGAACAAACGACGGATTCAGAGCTTTTCTTCCGTCTTCTGAGCAGAATTGTGCGAGTCAGTGACTGAGAGGAAACCTGCACATGAAACACTGGTTTCCTTCTGCGTCCCACGTCGTTCTTAATTTAGTTTGTAAGAGGGGAGACAGTCAACCACTACAAATACTGTAATTTCGCTGCGTGACATAATTAGTCATTATTAAATACTTCTCCCCACTCTGCACCCAGACTGCACACACACACACACACACACAGGCACACACACAGCTTACCTTTTTAATGAACAACCCCCAGTATCACACTGAGAATTAAAAAAACAGCTCGAGTATATTTTTGACCTATAGTTACATAATTTCAAGGTCTGGATGTTTACGTGACCACAATGCAACGCAACAACAAAGTCTTGAGGGGGAGTGTGTGTCTGTGTGTGTCTGTGTGCAGTTCATATAGTCAAGTGTCTTTCTGGAGGGTTTTTTGCCGCCCTCGTCCCCGCGCCCCAGAGTTCAGAGCATCCAGCCAAAGAAATGACACTTGAGAACACGAGGGGAGTCGCAGCTCGATAGAGACGTTGTGAACACACGTGCAGAATGTTTAAAGAAGAGACGCTGATGAGCTCCTCTGCACTGTGAGTATTTCTGACAAAGACATGTTGGACGAGCAGACAAAATAAAGTCCAGCCCCCCCCTCCCCTCCCCCCTCCCCTCTGCCTGCAAACAAACAGTGAGCTGTCAGCAGGTAGACAGAGCGAGCAAACGCTTCCTGGCAGCAGCGGCGCCTGGCTCTTCCTTGGAAATATGATTAACACAGCACCGGCGGGCAACACTGAGAAATCAAAAGCAAGCCATTACATATTAAAGATGCACCCGACTTACTCGACATAGTAGCTGCCGTAAATGGGGTCATCGATTTTCTCCCAGCCGTACGGAAGCTCTGCAAGAAAAAAAAAAACAGAAAGAAACAACGGCAGTTAGACAGCGGTAATGAAGGACTTGTTTATTCAGAGCACCTACAGCAGCATATCGATCTCGCATGAAAACATTGCGGCGGCAGAATCAGTTTACAGCATCGCTTCCCTGTCTGTAATTACCGGGTTTTCACGGAGCACTAACACGCTAACTGGACGGCTCGTCTCGCTGGTTTTTTTTCCGAGCAGGCCTCATTTCTCATCTTTTTATGAAAATTTGATGGCGACAAGACACGAGATAAAAAAAACCACAACCATGTGTTTTCTCAGCGGCGTGTCACTTTGATTGATTTAAAGAGGCTACTGGCTCTTTAAAGCTCCGCATCAAAAGCCCCCCCCCCGCCCCTTCCAAGGAACAAAGTTGCAAAATAACCCCAAATATTGAAAGATCTGGTGGCTGAATTCGAAGCGGTGAAATATTTAATGCGCCGCATCTTCTCCCGCGCTGTAAATATTGTGTTTTGATGCAGGAACTTTGCATAGATTAACAGCAGGAACTGGAGCGAGCACAAACCCTCGGGGCATCGAACCTTTACAGTGTCGTTCCGTCGACTCAAAACGCTACCAGCTAAAGCATTAACACGACGACAAGTAACATATGACAGTCAATTAGGGTCAAATGACAGACGGATCAAAGCATCAATATTCAAACTCTGATTTCCATGATCTAATGTGCACAAACACATGAAACAGGAAGAATCTGTGTACAGAAAAAGGTCAAACAATTAAAAATAATAACTGCTGTTATCAAGACTTGCATTATTCCTACTTTCTGAGTTCTATTAAATACAACAGTACTTTTACTGAATACATGAGAATCTAAACTTTGACTAAACTGCCACAGGTTCACGGTACAGATGTGTAAAGTGATTACAACGCTGTAAACCCTCTACACAACATCACACAACTCGTCCACACATCAGACGGTTTGTGGTTTGATTCCCGGCTCCTTCAGTCCACACATTGAAATGATCAAGAGGCAACAAACTGCCACAGATCCGTATTCTCTCTACAGGGCATCTACTAATGAGAGGGTCCGTAGAAATAAATATAGATATAAATATTTATCATGAACTTAAAAATATTGAATTAATGAATAACATTTTTTTTATTTTAACAACTTTATCTGCAACAACCTTCCAAGAGAGACTTTGCTCAGTTGGTTCATACCTCCTACATATATAATGCTTCTACGCTGCATTCAAAATGAACTAACCAAGTCAGATGAAAACAACTTGAGTAATTCAAAATATGATAATGTATTGGTCTGAACAGCAGCATCCTGACATGTTCTCTGTGGTTCTATGCTCAGAACCCTGAGCTCAGCCTGTTAGCTTGCCATGAGCAGGCAGATTAATTATACAGGACAAAATGAAAATGTCATCGCAGGAAAAGTCACTGAAGAATTTTATAATTTGTCCTGAGAGGAGCAGAAATGTCCAAATCCATCCGAGGCAACACACACCGACCAGATCCACATCGCTCAGATTAAGAGCTTTAACTTGGTATTTTCAAAGTGGCCTCAAACTTTTTAATATTTCTGTACGAGTGCATGAAGTCATGTTGTTTCTGCCCTCTCAGCCTCTTCCTGCACGTGGACTGGGCTGCAGGACGAGCTTGTGTTCCCGATGATCAGTCGTCACTCACACTGGACGGGGTTTTCAAAAGTTCTCGTTTCCTCTATTTCCTCCTTCCCCTGTCCACAGCTCCCTGACACGCAGCTCTTCAAAAACCCGTCTGGAAGGAGTTCCCGTTTGCTTTTCAGTTACAATTAGCATTTAAAGCATTTTCCCCACATGCAGGGTTTAGCATAATAGCATGATCATTCCAAAACCAAGTTGGGTACACAGTGTGAGAGGCTCTCGTTAAAACTGCATCCGAGGTGAGTGCAGCTCGGAGCTCGGGGGACAGCGTGTTCCAGTGCAGCTCAGCGTGGAATCACACGAGCTTTGATTAGTGACGAGGCAAAGGGAATCAGGATGAGAGCGGAGATAAGAGCAGAGGAAACGCTTCCTAATCAGACAAGGAAGCGAGCAGAGGGAGCGATCGAGCACCAGGTCCGGTCGAGGCACGGCTGCAGCTCGAGAGAGACGCCGAACGAGGAGCTGCACGCCACAGACACTGCTCTGTGTGGTCACTGCATATATTCAATAACACTCCTTGGCCTAGTTAGCGCTGCGCACGCTCCCATCCCTCGCAGTCACGGAGCAGACGTATCAAAACAATGCTGGTGCAATGCTAATGCACGTGCCATATGCTGCTCTGAACCCCTGCCCCCATCCCCTCAAAACAAATGATTAAACTTTCAGTGGGATGCACACACACACACCGAAATGTCTACTACAACAAACACGCACACACACACACACACACCACACACACACACACACAGACACACACACATAGGGTTGTGAGTGATATAACAGAGCACTGCGAGCAGGCTGACAGCCCACGGGAATACCTCCTGTGAACACTGCAACGTTCCTTAGCCCCATCTCCACTCATTAAATATGAAAGAGAGCGTTTCATGTTCTCACCTTTACACACACACGCACACACACACACACACACACACACACACATTACGTTACTTCCACACACACACACACACCCTTGCCATCGTTTTGCATATGCCCAAACACGTAGACACACACACACGTGTAGAGATCAAAGGGCTGCCATGAATCTTAGCCAAAGCCTTTTCTATTAAAGTGTCCACAAGAAGAAGCCAGAAATGTCTCTGCTCTCACCAACGGGAAGAAGAAAAGACGAACTCAAACAAATCAGGCTGCAAACAACAGCCACAGCAGAATTCTGGTTTATTTATAAGAAAGAAAACAGCGTTATTTACGATACAGCGTCGCTAAAGGTCGGACCAGGGAGGACAGAGGAGACACACAACAGATAAACAAGATCATCTAAACAGCTTCAGTTGGAGATAAAACCAAATAAACTAAATGTGGGGATTTTCTCGTCTTTTTCCTCTGGAGCCACTATGAGATTTTATTTTTACACTTACTACTTTCTTTGTGAGAAAAGTTATTAACTAAACATCTTCACTCTAATATACAATCAGGAAAGTGGCATCAATCTTTTTCATGTGACTCTAAAACGATATTGGAGTCGATCGAAATTATCTCTGGATAACCTTCCTGCCACAGAGGTCGCTATTCTGCAGCATTTCGTGTGCTGTGTGTTCCTGTGGTGTCATGGCTGCAGTGCTCCCCCCCCCCCAAAAAAAAACCACACAATGAAATGTTGCTTTCACTGAGCAGCGTGCTGATAAATGCTGAACCTGGGAGGATTGTCTCTTTGCTCGCCTCTGTTGTTTGGCTCCACTGAGCGTCGTTTATAACCTCTGTCAGCAGCCTGCAATGGAGTCCTAGCTCCATGGGACAATGTGTGTGTGTGTGTGTGTGTGTGTGTGTGTATGCCACACTGTAAAAAGCCGACACTGCTTATCACTGCCATGCCGCATGAGTCCAGGAGGAAAATGTCAAGCTGGTGTGAAATGTACGGGCAGGAGTTCTTATGACGGAGCCCGAAAGCGAGTGGAACAATGTTTGGCATCTCTCGTCCTGCAGTCACAGGTGGAGGACCACTTACTACCAGCAGGAGGCATCCTGACATCTTCCACATATTCTCTCACCCCCCCGGTACCTCTCCATAACGTCTCTCTCTTTCTGCTTCACTTACTTCCCCTGACTTCTCCCATCCCTGCTCCCTCCATCCTAAGTATCCTCCCGATCTCATGTTCTCCTTCTGCGTCTCACACAGGCTCTTTCTGAAGTGAAGTTTCATGCTCACAAGCTTCTGCATGTTTTATTCTGCTATTTCTAATTTGGTCTGGGTGGCAAACCACACAGCCCCGAGACACCGCAGGGATCTACACATGTCCTGTTTCTTTTTACTCCATTCTTTCTTTTCCTTTGAGGAGAAGAACTGAATCATTTCGAGTGCCTCCAGCCTTCCACAAATTAAAGTCCTTTTCAACGGGGTGCTGCACTGTGCCGGGGTCAAAGGGATTCATGGAAACTTCGACTGGTGAGTACCGACTTTCAGGAAGTAGCAGCACACTCCGATGAAATACACAACAAGTTCGGCTTCTGCACAAATAAGAGTTTTGTTTGCTGTTGTCGTGAGCAGCGGTTAAGAATCGCAGATGACCATCTAAACTCAAGCTTAAGCTGAAAAGTGGAAATGTCACACAGACAAAGAAACTACAACAAAACTACTTATCTGAGTTTATGAAATGTCACAAACGCACGCACACACAGACACACACACGTACAAACATTCAAGTACATTTAACACAATTTTGATAACCCATGAGATAAAATGACCTTAAGGCTAAATCAGTTCGACAGACAACATTTCATTTGTTTACAGCAGCCACACAAACTCAAATTGTTATAAACAGCAGTCAGAGTTCGAGGAGTTTTTCATTATGTTTTGAGCAAACTTGACTTTTAGTTTTGTATCAGGATGGTGCAGTGAAAAGCTCCACAACTGGGAGAAGGAAAGCTGGTCATCAATCACCCTGGATTCTGCAATCGATTACTTCCTGTAAAAACTCCACTGAACAATGAAAACCAGTATATAGAGGCAACTAGAATGGAACTCAGAGCATCTCCACCAAGACCCAACAGATCCCCTATGGAACCACATTCGATCAATGTAGCCAACCGACCGACCGACCAACCAACCAACCGAACAACCAACCAACCAACCAACCAACCAACCAACCAACCAACCAACCAACAAGGACAGCGGTGGGATCCTTGGCGGAGGTAATAACAGAGTGTTAGTGCACCGAGTGGTTAGTGACCATTAAAAGTATTGAAACATAGTTTGACTTCATAACAAAAGAGCAGTAACTTCTATTCAACTTCAACTTCAGGTTCTTTTGCCATTTTTGACTTATTACATTACAGAAGCTGGAAAAGAAAAAAAAAAAGAACCAAACAACATAACAAATTATTTGGAAAATGAGGCCTGGCTTTATTTCCGTGGTCATAATTGATCATATTTAAACACTATTGAGCTGTTATCACAAAACAAACAGACGTCACTTTGTGAAATAAGGTATTAGATATGGTCATTATGAAGTTCTGTAGCAGGGACAGAACCCGGTCAAAATTAATACACGCAGACCTCCCATGAATTCAATTTCCCTCCGTGTTTGCATAAAAGTGATTTATCTGATATTATCCAGACTTCCAGCTCCTCTGTGAAAATCAGCAGAAACCTCCGCTAACCTCGTTTGAATCTTCCATCTTAAGATCTTTTTATTCTTGGCAGTTCTATTATTTATTTTTCAGAAACCGACTATACAAACAGAGTTAAATGTATTGATTGTGACTGAGGCATTAATATTCTGATGGAGTCCAATTCCTTAACCACCATAAACTATAATTCACGAACTCCGCGCTCTCTCGAATCAACGGGGGGGGGGGGGGGGGGGAGACATTTCATCATGTTTTTCTGACTGATAATCACCGTCTTGTCCGACACAATCAGAAGCACATTAAAGTGAAGTTGTGAGGTCGGGGACACTGAGCGCTCTGAGTGGCGCCCGCTGGCCTCGACACACACACACACACACGCACACGCACACGCACACCACACACACACACTGTTGTTACGGCCTCGTGGAGCTTGTTGACGGGTAAACATGACTTGGAAGAGAAAATCTCAATAAGAGCAATTTACCCGTCTCGGTCTCAGGGATGGGGGGGGGGGGGGCTGGGGAGTCTGCGTCGTGAGTGAGAGTCACTGGGCTGCTGCAAAATGTTGTGACTCAAACAAGGATGTGTGAGCCAAAATAAAAAGAGAGGGGGAATTCACACGGCTATAAATCTGCCCGAAGTAAAACTGGATCGATGAAGAGGAGAATTTGAGAATGTGGCGACGAAGACTTGACTCGGGGCTCCTGTGCAGGATCAGAGAAACGCTTACTGCACGTCACACTCACAGAGACGGGTCCAATAACCATCTATCACACACAACTGGGATTGGAATTTTGAGGGTATTAGTTGAATTTAGATCAGAGGGACATGGCGTCAATAGAAAACGATACAAAAGCATCACCGTGTTCCATTGTGTGTGTGTGTGTGTGTACAAAATAACTCAACAATGCATGGACTGATTTTAACCAAACATGGTGAGACTGATGTTCAGCAGGGTATCTCTGGATTATTAACTTTGGGAACTAATCGGTCAATTTCTGAGTTTGAAACCAGGGACTTAAGACTTGAACTTGCCCCAAAATACTTTAAAATGCCGCTCGTAATCAATTTGACATGAGGATTTTGTGGATTGTGTTACTGTACCTGCTGTAAATAACTAGAATATTAAAGATACCCGAGGACAAACTGCAAAAAGCAGTCTAGACCTACCTGTCGGATCTGGGTCAGGCTCGGTTAGTTTTCTCTCAAGCTCTGACGGGCTCGGACAGGAAGCTGCGGTCCAAGTCTCACTCCGACGCACAAGTTCCGCCACACTAATAGCTGCCGATAAATCATGTGGCTGAATCTGTTTAGACTATGATGAAATCTCAAAAGTTGGGGCAGGGCTTGACGCAGATGGATGAGCTGAGATTGACTGCTACATTCTTACATCACAGGCCCGACACACATTAATCAGGGGGAACATTTTCCCTCCGCTGGGGAGAGATTCTTGATTCAAGTCTTTTAGAAGATGATTAACAAGCCAATACATCTCCGCTGTGACAGGAAAGTCAATGTGACACCCCTGGCTTTCACAACAAATCACTTAATTGTGTCACTCGCTGGCGGAGGCAGAGTTTGACTCGTCTGGTGAATTAGGCTCCGTTTCACCGATGCTGCTGGTTTTTTCGTTGTCTTCCTGTTTAATGCTCCCGTGCTGTGTGGAGAAATCCATGTCCCCCCCCCCCCCCCCCCCCCCGTCCCACTGGTCTGTGTCTCAGAGCGAGCAGACAATAGTTAAGCAGCGGAATACAAATGCAAAATCAAATGGCTTCGCAGACTCGTAGGACGATCCGGGGACAGAGACACAGAGACGTACTGAACCGTGACCTGGCACTTATTCTCTCCTCTTTCGCCTCCGAAGCTCGGCTTTATTGGGCTAACAATTACAGTACAGACACACAGACACACACACAGACACACACACCACACACACACACACACACACACACACACACCACCACACACACCACACACACACACACAACACACACACACACACACACACACACTACATCACACAGTATTCTCCAGATACCCCTCCTCCTCGTCCCTGTGGTTCCAGGAGCGGAGACGTTTTTCTTTTACGAGACTCTTGTTACATGTTAATGAAAAGTATGTAAATGAGCTTGTTTTGTAATAGGTTTGTTGGTGCAATGAAATTGTAATTAACGTTAATTAGATTCAACACATTTTTTAACTCAATTAGAATCTAAACTGACAAAAATCTGATTTGCTTATTGGACCGGTGGTGTAAAAAAAAAAAGAGGAAAAACTTCAATCTCGCCATAATGAGCTGAATTATAGACGGTATATGATGATGGATGATCCTGCTGATACATGGGCTCGACCAATTATGACCTTTCACCACGTTTAATAGCATCAAATCACTAATTTGTAAAATCAACACTTGAACATCATCAGTGTGATAAAAAGTTAAATCAAAGAAACCATCTTTGAGAAAAGTTCATTAAAAATGGACTTTGTAGTTTGTCAAGTCGTCCATTTGTTCATAAAATATAAATAATAAGAAAGTCCGTGAAGTAAATTGAGTTTGACAAAATAAACTTAAAATGTTCCAAATTGTATTTAATGATGGTTAAAAAAAAGTTTGGGGCTTTGATCAGTTTCTGGTAGATTAAAATATTTATAATATGGTTAATTACAGTTAAAAATCATATTACATACACAATTTTAAAGGGGACCCAGTACAGATAAAATAACCATATATAAAAAAAAGCCCTGGAATATTAATAAAACGGTCATGAGGTAAAAATTGGGGCTTTAACGCGCTTTAAAGCCCAACACGTAGAAAGATCTTTTGCTGTTTGTTGAGTAGGTAGAGTCAAATAAATAAAATAAGCCATTAGCTAAAAGATGATGTTCTATATTTCTGCTTCACTAAACTTTTCTTTTCCTAAATTGCGTTAACCGTGTCTGTGGCCTGTTTGTTCCCACTGAAGATACAAACCTTTAAAACCATAAAAGTGCAGCTTTCATTTTAAAATACAGTCTCAATAATTTCAATAACACAGCCAGACACAGACGTTTGTAGCTCAAACAGGAGGAAATAAGGAATCTGCTCAGGGACTATTTTTAGCTGTGGACTGATAAACACTCGGTGCTCTGGTGAGTATTCATAGCAGCAGGAGGATGTGCAGGGGATTAATTAAAAAATAAATAAAATACAGTCCCATGTTCATCATAGAACAGTAAGCAATCACCCGGAGTTCATTTATGGTCTTTTAAATGGTTTCTGGAGAACAACAAACGGGAACTATTCATGAATATAATCTATTCATGGGGTTTGAAATGAAAAGAAAATGAAAAATTATCATCAAACTCATTCTTTAACTTCATCCCAGACGCAAAGACAAACATGTAAATATCAAAATATTGATATTGAGTTCAACTTATAGTAGATGAGTTCACTTGGGTGCAGTTAAAAAACACATTGAGGCTGATATAGACGCAAAGTGACAGCTACACCGTACACACACAAACACCAACACACCACACACACACACAACACACACAACACACACACACACACAAACCACACACACACACACACACACAGCAACACACCACACACACACACAGCACAAACACAAACCCCCCACTCTGACATTTGAATCCTCCTTCCAATCTCCAGGCTGCAGGCGTGCTCTGCTGGGGATGTTCTCAAAATACACCCATCAATCACGTCGCAGACAGCTACAACTGCCCCTCCCCCCCCCCCCCCCCCCCCCCCCTCCCCGCTCCCGACTGCCGCAAGAGTCTCGAGGTGAAGGAGGGCGCCGCGTCTCCCAGCGTGTAATAAGTCACCTGTAGGACGGCGAGCACACGGAGTGCGTGTTCAAATTCAGTGCCCCCCTTTAAAAAAAAATGTGAAAAAACTTCCCAGCATCACACAGAAGTGACAAAGTCGCGTCTGTGGTGCCACTGAAGCGGCTAAAAGGAAAACAGAGTGAACAGCCGACGTGACATTTCTCCTTCTCTCTTTCTTTTCAATTTATTTTTTCGGGCGCCCCGAGGGGTTGAAAAATAAAAACTATTTCCCCTCCAGAGAGTTGTGAGGTTGCCTCTGAGCGACGATATCAACTCAAAGGAGAGTACTCGCTATTCAGGTTAAAAACATTAGCGTGTGTTATTACTTGATAAGGTTCACATGCGCTAATGTTCAGAAAACACATCACTGTCCTCAGACGGTCCGATAAAAATACAATAAAAGAATATGAGATAATTACAATCCTTCAAACCGGAGCATCACTCTCAAAGTTGTCCATGCTGTGTCGTTTGTGCTGCTCTGAATAGGAAAACACTGTTGTCTGATGAAACGTGCTGAAATAGGGGCGAACAACAACTCGCTGTTTTGTCTGCTTTTAATTTGCTTGTCGGGGGGGGGGGGGGGGGGTTCTCGCTACCTGCGCTGGCTCAGGTGAGACAACAGCGGGGGGGGGGGCCTCAGCTTCCCAGCCAACAAACATTTGGCAGGACGGGAAAAAACCAAAAAACTTTAAGAGGCTGAGAGAGTTTGAAACAACAGCGAGGTTCAGTAAAGAGCCTGTTCTCGTTCTTTTCGTCTGCCAAAACAAAAAGAGGAGACAGGAAGACAGGAGGGAGGGAGGGAGGGAGGGGGGGGGGGGAGCACAAAGATGGATACGGAGGTAGAGAGAGGAGGTGAGAAATACGAGTTATGTAACGACGAGGCTTCTGTGATGTCGTCTGCTCCGTCTTCACGGGAGCAGGAACGAGCAGGAACGAGAATGTTAAAGCAAACACACACTTCTCTGACAGCACCTGGTTTTTCACCTTCATGTTCACAAGTGACTTTGAACGTGATAAAGAATTCACCTTCAGCTGCGGTGCAAACAGTTTCTCAAGTATACGCTTCATTTTCATAATATTCTGTATGTTGGCTCAGCTGTTCTTTTCATTTTTACTCCACTATAATTACATCAGAGCAGGAGTCACTGGTTACTACTGACGTTAAAGACTTTACATTTAAGATTTTAAATTCATAACATTTAATCAGATGGTAAAATATCTGCCTGCGTGCACTGTATATACTCCGATTAGGCAATTTAGATATTTGATAGTGTTTACATTTTATGATGATGTCATCATCAACCCATCCCGGGTTAGAGATGGATGATTGAAGATAAAGTTTGTTTCTTTGATGTTATTGTTTGAAAAAGTTATTCATAACTTAACTATGTGACGTTATGTTCTGACTTCATAATGACATGATGATGTCATTCCCATCAACCATTTTCTAATCTAATGACCAATAGATTATAGATTTTTGACTCCTTTGTGACTTCTTCATGACATCACCACATCATATTCCGATAAATAAAAGATTTTTAGAAACACAAAGCAGTTGCAATTACATAGACGCACTACTATTACTAATATTAACACTAATATTACTGAAATTGTAAGGGAAGACAACTAAAGTCCCTCAGATAATGTTTGTTTTGCAGTAAAATGCATTTGAATAGAAACTAGTCTGCAGCTCGCGGCTGGTGCAGACAACATTTTAGATTTCAGATGCTCCCACATCTGGTTTTACCTCCAGTTATAAAGAAGTTAGATAATCTGTATGAAGTGTTGTCTTGTTCACAACCTCTCTGATCATCTGAGGACCTGAGACCTGTAGAACCACCAGAGCAACAAGCGTCAGACCTAAGTGATAATAAATCTCATTCCAGTATCATTTTAATTGTGTCGACGTCGTGGTGTATGACACTGGATCCAAACACTTCCTCTACATCTGTTCTTCTCTGTGTGTGTTTCCCACTTAGTGCTGTCCTCCTCTTCCTCCTCCTCTCAGCCTGTTGTTCCGTCACAGCTCACAGACCCCACCCTGCGATCCTGTTAGCGCTTATCAGAGCATGGTGCAGGTCCAAAAATGAACACAGACACACACTCTCACACACACACATAAAAAAAACACACGCCTTTTCCACCAATCAATACCGAATTTACGGAGGCAGCTTTTCTCTCCCTAACTGAGCTCAGCTCCCAGGGGCGTCTGGTGCCACCCGGCTGTGGACGTTTAAAGTGAACAACACTCCTCTTCTCTGGCTGCTTACACAAACCCCTTCATTCTGAGACCAGCTCAAAGTTTCCGAGAGCTAAAGAGACCAGAAAAGACCAGAAGAAGACCAGAAAGACCAGAAAAGACCAGAAAGACCAGAAAGACCAGAAGAGACCAGAAAGACCGACTCCGCTCTAATATTGACTGTTTTCCCCCGATAGTTAAGACCTGGTAGTGAAAAAGAACCTCCTGAGAAACTCAACTAATCAAAGACAGATAAAAGACAGTGTAATAAACATAGACCTTGTAAAGATGGACGACATGACAGCTCCTCTGGTGTGAAGCCAAAGTGCCTTGATCGCTCCCTGGTGGCTGGCTGCAGTATAGGTCATAAAGCCTGTCTCCTCCGTGTTAGTGGATGGGCCAAACTAAAGTCAGAGTACACATTCAAAATTATTTTCATAAAATGGTTTCTGTGATTGGGTTGAAAAGCGGATTATTTCAATTCACCAAACATAGTTTTTACTTTTATGATTTATCGTTGTTGTCAACTGACTGACGTCAACTTGGCCCAACTAAATATTTTCCTACCACTTCACAAAGCTGCAGCCCCCCCATCGCACCATGGTCCCCTCAGACGGGACCAACTGAGTGGATGAGTCGCCCAACGAGATCGATACCAACCACCAGCACCTCTCATCTGCTGGAGCGTCCTCCAGTGGATAAATGGGATTGAACGAGCCGGAGATAAAAGTGCAGTTCCTCACAAGTGTCTCCGTCTTTGTTTCCGTGTCATCTCATCATCTCCGAGCTCTTTCTGCTCTTTGATGCACAGATGTTCAGCGACTGCACGGGGAGTCTTGTGAGCAAAATACAAGATCAGGACGGTAATTCTGTTTGAAGGATAAAATGAGCAAAGTGTTAACACGACGAGGGCCCGTTTTTGTTTTTAATGCCACCAGTGCAGAACAGTGCAGATGCTTTCAGACCCGATACCACCGCTCCCTCTCTCACTCTACTGGAATAGTTCAATCCATCCAGCAGCTATACCGCTTCTCCTCTAGATCTAAGAATAGCTGATATGGGGCAAGAGGCGGGCTACACCCTGGACAGGACGCTAAGGTATCGCAGGAATAAATACAACAATTATTCATGCTCAGACTCACACCTAGAGGCGATTTAGAGTCTCCAGCTAACCTTAAACTCAGGTCTTTGGACTGTGGAGGGGAGCAGGAGTACCAAGAGAAAGAAATCCAGAAGAACAGGTGTTTTGTCAAATTGAAATTCATTAGTTATGCTCTTAGATCTCTCTCTTATTCACCAGTTGAGACATTTTAATCGAAAGCACAAATGTCAACCTCAAAGGAGACGCTGAAGGATAAATCAGAGCATCAGCAGAGTTGTGAGGATTCATCGTCTGGGAACCACACATGTCTGCACAGAATTGACAAACCATCGGATAGTTGACGAGATATTTCAGCCTGAACCGAAGTGGTGAAGTGACTTTGTTTTAAATTGATTTTCCAGCTGATGGACGGCTGGTCAGACTGAAACGAGCAGTTTCAGTCGCAGTCGGGGAACTTGCGACGGACATTTTCACATTTTATAAACCAAACAAGACGATAATAGAACAAATAGAGAATAAAAGATAATAGAAACGATATGTGTAAAGGCCCTAATGTCCCACGAAGCAGGGAAACCAGGCAGGTGTGATGTGGAAACAGAGTTTGACCCAGCACTGCACCGTCTCTCTGTCTGAGTACTGGATGTATTTTAAGAGTAACTCTATCCTTGTTGTTACCCATGAATACACGCAACTAGAAGGGCGCTCAGAGAGCACCCACCCCCACCAAGGCTCATGGCCACGTTATCACCATATTGCATATACACGTAATGAGATCAGATACCACGTTTCGAAAACTGCTTTTATCAAATGCAGTAATATCCATTCTCCACAGGAATATTTGATACTATAAATGTTTGATTCACAAATTTCAGATCATTATCTGCATCCGAAACCAAATTTCACCCGTTCACAGATATCAGCACACTTCCTGATTCTGTGGATATGTGGAAAAAAACGACTTATCTCACAATGTTCAAGAAATTGAAGTTCCTCTAAAGTTTGACAAGTTCTTCCTTCGCCCACCATCCACACGTCTGCCACGTTACAAGAAAATCTTTTGCCTAATCTTGCTAACAGACAAACAACAATGAAAATACAATATAAAGCATCCGCCCACCGTGAGCACAAACCACGCACACAGACTTAAAAAGTAATTTCTCCTCTGTTGAGAGTGTCCATCTCCACCTCCGGTTCTCCTCCTCATCCCTACCACCTCCCCGTCTATAACTCAGACCATAAATCCTCATCTCGCTTTGACACGTAAAGTAAAGACGAATGGGAAAGTTAGGGGGGGTGGGGTGTGAGGCCCGAAAAGATCGATGCCTATATGCAGCGGCTGCATTAACATTCATCCCTGTTCTTTCTCTTATGTGTGTGTGTTTGTGTGTGTGTGTGTGTGTGTGTGTGTGTGTGTGTGTGTGTGTGTGTGTGTGTGTGTGTGTGTGTGTGTGTGTGTGTGTGTGTGGGCGGGTGAAGGACACTCTCTCTCAGTTGAGAATAAAGAAGTCTTTGTGACTTCCAGTGCCTCTGAACCTGGGCTTTTAAACACATATCATGAGACTTCCTACTCACAGCGACCGCCGTTGGTTAACACGACCACATAACTCCTCATAAACAGAAACGCTACACTGGCACTAAACGTTCCTCCGATGAGCCGAGGACGAAAGCGTCTCGCCGTCTCCTTCTCGTTAGACCAACAGGCGAGCCTCAAATCTAGTAGAATAAAAAGCTGTGGGAGGCTCGAGGAAATCAAAAAGGAGTGAACGCGAGGAGCAGAGAGGTGCTAGAAGATAGAGACGCGGTACTCACCGTCCTCTTTGCATTCCTCGGGCGGCTTTGCCTTCTTGGCGAGCCTCGGGTCCAGCCACGATGTTGTCTTGGTGTTGTGGCTGTGGGGAGAGACGACAGAGCCGGAGTGAGAGGGAGTGCGATAGATGGCAAGAGAGAGGAGACTTGGCAGAAAGAGAGAAGGAGGTTGGTGGATTCTTAATTCAGCTGGAGGATGATTTCAGAGAGGAAAGATGAGACTCCCTCGTGTGCCTGCCTCTTAAAAAGAAGGTGTGGAGATAGAAAAAAAAAAAAAAAAAGCTTTGGGTTTACAAAATGGCAATCAATACTTTTAATTTGCTTACTGTCGCTCATTAGCAGGCAGAGGCGGTGGAGGGGAGGGGAAGGGACGGAGAGGGCGAGAGGGGAGGGGGGGGCTGAGGGAGTGATGGAGGGGAACAGCTGTGGGTTTGGCAGATTCATCCAGAGCCTCTCTGACACAGAGCTGGATCTAGATCAGATATGAGGAAGTGCCAGAGAAACTCGATGCATCTCCGCAGCTCGTCTGAAGCTCTGGAGCCACAATGGCTTCCCTTCCTCACTACACAGAGGAGTGGGAGGGCAGGGGAGGTGTGCAAAATGCTTGCAGTAAAAAAAATATTAAAAAATAGGTCAGATGAGGAAGAGGATGCAGTGAAGAGGTCTTTGCTTTGCTGAAAGTTTGTGTGCAACTTGGCTTCAAACACAGCGGATACGGGGAGGCACCGGTGGCCTTAAACACATCGACATACTACAGCTATGAAAAAAACTAAAACCATACAGATGTCAAAGCTGCACTTATTTATGTTATGGCCACTAGGGGGCAGACAAACTAACTGAATGGACAACAATCACATTACGAATAAAAAGGTACCCACCTACAATAATTTAACACCAAATAACCAGTTCAGTGCTAAATACAGTAAAATACTGCACCTCCAAACTCATTAATTGTCTTCCCACCAGGGGGACCCACACTGCCGGCTGATGATGCAAGCAGTCAAACACGTAGCATCCCTCTACTTTCCAACGTATCCCACGTATCGCTAGGTTCCCCTCTATACACAGAATTATTTTTAAACATTTGTGTTGGAATCCTTTCACATGAAATCGAGCAATTTAGCTTTAGGCCTTTTGTTGTCGACTGGAGTTTGAGGTAGCGGCTAACTAACTGTAGGCTAATGCAGTGATGTTTATGCTGCCTGAAGAAGGGCAACTACTTGAGTACGGAGCTAAGGCCCTGGAATCTGCGTTGTGATTGGGTCTGGGAGGTACCGGTCATGTGGGATTTTGGTACCCAGCGTTTTAACGTTAAAGTTAAATTCTCATTTTGCACATCCTGCAGACACAAAACAACATTATCCTCCACCCAGAGTCGTGTTTTTGATTAATTTAGCTTCAATATTTGGGACAATATACAGGGGGGGGATTCAGGGGAAACACCAAAATCCCTAGGATTCCTCCTCTGGGGACCACGAATGTTGGGAAAATAATTTAATGGCAGTCCACGGCTGAGCTATTTCAGTCTGGATGCGATTGGTGGCCGATCCAACTCTGTCTCCCCTTGAGCTAAAAGCAGAGGACTGAAAAAAGACTGGGAGAGTAGACGTAGATAAAAGTGAGAGATTAGTGCCCACGCCAAATACTGAGCCAAATAAAGTGCAGTTCAAGGGAAGGTCAAATCTCTTTGGATCTGCTTTCCAACAACCTCTCTCGTCCCGTTCTCTCCTTTCTCTCATCCTCCCTTCATCTCAACCATTCCCATCTCTACATTCCCTAACCTTCTTCCCTCTATCGCCATATTTACAGTATCTAAAGCTACTTCTCCCTCTTTCTTGTCCCCCCCCCCTCTCACCTTCTCTTATTTCCGTCTCGACTATTTTTAATCACTATCACTTTTCTTTCTCTCCCACCTCCCACTCGCTTCCTTCTATCCCTCTCCTCAGCCGCCTCACTTCAAGGGCCGTAGGTAAACGAATTCATCTCGTGTGGAGGCCAATCAAAGACAAGCTTCCTCTTGGCAACGGCATTCACTTTGGCACGGCACCACTTAAGCTCAGAAAAAAAGATGAATCTCGAAGCTGCAAATTCAGTGGGCTAACTGCATTAGCTGCGTACGGCGCTTGATAGATGGGGGGGGGGGGGAGCGTGAAGGTTCAGCGTTTGAGGGCAGGAGACATATGGCGGGGGGGGGATTCAAAGTCTGCCTAGACATGAAGAGGCAACATGTGTTTGGCGGCATGACAACACCATCGTCATCTGCCGCGCCGCTCCTGGTGATGATGCCTTCGCCTGATGACGGCTCTAATCTGGTCACTTATGTGTTCAATGAATAAATCACAGAAGAACGTTACAGATAAAATAGGACTTCCTACATGTGAAGCAAAAAAACGTCGATCAGATGTAAAGTTACATGTTTTTCAAGAACCTGTTTGTTACAACTTTGCCTCGAGTGTTTCTACAATTTCACTGATGTGAAATTGTTTTATTAACCTGATCAGAAACTAAAGAACAATTCTACCTTTAACATAACTTTGACCATGGGTTGGATGATTCAGCAAAAAAATAGTATCAAGATTTAAATGTTCAAATCAGTCGATATCGATAATTATCACCATAAAAGTCCCATTATTGAATCCCGTAAGGTAAAAGTTTTATAAAAATCAATTATGTTATAAATGTCCTCACTGTGTTTGCACAACGCATTAGAAACATATCGATATATATAACCTTTGTTATATTGCTATTGATAAAGTTACACAAGTATAAAGTTTTATTACCCAACCCCATCTTAACCAAACCTTAAGTTATAATGTTGTATATGTTTTGTATGTCTGAGGGAGGAGATGATGCATCGTATGACAACTTTCCACTTACTCTATGAAGTAGACTTCTCCTTTCTCTGTGTACGCCATCTCCCAGTTGTCCGGCAGGGGCCCGAGCTCGTCGTTCTCCTCTAGTTTGGGCACCGTGATCTTTGGCGACTGTCCGTCGTCTTTGGGCGGCTCGGTGGAGGCCTCCGCTGGGCTGTTCTGTGGGGCGATGTCCCCTGAGGCGTCTGTGCTCTTGTCCTCATGCTCGCTGGACTCTGAGGGGACAACAGGGCAGGATGAGTCATTATCACTCAGGGAGGAGGGGGGGATGAGGGCCGTCAATAACTGGGGGAGGTGAAGCGAGGAAGGATTGACGTAGGATGGTGGGAGAAGAGATTGATTGAAAGTCGGGGTTAAGGAGGAGGCAGGATGAAAATAAAGGAAAGAGTTTTTGGAATAGGGTGAGGAGAGGTGACGGGAATGATTGAGGGTAACGAGACACATGGATGAATAAAGAAGAGGAGACAACAGAGATTGAGAAGCCGGATGCCCTAGTTTGAGTTGTGGCGCAGTGCAAACGCGTTAAAGGGTGAGAAGAACTGGGTGTATGGAAGAAAGAGAAAGAAACGGCAAGTGTGTGCATATCCCAGTGGAGAGAGAGAGAGAGAGAGAGAGAGAGAGTCGGTGGAGGGAAGTAGAGAGGGGACAAATAAGAGTTGGGGATTGAGAGATAATCTATGGGAGGGAAAGAGTGAGGCAGCAGCTATCTGCTTAGATCACAGAGCCCGCTGTGCTCTATTGATTCCCCTTCAACTCTCCTGGTCAGCGCACACACCGTCCGTCCACAGAGACACGACCCCCCCCCCCCCGGAGCTCAGAGCGGCTCGCAAACACCCAACAAGGTTTCCTGGGCTGCCCGGAGCCCGGAGCCTGAAGTTATCAAGCATCTGGATCATCAGATGACGATCATAAATGTACACGGGGAGGCTCCAGGATACTTTACAGAACTTTTAACCCTTAATAAAACACTGCACTGCTGTTAAATCCTTATACGCGCTCGCTAGTTCTTCCTAAATCAATTTTAATGACTTAAATGGTACAGTCTTCTAAAGAAGGTTAAGTTAATAAAATGGATTTTCATATACTCACTAAAAGGTGAAACCTTTATACAACTTTACCTCTCAAAGAACCCAAAGAGGTCGATTAACATTTAACTTACAATGTTATGTGAGATATAAAGAGAATTTAAACCTCTTTTCAGGTCTGAACCCAAACATATGTAACATCAGTTTCATCAAATGCAAAAGTTAAACAATTTTCCTAAAACCTAATTTTATTAACTGGATTTTATGGCATCTTTTTCAATCTGATTTCCTCTGATTGAATTAGTATTTTTATAACTATTACATTTGGTAAACAGAAAGAAAGATGCTAAATGATCATTACAATTATATTTTCCCCTAAAGCGGTTTCATTTTTAAATTCATATTTATGGCCTTCCCTCTTAAAAGATATAAAAAGCTCTTTCATGACTCTTAACACATAAATCACTTTGTAAACCAGAAGAAAGTCACATGTAGATAATGTCGTTACTTTTAGATTGTTACGTAAACCTGACACTTTTTTTCAGTTTTAGACATTTAGCATTTATATTGTAGATTCACATTTTCACTAATTCAGCCATTTATGTCTTTTGTCTTGTGCTGGAATAGAAATCTTTGATATCAAGTTTAAAAGTTTAAAACTTCTTAGTAATTATTATTCAGATCCTACCTTGTTTGAGCTCCTTGCGATAGGAAAACCAAAATCTCATCTCAAACCGCCGCAGTTCCTCAAAAAAAAGAGCGAGGCTGTTTAAAGCAGAAGTGACTGCGGGCACTGATTGGGATCAGTAACTGAACGCTTTGGATTTCTTCCTGGTGTTGTGACTGTTGCCGTGCTGCGAGAGACTCGACTGTCCTCGGGCTGTAAAACCAGCTTAGAAAGTCACAGGACCGAAGCATGGTTTTGGATTTGGAATCACAGAAATCAAACTCATAATGCCCCTTTTATTATTCTGCTTTCATGTGATCATGGGATGCATTCAAAGGGGTTTCTGTGTGCGCGGGGGGGGGGGGGTGTGTATGTGTGTTCGGACGCATGTGGACACAACGAGCAGAGGTTTCTCGCTCAGGAGCTGCGTGTTGCTGTTGAACGGACATATAAAGACACGTCTTCGTACACTTCTGCCCATTTCTCAGAATGAACATGGACGGGGGGACGCTGGTTTGGAAAAATAAACACTTAACAAAAAGGTCTTGGCTGATTTTGAAGTGCCTGCAGGCTGTTGTTGTATGCGTGCGCGCCCTCTGGCTATCTGGGTTTAATAATGAAACCCAGTGACTGACCAGGGAGCGACTGCACTGAAGCTTTTAATCATAAACAGTTTGGATCGCAGAGGTAATCACCAACAGAGTGAATTATAATTTACACTTTACATATCAGCCCATTAAACTGCACATAAAGATATCCTTGTAAACCAATTAAAAGTCATTACCTGCCGTAAAATTATTTTCCACAGAAATTTGTGTGAAATCAATGTTACTCTCTCTGTTGCTAGGCGACCGATCCAGCCGAGACGGATGCTGTGAGTTTGGTTATGGCACACGACGCCTGACCCTGACCTCAAACCTAGACGTCCTGACAGCGAGACCTGAGCCTCTGCGTCTGTGGAGGTCGATGTCGGGAGCTGACCTGGGGTGACAGCGATGCCGTTGCCGTTGACAACTGGCCTCTCCTCCTCTTCCTCCTCGGGGGGCTCGATGCTGGCTTTCTCCATGTTGCTGACCGACTTGTTCCGCTTCCTCTTGCCCTCGGAGCTGGGTCTGGCGCCCGGCAGCAGCTGGTCCGTTACATTGAGCAGCAGAGCGCTGGGCTCGGCCGGAGGCTTCGGGGTACCGTAAAAGTTATCTGGAACAGAGCGAGACGTGGGAGACATTTAAAACCAAAGTTATTTTTATGTACTGAATACGCATCTTATATTTAATGCTGTGCTCGTGTCAGGGCTGTGGGGGGGGGGGGGGGGTGGGGTCTGCTGATCTGTCTCTGAAATACTGGAAGGATTTTCATGACACGTGCAGATGTTCGTGGTCTCCAGAGGATTGAACTTAATGACTCCATCCCATTTGATATTCAAGGTCACCCGAGGATGAACCGAGATCCTTTTGTACATCTTCTTCTACAAACAAATCACGTTCTCATTAGCATAAACTGTACTTTGCGTTAGACACTAAACTAAGACGGTGAACAATCATTTTACCAAGCATGTGAAATGCTAACACCTGGATGCTAACATGCCAACCGTATATTAGCATCCAGATGTTAGCATTTAAATCAAAGCAGCACTACAGGCCATAGACTGTATCTAAAGATGGACGACATGACTGCTCCCCAAAAGTGAAGCCAACTCATCTCAACTGGCCCCCTGGTGGCTGACTGCAGGATAGGTCATAAACCCAAGTTACATGCACATAATAAGAATAAAGTAAAAGGAGCAGAGAAGCCGACAGAGCAGGAACAGTCTGGATGAGAGAGGTGGGAGCGGTGGGTCGAAATGAAACCACTGTAGCCTCTGCAGGGAGAACAACATGTTCTGTGCACCTGACATCCTGCTCCATGTCAGACAGTTGATCCGCGAGCACACAGGCTGTGGTCTCCACTTCACTTCATGTCTTACAACACCGACAAGTTGGGAGATGCAATAAAAAAAGTGACACAAACAAGCAAACGCCTCCTCCTGCACTAATTCCACCACGTTCGGGGGATTTTTGCCGTTGCCAGACTCGTCCGTCCTCTCATCTGCACTTCAGTCAATGCACTGGATGCGTATTTCTGCTCTGCTTGGTTTGAACAGATCGCTGAATCTCCCTCTAAGACTCGAGTCGTTGGTCAGAGCCAACAAAGCTGCAGTTTTTCCCACTTGGCTCGGAGTCAACAGCCTCTTCCACGGTCTTCTGTGTCGATTTTCACCGTCTCTCAGTTCGTCTTCTGGCAGCGGCCGAGTCCCTCCGACAGCCTCCATTAGTCCCGGTCACTCCTCTCTTTAAGGGTCACTAAAATCATGGACGACATGACGCCTCCTATAGATGAAGCCAAAGCACATGTCTAGCTTAAGTAAATGGCATAAACCCCGCCTCCTCCATGTCAGTGGATGGGACATGAGCTAAACGACAGACTGAAAAGAAAAAGATGGACTCCAAAGTGAAGTGTCTTAATCGCCCCCTGGTGGCTAACTGCAGTATGGGTCACAAACCCTGCCTCCACCATGTTAGTGGATGGGACGTGGGCTAAACCACAGACTGCATATAAAGGTGGAGGACAAGACAGCTCCTGAGAGGCAAGTTACAGCATCTCAAGCACCCCCTGGTGGCTGGCTGCAGTATAAGCTGCCTCCTCCATGTTAGTTGATGGGATAAGGACTAAACAAAAGAAAATCAAAAAAGAACATTAATAGAGTTTTGTCATGGGTTCTGTCCTTTTATGTAGTTCTCACCACAATTATTAACGTCCATGTACTCAATGTTCTAGTAAGTTTGGTTTTAATTAGTTTTTTGATGCTCTAAAAAACAGTGTGAAACTTCGTACCAGCATTCGTCTTGGCTTCGTTTCGGGCTTTTGTGTCTTATAGTCTGTAATGTCGCCAGTGAAATGTACAATGGAATTTAGTGGGAGTTTGTGATGGACTGAACAAATCCTTTGACTAGAAACGTTATATATACTCCGCTTTGATTTTAGGAGGAAGGACAAGGCTTGTAAAGAAAAGAGCGAGTGAAATAAGTGCAGACGACATTGTCGTCAAAGCCGAACACTAGACTGTGATTCTTCAAGTGCAGGTTTGAGGTGTCGAATCACGTCGGCCCGAAGTCTGAGCGATGTTCTTCTTTAGAAAAAGAAAAAAGATCTGACTGAACTTGCCTCTGAGCTTTTTCTTAAATCCGAGCCCTGAAAGACAGATGAAGTTCTTTGTGGTCGGCACAAAGATTGGCCACGGCACAGGATGGGTTTCCAGGAGGAGGACAACAGCCACAGTTTAGGTCTGGAGGGTCACGTAAGGTTTGCTATTAGATCAGCGTTAAAGCTCCACTCGGGGGGGCCGTGACCGAATGATCAGACATTAGAAGATGACGCGTGTGACAGTCCCTCAGAGATGATTTCAACCCACTGGGTTTGAGAATTAGAGAGAAACTGCCGCATTAACTGCAGGGGAACAAGAAGAGTAGCCAAGAAGATTTAAAAAAAACATTAGCTGGTGTCTCCCTCTGCGATGGAAAGACCTCCTGAAACATCGTGTTCACGATCTGGAAAACATGAAGGCTGCAATGAAAAATAGAGGAGAGTAGCTGTAAAAAGATTACGGGGACTGTCGGGATTAGAGCCCCCCCCGACCGCAGACACAAATCCTGGAGCCTTAACGAACCGGAGATTTGCCTCCGAGAAGGAAATTATGCTCCACGTGTGAACTTAAATAACCTGCAGCTTCACAGAAACCTGCACTTTTGAAGCGGCGGCATCGCTGTCGCATCAGAGAGCTGCGCTGATTTCAGTCTGGAGTCTCGTACACGTGAGGATAAAACTCGTCGTGACAAAGAGAAGAAAATAAATGAAAGTCTCCCGGCACATTGGAGGTGAAGTGGAGGGCAGTACTTTAGTCTTCCAGGGTTCATGCGAGAGCGATGCTCATCTTTCTGCACAATAAGACTCAGAGTGAGAGGAGAAAGATGTTTAAGAAGAAAGAAAGATCCAATCAACCTTCAAACTGTTTCTGGCACAGCAAGCAGCAGCCAAAGATGTTGCTTGTAAGGATTTTAGAGCCACGTGAGCTGAACAACTAATTTGAGTTGTTTGGTTCTAAATTTCTAATTTTCTCTGGGAGTTCAAACAACAGGGCCACAGGGCAGATCCAGCCCATGTGACACTTTCATGAGGCCCGTACGACATGGTGAGAATTTATGATTGGATCCAGATTGTAAAAGTTATTTATATTTTACTGATTTAGTTGTTTTTTTATGCAATCTTTAATTTTAGAGCAAAATGGAGGATGGCGGACAAAGTTTTTATCGGCATGGAAAACTTACGAAATACTTCCAGATGTTGTCATTCCTCCCACTTCACAAATCACTTTGTCTTAACACGTATTTAAACGCAGACTCAGGATCAGCGAGGTGTCAGAACATCATTGTCGTTATCAAGGACACTTGTTGCAGGAAGTGAACCTGAGCTCTTCCTACATTATTCTATGTAATAACGACTCAAACCTCAGCTGCTCGTCCTGACCACAGTCTTTTCTTAAATCTCACCCCTTCTCCCTTTTTTCCTCCACATCTAATTGGCCATTAAATTATTAAAGTATATGAAACACTGAACGATGGCCGAGCGACAGCGCAGAAGAAACTCCCCCCCCCCCCCCCCCCCCCCGCTGTGGAGAGCGGCTCCCATCGGCGAGAGGATCTAACACTGCTCCTGGCAACCGACCGTTAAAATCGGCCATCTGCAATTTAGTTCCCTCCTTCCTGCAGCGGTGGCGGGCCAACAGAGACCTGGAGTCAGGTGGGAGAGAGGAAAGTTAGTTGCTCCAGTGTGTGTTATCTGTATAATGGCAGGGGGTCTCCTGAGAGCTGGAGGGTGGCCAGGCGAACCGAGAGCTGCGGCTTCCTCTTTTTTTTCTGACTGCTTTAAAATCCGAGCCGCGGGTCTGTCTGACCAACGGGAGAGAGAGGAGAGAGCGAGTGTCTGTCTGTTTGTTTTGATTAGACGACTGAAGAGCCACTGCAGCTCAGACTCAAGGACTGAGAGCGCACATGAAGATACCGAGTGTGTGTGTGTGTGTGTGTGGTGTGTGTGTGCAGGCTTCTCTTCATTCAGAATTTACAGATTCCTTTCAGTCCTTCATGACTGATGATGCTCTTGCCTGCACAAAGCTGAAAGATGGATGGTATGTATGTGTGTGTGTGTGTGTGATGAGCTCTGTCTCAGCACTCATTCACACCACTGTCACACACACACACACACAGAGAGAGAGAGAAATGCCTGGAGTGCCACACTGATGCATAAATTCCACAAGAAAATGCTTTGAAATATCACCAAAGACCTTTTTCAGACACGATATTGGGCGAAGACATTTTCTAGAGTTCACATACGAAGAACGCAGCGGGAGATTGTCGGAGTCAGATGTGTTCACGCCCGGAAAATTCAAACAAGAAGTGGCGTCTGGGTAGAGAACGTAGGAGGCAGGACATGATGTCTTTCAAAGTTTGTATGAGTCTTTATAAGTTCTGGAAAATGTCCGGAGCGACTGACTTTGCCGGAAAATTTCAGGAAAATGTCCAAAGTTCCGTGGACGTCTGAGAGCAGCTAAAAGAGGAAACGACCACAATCTCTCACAGACACGTCGTTAAGTGTGACTTCACTAAATCCTTACCTTCATACGTTCCGCTCTCTAGCAGGGCTCCGCTTTTCTCCAGTTCCATAAACCGGTCAACGGTCACAAAGTTATAATCCACCCCCGGGACCTCTCCTTCCTTGGGCTGCCTGGTTGTGCCTGCAGGAGATAAGAGAAGAGGAGTTAGAGCGGCTGCTGCAGCTGTGGACGCCTCCTCATCGCGGACCGAGACCAAGTCGCCTTGTTTCAGAAGTGATCGGAAAAACATCTAAGACAGGTTGATCCTGCTTGACTCATTAAATGCCCTCATTATTCCTTTTGTCCTTTTCCGTCTTTCACATCTGAGAACAAATATCAGAGTAGCGTGCCTTCCCGGGAGAAGAGAGCAGGGTGTTTCCATTTCAGGGGCTAAGTGATGCAATTTGGACGCCAACAGGAGAAATCAAGTCCATTTGCATGGAGCTGACGGCCTGATGAGGACTCCCCGACATCTGACTGCAGCACAAGAGTGAAATAAATATATTCTCAACTTTAAGAGCAGCATTAAACGTCAAGTTCTCCGCCTGCCGCCATCGTCTGTCCTCCAGTCGGTAGAACAATAAGAGTTTATAGCGTTACACTGAGGTACAGATGACTTCCTAAATACTTCCTCGCTGCTAATTAGACTGTTTCAAAGTGATCCCGGCTGTGACACCGCGCAGGCACTGCACCCCCGAGGTTTCCACGTCTGAGCGAGGGGTTGTTCACAGTAAATAGAGGAGCCCCGTGAAACCCACTTGTTAGACCCTCACCGCAGCGTTTAAAGGATCCATCTGTGCGTTTTAACGTCAGCAGGGGAGCGACTGCGCCGCCGATCCTCGCTGGTAGGTGGCGTGGTGGGATTGGTCGGTTTTAAAGGCCAACTGACATCACTCACTGCACGAGGCTGGAAACATGCCCGTAAAAGTTTCATTACACAGTTTGCAAAGAGGCACCGAGCGCAAGTGTCTCTGCTTGTTTCAGACGGACACAGTTGTCTCTTTCACGCCCAGAGTCCACGATGTTGGACGTCTGTATCTTGTTTTTCTCTTAATTGCCTTTAGGGTTAATTAAGTTGTATTGCATAGTAAACATACCCTCTGCATGTTTCACACACAGTTTCAGTTTCCTCTGCAGAGAAGTCACCTGGAAAATCTGATTATACCTCCGTCAAACACTGTGATTGTTTTTGTTTTGTTTGTTTGTTTGCAGGATTACACAAAAACTATTGGATGGATTACCATGAAACTTGGTGAATGGATGTGTTATGCGTCAGGGTGGAATACATTTCTTTAACGCTGAGATATTTTCAACATTTTCATTGATTTCACAGAGAACAATTCATGGAACTTGATGAAAAGCATCTGGCACATTAAGGGGACTGAGGTTTACGAGTGTACGAAATAAAAATCCACATTTAGTGAATTTACAAGTGGTTTCATAAAGGGGGCCTTGGGCAGACAAATGAGCAAGTGTCTTTGTAGTTATAATAGCAATTCATCAAGGTGCAAGTGCATCTTGCTCTTTAAGCGAATACAAGATGATGATCTGATCGGTTTATTGCATGCGAGGCCCAAATACGGTCTCCTTAAATTCAATCAAGCTGCACAAAAACACACACACACTCATAGATATCAGTCCCCTAACTAAGCCTGATTTTCTTCATCCAGATCCATGAATTATTCCCTTGGAAATCTGTGGAAATGTCAAAAAGCTCACAATGTTAAAGATGGATCCACAGCTAAATTTGATCTCGGCACACGTCCCATCCCTCCACCAAGTTTCAAGGAAATTGGTTCAGTGGTTTTTGCATAATCGTGCTGACAAACAAAGAGGAATAAAGCATAACCTCCTTGGTGGAGGTTCGTGGATTTTGGACATGCTCTCCCGCCATGAGCTTTAAACCACGCACCTCAAACCGCCGTCTGTGTTGTGCAGCTGTGAACCAGGGAGAGGCCAGAGTTTCAATCTGAGATCATCACACTTCTAACTACACAAACAGAACGAATCAGGGAAACGAGCTGGTGGGAGGACGACCCACTGGGAACAATGGGGACACTTCAGGGCAAAGAAGATGAAATTCTTCCTTTCTCTAAGTTCGCTTCAAAAATGAGAAAGTGTAGTTCAAGCTAAAGGCGAAGATTAACAGGGGGTCTGACGAAAATGTTTGCAATGATTTTACTTTTGGTATTTACTTAATTTATTCCCTTAATTTCATACTTTAATTTCCCCCTCGGTTTCCCCTCCATGCATCCATCCATCTATCTCATTCCAGAAACGTCCGTCTAGTTGCAGCACCAAACAGGCAGGTTTAGAACAGACAAAGCACAAATTCAGAACAGGCTCAACTCTGGGATCGTCCAGATGGAAGGTGGAAGACGTGGGTGGAAGACGCGGAAGAAGAATATGTCAAATAAACTAGTTAAATCCTCGTAGACCCCAAACTCGACTCTAAACTTTTCTTATATATCAGTCTTCTGTTGGGGATGAAGAGGGATGAACTGAATGCAGCATCGGTTAGACAGCGCTGCTCTGTGTTTTTATTTCAATCATCCAGGTTAGTTCGATCACATCACTGGGGGAGAGGGAGTTCATGTTCATTTGAAAAGTTTTTCTTCGCTGCAGAAAACACTTGTTATGGACTTTTTTTGGGGGGGGGGGCAGCAACACGTCTTGAATCGAAACTCACTCTAAAGTTTGGATTCGAAAATACTCCTGCAGTTCTTGTTTTAAAAATCATTTCCTCCTGTTGATTTAAGGCTCAAGCTCCTGACCATGAACTGTAATGCTCTTGGTTTCCATTCGACTGTGATTCTCCATCCTTCCTTCCCCTTATCTTACTCTACTCCAGCTATCAACGAGATATAACGACTAATAATGTTTTAAAAAACCCTATATACATATAAATGTTCCTGGGGTTAAGTGTTTTCGGGTGAACGGCAAAAAAAATCCCAGCCCTCGTCCAAGTTTATGGTTTCAACTTCCTCCAGACACCATCAGACAATGTAATGAATAGAAAATGAATCCAAATGAGGGCATTAAGCCGCTTGCCAAGCTCTTCCAATGTTGTCTCGTTAATGCGCCGATTAATTGGTCCTTGAGTGGAGAAGCTAAACCCACAAAAGGCCCGATGATCAGCACTCGTGCTCTTTTTGGTTGTTTGTTTACAGAACATTAAATCAGGAAACAAATTGTCGTTCTGTGGAAATCAAGTTACAAACAAACGCTATCGTACGGAACGAAGCCGGAGCGCCGCTCGCACAAACCTCAGATCGGAGATTTACCGTTGGCGACCTTCAGAGCTGAAACGCCCAAACTAGCAACCTGCTGTCAGACTCATTTGTACCAGTTTATAAGAGCAAATGAGCAGCAGGGAACATTGTGTCACTGAGTGTGTTTGTGTCGCACCTCCACTGGAGTGCTTCCTGATTGTGTCTGTCTGCATGGGGGCTTATGTGCCCATCAGATTAGCCTCCCTCACATGCAGAGCTACTGACAGAGCAGCACACACACACACACGCAGAGACACACACACACACACACACACACATTTCAAAGAGGACTTTTGATGTTGCGGGACTATATTTAGCAGCATCTTCTGGTGGGGACTTCTCTCGGGTGACAATATCTAAAGCAACCACAATGCCGATTCTCCATTTTCCATCCTCTGTATGTGGGTCACGATCCTGTAGAGATTTTCAAAGGGAAGCAACCTTTCCGAGGCTCCAGTCTAATGATGTTAGGAGGTTTTAAGTGGGGGTATAATCATCTGTATTTACAATTCCTTGATCACTGAGGGTTGGGACACTCATTAAGGTTAAATACTGCAGCCATCATTGTGTCAGTCTTACTGGAGCCGGGATTCTCAAATCCCCTCAGGTGTGTTTCTGGATTTGGGCCCAGTCAGGAGTGTGGGAAGCTCCTCACTAAAAATAGCGACTGTTGTTCTTTGTGAACAGACGTCGTGTCTAAGCTCCTGCTTTAGTCGTGAGACAGAGAGAGAGAGAGAGAGAGAGACGGATCGCACAAGATGAACTCAATAATATTCATTATGAAGCTGGATTTGTATGCCAGGAAGTTATGGTGAAGACAGGATGCCTTTGCACGCTGGAGACAAAGGATGTCACATTTTATTCGACAGAAAGTTCATATTCAAACTTCTAAATATACAGTCTAGAGGCCTATTAGACTGTCCTGCAGGGGGCGCTCGCTGTCAGCTTGACCTGTAAAGTGAGTAGGTAATGTTACGCTGTTTTGCTACAAAAAACTGGAGGACGCAAGCAGGCAAAGCTTTGGGAGGTGGAGAGGTTTGGGAGCCATCAAAGATATAAATCCAAACAACAAAGTAAAAGTCCATCAACACAAAGAAAAATGAAAAGTCCTTCAAAAGTTTAACACAGGGACAGAATCCTGACAAAGGATGCGGTTGAATAACCAATCAGAGCAAATAAAACGTGTGACAAACTGACTCTTCAGATCTCCCCACACCAGCAGAAGCCACTTTGGCCTTCAGCGGCGCAGCTTCCTCTTTCAGTCATCGCATCAAACTCGCCCTTCTTCAGATAAATGGTAGTGATCGGCCCCGGCTGGTTTCGAGACGGATGAAAATCTGTCCGAACGAGGTGCTATAAACACGGAGCTGTGGTGCTATAAACAGATGAAATCAGACACCGGACTATGAATCAGTTCCTGCACTCGAGGCGTCTGCGGCAGAACCGTCCTGCACCGGCGAGCAGAAGAATAAATCCACCTTTAGACTTTACTGCAGCTGCTCGGAGCCTCCACAGACGACGGAGGCAAACAAACAGATCGTGGCAGCGAATAGTGAACAGATGTGGTAACAGGATATCTGTCACCTAATAGGAGCTTTGTATGTTCTGTGGTTTGGTGTCTGGGACGTGAGACGAGGAAGGAGACGGAAAATGGAAAAGGGGGAAAGTTGGAAGTGAGCACAGGATGCATGACAACGAGGCATCACATCTTCCATCTACTAGTTCCACAAATCTCTGTCTATCTGTGTAATGTGTTATGTAGGGAAAAATAACAGCCGTTCAGTAAATCATTCAAACTTAACTGTCGAATATGTTTTGCAGATAAACCAGGTACCAGAGCACAATATTGTATTGTGATACCTTTCCTCCGCTCCAAAGCTCTGCACACAAACAATAAAACGTGACAGCAGGTTGTAGAACTGTTTGAGGATGATGACAAGGAACAATTCTGATCTCCGGCTCCAGAGGCATCACCACAGGCCGGGAGAAGAGCCCATTACAAACAGGCACTGGCACGAGTGGAATGGATGAGAGAGCCTGAGCCGCAGCGTGGGCCGAGGCTCTCGTAGCCTGCAGCCTGTTGTTCTCCAGTACGTCCTCGAGCCGCGATGCAACTCCACAACCACAGGCCACAAGTACAACTCGCACTTGTGCAGCCGAGCACCACTTGCGTCCGCCCCGGTCACAGCGAACACCTGCAGTGGTTTCATACTCGGGAGTACGTACGGTGCTCCTGCAGATTAAATTAACACACGGCCGCTCGAAGCTACGAATGCTAATAAAAGACACTGTATTAACGCGTGACCTCTGTGTTTGGCTTCATATCTGCACGTTGCACAGTGAATACTACGAGTGTTATTGGAACCTGAGATAACTGCAGGCGGAGACAGACGCCACTGTGCATTCATGACAGAGCGGGAGCGCGTGTGAAGAGCCGGAGGAAACGATTATAGCATGAGCATCCGAGCTAATCAGCTAACACACAGTCACCTCACAGCGTGGAAGAAAAGAACAAATATCAGAAAACAAACCACTGTCACTATTTGTTCGATGTTGAATATGAATAATTTCCTTTCATTTAAAAAAAAAAAAAAAGAGAGCTAGCTGGGGTAAGAAATGGGATAAAAAAATCAATAAAATCAAGTTCTAAACGATAACACAAGATACGTTTCCTTACGTGTGTGTGTGTGTGACTGACGGGTGAATTAATGAGCTCGTTAGACATGAGAGGGAATCTTGACTTGTAAACAACGTGTTGGCAACAGGTGAGTGTTCTTCCTCCTGTACTTACATCTGGTCTGTACACTTAAATTAATTAAACAGCCAGAGCATCGCATATATTTTACTGTTATTGCTGTAGCTTTGGGTGGACATAAACACTAAGCAGCTTGTTGGCATCACTGAATGAATGTGTCCATCTTCCTGCCTCTTGTTTAACACACACACACACACACACACACACACACACACACACACACACACACACACACACACACACACACACACACACACACACACACACACACACACACACACACACACACACACACACACACACACACACACACACACACACACGCGCATGCATGCATGTCTTAAAGAAATACTAGTTTTATTCTCTTATGAGGAGAATATGTAGTCTCAGGTCTCAGCCACAGTGAGGTGACAGACTGCAGGACACAGTCTGTTCATCTGTCTCCTGCATCCTCTTCTCTTTTCATCTTCCCTAGTTTCTTTCATCTCGGACTCCAGACAAATTTCACACTCGCAGAGTAACAGCAATTTCGTCTGGCTATTGAGTCGCGGTCCCTCCTGCACAATCTCAGCTGTGCCGTGGGGTTTGGAAATCACAAAACTCGTCTGGCTGGATTTATGTTTGTCTTTTGAGGAAAGGGACGAAGACAACATTTTCCTTAAACATATGTTTGATACCCCGTTCAGACCTGGTATCAACATCTGCCCAAGTTGATCTGCTTACACAAACCACAACTGGAAGTGGTCCGGGATCCACGTGGCCACATTCTTTTCATCCGTGTGAATGTAATAGCGTCCTGGGCCACATATGAAGGACCGCCTGCTCAGCTGTCGACCTCTGACCCGCTATGGTTTCATACACTGATTTGTTTGTAGCCACAATAAACACTGACCACTGTGTAATGATTGATACTCTTCTTAAATTAGTAAAATCATAGCAGAACTGCAGGTCTCTCAGGACAGATGTTAATACAAACAGGATATCAGAGCATCAGGAGCATCAGAGCTGGTCGTGCACTGTGTTTAAAAGAATATATATGAATACTAATCAGGGTGAACGTGGGTCTGAGGTTGGAAACCACTATAGCCTCCAGCATCCCTGTTATCATGGCCCAGTGTTGTGAACAAAGGTCCCGGTCGGACGTGCCACGCAGGTCTTGTCTTTTCACCCTAAACCCTCTGTTATGACTGGCCAAGACAGTGTCAGCACGGCCTATTGTAACCACCCTAATCTCGCCATTAGCCAATTAGGAAGTGACGGGCAGCCGTAATGCCCCTGCATTAGCGGGATGGATTAGTTTTCCATTCAGCGCCGGCCTGCCGCCTGTGGGCAAATGGACTGATGGGAGGACAACGAGCGGCTGCAGCTCGTCACCGAAAGCTGCTTTCGCTGCACTTTGCCTCCACAGACAAGCAGCGAGGGTGGTGATGCGCTTATTCACAGTTTTCAGCGATGATCAGGAGCAGCGTCTTAATCAGCGGTGATTACATATCATTTAAACGGTAATAAAGTCTATTGAGCAGGAGAGGAGGAGGCAGGAGAGGAGCCTGCTGTTTTCACTGCGCTTACGATGAAAAGTTAATTTCACCGCTTTGCAATTTAATCATATTGACTGGGAATGATTTGCTTCGCCGGCAAAGAACAGATACAAAACCTCAGTCTTGGTTTTTGACCAAAGATCCGTATATTTTTTTGTGCCTTCTCTTGGATTTGATGAGATTTCAGGTTCGTCTGAGTTCAGGCGAGTTGAGCGACTGCGCCGCTCTCGTGATTATTGACAGCCAGTAATGTGGCATAGATTGGAGACAGCCAGGCACTGAACCACACGCCCCTGCCTGTTGGTCCTCAGCCGTCCTCGCCTGAATTCCATTAATAGCTCTGCCCTCCAGGAGGTGCTGGGTGAACCGCCTGTAACACAGCCAGAGATATTGATGACTGCATCCTCCCCCGTAAACGGGAGACGAGAGGAGGGGAGAACGAGTGGAGAGGGCTGATAAAGAGATAAAGAGGTGGGAAAAAGGGGGGGGGGGGGGGGGGGGGGGGGGTGCATGGAGAGAATTATCATGGAGGCCGGTATTTTAGAAGGAACTAATCTCCTGGTCTGTTCAAAAAAACACATGGATACAAGCACACGGGCTGCAGATCGAATACTAATATCTTTTTACACCACAATTGGAGTATGTGCAGGTTTTTTAAATCTGTGTAAACCCGCTTAAAGAAAGCAATTGAATTCCTTTACATTGGAAGAGTCTGTTCGGACGAGTTCACTCCTCACGACTCGTTGTCTCGTTATCGGGAGTCTTGCAGTCTTGTAAGTTTATACTCCACGATGAATCTGCGACAGAGGATCACACAGTCCACCATCTTTCATTAGGAGAACCCCCGACCGCTATGTCTGGTTTCCAAACCTTCCCTCCGTCCTGCATGCTGATTGGCGATATTTAGATATAACATCTAGATATTTAGCCTGCTGGAAATCTAGTCGGAAAAGGCGACGTGTCAGCTAGCTTCACGAATCGCTGTCATCCCGATCAAACGCTGACAAACATTTCAAGCTTTCTTGTGCTCTTGGAAGCCCTCTAGTGGCCAGAGAGGCCTTGTGCAGCTGCTGAACTTGCTTATAGCTAAAGTCCGCTCTGGTGAAAGACGTCTCTATGTTGATATTGGGGTGAAACAAGTGTCATGTTTACATCACTGCTAATTGGAGCTGTAGCCGATATAAAATATAAACACCCACAACTACCACAGAGTCAATCGACCTGGGAGTGAATCGTCCTCTTCCACACTGAAGGCAAAAAGCCAGATATTATCAGAGGGCTTCTTACGCCCAGTGTGAAAGGGTTTTAACTGTAATGTACTCTGGATCTATCGGCATTTTAAAGCTACAGTCTCCACCACCACATCCGCAGTGCCCTTTAAATAATTGATTTTAATGGATGTTAAAGAGACAAACAAGCAAAGATAAAGTGGAGATTACAAGAGAACCACTGCTTAGATTTAAGAAATAATCTTTACTCGTGTTTCCCGGCGAGTACGGAGTCTCTGGAGTTTTGTTCACTGCAAAACATCTTTGCATATTTTCCTTTGCAACCGTTTTCATGATGCTTGTCAACCCGCAGTATAGCCAACACCCGCTGCCTGATAAGTGCAGCAATAACACTATGTGGTACTCGAAAAATACTCAACAGACAAATTGTCAAGATTTAACCAACAAAGCCGAAATCAATTACATCCATATTAACTAGATTGCAGTTTTTACTCCATAGTGTCACTAACATTCAATTAGCTAATGAACAACACAAACAATAAATACAGACGCTTCTATTGGTCTGAAAATAACTTAATTTATCGTGTTTAAAGTTGTATGAATGTGATATGAATCCAGTCACATTCTCTATGAACTTGTGAAGCGTTACCACGAACAAGAGGGGAAACCAATCAGCGACGATTTATTGAAATCGATACATTAAGCCGAAATACACAATATTGACGAATTCAAGCTTCTGGGCTTTCGAGGATTTGCTGCTTCAAAATGTCGTGTAACAGTAAATCCCACATCGCAAAGAAATGAGTTCATCTGCAGCTTAATGAAACTGTGACGGATATTTTTCATCATTTTTCAACTGAGAAAATATCAGCACATTATTCTGAGGGTAATGAAAATATCCAGGGGTCGTGCTTCTGACGATGAGGCAGGAGGATAGAAAAAAACAACTCATCCTCCTGTTATTGGTCAGTAATGACACCTTCATCTTCATCTGCGGCTGCTGAGTGAATATCAAGCCCCTCAGCTCGGTGCACGTGCTCCTCTGAAGCCCGTGCACGGCAGGAAACCACTTAAAGCGTTGATAAAGTGACAGTGACAGATCAGCAAAGAGCTCTCCATATTGATTAAGTGCAAGATCAAACACACTCGGGAACAAGACGTGGTTATGAATCCTACAAGTTTGGCAGCGTCCAGTTCGGGATGTTACTCATTTCAAGTATTTGTAGGCCGATCCCACACACACACACACACAGACACGCAGCCAAGATAAACATACAACGTGTAAAAAGAAACACAACCTACCCCTACACTGGGATGTCATCATGATATCTGTTATCATTGAGAATCAGAGCGAGCTCCTCTCTCCCGTGGGAAGATGTGAATGGCTCCTTTCATCACATCTCAAGCCTCCCCTCTATTTCTGCTGAAAGAGATCGCCTTTGGCTTTGCTCCGCATCTCGACTTCCACGGGAATCAAAGCCGTCATGTTTGCAGAAGAAGAAGAAGAAGAAGTAGCAGCAGGAGAAGGTTGAAATGAAGCAACCAAAAAAAAAAAAGAAAAAAAAAGGAGGAGACTCCTGACAGGCAGCAGCAGAGCGAGCGTTTACACCGAGCAACTTTAATCTAGTGAGGAAATTTCACAGAAAACACACGATGGCCGTTTCAATTTCTCTGCAGCTCCTCCACTTTCCCCCTGAATCCACAGAGAAACTTCTCACGGACACGCAGAGTCGACGATGGGCAGGTATGACGAGAGCCGAAGAAGAAGAGGAAAGAGAACGAGCGGGCAGAGACATGGAGAGATTAAGGGAAAGCTGATGTCATCCGTTTGAATGTGTGTCCCTGGTGGGTGTTTTCCAGGATGTGTGTGTGTGTGTGTGTGTGTGTGTGTGTGTGTGTGTGTGTGTGTGTGTGTGTGTGTGTGTGTGTGTGTGTGTGTGCAGTGATCAGGGATGTGAACGTGATGCTGTGTCAGCCTAATCCCCCCCCCCCAGCCAGGGCCACACTGGCTCCAGCACATTACCGGCCAGTGAAACAATCTGTTTGTCAGGACGCCCCTCGCTCATTCAGTTATCACGCCCCGTCACGACCGCATAGCCCGAGGGCTCAGACCGAACCGCCCCACCAGAACAACAACCCCACACGTATCCCATCAGCCCCTCTGTTTCAGCCCTGCTCTCCACCCACCTCGCCAGCCCTCCTCCGGGTCATCGGCCGCAGACGTCAGGAGAGGCAATTTTCCGTGTTCCTAGAAACCTCTCACCACCGAGTGAAGGGATTTGAACCAACAGCCCGGTGGGTCAGAGAGGCTGGAATAATCATCACACTCTGCACGGTGATAATCATCTCATAGCGAGACCTCTTGGCCCTTTAATACCACGAGCTAAGCTATCTCATACTCCCATCACCTCTGCCCCTTCCCTGTTATTGGACCTCCAGCGCTCAGTGTGTGTGAAAGTGCTCAGCGAGTCTTTTCCTCTGCTGTGTTTTCTATGGTGACCCCATTATACATGTACACACTTTCCCACTTTGAGCCACGGGCTGTTCGTGCTCTGTTTTCCTCCCTTTATTTACAAGCTGAGATGCTATAGTCACTAGGCTGAATATAAAGATGGCCGACACTCTCAACTTCCTCCCACTATCCAGTAATGAAGCTGAAACATCCTGCATTGTTGCACAGACAACATCATTTAGAGCTAAAGTCTGAGCTGTAGCGAGTCCAGCTCATTGCAGATATGTCAAAAATCTACATATATGTTTGCTTAATAGTAAACATTAAATAATGACTACTGAGTGGTGATGGTATACTGTAGTACTAATGCGACAATAAGGCAGTACTCATAGTCTTCATCCCGATATTCAGGAATGAAGCCAGAACATCCCAGAAACGAACGCTGCCATCTTGTGCCGATGACGTCATTTGGAGCCACATCTGCTCAGGAGTGGGGGGGAATGGAGCAGTGGCATTAAGGTCAGTCTCAGCTGTCAATCATGACGTTTCACCCCCTGTTTTATATCAACGAAAAACGAAATTAAACAAATTTACAGTGAACCAAATGGTAAAAATGTATTTTGTGAATTAATAAAAATGCGGTCCACGTCCCATCCACTAACATGGAGGAGGCGCAGTTTGTGACCTATACTGCAGCCAGCCACCAGGGGGGTGTTCAAATTTATTCATGTCACTCATCTTTACACAGAGTCTACGTTCACCACACGTCTCGGATCATGTGTTTTCAGAGTGAATCATTTTAGCATCATATTTAACGTCGGTGCTGCTGTCACAGTTTCATTCTGCTCCGAGAAGCTCGTCTGTCATTGTAATAAAAGAAACGATTCTGATCTCAGTCCCTAGTTTCTTCCTGAAAGTGTTTGTGTTGATACGTTGCAGCTGGAAAAAAAACCCGTCTGCTGCTGTTTTGAAATCATTGTCAGTGTTGCATCCGAGTCATCGGGAGTTTTTCATGCTTTAACTAAAACCCACTCAAACGTCGTCTGAAGGATTTTATTTTGAAGTATCCGAGCTGATGCAAAGCAATGAATAATAAAAGGTGCTTTTTTTTTTTTTTTTTTTTAAATGACCCAAAATTATTCATGAGTTCTTTCTTTCTTTCTTTTAGTTGCTCAAGGCGGAGAAAATAAAAACATGTTCCTGGAAGGTTCCAGAGTAACAAGCTAAACTTGGAGTAAATAATGGTTCACATGAAATGTTCCCATAAATAATAATGAAGGTAGTGTTCAGACGGGAGGTGGAGGTTTAAGGTGGTGGTGAGTTCAGCAAACAAAGACGAGGTTTATAAAAGACGTGTCGACAAAATTACTTTGATACAGAGTTCTCTGTTTTCTCTGAATTAAATAACGTCCACCATTCCTTATGGGGGAGTCGTTTTTTTTATTATCCTCAAACAAATTGAGCCTCTGATCGACTCGCTGAAGGACTCGTGTGTTTGTACAACAGCAGACTGTTCATTAAAATCTGATTTAATGATCTGAAACGATGGAGTTTGGCGGATGTGACACGTCATTGTTTTCTGGCTCTTGTGTATTATTCTGCTCTGAGTGGAAAAAAATCTCCGCTGACAGTAAAATCAGAGTTTTCTAGTCGTAATGAGGATTGAATGTTGATGTGAAAGATATTTACAAGTTGTAAACGGACATGAGATGGATGCGGCATAAAGCTACAAACTTATGCTTCTCATCCAACTCTCCGTCTGCAGAAAAGACCAAGGATCAAATTTCTATTTCTTACCGTCTCTCGCTCGCAGGAAATTGTTCTGGATTTCCACCAAAAACTACAGTTTTCAATTTGACTGCAATCTGTGCACCGAATCTGTTCTGTAAGTCCAGTTGGAAACAAATAGAACCTGACTTCCTCTGCAGCAACAGTTCATCCATCCATTAGGACAGGTGGTGACCAAAGCATCTCAGGACCAACGTATAGAGACAAACAACCGTTCACACTCACTTTCACACCGACAAGTCAAGTTAGGCCACATCAACAATATGTTTACGCTTGAAAGCTGAGTTTAACTGAAGCGATCTCTGTCCACACAAGCGTGTCAGCTCCATATCGGGTTTTAATCCCCGTCCATACTTAGAAACCTGGAAATACACAAATGCAAACTACACACAAATAGACTCCAGCCAAACTGGGATTTGAGCCGTAAACCATCTTGCTGTGAGATCACAAGAGTACAGTGTCCTTTAAATAGATTTCAAGCTCTTCCTCTCTCTCTCTCTGTTTCTCCCACAACGTCTCTTTCTTTTACTCTCTCTTTGATTTAAGTGTCCGTTGATTCGGGATCCAATTACACCGATCGCTCCGAGGCCCCTCCCACCTGCCATCCGCCCGCGGCGGCTTGGCCAATGGACGACTCTTTCCTGTGCGACGGATCAAATTCCACCTCCACAAATAATCCCTCACCAGAATGCTGCTGCTGCCAGCGTCGCATAAACTTTAATTGGATCCTTTTAATAGTGCTCACTATGGCCACTTTCAGCCATGTAATTAGGTTTCTCCTCCTATAGGGTTCAATGGTGGAGAGAGAAGGGGGGGGGGGGGAGAGAGAGAGAGAGAGAGAGAGAGAGAGAGAGAGAGGAGAGAGAGAGGAGAGAGAGAGAGAGAGAGAGAGAGAGAGAGAGAGAGAGAGAGAGGAAAAGGCCACACTCTTCGTTTTACACGACTTAATCCAATTTGACCCACAGAGAAATCATCTCATGCCATATATACTTTTCCAATGTGGTTTTTATGGGCCACTATAAAAACCATACAGTAGTGTTGAATATCCAGCGTCATTGATTTTTGGGCTGTGAGCAAAGTCGCCTCCTCTGCTCTCGGGTTTTCCTCCGTTTTGTCCGAACCTGGAAACTGCATCGCTCCACATGGAGGAGGAGGAGGAGGAGGAGGAGGAGGAGGAGGAGGAGGAGGAGGAGGAGGAGGAGGAGGAGGAAGAAACTCAAATCCCTAAATGACGGCACCAGAAAAAAAAATATATATACTGAATGCAAATGATGGGATTTCTGGAATGATTCATTTCTGCCACTGGTGAGGCGATTAGAGGGAGTCAATCAAATGAATAATATATGTATAAGCGCTCTATCAGAAGGCAGTGGCACAGTCACGGGGATGAATGGATGACGGGAGAACAGTAAGCAGCTTAATGGCAATAAATACAAAGAGACACACCCCCCCTGAGGGATGGAGGGATGGAGAGTGAGAGCGAGAGCGAGAGAGAGAGCGAGAGAGAGCAGTGAAACCATGAACATAGGTTAACTGTTCTGACTCTTCATACCTCTGCAGTAAAAAAAAATAAAAGTATTTGTTAACACCTGAAAATTGAGTCTTTGCTGCATTTCTCATGAAGACAGATCATCTCGTTGTTACGGAACACGACCAGCAGGGGCGCCCCAACAGCTCACCTGTTTGAGAGAGGGTCTCATGTACGGAGGCTCGAGCTTCTGCACCAGCAGCAGATTTGGTTCCAGCCCTTCACTTCTCTCTCTCCCACTCTAATGCTTAAAATCTTTCCAATAAATAAAGGCTTGGACAGCCAGACAACATCACAGACTTCTCCCCCGAGTCGATAATAGAACATCGGTATCAGAAGTTTTTTACTCCCTAATATTGGTATCAGGCCCTAAAACATCCATCTGAATTAGGCTCTAATTTAAGGTGATGGTAATTAACGTGAAAGCCCTCTAGTGTCAAACTCTGCACATACATCATTCTGCACCGTGAAGGTCAAACACTCCTGTGAAGTAACTAACAGGAGGACTGATAATCACCAGCCACGTTAAAACACATCAGAAACACTTCAAAGCAGAAACAACAGAGGAAGCGTGAGTCGTGTGCGGCGGCTCGTTGAAAACACACCGCGGGTTCGAGTCTGGATCCCCAGTCACCTGTGTATCAACCGTCACCTCAGGGGAACAGACTGGGAAGCAAAGGAAACCAGGAACAACAGGAGAGCAGATGAGAAACAGGAAAAGAGCTGAGAGGAGATGTCATTTCGCATTATGCACTTTCCTCAATGACACAAAGCATTTTACATTCACCCCACTGCCACAACACTGAAATGCATTATAAGGATATGATCTATACAATAAACCATACGGCAGCGTAAAGCCACCAACAGGACCATCTGGCTGCGGCTTAATTAAACACACTTAATCACATTCAAACATATGCAGAGCAGTCATATGCTACAGCGGTTCGGCGGAGGGGGGGCGGCGGGTTAGCCAGAAATAAAAATCCATTTTGATTAAGAACGAAAGGACAATTTCTGAGTGACGCAAAACATCATTACGCCGACAACGGCTGAGTGTTATGAAACAAAGGTGCTCAAAGTGATTCATTCCTCACTTCTCTGAGTTAACCTTTCTTCCTCGACCCACCTGCCGGAATAACCTCCCGCATTAATCTGCCTCCTCGTCTTGGTGCTAATGACGAGTGAATGGAGAGAGTGGGCCGCGGAACAGGTGACACACACGTCTGAGTGGCAGGTAAGTGGGAAAACTACAAGGGCTGTAGAGTTTATCAAGGTTACACTTCAGAGAGAGAGAGTGTGTGTGTGTGTGTGTGTGGTGTGTGTGTGTGGTGTGTGTGTGTGTGTGTGTGTGTGTGTGTGTGTGTGTGTGTGTGAGAGTGTGAGAGAGAGGTAATGTGTCTGCAGTCATGTGTCATAGATTCAATTGTGGATAAATTCAGATTTTTGCCCATTTTCAAGTTTAGATTTTTCACAAATTTACAAAAACTTTAAGAAAAACATGATTTTGAATTATTGAGAGGGAAGTGACGGGTGAAAGTGCAAATTTTGACAACGTCTGATTAAATGTACGACACAAAAAGGCACGAAATCCTGTGGAGAAATATAATTGTACAATAAAATGTCTTGATTTCTGTATTAAACTAACTTTCATTAAATATTATGTCAGTGGGAATATACAGTACGTGTGTGTGCATCTTAGAGCATTTGTGTGAACTAATGTGTGAAAACTAGGCCTCTCTGTGTGTGTGTGTGTGTGTGTGTGTGTGTGTGTGTGTGGTGTGTGTGTGTGTGTAGATAACCAGGCAGTACGCAGCTTAGTGTTCACCTATCTAACCCGTCCCTGCGAGGAGCTGATGGAAGCCCCTTATCACCGACTCTCAGAGCCTCACATCCCTCAACTCAAACTGCCTGAAGAGAAGTGAAACACATTCAATATGCAGGAAAAGAGGAGAAGGCTGGTATGTTTTTTCCCCCCTGGAGATGTGGAAGGCAACCTCGTGTGTTAATGAGTGTACCTGCGCAGACCTTATTGTCCAGGACGGGTGGAAATGAGAGGGGCTACGGAGCGACTTGAGGGATTAGAGAGGGATGATACTCGAAAGCCGAGGGGGGGAGCGGGAACTCGAAAAGATGGATGAATGAAATTAAGTCAAGTTCTCATGGAAGAAATGATGAAACTGAGAGAAAAAAGGGGGACAAGTGTCAGTCGTGGGAAAGTGTCTTTATGCAAGGGTGGCATCGTAAGTGAGGGAGGACACGGGACGTGATCAAGAAGGGTCGGGCGGGCGGTTTCTTTATCATCCAGTGTCCCATCAGGGGCGAGGGGACGGAGGACATTTCACAGAGAGAAGTCCAGGATGCAAATGAGAAGAGACGATGGTGATGAGCGATGGATTCATTAGACCTGAGGATTTCTCTTCAGCAGACACAGCAACTGTTTGCGGCATTTCAAAAATGAAAAGGGAGGAGAAAGAGAAGAGCCAAATGGAAACGACAAGAAAATGGAGACGACATAAAATGTTTTCTGCTCTTTGACAATTTGGCTGCAAAAAATTGTCGTCATCCACAGTCGTCGATATACACAATCGACAAAATGACAGTGGAGTGAGAATAAATCAGAGTTCCCGTGACATCCGTTATGTTACATCACACCAGTCTTCCTCACTGAGAAGTCGGTAGTGATGAAGAGCTTTGGGCCCGGGTGGGGGGGGGCGTGAAAATACCACACCCTGCCCACCTGCACTGATTATCCACAGAGGATAAACCGAGGAGGAGTCTGACACGAGGCGTGATGGGTGGTTGTCCGTGTGACTGACAGATGGGAATGACCTTAGAAAAAAAAAAAAAACCCTGATGGAAGGGTGGGAAAAATAGCTGCACACTCAGAGTGACAGGCACAGAGAAACTAGTTAAAGTGAACGCTCGGAGGTGAGGCTACAACACGAGCGACTCTATAATGGAACTGTATCTCAAAGCTTCTTCTCACGCGCAGGGTTGTCGAGCTCTTAGGTTTTTTTCTGAAGTATTTGTAATATTTTTAAAAGTCTGCAGCCTCATAAATGAATGAAAATGTCAGTGTTAATAATTTATCAACAAAAACGCAATGAAACCCAAATGATGTTCCTCTTTGTCTGAGTTTTAAAAAAAATTTTTAAATCTGCCATCTGGCGTCTCTAGATTTCAAATTGATCGATTTCCAAAAACATACTGAACATTCTCTTGTTTTTCAAGCACTAGATGATCAGTCAGTCGATGGAAAACCTCAGCAACTCATATTTTAGTGCTTTGGAGAAAAGAAAAGAAAAGACTCCCTGCGCTCTTAATGTGAAGCGGCAGTAGAAAATGCTGATGTCAATGAGATACAATAACAAACCGTAAAAATGCATCGTTTCCTCCAAATCCCATATGAAACTGAATTCTGGTGTGGGAACTGTTGGACTTCGCAGTAAAGCCCTTTTCCCACTGGTCGAAAAACCCATGAACACCCACTAGCATCTGGCTTGTGTCTGCGATGGGAATGAACACAACCAGAACTGTCCTTACGATGCGTGATAAACTTTCCAGCATCGGCGCGTTAACGCTCATAAACATTTACGTTTTATTGTTTTGTTACAACAAAACTAATTGCAGAGTTTACCCACGTTTAAAAAAAACTGTTTATACCCTCAAAAAACAATGCAAACTACAATTTAGAGAGGAAATGACTGTAAACACATTGACTGGCTATTGCAGAAAAGATTTGATTTGTATTTCTTTGCATATTCTATAACTGTAAAAACTAGAAGATACAGAACCTGTAGTTTAAACGAAAGAACTGTTCGTAATTGGTCATTTTAAGTTAATAAGTATTCAACAGTATGTGAGGTCAATTAAAAATATTTTTTTATAATAATAATTTGACTAATTGGGAGACAGATGGTGCACTCGGTTTGAAATCAAATGTGGGATCTCATGCACGCTTTAAAAAATGTGTAGGCTGCATGTAATTAAAGTGAGTGCACGGTTGTTTAGCCGCATGAGTTTAAGGAAACGAGGGGCAGAGCAAATTAAAAAGGGGGACGCAGAATTCTTGATGAACACTCAGATTAATGGAAAGGTGCACGAAGTCCGGTCGTGCTCACGCTGTTAGCGTCTCGTGCTCTTAATGCTTCCACGTCTTTGGCCTTGATGTGTGATGTTCGGTCTTTTCTTCCTCTGGCGACTCCTCGTCTCTGGGCCGCACTGATTGCTTTCCAACACAAAAAGGCCAGAATAACAGTGGAGGCTAATTAGGACAAATTCTGGGATGTTCGTGGGGGAGAGGAAACGAGTGAGCGCCAGAGAGAGAGAGAGAGAGAGAGAGAGAGAGAGAGAGAGAGAGAGAGAGAGAGAGAGAGAGAGAGAGAGAGAGAGAGAGGAATAATTGGTGATCGAACCCTTCCACCGCTGCACGGTGAATCTGAAACTGTGGCCCCAGGTCTTTGCAGCACAGAGATGAAAGAACCTGTGTTCAGTAACTTTTAGGTTTTAGAGCAGCTATTACACTAATAATTAATCTTTCGGGGAAAGATTGTGGTTTTGATCAAATCTTCAAGCATGTGACAGGATGAGTTTATATTTTTGACATAAAAAAACAAAAACAGAAAGCGCTTCTATCTTTAACCTTATCGATCCATCTGAGCCAAACACGACCACATGTGAACCTCCGGTCTCAAACCACCGGCCCTATGACTTGTGTGCGTAAACATCTTCATCACGCGAACAGTAAACATGATAGTCTCGCTATTACGTGTTTTCTGTTTCAGAGTTAGTTTAACCTCTTCCTCACTGTCAATCATCGTCAGTATCAGACGTCGCTGTCGATTCGTTTCCTGATGATCAACAAAACCATCAATCAATTTAATGTCTCAGCACCGCTGTTGGGTTTTCATGTCATTACATTACATTACATAAACATATTTATGCCCCCCCCTCCTCATTATTTTCCATTAATCTACATCGGACTAAAGGCTTTGTAATAGACGGGAGAAGCTGCACACAAACACAGCCAAGAGAGATGCACAAAAACCTTGGAGAGAGAGAGGGGGAGAGAGGGGGAGAGAGAGAGGGGGAGAGAGAGAGGAGAGAGAGAGAGGGGGAGACAAACGGGGGAGGAGAACCGGTTTAGCGTCGCTTCCCCTCTTTTTGATCTCTTAATTAGCAGAAGATGTGAAGAAGAAGCAGAAGAATTGAGTTTGGAAAATGGGACACGGTGGGCAAGCGAGCGGAAGACACGTGGAGACAAAAATAGAGAGAGAGAGGGAGGGAGGAAGGCAAACCCGCTGCAAACGTATCGCACGTCTCACTTCGACCCCATTTCATCACAACATCTAAACCGTCCTGCAACCATGAGGAAGCTCCTTCCAGCCCCGGAATCAACCCGACGACAGGAGCGTTTCCTGTGCTACACCACGCGTCTTCTGCTCCGCCGCTGTTTTAACGTGCCGTGTCGAGTGGGCCTGTTTCTGCCATGATAATTTAGCACGTGTGTGTGTACATGTGTGTATTCCTTCATGAGCACGGCGCACTTCTGACATGCTGCTCGACTCTGCGAGCTAAGATAAACACGGCGACGCTCCAGCTTTGGACGAATATGCCGAAGTGAGTGTGCACGTGTTGCTGTGCACGAGCCGGTGAGGAAAACAACAACAGAATGTAGAAAACGCTTTTGGGAAACGTCTTGGCAGTCGCCTCCGCCGCCGAACCAGAGAACAACTGTTTATACTTGAAGAAACTTAATTTCTCACATTTGGTAGCTCTGAGAAACAAAAATGTCAAGCATCAAAATGTTCTGCTTTTGAAAAATCAATATATTGTATTTTACCCTCAAGGGTCATTTTGACTGAAATATGATGCCACACTGAAAAGATCCTCTGGGGACCTTGAATATCTCGAGAAGATTTCATTGCAATCCATCCAGTAGCCTGTTTTGAGTTTCAATTTATAATTTGGGGATAAAAACATGAAATAAAAATAAATAAATTCCCCCTTGATACTGCACGTGTGACAGACACAGCGTTGTACAAAGGAATACATTAATCCTGATGCGTTGTGGGACGACAGGTGAAGAGATGAAGATGGAAACTCTTTGCTCAGAACGCCGCCGCCCTGCTGCGCTGCATTACAGGAGAAACAGGAATCAAAGAGGAGGGGGGGGCTCCTGCTCCTCTGGTTGACAAGGCCATTGTTAATTTGTCTGCCTCTCTTTGATGAGGATCTCCTTTCAAAGAAAAGAGAGCAAATTATGCCAAAGCACTCCAAGGAGCTAAGGGGGCCGGCATGTCATTTTGCAGAGTGCCTCTGTTCTGAGGAGTATTTCCCCCCCCCCCTCACCCCCCTACTCTCACCCCAGCGTCACCTTTTGAAACGAGGGCTGGGAACAACCTCTGGGCAGAACATCTGGATGACTGACGTTAGCGTTAGCATAGAGAGAGAAGGGAGGGGGGGTTGTGATCCGTCACAAATGACGGAAACACTTTAAACATCTCGATGGGCCATCTCGGACGCTCCGCTGAGTTGCGCTGATGGGGCGCCGTCCCCCATTCAGCCCACATGGGTCAAACTTTCCAGACAGTGTGTGTGTGGGGGGGGCAAAGAGGGATCTGTGACATTAGACACTAAAAGAGGGAAATGGACCCTGGAGGGAAATGGACCCGTATCAGCCAATTAGCCTCGGACGGTGGGCTGCAGGGGACAATGACTTCTGGGGTTATTTTCCAAGGCGTGGTGTTTAACCTAATTACAGTCCTCTGGCTTGTAAGTGGTCATTACCTCTGCAGGGGTGAACATCTGAGGGAAGTCTGAGGGCAGATGGATGATCGGTATCTGTTATTTGGCCGCATCAGTCAGTGAGGGGGTGATTTCACACGGTTACAGATGTGGCATAAAGTCCCGGCACTGGTATGAAGGACGCTTTAAACCAAAGTGGCAGAACGATCATAAAATCCGTCTTGATGAGTCGTCAAATTTAGTTTTCGAGCTTTAAATCTGCAGCTGCTCCTCAGACCAAGAATTACTGTACGTTGCATTGGATCTGAGAAATCATAATCATAATAACTGTCACTCTCGTAAAAAGCATAGTAGAACAATATATTCTGGCTCCTTATTTTGCCCTTTTGGGTGTTTTTGAATTCATTTATTTCACAAGATGGAGACAAAGCAAGCAGCAGTTTCTTTAGCCTTGGCTGCATTTGTGCTTGGGCTTGATTACCGCTGTGTAAATGAGCTAATGCCCAGATGCATTTCCTTTATTTCCATTCATGTACAAAAGAGCCCACAACCATAGGTCAGGGAGAAACTAGCAACAAAAGCCACAGGCGCAGTGATTTATTCTTGTTATCTCAGCCCTTCGCAGTTAATCACATTATTCATGTCAGCTCTGCCAGTCACGGTGGTACAGGATGAAAACAAGACCCAAATTACAGATATTTTTCAACGTTGATGTCTGAAAACGGCTTTAGTGTCCATGTAAAGATTTCGGGTAATAAAATATTATTTCCTTGTGGCTCCTGTATAAATCTGCTGTTATAAGTATGTGTAAACTGAATCAACATATTTTTCAAGGCCGTGAAATCCCCGGCTTCTTGTAAAGCTACAAGAAAGTCAAGATTACTTCACGTGATTCCTGTGCAGGTTCATTTTTCATCATCTGCCTCAGTGATCTGCCTCATTCAGAGCAGCATCTGGCTTTGTTTTCACCGCAGGAATAAAAAACACGCATTCCTGCGATGACAACGTGTCGAGACCAGACCCACAAAGGTGACGTTCTCCCCTGGACGAGACGGAGAGGCAGCCCGTTATCGTTGCATCCTGCTCGGCGACGCTGTAAATTTGCCTCTATCTGGACTCGCAGAGGCTGAAAGGAGCAGAAGATAATGTCCTAGATTTCACTATGAGCATGAATTATGCCGAGGAGAGCGACATCAACAAAAGCACAAGCGCTGCTCAGCCTGGTTTCACTCGGGCGGCCTGTTCTCCACCACGCTCCTCTTTCTTTCTTTCACTTTGGTTTGAATGAGCTCAGGGAGAGCTAATGAAAGCCGCAAAGCCGACTGACTACACAAGGGCACAGTTTCTTCTTTGACTCGCCACCAAATGAGCAACTCGGGTTTTGGGAAAGCTGCGAAAAAAGCCGTGTTGACTGTCTTGCACACTGAGAGGCGAGTCTACGAGTCGGCTGTGGAAGTGAAACATCTCGAAAGTCTGGGGACCGGTCCTTGAGGGGATGCAAATGAAGACAGAGAAGTCCCTTTAACGCTCATGCACACACACATGCACACCACACACACACACACACACTCACTGAACAGCATCTCTCTGTCAACAAGAGAGGGTAGAGTAATAGAGCATGAAGAAGAGAGAGCTGGAGAACAAGCGACGCTTTGATGTGGAGTGACGGACGGAGCCAAGGCAAGACTCCACCGGCGTATTACCATCGCCTTCGAATAGACAGGAAAAGGAAAGGAAAGAAAAACAGGATGAAGGAGCCGAGATGAAGAAAATACATATTTGGGAGGCAATTACAAAAACAGAGGAAGACTTGGAGACACATGCAGGGCGGATGAGAAACAGAGGAGATAAGAGGGGACTCATCGGTCGCTTCAAGTATTTCTTGTGTCTCGCTTTCAACCTTTTCACAGCAGAGAGGGATGCAGCACCGGGGGAGCCACTAGCCAGACATTCAATATTTTAGAATCCGAACGAGGGATGTGAAGCGAGACACGAGCAATATGCTTTCCCAATGCTTCCCCCACGATCCTCTTATCTCTTCGTGTCTGAAGCCGTTTTTTTAGACATTAACTCCGGAAATTGTCCGCACAATGGGGGGGGGGGGGGGGGGGCAGACTTGAGTTTCTCACATGAAGAACGCAGCATGAATCCTGTTATCCAGCAGGTATCTTTCCTCAAGCTGTTGTCAGACATGAACTCGGACATTCTCACCACTTCGTCAAACTCCAGAAATGTGTATCTGGAGTTCACTACATGTCTGAAAGCAGCTCGAGTTTTCCTCTGTTTCTTCAATTTGCCTCCCAAAAATATTTATTTTCCTCAGTTGCTTATCCTGAAAAGATTCACGCTTGGGGAGCCAGTAGCCAGATGTTTAAGTTTTCTGAATCTGAACCACGGGATGTGACGAGAAAGGGAAAGAGAGATGAGTAGTAGAGAATAAAACCACGGTAACGTTGAAACAGGGACGCAAATATCAGATATATATATATAAAATATTGAGCAGCAAAATCTTAGCTTAGCATTTAAATCATTCATTGAAGCAATTGTAAACACAGCACGAGGCTTAAATACCTTGATATGCATATTTCATGGATTACATCCAAGCCTTCAATCCGGATCATTTGGCAGCTTGAGGCTCGTGAATCACCATCGGAGAAAGCACACAGTCATGTTGAATTAATGAGGAGACCCGATGGAAGTGACGGAGCGGCAGGGGTTAAAGGGGGGGCTTAGTGTTTCCTGCTGAGGCTTGTCGACACAGTGTTCTCACTGGCTGCCGAGAGAGCTGGATCCTCATCTGCTTTGACAGCGCTCGTATAGAAGCCATTACACAAACATTTCCTATGGGGCTGACCACACAGCGAGTGCTGTAGATCAATGTGAGCCTCACACAATCCCTGCAGAAGATGTGTCTGGGAGAGGAAGGCGGGGGGGGGGGGGGGGGGGGGGGGGATCGCACACAGAGTATGTCGGAAAACTGAACGACACCGAAATACAAAATGAGGGAGTGTGGCAAAAATGTTAAAGGACAGCGAGTTTTTCCTTTTCATTTCACCGATAGTGCTGCTGCTGTGTAATGAGAGGAGTCTGGGGGTTCAGGTCACAATAAGGTCACTACTGGTTAGAAAGAGTGGCAACGGTGGGTTACCTCTTACTGGTTACTTAATGGGCTGCAAATGGAAACTGAAAATACTTCTGATAACACAATGTTTTTTGCTTATAATCAACTTTTTGCAGTCGGCATTTTGTGTTGCCGAGAACTTTCTCACTAAGAAAACACATTTCCCACTTAAGAACACATTGTTGGTCATGTCACAGCGGTAGGGATTAACTGTAACGTCTGAAATGTGAGTGGACGACCCCACGGTTTGATAAGATTGTGATCCACATGGGATCAAAGCCACAGCAGCCATTGATTTCATTCGGGGAATCTGCCCCCCCCCCCCCCGCAGACAGGACTGGATGATGATTATTGGATTTTGTCAACTTCTGACCTTCTGCTGGAGGGAAGCAGACGCTCTGAAATACCAGCAGCTTTGTGCACCGGCTTGTGTCTGTGTTCCTAGAAGTGGAAATGACGAGCTCTCATTGTTCACTGACACAATATTAACTTTGTAATTTTTAGGAACTATATTCTGCTCATATTCAGGTTCGTGATTTTAATGATTGATTTGGGCTTTTTTAACTTTGGAGATTGTCAGAAACTGAACCTGCATCATTCGTCTCCTTTGAGACTTTAAAACAAAGTTGAAACATTTGGAACTGGAAGGTTACTCGGTACAAATGGTCAAACTTTGAGTCCAAATCTCCTTGGCAAGGATAAATCTCATCTTGATCAGACGAACAACCCCCCCCCCTCCACACTACCTACCGCAGCGGTGTATTTTAAGCTCCATGAGTGATAGACATAACTCGGGGCTAGAACAGAGTACGAGCTTTGTCGGAGGCTCACATTCCCTCATGCATGTTGATCATCCATCAGGTGTGAGTGCAGGCCCAGTTTACAGTGGAAAAAAACACGGGGGAAAGATTGGCAGCTTCTACAGTGCGGTTCTCGAGGTGAGGCGCGGGATCAGAGGGCGAGAATGAAAAGGCGAACGGAAGAAAAATGTAATAAGCTCAAACCCCAGGAAAGAAAAAGGCAGCACAGAGGGCAGGGAGCAGCTTGTGAGAGCACTGCACAGTTGAATAGACCCTGACAGGTCTAAATGAATGTTAGCCTTGGCCGGGTCTCAGAGCTGAAGGTTTACATCTCATCACTTGAATTATTCACCTGCTGGACTCCTGATTCACCCCCCAGATATAACCCGACTCTGCTGCTGCCACTGTAACAGCCTCATCTTCGTCAGGACTCGGGTTGTTGCCGAGAAAGAGTAAAAAAAACTAAAAAATATGACCAAACAGGATTTATATTCGACGTTATGAGAGGAAGGAAAGTAAATCTCTCTGTCGAGCTTCGTCCAAGAACAAATAATTACGAGGAAAACAATTTGCCACGTTTGACATTACGTATAAATTCTTGGAGGAGGTGACTGGGATTTATTAAGAATCCTGATTTATGAGATAAATCCAGGAGCCTTCATCTCCACTGCAGAACAGAGCTCTAATGATTGATGACGGGCTTGATCAAAGGGTTCAGTTTATTATTAAACTGTTATTACAAATCTGATATCCTGACATTTTAGTTATAATACAATGCAAATCATTTTTTTTAAGAGCCTAAAAGGAACTTTACACTTTCTTCGATTTTTTGCTTGATTTTACTCCTTGTGGTGCGTTTAAGTTCGAGTAATAAAACCCTCTATCAATATATGTCACTACCAAAGATGGACACAATGACAACCACAATGTCTTGATCGCCCCCTTGTGGTTGGCTGCAGTATTGATGGTGTTTGCAGATGGATCAAATTAAAAGGCCAAGTTCATGTCAAATACATTGTTTCTGTCATTTCAGGTTGTTCTTGTCACACTGATATGAGTTTTTCTAGTAAGTTTGGGTTTAATTAGTCATTTAATGTTATAAAAACAAGGTGAAACTTCATGATTGACAGCTGAGACGAGTCGAATCCATGTATCTCGACGTCTGCAGTGCAAGATGGCAGCGTTCGTGTTGGGGGTGAATTGGGAGGAAGTGGCACCGTCTATCATTATATATACAGTGTATCATTAAAAACCCAACAAAGACAGGACGCCCGTGTAAGTCGATGCTCAGTGGACGACCCGCTCTACCTCCCGAGCCACAGTCGCCCCCTAATTGTGGCTGCAGATTTAGATCCGACCCTTTGCTCCACGTCTCCCTCCCCTTCACGCTTAAACTCCATCCCATCAATGAAAGCTTCACGCCCCAAAAATAACTCCTAAAACAAAAGACAGTATTTACTGGTTGGGTCTAAATAATCGTTTTCTGAGCGCCCACTCACATGAAACTCTTTAAAAACCCTGGACTGTTTCAAAGGGAACAAAGGAGGAAATGTGTTAAAAGATAAAAACTTGTCTCCACACACTGTTTTCCTTTCTGCACTTTTCTATCCATCAGCTCCCGGGGTTAAAATGGATGAAAGCCAAAACTTCTTGTTTGGCTAATATCACAATTGCTCTTTTGTCAGACTTTTTTTTTTTTTTTCCCCTGCCGCCTCCACACAAGCAAACGCTAAAAGCTGCATGAGCTGAGGCAATTAGATTGTTTGCATCGGTTCAGTCATTCCCAACAGCGCTGATCAAACGGGCCGTGGTTTTATAAGCGTGTTGCGTGACGGTCTGATGAACAAGGCTTTAGATAAAACACAACTCCTCAGGACAGACGGGGCAGAGTGACAGACGAGGCCGGAGCTCGTTTGATTAAAGGACGAGTCGAGGAAAAAAGTAGCTGCAGCCACATTTATCATATTTATCAAGCAAAAAACCAAACAGGAGTGATGTCCGTTGCACCTATTTATCTTAATAAGGTTTGATTATTGGAAGTAAGTTCACGTAACCTTCCACATCATAAATTGACATCCCGACGGAAACCAACAAACAAACAAAACGGCAGAGATGGAGATGAAAAAAGACACTGATGTGTCATTTAGCAGCCGGAAACTGGAGGTTCTGCTCTCAAGGATAAAAAAATATTGGACATATTCACAAAAGCAAAACAGAAATGCTTTGACGTGACACCTGAAAGGAAAATAAGGGCGACGGAAGAGGCTGCAAACACAAAATAAGAAATCATAAACGAGACTGTAAGAGCAGAACCACACTGCTGATCAACCACAATCAATCATCTTGCCTCTGAGAGAACAGACAAACCTGAAACATTATCATTTTGCTACTTTATCATTTTGACAAATTCTGCTTCATTGTTGTAAATACATCAAGTGTGTTGTTGTGCTTTTTTCCCAATTGGTCTTATTTCAAATCAAAGTCATTCCCACAAGTCCTAGCACATGAAATAATGGACTCAGACGGATTACGATGAAAGAGCACTCATTATTATTGTTATTTAGATTATTTGATAAATCAGAAAAAGTACTAAATTGCATTTCAGCTACAGATTTGGTTTCGTTTTCCCAAAGCTGCTGATTATCAACCTGCCAATTACTTTCTCCATAATAAGTTTTTCTATAAATGATGGAAAAGAGAAAGAGATTTTTATATTTCTCATGATCAATAACCCAAATGCTGCCAATAAATGTTCTTAACAATCCATCGACTCATCGTTACAGCTCTTTTCTTTGTCAAGCAGCTCATCAAACGATACTTCTGTTGGCTCACACCTCCCAGTGCTTTCATCCACACCTCTCTACACCGCTCAATCTCTCATTCACACTTCCATCATCTTTCTTTTACGATGCGATCCCCCCCCCCCGTCTCCACCGCCGTGTTCCACCGATCGGTTCATACAGAACGTTTACCGGGGCCTTTTCTGCTGCTGTCACCGGCAAAAGCAGAGAAGAAGAAGAAGACAGCGAGTCGGAGAGCGTTAGCGAGCAGTGAATTCAGTTGTCAAGAGACATAACCGAAACCACTGCCAAGGCTGCATTCAGCGCAGACGAGGTTCGACATGCATTTTTCAGGGATGGACCTCGCTTCCTCGCTGCTGCTTCTTCTGTTCCTCTTTTCATCCGACGTGGGCAGGGGGGGGGGAGCACGGGAGCATGGGAGCACGGCAGGGTTGCAGCAGAGGAGTGGAGGGCGAGGACGGCCCAGTGATCCCATCCCGGCTGGAATCAGAGCGTGGCAGAGGAGATGGAGGCTCCGGCAGCAATGTCACTGACGGTTTGGCAACGTTTCTCATGAACAAAGCTAATTTTAGGTCAAACATCAAAAGCCAGAAACATGTTATTTAGTATTTTACTGCAGGAGTTCAGCCTCCAGTTCCTCTCAGTCCTACTATCTGCTACCAGATATCTGACTGATCTTTAAATGGATTCGGATGGGGCAGGCAGCCAGGTGTAATATAACCTCCGCTCTATTTTTCATGCTCATTCCGATTCCTCTTTTCTCGCTCACTCGCGTTCTCATCTCTCTTTCATACTTTCTCTCCTCTTTTTCCGCTGCCTCATTCTCACGTCTCTCGCCCCGGCTGATGGGAGATATTCAGATACTAGGTCACGCAGTTCTTGTAAGAACCTCACAGGCCTTTTTCATCACAATGGATTTCATTCGGCAAAGCACTGATTTCGAAATGATAAAAATAAGAAAAACCAGCCGCATCAAATGTGACTCAACCAGCAGGTAAACAACACGGTGGTCGTTACGCAGGCAGAGATCACCGGAGAAGGTGGAGACATAAACATAGCGTCTGCGATGGGATTCTGAAACTTTGAATCATGTAAGACAACTTTTGAAAGAGGAAATTAATTTCTTTCTGTTAAGCTCATAAGCCCGTCTTTGATTAGAGGGTGTTAACCTCTTAAATATACAAATGTCACAAACAGTGCGTATGATAGCAAGATATTTTGAAACACTAGGTGGCGTTATGAGCCATGTTCGACACGTAAATGTAGATTTTATTTTAATAAATGAGGCAATAAATATGATATCAAAACCAGCATTAATGTAGTAAGATATTATTTAGTTCACAGCTCAAAAAACACATTTAAGTTTGCAGGATCTCTTCAATTTAATTTGAGAATTTACCAGGTCAGATCCTCTGCTGAAAAACCTGTAACGAAGCAAAGATGTCCCTAAATACATATTTCCTCTATTCGCTGTGATATCTTCCGACTGGACAGATTTTTTTCAGACCTCCTCATTGTCCCTGGTTCACCTGGAGCCAGGGGGCGTTTGAAAGTCATTACCCATCCCTCTCCTGTTATCTCCCGACTGCCGAGCGTCTAATAAAGGCTTAAAATGTTCCTGAGACCAGAACTCTAATCTCTACTGGAGAAAAAAATGTCTTGATTTCACAACCTCGAGAGGAATTTCGTGCCGAGCTTTGTCTTCCACGCGGCCAATTGATCTGGCGCTGTCTGCTGGCGTTAATCTGCTACCTTTTATCTGGGCCAATCAGTGAGCCACATTCATTTATAGTGTGTCTAGACACACGGTTTCACACACTGCTCCCTAACTCCCTGGGCTCGCACAATAAACAAGGAGGTCCTCTGTCTTTCCAGCCAGCCCCCAGGTAAACTGTCCAGAGGAAACAAAGAGAGTATGAATATCTGAGGATGAAGAAGAGGAGCCATACACAACGAAGACGCCAACGAAGACGCCAACGAAGAAGCCAACTCGCAATAAGGCCCGACGTCAGTACACGTGATTTCTGAAGCTGTATTTATACAACACGTCCTGCCTCCTGCTGCTCGGCCCAGGCCCCCCCCCCCCCCCCTCGTCTGAACGTCCCTGACATGTTCCTGTTATTGTGAACACGTCTTACCCGGAGAAAATCTCCTGCTGCGTTCTTCATATTTTAAAAGACAAACGAAACGGGGGAAATCTCTGCACCCAGTTTTCTGCAAATTAACTAAAGCTTTACTAATTGGTCTTTTCAGTGAATCCTTATCCAACGAGAATGGTTTTTAAAACTAATAAAGGAATTATTTGAGATTAATTAGTGACTGAGGGTGATGTGGGACCTCATGCGTGCTTTAGAAATGTGGCGAGTGCGTGTTATTCACAAAATTAAGAAAATGAGGGGATGAGAAAATCAAAAGGAGGACACAGTATGCTTGATGTTAGAAAACAGCCCAACAGGGAAAGGACATTTCCTTATTAGCACATGTATCGCAAAAGATCCATAAATAACTAAATATAAACCTTCAAGGATGAACTTCTAACTGTGGGTCCCCTGTAACCAATACTCAAGATGTTAAGTTGATATTTCTGGCCCTCGCCGTCTCCTTTTAGCTCCTGAAAGCACCGTCCTCCGCCTTCATCCGACGTTTCAATGGACGTCCAGCGTTTTACTTCCCCTCTGTGGCCAACTAACCTGCCTCCTCGCTCACTTCATTAGCCATCTAGTTCCTCCCTTGTTGCTTTTCCAGCTTGATTCAGATTTTCTCGCACATCTCTTTCGGCCTTTTCTCTTCGGTCTGATGCACACACACACACACACACACACACCACACACACACACACGCACATACACACACGCACACACACACACACAAACACACGCACCCCTCTCAGCAGACGGAGCACTTAGATAGCGGCGAGGAGACTGGGATCCGATCACTGTGACTGACGCTCTTGTTAAGTTAAGAGGAAAAGCACGTGTGGGACACAGCAACAGAGGTTTCACAACATTCTGGGACAAATTACACTGAAGTTACAAATTCACTTTGTTTCAGACAATTAAAAAGAAGCTGCAATCGCACAACAAGTACACACAATAAAACACACACACACAATGAAAATGAAGATGTTCGACAGCCACGTGCAGAGACAAACATGCAGTTAAACACAACTAATTAGCATAAGCAAATACTGTTCATTGCCCAGGGAGTACTACCTTTCTGTACAAGCCATATAATGAGGGAACATTTACATATATGTTCCCAATCCGACACGAAATATTCAGATAGAACATAAACTGTTCACCGTCAGTACATTTCATTTCGTGCAGCTACTGCTGATATTTGAGACAGAACTCTTGTGTTGTTGTGTTGTTACCAAAACGTGGTCAAATCAATTAATTCAATTACCACCACAACAATTCAGATGTTGACCTGGTGATCTGCACCAAATGTTCTCGTTTCACATTCCGCACAAACGCATGGAAAACACCTGCGAGGGAATTCATCTCATCTGGTCCAAATGTCACGATATTGCTACGTGCACGATGAAGTAATACAGACATTGAACATTTTAATTTCCTATTGATTTTGACATTTCATTTCTCACCTTGGAGGCCGGAACACCTTTCAGAATCACCTCTGGTATCTTCCCTCTCATATTATAAAACTCGCTGCCCATTGAACTTAGACTAAGTCTCCTGCTTCTTTCAAATCCCTCGTTAAAACTTCTCTTTTTGGGGAAAGCTTTCAGAAAGTGATTGACACTGGCTCTTGTTTACGCAGACTAATCTTTTTTTATTGAATCATATGATAACACATTTAATTGTCCTGTTTTCTATGTTCATGTTCCATTGATTTATTCTCATTTTATATCTACACCAAGTTTCATAGAAATCTGTTTAACAGTTTAATCCTTCTGACAAACAAACATCCAACAAACCTTAACCTTCAAATGATACATTAGATTTTGTTCTCACGTAGAGTTTCCTGGAAATTCTCTTGAAAACAATCTAACACACAAAAGCAGAAGGACAGAGACACTGAGCCACAGTCCTTTGTCCAAGTGCAGCCGTATAGCTCACATGTACATCTGGAGCAGCAGCTTATTGGCGATGGCGTCCTCGTGTCCGCTCCGTCCCTAAACACAGACAGTGTTGGTTTACGCACTGCAGCGGACGTTGTGGGCACCGACCTGGGCCTTAGACAGAAATGACGCTGCCTGGATTTCTACCGGTAGCTGGGATTAAATGCATCTGTTTAGCAGGTGCTGCGGGTTAGAGACCACTTAAGTGTGTCTGTCTCCGTGGAACGGGGAACACGTGTTCATGTTGCACTTTGTTGAGAGAGTCCCTGACGGCTGAGGAGCTCTTTTCACTTGAATCTCGGGGTAAACGGCGAGGAGGTGAAAAGCAGGTCCCACAGACGGACGTATTTATAGTCCTCGCCGTGGTGTCCCTTTAGGTCGCCGCTCCAACCTTGACAGTCATTGAGCAAAGTCTGGATGCCTCTGAGCGGAATATCTAATGACTTGAGGAAGCAAAACAACGGTGAAGCTCAATCTGCCATCACCATTATTACATGCTCCAGCAGCCCTCACCCGCCACCGCCGCCGCCGCCGCCACTCGTCTCCCTCCTCAAGTGGCTCTGGAGCACAAGAGACACGTGAACTGAGCAGCGACAAGGACTCAACTCCAGAACCTCTTTTTTAGCTTCAGAGCTGCAGCTGCACACACGGATAAAAAACGAAAATGTGACCTCTGCTAATGAGGGTTTGAAGATGCTCACTGTTTTCTCTCCTCCTCCAAACACAACAAGATGTGAGGAATGAATCGAAGCTCTATGAAGTCAACCAGGTGCAGACTTTGACCTATTATGTCTAATTGGTTTACACAAGGTCACATGCTTTTACTTTTTCTAGGACAGACAGGGCAAAATAAGCTTTCATTGGTAGTTGTGTTTGCTAAATTACTTTATAACATCCTAACCAGGTGAGGATGAGCAGACGTGTTTGTCTTTTGGTTTCCTCAGTTTTTCTGGGAAATCACCACTGAGACTCTACAGCGAACACACTGATGGGAGTCTATTGTTCTGCTGTTAGATTTGTCTCTTCCTCCAGGAAACCACATTTTGGATGAGAAAATAAAAAAAACACAGCCCAGTTCATCACAGTAGCTGCGATGGGACAGTTGTGTGCTTTCTCCTTCAGCTTGAATATCTGTACACAGCCTTTAGATTTAAATATGTATAGCCAATGCGTTTTATTCACGCATACATGCAGGAGGGAATGGCGAAATAACTGATCATGCTGGCCTTGGTATCTCTGCTCAGCTGGTCATTAGTGTAAAAATGTATTTAACGTTTCCCATCAACTCACACGGAGGAGACATGGTTTATTACCATCACTGCAGCCAGCCACCAGGGGGCAATCAGGAGGTTTTGGCTTGGCCTCTTTGAGGAGCTGTCATGTCGTCCATCTTCACACGCAGTCTGCGGTTGTGCAAACAGCTCGAGGAGAAGCAGCTCAAACAGAATTTCCAATGACGGTTGTATATGTGGAGGAGGGAGGATCTGCAGCGATAACTTGACGGCTCTCGTTTGCTCTCCTGTGGTCAGTGTTTCCAAACGGGTTTGTTTAGCAGCGCACACGTGCCAAGGCTCATATAGGAAGTAGATAAAAGGGTTCTCTCATGAATATTGGAGTAGGTGGTGCAGGCACAAGAGCTTTGGATGTTTGGTGGACTGACACATCACCGCTGGCACAGATGCTGCGGCTCGGCAGCAGAAGAGGCCACATATCACTGGTCTAACATGCTCTCCCTGGCACGAACACGCATTAGAGATGCAGCTCAGGCTTGACCAACGTGTCTGCACATGCAACACGAACTCCCACAGTCAGGTAGGACGTCGCCAGAGGTCGCTCTGTATGAGCGAGGCGTCGTGCAGCTGAGCGCTCGTCCCAGCGGGCCCTGGGAAGCGGGAGTGGATGGAGAGTTATGAGGACGGGGCCGCTCTGTGGAAGTGGAGCTTCCCTGAAACAAGGACAGCAAAACGTGAGCGGAGCCGCTAATGCCGAGCAGATGAAGACTTCCAACCTCCTGAAGTTTCCCAAACGCCGAGAGGTGTCGCAGACGGCTCAGTGAAGAGCAGCTGGAGGGGTGAACTGATTATTTCGGCCTCGCTGCCTATTCTCGAGCAGAGATTTGCTTCTCAAAGACGAGGCCATAGGTCAGAAATCATAGTTTCTGGCCAAAAATGATATCTGCTGAATGCTAGTGTCGAAATATCTGGGGCTTTTCAACGAGGATCCACTTTATAAACAACTCTACGACTATTCTGACCTCTAAAAATAAGCAAATCACCATAAAAGTGGTGATTTAGATTAAATAGAAGCAGGAAAAAAAGAAAAATTTAATTTCTCTTCAGGAGATAATGAAATTATTGATTTCATAAAAGAGTTTAAAGCTCAATATGAGAATAAGAGCCACAAAATTGACTTTATAATTTACGGGGCGAAAGATGCTGATACAAAGGGACACGCAATAAAGCAAATACTAGAAAAGAATAAATTAGATTCTGTATAATAATCATTGATAGTCTGGGATTCATGACCATGCGTGATACAGCGCGACATCTGTGCCAGTAATCATATCAAACTGAGGGGCACTGCGTTTCATCTGGATTCTATTACATAATGACGGAGCCCTTATGCAATCTCTGTTACTGTGGAGATAGCCTGGTTTTTAATTGGAGACTGAATTAAGGACCATCCCGAGCATAAATAGGTTAGACTCTGCAAACGAAAGCGGGCAGGGAGATTGAATAATCTTTAATCGAACGAGGGGGGAGGGGGGGAGAAATTCTTCTGTATGTATTATGGTGAATTCGTAATACGTTGCCTGTGGGGGAGTTTTGGCTGAGTGAGGAATTCAGGAACCCTGCCACATAATGGATATCGTGACAAACTCTGTTTATAAAAAATTACAAAGAAATCCGTCCTCCCTCAGAGTTTAAATTGTGCAGATATTATACTTCCTCCCCAGCGAGAGCGCCACCGCTTCTGGTTTTCTCCCGAAACTTTGCTGCTGTGTTCACATTAATATTGAACGTAGGAAACCAGTTTGCTGTGGGAGGACGGGTTTCCACTGCTTTGATGAAATCCAAGCAGAGGCTGACGAGAGCAATGGAAATCACGCTCGAGTTTATTTTGACAAGATTCTCAGTGACAAGTAAAACAGAGAATTTATTGTTTGATGGCGACAACGGCTGCAATGTCAACACGGGAGGGAAAAGAAATGGAAATGTCAGGCGGCGTCTGTATAGATAATATAAAGATGGATTAACATTTAGAATAACAGGTTTTCAGACAGTATCTAAAATGCTTCATGTTGATCTAGGATGTTTGTGCTTTCAGAACCCTGGTTGGTTTTATATCGAACTGAAAACATCTCATTGCAACAGGTTCCTGTAAAAGACTGAAGATCACCTGGATCATTTATGTAAGAAAAGTTGCCGCTCTTGATCTTCTATAAACCTGTTCACCGTAAGTAAACCACTTATAGATAATGATGAAGATACTGGAGTATTCAGCCATATGTCTGCATTCACCTTTTGTTCATGTTTGACCGTGAGACGACGTCTGAGCCTGCAGCCATTGTGTCTGAAAGAACGTGTGTGTGTGTGTGTGTGTGTGTGTGTGTGTGTGTGTGTGTGTGTGTGTGTGGTGTGTGTCGGTGTGTGTGTGTGTGTGTGTGTGTGTGTGTGTGTGTGTGTGTGTGTGTGTGTGTGTGTGTGTGTGAGAGACAATCAATCAAACTGTGTGAGTGTGTGTGGGCTCATCAAAGAACAGCACCGGGTGAAATCAAGTCGAGAGGCGTGCAGCATGCATTCATCATTAGCTCGTCACCCAGAAAACTTCACAGACACACACACACACAGACACACACACACCGCCTGCCCTCCCCTCCTCCCACCGCCTCCTCTCTTGCTCTCACTGTCATCACTGAAACAATAATCCTCACGGACCCTATAGACTCGTCTTCAGACAGCGAGCGAGCTACGTCACTATGGCAATGGCCTAAATTACCTGCTCCAGTGTGTGGACGTAGAACAACGTGTATAACATAACAGTGTCTACCACGAACCAATGTTAGAATATATAACTGTGTAAAGTTCATGAATCATGTCCTCATGTCTCTACAACAATAGAAGTGCTTGTTTCAGTGATCCAGGGCCCGGATTGGTCAGATTAAGACACGTGGTTAAATGAAGATTAAATTCAAATTTGGAGTTAGATCATTTCTCACTGTCCAAACGTTTAATGGTTGAACATCCATTCATCCACTTGCCCCAGACTCTCTCTGCAGTTATGTAACCAACACATCTCATGTATTACAATTACATCCGAACAGCTGAGTTCAGCCACTTTCTATCTGGAGGAGAGAAACTCGGAAGGTCGTTTAACTTACTCAACACTTTTCCGACGACATTCCCAGAAACCTCGAGGAGTCCCGACAAAACCACGAGGACGAAATAATGTTCCGTCTCATGTAGAGATGACATCTGACATCATTTCTCTTTCCTGAAAATCGCAGTTTTAACCAAGACGTGGTACCGGATCAGTACATAGATCTATCAACTCTTTTTGTATGAAAATATGATAAATAGTAATGTGCCAGCAGCGGTTTTGTCAAAGATACCTGATTCATGCGATTCAAATCCAGCAAGGATGTGTAAAATAAAAGAGATGTGATTCTTCTGCTTCCCAACTCTTTTTCATCGAGATGAGTGGAGTCTTTTGAAAATACCTGGCAACGCTCCGGTCTGTGATTTGAAAGCAACGGTAACAGATGCGAGGCCGAGGTTACGCTGCCTCCAGCTTCACTCCTGAACGGCCGCTGAAAGCATTTAAAACAAGCTTCCATCGGCAGCTCCGGGGGGAAACGTCTCAGTTCATTATTTATGTGTATTACAAGTTCGTACTCAGTATGTAAAGCGTGTTCCGTCTTGTTTAGTTAACAATGCGGCTGCTGCTGTGAACCCATGATCCCATTAAACAAACCCAACAGCATCCCTGACATTTAATGTCTCGCTCATGCACGCACATGTTAACAGCATTAATATCGATGGCAACCGCAGACATTATGCAAATGCTCCGCGTGTGTTGGAGGGATATTTACAATTTCGACGAGCATTCCTCGGCAGTGAAAACGCCGCTTGTTGTCTAATTAATTTACCTCAGACACGTTTGCAGAGTGCTGTGAAAGGTTGCGCGGAGCTTGATCTAAAAGCTCCCTGACACAAAGCAGACTGAGGGACAATTTCACACAGCGCGCCGGCTTTTATCAGCCCAAATACAGGCGGGCGGGCGCGGGACACATTTTATGTTGGAGAGCCGCGCCGAGATCAAAACAGAGTTGTTGAAAAATTTGGTCTGTTCGGCTGCGGCAAACGCATTGAATTCATTAGCGGAACCATTAAACCATTAAATTAAGAACGAAACAAGGAGCTGCTTCTCTAGTGCCGTCACGTCTCAGCAGAGAGAGCTCTTCTTGTTTGAAGACACTTTTTCCTGCGTACGGCAGCAAGCTGCTAATTTTGTCTTGAGAGCGTTTTGCTTCTGCTTTTTTGATTGAAGCAACATCTTTACCTCTGCACCTGAGTCCCTGCAGCGGAGCGTGCAATTACCTTCTCTGAGGCCGGGGAGACGTCACGTGACATTTCGGCTGATTATATCAACGATAAGGTCGTGGCGGCTAATTTTAGATATTAGGATGAGACAGTGTTTGTTTTGGGGAAGACATACGGGTGAATTCTTCCTCTCCGGGCAAGTTGTGATCTAAAGAATAACTTGACACTTAATGGGTTGTATAATTCCCGAATGGATGAGACGTGCTCTGCAACTGGGGTTGGAGGCTTCAACCGAAACGCTGCTGCTCGTTCACTTCGAGCCGGGTGACGTCATGTGTTGCCGAACGGGATTGTGGTTCAGCTGGTTCACTTTGCAGCCTCTGATGCAAAGTGAAGAGCCTGCGTGAAATCAGAGCAGAGATGAATTATTGATAATTGATTACTGCGGCAGGTAATCACTCTCGTCTCAAGTCAGCGAGCGTCTCAAGTGGGAAACCGTGATTGGTTGATCAAACCAGAACCAAGCGCCAGACTGTCATGAATTAAAGCAACACTTAAAAAACGTTCCCCACAGCAAGAACTCTTTTTAACCCCCAAAAAGTCCAAGCTCTGCATTACCGTCACCTGGTGGACTGGAGTGGAACAGCTTGTTGTAGCTGTCGGCTGTTCATACGTCAGACTTTATAATCTCCCCTGAAGTGGAAAGAACTTTTACTGAGACAAATCTCACTGCAGATTGTCAGAACTATTAATGAGCTATGATGGTTTTATTCTTATATCATATATCAGAGTCATCTAACAGCAAATATAAGCTTTTTTCATCATCTGGTTTAAAGTTCATCAAACCTAGTGGTCAAATTTGGTTTTAACATAAAGAAATTCAGCAGTGAGGATTGTACCTTTAAGTAATTCAACATTGGAAATGGAAACATGTGGTGTTGTTTGTGTGATCCGTTCATTACTGAGTGTGTAACCTCCAAGGGCGAGAGCTTCCGTTAAGGTTGTGCAGTTTTCGCAGCCGCGGAATGAAAATGAATGGAAGAATAAAAGCAGCCTGCTCGGTGTCGCTGCGTCTCTCCTGCCTTCTGTTCCTCGGAATCGAACATAATCACGCTCTGCCACCTGTGCTTGGTGCAAATCACCCTTTTCCCGCACGTTTCTAAATAACAAGTGACCAATGGCGGGCTCCGTGTGCACGCTGCTAAACGGCAGCCAAATAAGATGTCTTGTTCCATCTGGGAGTTTATCAATTGCGGGTCCGAGAGAGAAAACGTGCGATTCCTCTGCACCAGGTGGCCCAGGCAGGTAATGTGCGTTTTAATAATCTTTAGGCTGATGCTGATTACAGAGGTGGAATGAGTTTATGGTTTGAAAAAAAGGAAAGGAAAAAGCTCCGCAGACCAGCACTGACATCACGTCTGTCTCCATGGCGATGTGGAGGAAACGTAGGCTGCTGGTGTCTGGGAGCGGGCCGTGCGAGGAGAGCCAGAGAGACGGAGATAGAGAGAGACAGACCGAGAGAAAGAGAGTGTCGGAAATCCTCTAGGAGAGGCATGAAGGAACATAGTGTCAGGAAGCTACCAGCTCTGAATACCAATATCTGTGGCTGTAGACGGACAGGCGGGCACGTGCACGCACGCACGCAGACACACACACACGCAGCAGTCGGTGGCGTGCTGGCTGCCGCGGTGTCGCTCTCAGTTTTGTCAACAGACAGTCGGTATCAAGTGGAAAAAATAGCCTTTGAGCAGAAATGTCACCAGAGCCAATGGTGACATTAAAGCCTATTGGACTGAAGGTTTGGACTGCTCACTCCACAGACAGCTCACAGAGAGGGGAGAGGGGAGATGGGAGAGGGGGGGGGGGGAATAGATGGATATGATAACCCTTCTCAGAGGATCACTATCACTGTTGAGCAGTTTTTTAAACATGAACTCGCAGAAGATTGTTTTGTCAGACGTGTTCACGACAACAGGAAGATGTTCAGGCGAGGGGTTGTTGAGCAGCAGGAGGCGGGACACGATTATAAATTCAGCTGTGGAAATCATCTCTGAGACCTGTGGATTCGGACAAATCGCCACACGAGGCCCCGTCCGAGTTGTGATGGATGACTTATCTGTGATTTCCAGCTCTTGGAGTCAAAGACCTTATCAGCCGCTAACACAGATCTGATGGTTTTTCAGATTTGTCTACACTTGCACAAATGTCAATACACTTGCAAATATAATTACACATTTAAAGATTTTGTTACACGTTTGCAAATTGCTCCCTCACGAGTATAGCTTCGCGCTCATGAATACGGTTCTGTGCACTCGTATCATATGCACGGTTTTACAGTGCAAATTTGGCGACTATACAAACGCCATATTTGGGTCAAATTTCCCATGCAGTCGTTTTCTTTCCTGCCCCCGGCTTCAGAGTAATTAACGAGACACTTGTCTTTGCATTGAAAAGGTTTAAAACATGTCTTTGTGTAAATGAGCACAATTCAGCCAGTACTTTGCATTTTCTGTGATTTCTATTCAATTATCTTTGATTCATCTTTGCAGAGAGAGAAATTCAAACGGGCTCATTAAGTTTCCGAGGGCCTTTCGGGAGAGCGGGACCCTGACCCCCTGCAAACAGGCCCCTCTGAAGTGCTGGGAGTTGAATGGGAACTGTAGCAGCTGTGGCAGATGGAAGAACGAAGATGTGGAAACAGTAGAAACATTTTACTATTTTCCTGAGAGTAAGTGTACAATGTTAACTTGGCATGATATTCCCCCGAAAAATCTGTAAAGTTTGAATAAAACTCATGTTTATGAATGTCATCAGTACGAGGTCGGTGTACCGCTGATTTATCCTGCATCTGATTTGTCTGTGTATTTCATCTAAACCAGAAAAATCACTTCAATGTGATGAAGGGTGTCAAGAAATAGAAAAAGTACAAAGTTAAAACAACGACAAACAAGCGACACGTCAGACGTCGCTGCATCACCGACGTGTCGGCACGTCAGACTCCCAGCAGCCTCGTGACTGCACAGCCGTCACCTCACAGTTCACCAGAGACGCGTCCATGTAATTAAATATGAACACAATAACCGGGCATCGGGTCATAATCTGATACGAAAGCAGCTCAGCCAGGACACATGAAAACACGTGACGCATGTTTAGATTAACTGTGTAACATGTACTGGCATATTCAGAGATTGATATCTGAATGTGTGCAGCTTGAATTTAAGAGCACTATTGGGCCTTGGCAGAGATATGAACTTAACCACTTTTACTTAGATATTGTTGTTTTCCTCCTGGAGTCTTTAACTTCTTGATTGCAGCAGCAGCAGCCGTTGTGCTTTTGTCTCAGCGGTGACGAGGAGCTTGCCACATTGACGTCAATGCGACTCCCTCTATGTAACACACTAAGCTTCTGTTTGTGTGTTTGTGCAGATGATGGGAGCCTCACACAGTGGATTTGTCCCACAGGAAAACAACAACAGAGACATTTTGAAAACCTCACAGAGGTAAACGTGTCTCAGAGCCGCTCTGCACATAAGGTCTGGGCTCTGACTCGGCCGATCCAGGATACTGATCTTCCTTTTGTCTGTCATTTCTTGCTGGATTTGGCCGAGTATCGTGGCAGCTGTTAATAAACAAGGATTTAATGACAGAGATTAGTTCGGCAATACAGTGAGACTCAAAGAGATTTATCTTTGGATCCAGGATTCAACCTGAGTGTGTTCTCAGCAGAGCCCTGACACATGCTGTACTAGAGGGAGGAAGAGGAGAGGAGAGAAGTGTATGAGAGGAGGAGGAGGAGGAGAAGACAGAGAAGGAGGGGAGAGGATGGAGAGAATGAGGAGGAAGAGATGAAGGAGGAGAGGAGGTGGAGGAAGTACGAGGATGAGGGGAGCGGGAGCAGAGGAGGAGTGGCAGGGAAAAGGAAGGAGAGGAGGAGGTGGAAAAGAAATGAGGGAAAGGACTGGGAGAGGAGAGGAGAGGAGAGGAGAGGAGAGGAGAGGAAGGAAGGAAGGAAAGGATGAGGAAGAACGGAGGAGATGAAGAGGAGGGGAGGAGAGGAGAGGAAAGGAGGTAGAATCATTGAAGCCCTTTAACGAATCCACTTTTTTGAAAGAAAAGAAAGAAGGAGGGGGACAACGAGACGAAGAGGAGGAAGCGAGACAAAGGAATGAAGGAGCGCAGCCTTATTAGCCGAGACTCGGATCAAACCGAGGAAGCAAAGCAAACAGAAAGCCGTGGCCTGCTCCGTGTCATGTTCCGTTTGACTGCAGCACATTCTCCCTGCTTCCAACGCCTTTTCTTTTTTCTTCTTCTACCTGCTCTCGCTCGTCTTTTCCGCTCCAAACATCAGCCGTCCTCTAACGGCCTCTGAAGTATGCGCGCGTTGTGTTTTCCATTTCTCGGAGGGAACGTTGCATTCAGCAGATGGAGGCTATTGTACTGTTTACCTGTTCATCAAAGTGTCCTCTGCAGGCCGTCTCCTCCTCGTCTTGTTCACTTGGAGGAGCGGCGAGGTATTGATTCTGCCCCCCCCCCTTTACAGAAACCACTCCTCCTGCACTCGGAGCAGCTTCATGCATTGGTTTCTCTGTTCTTTGCATTCTTATACATGTGGCTGCATAAAGAGTAAATGCCGTGCGTGTGTTTTGGAAACATGTTTTTGCTGTAAGACTTTTTTTTTTGGCACACGTGCGTGCATCTCCTATCAGCGCGGCTCCTTCCCAGGCACAATGCTCGTCCACCTAATCCAGTCCCAGCGCTCTAATTGGCCGACTGCAGACATTTTCTCTGCTCCGGGGGAGCGTGGAGATTAGGGCGAGTGTGTGCGCTCTGAGCTGCCCGGCGCCAAAATGAGTCACGCTGTGGTTACGACGTCTCTCAGAGGGAAACACAGCGCACGGCCTCACACACACACAGAAATCAGACCAGTGAGGTTTTTGCCGAATTATAACGTAAACAAGTTCGGGTGAAGATTCTGTGCTTCGTTTAAAAAAAATCTGTCTGAGGTCAACTCTCCCATCAACCTTTGCAAATCCGTGTGTCTGAGTAGTGGGAGGTCAAACCGGACTCCTGCCGAGAGATGTCCTGCCCTCATGTAAGCATCAATAATAAATTAAAGCTGCAGCTAAACGCCCCGTTACACTCGCCGTGATACTCATGGTTAGCGACAGGCTAACTACACACACCAATTCCCACATGCATTACTCTGCTGCAGGCCCATAATTCAGCATTGATGATGTGTATAACCAGTGAGTGCAGGTAAAGATGGACAACACATTTCTTAATGGCACAAAAGCATTTAACAGACTTAGAGTAACAGATAAATAACAGAATGAAGGTTTACTGTCCTCACAAGCAGCTGGACCTCCGCAGGGGCTGCAGGCCTGGGCACTTCAGCAGGAACACGGCACTCTTAAGACTCATTTGGGGGGATAGAGCGAGTCGTCCTCTAACCAGAACATCTGTGGTCTGATCCCAGTCTTCCCCATTCTGCATGCCGAAGCTTTCTTGGGAAAGATGCTGAGCCCCAAACTGCCCCTGCCCATGAGTCTTCGTCAGTCGCTCTGGCTCTATTGCACATGGGATCGAACCACCGGCCTCTTTTGCGTATATCTTTGGTTCGATTGCAGTTTTTGCAGATTGTTCGGTTTCTGTTATTCCATTGACAGAATATGAAAAAGCACCTGCTGGTATCCTGATAATTAATTTGTTGCAAACTTTAAAGTTCAGACTGCAGCTGAGTCGCCTCTCTGTATGAGGGAGGTGTCGCACCATCGAGAGCTCACTCCTCTCAAGCAGACCCCGGGGAGAGGGAGTGGAAGGCGGAGATGTGAGGAGGGGGGTCACTCTCTCTTCAGCTTCACTTCCTCCGAACCAAGACAACTTTCAAGGTTTCTGAAGCACCCTGAGGTGACAAAGGCAAAGGCAAGAGGCAAAGTCAAAAGGCTCATGAGAAAACAGCCAGAAGGCGCCGACTGATCATTAAGGGCCTCCTGTTCAAAGAAAACCTCTCCACCACCGAATCAAACCCCAGAGCGCAACTTCAAAAACACTGAACATGTTTACTTCAATCACAAAGCATCTAATCTTAATTAGGAAACTGTGCCATTGTTGAGTCGTGGGGGGTGGGGGGGGGGACTGTGAGTGGAACTTCACTTATCAGCTCCAGTTTGAGACGGAAAGGATCTATTTACAAGAGGGAGGATCTACCAGGAGAGACACGAGCCGTAATCCCATTAATCAGCATAATTGGCCCGTAATTGGCTCTCATCAAGTCCCCACAGATGCCATCACTCAAGCCTCAACGTTATTGCCAGGCTTTCTCTACCAGGGGCCCTCGCGTCCTGCTGAGATGATGATGCAGGTTTGGTCTGATCTGATATCTACACACAGCAAATTACAGACTCTGTGTCGTGGCCGCTGCAGCAGACGTGTTGGTCCACGTAACACCGGGGGTTGGGATCCTCCAGCAGTTTATCTTCATGTGGTTGGAATCCAATTATGTTCTAGCGATTAAAAAAAACAACAAATCCTTTCAAATCCCTCCTCTAATCTGTGAAGATCTTCGAGATTTGTTAAGTGACTAAGTAAAAGGTTCAACTCTGCAGTGTTGTTAGCAGAGGAGGCAGAGGTCTGAGGCTTGTTAATTACAACCTGAGAGAAGCAGCTTAATACGAAGGAGTCACGTTCATCAGGAACCGGTGGAGACCAAAAAAAACAAAAAATATTAGACTAAGATTCTCATTTCTAAGTTTTTGACTCAAAGGGATGAAAGAGTTTTTATTTGGACAACCAGACAACGGAACATGTGAATAAAGAAGGACGACATGACAATTCATAAACGCCAAGACATGGACCAAACAGTAAAAGATAAAAGGTCCTGTCACATTTATGCATGTTCAATTATTCAAGTTTCTGTTTTCCTTTCCAAGTTTTTTCTTTAATTGGTTATTTGGTCCAGTAAAAACATCCTGATTGACAGCTGAGACCGACCGTGATTGGTCAAGAGCGTGTTTAGCGGGACCTGGCCTCTGCGGCTCCGAAACCATCATGATCACTGCGCATTCTCTGGATAAAAATACTGTCGCCACTTCATCATACGATATCTGTCACCGCCAAGAAATAATATCACCTGAAGTAAAAAAGACACACAGGCGGTTTTCACCAGGTTTGTTTGTCTCTATAAGCGATTTTGTGTATTTTGCCAAAGTGCAACCGAATCCCAAACAGAACCATCTGCCAGAATCAAACGCTGGCTCACTCTCTTCACTCAGAGTGTCTCTGCCTCTCATGCACATTCCACGTGCTGTACGTTTGTCTGGAGAGGTTGGCTGCTCGTGTCAAACAAAGGGAAACAGGTACTCGCTTTTTGTTGATCGGTACAACAATCTAACCTTGAGCAGCCGAAGCCTCGCTCTGTGCAGTGGAGCACGCCGCAAATCAAAGCAAACACGGCCGAGGAGAGAGGAGGAGAGAGGAGAGAGGAAGAGGAGAGGGAGGTGGAGGAGATCTGGGCCGAATAAACTGCAATGCATTTCTTTTTTTCCCCCTTTGGTAAACTGATAGGTGGGAGCAGAACACGAGAAAATAGCCTGAAGTGTTCTGTGGTTGGAGTTGTAGCCGAGGAATAAAAAAAAAATGACGGTGCAGAAATACCTCTGGTGTGAGCAGGAATCCGACGAACGCTGGCGTGCACTTTGTGGAACGTGAAAGATTCAACAACTGCCTGCTTTTTTTTTTTTTCCTCTTTTAATACTGTACAGTGGAAAGGTTGCGGGTCGTGGCAGGATCACAACGGGGAAAAATGAGAGAGAAGCTTTTCGGCTTTTTGCCGCTCGTTTTCGGTTTAATTCACCGCTGGCACGGTTTGAACTGTGAAGTAACCACGAGGTATTTGAGGTCTTGAACATCATATCGCTGAATGAGAACCATGACTCATGACCCAAGCATTTAGACTCTCTGCTGCACGTAGGACTGAAGTGTAACTAAATCCTGTGGAACAGTAGAGTGCTGCTTATTCACTGCACATTGCTCTGCAGAGGATTTAAATATGATGTGCACTTGAAAACTGGTATTATTACACCACTAATCTGAGATTATTCAAGTGATGTCAGACGGAGTCCACATCATCTCGCTACACGTTGGTGGAAAATACAGTGGATGGAAACAATCCTCCCTCTCTATGAAAACACACTCACAGATATCATTTGAATTATTACCTGGGGAAATTGGTGTCAAAAACAATTCCTATCGCCTGGATGCACCCCGTGATCGGATTTCCTAACACCGCATCCTTCCACCAGGTTTTGTGTTAATCTATCCAGCAGTTTTTGAGTGATCCATGAAATAAGCAAAGCAACAACTACATCCTATAATAAATATAAAAGTAATATCTAAAGACTTAAAAACTCCAATGTGAGTGTTTCTACCTCTTTCTGTCTCTTCATTCGTTTGTAGTCTTTAAGGTGATTCGGAGCCTAAGGGAACAATCCAAAATCGACTTTTCAAAAACTCTTCTTCTCACAGCTCCGAAGTGATAATATACAGTCCATCTGTTCTCCAACACACGCCCTCTCAAATCCCCCAAGCAATGTTTCACCATAATGAATAAATGAAAACACCAATCACATCACAGCACATTTTTGCAGAAACCCTAATCTCCTTCTTTCAGAACCAAAGTCACATTTAGCAGCCGTGTCGTGGTTTTGATCGACCTGCTGCTCCCGGATCAGCACGTTTAACCAGTGGGAGAACGACTGTATGATGTTGTGATCTGATTTGAAGATGAGATCAAACTTTAGATCAGCCCTGTAGGGCGCCGAGGGCACTGCAGCAGCAAAGACACGATAGCAGACGCTAAAATGTAAAAAAAGGAGCTGAATATAATATTTAAAAAGTGATGTTTGTCGTCGTGGTGTTGAGCAGAACTTGACCATACGACCACGTGCTTGTCCCGGGTGTTTGCTGCATTGCACCATGAACATTGGAATATAAGAAAGTAGCATCTCATCTACGAGACCAGCTCCATTTAATTTTTCACACAGTTTCTTATGAAACACCCTGAACACCCACTGTGTCACCGGAAACCATCGACACCAATAAGGTGCAGCGAGTTGCGGCACGTCCGAGTCGCTGAATAATTTTGCCATCGGAGATAAGTTTAAACACGGTCTGGTCTAAAATCATTAACTTCTAAATTGAATACTTGTGGAGTCAAGCTCATTTGCGCTGATCGCGGCAAATAATGATGCAGACAATCGGGACATTCTGAAAGCTTTTTCCTCATTTAGCAGGTCACAGTTGGAGATAGCGGCTCGCGCACGTTCAATTCCCCGTCCCACTGATGTGGCGAAGATGGAATATTTCATTAGGAGCTTGGATAAACAGAATCAGAGCCCTGATATGTCTGTGCGAGCACGCCGACTAAGCAGAGTAAGCAGTTGTCCTGTTATTATCTAAAGCCACAAAGAGAGCGGTGACGGCGGCACAGATTGGATCTCTGCAGAAACCTCCCAGACTAAATTATTGGTTGTATATTACAGAGGCAGCCAGAGCTGCAGGACGTGCTCCAGCTCCGAGCCAATCCTCCGACAACCCTCTGAGCAGCGCTCACGGTCGCCCCGGGTGACTGAACACCTCGCTGCTGCGCCCAGTGCTACCAGCTCATCTGACCAGACATGATGGAAAAACACCGGTGGAGGGGAGGATAAGAGAGCAAATATCATCTCATCTTCAGAATGGAACAGAAACGATAAACAGGAGTAAATCCTTGTGAGGAACAAGACACGAGTCGTAATCTTTACCTCAAACACTCAGACTTGATTTGTGAGCATCTAAATTGGCCTGAAAACGCATGTGATGTGTTTTACCTTGAACGCTGCGTTGTCTTGTTTGCTCACATCCAAGAGGAGCCAATTACTCACGCAGCCCCGGTAATTAACACGAGGGACGGTGGAGCCCGACGCGGCAAACACTACGGGATTGTGACAGCGAGAGCGACTCTAATGAGACGGATCCCGGGATTCTCTCCTCTCCTCGTCACCGGCCTCGCCGACTGCTCCGGCCTCGGCGATGGATAGCGCTAATCGCTACAACCGAAAACTGTGTCATTTTAAAGCCCGTGGGGGGGGGGCAGGTGGGAGGGAGTGATGGTAGTACCAGATTTTTATGAAGGGATTTTCCACCCAGGAGGATGTTTACAAAGAGGTGGTTTACCAAGGAGGAGAAACTCATTTCAGAACAATCCAGATCATCAGACTCTTCATCTTCTTGATTGTGCCCAAAAAAAAACTGCATCAGAGAGTACACAAAGCTATAGGTACCAGTTTTTAAGGGTTATTAGTTCCCTCCAGATAAAACTGCAGTTTCTTTTCCTAGAAACCACTTCTCCATTGTGCTGTACTGCAACTAGCAAGGATCATTGTTAGAGCTGCTGTGTGCAAGACTTCAGTTTGAAGGGTGGCGCTTGTGTTGCAAAAAATACAACACTCACAACGGGCCATGCAACAATGACATCACTTATCACATCCTGCACCACTGCTGGATCGGTACTTGGGTTTTGGCTGAATCGGTATCGGGAAAGAAGAAATGCTATCGGAACGTCTCGAGTGAAAAAAACGCTTTTCTAAACTGAATCCAGTGTTTTAAGTGGTTTCCAAGTTTCGCAGGTTCCATTTACCTTCCCAGAGAAAAGGGCCGGCGCACTCGTCTCTGTGCGGAACTACAGTTTACCTAGTGCACTTCTCTCCGCTGCCAATTGGAAACCAAGCACGGAGAGAAACGGTTTGAAAAAGCACAGTCGGAACTTTTGGACTTTTAGTGCCGGCATTGATAACGCCACACTATACGGACACTGAGACGAATGAGATTTCTCTTCCTGCCGCAGGTTTTCTCTTTAACATGTGCTGTGAGAGTGGCTGGCGGTGTGGGCGGCAATTTGTTGAGTAAAGAGCAACGGCAACGCTGGTCTGTCTTCTACCTGCAGACGCACTCAACACAACACGTCCACATACACATGAGAAAATGAGCAAAGTGAAGAAGGAGCTGTTCCCGAGTTGAGCATTAAGTGTCAACACTTGGGAGCATACAAACTGTTTCCAAGCACTTCAGGTCATCTTGTCGTGTCCTGTTCTTGGACGTGCAGGGACGTGCACGTGCTTAACAAGAGTGTCATGCAAGGACTGTAAAGAATGTCAGGTGTAAGCTGGAAAACAGAAGAAATTAAATATATCAAGCTTAGAAATGAGCATTTCTAACGCGCTGCTTTCGGACATTATCTGAAAGGACACAACTCTAATAACTGCGGTGACGAGAAAGTTCAACCGTCCGACATATGCACCGATTGTGTTCCAAATACGAGATGATAGTGTGAGGATTTGCAGCTGAAGTGTGAGGATTAACTTCTAGTTGCATTTTCACAGTAAAACCCACTAAATAACACATTTTTCTTAAATCAATTCCACACCGATCAGTTCGTGGTTTGGACAGAACACAAGCTGCCGACTAACAGACGGTGTCCCACCTCTGGGTTCTGCCTGAGCTGAATTATGTTTCTGCGGTGACAGCAGCGTATGAATGAAACACTCGCACTGCTCCTCGTGGACACAATTAAACCCAGGTCCTTTTTTACTCTCTTACTCACGTCTGATCAACTCCAGTTTCTGACATTAAAGAAGGTGTCACTTTCCATCACCAACACCTCACAGATGTATTCCTGGAACTACCTGCAGCCTGGCACATGTCAGGGGAGCACAAAGGCTCAGTGGAAATGAGCTCCATTAAGTTCCCACCCCTGAGCCGTCAGCGCCTTAGTTCTTATTGAAAACCAGAAATAAATTGCAGAATTAATCATGTGGAGTGCGGGGAGGCGGCTCCACGATGGTTCAGGAGTTTCGCAAATGCTTTTTAAAAAAGAGAAATTTGGAAATAAAATATTACAGGAATTAAGGTTTGTGTCGTGTGAAATTCTAAATTTTGCAGAACTCTCTCGGGAAGGATGAAGGTCTCTCAAAGACGGCGCGGGGAAGCTCCCGCGACATGAGGTGACCGCGAGCGGTCACCTGATGGATATGTCTGTCCCGCAGAGGGTGGAGTGTAGCAGGGTAGAGGACAGTCTAGTGGTGTGTGTGTGTGTGTGTGTGTGTGTGTGTGTGTGGGGGGGGGGGGGGTCCTTTGTGTGACACTGTCCAATTAGATGGAAAATTCCACGTCACGTCTGCCACTGAGCATCTGCCGCTGAGCATCTAGTGTCGTGTCACGCTTACGACCTGGCACATCCACATCTGTGTCCCGCCTTGTCAGTCAACCCCCCCCCCCCCCCCACCCTCACCTCACCACTCCAGCCCACACACACACACCTCCATGACTTCAGAGGACATTAAATCGCGCTCATTTCCTTACTCTAACCTTAACCATGGTTACTACTCACCTAATCTTAACCTAAACCTTAACTTTAAACTTAACCTTACTTTATCCTACAACTAACCCTTACCTTAAACTAACCTCATGATGCTTTTTACCCTTATGGAGGACGAGTCCCCATTGTGTGTAGTGTCGAGGACAGTGAGGGATCGAAAGAGGAGGAGGCGGCGGCGGAGGGGAAGAAAAAGAAAGCGGGCTGAGAGTTTAAGAGGAGTCGAGCCTTTGACGCAGACGGGGAGTGGAAACAGTTTCCATGGAAACCCCACCCTGCCTCCAATGAGTCAATGAGTAAGTGGGGGGGGGGGGGGGACAGAACAGAGAATAAATGGAGAGAGAGAAGGAGCTTTTTGATTGGAGGTAATTGTCTGATCCGTCTAACCTTTTGTCAGACAGAGAAATATAAGCAGGCAAATTAATCCACCGGCAAAACAAACAGCAGGTGTCAAAGAAATAAAAATCTACTTGCGACAAAGCTTCACCTCAAGTCCCCTTCGATCTGAAAGAGCCTCAGTCGACTCCTCGCTCGTCTGCATGAGGGCTCCAGCTCGGAGCTCCACGTCCAGGCCCCCTATCTGCCCTTTCCTGACATTTTCTGGAGGGGCTGCATGTAAAAACGCAGATGTCCGAGTCAGATGCTCCAGACAATTTCAGGAACTTTTCCACCACGCGATGGAAAATAAACTGGAAGAATACGAATATCCCCGGGAGGAAAAGGAGGAGCCGTACGCATTGAAGACGCTGACGAAGACGAGCGAGGAGATTTGAGAGCTTTTAGCGATAAGGGGAGGAGCTGGCGTAGATGCAGCTGACTTCCTGTCCTGCCTCCTTTTTTCCGCACGATTTCCGCACTCGTGTCTGAAAACAGCTTAAATAAAGATACCTGGTGAATAACATCAAGCAGAATTCATAACAGACTCCTTCTGTTGCATGTTGGCCTTTTTTTGATGAGCACCAAATTCAACTAATTGAAATGCATACTCAGTCAGACATCTTGTTCGTACCAACACACACTAATTCACAATGAGAAAAAAAGAAGAAGTTGGTTCCGGGGAGATACAACGGATAACGAAGGGCGGAAGCATCGGAAAAGGGAAAGAGCAGCAGGAGAGAACGAGAGAGACGCACAGAAATCCATATTTCCTGCTTTGCTCCAAGACTCTGGGACGATCAAACCAACGACTGTGGATAGACAGATGGACGTGCAGTCGCGCTCTCATTAGTAAACACCATCAGCATTGCACACAGTTGCCCGAGCCATTAACACAAACTCGATGCCCCTGTAGGCATCAAAATACCCATTAACTCACAGGCTCAACCACCACTTCCTGCTATTAGTGCATATGCTGTTTGTGCACGCGTGTAAAGGCTAAAGCACACAACACACGCAGACACGCAGACATGCAGTGAGCGCGAGGGGCTGACAAGCAGGCTTACAGAGCCGTACGACAGATACACACTTTGAAAAAAGACGCGGGGAAACATGCAATCACACCCTTCGTAAACTTTACGTCTCCATTAGCGGATGTTGACGGGGATGTTGTGTTTAAAGGTTCCTCCTCGATTATCAAACCATGTCCTCTTTCTCTACATGGTAGTCGAGCTTTTAGCAGAACGGACGGCAAAAAAAAACATTCGCCACAGGCTGCATGAGGCCATCGTGGATAATGTTGCAAAGCAAAGAGCAGCTCTGCTTTATGGCAACATCTTGAATTTACAGGCTTCAGGTGCAGTGTCAGGTTTATTGTCCTTGTGTTTATTGTCATTGCAGTTTAGTCTATAGTGAGCAGTAAACTTAATGCATCACAACATTTCACCTTACTGTATACATCCAATTCAATGTTATGCTGGACTATATTACAGGCTCTAATATAATATGCTGTCTTTTGCAAGCACTACTTTATATTTCAATATTAATGGAGAGAATCCAAGTTTAATCTCAACTGTGAATCATTGTCATTTCGCATTTGGACAAAAGTAGCACAGCGGTTAATGTGATGGATGCTATGTGGTTCATAAATTTAGAAACCTACAAAATGTTAAAAATTAAATACCAATCATAAAGTGAATTAGAAATAACTCTAAATAAATAGAAAACACAACAACACAACCAAATAGAGCCTGACTTAAGATATAGGTGCACGTCTTTTCTGCATTGTTTATTATGTAGTTGCAAACAAAAATTGTGTCTGCAAACAAAAATTGAATTGAAGGGAAGGAGAAGGAGTAAAGCAGCCGAGCAAATAACGACAAACAAATATAATGAGCCCATGAAAGAGTCTGTGGCTTTTGGGAAATTAGTCATATAAACCTGATGACCTTCACATTTCATATTTATTTCCCCCCCGACGGAGGCTCTGCACATATTTATATTTGATTTCGAATTAGGAGGAAAAACCTGAGGCACACTCTTTTTAATCTTTGGGTTGATGTGCCCAGCCTTCAAGTTATTTACTCTAAATGACTGAGTTTAAAACACACCTCGCGAAAGTCTAACGCTCAGATATTAGTTCAAATATTTAAACGTGTTTTTTTTTTAATAGTTTTCTGCTCAGCTCTGGGGTCTCCGAACGAAAAGCACACACACAAACACACACACGTCTGAAACTGTGCAGAAGTCAGATTATAGAAAGCCACACATTTAATTACCATGTTTTCCAGTTCAGAATTCTCTAAATAATTCAGCCATCCTGGATCAAGTGTAGCCCACTTAGGCGTCGCGACTAGTCGACACACACTCGCTCCTTCCTCCCGCATCAAATCTATGTGGATTACCAGACGATGGGCCTGATTTCACATGGGCTCAGGCTATTAACGCTCTGACCTTGGATTTCAACCAGGCAATTTGTCTAAGAGCCGGCAGAGCCCGAGCTGCCCCGGCCGACTCCGTCCAGCCTCCGTGATTGGTATGAGTGGCAGTAGCTCTCTCCGACTGTCTGCCCCGTCAGCCTCCATCCCCCAGAAGAACGTCTTCTCTGCACCACTCAGGGGTTACGTTTAAATTGCTGTGATGATCTACTTCAGATCTATCACTTGTAATTCTCTTTTCTCTCTCTCGCCCCCTCGTTTCTTATCACTTATCATAAAACTTACCAGGCTCTGATGTATCTCTGTTTCCCAATTGTAGATAAGACTTCTTTCTGATCTGGTTTCATCTGCTTGAATCTGCACTTTACCAACGCTTTGAACCAAAGGCGCAATTCACACCTGGCATTAACATGTGATCTGTATCTGGGTCCATAGTCCTGGTAATGAGTGATGACCTTTCTTTGAATAGTGTTAATACTTCATCCTGTTCTGTGAATTGAATGTCATGGAGGCATATAATGGTTGTAAAGTGTCTTATCAATCAATGTATTATACTGTACAGATTAATACCAGGACCAATCTACAGAAATGGTCTCGCGTATTCAATCCCATCAAACTGAGCAGTCCATAAGCAGAATGACTTTCTCGTCAGACCTGGTGAGGGATTCATCCAGAGGGAGCTTGACGTATAGAACCGCTGCTCCTTCACGTCAAAACCGGACAGTTGACGTGGTCGGAGCATCTAATGAACCGACCCAGGGGAAGACCCAGAACTGACTGGAGGGACTACAGGTGCTATCTGGCCTGGGAATGCTTCGGGATCCCCCTGGAAGAGCTGGGGATTTTAGCTGGGGAGAAGGAGATCTTGTTCAGATACCTCCGTGACCTGAGATCGAATAAGCAGAGCTGAGGCTTTAGACGTGTTTTTGCACAGGATGAAAGTTATATTTTACTGTTGCGTGATGTCTCCTTGAATGTTGCAGAGGTGGGAAACAAGACTGGAAACTCCAAAAACACCTCTTCTTAAACCCTCATTACTTGTTTCACTTTGACTTTAGTATTTTAACATAATGGACCCAAAAGCATAAAATCAGTATAAATGAATGCTGCGCACAAGTTGTTGCCACCTCAAGGTTTTGTGTTTGTCCACTGAGAAATATTCAGTACAGCCATCTCCGCTGTGGGGTCATTGTAAAGTACTGACTCCAGGCTGTCTGGCCCGGAAACTACATTAAGACCCTGGTTCCTCAGGTCAGAACACAGGTAGAATGTCTGAGTTCTTAAAATGATTCCTGGACACGATTCCTGTGAAGACAAAACGTCTGCCTCCAGTGTATTTGTCAGCTTATCTATTTTGTCTGTGTGCCTCCCCATCCGACAGGGCACCTCGAATCCATTCTCTCTTATCCGTCCATCAAACCCTCAGCCTGTTTGTCGTTGCACTAACGGAAGCTTTATGTCACTTACATTTTTTCAATTGACCTTTCGGTTGAATGGGATCTAGATTTCTTATTTCCAAGAGAGTCATGGCCGAAATGCCAACAGACGTCGAGGAGGATCCGAAGAGTCTGAGACCACTCGAAGGGGAAATTGGTCACAGGCTCTTCGGCCCCACTGTGCCGATAAAACACAAACACAGATGCTATACACTAGAGGAAAAAAGCACTTTCACAAATGCACATGTATCCCGTCCATCCATCCATCAATCCATTATCTATACAGCTTATCTTTTGAGGGTAGCAGGGGATGGGGGCTGGGTGAGAGGCCGAGGACACAACGTATCCCAGGTTCAACGTACAGAGACAAACCAATCACACCTATGGGCGATTCAGAGTCTCTGATTAACCTAAAACAAATCTGCATGTCACGGCAACAGGCCAAGCTGGGATTCAAACCTTCTGCACACCTGAAAGCTCCAGGTAAAGGGTTTGTTTTGCCACATTCCCATCCACCCATCCATCCATCCATCCATCCAGATATAAAACGTCCAGCTCTCTCCCTCTCAGCAGCACTGAGGCCCATTGTTGAAGCTCCATTCATGCACCGGTTAACCTCCCCTTACTCTTTCTGCAACAATTTATCTGCAGTCCATTTAGTTCTGTAGTTAGCATGTGTCCTATCACCGGGCCTCATCCCTCAATCCACTTCCCTTTGTGCCTCTCTCTCCGCATTTGTTCTCACTCTTTTACTGTTCACCTCTTTCTCCAGCTCCACCGGCTCTGTGAGTGGTTGTTAGAGAAAATTGCGCCTCTGTTGAAAACAAATACCTCCCCCCCCCCCCCCCCACGTCTATCCTGTTGTCTGTTCAGAGAGGGGGGGGGGGGGGGACCAGGCTCCGGTGAAGTCCTCCATGCCACTGGACTTGAAGAATGCACCTCCATTGATGATTCAGGGGAGAGTTAGCCACCAACACAGCTGGGCCTAATGGAACGGAGCTAAGCTAACACACAGATAAAAAGCTACCGCACACACACACACAAAGAGACACCCATTCACATTGCAACCTTTTTGAATAACGGGGGGTATATATATTCAGCAAAGACATGGGAAACAGGAGTCAAAAAGGAATATGAGTTAAACATCTGCAAGTCGGAGCCCATTCAGGCGCTGTGGGCTTAACAACACACACACACACACACACACACACACACACACACACACCACACACACACACACACACACACACACACACACACACACACACACACACACACACACACACACACACACACACACACACACACACACACACACACACACACACACACACACACACACACACACACACACACACACACACGAGAGGAGTTTGAAAAGCTGCCCTGAACTTAAAAACACCAACTATCAATATCTTAAATCCGTCCAAATCTTATCTGTGATATCTTATCCGTCTGCGTAGCTCTCAGTTTGCTCTTGTGAAGCAGCTAATGCAGCAAGTTACAGGCCGAGCGCCGGAGTCAACACTTGATTCTGAAGAGTGGAACTTCCAGACGAGACCCGGTTCCACCTAAACCAACATTCCAGCAGATAATCGATCACAGACGCCGACTGATCGTTGAGAGATTCAGGACTGACGGCAAAAGGTCACAGCAGCGAAGGGGAAAGCAAGAACCTCATCACAAGCTCTTACTCACATAGACAATCTAACATGTCCAGAGCATGTTGTCCCCAATGACAGCAGTTCATCAAACTGGTCTTGACTATACAAAGCATTTTGGAAGTCGTTTATTTTGCCGGAGCTCCAGAAACCCAACCAGTGCTCCTCTGCAGGCATCGTACCCGAACCCAGGTCTGCTCTGTGCCAGTCGGCTTGTGGTAATAACATAAAAATATGATGGTATGTTTTCTTGACCTTGGAAACAGGTGATGGCAAAACTATTTCAACTCAAGGTCCATTTATCCGGGAGCTTTCAACTGCATCAAACTATTTTCATTTGCAGCAGATTTGCACAGCTGATGATTTAGCAAGTGGGTCTTCTAGAGGGGAAGGTTGCTGGATTGAAAGAAACAATTCAGTTGCATTATGGGAAATGCAGGATCCAGTATATCTGTTCAGGTTTGACCCGTACTCAAACCTGATATCCTGGCATCTGCTGCTGTTTTTAATTTCCCCTTTCTTTCTTTAATCTGTTGATCGCAGGTGGCACAATGTCATGGAGTGACATAAATCAACGACCTAATCAAATTACAACAAACAGACTGGCACTGAATGAACCTGGAGCTTATGGGCACCCTGGAGATCTCAGGTCTCATTTCAGTTGCCCACTTCCTCCAACAGACAGAGAAAAACACCAACAAGTGTCTCACTCAAGGAGACGAGTGGAGGCAACAAGGGTGTAACGTGAGGAAGGGTAAGAGGAGGGTAACTCACAGGGGACGGTGCGGAGGTAGAGGTTGTCCCGGATGATCTGCTGCAGCTCGTGGTCCACAGAGCCTTTCTGGAAGCGCAGGTTGAGGTAGTGGCGCAGGTCCTTGTCTATCACGCCCCCTGGAGGAACACAAGGGGCAGTAATCAGTAATCAGAGTCAGGCCTCTTCCACCAAATCAATCACTCTGACATGTCCGGCTGTACATTTTCATTCCAGCAGAGGTAAAGAAATAAAAGGGGGGGAAACAACCCTAATCATTATCCAGGAAGCATCGCTTGCCTCTGAGTGTTTTCTGTGCAAAACTTCCAAGAGCGAGCACAGGAAGCTCCAGACACTGCAGCGACAAATGACCCAGAAATCCATGCACACCACAGTAAACAATTTGAATTTGCTAAATCCCTTCAAACAAACAGAGCCAGCACTAATGAACACACTCTGCCCCCTCTCTCAGATCCAGCATCTGTCAAGTGCAGCCACGGATTGGTGGAGGTGTTAAGTGGAGCCGTGGCCAAACATGTGTGGAGAAATGTCTACACATAAATCACCCGGCGAACTCCCCCTCTGGGGGCTGTTTTTTCCTTCCATTCTCCTCTCCCTCACCCTCACCTGAGTCACCCACATCCCTCTTTTCCCTCCCACTTGTGTGAATTGACTCCCCCCCCCCTGCCCGCCACCCCCCCTTTTTTTAAACCAGTACATCTCGCTGGCTCAGCAGGAAAGAAGAGATGGAGAAGCGACAGATAAATGGAGGTATGGGGGATAAGAGAGATGGAAGGCAAGGGCAAATCCCATGGGGGAGTGGAAAGGGGACAACAAGCTAAAATAAGCATCTGCTCCACCCCCCCCCAACAAACACTCCATCTTTCTACTCTGCTATATACACCAACATAATCACATTTCAAATGGGGGCAGGAAAGGACGGATGAGAGGAGAAGGTGGAAGGGCGGGGGGGGGGTTGCTCGGCTGACGTTACTTATGGGATTCCTCATGATGCCGCTTTAACCAACACACTTCGAGAGGAGAAGCAGAGAGACGCACGGACGAGGGGGGGTGCACAGGCTGAGAAGACATTCGTCTAACCTTCAACATCCTTTTTTACAGCAGCAACTTGGCACGGCGCCACAAAGCATTTAGCTGTGGCCCCTTCCTCTTTTTCCCCCCCGTCATCCCGAAGGCAATGACATCCGAGCGCGATACGCTGGGAGAGAGCGTCGCACACATCAGCAACACACATGAAGACACAGATGCACCCAGACAGACAGGAGGTGGGTGACATTGACGAGCGACGACCGATAACCCAGTTTGGAAGTTTACAGTCATATCTCGGGATGAGATATTTTATTCATTCATCACGTTGTGTCTTCTCAGTCGAAACCCTGTCACACACACACACACACACACACACACACCACATCGACATGCACTAATCCGTCAGAGCTGAACTAATTCATTGAGGGGTGCATTATAATCATGCAAAAACCTGAATCACTGGCTCCGTCTGCGTCTGTCAAAAGACATGGAGCGGCACGACCAGCCGTCTGTATTTGCATGAGAAAAAGAAGCCAAGCCAATGCATACTGAAAAGGTGAGCAGACTCACAATTGCACACACACACACAGTGACACACTAAATGGCACCTCTTGCGCGGACAGCGGTTGTGCAGCCGGTGCCAGAGTCTCTCTTCTCCACAGGTTTTGTGATGCAAATATTCTCCCAGCTGGAGGAAATCTCTGCTCCGGATTGTTCCCACTGGGATCCCCCAAGTACAGTCCTGCTCCCAACTCTGTCAGCCCAAAATCGAGCCCCTCAGCCAGGGCAGCCTGGGAGCCGAATCCCCTCTTCTCTGCACTCCACCATGGAGAGATGAATCAGGAGAGCGCGGCAGAATCAGTGGCACCGAGGCAAAGAGAGTGTGTGTGCGTGTGTGTGTGCGTGTGTGTGTGTGTGTGTGTGTGTGTGTGTGTGTGTGTGAGAGAGAGAGGGAGATGGAGAGAGCGGGAACGGGAAGGGGAAGGAAAGATGTGTGTGATGCTGCGAGTGAGAGAGAGCGAGAGCGAGAGAGCGTTGAAGAGCAGCTCAGCCGGTGGGGACCGATCGCACTGAGATCCCTTTTCCTCGGAGCCACTCCAGATTCTCAGGTCCTACAACGCCCCCCATCTGCAGCACAGGGCACTGCATCTGGCTCACATGATGATAACACAGCCCCCGTACGCATGGCCTGGCTCTGACCTTCTTCCACCATCGACGACCACACGATGAAACTGAACGCTAGAGAACGACAGCTTCTCTCCCGCAGAACAGCAGTCCCACTAATTAGGCTGTAGTTTAATTACTCTGTGTTTGGAAACCAACATCAGAGGGTTTTCTTACTCTTCTGTCATGAAATTCTCCCAATTATCTCCTTTTCTCCTCCTTGTGATAACAGATATCTTTTCTATATTTATTAATGTTCTCTTGAAAACCTGCAATAACAGCATGAATTGAATGGCTGCTACATCTGAATGGAATTCAACTGTTTCAGGTTTTATGAGCTTGATCTCAGCCACACTCCTCAATAGGGACCAATATTTGGCAGTGGGTCCAAAAATAGATTTTTTTTGTGCATATGCAAAGAAGGTCAAAACTCTAGCTACAGCTCCACCGGTCTGGTGATGGTGAACGAGGGAGGTGCTCACGTTCTGCCGTTTCTCTCTGGAGGTGGTTTCTCATCAGCTCCTCCTGCGTCGACAGAGCTGCTATCATGACAGGAGTGACACGCGACGCCGCCGACAGGGAAAGGTGAATGACAGAGGCAGCGCGGAGAAGGAGAGGATAGAGACAGAAGAAGAAGAGGGAGAGCTTTGGATTGACAGCATGACAGGCAAATCCACTCAGTGGTGCCTGAGCCAATCAGCCGAACACGACAACCGTCCCAATGGCACCAACGCTTCGTGCATTTATTCAAACTATTGACTTAATAATTCTACTTCGACCTTGAGGAGAGGTAACGTTGATGTAACTGTGAACACAAGACGTGAGAAAGAATCACGACACAGTTTCCTAAGCAGATGGGTGAATGGAAATTGTTTTTGCCTCTGCCGCAGAAGAGAAGCCACCATTTAAGCTCAGCAGGTGCCACGCAACTCCCCTGAGACGCTGGGAGAGAGAGGGAGAGGGGGAACAGCCTGTGGAGAGTTAAAAAAACAAGAGAGCAGCTGGTTCTCCGGAGAAAGAGGAGCTACAGCGGCTAACTGCCTCGAACCCTGGCACCAACCGGAGGAGCTGCACGGAGGAGCGCAGCTAGTTCTCAACTCTCAACCCGTGGTCTGTGCTCTGCAAATTCATTTCTTTACACATATTTAAACTATGTTTGCATTCGTAATTAACTGTTCATGGTTTACCTTATCTCACCATAGCATAGCATCGTATACCATAGCATAGCATATATCCATAGCTTAGCTCCATACCATAGTATACCATAGCATAGCATTCCTATACCATAGCATAGCATAGAACACTATACCATACTATACCACAATACCATAGTATACCATAAGATAGCATAGCACATCATATCTGTCACACTATTATTTCCTATAATTTTAAAGACTGGTGTTTGTGCCTGAGTGAAGGTTGTTGTTTTAAACTCTTCTGTATTGACGGAGAACAACAAACACTTGCTAATCAGCAGCCACACCACACTGTGCTTTCACAATATAAAAGCATTGTATCTATGTTTTGGACTTTTGTCAAATTGCTGTTGATGAAAATCATTATGCAATATAGAAATGAAAATTGATATGTTTGTATTGTGCAGGTTGTCACTGCCGATACATTCCTGGCACACAAACTGAATTCAAAGCAGATAATGATTATGTTACTGCAGCTACAGAGATCGTACAGTACAAATATTTTGACAAGGTTCAGCGACAGGAAACAAGCGCAGCAGGTCGTCGTACACGCGGAACACTTGCACATGTAACACACTCGCAGTATGAAACCAAAACCTCAGCAGCGTTATGACAGCCGAGTCTCAAAGTCTCCTGCTGGAGCCTGAAAACCTTCCACTCTATCAAGAAAAAGCCAGCATGGAGGATGTGCTGACAGCCAGTCAGAGCTCGGAGCGCCGTCATCAGAGCCGCGCTGACAATATTTATCACGCCGCGCTCTGAGGGCGCCCGCGGCGGTCACATATGTAGCATTATCGCACTGTGTGTGTGTGTGCGTGTGCATTAACGTCGGAGGGAGCGCCAGCAGACAGCTGTTTGGATAATCAGACTAATTAAAAGTTCAGGATGAGCTTCAAACCTCGCCAGTTGCAGCAGACACACGCTGCGCTCTGTTGATTAGTCTTCAATGAACATACATGATGCCAAGTCTGTGGTGAAATGTGCTGGAATACATAAACACCAACTGGCTTTCAGATGGAGTCTCACACACACACACACACAGACAGACACGCACCAAGAAACACAAATATTTTGCTCCTGCAACATGATTCGGTTTAAGTGGCGACAGCATGTGTTCACTTTTCTTCTGCTCGTAATCACAGCATCGTTTTGTCTTCAACACTCGGGTTCATGCAAGAACAATAAAGACTAAAATTGGGATTATGGTTGAGGAGTGAAAGCTACAGCGAAGGATTTTTTTTTGTTTGCTTTGAATTTTACATTAATTTCTTATTAGATTACTTGTATTAATTCATTTAAGCATCTGTTCACCCACATTTTTTGCCTTATAAGATGGAAGTAAAGCTTTCAACCTTTCTAAGACAATATTGTTCATGTTTGCTGATGTGAAAACTTCAATTTGACAGCCTACGCAAAAAAAAAAAGGGAACAATAATTACATTTTCATAGCGAAACAGACTAATCTGATTCGTGTACAGCCCTAAAAGACGTCCCACTCATTTCCTGAAATTAAAAGGAGACCAGCCTGAGATGCACACACCCACAATGTCTCCAGCTCTCCAACACCCACAGGTGATTACACACCTTCCCTTCTGCAGCTTTATGCTGACCATCCCCGGCGCACCACTCGGCGCACCAGCTGCCTGTTCATGTGTGAGCATGTGTATGATCGTGTTTCTGATGTGCAGCATTTGTCTTCTGGCAGGTGGGAGGCCGGGTCCATTCTAGCCGGGGATTGGGACACTGATAGTGCTGCTGGAGAAGGAAATTAAATATATCCTTCATGTGCCACGGTGCCGTCCATATTTTGGCTAAGCAGTGGATTGATGGGGAACAGCCTGCGAGAGCTCCTATCACTGAAACTGCTGTATAATCAGGATCTGTGTATACCTGTTTAAATGTATTTGGGGGATTTTTAGCGGTTAGGCCTTGGTATCCGCAGGAAATCTAGTCTTCCATAACGTGCCTGCACCCTGACATCCCTTCGTTTCGTGCTGGCATGATGCTGCTGAACCAGAAAGTTGGCCGAACCTCATTTGAACCTGTTCTTACTTGAAAAGCAGGTGCTCTACCTCCACTGAGCAAACTACTTTGCATGAATTTACACTACTGGGCAAGCAACGGCTGCGATTCTCACGCAGGCACGGAACTGGGCTAACTGATGATTCACCTACTGTACCGTTTACAGTATGAGTAAATACACACCGCAGGAGTCTGCGTGTAGTAGACGATGTTGATGTACGTGTGTCTGGATGCGCCGTGTAGTGTAAAGCACTTCGGGTGGTTGTTAACACTGGAAAATTGCTGAAACATTATTTCCTACAAATCATTGACTCAAGTGATTCAGATTTTATGGGTCTCTCCTGGAGAGGTGGTCTGCAGAGCTTCAAATCTATTTTAGATTATCATCCGAAGGAAAGACTGGAAATTATAGTAATGGAAGAAAGAAAATATCAATCAACTCAGCAGCGTATTCATCCGCACGCAGCGTGATATGTGCCAAAGGTTGGGTCGGGATTCCTATAAGAGCCAGATACCAACGTCAAATAATGGCTTGACCTTTCATTAGCTTCCACAGCAGATATCAAGCTGTGCCATTATACGTTAACCGAACAGTCAGGTAGGTATAATGCCTCCCTATCCAAGCACCTCAGCTACACTCAGCGCCTAAATCTCAGAGTCCAAGCAGAGAGCTAAATCTGGCTGCCCTCACTAACCTGTTGCTGAGAACTCCAGCACTCGGTTAAGTCTCTTATTATCACCCCTGAGAACGGCTCCTTTCACCATCCTGAAGAGAAGCTGTGCCTGAACAGGAAGCGGAGCACACAGGGCACGATTCTGGAAAACGTGGACGCGAACCAGAGGTCGCACTTGAACATGAATCCTGCCGGCCCTCGTACCTCACACTTGACTCCGGCTTACTTTATACAGTTTATCAAATCACCAGCCGACCCTGCCTTGGCGGGGAGACTCTCTCTGCTCATCTGGCTGCTTATTCTTCCATCTGAATCTCCTCAACAGGCACCGATTACCTTCCTCTCTGATGCCGACTTATCCAATGAGGATTAGCCTTTGCCCAGCCCAACGTGCCCATTCCACCTTGACAACATCATTTGAATGTATAAGAGCTGCATGAGCCTCGGAAGCTGCCGGGCTTCTTTCCTGACGATGCAAACTCCAACCTGACTTAAGCACATATTGGAAAACAAACAATTTTAAATCTGGATAAGTAAAGCTCCAAAATCCGTCCTCGACATGGGGTCACACCATAAATGCATGTTGTTTATTTAATTATCTAAGGCCTCAATTAATGTAGCCAGTTCTTACATTGGTATTTCAACTGGAGAATCATAAATATTTCATATCTCAAGACTCTGTACAAGCTCATCTAAAGGTTTCCACAAGTCAAGCACAAAAATCTGTGTTTTTCCATAAAACTTTGCTCCATTAACACACAAAACACTTTCAAAAATATTTCTTGACGTAAAAACATGAATAAAACATTTCTGAACACTCAATTTATTATTTGAACTATGTGCATTTTTTGGTTTTTGGGCACCACAAGGTGTTATCAACATCACAAACCATACTGACGTCATCACAATGAGATGAGGTGGACGACAGAGGCCGTGGCTTCCTGCTGCTAAAATAATGAAAAGTCAAACTATTATATTTGTTATATAAGATCGATTTGAACGGGATCATGCAAACAATAATCCCCCACGGGCGGTTAGCAGCAGGTCTATTTTCAGGGGGTTATGTGTCCATGCAGGCACAGAAAGACACCAAGGACACAAAGTCCTTATATCACTTCTTTCTGGTTCACTGGGAGTTGTCTTTGGAGGATGCATGTGCCGCCGGTGCCCTTGTGGCAAAGTGGCCGAGCAGACACAACAAATAAGAGGTGTCCACACGGCCTCCGCTCACTTTCTGATGACAATCTTTACACCATGTCAAGTCCAAATCTATTCATGTGATCTAAGTTCCTTGGAGGTTTTATGGTCAAGAACTTGTCTGACTCTTTCGACTACGGTTATCAAATTAGCAGATGAACACATGAACACTTTAGTTCCCAGAAGTGTTGCATATTTGTTTGTTTTTCGGAAAGCCATCATCCAAACCAGCAAATGGAAATTATAACACTTGAATACAAACAAAGCAATTAACACATTAAGCTACTAATTCACGATTATGATGTTTACAGCTCCTTTTTAATGTTCCTTGGAAACGTGAATCCTCTCCGGTGCTTAATCATTAGCAAACCGTTGTCTCCCAGTTCTGCTCTCCATCACTTAAAGTTGCCTCAGGCCACCTGCCCCAGCTTTTAACCAGCTTCCCCTCTGCAGCAGCCTAAACATCGCTGATGTGTGACCAACCAATAATGCATCAAATGGAATTAAACTTCAGAGCCAGTCCCTGTTTGAACACGGCCCGTGTAAAGTCTTATCCCTCTCCTTCCTTTCAGTCATCGCTGCTTATCTCTTTGTCGAGTCATTCTTCTGCCACCCTCCTTTCAGGCTATTTCCCCCCCCCCTTCTCCCCTTTCTCCTTGTTTCTATATTTGTGGAGGAAACATAATAATCCTGAAATGGGGCTGTTTATTTATTCATTTGAGGCGTCGTCAGCTGCAAAAGGGCAACTGGAAAGGTCTTTGTTTGCCTGATAAAGCCGCTGGAAATGAGTTTAAAATGACTGATGACACAGAAAGTCTCGCCGTTGCACACCATGCACTCGTCCCGGCACAAAGGGGCTGGAAAATGCTGGGATGTGGATGCGAGAATAAAGGTATTGTCACGGCATAAATCTGCAGTGAAGTAAATTCAAAGAGGGGAAGTAACAACCGTGCAAATCTTTTGAATCATGCTCAACTTTTGTGAACTTATTCCATCTCGACAATAAAGCTCTCGTATCCCATCGTCTTTCCAGGTTGGTGTCATCTGCATGTACGACACCTCTTTTGCATCCTGAGATACTTATTTTCTTTTCGCTTTTGAGTCTGTGGCTCGTTAAAAGCCTCATCAACACATCCACTCTGGCAGCGAAAGTTCCAGAAGATGTCCGAGCAACCCAGACGGACATTTGCGTTCTCACATACAGCCCCTCTGGAAACATTTCAGGAAAACGTCCACACCTCAGTGCCCGGTCTGAAAGAGCCGTCAAAGTAAATAAAGACGAAGTGATTTCAACATGAAGATGCAGACGTGCCACGGACGTGCCCTTCCAGTGACGAATCAACAGCGGCGGGGGGGGGGACACTGAAAACCAAGCGAGCTCATCGAAGCTGCTCACAAACGTTGGCTTTGAGATCCAGGAGGGTGTGAAATAGCCTCACCTTGGTCGGCTGGTGGTGGAGGGGTGGGGGGGTGCATCCAGACTAACTGTGCCAGCAAGTCAGTCAGGAGGAAAACTCCCCTCGCTTTACATGACGAGGATCCCTCTCCTGTCAAACTGTCGCCTCACCAACACGGATCATTTGGCCGCAGCAGTTTCACAGTTTGAAGACAAAGAGAAAATCCTCCCCACTGAGAGACTGAGAGACTTTCAGGAGGTGGACGAAGCAGTAAAAAAGGCCAAGCTCGGTGCTTTACAATGTGGTTGCCTTGACAACAACATTACTTCTGTCATAGTTAAGACACTGCTCCGAAGCCCAGAGAAAGTCCATCACACAGTGATGTAATTATATTTTATGTGCTCCTGGTTTTTTTTTCAGTTACCTGCTTATGAAGACCCCAGACAGAGAAATATTTCGAGATTGAAAATAACAAACGCCTTTAAATGTACCACCCCCCCCCAAAGTCACAGGCAGCAACTCATTATATTTATAACAATAAGCGCATCTGAAAGAACATTTGGATCCCTATGCTGAACATCTGGAGTCGTAGGTGTGATCAGGGCTAAGACGAGGAGAAATAATAAAACCGACAAAGCAGACAAAGAGGAGACGCCATGATCGGCCGGAGGTTTTCTCCTCCTGTGAGGGAACGAACGAGATGGAGGGAAAGACACCCCACAAGAATACATTCGAGTCTGGCTTTTGTTTTAAGGCAGGACCCACATCCAGTAAGCAGAGATAAGCCACGATGGAATTATTTATCGCGAGTTCCGTTCGGTAAGAAGACTTTTGATTTTTTAATCCCCAGAGATCAATTTCAACCGAAAACATCCCCTGAGGTCAGATTTCAAAAGTACACCTCAGTAACCCAGACCTGAAAGTTTATGGTCATGAGGACGAAAGAATATTGTGTCTTTCTTCAATCTTTGAAAATTACTTTGGTGAGTTCAGGGTTATCTGATCGCCAAAACTACGGCGAGACGACCCAAGTAGTAATTGACTGGAATTACCTTAATGCTGATGTAAGTTTTAAGTAATTAAAATCATGGCTCTGGGACTTCAAAAATTGCACTCTCCTCAAAATTGATATGAAAAGAATAAATCGTTTTGTGCCCTCGAGACAAAACGGAAGGAGAGAAATCTCACACACGTGATTGTCGTTCACTTCGACCCTCGCAGACTTTCATTTCTCTAGAAGTGAAAACACATGGCTTTGTTTACGGTGCAGTGCACATCGCCGTCTCAGTGAAGCTTGACCGTTGATGTGAGGTGTGTGTGGTTGAGCGAGGGCTGACTCAGGGCAACTCTAACACAGTTGCATGGCGTTTATTGATATTAATAGGTCACAAGCTAATAGCCCAAAAAACCGTAATGGGCACCACAGGGTTTACTCTGACGCATTGTTACTGATACAGCACAGTTTTCATTACACCTTGCTGGAGCCAGTTTAATTGAACTGACCCAATCAGAGCCCCGGAGCGCTCTGGTCTGCTGAACTCGGCAACGTCGGTAATAGAAGCTGATGGAAGAAAGATTAAAAAACGCTGCTGCTGAATCACGCTTTGCATATCCCCACATTCCCCGCGATGTTTATTTGCGCTGTCAGAGATGAATTATGGGAAACGATAAGGCGGCTCATGTAGCTTTCTGTGAGCAAACACAACGGAGATGATGTTCTGTTCTATGTAAATGTTTCCTTAGCGAGTGTAATGGGCTAAAGTGGCGTATGTGCAAAGTGAGCCGGTGAATATTCCTTTTCAATTACGTTTTAATGAACTGCGACAGTGTGAGGCTCAGGGGGGAAATGTTAATGAAATATTTGCCTGAAATTTAATGTCAGAGAGATGCTGGCTTCCTGATATCACCCGGACAAAGTACCACAAACACACAAGTCTTTCTCTACTCACACACGGACACCGTACCCCTGGATCTAACCCTAGCTAAAGCTGTTTGCAGTTCACAAGAACAGGGAAATAGCCGGAAATCTTCGGGCGAGGAGCGGCGTCTGGGCGGAGCAGCAGGAGGCAGAACATGACGTATGGATTCTGCAGGGGAAAGCATGTGTACTTGTTTACACCACATTGACATCTCTCGATTCTTGTCTTTCTTTCCAAGTTGACAGCTTCGTACTTGTGTATGGTTCCTCTTGTTCATCCCAAGATATTTTTATTCTTCCAGTTTGACCGGACTAAACTCAAACTCAACCCAAAATGTTCTAAATTTCCCGAAGCATCCTCAATCTGTAAAGTCTTTTGTCAAAATGGTCGCCACAAAGATACAGGTGCAAGTGCACAGATACAAACTCAGGTTTAAAGTGATTTACTAGAACTTTTCTTACTCACACACACGATTACATCTGAGATGGATGGAAACCCAGCCCAGTGTGACCAACGGAGCGACTGGTACTGCCTCCTCATCACAACCTGCGCTGTCAGAATAGCCGCCACACACAGCCAATCGCGGCACATTTCAAAGGCCTCTTCGCCCAATTGCATTTGGCAGCCCCACTCCAGATCACAGCTTACTGAGCAAAGTGGGGGAAACTGGATCTGAGTCAACATCCCCCAGCCGCACGCCTTTTATAGAGAAACCAATGCGTTGAGAGGAAACTGGGATGCACCAGAGAGTTTCAGACAAGCATACAAACATAAACAGCACACACACACAAACACACAAACAGCCAACGCACAAGCCTGCAGCCTCTGGATGAGAACGTCTTTTAGTGCAGCGCCGACTGGAAGCTGCAGTGAGTGTGGATCATGTGAGGTAATCAAACTCCAAGAGGGACCCTTGTCAGGTCAGATCTCAACAGGATTTCCACATGAATCCGTCTGAAGCTCTCCACGGTTGTACGGGGACCACTCAACAAGCATCATGTTGGTGCGCGGAGGAGGCTTGGGGAGGGAGATGCGTTCCGAAGCCCGGACGCCTGCAGTGAATTATTAAGCATCTGGTGTCTGAAACATCGTCTTAGCTAAAAAAGGTCACGATGCAAATCAAATAATCCACATACAAAGCAGTGAATTCTCAATTTTGGTCTCAACCATAGTTTGGATACGAAGATGGACGATATGACAGCTCCCCAAAAGTGAAGCCAAATCATTTGCATCGCCCTCTGGTGGCTGGCTGCAGTATAGCTATGTTAGCGGATGGGACATGGACCAAACTAAAAAAAAAGTCATGAGTAATAGTTTCTCAAAATTGGTGTCTGCATTTTAAGGTAGTTTATATCACACAGAGTTTGGTTTTAATGAGTTATTTGATGATTGACAGCTGAGACTGACACACGATTGGTCGAGTGCATGTATCACTGTCAAAACTACAAAATGGCTCCACCTGTATTTAAGATAGTTTGGCTTTGGCAGCCTGAAGAACTTTAAGCGGCACTGATTATAAATGTTTACATTGAAATGGAAAATATATAAACATTCATAGTGTATTGACATAAGTATCTCAGTTCCCCTCCAGTCATCTTTCAGCCCCTTGCTTTGAGACACAGCCGTAACCCCCCCCCCGCCCGGCACCAAACAGGGATAAAGTTTGCAGCTACTTGTTGAACTCGGAGTATCACTCAGCAGCTGAAGAGCCAGGCGTTCCTCTCAGGAGTTGGCTGAGGTCGGACCGAAACCTCGACCGGTAATGAATATTGCACTTACATTTGTGAGGTGGCCAGAAGCACGACTCCAAATGAATGCTAATGCTGCCTCGTGTCTGCCAAGTATGTAAAAAGCTTTTGGTAACACGTTCGCTAAGACACATTTATGACATGATAATATATCAATCTTGTACTTCAATCTGGTACAACTGGTCCTAAAGTGGCCACAAAAATAAGTATTAATATGATTTATAGGTGCTCTCATTTGAATAGGATTATTTTTACGAGCTATGGACTAATATTTGTTTTCATAATTTCTTGTAGCCTTGTAAATCTTAAAAGTTGATTAATATTTAGCATGTGGAACATTTACCTCACAGATAATCAGAGTCAAATTTTACTTTACCAACATAGACCCGTTATTTTTGCTTTAAAAATGAAAACTGTTGTTTATTTACAATCAATCACACAAACTACATGTCTGAAAATATTGAAACTCAAAATGTTGCACACTACATGCATACAATGATTTGGTCAATCTAAAGTCAACTTTCTTTAATTCAAATAAAACACAATAAACCTCACGAATCATTACTTTTTATTCCCGTTAACTTGATGACATTTGAAGAGGAGTTCCCTCGGAGACCGATCACACTCAGTGTTGACTTGCTCCTGCACGCTCCCCCTGTGAGCAAAGCTACGACCGGCCCATTCAGGTCAGCCTTCTCAGCAGCTCAGCCACAACAGTGCAACCGGTCAACCGTCCCAAATTCTCCCCTGTCACCCCCCTGGAAACATCCCCATCACGGGTGGCCCGTGGCTGTCTGCGCTGGGCTCAGAGCCCCGGCGCTGGCACACATGAAAGGCTGCTAAAAAGGCTGCAGCCCATAACTCGCAGCCAGAGTCCAGCAGCTGACTCGCTGCTCCGAGAATCTTCTCTCTCGGGGTATTTACAGAGTTTTTCTTCAACTTTTCCCCAACAAACAATCACATCCTCTTTTGTTTTCTCAAAGAAAGAAAATATGGCATTTAATTTAATTCAATTTTCATGTGTTTGTTACGTTGTTCAGACGACAAAAGTCTGATTTGCTAAATGTAAAATGTCAGGATCCAATTGATAAACAGATTGACCACACACTTTATAAAGCTTTTAAACTCTTGAGGGCAAACGATTACCCCGTAAAACTCTCAAATAGAGCAAGAGTGACTAAAGAAAATCAGCATCTAAGCAGACCTCTGGTTTGCACGGTCTATCTTCCCAATAATGAGCGCACAAAGCAGCTCATTGATTTGTTTCTGTGAGTGAGAAGAGGTTAATTACGATCCCGACAGCGGTCAGCAACAAGCATTCTCGTCTGGAGGTCAAGACAAAGCACTGAACCCAACTTTGTCTGCGAGTTGAGCAACAAAAGGGCGAGAGAGAAGTGTTTTTCTCCCCCCAAAAAAACCTGAAGCCAATTTCAGCCCCACTGAAGGTTTATCACGGGAATTTATCTCAGTTTGAAACACTACAGCAGAAAAGCCGATGAAAAGAGAAACACTGTGTTTTCCCAACATTGATCTATTCTGGCCATTTGCCGTTAAGGGCTCCATGAAGTGCTTGATTTCGGTTCTAGCAGGAGAGAACGGGCTCTCGACTCAGACCTGAGGAGCAGAGTCGGGGGGGGGACCTCCTTCCTTGTTGAGCGGCTTTCGAGACTCGAGTTTGATTTGAGCGCCGGATGTTTTCCCATGTTCTCAATCTCATTTGATGCTCGGGTGATATTATCTAGTGGATCTCAGAGTGAGAAGCCACAACAAGAGAGGCCTGGTGGAGGCTAAAGAAATGCTGTGGTACTACAGCAAAACATGGAGAAGTTTGTACAAAAATTACATTAATTATGTCGGCATTGCGTAATAATTATTCTCTCTTAAAGTTTACTAAAAATATGTTGTCTCTGACATAACTGGAATAGTCTTTAACACGTTATAAGACATGTTGACAGCTTGGATATGAACTAATATTTCAGACAATAAATCACAATCATAACAAAGGCAATAAAAACGAAGAAAAAAACCTTCCTGTTCCAACTGTAGCAACAAATCTAGAGTCTGGCAACGATGCAAGAGCCAGAAGATTTTAGTGGTCATTAGTGGCCACTGCTCGAGACTTCTGTTGGCATGCCGCTCAGAATTTAAGCAACTCCTGCCTCTCAATTTGTGTTTTATCTTACTTGAAACAGTTTTCATTGAACTCAGCACGAGCAAAGCCAACAATTAAAAAAGATCCTCACATCGCATTTCATCAAAAAAGAGAGAGTGCAGCAGTGCCTTGGTAAGTTGGGGCTTGAAGGTTTGCCTGTGCATTTATCTTAATAAGTACACAGTTGATAGTTCCAGTCTTTCAAGCCAGGATTTGCTGCTTGTCTCTGTTTCGCATCATTGGGGATTGAAAATCAGTTTGAATATCGGCTGTTGGTCAAACGCAACAAACCATTTAAAGATTGTCCTCTCGGAATCTGGAAAACCGTGGGGGGCATTTTTTCACCCTCATCTTCTCTACACAGGTGTAATGAGAATACACACTTGCATGTTTCAGGTTCAGTTTGTTTCGTTCTTTTCTAGGAACCACGAGGGGAAATGCTGTCAGGTCCCATCACTGTTGCATGCTGGTTCATATAGTTCAAGTAGCTGAAGGCTGCGGAGGACTCAAACTTCCACGGACAGCTCCATCGACTGGTTCACCGACATGTCCCTCAGCACAAACCATGTTATCCCCTCCCCGTGCAGTCTCGGGCGGGGACACGAATGCATGCACATGACACCCCATGCTGGCTTTGGACGTGGTCCCAGCCCGACTCGTCCCGAGGCCGGGTGGCAAACACAGAGCATGACATGCGATGGAGTCTCCAGCTTAGAGCCCTCCACAGACGTGACCTTCTTCCACCATCAGTGTCAAACCCCCCCCCCGTACTATTACTTCCAGTGTCTGGGCCTGTGAGCTGCCAGGACTTGATCTCTGACCCCTGAGAATCCGCCTCGTCTTACAGAAATCGCTGCAGATGGGCCGCTGCGTTAATTCCAACTGCAGATAAAGTGAAACCTTAAGCTGCCAGAAAGCAAATTGAGAGATAAAAAAAACTGAAACATTGAAATCTCTCCTGAATCTTACTAAACCCCAGCTCTCCTCCCGCAGCCCTCACCCTGCCTCACCCCCACGCCTCCCGGTCGTAACGAGAGTAGAGTCGTGTTGGCAGAGAACTCCGGAGAGGGAGCGGTTCATCAGCAAATGGCTCCCGAAAACCCAATCTCATTTATATGCAGATGAAATAAATATTGATGTGCCGCCATGCTCTCGTTGTATTTTGCCTAATTGATGCCAGCGTTCTTGTATCACTCGTGCTAGGTATGACTATTGGCAAGAGGCTCGCTCGGCGATATGACTTGTCGCAGACAAAACAGAGCTGAAGCGAGTGCTTTAAGTGAGCAGACAGGCGGCACTACACAGTCCCCAGAAACAAAGCAAACAAATGAAGTGAAGTGAAATGCAGACTAGAGCGGGAGAGACAGCCTGATATGATTCACTGATGTGTGGGTGTGTGCAGAATACAGATATTAAGAGATTTAAATATCCCAAAGCCCTGGCATCACAAAAGAATAGAGATTACACTTCTTTTTAACTACAACAATTCTGTTGATTGGCTCCAGTCCCGAAAGGATAAATGGTAGGGACGGACGGAGGGACTGATGGACAGACAGGTGGAGGGATGGACAGATAGATGGATGGCTAAATGGAAACACAGGTGGAGGGATGGATGGGTGGATGGGACGGACGGATAGACGAATCGGTGGATGGACGGATGGATAGTGGACAGACAGGTGGAGGGAGGATGAAGGTGAGGGATGGACTGGATGGATGGATGGAGGTGGAGGGATGGATGGATAGGTAGATGGATGGATGGATGGACTGATGGACAGACAGGTGGGTTAATGGAAGGCGGGACACACAGGTGGAGGGATGGACAGATAGATGGATGGGAGGATGCATAGATGGACACACAGGTGGAGGGATGGACGGGCGGATGGATGGAGGGATGGATCGGTGGATGGACGGAGGGATGGACGGAGGGATAGATGGACAGACAGGCGGGGGATGGACGGGCGGATGGATCGGTGGATGGACGGATGAGATGGAGGAAAAGCTCGTATCTCTGCAGATCATTTTGATCACAGTCTTCCTCCATTTGAAAAACTCATTTAATCACCACCGCCCCACGTCTGCTCGTACATGTGACTCGCTGACAGGCGTGTGATCAAATCACTATCGATCTGCAGGTGACGGTCATTAGCTCAAAGACCTGGAGGAGCGTTAACAGGCAGACACAACAATTAAGGCGAAAGCGTTAATCACTTTGATTCTGGCTGGCTGCTGTCTCCGTGCTAATGGAGTAAATACAAGTGGAGGGTGATAAATGGGCCGAACATGGCTGCATGTTCTCGTTTCAACTTGCATTAGGAGGATTTATATCACACTCGAGTGCCACAGACAGGAGTTACAGAAGAAGCAAATGAGGAAAGAGAGAGTCTCTGTTGGGTTTGGTCGTCTGAGCTGGAACAGAACTGTTGTCTCGCTGCCACAGTACAAACCTGTTCCAGGAGCAAAAATGTCTCCCGACGTGAAAACGCTGTAAACAAAACTGTTACAGTGAAAGTCAGTGGTGTAATAAGGACGAGCCACGCAGGCTGAATGCCTGTCTGCTTTAATAAGCTGTTCGCCATCATACTACAGCCTTGAACTATTCGTAAAGGCTGTTTTTGAACATTTTGAAAGCTACAGTTTTTACATAAGCTTATAGTGAGATTTCTTTCTCTCTTTTTTAAAAGATATTTACAGGCATTCAAGCCTTTATTGATACGACAAAGAGCTGGGCCGGAACCGAACCTGCGGCCAGCACAGAGGACTCAAGCCTCCGTATATGGGGCAACCCAACATGGCAACATGTCTTGGCCTCAAACTCCAATAACTGGCTTAACGAGAAACCTCCGACAGAAGCTTGCATCATTTCACCGTGTGCTTGTGCCTCGGTTGTGCAGAAAAAGCTCCTTTTGGTATGCTGTGCTAAATTGTGCCATAATTAGCGCTTGGATTCTTTAGCCCTGAGCGTGTTTTGTGGAGTGACGGTGACCTAGCTTGACCTTTGACCTCCAGATTCTAATCGGTTCATCTGTGAGTCTAAATGAACATTTGTGCCAAATTTGCTAATTATCCCTCAAGGTGTTAGTGAGATATTGCATCATGGGAGTGGGACAGACGGTCGGGCGGATAACTTGACAACACAATGCCTCTGGTCACGGCTGTCGATGGTGCAGAAGAATGCAAAATGCATATTTTGTGAAATTTATTATAATCTATTATTGAGCCGAGGGTCGTAACACCACAGCCCATAATTTGCTTATTTGCAGCGATTCTTGTGTTTTGATTTAACGAATAATAATCCGGCCTAAATAAAAGAGCATGAAGTGAGTAACACTTGGATCAGCGCCCTTAACATTTAATCAGATCACTCGTCGTCAGCGCTTCCGTCACTTCTCATATCAATGGGCACGTCCAGCAGAGAGTGTGCTGCGATGTTGTGAATCCAAAGTGCTCCAGTGCTGCGCTCCAGCAGTGAGCTGTGCAGAGGGAGAGAGCCTGAAGCCCCAGTCCTATTTTCAGCTTCAGTGGGCAGAGGAGAGGAGCGAGCCAGGCCAACCCAGGGCAGACAGGATCAACCCCAGCCCTGTTTAACCCCTCGCACTCCACTCCACTTCACACACACACACACACACACACACATATATAATGGCTCATTTGAACCAGCAGTGCTCAAACAGAAGTTGAAGCACATTATGGCGATGGAGGTGACGTGGCATAAATGAACAAGTTGTTTTCTTGTCCAGCGCTTCATGTTGTTTAAATACCAAGTGCACTGGAGCCCATGGACGTGTTGGACTCAGAATGATGCTCGGTCAGGTGCATTGTGGGCACTTTGCTGTCTGGAAGCAGCGAAAAGCGATCATGCGACAGAGCGTAGGTGATTTGCAGGAGGACGAGAGGGGGACGCGATCCCCTAACCCCTGACAACTTGCCAATTGTGCAGATAGAGAATTTGTTGCACTTGTACATGTGCTTTAGACAATCGTTAAATAGAACAATGACTTACATCAGGTTGATAAAGAACATTCAAGCACCAATAAGCATTTAGGACATTCACACAACTGACAGACCACTAATCCAAACAAATTCATGAGATGATTGGTAGTAACAAGTTGGGGTTGAGCGTTAACAAGACTTTATTACACTATGGGAACATTTGCACACCGGGTCATCACCAGTAACAAGTTGGGGTTGATGAAACTCCTATAAGACAATAAGATACAGGAGTTTACAGAAATCCTGAGGGTGAAATCAGATACCGTCTGACACACAAAGGTCTCCTGGACGACACTGAACATCCTCATCATTTCTAATAACTAATTGAATCAATTAACTAGTCGTTACAGACGCAGGTGTTAGGTCAGAATCCAAACTGCTGCCTTATCTGTTGTTTTCACGTGTGAGGAAAAAAAATATCCCATTAAAACAACATTAAAAATAAGTTAAGCATAAAAGTAAAACTGAATCTGGTGTTTACTCGGAATGCAGCGGCTGTGAAGTCGTATGAAGACGTTGTGAATGAGTGGACTCATCCTGCTGCATCATTAACTACCGGTCTGTTGTTACCCATCGACACGCCGACGTCTGGACGCTCTGACCGACGGGGTATTTGGCTCCTGATTGATTGTCAAGTGAAATGTCATCTCATTCAACCTCATTACAAGGAACCGATCACATTACATTAGTGTCATAGCCGCTGACACACGCCTGCAACGCGACAGCGGCTGGAATTAAAAGGGTCCAGCCCCCCCGGCCGGCCTGAAACTGAGGAGGGAGGAAAACGCCGGCTGCCATTTGCAGAGCGGACGACGATAAATCTCACTGGCTGCAAAGTGACTAATGGAGAAATGACTTGAAGAAGAATCAACAATGAAGCAGAATATATCAATTTCTCCTTAAACAAGTGGTTTTCATTTATTCAGATACTTTACCTTTTAATGTCTTTATGCTTCTGAGACAAGGCCAAGACAGAAGCTGCTGCTCTGTGCAGCAAAGAGCCACAGTTTGTAAACAGCAATAGAAGCCGTAGAATCAATGCCAAAAATAACAGTTTGTATTGATATATAAATACATATATAAATAGCTATTTCAGCTGTATCCATCCATTATATCGATATCTATATGGCAGTAGTGATCGTATTTCGCAGCAGAGGTATCGAGGTCCTGCCGCTACACGCTCTCAGCTGTCAATCATGTTCCCCCCCCCAGTTTTATAGCATCAATTAGCTGATTAAAACCAAACTCACTGGAGACGTGAACACTTGAACATACATCAGCGTGATGAGTGACAGTTGTACTACATGTCCCATCCACTAAGATGGAGGCTTCGATTTTTTTGTCCAGCTTAATATAAAGTCTATTAGTCTTACCGTGATGTAACTACTGCACCACTCCTCACTCTAAAAGGATCAGAACACTTACACCTCACTTACTATGTGTAGATATTTAATTACAACTCATCTCTGCGTTCTCGAACCGCGTCCGCCTGCGGTACACGTGCGCAGTTTGACAAGCCTTGTTCTGTGGAGCTAAAAAACCTTTTCCTCCCCCTTAGCATTGAACTACCGAGCGGCTTCACACACTTTAACTAAGGTCAGGGAATAATAAAGCCCCTTTTTGTACATGTACATATGAAATGCCGTCCTTCACTGCACATCCATATTTTATGAGATTCAGCTTTTAACCCAAACGTACCATTGAAGCTCATAGTTCCAGGTATCGAAAGGCTCTGAAATACTTTTCCCCTGTTTACGTGATATTGATTTCTCTGCAAGAGAGATTTGTCTTTTCCGTTTTTTCGCCTATAGCTCGAGGGGAAAGAAAAAGAGAAAGAGCAGCACACGAGAGTAAGTATTAAGGTTTCATTTTCAAGGGCACACGAGCAGGGTGCAGATGTTTGCTGGGTCATTCGAGGGGGGTGCCATGATTTCTTATGCAACCCCGTGCTCATAATAAAATCTACGTGCACAGGCCGGAGGAGCTATTTATTTTCTGTAAAATGCCAAAGTATGTTCGGAAGCCGGACCCCCTTTCTTTACGCAGGGATTGATTGTGGCCGTTACCGTCGTTTCCTTTTATAGAAACCAATCGCCTCCGAACACAAGTTGTTGGCGCCTGCAGGATTAAACATTAATGCGAAGGCTGAGTAAGACCCGAGCCACGTCTACCGATTTTTTGCTCCGGCCACCGAACTGCGGCTCCTCCGCCTCGTGTTTCACGTCCCACTTCTTTCCAGTTTTTAGGTGAATGCTATTTTTGCAAGCAGGTGTGTGTAAGAGAAGGCTGTGTAAGCATGAGAGGAAAAGTGTGTGTGTGTGCATGTGTGTGTGCATGTGTGTCTACATCAAGTCTGAGGCTCTCTGTAATAGGGAGGGGGGGGCACAGCTGACTGCAGCTCGAGACTGCCATCTATAGGGACTGAGGAGCTCAGATATGCACAGATCACTAGGAGATAAAACAGAGCTTCACTGGGTTTTCCTTCCACTTTAATAAGACGAGAGTGTTTCATGACTAAAAACCTTAAAGGACCTCAAAACGCCGACACACTGGATTGTATCAACGCTCAGATCCTCCATCGTTCAGACTTTTTATTGACAGCTGTCAATTGGCCGTCATGTGGACAGGCAGGTGACTCCCACCAAGGAAATCAAATCCCGCTAACTGACAGCAGGTCAAGCTAAATGTCACCGAGCCTAAATGTGTGTATATTCATCTTCTGTTGTCATGGAGATTTGTCAAGACTGTAACTCCATCGAATATGTTGTGCAAATTGATTGACAGGCGGTAACGAGGCATCTTGTGCTGCAATAATTGTACATAACAAACTATGCTAATAAAGCTAACTAACCACACTGGTTGTCATGAGGTTGAATCAAACCGGAAGCCGAATCATCTTGGATCGCCCCCTGGTGGCTAACTGCCGTATAGTTTGTAAACCCGGCCTCCTCCATGTTAACAGATGGGACATGGACCAAACTAACAGAGTATCCTGTTCGTCAGACACATTTTTCTCTTGTCGTTTCAGGTGGTTCTTGTCACGCTGTTTGTTCAACTCCTAATTAAGTTAATTAAGTTATCTGATGCTTTAAAGACAAGGTGAAACATCTTCATAAAAATTGCTGTCACCAGGATGTCGGAGGCAAAAAACAAAACAAATCATCGATGTGAAACATAATCAAATGCAGAGAATATACTATATAGCATTTTGGGAGCGCAGCCGGTGACTGAAGATCATTTTTATTCACTAAGGTCAGAAATGAATGTCGGGGGAAAACCGAGTGTGTATCGGATTTTTTCAGTTCAGACTGGTTCGGACATAAAACATTCAACAGAGAACGTCTTCACAACCTTAAACGCACCTCGCAACGCTGCGAATCAATGGAAATGACTTGGCTGGCAATAAATAACCACTGCAGGCGAAGGTATTCAGGAGACGCTCATGAACTGAAAGGCAATTTTTTAGTGCAAATTGATGCGTTTTTTCACGATGGAGGAATAAACAGCTTTTTTTTTTCCCGACAAAGGCAAACATGAAAGTCCAGAAGTCACACGTCTCACAGCAGGAGGTCGATTTAGAGGAAAACAAACCCGCAATTTTTAACTGGAAAAACTCAAAGCTATTTATTTATTTATTTTTGTACTTCTCCCCCTAGAAATCCATGAGCAAGCAAATCACAGCTGTGACTCGATTTTAGATGAGTAAATTTGTGCAAGTGCGTTCCCGGGGAAGGCCATTTCATTTAGCCAGCCTGTGTCTATTTCTCATTAGTTGCGGATTACCTCTTGAGTCCGTTATAATAAGGCCAGCGCTGAAGACAGTAATCACAGTCTGTCGAATGCAGCGGGGGGAACAATTGCTCATACGCCATAAACACAGCAATTTTCTCCTAACTCGTGCCGCAACACAATTTGACGCCGCCGCCGACACTGGAAATAGGCAATGACGGCTGGATTGTACGACTCAACAAAAGGCTGAACGTGTCCATTAGTCGTGCTGAGATGGAAGTTGAGGACAGTGTACGGGGGAAAGTTGAGAGAGTGCGGCAGTATCCACTCACACAGACTTCTACCTTTTAGAAGGGAGCTACTCTTAGATATCTTTAATTATGCAGGGGCTCTGAAAGCGGCGTCTTTACAGAGTAAAACAGAGTGGACCTGATAAGGCAAAGCTCCCGTCTCCATCCCCAAGAAACACTTTGATGTCGTTTCTCTCTCACCCAACTCGGTTTCATAATGATGTCTGTGAGTTTCTAATAGTGAAATAATCACTTCAGATAAAAATAAGACTCAATCTTCTCGCTGGCCTCTTGTTGACTTCCCCTCTGCAGCTTTATAATCACTTTCCATGCTTATTTTGGCCGCTACATCACAGACTTGCACATGCATGAGTGATCCAACCCAGAAAGTACTGAGGCAACTCCCTGCTTGTGGATCTCTGCAGCACATCTCCCTTCAAAGTCAATGGGCTGGGTGCTAAATCTAATATAAAACCTCTCTATTGGAGAAAGACAGATACCTATAAAACAGTCAGTTATTTCCCAGGCTCTATGCATCTCAATCTGACTCCTGCGTCCCAGACACGGGCTTCATTTCTTTTTGTGTCAAACTTGTCAGGTTCAATTACCTGAAGCAAGAGATTTTTTCACTCCTCGTGCAACATCTGTATTCTAATTGCTCATAAACAGTCAGCGCGGCGCTCCCGGGCTCGCTTTTCAGCGGTGACGGCGCAATTAGTTCACAAATGAGCAGCTTATATTCGTAGCCTTGCAACAGATTATTCATCACCCAGCGGTGGCGGGGGAAAGCTGCGAGACACTTGCTCGGCGCTCACCACCTTCCACCAGATACTCTCCTAAATCCCTGAACACAGAGGAAATCATACCCTCATCCAGCCATCTTTCATACACGTGCACTTAAGGCTCGTGACATATGTGGGTTTAAACAAGTGGAAAACATGAACGGTAACTACACTCTTTAATAAACAAAGCACACCCTGATGAATATGACGGTAGAGAGCTTTATACACACACACACAATACTCATACTGGCACATGTATACTAACAGAAAGAAGTATAAAGAGCTTGAGGTACAGCAGCAACCAGGATGGTACCAGAGCGTGTTTCTCTGCCAAGGCACAACAGTCCCAGGAAATTAAATCAAGCAGCTTCAATTTGCACAAACTAATATATGCCCCTTACAAAAGCCAGATTTCAGACAAGACCCATTAATTACTGCCCATGAAAATCTGTGAAAACATCAATTGTATAACAATGTTCCTGGATCCTCTGGACAGGTCGAGAATCACAGAGTCGATTTAGAGTCTCCAGTTAACAAAACCCCAAACCTGCATGTTTTTAGACTGTGGGTAGAAGCCGGAAAAACAAACACGGGAAGAACATGCAAACTCCACAGAGAAAGAACCCAACCGAACTGGGATTTGAACCTCGAACCTTCTTGCTAACCAGTGTACCCCCGTGCAGGATGCAGCTACTCACATACACACTAATACTTTATATGTTTTACGACATAAACCCGTGGGCTGAGACACTTTGGCGTTGCTCCATCACACAGCAGCAGTTTCAGGTGACCTTCAGCAGCGAAGCACCGCGGGGCTTCACTCGCACACAGGCCCAGCGTCTACAACGCGGAGCCTCCGAGGACCCATCATCCTCCACCTGAGGGAGCGGCAGCAGCCTGGCTCCTCTCCGGCGGCCCGGGAGGAGCCGCGGCTGCGTTGTTTATCGGTCCTCACGTAGGCAGGAGTGTGTGCACTCAAGACAAATGACACTTGACACCGTCTTTGACAGCGTTTCATATCTGGAACGCTCGTTAGGCTCAAAGTGAGCTCCGCGTTTTTTCCTCTATGAAAACAAAGCAGCTTCATTTTCAGTAAGATGGATGCTGGAGGGAATCACAGCCCGCGGATACGAAATAAACATCATCACAATAATAATATATTCACCTGATTATTATGACACACTGATGTGCCTCTACTTCCGTCTCAGGCAGTTTTCCATATTGTCACAGTTTTCAATTTCGGCACCGCAGCCCTAATGACATCTATTTTTCATTTAGATTTGCCGAGGACAGAGAAGTCAGATGTTGCAGAGCGAGAATAATTATCTGTTTGGATAAAGGAAGTGCCGCTCTCGCCGCACCACACCGGAGGAACGGCGGAGAATCAATTACACGATGCCGCTTCAATTCAAATCGATCAAACACGCGTCTCTGTTTGCTTATGTTGATGAAACACCGTCAGAAACTCAGGCAGTGTCTTCATTTTACCTTGATCCTCTTAGTGACAGAGTTAACAGGAAAACGATGGAAATGGCTGCGCAGACTTTTATTTCTCAGAGTTTATGACCGTGAGCAGCAACATTCACCTTTGCACTGCTATGATTTCAGCAGGAGACAGTGGGCGGGTGCACAGACTCACGTACGGGACTTTTGGAATGAAATGTTTTTTAAATTCTGACAAATATATATTTGTGTTCACTTGTGTGACTACAAATATGTTATTGTTTTCTTCTTGTTTTTTGCTCAATCGAAGAGACTTGTGAGGCATAAATATTAGACTATTTCTTCACATCTTTATCCTTCTACTTCTACGATCATGATCACTGTAAAAAGAAACTAACATTGACACTCGGCAGGAGAAAGCAGCCGTACTGTTGCATCCTCACAACCAGACAAGCAGCAGCTCCTCCAGATGCAAAACCAACAAGTTTAATTTCCTGTCTGCTCTGAAAAACAACCGTTCGCTGAATGTATGGCACATCACTGAGACGGCAAACTATTCTTAGTGAGGGAGTGGGCGTCCTGCCCTGTTTCTGCAGGGTTTTCATTGTGGGATGAGCATTGAAGAGTGTCTGGCACGTTAAATACAAACAAAAGCTCAGCAAATCACATGCATTCACTCACACACACACAATTCTTTTCACTCCATCTCCAACACACACACTTTCTCCATCAGGATCTGCAGTAATTGTCAGGCTCTTTGCCACAGCAGCTGAACCTTTGACTCTTATTAAAGGTTCAGTGTGTAGAAGTTAGTGACATCTAGTGGTGAAGTTGCATGTTGCAGCTGTATACCGCTCACCTCACCCTTAAGGTTGCCAGTCTGGGCTACTGTCCGTAGAGAGGACCCGCTCCCAATGTAAATATAAAGTATTTACATATAAAGGGCTCATTTTAGGGTAAAGAAAACAGCCATTTATATAATCTAGATGAAACAGACTAGTGAAAACATCACTAGGATAATTTTAATTCTGCCAATAGATTCCTTTTCTACTGAATCTTTAAACACTGACGACAGACAAATCCCCAGGAACAGGAATCCAGTTGAGCTGACATGCAGGAAGAGCTACCACAGAAATTAGCAGGTAGGAGAAAAGGAAGCATTTGGGAATCGATTATGAATCAGTGTGAGAGAGAGGGAGTGTGTGAGCAAGGCAGAGAAATGCAGCAGAGCACGCACGCACACACACACACACACACACACACACACACACACACGCACACACACGCACACACACACGCACACACACACACACCACACACACCACACACGGAGTGTCAACTTATTTCAACAGTGTTTCCACCAAACTGTCAAACCCATTTTCGAGCCAACTTCAGAACAGCCACGAAAAAGTAAAGTGACATAAAGAAGGAAACGCAGCCATAAGGAAAATTGAAGAAGTCGTGTTAGAATAAATTTGTAACGGGTGAAGTTGTTTCAGTTATTTTCTGTCTCGGAACGTGTGCCGTGTAGTGTGTACGTCTTTCTGTGTGGAGATGAAAACAAACAAGCAGTCGGTCGATGCTCCGGTGACGACCGGACACCAGCTTCGTCCAAGTGGAAGCAGCCGTGACCCTTTCTGTGGATGTTGTGGTGGGCAGATATTTCCGAGATGGTCCAAAACCACTAGAGACACTTACTGGTGCAATAATACCATCATTCCAAAAATCATTTCAACTGATCCCATCAAACTAGAATTACCACCCTGAGATGAGATAACTGTTCAGGAGACCTTGACATTTGACTCAAACTGAACATTTGTGCCAAATTTGAAGACGTCATCTCTTGGTATTCTTGATATATCGAGTTCACAACCGTGTCCGAGTGAATGATTGTGCCAAACATAATGAAATCCTCAAATATATCATTTAGAAGAACATGAGGTCACCATGGTCTTGATCTTTGACCTTCAACCTCCAAAACCTTAGCAGTTTATCCATGAGTCAAAGTAAATGTTTGTACCAGATCTGAAGAAATTCCCTGAAGGCGTTCTCAAGAACATGATGGATGTACGGACAACCCCGAAAAACACGATTCCTTCGTCCACAGGCCTTTGCTGACATGGAGGAAACGAATGCTGCCACAAAATTATCTTTTTCTTCCGATTTCCCTAAATGTGCCGGATTTAAACTGGTAAAATAACACTTATACGAGTCTTAAGCAGCTGTAACACTGTTTTCACCAGATGGAAACAGGCGGCAGAGACAAGAACTCACGGCCGCAGCCTCCCGAACCCCTTTGAGGCATCACTTCCGTGTAATTTGTGTGTAATTAGATGATCAGGATTCATCCTACTGGGTGATTAATTACTCACAAAGATGATGAGCTCCCCTTCCCTCCCCCAGCCCCCTTCTATCGCCCCCAGGTAGTAACCATGGCGATGGGAGTGGTGCAAGTCTGATGGAGGACATGTTGGGGCGACATGAGCAAACACGCCAATGTAAACATGCCTGGTGGGCAGATACTGATATTGTTCAACTTTACAAATATCAAATATTTTCCTGTAGGGTTTGAAAATATTGATAAAATCTTCAATCACACATCTTAAATAGCAATAGAGATTTTTAAAAAAAAGATGTGGATATGTTTTTAGTCCTGGTTCTCTTCATCCTCTGTGTAAAGTAAATTTAAAACAATATGATTATACCATCTCAGGCTCTGGAAAATAAATGTGTCCAGTCTTTTTTTAAATATTTAATAACCCAAACAACAAATGAATAAATAACCTGGGGGTTTAATCAATAGAAAAACACATAAATCATAAGAAACAACTTTATCACAGTAATTAAAAAGAATTACATTTCTTATAATAAGTCAAGAGTTAAGGCCTTAACGACCCTTGAAAACTCGACTGCTCCACCAACAATAGAAATCTATGCTCTGCGGCACAGAGGGAAACTTTTTGGACGGTGACCAGGGATGAATTATTCACTGAAATGCTGCCAACTGGATGTTGTTTACTACGGTTCACAGTTTAGTCGGTATCATCTGTTTAGATTTGGGAATTTATAGAGCTCTGGATTTTGGTGCCAATATTAAAAATGCTATATCTATATATCTGCCGGTACTTTATAAATGTTATATATACACACACACCATGGGTTGGGAGGTTATTGATCCATTTGTAGTAGAGATGATAAATTTAGCTGTTTTATTTTTGCAATGGAAGACAAATTGAAATGAGCAATTGTTAAGTTTTGGTACAAAGCCTATTTTGTCTAAGATGAAATTGATATAATGATGTATTTGCATAAATAAATAACTACAAACTTATATTTCTGCATTATGTTCCGGCAAGAAAAACTAATTTTCATATCAACTGTTATATACTTATACTATGCCAAACTATATTATACCATATTATACTATGCTATAGTATATTATACTATAGTGTGCTAGACTATACTATACTGAAGGCTACTATACTTCACTATGCTATACTGTTCTATGATAAACGATTCTATACTACAGTATACTATGCTATACAACACTGTATTATACTACACTATTATACTATAGTATGCTAAACTATACTGTGCTATACGATACTTTAAACTTATACTAATATATTGGTAAACTCCACCTAAAGTATTTTTCAAAACCACCACAAGGGCTCAGATATTGCTAAATAAAAATGTTTCGCTCTCTAACTTCTCAATGACTTTTTGACAGGTCTGTCGCCGGATTTCACCGACAATTAAAGATGGAAGCAAAGTCCAAATGCAGAAAACACATGGACACAGTTGCAGTGATTTTAGCTCTGTACCGGCCACTGTGCCTAACACACACACACACACACAGACACACACACACGAACCTGTGCCCACTGCACGGTGCCATTATCAGTGCGTATAAAACGCCCGTCTCACTTCATTAACCGTAGCCATCTAAAAGCCTCCTGATGTTTCCCGAGCCCGGAGCTACAACAGTCCCAACTATGCAAATGGGAACATCTGGGGCATGTCTGCATCCATCAGACATACACACACTCACATCGATAAACACACGCTCGCACACATGAAGAACAGCTGGATACGTTTGAGTGGCATCACGTCGCAGCTCTGCAGGAAACAACTTACGGAGTCAGAATGCAACGAGAGCCTCCCATCGCCTGTAACCCCCACAGCTCGAACAGATGATGTGGAGAAATATGTGCAAACATGCTGACACACAATGGCTGGAGATTATGGAAATAAAATGGAGATGGCTGACCAGGCTGTATGCAAGAGGCGGCGGAGGAGAGTGAGACATTATACATTTAGATTCCGATGCCGCGGGGGGTCTCAAGGGAGCAGTTAAGGGTGGAGCGCAAAGCAAATATTGAAGAGTTTGGTTTGCAGTGGCACTGAAGGCTTATAGATAAGTGTGTGTGTGTGTGTGTGTGTGTGTGTGTGTGTGTGTGTGTGTGTGTGTGTGTGTAAAATGAATTCTGAGCAGCTTACTGCAAAATCTGAATACAATTTGTTTGCAAAGGCAGATTTTTTATTTATTTTTTCCCTTGTCTTGTTTGTTCGTTCGTATATTTTAACAGATTAATTTTCATTTGCACTAAAAAAAGGTGATGCATGTAGAATTTTAACCATAGACCGTAAATAACGATGGAAGATAAGCTGGCTCCCGAAAAGTGAAGCCAAAGGGTCTTGATCGCCCTCTGGTGGCCGGCTGTAGTCTAGGTTATAAACCCCATTTCCTATATGTAAGTGGAAGAGACTAGGACCAAACTTTAGTCAAAATATAGATTGATTATATCAATATTTCTCAAAGATGTAATTTTTTCAGTCTACGATTTTAACAATTATTTGCAAATATTGAAAATTAAGAGTAATTTGGTTTATTTCACCGTTCGAGATTTGTTCGCAGCTGGAATATATTTTTAAAAAGGCTGGTTTTCGTGAAGCAGACACTTTCAGAGCAAACGGGAGGATTGGAGGAAATCTCTGACAACGTTTTCAATCTTTGCCCCGAAATGTGAAAGAGAAAGAAAATGCTAATGAGGAAGATCTTCTTACAGAAAGAGCCACAGAGGTTGTGATCTTTAATCCTTCTGTTTAAGTGAAGATCTGCTGCTGCCCGGTAAAGTCGAGAGGAGGTCAAGCTGAGGTTTGTGATTCCCCAGGTCTGCCGGGCTGACTCCCCAGAGAAGAAGGTGAGTGTGAGCTTGCATCATATGTGTGGCTTAGGTACAGTGTGTGTGTGTGTGTGTGTGTGTGCAGGTCTGTGTGTGTGTGCGTGCGTGCGTTCACCCCCCATCTGTTTCTGCGGCTCTGAAAAAGCACTTCCACCAGCGAGTTAAAACGATTTGCCGTGCTGTTGACATGGGCCAGGAGCAGCTGAGTAATGGTGCCAGCTGCTTGGCGAGTCAGAAAGTGGATTTTGTAAAACGTGCAGATTCCTCACGTTTCAAAAATAAATATTCCGACTCTCTCAGTGTTAAATCCACACGTTTCCCGAGCACTGGAAAATAATCTTCTCAGGTCAAGCACGGGTCAAAGTTTTTAACCTGTGGGTTAAAGGTCGACCTTCGCAACACGAGTATTTACTCTCAAAGCTGCAATGATGAATATCAAGTAGCGCCTGACGGGGGCGGAGGATGATACCGATATTAGAGAGTAAAGCATTTCCAATACGACTGCTATATAATTTGATATGTATAAAAAAAACTCGCACAACTCCCAAGATGTCGTTATCAAACCCTTATGAATAAGAAATGTAACTTCGAGGTTTGATATTCCACAGTTTCAATTGTAAATAACTTTAAATTCAAAAAAGCACAAATACAACCAAATATATAGAGATTTTATTAAGACAATAAAAACATCTTTTATGCATTTTTATGCATCGTTGTAAACATCTAAAATAACTCAAACTAAAAGATTGCATATTGGTGCATGTGGGCAAACCCATTGTCCTGAAACCTTGAAAGACGCTACTAATTCTTGCATTAACAAAAACTTTCTGGATAAGGTCTCGCAGTGACCCTGAAATCTGTTCCTCCACCAATACAAGTAACAAGGGAGGCAGATAGAATGAAACTTAAATTCAGAGACGAAGTTTCCAAACTCGTGAGCGAGCAGCCGAACACTGACTCCAGGTCGAGGTCGTTTATTCACATTTGTTAGAATAGAGTCGGGATTGAAGAATTGTTAGACTTCATAAAGGAAAGAGGAGAAGAGATGCAAATACACCTGGATGGCCTCAGGTGTGTACTGGCCACTTCTCTGAGATTCAAAATCAAGAGACGGAAGTGTTCTTCACTCTGTGTGTGAGTGTGTGAGTGTGTGTGTGAGTGTGTGAGTGTGTGCGTGTTCTGTCCACACAAAGGCAGCTTTCGAGCGTGACCTTCCTGCAGCCCTGCAAAACAGTAGCCACAGCAAAGGTTACAAAGATGCAGTATTCATGCAGAGATAACAGCCCGCAGCCATTTGACATTATTCAGAGAACTTGATTCTTCTCTGTGAACTTCTGAGAAACGCTCAACCTCCATTTTCACTTTCTTTACAGCCTGTTTTTTCTCCGTCTCTTACTCTGTGTCAGAAGGTATTTGGAATGCGCCGCTCCGGCCAAATCAGATCTGCCGAGAACAGCGCCTCCACTTGATTGAATCCAAACCCAAATTTCACTTCCAAAGGGGACACAACTGTGGCACAGAGGGAAATTGTCCGGCAGCGGCGCGACTGCACAGGTCGAGTTGAAAGTGTAAATGTGAAACGGAGAAAAAGGGGGAAGCGGGCTCGTTTGACATTCCTTGAATAAACAGAGGTGAAACAAGGCGAAGAAACAGCAGCCGCGCTGGAGGCAAGTGAGGTAAACTAATGATGGGACTAAAACGAAACTTAAGTCGATGCAATTCCTCCTGCAGGTGAATGTTCAAGTTTCTTGGCAAGAAAACTAAATCAACCTCATTGTGGCGCCAAAGGAAAATTCAGAGGATCCAGAGAAGTCATCAAGGCCCAGTTCAGACCTTCAGACATTCTGAGGTGGTCTGAGATCAGTGGTGGGATGTAGCAAAGTACATTTACGTCAATACTGTACTTAAATTGAAGTTTCATTTATTTATGATTTACTCGAGCAGATTCAAGTAGGTACATTTAAATCTTCCTCCGCCACATAAGTCAGCAAATATCTGCACTTTCAACTCCACTACATTTTTTTCTAAGCCACAGTGGAATTGTTCCACTGATCTAATCGGAGCATTAGACTCGGCCTCCTTCAACGCGAGCAGAGCACATCTGCAGCGGCGGCGCTCGGTCGAACGTGCTGCGGTTAAAAAGTCCAAATAATCTCCTTTTCTTAACCACTACTCTTTGTCCCTGATGGAAAACAACACAAGGTCAAGGAAAGATGTGAAGGAGAAGAAAATCCAGTTCAGTTTCCTGAATGACCCGTCCTGAGAAAAGATGTTTTCAGTTCATACATGTTGGGTTTCTAATGGTTTCTGGAATATGTTACAATTTTCATTGCCATCCATCTGGTGGTTATTGAGATATTTCAGCCAATAGAGGCCCCGTCCACAGTTAGTGGAGCTGCAACAGATCTTTGTGGATTTTATTCTGCAGCATCCAATCAGCTTTAAATCACAAACAAGTGGCTGATGCAGAGAAGAGCATCTCCTCCTCCCCCAAACGAGTCCCCACAGATTTGCTCCATTTGCATTCCTGTCATATTAGCTGCAGTGGAGGTGGGCAGAGGGTGATTACTGCAGGAAACCTGAGAATCCGTACAGCGGAGAGGTGAGTTCTCTTTCGAGAAACGACAATTAACATGTAGTGTAAGTTCAGAGCTCGACGATGAACTCGAAGCCTCAGGAAACGGACGGGATCTCGGGCCATAACGAGCCGCAGCAGACAATCTGCTCCTCGCACTGTTTGGCAGCCTGATAATTGCCTCTCGTCACCGCGCTGTCAGGTGAACAGCAACTGAAGGTCGACCGCCGTGAATCATAATCACTGAACCGGCATCACAACACGCACATTTTAATGTTCTTTGATTGTGTAACAGCCTCTGGGATGTTGGTTTTTTCAGCTGCCAGATTAGACAGAAACCTGAAACCTGACCGGTGGATGTTTGTCCAGATTGAAACTGGACACAGGCAGGAAACACACAAATCAAAAGATGACTATTTCAAACTTGAACATGATAAACTGCACTGTTAAGAAGCCTTAACATAAATATCAGTATCAGAAAGTTTTTACTCCCTAATATCGGTAAAGGCATCAACCCCCAAAATATCCATATCAGTCTAAAACATCACAAACAGACTCAAGCTCTACAAACATCACTGTATGTCATTTCTAGATATAACAAATCTTGGTGACATTTAAAAACCAATGCACAAAAACAAATACAATCAACCCACAACATCCCCAGTGCATCTCTGTGTGGTTTCAGTCTGCACTACCCCCCCCGCAGGAAAGGCAAATGCCTATAATACAAACCCATTGTGACAGACTGCTGTCATCCCACTGTGAAGTATATTCGTTTTGAAGGGGAACCGTCTCCTTTGCTCAAAGATTAAAACATCCGATCCGAAGGGCACGCTAATGATTTAATGAGAGCACAAGAATAATGATACAACGTGATGGAAACCATGTGCCGGGGCCACTTCAGTCGACGGGCACGCCGCGGCACGTTCAATCACCGTCAACCGAACACAACTCAGAGGATATTTAGAGGCGAGGAGTTGCGCTGCATCCTTGATAGATTTCCAGGTATGTTTGAGGTCGATGAAGGTTTGTTTGATTTCAACAAGTAGCTCGTGGAGTCGCTCACGGCTGTGTATTGACAGAAGTACTGAGCAGCTCTGAAGGGAAATGAAGACACTCAACTGTACCGTGCTGCGAAGGTAAGTCTCCTTATTTACCACCAGGCAGCAGGGCACGGCCCTTTGTCTCCATTCTGGGGGAAGAGCTGTTTCTGCTGCAAAGAGATTTGAATTGCTTTAAGCCAATAAGAAAAAGCGAGGCGGGGGGAAATGAATGGCTTATGTGCCGCTTCCCAGGCAAAACAGCAAAAACAAACCCTCCTGCTCGTGCAGATTCCCCGCGAGCCAAATCCCGCAGACCGGCTCATTGTTTCTCTCCCCGGTGAGGACGGGAGAGACGGGGGGGGGCGCAGAGAAATAAGACGGGAGGAAAGTTGAGGGAGCAGGTGTTTTTACGCCGGTTGCTCACTCTGAATCAACGCAGTCATCCTTGAAAGTTTTCACAGCTCTGAGACTCCGGGAACAGAGTCAACAATGGCAGAATTTAAAAGACGTACAAATAAGTCGACAAAAGAGGGTTTGACAATACATGAGGCGACTGTTCTATTGTTCTCGTCTTTGCAGCGGAGCTCTTCTTAATGACTACAGCCTGTAGATGTGTCTTCCAGGTCTGGTGATTAATCCGCCCATCTGGGGGGTGCTGCAGACCGAATGGATCATTCTCCAGTCTCCGGGCGTCTTTGGTTGCCCTGGTGAGGCCATCTGGGCCAGACGAGCGCTAATCAGTCAGAAGGAGGCTGCGAGCTTGACCCCATGTGGCCACCTGATCTCCCATCGGCAGCCAGAGGAACTTTCATCATCCATGAGAGATCAAAATTTTTTTTTTTACTCCTGGCAGATTTGTCTGATGAGCTCTGAGCAGGGATTTCTGCAGCCTGCCGAGGTCCAATTCATATAGTAGATACAGTAAATACTAGGATTACAGTAACGAGGGAAATGTACTTAAACTGTACCTGTGACAAGGGGGGGGGGGGGGGGTGTCACAGCATTAAAACCATGAGCAGGGACCTGTTGGCAAAACTGCTCTGTTGTTGGAGCAGCTCAGAAACAACAGGACCCCAACGTCCACTGTTAAAACTGCTTCAGAGCATCTGACAGAAGTTTAACTTCCTGCAAAGTTTCCACTAATCAAACAATAGCAATTTATCCTCAGGATAATTAATATAGAGCCGGCCCACTCGCCCAATCAGAGATGGATATCTAACTTAAGTCCTCGGTGTAAACACAGATTGCATGAGAGGCCTGAGGCGGCGTCTTTGTATCAGAGCTGATTTTAAACATCGGCTCTGACAGGTGATGATGTTCTGGGTCAGATATAAAGTCTGAGCATCAACATGAAAGATGCAGCAAAGTAAAAAAAAAAAAGAACAGTCCAATCTGTTAAGCCTCATTAAATGTTTAACAGTGTGTTTAAAAATGACTCATCACCGGCTCCTGGCTCAGAGACGGGATTTCAGAGATTTATTACTGGAAGACTTAAGATACGAGGAAGCGGGGAGAAAGAAAAAAAAAAAACGTAAAAACTGCACATGAAGCAGAAAGGTTTTTCTCTAACTTCCGACAACAGAGGTTCTGTTCACAGACCTCGCAGAGCAATTGTTGTTTAACCTCAAGATATCTTTGCTGCAGGCGTCGGCGCTGCTGCTGTCATGTAATTTCTCCCCCGGTCCTGCTCCTTGGAAAGAGAAGGCAAACAACGCGCCGCCTGAATGGTTTCGCTCTCGCACTCAGATGAGGTTGCACATCTGTCACGAGCACTTACTCTCCGCTGTTCTTGCTCCAGCTCACATTCCAGTGGCTGTGACTCAGCGGAGGAGGAGGAGGAGGGAGGAGGGAGGAGGAGGAGGGACGAGGGGACGAGACTCGCCGACTCTGATGCTCAGGTGTCGTTCAGCAACATCTGGAAATGTCCTCGCTGTGGCAGAAACTGCTGGTTTGATGTTTGAATTCTCGGTGCTCAGCTGTGGTGCAGTCAGAGTCCACCTGCCCACCGCGTCGCAGGCTTTGCAGATTCAGCCTCCGGTCAAAAAAACCCCCGACTAACACCCACTTTACATCTGGCTTCGTCTGTAATGGGAATGGATACAATCAGCATCCACTCCCAAGTCAGACGACTCTGCAGTGGACACGGGTTTCTAATCGGCTCCGTCTCGGATCAGCAGTGATGGAAATATGACACTTGGGTGAACACGCTAATTTGGCAAGACAGCGATGTGAGCTGAGGGAAAACACAGGGAAAAAACTGAAAGGCCAACTGTGTTTACTTAACTTTTCAAGACCTGCGTACACTCGCTAATTTCGGTGTAAGAGAGGTATTTGTGGAGCGCATACCTCCGCTAAGGACCAACGCTCATCGAGTGGAACCACATTTAAATCTGCGAGACTCAGATCTTGAACCTTATTTCATACTCATAAGTATCAGTCCCCTAAATATGCCTCATTATTTTCTTAAACATCAATTATTCCCTGGGAAATATGTAAAAAATCTCTTTTAAAGCTTCGTGGTAATCAGCAGGGTTTTTTTTGTGTGTAATCCTGCTGACAAATAAACAAACTAACCATGAAGCAAAACCTTCTCTCATTCTACAAACTCGAATCCCAACAAACATTATCTCAAAGCACTTCAGGTCAAAACTTTATAATATTACAGGGAAACCCATCAATGAGCAGGCGCTTGGCAACGGCGGAGAGAAAAGGAAAATTAACTTTTAACCGGAAGAAACCTCAATCTGGTGAATTGAGACTTCGAATCATTTAAACTGCGTTAATGTCACTTATATAAATCAAACACAATTAGCCTTAATTAAAGCACTTAAGAGATTGTCTCTCATTGAAAAACACTGACAATATTGTGAAAAATATGTTGATACTTGTGTGTTTTACTCCTTTGACATGCAGAATGTTTGCTAATATTCTACTTTCCTGAAAAATAATCTCAAGAAGTGCCAAGACAAACATTTAAGACATTTTATTATTCTTAGAGCATTCACAGTAGGTATATGGTTCAAAACCCCTTAAACCTCCCTGTGAGTTATTTAAGTATTCGGTCATTTAATTCAACTAAATGCAAAAGAAAAGCCGAGGAGGATTGATTATTCAAATTTGACCGAGTGACATATCTGCCAGTAACAGCTGCAAACACCCTCCAGTGTTAACGCGCGTGTGTCTCGGTGTTTTCCCCCGTGAATGACCGGGAGCTGTGAGAGTTTGGCTGTAAACAGTTTAGCACGGATCCTGAATAAAGAGTTTTTCCGTGCATGAAGAGGTTGTTTCTCCTCCCTGTGGCTGCAGCAGGAGGAGGAGGAGGAGGAGGAGGCTCCTGATAAGTTACAGATGACACTAAATTCTCATCTTTCCCAACAGTGTTAGGATGTGGATCTCAACATGCCCCGGGCCAAGCTGCTGTGATAATTCGCCAGGCCCCAGTAAACAAGGCCTGTCTACGGCGAGCAGAGATGCCTCCGGGCTGCGCGGTGGCTGCGCTGGAATGTCTTGGACGGGACCGTTTAGGGAACTGTGTATATCAGTTTGACCTAATTAATACCGCGGGCCAGGGCTGTAGAGTCCATGTGCCAAGTCTGAACTTTTACTTAACACACACACACACACTGGAAGAAAGGTCGCTGGCCAGAATGAATTGGGGAGGGGGGGGGAGATGGAGAAGAGTGTTTGGGTTATTTACTCACACTGTTGATAAGGGCACCAGAGTTGCTAGATGAGAGGATTTGGATGTTAGAGCGGGAGTAAATACCAAAACACCAAACTCACAGCATCCTTGGCATACTAATAATTATATTAACCTCAAGCAAAGTGAGACATATTAGCTAGACACACGGGCTGTGAAGAATATTATAGAGGCTTCGTTTTCGCTAATAAAATCCTTAAAGCACAGAAACATTCTTTCCACTAACTGCTCTCTGCGCCTGCAGACCTGCACATCTCCCTCACAAACTGTAAAGGTGCACGTGCAAAAAAATAATGTGCGATGACAAGAAGCCAGGGCTGGTATTCATCCTCCGGCGCTCGTGAAAAGGCGCCCTGCGGAGAGAGAAGAGAGATTCTGTTTGGCAGCGTTTAGAAATGTCTCAATGCCTCAGTTGTGTGAGTCAGCGTATGACTTAACTGGAGAGGGCACATCCAGCGTGCACCAGTCAGGCAGATACAGGAAGGTGTGAGAGAGGAGGTCAAATCTGCTGTGAGAGGAATACAGGAAGTGGAGATCTAGGTACAGTATAGTCCACTGTGTCGTTGGACATACCCCGAATGTGTGTGGATCAGTTCCAGCTGATTTACAGTCTGTGGAAATCAAGGCTCATCTTTTAAAAAGGTATCACAGGGGAGTGCTGACAAACAAACTAACAGGGGACAGGGGAGAAAACTGAAAAATCGTCGAAGCAAACTGACCCTTTGATTCTAGCGTAAAAAACAAAAAAACGTCTCCACTTTCAGACCCTGCACGGATTTTTGGAAGGTAAACACCATCACCAAGCCAGATGTGTTTCCTTTACCACGCATGGAGGACTGTGTAGTCTATGTCAGCTCAGCCAAGTATGTAAGAAAGTTTGACTTGCTGAAGGGATATTGGCAGGTTTCACCGTCTCAGAGGGCCCCGGAGATCAGTGCGTTTAAAACTCCATCTGGACTTTATTCTTACACCGTGTCTGTTTGCGAAAATGCTCCAGCTACCTGTCAAAGGCCCGTGAGTGATTGGTCTCTGCTCCGTCGGCTTGTGCTGTCTATTTGGATGATGTTGTCAACTTTGCTGAAACTCGGAAGAATGTCTACAGCGTCCATGTGCCCGGTTCAGGAAGAGAAGAAGGAGGAACAGATGAAGGAACTGGAGCTTTTGACATAAACTTCGGGCCGTTATAGCTCCACTGTCAGAACTTCTCACAGAACTACTATGACGTATGGACGTATATAGGATATAAAGGATTTTGGCTTCATTTCTGGTCATATCCCTCCAACCAGCACCAGGTAGCAATAAACCCATCCTATGCCGATCATTTGCACACAGCTGTTTTGCTCTTGTTTAGCCAGGTGTCTTTTCAGCGGTGGTGAAGCTGCGGCTGGCACCACTCTCCCATTTGGGACCAACTCGGTGACGAGGCTTTGCCTGCAGCGCTCCGTCACAGATATGAGAAAAACACCATACAACTCCTCTCTGCATGAGGTCCCGGTGTTGCGGGGACCGGATGACAACACCCACAATGCACGCTGGCACAGGAAGAGAGAAAGGGAAGGGAAATGAGGGAAGGTCGGGAAGCAGCGGAGAGAGTTGATGTAGAAAATCGAGATAGAAAGGAAGCTAAGCTATGCAGCCCTCATTTGCCATGCCTTATTAGCATAACAACGGGTGCTTTCAAGTTAGAATAATAGAGGGCCATCACTCATCATAATGGCTAGAAGCATGGCCGGGGCTAAACCCCATACAATCTGCCACAGGAACCAGGGGAGGCTCATATAGTAGTCAGTCTGCGGATTGAAGGAGCGGCTAATAGAGGCGTTGGTCTGGGCCAGTGGAGTGAAGCCAGAGGCTACTGGGCAGTTTAACAAGCTTAGAGAAGCCGGTGTTACAAGCGAGCGGCATTAAATTCCACCGCAGCTCTCACACTTGACTTTTTTTGAGAAAGCGCCCACACAGCGAGTCGCGGCGCAGAGTGACACCCTTCACAACGTAGCATCTCTTCAGCCACGGCATCTCCACCGAGGGCGTTGTGCTTTTACCGTCTTCTGTTTGTTCGCTGGTTTGTTTTTAAGTATCGGTGCAAAAACTACTGGATGGATTTCCACGAATTGTTGGTGGAACCCAGTTTGATTTGGCGGTTTTAAATGTGGTTTCATTGGGGGCGGTGGTTTTCAGCCAATGTATGGTAACAATTAGTACACCATGTTTAAAATTACAGTTTTTTTATTTTCTCTTTCCCCTAACCCTTAAAAATAAAATTAGAAAGATTCAATTCACCTTTAATTCCCACCTTCAATGCGAATCCATGTCTTTTGGAGCCAAGAGGTTACACTACTGAAATTATCCCAAGAAAATGAAGTCTGGATATAAAGTATGCAAAGAGCGACGCGCACCCTTGAGGTAAAGGAATCAAAAAGAAATTGAGAGTCCTGAGAAAGTGTACAAAGGGCTCATTAAATTAAGTAGGTGGAATAATCTTTCCGGGGGAGACAATGAGAAAAAGCTTGTTATTCAGGGCATGAACTTAAGCTACATTTGGGGTCCGTGCACAAAGTCATATTCAAATGTGTTTGATAGGATTAATTCTGCAGGAGCATGAGAGTTGTAAGCGGTGACCTTTCAAAAGTAGTTCCACCGCGGAGACTAAAAAGAACAAATCACATTTTAATGCCCGAGGACTGAGCCTCAAGTCAGAGAGCGAAGGAGATGCCGAGATGATGGCGTCCCCCAATTTTCTTTTCATATTCTCTGTTTCATTAGTCAGTTCTTTCTGTGACGCCTTCACACCGAAGGAAAATAATCAAGAGTAGGATGAGAGAGCAGGGGTGAGGGAGGGAGGGATATTAATGAAGTTGCTGTGCAAACAGCAGGGCAGGAGTGAGGGCAGTGAAGAGCCGGGGCGTTGTGTTAATTGTTGTAGGAAGTCAGACAACACTCGACGCCCCCACTTCTTAGCCGACGTTGCATTGGGGCGGGAGGGAGAGAGGCCACACACTCCCCTGACCTCGGTCTAATTACTGCATACCTAGTGGTGAATAACAGCATTCTGCAGGGACACACGGACGAGGGAAGGACGGTGCGATGCCAGACGGCTGCCTCGCCCCCTTTGCACCTCCCGAGGTTCAAAAAGCTGCACAGCATGGCTGGGCTGCCTCAGGGCGATGGGAACTTGTGGGGAAAGCGTGTATCTGTCTGCTCTACATTCTGCAGCCTCTTCATCACGAGTTGCAAATGCGTTCTTCCCTGGCATTTAAATATAGATATACAGAGGAAGTGGGGTTTTTTTTGTATTCAATAGAGATCTACACCGAATGCAGATCTCGCAGTAGCCCCGAGCAGGATGAGTTCTCAATCAGCAGAGTCTGAGTTACGCTTTCTACTACAAACGCTGAGTGTCAAACTCAGCTGCACTGGGAGGACGGAGTCAAAGAGGCCAGGTTTTGGACACAATATTTTTTAGCTCGCAAGAAGCTTGTAAAGCATAAAATCTATGTTTAAAGAAATTAAGCACAAGGGGGGAAACAACAGCCGGGAGCCACGGGTTACAGAGAACAGTGCATGGCCACAGTGAGGCCGACAACCCAGACTGTCTTCTGCATTTTACAATACATCAAAACAAGCAAGTCGGCAGGAAACACAGATCGATATTAACCTCCAACTTTGTACTCAACTCAAACAAAAGTGTAAAAAATATAAAAATATATTACATTTGTAATACAAGGCATTATAGCCAAGGTGTAGATCTTTACAATAGAAATAAGAAATGAAGATTAAAGTTTAAACTTCCATGAACTGAATCATCCAAGTTTTCTTTCAGTAACATTATGGTTTCTTTATATAGGACTAAAACTAACAATTAAATATATTAAGAACCAATATGTTGTTTATTTCTTACCAATAATTAATTAATTAGCTTGTCAAAGAGGCCTGAGGAATCGAAAACAAGCGCAACTGAGCTCAAACGGAGCAAAAATCATTGAGGATCGATTTGTCTTCGATGCTCTCGAACCAAACCCACTGCATCACACGGAGCTGTGTAATTATACTTTGAGAATGAAGTAGAAAGGCACAGGGATGATGATGATGAATCTTTTCCAACCTGTAGCATCGTAGACACCAATGCTGCCTTCAATCAATGAATCAAATCATCAATCCTCAATTCCCTCCATGGTTGTTGACTATTTGCATGGACACGCACGATCCCGTCGCAGAGCATCAATCCTTCACACCGTCATCCTCCGACACTTTGCAGTCGTGAATGTGTCAACTCAGTCGAGACGGAGAAAAACGTTGAAAGAGCCGAAAAACTGGGTTTGGATCAGATTTAGAATGAAACGCTCCGACACATTTGAAAGATTAGTCGTCCAACTGCTCGCCAAATTATAAAAAAGACGATCTCTCTGAGGCCGTGCCAAGTCACAAAGCTCCGTCTTTGAATTTAAAAAAAAAAATGAATTGACAAGAAGATCTGATCTAAATCAAAGAGTCTGATTATGCAGAAAATATAGATTTAATTACATATGAGCAGGAAGTCTTCTGACTAACGTACGGGTTTTATCTGCTTCATGTAGGTCAGGAGATTATAGTCAAAAAGCTGTTCTATTCAGAGTTTGAGATACTTCATTATTTACATTGTTTGACTATATATCCAAATATTCATGACGATAGATAAACTGATCATCATGTAATGACATGTGTCCGAGTGAGAAGAAGATCTAAAACAATTCCCTGAAGAAAACACAGATTTTAAATGTCATGATATTTTAGAATGTGACGATCTATTGAACTTTAATCTGGAGTGAAATCTGAATTTACTGATTCAGTGATTTAATTTTATTTAGCTAAAGCAAGACTGTGAACTCTGAAAGAAAAAGATCTGATTTAATCTCAGCTGTGTAATTTCATTAGTTTATTTATTTATAGATCAGTCAATATGACAAAAATGAAAAATGATATTTTAGGGATTTGTGCTTAGTACTTAATAAGCATATAAAAATAACTGTTAGTTCTTCACAATTATCTGAATATCAGACGATTTAATCTCATTTCAACTTTCTGTGAAACACTATCAAATTTCATTATTTTTCAAGCACATTAAATCAGGCCTCATTTGTGAAACAGCAAATCTTACCCTGTATCCTCTGTCATTCATTTCAATAATAAAGCAGCTATGAAAGTAATTTCACTCTAAATATCGCACGACTGCAAAGAAAACAAGAAGTGTCGGAGGAGCTGATGTGTCCCACAGACGAGCGACAGAACTGCTGCGGTTGTCAGTTGAATTTAAAGCAGAACAGCACCTGTCAATGCTCTTTCCTTCCCTCTCCTCCTCCCTTCTTCCCTTCCTCTCTCTGCATCTGCCGAGCATCAGGGCTCTCTCTCTCTCTCTCATGGCCAGCCTGTCTTTCACAGAGAGAAAAGGCATGAATAATGTCAGCGAGCTCAGGGACCGACAGACGGAGTCGGTTTCCTCATCTCCCGAACCTACGTGAACACGCCGCTCTCGCTTCCCACAGGGGGAAACGGGATGAAATGGGCACGAGTGTTAGCGAGACGGAGAGAAACGGCGAGAGAAAGGCGAGGGCGAGAGGCAGCGGTGCATATGTAAAAAAAAAGATAATAATAAAAACTCCCAGGAGGTGAGGATGTGAGTTGGCTTGAAGCGGCTGGAGGTGACCTCGCCGCAGGCACAACCGGCAGGGCAGGGGGGGCGGAGGGAGGCCGCCAAAGGGAAGCTAAAGGGACATACGTGGTCAATGCATAGACACTTTAACACACAGTGACCGTGGCAGGTTTTATTGAATGGACACGATAATAATGCGTGTCATCGTTCCGTGTAGGGTCCGTCCTGCCCGGCGGTTAATCAATGTCTGGTTCCCAGTGTTATTGCAGACGCTTTATCTTGTCAGAAACTGCTGCTCGGTCACTTCTGGGCTGCACATCTTGCTTCTAACAGTGTAAACGCTCGATCAATACATCAGCCGCACATTGTGTATTTATTTTTTTTTACATGTATTCAAATGGTTGGCACAGTGTTATGTGAATAATAATAGAAACTCTTGACACCTACAGGATTTTGAACAGTTTCAGCTCTTTGCAAAAGCAGCTGTAGTATCATCCAAGGTTTTCACTGGACATTTTAAAGAGCTAATTCAACATTTTGGGGCTGCTCGCTTGGAATAAAACAAGTTTGTGCTTTTGGTGTTAAGCTAAAACCAGAACATGATCACCTTAGCTGAGCATTAAGGCCAGAACAGGAACATACACTGAAGTCCAACTTGATTTCCAGACAACTAGATCTCCAGCAACAACTCCAGCCAATCAGAGCACAGGACGGGGTGAAGGTGGTGAAGGTGCCCCCTGATTTTTTACACTGCAGAAGTCTTGAATCAGGGAAATCAAGCAATAACAATGTGTTTCAGGGACAAGGTGACACAAACTCAGTGCAGCTGCATTAACTGCATCAGGCTCTTGTCGGTTTCAGACAGAAAAAAAAGTACCCATTGGGTTTGAGTCGGGCTTGTGCAGTTTCCTCCAGGGGATTGGACAGAACAATGCAAAGCTGCTCTCTATTCTTTAAACTGATGTCTACTGAAGCATCTCCTCCAGCTTGATGTGTGTGATATGTGTAGTTTGTACTTGGCTTAAGGGCAAGGAACGGAAGAAACACAAATTCCTAACATTGCTCTCACGTCATAATACCTTCCAGACTACAGCAGAACTGACCTGGAGAAATAAGGACAACACATCTAGCTATTCAAGGTAAGTGGGTGAAGAACATGTCTGACAAGAGTCTCACCCAAGTAAAAGGATGTTTTAGCCTAATGTTAAAACTTTGCAGTCACAGCTCTTGTGCTAACATTCTGCTAATGCATGCCGACTGAGCCAGTTAATGGTAAACTGACAAGACACCTTCATTGATGGCGCTCCGAATCCGAGGAAAGTGAATGAAGCGGTAATGTAGCAGATGCTAACTGGTCAATGTCAGAAATAGTCTCATTGAGCGTGAAAAGGCAGAAATCTAATGGAACTACATCTATTGTTGTTCCTCCTTATGTCAAAAACAAAGACAAATGACATGGATACAATTTTTTCACCCCATAATCACATTTTTAGGGCTACAGCTCCAGTCTGAACTACCTCACCAGCGCCCCCTACCTAGCCTGGAAGTTGTGAGAGTCCTACCTATATTAGATATTCTCCTTAAGCAGCATGTTTAGTCATTTATTCTTCCCCCTTCGTGGCTCGATTAGCAGTAAAAAAAAAAGAAATACATCTTGGTCCAACCCCTAATCCACTCAGAAACACCCCAATGGATACAAATGCTCCTCTTCATACACCCACACTCGACCGTGTAGAAGAAGAAGACAAGACTATTTGATCCTTGCCAAGAGACGGGGCAGCGAAGGACACACCGACCAGCGCGGCTCTCAGAAAAGCTTTAATCGCCCCGTATTGATCGCTCTACTTTTTTTGGTGAATCAGCAACAACTAGTGTGGGCCGAGGAGTTTTCTTAATATTCCCATCTCTCCGTGAGCAGGTCAGACAATTTCACCCTCCCCGGTGCCTTCGCTCCAAAACACCTCATTTAGAGCTCATTTATATTCATACAGTTTGAAGGTAGAAGAAGAAATATTAACTTTGCTCTGCACGAAATGTGAAATCTTTCAGAATCCCCCCCTCCACAAAACCTCACAGCGTCCACCAATGAAACTTTGCAGGTTGCACAACAGCAGTCCATCGGCGTTATTCTGATTCATCACAGCTTCAAAACCACAATCCCATGTTTACACTGGTTCATCATCAGCCTACGGGGCTGCTGGGTCGACAACACCTCTATTTGTGGCTTTGTTTTTCTAAAATAAAAGAGGCACAAAGGAGGCTGGAAAATACGCGGCTCTACTTGCAAGAAACATGAAACTTAACCAAAGGTGGCAGCCCTGATTTGTTGCAGAGATCAGAAGAATCAGCTTCTTTGGGACGAAAGAGCCGTCATCGAGTCTCGACAACGTAAATCACAGGTGTCACTTTATGATAAATGAGCTTTCCTGTTAAACTGAAGGACACGATTCCGGTGTCACTCAGCTAAAACTGTGTACGTGTACAGTACGACGTAAATAAATCATCCACTATCTAGAGCTGGAAACACAACACATGCTACTGATGTGTCAATGTTCAGAAAACACCAGCTGAGAGGATTCAACTTTGTCTTTGTCTCGTTTCTTTACAGATTCTAAAAGTTAAAAAAAAAAACTGTCTCGTTAATTGTTGGCTTCCTAAAACCGTCAATCAATTGTCAGGATGTTCTCCCACCACATCTGCACATGTAAACAGACGCATGCAGACAAAAGCACACGTTTCATGTTCAAGTGTTACACAAGAACGAGATGTTTAATCCTGCCTCATTTAGCACAAGAACAAAAAAAAAATGTTATTTTGGCGGAAATATGTTTGACTATCAAGATTTTCCTGAAGCGAAATACTACAGTTGTTCATAATCCTAATTAAGCTTTTTGCAAAAGGTACAAAAACATACATTAACTCAGGAAAACCTACAGAGACACACAAAGACCACAGATATAAAAGGAGCATTCAAATTTGCCACTTTCTGGGACGGACGGCGACAACAACACAGTCTCATTCATCTATAGTTTAGTATAATGAAAAGGTAAAGGGCTCCTTTCTATTCCGAGTTTCTTTATGCTCCAAATACCATTTATTTATAGAAGTTAGATAATGGAGAAGAAGGTCATAAATATTTCCACCACCTCCTTTCACCGTTAAAAAGGAGGAAAACAGCAGTGGAGAGACACTCACTGATGCATTCAGTAATAATGTTAATTCACTGCTACGAAATACAAACACACACCTGTGTATAGTGTGGTATCCGTGTTTAGACGTGTGCATGTTCACGCAACGCAACTCGACACACATGTAAGGGCACAGGCAAGAGTTTGCAGCTTTTCCGTTTCTTCCACTTGGCACAACAGATGGCTGATGTTGACAAGGAGAGGACGACATGTGTGTGTCTGTGTGTGTCTGTGTTGTGTGTGTGTGTCTTATCATTACCTGTCCCCAGAGGTGAGCCTGGCAGTCAGACAGTGTAACAGAGGCAATGACAACAGGTTCTCTCCACCAAACCTCTGTCAAGCATGATTGGACAGCATGTGTTAAGTGGTGCTACGGCTCCAGGGATACACTCATACTGTAAACACACGTACACACACACACTGGCTGATAGCTGTTTTTTTATGCACGTGTGTGTGTGTGTTTCACACTCTCCGTGTTGCACTTGCTGTTGCAGCTTAACACTCTCAATGGGGCCCTGACAAGAAGACGGATGAGACTGACTGCACAGAGAATCGTTACCGCACTCCCACGCAACAGTGTGTCTGACTCAACACAACTGCACCGGGATCGCCCCGTCCCATCTTTCAAACCCCCAACAGACCAGTGACCAGTCCAGACTCATCATCACTCACATCAGTCATTCCATTACTTGGGCATGCGCCATTGACTTGATGGTGTCATAACACACCGCTTTCCCCTTGAGCTGCGCCGGAGAGCGTGTGTGGTGTCGTTTTACGATTCCTTCATTTGCTGTGTGGATTGAATTTTTCGCTCAGGACTCCTGTCAGCCAGTCGCATTGATCCCTGGGTCCAACATGGCCGACCTTGACCTTCAGCTTGAGCAAACACCAGCTGATGGCGGATACATTATTTCATCCTACATATTTTCTCTGAAACACAGCTTCCAGCTACAAAATGCGAATGCTATGAAGCCTCAACTTTTAATCCAACGCAGATGAGAAGTTCTGCAAGTGCTCAGGAGAAAAGAGCAAATTCAAATATTTCCATGACAACTGGCAAACTCCATTAGCAGAGGATGATCATGTGATATTAGAGAGAAGCTACAGCCCAGCTACTCCTCTGGGAACAATTAACGGCTCTGCCAATTCCAGGGCCGCCCGTACAACACTTGAGATATGTCACCCTTGAGAGAAGCCTCCTGTCAGTCGGGGCTGACGGGTCATCTGTCGAGTCACGGTGTCAGCGGGAAACAATCTTTTAACTCTGGCGTTGGCAGCCATTTCTGTGTCCCCGTGCCCACGCGGCTGCTGCCACCACGACTCCCACAACACCAGCTTACACTAAGTGGGCACCCAGCGAGCACACTGATTGCCTTCGGCTGACCTGGAAATGTCTGCTCTTACCTGCACCCGGCACCACTCGACGAGGCTTAATCAGAATACGCTTCTCAGCCGCACACGCAGCTGCAGCGAGAGCTTCGCACTATACTGGCACTGAAAGATGAAGTGACAGCCTCGGTAGCCGGCTGCATTAATCCTTCACTGGAGCTGAAATATAAAAACTGAACTGGGGCATTACACTGTGTGCGTGAGAGAGGGAGCGATGCAGGGGAAAGAGCACGGAGTGAGATGTAAAGCTATTTTATCTGGATGTTTTGGCAGCAGTCGTTTATGAATTACAGGAAAAAAGAATTTTGACTCGTGCAGATTATCCAAAAGGTACGACTGGGTGACAAGAGAATGGATTTATTACACTGGTGTTGCTTTTTTAATTTATTTTGCGAGCGGCTTCTTATTGTTCACATGCTATCTCGCAGCTTTATGTACACCTGGGGGATTAAATGATATCCACTCGAGGCAGATAACTGTTGCATCATCCTTCGCCGACACCAGAATCTTTGTTGAATTTTATATGATATTATTATTATGCATTATTCAGTCGGGTGTTGGAGAAACATGAGGGTGTCTTACTTCACGAGATTACCCAGCGCTGCCCTCTGTCATGTCAATGGAGCCTGGAAACCAAACTACACACAAGCACAACACACCAATGCCACCAGAGCTGTAAAATCCTGTTTGCGAGTTCCACATAACTCCTGTGCAGTGTTTTGGCCTTGACTGGACGTTGTGGATCATATTTCATCATCTCATCAGCATCTGAAACAACACGCCGCCAAACCAGCGCAGCTCTCTCGCCATCGCTTTTGGTTTGGATTCATGCTTTGCTTCCTTTTTGGGGACCACTGCTGTTATGTTAATATTACAAACAGGAGAAAAAGGATTCCTGGCCCTCTAATGATTTCCCGCCCTTGTTTTGTCACTCGCCCAGAATTTGCTGCCGACCTTGCTTTGCAGTTTGAAATACTGCCCCACTGTTCACGGGCTTAATTGCGATCTTGCAGGGATACACTGGAGGACGTACACAAGCAAAACTCCAAGAGAACACGTGAAAATGTCATCAAGTAAAAGTTTATTTCCAAACGTATATCAAATTTCAAAAAAAATTACAACTTTGACTTTCGCTGTCATCAACTCTACAGGAGCCACAGGAGCTGGTCTCATTTCCATCCTTACATTATCCACAATGTCTTCATCTAATGAGAACTCTCTGTGTCACTGCGCCCTATGTTCTCCTACACACCCATCATTGTTTTGTGGCGATCCTAATTACTCCTGCAGGGCCGGCCTGATTGCTGCTGGCAATCTAATCCTCACTTCGGAGACTCGTAAAAATCCTAATATTGTGTACGTGCATGTGTGTGCACATAAAAGTGGGGATGGTGGCCAAGGTTTTCAGATGACATGAGAAATGAAAGTCATATTACCTCACATGGGGAAATGAAGTGCATGCATGCATAAACATGAGTCCTGATGACTTTAATAGAAAAGAAAGTGTAAATCACGATCTGGGTCTCGCAGGGAAGACCATCATGAAAGTTGGCAAACCAGAGAGCAAGTGACAGCTCTTTTAAAAGATGTAACATAAGTGAAGCAGCAGACCAACGCAAACGTGATGCATTATTCAGCAAGGCCATGAACAACCTTTGGAGATCACCATGCACGTACAATGGTCAGTGACCCCCTCCCTTGGGAAACGAAGCCACTTTTATGACGTCTTATTGGAGCATAGCTGATCCATTACGACCCAGTATCGTGCCCCATATTCCTGAAGTTTTTTTTTCGGTGACGTCCTCGAAAAAAATCTAATCTACCAGGGAAAATCTACCAGGGCAGAGTTAAACAATTGTTCTAAGTAACCGTGGATCAAATTGAAGCTCACCAGCAGCTATTCACTGAGAACAAAAACTTTTGTTTACAGCCGGGTTTGAACAGAACCTTCACCTTATCTCAAGTACACCACCAACGTACAACACCAACAAACAGCTCACAGAACTGAAGACACTATTACCCCATCATTATCACTGGTTATTCACTCCTGAATCATAATTTAGACTATAATTACTATAATTTTCCAAGTTCATCCAATACTGCGAGAAAAATGACAATTTTCTGCTTACAGGCGTGAAGAGTTCTAGCAAGAGTTTATTTAAATCTGAGGCCATCTAAAAGACTCAGTGGAGTTGGTCCTCCAGCCAGTAGGAATATTTTATGTTTCTATGTCAACTAGTCAGTCACACTAGGTCATTGTTTTGTCATGAAGTCCTTTAACCGTAACAACCATACATGCATGTTGTTTGTCCCAACCTCTGTTACGACCCAGAGAAGCGTCTCCTGATGTGGTGCCCCTGCAGAGGCGCACACTGTACATCTTCAGCCGCTTTCAGATGTGTATAAACTCTTGTTGTTGTCTACGCCTATAACATTTCTAACACGTGACGGAAACAGACATTTTACCGACATTTTCCGGAGTTCAAGCTGTAAACGGCTTTATAGAATGTCCACAGTTTGGTTAGGTTTAGAAAAAGATCGTGGTTTGGGTTCATACTTTGTCCGAATATTAAACATGGGGTTAAAGTTGTCGAATGGTCTCGGATAAAAGAAACAATATTGTCTGATAAATTCAAAAGGGACAAGAAGCTTCTGTGAAAGACTTTTGTTTTGTCCGTCCATACAACCCCAGCCTCCTCCTAACAAGGACGTTGTCGCTCTTTGTGCCGCCTCACTCAACTTCCTCCTTCGCTCCTGTCATAATTACTACAGCTGCTAGAGGTCACCTCACAATAAAACCTACTGAGGGTTGTAATAAGCTGCTGGCACAGACAACCTATGGTGCCCAGGATTTTAATGTGCCTTCACTGAGAGGAGAAAAATATCTGATATTGAACTTGCTGCTGTAAGGACACAGCGAATGTGCGTTTCTGCTTCATAATATTTACTTAATATAAACATCAATCATATCAAAAACAACTTGACACCGTAAACAGCCAATCAAACAAACAAGCAGAGCAACGGGAGAATATCAATCACCATGGGTTATAAATATTTCATGAAAGTATCGTAACACATTAGATTGATAGAGGCTTGGCCGCCGTTTTGAATAAATCCCTGGTGTGGCGCTGGATCGCACCCCCACACCGTCACACACATACAAACACACGGGCTAAGACTTTGATCCAAAGCCTCTTACAGGCTGATTTTTCACCCCCAAACGAGAGGCCGCAGATCCTCCGCTCGGCTCACAATGCAAGACGGCCAGTGTCATTAGCCGCGAGGATCAAAGCCCCGGACGACCAGAGGAGTGTGTCCGTGACTTAAGAGATTTACGACCACTGGACACAGTTGACATGCATTAGATGGAGTTTGAAGTTGGTGCAAGTTAGAGCTAATTTACATGACATCTGCTATTTTTAAATGGAAGCGGCATCAGAGGTGTTCCCGTTTCAGCCTCCGCTCCAGCACTGTACTTCCTGATTGAACGCACCCCCCCATAATACTCCTAAAGGGACTTCTGCTGTGGCATTAAGTAGTGAGTTAAAATGACCATATCATAATTTATGGTCTTTTTCATTTCCTGTGACACCACTATAATGTTGAAATAGGGAGTCTGGGATTTTGCTCTAATATTTATACAATATCCTTTCCAAATCCAATTTAGTCCACTCAATGTAGCACAAATTGGATAATAAATATTACGGACTTAAATGCCCGCTTTAAAAAAATTCATGTACACAAGGGTAAGTGTGTGTGTGTGTGGTGTGTGTGTGAGTCTGTGTGGTTCAAAGGTGAAACTGAAAATGTAAAACAATTTTCTACTTCCTGAGGACAAAAAAAAACTACTTGTTACCTCAAATAACCCGGAGGAAGCAACATGGCAACGTATTAAACATCAGATTTATAAAAGAAGTTCACAATTAAGAAACTTGTCATTTTTTTACCTTAAGAATTACATGAAAACAATGTTTTTTTTAAGTCAATCACCGAACTTTCAATTGCTTTAGATCTATGCGCATTAAAATATATAAAACGTGCACATTCTACAGTTTTGTGTGAGTGCGTGTGAGACAGACTTGGTCAAATTTCAGAGGAGCTTTACAATAAAGCGCAATCCAATCTAATCCAATGTTTATGTCAGTGGTATTAAAGGCAATCGGGAATTCTGTAATCTTGACATTAAGAAACTGGATTTTCTTTAGTACTATAAATGATATTATTGGTTATGTAGGAGTCTGAGAGTATTGAAGCAATATTTATACACTGGAATGTGTATTTTCTGACTCGCTCAAATGTAACACACGTCTTCAAAAGCCAAAACTACACAACAAAGCAGCAAACTAAGGACTAATAAACTTCCTCCAACACTAATAATGTGAATGTCTGACCACAGAAGACTTGAAACATTAAGAAACACTCAGAAGAGTTATATTAATATACGTGGTCCGTGCATTGACTTTTGTTTTCTGAATTAATCACTGGGTCTAAAATTGATCACGTCCCAAATCCCCAAATATACACTTTACTTTGATAGAAAACCTTTGAAAATCAAAAACTTCAGATCTTTTCTACTTTAAAAAACTAAAATTGATCAATTGCTTTGGGTCTATACACATTAAAATATGAAAACATAGAACATGGATGTGTTACTGTGCACATTTTCATGTACTATTGATCTGGTTGTGTGTATTATAAGTGATATTATTGTGGGAATATGGGAGTATTGCATTCCTCACCCTGGAATGTGTATTTTCTGACTGACTGAAATGTAACACACCCCCTCAAAAGCCCCAAACTACACAACACAGACACAACACGAGCAGAGAACGTGCATCTACATGAATAAACTTTAAACACCAACAACGGAAATAACGTGAATTCACGGGGATGGAGACAATAACAAACAAGGAGAAAAGTTAAGTGCATGTGTGGGGTTTTTCCGAGACAATAGCTCCGCTGTCAAAACGCAAAAGAAGCTCCGACGCTTTTCCCCAGAAACCAGAGAAACCCAGACGGACCCGAGAAGCGGGGACACGCGGGGGAAAGTTGCTGCGGGCTCTCACCTTGTTTGACGCACTTGAGTCGCACCGGGTCCTTGCTGTGCTTGACCACGGCGTGCACGTCCCGGGTGGTGAGCCCGGCCACCGGCGTGTCGTTGACTTCCAGCAGCAGCTCGTCCTGGAGCAGCCGGCCGCTGTGGCACGCCGCGCCGCCCGCGGGGAGCTCGCCGACGACGGGGAAGAGTCCATGCTCCGCGCCGCCCCGCAGCTCCAGCCCCAGCCGGCCCTGCTCGTCCCTGCACAGGACGCTCTCGTGGACTTTGCCGGTCCAGTGGTTCTTCCTCCGCTTCAGGCTCTTGGACATGGCTCCGATCACATGAGTGCGGCGGCGGTGGGAGAAGTTTTCTTCGGTCGCTCCGTTGCGCGGTTCCCCCCCCCTCCCACCACCCGGTGCCGCCGCCGTGAAACACCGGAATGTGTCCGGTTTCAACAGGGAACCACAGTTGTTTCCATGTCAGCGCGCACACACACACTCTCACACGCACACTTACTTATTTATATATATATATTTACACACACATACACACACGCGCGCGCGCACAGCAGCTGGATCATCAGTCCGCGATAACTGAGAGCTGCTCAACTTGTGGTGCCTTCATGTGCTGCCTCTCATGTGGGAATTCACACCGTCAGAAGTTTGACACCCTGAGCTGACTCTGAACTCCGGAGATCATCAGCAGTTTCTCTCGAGGAGGCGCATGAGTGGATGCAGAGTGAGGACCCTAAGGCCGCTTTCAGACACGACCTCCGGGTAAAATCCGGAGAATTGGCTCAAGAGTTTAACCCAGAGTTTTCCTTTCACACATGTACAAAGCATCGGGAGGTGGAGCAGCCAGGTGGAGGTTCATGGACAGGATACCAGGAGGCACATGCACCTCCTCCGGATAAAACCCTCCGGAGGACCTCCTGCCGTGTTCTCACATCGGCTCATGCGGACATTCTCCGGAGTTCTTACCAGGGGGCTGATTGGAGAAAAAACAAATTGTGCAAACATCCCGCAAAGTTTATGTCTGAAAGCAAAATAGGGCTGCTTTCTAACATGCACTAAACTCAGCATAGTCTCCTGACATTCTCCTGAAGGGCTGTGTGTACGAATGCAAATGTCAATATCTCGCAATGTTAAAGAAAGTGAAGAAAAACCCAGAGATCCGAGTTCTTCCTCGGGTCAGACTGGGAACAACAAACAAACAAATATGAACATGACCTCGTTGGTGGAAGTAAATATATCAGCTGGTTTTCAGATACTTAAAAGTGTAATTTGAGCTTAAGCATATAAATATGTCTGATAATTAGTTAAACAAATCAATTAATCAGTACAACATTGTCCATTTTATAGTTTGGCTGCAACACACAGTGATTTTCTAAGATGCCAAAATAGTTTCAATCCATCAAGCGTTAGTTTGTAAGGCATCAATAAAAAACAAAACAAACAATAAAAGCTCAAATGAAAGTTTTAAAACTCATCTGGGCACATGAACTAAGGAACTGCGTTCAAACGCCTCAAGGAGAAGTTTTCAAATCCCAAACTTTACAAAGTACACAACTTTACGAAGAGTACTTAAAGGCAGCATCCAGCTCGAACCAACCCAACTGACCCGGATGTGAAGGCTGGATGAAGAGAGGAGGAGGAGAGAGAGGAGGAGGAAGAGGAGGAGGAGAGAGAGGCAAGGTTTTCCCCAAATCCAGCTTTCCATGGAAGAAGAGAAGACAGGCAGAGGGACGGTGTTTCCACAGAAATGGCAGCAAGCAGAAATAACGAGGGTTTAAATACCAGAACATATTTCTCTTCTTTGTGACCTTTGCCTCCAGACACTTCACATCATAAAAGCAGTGGTGCCAGTAAAGAATTATCAAACCATAACTTGTAATCACTTGTTTCCAGACTCCTCCATCATCTACTTCTCCTTGAACGTGGAACAACATCCGCGTTATTGATGTTGTCCACTTTTCTCTGTGGGGGTCGAGGACCCGCAAAGGTTAAGTCCAAGAGCTTGGAAAACATATTGTCATTAATATTATTGTAAAATCTTTGGATGAACTTGAAGATTTGATTTCTTTGAACGCCCTCAAGGTCTTTGCTAAATGAAGCGTTTGTGCTTCATGAAACACTTTCAAGGGCGCCGAGCGTTTCTCCGTCTCCTTAGTGACGATGTGGAGATTTCAAGGCATATTTTTCATTCCCCTGAAACGGTGTTAATGCTCAGTCAGTCGCCTGTAAGAGTCATGTGCAAGAAGAAAGGGCTCCAGAAAGGAAAATCCCCTTGTGTTTACCTCAAACTGGAGGAACGGGGACAAATGGCAAGCGAGTGTAATCCAACTTCAAACAAAAAGGGTTGGGTTGTTTTTCCTTCCCAGGGTCGACATGTTTAAAACTTTAAATCGGCTTTGTGACGTCGCTCAGTCGCCGAGCTCGTTTCCAGTAATGATAGTTTGCTGCTTTACCTCCACGATGGTATAGATGCGCGGTGATAACAGCAATTCCTCGAGTTATCTGTCAGAGCACGTTAATCCTCCTGCAGCCGTTAAATCGTGTTTTTCTCATAACAAACGAATAATGAGTTGAGATAAGTGCACTTGTTTCCCACACAGAGGAACGATCAGTGTGTCATTACCATCGGGTCTCGTTTATTCTGCCTTGTTTTTCTGTTTGTTTCTTTGTTTTTCTGCAGGATGACGCAAAACAGGTTTATCGCAGAATAATTTCACAGAATTTCACGAAACCTGAAGGATGGGACAAGGACCAAGAAAGAAGTCATTCAGCTTTGACAAATAGGCGGCTGCAGGATCTTTAAAAAATCATTATCTTTGTTTTATTTTATACATTTATTATGTATTTATTATATTCCAACATATTCTATATATCGGTTGGCCCAAAAAAAATCTAATCTGAGTCTCTCACAGATATATTGGTATTTGATAAACGATGCATCAAAAAGGTGAATTTACAAACTTATAGGACAGTTTGAGAAATAGTTTAAACTTCTTTCTTGCTGAGAGTTAGATAAGAAGTTTATATCACTCTCAAGCCATGACCTTAAACATGAAGCTGGAGAAGCCAAACTGTTTCACCCCATTTCTCGTATTCATCCTTAAATGCTAAGTGAACGAACATATTTCCCAAAAACGACAAACTATTGCTTTAAAAATGGAAATAATATCATTTTAATTGTAACATTAAATTGTGAAATATCCCCGATTGGTTTCCAGAGAAATACCACAGACATGACCTCAGTGTCCTCAGTGGCTGCTCCAGGCCTGCAACTCGGTCTATTGAATCTTTAATGCGTCTTATAAAACAGAAAAATCAGTAATCAAGACGACAGAAGCCACTTCAATCCTGCGTTACAATCAATTTCTCCTCAGAAAAGCAATTTTGCCGCCCTCGAGTCGTGAAGACAACAAAGCTGAAAACCAGGCATCGTTCTCTCCTCCTCAGCGACATTTGGAGAAGTGCATTCCGGAGGTGGAGGGCAAATTAAAAAAAGGAGAAAGAATCAGGGAGTATTTTAACAAGGGCAGGAATTCTGGAGGCAGTGTTTGAACAAGGCCAGGAATGCTCTGCGCGTGGCAGAATGAGTGCCGGGGAGGAGAGGAGCATATCAACAGCTGAGGGAATGAAAGGACTGGAAAAACAGAGCGGGATTAAACTGTGTAAAATATGCTGGGTCGGCTCGGGCCTGGCACAATGAGCCGGCGAGCGTGGGCTGATGAGAATTCATTCCGCGACTATTAAACATCAAGTACGTGTTAAGAGATATTCAACCTTCCTGTTCGTGTAGCCGTCGCTTTCCCTCAAAATGTGACACGCGGCACAAACGCAGCAGGAGCAGATTTCACATGGCAGGAAATGACTCCGTTCAGCCCATCAGTCACTTCCACGCGACCAGATGGGAGTTCATCGGCTCCGCCAGTGATGCCGCCCCAGGGATTGCCACACTTGCCCCGCTACATGATGTAATGGTTACGATAGGCCCCATTGCAGGATAATTAAAGCTGGTCAGGAATAAAGCGGAATCACCCGACGATGGTTTCCACTGCGGACGACAGAGGAAGTTTATTATCCATTATCCTTGTTTTAGAGCTAACGCTGCCGCTCCGGCTCCAACGAGCCATTGTTTGCGATAAGGCTGCTCGTTTTTATACCGTCACGCTCGATGCAGAGCGACTGAACAGAAGCGGCTCTCTCCAAACCCTCCGTGTGGTCACTTCGTGTTATTTACCTGTTTATTCCGCTGCCATCTGCTCGACCTTGCAGCCCAGGACAGGACGGGTGCAGTCCTTCTTGTCTCCTCTACAGCTTGACCCCCGAGGGATGAAGGGGCTGCCAGGAGATGAGCAACTCAAGCTGATCGACTGCCAACAACTTCTCTGGCTCTACTGGAGCTGGCAGAGGGAAGACGAGAAGCTGGGGACATCGTACAAGGTTAGAAAACGTGGAGGCAGAAGAGAGAATGTGGCAAAGAACCTATATGTTCATGCTCTATTTCTTCACTGCTGAACTTCATGGTTGGACCATTGACTGCAAATAAAGATGACGACGTGTCTCTTTCACTTTTGCATGATGCGCAACTAGCGGCTAGTCTGACATGCCCCCCCCCCCCCCCCCCCCCAACAAAGCCAAGTAGAGTGAGAGCGGAGTCCGACATTTCCAACATGTTCTGGAAGCAGCTGGCCAATCAGAGCAGACTGGGCTTTACCAGGAGGGGGGCCTTAAAGGGACAGGAGCTAAACCAAGTGTTTCAGACAGAGGCTGAAAAGAGGAGCTGCAGCAATCAGACAGTCTGAGGAAAGTGACGTGTTTCCTGAACTTTAGAGCATGTAAACATTTACAATAATAACACAAATTAAAATGATCAACCTGAATATGAGCACAACATGTCTCTTTTATAAAGAGCCAGGAGTATAGGGTACATATTGTACAGTGAGCAGTAGCCTCCTGCTGCTTCCTGTCCGTTGATGAATTGGTCTCGATGCTCTTAACAACGCGACCAATAAATCAAGGAAGCTCCGGGTGAGATCCGGGGCCTCTTTGCACCAGGTTTGATTTGATTGTCCTCTGTGTGATTGTTACTGTGTTTTACCCTCAGTTGTGACCACTCTCCTGATTGTCTCCTCCCTGCTCTGCTTTCTGATTTGTAATTATTCATGTCCTTCCTGTGGCTTTCGCACAGGCTGGTTCAGGCAGGATTCTGGTGTCGTCTGGCTCCCAGCGGGACGCCACTTCACAAGTCGCTTCCCCGACATCCAGTGTCCTCACCGCGCCACCGCCATTCTCCTCGTCCTATCAGCTCAGGCAGATAAGTACCTTTTCCCACAGCATGGGCTTTTAACTGCCTCAGAGTCCCTGAGCTCTGCTCTGGCAAAAACACCCGCTCGACTTTCCTCTCGCTGGGGGAAAGTTACATTCGCACTATCACAGTCCGTCATCTGTTTTCACCTCATCGCTCTTCACATCATCCATCATCCATCAGAGGGGGGGGGGGGGGGGGGGGTAACACCATTGCCGTGCAATCAACAGGATGACGGCTTGATAAGACTTCCACAAGCTGCCTCTCATATCCCATCACAAAGAGATGGGTCAGACTAGAAGACAGCGGCTCGCCGTCTGTTCGAGATTGCTTCTGATATTTCCTGGGAAGAAAAGCGATTAGATCAGTATCCACATTCTGTCGCGATAAACCTTTACTCGCTCATAAAAATGTTGGATTTGTTTAATAACATTTTGTCTGCATGTCGTATTTTGGAGGAATGGGAGAATAAAGCCGGTGACAAGTTTTGAGAGATGTTTATTCTTATGTTCCTCAAAAGCAGGAGCGTGTCGTAGATCTCGCTCTGTACGAGTCAAGGGGTTCGGTTTTAAGGCTCAATAAAAACACACACACACACACACACAACACACAGACTGTTATTAATCATCTTTGAGAAAAATGAATTTGACTCGTATTTAGACTTTTTAGTTTGGTTTATATCCCACAGATTATGAGCTATACAGCAGTCGGCCACCAGGGGGCGATCAAGACCCTTTGATGTCACTTTTGGGCAACCTTCCTGTCATGCATCTGTACACACAGTGTACGCTTCAAACGTTTGCATATTTTTGTATATGCAACTCTTCTTTAACAGAGATGCTTGACTGTGGGTGTTTCATCACACTCTTGCATAATCCCAAATTTAAATCAGGCAACTGGCAGCATCCTTTTTTTAATCCAGCATTCAAACACCAGAGGAGTATGTATTAAACAACCCCGACAACAGCTGAGACCGAAGGGGCATCCAGAGTTCGTGCAGGGGGGGGGCCTGAGAGGTCAGCGGCATCGGAGACACACCGACTGGCACCTCTGTGAAGGCTTCATACAGAAAGTTGATGTTTTAGAAAATACCAGCAGAGTTGAAGAGGTTAGCCGGGCTTTCAGAATCCTTCGCATTAATATTCAGACCTTGCAGCGATACAAGTGTCGTGCCCCTTTGCCCTCCCCGGACCCTGTTTTGCCCACAGTGGAGGAGTTTGTGTTTAAAGACAGATCTCTTCGCCTCCAGCTAATGGACTCCGCCGAGCCTCGCTCCGCTGCTCGGTGATTGGACGACCCCAGGCGAGCTTCTCCCAGAGGCCTTTTTGGGTATTCTGCTCACAAAGCCCCGTCTAAAGACCCCCATTGATCAGCGGCTCCTTAAGATCCTCTCTCCTCGTTTAGTGAGGACTCACTGTTACATCACTGCCACGGCAAAATGGATAAATGCTCATCTGATTTATGAGGCACTGGCCGGCTGAGGGCAGAAGTGACTTCCTCATCTTACAAATGTACGTCTTTATATATTATATTTGAAGCGCAGCTGCAATAAAAGTTATTATGTGTGGCTATGGGGCATTTTGGAAATTGTGTGGAACGTTTCCAGCTACAATAAATGTATGTATATATATTTTATGCCTTGTATATAAAAATGTGTGTACGACGTGTACAAAGATGGACAACGTGGCAGGAGAGGAGACACATTGGCGAGACACATCGAGCTCGGGTCGGGGTCGGATGCAAAAAACTGGATTCCTGTCGTGCTCGGGGTCGTTTAATTAGAACGAGCCCACTTTAATGGCCGCTCCCCATAAGCGAAGCCAAACCATCTTGATCCCCCCCTGGTGGCTGGCTGCAGTATACGTCCTAAACCCTGCCTCCACCATGTTAGAGGATGGGACATGGACCAAACTGAAGATTTAAGATATTTGATGATGGGGTGAAACATCATGATCGGCAGCTGAGACTCGCTTGTGGGAGGAAGTGGAGAAGCGTTGTCTATCTTTATATACGGCCTATGTTTTCATACAAACTGTATATATTTATATATATATTGGTGCTTTCTCTGCTTCATTAACTCACCTGAAGGTTGCGTTCTCAGCACAAATGATAATTTCAACCTCTGACATCACCTCAGGCCCTCACATCCCCTTTTTACTGCCACGGCCTAAAAAACTGACAACCACCACCTCTCCAAAAACCTGCCACATTAATCACACGCCTAATTTTTATTCATCACCCTGCTCCCATTCTCCCTCCAGCCTTTTTGACAAGGTAGCACCCACCTCACCGCACCTCCTCTGTCATGCAGATGCAGCCCACAACGTAATTATTCAGCCCCGATATACGTGTTAACAGCAGCCGACACTGCAAGTCACTCACCCCCAGTCAATAAATATTCTCTTTGCTAAGATTAGAAGATTTCGCATGACCTAGATATTAAATCAAGTTATTGTTCCAGCTCTGTCATGCAACATTTTCTCCAACAGTGAAGGGAGAGAAGAGAAGCAATAAATAGAGAGAAGAAGATTCGATGAAGAGATTAGATCAAGTAGTAGCGAGAAACGAAGTGAAGGGAGAAAGAGAAGAGAAGAGAGAGAGAGAGGAGAGAGAGAGAGAGGAGAGAGAGAGAGAGAGAGAGAGAGAGAGAGGAGAAGAGAGAGAAGAGAAGAGGAGGGATGCAAACTGATGATTTGGTGCAACAGTGACCCCTGCTGGACAATGAGGGCTAGGTTTGACAAACTGCAGCTTCTCCTGCACAATGAACATCACTGATTATGAAACTGATTTAGAATAATTACACTAATGTTTTCTTACTTTTTAAGCAGATTATTATTATTTGGCTGTTTCATAATGAAGACCATGAGATTTCTTTTTGTCCAATTTCCTTTTCCAAAAATCAAGAATAAACTTTGACACTAAACAGTTACAGGGTGAATAATTAAATGTGTATTTGAATTAGGTATTAAAAGTTAATATTCAAAAGGTAATAATTGAATTCTGCCAGCAACGCAGTGCGCCCTCGCTCACCCAGGACACGTAATCCCGCCCCTCACCTTGACCACGTGTTTGAGTGACAGGTGTAATCATGGTCCAAGGCTGCCGGACGTCTGCTTTAAGAAGGTGGGGTCGAGGGGGCTGTAGCAGGTCTTCACGCCACGATGCCACTGAGGCCGTGTTCCCCTAAATCCAGCCCAGCTGCAGCCTTGCTGGGCAGGCAGCGTGCTTTATGCACATGGAAGAGTAACGGCTGGTTGTGCAGCAGCGGCGAAGATTTAAACCGTCCTGTTACCTTCAGGCCGGGCCGTCAGTCACTCAGAGCAGAGCAGCTGCCCGGAGGCCGCCGGTGGGGGTGTACATCACCCGCAGATCCCATCCAGCTGCCAACCACTGTCCATGAATCAGCCAGTCAGGGGGAAATATTCATGAAAAGCAATTAGAACAACAAATTTGGAGTCGATAAGCTCTTGATGAATGTTGACCACAGGAGGTTTTTCCTCTGTTAAAAGACAGGATGACCTGCTGTTACAGAGCAAAGGCAGAACCAGCAGCGTTGGCTCAGGGCGGATCGGGGTTTGTACTCACAGCAGGGGGTTGTGGGTAGACATGGCTGCAGGTGGAGGGGGGGGTTGAGGCATTTACGGGCAGATTTGAATAACTCCCGCAGGAATATGTCAGAATAAAGCCCTGCAGGTGAAGAGGATTTCCTAAAGCCTATGTCAGACAGATAAAACAGAGCAAACTGAGTTTCAAGTACTTAACTCAGAGCCGGTAAGAGTCAGAGCCCAGAACTTCATGATCACTGAAAGAAATGTTGCTTTCTGATGTTTGTTTTCCTGCAGTTTAGCAAATACATTTTTTTTAATGCTTATTGAGATCAAAGGAAGAATGAATTTGTTTTTTATTTACGAAGACATAAGAGGCTATTCATCTTATTCGGCAATAGCAGATTCTGTGGTTGCAAATTAATTCATAATTTACAGTGAAGTAAAAAGCTGGAACTATGCTAGTTGTTATTTCATCTTGTAAATAAGGATCGTCAGGAGGAGCCTCCACCCTGGAGAGGTGGAGGACGCGGAGGCAGCTGCGTGTGAAACAACTGGCGTACGTTAAACGAGCATAGATACTGACACAGACAGGAAATGGAGTGAGACGTGTCAGACTTTAACAAAGTCCATTAAAAGTGTCATTAAATTTGCATATGACCCGGGATGGAAAAGGTTGTTAAAAGCTTAGCAGATAATTTGAGCGGCGGCGGAGTTTGAACCCCGGTGTTTTTCATTCAAGGCTAAACTCTGCCATCAGCATTCAGACAGGATGAGTTATGGCCTTGTCGTGCCCGAGCCTCGAGTGTCGAGCTGATTAAAATTCCGCTCAGAGCCGAGGACGTGTAACGGGAGGAACTTTTCCTGCCGAGTCGGAAGGAAGGAAAAGTTAAAAACAAAAGAAAAAAGCAGCAAACAATGCAGACCCCTGCCTGATGACTCTCAGCAGGGGGGGGGAGACGGCGTCGGGGATCAGGGGTGAAGCTTTGAAGGGGATTCACCGGGCGAGGAAAATGGAATAACGCTGAGTGAAGTGAGGACAGAGCCGATGAGGGCCCTCATCACCCCCCCACGCTGAAATGGGCTCCTGAGCTGGATCCTCTCTTTTCCAGTCGAGCTGATGTGCGGGTGAGAGCGAGACGATAGCCTCCTGTGCTCTCCAGTCACTTTATATCTACCAATGAGCTCGGCGAGGAGATGGCGCCATTCGGGGGGGGGGGGGGGGGGGCAGGTGAGGGTGATGTGAGACCACGAGCTTGTTAGGTTGTGTTTTGTTTGAGAGGAGGGCTCAAACAAAGATGGCTCCTGTCAAGGTCATGAGCTGTCGTGCTCTCGTGTCGTGTGTCGCTCCCACATCTGGATCCACAGAAGATGAGAGGCTCGGTTCCTTTTTTAGTTTCTCTACAGATGATGTCGTACAACAGGTGCATTGTTCTGTGTTCCAAACACCTGAGCTGGCCCGACAGCCGCCGGCGCCTCGGATCCTTGGCTCCTCCGCAGGACTGATTACTCTCTGATCCAGCTCATCGCCACCTAGCCTAATACCAGGAGCTCAGATATGACACCTCGGGGGGTCTTTGTGTCTTATCTCAGAGGCGAGGTCCGACCGTTTAGCCGAACAGAACCGAATCGTTGTCGTGGAATAAAGACAAGAGTTACGGGCTAAATGGCGTCGATCCAGGGAACAGCGGCGCCTCTTATCGGAGCGACGCAGGGAACCGGAGGTTTCACCTCAGCTGAGGGTGAAACACAATGAGGGGAGGGATCAAACTCAGATGTCTGGTATGTCAAAAGAAATTATGATTTCAGAAGAAAAGGTGATTTTGAAATTATTTTGATACAGGTTTTGTTGAATGAAAAGTGAATCTGATACAGATAGAAAACCTCTCTCTCTCTCTCTCTTTATCTCTATGTCTCTTGCTCCTTTTCTTCGGTCCCAATAAAAGACAACCAATCGTGCAACAGCTTCAGTAAACGTCTCCTGATGCCACGCTGACGAATCGCTTTCCGCATCAGCAGCGACCGTCCCTAAAAGGACTCGCTAATTCTGTCAGACACGTGGTGACGAGTCGCCCTCTTCCTCGCTTCTTCTCCTCCCTCCTCCTCCTCAAAAAGACATGAAAAGCCTCAGAGTCTGACAGAGCAGCTGAAAGTGAGGCCTGTCAAAAGTCAAACTCTCTCACACATGGCCGGCGCCTGTCGTGAGAGTCTCGCACGACGCCCACAGAACCCCGTGTGATCGTGACACCACAGAGTCGGAGGCTGCACGCCACCGACTGACACTGCAGGACTCGAGCGCGATACAGAAATTGACAGAAACCATCTTGAAGATGTTTTTTTTAATGTGTGCTTTGACTTTTTCGTTTTGCCCAGGTCCCATCCACCGACACGGAGCAGGTGGGTTTTATGAATACTGCAGGCAGCCACTAGGGGGCGATCCCGACTGTTTGGCTTCACTTTTGCGGAGCCGTCATGTCAGCCATCTTTATAAACCATTATTCTTGAACATTTCCCAACTGAACTACTGGGACCAGAGTTAATTGTGTGGCTGCAGACGACAGTAAAGAGATTCAGTGCAGAGGAAGTGGAGGGAGCATGTTCCCCCCCCCCCCCCCCCTCCAAACAGATGAGAGGGATTCTGGATGGATTATGAGCTTTAGCAGCCCCCCCCCGATGGGCCTTATTATTAGCCTGCTGAATATATCATTATGAAAATGACTTTGTCTGACTGGGCGCTGCGCAGAGTTGCTTCTTTTATCAAATCGCATCTCGAATGATGACAGGTTGGATCCTCGGAGAGCGAGGAGGACGGGGGCTGGGAACCCTCGGGGGGGGGGGGGTTCGGTTGTAGCGCATGATGCAACGAGATTAGCGAATCCAATGCAATCTGACTCTGTGCAATATGAGCCAATCAGAATGTAACCATCGAAAAGAAGCTGTTACCGGACGGATTTCTATAAAACTTGGTAAAAGGATGTGATTATGGGCTCAGAAAGAACACAGTACATTTTGGCGTGGATCTGAACAAAGAGGCGGAGCCAGGAACTTTGACATTTTCATGCTAATGGCCTGTCGACGTGAATTACGTATCATAGCGTGCTGGGAGTGGGCGGTGCAGGATGTGTCCGACATCATAAAGTACCGATTAGACACAGATAATATCAGGGTCTCCTCCATCTTGGCTCACAATGAAAACTACGGCCGATGGCGTCCATGTTGGGTCAATCGGGCTGTAACTCCATGCAAAGCCATGTCACGGATTTGTGCAAGCAACCCCCGACTGTGACATGTATATAAGCTCATGCCCAAATACGTCCTCTGAACATTTTTACTGTCGTTTTTTTGTCATTCGAAGAGAAGAAATGTGACAAGACACAATAAAACTGCACGTCTCTCATTAGAGACACAGCTTTTTTAAAGTGACCTACTTGCGGAGACGGGAAAACGCATGAATGACATCTCGTGTGAAGACGAGTGACGGAGGCAGCGAGACCAAATCTCCCTCTCTCATCTCAGGGTGTTAACGGTATACTGGTTCATATAATGTACATTTTCTGTCTGGATTCTGCAGCTGCTCCCCACAACCTTTTATACCTTTTCTTCCAATCTTTCTGTTTTGGTCCGACGCTCCTCCTCCTCCTCCTCCTCCTCCTCCTCCTCCTCCTCCTCCTCCTCCTTCTTCTTTCCCCAGAGGCCAAACTCAAGTGTCTAAAATCTGCTTTATTGATCAAATTTCTGTGAGATCTGCTGCCGTCACTGACAAATGAAACTCTGGGAGATTCAACAGCTCACCACACGTCGCTCACACCAAACCACCACAGACACGGAGATGGGCGGCTGCTTCAGTTCCTTCCTCCTGCGTCGCCGCGGCAGAGCAAACATGATGAATAATTGAATTGGCTCTGGACAAACACAACTCATGATTAAAAACAGACTGTGACAACATTAAGTGCTCGACTAACACAAATCAGCGGCGGCTGGTGGAGAATCGCGGGGCGCAGATAGGAAACTGCCGGGGTCCAACAATCGCGCCCTGGGGGACACCTCGCTTGTCCGAGCTGATTTAAAACGGAATAAAAAAATAAATGGAGGAATTGTTGCCGCGGCTAATAGAGATGAGCTCCCTCGCTGTTTGTTGTGAGTGCCGTGGGACGGCCGGGGCCCTCGCCGGGGCCATGGCTCTTTACTTTGACTCCAGAGGGTCCAGCAGGAATACCAATGAGATGCTCAGAACTAGGACTGCGGCCAAAACAAGCTCCTCAAGGCCTCCTTCGCAGACCGGCTCTGATGTCCCCGCACGGTGTGGCAATAAGAAGCTGGAATCAAGCATCAACAGGAACGTCTGTGTACGTCTCGCCCTCCGCCTGCAGGTGGGGGGGGGTTAAGTGGGAATATTAGGCGCGGATCAAAGAGATGATTTGATGTGCTGTGAAGTTGCACTCGAGTCTAAAAACTTCTCCTCGGCGATGTGTCGTTACTCAGAACACGCTGCTGCACAGGGATCACGGGGATTTGTTTTAAGAGCTCCAGTAAAAAAAAAAAAAGAAGTTATTAACAGATAAATCTCAGCAGGAAACTCGGTGGTGGAAAGAGATACTGTGGCGACAAAACATTCATACAGTCAAGAATTAATGAGGTATGAATGAAAAATGTTTTTAATGATGTATTTTTAGATTACTATGAGAATGAGACTTGTTATTAAGAATAAGTGTATTTATGTTTTTAGCTGTGACAAAATCTGCCCGTAGATTTGCAGAAGTTCAGTTTCGGGTTTAATTTAAATCTTTTTTGACGGATATGAGTGTGTTTATGTTTTTCGTTTCTTGTGGGATTTCTTTTGATCAACCATGAGTTCACTTGAAGAGCCCTGAAACTGCAGTGAACTTTGTCAGTATGTTTTTCGAGCCCAAACCTCAACTTTCAAACCTTTATTTAAATAACTACTCCAAAGAAAAACACATTTCAATACATATTCAGAAGGAAAGTAAAATAGTGCCAAGGTGTCGACAAGGGTCATGACCCCTGAAGGTCGACTCTGCTCTCCTGAACTTGTCTCTGACTGCGGCTACAACTGTTCCCTCTTTTTCTATTTTGCACAATATGTCACTAACGCTGTTCTGGAAGCAGCGAAATGCACTCTGCTGCTCCGGCAGAGGCGTTTCCAGGCTAACGGCACCGGGAGCAGGTGTCTCTCGGCGGCTGCAGAGGGCCGGAGAGGCACAGACAGAAACAGTCTGAGTGACTCGGAGCGCCGGTTCATTTACAGGCGAGTGTTGAGGGCTTTGTTTGTCTATTCACCTGCGTCTCACTCGAACGGAGCGACATGCAGCCTCCTGCAGTATCTGGGCTGCTCCCGCTTCCCATCAGCCTCGCTTGACTGCTCCTGCACCCCCCCCCCCCGTCTCTCTCACCTCTTCACATTTCTATTCTGGACTCTTATCTCCTCGTGTCACAGTGAGCGGGGGGAGATAAGACCTGAGCAGCACCAGCAGCGACAGCAGAAGTGTGGAGGTTTTTTTACTCATCAGGTATCTGAGGTGATCTGGACGCTGCAGCTCTGAAACCGTAACTTTCTATTGGGCTTTAAAACAAATCAGGACTGAATATTACACGTAGCTTTGATTATTTGACAAACCGATTTCGGAGAAACTTTGTGGAGGGGCATGATCCAAAGATGACGTAATTCAAATTTGGAGCATATCCGGGTCAGGGACATTGAATTGCCCAATTTTATTCTTTGTAAAGATTCTTTTCTTGCTTTTCTTTCTTTCTGCTTCACTAAATGATCGGTACTTTTAAATAACAATTCTGAATGTCAGTTTTCATTACTTTAATTTATTATATTATTTCACAAGTTAAATGCAGAGACCTGTTTGTCTGACGGAGAATGAACACGAGCAGTTTGATGGTTTAACAGTTAAGTTGTAAATAAGCTTCCAGGTTAACTTCACGTTTCACTGTTGGTACTTAGTTATATTAAGTATTTAGTAAATATTATTTTAAGTGGTTGAGATAATCTGGATTAACTGTTTACAATTGGTTTTAGGAATCAAGTGGTTTAGAATGTGTAGAAAGAAGTGATTTCCTGTTGGCAATCAGCGTGGAGAAGTGGGTTTTACTATAACAGATAAAAGTGGACAACAAAATAAAACCCAAGTTGTAATAAATTGTAATCGTCCTTTAACGTTAAAGACCAAAGAGGACGATAAGTATTTATGAGGCTGTTTCTATCTCCGTCCTTTCGTGTTCCTCGTTGAGCCCGTCGCCAGAGAGCGAGAAGCATCCTCCCAGTGTTCCCCGTCCCACTCCCGTCTGCAGCAGAGTGGAAGGTGGTTACTGGGAGAGGGTCGTGAAATAATGTGAAAGTGCATATGAATGAGTGTGTGTCTGTGAGTGGTGTGTTTGTTGCAATGGACAGGAAGGAAACACTTGACTGCAACTTTGACTTTTTTAGTTTTGTCTGTGTCCCATCAGCTGTAATCCTCCCTCTACGGCCATGAATGAAAAATGAATTTGAAGTGAAGTTTTTACCGTGAAGCCAAAGGCCTGAAAGTTAATTTAGATGCGGAAAAGTTAAAATAACCCGGTGTTGTTATCCTCCAGAGATTTTAAAAGGTCACCGATGCTTCTATCTCGTCTTTAAACTGCAGCTCGTCCTCACGGCTCCGCTTCATTAAAAATGCAGCAGTTGAGGGTTTTTAAATTGCTGCCATTTGTCCTCGGGTTTTATTGTCTTTTTTTTCTTTTCTTTTTACACTGCAGACCAGGTGGAGTTAAGATTTTACTCCTGTTGAAGGGTCAGGTGGAGGTTTTTCCGATTGTTGGGCCCTTGTGAGTGTTTTTCACGTCACGGCTGTTAGACTAAATAAAACTTTAAAGATGCTGTGTTGTTTGGGCTTTTCAGAATTAAAATCCATATTTCCCCTCTCTCCTCCTTCCCAGTGCGAGAACGATGCAGCTGAAAGTTTGCAGTCCAAGATGGAGGAAACGCATGAAGCCGGGCTGTCGGTGCGGAGGTTGAAATGTAGCGTCGCGTCCCACAGAGGGCGCCGGCCCCTTCTCTGTAGTGGTCTGCTTATGTCACACTAATTATAACGTGGAAGCAGAAGAGCAGCACAGAAACCTCTCATGACACGATTTTTAAAATCAGCCTTTTCCTTTAATCTTTCTCTCAATAAGGGTCTGAAATTCAAAGAGCTTTCATACAGCGTTTGTTTTGTTTATGTTAATTGCAGCTTTTCCTCACAATGACACGTTTAGACGTAAAGGACTGTTTTTCTACTTAAGATTAAGTTTTTAACTTTTCTTAACACAATAGACCCTTTTCACAGTAGAGAGCTAATAAAGCAGAAGTGTAAATGTCAACGATATTCTCCAGAGGATCTGTGTGTGAACGCAAATGTCCAACTGGGACCCTCCGGCTGTCCCTCTCGTGTAAAGTCCGCAGAAAGTCGCAGAGGACCCGATGCAAGAACACAGCCGGAGATTTCCCTATTTTAAAAACTCTTATAGACACGTAGGAAAACTTGTAGTGTCACTCCTGCCCTGAATCGAGAATAGCACAACCACGCATTCAAGTTGCAGACTGTTAAAAAACTAAAAACATCGAGCTGAAAAGATGCTGAAAACCTCCACAGAGCCGATTTCTCTCTGCCGGTTCATCGCTGTGAGATAATTCCTCTCACAGCGAACGTTGTCTTTTGACCTATTGTCGGCGTAAAAAAAGATCCTGAAGGCCGCAGATGTTGGACTGTTGCGAACGCCCGCCCTTAACGATAACTGCATCGGTGGGTAATTAATTAGGAGGCGTCTGTGTTATCGGCCCACACAGAGACTGGAAGCGCTGACACTCGATGGGAGAGAAATCCGTCATCCTCTCCCCCTCCTGTGTGCGGTTCAGGGAGACGCATAATCATCTGCACACACACAAACACACACACAAACAGTGGGTGTGTGTGTGTGTGCATGCAGTTCAGAAACGACAATATTGAGAGAGGAAGTTGTCGGATGCGTTTTGTTAGTTTATCCCATAGACTAAATAAAGATGGCGACACAACAGCTCCTCAAAAGTGAAGCCAAATCATCCTAATCGCCCTCTGGTGGCTGGCTGCAGTATTGCCTCCTCCATGTTAACAGTTAGGACCAAACTAAAAAAATCTAAGGAAACAAATCAAATCAAAAACATGTTTCTCAAAGATGGTTTCTGTCGGTTTAGGTCGTTCTCATCACACTGATGTTTGTTTTTGAATTTGTAATTTGATGATTTAGAAATGGTGCAAAACACACGATGTTCCAAACGATGTCAAGCGCACAAGATGGTGTCTCACATCTTTGTTTACGGTCTATGTTACAAACCTCTACCTCTAGACAGGGATAATAATTCATTCCTAATCTGTTAGTCTTGGGATTCAAACTGGCAACTGCTGCTGTAGTTGGCACAGAAGTGGCATTGTGGTGTCTGAATTGCTTCCACTGGGAAAATCCTTATTGTTTCATGGAAATTACTCCTGTTCATCACAGAGTCATTACAGCCGGGGGCGGATTCTAAAAAGAGTGCGTCGAGCAACGAACTGGACTCAGTGTGTTTGAGTGTGACACGGCAAAGACTTCTTCTGAGTGTGTGTGTGTGTGTGTGTGTGTGTGTGTGTGTGTGTGTGAGTGTATGTGTGTGTGAGTGTGTGTGTGAGCTCGTCCAATGAGGAGGAAGCGTGCTCTGCTCATGCTCCGCTGAAGCATGAAAAACACTGTGGACAAGCGGGTCGGCCTCCACATCAACACACACTGTCGGTCAGACTAGATTTTAACCTCCGGTTTCCCCCTCAGATCTGAAGTCAGCAGAGGAAATCACTTCATTATAATCTCCCATCATCATGAGCTGGGAGATGGGAGCTGCTGCATCAGGGCCAGATGATTAACATACAGTACATGCAAGTAGCAAATATGTTCTATTATCAGGGTGAGAGGGTCATAGCATTTCATAAAATAAATTACTATTATCTGCACAGCTTCTAAAGTTGATCTCTGCAGAGAGAGAAAAAAGATGAACGATCCAAAGACTGAGAGGAAGTTTGAGTGACATGTTTTCTGATTCGGCACAAACGTGTCAGCTGCAGCAGAGTGAAGCTGCCATGCTGCCACTGCTGGTGGAAAAGAGCAGTTCATGGAGCCTGGAATGGATCTGATGGGACGCTCACAAATAAGATGACAATCCAGTCACGAAGATTGTGTATGATGTAAAAAAAAAATCATATCATCATCAAATGAATTTAGAAAGAAAGAAGTTCCAACACACACACACACACACACACACACACACACACACACACACACACACACACACACACACACACACACACACACACACACACACACACACACACACACACACACACACACACTACCACAGCTGTCATATCGATTCAGAAGCGTCTCCTCGCTCCTGCAGCGATTTATGCCTCAGTTAGTTCCTCTTATTGATCTCAGCCCGCTCACAGTGGCGGCCGCTGATCGACCAATCAGACGCCTGCCTGCAGATACATCTCACAGCCGTCCCTGCAGCTTAATCCACTTGTGCTCTAATTACTGGAGTGTGTGGGGGGGGAATGTAACGCAGCCTCATTTTCCATTTTCCTTATCTCATCTGAAACACACTTGAACCCTACAGGTGAGTCACCACGCCACAAATTGTTGTGCTCGGCATCAGCCCTGTGACACAAGGAGGATTGTGGGTAGTAGGTTTGGAGCTGTGTCTCATTCAGGGGCGGCATCCTTCAGAGGACACGTTCTACAGTCCTTTGGAGGAGCCTTCGCATCGGGACAGTCAAGTCGCGTCGCTGTGACGTGATCGGTCTTTAAACGCAGCCTCCGAAGGATGCGGCCTCCGAAATGAGACACAGGTTCGATCCCCTGCATGTGCAAGCAATGGGATGTTATTTTGTGCGACCATCAGATACCTGAGAAGCGACATATTGATTTCTGGAATAGTGACTTTGTGATTTAGCGTTATTGGATACCACTGCTTCTCATCACTCCGCTCTGCACTGGAGCAAGAAGAGGGCGTCCTCCATTAAACTGGATCCAAACCGTCAACTCGCCGAGAAAACAGGAAGTGAGCGGTAGACGCACTTCAAGGGGACATCTGCTCATTTCCCCCCCAAAAAACTCTAAACTGTGATCGCCCGGCTGTTTGTGTTCCTGCTGTGATGACATTGTGGTGAGGCATGTGGGGTGTGCTCGACAACACACACGACAACAAACAACACACACACACGAAGCCTCTGACGGATGCCAACCACGAGTGTCCTTGGTTGATGTGCTGTTGCCACAGCAACACGGGGGTCCTCGCCGTCATCACACGGAGATCTGGGTTACGCCAGTGCAGGAGTTCTTTAAATAGCCCTCGACGGTTCACATGATTAGGACAACCTTTACGAAGCGTGAAATGTCCTGCGTCGTCGCCGCGGAGATAATAACCTCCAATTATAGCAGACTCTTCAAAATAAAGGAGCTTCACGCCCACGAGAAAGAAAATAACCGAGAAGGAGAAATAGTGAAGCAGAGCGATTGTGCAAAAAGTAAATAGATGCGACAAATAGCAGACGAGGCAAATTAGATCTAGATAAGAGAAAGTGAGCTCGAGTTGAGGCTCATTTACGGAAATGATTGGAGCCTCTGTCCGTTAAGTGAAATGATTGTAAGACACAAGGAGGAAAGTTCAACAGTGGCGGAACTTTTTGAGGAGAGACTCTGTTAATAATCACAACTTTATCAAATGTTAATGCTCCTTTTAATGTTGTTGCACGTCGGTTAGTTTTATTGATTATGTACTGTATTTGTGTTTTCATGTCATTATTAGCTCTGTTCAGAAAAGTGGCATGTATTGTTATTAATCATTATTATCAAATACAACAGTATCCAGTAGTCTCCAGTGTGGGTGAGCTGCTGCTGCTGCGTGATGCCGGGCCAGCTCGCCTCCTAACGAGGTTACAGCTCAGGATGTTTGCACTAATTGGTGCGAGACAGATGCAGTGTGGGACATATTTCTCTAGAGGGAGCTCTGAGTAAGGAAGCTGACTATGTGCCATGTGCAGGAGGGAGAGGGGGGGGGGGGGGGGGGGGGGGGGGGGAGTCTCAAACTGTGAATGTGACACTGACTCATATTTAATCATTACATTTTTATACAGAACAATGATTGAACTATTTTAAACACATTTCACAAACGTCCCACGTAGAAAAAAACGTCTGACTTTGCATTAACTTCCTGACATAAGAGGAAAATGTGAGAGATAATCAATTTCATCCTCATTTTTTGACGAGCGTCAATATGCAAATACGAGATAAATGTATTTATAATGATTGAAACAAAAGGTAAGTTTTAAAATAAAAAAGATATCTCGCATCAGAATCAGAAACTGCCTCACAGAGCCTTTCGGGCCTTTTAGGGAAACAAGTGAGATTAGAGGAGTGGATGGAGCGGTTGGTTAAATTGGATAATGTTGCAGTGCTAATGTGCAGCGACACCACGTAAAGCCATTAAGTGAATCCACTCTGACACGGTTTACTGTCGACAGTCAGCTCCTCCTTCTCTTCCTCTCTCTCCCCCCCGTTAAATCACAAACTGCTTCGTCTGACAGCAATTTCCGGATACAGAGACGAGTTGTGTGTGGGTCTGTGTGTGTCTGTGTGTGTGTGTGTGTGTGTGTGTTTGTGATGGGAGGTGCGCGCATGCAGGTGAGCAATCACAGGGGCGATAAATAATTCAGGCGAGTTTTCTGGCCTAAAAGAAGAAGAAGTGATTTGAACGGACGCAGACGCAGAGAGAGGCCAATGATTCTGGCTCCTATTGATTATGTGCTTTGCTTTTCGGAGAAGTTTCTTCCTTCGGTAATTAGGCATCGGATTCCACAGGAAGTGCCTCTAAATGACCATTTACAGGATTAAATATAGATGAGTGTCGGTCTGCAGCCTGCAAGCCCCCACTCCCTGTTCCATTAACAACCGCTGCATATCTCCTCATGCTCGGCTTCCTCAGCTGATGAATACAGATGACATAACATGCCTCCAGCTGAAAGACGCCTGTTTAACATATTCGCTCGGAACATTTGCACTCTTCCTCTTCCTCATCTTCTTCTGACTCAGAGCAGGTGCTGGGGTCGGGAAATGACGCCGCGCTGGAAAAAACGTACGAGCGCCTGGAAGTGGATTTGTGACAATACAGTAATTTTCATGCAGCAATTTTTATGAATAAGAAGTGATTCATTGGCAGAAGGCTGCTGCCCACAGATGGGCCGAGGTAGCGGAGGAGAGGGTCAGTTTACGATTCCTTCAGCCAAAAGCAAACGCACAACATCCTCCCCCCACCTCTGACCCTTTTAGATGCTAAAGTCCAGATGAGCCGCTCGACGTCCACTTCCTCGTGTTTTCCGTAGCTTTTGGCTGAATTCCACAGCCTACGTGTTTTTAAACTTCACATTGTTCTAAAACCTTTTACCGCACAATACCTAACGTCAGCCACTAGGGGTCTCCCAGTCAAAACATTAACAGAAGACCTAATTTGATGATTACTGTGGGATCATGGGAGTTTGTGTCTTCACCATCATTACAGACGAAAAATCATGTTCACGCACGAGGTCATGAATTAAAGTTTTATTCTTTGGAGCCAAATTCGACACGGTAGCGATGAGGAAGTGCAGCAGCGTCAGGGAGGTTCCCTTAATACATGCGATCAACCAATCACAAGTCAGTCTCAGCTGTCAATCATAACATCTGCTTTTAAAAGGATCAAATAACTAATTAAAAGTGCAATGTGTCATTTCAGCCACTGGGGGGTCTCTCAAACAAACAATAAACAAAGACCTGAGGTGCGATGATGTCACGAAGGAGCTAATGTCTTTGGGTTGTGTTCATGTTGCGCAGCAAACATCAACAAACAGTCGGGATCCCGAGGGAGAATTCCTGTAAGTGCGGAGAAGAATAGAAACAACTGTTCTCTGCCAACTGAGGAAACTTTGTTTGCTGATTGTCTGTTTGACCCGGTCTGAAGTCGCAGAACAAGCAAAGTAAGTCGACCTTGAATGTCCCTTGTTTGATCAGCAGCTTGCTACAAGCTCCACTGAACTGTATTTCTTGCAGTACTTCCTGGTGCGTTCTGCATCACAGCGTGTGCAAGTCAGCCGCAAGATGTCAATTCAGGAGCTTTTGGCGACGCCGGGGTTTTGATGCTCAGACGCCAAACCTCGCCGAACGGCTTTCGTCGCAGCACGATGCCCCATTTCATTTGATAACTTCAAACTATATATACACGTATAAATATGTGTATATTTGTCTAGTGTGTTCTTCATTTATTGGTCTAATATTTGACCCTTTTCTAAAGCCGTCACAATAAGGAATCTTAAATCTTATTCCCCCCCCCCAAACATCGTCCCCTTCTGACCTTCATGAATCCGGGGAAACCAGACGGCTGTTGGCCACACGCCTCGCCATTAGACATGGATAACTAACTAAAGCATGTGTTGACATGAAACACAATCATCCCCTTGTTCCCCGTGAAACTACAGATTAATGTTTGGATGGTTCAAACTCAGTGTGATCTACGTTCTGAGCGTGACCACAGCGACATGTTATTCTGGGGACGGGGGGACATGATGTAGGAATGTGTGTGTGTGTGTGTGTGGGGGGGGGGGGTTTGCTGCTTCAACACGTTGGCGTGTGAAATGTGGCTTCGGTTAAAGAGCCCATGTGACTGGCAGTGGACCTTTAATGTTCCGTCCGCAGTGGGCAGGCAGGAATGTTAAGAGGGTGAAAACGCTGCGTTTAATCCCAAACATCCTCATCAGAAGATCGCACGGCTGTTCTCACTGGACTGAGGGAGGGGGGGGGGGGGGGGGGGGGGGGGGGAGGGGGGGGGGGGGGGGGGGGGGGGGGGGGGAGAGGAGAGAGAGGGAGGAGCGAGGGAGAGGAGAGACGAGAGGAGAGAGAGAGAGAGAGAGAGAGAGAGAGAGAGAGAGAGAGAGAGCTTTCATTCATTCATTCTCTCAGCTGAACATATGCTAAAGTGCATGTGTCAATTGTCTTTTACTTTTCCATTACATCCAACAACCTTCCCTGCATAGAGCTGCAGAGATGTTTTCGTAAACACAACCTGTTAAATCACCTCAAGTCGTTCATACTTTGATTCGTTGAATTCTCCAATAAACGACGTCTTTGCTACACAAAGAGAACTATACAGCACAACATGCATTTCCTTTGATGACCTTGTAAATCAACCCGTCACCCCTCCCTTTTATCTCCCCCCTCCAGGGCTGAAAAACAACTGGTATAGACAACAAGCTGCACATTCCCACATTTAACTGACGCTTGGCACCGGCAGGATCAGAGAAACCACTGATGAGGCGGAAAGAACGTTCAGAGAGCTGCAGGGAATTCTAACACATCACATGGGGACAGAGGAGGGAATGATTGAGGACAGACGAGGATAAGAAAAGTTATTCCGTGTCCGTGCCAGCTGAGAGTCATTTTTAGGCCGCTCCACTCACAGAGCCGAGTTCTGCTCCTCTTGGAAACGGTCTCAAAATAACTCGACTGTGGTTCTGACAGGAAGTTTCTCCTGCAGGGCCAAAGGACGAGTGGCGTCACTCTTGTTTGGCGCCTGAAACTCGCCACCTGATGACGACTGAATGTTCTCAGTGAGACACCTCAGCTCTGACGAAGACCCCCCCCCCCCCCCCAACCCCTGCGTCCGACTCCCAGGAACATCAGGAGCTATTTATAACAACTTCATCCTCTCACTATGGAGGAACATCGCTCCGTTTCCCCTCCCTCTCTCCTCTCGCTTCCTCGCTCACTGTTGCCATGGAGCGCGGAATCAGTGACATCACGGGCAAAGCGTGTGTGTGTGTGTGTGTGTGTGTGTGTGTGTGTGTGTGTGTGTGTGTGTGTGTGTACGCTTGCGTGTCTGTGGAGATGAAAGCTGGAATCTGCGGACTGAATGAACATGGCCAGCGAATATCAGGTGACGAGCAGAAGCACAGACGGCAGACACACACACACACACACACACACACACACAGCATCCTGAACGACGCACAAATGCACACGTACAAACACACAAACATTCCTCCCACCCACACACAGACACTCAATCTGTCACACTCTCAGCCACACAAATACATGAAGATGAAGAAAAAAAGAGAAGCTAATTGGGTTTGATGACGATGACGGAAGTTGCCGTCTCCAAGATGTCATGACACACGACTCCAAACAGGATTCTGATTGGTAATTACACACACACACACACACACACACACACACACACACACAGTTTATAGTTACATTTTTATATTTCTCTCTGATGAAAGAGAAAATGCCAAAGATTTCTGAAGTAATTTCACCTTAATCACAAAACATAACTACAATTTTAATTATTATATTATAAAATGTAATTATTATTCATAAGGGGTATGTGTAGGTATACAGTACCAATGCTGAATACAATTTGAGGTATTCAGTTAATAACAAAACAGAAAGAAAATAATGTGATTTTTAAAAATCTTGTTTTCTTTTCTGCCGATCGTCTCATAATACATAAAGGAGACATTCTGCTCATTTTCAGATTCATTGTTTTAATTTGTGTAACTACTTGAAAAGGTTTACGTGCTCTGATGTTCAGACCTTGACCTTTGACCTTGGAAAACCAAAACCTAATCAGTTAATTTGCAAGTCCAAGGGGACGTTTGCAACAAATGTGAAAAGATTCCAGAGTTATTTTTTTTAAATATCACGTTCACAGGGCAAACAATATATTTTGTGAGAACACAGCAACCTTGACCTTTGATCTTGGACGACTAAAATCCCAAAAGAGGAACCCTTGTGCCCCTGATGATAGAAACCAAAGCCCCTTGGGTTTGTACACATACTGGCGTCTCTGTAGTGTCTCATAATCCAATGTGAACAACTTGGCATGATGACAGAAATACAAAAAATGTGCTGTACAAGTAGTTGTGTTGTTTAATTTGAGTGAGGCCCTTTAAATAGCTCTGGTGAGCAACCGTGACCCTGGTGGCGAGAGGCCACTTCAGAGTGTGTGGCTTCAGCAGCAGAAAATAGAAATCAATTGTTAGATTTATGTGATAAAAACTGCAGTGAACGCCCGGGCCCCAGAAACCGGCTCGACGACATGACGTCTACAGACGATCCGGCGAGCGGGAGAATGTGCAGCCGTGTGTCTCGCTCGCTGTTACGACGCGTCCTGTCCGACACGGCGGCGGCGCTGATAAGCCGCCTTATCTCTGTTGCCAACCGCTGGCCCCGAGAGAAAGTGATCGAGGAGAGAGACAACAGAGACAACACGGCAACAGAGAGAAAATGCCTCCATTGTTCCATCTATTTACACCCCCTCCTCCTCCTTGTCCTCCTCCTCCTCCTCTTCCACACACACACACACACACACACACACACACACACACACACACACACACACACACACACACACACACACACACACACACACACACACACACACACACACACACACACACACACACACACACACACACACACACACTTCAGACCTTCTCCACCCTCTCGTTATTTTGCGAAGTGAAGCCGCAACAGTGTCACCCCTGTTGCTTTTACACCGATACATCATGGCCGCCCCCTCGTCGCTCCGTCTTCTCCTCTCTCTCTCATCTTTAAAGGTGCTATAAATACAGCATATGCACCCCCCCCCCCCCCCCCGCTGCCGCCGCCTTCCTCACCCACATTCACACACACTTCAACTTCCTCAATTGGCAGCACCCGTGGGAGCCGGCATCGCACAAATGCAACTCTCATTTATGTCCCTCAGACCCGCTCCACCTTTCAAGTGTCAACTTGTAACGCGAGGATGCCGGCGATGGTGCAGCGCACCTCGGGCAGCGGCGGAGGAAATACTCAAGTGAAAGTAAAAGTACCACATTGCTTCACTGTTTGAGTTGAAAGTTAAAGTACACGCCTATTCTGTTAAATATAAGATTTGGGTCTCATTAATGCTGCAGCGATGCTACTGCAAACACTGTAATATGAATTCATTCATCAATTAATTGATCACTTCCAAAACCGTTTTTTAAAAACCACTCTCATTATTGATTACTTCCCAAAAAATATAAATAGCAATGTAGTGGAGCAGATATTTGCTGATATGTGTCGTGGAGTCAAATTGGAAAAGCAAAAAGAAATCTATCTAAGTCAAGTACAGACACATGAAACATTAATTCTCCTGAACTCAAGTCAAAAACAACTCTGAGGAAAACAGCTTCAATTATGACTCATGAGTCGCCGACGTCAGCGACTATGAACCCATTAACACAATTTTACAGTCAACACTAAAACCGCAGCCGTTAATGTCAACTTGTCCAATGTTGAACTTTTGTTCGCCACCAGACAGACGTTACTTCTGATTCTAAATGATTTACACGTCAGTCACACCCGATACTTGTTCTTTGTTCTTCCTTATTTTTGCAAACGATATTGTAACGAGGTGTCGGAGTCGTTTAAAACACACAAATACAACACATTCTGTTCACAGCCTCTGTTTGTTCCATCTTCTGACTCACACCAAGGTCGGAACGAGGACTACACAACTTTCAGGTGAATACACACTAAATACAGTAATACAATAAATGTGCTTTGCACCATTCCACCGCTGCACAGGAGAATGTCAGCACTAATCACCAGAGTGCATGTGTGTGTGTGTGTTTGTGTGTAAACGACCCTGTTGCGTACAAATGGCATAAAATACACAAAGGTCCAAAATACATTATTTTTTTAATACAATATAGCTGAAACTTCCTTTATAACGAGACTATGGAACTTAGGAGAAAATAAATGCACACCCTGTTGCAACAACACGGAGGTTCTGCTGCTGTGGCCTCAATTAATCTGGTGTGAACAGCAGCTAATGGGTTTTTGCAAACTGGGGACACACACACACACACACATACACACAGACTTTATGCAGCTTCTCCCCCCGGAGCTACGGTGGCTCTGTGTTTGAGCTGCATGCTGAAGTGTAGTGTTGTATTTAGGCTCATATCGATTCCTATTTGCAGTGCGGTTCACGCAAAATGAACAAAACGCCTCATGGGTTGATGAAATTGAGCAAGAATCACAGAAACAGCAGATTTGCATTAGTCACACGGCCTTCTAACACAATGAGCTGACACAGGTGGCACAGCCGGGAGAACGGATGTAAATAACTTACCTGTAGAGACTCGTCGTAGTTCAGTGTCTAACCTGGGCCTGTCGGACATTACTGGGCCACATGGTCGGTCCACCACCGTTAAAATGGCCGTATCTCTTCCTCCACTGGGGAAACTGGTGCGTCGCCGTCAGCTGACGTCAGGTTGAAAGCAGCTAGCTCCGTGGAATCTAATTTCTTTGTTATACTAACGTTGATTTGAAATGGCTGTAAACAAACATGGACGACATGGCAGCTCCAGCGAAATGAGGCCAAAACCATGTAGATCGCCCCCTGATGGCTGGCTGTGGTATAGGTCATCAGTAGGCCGCATGTATAAATCAAATCAGTTTTTCCTAACAATCATTTTAGATAGTTCTCTAATGAATTGTGGGCTGTGACGTAGGTATTTATATAGGTCAGACATACATCAGCCTGTGGAGACAACCTTATTAGTGCTTTACATCCCAGTCATGAGCCAATAGGAAAATAGGACTCAGGCAGCTTCTGTGCATCAGGGAACACGTCAGCCCTTCAGCTGCGGCCAAAGAGTTCAGGCCTGATCGATGTTCATCTGAACAAACCTCTGCATCGAGCGCGACAGCAGGTAACGCAGCCTCTAAAAGGCCACACGGGATATCAATGTGATGGAGGCGGTGTGACGAGCTGACAGCGTTGTGTCTAACTGCCAACGTGGACACAACAAGGCGTCTCCGTTCACAACAGATGCACACGATGCGTGCGCGGCACTTGTGAGGATGGGAAGCGGGTGATGGGCGTCGGCGTCCGACCACGTCAACACAAAAGGGATCAAAGCAGGAATTTATAACCTTTACTGATTAAAGCATCTTTTTCTAAGCGAGAATAGTCTCCAGCATGAACTTTCAGGTCATTAACGGATTCAGTTACAGTTTGATATATTAATGCTTCAGCAGAGCAGGACACGTAGAAGCAACAGTCAACAGATTGAATATATCCATCATACCACCTCGTTTCAAACGCTTCAGCAGCCGTTGGTACACACGTGTGAAAGGACACAGCAACTCCACGTGGTTTGTAATTGGTTTTTTTATTAGCAAAATAAGGGAGATGAGTCTACAAAGATCCTCCTTCTGCGGAGAACATACACATACATCGACAGTTGTGGCAGTTTCTTTATATGAACAGATCCAGGACCGCGTCACACCTCTTGGCAAAGTAGCGCTGATCTAAAAATCACAGACCAGCTTTCCCTTGACCTTCTTTATTCCCGTCACCGCATAATTAATCATCGCCTTCTTCACGGATCCTCAAACAGCGACCCCCCCCCTCCTCCCCCCTCTCCCCCCCGCCTCTACTCACTGCAGCTGGATGAGATCCAAGAACGGCGTCCGACTGCGTCCTCACCTTTACAACAATCCTTTCCGTGGTTCAGTTTTTTTCCCACCTCCTCCGAATACATTAAAATATACAGTAAAATGTGCCAACTCTGGTCTTTGTACTTTAAAACACGTGAGCGTATTATAAGCCCAGCGCCTCGACGAGCCATTTTCTGAATGGTTGGGAAGAGGGGATGTTTTATACACCGTTTAAAAACCCGAACCCCAGATCTGTGGGGTCACAATATACATCTCAGTATTGTACTGTGTGGATCGGCCAGCGAGGCCTGGGGGGGGGCGGGCGTGGGGGGTAGTGGACTGTGGAGGCTACATGTTGGTCACTATGACGACCCATGTACCTTTTTAGACCAGAGGGAAATCCTCCTCCCCCTCCTCCTCCTCCTCCTCCTGATAGCTCAGTGGTGTGCACATAGAAGATAGCAGGGACACTAACGTATGAAAACAGTTTACCTCTTTATGTTCAGAACAAGTCAGCAGGCAACAGAACAAGCATTAGGACTACGACCGCAGTGAAAGGCATGCGAAGGCACAGGTACCAACAAACTGGACTCAGAGTTGTGCCTCTTCTCTTCCCTTTTGGTTGAAGGTAAGGAAGAAAAGAAGAATGTCCACCAATAGCAAAGTTTCCTTTTCCAGAGACAGCGGCAGAAGAAACAGCAAAAAAAAAGTACAAAAAATAATAACGAGATCTCCTTCACCTCCTCCAGAAACAAAAAAAAACAAGGTGGAAATTGTGCGAGAATTTGCCGTGACGCTTTTACAATGATACAAACATCCTACACAAATTTCAAACGCTAGTTCAAAAATGCTCCAAGACAAAAACATAAATAAAGCTGTTAAAAGTGGCGTATAGTACAGCACTGGTCCGTGACTGATCCTCCCGACTCTTCTCATCCTCCCCACCAAAGATGCACAATAAGCTGGCTCCACCGCCTGAGGACACAGAGAGAGACGTGAAGGGAGGGGGGGGAAAGAGACGCTCTGCAGAGCTCAACCTCGTCGCTAACATTTCACAAACATCTAAATGGAGCATCAAATCTATTTAGGCCCCTGATAAAAGATGGCACTGATTCCAACGATTCAGTGATTAAATTACGAGTTCTGATTAGGACCGATTAGCCGGCATGTCTGTGGTCAGCTCCAGCTCCTCTGGGACTCTGAACCCTTCAACACTAGTTTGTTAAACACATTTTGCCCGAGGAAACGCCAGATTGGAGGCAGACATTTAAAACCAGGCTCCCTCTGTTTCCTTAGCAACTCCCACCGCATCCCGATGCTACAGGGAACACGCCTTCAGTCATTATCCTGACGTGTGTTCTCATCCGTGACGCAGGGCCACACATGTCCGCGGCATGTGAGCCAGTCGCAAAGGGCGTGGCGGGGGGGGGATGAGGAAGAAGAAGATGAGGAGGAGGAGAGTTCCTTACCAAGAAAAAAAAGGGTCTTTGTGGTCATTGTCCTCAGAAGAGACCACAGTCTTTCAGGTTGTTCTTGATGATCACGTCGGTGACGGCGTCAAAGACAAACTGCACATTCTTGGTGTCTGTGGCGCAGGTGAAGTGGGTGTAAATCTCCTTGGTGTCCTTCCGCTTGTTCAGGTCCTCGAACTGGCACTGGATGTAGGCGGCGGCTTCCTCATACGTGTTGGAGCCTGGAAAAGACGAAGAGCGGGAGGTCACAATCATGAGACTGTATTTAAAGTTGAGCCAAATCGTTTTGAAAAGACATTTCAAGACATTAAAGCGCTGCCAGTCTCACCTGCATACTCTGGGTAGCAGATGGTGAGAGGGCTCTTCTTGATCTTCTCCTCGAACAGGTCCTTCTTGTTGAGGAAGAGGATGATGGAGGTGTCCGTGAACCACTTGTTGTTGCAGATGCTGTCGAACAGCTTCATACTCTCGTGCATTCGGTTCTGAGGAAAGAAGGAAGACGACGTCGGTCATTGGGCTTGTGTGAACACGGGGACTCCACCTATGACCCATCGAGCAGATGCTATCTCTCCTCCAGGTCTGACTCACCATCTCCTCGTCCTCGGCCAGCACCAGGTCGTAGTCGCTGAGGGCCACGCAGAAGATGATGGCGGTCACGCCCTCGAAGCAGTGGATCCACTTCTTCCTCTCAGATCGCTGACCTCCAACGTCAAACATTCTGGGGGACAGAGAGAAAGACCGTGTGAGCATGTTCCTCGTCATACATCCCATCCACTTGAGTGAATCCCACAGAACATACAAGACAATATGAGTCACTGGTCTCACTGGTGACGAGACGTGATGAAGGGGAAAGAAAACAACAAATCTTTGCGATGGAGAGAATATTCATCGGTCCAGTTAAAGTCCATGTCCACAGTAACCGTCGAAGAGGAAAAAGGATTCGGGAGAGGAGCAGACCTTTAGCTCTTACACTGTATTTCCTATTTGCTCTGCTAAGAGGAACGGATGTGGGCGATTTGCTTGATCTTCACACATCCTCGCAATTCGAGAATTTAAGGTCTAAAGGAAGATTGTCAAGGAAAATAAACGAGATAATATTGTCACTCAAAAGCTGCTGGAAACGAAATAAATCATCTGACTCATTTAAAAGGTCCGACATCCTGGCTGAGAAGATCAGTTCTGGTTAATTCTCTTTACCCTCACAGCTGCAGAGCTAGTGAGTTGAAAGCTGAAATACACAGTGACGATAATGGTGCGTTATTATGACCGTGTAAGTCTGAAAAAACTGAAAACATTGAGCATTTGTTTGTGCATAAACTTTGTGTTTGTGTGCAGGGTTTCTTCAAAATTCTAGTACAGTGGAAACTAATTATAGTGAAGAATCCGTTTCTTCAGTGTGAAGTCCCAGAACTTGAGGGAAAGGAAGCGGTCTGCCCCGAGCTTTGTGGTTCTGTGGCCCGGGCTGTAAGCAACCCTGGTCCCTGGGTCCGTTCCCCCGGAGTCGTGCATGGCTCCCTGGGTGTCTGCCCCCCCCCTGGGTGTCTGCCCCGGGCTCAGTACCACACCCACTGGAGTTTCGGCCAGGAGAAAACCCCCCGCTGTGTTTATGTAACAAACCAACAGTGGGATTCTGCCTTCCGGCCGTGAATGAATTTCAATGTCAATGTGACATCATGGAGCCGCCTGCCCCCACGTTGTGTCTGCGCGGCCTGAGTCATCGCTGCCGCTGCCGCTGCGCACGACACCATCGCACACTGTGTCGCAACTCACAGCTGCACATGCAACAAAGGGAATTTCTATTGGAGCCAGTGAGTCAGTAACAGGAAGGAAACTTAATTAAGCCATCGTGTAAAAAAAACACAGTTTGATGTGATTGTTCAAGTGAAGTAAATTCTCACTTGAAGTGCAGGTCCTTGAACGTGAAGTGCGTCTCCACAATGCCTGTGGTTTTGACTCGGGTCCTCAGGACATCCTGCTGGGTTGGGATGTAGGTGGCCTGGGATATCCTGTCCAGATCGTTCAAGTAGCTGCGAGGAGGAGGGAGGAGGAGGAGGAGGAGGAGGAGGAGGAGAGGAGGAGGAGGAGGGAAAAGAAAAGGAAGAGAGGGAAAGAGGAAGAAGAGAATCAAAGGAGGTGAGAGGGAGCAGGAGGGAAACGAGAGGGAGAAACTGTGTCAGAAGCATCAAGGGCCAGTGCGTTGAAACCACTGAGGTTAGATCCTTTCAGACTGAACACACGTCATGATTCAAACTTTCCTGTTGGAACAACGTTTGAGTGGAAAATGACTTCATGTTGCGAAATCTGAGGATTTCTTTCAAAGTTATTTTGCAATATTTTCAGATTGGAGCCGTGACAGCGAGTTCCCATCGACACACAGGCTCGGCTGATCACGAGTCAGTCACAGCTGTCATGATGTCAGTGGGACGATAGAAAACATCTTTATGTGTAATTTTACTGTCATGTCGTTCATCTTTAGATACAGTCTATAACCTGGAAACACATTTTAAGACATAAAATACAGGAACCGTTCTGTGTTAAATTTAGACGTGATGGCACCGTGGTTTAGTGGTTGGAGCTGCTGCCTCCGAGCAAACAGCTCCTGCTCTTTTCACTGAGATGGGACTGAACTGTTGTTTTGTTTGATTCCCTGCAGGTTCCTTCCTGGGTCGAAGGAAACGCAGCTGAAGTGGAAAACTTCCTACGTGAAAGTGTGAATGTGTTTGTGGTGTAATGGATAAACGGTCTGTCCAGGGGGCTGTGCCACATTCCTCTTATCCACAGTTCTGCTCGTGAATGGGAATAAAAGAGGAATAGGAGGGATGGTGTTTGTCAGCAGGATTACGCAAAGGAGCAGATTCAGGATTTGTTTTGAAACTTTCTTTGTGACAGAGGGCGTTCTTTTGACCTTTTTAACTGATTTCATCTTTTTGAAAAGAGGCATTAGTTGTGGACCATTTGTTGGGCCTTGGCACTTAAAGTGGATTCTTGGCTTTTCTTTTATTCCTCTGACTAAAACCACTGTTCCATGAAAATCCCCTAAACTTCCACACAGAAAAACAACACTTACTCTTTTTTGCTCACGGTGGTGCTATTACAACAATCTTAAGAATAATTGTTTTTCTGAACAGACTTTCCCCAGAAAACTACAATCACCTGATGAGCATGGTTTGTTTTTAAGTCCCTCAATTATCAAACTGAAACATTTTTCACATACACTATTTTTGTATCTCTGGGTCCAGGTGTCAGATTGACTTCTTATAATATTTAGTTATTATAAACACACAGGATCACACATGAGCCTTCACACGCCCGCGACCCGACCTCAAGGTTACTTCTGAGGACGGGAGAAAGATTAGTGACCTCTACTTTCTACCAGACAAACACGAGTAATCTCTCCTTCCAGCAAACAAGCCTGTTGTTTGTCTTCCAGGGTATTAAGTGAAAAAAAACAAAAAATACACAAGGTTTAACAATAGTGCTTTTTGTTCATGAAAAGCCCCTGGACAGCAGGATTAGAGGAACCAATTAGAAAACGACCAACAACTGCGGTTCCCCCTCGGCCCGTGTCGTCAACGCTGATGTTTGTTCTTCTGTAGCAGAACAGGGCGAAGGGCTTTTCTCCCCATGAAGCTCAGGAGCTGCCTCCTTGTGATGATGTCACCATTTCGATGCCAAGGGGCTCTTGCACAATATGCACGGTATGCAAACCGGGGTCGAGAGAAGTAACAGTGTAGAGGATCTGGTTTCTGTGATTTCTCTTTCACTTTTTAAGCAAATGTTCCTGCGCTGAGGTGCGAGGTCAAAGATTCTTTATTCTCTCCAGCCGCCGCCGCTGCCGCTCTTCTGGCAGAGGAGGACAAATATTGACAGTCTGAAAGTCCAGACAGATGCATGACGCCGCAGCGATCTGTTTTCTGAGCACGGCCAAAGGCTGGGACGCGTGGCGGACGGAGGTCCCACCGATACGCGTGCTCATAATAACTCATTAAAACCAAACTCACTGGAAACATGAACACTTAAAACTAAAATGACAGAACCCACATTCCAGAGAAGTGTATTTTGACTTTTTTAGTTTGGTCCATGTAGCATCCACTAACAGAGGAGGAGGGGTTTATGACCTATACTGCAGCTTGCCACCAGGGGAGGAGCTGTCATGTCTTCCATATTTATTTACAGTCCGCAATTAAAAGTAATTTACAGAATTTACAAAGTGTGTAGGTGTTAAAATCATGATGGACCCGTGTCCTTAGATGTGTGTGACTCACTATGCTGCCGAGTCGTTGAGCTGATATTCGCGGGAGCGGCTGAAGCAGGCCTGGACGCCTCCGTCCTTCCAGAGACGTTTGATGACGCCAGCGAGCTCTGCCGTCATGAAGCCTTCCTCCGCCGAGCCAGCGAGCACAAACAGCTGCCGAGCGTCGTCCTGGCGAATGGTTAAAAAAAAAAAAAGTGGAGTCAATATCAACTTGAGTGACAATCTAAGTAATTACACCAGCATTATTGTTCACATTAATCTGCTTCCAAGCTGAAATACCAGTCGCTGGGCTGTCAGAGGACATTTCAAGATTATTTGTCCTTGTGCACATGCGAGGGCAAGTCGGGACATTTCTCCAAAAAACAACAAGGCGTCAAAGCATTTCATTTGAATTTAACGCAATAAAAATACACTTTAAATGACTTATAAACAACCTCTGAATTCGTGACTAGATCAAACCTAACATTTACTGTCCCGTGAGCCTTTTTTTTACTGAGAATCCAATGTTTGCAGACGCTTGTTTTTCCAACGCCACAAATTCGCTTTAAACTAAATTACATCCCTCCGTCTGTCACTCACGGCTCTCGCTGCGTCGCCAAAGTCGATCTTGAGGCGGCCCATCGCTCTGATGATGGCGATGATGGACTGGATTGTGTTGCTGTAAACCACGGCCTTGTACTGCTTACATTCCTCTTCTGAGTAGCCCGCCTCGTGGATGATCCTGCAGAAAGAGAGGGGGGGGGGGGAAACCAGGGTCAATCTAGTCCTTTTTCTGCAACGTAAAATAAAACTTCTTCTTGACTCCCTTTTCTCCACGGCTCTTATTTTAATATCCCTTTCAATACGCTGACCTGACATGCTCATTGGAACGTCTGCAGAATAATTGTCGGGCCACAGTTTCCCTAATCTCCGTGCACTTGGTTTCTGAACGCTTTCAAATGTGGTCACCCAGAGAGAAGCAGCTCCTTTCACACAGAGCGTCAAGGGGCGAATTTCATGCCTCAATCTTCTGTGTTAAAGACAAGAACGTCTCCTTCACAGTAATGAAGCGAGATTTACGAGTAAGAGGATTTATTTCGTTTCTCAGAAGAAAAACATCAGCTGAATGCACACAATCTAAAATTATGTCTGATGAACTATTTAGCGATTTTTCACGAAGGACAAAGGAGAAAATCCATTTGTCACAAGTGAGGAGAAAGAAGTGGGAAGTGTTCGTGTTTGTGTTTCTTTTAATTTATAATAAAGATTATGGTAAAAGCTGTAAAATATAAAGCCTCAATTACATTTCTTTGTCATAAGGGTTTGAAAACGTCATCTGAGGAATTACTGACAATCAAATCGAATTATCGTTACTGGCCCCTAAAAACCCCCATCAGTCAGGTCCTAGTATTATGTGTATGTAATAAGTATGAACTCTAAAGTAAATAATTCCTTTAAAAAGGAGGCAGATTTAAAATATTTCTTCTGAATTATAACAGAAGACAGTTTAGATGTGCGGCCTTCAGCTTTTCCTCCACAGGTGAAGAACCAAGAGGAGAAGTAATATCACAGAAGAGCAGCTGCTTAAAAAAGCCACGTCTCCAGCATGTGTGTGTGTGTGTGTGGTGTGTGTGTCTACTGGTATATGTAGCACACACACTTTGCATGTATGATGAGATGGAGTCGTGTATTCTGCGTCTGACTTCACGGTCCATTAACCATGAAGTGGCACCTGTTTGTGCTGTGATTCACGGAGCATATCATCATCCAGAGGGAGACGCTACGAAAGCACGAGTGGTGTTTTGACACTGTTTGTGTTGTGGAAATTAAAAAACGCTCTGTGAAAATAATGTCTGATGGCAAAAGTCATTATTGACATGCTGGAGAAGGTTTGTTTTGATTGTTTCTGTGTTTCGAAGAATCAGACGCGACTCACTTCATCTGCTTGACAATTGTACTTTTCCCCGATTCACCAGCACCTGGAAAAGACAAAAGGAAAAAAGACAATTATTAGTCTGTAAAAATACTTCAAATTAATTTTCTCCTGCAACAAGCAAAATGTTTTAATCCACACGTCGACAAGAACAGAAGTGTGGCCAAACGTATACGACGAGGAACCATGACAATGAAACCACTTCATCTCAGCAGAACTGAGAAACGTGTGTGTGTGTGTGTGCGTGCGAGTGTGTTTTAAAGTTAAAAGAAGTTATTACAGTTCTGGTTTGGCCTCCGCTCCAGGGAATTCCAGTCTAATATACAGATTAGTCAACACCAGCGCGGTCAGATGACTGGTCTGTGATCGTGCCTGCTTCACGTCACCGTGTCTGAATCTCACGTTGTATAAGCACCGTGTGTGGAATGTTATCAGCTGTGTCTGCGTCGAGGCTCTTGGTCGTAGCGCGGCATGTGACTTAGCAGTAAAACGGATTATTATCATCAGGGGTGGGGTGGGGGGGGGAGAGCTGTTAAAGTGCAGAGAAACACGGCGGTGTCACCTCAGGATGGCGAGAGGCACTCGGAGCGCCGGCGACTGATTAGATTGACTGCCGAGGAGTCGGCCGATGAGACAATGCTTTGATGAAAAGAGCAGGAGGGGAAAGACGGGCAGGGGAGGAAGGAGAGCATGAAGGGAATCAGGACCGTCGGCTCGGCTTTTTGCTTCGCGGATCTTTCAAACGTCACCGCACCATGGCAACGGCTCTCGTTATATCCAGGACATCTCTAGTGTGAGGCCACAGTCACCTGAGGAGGCTTTGTGGTTGCGTGTGTGTGACATGCTGGCTTCCGCAGAGAGCATTATGTATTATGCATCTGCTGCTCTTTTTCCTCCACTGTATTTGATGCCCTCGTAGCCGCTCACTAGGAAGTGCCCTTTAACTAAAATCTTCCACCCCCCCCTCCCGACCAAAGCCACCTGTGATGTCCTTATGAACCACATTGATCCGACTGTGACACGCCCGACAATAAACACCACATCTACTAATGTGCACTCAGCGTCCTCACATCAGAGGAGACTTATAAGGGAGGCAACCAGCCGGCGGTCAGTGGCGTAATGTTGCCACTAGGGGAGATTTTTCCAAACCACTTGGAGTGGTTATTCCCCCATAAACACCCCCCCCCCCGGCTCTAGAGGCAGAATACTGGGGAAACTGGAATCACATCATGACACCTAACGATATCTTTTACCCCGTGACACTGTCAGCAGAGACAAGATGGCTTGTTCCTGCATAATAAATCCCCCCCCCACCACACCCCTTAATCTAGTTCCACGTTTCCTGATGCTGCAAAAACTAAAATAATATGGCAACGCTGCATTTTTGACACTCACGCTGAAAGTAATTGTAAAAATAAATTTAACCCAGAATGAATAAATAAATATTGCATTCCACAGCTGTGTGCACGTCTGGATTCCCACAAACTTGCCCTGCATGCTGATAGTACAGCGCTGGCACTTCACCTTCAGTATAATTGGATGAGATCCACCTGAGGACACATTATTTTAATTACGTGTCACCACTCGGGTGCTGCAGCGGCCTGGAGGGAGGGGATGTGTTGTGTGTGTCTGGTGTGTGGCAGCTCCCTGTGCTCCCAGGCTAAACACTCAGCTGTGCGAATCCCTGTGGAACTCGCCACGCAGACGGCGGCAGATGTACCTCGCTGCTCAACTGGGCACAGCCGGGGCGGCGAGCCGGCACAGCCGCAGCCCTCGGCCCACTTCAAGATGCCAGAGACGCTTCGCATTCTGACCAGCGCGTCTCGAGTGGGACTCAGGAAAACACACTTTGAGACTATGAGCCACGTTGAATCCAAAGTAACCTCCTATTAAAAGAAGAGAAACTTTTACCTGACTGCTAATAATGTGACTTCTCCTTTGTCTCTGAGGGGTTTCTACCACGGTTTTGTTTCGAATAATCTCTGAGCAGAAAAATAAACGCCATTATTTTAATAACTTTAAAAGTCTTGTTTTGATTGCTGATCATCAAAACATCTGAACTTTTAATTCAGAAAAGCAGATCAACAGATTAATGGAATGAATAACTGCAGCCCCATCGTCATAAATCAGATAATAGTATTTTAAATTGTATTTTTCTATAGTCGGCCGTCAAACACAACTTCCCAAAAATGCCAGTTTCCGGATCTTAATCATTTGCACGAGGAAAGTTCCTCATATTTTACCAAACCGATGATTCAGACGAGTTCGAGCTGTTGAGAAATACTTGTGAACAATTTGCGTCAAGAAGCCAAAACCAACAGTGATGTTGGATGAATCACGACACTTAGACACAACACATAATTGCGAAAAAACATAAAACCAAATTGTGTCCGAGACATGTTTTGCCACATCTGTTCACAGACACAGTTTATAAAAAACAAAAACATCCACCAAGAGCGTGTTTACTCATTCTGAGCATTTCAATGGTTATAGCTGGAGAGATATTATGAATTCAAGGCCTAACCCTCATTAAAATCAATGAGATGTGAGCTACGTGTTTATGTAAGCGTCCTCTTAACACCAGGGATATGGTCAGGGTGTGGCTCCTGTCAAAGCCTCGAGGCCTGAGGAATACAAAACAGGGTCGGACGTAGCCGATGGCCCGGCGGCTCAGGGCCAGGAAAAGTTTATGCAGGCTGAGTTGACTGCCAGCGACCACTTACGAGAAGAAGGTCGCTCTTCTCGAGGAGCGGCGCGGACGAGGAATCACAATACGTCACCGGCGTGTTATGTTGAAGGTAAATCAAAGTTCAGAGCAATCACAACTCTGCTGATCTGCCAAAGCTTCGTGAGATTCCAGCATGTTTTTACACCTCAAAGACAGAATTCAACAGAAAAGGATCCTCGCAATAACAATAATGAAGATATGTAAAATTATTCCTAATGTCCCATAGCGTAAGGAAATGTCTGAAATGTATTTTGACCGTAAGTGTTGCAAGATGTGGCCCCTGCAATTATTAAATTATGGAGAAAAAGGTTATTTTCATTCTTGGGCTGCCGAGCTAGTGAAAACACTCAGGGGGCCGGTAAAACTCTGGTCTTCCAGCCAAGTGGGCCAGTGGGGAAAAACTGTGAATGTTGGACGCTGCAAAAATGCAAGAGTTGTCCTCATTTTGACTTTCACACACACACACGTACACACACGTACACACACGTAGTGCTTTCAGGGAGACATGGAAACACAGGCCTAACCTATTGCTCCTCATGCAGAGTCATGTTACACGCCCTCAGCTTTGATACGCCCACCCCAGGACAGCTACACAGCTTCCAAACCACTGGAACAGCTGGTTTCTGTTTCGGTGGTTCAAACTATTTTAGGAAAATCTAAGCAAACCATTGCAGTGAAAATGGAGGTTCATTCTCCTCCTCCTCCTCCTCCTCCTCCCCACTGATTACAGCGCATTTTCCATCTGCAAACCGCAAACGCATCTTCCCTCTCGGAACTCCCTCTGGTTGATCTTCCTCTAGGTACGAAGGCAGCGAGGAAGGATTTTTAAAAAGCAGCAGTGAATATTTAATGTGATAAATGGATACCAATCTTCCTCTCATAGACTAACAATACATCTCTGCTAATTCACCTGGAAAAGCTGAAATACATCCCTGCATGGCAACCACAATTTCCCTTTCTCCTTCAATACGTCGTACGTCATGTCGGCTTTGAGGTCAAATCACTGGCATGAAGATAACTTTGCATGGGTTGTGGGTTTGTGTGTGTGTGGGGGGGGGGACATGCTGCTGGCCCATCCCGTCCACAGTTTGCAGAGCACTCCAAGGATTGAAAGAAGACTTATGAAGTTTGGCACAATGTGCTAACCACATTAGTGATGCCACATTAGCGGCATGAAGCCAACACCATTCCCCCTATCTGAAGTCTTTCACTCTCAGTCACAGACGTCCCTCTTCCTCTTTTGCATTCTCTGAAAGTCATTTATTCTTTTATGAATTAAAGTCCCTCTCATAGAGTAATTCCTCTTTTCTTTCCCCTCGTCCTCTTGCAGGACTTCAGTATGAGTCACTCGTGACTCCGGGAGGCTCCGAGCGGCGCTGCCCAGCAGGGGAAGTGACCGTGTGAAATCACAGCGATCAATCTGCTCGGTGGCAGATCTGTGGAAGATTGTTTTTTCACACATGTAATGGCACAGACTCGACTTTTTCTAATAATGCGTCCAGCGACAATTAAAGAACTTTTTATTGTCAGGGCCAACCTCTGTCTTCAAGATCTGTAACGCTGTCCAACTGGTCACATCATTTCTAAAATACGGGGAAACGTTCCAGAGTGAACAATGACAAAAGTTAGACAAAGGCTGGAACATTATTAATAGAATCTTCCCACTGTTACACGACAGAGTAATTAGGCTGCGGAAATTGTAATCTATTTTAGCATGTAGATATGAATAGTAGGATAATTGGGTCCAGGAGATGAAAGGAAAAAGTAGAGCCAAATAAAGATAAATGAGAAATGTGTTCGGTTTTTCCACAGAAAGACAAAAGGAACCGGAGTCTCGCCTGCAGGTTTGGACCTGACTCACAGAGATACTTATCTTTTTTCCAGGGAAAATCTTTTTTTTTATGCAAGATGAATGATTTCATTCAACCGCGTGAATGAGAACTTGCCCCTCACGTTCGACTGAATGTTCAAACTTTGAATAAACACGACAGCCCTAATCAGCGCAAATTTTCTGTATAAACACAAATATCCGCACATTTGGTAGATACACAAGAGACTTTGTTTAGCAGCTTACAACACACTTCGACAGGATTGCCAGCGCCTTCCGATCAAGACACACTTTGTTGACTTTTTATCTTTAGAGGAGAGTCTACTCCAGAAACGCCCGTGAATCAACAACTCCGAAAACAGTATCTTCTCGGCGACCAATCAGCAGGATAAACAACTCAAACTGCTCTAACGAAGGCCCCTCGGCTCTCTGCACTGGAGCCTTTTTCATTTTTAATGCTGCAGTCATTGGGAGTGTCATCTTACGGGGGCCCTCTTCTCCTTTCTCCTGGCGTCTCCGGCCCGACTGTGTGTCACTTATGGCAGTAACCTGAAGAGCGACCACACTGAATGGATCGGACCCAAGTGGCAGGTCGTTGTGCCAAGAGCAGCCATGCGTGGGGGGGGGGGGCGCACACGGCCTGGCGTGCGGCTTTCACAACAAAAAACAGCTTTCCGACCAGCAACAGCACGGGGGAACTACTGCTACGTGCCTGCTGATAAAAACTCATATTCCACCCTGCAGCAGCATAGCAGAAACTTGACCCAACATGCTCGCTTTCAAATCGACAAGCCCCACCTGGCCTCCCAAGCACCTGTGGAATGTAGTCTACCTTTAACAAGAAAATATGTAAGTTCATGTTGAAACAGGGCAATACTAACGTCTCAAAAATGCCATTTTACGCCCTTGAAATGCAACAATCGGGCTATTTTCATAGACAATAACAAGAGAAGCAAATGTGGAGCTGGGTTGTGCAAAAAATAAGTAAAAGGCCGTGAAGAGATCTTGTTTATCTCGCTCAGGCTTACAAGTCTGTCCACAAAGGCCTCTAGCAGCTCCTCTACTGTACCTTCTGTCGGGTGTTTGCCCGCTATTGATACTGGCTTCAGCGTTTGTGTCCTGGTAACCCACATACGGTGTGTGTGTGCATGTCAACATTTCCCAAAGCCAGCCACCTGAAGGGCTGATGGAAAAGTTCTTCACCTATGGTCTCTATTTACAAGGATAACAGTGTTTTTCTCCACATGCAAGAAATGCACGTCAATTTTGCGCATCTGCTGGATTCTGAAGGCGAGAGATTGACGCGACAGCACGTAGAGATACGTCACAGGGTGCCGGGAACATGACTACAAATTCCAATAAAGACGTGATGCGTCCTCAAGGTAGAGTTGTGATTCATCAACTCACTGGTAGCACAAATAACCTTTGTTTGGTGGATTCTGACGCTACCACCGGGATTTAAAGAGGATCTGAAAGTAACAGATGAAAGGTCAGTCAACGTTGGCAATCGCTGAGAGGGTCATGAGGCATCCATCTCCACATCAGTATACAACGTCAAACAGCTGCTTGGCTATTTGTTTTTGTACCAATTTGGTTTAAACGGCTGCTATTTCCTGCTCATGTACACCAGACTCCATCGTTTAACCACCGCATTATTGCAATTTCCTGTAATTCCAGCCCCTTTTCAGAACAACATGAATCAGTTGTTGAGCAAGATTTTACTTTACAGAACATACAAGGAGCCGGGCCGGGCGATAAAACAATATCAATCATTATTTGTTTCTGTTCATGAAGTTTAAAACCACAACATTAACTCAACTAAGAAGTCTTTGATATGTAAGATAAGTAACTTTGGCAGCTAGGGGTCTCTCAATCACAGCAATGACCTCAGACCTAGTTTGATGACGTCGTGAAGCAGCGTGGGATACGTGGGAGTTGTTGTCTTTGTGTTCATGGCTGCGGGAATTAAAACGTGTTTAAGTTTTTGTTCACGTTTCCCAACAAACGGCAATGATTAATCGTGATCCAAACAGCTGACTGGCTAACTGGCCAGTGTTTGGGTGCGTAAGTTATCAATTGTGTGCGTGATTTACAAGGGAGGACGTCAGCAACTCGCGTAACAAACTACGTGCCAACCTTCCAAGTTGTGAATTTTCCCCATTCAGAAACTAATTTACAGATTATTCCGACACCGCTTTGACCATTAACCGACGGTAACATGTTGTGTGTCACCGACATTTAAATCGAGGAATCGTCACCTCATCTTTTTTTTTTCGCAATAATTATCGATATCGGCCGATGTGAAGAGTTGAGCTTGAGAGAATTCTCGGTCTCAGCTGCACGAACAATTTAAACCCCGAGTCCCAAACCAGGGACTGAACCTTTAAATACCTGGACTCAGCAAAAGTTGAGCCCCTGATGAACTAAGGGGGGGGGGGGGTCTGCTTTCACTGCATCCACACAGAGGAGATGAGGACATTGTTGAAGGGACTTAGTGAAACAAATGGTCGAATGGCTGAATGGACGTGATGCCAGCAGCAGAGAAGGGGAGCAAGCAAAACGAGAAATGAACTTGCCATGTGTGTAAATCCCTTAAAAATGTTAAGTTAAGTGTTTTTGTTGGGGGGGGAAGGGGGTGACAGTTACAGGCTGTTGACAGATGGACCTAGCACGAGGGGGGAGTGAGTGTGTGTGTGTGTGTGTGTGTGTGTGTGTGTGTGTGTGTGTGTGTGTGTGTGTGTGTGTGTGTGTGTGTGTGTGCCAGCGATGCGGAATTGAAACTCAGGTCGATTAACCGACAGCACCACGGGGCTTGAGGGGGGTGCTTCTCCTCCCCGTGTGTCCGCTCAGCTCGCACCGCCGTCGGGGAGAAGTTCTCCACCTCCTCGGTCCCCCCCCCCCACCACCACCACCACCACCACCCCCCCTTCCCTCTCCCTCTCTCCTCACCCAGCAGCAGCAGCTTGACCTCCCGGGCCGCCTTCTCCCCGTCGTCCCGCAGGTTCCGGTCGATCATCTTGCTGCGTTCCACCGCCGCCTTGTCCTCGGTGCTCAGCGTGCAACCCATCCTCGACACCGTCCGAATCCAAGGTGGTGTGAATTAAAAAACAAACAGCCGGACGCGGGGTTTCGAACCGACACCTACGCGAGAACGGGTTCAAAAAATCTGCCTTCGCCCGCTCGCACGCCCTGTTCGTTCCGGTCTCTCGTCGGGAGGAGGAGAGAAATACCAAGATAGAAAAAGGGGAAGCGATGCGACTTTTATTTTTCTTTTTTTTTTTAAATACAAAAAATTAAAGTCTTGCGTCGTTTCTTCCTCCCAATGGAAAATGTCGGGTTTCTATTTAAATAAAAAGCGTAAAAATCCTCGTTAGGTCCGAGTGAGTCTCCGCGGGGATGTTAGTCTCTCGCACCCGTTCGCCTCCATTCGCTGCGGCGGTGACTGCTGCTTGTGCCCGGGCAGCTGCGGCTGGAGGGAAGAAACTGGGGTCCGTGAGGCGCGCACTTCCGGAGCCATCCTTCAAAACAAGAGCTGCCACTTCCTCAAACCCCAATACTGACAGTGAACCACGTCTGTGTCAAATCAAATACACTTCATTCGAACTATTTGAATTGTATTTGTGTGGAACCACATTCATAAATCACAATTTGTGTCCTTCCTCGTCCAAAAAGGACAATTCCCTCATTATCTACTCACCACTGTGCCGATGGAATACAATACAATTCAAGTGAATGGTGACCACTCGTTCAAACGTATAGAAACAACATTAAAAAAACATTAAATTTCCTCCATACTGCTCCTGTGGCGTCTTCAAAGTGTCCATAAGCCCCGGGCATTCAAATTCGACTTGAAACATTAATTTACACTATGTTCTAAATGTCCCTGTGATCCTCCTCCAGAGCTGCGTTCGCTCGTGGATACACATTAGACCAAAAATGCTGGATCCTACACTTCCCATAATGCAGCTGAAGAGGGCCTTTCCTTTAATCCAGCCGACACATTAAACGCCATTGTCTGCATATAAAGATGGACGACATGACGGCGCCTCAAAAGTGAAGCCAAATCCTCCCGATTGCCCTCCTGGTGGCTGGCTGCAGTACAGGTCATAAACCCTGCCTCCCTCGTCAAATAAATGTTCTCAAAGACGGCTTCTATCGTTTTTTACGTATGTTCACGTGTTCATTGTTCACGTATGTTTGGTTTTAATTCGTTATTTGATGCTATAACAACAGGGTGAAACGTCATGATTGACTGACTCACGATTTGGTCGAGCGTGTGAATCGGTCTTGTCAAATCAAACATGAAGCTGAGCTTTAATTTGGTGTTTGTTGCTATTAAACACCAAAGATTACCTTTTTTTTTATTATGATGCTTTTATTTTGAAGGTAGACGCCCTAACCGGAAGCTTTTTAACAGCAGAAACCATTTCAAACCTGCAGACCCACAGCTTGACGACAACAGCTCATCATTTTTACATTATAGGTTGAATATGTGACTTTTATTATTATATACAATCAACTTATAATTGATTTGCATTGTGGGTAACAGAAACAGGGGTTTATACAAAAAAAAAAGAAGATATTAAAACACATTATATATATTCACAGTTGTAATACTTACCTGATCATATTAAGTACATTATTAAGTACATTACCTTTTAGGGATATACGATAAGTGTACCCCACATTTACATGTATCGTTCCCATGGTAACTAACCCTGTAACCGTGACGGTGTCAGTCCTGCTCAATCAACGCTACACGACCATTGTTTGTGGTTTAAATAATTTAACCTGTTGGACAAAGTCAAGTGTGAGTCAACAGACACCGGGTGAAAGCTGCCGGTGTTCGAAACACTTCCACGGTTCACACATTATCCACCGACCGTCGTCGCATTTTCATTTCAAACTTGGCCTTTTTCTTTGGGAGCACATGCAAATGTGAGGCTGTGACCTTTCTTTTCTACTCCTGCGCCGGCTGGAGGTTTCCCTCGGTGTCACCCGGGCCCTCTGACGGTTTGAGATAACGAGACACACAGGGTGAATCCCTGACACACACAAAAAAGGTTATGTCCTCTTATCTCGTACAGAAAATACCACAGACAATTGAACACATTCATTTTCTTTCAAAAGGACAGTGCTGCCCATTGTAAACGATCTGTTAGACTATATCTCTGCTTACATTTACGAGTTTTCAGTGTTTTAATCACAAGTTTACTGCAGCTAATCCAAAACTCAGTGTATTTTACTCTTGTACTTCTCTCTATGTTTTTATTGCAGAGCACGGGAGTCGACTCTGGCTGTTTTAAATGACTTGACTGGACTCTAAACCAGAGACTGTAAATAAAGATGGACGAGGCGTCTCCACTTCCTCCCTTTATCCAGAAATGAAGCCCAAATATCCTGGATACGAACAATGTCGTGTTGAACAAACATCAGTGGGACAAGAGCTACTTAAAATGACAGAAAGCATCTTATTCAATATGTATTTTGACATTTTAGTTTGGTCCATGTCCCATGGAGGAGCTGGGATTTATGATCTATACTAAACCAACCACCAGGGGGCGATCGAGATGCATTGGCTTCACTTTTAGGGATCCATCCTTTGCTCCTAACCATTAACTTACCATACACAATTTCTTATTACAACTGGTTGTGAGTGTATACATGTACATTTTGCCTGACGTCCAGTTAATCAATGCTTATGTAGTCTTTTGGTACAGTTTTACACGTGAATAAAAAGATATTTGAATATTTTTAATCTTTAAAGTTAGTCTCCGGTAAATCAATCTCTTGTTGGGAAGCCAGAGTCGCCCAGTGGGATCTCTCATGAAAAGTATATTTCCCGAATTCTTGAACTTTGCATTTTCAGAAATTGAGGCCCAACTATGTGACAAGGTACAGTTAGTTTTAAAAGCAGGCACAAAATATTAGTCAAGGCTATTAATACTCTTATTAATAGCTGTGTTTCCACTGTTGGAGCAGCTGGTGGAGAAGCAGGAAGTCTCTCACGAAAATGAAATCCATTCCCGAATGTTGACAGTGAAGGTGAAAGACAAACAGTGGAGTTGTAAATCGTCCCAGTGAGGGTGAGACTGGTTGACAGGTCTGTTTGTTTTAATGAACAGAGACAAGGGGTTTGACTCTGAGGGATGAAATGAACTGGAGCAAGAGCTGGTGCTGCCCTCCAGTGGTTACAGCTTGCAACTTCACAGCGCTGCAGGGACGTGCGTGCTGTGCAGAGTCCAGCTGATAACACTGAATGTTCAACTGTACTGAACTGCATGGATTTACAAAGCTAGTCATTTAAATTACACATCAGGAGTTTGAAACATTATTATTAATGTTATTATAAATATCACAGGAAGTAGATAGATAGATAGATAGATAGATAGATAGATAGATAGATAGATGGATAGATGGATAGATGGATAGATGGATAGATGGATAGATAGATGGATAGATAGATAGATGGATAGATGGATAGAACGGACAAGAGGGAAACAAATGATAATCAAAGTCCCCTGGTCTGTGACAAAATATTATATTGTTGCTGATCAGAAACCATTTATATCAAGAATAGGAAACAAGATAAGCATAACCTTAAGAGATAAAGAGCTATTCATTTTATCATCCCACAACACAACCACAACACAGATAAGCCTTTATCACACACACACAGACAGACACACACACACACACACACAAGGCCTGTGTGTTCGGTCAGTGCTAAAACTGCTTTGTCACTGAGATCCTTTATCGATCCTAATAAAGTTAATACGTGTGCAGGCATTTCCAAACTGCCTGGTACGTGTATGTGTTGGGGATTTTCTCGACTTTTGCAAATTAGCAGCCGTCTACTATTCCCAAAAAGTGGTAGACTAGTCGATTAATCGCAGGTGATTAAGTGTTAACGCCTTGCATTGCAACTATACACTCTGGCGAAGCGTACGCAAATCACTAGTGACCCTGAGATACCTGCCGACGATGCAGAAGGGTTCCCAACTAACAACTGCTCCAGCTATGCCACCATAACGGAGGAGGAACTTGCAACATCCCAATCCCAAGTAGCTCCTGCTGCAGTTTCTGCTTGCAGCAAAACACCCTGGTGTGCATTTCACCTGTCGATAACATCAGCTCCCCCGGCTGCATATCTACTGTAGATGCCGCCGCTGCTGATAATAAACCCACAGATAGACAACTAGTCCACAACGGTGCACAGATTAGTGGTTTTGAGGAGTCTGTGAAACCCCTAATATATATACGTGTGTTCCTCGTTTTCTGCTTTATCCACCAAGGCAGCAGATGGAATTATAGCAAGGCAGCAGACATGAATAGAGATAGTGAGGAAAGATAAGAACTGATGTCTGATAAATCCTCTTGAATGAGGATTCAGGATTGTACTGTGAGTCCAATGTCAACCCCTCATTCAACCTTTCTCCTCAGACTGTTGCAGCTGTTATCAGTCAGATATGATGTACCTGCTTGGTGGCTCGGCGCTCTCTCTTTCCCTCAGGTGAACTTTGAACCTCCCTTTTCATTATATAACTCTATTTCTAAGACAGGTGCATCAGCATCTGTACCTGGCCTCTGCAGCTCTGTCAGCTCCTCTGAAGCTACAGCCTGCCTGTGCTGCCAGGACACGACCACTGACAAGCTGCACACACACACCCCACCGACACAGAGACAGACGGAGAACCGGCTGCCAGGCAGACAAAACATTCGCACAGTCGCACGGAGGGAAAAACGCACAGCACCATGGGCTGCTGTAACAAGGAGTCTGGACTCATTGCCGGAGCCGTGATTGGGGCTGTGGTAGCCATCCTGGGAGGGGTCCTCATCCCAGTGGGGAACGGCATCATTGAGGGAACAGTGAATAAGGTATGGTGCTCGGTTTCACCCCCGGGCAGCGGGTGACTGGGAGTGTGAGTGTGCACGCAGAGATCAAGGTGAATGTGTGTTTGTGTGTTTCTGAGCGCCGCTTCCGCTGGTAAACAAGAAGCTGTGCACAGAGCCAAAATCAGCATCTGTGATTTTTGTTAGAGAAACTGCAGAGAAGAATGTTTTAACGATTTACAGATTATTAACAGAGCATCCACCTTGTGCACGGATCAGCTGGGCCGCCGGCCTGCTGGCAGTCTTGAGGAGTGTTAAAAATAGACCGTCTGTGTGTCTGCGGGGTTTAGGAGTCCGTCATTGAGCCTGGAACGACAGCTTATGAGAACTGGGTGAAGACAGGGGCAGCTGTGTACAGGCAGTTCTGGTTGTTTGACGTGAAAAACCCAGTGGAGGTTGTGCAGTACGGTGCGAAACCAGTGGTCATGGAAAAGGGACCTTACACTTACAGGTAATGTTGGCTCGTTCACCTCTTGTGTTTCCTGGTGTGCCACGTCACACGCATCTGATGACAAGAATCTGCTCTAACGAATCTAACTCAAACCTCCCCCCGTCCAGGACGAGGTTTCTGCCCAGAGAAAACATCACGTTCAACCCCAATGATACCGTCTCCTTCCTGCTGCCTCTCAACGCCATCTTTGAGCCGGCCATGTCGGTGGGACCAGAGGAGGACAACATCACCTCCCTCAACCTGGGTGTGGCTGTAAGTGAGTGTCACCCACTTGGCGGTGAAACCTGCAGTGACCTTATTTTTCCGAGGCCGAGACACGTTAGGCTGTTAAGTTGTTTTGCTTTGGTCTACAAATATTCATTTTAGTGATGGTGGCCAAAACAGTTTGGCCTTTGACCCTTGTTTGTGATTAACCACACAGGCTGTTTCTAAATCCTTTTATAGGCTTGAAAACAACCCAGTCATTATAAAGATGATAGACTATAAAGATGGATTAAATGATAGCGCACCAAAAGTGAAGCCAAATTGCATTTATCGCCACCTGGTGGCTGGCAGCAGTATAAGTCATGAACCCCAAACTAAACATACATCGAATAAACTTCTCTTGAAGAGGATTTCTGTCGTTTTTGGTTGTTCTTACAACACTGTGATCAACTGCAGGTTTGGTTTATATTATGAAAATTGTTGTGCGTTTCGTTGTTGTGTGTTTCATTGTTGGTTTGTTGTGTTTTGTAGCTGTTTTTTGTGATCCGTTGTTGTTTTTCTGTGATTTGTTGTTGTGTTGTGGGTTTCATTTTTTTGCGTTTTGTTGTTGTATTCTGTGGTTCGCTGTCATGTTTTGTGATTTGCGCTTCATCGTAAATTAGGCTACTGAGAAGTAAAAAAAGAACAAAATTGATATAAATGTGATCACAAAGAAAGAGTGACGAGTACAAAACAAGTATTAAGTGGGAGTCTGAAAATATATTAGCAACTTAAGTCATAAATTCACATTTACAGTCGTTGTTTAATGGCGCAGTGTATGTGCTTTCTCTTAAAACTCAAACGACGAGTGCCAGCAATCCCAACAAGATCCCGTACAATTTATGTCATATCCTGTGTCATAAAGCGGGATTTTTATTTCCTTAACTCCTGAAGCAGCAGCAGCATCGTTCTGGAACCAAACTGTTTAACTGACACCACCGCGACAATGACTAAATTATACATTTGCTCTTTTTCAGGGAGCTTATTCACTGTTTCCCGAAAAAGATCATGTGTTCCTGAATAATTTGATAACGTGGAGCAAGTCCAGCCTGTTCCAGTACCGCACAGTCAAGGAATTGCTGTGGGGTTACAGAGACCCCATGCTGAAAAGACCCATGGGCGTATTTGTACCCGTAAGTGATCTGATATTTTAGCTTTACTCTCATATATACAGACGAGACAAGACCTACACAGCGACGCCTTTAAAATTGACCTGAATTAATCTTTTCCTAAAGTACAACGATACCTTTGATGGCTACTACACTGTTTACTCCGGAAAGGAGGACATCTCACGAGTGGGGATTATTGACAGGTGGCAAGGAGAGAGGTGAGTCGTACAGTTGTACAGGTTTTTAAAAGTGAGGAGGCTGTTTTTTCTAGAAATGTAAAATATAATTTGTCTGTGTCTGATTTTTCCTAACAGGAGTTTGCCTTACTGGAACGACACGTACTGTGACATGATCAATGGAACAGGTACAACTCATGCAGCGATATGAAGCTGAACAAACAAACAAACAACATACGTCTAAAAAAAAAAAAAAAAAATCATAATTATAACCTTATATCTCCTGGTTTCCTCAGATGCGTCCTCCTTCCCCCCGTTTCTGGACAAAAAGAAGCCTCTCTACTTCTTCTCATCAGACATCTGCAGGTGATTAAAATGATTTATCATCCTGTTCCGAGGGCCTGCCACCTTTTAACTTGTTTCCCCTCAGCGACCACTAGAGGTCAGAGCTTTCCAGTAACAAAACCACTGCACTCCAGCCGCTCTGAGCTGAGCTGCTCGGCAGAGTGAACTGGGTACATGAGGTCAGTTGCTTGTAGATTCATGACGTGTTTGTTTTGTCTTCAGGTCCGTGTCAGCCAGCTATGAGAAGAGCATGGATCTGAAAGGCATTGAGGTTTACCGTTACACCCTCCTGCCGTCCACCCTGGCCTCCCCTACGGTAAACCCAGACAACAGGTGCTTTTGCAGGGACCCAAAGACCACCAAGAACTGCACCTTGGCCGGAGTACTGGATATCCGCCCCTGTAAAGATGGTGAGTTTGCATTTGGGGATCTGAACGGTAGAGTTCGGGCATCACCGGGCTATCCCTGTGCTCACGGTTTCCTCCCCCATCCAAACAGCACCTATCTACATCTCTCTGCCGCACTACCTACACGGCAGTCCATCCCTGCGAGAGGCCATAGTGGGTCTGAATCCCAGCGAGGAGCACCATCAAACCTTCTTAGACGTGGAACCTGTGAGTCACTGTCTTTTTAATGATGTTTGACTTAAAGAGGCGGCAGCTCTGATGCAATTCTTTGTTGTGCTTTTTTTTCACTAGACAACCGGCTTCTCTCTGAGGTTCGCTAAAAGAATTCAATTGAATATGATGTACGGGCCATCGAATAACATCACGTAAGTTCAGTTTCAGCTTTAAGAGGAAATCATATTGGGACATACACTTTGCTTTCTTGACGGGAGATAGACAAGAACATTTGAGATTGACGCAACTTTCTGGTGCTGGCTAACTTAGCTTAGCATAAAGACTGAGAGTAGGCGGAGTTAACCTGGCTTTGTCCAAAAGTAACAATATCTGACAAGCAAATCCTAAACACTATATATCTTGTGTTTTAGTTCGTACAAAACCTGTATATGTTTCAAAGTTAATCAATTTGTAGTTTCACGAGTTTTGTTTTAAATGATTATTTTTGGTTTTGAATTGAGTATTAAGATTACTGCTAAGCTAGCTGCTAAATTTACCACACAGATCCATCAGAGTGTCTAAATCTCTTCACTTCTACCTCCCAGCAAGCTTTTTTTCCCAAATTGCCAAACTATACGTCAAAGAAAGTTTGAGACAGAATCATTCTCTGAAAGTTATGAACTCTTTCCCTGCAGGGTGCTGAAGAAAGTCAAGGATTATACTGTATTCCCAATCCTCTGGATGAACGAGGTAAGATAAACACCGAGCCTCGCTGTCACCATGTCATAGCCCGGGATGCATGTTGACCAGTCTTCCTTCGTCTCCCCTGTGTAACCAGACGGCTGAGTTGGATGAAGAAACGGCAGACAGGTTTAAGAAGGAGCTCATCTCCCGTATCCAGATGTTGGAGATAATACAGCAGTCGCTGCTGGGCACAGGGTTGGTCCTCGTCGCCCTGTGTCTCGTCTCCTACTGCGTGGTGAGGAGGCGACGCAGCAAGTCCACGTTCTGATGAATCGGGCGGAAGTGGCTGTTGTGGAGCAAAGTGCATTTAAGCTGCTATGGCACATCAAACCTTTTTGATATAGACTTGCACTTTTTTGTAACTTTACTGTTACTGTTTTTTCCTTTGATATACCGGGAGGGGGAATACTGTGATTTTTTAAAAGCTAACGAGCTAAATTCCTTTGCCAAGTATAATTTTTAAGTGCAAACACTGTAACATTAACTCAATCAGGGATTTCTGGAAGCAGGTGTACTCATTTTAACCGTCAGGCTCATAATCCGCACAGAGGAGAAATGTGTTCTGACGTCCTATCAAAAAGAAACGTGCATTCATCTAATCAAATGTTCACATCCTTCGCTGAACTAGAGTGTTAAAAAATGAATAAAAAGCTAAGAAGTGAGTTTCTCATTGGCTGTCGTGTTCCTAGTGTTGGATTGTTCTGACCACCCCCCCCCCCCCCCCCGCGCTCTACAGCCCTCGCAGCCCAGAATACAGGCGAGGCTGAAACAATCCTCTGCATTGTGCACGCTCAAGCAAAAGTGATTCTGTTTCCTCTTTACCTTGAGCGGTCAATAAATCAAAAAAGAGCAATAAAAAACGGGCTGGGGGCACGATTTATTCTGTGGTTATGAATGCTACTTGGGTTTGTTTGGTGAGAAAGCACCAGGAGCAGGAGACCTCTTCTCACTTTTATGGGTTTTAAGTTACCGTCAGCAGATTCTACTGTTTGGTCTCAATCTCACATTTCACACATATGAGGGAGTGTTTCATTCAAATTAAAACAGACAGGTCTTACCCCCCCTTTCTGTGGGGTATCCCAGGTACTATGCACCAACGTTGTATTAGCAAACCCATACATTTTCCAAGATGTCAAAAATTCTAGACGTAATAAGAATAGTTTGACAGTTTCCAAATACACTTGCTTTCTTTGTTAGATGAGCTCCATGGCCTTCGTCATTTCTGTAGGATAAAGTTAAAGCTACTTTCAGCAGCATGCTAGCTTAGCTTAGCCAAAAGACTGTAAACAGGGGGAAACAGCTAGCAAGTTTCGGCCTAAAGTCAAGAAATCTGCAATCTTTTGCTACGCTGAATAGCTGCAAGCAGTAGCTTCATATTTCTTATTTGTGTCCGAGGTAAGAAACCAAATAAGTGCATTTCACAAAATTTGGAAATATTTATTTACGATATAATAAGACACGTAATATTATACGTAGACAGATGGGTGGTGTAACGCAAAAATATAAAATTCACATTTTGAGCAAAAAGAATCTGAAAATTAAATGTATGGACTTTCCTTAAAATTGAGATTCATTTGAACATGTTTATTCAGGCTATCATGACATTAATAAATAGAAACACATAACACGGACATTACACTGAGCGGAAGTTGACGTGTCGGTGGTGACGCGGGTTTATTCGACGCGGAGCAGAGATCTGAACGAGGAACTAGAGTGAAAGTCTTTTTCTCAGAATGAAAATAATGTTGTATTTCTCCACAATTTGCAGATACAGTCAGAGTTAGTGGGCGAAACATGTTGAATTTATATACACAGTGAAAGCAAAGATTTTTCACAGCACATTTAAATTAACAGGATGAATGAAACAAACAAACAAACAAAAAAACTCTGTACACAAGCGACCAATAATCTACTGTACATTAGCTACGCTCCTAAAAAGGTGTATTCACATATGTCAAACTGTCAAATCTCACTGACAATTACTACTTCTGAATTAAACCTACGTCCACCTTTGCTGCAGTCTGGAGAAAACGTGGATCCAAAGAAGGAAACGTGTCATTGTTGACTCTATTTCCGGGTGTTACACTACGTTACATTATTTACCCGAAGGCAAAAACAAAGAATGTGCAAACCTCTTAGTTTGGTTGCTTAAATCTAATCCAGGCAAGGATTGAAGCAATAATTTGACATTTGGGGGGAAATATGCTTTCTTGTCTGTATGGTATAAAGCTACAGCTGCTAGCACGTTAGCTTAGCATAAAGACTGAAAAGGCCAAAAGAAAATCGGGAACAAAAAACTGAAAGTGGTTTCATGGGAGTTATGTGGTGGGTTCGGCCATTTCCAGTCTGGTAAGTCGTGGTATTCACTTCAATCAAGAGTAAAACCTCAAAGTGTTGTTTGCTAGTAGGCGGATTTCTTAACTGAGTAACTTAACATCTAACTCTGTGCGAAGAAATAAGCGTATTCCCCCGAAATGTCCAACTATCCCTTTGAAAGACTTCAACGTTATTGTTGAATTTCTATAAACATGCTGGAAAAAGAGAAAGTACGATACAAATACATTACGCAGCCGAATGACAGTGAGGCACATTCTCGTAAATGTACGTTTTTACATTACAGGACGGATTGCGTGAGACGTGTGCGACAACTCACACTGTATTTCAAACAATCTTGCCACCACTTCTGTTTGGTCTTTGTTCCATAGTAAGTATATAAAGATGGACAACATGACAGCTCCCCTCAAAAGTGAAGCCAAATCACCTTGATCGCCCCCTGGTGGCCTCTTGCATGTTTGCAGATGGGACTGAATTAAAAACGTCAACGATAAACACATTTTTTTCAAGTAATTCTTATCACACTGATGAATGTGCTCTCAATTAGTCAAAAGCAAGATGGTGGCACCCGTGTCAGGGATATTTAGAATTTTACAACGAGAGGAATTAGAGACACGTCCTCCATCTTTATTCACACTCTATGATTTAAACTGATATATTCTCGACTTGCACTGTTTGTATTCTTGTCACCTGTGCTTAGAGTGTTATTGAAGATGTCTACACAAACACACAGCCCCCGGAGATTTCACTGAATAGAGAATTTTGTTAGTTCAAAACATTCAAATGTGAGGAGAATCTAGCACAGCGCTACCGTCAAGAGAAAACAGCTCACTGTCCAACATGCATCTGTCTCACTTTTGTCCCTTTTTCAATATCTGCTTCCCCCTCCTAAATGTACGATATGAGATATAAGATCACTGACCATTGCTGTGTCTCAAGTTGCATTATCACAAGAAATATCAGCCTTAAATATCAGAGTTTATTGGTGGCGTGTGCCTGTGCGTGTGTGTTGGTGTGTGTCCCCGCCACCTGGTGACAGCACCTCGAGCAACAGCAGGAGACACCGTCCAATGAGAGCTTCCACACCCACCTCCTCGTCCGACTGTACATCCGCAGTGCAGCTCTGCAGTTTTGAGATGAGCGTTGGCAAATGGGGATTTTGTAACCGCCTGGTGTGATAGGATTGGAGGAAAGGTTTCGCCCGTCAGTCTGTGTAGCCGCCAGCTCCTGGTGTCAGACGTCCGGCCAGTGGTTCCGCCGGTTGCGGCTCTTCCTGCGGTCCAGCAGGGGCTTCAGTTTGGCCAGGTCCCCCCTGAGAGGTCCGGGCGGCTGCGGCTGCTGCTGCTGCTGGCCTCTGCTGCAGGCTCTGGAGCTCCCTCCTCTCTTTGCAGTACTGCTGCACGGCCAGGCTCTCTGCAGGACTGAAGGCTGACAGCAGGACCTTGGGGTGCAGGGAGGTGGCCCACGCCCACGGGGACTGCTGCTTGTCCGTCAGAACGCTCACCATGGCCTCGCTCAGCACGCGCAGGCGGATCTTGGCGACGGTGCGCTTGAAGCCGTTCTCGGTGGTCAGGCAGAAGTAGAGCCCCTGGTCCGACAGCTGGATGGAGCGGATCAGGAGGCCGTGATCCGTGGAGAGGACGCGGTCACTCAGCTTCACCTGCAGCGGGAAGAGGCGACAAATCAAAAAAGGCAAAAACCAGAATGAATTCATGATGAAACTCAACATACGCAGAAACTAAATGAGTAAAGGGTTCTAATCCACCGATCTGATCATTTAATGAGGGAATGTTCTTTGGAAGAATGATTTTCTGTCCCTCCAGTAGAGTTTGAGTCATAATCATAATTATTCATATTCATAATCTCATTATGTGTCAGATTTATTTGTGGCCATGACAGAGTAAATAGAAAGCACTCGGCGTCATCATTCATTCAGTGAAGGGACAGATTTTCATGGTTTACATTAATCTTGTTTTTAAAAATAGATTTACAAATAAGCAACACACTGATCTGATGCTTTGATCCAAAACAAATCCTCCCTCCCACTGACTGAAACCAGGCGGGCTTTAGTTTGAAGTGATTTATTTTAAAGGCCAACTTCTATTCTCGTGAGGAAATGGCTGTAAAACGGCCATTACTCCGAGCTCGCTCTGCGGAGGCGGGAGCCAAATCTATAAAAGATGTGTCTTCATCACACAGGCCTCTCTCTCTCTCGCCCGGCTTTATTTCATCTTCCACAGCCTCTCAAAGGGCTCTCGCTGTTTAAGTGGCGTCAGATATTTGACAGAATATATCCCCACAGAGAGATCCAGTCATTGGTCAAAGTCCATATCGTGTTTGATCAGTGTCACTGCTCATTAGGACGCTAACAAACGCTCAGCGCGTCCGTCCTCAGGCGATGCGAGCCCTGATTGAGCTCCATCGATTGCTGCGACATGTTTGTTCGATGTAATATTTAACGATGTGAGCAGCTTCCTATAGATCAAGACTTTTTAAACCGTCATATCATCTCCAGGGATTTCCACTGGTCTCCACTATTTTGCTGGGGTTTGCCTTAAATGTGACACTGACCTCTTTCCTCCGGTCGTTGTCCCTCTGTATAAGCCACCGATCGAGGCCTGGGGAGACTTGGGGAGACACTCGAGGAAGGTGGTGTTGTTCTTCACGCCATATTGCATCATCTCCACTGCGTTTCTGTAGGCTGTCAGACACACACACACACACACACACACACGTCACTTGCTGATGTACACAAAGCCCCACAGATGGACTCAAATCTGTCTCACGTCCCACCAGTGAGAGTCGAATGTTGACTCAGAGCTTAGTCGGACACCTGCAGCTCAACCAATCATCGCCCACGCTCCCTCGGTTCCTCCAGCGACAGAACGACCTCCAGAGCGTTGGACTAACTCGGTTTCGTCGAATTAACCGTGTCATCTTTGATGCGGCTAAATGGTTCATCACTCAGCTGCAGCTATGACAGGGCTGTGACTAATTAGTGGGAATGGCCATATGGTTCGGTTCCCCAAGCTCGTGTTCATTTGGAGACGGGAAGTGTTTGTGGAAGTGAAGCACTCGGGGGAGCAGAACTCCTCTCGTGCCATCAGACTGCACCGCGCCAGACCACTGGGTGGGTTCTGAAGGACGCTCTGCACGAGCTGGACCGAACCACCAGGAATGCTTTGATTCACAGCAGGTGAAAATGTGGTTTCATTCGGGGGCTGGTTGGGCCTTGGCAGATGGAGAAGCTCTACTGTGAGGACATCTCGTTTGTGTTTGTTTGTTTGTTTTTCAGCAGGATTACGAAAAAACCCACAGCATTAACTTCCACCAAACTTGGAGGCCTAGAGTCTGGGGGTACGGGAAGATCCAAATAAACTTCGATGCAGATGCAGATTATCGGGAGGATCCGGGAATTTTCGTTCAATTTTCAGGGAATAATGAAAGATCTCAATATAAGAGATTGGGCGTATTTCTTCCACACACATATTTATTGTTGTTAATCAGCCTTTCTTCTTCTGCTGCTCTATAAAGCTGTGTTCATTTTATTTCTCTTTCCTTTTTCACTGAAACAGTTCTCTGCTTCATGCTGCTGTGACTTTGATTAAAACAATGAGCTAAAACAGATTAGCACGTTTTTTTATTACCTTTCAGATTGAATCCTCTGCATTGAGTGAGTGGATTCCCATGAATAATGTCCTGTCTTCTGCTCCTCCTGAAAACAAATTACAATGAGTAAGAATACACTGCGGCTCAATTCAGAAAAAATACATCCAACCTCCTCCTCCCATTGAACCGTGGAGGGATCAGTCGCTGCCAAAACAACATGAGGAAAGTCTGACCGTGTTATTCCACTCCGCTCGCTCATGAGCAACAGCTTGAGGAAAAGAGCATGTAAGCAGCTGGCACGGTTTTCTACCGGAGAACAGCGGCTGCGCTTTTTGTTCCGCGACCAAACTAAACCCGACCTGCGGCTGACTGGGACGTCAGGAGACACAGCCGGTCCTGGACGAGACCTGAGCGGCGTGCGCGTGCGGCTCGGAGCCGAGGTGTCGCTCACACACAACCTCGTCTGTGTTTTGTCTAGACGGAGGAGGGAGGGCGACAACGAACGCAGAATCACTGACACGGATCACGCTGCGCTGCTCCCTGAGGGGATTCCAGTCACGTTCAGCCTCGCACGTTGAGCTGCTCTCTTCTTCTGGAACATCTTGTTCGACATCAGCCGTCGCCCACATTCACCACGACGCTGTGATACACTGATTGATTTCACATTTTTGCACGAGACCGCACGTTGTATACAAAGACGGATGCTATGATAGCTGCCAAAGGAATTCAATTGTCCCGCGGTGGCTGGCTGCAGTATAGGGCATGAATCCTACCGCCTCCATGTTAGCAGATGGGACATGGACCAAACGAAAAAAGTCAAATTTGAGGAATTCTCATGACCCTGATGTTTATTCAAGTGTTGTGTTTCTAGTAAGACTCTAGCTCCAAATGCCTTTGATTCAATTCAACAAGTTTTCTTTTGAACTACAGTTTGGTTTTCATCCTCCGATCGTGCGGACGCGGTTTTTTCAAATGACGTCATCGGCACAAGATGGCGGCGTTCTGAAGAGCTCGCCGAGGGATCCTCGTCACGTTTCTCCTCACAAGCTGTGAGCTGCTCCTCTTCTGTGACACGTCGCTTGACATCAGCTGTCGCCCACATTCACCGTGACTGGGTGTCATACGCCGATTGATTTCATATTTCTGAGGTAATTTGGCAAACCTGAATGCGAGTTGAACAGAAACACTGCAGAGCCTTTTAAAAATATCTGCACTTCGCTCGTGTTTATTTTAGACTTTAAAGCTTTGATTCGCTGCCCCTGTGAAAAGCTCCCTAATCCGCACATGTCAGCACTTACTCACACTGAACAGTTTGCTTTGGGGCCTTGAAACTCATGCATAGAGAACAATCCTTTGGAGGACACTAAATACCTCCTTGCATTCAATTTAAAGATTCTGATTGCCGAGGTGTTCACAGGGAACACTCCAACACTGTGAAAACCTTTGTGTACCTTTTGCTGGTGGGATAGAAGCGTGAGCAGCTGAGTCCGTCCCAGGCGCAGTAGGGATCTCTGGCGAGGCAGCAGTCAGCGCAGGCCGAGCCGTAAGCGTGACACCGGTGCAGGGAGACCTGGGAGACCCCGAACTCCGAGCTGACGTACAGCTGTTGCTGCAAAAGTAAACAGTTCAAATGTCAGCCGCCCTGTTTGTCTTAATAAGTGGCCCCGGCCGACAGGAAAATGAGGCAGAGCGCCGAGACAATTATGGATTATTATTTCCTGGCCTTCGGGAGGTTTATCGTGCTCGGGAGATTTCCCCGTGTCGTGCAGAACATAGTAGCCACAGACACGGAATGACATATTAAAGCAATAAAACTGCACTAAGCGTGTGAGGAAACCAAAGTTGACGGATACTTACTTTCTTAGAGGAGATTCTCAAGTTGGTCACAGAGGCTTGGTTCTGAAAAATGGGAAATACAAGGAGCAAGTTCAGACCTTTCAAACATAATATCTATTAATTTTGCATTAGCGGGAATCCGAGGAAAACATTCTCATCCCTGTTCGGTGGATATGAAGCTAAAGTGACCTGGAAAAGGAGCAAACAGCTCGCTGAGGTTTCAGAGGCATCTGCCTGCCAGCTCCTTGAAAGCGTAGACTGTAAATATCCTGCCATCTCTTATTTGTTCAGGAGAGTAACGACAAATCGCTGCGCTGATAGTTTCTGCAAAGACGAAAGGGATATTGACGTCTTCCAACCCTTGGCAGGAAGGATCCTTAGATAAAAATCCCTTTTTTATTGCGGAGAGAAGCTTATCAGACTTCTCCTGAATAAGAAATAGTCATAACACAGAGGGTCAGTTTCTCTCACCAGATGTCTTTAACCTTCCTGGCAGAAACACATTCAGTAAATCGAGAGTCAATCGTTGCTTCATAAAGGTCTCGGCCTTTACATGCGATCGCAGGTTGATACATTTTAGCGACGCGAGCAAAGATAAAAACGACACGTGCAAAGGTTCGCTCGGGGCAGCGAGCAGCCTCCTGCAGCATGCGGGTATGTTTCCCATCATTCTACGCCTGCACTACTGCAGAACATCCATCTCCCGAACATCACCCTGCCCCTCGCCTGGCTGCCCCCAGGCCCTTTGTGTTGTGGCCAAGTGTGCCCTCCGCCTCCACTCCTTTGATTTTTTTTTGGCAGAGGAAAACAAAAACGGGATGAAAGTGAAAGAGAGAGAGAGAGAGAACAGAAAGGAGGAGGGGAGGAAGACAGACGGCCGACCTTAAACACTTCCAGCTCCTCCAGGATCAGATCTTCGTGCAGGGATTGGTTTCTCGGCAGCACGATCACCTTCTGTACCGTACCTTTGTCTGGGGGCAGAGTGGAGACATGGTATGAGCTGTTAATACACACACACACACACACATGCACAGACACACACAGACACACACACTTACTCTGCCTGTCTTATCTCGAGAACCGTTCATCTTATCGCTGTCACACTTGGCATGGATATTGTTAAAGGCCCAAGACAGTTCAGTGATGAATTTGGTGGGATTTGGACCCAGCGAAAAAAAACCAGATTCACCAGTTCAGAGTTTTGTGCACAAAGACATGTTTGTCACGGCCACTGCACAAGTTCCCGTAAATTCAATCAGGCTGCGCCAAATTGCACATACTCATAGATACTCAAGTTATTTGGCTCAGGGGGTATTCTCAGTTTTCTCAGTCATCAAGACTAGAAAAGTGCTTTGTTAATACCGACCATTTACCATTTATTCCCTGGGAAATTGGTGAAAATGTCAAAAAAATATCTCATAATATCAAAGACTGTGAAAACAAAACCCTGGAATGGGTTCTTCCCTGACTCCTTCCACCCAGTTTCATGATAACGTGTTCAGTAGTTTTTGTGCCTAAACACACACAAACACTCGATCCCCAGTGATGTGCCTGTCATTGGAGCGAGAGCTCAACTGCTGGTGAAACAAATAAACTCACAGTCTGTTTTCCTTTGCCCATGTTTGCTTTTGAATTAGTCCTGATAGGCCACGGTTAGTTTCCACAGCAAACTCTACTGTGGCAGGAGTGGGAATGAAATCTACTAAAGCCTCAGACCAGAGGACAAAATGCAATGACCAAGATTGATAAGGCTGCGTTGTCCCGGGAGTTGGAGCAGCAGAGTTTCAGTAAGCGCTCCTGGAAGCGCCCGATAAGAGCGTCTTCCTCGTCCTTGAGACAAAAGCTTCTCATTTCTGGCCCAGATGTGGAAACGCAGCGCTGGCTCGGCATCAGGAATCCGGGGGCAGCAGAAGAACGGAGGAGCTGCCTGATAAACACAGGCAGCTGCGTGAGAGTCAGTCCCAGAGCGGCTCGCTGAACGCAAACATGTGCACACGTGGACATGCACGAGCACGAATGGACGCATAATAAGTACACGCACACATATTATTACACTTATTAACCGGTGTTGTAAACAGGTGCAGGTCCGGTGGAAACGTCTCGGAGGAGCACGTTTACTCCCATAATCAGCCTGTAAAAATCTCCGAGGAGGGATAATGATTTTCCAAAAACACGTGTAAGTATCTGGAACATCTAGTGTCAACATTAGGTTGTTATTTAAACAAACCGCAGACACGTTTTTAAATGACCTCGATCCACTTTCACCTGATATGATCAAATTAGACCGTAAAAGGGTCAAAGTTCTGTCTTGTCTTGTCGCCCTGTCTATGACCCAATTGCGGCATAATTTGTGCTTCATGCTGTCTCACCTGTTGTGTCTGCCACACGCACTGTGTACCATTCCCTCTGTTATCCGTTTATCTCGCAAGCCAACTGTGGCGAGGAGACGCCTCGACAATCATTTACCTCTGAACCGCCTCAGTGAAAAGGATCAGGCTGTTGTCTTTGTCTTCAGTTTACTGAGGCCTCCCCGGCCTTGTTCCGGGAAAACTGTGTGACCTCGGTGGACTATGATTACTCCAGCGTGCTGTTGCCATGATGCATTTTTAACACAATAAGAATCTAATGTTTTTTCTGAGAAGGAGCAAAAAAAAGTCAAACAACAGCTGGACTATGGGTGGAGGGAGATCATATCACTCGCTTTCCAGTTATCAGCGTATTTCAAGTTTCAAAAGAAGGAAAATATCTTCTTATATCTAAGTTTCCAAAATCAAATCAAACCACGAAGACCTTAAAGTGCAACGCCCGATGTCGTCATCCTTTATCCTTAATCCTATATCTTTATTTATCCCGATCCAAAATGCAAATCGAAAATCAGTTTTTGAGTAGAACACACGTATCCGACTGGTTTGTAGTCATTTTAACACACACACAAGTTTCTGACTGTGATTCCTTCTTACCTGTGCCCAGGAAGAGCACGTGGTAGTTGCCGTCGGCAGCCATGACCTGGTCCACAGCCACTGATGTGTATTTGTAGTCAGCGTTGGTGCGAACCACCAGGGGTCTCCTCCCCACCGGGTAGATGGCGTTGAACATAACCGGATGGTTTCGCACGAAGGTCACCACGTCGTCCGGGAACTCCTTGGTCGTGTGAATGTCGGGTGTGAAAGCTCCGCCGGGGCACTGGAGAAACAGAGCGAGTGGTTTTATTGTTTATATTTAAGCCTTTATCAAGCCAACAATTAAAAAAAATTACGTTTTATCACCGATAAAGTCGCGATGACGTAAAAAGCGAACTCACAGTTCCGGGCCGTGGGTAGGGATGCGTCCCTGGAACGCCACCCACTGGAAGTTGGGCCCCTCTCTGTGGGCGAAGGGCCCGTTGAAGACGGTGAGGATGTCGGCCATGTTGTACACACACACTGCCGAGCCCTTGAACACGGAGCTGAGGTGAAATGAGATTCAAAATGTGAATGAAACACAACAGTGGGAACCTAGGGTTGAACCGGGGGACAGCTCATCTGCTTCCCCCTCAACGATCTGATGTGGTTTGGCCGAGTCGTTTAAAACCACACGGCTTAACACATGAAAGAGGCTTTGAGGAAACACAGGGACATTGTGAGAGACGCACGGCGATGAGATAAAGAGAAATCAAGGAGCTCGCTGTTCGGTTTGGGTTTTTGATCTTTGAGGTTTTCTGTGATCCTGAGGCAACAAGTGGATCGAGGAACCGTGGCGCCGTCAGAAGGAATTACTGTTAAACCAAAGGTGGCGACAGAACGACAGACACACACACACAGGTTCAGGGAGGAAATGGATGAATTGAAGAAACAGGCTTATAAACAGATGCATGGACGAGCAGACAGGTACAGGAAACAGGAAACTACAGGCAGGTGGCAGACACACAAGGGGGGGGGGGGGACACGCTGACACGATCTGCTGAACAGTGGGTCTGCTGCATATTTGGAAGCTCTTATCCAGAACTTTATCCTTTATTTAACACATTTTTTCTGTTATTTGAACAAATTTGACCTTCTTGGGTGAATATTGTCCACTTGGGTGGAGAAGATGTTTCTGTTAACAATCTTGATACAGTCTAAATATCAGGAAATGGCACGAAGGCATTAACCAGTCTCATAGGGAGGATTTATATGGAATATAAATCATTACCAGTGATGTTTTCTTTCAGTTAATGATCAGTACAAAAGTTTTCGTTTTTCACTGACAATCCTCTTTCAATTGTACAAAACATTTGGTCTCCATATGTGTTTTAGTTTTTTTTATATATTAAAGATTAAATGCATGTGCCTCAGGTTTTAAGCTATTTAAAAAAAAACTTCTGCTCTCAAAAACCCTTTTGGCTCATATAGCCAGACGTTACACACATTCTGTATTGATGTGACCTGGGGAGAGGAGGTCACAACGATACGGTGAAGCTGTGAGCGATAGTTGATCATCTGAAGAAGAAGCTGTTTCTGAAACACGACACATGACGTCTCTATGTGTCGGGCCCTTTGACAGGCACAGCCCCTCCCTGCTGGTATCCAGTCAGTGATTAACATAACCACCGAGGCCTGCAGGAATGTTACAGTTGGCCTCGGGCCGCCGTCGCTCCTACCTCGTGGACGTGAAGACCCCGAACACCAGCAGGCTCTTGGGCTGATCGGTTTCCAGCAAAAACACGTTCTCTGCGAAGGGAGAAAGAGGAGTGTGTAATTCTTTCAACAAACTCCCTCCACCGACACCGCGAGGGTAAGACAGGTGAGAAGTGAGCGCAGGAGTTAATAAGTGCACGCGCTGACAGATGGAGCTGATTGGAAAAGAAAGTCTTAAGAGCTGTGAGCTGATGTTTTAAAAGCCGAGGCTAAAAGAGGACCAGAGGAACACGAGGCAACCAAAAGCAACAGAGCCGTGGTTATTAAAACCTCCGAATCCAGACCAAACAGAGGACGCGTTGTGGATCTTTTGCGGAGAAAGAAATCACTGGAAACCGAGGAACATAAATAGTGAGATTAAAGGGTCCTGGCTCGGCCTCTGGTTCTTGTCTGCATGTTTTTTTTGGTTTTAACTTTGTTTTGTAGAGCTTGGAACTCGCACAACAACTGGAGGAAAAATGCAATAAATATAAATGTGGTGCTTCCCCTCACCGAGCTCATCGAAGTGGGTTTCGGTGCCGTCCTCCTCCAGGACTGAGCACACCATCCTGGCCTTGAGGAACGTCGTCCATTTGTTCACCAGACTCCGCTGTCCTCCGATGTCGCTCTGCAGACACAGAGCAGCGCATTGGAAACTCGAGGCCGCAAAAAACAAACACCGCCGATTTATCTTGACACTTACTGGACACACTCTGGCCACCATCGTGTGGATGTTCTTGGTGTTTCCGTTGATTGTCCGTCAGCCTCTCGCGGAAGAAGAAGTACAATTTGGCGTCGTTGGGGTCGGTTCCGTCCGGGATCAGGTGGGCGTCGATGAAGATGGGCTCTGAGTGAAAGACATCGGTTAACTGTGACTTTTACAAGCTGTTATGAATAAATTAAAGGAGACATATTGTGCTCAGTTTCCTAATCTTAATTTGGGTTATTACTTGAATTTGTGTGTGTGTGTGTGTGTGTGTGTGTGTGTGTGTGTGCGCGTGTGTGTGTGCTCACCACTAAGCCACTTGGAGTTGTGCTGGTCTGTCCGCACTGCATTTCGCCTGGTCAGGCTCCTGAAGATGGCAGCATCTGTCCCCATGAAGTCAATGTACATGCCTGAGAACAGCTCCTGGTCTGGAGGAATGCAGACACACACAGACACACACAGACACACACACCACCGAAAAAAACACACACACACCAACAAAATCAACAATATTCTCCAAGAAACCCGCTTAAGGGATCTAAGATAAAGCACACTACCATGAATATTGAAGTCGGGGATCACGACAGGTTTGCCTCTGCTACTATTAACGCTTCAGGCTTTCTATCGTTCCTTTACTTTCACTTCTCACACCATCCACACACCATGTGTTCGGGGAGGATGTGGGTTAAGTTAGGAGAGGATTTGAGGAATGTGGCCCTCATCCAACCTGGCTCGCTAAGGAGTGAGTGTCGACAGTACTCAGGCGGCTGCAGAGGCTCCACAACATAAGGATTGGTGGGGTGGGGGGGGATAAAGCACAGATTTTCATCGGGAGGAGACACTGCCTGTGATTGTGCTCGGGAGGCGTGAAGTGTTGCGTCGCTAACTCTGAGCACCTTCCTTCCTCCTCCGCCCTTTAGGTTAATCCACCGCCCTCCCCCCCAGCTCTCGCCCCCTCCTGGGCACCTCCGAGGTCGCTCTCGCTCGCTGGCAGAGCTGCTGACACGGCAGGCTCGGGTTCAGGTGTCGGAAAGCGGAGCCGTGGGGGCAATGTGTCACCTTTTGGACGTGCCGACGGCAACCCAACACTCCTCCGCCAATCAGAGATCAGAAGGATGGAGAATAAGGGGGGGGGGGAGGGGTTGAGCTTGACCCTGAAGGAGGTTTCAGCTTAAATGTTCCAGAATACGAACGATGCCAAATTGAGCCAATGACTCATTTGGGCCAGAGTCTGTGCAGTAGTGTTTGGGGGATGGAGCTTTCTATCAAGGTGCCATTGAAACACAAGCTCAACCAATCACGAGTCAGTGTAAAGCTGTCAATCAAGATGTTTCACCTCGTTTCTATAGCATCAATCAACCAATTAAAAACCAAACTTTGCAGAAAACACATCTGAAATGACACAAACCATTTTATTTGACGTGTATTTTGACTTTTTTAATTCGGCTCATGTCCCATCTACTAACACAGGGACGGGGCTTATTCTGCAGGGAGCCACCAGAGGGCGATCAAGACACTCGGACTCAACTTACAGACAATGGTATAAACAGACAACTATCAAATACGTATATTCATAAATCACAGTGAAGAAGTCACGCCCCCTGGAGACCACGTTTGGTACTGTCACTGCAGAGGACGACATCAAAGTGTCTCCCTTTTGAAGATGAGATTTATTGAAGTATTCATGAACATTTTAAGAGGAAGCGGAAGGAGGCACCTACTGAGCATGACGGAGACCGTGTTCACTTGAGGGTTGAAGGAGCACCGCCCCTTTCCAGATTCGCTCCTGGAGTCGATGTGAAACACTTGTTCCTGTCGCAGAGAGAAGAGGAAGTCAGAGGCTCCGAAGACAGTTTTATGGGATTCGTTAGTGCGTCTAGTGGCCTCTGCTACAATAAAACCGCATGTTATGAGCGCACACCAAATGTCCCATAGCTTAGCCCCGCTCGACTTTCCATCCCTGTCGGTTTCAGGGAGGAACAAAGGCGGCGCAGGTCTGGTGCACGGTAACTGGTCCATGTGGGACAGTAAAAAAGAACATTCCTTGAGGGAGGAGAGGAGGAATTTCCCCCGCTAATGTGTTGGATAGTCGTTCCTCCATCTCAGGTGGAAATGTACTGCCAAGTCTCAATCCCCCCCCCCCGCCCCAGCCCTTCCTCCTGTCCTCATGGAACTGAACAGTCCGATCCCCTCTGAGAATAAACTGGTAAATTAGAAATCCTCCTGATCCGCGACGGTGCTGCTGCTGCTGCTTCTTTTCAACAAAAGCAACAGTGTCGTCAGGCGAGAAGAATTTTGAACAGGAAAATGTTGCCGTTTGCCAACAGGTTCTGGAAATGGACCGACTCCATCTGGTAGCTTCTGTCATTAGGTTATTTAACGTTTGCAATTGATCTTAAAGACCTTTTCTTATGATTACTTCACTTGGACGTTTCCCTGTGCAGAATCATTTATTTGCAGAAGTGAAACTTGAAGGTTGTTTTCCCTTCTTTTTTTGAGAATAAAGTCAAATTAATTCAGAGGAAGATTATTGTTGCTTGATGTTTTATTGAAGTGCACATGTGTGTCTCACTTTGCATCCGAGCAGCAAAAGTCAGACACAACATCACAACACAAAAACACCGACACATGCGAATAAGGTGTCGGCTGCCGTCGTCCTATCAGGTTCCACAACAACACGAGAGTCTGGGGCACGTTCTCGGGGCCAAAGGTGCAAACTGTGAGCTCAGAGTCAACCTCTCGCCGCGGCAGCTTGTTACACTTAACAGATCCCTTCTCTTCAGACGCTGACATGTTTGAGCTCAGAAATTGCAAACAGAGGAGTCCGCCTTTCAAACAAAACCCCCAAATGACAAAAGGCACCGCAATGCGGAAAGAGCCTGGCTGGGAGCTCTCCCACTCGGCTTGTTAGTGTTTGGCAGCAGTCGGCCGTCTGCGGCTGAACGCTGTTCACTCGGTGAGCACTTTCCTCCGGGAGGGTTTCCCTGCTCTCGCTCCCAGACGCGCCGAGAATCTGCCGTCCATCGCTGACACGGGAGCTTTTACTCATCCTGAGTCCTCCTCTAATGTGGCGTCGCACTGATCCCAGGAACTAAGCTTTGCTCATGTAAAGTTATGTAGTCTTATACTTTGTCCTTTTCACATCATACCCTGTAGACAAGTAAAAGATATTTAAAATGTATTGGTTGTCATCCAGTTCATTACACGTCCAGTACTTAGTGATTCTGAACGATGGAGATGTTTTATCCTCCCATCAACGAACCCCCTGAGATGTTTTACATTTGAATACCACCACATTCTTAGATTATGTATAAATTCTTATAATTTAGCAATAGAGTGGCTAAATATTCGTATTAATTAAGATGATATTCATGCTTGTGTCATCTTATATCTAAACAGATAAGAAGAAGGTGTTCCCACATCCTGGAGTGTGTTTCCTCAGTGAGTCCACGACAGTGACCGTGTCCTCGTGTGCTCACCTCGGGTCTTCGTCCCCTGTTGACGTAAACGCAGACGGGGCTGTACGCTCCGCTGCCGCACATGAACAGATGGGTTCTGTTGTAAGGCTGCACCACCCGGATGAAGTTCCCACAGCCGTGCTGAAAAAAAGGAATGAATAAAGAGAATCAAATATAATTACAGCTAAAATGTTTATTATAGGTAACGACCGGCCGCGGCTTCAGTGTCTTAGTTTGCTGAGTCATCTTCGTTTGAGGTGCAGCTACAACCCTTTAAACACTTCATCCAGATGTTTCCCATCATCTTACTGTGGCCACTGTTCAGCAAACACACTTGTCGCTTTAATGTTATCACAACTTAAAAAAGGAAAATATCTGAATAACACATGCTCCCATCCATTCCGCTGGAGTCGTTATAGCACCATAAAGCACCATGTTTTTCGTATTATCTAAATCTCAGCGATCACAATGGACGTGGCGGAGGATGAAGTCTGTTTCCTGGTTCGCAGCCAAGGTGAGATCCAGAAATCCAGAGCCTGTTTATCTCTCCTGCAGTATCGTATTTCACGTGATGAAGTAATTCAAACGTCTCGCTTGTTACGGCGGTCACACAATCGCACATGTTCCCAGATCTCGTTGGTCTGGAATCAAAGGCCAGTGGAAAAACAGTGTCGGTGTTTTACTGAACGTGACGTGGAGGTGTGACAGATTCCTGATGTCCCGCTTCCACTTCCCCCCCAACCCCCGCAGCAGCAGAAGAAGCAGTGCAGGGCTTAAAGGAGCTAATTAGCCCGAGCTTACAGAAAAACAGTGGATAGAGGAAGAGAGAGAGCGAGGGAAGAGGCGGGGAGGAGAGGAAGACGTGTCCAGGGAGCCGTCAGGAACTTGGCCGCGGCTGCTGGAATGGCAGCTGCTGCAGCTCACGGTCGGACGCGCTGCTCCGCTGGGAGCCGTTCGAGGAAAAACAAGAGAACTTCAACTGTCACACACCCCTTCGTTATTTATCTTGCTCTTCTTTATCTCCCTCCATCCGTCTTGCTGTCTCCTCACTTTTAATCACTGATCGATCTCGTCCCGTCTCTCGGGGCCTTCGCTCCGTATCTGATACCTATGTAGCGCATCCTGCTTTCTTTTCCTCTCACGTTTCTTATCCACACACACGACTGCGCCGGATAAACAGCATCCAGACTCGTGGCGCTCGTGCCGACTTTAAAGTGGAAGCTTTCGAGCGAGCAGCAAACACACTTGATCAACCTTTTCAGGCTTTTTGTTTTTACCCTGGCTTGGCACAGATTTTTATCAGTGAAGAGGAACTTCATATAAACAGACAGGGAGGGTAAGAATAACAGAAGGATGGAGGGCTGGGATTAAAATGAAGAAACTTGAATAATGAAGGAGAGACAATAAAAGACTCCGATTGCAGACGTAAAAAAGTCAGAACAATTGGATCCGGACAACATCTGAAGTTTGCCTTTTGCATATAAAGAACACAGCAGGAGATTGTGTGGGTCGGACGTGTTCACAACATCATCCTACGATATTTGCAACTTAAACGTCGTCAATTACTTTGAATCCACTCGGACATTTTCCAAGGGGGCATAAAAGGTTCCGGAGAATGTCCAGAGCAACCGACATGTGCGTTCTCAGATGCAGCCGCTCTGGAGTCCAGTGCAGAGTCTGAAAGCAGCTTGAGAAAACTGAAAAAAGCGTCCAAGAGAAGTGTAAAGACCAAAAGTGGAATCTTTAGACACGACTCTGACGGAGCGGTATGCAGGAGACGGGATGACAGAAGGGGAAGGGCGGCCATTGAGCGGCTCCACGCGGAGATGGCTCACCCAAATATTTGTGGGAGCCTGTCTGCAGCAGGCGGACGGTGACTCAGAGCAGCACAAATCACTCATTGACTGGAAACAGCTTCTTCTCTATATCCGCAAAACAGTGTGGCTCTATTACCACAGCTGCTGTCACGGGGCGGAGGACAAACGAGCAGCGCCTGTTTCGTATAGTGAGAAACTTCTTATTGTTGACTTGGGCTTTAGAAATCAGGCCGTCGATGCATGTGAAGATGCTCCTCTAAAAATAAAACCCCTTATTTGATCCTGCTATTCCCCCGTCCTCTGCGCTGCAGCGTCGATCGGCAGCTGTGCATGTTTCAGAACAAGCCAATTAGAGGCAAACAGAGGACGGAGGAGGAATCGGAGTCCCGCTGTGTGGCTTCGTTAAAGCTGCAGCTAACAAGTGCTTCTCAGAATCAGGCCCGGTTGCGAAACCTCCGTGTCAACGAGCTGCGTCCCGTCTGCAAGCTTTGATTCTGGTTTGTTTTTTCTGCCGTGGCCCTCGATCCTCCCACGCCACACTCGGGTCCTGACCAACCGCGCCGATGCCAGGAGGACCCCGGCCTGTGGACATCTGCAGCCTGCCGCACATGTGGCTGGAGCCGACACAGGCCCACAGATGGGAAGAGGGAAATCCCAGGAGGTGCACGCACGCACAACGCCCCCCCACGGGGGACCCACTTGGAGGAACGGATCTGGGAACAACCGGCAAAAACCTTTTCGTCTGCATCCGGACCACGGTGGCAAAAAATCAAAGACAACACGAGGCCTGGTTTTCTTACCGCTCGGGATGTTATGAAATCAGTTTTTCATTTGTGAGAGGAAGAATCTGTTATTTCTTCTCAATGTAACCTAGTCTTGGGTTAAAGAGAGGAAATCCGACAAATCAGAAAACATAAAAACATGAATAAGTATGCAGAGTACAGTATTTCAGTGCTTTTAGTTGCCCACAGAAATGTCTTTTATTAAAGCTTTAATGTTTGATGTATTTATATTCATGCATACTAGTAAAAAGTTTTCCTTTGGGACGATAAAGTATCACTTTACCTTTCAGAAAAGTAAGACAAATATGAATAGTGACGTAGAAGGTGGTTTAAAACACCTTTTTCCATTTAATACATTGGATATTTAAAGTTTCCGATACCAATATCGGCCGATGTATATAGCAATCATTCCTAAAATGTCAAAGAAATGTAGCCAAGGCAACCGGGATTAGCTCAAGCTTTCCGTGCAACCCCCTTAAAGGATAAGTGGTGTGATGAATGGGAAAGAATGGACAGATAATGGATGGATGGATGATTATTTATTGTTTGAATCCGAAAAGAAAGGTTTTGGAAAGTCCGTTCTTACCGTTGGGTCTTTTCCTGCCATTTGACATTCCTCTATCTTGGTGGTGGACGCCGGCCAAAACACCTGGCGGCAAAAGAACAAAACCTTTTAAACAAGCTCGGACGTTTACCAGCAGCATATTGAGGTTTGATCGTAAATCCTCTTGCATATAACAAACGTTGTGAAAGTTTCTGTTTCGATAGAAGCCGACTGTCGGCTGCGGTAAATGCGTTGTGTGCTTTTTTTTTTTTTCAAACCCTGTAGAGGTGCTCGAAGGTCCAGCTCAATGAACATATGAAGCAATTTACTCAGGGAAATGGATGCGGTGGAGCGCTCCCCCGGGGAAACCTAAATGCTTTTCCATCTGTTTATGCATTTCATTGCTGTCAATTACTCTGCAGATAACCGCTTCACTGCAAACGCAACCAGGCACCAGGGAGCTCCAGCATTTACACGGCTCTTCTGAATACACCCCCAAATGGTTCTGATGATGGAAAATGCACGATTATTTGCATATGATCAGTCAGACTATGATAATGTGTACTCTGGCTGTTTGATAATGGGCCGCACGTGTTGCTAGATGGTGCCAGCGTTGCATTAGAATACAACAATAAGCGCCCGCTGACCTCGAGGGAGCCGTGGGTGATGTTGTTGATGTCCATGGAGAGGACGTGGTCCTTGCAGCCCACGTACATCCGGTCCTGGTCCTCGTCCATCTGCAGGATCCGGTAGTCCATGGCCTTGTCCGATATGCTGTAGTGTTCAAAGGACTGCGAGGCCTGCAGGTCTGAGAGAAAAAACACCCAATAAGCTTCTATCCACACCGAGGACGAGAGGCCTTCTCCTCTTGGTTCATGCGAAATTAAACCCGAGAGAAGAATCCCCCCCCCCCCCCCACAAGCCGGCATTAATCTCACCAAGATCAAAATAAGAGATCGCCAAATTGTGCCCAGGGTTGAGCCCAAGAGATCCGAAAAGAAAACTCAGAGGACTTTAGGGATTTGGAGGCTGGTTTTGAAAACATGCCTCGGTTCTTACATGGGAGGTCGACTGCTGCAAATATACATTTAGGGTGCAAGGCAGCAGGAGTTACAAGTATAATACAGATCATTATCATTATTATATACAATATATATTATATTACTCTTTCGTCAGTTAAGTCCAAATAACAACCTTTATCCCTCTCGACCGATTAGGAAAAGACTTGTTATTCAGACCAGTTTGGAAATCAAGCTCAGCTACAGCCACATCTATTATACTTTTAAAACACACGACTGTTCCCGAGCTGAACTTAGTGACGATCCAGGAGTCTGATGGATATAATCAGGCATATTTATGGGACTGATATTTATGACTGAGTGCAATTTGGTCGGATCCAAATAAAAGCCCGGATCTAGTGAATTTAAATGTACCTCAGGGATACGTTGGGTCTTGACATTTGGTATTTGAGTGCAATTCAAGTTTGAAATATGGAACAGGAACAGGATACGAGTTGTTTGATCACTACAACTAAACACTGTGTGTGCCAGAAGGTGGACATCATAAATAGAAATACAGAAATATAAAATGAAACCGAATACGTGCAAAGTAAAATAGTGACAAACCTGTGAAAAGACATATCAGGACAAGAAAGGATCAAGTCAATGCATCCAGATAAGTCTGAAGACAGCATCTCTAGACTGGACTACCTCTTTAAATTCCAAATAACTCCAATCAATGTTTATGTTTTTTCCGGTTCAGAAGGATGATGAAATGATACCAGCAGCCAGGTCCGAAACATTGTGGACTGACACATCACAAACACAACATGAAATGGCCCCTGAAATTGACCTCACAATGATTTATTGGTTTATTTATTCCCGTCCTGTGGCTGCAGAGAACTCGTTGGGAAAAGGGAAACTGTGAAAGAGTCTCTTCTGCTCATTAAAAGCGGACATTGTTCGCACTCACACACAAGTAAACATTCTCAGACAGTTATTTTCAGCCTGTTTGCTCCAGAGGTAGAGAACTCTCCACCGTGCCATCAAAGAACTTCACTGTCGGAGTCAAACTCATGCATATTTATCACTTTTCCAATCTGCGCTGAGAGCAGGCGGTGTCGGGGGGGGGGGGGGGTGGGGGGTGGTGGTGGTGGTGGGGGGGGGACGTGGATCCACACCCTCCGTTTCCTCCCCTCCGCTGATCCTCTCTGAGCTCTCTTTGTGTTCCCTCCTCTAATCAACAAACAGGTTGCTCTGCTTCAATGCCTCGGGCTAAAGTCACATTTTCATTATTGTGCGACGTACGCTTTTGAGGCTGGGGCCTATTATCTCGAAGGAAAGTGGCTTTTCCGAAGCCCCCCCCCCCACCCCCCCACTCGCTCTGATCACAGGCCGCTGTCCGGCGCATTCGCCACATTAAAGCCTGGAGTGTTTAACTTGGAATAAAGAGAAGTTAACCACTTCAGGCACAGGGCGAGTTTCCCACGACTCTTCGCTCTCTGTTTGCCATCTTTAGGCAATAATATGGTTAATGTCTTCAAAGTGAGAGCGCTGAGGGTATTTTGGAAAAGTTTGTATCCTCAGAGGCGAGAGCGTCATCTGCGGAGAACGCTCGCTCGCTCGCACGGACACGACTCTGCTTTACCTGACCTGCCAGAAACAAAATTAAAAGTTAAGGTGTCCTGTCAAGCAGATGTGCGCTTAAGAATAAATCTTTCGCAAAAGAGAGATTGCATCGGTCTACTGCTTCGAAGCTGAAGAGATGGCATCGCAGACATCACAGAGAGCGTGCAGAGATTTATTAAGGCCTCGCTCTGCCAGACTGCAAACCATCAACAGGTCAAATCCTCGTTTACAGCTAATCAAAAACACGCAGGGCTCCAATTCCAATCCAATCTATTTTAATCCATCTTCCCCCAGAATAAGCCCATGAAGACAGTTTCAGGAAACCTTCTCAGACCACAATACCCCACCTCAGTTCGACACTATAACGTACCAGCTGTCGTTTAACAACATTAATTGGATGGTCGGGAGAATGACTCGAGTTTTACAACCCAACTTTATAGCTCGTACAGGCAGAAGGAATCTCGAGCGGTCGAGTCAAAACCACAGAGGGCAACAAAACGGGGCAATCGAGGGGAACCGCAGCTTTTTAAGTTATCTAACACAAGTCTGTGAGAACGGCGAGAGGTGAGAGAGGAAGTGGCCATTATGAAGTTTAGGTATTTATCCAAACTACATGATGGGAAACAGCTACAGAGGATTTCCGAGCTGCCGTTAGCTTAGCTGAAAGTATTTTACAGCAAGTATGGAAATAAGATGAACCAGTGAATTTAAGAATATAACAAACATAGTTATAGATATAACCACTATATGCTTTTTTTTAAGGCAGCTTCAATGAGCAGCTAAATCTGCATTTTTCATTTTAAAGAACTCAAGGTCCAGTTAAGCTTTTTAACTGGATCCCACAATCATCAGTGAGACTTTCTCTTGAAGATTACAAAGACGGAGAGTGCGGCGCTAACTCCTCTAACGTTTAACTATTACGTAATGAATCCTCCGATGTCAAATAACTTAACAATTCAACATTTTACGATAGACAGAATGGTGAATATAGATGCTGTAGACTCTACCAATGCAAGTGTTACTCATTTCAACTTCTCTAAACTTAAAATGCACTTGGAGTGATTTATTTCTGCTGTATTGTTGACTAACGTTTCTATTTTCGCTAACTGAGTGTGTTTGTTAGTTTACCCCCCCCCCGCCCCCCCACTGTTAACTGACTCTGCCATGACTGTACACTCCTGACTCCTCAGATCGGTATCTGACAGCATTTATCCAGAACATTCCACGAGGGGAACGCATCGTTGAGAGGGGCGTGGTTGTCGGGTGAAACAACGGTTTAATATTGTGGTGAACTTTTGTATTGTTTTGTCAGTGGGAGGGGAACAGGAGACTTTCAAGTTCCCTCCTGAGCGTGGAAGTGCCGGCTGCAGCAGGGTCGTGTCGAGTTTTAAGACAAACCAAAGAATCCTCGGGACGCCGCATGCCTTTGGAAACACTATCTCATCTGCGCTCTGCTTTCAATCTTTGACTCGTGGATTCTGCGGCATCGTGGACAAAGTTCACATCTCCAGTGCACCTGCTCGATCACGGGCAGAGGAGCTGCTCGGAGCAATCACTGACATTTTTTCAGGGTCACTAAATATGTGCTCCGAGACAAAGTGTTTACAGACTCATAACTTTCACATGACGTCTTTGTAGAGTGTCTAACTTTTATCAGGTTTTCAAACTGGATGTCACAAAGGGCGATTTATCAAAACAGAAAACAAAAGCAGGAGCACAACTGTTTTGGTTGTCGTGTGTGTGTGTGTGTGTGTGTGTGTGTGTGTGTGTGTGTGTGTGTGTGTGTGTGTGTGTGCGTGTGTGTGTGTGTGTGATGAAGAAATCCTCTGGACCACACGTGGCTTGTTAGTCGTGAGTTCATATCCATTCTTCAACGCTGACATCGCCCCTCTCCCGAGACAGAAGTGTGTGTGGACATCATCACTTTGGCTCCGGCATCTTGTTTATAGATTTACAGTATACAATCTGTTAACGCCGAGGGATGACATAAAGATAGTGGAGTAATAAAACTCAGTCCTCCTCAGGGCAAAGACAGTCTACACTCTTATCTTGCGTGGTTTTGTCCTTCTTGCCGTTGTCTTCGTTGCAGGCAGAGAGGCAGAAAGAAACTGAATGAAGGTACAAAGGTGGCAGGGTTTTTGGGGGGTTGGCGACAGTTGGGCTTTTCTATTATGTATGGGCGCAGGTGGGCCTTACACCACCCTTCCGACCTCACAGCAGTCCCCAGTGCCGGGCCTTTGACTTTGAGCTTTGACCCATGGTGCCCTATTGGTCGGCTGGCAGACCAGCGGTGATCCGATCCACCCTGATCCACGCGATGGACGGCGGGCTCAGCCGCAAAAGGTCAAGGTGGCGTCTGGAGCGCCGAGGCTTTCCCTCCCTTTGATGCTGTGTGAAGCGGTCGAGCGGAAGCAGCACAAAAGCCTTTTGTTGTCATAGTCATTCAATATTAAACAGCACGTCGCTTTTCTTTGCTGAAGAAAAGGCAGAAAACATCACCTCGCATGTTGGTGAATGAGCTGGGAAGTAAATGAATGGAAAAAGAGCAAGTAGATCAACATTTTTCTTTTAAAAAAGGGTTGATGAAAGAATAGAAATGACTAAAATAGAATGGTGTGCCCTCGCCCAGGCCCAACCGCCTCCTTTAAATTCAATCAAGCTTCACCAAATTGCAAACACTGAAATCAGTCCTCTAAATAAACTTAATCCTGATCCTCTCATCAAGACCCATGAATGTTTCAATGAAATCAGTGATAAAGTCAAAAAACAACCTATCCTCTCATCAGAAAATTTACTGGATCCGACCTTTTGTCCGATCCGTGCCAAAAATTGAACGGGGTCTCTCTTGGCCCATGTCCCATCCTTCCCCACACTTCCATAGAAGTCTGTCCTGTTGTATTTGTGTTATCTTGCTGGGAATAAAAACAACAACCATTAAACATGTATGCTGCCTTTCTTTGTTTTAAAGTACAATAATATGTGTTTGACATTCAATATCCCATTAAAGTCCAATAGTGGCTAATCTGGAGCGTACATTCAGTTTATTTGACTTTCCTTATTTGAAGTTTCCATTCTATTTTCTGACATTTTAATATTAAGTGATCAATCAATAATACAAATAAGCAGAAGTTGCCGCCATAGATTAAAGTGAAATCGGCAGAGGCGGTCTGGTGTTGTCACAGTTGGCCTGATGACGGCACATCCATCTTTTAAACATGTGTCGTATGTACATGAAATGGTCCATGGCTGATTGCAGGTTGGACTTTCAAAATTGAATGCAGCCTTTGTTTCACGACAGCAGAGTGAACTTTCACGTTTTTTGCGCTGTCACGACAACCCTCGAAGAGAAAAAAGATATCCGTTGAAAACTGCACGCTGTGATCGCTGTGGCAGGTAACTCCACATCCTGTAAACCATGAGAGAGTGGATTGGTCACGGACACGGATGCTGGGTGTGATAATCCAGAGAGGCGGCGCGCTATCGCGTCCCACAGAGTTAAAGAACATCCTCTTTTATGTGTCTGTGGTGAGAAGCCAAGTAGAAATAGAAAGAAATGCCGGCAACAGGAAGGGACCTGTCATTGTGGCGCTGTTTGTGTGGGAGCAATTCAAGCACAGGGGAGACTGCGGTGCTCTGGTGTGATTCCACAGCCGTGAGAGGAAAGGCCACAACCACAAGGAAGCGTTCCTCAGGTTTTCAACCCACAGGATTATGTGACAGTCTAGACGTACAAAACCGTTGATCCGATAACCAGGTTTTACAATAAATCTTCTCGCAGTAAACAACGCCTCCGTGGTTCTGCTTTGGGATGTCCGTACAAGGAATGTTTTGTTGTAATGCCACATCATAAAACGAGGATTCACAGTGGCTGGAAAGTATGCTGGAGCTTTTATGAGAGAGGCAAGTGTAGTTTTGGACGGCCTGGGTTTGACATTTAAGAAGCATGCGCCAACTCACTGAGCTGGTGTCACTTGAACAGCCCATGAGTCTTCTTCCAATTTCTTAAGCAGCAGCTAGATGCGGTCGAACACGGAAGGAAACAGTGTGGCACGAGGTTTATTCTGAAGGGAAATGCGGTGGCAGAAGAGTGGTTGACGCTGAAAAGCAGCTGTAGTTTGTTAGATTCCCCTCCAACCGTTTGCCAATTTGGGGAGTAACCTCGTGAAAATCCATCTGCGGAGACTTTTCTCCCGACAAGAGAAGGTGATAAAATCAGCGCGGTGCAACAGTGCGGGACGGCTTTGTCAGAACAGTAGCTTAGCCACTGTGAAGCAGGGATGAACAGCTTTGACTGGGAATCTGGAGTATTGGTTTTATGATTAACACCAGTGTCTGAACACAAGCCAAAAAGGTCCCTGCACCTTATTAACACTTCAGGGTCGGACAGTGGGCCAATTACAAACCGACCTCGGTGCCTCCGATGCAAATCAGCCCTCATCAATTGGCTTTCTACCTGAAAGGCCGGCATGAATAAATTAACTCCATGCTAATGAGGTTTGATTTCCATTCAGCTCAAGGAGAACCTGTTCTGTGGTTGTCAGGGGCAGCTGGTGGGAGGACCCCCAATCCCCCGGTCTTGATAAATATTGAGGCTGGGGCTTATACCCCCCCCCCTGCAATTAATCCATCCTCACAAGATGAAGTGGGTTTCATCGCGGAGGCCTGACTTCGAACCCGGTGCCAAATGCCATTGCTCTTTGTCCAGACAATGCTAAGAGCTCTTGGGTTCAGTTCTAGATGGCTGCACTTAGGAGACACAGCTCTGGCCCACTCATGCATGCTGCACCAGTAAAAGACCCTATCCCGGCAACTGACGGGCGCCTCTTCAGATGAAAAATGACCGAATGGTGCAGCCATCTATTTTCCTGGGGGGGAACTCAGCCAAAGGGTATACAGTAATAACTGGTGGCATACACACATTTGGCAGAAAGGGAAGTTAAGGTGCCGTTTCAGTGTGAGCAGACCACCCAGGACGTCCGGCGCTGGTTGACAGAGTCGTCCGATTGTCTGTCCAACAGACATACTCCACATTCCCTGGCAGGCAGAAGTCGAAACGCAAACAGCATGCTCGAAGAAACTGTACTGCCACTACTTGTCGTGGACAGACGCCAGCACTAGCTTAAAAAAGGAAAATTATATATGCTGCGTTCGTGTCCCAATTGTTGTCTATCAGCAATCATCTATATCCAGACGTTCATAATGAGAATCATATGACACCGAATGCCAAAGCACTTATGCATGCTCTCTCTCATACTGATGCAGACGACATATCTAAATATGACATGTGATCCCCGAGTGTATTCTCCCCCTCGGCTATGTGTGTATGTCTGGGCAGAGTGATGTTATCCAGCACCAATGTCAACTCCTGGTCTCCGGGCCCGGCTGACCTGCTAAGGTGTTGGATAATATTCCCTGTAGGGAGCTGAAACTCGAGATGACAACCGGTTCATCATGCTGCCCCGACAGCCAGCTAGTTCTCATTCCTGATGCCCCAATTAGCACCTGGCCTCCCCTTCACATGTCACCAGCCGCTGGTCTTTGACACGGAATCGAACCGTCCCGTTCAGCCGCTGGCTTTTAGCCTTGACCCGTCGCCTGCCCTCACCAGGGGCCTCCAGTTACCTCTCACAGTAAATCTGTGACTTCACTGTTTCTTTCAGTGCGAGGGGATTCACCACCGGTTCCACCAGGTGCGACTCGTCTGGCGTCTCCAAGGCTGAAACTGTGTCATATATTAAAATAAGCTACACTTCCCATGTGGCGTGATGTCACTGAGGTCATGGGTTCGTTTCTGTTGGTGTTGAGTGAAGGTTAAGATTTGCTGCGAGTGCAAGAATTACAAATGCACCTGTTAGAAGCGTTCGGAGTTGGCTGTGGACTTCAGGAAAATGATTTTTCCTTTCGCTTTTGATCGAGCTGCTTAAATGTATTCAGGTCGTAAGATTGTTTGGAATAATGGAAATGGAATCAATGCCTTTTACAATGGAAGAGCTTCAGTGTGAGAGTAGCAGTTCAATAACCTCAGTTTAGAATATATGCACTTTACAACAGAGGTTCTAATACAAACAAACCTGCATAAATGGTTTCAAGGATCAGTTTATTGATTTGAGATAATGCCAACCTCCAGGCCCGAGGACTTTCCAGTTGACCTTGGCTAAGAGTTTCTGTCTTTGTTCGTATTGATGACCATTGATTACCTTTCAACATGTTGCCGAGAAGGAAAAATGAAACATTCAGCAGGGGGAGCGAGGTCAGACGCAGGAATGGCTCAACACAGAGGCAGGAGGACGACAGGCTGACAGAGAGGAGGCTGTCAGACAGCTCATACGCTGTCAGCCCCGAGGCGGTGCAAGCTGGAGCTCATCACATTCACCAACCCTCCCGCAGAAAACCCTCCATGCTGCGACTCAGGTAATTAGATCGAGATCCCAGGACATGAGTCTGGGGGGAAAATGCAAACTCATTCACACAAGAACTAGCTCTCCTCGTGCCATGTACACAGCAGTATTCAGGCTCAGAAGACACACATGCATCGCTAACCTACAGCTATTTGCAGCATGTCTCTGTGTGACCCCCGCTGACAGCTTTGACAGGCCCATGCTTTGCCCTCCCAGGAATTCTCCATAACCACAGAGCATCACTGATTCTGCTTCACAGGCTCTATTATGTTTACCACCGGAAAAATTGAGATGCCAATGTTCAGGTCTAATGTAAGACAGAGGTAGGAAAGAATGAACCTGGAGGTACAGACTAAAGACCTTCTCATCGGCCTCTGACAGCATTGATCTTTAACTCTCTGACCTTTGTCTTGACCCCAAAAGACCACGACATACCGTTAACCGTCCACGTCTGTTGCCTGTTTCACTGGATGCATTAAACAGCCCATTTAAAGAATCCTTCAAGGGGCTAGGAAGCGATCTGACTCATTCCAGTAGGAAAAGAAGACCTGTGCATCACATTATTCTGTCTTCTGCTCATTTGGGTTTTAAAGCTGGGACATTACATCACCTAGAGGTTGATGTAAAATCAGCAAAGACTCCCTTTTCAGTTTAAGGAAATGCTTTCAATTAAAGAGTAAGAGATCCTGATATCTCAGGGTTTCTGTGGGGTCTTAAAGATCAGATTGTTAACTATAATAAAGACCTATGGTTTGTCTTAAAGCTATTTAGGTAGGTCTTAATTATTTTTAAATTTATGTTCACGCTATTTCTGTTGTGCTTTAAATCCTGTAAGAAATCTGTGGAAACCCTGTATTTAACGTAACTGCTGCACCAGCTTGTGGATTGTGTTTCAGAACTGTACGTAGCTTGCAAAGCTAAAAACCACATAGTTTCAACAGTGACTCAGGAGAAAGTTAAACAAGCGAAATTCAATAAAGTCAAGGAATGCACATTGAGGCTTTTAGTACGAGCAAACACACACAATCTCCCTCGGACTACACTGACACACACTCACTGCTGAAAACCCTCACCACCGAGTAAACATGCTTTAAAAGTATGACGTCCAACTGCAGCGTCTGAACTCCCCTTTGAATAATGGGGAGCGAGTGGAGTATCGGGAGTAATGAGGCATGATGAAAGTGCGGAGGGATCCGGTGTATCTGCTCTGTGAAGCCTGGTTCCTGATCGCCGGGCCTGGTTCTGTTCAGGCCCGCTATCGAGGCCCATGTGGCTCATACCGGTGCGAGCGAGCGAGCGCTAATTGAACCGCACACATCATCTTAATCAATGTTTCCTGCGTGTCCGGAAAATCTACATTATCCACACGAAAGCTCATGAATGGCCCCGTTCACTCTCAAATAAACCTCTTCAAGGGTTGGACACACATACTGTATAAGTTCCTGTATTGAATGCTGGAGGTTTGCCAGAGCAGGGTGAGACCACTGATGAGATTAAATGATCCTGATCCTGAACGCAGACCGCTGCACCCAGCTGCCAACTCTACGGGGAAAAAATGAGGCCGGATTGTTGATCCACATTTTCTAGAAAGGAATTTTTGGCATCAGTGGGGCCAACTGCAGATACAGTAGCAAAACTAATAAGCAGCGTATTGCTTTACAGTATTAGAGCAGCAGGAGGTAATATGGTAGTGTTAATACGATACCAAAACAGAGCAGTAGCTCAATGTCTTTGGTGAAGCTGTACGTTGTCTGAGCAAACATCAGAAGTATTGAAAAATAGGAAAGTTGAAATTAACAGCAGTTCCATGTTAACACTATCATCACAGACACAACTCACTATTAGTGTTATTAGTTTTAAGCTGCGGATGCATAAGGCGGGGAATCGATATTAGGATTTCAGGACAGATACATTTTCCAAAAAACGCTTTCGGTAATTGACGATTTTAGATACAACACAGATTTTGTATGGAACTAAACAGGCATCACATTAAATTTCCAGTCCCCACAGTCCAATAGAATATGACGTAAGTGCAACGGGCTACACCTTCTTGTAGCCGACCCCAAACCATTGGAAAACTCTTGATTGCTAATTGCTAACAGCTTTCGGTAGGCTCCGTGAGACCATGAGCACTCTATGCTAACGCTAATCATCTAAGAAGAAACATGTGGAAGCATCATTTCAATTGTCAGATTACTGTAATTGAGTCAAGTTTCTGTCGGAGTCTAATCCGGATAAAAACGTTAAAAAGCTGCTCCATTTCTAAAACAAGCCAGACTTCTTGAAAGTGCTGTGGTTTCGCTGCAATAAAACCATCGTTGATAATTTTGGCAAGATGACACCATTTCTGTTATTATCAATAAATATTAAGAGCTTTTAAAAGGCTTTACACAATCTCTCAAATTATTCTGAATGTTTGTGCACACGATCGCGTTTCGGCCTCGTTCTTACACAGTAAATACATCAAACATACGAAACGGGCCAAAACAAATGTTGAGGAGTTATTATCTTCCATCAGAACAGTGCTGCTGTGAACCCGTGTTTATTATCCGAGGCACGGAAGAGAAAGGCACTGCTTGAGGGTTCATTATTTGGGTTAGTTGCATTTTCCCCTGTTTATTATGCGGGTTTTAATTGTGGCCTGGCTGCGGTCGCCCCCAGATCACACGAGTAAGCAGAGCGAGGCACAGAGGAATGTCAGAGACAGCAACTTCTCCGCAGGTCGGGGGGCTTTACGCCGGGAGTCCCATGAACCTGCCTTACCCCTGGTTTGGATTTCAGCAGTGACACAAGAAGGAAAAGGGTGAGGATATCCAAGCGTCCAGATCTATGCACAACACGAGCGTCTGACTCGCCAGTTTATTTTCTTGGTTTAGTTAGTTCCAGCTCGGGTTTTCACATCTGGCGGCAGAAAGAATTCACACTCCGGGACTACATTTTTGGACACCCGGCAGGTGCCAAAACACCTGCGCTCTCTTCCCCCACAGGGACACCGCCCACCGTCCTCGACTTTGACTCGCCGTCCATCTTTCTGGCTGCTTTGGACGGAGCCCAGACTCCCTTGAATTCTTCCCTCGGTAAAGAGGCCGGTGTTTAAACGAGCCTCCACCTCAGGCCTTAAGAGTCTCCATACATCTGGTGCTTACCCATGCTGAACTCTCCCCTGCAGACAGCGGGAGTTATGACCCTCATCCTCCTCAGCTCGAAAATGGGTATCGACTCATACGTCGCATTTTTTTAAGCTCAAGTGCTCGATCCTGAGCTGCAGTACAATATCAATTTACAGGGAAGTCGGCTGTTTATAGCTTTGCATATACACCCTGCTACTTTACAACCCATCGTCTGCTGGGTCTTGACTCATAAATTCAGCTGAATGCATTCTTCTAATTACAGCTCAATAAAAACAAACACACACATCGAAACTCTCATTAAGACTGAAGTCAAAGAGTCTGTAAAAGAAATGGTGCTGTGCAGGCAAACTCTCCTTTTATGGTGCTCCCTGAGGAGATGCACGCTTACAGTAAATACATGAATCAAATCTAATCTGCACTCAGAGGGAATAACGTGTTGCAGGATTGCAGAGATTGTATATGCAGCATTGTGACCTTTGACCTTTCAGGATGGCTATTTGGAAACCGGGGAGAGAGTGGATAACGTGACTCGAGTCCTTAAAACCAAAGATAGTGATGATTTCCTTTTAGGCAGTCTGTGGTTTGGGCTTTTACTTTCCGGTTATTTAATGACTCACACGGAGTGGAGAGCTGAAACAGAGTGGACCGCGAGGACAGGCTGTTTCAGACGTTCAGAATGAAACAACAAACAATAATCCAAGAAAAGAACAAAAGAGAAATATGCAGGAATGACAGTATTAGCGTGCGAAGGAAAGAACGAGCCCAACTTGGGGGAAATACGTGGCACATGGCATATTTAGTCTCAGTCTGAGGATGGAAAACAAAACAGAAGTGCGGCTGCTTCAGCTTCACATTCTTTGACTTCTCTCTGATTGAGTGATGGATGAGTGACAGCCTCGTCTGCTCTGTGAGGCCTAATTAGAGATGTTTGGATACCTTGAATTTGCGCAGCGCACCGATCCGATAAGAATAACAGCTAAAAACAGCTGTGTCCACTAAACCCTGCATGTAAGTGATGATTGCTGTTATTCTACGGCCTATTGCTGGAGTTGTAATTGGCAACCCTAGCGCCACCCCACAAAACGGAAGTCCTGCATACGTTACATTTGAGCTAAGTCTGGCTAACGCTACTCCAATGGAAATCACTTCCTGAAGTAGAAGTGATTTCCAGGAAAAGAAGATTGCAGCGTTACCTGGGTGAAACTAATATACTCCGAAGACGTGGCATTGGCTCGGTCCATAGATTTGGATTCTCGCCGAAGCCTGATCCGTAATCTTCGGCATTAGCTGTTATCAGAACATCTCCAGGCCCAATCAACAGCAAGAGGCAGAGGGAGGGGATCAAATGTCTCCGTCAGCCGCTGCACACGATCCAACCACTGCAATAAGGTTCCTCTAACACTCTGCACGGCTCATCCACACTAACCCTTAACCTGCTTACCACCAAAGAACACTCTCAGTTCAAGGGATCATCAAAAATTCATTAAATAATCCATGTCAAAGAAATTAAATAAAACAGGAGATTCCGAACCGGAGGCAGCAACAATACCCACAGGCACGCAGCGCAGAGTGCTGTGATTAAAGTTTAACTAGGAACAGATCCAGGGACGGTCTGATGAGCGGTTCCACCTCCTGCAGAGCTTTGACTCTTTGCTTACACACAACGAATGGATGAGGTCCGAAAACAAAGCGTCGAGGCCTGAGGTGTGTTTGAGTTGGAGAAGCTAAACTATTTGTAATCCAAAAAAACAGCAGCGTTTCATAAGCACTGCAAAGTCCGAGTGAGCCGTTATTCCATTATCACGTAGCCCCTGGCTAACCTTGATTATCGACCATTTGTTTAGCATTAGCGCTAAACACATGGCTCCAGTGTAATCTCCTTCCATCTGCGGAGAGTCACAACAAGCGGACAGAGGCCATGTGGGCGGCTTACAATCATCTTCATGTGTTTCTTCTTACCTTCGAACGTGAGGAAGACTCTCGGCAGAGGCTGAGGGAGGCAGGAGACCTCGGTGGGGAGGAGGGAGAGAGCCAGGAGGGAGAGAACCACAGCTGACACCAGAGGTGGCCCGGCCTTCACCTCCGGCCGGCCCATGACTGCGCCGCCGCCGCTCAGGAACTACGACCGGTCACCGCTGCCTGTCGGAGAGAAAATCAGGGACCTAGTTTGAAAGTTTGTCCAAACAATCATACTGTTGCAAATTGACTAACTACCAACAAGCCACTTCCTCCGTGTTTCTGCGAATGGGAATGTAAAACACAACTTCCCTTGTACCAGAAGAGCTTTCATGATAGAAATCTACTGGAAACAAACCTGAGGACATGTATAAAATCTGGCAAAATATAATTGTTGAATTTTGTCTTGCATGACAGGGTCGTTCTACACGTTGAAATATCATCATGTTGTCATTTAGCGACTTTCTGGCAGAGAAACAAGCTATAAACACACGGTCAGTGACTTTTTATCGCCTTGTACCTTCTGCAAAGGCACTTTAGCGGATGGCGTCAAGAATAAAGTAAAAGTTAAGAAATAGGCTGCAGCAGAATTAACACACAGGATACAACATTGATATTTACAGCCTTAAAAATGTATGTGTTGTCCAAACTGCACTGAACGAAGACGGGTGCACAACATGTCGGTCATCTCTTACGATATCCTTGCAGATGCACCCCTCTTAAAAAATGGATGAGTTAAATCTTCACAATCTCCACCTCGGCCTTCTCTTGTTCCTTTTCTACATCAGGGCAGGAGGAGCTCAATAATTGATGGCGGCAGGTAGTGTGCTGCCCGCGGGGCGCTAGACCTCCTGCGATCCTAAAGTCCACTGCTGGAGGAACACTCGGCTGCTTCAACCCAAACTGGCTGCTGTGCTGCCCGAGTGCTACAATAATGACATCTGCACTGTAGAGATGGAAATTACCCTTTTGTTTTTTAACTTTTAATGCCAAAAAGAAAAATAAATGTTTTTCAACAAGAGGGTGGATCCCGGCTCTCATGGCTTATTGATGCGCACTGAAAAATTGATGGATAAGAAAGCTGCACGTTTGCAATGAACATTTCAGTCTCGGGTGTAGCGTACAAATAGGTTGAGATATGGGCGTTTGTGGTGAAGTGCAGCGTGACTGATTTACAGAAGAGGCGGATTTCCGCTGTTCAGGTGCATGAGGACAACATGTGGAGAAGTGCAGAGGAAAGGAATCTCTCTCTGGCTGCATGAGGAGGAATGAAGCAGCATGGGGTTTAACCAGCCGGCTGCTGTACTGCAGCCCCCGTCTTACTGCATCTCTCACACACACACACACACACACACATTCACACACACACACACACACATTCACACACACACACACACACACACACACACACACACACACACACACACACCCTCCCCCAGAGCCTCCCTCAGCTCGGGCGTCTGCAGCTTTAGCCCGAGGCTCAGGACAGCCCTCGTCCTGTTCTGGCTTCTGTCCCTAACTCTGACAGGGTTGGTTCGCCAAAAATGACAAAAAACCCATGTCCCTGATGTCCTCACTTGCCTCTCGTGGTGTCTCGTCATTGCACAAAGCTTTGGTCTCAATTCTGTTTGTTAGTTTGAATGTTTGTAAGCGAGGTTACAGAAAAAATAAGTCGATATCCACAGAACTTGGAAGGCTGCAGCGCGAGTGAGGGAGGAACTCAATACATTTTGGTGCAGATGCAGGATTTGTCTTTTCTCCACGTTCTTGGCCGTTGCAACATTTTATAATTCACAGATTGTGAAAAATCAGGCGCATTTAGAGAACTGATATCCATGAGTTTGTGTAATTTGTTGCAGCTTGATTGAATTAAAGGGGACTGATGCTGGAGGTTTGTGCTCCACTGATTCTAGTGTGATAAGATTTTACCCGTACCCGAGCTGTGCGGCCATACAAGACCTTTTACCAGGTCTTAAATGAATCTCTCTTTTTTTTTTTTTACTTAACTAACTTAACAAAGTCCACGTTTCAAAATCCACATTTAACAAAAGGGTCATTTAAAGTTTGACGAGCATTTTAACTCTGCAGTTTTGGGGGGAAAAGACCAATTTCTCTGGTGCACATTAGTTCCAGTGTAAAATGCTGTGGTCTGTGAATTATCCACAGTAATGGGTCCGGAAAAATAAAAAAATGACATCCGTATTCATTAATTCCACATGTCACGTGTTTATATCCACTGCCACAGATGCCAGTGCAGTAAACAGCGTATTCTTTTATCGAGGGGCAACATGTCAGGGTATGGACCAGGGTGGGGGGGGGGGGGGGGGGGGGGGTGAAGTTGGCTGGCTGGTCGCCCTTTTGTCCTTCATGGCACGTCACGTTGTTTACTTTAACCACAAGCTTTTCCTCAATCCTAACCAAGTGTGTTGTGGGGGATTTTAGGAATTGGACGTTCGAAAAATAAAAAATGAGTCCAATGTGGGGATACCACAAATTGTGAAAAATGGCATAATTTTAATAATTGACCCCCCCCCCCCGCCCCCCCATGCAGGCTGGGAGAGGTGGGTGATCTCCCCGGCAGAAGCTCTGGCACGGAAACGTCGGTGTCCCACAGCTGCTGAACACATCATCCGGGGAGTTAGTCGCCTCCTGAGCGTCTTGTGACATCCCCACCAGATCGGGTTCAGACACTTCCTCAGTTTCACAAACGCCTCGATTTCTTTGATGATCGTCACACGAGGACGCTAACGTGCTCGCCGCCCCTCTTTCGGGAAGCCCCCCCTGTGTCACTGTCTCCCATTAAGAGATGCTTCCCAGTTTTGTTGCCAAGGAATGAAAAAGATAATAAATACTCTAAATACGTGTCTGGAGTTCATCAAAATCCAGAAATTCCAGCACCGGCTCTTAGCATCTCTGGAAAGGTAATTAAATGCTTTTCCTCAAGGGAGGTCAGAGAGTCAGAGCTGTGTTTCCAGTGTAATGATAATTGTGTTTATCGTGCATTCCCTTGGTCGACAGCCTAATGAATTTTCCATCTCACTGTCTCTTCCACCAGCGCTGCTCAAAAACTAATATTGATTGATGTTGATAGCAGAAAACTGCAGCGCCGTACAAGCAAATACAATTTTTTTCCCCTTCCCCTTCAGTTTTCCAAACTGGCTCGGTAATTGTTTGGCTCGTGTTAATGCTTTAAACACATGAACACAATTTGGGGACAGGAAATTGAAAGAGAAAGTTCTCTAAATTTAGGTTCGAGGGATTAAATTGTTCTGTAATGTCCCTCTATTTTTTTGCCCACAAGAATTAACACTGAAACCGTAAACAAGCTGCTCCCTGTCCCCGTCTGTGAGAGGACGATGTGTGTTCATACCGCACCCTGTCATTCAGATGTCAGTGGATCTGTTACAGTCACACACACACACACACACACACAGACACACACACACGCCTACCGCGCACAGCAAAGTATGTGTGTGTGTGAGAGTGTTTGAAGTATCAAAACTTCAAAACCAGCATGTGGATCTTGTAATGGCAGCAAGTCAAACCCTGTGATCTAAGACAACCCTCTTTCACATTCACAAATAAGAGCGGTTTTTCATAGTAGAAGACAAAGGTTGACTTTTAAAAAGTTCAATCGCCAGGCAGCTGCAACAAAGTCATGACTCATTTTCTGGACATCTATAGACGGCGCATCCAATGAGGGAAATCAAGCCGTGTAGCAAGTAGACGAATGTAATAACACACGAGATCTTTGAGGTGGAATCTGTGAGAGCGTCAGATTGAGTCAGTTTATCCTCACTGGTGGGACCCTGCACCTGTTAAGCCTGAAGCCCACCGGCGCCTCTCTGCATCCTGCCTCAGCACAGAACAGCAGATAGACCCTGTCCTGACAGAGACGGGCTTTAAGATCAGTCCTCGGACCGGGACTCACCTTCCAGGAGCTCGCTCCAGTGTGGATCAGATGTGAAGAAAGCCAGGTATCAAACCAGACCTGGAGTCCTTACTTATCCCTTTCTGTCACCACCACCTTGTTTCCAGTCTCCTCCAGTGACACCACAGAGGAAAAATGCAGCTATTCCATCTAAGTGCTCACACAGCCGGCTTGACTGAGAGAGGGAGAGAGGAGGAGAGGAGAGAGGGAGGAGAGCGAGAAGACAGAGAGAGGGCTGGTGTCCTATTACACACTCTCCAACTCAAGCCCCCGTCCTCCCCTCCGCCTCCCTCTTCTCCTCCCACCTACCCCTCCCTGACATGATCGGCCTACCCCCCCCCCCCCCCTCCCTCCTGTTAACTACATGTACAGCTCAGAACATGAGGTGGACGACACGAGAGAGAGAGAGAGGGAAGGTGAAGCCTGAGAGTTCAAACACAATCAGGCCAACATCTAATTTTCACTCTATTATATGAATGAAATCAGATTTTCCATCAAATTCCATCCCCAAATAAAAATTCTGCTCATATTCTTGTTTAAAAAAACCAGTTTACTTGCTCTAATGTTCAGAAAACACATCACTCTCCTCAGACTGTCCTTTGCTGCAGCTCCTCTTTTCAGCCTCTGTCTAAAACACTTGGTTTCAGCTCCTGTTTCTTTAAGACCCCTCCCCCCCTTCCTCAAAAAGGCAAAATGCCCGCCCCCCCACAAAAATAAAAAACGGTCAGTGTTGCATTATGGGTATTGTCGGAAATTTAAAAAGACATCCTTTTAGTAGGGATGCTATGCTACATCCGTGGAGTTAGCTAACTAAAATCAGAGTACAGATAAGGGAGTAATACTTGCAATACTTGCACTTAAGGGATGAATAACACTTTATTCTGAGGGGGTCTTGATTGTCAAAGTCAGTCGGGTCTATCCTGTGGGCACAAGGAATATTCAATACTTCTGTGAGTAGTTGTTGAAATGTTTCAACCCTGACCAGTGTGGTGGTCCGACCCTCAGAAGCCACACAGCCATCCCCAGAACCACACAGCTAGCCTGGCTACAAAAGTGCTGATCTGTCCCTATATTACCGACATTCCCTCTCAAACCCCCTCAACCGTTTAGTACGTTCAACTGTCATCCTCGTAAAAAAGTAATAACAATCCTCATCCGATGTGGTCAACCAGGAAAAACAGAAGATTTGGAGATGGTTTTGTCGACCGAAGCACAAACCAGAAGCATGCAAACCCAACTTGTCCATATAATCTTCAGCCCCCTTTGAAAAAAAATAAAAATAAATAATCCATTAAATGGGCTCATTGGAAGAGAGAGTTTAGAATGAAATCCTGGACCAAGCCAAACCTGCATCAACACGACCCCTGGTTCCAAAACAGACGTAGCTTCCACACGAGCCCAAACCAGAGGAGTCAGGAGTCTCGGACGACTTGGCTCGGCTGGATGAACGATCGCCGCGGTCTCTGATTAACTGTGTTTCCACGCTGAGCTCCGCAGGGAGACATTATGCTCCGCTTGCATTTTTCATGAATGGGTGCGTTTGTGTTTCTCCCCGAGCCTGAGTGTCACATGTCAGTCGGCTGCAGGTACGAGCCCCGGGCCGTGAAGGGATTTTGACACTTTTAGCACTTTGGCCCTCAAAGCTGAAAAGTGGAGCTTATTGTTGAATCAGAATGTGTGAAACGGAGAAAGAGGGGGAAACAGGGGGATCGCTGGTGTCTCAGCCAGAGGGAAATAATTACCTCTGTCCCCGACAGTGCGGCGTGATTTACGCCTCTTCAATTAAAATGTCAGCCCTCCAGAGCGGTGCAGGGTATTCATTGGCCCCGTTGGCATGCCCATCACATGTTGGGAGGAGGAGAAGACTGGAAAGGAGGTGGGTGAGCGCTAAATGGAGATGAGGCGCATCCTTTACTGTCCCCGCGACGGAGCCTCGGCTGTAAATCCACTTAATGAGTGTGGTGAGCCGCAAAGAGGGTCTCGCAAACAGGTGGGACGTCTGACAGGAGACATGATTGCAGAGGATTGTGTCTTTCGGCGAGGAAAAGGAAAATGTGTTGTCAAATGTTTTTTCCATTCATTCCGAAAAATGACGCCGCGTGGTCTCTTGTCATGGAACATCTGTGCTTGTTAGCGCTGCAGATGTTGCACGTTTGTCACAGTGATGTTAAAAGGTCAGGGGAGGCCCCCCCCCCGTGATGCTCGCCACCTCACGTGCACATGTATGCACTTTGCAAGACGTTGTTCAGTCGCCTGGTAACCGTCACATACTAATACACATCCACGGCCGCTGTAATATTTCACTCTGGGTCACTGCTCACATTTCTTTTTTTTTTACGGTTCTGCTCTTTCCTGCGGAGTCTCGAAACATGATCAACCAAACACAGGAAGTCTGTTTATTTCCTATGAGATTCAAGAAGCAGGGGCTTGTGCCACGAAGTTAGGTTGAACGCAGCCTGGATATGTTTTCATTATCCGGTTTCTCTTTACCTAACATCGGTCGTCCTGGGAAACCTGTACGACGAAGAGATGATCGCTGGGGTATAGGTGAAAATGAGAAGTCGTAAAATTCATATTTAAGAGGTTGGAACCAGTATTTGTTGTAGATTTACTCGATAAATGACTTTCAAAAAGATCCTCTCAAGACATGTTTTTAGACATAAAACTACTTTATGTGTTCCTAAACCTCTGCACTGCCCTTATAAACAAAAAAGAAAGAATCCATATCTGTGAACACAAATCTGGTTTTATTTCCAAAACTGCTGTTTCCTCCCCTGCGTCAATCCAAACCCCAGTCTCAGCGTTGACAGGTTTATTCTGTTGCACTTTAATGGATTTTCCATCTCGTCCCCAAAGATCCATCGGGGGCGGTTATCTTGTACAGTAGTAAAGTGTTGCTCCATTTAATCCATAACTGAGCGCTGATACAGATTCCAGGGAACGCGATGCAGGGAGACATGCGACTTAACGTGTTGACGATGGCTCGATAATGATTATTGAAATATCAGGGGCGACCGGTGGTGTTGTTTTCCAGCCTGGTGTGAGATTAAACCCCCCAATTCAACGATCTGTGTGCTTCCCATAATGCTTCTGGACGAGAAAACCCATAACAGATTATACTTTCCCATCTGTGCAGCTGGTGTGTACTTGTGGCCGACACTTGTGCGAGAGGGAGGAAAAACCAAAAAAAAGGGGGCACAGACGTGAATAATGGCACCGCTAATTGACTGCCAGGCACCAGAGGGCAAATCTGATAAATGCTAAACAGGAACAGGCAGCGTCCTTCACTTTCAACAGCTCACTCCCGGAGATTAATCGGAGAGAGGTGTTTTCGCCGCCTCTGCAGCCAGAGGTGAGGAATCCTGCCAAAGTCACGCTCTGCGTCAAAGCAGCTCCGGAGACATTTCCCTGAACCTCTTCCTCGGCTGTCGAAGCATCAGCTGGAATTCATACTGTAACAGTACAGTGATGGAGTCGGGGCTCGGGGTGATGTGGACTGACGCAGGCTGGGAAAGTGAGACGGAGTGTGGCCTCCACTCATTTCCATAAGAGAGGGACATGAAAGTGAAGGTCCAGCACAGAGAAGAGGACAAACAGAACCGACGAGCTGGTGATGGAGTGGAAAACTCATCAAAGTGACTCACAAATTTTTCATTCCGAGACTTTTTTCCGAATCTAAAACACACCTAGACCCAGATGTTGTGGCTGAGTTCTGTCCAAACCCGGTCGATGCATTTCCAAGAGCAACAACAACAGCGGTGCAGAAGTTATGTTTCTGTCAGTTTTCGGTCTGACTGCGTCACATGGTACGAAGCCACACACTTGTTTAAACAAAGGACGAAACACCAGAGGAACAGAAAACCCCAGTTCGCTCACCAAATACACAATAGAAATATCTGACGGTCAAAACCACCTAAAGTTTTGGCAAGGACAGAACATTACATTTTTCATTTTGGCTTTTAAAAGAACAAGAACTCTCTAAAATATAACAGTAGTAATATAGAAGTACTAATACTCTTTATCATATAGAGCACATTTAAAAAATACACAGATTACAAGGCAGCAATTACAACAGATAAATCATATAATCATCATCATAGCTATTAAAGACAAATAAAACATATCTGGCAGCTGTCTGGAGTCGCTCCACAGACTTGTGGTTGAGGCAGGTACAATGGCTGATGTCCAGACACGACGGAGACATGCAGGAGACAGGATTGTGTCTGTGTCTTTAAGAAAGTTATGATGCAACATGTTTTTGAAATATTTCTAAGGACATTTCTAAGACACATGATTGTACAAGCTTTGCGGTGTACGACTTTAAACTTAGATACAAAGGGAAGAACACACTGCACCAACCATCCTTGATTCCACCTGGTTATGAAATGAGGGTAAATCTGTTATTGGGTCTTAATATTAAACGATGCATTTTGACCAGGAAATCCAGTGCCATGGTCCAATGTGGAGCCCATCTGTCGCCGCTTTACCTGACTCAGTACCCCCCCCCCCGCACATCATTTCCTGTCCTGCACACTTCCATGTCGGCGGGCGGGAGGACACGATAAATCAAATTACAAGCTTTCTCCTTCAGGCCTTTAACTTCAACCACCGGTGGTAACTAATGGAATCTGGTTATGATTTATCCTCCTTCCTGTGTTCTGCAGCTTCTGTTCCGCTCGTGATGCTGAGCTTCACGGTGACGTCTTGTAACGTCAGTGCACCGTCCACAAGTTAATTAGTCAGTTAAATAAACCCACCTTTTCAATCTGGACTTCAACTCTTCTCCAGGCTATTTTCTACTACTTAAATCTCGAAAGCTCTAGATCAAGACCTAGCGGTGCTCTGTGATGATCATTTATCATTTATCTCCCCTGATGTTTTTCATCAAAAACCATGAATATCTATCTGAGAAATCACTGAAAATGTAGCAAAAGGCCTTAAATCCTGAAAAGAAACTCCTGGATCTGCACCCAGATGTTATGGTTTCTTCCCCGACCCAAACTGCTTCCTTCCACCAAGTTTCCCTGTAATTCGTTTTTGTGTAATCCTGCTAACTTCCAGACAAACACATAACCTAGTATAGTATTTTCAGATTAAAAGCCAGTGAGAGGACGTATCGTTTAATGTAAAATACAATAAATTATTAGATTCAGCCCCTTTTCCATGTGGCAGAATTAATTGAAACATGCAGCAGCTTTTTGTCTAAATAGAGTTTCCTAAGAACTGGACAGTTTTCAGATGAATAACAGAACATGGGTAGCAGGGATTTCCAGGGAAATTGAAACAGAGAGAGCTGGGAGTGTTGTGTGTGTGTGTGGATATTTGGCTCGCGGTGCAGATAGGCTAATCACTTTGGGGAACAACGCGATGAGACAATCGGCCCGAGAGACTCCACTTTTGGAGCGAGCGGCTGGACTCGGACGGGTGACAGCTGCTGGGAGGAGAGTCCTGGAAGCAGACCCTGGAGTAATGGAGTTGCTGGAAGGTGGAGAGGTTGTAAGAGTGAGGAGGTCCAGGAGAGCTGCTGGTTTACAGGCATGGGGATTATCTCAATGAGGGGCGGTGGCAACGTGGGCGAGTACAGATGTAGAGAAATTGGGCTTTTGGAAGACAGAGCACGTTAGATGCCATTTCAGGTTTGTCATGTGTCGGATGTTTTATTGCCGCTGAGGCAGTTATGGAGGGACTGGGAGCAGACTGGAGTTGTAAGAAGGAAGTGGTGGAAGTCAATTTGAGCCGGAAATTACCAAATGTGACAACACTGACGTCCAGACTTTCACTCGAAGACACTTGGTCCTGCCAGTTTTTAAATCTGGGAAGTAAGCTTGACGATCTCTGGGGAGAATTAGGAGGCTACATGCCCCCCCCCCCCTACATGAGGTCTTGGCTGGACCAAATGCTGCAGACTGAAGACGTGACCTCCTCACTGCTGGAGGAGACAGAAGGTATCATTGTTCCTGAGGCCCTTTTACCATTTTATGAGCAGATGGCGATAAAGTCAAAAATCAATGAAAAGCTTTGGAATCAGGGACGTTACATCAGAGGGTCGGTGGTATGTCTGGTTGGATACAGACTCCAGGTCTAGAAGGTTTCCACCAATGTTGGCTTAATACTAAACAATGCAGCTGAATTAGTAGTTTTTCACAGTGTGAACTCAGTTGTTTGGTAAGAAAAGACAAAGGTGTGGCACAGAGGAATTTGGACCCGTTCACCACCTCATGCCTGAGCACAGACAACAAGCCGACTGGATTTCACCTGCAATTACATGTCCTGCAAAGCACTGATTGATGTTGATTGGCATCAACTGGTTTTGGTTTAGTTTTCCTTGTGTCACTGCATTTCTGAATTAAATCCCTTTCCCATCACATCATGTCAAACTATCAGTCGGAGGTAGTGAAGCTGGAACCGCAGCTCCGGCCTTTTTACAAGCTCCAGCGTTTTTTTTGAAAATGACTCATAAGGTTGTTTTTATGTGCGTAAGTGTGTCGTGGCCTCATCTCCAAATGTGTGAACTCTGTAATTCTCCATATGCCTCCGCGCTCCCTCATCGTGAAAGACGTCCATTCACCGAGCGAACACAGCCACTCAGCAGATGTTATCGGCTAAATAAGTTATTTAAATGACGAGCGAGACAAAGACGGGGGCCTGACGACCGAGTAGGAGAGATGGAACATTATGCCACACACACGAGACACTCCCATCCTCCCACGGCTTTGCATTCTCGTCAAACATCATCATCGCTGAGGCGAATCCATTTCGGCCTGTCAGCTAAAGCTCATTAACTTGCCGCGGCAGTTCCCGTCTCGTTACTCTGCCTCCTGCTGTATTTTATTAAATTTCAAACCTCATTTCCCTGAAGTGTCACTGCATCCATCGCTCTTTGTTTTGTTTTTTCCAACAGGGGGAAAGTATCACTAAGAGATGCATCCTTCAACTGGGATATTAAACATGACAAGTCTTCAAACAAAGAACAAAAACAACCGAGCGCCAGTGATTGTAACGCTTTGAAACCAGAAAATGGGTAAATCTTATCTTAACGTACTGAACCGACAAACAAAGAAAAGCTCTGAGCAGAATCCGCTGATGGGGAAAGTTTGTTACGTCACGTCGGGACCATGTGGGTTTAACCTGCAGTTGAACTCTCGGCTCAGCGGGGTGCCCGATTTGACCAGTGAATCGAAACTGCGATAAGATCAGCGGTGATTGCTCTGACAGTAAACAGCAGTGAGTGAGTGATACAGGGTTACCACATACCAATCTGGGAAAATCCTCAAAAGGAAAAGATTCTAAAAAAAACAACAACCCCCCGGCCTGTTGCAACGAGCTCATTCCTCCTCTGCACCATTTGTCATCATTTAAATGAGCTAAGTAGAAAGTCCAGGATGGAGGCGGAGCTACTTCCTTTATCTCCATCTGAATTCCTGTAATTTGACTGTCACTGCGGATATCTTCAGTGAGTCCAGATCTCCGTGTGGTTCTTCCACATGAATTACTATCAGGTCAATGGGCGGGGGGGGGGGGGGGGGGGGGGGGGGGGGGGGGGCTCTATTGGGGCGTATACCCCCAGCACAACGAGGTCACTCAATAGCGTTCGATTTGCAAAATATATTCTGTCGGCGTACCTGACTTTAAGGAGATCACGTCAGAGTCGGGCCTGAGCGGTCGTGATTGTCAGATTGAGCCGTCATCAAAGGGTCGGAGGTCACCTGCCCGTCATCGACCTGGTGTCAATCACAGGTTTGACCTCTGTGACCGAGACGAGAAAAAAACGGAGAAGATGCCGATTCTGTGCTGTCGCTGCGACTCGCGGGACAAGTCAAAACACAGTGAGTGTCAATGGGAGAGTGGTTCTGAGGAAGAGGAGAGCGAAGAAGAAGGAAAAAGACCAAGATGTCAGGTTCACGTGTAGCTCAAGGAACCAAGTAGCCTTCTGGGACCCGTATTACCCACAATGCAACCACACTACTGACAGTAGGGTTGGAACAATAGCCTCGAGCAGAGATGAAGGGCGTCTCTCTCTGCTGTCAGACGTGCCCGGACCCTCAGCCAGGTGAGAGTATGATGTCGGAGCGATGAGCCGGCGTGTTGATGACATTTCTCACACACGACAAATATCTCAGGATATTAAACGTCACATCCTGCCTCCTGCTGCTGAACCCAGACGCCCCCTGAATGCTACAGACATTTTCCTCTCACGTCTTAAAACCGCACTACACTGTTCTATATTTAGGATTTAAAAAATCAGGATGATTATGTCAGTTCTTTCCGAGCGGAACCACAACAGACGATGAGACAGACGGAGAGAGCGGAGCAGCTGACGGTGCTGCCGGCAACGGAAAAAACATTCTGAGGCTAATCTCAGCGAATGTGTGACTGTTGACAGTCGTTAAAAATGCTTTTTTGTTTGATATCATTTCGTTGTCGTTTCCACGCCACTCTCCGTTTAGTTTTTCCAGCGTGCACACAGGTCCCTGAGGGCTGCGTCTAATTATCGCCATGTAGATAAAATGACCGTTTTATCTTTAATTGAATTGGCAGATTGGTTCAAATTACTTTCGACCTCACAAGACTTTCATCAAGGGCTCAAAATAGCTCGTGGAGTCAAACCACGACTTTGTGTTCCGACCGGCCAGTTCCAAACTAAAAAAAGACCTTTAATGTAATTTCTCCGCTTGATTCGCTAAAACGGCGCCCGAGGAACATCTTGTGCTGTGCGAGCGTACAGTACAAGGAGGTTCTGGCATCACAGGGGTCCAAACAACAAAAACCTAATGCCCACAGAGTGTTTAAGCCCGAAGAGAGCTAGCCTCATCCATCTCGGGCAACGTAAACACCTGAAGTTCCCTAAAGGCTCCTACTCACGATCATTTTAAACACCAGCCGACAGCTAAATGGGACACTTTGCAGCACTCGTGGCATTGTTTGAAGTATGAGGATGGATTGGGCCGCGTGAGCCTCGACGGGCTGAAACAACCCTCCTGATGTTTTGTACGTTTTCAGGGTCGGGGGTTCTCCTGCGCTGGTCGAGGTTCAGAGGTCAGCGCCGTCTCTCTTGTGAGTCGCTAGAAACCAGAGGATATATAACCTCATTACGCTGAGAGCCACAGTCTCTCTACAGGCAGCGGCTCAACTGCCATCAATTTATATACATCAGCAGATTGTCTCGGATTCATTGAGGCTGCGAGCAACCCCCCACCCCCCCCACCCATCCACACACACACTACCTGCATTATGAGCAGATGTGCCAGGAGCCCGAGCCCCTGATCCGGCGATGCATGACGAATGGCTGAATTTCACCAAAGGTCAAGGGTCAAGTTGTATCCCTTACCCTCGCCATGGCACGAGACGCAGATGCATGATGTCAGTTCCCTGCGCTACAACAGGAAGGTGACTGCAAACCCCCCCCCCCCCCCCCCTCACTTCACTGCAAACCAGGAAACTGCTCACCATGAACCTCCAGATCCCAGATACCCCTTCTCAAATTATTCCATCCCAGAGGAGCTGCTCGCTTTTCTTCCCATTCACCTTCACCCGCCTTTCACCTCAATCCCAGCCCCCCCCCCCCAGACACCCACCAAAGCCAGTCACCTGTGGAAGGGAGCGTATACTACAAGCCGGGGTTGAAATGATGTCGCAGCTTGTAGGTCACGGCTCCAGCGGCGCCCTGGCCTTGTAAAAACCTGGTGCACGGCAGCTCCCTTTTTATTATTTATGGAACACTACACAGGCTCGCCACTTAGTGACTACACTACACCCTTTAGAAAACAGGCACCGCTGCACTCTGCGCCCTTTTCACTAAAACCTTTAGTGAAAACCTTGAGAAATGTCTCTGTTCAACAGTCACAATCTGATCTGATCACTTTGTGTTGCAGCTCCGGTGATGGATGGACGACTTCTTCATAATGCAGCAGATGTTGAATTTGAACAATGTGTTATCTGCGTCGTTACTGGATGAAAGCTGATTTCACGCAGCTGCTCCCCCGACTGGGAACCCGACGAGACTCCACTTTAAACAAGCGATACTCAGATTCCTCAAAGAAATTGCAGCTTGTTCTCCAATTCCACTTAACAACTCTATTCCTGGAAACCAAGAATATAAAGTTCCTAAAATGTGCCTGAAAACTACTTTTCCAATTTGAAAAGAAGTAATTGCGTTAACTTTTTTATGGATTCAGATTCTTTACGAGTGAGACTCGTCGACGTCTATTTATTACGTCCACTTAACGAATAAATGAATGCGAAACAAAGGCTCATTTATCAGAGGAGAGTGGCTGCATGGCAGAAACAGGGAGGCTCCACTTGTCCCGTGTCACCCTGCACTTACAAATTGGGGCCTTGTGTAAACTTCCTGCTGTTTTATATGCCGGGTCCTGGGGGGGTCAGGGGTCAGCTGATGAGCGTGACCAATCTCAAGATAAATCAACATCTGAAAACGCTCTGTCATCAGCACAGTGGAGTTCAACTTTGCTGTTATTCATGTGTAAAGATTCACGTTTTGCCCCAAAAGTTACTCATCTTGATGGATGATGTTTTTAATGGTGGGCTTAGATAAACACTCGGCCAACACTGCATGAGCTGGAAGTGCTGAAACGTGTTTTTACTAAGAGTTACATCACAAGTGGATTACTCTGCTCACGTAGTTTCTACTTGGACATTTATGGATATTTCTTTACCAGTCTGATTTCTGCTCCTTAGAGGCAGGAGGCGGGGTCTAATGTTCCCTTCCCGCTCTTAACGGATCAATAGAGTTATTCCCGTCTTCTTATTTACTACTTTTAGTCTCTTAATGGTCGACACCTTCACTTTGTCAATTTACCTGCCCTCCTCGTTCCTCCTGCTTCTTTTGTCCTCTGCCGGTATTCTGTGTTTCATGGTTTCACATCATGTTAACGTTGTTTTCCACGGTTTGTGACTTTTGCTGTTCCTGTTCCGGACGGACTTCCCGTGTGCGACCACCTGTTTTTTCGACTAAAGTCTTTTTGAACTTTACATTTGCCTCCTTTAAGTTTCTCCGCCCCAGAGTCTCAAAATACACAAAGCTCGAAATACAGACTCACAAAGTCACGCAGGTCTGTTACAGATTGTTTCTGTCATTTCTCCTTATTCATTAGAGCTGCAGTGATTTCAGAAAAAGCAACACAAACTTCAGATTGAGCGGTTTCAACTGAACGAAGCCATGCAGGCCGCCGACATGCATCTGAAGACCAAACCAATCGAACCCTGAGTGACACCCTGATTGCTGCTCAGACAGTTCACTCAATAAGCTCAGGATTAGTTGTAAAAAAAAAGACGTCACCTGATTAACTGCAACTTTTAATTATCCTTACTGCCTTGCTCGATGGGGAGGCGGAGCTTTTAAACCTGAAACACTGCTTAATCTATTCCCTCCATTTCCATACATACATACATGTGGTGGTTTTCCCATCAGAGTCAGGTATCGTTTAATTTCAGCACCAATCGTTTCAATCGAAGACAAATTATTAAAATGCAGTAAAAACACTGAACTCTGACCAGACCCTCCCTCGTCTGTATCACTCTGAGTTGTTTGTTGCTTTTTTCCCGCTGCCTCACGACAATTCAATTACAGCGAGGGTCTCTGACCTGTCACTCCCCATTTTCTTGATTACCTCCGCGGGGTGACCCCCTGCAGAACATCTAAACAATCAAGCGGGGGGGATGACTTCAGGTCCAGATCAATAATCAAAGCCAGTGGACGTCTGCAGAGCGAAAGAACTGCACCGCCCCAGCCTCCGGGGAGCTTCCCAGAAAGAGAGGAGGAGGGCGGCAGCGGCAGCGGCAGCGAAAGGGCCGTTTGGAGACGAGATGTTTAATTAGTTCCATCCTCTGAGTGCCAGGGGACCGTCTCCACCCAGAGTAGATGAATAGTGCTAATTAGGTGAGTGAAAGATCAGAGATACTCACAGGTAAAGCCAATCCAGGCTCCGATTGATCAGGCTTGCATTTAACCAGTGGACTCGTTTCCCCAGGAGGAGTGGGGGGGGGGGGGGGGGGGGGGGGGGGGTCCATCCTTACAGCAGGAGACCGGTCACTCTGCTTTATATTAATAATGATAATACATTTTATTTATACAGCACCGTTCAAAACTTAGTTACAAGGTGCTTTACAAGTTTTGAAAATTGAAGGCAAACAATAGAAAGCAGTTAAAAACACAATGGGAACACAGATATAGAAATAAACAATGTCACAGATGAGTAAAGAGGCAAAACGTTTAAACATTTACTTATTTAAATATATGGTACGATCAAGAGAAAGCAGGTTTTAAATAAAAAGGAGTTTATCTCCTAACGCCACGTCCTGCAGCTCTGATATACTTCTGAAATTTCAAATTGTGCAGAGTCAGTGTGGATATAGTCGAGGAATTTGATTAATAAAATCTTTTATTCAGTGCCTGGAGGCTCCATTTCTTCAGGGAATGACAAATGCACGGTCAGTATCACACGGAGGAGTCAATGGTGCGTTTCGACCCTGTGAGCTGAAAGTGGAGAGAAGAACAGAAGAGGAAAAGAAAGAAAAATATATTCACTTAATAAAAACAACAAAAACTACCAAAGTGTGGGGGAAATAATTGCGTTTGAAAAGGAGCCGACGTGAAGTAGCTGCTCGACGGCTCGACTCTTCACGGAGCCGACAGCCTCTGCAGCCTGTTCCAGAGGAAACCTGTTGTTTATTACCAGCTGAAACACGATGCCACAGAATGGTTAATGCACTGCACTTATATCCCACTATTCTGGTCCAATCCACGGCTCAAAGAGCTTCATACGACATGACGTCCACCACACACACACACACACACACACACACACACACACACACACACACACACACACACACACACACACACACACACACACACACACACACACACACACACACACACACACACACACACACGCTGATGATACGACCATCACCGGTAATTTGGGGATCAGTATCTTGCCCGAGGACATGCGGACTGAGAAGTTGAATATTATTTTAAAAACATATTAAAGGGACCTGGGCATAATTTCACTCTTCACTCGCTCTTACGTAAGAACAGATCGTGAGCGAATCTCTGGGAGAAAAACAAAATAATCTAGAGCAGCCTCGAAGCTTTCGCATCTGCCAAACACTCCAAAACCAAATCATTCAAAGGCCACGTGGACCGAAGTGCTGTTAAAATAGAGATACAAACCATAAAGCTAACAGCCAAGAGGACAAAAATAGGCTTTATGCTTCAATCTGGACCTCGGGACGTCCACGAGCATCTGATGGACACGTTGATCGTGTGGGTGAGTGTAAAGTTATTGCTTCAAAGTCTTTGTTATTGTTAAGCTGTACGTCCACTAGAGGGCAGCGCTACAGTCGAGAGTTTCCGACGACAACAAACTATGGTCCAACTTACCAACTCTTTTTCAAAGTCTCTTTTCAAAAGTTCCGCCATAGCTGAAATGTCTTCCTCGTGTGCGATGGTCGTCTTGCTCAAACTATTGGCTACACTGCCCCCCCCCAAAAAAAAGTAAGCACAGAAGGCTCCGACTGTATGAGTTTGAAACGTTGAGCATAAATGAGCCTCAAGGATAATCAGTGTTACTGAATCAGCAAAAAAATAACGTGCAAATCTGCCCTGTCAGATTTTATCGACTCACTTAAATGGATTATGGTATTTTTTTATTTACCGACCTTACGGTAAAGACCTTTGACGATTAATCTTCCTACAGTTCGAGCTATATCTATACTAGCTACAGTTTATTGGCAGCTCTGTATTGACTGCACATTCTTGCATACATTTCAAAACATCGGCCACACTGAGCCCCCCCCCCCCCCGATGCACAGCATTAGTGCTCATTGAGAAATAATGCAAATGAAGCATATGATCCGTTTTGAGGTCAACGCTAATAAACCATCAAATTTATGTTGATTATTCTCATTCATTCCGTTTTTTTTGCTGGTTTTGTTGTTTTTGTTTGATTAAATGCAAAGTTCACCGGGAGCAGAAACACAGATGAGAAGCATGTGCCCGTGTCTCTGAAGCTGCTGTGTGGCGCTGGGCGACCCTGCCCCCCCCCCCCCCCCCCCCGCAGCAGACCAGGATTTCCTGGGTATAGTCGGGTATTTCATCCTATATGCTCTTATTTTAAAGGAATTCCCAGAAGCGAAAACACATTCCTGAGCCCATTAAAACGTAGATTATAGATTCACTGTGGAAGATGAAAGATGCCACTTGTTCCCTCGCTGTGACACTAAAGTTTAAAAGTTCAGTCGATCTGGAGAAAAACAAGGAGTTGAATGAGGTGGAGAAAAGAAGCAGTGAACATTCAGGCTACATCCATGCAACTAGCAAAGACAGCAGGCTCAGCAACGCGTGTAATAAATTCTCATTGTTGAATCCTGTCTTGAAGGTTTCAAACTAAAACGGGGCCGGCAGCGTTTCCAAACTCCATTTGAGTGGCTCCAACTAGATTGGAGTGGACGCCTGGCAGATCCATAGCAGATCTGTTACGTTTTAAAATGATAATGTAGTGGTATGGATGTAGCCTCAGTCCCACATTTCACAGCGAGTGTGTGTGTGTGTGTGTGTGTGTGTGTGTGTGTGTGTGTGTGTGTGTGTGTGTGTGTGTGTCGAGCGTAGTTGTGCCATCAAACTAAAAGCATCTGCGCAGCCACTTTGTGATGACACACATCTGTTTCTGCAAAAAATCTGACTGTTCTCGTTGTAAACTGCGACCGGGGGAACAATAAATCTCAGTCTTCTTTGTTTTCGCTCAGCTCTTTATCATCAATATGTTTCTTGCGGAGGAAAACAAAGGCGCGTCGGGACAATGCAGGGAGCGGCGAGCGTCCAGGGTGAAGACGAGGACACTTGCCGGCTGTTTATTTTACCTCCGGAGCGTGAATACGGACGACACACGACTCGGAGGGTGCGGAGAAATGAGAGTGTAAGCGACGGGTGGTATACGACTCCCGGGGGCCCTGCACACTTCTTCACAGTCACTTTAACACCAAACACATCATGGGGCAGGCAGGGCGGCCTCTGGTGATCTGGCCGGAGCTCGAGTCCACACACACACAACACACACACACAGACGCACACAAACACTCCTATTCCCTCGTTGTGACGCGTTGTTTCCTGAGTGTGTTTATGCTAAAGCGCAGGGTCCATTTAACGCAAACCAAGATGGCTGCAGTGAAAACAAAGCTGACAGGCTCAGTCATTAGTTTTCCTCTGAACAGGGAAAACGTGCCAGCGAATCCGAGCTGCGTCGAACCCGCGTTCATTTACAGTCAAGTGTGTGTTGAGCCGCCGCCACCTGCTGCTGGTGGATCACTTGCCCTTGATCTCGAGAGTTCAACGGAAGCGGGGCTGGATATCAACAAACATTCATTTTTCTAAAGAGGAAATCAAATGTTTCAGCGTGTTCACACGGACGATTACGCCCACGGGTCCACCTCTCGAGCCTCGGCTGTTTACTCATCGCTCAAACGGGCAGGATCTGGTTCCACGGAGTCCCGCCAGGGTCTATCTTTGGCCCACACTTACTTCTGAAATCACTGCAGGGGATAAGTTTGCAAATTTGCGGGGCTATATTAGGAGGAATTCTTGGCCGCGGCTTTTCTGCAGTCCACAATTCTGAATATCACCGCCATGAAACTTGATACGAAGGTTTATATCAAAAGCTGAAAGGAGCCAACAGGCGAGGATTGTGTTACAACGAAGTAGGAATAAAATGACTGTGTGGTTATCGATGCAGTGTCGAGCATCATCAGTCTTTCCTTTCCAGGGGGGGGGTTGGGGTCAGAGTAACTTTGAACTGCAGTGATTTGGGGGTCTCGCTCTCTTCCTCCTCCTGCCATAACATTTCATTAGCAGGCCTCTGATATGAGCAGGAGACGTTAGCCTGTATGAGCAGAGCAGCTCCAGACAACACACACACACACACACATCAGAAGCACTTCACAATCACAACATGACCTTCTGTTGTCGATTTCCTCTTTTCTAAGCGGCCTCTGTTCATCCTATACATCTTCAGTGAGGAGCTATGTGGAGAACATGAGATGGAAAATTTCCATTAGTCACGGCCGACGTTTGACGAGTTAAAATGTGAGCTGCTGTTCTGGTCGTCCGCCAAGTGGGTACAATGGTGTTCACTGCGAGACGGAGAGACGGGACTCGTACAGCTGAAGGCTGATTTAATTACCTCCACCAGGGAGGTTATGTTCTCACCCCTGTTAAAGTGGTCCGCTGGAAAATACTGAAAGGATTTCCAAAAAAAGCTGTATAGAAAGATGGGACGTGGGCCAAATAAGAACCCATTAAATGTTGGCATTGGATCTGGACAAAGGGGCAGATCGTTTTTAACATCCTCGGTTTCGTTCCTCACATGTGCAGCTCTTTGAATTGCATTGGATTTGTTTGAAAGGTGCTTTATAAATACAGTTTGATCGATTGATTCCCATTTTTGAATGTTAGGAAAGATTCTACTACACACAAGATAAGAGACACTTAAGTATTTCTTAATTACTCCCACAGCGGGGAGATCTGTGTATATATACTTTAAACAGGATTAAAAGAATGTTAAAAGGATTGAACTATTTAGCTCATCTTCAAATTTCCCCAAGTTATGGGGCATGAAACTAAAATAAAGAAAAACAATAAAAAGCTAGGAAACAGCAGAATCAATAAAATATTGATTAGTGCAGATTTAAAACCTTTAAAAAATCCTCATGTGGACAGAAAATGGTGTTTAAATGCAGTTTCAGCCTGTAAATGAAAAAGATCTTTATAGAGCAGGTGAGATAATACAAAGATTTAATCTCACAGAGGACGAGCTCCTCACGCAGCAGCGTCATCAATCACCCGTACGCCGCCATTCTCAGGCTCTGTCGGGGGGGGGGGGGGGGACGTTCCACCTGCGGCTGCCCCCCGAACCAAGCCAAATCAAATGAGAGTCCCGGGGAGACGGGTGTTGAAACTGGACATACCACAACTCCCATGTGAATCATGCACCTCCTCATAACAACGTGCGATAAGCTTCCAGGAGGGTGCGAGAGCAGGAGTGTCCGACTTTCTCCCAAACGCCTTATCAAAAGAACCTGCAAATCTGTTTCGGTGGGAAAGAATCTGAGAGCTGGGATTGTTGTGGGAACTGTTGGCTTCACTTGTGTGAGATAAATAATCAGGACGTTAATAATAATCTCCTCTGTCTCCCAGCTGTTGGGATTTTGTTTTGCGTGAGCAAGAGGTTGTTTTCAGTGGCCCGCCCGCCCTCGTTCACAAAGTCTAATTGGCTCTCGGACGCAGTGAGATATTCCACTCCCTCACAAAATGCATCCCACCTTCATCCCCCCCGTCTATCATCCGTCCGTCCGTCCTCTCTGCAGCTTCCCTCCTCCGTCACCATCCCTCTGCCTCACTCAGCGACTGTTAAACCGGCCGCATTAGCCACATTAGAACAACACGGCCGCGATGTAGAGTCGTGGTTTCAACTGTTGAGCTGCTATAATGTTTATATGCTGGTTATATATAAATCTATATCCCAGACCAGGCAAGGTGGTGACAGTTAAAGCAGCACTGTGCAAGTTTTTTCTAACCATTAAATCAGCAGCTTCATTGAAATGAGTTTGATGGTTCAGTGACTGGGAATTTGGAGAATGTTTCCTCTCTTATTCCCACTCTACACCCCCTGAACGTCTGTTCTGTAACTTTGTGAGTGGGTTCGATCTCCTGTGAGAAACTGAGAGTCGCAGCTTCAATTGAAGTGTTTGAAAAACCAGAGTTTATCTCGTAATATTCAGCAGGAAACTTTTAAAATATGAAGAATTCTGAACAGAGTTTGGTTTATTTGTTACAGCGGCTGCTCTTCTGGCTGAGGAGGCCGGGGATCATGGGTAATATCATATAATATAATATGTGAGACAGTCAGAGCTTTTATTGACTTCATATAAAGATGGACGGACATAAAAACTCCCCAAAAGCGAAGCCAAAGCGTTGTGATCGCCACCTGGTGACTGGCTGCAGCACTGCCTCCTCCGTGTCAGCAGATGGGACGTGGACCAAAGTAAAATGTCACAGTACACGTTAAATAAAGTTATACTCAAACAGGGTTTCTGTCATCTTAGCTTCATTTCTGACACGTCGTCCATCTATATATACAGCCTCTGACTCAGCCCAACAGAATTAACCACCCTGCCTGGCTGCAGAGGGCGCTGTTGCTCAGTAAAACTTACTTTGTGTTGCTTTTAGCATTGCAAGAAAGATGTGAAATCACCCTCACAACACCGGCTGCAGCTCATGCACCATCTTCTAAAGATCTCACATCTGAAGTCACACTCATGAAAACGACATTTTCCACATGAACACATTGTGTCCGAGGAATCTTCAAAGCTTGGACTCTTTTGTTTTTTTGCAGAATTTTCTTTTTGCCAGAGGAATGTTTTTAATGGTGTGGCTGCACTGTTTGATGTCCGAGATCAAGTTCCTGAATTATTTTCTCATAATATCCGAGGAAGCCGACTCCAAGTTATACTTAGAGTCATGTGACAGGGCAGAGAGAGAGAGAGAGAGGACCAAAAGAAAATCCATTGGGTCTTTCGGAGGTTTTTATTATGGCAGGTTGTCGTGCGGCCATTTATGAAACACGTGGTTAAAAGGTACTGAGTCGTTTGATTTGGTGCAGAGAAGACGTGAGACGCTGCCACGGCTCATCGGTCCCGTTCGGCCGGCAGAGAGACGGATTCGAGGCAGGAAAATATGTCTGACAGCTGCAGGGAGAGAAAACACACATGCAGCTGATAAGCTTGAGTTAAAACAACTGCGTGTTCAGCTGGAGGTGATCACACAGCGTTTCCACCGGGAGACACATTCCAGCGTCGACAAGATTCAGCTCCAATTAAGCCACCGTCGAGAAAAGCTCCCCTGCAGCAATCAAAGGGGGAAATCCACATCGCTGCTCTTCATGTGCACAAAATAAAATATTGTAATGAGCCCAAAAGCTTTGAATGAAGTCTTAAAGCTTCCACACTTGCACAACGTGAAGGTAGAAGAGAGTGTGAGGAGGGTATTATGTAAAATTGTGCATATTACGTAAATGTAACCGTTATATCTGAAACTCAACTCTAAGCAAAGTCAAAATCATGACCTGCATCATGAGCGAGGATCCAATCGGGTTTGGATATGCCGCCACCTAGTGGTGATGTTGAGCTCACAATCAAACACATCCACAAGACGTGACAGAAGTTAAATTAAAGATGCTAAATTATAAATATATTGTTGAGGCAGGTTTTATTATGACGGAGTAAGAATGAAGATGAAGTCTATTGGATGTTTTATGGCTCATTATCTCATATCAGTGTTAAAAGAGGAAATAGGAGCATTTACAAGCTTGTGTGATGAGACTTTTATTTGCAAAGTAATTAACAATTTCTGGTTTTATTTCTGATGAATGTGTTTGTTGCAGTTTTATCTTCTTTGTGGCTGATGAGCACAAAACGACTGCTGCCGTCAATGAAAAGTTAAAAAAAGAAAGTGCTTACTTAACTTGATGTACGGTGTTTTTCACTTTATCTTCATTTTAAATCAGGAAAATAAAAATGGAAAAATGTTTTATTGCCATGCACAAGGAGAGATGGAAGTGAAGTGACGTTGTTATGACGGAGGAGGGAGACGTTCACGGACCTCGGCCTCACAAACTGAGATTTGTAAGATCAGATAGAAACAGTTCAAAGGGAGATGTGGCAGTGGGAGAGTGCACGTGCACGCTGTGATCATTGAGTGCACGTTTAAAACAAGGAGCAGCGGGAAGAGATCAAACCCACATGGCGTCCGTTTCAGTGCAGGACGCAGGACCCAGGCCCCGGGGCCTTCGCGATATAAAAGAGAGTTTATATGGTGCTTAGACCCTTTATGACGTCATCGGGGGTTGATTAGGACCCCCCCCTGGGGTCGAGACACTGGTGGTGGTTGAGGGAGGAGATGAACTGCCTCGACTGGAGGGGGAGACAGGAGGTGAGTGGGGGACGACTGACAGCGAGAGAGAGAGGAGAAGGTTGGTTCCATCTTCATGTTCTCTGACCAGGGGGGGGGGGAAAGGCCAAGATTTTAAGATGACCCGATTGGCTGATTGAGCTCATTGGATTGACGTAAACCGACAGTCAGCCGATTGGACGAGGCAGGGAGACTGGCAGATAACTGTGAATGAACGGGATGGAGAGAAAGTTTTCCCGACTGAAACTCCACAAAGATTCACGAGTGAGCACTTCTCTATCGTCTCCATCTCCGGGATCAGGACCGTGTTTTATCTCAGCACCAGATATTACAACCATCCATCCATGATATTATGTCCTAATCTGGAGAGAGAACGTTTTTCACTAATCTTACAGAAACATATTGGATATTAGGCGACAAAGTTAAATTAAGGACATGAGAGCCCAACGAGGCGGCAGTTCCCTCCGCGGCCACTTGGTGCCGCTCTCTCAGCACGCTTCCTTCTGCCCAGTGCATATATGATAACACACTTAATGGATACAAATATTAGAAAAGTCATTCATCATAAAGGACAGCGCTAAGTCAGTAATGCAGAGTAAAGCCTCATTCCTCTTATTAAATCTGCACCGCGATCAGAGCGGAGGAGGGGGGGGGGGGGGGAGCAATAAGGGAGTCGTTGGGAAAGTTTGAACAGGATTAACTTGTGCAAAAAGAGACTGTGAGTCACTAATATTTAACATATTCCGTTCGGGCACAGAGGAGAATTAAATGGTTTTGCACATATGGCACAACTGCAAAGACACTCATCCACACAAAGCACCTCGAATTCACGAGGCAGCTTAAACAAATTAACGTGCAAATGTAATTTCTTTTGAGGACTATTGTTTTTACTAGAAGCAAACACCCACACAACAATGTGAGGAAACTACAGGTTTTGAAATGGGTTAATGAAACTCGCTGCTGTCAGACTGGACACCAGAAATAAAAATCCGGAGTTCTCCACTTTCCCCTTTCTTTCAATATCCCCCCTACTTTCTTTTTTACGCTCTGTCAAGTAGCGGCCAGAAACATCCCAGACCTCATCATCATCATCGTTAGAGCGGCGCACGGACTGAAGGCTTATCCTCCGTCTTGGAAAGGAAATCCGTGCACCACAGTTTTTCACCTCCTCATCAATCAGGCCTCCTGAGTCAGCGCCAGCAGCTCGTGGCATCGGATGAAGAACTGACGCGAGGAGAGAAGATGGAGAGGAAACCCCTGCGAGATGAAGAGGCCCCCCCGGGTCTTCATGGACGTTTCAGACATCGGATGTAAGTTGGTGGCTGTGGATGAGGAACACAGGGAAGTGAACATCCTCTCCAAAGCTGAGAAGAAAGTGTGGGACCATCACAAACCAGACGTTCACTTCAACTTCACTCCTCCAACTGAACAGACGCCTGTGACAGCAGGTAGCTACTTCCCAACAAGAGAGTGGCAGCTGTGAAGCAAACCTCCTCCAGTTTACTGGGATTTACTGGGAAATCAGCGAAACGTTTGATGTTACACACTTCGTGCAAATCTGAGAAATTTACTGGTAATCAATGATATTTCACAAGAAAGATAGCTGGATGGATTCATGCGAGATGTGTGTTCCCAGGCAGCACAGGAGGACGAGGAGTGACACTCAGTGGAGCACATACCTCCAACCAACGCCCCTTAAATTCAATCAGGCTGCACCGAGTGGCACACGCTCAGACATCAGATCGGATTTTCATCACGATCCCTGCGGAAATCAACGAAAAGGAAAATCATGGATCCGATTCGTCCAGATCACGTCAGGATTTCTTTTATGGCCCGTGTCCCATGATCCTTCTACCAAGTTTCCTGGAAGAATCCTGCTGACAAACCAACCAACCATCAACCTCCTCGTGGCCACGGCACCAAAACAGCATGTGGCTCAGTGGAGATCAGATACTTTGTGGTTTTATCTTTTTTTCCAACAAACAGGTTTGATCCAACACATTCACAACAGATTAAACAGTGGTACAACTAAATGGCCATTTAATCAATTATTTTAAACCTGTAGACATTTTAAAATTGTTGGACACAATTATCTCAAAACACCACACAAAGGAAATGAAAACACAAAAGTGGAGTCGATTGCAGAAAATGGCCATGAATCAGATTAAAGCTCTGGAAGTTGTGCAGTTTAATGTACAGTTGTGTTAAAGTTCAACACGGCATCGTTTCCTGTTATTAGAAACAGCAAAGCTAATTATTTTTCTCAAGCATGAAAATCTCTTTCTGGCTTTTTGCAAAACTCGTGGTTCTAAGTTAGTAGAATGAAGAATAGTTGTGTAACGTACATCATGTTTACAGTTAGAAACGCAGACTATAATAAGCTTCAGATAATTACACACATCAGGCTGATAATGACTCGTACACCTTCGGCCGTTCCTCAGGAGGGGGTGAGGTCTCTCTGAAGGGCTCTGAACAGCTGGAGCACCGCCCCCGTCCAGGCCTCCCTCTGCTGCGGGCTGCTGGATCCAGCCAGCGTCTGGGCGGCGTACACCAGGGTCAGCACCGTCCTCTCGAACTCCTGCCAGCTCAGACGCTGCCGGCGCCCGGCGAGTTCTGCTGTCAGACGCCGGATGTCGGAGAGCCTCTTGGGCAGGACGTCCTCGCAGATGACGTCCAGCTTCTCCACGCTCCTCAGGGACGCCAGCTCCCCATCTGGGATCAGCATGGCGTTGTCTTCACCTTCTATCTGCATTCCAGCGAGCAGGATCTGGGGAGACACCACACATTACATTCACAAACACAGAACTTTCTACAGACACAGATACCAAAGAACTGCGTCAGCTACTTGACGCCAGGATATTAATACATGCTTCAGTGTCAGGAAGACGGAGTAAACACATATTTCACGTTTCTGCTAATGATTAGCACGAGTACGCAGAGTTTCCCTTCTTCTCTTTGTCCAACAGGAGCCGTCAGCAGCTGCATGTCGAGGGAAAGATGCTCGAGAATAACATGAGACCAGGGAGTTTTTCTCTTTCTTGTGCTTTTTGAGAATGAAAAACGTTGAAGTCAAACTAAACGAGAGGAAGACAAGTTTCATTGGTTTCTAGAATTGAGTTGAAATGTTGAAATTTCATCAATTTATCTCAATTTATCAATTTTGAATATCTCTAAAATGTTGACTTTATTCTTCACGTTGCCCAAATGTTAAAATTGTGTTAACATTTTGACTTTTTTCTCCATTTAAAACTTTCTAGCTATTTTACTTAACTTTGTATTACTTTATTCTTGATATATGCAACAAAAATATGTTAAAATATTCATGACATTTGAACTTTCTTATCCATTTGGACTTGTTTTGACATTTCAACCTATTTACAATTTTGACTTAATTCTCAATATGCTAAATAAAAAAACTCCTGATCCTTCTTCTAGACATTCCGACTTTATGCAAATAGAAATCTTCCTCCTGAAGAGTGTGGACCACACATGTGTGACTTGGAAACTTTACACTACACATTCAAACGAGCTTCCTGTGAAGTGAGTCATTTCATTTCCCTGAACCCGCGGGATCTGAACCGACCTCAAACAGCAGATTGACGTCCTCCACCGAGCGCTGGAACGTGGGGTTGATCAGCGAGTACGCCTCGCGCTTTATTCTGAACGCGGCCGGAAACAGAGCTGGAACACAGGGGAGAGGGAGGGAAATCAGATTAGAGCCACTGTGGCATGCGTGTGGGTGGGCCAGAGGTTGAGTCCACACAGATTCATTACTGCTCAAATATTATGCAGGCGGGAGACGACCCGGCTCCAGCTGAGCAGAGGGCAACTGGTGTTTGACCCGAGCCCGGCGGCAGATGCTCCCATATTTATGAGCGGTGGATCCAGAGGAGAGGTACCTGCGCTCACAGGTCAGGCAGGTGGATTTGACATGTTCACATTTTAAAGAGTAAATCCAGATATATATGTTACAGCCCAGAGGCCTAAAGATCTGAGGTTTCCACATAGAGCTGGACTCTGTGGATCTGTACAATCGTATGATGGCTGAATAAAGTTTAAAGTTAAAAATATGACACATGCATTGGATGAATTGTTCTTCTCTGCAGCGAACGTGTTAACAAATCTTCACCTGTTCACCCCCCCTCGTTCAGAGTCGTGTTTCTCTCCACCTGATGAATGTCAGTTCGATACCCGCTCGGCTTTTAGCTGCTGGCTCACTGAACACATCTGCCAGTGAACCCACTCACAGACCTGAGGACCGAACTATCAGCTTCAACACAACCTGAACTCCGTCCTGTCAAATAAAAGCTTCAAGCCCCCAAACAAATCTCTTATAAACAAAAAAACTAAACTAAAAGTTAGTATAAAGATTGTAAAAATGTTCCATAGAGATAATTCGTTCATCACTATGATATAATCATCACATTTCATATTTGAGCAAGTCTAGTTTCACACAAAATAACTCGATAAAAACCCCAAATCAAGAATGTTATGGATTAACTTTGCAATAAACACATTTATATTTTTAACTGCATTAAAACAAACTTAATTTGCAGAACTCTGCAGCACTTAAAGGACTTGTTATACCATCCACCTACTGAAAGTGCTTCAAATTAATATTTAACGACAGAAGTTTTGGAGGAAAAACCTAAAAGCTTTAACTTATCTTTTAGTTCTGTGGCTTGAAATGCAAAAGCGTGATTAAAAAGCTAAAAATCAGACGGACTGGGTTCAAGGAGATGTTTCTGAAACGAGCCTGGATCTAACAACACCAGTTACAGGGAGCAGATATTCCCACTGGCAATGGAAACTCTTTGGGGGTCAAAGGAAAGAAGGAAGAGAGGTCACGTTCACTTTTCTAATTTAATCCAGTCTCTAATGTGTCTGCGTTTTCTTCCCAGACTCTTCAAACATGTGGATATTGTGAATCCTCTGTTGTCGGAGACTCCGAGAGCAATTTGTTGGCTTAAAGAGAGAGAAGGGAAAAGTGAATTTGATTAGAGCAGAGAGAGGATTCTAATAATGGAAGTTAAAACTTCCTCTGAGCTTCTCCAGAGATCTCGCTCCCCCTTTTTCAGCTCCTTCACTTTTTCCTGTCGCAATCCAGCACTCACACACACACAGACACACACACACACACACACACACACACACATCTTATGAGGTATAGAGTATAAACACCGGGCCTGATCTGAATTCCACCGGCCCTACAGCGCATCCTCTGCGAGCTGCCATTGCCAGTTCTGCAGTAACGATCAGCCCGGCTGCCCACAGCCTCGCAGGCCAGATACATTTAGCCTTTATGGCGTTCGCGAGGCGAGCCAACGCCACATGAGCCAACGCCACATGCAACTGGCTGATCTCCCCGTGTACCTGCCTCCCGCTTGGGCGACTGCCAGTCTCCTGCTCTGGCTTCGCTCTCACGACCCAGACACCGTTCGGGACGTAAAGACAATCTGTGGCTCGTTGTTCTGCTGCTAGAATATTACAGCCGGGACAATTGGGTGCATATGTGTCGTCCTCGTGAAACCTTCGCCTCTTCAACCGTCCCCGCCCAAGCAGGGCCGCAGCCAGGACTTCTGAGAAACAGGACAGGAAGGCAGGAGTCCAACATTTCAAGATACATCGGTTCTAACTCCTCCTAAACCTCAGGAGAGAACAGTGCAGTGCAGTGCTCCACAACTTGTTGGGGAGAATTTACGCGGCTCGTTGAGCGAACGACTCCCGGATGGAACGACCGAGCAGAGGAGACGCCACATTATTTCTACTCAATGTAAACAGAACCGCACCCGGGGGAGTGAGCGCTCGTTAGAACGAGGAGGTGAAGAATGGAGGCGCCGCGGGGAGACGACAGCTCGGAGGCCGTGAACCCAGTGGTGATTTACAATTAAAATTAATTATCTGTGATTTACATAAAACCTTTCTACGACTCTCGTTTTTTTTGTCCTTTAGATCAAAGTGTCTGTTTTTATGTTTCTAACAGCAGCTACAGCAGTTTGGAATGAAGGGTTATTGCAGGTGAACGCTCATGTGGTTTGGAAACGAATCAGTTGAGTCTTCCACGTTTGTAAAAGCAGGTAGAGAAGACTTAAATGGCTTCGGGGGCAAAATGGTTGAGCTGAAAGCAAAGAGACGGGAAGCGCTGAGGCTGAGCTGCGCCGCAGACGATCTGGCAGGAGAGCCGAAAGGAAAAGGGGAGGCTATAAATAGCGAGGAGCTGATGGAGGCATCGGGAGCAGGTGCACAGGTAGGCGTGGAGGTCAGGTGATGAGAAGCGGAGGACAGCGAGGAAAAAAAAAATCATCAGCCTCTGGAAGGACATGAAAATTAGTGGGTGGGTCTGAAATCCCTCGTTTCTTCTTCCCACGAACCCACCGGCTCCCTCCATGATGAGCAGTAAGTAGAGACTTGAACCGGTGAATCATTGTCATCTCGTGTCATCGCCGACGGGTGCAGAGTTGCACGGCTGTAATTGTTTTACTGTATCTGTAAAACGTAGCACTTTTGCATTTCGAGTGCATAATAGCGCACAACCATAGGTGGTGGTTCTGTGTGAGTTTCACCTTCAGAAGTCAGAGACACAGATTAATGTCTCTCTCTTGTTCTCGGAGCTCAAGCAAAAGATGGACGACACGTTTCCACAGAAGCTAAAAAGCTGAAGCTAAACTAAACTGTCAATCGTGACGTCTCGCTCCGTTTTTAACAATTAACAAATTAAAACCAAACCCTATAAAAGAGAAGGAATAATGTATTTAACATGTACTTAAACCTTTCAGTTTGATCCATGCGTGTCCCATCTGCTAACATAGAGGCAGCGGAGTTAATGAGTTATACTCCAGCCAGCCACTAGGGGGTGATCCAACTAATTTGGCTTCATTTTGTGGGGACAGGGGATGAAACGTTGTCCAATGAGCCTCTGAACAAACAGGAAGCTCCTCTCGACCTCGTCCTGTTGCTTCTCTCACCAGTGAAATCATCGATAAATGCCAGTGAGCCACTTCCTCCTTTTCCACCTGACTTGCTTCCTTCATGTTCATGTTTTCTTCCTGCATGTTTACGTGATGTGCAGCCTGGCCGTTCTGTTTTTCTGGTCGTGAATCCTTCTCTTGGTCGTTGACCAGGGAACATGCGTGTCTACGTCCTGGAATGCAACCTCGACTTGCTGTGGAGTCATAAAAGGCTTTTTCTTCTTCCCGACATCCATTCATCCAGAAGCTTTGTTCTCCTCAGTCGACCGGCTCGTTCCGCATTTTCCTGTAAACACCTGCTTTTTAAAAAATTCTTTGCCAAGCAGATCATGTTTTCACTCACTTTGTTCGTTTGTCAGCAGGATTATGTGAGAAAAAACGACTAAAGGCTCATTTAAGCTGCTTTTACAGAGATAAAAGCAGCATTTCCATTTAAAACAGATGTAACTGTCACCGCCCACATACCTGTGAGGCAATATAACAACACAAGAGGGCAGCGGAGAGTCCTGACGACAAACACGGCGACGGAGGAAGTCGTCAAAACGATGGTCCAACTTTCCAACTCGCAAAGTCTCTCCTCAGAAAGTTCCACCGCTTCTTCCACGTTAACGTCTCTCTTCAACCATTGGCTGCACTGCCCCCCCCCCCCACGATTTACGGTGCTGGTACGGCTCCGACGTGCACGCGCCCCCCCCCCATGTGAGCTCTCTCGTTGACACAACACATCTGCTCGAGAACACCTTTAGCCGCCAAGTGTCTAATTACTCACAAACATTACGTTAATTGATATTTTTTTTGTCTATTTTTACACCAGTTGAATATTTAACATGGATGTCCCTCTTCACAACATGTCAGCTTCCCCCAGCTGCTCGCCCGGCGCCCGCTCGTCCATCCTGCCTCCCCCCTCCCCTCCGCCAATCCTCCAAACAATCAGCGCAGGCTTCCCCCGGTGTCATTATGCACAGGCAGGGAACATGTAATCTCCCGCTAACGGCTTGCGAGGAGATGAGGGAACAACAAAGATTCATTAATTAGGAGGGGTATCTCCTGGCTGGAGGGATGTCTTCATGAGGGAGATAGGGAGAGAGAGAGGGACTGTGTAAAGGAGAGGGGGGGGGGGGGGGGGGGGACAAACAAACAACAACAAAATGGACGTTTAAAAAAAGCTGCAGTGGCTCCCGTCTTCTGCTAAGTATTTCAAAAAGATCGTTACAATCCAAACAAACAATGTTATTATAGAGAGTCAGACACAAAATCCACTATTTGGAATGTAAACACAGACTTCACCATCGATCCTCCCACACCGAGCCCAATCTGCGAGAGGCTAAACTGTGAGAAAACATATTTCACATTCTCCGGGCTGAGCACTGACTCTGTGGATTCTGAAATACTGGATCATTGAGCTTAAAGTGAACTTTACCACCAACGTGAGACGCTTGGAACAACCTTCATGAGAAGTTGTTGACAGGGTTTTAATATAGAAACGTTAGAAATGATATATTTGATGTGTGCAGGTATGAATTGCTCATGTGATGCTTTTTATAGTTAAAGTCCATCTCCCCAAACAAACAGCAGCGGCTTATCCTAGTGGTGCATTTGGCAGCTGAGGAGGTATTTCCCTCAGGAGCTGGTGGAGACCAAAGCAGAGACATTAGTGACATGAACACTGGACTTAAATTCATCAGGTGGCCAGAAAACAAGACTCCATTAAGATGCTTGTGTTGCTTTGTGTCTGGATTTAAGGTAAAAACACAACAACAAAGATCCTGACTCTTAGAAAAACAGCTTTGTTGTCCAACTATGTGTCACAAAAGGATTTTTTAATTGAATAATGACATAAAAGTACACAAAACAACCGTCTCTGACTCTGTCAGTGGCGCCGCTGCTGAAGCATCTTGTGTCTTTTCCAAAGAATTGAAGCTATGTGAGCGCTGAGAATGGAATTTCCTCAGTGAGTGGATCCAGTAACATCAGGCCAGTCAGTCTTCACTGGAAAATGATCTGTTGACGCCCGTCGTGTGTCAACGCCTCCGAGATAAACACGTTGTTTCCCAGAAGCAAAGATGTGCGACAAAAATAAACCATCACACTTGCTTTATTTCCCTTTTTCTAACAAGTCTAATGGTCTTTTAAAATGAGGATTTAAACACATTGTGATATTTGAGGATGTTGACACGCGGAGCAGACGAGGGCGCCTACCTCTCCTGTGGTGCTGAGTGGCTGCCAGGTAGACGGACAGGTAAACGACGGCGAGCGGCGCCCACCACTGCGTCATGTTGACGATCCTCGCGCCGGGGTCACGGCTCGGCACGCGCTCCCCTCCCGTCAGCCTCCGACTCCCTCAAGGGAAACAGTCACAGGCGTAAGTGAGCATCGCCGAGGTGGACGAAAACAGCCCGACTGCTGCGTTTCCACATCTCACATCATCCGTCATTCACCGTGTTCGTTTTGACTGTTCCCTCCTCCCTCCATCCCCTCTTGCCCTCCCTATTTTTCATTATTATTCTCTCTCTCTCTCTATGTGTATGTGTGTGTGTGGGTGTGTGTGTTCTCCTCCCAGGCCAAGCAGTCTGGGCCCTCATCTGGAAATCATCAGGGTTTGGGAAGTGTCTGCCCTCTTGGCTGCACTTTCCTCACAGCTACCGGCCTGTTCAGTTTACTGAGTGACTCCCGATACGACCCACTGGATAACGAGGTTTCTGACCCACTCGCCGACTGACGGGGCACAATGGCGTCCGAAGAGCCAGAACCAAACCAGCTGCTGGTGCTGCAGCTGCTGGATGGTTCTCCTCCCGCTTGATTACGCCTCCTCATGGGTTTAAAGATTATCCACCACTCCAGTTAGAGGCAGAAGTGACACTGAGTGGCCTGAATGTTGCTGATGAAAATGGATTTAATCAGTTTCCACAAAATCGGGGCGACGAAAAAACGCATTTCAGTGCTTTGGACACTAGGGGGCGGAGTCCGTAACTGTAATGAAAATACAGACACGAAACAAAAATGTGCGGAGACAAGGTGTCAGTGCTGGATCCACCCGTTTATACGGATATGCTCCAAAATGACATTTTGGGTCACATTCTCAGAGTTGATTTTTCTACTATTAAATACTTATTCTACATTTCAGAGGATAGAAGGAAAACATTTAACTTTTGGCCATTAACAGGATTAAGTATTGAGGATTTTGTTCCCTCGCAGCCTGGAAGAAACTAATACATAAAGTATACAAAAAGAAGGGGTTACATTAATCTTGGACCCACAGTTAATGTTTTCTTTTTAAAAACACAATCGCCAACAAACCTTTTATTATAATTTGAGCTCTGTTTTATTCAGCAAACATTTACTCTGGAGAAATGTGCATATTATTGTTTTTGTGGCTTTGCAGAATCGTCCAATATCAACTCGCTGTCAGGAGTGTAGACGTTTCTGCTGCAGGTCACCGGGCTCATGACCTCAGTGTTTGGACAATCCCGGCTCCAGCCCCAGATATTTGTTTGGCTAATAAATTCACCATCTGCCTTTATTTTGTCCTTTTTCAGAAAACGTTGGCAAATCTGAATTTAGTGAAATACCTGAAGCTGCGGCCAAACCCAGAAAAACAAGTTGTTTTTTTCCTCCGCTTAAATCACTAAAGATGGAAAGCACATCTTTCTTCATTTTGACATTGTCCTTGCAGTTTTGCTTTTAAATTCCAGGTTAATTCACGAAGCATTAACAAAGCCCTGACTTCAGATTGCAGGTGGCGAGCACGAGCCTGGCGATGGCGAAAAAACCCAGACGCAGGCGAACAGCTTCATGTCGACGCGTCAGGACCCACTCAAGAGCATCTCGATCCAAGGCTGTCAAGACTCTCTCCCTCGTCTTCATAGACTCTCCGCCGCCGCCGCCGCCTCTTCAGCTCTTTGTTGCCACAGAAAATGTGCAATAAACACACACAGTCCCTGTTCCGCTGCCAGAGCATTCAAAAGAGTGTGTAGGTGCACCGGGCTTCGCTTCCTTTGGCTCGGCCCCTAGAGTTGCACCTGCTAAAATAAATCACAGTTAATATTCCTGTGATGCTTCCTGTGTAGAATAACATTAAAAAAAAAAAAAAAGGGCCTTTCAGTAGATAAGAGAGCAACAGTTGATTATTTTTAGGCGTAAAAGATCTTCCTGATAATCTAGTTACGTTCAAAGGTTTGATTAATCTACACAGCTCGGCGTGGCTTTCATTCCCTTTAACTGCCGCCATATGTTTGATTTGATATGTGCCGGTGGCAGATGGGCACCACGAGGTATGTATCCTGTTTATTTTTTTTTCTTTCTGTCGCACGTGGAACGTAAAACACACGTTTACATGGATGAGGAAGCTGCAGGCGCCTCGGTGGACGAGCGGTAACTGCTGCCGGCGTGTGATTCACACGAGTAACACATACGGTGAAGGCAGATGGCCTCTTAAAGGGGAAGAGATCCAGCGACTGTAACTCTGGAGAGTGAGTGAGGTCAAACACACAGAACACCCCGATATCTATGGGTTTGTTTTGTTGCTGGAAGTGGAGTCTACAGCTTTTATTTTGAAAAGTTATGAATGTGGGTCTGACTGTAAAATCTTCACTGCAGATAAACCAGGTAGGATGAGCACCACTTGACTTCACTAAAAAAAAAGCTCTGCACACAACGTCCAGCACACAAACAATAATGAGGACTCACTAATGAGGACAGCTCATTCCAGACAGACATTATAATATACCTCCTCGTGTTTCCTGTTGTGTCCATGGGGGGGCAGTGTTAAGACACACATCCCGCCTGATGCACAACTGCCCAACTCATCCCGAAGATCCCTGCCCTGATTGCTCCGGCGGCCCCGACTCTTTTTGGTGATGCTGCATGAATTCAGAAACTAATTGAATTCTATTCAGATAAGGTCTGGGGAAAAATATGAATGCGGCCGCTTAGCAGAGATCAAAAGGTCTGTTTGGGTTCAAACCAGGTGGGGACCCTCGAGACGTCCTCTGGTTTAATTGCTTCTGTGCTGTAAATCACTGGAATGCCTCAAATATGCAAATTGGACGCGAGGACACTGTACATCTGAACTCGCGAGAGGCTCGTTTTAATAGTCAAATTGCAGCCAAAGAAACAAAAAGGCCGCAGCTGCAGTTTCATATCACAACGCTACGAGTCGGAATAATGAGTAAACACCTGACCCCGGTTCGTGCAAATACACAAAATGCTGAGATTTGTTGCCGCTTCTTCTTTTCAAGCCGTGGGCCTGCGACTCATGCCCTGAGTAATAGCTTTAAGTTTGAGCTGATTATGGTTTCTGACAATTTGCAGGAGCTGAAGCCTGCAGCCGAGGCCGGCGTGAGCTGGATGTAAAACACTCTTCCTTCCTGGAGGAAAAAGCCTCCAGCTATGAAGTGTGAGCAGCAACGTACAACAAACTGCGTTCTCTGCACCCGCGGTTCACTTCTGCCGTCTGTGTGGAACCAAGCGGAGGCATTTGAGAGGTTAGGCATTCGAATTTGTAATTACTTTTAATCCCCAACCAAAGCTCTGCTGAAAAGCTTTGGTGTGCTCTTTCATCGGTCCGGTTTGTTTGTTTTGTGCTTGATCCACAAGGCAAGCCACGGCAAGTTAAAAAATGTAAATGAACGAGCTGCAAGAGAGATTTGTACAGAGTCACGAGGGAAACGTTCTTTGTCTTTCAGAAAGCGAGAGAGAGAGAGAAAATGAGGGAGAAGTTGGAAATGAACTATTTGAAAGTTGAAAAAAGCAGCATCTGTTGATTGAGCGGAGTCAGTGGCAGCATGGCAGCCCTCAGGACGAGAGAGGGAAGAGTCCGTCTGCATCATCTCCACCTGGAGCTGCAGCAGCGAGCAAACATCACGCATCACTCCTGCGGAATAATCACCTGGACCGTCCATCACACCTCTGCGCACGGTTTCATCGAGGCTCATCTGAATAACAGCCGCGTCACAGCTCAGCGTCCGGTCTCTAAATGGAGCTGGCACGTCTCGGACAGCTTGCATTATCATGATTTGGTCCTGGTGGGTCTCCAGAAATCGACTGCCTGATTTATATTTACACACCCACACTCTCCTCTCTGCTGTCTGGTGCCGAGACGACAGCTACAGTCGCAGTCTGGAGCCAACGGGCCACCTGTCTCGTTACCGTGGCGTCCGCACGCACGCTGTAATCAGTCATTAGCGTAAATAAACATTCGGTATCTGTTGTGGGATTAATAGAACGTCTTTGTAGAGTCGACGTGGCTAATTTCCTGCTTCGTTCTCTTGCCGGTGCTTTTTTGACCAATTATTTTATAACGAGTTGAATCGTGGTGTGTGTGTGTGTGTGTGTTGGTGTGTGTGTGTGTGTGTGTGTGTGTTGTACATGAAGATTAATATCACTCCTTGTATCTCTTATTCTCGTAGATGAATGAATCTCTAACAAAGGTCCCTTTACTTGCTTTAACTGCTTTCAACCCATCGCTATTCATCAGGAGATAAAGTTTGCCCGTCGGTCATTAAAGTTAGAGATGTTCAATCACTCGCAGGGGCTTCTCGAACATTTTGACAAAACAGACTTCCCTAAAGCTATGTGGCACTTACACTTTGTCACAAATTTAAATGTGCAAATGTGGGAGTTGTGAATATAAATCAAGAATATGCCAATTTTAAAGGAAGGTGCCTCTTGAATTTGAGTCGTATTTTGCAGCCAAGTCTTTAAGATCTGAAATGTTTCAGTCAGTGACTAAAGTATTCACCGTACAAACAGGAAACCTGGGTCCGAGTGAGGCGGCTCAGTCGGGGGGGGGGGGGGGGGGCCCACTGCAGATTCCTGCATCAGCGCCCCCTAGTGAACAAATCCCTCCTTGCCCACTCTGCACAGCTCCTCGGTTGTAACGCATAGAAAAAGAAAGTCTAAAACTCTGCTGGATCTCTTTTCACAGAACACGATAAAAGCAGAGATAAAAGTTTGACTTAGATTTTTTACCTGAATCAAAATGTACCTCTCAAACTTGTTATCTGGAAACTGACGGGGATATCAAAAGTTCACAAGCCTCGGAGGCTGTTGGGGGGGATTCGGTTCTCTAGTGTCGGTCGAGCCGAACTTGAAAAGTTTCCGACTGCAGCACCTGCGGTAAAAATTACACAATAGTTATATGATGATTTATTGACGACCAGCATCAGTCAGAGCTCGTAAGGATTTAGTGTTTTGCTCAAGGGCACTCCAGCGACCTAGATCCTCGCCAGCCTCCGGGTTTGAATCCGAATCAAAGCGGCCCTGTGCTCCCGCGTCACCCAGCTGCCAGCGACTGCTGCCCAATAACCAGGATAATGACGGATGTGTATACTTCACTTCCTGCGTAATCACCGCGCCCGCTCGCACTTGAGCTGGAGCATTGGCGGGATTCCGCCTGTTAATGAAAGGAGCTCGTGGAGTCGTGCCGCGCCGCGAACACACGGACAGAGGCGATAACATCTGTCACCGCGAAACGCGACGGATGCGTGATTTGGACTCAACACGGTTTCCAGCTACCCGCCATCAGCTGGTCATGAGTCATTAGGGGCGCGTTGGTCGATCGTCAGCGCCTCGGCGTTAACGAGAGAGGGAGCCGTCACGACTGCAGCCAGAGGCGCCGAAAACAAGACCGGGCCCGGAGCATGTGAGCGGGATATATACAGGAAATGAAAAAGCTCTGACGCTTGTAAATGCTATCAGATGTATATGCACACTGAAGAAGTTCAAGGAAGAGTTTTTTAGCAAGAAATAAGATTTAGACTTCAGTGTGGTTCTGTTTCTTTTGGTGTCTTTTACATTTTCTCTTGGTTTTGAGTGGGTACAATCTTGATTGCTCTAATTATCTGTGGATAATAGTTACTCAAGACCAGTGTTCCTTTGTCCTGATTCAGTTTAATGACGTAAACACTCGAGACTGATTCAAAAACTTGAAATCTTGTCAATCAAAGAGTTTGAAGGTTTTGGGAGAAGAATGTCCCAGTTTTATTTATATTTATTTAGTTTGTTTGTTTGCTTATAATCACAATTATGCAAAAACTACTGGACAGAATAAGACGAAACTAAGCAGAAGGTTGTTTTACATTGTGAAATACATTCGATGGAGGGACATGTTATGGGTCAGGAAAGAAGAAGGGTTGGTTTTCATCCTATACAATGAACCTTCTTTGACTTTTCAAAGTAAAGGAGAGGTGTGAAATTGATCTACTACATATTTCAGGCATGTAGTTCACACAGCGCATATCTTACTAGAGGGGTGTGTGCTTCTTTTCTGTTCTACGTGTTGTCGGACTGAAGCGACATGTAAAGTCTGTGCAAACATGCAAGTGGATGCAAAAAGACGGGAACTTGCCCCGGGGCTGATGCAACGTGAGTGAAAGACGCAGCCGTGCAAAATGTCGAAAAATGTTTCGACCCGAACGACAGATTTCAGCTGTGAAGCTGTGAATTCAGTAAATCTACTTGATGACGATGAGACGCGAGCGACTGGAAGGAAACAAGAGGAAGAACTTAACACTCCCGACCCAGGCGGCCACATATTTCATATATTATTTCTGCAGGATTTATGGCTTTTATTTTGTTTCCTTTCTTTATTTGCTTTCAGTCTCGTGGGAAACTTTGACTGAAGAAAGTCTCGTATATATTTTCCTCTGTGTCCTTTCCCCTTGAGCTGTGCATCGATGGCAGGAGAAATAAAACCTGCACTTCTTCATCTGCGAAACAAAACAAAGACCTGAGACTCTGCATCTGCATCAATCTCCGCATCTGACGTCTGTGCCTCTTGTTGCAGCTTCCTCGACCTCAGGGGACGAAAAGTTCCCCGCTGCTGCCCAGTGAGACGCCGTGTGGATTCATGCGAGATGAAGATGAAGAGGGGACCCGGGCTGAAACCTGCCGAACGAGGTCGGCTTCAGCGTCACTCTGCAGCTTCATTACATAGCTGCAGAGTGACGCCTCCTATGGACGATTTTATGGAAGTACACTGACATAACATAGATTAAAAAGACAGCAGTTTATGTTTATGCTAAATCTGCTTATTGGAACTGTTTGTAGTTATTAATAGATTATCTGTGTACATGTGTCGTGTTATAACAGTCTTAATAGACTAGTAATAGTATTAGTATGACCACAGTTTATGATAAAGCATGTTAACCTGCAGTGACAACCGACATTGTGATGATGTGTGATTGACATTCAGCTCAGAATCATTGTCAGAGCAGAATGATGAAACCCACTAACACCCCGTGACTTGCCCTTTTCTCGAAATCCAATTCCACCAAAGCCACCTTGTCAATGTTATCGACACCAAAAGGATTGTTTCATTAAAATCATATCAAACAAGGATCATTTTTGACAACTTATCAACGTTAACCTTGTCGATATCAATATTCTCAACAAGCAGGGTGTGGAATCCGGATGCACCGAACAGCTGGGAACGAGAAAAAACAAACATTTTTCAAACACATTTCATCTTCTGAGCTTTTCGTCTCTTCCGCTGCCGTCTCTCTGCCTCGGTATCCGATTTCAAAAACAACATCTAGAGGGGAGGGAGGGATGGAGCTCGGCTGGAACCTGCCTTTCTCTCTTCATTGTGCGTGTGCGTCTTCGCGACTGTCAAGCAGTCACAAAGGCGACCAAATCCCCCCCCAATCCTCTCAAAAGCTGTCTACCGCAGAGCCGTGTGCCTTGTTAGATCCGATCCGTTGCCGGGTTCTCCTGGCTCACAAAGTCCGGATTATACAATTAAACTCCACATTTTTGCATTTCAAAGCTTAAGCTCTTCATCAAAGCACAAACGACACACAGCACTCGGTTTTGTGAGCGAAGGAACTTGAAACACGCCGGCACGCCACACGAGAGACGCGCACATACGACGGAACATGCGTCTTTATCACAAATGCAAACAACCGGTTGTGTGTGTCACAGTTTTGTGCCCGTAAGCCGTTTTCCCTTCTTCTCTTTTCAGGTTGTTTACTGTGAATGTGATCCCCCCCCCCCCCCCCCTCTCCTCTCATTAGTCTCATTAGTCGTACCACAGTACAAGTCACCTCTCAAAGCTTCCTCCATCACGGCTTTTCCTCCGGTGCAGCCTCGCTCCGGTGGCTTTGCTCATTTCCTCACATCCTCAGGACCAGTCAGTGACAGCAAGTAGCCGGGGATCTGCTTCGCTACTCGGCTAAAGCTCTGCCACGACACAACAACAACAAAAAAGCAATAGCTCAGTTGTGTTGTGTCTGAAAGTTAAGTCTTGATTCCCCCTTTTGCGGCAAACACCTCAGTGTCTCTGCTGCCTTGTTAAGGAGAAAACTAGGACCACCCGATAGAGCTGTAGACGTGTCACAAACTAATGGTGACATCTTTGCATAGACACAGACTCAGGGAATCAATACCTCAGAGAGTTACCATGCACGACCTTGTTTGAACTGTATTGGCTGTTTGCATCTATGCTATTTACGAAGTTCCAGTTGGATCGTTGGACGGCCTCTGAAACCCCTGAACCCAAACTTTTTTTCAATGTCAGTGATCGGCCGGTGTGCAGAGGGTGCTGTAAGCAAAGATACAACTTCTCCTTCAGGCTCTCGTTTCATTTTTTATTCAACTACTTCTTATATTTTCTTGTGAGCGCAACGCAACGAATGCCTGCGAGGAGAAACCCAACTCGCCCCTTCTCTGATACGGTAGGTTCTTATACTGGCTATCCAGAACAGGCACGGACATATTTGCCTTAGTGTGCTGTCCATCTATAATCTATAGCACTTTGAGGGTCGTGGGGGGGCAAGAGGCGATGCGAGCTGACATTGGGCGAGAGGCGGGCTTCACCCTGAACAGCCCGGCTGTCCATCGCAGGCGGACATACACAGACAACAACAACTATTCTGAGATTCACACCTACAGGCAGTTCACTTGAATTAAGCTGCACTTTGTGTCTTTTGGAGATGTAGAGGAAAAAACCATGCAGGCAGCCGAGGAACATGCAAACTCATGTAACTCAACGTACATGAAGTATACTGACATCTTGAATATCAAGGTTTGTTGTGTTGCTCATCGAACATGATTGAAACCGGACACTGGTTTGAGGAGATCTGACGGATCTTGCCCCATATACGTCCAACAAAGCTCGTTAATTAACGTACATGTCTTTCTCATAGAGGCTTCATTCATCCATAGGTTCCCCAGGCAACAGGATGTGACATTTCAATTAGAGAGATGGACAGATCGAGGCTAGCAGTTTCTTCTTCCTCCATTCCTCTGCGAAGCTAACCTACGCTAACCGGCTAGTGGCTGTAGTTTGATGTTTAATGGACGGATTTTCTGACAAAGTGGGACCAGTTCTCTGCTCTCGATGCCTCCTCACTGCTGCTAATGGATGTTTTTAAGTACATATCTTTTGGATTGCTCTGTCACGTCAACAAAGTGATGAGACGGAGATTAAACGTTGCTGGAGATCGGGTTCGTCCTCAGCTGCACCCTCTGCTTCTCAAACAAACTTTCCACCCGGACCGCTCGCTGCCTCCACGTCCTCCCGTCTCATCCCGTTCTGATGATCCAAGCTGATTCAAAGGGCAATTGTGAGGCATAAGCTTCCCTCTGACTTTTCGCCTTCAGCATTTAATTTAGCCTCCTTTACAATGCGGGGGGGGGGGGGGGGGGGGGGGGGGCTCGATAGGGAAGGAAATAGCGACAGAACAAAGGAAGAGACTTTACATGCACTGAAAAAAAAAACGGGATTTACTCAATCAAAATCCACAATATGTTGAAGCTACATATTTTCCTTGAAGGATTATCTTTTGGATTGGTTTGAATCTTTCCGTGCGCCAACTTGAACCGAACCCCGGCTGTGAGCGAGCACTGCCCTGGATGTTTTCTCCCTTCCCCCAGCCGCCTGTTATTTATCTCCTCCTGGTCTCTATCTGCCCATCTTGCCGACTCATAACTTATTCCATTATGTCTCTCTGACTCCCGCCGCCCTTCCCTTCCTGCTGCCTTTGTCTTTTTTCCCCCATTATCTGTCAATTTCCCTCCCTTTAATCCTTCCCTCTTTGTATTAGGATGCAAGCATTTCTCACTCGCAGCCTCAAGGTCAGTTTTTGAGTTTTAATCACAGACAAGTCCTCCCGACTGTGGCGGTGACCCGGCCTGAAGCCGCAGCACCGTGTCGGGAACACGCTGCTGATGCAGGTCAGGACTCGTCAGAGCCACGAGGGGTCATTATCCCACAAGTTTGTTTATTTATTTGTTTATTGCCATTTGTCCTCTTCTGTCACTCACCCCCCCCCCCCCTCTGGCGATGACTGTTCTGACCCCAGCAACCAGACCCTGTAACCCAGCTGTGCACACTCATCCCTCATCCACATGTGTGCGCTCATGCCACATGCAAGCGAGGGGGTAAAGAATCTTCGGTGAATTCGTGCATGCAGGTCTGTGAATTGAGAGAATGAGGCCACCGACGGGGCCGTATGGATTTTCTCACCCTCTCTCTGCAGCGCTCAGATGAACACTGACCCTGGTAGTTTGCTGGGGCTGCCATCGATCACCTCTCACGCTACATGAAAAAGACCAACCACAGACTCCAGGGAACAGACATGCAACGCTGGGCCCCACCCAGCTGAGCTTTGAACTGATTACACTTTAGTACAATATATAAAATGAATCATATAAGGAATTCAATCCGAGGGTAGAACCAGCACACACAGCTTCAGCATCCTCATAAAACGTATTAGCGACAGATGAGAGAAGATATTAGGTTGTGCAGATAAGGTTTTATGTTCTGGTCAATACAGTGGGTTTTGAGTTGGGTCTTTACTTTCCTTGGGCTGCACCACTCCTCACAAAAAGTTGGATTTCGTGCCTTCAACCCGTTCGCCTGTTCAGAAATAGTTCAGAAGTATTTCTAACTTCTGTATCAATGATGAAAACCTTTGCATTTGAAGAGACCAGGGTGGAGCGCCCGAGGAGAGACCTCCTGGTGACATCAGAAGACGCCAGGCTGACCTCCCGGGTTCTCCTCAGGTGCTCCCATCGTTCAAAAAAAACCCCAGCCATTGATTCAAGCCTCCCACCAGGAGGTAGGCAAACTCCTCCCTGAAGACGCCGCACTTTGACCATAAATATTTAATTGTGCTGAGCACAAAGGCAGAAACTCCGACTCCAGCTCTGTATTCAGAACACTGCCACCCATGAGGATGAATTCGCATTAAAGTTTTTCGGAAAACTTTCTCAAAGATGGGAGAACTTCTGATAAACAAAATACTCCGTATAATTAAACTCAAAGTAGCTCCCCTGTAATTAAGAGCTACGCTATCAACATGACACAAACCTTTTACTTTATAAAACGAGACAATAAGAGGAGACACCTTCTCTTTGTGACGCTCTATTTCTGGCACGGAGGAAAATACCGTCTCCTTATTTTCAGTTTCCTGATTGCGAGTGATGTGACAAAGTTCTTTGTCTGCTCAATTGCTTCCTGGGTGGCTCATTTTCTCCTCTCACAGGGATGTCTTCCCCGGGATCAAGATGAATCTGAGAGAGGAGGGGGGGGGGACACTGTACCATTGACATTATTTGCCCTCGCGACTCTTCTGCGTTCGACAACATAATTACCAAAGCAGAGGCCTTGTGCAATTAAAAGCCGGCGACTGCTGACAGCGAGGGCTCGTGCAGCGGGAGCACGGCGGGGCTGAGACAGGATCTCAACAGAAAGGGGGGGGGGGGTCCTCAGAGAAAGAACCGCTCCAGTGTTTTGAAGACAGGTAAAGTTTTATCGTCTCAACAGGACTGAAACTACCCCCCCCCCCCCCCCCGCTATACCAGGAACCTCGTTTGTGGAGCTGGTGTTCGAGAGAAGAGGAACAAGTGGAGATGTGGATTGTGAGGAAACTCCTCGGAATTATTGTTTTTTAAGTTCACCTGTTGGGAAACGAGTCTTTCAGCTCTGGATCTGAAAGACAAACACTCAAACCTGACAGAGACTTCAATTAATGATGCCTTCAGGCGTCTCGCAACATTTCCAGGAACTTCATTTTTGTCGTCCATCTTGTTTCACAGGTCAGACGACTCAGTTACCACCTGACAGAAATGTCCCCTCTGTGGGGGGGGGGAGCTCTTCAGATGAAGACTCACTCACACACATGCACGACACGCGGAGGCCCACGCCCCCACAGGTCTACCCGTGTGCAGGGCCAGAGGGAAACAACTGTCACCTGCGATGTGTGTTAAGTCTAACTCATTATCTACCTGCGCCTTTGTTTCCCTTCGGTAATACGAGCAGCCCTTCTGTGCATTCCACATAAATCAAAAATATAATTCCCTCTTTTTTAATGAAGAGAAATTACCGAGTCGTGTCGGCACAGCTTGTTAGACAAACAAAAGCGACCGCGGTTCCCGTCGGCCAACACGGCTCCAACCTTTCCAAATGAGCTCTCCATCACGTGTAATCAATAATTGTCAGCCCTTGTTTCTGTGTTGGAGTGCCGCGGCTTTCACACAGTTCAATCTGGTGCCAAGCCGGTGTCAAGCAGCACCAGGGTTACAGCTTAATCACCAACCGCTTCGCTGTGAACTCTTTCGCAGAGAAAATGAAACAAAGAGGAGATACGGGGAAACGTTTGAGAACAAAGCACCTCCAAGAGCCACGTCGACCCCCCCCCACGCTAATAACAAGAAAATATTCAGTATGCATGAGTTGCTGAAACCCTGCATCTCATTATTAACTCTTGTTTTCATGTAATTTTAAAACCTAAAGCAGCGTCTCGTTTCTTCAGAGCAGATCCGCGCTGCCACAGCGTCACAGCGGTCCCTGCAGAAAACAGTCAGCCCAGAAATAATAGAAATGAAACATCCCACCCCCTTGAGCGCGGCACGGAGGAACCTAATAGCATTTTCATTAGCGAGTTTATTTGTTTATTGGCGGGTTTCAGAAGAGATATGATATTTGTTTAATTGTGAAAAAGCAGAGGAATGGCAGTTTGGGTTGTAGAGCAGCTCGTGAAATGAAAAGGGGGAAGCAGCGAGGCATTCGAAACAAAAAAATGTTCTGCATATCAAGTCGGCCACGGTGCTTAATCATCCTTGTGTCAATAGAGCAGCTTTCTTTGGGCGAGTTAACTGTTTACTTTGCCTTTCTTTCTTTTTTGTGCGTGTGTGTGTGTGTGTGTGTGTGTGTGTGTGTGTGTGTGTGTGTGTGTGTGTGTGTGTGTGTGTGTGCGTGTGTGTGTCCAAAGCTGTCGTGACATTTCAAACTCAAAGCACAAAAATGAACAATAACTTTAAAGCATCTGTTTTTACTCTCAGACTCTTTGACCCCCAACGAACGTTCATTATCTTTTTAAAAAAAAACCCGACCACTTCAATTTAGAAATCAGGAACTGTTCAGACACTTCAAATATAAAAGATGTTTATTCGTATTTTTTCCTTTCTTAACAAGTGGGTGATGAAAAGCATTAACCGCAGAGCACCGGCGAGGACCTCATCACTCAGACCAGGCAACAGCTCGGTGTGCGAGACGACGCCCGCTGCTGCTTAATGTCGGAGGAGAGTTTGCCGGCGATAAACACAACAGCAGATGACCTTCACCGTGGAGTTAATGGAAAGAGTCTGGGAGGTGAGTGTGGTCCAGCAGATTAATAATAATCGTTATGATAATAATAATGAAAAGGAAAACCCAGGTCAAACGATCAGGTAAATAAATGTTTCTCAAATATTCTGTGGTTTCATCTAGTTTCTTCTAACGCTGATGTTTGTTGAAGTGTTTCTGATCATTTTTTTAATTAGTTATTTGATGCTATAACTATAACTATATAGCTATAGCTCTGGCTCCAAATATGTGCAAGATGGCGTTTACAGGATATTTTAACTTCATTTTCTGGACAGTGGGAGGAAGTGAAGACACACGTAGTAACAAATAGTGATATGAACTCATGCAAATATTTCTCAGACATAATATTAAAGCTTTATACATAATGATGGCCCCATTTAGCATAGTATGAAAATAGTATTAAACTACTTATTAAAACCAGGCTTACAGGAGTTGAATGATTCTAACTGTCTATTCAATAAAGCAGAATTTATTCCATTCATCCGGAGCAAAATGACCTTGTTTGAGGAATGAAAGTGATTTAAATAGATGATCAATAGCGAGGTGAACCTCACGATGTATCGATTTAGAAATGAACATATCAGCTCCAATGATTTCAGTGGCATTTATTGGAAATGGCCCCGGGGGGGGGGGGTTAATTGCTGCAGTTCTTCAACATGAGAAAATCACACATTATGTGATTTTCTACAATTGGTGCCACAGTTTTTTAGTCGTCTCTGGAGACGCTGTATCTCTCCATTTAGTTATATTAACTTCTATTTTTAAACAGATAATTCCTCCTCCTCCTCCTCCTCCTCCTCTTCCTCCCGCTGCCATCCTTTCTTCACTTCCTTCTGTTATCTCATCGTAAAGCACAGAATCGTAGCCAGGAGGAGAGGGGAAGTGATATTTATCTTTCAGCCGCCCACTCCTCAAATTAAAAGTAAGACGCTGGCGGGCATCCTCTGCCTCTATAGGCGTCCGCTCCATCTCCCATTCGTCCCGAGCTGACAATGTGTTTGTTCAGGATCCTGGGAAATGGCGGCAGGAGATGAGGTGATGGCAGAGCTAAATGGTTGTGGTGATAAATGTGTCACACGTGTAAGTCAGAGCGTGGGGAGGGAGGGGTGCACGCCGGCTACAGGCTCTAATCAGCACGTCTCGCAGATCGGAGGGAAGGCCGATCACGTACGGGCTTCAATGGCCTGTAACACCTCATAATACACCGCGTGCACGGGGGTTGGAAATCTGCATGGTACTGACATGTTCACCATAAACGTCAGATGGCCACATCATGCGTCATAATGGAGGTCAGCAGTTTACATAATGGTGCGTTTGTCATTCAATTAACCTTGGCACGGTAATTCAAGTGATCGCTTCCCCAGAACCGCATTATAAATACAGACGAGCTGAAAGAACTGGAACCTATGTCTGTCCCTGAGTTCTACCGAGCAGCCAGATGGTGGAACCACGAGAAATGAATGTGAAGATATTTTTAGGAATGAATAATCTTAAAGGGGGGGGTGTCTCATCCCGTCTGTTGGTGGAAGACTTGAACCAAAGTGAGTCTAAGGAAAAAAGGACGAGGCCGTTTGAGGACGGAGAGAAAACAGACGGACTGCTGGTTTCTACGATGCACAGAAGTTCGGATACTTTCCTGAGACTCCCCCCCCCCCCCCCCCCCCCCCGGGGAAACGTCATAATAAACCCATGTGAGAATGCAGCAGGAAAAACGTTCGGATAATTCACAGCGAGAGCGGAAAGTGTTGACGTTGTTTCCAACCTGGAGGAGCACAAAGAGTTGGAGTCTGTTTCCGAGATGTCAACCAAGAGCTTTCACTGATAATAACCGATGCTGGTGTTGATGTGCACATGATTCCTGCGGTGGAATTTAAACGTCATGTTCTGCCTCCTGCTGCTCAACTCAGACGCCTGAATGTTCTGGAACGATTCCCGTTGTTGTGAATGCGTCTGACCTGAATAATCTCCTGCTGGGTTCTTCTACACGTGAAAGACAAACTCACGACGGAATGAGCAGGTCCTGAAAGGGCAGCTGCTCCGCTGCGTGGGCTGATGGGGGCCGATTACACTCGATTAGTTTCTGCAAATATCAACACTGACAATCTACTGTCCTCTGAAGTTCGGTCTGTGCAAAAGTTTTGTCAGATCTCTCATCAGCCGTATCGTCCTCCGGTCATCGCAACACTTTGATTAAAAGAGGGTAAACTGAATTCTCATCACTGACTGTTCTGTCTTGTTATTTTATTCCTTTTATAACAGAAACATTTCTCTCAAATCCACTGATTCTTCTCAGAGAATAAATATATAATATTCAACAGCTCCTCCATAACTTCCACTAGATTAAAAAAGAACATACATTTTTTGGGGGGGGGATATTGTCCATTTTTTAGAAACCACAGGCAGCCATGTTTGGACAAGCAGGGGGTGGAGCCTGACTGAGAGCTCGTGGACACACCCACCTACACCTGCGACCTCCAACTATAGGGCGGCACTAGCTGTCACTCACACAGTGTCCACGCCCCCAATGCAAATCATGCAAAGAAAAGTCCAAATCAATAAAAATATACTTATCCATTATGATAAGGGATTATTATAAGAGCAGTGTGACATGTGACTCAATCAGCGGAGTTAATATCTCTGCCCCATTTCCCATCGAATCCTACTTCTGCCTCCGAGCGTGTCACGTGTCTCCACTTGACAAAATTACGCATAATCAGTAAAGTCAGCGTGCGTTTCCGACAGGCGCTTGATGTCTGATTGTGTTGTTGAGTAATCTCCCACAATGCAGTGCAGCGAAGACATAATGGGAGCCGCTCACAGCTGCGCGGCGATGAACACGGAGCGTCTCGGAAGATCAAACACAAATATATAAAGGCCCCTGAAAATAGCATTAATAAAACCACAAAGATACAGTGATGGTGTGCGATGGGGCACACGTTGCATCATTTCCTGTTTATTCTTCTTTTTGATTATCGCACATTTATCCAATTACCATGGAATTAGGACACAGCAGCTTCCCCCCACGACGTAATGCAATGTCACAGGAAATATCAAGGCTCCAAATATAGCCTGCACCGAGAAATGAAACCAGAGCTCGTTCTGAAAAAGGTGTCAGAATTAAATCTTTTATATTCGCAGCGTTTGGAGCGACGCTTGCGACGTGCGAGTCCATCCAGCCTCGAGTGTCACTTTTCAAAAGCAAACATATCGTTTATTTTTAGCCCCCGAATCCCGTCGATGCCTTTTTTCACCTTGATTCCTCCGGATGACGTGTTCCGCAGGAAGTGACATCGACATCGGATCTGATTCCACGTCTGTTTGTGTTCTTTCAAACTTTTCCCTTTAAGTTTCTCTTTCTGAACACGGGCAAGGACAATGAAACGCTCGTCCGCTCGACTGTGTTGCAGGCGACGCACTCTCTCTCCTTGGGCTCGGCGTCGGATTGCATCCCGAGACAAAGTCGGTTTCACTCTGCGAGAGGAAGTCACGTGAAGTGAGTCTGAACAGTGCTTAAAGAGAAGTGAACAAACACGCTCTCAGAAACATTTGCATATGATTCATGAAAAAGTGATTAGTAGTTTTTGTAAGCCACGAGCCTTTTCGCTAATAACACTCGTAAAGCCTCAGTGAAGATAACAAGAGCAAAACACCACGACAACAACGTGATTTAAGAAAAAGCAATTCTTTTCCCAACGAGACGACTGCACGCACTGCGGTTTCAGAACTGAAACACAAAAGGGGGGGGGGGGAATATTTCCATCCAAACGCCCCAGAAACATCACAGTTATTCTTCTGGCGTCGCACACAAACCCGCGGCTCCGCGTGAAGCAGATGTGCGTTCAAACGACCGAATTGACTTTAATTGCCGGGCAAAGCATTTGATTCTTGCCCCGCAGTCAACCTCTCGCCACCGTGACAAACGAACCCTGTGCACATGCAGCTGGAGCCATTTCCCCTCTCGCATCCATCAGAGAGCGAGACGGCGATAAAGGCGAACCCGCGGAGCCACGGTGCCGCATTGATATTCATAAAGTGTTCAGTAGAAGACTGAGGTACCCGAAAAGGTTAATGGAGTGCACAGAATCTATTCTTCTCCAAAGATTACAAGTGAATTACCCCCCCCCCCCGAGCCGGCAGAGAACGACTCCCTGCGAAAAGAAACAAAAAGGGAGAACTCGCAGGTATCTGCACTGCGGCCGCGTGAAGACTTTACTTCTTCCCCACGCCGAGCCACCGCCATCAATCGGGCCTGACACTGTGATTTCAGCCCCCTGTTTTGTTAACCTGCCCCCTGTGATGCACGCGTCCTGCGTTGTGGTTCAGTCCATCGGAAAGAAGAAGGAGACAGATGTAAACAAGCATAATCAGTCCCCCCGAGAAGCTTTTTTGCTGATGGGTGAAACAAGTGCCAGCAGCCATTAGCCACCGCAGCTAGTGCCGGCGCAACCTGACAGCACACGGGATGTTTAGGGTTCAGGGATAATTTGGAAAAAGCTCCTGTAATTGGCTGCGATGGGCCCGACAGCTCCGAGAGGAAGTCCCCGGGGCCCCTGCATCGATGAATCTCCCTGATTCCAGCCTGAATCCTCGCCACCGTCTGCCGGCGGCGAGGAGTCTGTCTCAGAAATCGAATGGCCGCTGGCTGGAAGTTACTTAATCCTCGAATCGCTCCAAACTTAAAGAGCCGCTGTGTGTGTAGTGAGGTGATGGGTTGAAGGAGTGGATACAGGAAACTCACGGGTGGCTCAAAAGAGAGAGGAACAGGAAACACTTCATGTGGGACTCCAGACAACCAGTTGCAGTAACCAGCTCGGTGTGGTCTCACTGGAGCCAGGCAGGAAAGCTAACGTGTGTCCCATAACATTACATGATATCACAGTGTTGACCGCTCCTGCTTCACCCCCCCCTCATGCTCAGACAGCTCCTCGCTGGCGTGATGGCACCTTGGCCTCAATATAATAAAAAGGGTTGACTTTATTAACAGAATAACCATGATAAACAACACTCCACTGGCTCTTTAACGACTTGATCGATGCGTTGACGTGCAGCCTGTCCGAGGCCGCCGGGAGGATTCACTGCCGTCTGCGTTAGAGGAATAAAAAGGAGTGCTGCACACTGTACGTGAGCACTGATCGGGGGCTTTTTCTATTTCTTTTTTTCTTTTTATATATGTTGATTTCTCATTTCTTATAAATCCATTCTTCTTCCTCCTTCACTGTGTGTGTTGGGGAGCCTGCTGCCGAGCTGCGGGATGAAGGAGAGTCTCGGTGTCTGAAGGACGTTGATGTGCTTACTGTGCTGCTCTTAATGAGGCAGCACTCTGCCACTGAGGCCACAATGCTCCTTGATGATTAAGCTCCTCAAAATTCTCTCCATCATGTCATTGCGTGTCCTTAAGAGGGCTCCCTCTTAATTTGCCTCGAGTAACTTATTTATTCTGCACCTAGACCGCAGACATCAGGAACTCCCATTAACACGACAGGGAGGATTCTGTGTGTGTGTGTGTGTGTGTGTGTGTGTGTTAATGCAACAGGGACCAGAGCGACTTTCGGCGTGTGTGTGTCTTCGCCGTCTCCAGAAAAGACAGACGGGAGGACGGAGACGTACCGTCAGTGAGTGGCAAGAAGAGCGATGATCATATCGCACGGCGGTGTGGCAAATGCCGACATTAGTCAAAGGGGACGACATAAGTGAGGACATCAGCCCCGTCGTAATAGACTCGGTCCTACCCCCCCCAAGTGCTTCTTGTACGATTAGTCACCCCTGTTCCCTCGATCACTCTGCCACAGACAAACAGTGCCATGAGAAAATGAATGAATCAATAGGAAAAACAAAGATCTTTCAAAAGATTTCACGGCACCAGGGGCTACGGAGCTCCTCGCAGCATCGTGCACCTGAGCACTCGGAGGGTGTCGTCATTCGTTGGGATGAAGAGAGACGGCCGAAAGAAGTCCGTCTCAGGTCTTTGTGAAGGGATGTGGCGAAAGCAAGTCGGACAGGAAGGCTCACAACTGATGTAAAATGGCCTCAGAGGTGAGCTAGTTAATGGTTGTCAGCATTTTATGGCTAATAAAGGAAAGTGTGTTCAACCCTTAAAGAAAGTTGTGGTGGCGTAACAAACGAGATTCTACGCTCACACAGAACCAAGCTTTGGTGGAAACAAAACGCCGAACGCCACAAATACTCTCAGAAAGGTATTTCATTATGGTTGAGAAGGTGGATATCTAAACTAATGAAATATCTATTGTTTCTATGCCGTGAGCGCCCCCTAGGAAACCAGGTAGTTGCCAAAGTGGAAGTTCTCCCTCTTTTAGACAAAGAGATCCATTGATTCATAGTGTTTACACCAAATCCTCCCTCTGCCATCAACACGTCACGGCAGAAATCAATACTGGGACTCTGTGGTGCTTCCCGACGACTCCTCAGATAAATCAGTCGCAGCCTCTCCCCAGTGATCAAACCACATCTCCTTAAACCATTGGGACCTGTAGTTAAACACAGAGACGCAAACAAAACCTCAGACTGTTTAAAAAATGTCACAAAAAAAAAGTGAACCAAAACTATCTTGACTGCAAACTGCATCGGAGTAATGCTTGGAATTCATGGGGCAGATTGTCTTGTGCTTTGGAATCGATTAGAGAATCTGAGCAGGTAGCACAATGGTTTCAGGCGTCCGACGATTGCTGAACGTATTTGTTATGACTGGATCGCTTGAGGTGACTTTGGAATCAGAGCAAATGACTATGGATTAGTTAAATTTAGGAGCAATGGAGCAGGGAGACATTTGTATTCAACATTTATAGTATTTATATTTGAATATATGTCCCTATGAGCTGCGCAGGCGTATGTAGAAACCACATCATTGTATATAACACACAGCGTTTGGGCGTCTCTTTGATAGATCTGCATGTAAAGAAGTTTAGAAGCAGATGAATGTGGACAACAGGAACTTTTCCAAAGTGTCAAACCGCAGCGTCTTCAGACACAGTGTCTGGGCCGTCCCCGAGCCCAGCGGGTGCACACAGCCGCTGGCCGGTTGTCACGCCGCAGTCGACGTGCTCAGCCGTCACAACAACAGCAATAATGAATCTGCTTTTATTTCCAATTAAAAATGTTCCAAATAGCATTGCGGTCTCATTGATTTCTCTGCAAATGGTTGTTTGGCTGAGAACATTCGCACCGAGGCATCTAGAGGGATTTGGACGGGGCTCATCGCACACGGGCTCTGAGTACAAACAAAGAGCGGCTGATAAGTAAATAGCCCGTAAGAGATTTATGCTCACGCATGTGTATGTGAGCATGTCACAGCACAAGTGTCTGCCGCTGTGTCTATAGCTGCTGCTCAGTGGACTTAAGAGACACTGATAACGACGTGGATCTCCAGCCCAGCATGTCTCCCATCCTTCTCTCTCCCCGACTCCGGTGTTCTCCTGAGGTACAGAGGTGGAGACGGGCGAAGGCAGAGAGGCTCATATCTTCTCTTTTACTTGACAGCTGTTGGAGCTGGCAGTGGATGCTCAAAATGTAAAAAAGCTATTCTCGATATGTGGACCTCCTCTACCCCATCTGGTCCCACCCACCCGCCTCATGTTTCTAAATCGAGTAATAATAGAGGAAAAGGGCGTTTATCTAGGCAATTTGTAGATCCATCCACTGACTCTGACATTTTCCAAAGTTTTAACTATGGGGTTGACAGGAAACTCTCCAGAGAAATGGCACCAGAACATGGTGCATACAACTGCTTGTACACAATCACAACTATACAGAATTGCTGCTGTTTTTTAAGTTGGCGTTTGATAAAAGGCTAAACTTGAAGTGAACAGGAAGTTTTAGCCGTTGTTGCTACAGTGTCTGATCGTCTCACACACAACCACAAACTTCACTTAGTTGCTCCTCGGCCTGTCTTCCAACCATGACAGGTGTTTTATTCATAACACAGTTAAAATCCTGCCATAAAACACCCACTAGGGTACTCTGCATCCAGGAAAAGAACTGCCTGGCACCCCCTCTGTTAATCTATCATTTACGCACCCCTCACCATTTCCCTGCATACTTAAACTACACTATTAAATACACAAACACACACTTGGACGTGCAGGTTTTACAGCCAATTTGTGTCCACTTAGAACGAGGCCCATGCAGAGAATAGATGTGGCGGCAGTTCTGGAGCCTGGTTGCACGTCGATGCTCCGCACGGCGCTGACGCAGGGGTTCAGAGGATCCACGATAAAATCCGTGCTCGTGGTTGATGGGAGTCGTAAAAAAAATCTGATATCTTGTTTGCACGATTAATAACTTTAAGTGACATGTATTGACGACTACACATCTCTCCTGTATCAAAGGTTGCGGGTTGGATTCCGAGGCATCTGGTGGTGAGGTTACCTGTTGAGCATCTGCAGCGACCTTCAGCTGATGTTAAAAAACAGAGTTGAAAGTCAAACAGTGTTTGGTTTGTCCATTCTGGGCTTCGGTAGAAATATCTCATCGCAAAATGGTGGAATCCAGCGAAGGAGTTCAGCTCCTGACTTTTGCGCTAATTACGTTATTTGGTAATTGTCAAATCAAAACGTTTCCCCCCATTTTATAGCATCAAATAACTAATTAAAACCAAATTTACCAGAAAAATGAACACTTGAACAAACATTGGTGTATCATGTCCCACCTGATAACATGGAGGAGGTAGGGTTTATGACCTACAGCCACCAGGGGGCTACTTGGAGGAATATTGCAGTGAAACATGAAAAGGACCCTGATGTAGAAATAAAGGGCTTGATTGTAACGATTATTTGTTCAGATATTATTATGAACACTGCATATTTCATTTCTGTAAATAGATCCCCTGAAATCGAAAGCACACACTGGACCTTTTAAATCCTGGAGGACTGATGAGGACCCTATGAACCCAACATGCTCATTACCCCCCCCCCCCCCCCCCCCCCCCCTACACTTATCTGTCCAAAACAACATACGACCTCCATAACAAGCAGTAATTTTCTATTTGTCTGACTCCCTTTGATTTCACGGTCGACTTACCCCCGGGTCACGTGACCGCTGAACCACGACTAAGGAAATAAGTTATCGATTTGTCGGAAAAAATCAGTCATAAGCTCGACTAATGCACGAGACGCAGAGTCAATAATAGATTAGAAGAGAGAGAGAGGGAGAGAGAGGGAGAGAGGGAGAGAGAGGAGAGAGAGAGAGGAGAGAGAGAGAGAGAGAGAGAGAGAGAGAGAGAGACCCAAAAGGCAATCAGGAGTCCATATTAACTATGCTAATGATTTGGATTTGCTACTTCATTAAACACCATTTTGAGCTGGTTGATCACAAGGGTAGTTCTGCATAAAGTCTCCGTAGCAACGGAGTGGAAAAAACAGACGACTCGTGTGTGTGTGTGTGTGTGCATGTGTGTGGGCACGTGCTAATTATCTGCATGTGATGATTACTGTAGAGACAGTCAGCAATCAATTAGGTCCTAATCCTGAATAGATGTAAGGGGAGCGTCCTGTATGTGTTTCAATTGGGTGATAATTCATCATTTAGGCTGTAGATTATTGTGTTGATTTTCAATAAACATCAACAGTTGCTTGAGTTCTCTGTGGGAGAGATTCCGTCGGATCCGGGAGACGGCTTCCCCGCAGTTTCCTCGGGAGAACAGCAGGTGGGAGCAGAGTTCAGCTGGAGTCGTGAGGGAGTTCTCTCCCCCCCTCTCTCGTTTTCTGAAAGCTCTGCTGAAACCAAACGATAAGTTGGATTCTGTGAATTAAATAAACACAAACGGGTTTGGGAACCTCTGACCCCCCCCCCCCCCCCACACACACACACAGAACATAAACATGATTCTGAACTAATGATCTAAGCAGGATCAGTGGCTTCGTGAAAGCCCAGGAATTACCCAGGGACGGGGGTGCAGCCTGTGGAAAAGCAATTCACCGACTTAATGAAAATGCATGGCACAGAATCATTTCACATTTATCATCAGCCTGAATCACAGGCTTCTCTCTGCAGACATCAAGATTATTTGCTGGCTCAACAAAGACAAAAAGGGGGGGGAAATGATTTTCTTATATTAGAAGAATGTCCCTGTCAACCTATAGCAGACCTCAGCCGTTCCCTTTGAAAGCAATTTAAATGAGCAGAAATCAGAAGGTGCCGCTGATGGGAAGCAGGGAGACGAGGATGTCAGAACGTGGCCGAGTCATTTCATCTTGATGGTTTCCCACTCTGCAATAATTGATTTGTCTTCGCACTCAGGCGTCGAGTACACAAACATGGCGAGTGGCCTGCAGAAGCACGCGTGTGTCTGATTAACAAAGCTCTGCAGCGCTCGGACCTTTTCCATCGCCGGGCCTCCGTCTGCAGCTTCCCTCTGGATGAGCTCGTTTGACAGGGCCTGACGCAACTCTCCACCACAGACTGCAGCTCAGTTGCAAGCCTCCATTGATTTCTACCCACTCGATTCTACCCCCATAGACTTTTGGCAGGTCCATCATTACTAACGCGAGTCCTGTGGACAAGCCAGCGTGTGCGTGTGTGTGCGTGTGTGTGTGTGTGTGAGCACCCACAGTGCTCCAACCTCACGGAAGCTTATTTTGAATTTTCCAAAGACCCCGAGAAAGTGTTGGATTGAGTTACAGGGAAATTTGTGATGTGACGTAGAAGGATTTTCCATTTTGATGCACAGCGGCAACATTTTAGACTTAATGTCAGTGCAGCAAAAGGTAGATACTATACAAATATATGTTTTAATTAGAGGGTTAGGGTCTGAACCACAGACTGTTTATAAAGATGGACGACATAGGGTTAGTGCAGATCATAAACTTGCCTCCTCCATGTTAGCAGATCGTACAGGCTCAATTCTGATCTGGATTTTTGGAGGCTGATGCCTGAACCATTATCAGGGAGTAAAACTATTCTGATTCAAATACATCAGCTAAGTTATACAGGTATGAACAAATTTAATGAAAAGGAAAACACAAATACAACCACATTAATAGAACTTGAATTAATAAAACAAACCTTTTTAATGTTGAGGATAAACAGGATGCACATTATTTTAGCATCATTTAGTAATATCCAGATGCATCATCCATCTTTATTTACAGTTTATGGTTAGAACTGAACGGCCACGAGTACATTTTCCTCCCTGTAGAGTTGTATTGTGATTTGTTTTCTGGTTTCTGGACGGTTCATCTGGTTTTTACAAAGCAGCACCACACTGAGTTTGACAGGAGCAGAGTATTACTTCTCTTACCAGTAACACTGGTTGTTCCTCTTGCTTTATGACAGGTCAGAAAAAAGGATTTCTCACCCATCTTGTTTTTCCAGTGCAGCAAATCACACCAAGACAACAGGTGTCAAACACAAATGTTTGCACGTAGCTACTTAAAGTGTGATTTTAACGACTTCGTGACGTTCACACTGGTTCCGCCTCGTGAGGAGTTAAATTTGTGACGCGGTGAACCCGCAGAACGAACCGATGAAACTGCCTGTGACAATACTCGGAATGATTTCTGTAATTTCCTGCGGATAGTGTCGCGTTTCCTGTATTAGAACTGACGGTTCTATTAGAAAACGGAGCTGATTTGAATGCAGACAAATCCAGTGGAAGTCGAAGTCAGTCTGTGATTCATAATAACGCAGCTCGAGGCAGTGGATTAGTGTGACAACACAGATTAGAGTGTGGTGTTTTTGTTTGTTTGTTTGTGACGGAGCTGCTTAGGTTCACAAATACTGATTAGATCGCCCAGGGCACCAAAAGTAACACTTGTCAAACAGCAAGAAGTCCCTTGAGATGACGTCAGTTATTCATCTGGTGCGATGGTTCAGGGCGGATGGAAGCACAATAACACAACTGTGATAAGAACAAAAACACTAAGTCATTTTGAGACACTTTTGACATATTAACACAAAATAACTACTAATGATTTATCTCAGAATAACAAGTTAGTATGTAGGAAATTCATAATTTTGATTTAACATTCATCTTCTTTCTTTCACTGGTGGAGATCAGCTTCCATTATGAGGTTTGACCTCTAACACCATGATCCCTCTAGATGACTGATGTATAGATGAGCATGGACACGTCTGATTGAAGAAACCATTTTCAAAAGAACAAAAGTTTTAGAGATATTTTTATTTTTTACAGACTTTTTGTCACAACAAAGTCAGCAAGAGCATCTTTTTTCCTTTTTTTGTTTTTATAACCTCAATTACATTGTAGTAATTCATTTGAAAGCAAACAAGAAGGGACAGCGAGCGTTTTCTTAGCGTAAAAAGCAAGAGGCCGTTTTGACATGCAGCGATACAGGCCGGGGGGGGGGGGGGGTTAACCAAATCCAAGGCCAGGGGGATACTAACAGCCCCTATCATCCAGTTTCAACACAACCCCCCCCCCCCCCCCCGTTTATCCCTTGGTTCAGAGCCCCTTTGGAGCCCGTCGATTACAAAACACACAGAGAAGCGGTAACGGAAAAAGAAGAATCTGAGATCTCACTCCAAGGGGCGACAAAATAAACCCAATTCTTAAAATTGCCCATCCTATTAAAGTTTACGGATTCAGTAACAGAATTGCAACATTCAAGTCTTTCTAGTTAGCCAGCATGGTGATTGGTCAAATAATACAGAATATCTTGTATGCACTACCAACGTAAGATTTGTCAACAAAAAAAACAAAAACACCATTTGATATGCACGTGATCCTGGGCCAAGTAGAAAAGAAGAATCTAACCTCCGGACCTCTCCGACACAAAGCTTCTTCTAATAAAATGAAATCAACGTCGAGGAAGAGGCCGCACGATGAAAGGTTAATATAATTTAACTTTAAAACCTTTCTTTTCAACATATCTAGTATAGCACAGTGCGATTACTGTTCATGAGATTAAGTCCTGGCCCTAAAATACTCAGAGTGGAGTTGTAGTAATAATAATAATAATATTAACACACGATTGATCTTTGTTACCATTCGATTACTTGAACTGCAAAACAGCGATGTGGATCTAAGTGCTAAGCTTTGCGTTGACGTTACATTTTCATATCTAGTCAGCAGTGTTTTTAGAATGTGGGTGTTAGGAGTGCTCCCCCCCGGTGATTGGTCCCCCAGGGAGACATTGCTGTTCTTGTGTTAAATGGCTACAAACAGGAGGCCAAAGGAAGAGGAAAATCCTATCCCAAAAAAAACTGGGGGGGGGGAGAAAAGAACATTTTTTTTAAAAAAGGGGGGGAAGGAAAGTCACAGGACAGAGAAAATGACCCTGGAACAAACAGACAAATGCAGTGTGGAGACAGAGGTTGATGAGGGTAAAAGTGACGCGTCCGTCTTCTATCTGGGGACCACTGCGTCCATCTGTCCGTCCGTCCACCCACCTGTCCGGCCACCTCCCGCGCTACGGGGTCTCACTTGAGCAGCGCCTTGATGGCGTCGCTCTCGGCTGCTTCAAAGGCACTTATGCCGTCCGGTCCTTTACAGTCTTTGTCAGCTCCCTGTGGCGGAGAGAGGACATGAATATTAAATATGCTGAGCAGGCGCACACGAGACGCAGCTCACATCTGGTCAGGGGTTAAAGTGAGAAGCAGACCTCTGTGTGAACCAGGCCCGTTTGCTACCAGACACTCAGGAGCCACAACAATCGAGAACTAAAACTTCTTCTCAACCACAATCAGCTCCTCCTCCTTTCTGCCCCATTCTCTCTCCTTTCTGTTTCCTTCATGCAAATCCTCACTGCAGGGGGCCGTCCGGAGGGTACAAAGTATTTGCCATAAATCACAATGAAAGATAAAAATGAAAGCACAGCCTTCTATTGTTACATAACCTCTGTTTTTGTAACTGCCTCTAATTAATTTCCCATAAGCCCTGGACAATCATGCAACCGGCTCTATAAAAGAGGCGAGTCCAGATACCATAGGCATTACAGCAGGGAATGGCAGACCAGTACAAACATTTTTAAATGGTAGTGGAAGAATGGAATTAAGACTGGAGGGTTGGTTGAATGTGGATGTGGAAGAAATGACAAGTATGTATGATTTTTCACGCTGGTAAACGGTCATGTGTGTTGTAGTGTTTGCTAAGGTCGTGTATACTTCTAATGCTCGTGAACATGTGGTAAACTAATAAGTCATTATTTCAGAATTACTAATAAAAGAAAGTCGGGTTACACACGTTATTGGAAGAGGAGCTAGCCCAGGTGGTGGAAATCGTGGCTTGAATTTGACCCTGGTCCTCGGGTTAGAACACAGGTTCCTGAAATGGTTCCTGGGTTTCACGTGTTGGTCCACGGCGTTGGTCACCCCTGCTTCTCTTACTCAAATCCTCCTTGTTGAACAGTTGAACCCTCGTATGTGACTAAATCAATTAAAGTGAAAATGCTGTCACCTTTATTTCCCCGTCAGTTCAGTCACTAAGCACTTGCCTGTCAGCGTCTCTTTATCCGGAGAACACACGCAACAACAACAAAAAAGTAACAGAAGCAGGGACACAAATCCATTTGAGCTCTGAGGGATAACGGAGTGAATGTGAAAGAGATGGAGTGGGCGCAATCATTGGATTACTGAGGACAAAAACAACTGTAAAAAAAAAGGGAGAGAGAGGGGGATGAGACGGGCAACGTGTTGAATGCACATATAGCGACAACAGATTGAATGGGCAGCGGAGGAGTAGAGGGGCCTGTTGTGGAGAAGGTCCCTTTGTTGGGCCTGCCAACTTTAGCCTCTTAGCAAAGGGCTTACACAGTCAAGACAGAGGGAACGTATTGTTGCGTGGAGAAACGGGGCTTCAAAAAAAACAATGTGACCCAGTTCGGGGGCCTCAGAGTGTGAAGATGGTCGTCTGCCTGCAAATTCCACTGGCACCGGGGCAACAGAGCAGAACCCCGAGCGAGAGAGAGAGATTTACCAGGGCTGAGCGGGTGACCTGACAGATCCCACATCTCCAACGGCTGAGAGGACGGAAGGCAAAGTGCAACTCAACAATTCATAACTCGCTTCACATGTGGAAAGAGCGTGCACCGGTCAACACTCGGGTCATATTAGAGCCCTGTTGTGTAGCATTTGAACTTCGAAGTTGTCGGTGACCTCAAGTCCCTTTGTCCTCCCAAAAGTGTATTTTATAGGATCATACGTGTATATAGTTTATTTTAAAAGAAAAGAAATCAACATCGGAATACTAAGTTTTTTTTTTAGGCACAGAGTTGATGAGAAGATTAATGTCGCGCTAAATATCCCCTGTCACCCACTAACTCACTATCCTCTTTAATTAGTTTGTGGGGGAGAAAAGCTAAGTGGAAGCAAGTTGGAGTTTCCTCCGCGAGATCTGTTAATCTTCCTGCTTATAATAAAAACGTCAAGTATTCAATGGAGTTGTAAGAAGTCTTAAACTGCTGAGAGCTTTCACATAAATCTCACAGCGTAGATTCAAATCCAGGAAACATGAGTAATTTTCTGAAGGTTTACTAATGATGTTTTGGGTTTCAAAAAATAAAACTATCATCCATCCATCATCTACACTGCTTATCTTTAGGGTGTGTGTGTGTGTGTGTGTGTGTGTGTGTGTGTGTGTGTGTGTGTGTGTGTCTGATGTTGCCCTAAAAACTGTCGCAGGGTGTCTGCTACAGATTGATTCTCCCTAGGGGAATTTATGGCGGAGTTAGAATAATAGCTGTAAATCTTCCTCCTCCCCGTTACTGCCTCTCAGAAGTCACCATGATATCCCCCAATGGCCGGGGAGCTCGGTGGCATCCTCCTGACACCACTTACTGTAATGAGCTTCCCCCCCAACTTGAATAATGACCTCTTATGAACACCTCACTGTCCAAACATTACACAGTCAAAGAGAAGCCACTTGCCAAGTAAGAGGCAGCCTAATGAGTACGAATAGACTCCCAGGGTGTCTCCGGCCAAACTAAGATGCATCATCATCTTGGATTATGGAGCCATACAAAGAAGCACCGGGTCAGTAATGTAATGCCACTGACCTGCCAAGTGTCCATTAAGTTTTCATTAAGCCACCGGTGAACGGCACTGAAAGGTCTCCCACACACACAAGTCTTAAAATATTGGGCCAAAGCATTGCTCAGAGCCTTTTTTGAAATGCAATGCTTCGATCAGACTATTGACCTGCTTGCAGAAGCCAAACTAGTGACCTGCAAAAGGGCAAATATTATAAAAACCAAGCAGATATACATCAGCAGCTCTGGTTATCATCGATTGAATGATTGACAGAATTTGCTCAGCAACCATTTCGATCATCTCACGCCTTCATTGCCGTTTGTTTGTCCGTTTGCAGGATTACCCAAAAGCTACTGAACCGATCTCCATGAAATCTTGTGGCGAGACGGGGCACGACTCGCTCAAGAACCCAATACATGTTTGGGGGGGGGTCTGAATAAAGAACAGAGCCAAGATTTTAATTTGTACTTTCTTTCCTAGTAGCATTACAAGATAGGGTGTTGGCCAAGGGCCTGTGCTCTACTGGTTTATAGATCGACTTTGTGTATATCACAAATTGGCTTCTATAGGGCACACTATAGAGAATAACTATAGTTCTAGATTTAACACTATACCTTTATAGCTGAACTTTGTTTCAGAAACCTTTCTTAAAAAGTGTTCAACCTGAATCTTTATTTATTGGGCAGCATTATCCAGACAATAGAAATGTAAGAACCATAACATGATGAATGATTGGTTATATGATCATATCTTATTATATTAGCTTTGCGTGTCGTGATCTCTTCTTAACATCACTTACGTGGATCATGTATGATGGGAAATCATTTTCTGATCAATATAAGCTGTAAATTGTCTTTCTACCCTGTTATTTGCAATATGTGAAAAATGTGTTCTCTCACCATCTTTTTGTTGATTTTGACATTTGACTAAACCATTTATACACTGCTGAGTTATTTTGGACACGTACAAACAGACGAGAAGAGGATGATATCTATGATAACTAATAGAGCCGTGTCACTGTATTTTTGAGGAGTACGATGAGAAGAGAAAGGTTAAATTCCTACATTGTACCAAGAACACACACACAGAACAATAAAGAGACCTTACAGGGTCAGGTTAAAAAGAAAAGGGCAACAAAAAGGAACTGCCTTGACAAAGCGATGCTGCATTTCTTCTCAGTGAAGTGTGTACACAGTTCCTCATAGAGTAAGTGTGTGTATTCATGTGTGTATGCAATTGTGCCCTTTCATTGTGGACTTAAAATTAACTGGCTGGCCTCCACAGGCTGTAGTCAGCACTCTTGGCCAGGATCTTGGGCTGGGTCACCTATTGGGGTTAAGGGGCCTTAAATAATTTATTGACAAAAACAGCATAGCATGCAGTCGGGAGGCAGGGGGCAGCTCCCATGATGCAACGGGGAACCGAGCCATTTTTGCTGCCAACACAAGAATGTCGGACAGTACAATAGCAACAAATCGGTAATCTCAGTGGGCTCCTCTTATCCACTGGGTGCTGCCAGACAGAGTGGATACGCAGCGGCACAGTCGACGGTGTGGCTCTGGGACAATCTATTCATCTAATGTCATGAGCTGTCAGGGGGATATGTATTGAGGTATTGTTCGCTGGTGACTGATGACCTTTTGGCTGCATCTGGGTGTTAATCCTTGTTGGTACTTAGTGGAGATGAGTACAGAGCCATGAGAGGAGCAAACCCAGGCCTTGGTTCACATGTTCTCATCCCACGGTAATCCCTGTTCAGATGAGCTATGGCTGCCTGCCTTGCGTTATATGATACCAATGTTTTTTTTAAAAGGCCATTTCATATCCAGTGCAGAGACTGTAGTGCGCAGAGGCCTATTTCAGGTTTAGACGAGCTTCTGGTTTTTCGAGAGGATGTACTGTGACTGTACATGTGAGTCGTGGCAGAAAATATAGAGGAAAATCAATGCAGTCTATAACGGAGTCTTATAAATTCGATATTCATTTTACAATCTAGTGGACTTTGTTGTTTTTAACACAATATGACACGAAATTGAGACATATACTTTAGGAAACTCAGAATATGAAAGTCCCAGTCAGTCATTGAGCTTTGAGCAGCATCATTACTATAATTGCTGGGCTCCATCTTAAATCCATGCTAATGAAAAAGGATTAATACTGAAAAGGTCAGTAGGCTGAGGGAAGTTTTGTACCAGTTATATAAAGTACAGTTTTAATAGAGTTAATATATAAACACGGTAAGTTTAACACAGTACTATTACTAGAGAGTTCAAATACTCTTACTGTATGATGACATGACTCAAAGTGAAAGCACCGGTTCTTTTATTCTGAAGCACCTGCACATCTTGAACTGAAGTGTTCCTGTTGAACCTGAAGCTTCGTGTCAACTGTTAACACTTTGACTTTGTGCTGACTTTCTGCTGACTATCATCCGACAAGTCGCAGCCACAGCGTGAGGAATTATTCACAGTGACAACCCGGTGACTTCCTGCTGCAGTTTGAACAAACCAACAGCTCTCGGGTTCACTCGCTGATGCTAACAGGCTAACCAGCTAGCTCCTATGTTAACACACTTAAATATTGATTATAAATAGGAACCACAATACTTTTTTGAATGGTTTTCCTTTACTGAATCGTTTATTCTCTCCCTGTTGGCATTCGCTGCTTTCTTCAGTTTATCCCCGAGCCAACAGAGCTGATGAACAGCTGACTCAAGTAGCCAGCTGCAGTCCAGCTGCTGGGCAACTTCAAAACTGCTGGCCAATCGATGCCAAGGCTGTGTTTATGAGCAGTGAGGATTACAGCAGCCGATGCAAACAGGAATAAGTAAGCAGTGGAGTACCACCTAAGTGTCTCTCCTCTGTCTCCTTTTTACACACATCACTAATTCCTCTTTTTAAACCTTTGCTGTTAAGTGCATTTGAACTGATTGAAAAAGGCTTCCTGAACTGTGCATTGCAGTTTTATAGTGTAAACAAAAAAGAAAAGGACTTCCCTTATCTACCGAGTGACTGAGCTTGTGAATGCCTCTCCCCCTCTTTGCGTTACTTTTCTTGAGCAAAGATGATGCTACTACGAAACAGCTCTACAGAGGACCCTTCGTTCACTCTGCCTAGTTTAGCCTGGCTGGGAACAGACAGCTGCTCACTTACCCCAAGCCCCCAAATATATATATATCTTCCCCATATGCACAACTCGGTTTGCAGCAGCCTTTAAAGAATGCAGGCCAGCTACATGACATCATGCTGTGCTCTAGGTTGTAGACGTAGCTCTCAGTGTGGTATTGCCCTTGTGCTATTATAAGGTTTCAAGCAAAAGATAACCTGTACTATTTGTGTACAGCGTGAAACCCCAAACAGATATTGGATTCTTTATGAAGCTATACCATGACCATTCACAAAGAACTCATGGCAAGGTCAGACTACGCAACCTAATGTTTTGTGATCATGCAGTCATGAGTTCATACTACACAACCGACTGGACACACACGTACACACACACACACACACAGCACAATCTTTCACCAGGAGAAACTCTCAGGTCCGATCTAATTGACTGTTGTTGATGCTGATTTGTTGATATTTAGCCTGAGGAGGCAGCGTGCTGGCCAGCCTCTTGAATCCTGTCTTTGAGGAGTTCACACATATTGATAAGTGACGGCCGATTGAGCAGCGACTTGGCTCAAATAAGAGGCTTTTTGTCTGCAATCTGGACTGCAGATGAAAACCAGCCTGCATTTCTAAATCTTAACATGCTGGACATAAGTATGCATGTTAAATAATATGCATCTTCCCTTTTATTTAAATAAACATAAACATAGCTACGCTCACATTCTTTTTCACGGCAAACTATTCCACTGCAACAGCACAACCACGCAAATAAGCTTGAGATACGCTACAGGTCGGCTACCCAGTGCACACCTGTGTTGTTCTTTTGAAACTTCTTGACTGATGACAGTTGAGTGTCAGACACAAATACACCAACAAAAGGTGCTGAGAGACAAGCAGCTATTCGGGCCCTCTTTTGTGTGACATTGATCGTCCACGGGGCCGTGCATTCCACTGGCTCATCTGGGCTACAGGGAAACACAACCCCACCAGCCCAGATGAATAGATCTATCATTTATATGCATGTGAATGGTGTGCTTGTAATTCAGAGTCAAACATGCAAAAAGAGGCACAGACTTTCCTAAAGATAACTCCACACACGAAATACACAGACTTCCTCTTAGAACTGCAGTGTGAGCTTGATTAGTTTGGACATTTATTATGGTATGCTTGTATTGCAGCTGCAAAACAACAACCAATGCCAGCTGTGCCTGACACGGTGTTGTATCTCAGCTCACAGCAGCTACTGTGAGTGCACATGCTCGTGTGCATCTGTCTGACAGAGGCAGCCTTTAAGATCGCTCCGCAGCAAAACAACGAGAGGAGGCTGAGATGAAGGATGGAGCGAACATTTACACGGAGACCCGTGAATGAAAACTGCTTCAAAACACAGACACAAAACAAGTGAACAGCAGCAAAACTGTTTGCCACTCAATGAAAATTCCAGCACAGCCTCCACGGGACTGTGTTAAAGGGCCTTTTGTCCGACGGGTTACCTCATCAGCACTCATGGAGCCTCTGACACTTCACCACGCACCGACGGGTGAAGGGCACCACGGCACTTCTGTGTGCAGATGCATGTATACGTACGCATGAATGCATTCTCAAATTACAATACCAACCTTTTCTAGCAGGACCTTGACACAGGAGATGTGACCCTCTAAACAGGCAGAGATCAGGGGAGTTAAGCTGTGTTTGTCAGGAGCCTGTGGAGGGAGCGGGATGGAAAGGAGTCAGGGGAAAACAGAGGGAAACATTTTATACAGAGATTTGTTATCAAAGTAAATACAAAAAAAAGTACCTCCTGTGAGAGAAGTTTCTCTTACTCTCTTATCATGTCTAGACATCATAAAAGAGGTGCTCTGCACTTCAACACTATATCTTCCATGATTCAGAGACGGTTATCAAAAGAAATATACAAACATTATTGGGCTTGGGAGACGAGGCAAAGAAGTGTTTGGAACAAATTTCCCTCCTTGAGTTTGTGAAGACCAGACCAGTGGATCTTATGATGATGATGACTTGTTGTGTTCAGCCAATCTTAAACCAGGGGTGAGATGCACCTCGGTCGTTTGGGTGCCCTGATCATTTGGAAGCACCCTGAAAACTTTTGAGAGATGGGTTTCGCCCGTATAAGCAAAAGAGCTCTCTCCAAATTACAGATGCTAAAACTGAAAATGATTATTAAGTTTCTCATTGAGTGGATGCACATCAGTCTACCAGCACAACACCAGAACAGACTACTGAAGCTTGGGGGGGGGGGGGGGGGGGCAATCAGGCTAAATTTGAGCTCTGGTAAGCCTAGACAACTGTTGAATGAGAGAACGGACAATGGCTGAAATAGCATATGACAACTGGTTTTGACAGCCAGCCTGCTTTTGTTTAATCAAACTGATAGGGCTCATATAACATCAAGCAGTTTGACTGTGGGCCTTGCAGGCCTGGACAGCAGGCAAATTAATGCAAAAAAAGATTGTGATATGAGCTGGATGTTGTTGTGCTTACGTTGATATCTGCTCCCTTAGAAATGAGGAACTCCACAACCTCCGTTTGACCAAAGTCAGCAGCATAGTGCAGAGGCTTCCTCCCACCCTCCAGGGTCCGGTTGGCATCTTCAGCCTGGAGAGAGAGATAAACAACACATGACAGGGCTGAAAAAAAAGCTCAGTGGTGCAACACATCAACACTATGCATAACAATATGCACTGAGGGGGGTGGGGGGGGGGATCCCTTTCACCTAGAACAATCACTATTGATACAAGCTCCCACTGAACTCTCCCCTTCGCTGTTGTGGCACCGTTAGATGTCAGACTGTCAACCTCGAAGCCAGGAGAAAACACAGACACACTCAACGCCACCCCCTTTTTAATTCCCTCACCACACACACACACGGCAGAGTTACACAAGACCCTCATAATAAAACAAGTCAGCTGGGGAGCTACCTGAGATCTGGTTCCCCAGGGACAACAGAGCAAATCAAATAAAGCTGAGATGCCAATGCAAGGAAGGAAGAGGCAACGGTCGATTTGAGAGACAATACTGTCAATATTATAGAGGAGGGGACATTTATCGTTTTTTCGATGATGTGAACGACTCGGCATCGATGCAGAGACAGAACATAATCGATTAATGTTCCGCTACGTTCACTGTATTAGCGATGACCCGTCACTGCATAATTATAACCACTTCAGGATCAGGACACACACACAGATTCAGTCATCTTTTACCAGAGTCTCCTGTCCGAGTGTCCTCCCTCCACTCTCCCACTGACCTGCGCTCACTTACACTTTAACAATAAACACACAATAATCAGAAGTTGTGAACAGCACTGACGCTTACTTTGTGTTTGTTATTTCGCTTTAGAGATTATGAGGAGTGGATTCAAAAACGTGCACACCTAGTTTATCTGTTACACACAAAAATGAGACGCACACAGCCGACGATCTGGATTCATGATCTGACACCATTGAGTAATAACCAAATGCGTGTGGTTACCAGTGACAGAGACGGGCAGACTCACACTCCACACCTTGCGCGTGTGAAGCCTCTTTAATTAGAATCAAGCTTTTTGTCCAGATATAGGAATCGGAAATTCGGGGGATTTTTCATGTAATTAAATTGAAGTGTCAAGTTGTCAAAAGATGAAACTTCCCTTCTTACTTATCCTTGAAGTATTTTTTAAGGTAGCTGAATTAATGAGTTTTACACTTCCTGACAGTATACCTGTCCATCTTGTGTGAAGATGAAATCTTTATATATATTCAATGACAAATATTCTTTATTACATCTTTTGTTCTCCCTTGTGTCTTATTTCTCTTTCCCCCTTTCCAATGGTCAAATGGATGTGACGACCGTGCGCACACACAGAACCCCCCCCCCCCCCCACGTCTGTAACTGCACCGCCGCCTGCCACTCGCTCACCTTTATCACTAAATCCACCGAAGGTCAAGTACAACACACTGAAGACAATTCATTATACACTCATTTCCACTGAATCCATTAGCTGTGATGGATATTGAACCTCAGCCCCTTTCTAATAGGGTTGAAATATTACCTGCAACGACTCCAATTCCAATGGCTGATAAAAATCGAAATAGTTTCATTTCCACAATAGAACAGGGATAAAAAAGCTGCAGTTGTTTATACCCGGACCTTTCTCTAGATAATGAAATGGATATGAGTTGTAATAAAACCGTCAGAAATGAGAAAACCCTCCTTGTGATCGGGGAAATTTGTCCGTGATGATGGAAGAATATCAAATGCAACAATTCAGCCACTGTAATCATGACTTGATTACTTGTGTGTCGTGGTGGTTTGTAATTTAAATAAGCCTTTTTCTGGGTCTATGCACCGGTCCCTAACCTGCAGGTGTATCGTGTAACTGGACATCCTGTAGTGCAGCTTATGAACAACAACCACGCTTGTCAAGAATATTTAGTTTTCAACATGTTTTATAACATGGGAACTAGGACAACTATACGAGGAAACTACAAAAACAAACATTAACTCATGAGTCGCCACTCAAAAAAATCTATGATGGTTCTGTGGTACAAATATGAGCTTTTGTGTCACACTGAGAATGTGGGTCAAGACCATAAAAGGTTATTACACCGCTAGAATTATTTATACACTTTAAACACACATGCACGGAGAGAGAACTGGTTCTCACATAAGATTCTCTCTGGAAAACGTGCCGGCTTCCACTCATGTCTGAAGGAAGTTTACGTGGCATAATTCAGTGAAAGCCTCCGGGGGGTTAACGTGTTAAGGGACATCAGAATGTTGATTGACGAGTATGAATACGAAAGTGACATCTTGATCCGTGTGATATGAGTTATTAAGTTAATTTGGAAAGATAACTGGCTTCTTGACTGACCTGAAATATTAGAAATACAGTATAAATGACTCCTGCAGTATCTTATGGAGCATGACTGAGTGCAACTCCTATATCTCCTAGTACACATATCAATCCAATGTCCCACATGTGTTTACACTAATTGAATGTAGGACTGTGGCCTCCTCCAGGAGCAGCAGGGAATCAAGCTTTACTGTTTTCAAAAAGGGAAGAGAGAGAGACACTTTAAATCTCTGTGGTGAGACCAAACCCAGAGCTTCCCATCAACAGGTTATGATGCTAGCAGGGAAGTAGCCGGGTCTCCTGCCCCCGGCCGAGAGACCCCCCGCCCACCAGCGTCACCTCCACACTGCCCGGGCCCGAGTCGTCGCTTAGCTCGCTAGCAGTTAGCAACACCCATGCATCCGTGCGTTAGCAGAAACCCACTCCCCTGCTAATAACAACAACAACAACATTGTCCAACAACACAAGTGTTGTTGACGACTGTTGTCGCCAACACAACAATAGACCCAGCTGTTCACTGTGTGCACCAGCTGATGCTATCGTTAGCTAGCCTGCCAACAGGTTGCTAGCTGAGGGGTGTGATGATGCTAACTGGGCTTCACGGTCCCGACCAACACGGTTTAAAAGCACAACGCTAATGACTGATTGTTGTGAAGGCTAGAGCTGAGCAGGTTAGCCAAACTCCTCAGCTGCCACTACCTGCTCTCTGCAGGGGCAGCTAGCACTTGCACGTTGCTAACTATGCTAACCCTGGCGTCCTGGCTTTCAGTGGAAAGTCCAGAACAAAGCGTGCTGTTGCAAAGTGGATTCACAAACAACCAGGGATCCTAAACACACCGCTAATTATCCACATGCCACAATAGCTAATCAGCCAAACTCCAGCCAGCGTTCGCTAGCTAGCTAGTAGCCTACCACCTGGCGTCGGTTGCCTCAGCTACAAGGGGTCGCACACAACTCGCCCCGACAACCTGTCCAATGTTCCCCCGTCTTACCGTCTCCATCTTGGCTTTGACCTCTTCCAGGTCCCCGGTCTTCAGTGCCCACATCAGGTCTTTGTCGCCCATCTTCCTGTGTCTTTGCTCCGGTGCTGCCTCTGCTTCTTCTTCCCTGTTGTGCTGCTGCTGCTGCTGCTGCAGTTGTCAACTTAGATGCTAATGCTATAAAGTTAGCTAGCTGGAGCCGGAACTCTGGGAGCTGTCCTCGGTCGTCGGGGCTGGATTAAATGAATGTAACGTTGTTTTTAATAGTTTAAAAATTGTCTTCTAGCGAGAAGCTGGGATCCGTCGGTGATAAAAATGGCTGTGGAGAAGTTGTGAGAGGTGAAGCAGCGGTGAGGGATCCGCCTTTTTACAAGACGGGAGTGTTTCCGATGCCCAACCCGGAAATTAGCTGTACGTTGCGTTTAGGGTCCAACGTTAGGGTTCCAGTTTTTTAGCTCTTCTTATTTCAAACACACACCAAAACAAATTTTAAACGTTAATATTATAGATAAACTTGTAATTTTATCTTGTTATTATTTCCACACTTAACTCAATAAAGTTAAACGATTGGAGGATGTTTTCTCCCAGCTTCGATGTTACCACTTAGGTGTAAAAGCGGGGAATTCCTACGCTTTCATGGGTATGTAAACGCATCGCTGTATCCAATAATGGACACAACTATAATAAAAAACTGTTCTTATCATCAGATCAGGTTCTGAACAATCAGTGACACATTACAAATGTTTTATTCCTCATTTCTATTTCATGTTCTTGAGGAGTGAAGGAAGAGAATAGAAAGAATATTAAATAGATTAATAGATTCAATATAGCTGCTATGTTTCCTGTAGCTGTAAACCACTTTTATAAAGGAGAACTGTTCATATTATCATAAACCTGACCCAATAATGACTTAAAGGCCACATCCTGCTGTGTGGTACAGCGAAAAATTCAAAACCTCAGTTTCATGTGTCTTTAAATAGATCTGACGAGTCGGTTTTGATATTGTGGTCCCACACTTCCTTTTTTATTTACATGCTGGCGTCAGGTAATCCTGCTAAATGATGTTCACATTGGATCACAAGGAAACTGTCTCTTCTTGAGTCAGCTGTCGAGTGACGTTTTCATAATTTAGATTGATGAATGCATTTGTCACAAAAAGACAAAAAAGTCAAAATACACATATAGCAAATCAATAAACAAGAAAAATTACAGCGAGGATTTTTTGAGTCTGCATCCAAGCCAGAAAATATATCAACCTCACAAAAACAGCAATACACAACAGTGACATCAAACATTATTGTTTTCCCCATGTATATAATACAATACATGTAGCTGTGAAAACAATCCCGCCTTTGGAAAAGCAAGTAGAAGCATGTTACCATCAAAATTGACGAGTGTGAACGCCAGCAGCAACCAGATACTGTGCTGAACTCAGCAGTGGAGAGAACCAGAAGATAATCCATCACCAGAAATACCTGCTGACGTTAACCCAACAACAGAGTTAACGTAAAAACAAATATATGTGTAAGATATTTTATTGATCCCGAGGGAAATTTAAGGAAATGCTAATGTATCTATGTATATAAAAGACATTTGGAACCTGCCACCTCTCCACAACACGGAAACTACATTACATGATGGATTTAATGACATATGATTATATTCAAACTTAATGTCCTGCTTTAAATTATTGACTTGAAACCTGGAGCGTATCTTATTTTGAAAATTTGTCTTGTATTTTAATTATATGTCATGACTAATTATAGGTTAAATATGTGTATCGTTAGCCTTGTCGATATTTTTAAGACACAGCATAACATAATATAACATGTCAGGTGAGACGAGACAAGATTGTACTGTATAAGAGCCTCTATGGGGGTAATTTGTCATGTTATACACAGTGTGAATGGCAGTATAACAGGATTGCACATATAAGATTGAAATGGCAGAATAGAAAAAGAGAACTGCACGGTTCATGACCTGGGTGTGAACCTTGTGACATCCCATGTAACGTTAATGAACAAGACGTTGTGTGTTCAGACTTTGCTCCTGAACTTGCACTTTGACCTCCAAGCTGCGATCAATGAGGAACCCGTGTACATGCGTGCGTATAAGCCAGCGGAAGCAGAACCTCGGAGAACCAGTGCTCCTTATGACTGATGACGTTTTAGCCAAGTGTGGCTCGTGCACCACCATTTCCAAGGCACTTGGGAAATCAAAGCGTTCAACGTGCAGCACCCATTGGAGGCAATCTGCACTTCCAGGGCCACCTCTATTGTCAACCGCCATTTGAAGAACTCCTCAATCAGCCCCTGGCGAATAGCGGATCGGCCGCAGAAAGACGACGTGGCAGGAGGGGGAGGAAGAAACAATCATTACTTTGCCTTGATCTGAGAAGAGTCAAGGGCAGAACAAACAAATTCAATGCCACAGAGTCAGTGGAGTCTCCCAAGCCCGATCCCTCCCCTCAGGTTCCCTCCCCGCTGTCCTCGCCCTCCCACGAAGCCAACTCTCTCCTGCCTCCCCTGAAATATACGTGATGACAAAAGTGTTGTGGCGCTATCATTACATGAAATCAGCAGCCCCCCTGGAAACAACCAATCCGTCCCGAGGATGAAGAGGTCAATAAAATACACCATTTCAAGAAAATTCAATACGGCAGTATGATGAAAAATAAAAATGCCACTAATGAGATTCAACCGCTCTCCCATCCTCCTCCTTATTCAGCTCCCATTTACAACACCCTCACCCCCCCCCGACACCTCTCACACACACACACTCACGTATTACACACTGAGCCGCTGAAGCACAGGTATTAAAACTCCTTTATGTGAGAGTATTAAACTGTCCTGCAAGTGTATACTGGAGATTTTTACAGCCTAATGGTCAGGACACAGACGATTACCGCCCAGGTTTCTCCTGCTTGTTATGCTAATGTGACATACTGTGTGACGGAGATGACTCCCCGGATGGGTAATTACTACTTCATATGTGGCTTAAATCAATTGCAGCCCAACTGTTCACGGCCGCGATAACGATGTCCGCATGCCGATAGACTCCGGGCTTCTCGGTTTAAGGGATTTCATTACGTTTTCTCAATTACTTCAGGTATTTACTCAACTTTCAAAAGGCCGAAAGGTCATTTGATGATATATACCTCCATTGAGGAGTTTGTGTTTTTTCGCCCCGGTCCGTTTGTTTGATTGCATCACGCAAAAAACGCTGAATGGATCTCAACAAAAGTTGGTGGGGTGGAGATCACTTTATTTTCCATTCCCAGATGGGATATTTCTTTCAACATTTTGCCTAATTTCTCAGGGAATAACTCAGGCGTAAGAAGTCAGGGATATTTAGGGGACTGAAATCTATGAATTTAATGCCCCTGTCTTTGTTTTAAGCGGAATTTCTGACATTGACGTCTCTTGGCTCTTGATTTAAAAAAAATCTGGCATATTTACAGGATTTATTGCAACTTGAAGTCAATGGAACCGTTGGGCCTTGGCAGAGATACATACTGGATTGTAGTGGACTGCAGGATACTGGAGGTTTAAAATGCACTTTAAACCCAAACACATCCGTCTTGTATCTGATAATGTGGCAAAAATAAGCACCTGTTATGTGAGTGAGCAGCACCATTTTCTTTTTCTTTTTTTTTCATACGCAGACGCCGGAGTGAAAGTTTTTTCCCGCTTGACAGAAAGGTTAGAGTAATTCTATCCATAGGCATGACAGCATGGCACCTCCATTTCTCAGTCTATTAGCGGCGCTCAGGCAGCAGAACCACATTATGCTAGTGTGTCCATTAAAAAGTCCAGAAGGGGCTCAACTAAAACAGACTCTCCCCTCCCAGTGCTACTCACACACTCCTGAGCTGACAGCGCACTCGTACTCTCCCATTACTCACAGAACATTCGGCCCTCACCAATGATTTTATGTAAAAAAAATAAAAGAACTGACATAATTAACTTCCGCACGAAGTCAATTTCATATTTTCTCTGAGGATTGAGACGTGATAATTGATGCTTCAAAGCTGAAATGGTACATTTTGGACCCGAGTTGTGGTAATCGTGCCCGAATGGGAACGAGGCCCGTTATTGGATGTTGTCCAGCAGAGAATAATCTAAAGTGCAATTTGAAAAGAAGTGATACCTTATTAAAAAAAAAAAAGTTTGATTCTTTGAGGCTTCATCGTGGGAAATACTTTTACTTTTTCTGTGATGCCGTTGTCTGACAGCTGTGGTCGTCAATTACTCCGCAGATTAACATCTCACATGCTAAACACATAATGAGCTCATAAAAATGTGATGAGTTTAATATAGTCGGCAGAACGTGGGGTCACCGGAGCAGCTGCACTATTAAAATACTGCTCAGAGGAAAAGTTGGGTGATTACGTAATACACAATTTCTGCTCCTGGAGTGGAAGGTTGAAGAATTTGTGCAGATAGAGGCAACACATGCATGTACAGAGAAAGTGAATATAAAACAACAACACGATGCTCCTGCTACAGATTCCATGCTAGTTTCTCTCTGTGAAATATGAAAGAATAACTTCATAATATAAGTTATAAGTTACTTGAAAACAAATAAACCCACCCACAAAAAAAATCTCCCTTTCATAATACAAAAAGGTAACACAACCAAAATGACTCAATCAATACACAACAAACATGAACAACAAAATGTTTCTTAACGCATTAAAAATGTATTTACATTAAAAATGCAACAACAAAGTTGAAGTTCAATTAAGTTCAAGGGTAATTAATCACTATATGAGCAACATTTTTCACATTACACACAATCTTTTGACCCCAAAACCTGTTGCTGAGATCTGCGACGCCTCACAAGTTCAATGCAAAAGAACCAGGTTGGGGGGGGGGTTGAAAGCAATTTCCAGAACTCCCCTCCTATAACACGCCAGCCGTGATTGATTCAGACCTACAGCTGGCCTGTTGTACCCAGATATTACACATGGAGCCAATATGGTTTCTAAACTGGGAAGGCTTCATGATGGAGGAGCGGAGCATCGTCTGCTCTCTCAACTGCACAATTTCAAAAGTTTTCGATAAAGGGGGGGAATACGCACAACCTCTTTCTGATGAATTTACAGAGCAGGGATTTAAAAAAAAAAAAAAAGTAATAAAAAACTGGAAAGAGCAGGAGAGCGTGTTGTGTTTCGAGGGCAGACAAAACATTTCTAGTTAATAATTTCCCATCCAATCGAACCCAAGGGCTACGGAGCACAATCTCAAGAGACATCTCGACGCCTGCAATGCAGAGATAAAGCAGCGTTACTACACGAGGACAGTTAACGGTGGATATAGCTGCAAATATACTGTAACTAACATATTGTTGGACAGATTGCCTGTGGAAACACACACACCTGCACACAAACACAAACACACGCACACACACGCACACACTGCTCTTCTCTGATTTCCTGGATCTTTTGAAATCAAACAAACACGCTTCCAGCCAATGAACTCAAAAGCAAAACCGGAGGCTTTTAACGACCTGGGTCTTATTTTCAATAAATGTACACCTCTAATTCTCAACACATCCAGCGACGTGCGCTAATCCATCCGAGGTCGACTCTTCTTTGTTGACGGGGAGCAGAACGTGGCCCCCCGTGGGCAGACGCGCTGCCTCCCTCTAGAGGTCAGGCCATGGATACTGCCTTCCATAATGGCTGTCTGGGCAGAAGGGAATCAGCGTGGCACAGGACAGGACCTTTCTTCCCAGCAGACGCCCGCTGACATGACCCACATTCATATCGAGCGTGGGTTTCCAGGCACCGCAGTCCAGAAAAAGATCCCCCGCCGCTCGGAGAGACAGCGCACGGATCTCTAATAGAAATTCACTCTGGACTCCGTGATGAAGTTGCAAGGTTATCACCGTAATTCTCAGATGCTTACGGCCCCTAATAAATCGGGCAGGGACACCAGTGGCTGTCCGCCGTTCACCCGTATCACCCTCCATCATCTGGCCCTCACTCCCATCAGGCAGCGCTCTCTCCCATCATCCATCACTAAGAGGTGTTGTCTACTGCCGGCTGCCCCGATCACCCCTGACTAGCCCGGACTCGGGGGCCTGTGCTTTCTGTAGTCGATGTGAGCGCTGATCGGATGTGACAACTTTATTAGGCACAAATCAGGCGGCGGGCGCATTCATTCTCTGCTGGATGTGTGAGCGATGTGTGCCCCGAGCTGTGCTTTTCATCACGGGTGGGATTCTCCCTCTTTCTCTATTTTTATTCAAAGCCTTTCCCAGACGCTGACAGTCCCTCTCTCTTGACCGTCCGACCACTGCAGCCTTCAGGGGACGTAGCTCGGACTGTTCCGATCCTGTCATTGGTCCATTGGCGTCCAACCCATCACAGAAATGACCAGACGTGCCACATCTAACCGTCGTTAGCTCCGAGTCCCAACCGGTCACATGACACAGCTCATCCATCTGCTCATACACTGCCAACCGCACGGGCTCGTCGTAAAATACGCTTCGCTCCGAATAAATTCCTGCGACTGTCACGGATCAGAAGGAATAAATATGAAGGCAGTGAAAACAGAATTGGCTTTAATGGTAATAAACGAGGACAAGGATGAATAATGATTTTCCATATCTCCGGTAAATTCCATTCTACGTCAGGTGGGATGATTTATTTCGACGCAAACAGAGGAAGGAGAGATCCCCCTCTAGTGCGCTCCCTGAATTACAAAGTGAAATAATAGGATACAGTGGGATTGACAGCTCGTACCGACCAATGGCTCCACCCCCTGCTCCCCCCAAATATGGTTACTTCTGTTTTTTTTTACGAAAAACCAAGAAGAGAAAATGACAAACTCGGGGCTTCAAAAAAACGACATCAAACGCCATTTTAATGTGAACGAGTGAACATCAAACTCCTGCAGCCGAGAAAACTGACAGCGAAGAGTTTTTTTCTCCCCGACTCCACATCTGTGACGTGCCCCCCCCCCCTCTCAGGGAATGACCTCGAGATGATGAAAACACAACAGAGCGTCTGGTTTTTGAAAGGGTGCAATTACATTTTTCTGTTTCCTTCTCCCACTGTTACTTTCAAAGTGGCCCGCTCCAGTTTGACATTATCAGACGGTCTGGTTTTTTTTTTAAAAAGAGTAATTTACGATCAAAAATATTAATTATAGTGAGGAGGTTTTCATCATTTCCTCCCATCTGGTTGTGATATCAGAAACGCTGAGGGTGAGCCGATTGTCTCTTGACCTCCGTGTCATCATCCGGCCCTCGTTTTCCAAGGTGACCCGTGTTGAGTTCTGCTGATTCGGCGATGATTCTCAGGTGATGAAGAATCCCCCCCCCCCCCCCCCCCCCGATAAGGGGATTGATTGGTGGATAAGGAGCGTTACCTTCGGAGACCATGAATAAAAAAAACACTGTTGTATCGCCGCTGAGATAAGTGAACACAACCAGATTACACTGGTGTTCATTAGTGAACTGCGAGTGTGGCGTTCTCAGAGGATGTTTGTGCTCGTGTGCTGTAGATCTTAACAGCTCTGCGTTGTGTTTGTTGGTGGGGGGGAGGGCTTGTAGATTTTTTTATCTGAGTTTGCAAATCAATGTTATGCAGAGTGTGCGTGTAGCAGAGGTGGGCTACGACTGCAGCAGGCTGGAGAGCCGCATGCACGTTTAACACCCTGCGGCTGCGAGCAGCGGGAAACCCATCGCAGACAGAGCTGCTGCTTTATGGACGAGCCTCCTGCTCCTGATGAAATTAACAGGAAGTGGGTTCGTTAGCGCTCAGATAGTTACTCAGGGAGTACATGTATATGCTATAGGCAAAACAGGTCAGAGCAGACAGAGAGCAGATACCTGAGAGCTACTACAGGCTGAGATCATGTAGATTGGACTGTGTGTGAAAGGTTTTATTGTCTGAACCAAACCTTCTTCTTTATTTATCATGAGTAAAAAGGGGTCATATTCTTTTCAATAAACAAAAGAATTTAATTGGAAATGCTTCACTAATTAATACCTTGATTAATGATTTAGAGAAATACTTCTGTTAAAAGTTTGGTGCTTTTCACATTGGATAGTCTGTGTCATAAAAAGAAAAGCCCCCCCGGTGAGTGAAGACCTTTAGGGCTATAACATGTGGTTATAAACATAGTGCATTAGTATTTAACTGTCAGTTGACATATTCAATGACATTAGTATTTAATGGATTCCGTGATTGTCCCACTGCTTCAGCACTATTTTCTATATTTAATAAAATGATTTGAGATGCAGCACTGAATCATGTAAATGTGACTTGACGTCGTGTTGAGCTTGTTCACACTCCGCGCTCCATCGTGCTCCGCGGCGCCGTCACCTCACCGCGACTTTTTTTAATGAATTAGAAAAGAGAGCGCCGTCCTTTCATCGCCTGAGCCTCACCGACGGTTCCAGTCCAAAAAAAACTCATCACCTCGTCCCAGCGTCCTCTCTTTCCCTCCTAATCTCCCACTCCCACTCTTCAATCTGCGGCTAAAGCAATCTAGTAAACCGATTCCCGGGAACAAGAGCGAGGAGATTGCAGCCCATTCGGGGGGGCGAGTCCCTGGGAGGACTCATGATTTCCTTCCCATACGTCCGTTCGCACTGACCGTCCACGTTGTTTATCGCACCGAAATGATAAACTAACCCAACTTATTGCGCGCATTAGCATGATAATACTCCTGGACCTGCTCCTGAATGCATTCTAATGTACAGGTGAAGCAGCTCCAGGCCTGCATACGTGGGCATCGCTTTTGTTCCAGGGCCCTGCCTGTGTGCTTCATTTGCATAATTGTAATTACCTGTATGAGCGGCGGACCGGCTGCTGCCCCAGGTAACTATCGGCTGAGCCCGTTTTTTCCTCCCATCTTCCTTGTTCCGCGGTGAATCACCGGAATTGGCCGCTCTAAACACCTCGCACAATCTGGGCGGGTTCCACCTTCAGAGGCCCCACTTTCCGTAATGACCCATTTAGCTGGATGCTGCTGGAGCTGGTTTTTTGAGGAAGGGGAGAAAAATGAGGAGGGGGAAATCTGTCACGTTTTTTTTATTCCTGCTGACCAAACACTTCTTCCCGCTGTCTGTTCCCACTGAACATCCCTATTAGTGGCATGCACCGAGCCGATCCCATGCCAGGGCTAGTCCGCTTCCAGCCGCTGGGGCTAATGAGCAAAAGATATTTCCCCCCAAAAAGATAAATCATAGTCGTAAACAATGGCCTTTCTGGAATTATTGTTTTTGTGTCACCAGAACATTAAAAGAGGCCGTCGCTGAACTTTCCAAACCCTAATTCAAACTCTGCAGCACGGACTTAACAAGCTTTTCATCTACGCCCTTTCTCCTGATTAAGAGGCTTATGAAAGAGAACTATTTAGATTTATTTTGTTTAAATATCACTCACTGTGGGTGGAAATAATCACGTTTAGCATAAAACCAGCAGCACTTCAAAAAAGAAAATCCCTGAGTCCTCATTTGATCCAACTTTTACCGAATGAGGGGGAAAAAAACGAGTTAGAAGCAGATTCATCACAGCTCAAAGTGAAAATCAGATGAGAACAGCGTTAACCTCGGGAATGCAAATCAGGAACTTTTTTGACGTGAATAAATCGGCGGGAGCAGCGCAGAGCGAGAGTGCTCATCACTCAGCGGAGCTCGGGAAAATGGAGATAAACACTGTCATTTCTTTTTTACCCTCCTCCAGAATTTGCCCACCCACACTTAAGAAATAAGACCTGATTCATCCGCAGTGAGAGAGAGAGAGAGAGAGAGAGAGATCTCAAATATCTACCGTCCTCCGCGGTGTAACAGATACCTGGAGATGGGCGAGGACGAGATGATGAGAGGACGAGACAGAGACTAATGGACGGATAAATATGCAGGTGCATAGGTCTTGCACGTCTTCCCTGGAGATGTGCTCTGCCGTCAAAACGCCTGAACTCCAAGATTCTACACAACAGACTTCAATCCTCGTTTCGATTTATTCATCTCGACAACACTGTCGCTCGACACTGAAGTTTCTGGACGGTTCGATGCCTTCGCAGCAAGCGAAACCAACAGAGCTTAACAATGGCCGCCCACTCTTGAAACGGCTCCGGTTCATTCTGCATTGACGTTTGAGAAAATCTTTGTTGAACAGTTTTAATTCTGAGACCAGGCTGACGAGCTATGAGATAAATTGGAACAAATAAAATAATTGAAAATGGAAAATAATCAAAAGGTTTAAGACTGTGTCATAGTTATTTTAATTGAAGGAACTACAAGTTACTTCACCAGAGGATTGTGGGTAGTGTAGTACTTCTTTACATCACGAAATTTGTGAAATGCAGTAAAGTCATATGGACTTGAGACGCCACAATTTTGTTGCTTCTGGTAAATCTACCTTGGATGGTTAAAACATTATGGCAATATTACTGATATAATACTTTTAAGCACTATTAGACTCACTAACTTTATTTATATCGCACCTTCCAAAACAGTTGTGAAAAAGTACCTCAAAAAGAGGACAAATAAAATTAATACAAAATTAAAGATTGCAAACAATATAGTACAAAATGTAAAAATCCAAGACAGCAGATAAATGAATCAAATATCATGTGACGGCAAAAGAAACGGATAAAAGATACGTAATAGCTCAAACCAAACGTGTGTGTGATGAAAGCGTTTCCCTCTAAATGCCTTTATGGAAGTTGGGCATGTTCACGTGTCTCCACAGACGATGAAGTGTAGCTGTGTTTCGCGCCACCTCCACTAGGAGGTTTGTCAACGTGGTTTGCTGCTTCGTCTGCTAAATTTAGCCACATGAGAACCACCGGCATCTCCACTCCCCCCCCCCACATACAGTACATATGCTGCTTCTCTGTGGGGAGAGAGCACTCAACTCCCAAGCAATCAATATTGGATGCACCTAAAGGGACTAACCAAGCAAACGGCTGTAGGCTAGACGCAGTCCCTTCCCACCCACGTTCTATATATAAAACTGGCCTGGCATATAATGAAAAACATTACCTGCCACCAGGGCACATAACTCTACCAGCAGCAGATGGAGGAGTTATGGAGTGCGGGCCAAAGAAGGATCCAATTACACAAACAGTATTTTTACTCCGGAGCATCGTTTATCACAGCGCTGTACAGAGATAAAATCCCCAGAAATCACTTGATAATGGGAGATAAAGAGTCCACTGTGAAATACCTGCACCTGGCCTCGGTGTCGTGGATTTGAGTGTTGGTATTTATTGGTAGAACAACATGGCCTGTGTCGCATGTGAGGTCTGTGTGAAGCATCAGCAGCAGCAGACCTGCTCCCTCCTCCTCCAGACAGAGAGTGTCGGCTTCAGCTCAGTCACTCTCTGGAGAGCGGCTGTCTCTCTCCTGTGGCGCCGCCTTGTTCGCGATAAACAAACACATACGACAGATGCCAGCACGTTACCCACCAGCGTCTGCTTCTGCCCGACACCGCGCTCGTGTTGCGGAGCAGCACGGTCATCTGCAATGAGCCCTCACCGACAGAGGAGGGGACGTGGAGAAGAAGAAATATATATATATATATACAGGATGATTTCTAATGAATGAGGCCTCGTCTACAATCCTGCAGATATGATTTGAACAGATAAATCTCTATCCGCACGACCTCAGTTTGACAAAATATCTCCGTCCGGAGGAAAAAAACTGAAACGACTACAAACTCTCAAAGAAGCAGGGCCAGTAGGTGGCGATACTATATCCACGACTCGTCAAATACCATCTACGAGGTAGGCGTGGCCTATGATCGCTGGCGTTGGGTGTTGTGTTGTGTTGCAGTGAAGCTAAAGTTAGCCACAAATTTGTAATGAGTCCGAGCAATGACCTCACAGGCCTCACAGACCACGGTCCGAGCCCTTTTGACCTTTGTCGTAAGATCAGCATTGTCCTTTCAACTGTGCTGCCCTCTAGTGGATGTGCTTGCTTAGTAAAATGACGCACGAAGGTAATAATTCCTGCGTCATTCGAAACTGCCATAAACAAGCCTTTACTCTTGTTTTTTGTAGTCTGGGCCTCATCCCTGTAACAACATTGTTTTCTTTAAGATCCCAAAGTAAAGTCCTGCAGGGGAAGAAGACGTAGGGTCAAAAGATCAGACAGGTTTTTAAACAAACCTCTGGGTCGGTCGGACTCCTTTAGAGGAGAAAACAAAAAGTAACTCGCCCGTGAACTTTACAACTTGCTGAGGTTGTGCACAGTCCGGGGATGTAAACAAATATAAAAAACGTTAATGGGATGTGAATCGATATATTTTCTGCAGAACACACAAACAGCATTTTACAGCAGACGAGCCGGAGTAAGAGATCGTCTCAAAAGAGCGTGAAGAACGAGAGAGAAAGAAGTTTCAAGTCTTTGTATAAAAATCTTGCAATATGGCCGAATACAATTGTAAGAGTTTCATGGTTGTTTTATTGGTTCAGATTAATTCTTCGTCATTGATTTTCTTTGAAAATGATTCCAAATGTAAATGATCCTTTAATTTTTGATTAATGTACGTAAAGATAATTAAAATCTTGAGCTGTTTTGTATATTTGTCGTGCAATTGTCATGGGAAGAAATTAATTAAAGACAATTAAGCAGTCAAGTTGATTTACGACTTCCTGTTCGCATTCCTCCGCCAAGGCCCAACTGTCCTTTTCAATTCAAGCACACACTCAGAGGTATTAGTCCACTAAACATGTTAAATTTAAAAAGAAAATCTGAATCCATTAATTATTCTCTGTAAAATTTGTGAAAAAGTCAAAAAAACGCACTCACAATGTTCGAGAAAGTGATTAAACAAATTCCTTGATCTGCCCGTTTGTCCAGATCCACCCCAAAATCGAACAGATTATTTTTCGGCCCAAATTCTGTCCTTCCACCAAGTTTCGTAGAGATCCGTAAAAATAGTCTTTTGCATAATCCTGCTGACAAACAAATAAACGAAGTACAAACATACAAATAGAACAAGGGGCGAACACACGACCTCCCCGGCGGCGGGAGCTAACGGCCGTGAATAAAAACCAGTTGTAATGAAATCCAATGATTCTTTCATCTCATAAAAGCAAATGTTCTGGCATCTTATACATTATTCATGACAAACATGTTGTTTTTTCCTTTCATTGAAAAAGTTGCATACGGAATTTCCTGAAATCATTGGGCGGTGTCGGCGCTGCGGAGAGGAATCCGACCGCGAGTCGACCGAAGAGGAAGTGATTGCCGCCGTATTACCCTCTGTTAATGGACGGTGAGGTACGTCTAATGGCCACGTCTCAGGGTCTAATGCAGTGGATGCTAATAAGTAATAAACCCGTCTGGGAGCACAGATCAATACAAACCCAATACACTGGGAAGTATCGCCCCCCCCCCCCCCCGTTTTTCACAACATCTGGGGACAGAACCCACAAGAACAGATCTCTCCTTTAAAAGGACTGAAAAGAAGATTATTTAAGTGGAGACTGTTCCATCTTCTTTCCCGTTCAACATTTTAGTCCAAGCCACGGCTCTTTATCCCCCCCCCCCCCCCCCTCGGGGCAGCGGCGCCTTCACCAGATCAGCATTTCTTTGCCTTCACACGTGCCCGCTCCCATTGTTGAGTTACGATCATTCACTCTGTAACGAGCGTGGACTCAAATCCCGCTGAGCGCACATCATACCCCGGTGGTGGGGGGAGGAAGGGGAGGAGGGAGGGCTGAATATGCCACGGCGTGGTCCAATCTCGCCGGGCTTCAGAGAGTAATGAAGCGGCGCCGCAGAGCCGCCACACACGCCGCTATCTCCCTGCCTAATGAACGAGTGAGCCGCGCCCAGGTGAAAAATGAGCTGGCTCAAGCAGCACCCTTAAGATGAAAAAAAAAAAAAAAAACGGGATTCCTTTTCCTCGCCAAAGAGCACATAACCCCACGTGCTGGCGCTCGCCGCCCCCCTTCTCTGAACCTCTGATTTCACCGGGGGATGATTGATTAAACCCGAAACACCCCCCCGCCATACCCCAACCCTCCTCACCGCTGCATCTCAAACTAATTTGGTGTTGGTGGCAGGAAAGGTGCTTTTTTTTTTTCCCAAACAAAGATTGTTTGGGATTTAGTTTGATCGACATATTGCAACGAGAGCCTGAAGGGAAAGAAGGTATTTGAAGGAGCAAACAGAAAAAGAAAACAGCATCAACACAACCCCGGCCCTGAAAGTCAATGAATGCAGGAGTCAAGTCCCTTCAGGCTCAGACGAGGCACACGTGCACATCACCGGGCGTCGGCGTGCCCTCTTGACTTCCTGCTGAGGCTGGCGTCCTGCTGTGTGACCTAACCTGGCACTGTCATGTGCAAGAAGAGCACAAAAAGGATGAGCTGTTAATTGGCATTTTGCAAAAAATGTACAACCTGTATTGACTGAGAGAACAAAGTGTCTGCGTCTGCAGGTCGACCCACTGAGGAGTTCTGCAATCACAAGTTCACCTCGAAGGGGTTGCCCTGGAAACCTGGGAACACCCCCGAACCACTTGTGTCATCGATCAGCAGCGAGCAAACACGCTGCTGAAAGAAACCGCTCTGATACCAAGGGGATGAAACCAGGGCTGGACTTTAAAATGCATATGGAGTGGGGGGGTTCTTCATTTATTCTTGCTTAATGGTATTGGATGTGCACCATTAGCCGAGCTGTGTTCTGCGGTGTAGCACCACGATGAAAGGGAGCGGGTGGCTGTTGCAGCCTCTGACAAGTCGCTGTGCTGGAAATGAATTGCGAACCTTCAATGGGCCAATAAATGTCCACAGAACTATAACTATGGCTTTTATAACAAGTGTCTCCTCTTCATTCTCCACGGAGGCCAGATGATGGGATGCTTCTCTGAATGAGCTCGGGGGAGCGAGTGCGCGGGTCACAGTGGCGAGGACGAGGCTGCTCACAGATGAGGCCATTCTTCACCTGAATGAGGGCAGAGCTGTGGTCTGCGCTGGGCGGCGCTGCATGGCTGGCGCCTGATGCCGGCGCCTGATGCCGGCTCGTTATCGCCACACGCGCCGTATCCGAGAGGAGAGGTGTCAACGTTCGGCTCATTCAGGGGACGGGTTCTGTTAGATGCAGCGTTTGTATCTAAGATATTTTGGCTTTGTTTCTGGACAGTGGGAGAAGGTGGAGCTGCATCGTCCGTCTATGATACTCAACAATTCCTCCCAATTACACTTTCATTGCACCACACACACTGAGTTTTGATGATATTGTAATTTTTTTGGGCAAATGACCACATTTGTAATCCAGTGGGTTGATTATTCTGTGCCTTGTTTTCACTCCCATTCATTTTTATAATCCAGTATCATGGTTTCTTATTGAATTTTCACCAAAACTTACTCGGTACTCAAATATTGTAAATGCTACGGATGTTTTCATCCCTGTGCATGTGTGTGCGTGTGTGTGCATGTGTGTGCGTATGTGTGTGTGTGCGTGCGTGCGTGCGTGTGCGTGCGTGTGTGTACTTGTTTTGTTACTTCTCTAGTGGACCTTTTCCAGCACAAACACTGATCCTGTCAGGACCAGCAGTAGACGTCTGGGCACAAGGTCAGAGGTGAATTGTGATTAGTTTAGGGTTAGGGTGTCCACAATGGAGGTCAGTGTGTGTGTGTGTGTGTGTGTGTGTGTGTGTGTGTGTGTGTGTGTGTGTGTGTGTGTGTGTGTGAGTGTGTTTGTGCAAAATAACTCAACAACTGGGGAGTGTATCTCCAGATGATTAACTTTTGGCGCTGATTGGTCAAAAGTCAAAGATCGAGGTAAAAAAAAAAAAAGATGGTCCAGAAAACACATTTTCCAAGATATCTCTGCAAAAATAGAGCTAAAGACACAATGTGAAGTTAATACAGATCGTATATTTGATATAGATAAAGATAATCCCCATCGTTGTGTCCTATGATGAGTACGGTGACCCTGAAGTGCAAATGAAATAAGAATACAGCAAATCACAATAATTTCCCTCCATAGATAAGTGACATCATGAAGAAAACGGAAAATGACTTCATGAATAGATGCAAACTCATTTATGAACATATGGTAGACATGGAATTATCATGATATCACAAATGAAGTGTTTGAAACCATTTATTAGTCATTTGCTATCGTAAAGTATAAATAGCATCATGAAGACATCCGTATGAAATGGAATTATTACAATATAAAAAAGTCAGCTGGATAAACAAATCCCCTTATTGTGCTCAGGCAGCAACAGATGATGCACGTGCCACTCTCTCGTCACAGATTCATAACTCTACCGATTCTGACAGTGTCTGGACTGTTGAATTCTCCCTAAAATATTTAAAGAAAGATCGAGAAATATTGATTTAAGACGAGTGGACAGCTCCTTGGTCCCCCGAGGGTCAACAAACCAAGAGGAAGAAAGGTGGAGCAGCATCATCTTCCCTCAAAACAAAAAAAAAGGAACAAGTTCACTTTCCCGTTTTGAGCCAGATTCATTTTGTATGCAGGCTGAGGACACCCTTGGGCAAAGGACACAGATGTTCGGTATCCAAATATCCAGCTTCACTGTGTGGCTAATGTATTTATATGACAGGCATATCTTTCATTGTATTCATCATATAGGGATCTATAAGGGCCCTGGACTCCAGCCTGAGCTCAGAGGATGCACCATTGACACGCTTATCTACGCCCTGGCAGCCCTTCGCAGAAACACCAGCGCACTCCAATACATCCTGAATTACTCTGAGCAAAACAAACAACAGTTGCCATTCCCCGAGATAAGGACAGGGGGCATGTGTGAAATAAACAAACCAACAAAAGGGGGGGGGGGGGGGGGCCTCGCAGGCGGCAGCAGTAGAGTTAATCTTGGACAGGGGCCATATTAACATCCATGCTTGCCTTTTTCTCAGAGTATAATCGAAAAGGAAAAGGAAAAAGGAGGCACTTCTGGCTGTGGAAGCTGCAGAGAGTCAATGAAGAGAGAAATAACTGAGAATGAAGGGGGGGGGGGGGGGGACAAGCTTTGACTGGTTCAATCCACATTTTCATTTCATGGCCTGTGAGGGCAACTGCGGACTTTGAAAATCACGAAAAAAAAAGAAACATGACGATATAGTTAATATCGAGCTGCCTGTCACGTTTGCCTCCTATTTTGTGTGAAGCCCAAGAATGCAGCCTATTGTGTTTTAAGGGCAGTGGGTCGATTGTGAGTCGGTCTGTGTCACGGCTGCTGCACACAAGAGGATTTCCAACTCCTGATTTGAAAAACTTAAAACATAGCGACAGATGAAAGCGAGAAAACGCTTACTAGATGACCCAGACTCAATTATTTCTGAGCATAAGTAAGTCTCTCCAGTTTCGAATCATAAATATCAAACAAAATGTACAGATAGAAATGGGGGAGCCTCTGATTGAGACACAATAAGATAGTGTGTGTAAACTAAATATATTTAGGGGGCTTCCAGATATCCAGATATCGCTGTGCAGTGTTTACAGCCCGATGAGTTTGTTTTGTCACACAAGTTCAAGGTTTTGTAGGTGTCTTAGGCCCAGATGACATTTTGGTTAATCTTAAAAAGACAGCTATCGTTCATATGTATGCAGATTAAAATCCGATGCGTTACGGTAAATGAGATTCATCCCTTTTTCTCACCTGCACAATGTGTTTACAGAGAGAGTAACTCAAGCAAATCAGGTCAAAGAGTAAATTTAAAGATGGTAAAACAAGGGTAGAAAAATCTGCTCATGCGCTGAAGGATTGAAAAGATAGTATTTGTCTCACGTGCAGCATCTTGAAAAGCAAAACCTACGAGCATTATGAAATTTCATCTCTTTTGAATCAGCTGCGCTCAGACTTTGTTAAACAGTTTCTTCATTCGCAAACACACTTGCAATTTTATTCCCCCTCCATGCGACGAAGGCAGGAGAAATTAATCCAGCGATGAACCATCCGCTCACCTCTTTATTCCTTTTAAGTCGATGGAAAACAGAGGGGAAACAGTTTTGTGTTGGCTGCCGTCATAAATCATAACGCGTGCCGCCGTGGCGAGCAGCCGTCCGGCGTGTGGTAATTAACACAATCGTGGCCGTGTTCGTACACCTCTCCTCTTGTGCGGAGCCCCTCGGCTTCTGACTGGAGCTAATTACAATTTCTCAAAGTGCGTCGAGCACAATAAACATTTTGCTGATGTTTGGGCGGCGGCTCCGATTGGTGATGAATCGCCGAGCGGCCATATTGTTTAACTCGGCGTGATTAATGGTGATTTAAATAAATAAACTCGTCCTCGTTGTGCAGTTGCATTGTTTTCCCCCCGCGCCGGAAATTGGTTTGTAATACACGATAATAAGCAAAATGACAAATGCCTCAAATTGAAAAAGCGACTCTGACAATGAACGCGGACATTTTCGCCTGTTTCTCTTCTGTTGTGAGGAATCGGAGCCATTTGGGAAAAGCAGCGCTGACGTCTGAACAATTGCTTACTCGCTAATGATGGTGATTCCAGTTCCCCGGAGAGAACGGGCGTGTTGTTCACTGTACGCGGCGCCCGGCCCCTCTGAGCGCCGCATCTTTACTGATGATCTAATCTCTTTCATGGTAAGTGACCGGACCTACACTGACCTTGGTGATAACAACACCTTTTCCTCCATCATTCTCATTTAAAAAAAAAAAAAAAAGCCTCAGCACCCATCACTCTGATGGATGAAGAGCTCAGCGCCTGTGCAGCCGGACGCCTGCGGCTCTGGCTGAGACCTGACGCTGGTTAAACTGCCGTGCAATATCATCCTAATGCCGCTAATTATAAATATTGTCGGCTAATGAGTGGATGAAATAAGAGAATTACAGTTCATCGCTAATGAGTGTATCTAATTAGGGCATTAATTAACTGCAGAGGAGGTACAGTACATTACAGGGGGGGGGGGGGGCTTTGCTGCACATGCAGTTTAATGATGAGAGGGTTTGACAGATGTAGAGGGCCACAGGGCGAGCGGAGCCACTTCATCAGATTTCCTCTTCTGACTCCATCTTCTTGTGCCTCCTTCCCTACTTGCTGCCGTTCACAGATTTTCATGTGAAACTATAAACTGCTGAGCAACGTCCATCGACAGCTACGACTTTGAATTCCGAGGAGTAACTACAATCCGTCCCCATCAGTCCCCTCAGGGAACCACCATACTCTTACTTGGATCCGCACCGAGTTACACTCATAGATATCAGTCACTTTAAATATGTCTTCATTCTTTCATCAAGATCCATGAATTATTATCGGGGGAAGTTATGCAACTCGTCCGATTTTTTGCGTAATATCAAATGTAGGTCACAAAAGGAGGTCAGAATAAAGATTGGCTGCAACGGACGAAAGTCTGTAACTTTAATAATTTCTTCAACTCAGTCCGACACATTGTGCACGAAGCAGTGAAACCGCTCAATTGATTCAATTACAATAACTCAACTCGTAAGTGACGCAATTCACTTGGACACCATCTCCAACGTGCAGCTCCATCGCCTCCGCCGCAGAAGAGCTCGTGTGCCGCGCCCCCTCAGACACTTACAGTAGAAGGCCAGATAATTGTCCAGGGAGAGCGCTCATCGCCTCGGGGGGGGGGGGGGGGGGGGGTCAACGCCTTTAATTGAATTGCAGAAAGTGCTGCTAATTAAGCGATTAACGCCGAGAACATTGGAGCTATCAGAGAACAAAGAGACCCCCGGTGGTGGACGCTGCAGCCGCTGACCTTCTCTGGGGGGGGTGCCACTGCTATTAACACAATATTTTAATAAGTGTTTTTGCAGCAGCTTGGCAAAGGATGGCAGCTGAAATAGAAAATATACTGTATTCATATTAGGTTTTAATACGAGAGGAGGCAGGATATTCACATCTACAGTATGATCACATATCTCACTGTCTCTTTATTCAGATGAATCTCTGCTCCGACGCTCAGGGACCAGCTCCTGTAGTGGGACCAGCACCTCAGTGAAGTGGGGTGTCAGAAGCACATCCTCGCCCGTCCTCGAGTCCTTTGAAGTCAGAGGAAACCGGAGGACCCAGAGGAAATCATCGCGAAACAGGGGAAGAACAGGCAAACCCACAGAGGAGGGCCCCAGTGGGGTTTGAACTGGGGTCTCTCCCGCTGCGAGGCTGCAGTGGAAACCACAGCGCTGAGCACAGAACCGTAAAATGACTTAAACTGAAGCATTACGAACCAAATGATCTCAGCAGCGGGGGAATTGCTACGCCAGCCAGTTTGTGGAGGGATTTTTGTATCAAATATTAAAGCAACACTATGTAACTCTCACTGAGCAACAGCGCCCTCTGCAGCCGCTGATCTGCGGTTCAGCATTACGCTCCAACAATCTGGTTCTGACACTTGAACCGAACCGGAGAACAGAGGTTCAGGGTGTTTCTCTTCATTCCAAGTCACTGAACCATCAATCAAATATAGAAGCTGCTATTTCAAAGTGAAGAAGTTGCTTTACACTTTTTGAAAAGTTTCCTCTTCAAGACACTTTTCCTTATACCTTCTTATTACTGCCACATATCACTTCTGTTCCTCTCAACGCCAACAGTTGACGTCGGGCGCCTTGTTTCTCCGACAATTACTTTCGACAGGATGTTTTTGTCCGACTGCTGCGTACTTGATTCGCTGTCCTCTCCTGACGGAATCCAAAATAAATAGAATTTTTTTAAAAGAAAGAAAATAAAGCTTTTAGTTTAAATTCAATCGGGGAGATCATTCGCGTCACACTCTCGGGAACGACACACCTTGTCATCAGCTCGGAGCTTCCAACCCGTCTGTCACTTCGTATTTAAATTGGTCCGACTGATGCAGAAGTCTGCTGTCGTTCTACGGAGTGTGAAAAACTTTGATATATTCTGGAACGAAGGTTTCAGTGAGAGGGAGCCTCTCTTGGGCAGAGAACACACAAGTACTGTCTGATCAACCTGGATAAACAGATTCTGGTTTTGGGGCCTGGAAGCCTCTGGTTTTCGTTCCTAGTTTGACCGATCACTTATTACGTATTATACTGTAACGACGTATCAAACGTTCTCTTCCTGTGGCGAGGCTTTTTCGAGTTCTTGAACTTTGACCTGCGATATTCGCCTCCGAAATGCATCGTCTACTTTCTTTCTGATTTACCTGCTTTCATACGCAGATGGCTGCTAATAGAGATGAGCCCAAATGTCTCCTGGACTTAAACTACCACTGTTTGTGTTTTGTTTGTGGAGAAACGTTTGACTCGTGTGTGCTGAAAGAAACTAGTTGGTGGGTGAACATTGTGCAGCGAAGGGATGATAAAGGAGTCTTGGGATGGATACCCCCCGTCTACACCGGAAGCCCCACAATATTATCCGTTGCCTCCAGAGGCTCATTCATCATCAGACGATAGCCGAGGTCCGCTGGTCACGGAGCAGCTCCCCTGGAGTGGTGCTGGGGGGGGGGGGGGGGGGGGGGGGGGGGGGGGGGGGGGGGGCGGGGGTCCTTTCCTCAGTGGCCTTGTAATGAATGAGGGTCAGGAGCTGCATTCTCACTTTCCCCTCACCCACATTTCTCCTCGCAGACCAGGGACTGAATCGACAACATGCCGGTGGGGGGGATCGTCCCACCTTAAATAATTTACCCCCGTATGAATTATTCCTGCAAGGGGCTCAACAACAAAGTGCTCGCCTTGTATATTTTAATAAGCGTCTGAGTTGGTGCTCCACTTTCTGCGTCTCCTCTGATCTCCCCTGACAGACACTCATTCACACTTTGTTGTTCATATGACCAAACATGTTTGGCGGAAGCTCCGCTGAGGGTTCGGCTCATCAGATGTTCGGGGGCCTCTCGGGTGCAACTACGCCGAGACTCCGCTCCCTCTGATTGCGATGATGCATTTTAATGCCAGGTGAAAGGGAGGTCAGTGAGTAAGAAGGAGAAAGAGGGCTACTGGGAGATGTCAGGCTGGACACACGCCTGTTGGCCCGGCTGCCTGTCTTCATAATGAAGCATCTGGAGAGGGGCTGCGGCACCATTAGGCCGACATGTGAGGGATGGACGGAGTGACCCGGGGTGAGAAGGAGACGGCGGTGTGCGAGATGATTGGCTGCCGTCAGGACGGGATCAAGAGACGCGGGTGTCAGAGCTGAGAGATTACATCCGCCGCGAACCCACGCGTCGTCCACGGGCGAGTGTGGGAGGGCACGGGAGATGTCATCCTGCGGTAACTAGCTGCAATCCTGCTGAAAAATGACAGTTTCCTCTCTCTCTCTATATACACACACACAACTGGGAGATGTGATGAAATCTGCCAATTACTGTTTGATTAATGAAATGATTGCTCAGAGTTTGAAATGTCCCAAAAAAATTGTGAACAAGTGTCCGTCAGAGTCTGGGAGAGCCGGAGGTTGTGGAGGTGATGTTTTTTAAATGAGGCAGAGAAACAGAAAATCTTTAGGTTTGAAAAGCAGGAGGATCAATGCGTGTGAGGCTGTTAAATAAGAAAATATATGATGAGTCATCAAAGTAGCTGTTAATTAAAAGATCCCCTCCGGCCATTTTTCGGAGATTCTCTGCTTGTGTCTGACAGTTTTTCCACGAGGAAACAAACAAAACATTGGTTAAGAAAAATTTATGTTAAAATAAAATCCATAAAAATATCCATAATGCATAATAAATGACGTCAAATAAATGTTTCCTGAAGATGTTTTCGGTTATTTCCAGTCTCATCACACTGATGTTTCTTCTCGTGTTCATTTGTCCAGTAAGTTTGGTTTTTAATTAGTTTTGTGATGCTATAAAAAAAAAAACGGGGGGGGGGGGGGGGAAACATCATGATTGACAGCCGTCGATCAATTAATGGAGCGACCTCTGAATGTATCTGTGGAGACACGACGATTTACAGGAGCACAGATTAAGAGACAAAGTCCAAAGAGGATTTCTTCCTTGTCTTTTTCAAACAAAAGCAGATTTGATTTGATTGAAACAGAACCTCCCGCCCCCCCCGGGATTGTCTTTTCAAAAACACTTTGACGGCGTTACAAGTTTTTTGATGATGACTAATACGACTCGTCCCTCATCCAATCGTAATTTCAGAGACGACAAACGTGCGTTCATACTTTTCACGCACTTGCCTCCGCCTCTCTCCGCAGCCGAGGGTGTGACGGCGGCCGATGCGCGGTGACGTTCGGCTGCGACTCGCCGGCGTTGAGCGACGCCTGTGCGTCATCAGCGGAAAATTCCGTTTAGAAAAAGAGCTGGTTAACATGTATAATTAATAAGGCTCATCTCTCGGGCCGAGGCTTGGCAGGTTAATCATCAACAGCGACCGCTAGGTGCCTGAAGCCGAGCGACGGCACCATCACCACGATAAATCTTCTTCTGAGACTCTGTAGATAAGGAGACGTTTTGAAAAATCTGGAAAACAGCCCCCGACTTCCTCGCTGTCTGCTTCTCTTCCTTCTCCACTTCATCTTCTCACACGAGTGGGTTTCGTAGATTAGACTCTTTAAGTGGGGCCTCTCACGGTGGCCTCGTGTCTTCAGCCGAGGCGTCTCGACGTGCACGTGACGGCTGCCGCTGCCTAATGAGGGGACAGGACATCCTATTCATGTCGACTCTAAGCCGGAGCACTCGGGCCTCGGCCTCCTGTGATCGGGCCAATCGGCACCCCGACGCCGCCCACATGAAAAGAGTGGAGGTCTTGCCAAATTCGCTGCCGGAGTATTACCGCGTAACGGGAGCTCCTCTCGGAACAGGTCTGCAAGTCTCCGGGTCAGCACATAAACACATTAACCTGTCGCCCGTGGTTACGCCTCCAGATTAGCGTAATGAAACAACATTTACCCAAACCCGACTCTAAGCCGGAATGGGAAATCTGATGTGTTTTGGGGGGGGGGGGGGGGGGGGGGGGGAGTCAGCTTTAGCACCAGTTTAGCATAAAGAAAACATGTTTTTCTTAAGCTCGAGGCGGCTGTGAATAAAAGGCTGGAGGTGCGATGTGTGCGTGGGATATCATTCGAGTGGTAAACATCCATTATGGAGGATAAGCACCATCTACACATCGCAAAGCAGTTGATACAAAATAGCCTCGACGTCGAAATGCAGCAAATGGTAAATAAACCCCAGGGGCTGCAGAGGGCTGCACGGGCTGCTGGTGCATTCAAATCCACCGAAACACTATAATTGAACACACAATCTCCGGCTATTTGTTTTCATAATTACGATGCTCCAATATGATTACTTTAATCATGTTTATCAGGGTATGAAAAATGCATTTCCATATTTACTTAACGTGCAGATTATAGTGATATTGAAGCTGAGGGTGAACACAGTGTGAACATCGCCGTTTAATAACCTGCAGCATGGAAACCTGATCCTCGCTTGAAGTCCGTATACACACGGGTGAAGCGCGGAGCGTGGAACCTGTACACGTGATTGTTGGCGTCTCAGATGTACAGCAATGGCGTGACGTTCGCACGCCACCACACAACTTTGAAGTGAGGAGGATAAATGGAAACTTTAACATCCCAATTTCCCAGAGATCTTTCCTCTGAAAGGGCCGTGGTGTCGTTAGCATTTGGTTCAAAGCACAGCCGGTCTCGGAATTTGCCGCAGGCGCTAAGTGAGAGATACTGAGAGTAGATGTGGACTTAGATGTGGAATATAAACAGCAGGGAAACAGGTTTGGACTGTAAATAAAAATGAATGTTGCATCTCTGGTTTTTGCCATTGTTGAAAAATGAAGCCAAAAATATCTCAGGTACAGGTGCCGCCATTTTGTGCCGTCAATCTTTAGGTTTCCGAACTAAACTTATCAGAAACACGAACGTGCATCTTTGTGAAACTACCTTTGCGAAAGTCGTATTTAACGTGTCCCATCTGCTAACATTGGCGGGGGCGGGATTTAAGACCTATACAGCAGTCAGCCACCAGGGGGCGATTTGGATGATTTGGCTTCACTTTGTAAACCAAACTTTGGTGGAGGAGATGAGAGGAAAGGAAAATCTCAGAAAGAAAATCAGCTAATCTAAGAGCCGCCTTCATTCAGATCCAATTCATTACCGCAGCGCGTTGAGGAGAGGGAACGGCGAGCGCCCCCCCCCCCTCAAATCAGCCGGGCCCTGCGAATAAAACATTGAAAGAGCTTCAGATCACAGCTGCCCCCTACCTTTGTTGTGGATGGCAAACGCCATTCGGATAAACGCTTGACACACGTTGCTGTTTTAACCCAAATTACCCCCCCCGCGCCTCAGATCTCTCAATTGCCTCATTAACAGGGCCGGAGTCCGAGGCCTTTCAAGTTCTGCACTTAGAAACAAAGCCACGCAGGGAGCGTGTGTTCCTCACTCCTGCACCTGCAGGGAGGAAATCACTGGTGATCTAAGAAAAGCAAAAGGGTCATCACCCCCCCCACCCCACCCTCCATTTCTCCTCCAGTATCTGTGGTTTAATGATATGTGAGGTCTGAGGATGTCTGAGGGGGCTCGAAAGGGGGCTCGAGGGGGGGGGGGGGGGGGGGGGGGGGGGGGGGGACCAGCAAAATGAGGGAGACGTAGGAATAGAATCAAATCAGACGTTCAGTTCTCCCCCATGTAATCATCTCCCTCCTGTATTACAACAGGTGGATTCAACCCGACAGATAAACCCAACTATTGTCTCATCCTCACACATACACAATATGTGTCGCGATGCAGATTGGATTTCTTATCTATAATAAATCATGTGCAGTTTCCCTACCATCCAAACTAACTGTACAATAAACCCATGATAAAAAAAACAATTAAATAACCTTTGATCAAATTACTGTGTGGTACAAAAAACAGTCACGGTGATTTCTCAAACTTCATATTTTCCAGTGGAGATATATGTTGTATATGTGCTTTGTTTTAGAGCGAGAGAGCCTGAAAAAAAGAATTAGAGGAACACAACCAAAAACCAGCCAAAAACCACTGAGAGCAACATGTGGGAAATGGCAGAAATCGATACGGCATTTCAGCTTATCCCGTCGGGAGGAGAAAGGATGACGGAGGAGCAGCAGGAGTCTTAACACGCGAGAGCAACCAGATAATTGAAGGGAAGAGAACTCAGCGTTTAATTCTATTATCAGATGGTCCCACGTGCACGCGCTCATCAATGAGAGCTGGAGGTGAGGGAGAGTGACACGTCTCCGTGGGGGGGTCCTCTTCAAACCATCAGAGGCAGCACCACGAAATATTAATAATAAAAGGAAATCAATTGGCAAACTTTTCATGAACCTGCAGAATTTAGAGGAAGGTTTAGTTTCGGGTTGTTTTGGTTCATTCCACCTTCTGTTAGTCCGGCTGTCCACTCCACGTTCTGTTAATAAAGGTTAATGAACTTAGAAAGATGGCCATGCATTAAATGTGTATTTGCAGGAAAAGATAGTTTAGATACAGATTTCTGCAAAGTAGGTCTTAATAAATGTTTGATTAATGAAAATAATCTATTAATTATTAACATTAATTTGCTGGCAGCTGAAACGTGCCTGCTTCTTCTTCTGGAAACAATGAGGAGTAAACAGTGTGAATTTCCACTTAAGGCCTCATTTTGCAAAACAGGTTTTACTTTTTCTTTGTTCCAAATAACTTGGTTTTAAAAGATAATGTAAAGTTGCCTTTTGTTTACTTCACTGCCCCCAGGTCACCACAAAGAACTGATAATAAATAAGTTTTCTGTCTTTGGAAGAAAAAGGAGGAAATTTACTCAGAGAGTGAGAAAGAAAGTTTTCGGAGATAAAAAAAAGTTAATATCCGAGCTTGTTTGTGTTTTCGGGGAAGAAAAATGACTCCTTTCGCCAACTGCGGGAAAATTACGTGATTAAAATATGAAAAATGCGACGGCTCACACATCTCGTGCGGCTGAACCACAGCGACAGGTATCGTCCCTGATGCGCATCGCAGGGATCATTATGTCATTACGCTAAGTGGGTCTCGTGTGAGTGAGGCCCAACCAGGCGGAGTGATGACAAAGTGGCAACAGACTGTCAGACGGGGACTTGCAGTGAGACGCCATCTCTCCATCTCCTGCACACACACGGAGAATAAATCCATAAGCACCGTGTTGGAGCGCGCTGCCATTTTCTGCTGTCACCATCGTTTTATTCTCCCGTTAATATTTCCCTCCCTCACCTCCCTCCCCCGTCCTCCCTCTCCTGCAGGCCTCCGCCGCCACATTCGCTCCACAAGCATAATATCCACCTGCTCCTGTCACGCCGAGCTTGGGCCAGGCACCGGGGCCATAATTGAAATTCTGTGCGGGTGTGCGTGGACACATGCACTTTACTGTACACGCAAGAGCTTCGGTGCACGTGTAAAAAACAGGCGGCTGCATTAAACGTGGACTCCGTGAATGCACCTGCTGCAGTGCTTTGTGCACACGTGATGGATCCGGTCCCCACGCTGAGATACAGGCTCCGGAGCCTAATAAAGGCGACTGTTGACCAATCTACGCGTCGCCACTGTGGGTCACACTGGTGACCCAGTTGGTAATGAGGGGGAAGTCCGGATGTTCTCCACTCAGAAAAGAGGTGTGTCACTGTGGGGATATATTTAGTACGGCTGAAGGGAGCAGAGAATTGTGCATCTGTTGGGAGAGTCTGCAGATGTGGAGCTTCTGTAGCGCAGCAGGAAACCAACAGTCAAACAGGTATTGATGTGTTATTACATGACTGCAAGCGTCATCTGATCGTTCAGTTTTAGTCCATATTGTCGTTACGTGTCTCAAAGGCAATCACGGAAAATTAGTAAGCGACACAGATTTTTTTATTATGCTCAAAACACCAGGGGGCTGTCAAAATGTTTTGGCTTCACTTTTGGGAGCGGCCATGTCGTCAGGCAGCTGCTTTCAGTGTAAAAGCTCCGGTAAACTTTGTGAACACTACCTGCACGGACAAAGTTGTGTTAAATAAAACCACTTCTCTGTAATTCGTCCAGTTTGTCCAGACAAACTATTAGACTATTATATTTAACATTCTTACTGTGAAATTCGTCCTTCCTGACACCAGTTAAAACATTCTGAAAGCGTCCTTTGCTTTTTTTTTGGTTTTCCTGTTCGAACCAGACTCGTTTTTGATACCATTGCTTTATGAAATCAATGAGCAAGGTTATTACAGTGAATGACAACTAAAGCTTAAAAGGAAAAAATTATAGAAAAGGAAAGATCCTTGGCATGAATGCAACACTTAGCCTTGGAGCTTAAGCTCCCTCACGTACAGACGCAGCTCGTCGGGGTGTTTAAAGCACGAGTCATATTTTAAAAAGCATCAGGACCTGACCCCCGAGGCCATTAACGCACTAATTTGACTGATAGGTGTTTCCGCCCCAGAGTCTGTTATCGTCTCTTAATCCTTATCGTCCCGTGCCCACCTCGAAGGGAAGAGGAGGAGGAGGAGGAGGAGGAGGAGGAGGAGGAGGAGGAGGTGGAAAGGGAGGGACGAAGACGAGCAGCCATACTCGCCACACCTTCCTCGCCATTTTAGGAAAAGGGGTGATGATGACCACTTGGGCGCACTTGTTGCTTATTCAAGACTTGAGGTGTGAGAAGCCCGACAGACTTCTCTAATCGAACAGCTGAGGTGGTGATCATCAGAAAGGGGGGTGGGAGCGTTGAGGGGGCGGGGCGACGGCAGCTTTTTGAGCGGCGGCGGCGGCGGTGCAGCTAGTCGACATTAAAAGGCTCCTTTCAACCCCCGAATGAAAATCCCTCTCTGTTCCTCTTGTTCTCCGTCTCGCCGTCTCTGCGGAGAAGTGTTGTTGGTGGCGGAGGGAGGGGAGGAGGGATAATTGGTGTTAAAAATAGTCGCTCCGATAGTAGGTCACTGTATCACACACTGCCGCCTTAAATAATGCATCAAATAAACCGAGGAATGAGTTCAGTAGTCGGCAGTGTTACAGCGTGGCCTCAATCACTCACTTTGTCCTCCCCGCTTCGGCTCGATTGTATTTAAATACGTGAAAGAAACCAGGATATAATCTGATGTGTCACTTAGTGAGGATTCAAAACCTCGAGGCTGGGGCGTCTGCTCCGAACGAGAGGTTTCCACGAGTTGAAATTCCTTATTCAGCTCCAAGGCATGTGAGGCCCCTGGTGAAACTACCAGGGGCCAACTTTGGCACCTTTGGTTGCTTGTGGCCCGGATCCGGCAAACGTCAGCTGCCATCATTCCTCCCGGCATGTGGGATAAAAAACTATTTGGCGATATGGGTTAGAAAACTGATTTACGAGGAGGGACTCCAAAAAAAGTTAAATAGTCACATATTTCACTGAATATACGAATACACTGAATCAAAAACACTGAGCCATACATATATATATATATATATATATATATATATACAGTGGGGTCAAAGGGCAGAATCGAAAAGCACTTGCAGGCTTTGGCCGTTTGTCAGCTTCACTCTTCACGCCCGGGTGAAATCGAGGGTCACGACTTCAAAACAATAACCATTACCAGTCAGAAACGGCGCGGTCTCGCAGGAGCAAGGTCACCTGCATTATCAGGCGTAAGCCATGATACTATCGAGAGCTTTCCTTGAATCAAGGTCGGGGAAATACAGAAATACCGAGCGGCGAGGAGAACACCTTCTGGCCTGAGCAGCCGTGGCCCCCGAGCTAAAGAGCCGTTGCTGTAACGCGGAGATTTTCACATTTGGCAGAGAACAAATTTAGAATAAATCATAAAAAGACACTTTCTTTATTATCTTCAACCATTTGTTCATTAAATTATTATTATTATTATTACTGACAAGTGAATGCATCTTTGATTGAATCCCAATCCGTCCTCCTCTGAAGTGCATGCATTCAATTTCCATTTCCCTTTGTCTCGTCCGACGCCACCTCTCTGCCGCTCTCTCATCACTGGTTCCATTCAGTGTTTATCAGGCGGCAGCAAAGAAGCTCAACTCTCAAGTGGCCCTCGACGGCTGCGTGCGACGGCCACTCGGCGCCAGACGAAAGAGCGCGGGCGACGAGTGAAGAAAGGAAAACACGTGTCGACGTCTTGTTTTATCCCCGCAGCCGTCAACAGCAGTGTTTACAGTGGGACTAAAGAAAGGGCCGCACATGGAGTGGAGGAAGAAATAACTACTTCCTCTGTCGCTCTCCGTCACCTCTGAGGACACTTGAGCGCGGCTATTGATCAACAGGCTGCCTGACAGCTGAGCCGCAGCCATTGAGACATGTAGGTGTCGCAGAAAGACCTCGGCTCGTTTCCTGCGCATCAATCAGGGCCGGGAGCAGCAAATGATCTTCTGCAAGCAGGAGAGCATCAAAGCATCCGGCAAGGGATCCACCGACAGAAAGAAATACAAACCACCGCAGTGTGTCCGCGTGGGGAGGATTCTTCCTGAGGAATAAGAGTAACTAGAAAGAGATCGTTTACCTCAACCAAGGCTGGAACCGCCCCCTATGAAACCACATCGAAATTCACTAGATCCAGATTTTTAATTTACTATATTTTTCTCACCAAGATCCAAGAATTTTTCCCTTGGAATTTGGTTAAATATTAAAAAATGTCACAATGTTAAAGGAAGTAATGAGTAAAATTCTGATCTAAAGTTTCATGGCTTCAGATTTTTGTTTGGATCTGCACCAAATGGGACAAACTCAAAGACGGCCATCTTCTAAACATCACTCTCTGAGATTTCAACGATAAAAAGTAAAGTAAAAAGTAGTTTTTGCGTAACCCTGCTAAAATACAAAAATAAAAACACTTTCAAAGTTACACAAAGTGATAAAGATCCTTGATCTTCCTCTGTTATTGAATCTTCCTGACCCAAACCCCTGCATGGAAATCATTGTAGTAGATTCAGCGTGACTTTCCAACAGGATGAAAACACAACCAAAACATTTCCCTTTGCGTTGCAGATCCTCTTTGATTGAAATCACCTTCATTCCTTTGGGCGTGTGCTCCGCCTCCAGGAGAGGACGGGCTGCGACTGGAAGCTGTTGGAGGAAGCTCCTCCTCCTTCCATAGGTGCAGTGCATGACACCAGGTGACAGGTTTGATTTACGGCTCAGCAGTCAATGTGTGTTTAAAGGTGTCCCTCAGGGCCATGCCTCCGCTTCACGGTATCACAGGTTGAGTGTGCGACAGTTCAGGTTAAACACATAATATAAAAGAGTGCAGATACATGTGGATGGAATAAACGCGGGTTTGCGCAGATTGGATGAAGAGAAGATTCGGTTATCTTCGTGTGAAGAGAACGAGGCTGCAGAGATTTACATGTACAGGTCGAGGAACACGTTTTTTCCCGTGTGAGGAGCCAGGTTTCTTATCAAACATGCAGAGCCTGTCAGCAGATCTGTCTGAGTGCAGCTGTTGAACTGGAGCCCTGCGCATAAATATACATGCAACCTGTTATCATGCAACCTGTTGGGGAAGTGCTCCGGGATCTTGCCTCTGTTTCTCCCCAGGGTGCAGCCAGAACCACACGTTTCAGAGTGTGTGTCGTATAAAACATTTTAATTCTCGAATTCATCTGTAGTCTTGTCGCGTTCTAAAAGACACACTGAGTGGAATTTTTACCACATTTAATTTGACCAATATTCTGGCTTAATTCTGAGTTTTTCCTCATTAGATTACAACTTTAAATATTATGTCCTTCTTCTCAATTAAGACTTTAATTCGTGTAATATCATGAATTCATTCTCGAAAATAGTTTTTTCTTCCATACGACGCAAATAATACTCCGTCATATATTCTTATACGTTTCTTATTTTATACAGATTACAACTAGCGAAGTCAGTCAGTAAATTAAAGTGATCCATTAGTTTGATGACATCGCCGCGTCGTGATGCAGCGTCTGTGCACAAGCGACCACATTGGTTTGTGACTTGGCGGCACACTGTATAATAGGATTTAATAAAAGAGGGGGGGGGTGGGGGTTGGGGGGGTGCCAGTTTGGTGCCAGAGTTTGCTTTGGCACTCAGAACAGAGCTTTACACAGTCAAGCCGCCATTTGTTTGCTTGGCCGCAGTGAAACGTAGAGACGCACAGTGAGGAGGAAGTGAAGTGTACAGACGCTCGGTGGGAGGACGGCTGCGTCTCCTTCCTCTTTGAGTGCAGGAGGAAAAAAACAAGTAGCATCTGTAGAATCGTCTCTGGAGCCACTGGTCCCTGCGAGAACTTCAAACTTCCTCCTGAAGCTTCATCCTCTGCTCTGGAATTCAATCACAGGAGAGTTTCAGCTCCCAGTGGCTCCACCGCCCGAGAAAGGCCGAGGCACTGAAGCGTGTTTAAAATAGCCTCCGTTAACCGCCATGCCAACACTGTGAGGCACGAAGCACAGGCAATCGAGGCCTCGCATTGCTTCCGCCATGCCAAGCACTTAGTGATGAATCCACATGGAGAGGCATTTTCTGCTTGTTTTCCTCCCGTCATCACCCTGGGGCGCCGTAGCATTAGCTAAACGCCTCGAGAGCAAATACTGACACAAGTGCCAGGGCTCACAGATGCACCGAGAGAGAGAGAGAGAGAGAGAGAGAGAGAGAGAGAGAGAGAGAGAGAGAGAGAGAGAGAGAGAGAGAGAGAGAGAGAGAGAGAGAGAGAGAGAGAGAGGGGGGAGCCAGCTGGAGGGAGAACACAGCGGGGAGTCTGGAAAGGACGAAAAGCGGGCGACGCCGGTAGATGCGTGTCAAATTATTTCCTCGGACCCTGTGGAGCTGCAGCCAGGATGCTTCGGTATAAGCAGATGGACTCGCTGTGAGGCATATTTTCTGTATTTCACACCACAACTGGTCCAGTTTGTGCGGCACGGCGCCGGGCGATGTCTCGTGGCTACACTTCGGTGTGTGTGTGTGTGTGTGTGTGTGTGTGTGTGTGTGTGTGTGTGTGTGTGTGTGTGTGTGTGTGCAGATGAGTTTGAGCACGTTCGGCCTGGAAATTAAAAGGCAGGTCTTGAACTTTGCTTCCTGAGGAAAACACGACTCCTCCAGGTCTCCGGAGTGTCTCAGCTGACGGGTGGTGCAGCATTCCACTGCGGAGATCACAGGTTTTTGTTCACGGCACAACAAATTCCTTATCACCCAAAGCTCCACATCTTCATCGGTGTCTTCTGTGGCACCGCTTTTTCAATTTGTCATCGTTGCATCTGTCTTGTCTCCCGCCAAGTCGCTCGTGGCCAAACCATGAAGATTATCCAGAGTTCAGTGCATGTCTGAAAGCACAGCTCCACATTTTTGATTTTACTAAATCAGAGCTTTTTGCCGTCATATAATTGCACAGGCACACATGGCGATTGGGATTGGATTAATTGGGCCAATTTACCAGTTCCTCTGTACGAGGGTGGACAGGTGGCTGGTCGGACGCCCGGCTCCTGTGCACCACGGTGGAAGATCTCACCCTCTCACACCGGGCAGATGTCAGGTATTGGACTGGCCCACAGAAACGTCTCCAGATGGGCCACCGCTTTTCCCCAGAGATAAAAAAAAACATCCTCCCCGAGTCTGCTCCACACACGTTCCTCCTCCTGTCTCCTTCCACTTGGCCGGTTCCACTTTTAATGGCTCACACGGTGGAGTGATGACGGCAGGCCGGTGGCCAAGTCGCCGATCACTAATGAGGGGGTAGGACTCGGACTTACCCACATTCTGCCTCTCCTGTCTGGATCACTGCAGGGAGCCTCTCAGCTTGTCCTAACAATCCTCTTAACGCCGAGTCTCACACCCACTTTCCTTTTCAATCGCCCACATTTGTCGTCCCCCCCCCCCCGCGGCGAGAGATTGTGTATTAAATCATTAACGCTTGTCCTAACAATGCCAATTCCCGGAGAGCACCGCGATCCATCTGCGGCAGCTTCGAGAATCAGGGCGCAGGGGAGGCAGCTCGTGGAAAAGTGAACCAGACAGAAACTCAATTATTTCCTCGAGGAGTTCAACTCCTCCGCCCGCTCACACTCAACCTACATGCTTTACTTTGCCCAGTTCATTATAGCGATGATGAGAAATCACAGCAGCGTGTGTAGGTATGTCACGTCGGTTCATCTCCGACTCCTCAGGTGGTAAACGCACCTTCCTGGAACTTCCTGGAATTTCTGAATAATACATATTCTGGTGCTGAGCAAAAACTTCTGAAACTGTCATTGTGTGTTTACGTCCCTTTTAAACCCTCAATAAATCCCTGGTGTGTATATGCATGGACCCCCCCGAGGCAGACACCAGCCCCCGAATCCAAAGCCGCTCTTCCTGTCACCGTTTTAGATTAGTGGGCACCGAGTTCATGCGATTTTCAAAATTGTGAAGTTATCACGCCACGTTGGCTCCTCGTCGGCGCGGCGAGGGAGAAATGCAAAAATCGTCAGCGGCGTGCTCTTCCTCGCTTTCGGGTTCCGTAGGCAGCTTCCTCTCGCCATATGCTCAGCCCGGCTCAGCTCCGTCCTGCAGGAGCCACCTCAGCCCTGCAAGTCTGCAGAGGAAGTTGACATAATAGCCCAAAGTTACGTGTGACACCAAAAACCTGAATAATAACAGAAACTCTGCCACAACCGCTTCCAGCTACACAGGCTGCGTGTGTGTGTGTGTGTGTGTGTGTGTGTGTGTGTGTGTGTGTGTGTGTGTGTGTGTGTGTGTGTGTGTGCGTGTGTGAGCGCGTGTGCGTGTGCGTGTGCGTGCCGTTTCCACCAGGGCACTAATGTCTTAAAACAGAGGCAGCATCTGTTCAGCACTATTTTCTTCTTCACTTTGGCAGTGAGCTGTGTTTAGCGATGAGGCCAGAGACGGAATCCAAGAGCGATCGTCGGGCTCCTTTTTTGTTCTTGTACAACAACAACAGCAATCGCCATGAGACACTGAAGCTATTTCAGTCATGAGAGGCTTAACGTGTTATTACCACGACCAGGGAGGTGTTAGTTGGTTTGTTTGTTAGAAGCATTAATTCATTTGGATGGAATTTGACGGACGGCTGGAAGGAGGAACTTACAAATCAGAGCATCTGCATAAACAAGTGGATCCAGGATTTTCTTTTTTTTGTTCCTATGTTTTCTTGAACATGGAGGGATTTCGGTGTTAGTCTTGGTGGAGGTATAAGCAGGATTATGCAGAAACTACTGAACCAATTTCCACCAAATTCTGTGGAGGGATGGGGCCCGGCTCTGGGAAGAAGAATATGTTGATGCAGATTAAAGGGCTGATCCAGGATTATTGTTTTTTTTTTTAAACTTTCTTTGAGGACATTTTTCAACATTCAAAAAAAACTAAAGCATATTTTTCGTGGTCGGATATTTACGAGATAGATATCGATGAATTGCAATTTGATGCAAATCCAAATCAAATCTGAACCTGCAGATTTAATGGAGGTTTTTTTACGGAGGACTTGTCTTTTTTCTGCACATCAACAATAGGCAAAGAAACCTGCCACCACACTAAGGTGGAGCTGAGATGATGTGGACACATGACGGTAGAAATGGCCTTGAAGAGCCGAGGATCTCGTTCTGAAGCCGGGATTCAAGTTCTCTGGAGGGACCGGCTCGGACGAGAGCTCGACGCGGGTGTCGAGAGATCGGCTGCGTCCGTGGGAAACTGAAATGGCAGCTGACGGAGAGAGAGGAAGGAACCAGTACTTCGAGTTTGACAGCAATGAAGTGAGGGTTGTGGCAAGATCTGATTAGTTGAAGTGAAAGATTTGAATGCCCTCAGTCAGCTGATTGATTTGGAAGCAGGTCAAGGAAACAGGATTTAGTCAATTAAAAAACTTAGATACAACAAGTTATTTCCTTTGTCCTAGAAAACAAATAGGCTCATCTTCATTCACAGAAAACAAACCCTGGAGTCCAGGACGACCCGGAGGGCGAGGCAGGTGCCTGTCAGATCATGTCGGCATCATCAGCCGTCTTTCCCCTCGGAATTTACAACAGCAATATAACAAGAGGAGCTCCCTGCGAGAGCCGCTGGGCAAACTGGATCTCAGCCCGTCCCCAAGATAGATTGGCTCTGCTGGCTCAGGGGGAAAAAAACCTGAATCACAAGACTGACTCGGGCAAACAGACGAGTTCAGGTGCCGGAGAGGGTGAAGAGTTTAAACAGGTGTTTAGTCGATTCAGTGAATGTAAATATAAATGTTACTCAATCATATCCAATATTACAGCAACCTGGTCTATAAGGAATGTGTTATTGGCTTCTTTTTGTACCTCCTTTATGTTGTATCCTGCCTGTTGGTTTGTGTGTTTGTTTGTGAGCAAGATTATGCAACAAACTACAAATTGGATTTCTGAAAATCTCGGTGAAAGGATACAAGGACAAAGTAGTGGATGCATCGCCTTTCTTTAACGTGGTGAGATAGGGTGTTTTTTCTCCAGAGCCCCGATGGGGTCACAGCGACGGCGAGAATTTCTTTGAGGATAACTTTTTGCGTTATCTCGCAATTATTTTCCTCCCGAGCCCGATGTGTCTGATCCTGCCCTGAGTTTGACAGAAAACGAACCAACCCACACACAGACCTTCTCTTTTTAGTTTGTAGCAGCAAAAACTCGAATATCCTTTCAAACAGTTTGTCTGAACCCGACCGGGCCTCCCTCTCGGGTCAGGTATCCGTACAAAAACATTTAGCCCATTTACACTCATCGCCTCCACTCAACTCAATGAATTCTTTGATCAAGAGGTCTCTCCACAGGTAAAATGACCTGCGGGATGCTGTCGGCGTGTCGGCATGTAAGAACCTTGTACATTGAGCGAGACTGGAAAGGAAATCAAAATGAAAATCAATAAGCGCTCGCCAGAGAAGACGGAAAGAACTAAACCTTGGGTCACAGTGAACTGCAACCGGCATCATAACGCTGCAATTACAACCATCTACAGCTCAACATCCATTCAGAGCCTCTCCAGAAGAAGGAATGGCTGGATTCTCTCTCTGACAGGGAGCATGTGAAGTGAATGCAGCACAAAGCTCTCCTGTGAGAAGGTGAGGCACAAAGGACAAACGACCTGAGGCTGCAGCCCGTAGGGACGGAGGGTCGGTGGGGGGGCCGAGGTTAAAAGGGGTAAAAGAGAGCGAGGAAAAAAAGGGAAGTTGGTAGATTTGGTTTAAGGCAGATGGACATTAAATCATTCCTGGCTACAACTCCTCTAACTCCGAGTTCCTTTAGTTTCTCCCCGGAGAGTAGTTAAAAGTCCGGAGCGTGACCCGCTCTTAAAACGTTTGCATAACCAACTCAGAGGTTTATTCTGCCGTTAAAACACGAGAGCTGTTTCACTGCTGAAGCGGAATATAAAGTAATTTACACTCTTCTCTACCGTCGTCTTAAAAGGCTTTACAGGCTAAAGACTGCGTGGAGAATCAAGAAGGCATGAACCCTAACTGCTGTTCGCTAAAGACAGACTAATGTGGCGAGCGTGAGGACCTCCAGTGTTGGACTGTAAAACGAGGAGGAGATGGACGATTTGAAGTGAGTCAAAGAAAGTGACGTCAGGAGAGGTAGCTACCAGAGCCCGTCCACGGAGAACCTGTCCCCGGAGAACCTGTCCACAGAGAACCTGTCCACGTAGAACCTGTCCCCGGAGAACCTGTCCACGGAGAACCTGTCCACGTAGAACCTGTCCACGGAGAACCTGTCCACGGAGAACCTGTCCACGGAGAGCCTGTCCACGTAGAACCTGTCCACGGAGAACCTGTCCACGGAGAACCTGTCCACGGAGAGCCTGTCCACGTATAACCTGTCCACGTAGAACCTGTCCCCGGAGAACCTGTCCACGGAGAACCTGCCCCCGGAGAGCCTGTCCACCGAGAGCCTGTCCACGTATAACCTGTCCACGTAGAACCTGTCCACGTAGAACCTGTCCACGTAGAACCTGTCCACGGAGAACCTGTCCACGGGGAACCTGTCCACGGAGAGCCTGTCCACGTAGAACCTGTCCACGGAGAGCCTGTCCACGGAGAACCTGTCCACGGAGAACCTGTCCACGGAGAACCTGTCCACGTAGAACCTGTCCACGGAGAACCTGTCCCCGGAGAACCTGTCCCCGGAGAACCTGTCCACGGAGAACCTGTCCACGGAGAACCTGTCCACGTAGAACCTGTCCACGTAGAGCCTGTCCACGTAGAACCTGTCCCCTTACCTTTAATGCACTGAAGTTGACTATAATTCACAGAGAGGGCAGTCGCCAGGTCATCCTAAATGAATTAGAGTGAATGGGGCTCATATAGCAGCTTAATATAGTATTAATATATGTCATTGGTGAAATGGAAAATATTTTAATACTAATAAACATGAGGTTTTCATGCTCAATGCTTCGCCGCAGCTATTTAACACACCCACCAACTGTGGCCGGGCAATTTCCATTCTTGCATGAGCAAGCGAGCGATCTGCCTCCTTAACAGCCACAACCTGGATCAAGGGACATTGTAATGAAAGTGGAAGAATCCATACGGGTCTGCGAGCAGGCGGATTCCACCCGCGGCAGAAATCCTGCTCCCATCAAATATAAAGCACAAAGGGATTTACAAGGGTCTGTTTTATAAGGTGGTGTTGCCAGAATGATTGGTGTGTGTGTGTGTGTGTGTGTGTGTGTGTGTGTGTGTGTGTTGTGTGTGTTGTCTTCTCTCGAATTCCTCTCCGACTGGACAGATGCATCGCAGGATAAACAGAGAGAAACCGGCTCCGAGGCTCAGATGAATTGTTTTTCTGTGCGGAGGCCAGGTGGCAGATTGTTGGAGTTGGGAGATGAAAGCAGGAGAGCACCAGTGATCTCCTCCACAGAACACTGCTGCAGGAGATGGATCGCACCCCTCTCTTCTATTTTCTCCCTCCGTGCCTGAGAGCGGCTGATGCATCAGGGTCAGGCGTGGTCGAGCGTTGGGAGGATCAGAGCGGACGATGACGCCCACTCGCCACGGCCCGAGACGCACGAGGAGGTCGGAGGGAGGGATGAGGAAAAGGAAAAGGAAAATCTGGCGAGAACAATTCAATATACTGGTATTTTTAGGTCATTTGGAATATTAATGAAATGTAAGAGCTAAGCGGGTGAGATCTGATGAGACCTTTGACCTCCCCCCCACAGAGCTCCCCCCGCTCCAGGACGTGGGCCTCACCTGCGATCACACACATTTACATACCTACGCTCACCATCTTGCATAAAGCGAGAATGACAGCGGCTTCGCTTATCAGGTATCGGTAGTCTGTCCGTCAAGAGAGAACTTAAGATGCATTAATTAGCATCGCTGATGAGTCTGGGGCATCTGGCAGGGGGGGGGGGGGGGGCGGTTTCATCTTTTTTGTTTATCAGATGTTGTAAATTCTCACCTGGGATCCAGCTCTTCACTCGGCTGCTGTGTTACACTCACTCTCCCCTCTCACTCTCTCTCATCTCTCGTCCCTATCTCTTCTCCTTCTCTCCTCTCTCTATCTCCTCTCTCCTCTCTCTCTCTCTCTCTCTCTCTCCTCTCTCTCTCTCTCTCTCCTCTTCCTCTCTCATCAGATACATTTTCAGACTTGACCACAAGAACTTATAACACACCAGACGAGGAAATCCGAATTTATTAAACTGCAATTTCATTCTTTTTTTCCAAGAGGCAAATGTCGTGAAGGTGCAGAAACAAAGTATAAACGTCAAACAGCTCAGTTTCTCTTCAAGCAGCTTCTTGAGACGGCCGTCCCTTTGACCATCTGACTCTAACACTGGACCCCCGACTGATTTGCATCCAAATGATCATTTCTGGACCGTATGTCGTAGTTGTAGTCGTCCATAATTTACACAAGTCTGTATCCTGCTGTGCAACCAGGTGTCAAACCTCACTGCTGCAGTTCATGTGTCTAAAACCTGCTGGAAAAACAACAACAACAACATATGAATAAATCTTCTTTACCCTTTGCAGTCACTTTTCATCCACTTCACGGGCTGCAGGAGAAGTTCCAGTGAACATCTGGGGATGTTTCCACACATGTCCAGGCTTCTGTGCATGTGTGGAAACCCGTTTTCTCCCATTTTGTCATTTAAGTATCTAACGATTTGCTTTCCTCTTGCACTTAAGGAGTTTTTCAGAAATCAATGCACGAAGTGACGAAAACGCCTGATCCCTCTTCACCGGCTCACAGGTTGAGTTCAGTGTTACATCACACGACGGCAGCGTGCACCACGTCTCCGGGGAGCGACTGGAAGACAAAGGAAAGAAGAGGGTGAAAAGATTTAGCAGGAGAGATTAAAATCTCAGAGGGTGTGCGAGGGGGGAAACGACTCCTTCTGCTGTTCAATTTAACAAAGCTTGGCAGGGGGAGACTTTATTATTTATATTCTTATTTACGGGAGTCTTTGACATTTTTTTTATCTCCCTGTTCCCACCGGCCAGGCACAGCCCAACCACTGCTTTCGACCTTGGAGGGAGAATTCCTGCAAACTTAATGTTTTCTCGCGTGATAGCAAAACACAAAACCGCTGATCGGCCGTGCGTGTGTGCGTTCCGCTGACAGCAGAAGAACCCATTACACAGCTGACTGACTAATGCTTTTTATTGTCACAGGACAGGGGTGCCAGAGATGAGCATCGCCATTGTCCCCTCCATTGTGCGTCTCAGCTATTGTCGTCAGTCGCTAATTAGTAAATAAGAGCTGTTGACACGCCGCTGCACAGTGCTAATGAACGGTGTTAAGCCACAGGAGACGTGTTCGTGTGAGCTTGAAAAGACGAGGAGAGAGAATTTGTTTGCGTGCAGGACCAGCGCGTCTCCTCTGATTGGACGCCACAACAATGGGCCATGTATATACAGTTCCTCTGGTAAACCTCAGTCGCAGGCACGAGCTGCAGACAGAAAGCTCCGGATTGAGTGGAGCGCCCTCCCACAGCTTTAGGAGCTGGTGGCGATGTGACTTTGGAGAAGGCGCCCTGATTGAGACAATAACTTGTAAGCCGCGGCCGCTGGGCACCGCGGCAGAAATGGATGCCTCTCGGGAGAGGGAGAGGGGATGAGGGAGGGGTGAGGAGAGGGGGGGGGAGGGAGGGAGATAGGGAATCTGTCAGGTATAAAAAGAGGCAGAAACAATGGCACGAATGAGGAACAAGGCTGCCTGGGAGTTGACAGAAAGACATCAGTCCTCGGTGACAAGGACAGAAACCCTTATCAATGAGCTGCACTCTGCAGGCCCGGCAGAGACAGACGGGAGGAGGGGGGGGGGTGCTGAACTTCGAAAAGAGTTTGTTTGCCACTGATGAAAATCCACTAAAAACTCTGACACGCCTCGACAGTATATGAAGCGTCCAAAGAGTCACCGCACAGCGAATACTACAAGAACAGAGAAATGACGGGAAATAGGATTCTTTATTCATACAGCACAATATAAAAAACTATTTGCACAAGTTCCAACAGTCAAGCATGTGCACGAGATCCAATATTTGCAGGGTAAAGAAAAGAACCAGCAACCAAAGCAACCAAAGGATCAACGGTTGATAGAGTAATTAGTAGCTGAACCAACACTTATCCAAGATGAACCCTATTCCTCAATTCACGTGTTCCACAGCGAAAAAAAAAAGGAAGCTGCTCCTATCTGCAGCCGGAGAGAGATGAGTGATTTGTGCAGCGTTTCCATTTCAGCTGAGCTCGGCAGGGGTTAACAGCCTCTGCAAGTCTGGGTGACTCATCTCCACTTCAATTGGTAAGATAAGCTCTGGGATACATCAGCCTTTAATGAAGGAAATATTCCTGGCGAAAAAAATAAACGTGGTTTAAAAACTCCAGTGTTGTCAGAATACTGAGAAATACACATATATTAGTCTAAATGCACATCTTAAAATTCAGAGGTTAGAGAAGGAACACTCTGATATATTCAGATCTTGGGGTACGGACGACTGGAGCTCAAGTCACGGAAGCTGCTCGCCGGCCGCCATCAGTATTCGAGATGGGTCCTTGGCCACTAAACTGAGGACCAGTCAGCGAGTGTCTGTAATCTGCTGGAAAGCTGAGTCCTATGAAGGAAACATCTCAAGCGTTCAGCTGTCTGCTCCTTCTGCTAAAGTCAATCCCCCGCTTGACTCTCCTCTCCTGCTCCGGTGGACGTGTGTGTGTGTGTGGTGTGTGTGTGTGTGTGGTGGTGTGTGTGTGGAATAAGAAACACAACCACCTACACACCTACACACAGACAGATGGGAACACGCGCACAAACACAGAAAATTCAGGGAGTCATCCATGCAGGGCTTGTGCCCACGAGGCTGCCAGTGGGAAGGGGGCAGGTCGACGTTGGGAGGTTGGGGGTTGGGGATTGGGGATGGGGGTGGGGGGGGGGGGGGTTTGAGTGGCTCTTGCTGACAAATGTCCCCTTTTTACTTTCAAGCTCCCGCGAGCAGGTGATTGATCAATCCGAGGACGTCGTGCGGGGGGGGGGGGGGCTTTCGACGAGGAACATGCGGTGAAAGAACGCGGCCCCGTCGGCAGATTTGTCCCCGAGATTGTGCGACTTCTCCGATTAACAGTCGCCCTCTGCGCCGGGCTCCTGAGACGTGTTGGATTCGGGATGAAGTGATAATCAGCGAGGCTCGAATCTCAAGCGATGACATTTTTTCATTTTTCAGCAGAATCTAATTCTCGTTCCACGGTTTCGAGGGAAAATTACGCTTTTTTTTTCTCTTCTCGTCGTGTTAAACGGAGCAAGAAACACAGAAAAGACTGATGTTCGGTGTTTGTTTGGGGATTTATTGTTTGCAATGTGTTTTATCTGTTGAGTAGCTTCTGTTTTTTGCAGTTAATATCTGTTGAGCTAACGCCCGACACATTTACACTGTTGTTTCCAAAAAACGTCGCCGTTGATTAATGTGCACTGTCTCTGAAAAGAAGAAGAAGAAGAAGGAGAAAAAAAGATGCACAGCCACAGTTTAAACAAACTCTATAATCTCTGCACGATTTAAAGGTGCAGCTGAACTTGGCTTAATCTTGAGAGGAGGTGGGTGCCCGTGAGTCATTATCACCACATGACTCCATCTTCTTTGGATGTTTGATTGTTATATGAGCGACCTGAGACTCTTTATAGATAGACGACATTCTATAGCTCTCAAAAAGTAAAGTGAGGTTTAATTTTTCCCTATTGCCCCCTGGTGGCTGGCTGCAGCATAGGTCATAAACCTATACCTCCTCCATGCTGTTAGATGATACATGGACTAAACTAAGAGGTCGTCATAGACTTGCGCACTCCAGTTGAGTGCTTACGCAAACCTAGATGGCCACGACAGATTTCGATTCTCTGGGATGTTCTGCATATCGAGAAGCGTCGACTTTTCGTCCATCGTCTGTGGAACCGACTCTTCAACCTCCTCTACTCTCCCAGAAACCATGTTTGCCAAGGAGCAGGTCTGTGAAGAGGGAATTCCACCTGCGCTGCAACTCAATTATGAAACACGGCTGTGGGAGGAGAGCGCCTGTCACAAACCAGCCGAGTCCTCGAAGTGTGCAGGAGCCTAGTGTGAATTCCAGGGAAACGCATCTGTCCTCTGAAATCTGCCGTACGCACGCATCGCTAAAACGGTGATAATAAATAAATGGCGCACCACCTGGAGTCTGCATCGATGGATTTGAAGGTTTAATTGCCCAGGCGGCGTCGAGGAAGGTTTCAGTGTTGTCTGTCACTCGGGCTTTTTTGTTTCTCAGAAGCGTCGGCTGCCACACAACAAACACGAGACGACCCCCCCCCCCCCCCCCCCTTTGAGTTCTCCAGGGAGGCAATGAAATGAAGGTGATGTGTCGAGGAGCTTGTCAGAGAGTGAGACTGACAGATAAACATATAGAGGGAAACATGCATGCAGGGGACAGAGTGTACAAACCATGATGGGAGTGTGTGTGTCGGTGTGTGTGTGTGGGGGGGGGGGGGGGGGGGGGGGGGGGGGGATGTGTGAGGTGCTGGCTGACAGAGTGTGAAACCCAGAGGAGACTGGCAAGACAGCTGGATGGAGTGGAGACTACTGTCTTACATTCACAGCACAGCACTGAGCAGCTGGCCACCTCTTCTCTCGCTGTCACACACACAACACACACAACACACACACACACACAGACACACACACACACACACACACACTGGCAGAGAAAAGGCATGTATGCTCAGACAGGCACAGTGATACAAGCCGAGGGACAGGAAAAGCCTCAAAGTGCATTCTGAGATTTGAGGAGAAGTGCTCTCCCCTCACCGTGCACACAGATTGGTACTGAAACACGCCGCCGCCCTTTGGCCGGCCTCCTCTGTCAGGTGAAGCCAAACAGCTGGAAAGATGAAGAAGACAGAATGGACAGATAGAGGGTGGGGTGGGGGGTGGGGGGGATATTGAGTCAGTCTTCCAGAGAAACCGATTCCAACATGAAAGCGGTACAGCGTCACACCGCGTTAGGTCGGGTATAGACTGAATAGGACGTCCATACCAATATTCTGCACGATAATAAAATTCCCCCCCCCACAAGTGAAATCAGCTAAATTGTATGCACTCATCTGTCATGCTCACATCAAAGGCAATTTCTGTGTTCACGCCGTCTGGAACAATCCCTTTTTATTTTCAGCAAACGGAGCCAGCGGAGGGGCGAGCGTCCCCTGCTCTTTGTCTGCCTTCCGCTACCGGGGGCTGCCCTTTCTCATCAATGGACATGAATAATGAAGTGGCAGAGTGGAGGGTTATTTTTGGTCGTCCAGGTTCCTGGGGGGTAAATGTCAGACATATTTCGGATAAGACACTTGCGGATGAGTGACAGGAGGCTTGGATCGTCGCTACCAGCTGAACCGGGAAGCGACCGGACGTTGTGTGACTTTTGTTTCCTGTACCTGACGGACAATAGAAACGGAGAAACTTGTGGAATTGTGGCAACGGCTTGTTTAACGTGTCCTCTTGTTGTTGTGCAAAAAAACCCCAAGTCTCTGGAAAGCCACTTGTGCATTCTCTCGATTAAACGATTGTTGTTGTGTCTCCCACGTCCCCTCTAGTTGTGCAGCCAGTTCTTTGATTACAAAAGGTCAGAGGAACAGTTGAAAGCTTGCGTATAAAAAAAAAAAAAAGGGAAAGAAGTTAACTATCAATCCCACGGACCACTGCATTTTGAAACATTCAATTACCGAGCCTGAAGTGCCTTTGTATACCCTGTAACCGCGAGCCAAGCCAAGGACTACGCTTAATGTGCAGTTTAAAACACCTTAGGTAAATTCGCATAAATTGAAGAAATAGCGCGGGAATTATTGTTTGTGATTGCTTATATGGTTATGGCAGGTAGAGCTATTAATGCAAGAAGGACGGAAATAATCATGGCCAGACTATAACCCTATACGAGCAGTAAATTACCCAGGGGGCGTCCACGCTACTACAAGGAACAGCGAGCTTATCTTTAAGAGGAGCCCTTTGATTGTTAAAATGTAAAATACATTCGGAGCACGTGGTTCTGCGCACCTCGTGTCTCCATGCTCCGCGGTGTGTTCTCCAAAGCGAGGCACGTTTAAAAAAGCACATTTTGTGAAAGATTACATAATCTCACAGAGCTTGTTGCAGCCTTCTTTGATATCAGGCCGCTCAGACAAGGGCACTTTCATCTTCCCCCTTGTATCTAATTAGCAGTGGCTGGTCCCCGCGGCGGGGACTGTGAGGTGGTCTCACCGTTGTCATCAATCCTCCAGTCCTCCTGCAGAATAGCGCCGGACTACACAGAGCCGGCGGGGGGTCACGGGTCAGCTGCTGATAGCCGCCCCCAAACACACAGAGTCATGCTCATGTGCAGACGTGCACACACACACACACCCTCACACACCCTGAGAACAGCATCTGGTCAAACACAAGGTGAATCAGCCCCATTCAGCCTGCGTGCCTCGGCAGACTCATATGCTGCACTGGTAGTGAGCGGCACCTCCATCGACTGGTGTCTGCTCCCAGACTGGCTTCAGCAAACAGCAGCTCGTCGTACAAAGACACCGGCAGGAGGTAAACACACTGCGGGAAGAGAACTCTGTCCTCTCCTGTGTGTTTGCATGTGGACAACCTCGGTGCTGTTTCAAGTTGTACAGACATCACTGCTTGAACTTTTTTACTCAGGCATTTGAGCTTCCAAATCCTTCTGCATTGACAAGATGCTTCCTACAAAACATTTTAGCCATTAGTCTAAATTGGACGTACTGTCCTGCTGAGAATATTTGGTAAAGGCTCAATCTACCAACTGGCCCCGCTGGTCGTGTCCCACATTGACACATTGCTATGATTGGTTGTCGGTGAATCCAATTGAGTCCAGAGGTCCATTGAAAAATCGAAAATGAATTCAGGGTTTCCAGACGAAGAAGTCTTCACCGTTCACTCTGATAAAATAGACGCTGGGAGGAAAGAAAAGCTCATAACTGCACATAACCACGTTAGATATTTTGAATCCTGAGCCCTTGACTTGTGCAATAAAAAACCTTTTTTAGGTCTGCGAGAGACATTTCCAAGAAGAATAATCGAGATTAACTTGGCCTCTGGCCAAACAATTCAAGGTTCGGCGCTAATTGGCATGCGAGCAATAACGGACAGATAAGCTGTGTGTGAGCAGTGTGTGAACAATCCACCAGAAGCGTAATTCAGGTATAAATATCTGGTTTATGTGGAACATGAAGAGGGAGGCTGCAGAATGAGAATTTCAGGCAGATTCTGTGAAACTGATACAGAGCTGGAGGGCTGTGGCTTAACTGCGAATCTGGATATTGCAAAGAGACATAAATGGGGGAAGGGGTAGCGAGGGTGGGCAGAGAGACAGGAGGAAGACAGGGGTGGTGGGGGGGGGGGGGGACGCTGAGAGGAGACTCGGATGAAGGCGAGATGAAGACTAACCATGTCCAGAAACACTGGAGGGTAGAAGTGCAGAGGCATGGTTAAGATATGGTCACAATACAGCAGGAGCAAGCATTTTCTCCAACTCGAATACAGTGGTGTGTGTGTGTGTGTGTGTGTGGTGTGTGTGTGTGGTGCGTGTGTGTGCATGTGTGCGTCAGACGGCAGAGCAGACCCCGAGGCTGTACCCGCTGAGAGCAGTTAAACCTGGAATCAGACGGCTCGCTGGAAACAGATCTGCACAGAGCAGATGCGGAGAGAGAGAGATGCTTGTGTACAAGCCTCAGAGGCCGTGCGTTCCTATTTCTAGCACATATCATTAACACTCATGACGGCGGTTTTCTCACTCGGAGCCATCGTAACATAAGACTCGGGCTGATCATGCATTATACTGTTTGCCTCAGCTGCTCCCACCTCAAACACATCGTCCCCTGCACGTCAGGCGGCTCGGAGAGGGATAAAGATAAGGAAAGGAGACGGGACAGCAGGAGCAGATGGTGTTTTTGCATGCAGGACTATGTGTGTGTGTGGTGTGTGTGCTCGAGTGTGTGTGTGACCGAGTACAATTTCCAGAGGAGGGTCATCAGATCTCCGAATGCATTATTAAAAACCTGTCGCATTAACACCTGTCGCACGGGTATCGGCTCGAGAGCGGGCGCTCTCTGCGTCGTGGATAATTAGAGAACAATTAAGTGCTCCGAGGAGAAGAGTGGGTTTGAGTAAGCAGCGCCGCGTGTTCACAGTGAACATCCAGAGAGCTGTAATTGGAGAATGTGGGTCTCTTGCATCAACCAAGAGTTTATTTTGAGGTTCCTCTCAGCATGTTTATGACTCGGGTTGTGAAATCACGACACACACAAAGTATTACCACCGACTCTTACACTTAATCCTCGTTAAACATCGCCTCGTCAAATTTCATCCATCTTTTTGAATCACCTCTCCTGGCGAACCACCTCGGGGCTTGTCCAGCTTCCAGAGAAAGTGCATGAAATGTTCATTTAATAAAGCATATCTGTCTGGGATTTTTTTTGGGGCCCTGTCCTCTAAAATGCCTCAATCAATTATACATGGCCGCTGCCAGCAGGCTGAGAGCGAGTCTTTTCTTTTCTTAAATTCAGCAGCTCCGTTCGTCTGTGTGTGTGGTCCCCCCCCCCCCGACAGAAAGGCTGAAATGCAAACTAAGTGGTGCTCTGTCTCGTCAGAAGTCGCCCGTAGGACATTTGGTCAAATGTAGGTTCACGCAGCAAAACTACAAGATGATAATATTCTTTGTTTCGTCTCTGTGAAGTCGCACAACGAGCTAAAAGGCCAAAATGGTGACAGCGATCTTAATGTAGCCTGTTAGCATGCTAGCTTTGCAAATAACAAGGCTGAGGGAACTGTTTTGTTATTACCCCTCAGAGGAGATTATCTTTTCATAAGAGACACATTAATACCTGGTGTTAATGTAATTACGTCCAAATCCCACATAGATACAGGGTTCTAGGAATCACTATAGTCATTAAGATGCATCCTCTGGGGACCATGACTGTCGTCCATGCAATCATTGTAAAAAATAAACTATATTTGACATGATATGCAGAATAGAGCATTTATGTCTCTAGTGAAGATACTCGATGTTGTTGTCCTTCACCTCAATCCACTTTTACCCAATAATTCTGTGAATGATTATGATGATGCAGTAAAACAAGCATCTTGTGCGTCCTCCACCGAGCCGGCCTCCTTCTCTTCCTGTCTCCAGGCGCCATATGGTTCAGTATAAGAACTCTTTCACACGGGATCTGGGAAATGTTCCCGTACAAACTTTGATTTAATAGACGGAGCGTTATGGGCTGGCAGCCTGGACAAAGATTTTTACGAGAGTGTCCCCGCGGGGGAAATATAGCGGTCACCAAATGAGATAAATGTTAGCGCTAATAAAAGTCAAAGTAGCTGCCTCTCTTCTTTATCTGCCGATAACGCCGCGCCACGTTCCTCGTGAAGAGGGTGAGAAACGTCAGCTTTGCTCCTCTGCGGTGAAACTGGAAGTGTGAGCAAAACAATGCAGATGGAGTCGAGGTAAGAAGAGAATAAAAAAAAAGCTCTGGAGGAAAATATTTCTTGTTACACCAATTTACCTCTGACGCTTCACTTGAAAGGACATTGGCTGCTATTTTGGGTTTGGCAGTGACGGAGGGAGAGAGGGACTCGTCACAGTGAGGACGCTTCAGAACAACAACACAGAAAGTCAATCAGAAGTCATGAGGACACAGTAATTATAACTCAAAGCAGCCAGTTCGCTGCCATTATGGTCTGTGGAGAAATTAAAATGATGCGCAGTATTTCATATACGTCTAAATCAACTTATTTAAAGTCGATCAGCTGCAAAGATTGTGTTTTACTGTGAAAGCCAGTGACCCCTTCACTTCCGAGTTCATCAAAATGGATCACACGTCGTTGCAGGAAGGAAGGAAGTTGCAGGAGGAAGCACTTTGACAGCTGCAGGGACGAAAAGATGCTTTTACATAAACACAACTCAACCATTAAAACGGGACCAGAACCTGTTAATGGATCCAGACACGCTTGGTAGGAAACTTTGTAGGTGTGAGTTTGCAATAATGGACCCTTGTAAGGTTCTGCATCAGCTCTTTAACCAGATTAAACTCTCTGCACGAGAGGCAGTAAACTTTCTTTAAGGACGTTCATATTAATATTTGTCTTTCGGACTTTCATTAATTTCTCCTGGCTGAGCGGAGACACAAGCAACCCGGACCAACACATCTGATGCAATGTACTAATAAGCCGAGCGTGTCATTGCATTTATCTTATCTGACATCGCTTCGGGTCCACTGGGCACAAAAGAATTCACACAAAAGTTTTTTTTTTCTTTCTCTCTTCTGCCCAAAGCGAAGTTTGTGAGAGCTTGTGGTGTACGCAGCTTTTTTTCTGTTCTGTCACCGTTAATGGATCCCAGTGGGCTCACTCATCTCCCAATACAAAGAGGGGCGGCTCTAAACAATGCATACAGTGGGCGGCTGGTCATTTCTAGTGTTACAGGGCATGAATTAATGCGTAAAGCACGGAGAAAACACCACATATCACCAATCAACCATTGCGAGAGCCGCTTGCGTCCGGGGGAACGCGGCGGCGCCCCGGCTCGGCTGAGGCCTATTAACGGTGTCAGTTTGGTCGAAATACGAATCTGAACTTTGCCCATTAAAATTGTTTTAGCATAGGAACTTCTGTGCCACTTGAGACTAAAAACAAAAAAACATCAAAAAGTTTCGAAACACACTTTACGTTTGATGTGAGATATCGCCGATATATATGCAGTGTTTTTATTAAAAAAACACCGCGAGTGAGGTCCAATGTTTTTATTACTTCAGCTGGTCGCAGACAGAGAGTCCATTATGCGGCGGAAAAACATTACAAAGCAAACTTGTCTTCACTCCTCAAGTTGATTGCTCATTTTGAATACGCACACATTGCAGTTGTTGTTATGCTGTGACTTCATTTCACGAGCATTAAATATCTTTATAATGAGTCTTGCATTAAAGCTGGTAACCAGTATTGCTGTTGGATAGGTGGTGCAGTGTTCTCCCCGTGTCTGTGTGGGTTTTGCAGATTTCACTGTGCAATATGACAGTAACGTTTTAAAAATAGGGATTCGGTCAACTGGCCCCAGCCTGTTTCCTCCAGGAGCAGCACTCTTCTTTGTCTTGACAAACCGGTGGCGAAGGTTTTTTCCCACAGTTCCCAACAGAATGACTCATCTGTCCAAACTGTGTCTCACTCCAGGAGCCACCTGAGAATCTGGAGCACGGACCTGTCCTCAATCCACGTGTATACGAGAGGCGCCACGTGCACCAAGTCTAAAAGGTCGTTGGGGCGGTACCAGCCGAAACCAGGACGTGACGGGGCGACTGCTTGGACACCGCTGCTTCTTTTTAACTCCAGTTTCTAATTGTTTTCTTTATTCGCTATCTAAAATAAAAGTCTCCTCTTGCTAGAACTAGATATAAATTGTTTCACGCAAAAATAAGGATGTTACACCTACGGACCCCGGAGGATGTCTCACTCTCAGAACTCCTCCCGCTCCGTCTCTGAACCCCGAGGTGAACGGGAAAGAAAAACCCTCTGATTGCTTTGGGTCATGAATGATTCAAGAGCTCCGACTGACGGAGAAATGAAGACTCACAACAGCCTTGTTGGTTTTTTTTGTTCCTTCTGTCGTTAAAATAATTGCAAACCATTTGAGACGTGCTGTATTTACTTCGTGGACATATTGTCTGATATACCTTTACTCATTATTGCCTGAAACACCCTCGACTCATTCCTAATGTTCCTCCTTCATCACTATAATGGGCTCCGTGCCGCTCGCGCATCCAGCTCTGAGTTATGAGAAATCCCTCGCTTCCTCCGCACAACGTAATCCCCCGCAGCACTCGGGGCACGGAGATTAATCTGTCAATTCTCACTGTATTAACCTGCACCTAAATACGTAATGTATGAATGGAGGCGTCCTCGGTCGGAGCGTCTCTGCGCCGCCGCTCCCCGACCACTTGGCCTCCACCTTTCGTGAGCCTTTAGGCCCGAGAGCGCTCATCAATATGAATACTGCTGTTTTTCCGCTGCACTATCACTGAGCATGTTGTGTCCCTGCAAGACAACGGGCACTTGAGATACACGTGAAGAAGTGTTTTCTGCCACATTGCTGTGTGTTTAGCTAATGGCCTCCGCGGTGGCTCCCTTCAGACGTCACAGGATGGTAACGATGTCCATTTCGCACTAGGCGATGGATTTAATGACGTACTTTTATTTTTAGTGTGTCACGTCTGCTAACATGGAGGAGGTAGGACTTATGAGTCTAGATGGCCGTCACCTTTGAATCCAATTCATGCCACGCAGTGTTTTGCTTTACATTCACTCTGTGAGCACGGAGGAAAGTAGAAAAATGCAGGACTCTGATGTTTATTCTCCCTTGTTCTAGCTTTTTTCTCTCAGCACGTTGTTTTCCTAGATTGCGCTCTCTCGACTTTTGGACAGCATCTTCCAGTTCCCCCCCCCCCATAAATCGTCCTTTTTAGAACAGCCCCTAATCTCCAGTACTGCTGTGTCCGTGAAAACACTGTAACCTCGTCTTTTATAAAGGATGCAGGGAGGAATTTCCAAGGACCAAGACGGCTATTGTGCCCCGTACCCCTGGGTCGTATTTAAACTGCTCATCCTCTGTCTTTCTGGACTCGTGGCGGCGGCACCGGGCCTGTATTAGTCCTGGTTTAGGGGACACTTGCTGACACAGCTCAAACAGCAGCACGGCGAGGCGCTTACAGAGAGGTGGGCATCAAATATCAGAGAGTTTTACGGCTGGATAAAAAGATAAGCAGCAGAAGAGAGGAAAAGCATTTAAAAGCTTTGGTGCAGCTTTATTTCTCCAGGTGTGTGTGTGTGTGTGTGTGTGTGTGTGTGTGTGTGTGTGTGTGTGTGTGTGAACGCGAGCCCACTTTTCTGTAACTTATATCAACTTCTAATAAAAATCCTTTGGGCACAGATGCCAGATCTCCAACTCAGAGAAGTTACTGTGAGAAGTTCACACTTTTGAGCTCAGCATGAAACACGTGTGTGTGTCATCATGCAGATCAGAATAAAAATCTTAATTCAGTGGAATTAAATGCTGTTTCTTAAGAGTGTAACTACCTGTGACTGCCACCACTGTCCAGCTGGGAGACGTATGTGACCTAACAGCCACGAGGCTTGTTTTAATTGAAGGGAGCTGTTGGGCCTTGACGGAGACGAGCACTCCACTGAGTTCCATACACTTCAGCAGCAAAGCCTCTCACCTAATGGCCCCCCCTTGTCCCCGTCTGACTTCTTCATTTTCTGTCCTGCAGGTTTACATGGCAGGCCCCCCCCCCCCCCTCCCCCCTGCTGACAAACTAATGGACAAGACGTTGCCTCTTTGCTGAAATAAAGATAAAGGCCATTATCTCCTCATCGCTTGCACCAATAATTGTCAGACGTCCGACGACCTCACAACAGGTGCACACCTCCCCCCCCGTCCCCCCCCCGACAGATGCGTCTTGTTGCATCAGTCAGAAGCTTCTGCAGCAGATGGCTCGAAATAGAGACGCTGGCTTTTTAAAAACAAGGTGGTTTCTATTTATATGCAGAACCTGTGATTTTTTTTTTTTTTAATGCCACAGTGACAAAGCTGGAGGGGATATCGACAACAGTAAGAGGAATCCCATTGCCCTGCTGTGTACGGGTGTGTGTGTGTGTGTGTGTGTGTGTGTGTGTGTGTGTGTGATCCTTCAAATGGGAAATGAATCATTGCAATGGGAGGAGTTTAATTTAAGTGTTTCAAAGCTAATTCTTCTTTTGTTCTTTCGAGGGATGCAACTGAAACGGTATCAAATGCTGTTGCTAGGAGACAAACAGCGGCGGTCCACATATAGGGAGCAGGCGAAGGGGGCGGTGGAAGTGCCGGCGCCGACTTCAGACCAGCAAACAGAAAGTACGTTGAACTATGCAGTGATTCAGGGTAATAAAAAATAACGAGGAGAATAAGCAGATTCCTCTAGGGCTGTTTCATTTACCCCCCCGTGCTTCACATAAGTGAGTCTATACCTTTGGAATTTGAACTTCAGCAACCTAGACAAGTATCTGCTCCCATGATGCACCACCTCCTAATAAATCCCTCACATACGGCAATCAAATAAGCATGAATTATTCAGCGCCGCCAAACAAGTCGTACATAATCATTTAATGAGTTTCACTCCTATCTTTTTTGCTCCGATATACTCGGATGAAGGCGGCTTCCTGTCCGCCAGAGAACTTGGCCGGTTCGTCTTTGAACACGAGCGCGTTCCCACTTATCGTTCAGTTTCAAGACCGATGCGACTTTTTCTGGGCTTCTAATGAAAAACAAACAGATTAATGGAATTATGAGATTAGTCCGATCTCCGAACCGCAAACATTCAAGACAATTAGCTGAGAACCAGCCACAGCGTCTGTTCAAACATCAGCCCGACCCGTTGAGGTACTTTCTCTTTTTCTCTCCGCCGCGCTCATCTCATTTGTCACACAGCCGGCGACTGGGTTCGGATTCTGGGAGAGAAAAACACACACTTATCTCTGGTGCTCGACACATCATAAACCAAACAGAGATTTTCTGCAGGAGTGATTAAGCCACTGGTCTAATACGAAGAAAGAAAACAAAGATTAGACTTTATAATACCAGCTGTAAAACGAGCATGAAAATATAATCCACAAGGATAATAGGAAATACTTGACCTTGGTGCCGTGAGTGGATTTAAAGAAGGTTTCAGTTAAGTGTTGCATCTGTGCGCAAACACACAGATGCTTGAATAGTCAAATACAAATATTGCTATTGAAATAACAATGAGGTTAACTAATAATTACAGTTATTACTATTTTATACTGAAGTTCTGGACGTGTTTGGCAGCTGGTGAATAAATGATAAAGTGACTGATACCAGCAGATGTTCACTGTCAACTGGCACCCACTGGTTTTTCACAAAAACTAAAACATGCCCTCCTCCGGGAAGACGGATTAGTTTGATGCCTTCAAAGAAACAAATTTGGAATATTCAAAATTTCACTTTTCCTTTGATATACGTAGCCGTACTTTTTTGTTTTTTATAGAGTTGTGTAATAAATAAAATCTGTAAGAAACTGTGCCACAGCCGAGAGAGCAGCTTTCAAACGCCGCTCCCTCGAAATCAAAGCACGGCCGCTAAAACTCCCAAAATCTAAAATGAGCACATATGTAAATAAAGAAGGTGGAACGACTCTCATGTTACACAAAGTGTTTTTTAATTTAACAGAAATCAAACACGACAGCGAACATTGTGACGACGGCAGCCGGCTCCTGGGGAAATGTGGCTGCTAATTAAGTGGAAGTGTCGGGGATGCCAGCGTTTCCCTCACTCTCAGCGACACTGTTCTGTCTCACAACCTCCCTCCGACAACACAACAACTCCGACACACACACGCACACACACACAGTGCAGGTGAGAGGGGAGGGAGGGGAGCAGTCGTTGTGTAACACATACGGTTTGAAATCAGAATGAACTAGGATGACACTCTGCAGAGCGAGCAGACACGAGCCAGAGCTCAACAGTGCACACATTCACATCAGTCCTCTAAATATGACTGATTTAGATCAAGATCCATGAATTATTCTCTGGGAAACGATCAGAAAACAAAGAAACACTAGTATCTGGAGTTTGTAAAGAGGCTTTTTGGTGCCAGCATCTCTTGTCTCTGAACCATTCCTGTTTTGTGGAGCACAAACCAGCAGCACGCAGGGTTAAATAAAAGTGAATGGTGCAACGCAGCTAACAACTTCCTCCATTTCTTGGAGATGAGTCAACTCACTGCTTGTGGCGACTTGAGCTCATTACAGACGTTGCCCCTTTTTAAATACCTGTGTGTCCTGGTGTGTTCTGGCCTTTTTAAAAGAAAGTTCCACAAAAGCTCGGACTCATAAAAACAATAGAAAAGCACATTTGGGTTTTCTGCAGGTGCTCGGGCTTCCTCACAGTTAACTGGAGACTCTGAGTGGACCATAGGTGTGAATGTGGATGGTTGTGCGTCACCACACTACTACATTTACTACTTTGGCTGCGTCTGGGTTTGTGTTTTCAGTCTGGACGAGTAGAACCTCAGAGGTCTGTGACGTTGACTCTCACAGCCGCTTGCCGATCGGGTCTTTTCGGTCCCGAAGAAGCCTTCACTGATTCGTCAGGCTCCAGATCGCATTCAGGGAAAAAGCAAACAGCATCGGCCTCAGCGACCAAGTGCAGAACGCAACACGGATAACCACATTTAACAGTAACCTGTCCAGGTTCTACACGCCTCTCGCCCAACGTCTATACTGGGATTGGTTCCAGCTCCTGTGACCCTCAAAGGAAAGTGACTGAATCACATGACAAACCATCATGGAAAATAAAATGTGATGAGTTTAACTGAGTCAATCAGTTTTGTTTTTCTTTTCCCTAAAACCTTTAATCTCTCAGTTGCATGTAGTGAAGTTGAATCAATGAAAGCAAAGCATGTGGACATCCTTCAGCCTGTGTGCAGCTGTGACTGCGTCAGCGTGGCTCTCATTAGTCGGACATTACGGAGGCTGATGCGAGCGGGGGGGGGGGGGGGGGGGGGGGGGGGGGGGGAAGCTGCTGGAGCTGCTGGAGCCGAGGAGGCAGCGGAGCTCTGGCCGAGCTCACGGAGGATAAACATCATTATTATTAATGGCCTAATATGATAACGAGAGTAGCACTGTATCGCGGCAATTAACAGTACAGTCAAGGTCATTAAATTTCACTTAAGTAAAAGTATTACAGAGGCGGATGGCGGCGTTGCATAATGAATACATACACACAGGTTGTATAATAGATGACGGCGAGGAGGATTTCTTCAGGTTATAAATGATGCATGTGAGTGAAATATCTGTTTCTTTATGTCCTCACATCCACATGGAATCTTTTCAAATGTGCTGTACATCCCAAAAGGATGGATTCAAACTAGCCCGTGGTTCCTGATGAGGTTTGATTTATTCCGATTGTGGACGCAGGTAGAAAAATGACGTGTCAGCACTCAAATCAGAAGATGTTATGAAAGTGTGTTCTCCTTTGTACAAGTTTTAATATCACGGCCGCCGGTGGTAGAATCAAAAATGGAACATCCTGGTCCTGTGGGGGGAACAGGTATGTGCTCGGTAAATATTTGATGTCCTCTGTGCGAGTGTAACGTTCTGTACGTTCGATCATTAGTCGGTGGTTTTCTCAGAGATACCTGTTGGACCGGAGATGTTGTTTACTGTCAGGGATCGAGGAACTGGAAGTCGTGTCCTCTGCGGACCGGGAGGAGAACTCGAAGTGTTGTCAACATGTCCCGCTTTGTGATGGAGAGACGAAAACAGGCCGAGCAGCTGACTCATCGTCCTCGGGCACAGCAGCCGGAGCCAGAAAGACCGGAAAAGAGAAAAGCATTAATGAAAAGAGGGGAGTGAACCCACATGAGCAGGAGGAGAACATGACAGATCAGCACATACAGAGTGACGGCGTTTTATTATTGCTTGCAGGTGAAACTTAATACCGAGTTTGAAAAAAGAGAGCCTGGACATTTATCAATTTGCTAAAATAAACCCTGATATACATTCATTTATTCACAAATATCAATATCGACCGTGTGGAAACGAGTCGTGAACAAGAGGATGAACTTTGCACTCTACTTCCTCCCCCGCGTCACAAAGTCTGGAACCCACAACCTTCTGTCCGACTCAGTAAGAGCTCCATCAGGCAACACGTCTGTCATCGCTCATGGGGGGGGGGGGGGGGGGGGGGGTGAAATCATCTTATATCACAGTGTTGGTTATTTTGGCTTTTAATTAATAAAGCTGCTGAGGGAAGGAAATACCACCTGCCTGTGTGACGTGACGTTTTCCGACAGGCCGGCTGATTTATGACTCAGATACCGTTGTCCAATGAAATCCCCCCCCCCCACCGTCAAAGTTCTTTCTTAATCATCATTACAATTAGTAACTCTTATCTTATTGGTGTAAAAAAAAATCCCTAAAGATAGACAAGAAATCGTGATAGCGTCATAGTGACTCACGTTGCAAAGGAAAATAAAGTTCCCCATTAAGTTATCATCAAGAATAACTTAGTTTGGAGTGCACGTCACTTCGGACATCTTGAGCATTATTCCCCATCTTATTTAAACTCAGGATGTTTGAAAGCAAATAGTCGGATCCCTTTGAAATAACACGTGTAAGACTTGCGCTGTGAGATGTTTAAGCTTATTTCCTTATTGCAGGTAGCAGATTACAGATCGAGCATTTTTCACGCCCGTGAAGATCAGCGAAGAATGCATCATAAATCTACTTATGTAACTTCCCCCGTTTGGACAAACAGCACTTGGGGATTTAGCCGAAGCAGGGGGGGGCGTTCTCATTCCTTACATCTGAAGGACGGCGTTCGAAAAGCCACAGCACGGCGAGCGATAAGAGGAAGGACGGGGGCCACTTTATCAGTATTTTCAAATGGAAGTACACACGGTGTTTGGAGATGTACATATAGATGCATTTCTAATTGGCGCAGCGAGGACACCGGGGGCCGCGGGCGTGGAGTGGAGAGCTTTTCAGTGCGGAGCGACACTGACATGATGGATACCGAGGCTGGCAGTGGAGATAATAAAAAAAAAATAACAAAGCACACGCAAATAGATGTAGGTGAGAGAGAGAGAGAGAGAGCGGGAGAGTCAGGGGGGGGGGGGGGGGGTGAGAAAGACGAGATAAGGCAACGGATGCATATCAGAGGAAACGCATTAAACAGTGAGGAATAACCAGAGCTCTGCTTTGGCTGCAGAGGAAAACATTAACACCGGATTCTCAGGAAAATGGTGTCTTCAGTTTGTGGGGTCTTAGCATTTGAGCCGGAGTGAGGAGTGAAATCATTCTATTCAGATATATCTGATTTATTGGCTGATATATATATATATATTAAAGAAAAGGAGGGTTGATGTTTTTCAGTTTAACCATTATTGTAAGCAGATGAATTCATTTTGATAATCTTTATGTCAACATGTCGAACTGTCACAGTTTTTATCAATTTGCCTACAAAGTAAAAGCACAACGTTCATTTTGTTGCCGCGATGCTTTGTATTGAGTTGCATTGCAGCGCTTTTATTTTGTAAAAGTTTTGAACTTGGGTCTGTAGATTTTGACTCAACAGACTGAAATGTATGAAAAATGAACACCAGTTCAATAATTCATTATTTAAACACCACACATATATATATATATATAAACCACACAATTGAAAATGAAGCATCCCAGTCCAGCCATCAGTGATATCACAAGTGCAGAGATCAGTGCACGGCCGCCAGTTTGATATGAATCCATCTCTTATACCAGGACTGACTGATAAAACATTTCAATGTAAAGAATATCGGCCGTTTTTTCCCTCAGGGACATGAAAAAAAGGGGAAGTGATCCTATCAGCAGCAGAATGTAAGTCCCAGAACCAATCAGAATACACCTCCTCAAAAATAATGGAATGTCAGAAGCGGCAAAAAAACACAACAACATTGAAAGAGGGTGACCCGGCCTCGTGTCCCGCCGCAAAAACAAGAAAACCACCGAGCTTTCAGACTTGAAAACCTCCCAGCGTTTCGTTTTTGCAGAACAAAAAAAAAGAAAAAAGGAGCAGACAGAAAAACTGTGAATGGAAGCTGGGAGAATTGGATTGCATCCTCCGAAGCCCTTTGAACCTCTCCACAACACAGATTTTAAATAAAACCAAACCAGAGCCCAGGGCAGTGCAGAGGGATACTTGTGTATTGGCAGGGAGACGGGATGAGACCGGCACAAGGCAGGAAGAGGAACAAATATGCTCTTCAGTTTGTCATTGCTCTTTACTTCCATTCAGGAGCCATCGATCTCAGGAGCGCACGGTGCTGTGGCTCGAGCACCAGCGACTGGAAATGAATTTATTCACTGTGGTTCAGGAGGAAGAACGCGCTGATCAGTGCTCTACATATTCCTGCAGGAGACTAAACACGTACGAGCGTAGAAACGTGTTCAACGAAGTCCAACTCCGAGAGGGCCGAGGCGGTTAATGTGTAAAGAAAAAGCGTTTCTACGGCCCCGTTCGCCTCCGGCACCGCTCTCAATGCGCGTTGCCTCTGGGCTGCAGTTGCTTTAACAGCCTAGTCGGTGCTGAAAACCCATTCAAAGCTCAGTAAACAGATTTGCAGGATAGCGCCGAGGAAATAGTACGGGGTGGGGATAATTAAAATGTAGGCGACCGGGGATAAAACGGCATATTCAATCAAAGACCAGGGGAACTCGGATTCAAAGCAGGAACAGATGGGCCAACAAAATAAACCCAATGCAGCTTGTTGTTTGTGCATTTAAATGTGGCCCAGACTGGAGAGATAGAGGAGGAAAGTCTAAACGGGTCGGACGTGGACGTCGACCTTTCACCTCCGGAGCCGGCGCATCCCATCCCGGCATTTCCCTGCCCTCTTGATATTTAGTCGTGACCGGGCCCTTTATTCATTGCCTATTACCTTTGAATGAGACGGATGAAACCGCACGCGTTAAATCAAAGATGTGCGCCCCCCCCCCCCCCCCCCGACAATCCCATTACGCCGGAGCTGTTTTCCCTTTTCCCCGCCATTGCCGTAATTTCCCTAAGCGCCGGCTGCGCCTCGTGCTCTGTTTGTTATCCTCCCGGACGTTTCTCTTGCACCGCATTCATTTGTCAAACGAAAGTGGTCGCATCTCTCAGAGTTCTATTGTCTCTGTCAGGTTGGATTATACTGTTTGTCAACTTTATCTGCTCCAGACGGCTTCTTTAATAAATCCAGTTTCATATATCTTATGTAAACAAATTGTGCTGTTTGCATTAGGGCCCCGACGGATACTCTCAGCTGATGTGAGCATCGTGGCTCTGTGTGACTTTTATTAAAGAATCAGCAGCCCAGGAGAGATGTGCATTGGTGTAAATACATTTCTTAATTTAAGTTTTTATTATATTTAGTCATAATAAAGTTGTTGAACTGGAAAATATCAAGCTTTACTTTAATTTCGTGGTCTTAAGGGTTAGATAACGACTTCTTAGAAATCATTTTTTCAAACATATTTCTATATATCGTCCAAAATATCAGTATCGGAAATGTTTTACTCCCTAATATACAGTAGTATTGGTCCCAAAATCCATATGGGTCATGCTGTAGTTTTTGTTTGAAGTGATGAAGATGTAGAAGTGTTCTGCTGAGAGGTTAAAATCCCTAGCGGTCAGGCTGCAGTTATGATTTCAGAAGAATAAAATTGTGAAACCCACTAAACTCAAGCAGGAGTTCACTCACCTTTGCTAAACTTTCTAACCTACCCGTCTTGTGTTTGTATTTCCGGACCCTTCTACACCTGCTCCTCATTCACGAGACAGGTCAAGTGAAAACCCTCCGTTTTATCCTCGCTCGAGTATTTACTGCTTCCTGTCAGTTCCAGACTGAATAATACAAACATCCGTTGTAAGTCGTAAATATCCTCTTTAAGTTTGTAGCGGCTCAGGTTTACACACATCCAGTGGATTCAATTAGGCCTTATTAAGAGCTAGCTTTATTAACTCCCATGAATATTTTATCGCCATCGTTCATTAACGAACGCTAGAGAGACCCGAGTAATTTGAAACAGCTGGTTGGGAGAGAAATCGAATGTGTTCCCCCGCTCGTGAGGGTCCCCAGCATCCTGTGTGATTGTGTCTGCTGTAATAAACGATTACATTAACGCAGAGCGAGGCTGACAGCTCAAACAATGTAGGAGCTTGTATGTTCCCCTTCTAGTGCCGACATGACAACAGCAGCAGTTTGTTTTTTCGCGGAGTCAGCTTTTTCCTCTGATGACGGCGAAGAGAGGATCCAGACACACGGAGAGACTGGCGAGACGGTTTGAAGATTTTCAGCAACGTGGCTGTAAAAGCTACTTAACCCCGGAGACATCTCCTGTAGTAAAACAGAAAGAAAGAAGCTTGACCCAACAACGGAGGGAATCTGCTGGTCAAATTTAAAAACACTGTGAGAATGAACCAAGAGGAGTGAATATTAGGGGCTAGAGGGCTCGGGGGGGGGGGGGGGGGGGGGGGGGGGTCCCCACATCCAGCAGGTCAGGGCGTCCAAACACAACAACCTCAGTTTTCTTTTCATTTAGTTTGAGGAAGTCGAAGTTCATCCATGATTTGACTATTTATTTACAAAATTCAAGGGCAAGTAGTGGAAAGAGACAAAGATATATCTCAAAAATGTAAGGAGAATAGTAGGGGGCCTAGAACCGAACCTTGAGGGACACCACATGTAAGTGGGACTGTCCCGGAGGAGTGATAAACCAGGTGGACAGAGAAACTCTTATCCGTTAGGTAGTTGATATGTTTGACTCTGATCTGACATTTCAGTTAAATGTCAGGGGACACGTTCAAAAGCTTAAACTGTTAAATACAAAGAAAGCTTGTGGACACCGTGTCCCCACATACATGCACAAACCTATTGATGTGTTGTCCCAGGACGTCCCAGAAACTCCAACTCAATCAGTTAGGGCTGATTTAAAAATGCTCGTTGCAGATTCTAACAGTGTTTCAAAGAGAGGACGGTTGTTTTGTCCTAATCCGTGCACCGGCTTCCCTCGTGGATCTGAGGACAGCAGCACCAATGGGGATTTTAATCACCTGCTTAAATCTCACCTTTGCCTTCACCTAGAAACTGATTCTACTAATCACCTGTTGATATGAGTGACCCATGTTTGTAATACACCCCCTCCCTGTATAAACGCATTATCAATTTAAGCAGGACAGTTCCTACTCCTCATTCAAACCCGGAGGATATTCAGTTTTTATATGATTTTTCCAATAAGCGTCTCTGTGTCTGTGCATCCCCGTCCTCTCCCTCTTCTCTGTAACTACCTCAATAATCATAAAACACAGAGCAGTGACTTCATGGTCTGTGACAATACAACATATACGCGTGGGAGAAGTTTAATCTGCCGATGCTGCTGCGTTTAAATCCAAACCCCTGGGAAGGTGTGCATCACGTTCACTTCTACGCGATTCTACCTTTCATTTTGTTGGACTGATTTTTAAGTGCGAGTGTAAAAAGTGATGACTCGTAATCGTTTGCTCTGCAGTTTCACCGCTCTCCACCGAGACCGATCGTGCACGATCACCTGATGGAGCCAGAGTGAATACATTTCAAAGTTTAACACCAAACAGAGCAGTTTTTAAATGTCTCTGTTCTTCACGCTCACGTCTCGTTGGTGGGATCTTTCCACACGTGCAGGGTTTCGACCTCATAAACTTACAAATGACTTCAGCATTCGCAATGCAAGGGGACACCGTGTGGGCTTTACGGGACGTGGGGCCCGTTTTTATGGTTCGTAACAGTCGGCCGTTATAATAAATTGAATGTCATCTTGATTTAGAAGCTCAAACAAATAAACAAACGTTTTATTTGGTGCACAAGGTCAATTCATTCCCAGTGGGAGGAGCAATTTAATTTGTCCCCTGGCGAACACAGACGCTGTTGGCCTGGTGTGAAAGCAGATTAACTTGTGTTAAGGTACTTTAAGATAGGGACGCGGCGCCGCTTCCCTTTCTCTTCAATGTGCGGAGCAAGGACGGGTTTGTGCTTCACCGAGCAAAAGGGCAAGGGCAATTTTGTTCAGGTGAGCCCGACCTGAGCCCGACCTGAACAAGACAGGGACTCTGATTGTGTCCGAGCCCGATTCAGTTAGTGTAAACTGCTCTGCTGCACTGTCCCTGACACACGTGGCTGTTTACAGAGATGTGGGTCAGTGTCAAGAAGAAGAATCAGCCTTTAGAAACTCATGTCCCAACCTGACCCGGCCTGTAGGGCGCCACTGGATCCTCATAGGCTCGTTTAGTGTCCTCTATCTAACTCTAGTGTGTGTTTGAGTTCCCTGAATTACATGACACATAAAACAATACATTTTAAATCTTTACAACACATTTCCAGTCGAGTCAGGTGTGTTTTAAATGCCCGGTACCTTGTTGTATGTGGGGAAAAGGTCCGTAGAGGGATATGCATGTTCTGAATAACTCAGTATCGACTCCAGAGGTGCACATCTGCCCTGCGCCCAAGTGAGCGAGCACCTTTCTAATTTGATTGCCGAGCCCTATCGAGTGGGCCGAGGCGCTCCTGGTGGACAGATTACCCCCCCCCCCCGGGGCAAGACCTCACAGATCAATACAAGCAGCTCCTGAGTCCCGCGGCTTCATACACTGCCAAACCAGGTGATCAAGAGAAGCGATCCGGAACATTATCACCTTTTTATGTGCAGCCGAGTGAAATTCAATATCGATTCTCGGCCGTGAACATGTGTACACAAGGGTCCGCGTGTTGCCGTGCGCGGTAACATTCGTCTTTTAAATTGAGCTCCGCTGGGTTCCGAATCAGAGCGTTAACAGATGGTCTGCATCAATTCATTGAACATCTCTCCTTTCTCACACACACACCACCCACCACCCCACACCACACACACACACCACACAACAACCACACACCACACACACACCACACACACACACACCACACACACACACACACACACACACACACACACACACACACACACACACACGTGTTCACGACCACCAGCAGTGAACATACACACTTATATGGCACATTGAGGAGAATCACTCTGACGCCATGTGACGGTCGATAGAGTCAGCTGCCGCTCCGTGAGGAATAAAAACCCACGAGGAATCAAACCTAGGGACAGAATGAGAGGCAGACGCAGCGGCCCCCTGGTTTGTGGTCACTTTGAATCTCTTTGTGTCTTTGTGGACAGTGTGTGTGTCTCTTTGTGATTGTGTCTCATCTCTTCACAGCAAGTTTGTATATGATTGTTGTCGCTTTCCATCTTGTTGTGGTCGCCGATGCATCTGTTTGCGAACTTTTTTGCATTTCTTTGTCTCTTTGTGTAATCGTTTCGCATGTCTGCACTCACTTTGTCGTTTTGTGAGTCATCATGAGTTTGTCAATCTTTAAGTTTGATTCGTATCATTTTGTCATCACTTTTTGTTTCTCTTTGTGTCACTTTATAAATCATTCATATTGTCTTGGTGGTTGATTTGTTCATTGTTGTGTTGTTGCTTTTTTTGTCTTCTCTGTGTCGTCATACTAAGTTCTTGTTGTCACTTTGTCTCATCTCTTTGTGGTCATTTTATATCTTTGTGGTTATTTCGTCTTGATGTCACTTTGTGTCTCTTGTGGCAATATTTAAATCTCTTTGGCAATTGTTATCTGTGGTTGATTTTGTCTTATGTTATCATGTGTCTCCTTTGTCGATTTCTAAGCTCTCTTGTTGTCACTTGCGTCTTGTGGTGTTTTGTTTTTTGGTATCTTTCATTTTTTTTCTTATTTTTGTGTCTATAATCCTTTCATATATCTTTGTCGTCACTTTGTGTCTCTTGGTGGTTGTTTTGCTTCTTTTTATGGTCATTTTACATCCTTGTGGTTGATATAGTATTTTTTTATTGTGATTTGTTTCTCTTTGTCGTCACTTTTGTTGTCTTGCTGGTCATTTGACATCTTTTTGGTTGGATTCTATCATTTAATTTGTTATTTTTGTGTCTCTGTCGTCACTTTGTGTGTCTTCAGTCGGTTCTGTGTCCCACCGGGCTTGTTAAGTAATTCAGCTATGACTACGAGCAGTAATAAAAACACCAAGGACAGAATTTGTTAAATGGACCAGTTCTCTTTCTATCCTTCTCCTCCTCCTCTGCTTCTCTTTCCACGAGAAGAACTAATCTTTCCGCGCAGACTGGACCCGTTAACGATGTTCAGACTAATCACCAGTTCTTTTGTAACGTCTACAAATTACACATGTATTTGTAACGTGTCAAAAAGCTGAATGGGTTTCGTGCCGTTTTGCTCTGAAACACCTGAACTGAAGAATGAGTAATTGAACTGAAGAATGAGTAATTGAATTTTGATTAATAACATGTATCTGCACATCTTGTTCTGCTCAAACAAGCAGCCGGTCAAGTGCAATAATAGAACACGCTGTTTCCTCCTGGACAACAAATGGGTTTCATGTATCTGCTTCTGCTGCACACAGGAAATCCATAATTTGACTGTGTCTTTTAACACTTTTCATTATTATTTTGGGGGGGGGGGGAATGATGAAAATAAATGATTTCCATGCACTGAACAAAAAAAGCCTCACACCATTAATCATCAACTCAAACCTTGTGCTTTAATCTGCTGCTGATTTGGCTGCGCCCGTGATAGCAGCTGTCTCAACGGGACAATATGCATGAGTGGCTTCCCATCAGCCACCTCTGTACGCGCACTCTGCTGGAAAGGAAACGCCACCTCCCCCGGTCCCCCCCAAACTTCATTTGTAGAAAAACACAACAGCTAAACTCGCAATTACTCGCTTCCTCTGACGGGAAAGCATGTCGTATGAAAACTGCTGAAACGATTTTAAACCGAAGCCAAACTGGCGTCAAACGCTGAGGAAGAACGACTCTTACAGCGTTTAATTCAATAACAGAAGCTCATTTAGCTCTTTTATTATAATTCATTTAGATGTGTATTCGCTGGATTTCGCTCTCGGCCTCTGAGCCAAACGCCCGTGGACGGAAATATAAATTATAAACATTGACTGGGATCCCTGAGCTCTGAGTGAATAAATGAGCTAAAGCGCTGAAACGGACTCCTCGGCTCTTTTGATTCCTTCGCCTCGGAAGCCGGTGATGGGTTCGGCTGTCGGGGATTCAGTCGTCGCTGGTTGATATTCACTGTCCTTCACGCTGAGACGCTGCAGCACAATGGGGCCATCGTGGCAAATGTTGAACTGCATTAATGTGATATTATCCACCCTCGTGCCGCAGCCGCGGGGGAACTCCGGCCCTGATGTGAAAATATTGCCCGCTCGTAATGTCTCCAGGTAATTGAGTCATGTCTTACATTGTGTACTCTTTGCCTTTTTGTGTGAAAATCCGTTTAATGGTTTGGAACAATGTTAATGCATTTAAAGTGCCGGGTATGAAAAGGCTGGCGGACCCATAGGGAATGTGGTCATCCCAGGCCAGTAGTTAAACAGCAGTTACTGCATGTGAGCGTGTGCTTGCAGCATTGTGCATATGAAACATTAATAAGATGTAAAAATGGTTATAGAGATGAGAGTATATAACATTTTATGACTAATAGCAGATAGTCTGAATGACAAACAGAGAATTTTGGGTCTGTTGGACTGGACGGGACTGGTTTGGGTTGGGTGGGTCACATTGGTTGGTCTTATTCTTTACACTGCACGTGTCTGTAATAAAAAAAATAAGCAATAAGCATGCACGTCAGGAACATAGCAACACAAACACGTCAAAAAGCCAAACACCTGTTGGTTTCGGGGGAAGGCCACTTAGGTTTTCTCTTGGACTCTGACTTGCGGGGACAGAAAAGCTTATCATGCTATAAAATATCATTTTCAATATGATACTTTTTGTTTTTATTGTATTTGCAATGTAAGTGAGTTGTTATTTAATTTGTCAAACGTCCAAAAGAGGCGACGTGTTCAGTTAAAAAGCTTCTGTTCCTGCTCCAATTACCTTTTCCCATCGACAAGCCTACATCTCAGGCGATGGCTTCACAAACGAGGATTCACTCGACCACAGGAAGTGACTCCACATGTTCGATCGTCATCGTCAATTTTGCATTTGTGTTTTCCACGAATGTGCTCGTGTGAGAGACAGCTCCGTCCTCGCAGCTCCCCATCGTATCCACGAGGCCTTCAGAGAGGTTTTGGTTTTCACACATTTCGCAGCTCTACCTGATTTTCGGTGTGAAGCAGGCGTAGGCACGAAAACCTGCCTTTGATGGATATATTCAAATGAGAGTAGATTTTTTAATTACTGTGTAGGATTGCGCTGTGGAAATCGAGGTATACACGTCTATAGAGACACGCGACTGCAGAGGGGGGGGGGGGGGGGGCGCAGCACCACACCAGAGGCTCTGCTGAGAAGGGAGAGAAGAGTCTCTGTGGATCAAATTCTTCCTCTCCAGCTTAAATGAAACCTGTAATGTGTGTTGAGTGGGTGCGCGGGAGAAAGTGAGAGTTCCACACTTTAGAAATTAGATAAGACCGACTGTTGACTCCCTTTTGTGAAGCGAGGACTCGGCGCCGACGCCATGAGGCGACTGCTTCGCTCCGGGTTTCTGTGGCTTGGCAGGAAGAAACATAACAGAAGAAGGAAAGTGTGAAGAATAAAAAAAAAATATTTTATCAGGAAATAAATATTTACTGTAGAAATCTGTAGCTTGTCTTCGCACCTTGTCTCACGGAGGGACGGGGCAAACCACGGAGGGAGGAAATGTGTTGAGCTATGTTGCAATTCAATTTCTTTTCATACGCGTTGACCTAATATCATGCGATGGATGTTTGTTGGTCAATTAGTCAATTTCATCCACCCAAACCAGGAGGCTTCCAGCACCGAATCCTGTCCCTCGACCACAGATTCTGTAAACTCCCATGCAGGATCTGTTTATAGACTAAACACCGAAAAAACAAGATAGTCATCGAGCGCGATAGGAAAGCGTTTTTTTTTTCCCCTCGCGAGGCCGATTTACTCGAGCAGCGAGGAAAGACACGTTTGAAAAACACTCAGGTGAAAACACTGCAGGCCAACTGAAGCGGAGTTATTCAACAGGCTCCCTGGATCGTATTCAAATGAAAGGCGGTGTAATTTAACACGTTGCGAGGAGGAACACGCTGCTCGGCGAGTCAGCTGGAGGGCGGGAATGCGGCCGGTTGGAGGATCTGTGCGTCGGCACGCCGCTTTACGAAGCAACATAAACTAAACAAACACGGACGCTCCGTGATTGTTTTAAACCCGAGCGGTCGGCCTCGGCAGGTTTCGGTGTTTCCCTTTTTAAAATCCCCACACAAAGGAGGAGCTATTTTCCAGAATTGCCAGTTAAGTTGGCGTTTGTTCAAGTGGAAATTGGATGTTCTACAGTGGAAAAAGAACGAAACGTGGACGACACACAACACAGCCACACACACACACAACACACACACACACACACACACCACACACACACAACCACCAACACACAACACACACACACACACCACACACACACACACCACACACGCACACACACACCACACACACACACACACACACACACACACACCACACACGGAGGGAGGCAGCATGCAAACAGACCCAGCAGGCAAACACACACACAACAATGACCCTTTTTTGACACGGTTACAAAAGAAGCTCCGGCCAACAGTGGGACAGAAGGTCACAAATACAAAACAAGTCATTTGAAAACACTTTCACAGCACCGGGGAACAAATACAACCTCAGACCATAATGTTTAAAACCACATAAATGTATTAATATCCCCAAACTTCCAGCTATTTTCGTCCTATTCGTAGCATTTTTAATTTCGCTTCACTTCACTGAACTGAAGCCGAGCTGAGAAATGACTCAGCGGCGTCCTGCCGGGGGAACCTCGGTGAATCTATCTTTCAGGAGTTCCTTAATTTTGAATGACTTCCGATAATAGATCTGTTCTTCTGACTCTCGAGCTCTGACGCCGCATTCGCTGCAGATGTTCCCGCAAATCGGAGACGCCACCTGGGGAGCTGCCGAACAATCATCTGCCAAATTCAGTTGAACTTCATTAGCTGCACCTAAGAAGAGAAAAAACAGGGGAAAGTGTCTCTGCTGTAGCTTTGGAGGATTCGGATGCTTCAGTTCAGGAGCATCAGACACAGGCAGGACGTAATAATTCTGCAGGTCACGTGATTTCTGTGGCATCATTCATTCCCACAGTCGGAGTCTAATCAGCCCGAGCAGCTAGCGCCACATTGGTGCGAGTGTACCGAGGGTTTAACGGATGTTTCATCGCTTCCTTCGGAGTCGATCCTGCAAATAGTGGCAGCAGCACCGGTGGCGAACAAACAGAAAGTAAAGCTTAGCAATGAAGAAGTGAATTAAAGGCAAACTGGGGAAAGTAAGAAACCTGGGCTCACACACACACACACACACACACACACACACACACACACACACACACACACACACACACACACACACACACACACATTAAAACCCACCTGTGTAATTACCTTCTCTTTAAGTGTCGAGCTGTGACACTATAAAGACGAGCAGAACAAACCAAGCCGTAAACGTGACGTTTTAATCAAGAGAGGTGCATTAAGAGAAGCCTCCGTCCTTGTCAGCTCGACTGCAAGTTTCTGATTGTTGTGTTATTTTGTTTACAGCTTTGAATTCAGCACAACACAATAACAAAAAAAAGAAGTTTGAATTGAGTGGATCCTCTCAGAGAAGCGTCTCGGCTCCGTCCACCTTTTCCTTCTGCTGAACTCGATCGATCTGTGTTACCTGTTACCGAAGGGTCTCCGCTATCGACCGAGCCGACTTTCCTTCTGTGAGCCGTTTGTTTATCTCCCTCACGGCTCCCGCAGCAAACCAAAAACTCTTGTGTGAGTTTACAGCCATTTTAAACATTGATATACAGGGGGGGGCTTTAGGAGTCCCTGCACAAGCTCATTAAGAGCCCGTGTTCCCGTTTCCGTGAAGCTGTTAAAGTTTCCCGGCTCGCGCTTCATCCGTGCTTATAGTCCAATATCAGCAGCCCCCTGATCAGAGGCGATTAGAGAAGAGGCCACGGAACAACGAGATGAAGACGGAGGAAGGAAGAAGGACGACAGGACGGAGAACAGACAGGAAGTGTGGAAGCACGAGCGGTGGAATCGAACCGGGACACAATAGGCGCTCCACCAATTAACTTGCTGTGAGAGTTACGGGTGTCTCCTGGGCGCTCACACCGGCCGCAACCTTTTGACCGCTCATTTATAACTTAGAGACCATTAAGTGCCTCGCAAAAGTAAGCCTCTCATTATAATTGCTTTAAATATTTATGACTTTTTTTACCAATCGCCGCTAACTTTCTCAATGCGATGGGGCTGTTTCCTGTCATCGACTCACTGAGGGCGTAAATCCCCCCCACCCCCTGAAGAATATACACACACTTAGTGATCCTGAAACTATAATATAATAGTTTTTTGTTTTTTTATCTTCACACAAAACAGCAGCTACAAACACAAAGACAGAGAACTTCTCGTGCACTTCCTCTTTAAGATGGAACTTCTGAGCAGACAACGATTAATATCATCAGACATATAAAAAATGAAATCCCTGACTTGTATTTAATTTCGGTTCCACCAGCGTTGTGAAATTTGTACTTCAGAGTGAAACGTCTCAGTAACCGTTGGCTGGATCGTGACTAAACTTTGTTAAACCCCCTGAATGTGATCATAAAGTCCCACATTTCCATTTGTTGAACACTATAAAACGTTCACACAGTTTTTTTCCTGCAATGAGCCGTTAGCACCTGTTCTGTCGTTGTGATGACTCTGGATGAGGAGCACAGAGTTTCAGAGACGATCCAGGAGGGCTTTAACGTTTGTGCTGTAATTATTTTCCTCACTCAATTAAAATGCGCTTTTGACTTTTGCATGATTAAAGTTTACCGACCAACAAAAACAAGGTTTTACTTGGAGAGATCGGACTTTGTTTAGATTCTAGAGGACGTGTCTGTGAGAATCTGAAAATCAAATAATTGTGCTCATTATGCTTCCGGATGAATTATCACAGAAAAGAGGTTGGAACAGTTCATGCCTGGTGATGAACTCCCTTTAAGAGCTTCATGTTCTCCATCTGCTGCCTTTAATTTCATGGAGCACAAACAGTTCACTCATTTTGAAACACATGCAGTAAAAGAAAAGATTCACTCTTCCTCTTTATAATCACAGAAAACATCTGGATTTGAACGCTGCTCTTTGAATTGTACCAGAGGATTATTATTAAACGTGTGGTTTAGTGCTGCTGGTTTAGTCCTGATGGTTTAGTCCTGCTGGTTTAGTCCTGCTGGTTTAGTCCTGCTGGTTTAGTCCTGCTGGTTTAGTGTCTGGATTCGTTTCTCGGTGACGAGCAACAAAAGGTGACGATTTACGATTCCAACAAAGGGCTTAAAACAATTTCCAAATCCGACAAAAGCTCAATAAAATAAAGTCACGCTCCCAAGTGGGGAAAACAACATTTTTCCGATTGTCGTATTCACAAGTGAATGAACATTTTCTCTGCCAACAGAACTTCCTCCAGCTTCCGTCTCCGTCCCGTCTGCCAAAAAACACAAGTGGATTTTTTTTTTTCTTCTAAACCACAGTGAGAGTTATGGCCATTTGCCAGTTAGCTCTTCACACCTCTGCCTGCCCCCCCCCACTCCAGACGATTCCTGCACCTTTCACATCAGCTCTTCACACCTCATACCTCTGTGCTTGTATGTATTTATTTATAGGTAACTTATTTATATGTGTTAACTACCTGTCCTGTGAGGTTTTGTGGTCTCCTCATTACCAGTACAATGTAAATCCTCCACTGGGATTTAAAAACCTTCTGCTGGTCATAACCAGCTTCAATAGAATTAACCAACCGTGCTAATGAACATTAAACATTACAGAGCTTGACCATCTTCTCCGGATTCCTAATTAATACTGCGGCAAAATGTCCCTTTAGATTTGATTGGCTGTTCTTAATGTTACCACTCGCGTTTACATTGTAATTACTGTAAAATAAAAAAGGCACTTCCGTGGTTCTGCTTCTTCCTCTGGTGATTTCTTATTACCCTCATCGCAGAGATTGACTTAAACCATTTCCGAGTCATTTCTCAATCACACTGGCACTGACCATACGTGGACATAAAACGCGGAGGCAGCCATTAATGTGGACAGGAATAGATTAATGCAAATGACCACCACCTGAAAGGGTCCTAACCACAGTGTGTATTTACAGATTTAGCTCAAACCATTGCCAGCTAGGAACTGGTCACTCTGGGGATTGTTATTTTTGATAAATGAATGATTATACAGCCCGAAGAAAGAGTTTGCAATATCCACTTTTGCTCGAGGTAAAGGGGGCAGAGGTGTAAACATTGTACACTCGTCTCTGTGCAGGGTTCCATGAGAACCAAAAGTTAGAGAAACTCAAGGCTGCAGCTGAATGTGGAAACACTTCCTTTCCTACGAAGAGGTGCACGCATGTAAGGAATGGTTTTCTGTACACGTGGGGATTGAAGCCGATTGACCTCCACACCCAACAATCCAGAAACCAAAGATCTTATTATTTAACTTTTGTACTTTTTACACCCACACGGCAGCAAAAGTTTTAAAACCAGGGGAATGTTTTGCTTGATAAAATGACTGAGTGATATGTTTAATAAAACTATTGAGGAAAGATGGATTCTGCTGTCGACAGATTCAGCTGCCGAGTTTGAAGGATGAGACTTTTCCCATCGCTGAAATTAAAAACCAGTTTTGGATGAACAGTTTGCAGCTCACGTCCACGTCAGAGACAAACTCAGTCCCTATAAATTACATCAATTCATTTGCAGCAGCATCAGGAGGGAACTTAATCGGATATTTACGTTAACGTGATGAGGAGATAATACCTCTGCCCTCTTTGGTGAAACAATACCTGCTCATTGTGTCACGTCCGGAAATTGGAGGGCAGATCTTTAAAAAACTGTCTTGTAAAATGCAAAGAATATCAAGGAAAACACGAGGGACAAAGAACTCTCACAGGAATCTAACAAGACGAACTGGAAAGGAACGGATGGCGGAACTGGAGGTGGAGCAGGTCCTCGGCGGAGGAGGAATTAAGTGACAACATTAAACAGGTAATGTGCAAGAACAGAAAGAAAACAACTGAGACACAGATCCACAAACCAAACATGAGGGAAAGAACAGGATAAACACAAGATCAGCCAAAGACACGTCGCTAGGTTGCGTCTGTTTTATTTTTTACAAAGTTGCAGCACTTAAAAATCTATTTGAAGGACAACTTTACTTTGACATCTAAGTGAAACCACATCATCTTCTTTTCTCCAAACCTCCACCACCATCTCCCGCCTGTGACGTAAATGCAGTTATGCAATAGTTGTGTTTCTCTGCAGACACAATCTCTATAAACAGATTCCACGTGTGAATGCGCAGAATCTGTTTGGCCGGCCGGGAAGTTTTCTGGTTTCTGTTTATCGTTTGACCAAATCGTGTTTGAACAGTCTGTGTGGAGAGCAACAGATATCAGGGCTTGTTAATGTATTTTGCGTTCATATGCAGAGAGCTGTTAATACTAGATTTGCCCAAAAATGCCGTGTGGACCTAAAAAGACCTTCACAAAGTATCACTGTTTGTGTTTTGTGTGGTCGGAACTGTAATAAAGGAAACTAGTCGGAGGAATTGTACAAAACCTGATTGTAAAAAAGCATCGTTTGTCGTAAATGTAATTTCTAAAAGGCCACAACCTGTGATCGGGGGTAAGATATGATTTCATTTTAAGAGGGCACAGGTTGTATTGACTGGGAACCACTCTACCAATTGATTGGTCCATCAACTGGAGACAAAAACATGTGGAATCAGGTTTTCCAGGCCTTGCACCCTGTGTGTAAAGTCGGCGCATCTCTCCTCTCTCCAACCGGCGTCTCCCACAGTCACCAGCGATAATTTCCAATTTCCTTTTGCTCTGTCTTGCTTCAGTTGGCATAATCAATTTCAATTTCTTATTGTTTAGAGACAAGGGGGAGCCACGCTCGGCTGAGGATCTTTGATCTCGCCCCAGTTTACTCCACAGCCCCTTCATAATCTGCACCACTAGAGGAGACCACCTCCTCATCCTCCGCTCTCCACTTCATTTCTTGCGGTTACCTGAGCTGATGGAGCTGATCGCGGGTCAGATTTGATTACAACAAGCAGCCGACTCCAGCCAAAGTCAAATCTCGTTTTCTGCAAACGCAGCCGTACGCGCCGGCCGGCCGCGGTTCCAATCTCCAGCCTCGTTGTTGTTGGCACAATAAAAGACTGCCGTGCACGGAGGCAAATGCGGAAGAAAAAAAAACGTCCAATAGAAAAACATTTGCATTTTTATGACTCACACGATCTGTCTGTCATTTCCCGTGAAGTCACTGTGAATGCTATCGTAGCTCGATGACGCACGGGAGCGTATACAAGTGTTTACGCTCAGCTGCTCCCTCGGAAATACACAAATACTTTTCAGAGAAGTTCTCTTTAATATTCGGTTTAATAACTCAGTGACAAACTTTTTTCCGAAAGAGCTCCAGCTGCTGCTCGCACACAGTTTGCGTGGAGTCATTTTCCATCCTGGTGGCTTTACAGCATCGTCACAGAGCGTTTGCTTCTGCTCTAATCGTTTCTAACTGATAATTAGAGCGAGAGCGCCGTCGCACAGCTCTCGGGCGAACCTGCAAACTTTATTTCGGCGAACGTCCTCCTCTGGGGGAAGTTGTTTGTAAATTCCAGACGTCTCCGCGCGGCCTGGTCGAAGCAGGAGACGATTTAGAAGTTAAAGACTGAGGGGAAATCGGTTTTGAGACTAAAACACGAAGATTTAACGTTTTAAATATCGTCCTGTCGGCTCGGGAAGGCGACGTTTCCATTTCAATGAGAAGGAGTCAGCACCGTGGCCGAGTCGTTCCACCTCAGCACTTCAGTAAATGAAAGCCAATGAGGGGGATTCTTTCATGACAAATGTGATCCTGAGGAAGAAAGAGGATTCTCAGGAGGAGTCGGAGCAGCTGGATGTGGGACTTTCAACTCCCACGAGACAAAGGCCGTCCTTACTTCCAGGCTGGACCGCTGCAGTTCCTTATTATCAGGCTGCATCAAAAGAAGTGAAGATCCGAGATGCAGCTCTGACTCATCCTCAGATCCTCCTCATCCATCCATTAGCTATATTTAGATTAAAGGAATACCTACAGGTGAGAATGAATGAGAACAATAAAAGAGCCACTTGGAGACGACCCCTGCTCTCCATTAAAACCTCTCTAGCTGTGCTCCGCTTCACTGCATTAGAATAAGATGTGTCACTGTTCTCAGATCTTGTGCTGTGGATTAACAATAACCTCTGCAGACAAGTGTTTCCTTTATATATATATATATATATATATATATATGCAATCAGGAGTCTGACAAAAGGCAAAAAGAGGTTAATGGTCAGGAACCATTGGAGCAGGTAATACTCCTTTACCTCACTTCACTTCCAGGATGCAGGCTTATGGTTCCTCGAGTCTCTGGGCGGCAGAGCCTTCAGCTTCCAGGCTCCTCACCTGGGGAAGCATCTTCCTGTTTGGGGTCCGGGAGGCAGACACACACACTCTCCGTTCATTCAAGAGTTGTTTGAATTCATTTAGAAATAAAAGGCCTGGCTCAGTGTTGCCTTGAATCATCCCTCAGTTGTGTCGCCATGGGGCGTTAGACGGCCGGGGGGACATCACGTGCTGCACCGAGCCGAATCGTTACTCATTCATATCCCATTGATGCAAAACTCGACATCTTCTCCCTGTGATGGTTCCTGTGCCTCCTCATCTCCTCCCTTTCTGCAGAGTCTGGATCTTGCGTCTACGTGGGATTTGTTTCACCACTCAAATCTCACCTCGTAATCCAAATTAAACCAAATGTGTTGTTTCCCCCTCCAGAGACACACGCACTTAATAAATGTGTTCGGATCGATTGGCAGAACATTGTTGTTTTTCTGCTTTGTGCCGGGAGCGGTTTTTTTGTTGAAATTACTTTTTACTGAAGTAAGAAATATACCCCTCCAAAGACAGATATTTCAACACCTCGATAATTAAAACCTAAGACCACCTACTCTGTATTTATTCTTTGTTCGCATTAAATAACAGTCCAGTACTGTTATTTATATTAAATAGCCGTGTGTCTTTCGCTTCCCGACTCCTCGGGGATTTCAAGAAACTCAACATCAGAAAGGTTTGAAGTGCATTGACCCTTTAATCTTCAATATCAAAATATGCTCTGTGTGTGTTTTAATCCTTCTTACATCGTGACACCGAGGGGCCCGAATCCCGCTGCCGTTCCCACAAAGCTCCACTTGCACGTCTGCCACCGGCACAGAATTCATCTCCGTCCCAATTAGCCCACTTATCTAAATAACAAAAAAAAACAAAAGAAGCATTTCAGGCAAATGAACACACGCGCTCATCTAAAGCTGCAGCACAATTAGAGGTTGCGGGGCTGATTCTTGAGTGTCACCATTAATGACATGTAGCCCGTGCAACGCCCCTCGCAGAGGTTTTGATGCTTTGTCCAGCCAATCCACTAATGCCATCACTTCACTTAATTGCCCTCAATTAAGACACTATAACAGAATTGCAAAGAATTGCTAATGAACTAATTTGGAGACGTGGAAACATTCAAAAGGAGATCTTGGATTGAGGGGCAATTAACCCCCGGCCTGGTAGATAAGCCTCTTCACCCCTCGTCGCGCTCGCTTTACAACGAGAGGACGTGTGAGCTCAAAGCGAAAGATCCACCCAAAATATACACGGCAGCTCAATCGATAGTTGCAGATTAATATCCGCTCGGTCGACCGTGATGAGGTGCACGACCTTGTGGAGTCAGAATGCTTATGCTCTCGCGTGTTGCTACGTGGCATCGATGAGATGTCAACTGGAAGATGTGTCCATTTAAAAAGTTAGAAATCTACTTCAATCCTTCCACTGCAGCTAAACTGTTTAATATCAAACCCGACGTGATGTGGACGCAGTGATTAAAGCTGCGGTTGTGGATTGTCTGGCCGCTTGGAGACAGGAAGACTCAAACAACAAACAATAAATCACACGTCAGGATATGATTTGTGTTTTTAAAAAAACTTGACCTGACACATGCGGCAAACTAGAAACGACATAAATATCCATTTGCAAACCTGCTTTTGTCCACCTGATGAATGTAAATCAAATATCAACCTGGAAACTGAATTTGTGGAAGAGAAAAATGAAAAACCATTAGCTAACAGTGGCTAAATTCTCTGTGGGGCGAAGGGGGAACTGCAGAGTTGGGTGATTTTTCATTTCTGGGGGGGGGGGGGGGGGGGGGGGGGTTGGTAGAGTGAGTGACACTTTTCCATTAGTGATTTTTCAAACAGAACATACTTGGTGGCACTTGAATGTGGAATCCACGGGAGTGTTACCCGGGCCTGTGTCCACCTGCCGGCTGGATTCTGCTGAAACGGTGGATTTGCTATATGCTAATGGGAAACTGCTGAATACAAAGACTAATAGCTCAGCAGATACTCACAGGCAGGTCACCGGATTTCTTGTGGAACACACTTCAAAACGCTGATGCACACATAACAGGCTTTCGCTCGTTATTGTGCCGAACTGTGAACAGGGACCAGCAGCAAAACGAGCCAACAGAGGAGAGAGGACTGAGAAACGTCTACGCACAGGACGAAGAAAGCGACAGCAAACAAACAAATTGTTGTGACGTTGTTTGACCTGTTCCCTGGATGCAGTGCAGTAAATTGCCTTCGCCCATCCTCTCTATTGATTTGTGCGTATTGTATTTCTGCCGCGGCCGCTCGTCTTTTGTGTTCCGGTGGCTCCGAGAGGTTTGCAGAAAACCCGCTGGTCGGTCAATTGAGACAAACTGGTCCCAGTCCAGCTCGTTTACCTGATCGCAAAAACAACAATCCTGGATTTGGGGTCGTAGGTCAAGGGAGCGTTAAACAGCGTCTGGACTTTACAAATGACTCGAGGCCAAAGAGCTGCTCAAAAAACAACGAGAGAATTATTTCATTCACCTTAATGAAGTGGCACCTTGGCCTTTTCTCCTTTGCCTTCATGAAGTGAGTTCAGTCTCTCGACAGCCGCTCACATTGACTGACGATCCAATCAATCAATAGGCACTCGACTGCGGCAGGTTCCCACTGACTGCGGAGAGCAATTAAGGCAGCGTTTAAACAAGGAGAACCAGTTATAAATGGGAGTTAATCAGTATTTTTTAAACTGGAGCAGGCTCGGTGAAGAGGAATCACATTAAGATGGCTCACGAGCTCGGGGGAGAAAAAGAAAAATACCGTTTGGCCACTAAGACGAATCAATGAATGCACTTAAAGTCCAGGACCTGTTGCACTTTCACTTCCTCTCCTGAATGAGGTTATTTATAACTGCTCTTTAAACTGCGTACAGACTTTATTCCCAAGCTAGAGTGTGTGACGGCATTTAACCGACCTGTCATTATTTTGATTAATATATTGTTCACGATATAGTTAATTCAGATATAAAACACTGAAGCTGCACGTAGAAAGAAAATATATATATATATAAACAGATCAATGCTGTGTCTTTTCTTAAAGTGTTTCTCTCAGATAAAGCCCGACAAGTCTAACCTTTCGCAATCACAGCGATATTAAATAAAGTCGCCGAGTGTTTGTTTTCTCCACTTTTAGAGAATGGATCAAAATGACCTTTCAAGGATGTCTACGTTTTAAAAAAAGAAGTGTAAAAGCTTTATTACTTTGTGTTTTACACATTTTTTTATTTAACGTATCAATGATGAAATGTGTCGAAGCATTTTATTACTGTTTATTGTTTAAGTCCAAGGAAAATATTTGTATCGGTGCCGAGGACTTTCTTTCTTTTTGTTTTTTCCTGCTCCGCTCAACAATATTAATATTCCCACGCTGCCTCACATGCAACGAATAAGAATTGATTGTTTTATTGCTTCCGTTTATCCATTGTCCTTTGCACTGACTGGGTTTTTCTGTTTTTTGGAAAAGTGATGGATAAAGTTAAGTATTAACTATAAAACGTGGATCCATCTTTTAACAAAGACACATCAACCAAAAATAAATGCTTATATTCACAAAGTGACATTTAGAATGTTTTTATAGACTCTTTATAGACTGAATTTTGCATAAGATTGTTAAGATTAAAATCAAATATTTCACCAAGAACAGAAGTGGAAACTTTCTCTCAATACAGCTGAAATATTCATCGAATTTAAATTATACATATATTTTTAAAGGAATCTGATTTAAGCACAGATGCACGCGTTTATATTAAAGCTTCATCAACTGGGTTTTTACTTGTTGTTATATAACATATCAATGTGTAATTCTAAGTGTTTTGAATCCTCACGTTTGTTGTGTGATCCGACACGAGCAGGACGTTCGAGCACTTTGCGTCAGGCAGATAAACACAGACGTCTCACGGAGCTTCTTCTTCTTCCCTCTGAGCCCAGGAACTAAATGCACAACAGATGCTGCAACACGTGAAACCACAAGAGCGCACGCACGCACGTCCACGACACAACACGACACGACAACATTCAATTACTCTCTACCTGATGCCATTTACAGGACGACGCATTAGACCACTTGTTTGTTCGCGGCGTCTCTTTTTTACTTGGGCAAGAGGGACTCCATTAAAAACTGTGATTTCCCTCAACTAATTGCGGTGCACTCAGACAGGCCTTTGAGGCTCGGCACGACACAGGTGCTACACCGGGTCCGCCCCCTGGCCATTTAGGTGCCTGTTTACACTGACACACGCACACACACACACGGGAGTAATGAGCAGCGTGTGTGCACATCATGTTATCTCAGAATGAATAACTATAGCGTGCGGTGGGTGTTTTGACTGTCACCCGGCGTGTGTGGCTCCGGCCGTCAGGTGGGATCCAGTCAGGAGAACATACCGGTGCTAACGATGCATCACAGAACCTGGAACATCCCCACGAGCCATTAACACGTAAAAAATATGTAAAACTGCGTCACATCCGTCATCGGGGAGATGGCGTCTCGCCTCCATCTTTATTTTCTTCGCAGAGCCCGGCTGCTTTGTATGCAACCTCCTACCGGAGCCGCGTTGTTAAATAATTCATGTACAGTTCGCGTGCGCTTCCCAAACTCGAACCCGGGCCACTGGATGCATTTTAATTGAAAAGTCAAAGTTCAGGATTGGCCCCGTTCACACTGCGCCTGATGGCTTCGCTCTCTGGATTTGAAAAAGTCTCAGCAGTGATGGGAGGAAATGTGGAGGGATGGAAACTGTAATAACTGATTATTTACTTTTCTTATGAGAAGGGGGGGGTCATTGGTGTGACCTGTCCATCAGTGTGGGGAGTGGGACCTGATTGGTTTAAGGCACTGGCTTTAACTGGGCCTCCTGTTCTGGACGGATCGCTCCCCCAGTAGATGTCAGTAAAACGTTCCCATCTTCTCTTCTCTAAACAATCTTTTCTCTCTGGCAGGTTTTTAAGAAAATGGAATGATTGTGAAATCGCACTAAGCCTTTTAATACCCGGCAGCCTGGTTTTTCAGAAGCGGCGTCGTAATTCATCACACCCGAGCTCTGCTGTCAAACAGGACTTAGAGCGGGTAAATCTCAATAAGTGCAAATCAGTCATGATAATAGGAGCCATCTTCCTCGCAGAGAGGAGGCCCTACATGCACAATGTATACAGGCTGATGAAGAGCAGGTCCTCCCTGTCGAGAGAGAGAGAGAGAGAGAGAGAGAGAGAGAGAGAGAGAGAGAGAGAGAGAGAGAGAGAGAGAGAGAGAGAGGAAACAATCCTGGGCTGTGTTGAAACGTAGATGTACAAAATTCTTCTTTCCTCCAGCTTTCCTTTGTTTTCATTCAGAGTCGGTTGCAAACAAACGTGTTTAATTGAGCGTAAATGTTTGGTGATTCATTCTGTCGTGCTCCAAGATATCCAGAAAATGGTTTGCCTTCCCTCCTGCTGGCTGGTCCACCCCCCCCCCCCCCCCCCACCCCCTGTTTGACTGGAAATGGGATTTTTCTATGAATCCACATTACATTTGCAGATTTTTTTTTGGAGGATACGCTTTGCAGCTTTGGAGGCCGGGGGGGGGGGGGGAGGATTTGGTGGCGGTGACTCTACATGTAAGATTTGCTTAATATGAAAATGTTGGTTATTGCATCTATCAGAGATGAATCCTGCAAGTTTCGGGAACACGCCCCCTCCTCAGAGTTGCGCTCTCCTCGGTGCTGAAACCGCAAACCGTGCGCAAACCGTGCGTAAAGCTCGCACCTCTCCTTTCTGAATGAACACACACACACACACACACACACACACACACACACACACACACACACACACACACACACACAATCTACTTTTTATGACACAACAAGTGCGAGGAAATGAATGAACTTGAGCTCAAAACATTAAACATATATATGTTTCTTTAAAGTGCTATAGTGCTAAAGTCCTATTGTCTCTGAACACTGCGGGTATGTGTGCCTGGTCCTGTGTGGTTTCATTGGCGCATTGAGTAATAGATATACATTTAAAGCTTTATGGCGAATGTTTTTTTATATTTGAAATGAAATCACGTGTTGCTGCCCTCGTGGTAACCCCCCCCCCCCCCCCTGAATCTAAACAGCCATATAACGACGAATCATTAGCGTCAAAGAAAGTGCCAGCCTACTTCTTACTGCCTCTCTCTCTCTCTCCCCTTCCCTTATCTCTCTTTCTCACATCCACATCCACACACACACACACACACGCACACGCACACCTCCTCCCCCCTCACCGCCTCCTCCCCCACTCTGCCTCGCACAGCCGAGGCGCTCCTCGTCTCCACAGCCCGTCTCCAGAAGCATGTCCCCAGACATGCAGCCGCGGTGCGATGAGGCGGACCGAGAGGCACCACCAGCATGACCGCATGAAAGCAGGTAAGACACGGGGAAGAGTATTTCCTTTCTCCTTTTCCTTATATGACATGTTTGCCTTTTCTGAACCAAACAGAGTGGAGATTATTTTCTCCTCACGCAGGTTTTTTTTTTTTTTTTGTACCTAAATCCCTCTGACCAGGACACGGGTCTGTTCTTGTGCGGTGACAGAGAAACAGCAGCTTCTGATTGAGATGTTTTACTCACGGATCCTCGGGCAGGAGGTGTCGGTTATCATTGCCAGGGGGGGGGGGGTCGAACTTGAGACTTGTCAGATACGGAGCTGTGTCTGTATCATAACTGTTGCTCATATAAAGCCAGTGCGTAAAAAAAAAAAGCCCAAACATGTGAAGTAGATCCTCTCAGTGCGTTTTTGTGGGAGTGTTTTTTTTTCTTTTAGCTTTTAGTTGCATTACTGAGGAATTGTGCGTAACTTTCTTCTGCAAAGAGAAACCAATCGAATTATGTGTGATTATGGTGAAAAGAAAGATGGAATATCGTGTAGAAGATGTGTGCAGAGGGGGGTGGGGTGGTGGTGGGGGGGGGGCTTTGCATGGTGAGCTCACGGGCAACGAAATGCTGTAGCTCCAGACCTGCTTGTGCCATATGGCGCATCGCAGGCAGAGAGGAGAGGAGAACTTAAAGACTATTTGTGCTTGATTTCAAACTGGGAGTTCTTTCCCCCAAATGGCATCGTTTCATGTCCTCACCAGTTTGCATTTCAACCCAACGCACCCCCCTCAGTGGATTACGCGCTAGTCTCGTCAAATATCAGGCGGAATAAGCACAGTTACCCCCCCCCCCCCCCCCCGCTCTGGATTCTCTCAACCATTAAACGCTTCCAACAAATGTGGTTTGGTTATTTTTCCAAGTAAATGCCAAACGGGGGTTAACTGGTAATTGCTGCGTCCATGGCACCCACTCGTGCGCTTTGGATGAAACGCGTCCTTCACGTCGTTAGATTCCTGTCTTCGCGAAACGTCAACTGCTTTGGTTTCTCAAGAGTCACCACGGAATCAAACTGCCTTCGTCTGTGATGACGACCCTGATGTATTATGCGTGTGTTGCCGGAGACGCCGCAGATCTGTGCGACTCTGCATTTGCCCTGAAGCACTTTCCTCTCTCGTCTCCTCGATCCGATCAATCACGCTTGATATCAGTTTCCCCCCGATCACCAAACAGTAAAAAAAATATACGTGCCAAGCAAACCACAATGTGATGTTATCATATGCACATTGAGATCTGGAGACCGGAGAATGAGAGGTGATTTCGCCTTCGTGCGTAAAAGCGCAACGCAACTCCAAGGACCTGAGACTGCAGGTTCCTTGGACCTGTGTGGCTGTGCGTCTTATAGTTGGAGAGGTTTTACGCACAGAGTCAGAATCTCGCTGTAAATGGCAGTGGTTTTGTTGCACATAAATCCACATGCACGACTCGATAATCGGAGGTAGAAGCCACATTTCGTGGGGCTGCATTCCCCTGCATTAAGAATCCGGATGAAAATGACCATTTAAATGTTGTATTTGTGTGTGTGAATGAAAAGAGGAGCCAGAAAGGCAAATGTCTGCTCCACCTATTCCATGTGTCATGATGAATCAGTGCAGTGGGACGATGGTTTACTTGTGATCTTCTTGCTTTGGATGATTTCAAGAGAAGGAGGTTTTTGTGCATTGGAACAGAGAAGAGTTACGATGTGTACGAGGGTTTTGTGGTTCAACAGAGTATACGTTGCAGCAGCATCTGTGCAGAGTGTTGTCATGTGGCTTTGTGCTGTGCAGTGGGTGAACGAGTGCTGTGCCTTGACCTTGATTAAGTCTCTGGCAGTAATTGGTTTTTTTGAGGAGATGGCAGGTAAACAAAAAGGGACTCGTGTCGCCTCCAGCTTCTGGTTCTGCTCTTGAACATTCATGCACGGCTCCAACTTTGGAATTTGATTTGGTGTCTTGCCAAAAAAAAAAGTCGACACTCGGATTTGCCTTTTGCTTCTGTCTGGAATCCAGAAAGTTCGTCTTGCGTCAGACTTGCACTGTTGTTGTTGTTGTTGTTGTTGTTGTTGTTGTTGTTCCTGCTGGGGGAACAGCCACAGTGATATAATCAGCATCGACGTGACCACAGATAGATTTTCCACCTGCTGCTTTTTCAGTAACTGTTCATTTTTTTGTGTGGATACTTCATCATCGGCTCCAACACCCGAACCAGCGGCTTTGCACCACAGCCATTTGTTTAGCTGTAGATAAAGCTTTTTGACAGCCTATTATGTTTCTATAGAAAACACAATTTGTGCGGCCACAAGAAAACCTTCAGGTTTCATAAATCACTCAACACAATCGACGAGCCTTTTTAAACCACAGCCAGAGTGAAGGACTACTTCTTTGTGTTTGTGAACCAACAGTTAACAGTTCAAAAGAAGCATATATACATAAGTAGTATATACATAAAAAGATTATAAACACAGAATAATCACATTATAATCCTCATGATAGAAAATGTAATTATCATGGCAACAAATGGGAAAACAATCCATTCTTTTAACATGACAATGTATTAACAACTCAAACAGGCCTCTCTTTAGATTCTTCTCACACTTTCACAGTTTCAGTTCATTACATTTTCTTAATGTCTTTAGTTTTATTACAAGAACTGAGGCAGGTTAGTGAGCTAATGACTTTTTACAGTACAGAAAAATAGGAAGATCTTAAAAAAGTGCTGGATACGAGTGAGCTCTTCATGAAACTGCCATATGCATTCATCATCAACCAAACTGGGGAGGAGGAGGGGTGGGGGGGGGGGGGGGGTGGAGCCAATCCCAGCTGACATTGGGTGAAGGGAGGGTGGGGGGGGGGACGGATTTCAAGACTATCACAGGGTCGACCTAAAGAGACACAGTCAGATTCACACCTACGGCCGGTTAAGAGTCTCCTATTAACCTCTTTGGACTGTGGGAGGAAACCGGGATTCGAACCAAGAACCACTCCCTCGGTTTCCCCGCCCGTGCTTCCTGTCCTCTGCGATCGCTCTCCTCTCCCTGCAACTTCCCAGAAGTCCCTCCGACCTGTCGCCGTCCCTTTCCACTCGTCATCCTCGTGGACGTGCCGCCGTTGATGGATGAGGTTTGGATGCACTGCGACTGAACACTTCTTTGATGGGCTTTGCAATTTCTCCGAGGTTTACCGAGGTCGGACCCGTGGCTACGTCTTTCCCTAACTATCGATATTACATTAGCGATGCAGATATTCGACAGCGTGCAGGATTTTCCCCCCGGAGCTGTCGATGTGCTTGAGTGTGATAGCGGATGACGGCAAACATTGATTTGTGTGTTGCATGTGGCCAGTGACTACGCGCTGAATAACACCTTTTGACAGTAAAGCGACGGGAGTAATTTGATTATCAGATTGTGTGTCGTTGATGAATGAATTCAGATGGTCGTTAAATTTGTTGCGGCCGTGTTTAAAAGTGACGCACGTCGCCCCCTGTGGTGAAAACCTCACAAACCTCACCGTTAAGAAATGACCAGGATGTAAATGTGTTTACAGGCAAAGCAGAAGCAAATATCATTTCCTCTTTGCTCTCACCAACGAGGACAGAGAGGAGGGGGACTCATGATTCTGATGCATCTACCTACCGCCAGTGCACATTGATGATAAATCGATGTTTTTGGCAATCCGGGGGGGAAACGGTGTTCGACTTGAGGTTGTTAAATTTAGCTGGTGAGTCGCTTCATTCCATGGACATAAGCTTCACGGATGAGGAGCGGCTGCACAGTGCACATTAGTGGATCTGTGTAGCTGGCACACACAGAAAGGAATGTCTAATTATCACGCTTTCAACCACAGTAGGCGCCTATATCTGCACTGAGCTCCCGCTCTAATCGCTTTCTCTACCCCCCTCGGCACACTTTATTTATTTTATTTTAAAAACGCAATTAAAATGTTCTTTTTTTTTTGGGGGGGGGGCTTCCGCAGAGCCAGGAAGTCCACGCACACGCAGATCGGCCGGGTGTTGGAGAGAAGCTCTGATTGAGACGAGGCAGAAGAATGGTTCTGCTGTAATGTGTGATGAAAAGAGGGGGTTTTTTTTACATAATGGCGAACGTGTGTATCTGAAAGGAGGAAACAGGGTCAGGATGAGGATGTGATTGACTAAATATGGTTATAGGAGCTGAAATGTCCGTGTAGTCCAGTGAGGGAGAGGTTTACAGATGCAGATATACTGAATCTTCAGTTCTCGGGACAAAAGGCTGGTGTTCTGGTAGCGTGCTCCTTATCAGATGCCGGGTGATTGCAGAGTTTAACAATAAGAAGAAGTGTCAGCGAACCACAGAAGGCAGGGAGTGGCATTGATTGGTAAAAGGATGGGAGGAGGAGGGGAGACTCCTCCTTAAGGTCATTATGTGGCCGACAGAGGGAGAGTTGGACGAAACAAACCCAGTGTAATTGCATTTGTAACAAAAGGCCCGGAATCAATGGACTTGAGCGCGACTTACAGCATCGTGTCAGCATATCTCAACAACACACAAATGGATCCAGCGACACTGTAATTGCTCATAAAACCTATTTGTATGAAATCAGCCCAGCGTCTCCCTGAAGTCCGAGCGGATCCACATCTCACGTGATTCAGGAGTATTGACCTTTTACGACCCGTATTGGAAGAGCCTGACCTCTGGAAGAGATGGAATTGACGTCTTTCATTCAAGTACAGTAGCCGAGTGAGGCGGCGGCGGCGCGGCAGCGTGATGATAAAGTCACTCATGGCTCATAATGGTGGGAATCAGGGCTCTTTAAAAAGGCGGCTGGAGCTTATTGCCGGGTTCTTTCTGAGAGTCATTCAAAAGAACTGCTCTATCGCTTTGTTTGTGGCTGGATGGGAACAACTTCATCGGCCCCCGACTGTCCGACAAATTGACGATTGATTGATGGATTGATTCACTGGACAAAGTGAGCCAATCAGGCGACAGGAGCGAGGCGAGGAGTTCATTGAGGGCAGGTAATTCGGTTTGGGTACAAGAGGAATCGCTTGCATGTACAACTCAGTTTCCGCCACTTGGAGGCAGCAGAAACAAGCTGCAAACACAATTTGGACCCACAATGTTTGCTAGCTAGTTGCTAACTCTGTCTGTCTGTGTGTTTGGTGCTGGGCTGGTTGGTTTTCAGAGCTTTTTCTCATGTCATAAAAACTTAAAAACGAAAATACAGATCATATACACTAGCAGGGGCTGCAGAGGGAAATTGGCTCTATGGCTCAAACTCTAGCTCACAGTTGTGTTGTGTGCGTGCCTCTGAATAAACAAATAAACCAAACTAAGTTCCGTATAATAGCAATGATAACAATAACAATGTTGAGCCATTGTAATAATGATAATATTTGATCATGGGGAATGTTTTCAGTCGTTCAGGAGGAGAAAACTATGGGAGAGAGAAGATGCCAAGTTCGAAACATGCATTAATGTGAGATGAATACATACAGATAGCGAGGGGGAAGAGGAGCGCTGGTGCATCATGGGAAGTCCCCCGGCGGTCTAAGCCTATAGTAATATAACTAAGGGATGATTGAAGGCGGGTTTGATCCAGCCTCGTGTTAAACCATCTTCCTCCAGGACCCGAACTGAAAGACGGCTCCTCAGGAGAGGAGCGTATACAGTATACAGTATACAGCTCTGCCATTATACATCATTCTGATAGATACGTAGACTGTAAATCAATAGGAGTGCCATCAGCAATTTCAGATCATATTCATAATGCAATACATTAGATAACTACAAGGGCGCTCTGAGAGCAACTGCGTCCGCCAAGGTTTATGCCGTTAATTAATCCCATTAATTATCTAGACCGTGGCGGCCCAGCGTATATTCTAATTTGTCCTGCCACGGTTTCATAAAGAAGGCAAAAAAAATGTATTTTACACTTCTCATAATAACGTAAGAGATCTTTAACTTTTACCGTCCACAAAGACAGTCAGGCCTCAGTTTCAGCTGCGGTTGAAATGCAGCTTCTCTCTCTCTCTCTCATGCAAGAAGTTGTCTTTCATTCTTTAGTTTTCTGCACGAATATCAGGTAGTGACGCCTCATGTTGGGTCAGTGCGCCTGCTTTACACCAACCCGGTCACCATGGTGATGCTGAACTTCAGCCAGGAGAGGGAAATTAAGACTTGTTTATGTTTTAGTGGCACTGAAAGAAAAGAACAGTGACATCACAGGCCAGGCCTTGAAGGAGACTTTACATTTTCTTTTAAAATCAAGCTGCCTCTAAATTGTCCTTGGTGCTGCGGCTGAAGCCCGTTCCTCCCCAGCGTTGTTTTTTAAATCCAGTATAATAGAACCATACATTTCAGTCAGTGGGAGAATCTGAACAGCAGCTGAACAGTCGTCGCGGCAGCAGCAGCAGCAGCGGCAGCAGCAGCAGCAGCCGCGGCAGCAGTTGCGGTAGCGATCTCACAATCTCTGGAGATCCTGACGAATGGGCTCCGCTTCCAAAAGCCTCAGGTGTTCCTCGGTCTTGCCGCTCGATCATCCAGAAAATAATGTCGGGCGGCCATTCCCTGCTCTTAATTACTCTGAGGCCTCACTACCAGATAATTCCATCCGGCCTCTTCAAACTCTGGCTCCCCCCGTTATCGTCGCTCCATAAAACATTCATTTGGCCTGTTTGCTCTTATTGGACCTTGGCAGGGAGGAGTCACGGTCTCCTCTATGATGGGAGATTGTTCGAAAGGCTGAAGTTTTTCCTCTGAACTGCTGAACTATAGTTGCGCACAGCAGTTAAGGTGCACTGAGAGAAAAGCAAACATTCTGAACAGAGTTCGGTCAAGTGATTTCTTTCTTACACTTTCATCTCGGCGCTGTGACTTTCGCGACACGTCTCAGGGTGCAGAGGCTACTTCTTGTAAACGGCGCCGACATGAGAGGGCGGCTTAATATCTGCCTGTGCTGCTGCAGATGCTGTGTGTGTGGGTGTTTTTTTTAAGTACCCCTGTGTGACTCTTTATCCTCGTGGGTCAGGACCACTAACAAGCAATTAGCCAAAAGGAAGAGCGCTCAGTCTTTCAGGGGATCAAATCCAAGCTTACAAAGTTCAGCTCCGTCTCTCAGTTTCTTTAAATTCTGCTCTAAATAGGAAGGATTTGCTTGTGCCGGGAAACAAATCTGCCACTGCAGATACAAAGGAGGCTTAAATTCATTTTAACAGACAAACAAGGCGGAGAAGAACATCTGAACTTTTTTTTTTAAAGACGAAACAGATAATGGCCAACCCCCACAGGGAAGAGCTGGAATATCCCACTGAGACTCCTGTAAGATTTACCACAGATTACACTACAGTATGCGTGTGACGCATTACAAATAGCTGGGCATTAATCCGTCCACTTCTAAGTGCAAGTCAATGAGCTGCTAGCTGCAGTCTTCTATTTCAATGGGCAATAAAAGTCAAAGTGTACTCCTGGAGGTATCGCTGTCCTAATTACAAACCTGCCCGAAGCTGATAAACAGGACTGATCGCCAAATGGAGGCACCGTGTACTTAATGCCAACAATGAATCACTGGCCTCTTGTTGTTGTCATTCTGTTGTTTCTCCTGGATACAGTTAATGATGCTCGGACCACTTTGCTCCAGACGGAAATAGCTCAACACATAATCCGTTATTTGCGCAGGTTTTTCCAACAGGATCATAACGTGAAATTGAACCTATCAGTCAACTTAACGCACGGACGTCCGTTACGCAATCGAAAAAATCTTCGACTCGACTTCACTACTTTTTTTAAATGAAAGCCCTGTAATTCAGCTTGAGGCAAACTATTTTAAATTGTGCTTTTACTTTGTAGACAAATTGCAAAAAAAAAGGAAATGATTCTATGAATGTTGTTGCCATGACAGAAATCCCACCCGACACCTGAATTATCAAAAATATTTTGCTGGTGGGTCAGAGACAGACAGTGGATGGATATAAGGTTACACCCGTACTGCAGATGCCATTATTCAGCATTAAACTCTGTCGTCCATTAGCTAAAGTTGCTACGTTAAAAAAAAAAAAGCTTTGTAATATCCTCTTTCGAAACAAGTGAAAGGTTTTTCTAAAGTTCACATCAGCCTGAGGGCTGCGCTTGATTATCACCGACTCTCACTTTGCAACTGTCCCCGAAAAAACCCTCCAATTCTGTATTTGAAAGCCCGTTCATGAGTCGCCAGGTGACTGATACATAAACCTGCTGTATTTCTTCGTGCTAAAACTCGAGTCTGTGTTACATAAGCTCGGAGACGCGTGAGAGAGACATTTGTCCGTTAACCTGCGGAAATGAAACGGCAGGATTCACCTTCGGTTTTATTTCACGTTGAAAAGACGTCTCCTCGTGAGGCATTGACGAGGTATTCACTTCCTCTCCAGGACAATGAAAGGGACGGGTATTTAGAAAGTGACTTTCCCTTTTAACCACGGTTGTATAAATCAGTCATTTAAGGAAACATTCACTGGTTCGGCTCAAGAGGGGTTTTTCAGGGGGTTGAGAAAAATGTCTCGTGTGCCTGGTGACAATGGAAGAAACATTTGTCCAATGCAGTCGCCCGGATTGTCTGCAACTGTATGAGAGGATTATCCTCTTCACATTCCCGCAGAGAGGGAAAAAGAGCGCGTGTGAAATCAAAGCTGAATTACAGCTGCCTCGGAGACAGATGGCTCGACACGAAGCTCAACACTGTGTACACACTCAACAGATAAACGCTGGTCCCTGACCCTGGGTGTTGTGGATCAAATCAGAAGGTAAACACGGCTCTCGACGCAGCAGGAGAGCCACGGTGGCGCCCGCTGAGGGAGCTGGTAGTTAAACGTGTTTTCGGGGGCGACTGGTCTGCAATCGGATAGAGATGAAAGTACAGGTGAACATCTCAGGTGGTGCTCCAAACACAGACTGTATATGAATATGGACGACGTGTCTCCACTTCCTCTCATGGTACAAAAATGAAAATAAAATATCCTGGACGTGAGTGACAGTTAAGCATTAGAGAGGGAGAGCAGGGAAGAAGTAGGGAAGAGGGAAGAAGACCAAGATGTATGTGATGCTACGTTGTTTTTATAGCATCACATAACAAATTAAAATCTAACTTATCGGAAACATGAACAAACAGCATGATGAGAACCAACTTAAATTACAGAAACATTTAATTTAAAGTGTATTTTGACCTTTTTAGTTTGGTCTATGTCAAATCCGCTAACACGGAGGAGGCAGGGTTCACGACCTATGCTACAGCCAGCCACCAGGGGGCGATCAAGGTGCTTTGGCTTCACCTTCGGGGGGAGCTGTCACGTCAGTTATTTCTCCTCAGTCCTCAGCTGTGGACGTTATTGAAGACACTTGTGTGGACGGAGTGAAGACGAGATCAGAGACGAAGATCCTCGCTGCTCTAAAAAACAAGCACACACACACACACACACACAAAATAGAGCTGATTCACGCTTGGCTGCCATCTTCCTCCATTCTGCCATCTTTGTTCCGTTGGTGTTTGGCCTCGTGCAGCCGTGGCTGGATCTCGATGTGCAAAATGCAGATCTGTATCAATGCCAGTTGTAAAAGTAATCAGGTTGAAATCATCTGTTGCCAAGATGTGAATGCAGTCAGTGAGGCGGCGGCGGCGGCGGCCGCGGCTGCTATTCATCCCAACCTGAGCCACTGTTATTGAGTTTAGACACAATGATCGTCTGTTATTGTTTTTTGGGGGATTCTCTGTCAGTTGATATCTGCTCCCCTGCAAGTGAAGCTCTGTTTATTGCCTCAGGTGTTCGTCGGGTTCACCCCGTGTTGCCTTTAATGCCCCGAGGCTTTGTAAACCCGCACTCTTCTTTTAATGCGCTCGGCCAATTTGATTCATGAACTCTGTCTGCACTGTCTTTTTCCAAAGTAAACGTGAGACGCAGCCCAGATAATGGTCGTAAATACCACGGTCTCATTTGATGGCATTTGGTGGACGTCTCGTCTTTTTCCGCCCCCCCCCCTCCCCTCAGACAAGACAATTGTCCCATGTCTCTGCAGCACCTTGGGGGCCGGTGGGAGGAAATCACTGGAGTATGCAGACATGCAGTGTTATTGCAAGTTGCACAGGAAACCGGGTCATGAGATACTTCCACAGTATAAACATGACCGGGTTATTTAAGAGACAAAACATAGCCTGAGATTACGAGTTCGCTCGATAAGTGCAGCGTGACCGAGTCGTCTGAGGCCTGGTTGTCTTTACCTCCCCCCCTCCGGCGTCTCTCTGCGAGAGAGCAGACAGCGTCCAAAGCTTGGGTTGGGTTGGGTTTGACATTAGCAAACGCGGATCCCCGAAGGTCTGTGTAGCTCGTTCAGGTGAATGATTTGACATTTGGAAGAAATGCCAGCAAGAAGGGTATTTGGACACTTCTCAGGTTATCCAAGCTCGTGTGCATTACGGTGTTGTGGAACTTTGCTTTTTTGCATTCTGCAGCAGACACGGGGTCGAGTTCAGCAAATTTCCCCAACCTTCTTTTTTTTTTTGTTCTTTCGGAGCCTCTGTGGCCTCCCATTGAGCCGGCTCGCCGTGTCAGAGCGAGGAGCCTATTTGAAATGCTGTTATTTGACTTGACAGGAACAGGACTGCCGACAGAGTCCAGAGACTACACTGCGTCGGTGGAACACAAACAGACTGAGGGATAGATTCACTGTGTGCGGCGGCGCACCGCCCCTCCTCACACTCTCTGATGGCCCTTTTTTGACTGGCCCTCTCACAAACAGTCACGGCAGAGAAAAGACATGTCTGATCGTATGAAGCAACTTAAAGACACAGTGAAGTAAGAAGCATCTTTTCCAAGTTTGCTGAAAGCTGCCACAATAGCTTATTTCAAGTGTTTGTATAGTTTTCTCTACTTGTCAGACAACTTCTTTTGACTGACTGTGGTTTGACGTCTCCCTTCATCGCACTGATGTAGAGGTTTACTCTCGGCGATGTCCGCACACTGTGACGTGACGACAGATGCACGATGCAGTTTCCTATCAATGATGACGTATCGCGTTAATGAGTAACTTCATACTAGACTAAAAGAATCTGTGTTTTGCTGCCGTCTGTACGTGAGGCCAGACTTATGTGGTCGCTTTGGCTTCACTTTTTGTCGAGCTGTCATGTCGTCCATCTTTATAAACGCTCGATGCCGTTGACTTTGTGAGCTCACGATGTTGCAGCTGAGAGACATCACAGAGCAAAGGTGTGTGTCTGTGTGTGTGTGTGTGTGTGTGTGTGTGTGTGTGGGTCTAAACTTGTACTAAGTTGTGCAGTTGTGGTCTCATCTCAGCCTCTTGGTTTAACGATTCCACTTTGAGGAGGAGTGGGTGGAAAACTCCCCCTCCGCTGCAAATGGCTGCGATTCTCCTCAGACTCAATCTCCTCAGAGTGATAAAAATCGAAATCCCTGCATAATAAGATCCTCTGAATCACAGCCTGCCTGCATATTCCACCAGAAATGCATCACGGCTGATAAGAGGGAACTCACATGGATTCTTTAAAACACAGTTTTTCGACTCTACAGCCCTGAAGCAGGGAGCATTGCTATGCAGGTTCGACTCTCCGCCGATGTCTCTACTTTGTTTGTCAATCAGGAGACGAGTACAAGAGACAAGGTCATCCCTCCTCTCCAATTTTACACAGTTTTCCAGTCCAATCAATACCGCCCAACACCACTAAATCAGAGAGATCTCATTCCCCTGCTGGCTGATAATTGGAAGCTGTTAGCATGGACGACGGGACAGGAGTACCAATTGGCTCAGGCTCTTTTTTTTGGAAGGAGACTGCTGCTGATTTGGTTTATGCCAAAAAACTAAAGCTCCAGCGTTTGGACGTTGGACGTTTTAATTAAAAATGGCACTCTCTCCTTCTCCACTTTGGTTAGTCACAGATTTTTGAAACCCTTTAATTTTGTATTAGGGACAAAAAGGAAATCTAACAAAAGCCTTCAGTGCTTCTGGAGTTGGCAGAATTTGTACGGAGCTTTTAAGGACTTTGCATAAAGCAACACGACTCACGACTGGTGAATGATCGATTTCTAATTAGAGGAAATTCTGAAAGTGAATGTACAAACTCTAAAAAAAAATGAGTGTTAGTAAAAGAAGACGGTTTTAAAGGTTCAGTGTGTGGAATTTAGTGACATCTAGTGGTGAAGTGTCACGTTGCAGCTGAATACCCCTCACCTCGCCTTCAGTTGTCAAGTTTTGATTTAATTACTATTTGTGTTTTCGACTTTTTATCATACTCTGTCATTCCCTCTCCACACTAGAGGATTCTCAAATCTTTATTTATTTAAAAAATGTGGGAGACCACAAACACACAGCCAAGTTTTGAATCATTTAATCGTGAGAACACAAACACACACACACACTAGACGCTGCAGTCGAGACGCAGGACCACACACACTTGGCGTTTAAACAAACAACTTGCTGAATCCCGAGATTTGGGAACTCGCAGAAAGCAAACACGCACTGCAGGCGTCTGAACAACCTCTTGTGCTGTTGCTACAAAGCTTGTTCCTTCTCTATGGGAACTTGTTTACGCTGCAGGCGGACATTGAGGACAGTTGGGGACATTGACATGACGCCTGTAAAACCTCTCACACTATTGCATCATCTGGCCAAATAATCTGTTCAGATCAGCCTGGGACCTTTCACTTCTCCGAGTTGCTTTTGCAAAGTTACAGAGTGACAAGCGACTTCATATTCAAACACGCGTCTGTTGTCTGGTTCTCGGCTCCGAATGAGGCTCATACAGTAATTAGTGCTTTGATAAAAGGGACGTGCGCTGGAAAGGTCAAACCGTTTCCTAAAAGCCCAGACTGTGGCGCCGCGCGTCGTGACACGGCGTGTCTCTGCAGGAGCCTAATCACAGCGATTAAGGAATAATCCATTTTCAATTAGATCCAGGTAATATCCAATAACACACAGAGACAGGTCGCGGGAGGAAAAAAAGTGTTTTTGAATTTATAGGAGGTGAAAATTATAAGATTGAAGAAAAAGCATTGGCCATCGTGATAATGTTTCTATTCAATTCCTTGTTGTTAGCTTTCGTATTAAAAGCGGGAAATGCAATAAACATAAAAAAGGAACAAATTCTCGATGAAATTAATATTAGTGCCGTAATCAACACTCGTTAATTTTTCTCTTGTATCTCAGTCGAGTGAAGAAAGACACATTTGCTTTCGCGTCGCTGCGATTCCTATCTTTAAATTACTCTTCTGTCTTCATGAGTGAGTGTCGGGCGTAACGATGACCTCGTCCGAGGCCCCTGGTCCCCCCGACGCCGCACGGGGCCGGATCGTCTCGCCCTCGCCCTCGTGGTCGTTTTTAACTCTCTCTGTGATTCTACAGGACGGGGGGGACAGAGGAGAAGATTCCACTGCTCACCGAACAAACATTAAATTCACCGCAGCCCTCGACTGCAGCCCTGTCACGGTCCTGCATGCTAATTGCTCTGGGTCGTTAGGTATCCAGGTCCTTTCCTTCAGGTCCAATTTGATATGATGTCTGCTCCTCGGGTCGAGACATTCATTCCTGCGAGAGGGGGTGGTGGGGGGGGTGGGGTCGCCATCATACAAGTTAAATGATGATAATGATTGCTGCAGCCCAACAGATTCATTACGGGGGCCATCTTGTCAGGTATCACATTCCTGGAATTAATCCAAAGGGAACTGAAATCCCAATCCTTCTCCCGGAGTTAATTGCAAATCACGGTGTCACTTTTCCGGGCGCCGCAACTGTCCCCCGAGTGCAGCTCGTCCAATTATCTGCAGGCCGGTGATTTATTTGGTCACTTGTTCTCTCCATCCGTCCTCATACCAGCATTCTTCATTCACACTCCCCTCCTTCCTTCCTTCCTTCCTTCCGTCCACCCCCTGCCCACTTCATCATTCCGCTTATCCTATATCCTCGCCCCTCTCGTCCTTCCCTCTCCCTTTCCTCCGGAGCAGTAATGGTCTCGTTCGCCCTGCTGGGGGCTCAATAATGAAGCTGCTGCCCTAGAAAAGCCATGTTAATGTTGACTCTGGGATCAGAGTCTGCTCCGAGACACACCGCGGTGACAAATGAATGTGCCAGTTTGAGCCGAGCGAGCTCGATAAACAGCTCGTACATATATCTGTGGCGTCGACCGAGAGCTGGGAGCCGAGATGCTACGCGGACAGATTTGCGAATATGAAACGTTCAAATCCGGGAACGTGTGAGTGAGAGCGGCTCTCGTTGCACTTCCTTTTAAATACATCGAAGCATTTTGGGGCACGTCCAAGTACAAGCACCGTGTGTTAATAAACAGGAAAGTAGAACTGTGGCTCCCTAAAGTATTGGCTCATCCATTGGGTTGTCAACAGCATTGACAAGCTGTCTGCCTGCTCCCGCTCGGCCACTCTGACCTCCCCTAACCCCCCCCCTGCTCCGGTCTGACAGGCAGAGATGTGCTTCTGTTGGCGGAGAGAGAGAGAGGTGTGCCCGTCCGTCCGTCCGTCCGTCCGTCTGCCTGGTGGTGCTCGGCTACATCTGAGGATTGCTGTGGCTGACGTACATGGGGCGGGCGAGAGGAGGTTCCCCTGGCTGCCGTCCCCACGTTCATCCTGTCAGCCTCTGTCTGTCCGGAGCCTGTGGAGCAGCCATGCATGGCCGTCCCCCCGCCCTCCATCACGAAAAGATGGTCTCCGCCTCCGCCACTCGTGCTCCTGCAGCTCAAAGTGTAATCCGTTTAGGTACCTGCATCCTGCAAACTACGTTAGATCCATTTGAACTGTGATGTAAAACCCCACTCAGGTGCTTTCATGTCAAAAATAAACCAGGCTGGTTCCTCAAAATACATATTCCACAGTTGATTTATGAGATTGGATATCGATGCATCTTTTTTCCTTTATGGTTAAAACATTCACTCATGTCCTTTTTATGTAGAACGCCTCTATAAGCCCCCTCCCCCCCCCCCCATCCCCATGGATTTCAGGCTTTTCAGTTGACGCTTGCTCATTTGCTGCGAGTTGGAAGTGTTCCGTGTGGACAGGAGGTTGGAAGCCGGGTGAGGAGAAGATGGATCGAGCAACTCGGAGCCAAATTTAGAAAAAAAAAAACCTGCCAGAGTATATTTGTTAAATGGACTTTTAATTACATTTTTTTTTTTCCTCGTGAAAACCGCGGCTCGGTTTCTAACCCAGTATAGCAAATGTTCCAATGCCCCCAGTGTTTGTCTGCAGCCAGGGATTCACAGATGATGAATTCTCATAAATTGCTGATAGATTCTGCTGATCCTTCAGGGCTCTGCGTGTTCATGCTCGGATCCAGAATCTGATGTTGGTTTTCCAATGTGAAAATGAGCAAAAAGGGGGGAAATGACCTCATGACATGCTTCCCTGATGAGTATTTTGAAGGCAGCCAAAAATATAGAGAAACCGCTATTGTGTTCTCTCCTTGGAGCTTTTTTACCTATTTCAGTCCTGAGTTGAAAACTGGACATGCTCGGTGCAGTGAGAGAACTTCCTGCACGTTGTGTTCAGCGATAAAACTGCAAACAAACAGCTGGTGAAAAATCACATGAAACATCTGGGCTGTTTCACACATGCCTCTTGCTCATGAGTTGAAGTCGAGTGCACGCTCATGTAACGGGTCCCAAGTGTGGCTCTTTCTTCCCGTAGAGAAAAAATCGTGTTGAGAAATATTTCATGTTGCAAAAATCACAGTTTGTGTCTAATCTAATTATCTGTTTTGTCTGCGTGCGCCTCACATATCTCAAGAAGCGTGAATCTAATCGGCTTCACACTCGGCATGCGTGTTGTTCAGGGCCCAAGGGAGAGCCGGGTTTGGATTTGGTGCATTTCTGCAGAATGAGTGGAGCTTTTACTGAACGTTTGAATGAAGGTGAACGGCTCTTTGTGCAGCAGCGGTGGCTTCAGGGTGCAGCAGCTTCACCACGGGTCAAACAAACAAATGTTCAGAACATCCACTTCACTTGCAGAATGAGCCGCCTGTATACACATTTGCAATAGAACGCACTGAAGCGGTGTTAACAAATTCCTACGTATCAAATGTGACGGCCGATCCTGCACGGTGCTGCATTCAGCAGAGGCTTTGTTCCACTGTTCCTCCATAAAATGACAGCAGGCATCCATATTGGAAAAAGGAGGAGCCGAGCGACACCAGTGTGGATTTTGTTTGTCGCTCTTGCAGGGCGATGGCACATGAAACACGGATATGAGGCGCACCTCGTTCCTCCAGCTCTCGGCGCCATTGGAAAGCTGCATCCGTCATTGCAAAGATCACCCTGTCGCTTTGAAGTGAGGGGCTGCGATCCGGGGAGAAAACATCCACACGACTCTTTCCACAAAGAGACGCTGGTGAAGGGAACAGGTTCTGCTGCTGTGGAGGCGCCTGTTGAAACATTTAAAAAGAAGGCATCAGACTCCCTGTTGTGTGAGCGATGGGGAATCATGAGATCAGGTGAAACAAAGCCAAATCAGTCAATTTCCAATCAAGCCGCGCGTCTCAGTCATCAATAATTATTTTAGGCATCTAAGTGGCATCGTTCTGTGCGCTAAACCATGCACGGCCGATTCAAATCGTCAGCAGCAGCAGGAGGAATTAATTGAAAGAGACGAAGTGTCAGCGAGAAATATACTTTTACATTCATTTTAATATGTGTGTTCAAATCAGGATCTGGCATTTTTCCATTGATGGCCCACCCACTCGTTCACACACTTCAGAAGCTGCAGAGATTCACAGCGTCCCTTCACTCATTCATTCTTCAATCTCTGGAGCAAATCCAAGGAAAATGTTGTTCGAAGTTTTCTCAGATAATCTTTGTCTGAGTAGTTTCTCCGTTGTTTTAGTGCTGGGGCTGTGTTTTGGACTTGACGGTGCCGAGACACGGCCGCGGACAGACAGTGAGGCATTACTCAACTCCAGGGAGATAAGGAGGCCTGGGTTTCTGGAGTAAGAACTGTCAGCTTGCTCAGTGCGGAGAATGTGATTGAGCGTGTCTGCGAGCAGCTTACACCACAGTCATCCCCCCTCGATGTGTCGATTGATTAAGTCGTCCCGACTGGGTTTTCATTGGCCCGCTGCCCGACCCGGGGCCAGAATACACCTGCCGGCCTGTCAGCCGCTGAAGTTATGACATCATGAGGCCCCTCATAAGGCACCTCCATTGTTTTGAAACGAAGGCACATCAATTTCACGGGCTCCACTGCCCAGCGGATGATTTGTGAGTGCTATTATCCCCTGGAATCGCTCTGGAAAATGGCTGCGGTGTGAAGACAGGAATTGGTGACGCAGGGAGGGAGTGAGGGAGTGAGGGAGTGAGGGAGGAGGGTTGCATGGAAACGGTTCATTGGTTTTAGCCATAAGAGAAAGAGCCGGGTCAGGGAATGGAGGAAAAAAAATGTCATGTTGACATGAGGAAAATGTGTTTATCATCATCATCATCATTTCAAACTTTCCTCGGAAATATGAAATCGCCATAAACTCAACCAGATCCAGAAAACACTAACAGACTTATGGCAGAGGAGAGGAAGAGGAAGAGTGAGAGGAAGCTGGGGGGGGGGGGGGTGGTAACGAATAACCTAGTTACAGAATCAGCATGGAAGCACCTCTTCTCCTTCTCGTAGCAGCAGCAGCAGGGAGAACCGGTCCCACCAGCCGACAGCCACACTTTTCATTTCCCCGAGCTCGACTAATTCATTATGAAGCCATTAAAGTGTCAGAAGCCTCCATTGTTACCACCTGAATCTGAGAAAGAGAAACTGCCGAGAGTTTGAAATGATCATTTCCAGCTTGACCCCGGAGGAGGGAAACACAAAACGCACCTTTTCAGGAATTCAACTCTTCACCACTTTACTTTGACGCGACCGCCTTTCGCAACTTAGCTCAACAAAATAAGCAGATCGCTGATAAGGAGACGCTCATTAAACAGGTCGCCATCTATTTTCCCCTTTCAAGACTTCCCTCTATTTCTTTTCCTTTTCAAAACTCAAAAGTCGAGCGAGAACAAATATGGGAATCTGTTTGAAGGGAAGCAATCGGCAGGGTGCTTTCATGAGGCCGGCTGCCGGAACACAATGCGTGGTCAAATGTTAAAGTTATCAGTGGAGTGCAGGAGTGAAGGAGCCTCTTCACTCGTCTGCCTTCCACACCTGCACTGAAGGATTTTCAATTCACCGGCAAAGCCCTCTATGACAGCGCGGCGCCATTCTGCCGCGCGGAGATAAAACATAACACAGAGAAAAAGTTAAATAATCAATTCCATAGAAACGCCCGGGTATTAATCTAGAGCAGGCTGCAGCCGGGCTGCGAGATGATTTGCAGAGGGATTTAGTCGATGATTCACCGCCTGTGAGAGAATTATACACCAATATTTTATCAAATCCTAATATTTAATCATGTTTTTTTAATTCATTGTTAAATCTGTTTAACGGTTATGTGCAGCCTTGAGGCTTTGTTCATAATTATAAAGTAAAATTGTCTGCAAATGGGATGAATTATTCCAGTATCATTGTGCTGCTGCGACGTGTGGACTTGCATAAGTGTGTTTGGGCATAAAGATGAAAGAACGTTAAGGCCACTTCCAACTGCTTGCTGATTGGATCATTTCAGTCACAATGTAGATGTGTCCTGCTCCAATCACACGACCCCCTTTCCATAAGTACAAAAAAATAAGCATCAGCCTCGACTACCAGCGTTGAACGCAACGCGGACAATCAATGATAAGCGTTGCTGAACCTGTTGTGCAGTTAAATTCTGTATTTTACGATGATACAACTGTTTGTATGCGCAGGAGAAAAGCGAATATTCGAGCAATCCGCCAATTTCTCCGTGTCTGGTGGGACATGATGGGGACACGCCTACCTTCCTGGCTGCACCAGCACGCCCAGTGTACGTTAGCGGTCTGGTGATGTGCGTTTCTGTCGTGTTAGTATGGACGTGGATTAAAACTAGCACAGAACCAAAACCGCTATTGTGGTGGACGGAGATCATTTTAGTTTGAAAAAGCCCTTTTTCAGTGGATGTCGCCTAAAGCTGAGATTAGATGCGATCATCGTGTCGGGTCGAACGAGCTGGAGAACAGATTTAACATTGAAAACAAGGCGGGTTAGACGCGATGGTGAGGTGCCGGGGACGGCTGAGGAGAAAGAGGAGTGTGTGGCTGAGCAACAGGAATACACGTGCATGAGGTATTGTGATTCATTCAGCCCCCCCCCCTCCCCCCGACCCGAGGGCCACAGTCAAATTGCTCCGGGTTCAGTGAAATGAAATAAAACATCACTGCTCTTTCATTTTTTCCGATGTGACAGTCAAGCACAGAAGCACTTTATTCTCCTTTGTGGCTTCACGCCCTCAGACATATCGCAGGAGTTGTCAAACTTCATCGGCGTGCGGCGTCCTGATCGCTTTAATCCTCCAGCAGGATTACACCGAGCAAGGACAGTATGTAAATGCACCTTTTCAGCTGTCCTTAAAAAACCCAAATTGAATGTCCCACAAATTAATGTGGGAAGGATGTGCAAGGAGGATGACAAATTTACAAAAGGAAAGACAAATTAAATCCCTGCCTCTGTGTGAGCCAGAACAGGATTTCCCAGAAAGAGCAAATAACGTCCACTGATGTCTGCTTAACAGGCGTTTCTCCGCTTTTCCTCCGTGGACACGTTCCCGCGCTGTTTAACTTAAAAACTGAAAGAAAAGAAAATCGATAATTTAAGCAAAGTCTCAAAGAATCCATCCGTTGTGGATTTAATTAAAGTCTCAGACTATCGTGCTATTTTCACCTCTATCTTTTCTGGCCCAGTGAAGACGCTGCCCTGCGACTCCCTCTATTCCACCTCTTGACCGGAGCTTTTTAAATTAGGCCCTAGACATGCGCATGATTTAAAAACCCCCCACTGGTATTATATGAAGGGTCCAGACGGTTGATTATACCGTTAAATCAAAAGTGCAGTGGATTTCTCATCTATTCTCCTCGTGAGGGATTCCTTTCAGCCGCTTATTGGTTGTGATGTGCAACGCTAACCTTTACACGATCCTCAAATGATTGATTCAAACTGGATCTTCTGTGTTAGCAGATAACCTCTTGCTTCATTCTAATGTCTGATGCGTCGCTCTGATCTTTTTTGCAGAAATCTTTCTCTTGCTTTTTGTCAAATTCTGATCCCGGCCAAGGCCAGAGATGAACGTTGTAGATTGCACATTTGATTAAAAAAAGCCCGAAAGGCGGAGTGAATGAATGCATTTCTATAAATATGCATTTGGTTTGTCGAGGGGCAACAAGTAAATTAATCTGCTTGGTGTACAAACAGATCAATATCTTATCTCTTATTCTCTGTATGGAAACCGTCAGAGTTGGTACATTCACACAACATTAACCTCATGAAAAGACTCTTCCCTCTGCAGGTTTTTTTTTTCTTCAAATCCATCCCATCATTCTCTTCAAGGCCCAGTAGCTGTAACAAACAACTCCATTTCCACCTCCTGTGTTTGCTCTTCATTTCCGCCCAGTGACAACCTGACAAACCGAACGCACATTCGTTCTGCTCAGGAAATCAAAATGAAATGAAACGATTACCGGGGGTAAAAAAAAAAAAATCCAACCTCTCGTTGTGATGTCTGCCAACATCAGAGAGACTAACTGTTAAAATCATCAGCAGCCTCCAAACCCCAGTATGATGTGGTTATGTTCTGATGGTATCTGCACAGGGATCACGCTGCGTTATTCAGAGTAATTAATAAACATGGCGGTGGTAACCAGTGCAATCACGAGAATGCATTTGGAAATGTAAATCCCAGAAGTGGAAGCGTAGATTGTTTATCAGGATGGAGGAAGTGACAGCTCAACCAAAACATCTGGATCGCCCCCTAGTGGCTGGCGGCTCTATAGATCATAAGATCATAAATGGGGCATTGGACCAAACCTTTAATTTTCTCTTTTCTTTGCCAAAGATGGTTTCAGTCATTTTTAAGTACTTCTTATTACACAGATATTTCCTAATTAAAAACAAGGCAGAAGACCTTGAGCTCTCTCAGTATCAAAGTAATTGTGTTGGGATAGTTGTACATGCCCCCGGGTGCATTGCGAACACAAACTGCAAATAGCCAAGTCTGCATGTTTCTTTTTTAATGTTTGCAATTGGCAAAAATGTAAATAAAAGTTTGTTCAAATGGCCGTAGGGTGAGAAGCTCAGACGAGCGGAGGGAGCTTGGAGTAGAACCACGGCTCCTTCTTGACGACAGTTGAGGTTGTTCGGACATCAGGGTCAGGATGCTTGGAGGCTTACGGGGGCACTTACAACCGGGAGGAGACCCCCGGGGGCTTGACCTAGAACTCACTGCAGGGGGGGGGGGGGACTACATATCCCAACAGGCCAGGAAGACATGTAGACAGCAGAGAAGAGAGGGATGTCTACGTGGCCTGGTCCCAGATAAGCGGGAAGACAGCGGATTGATGGATAGAATCAACGACAAGCATAAAGCACCAGAAGAAAAAACTAAATAAAGCAATGACAGACGTTGGAACCTGCAAAAGAATCCTCTCCGTCTCCTTAATTAGCTCCGTCGGCTGTGAGTGGGGCAGCGCCGGGATGCGGTGCCGCGGTAGAAGAACCGCAGGAAGGCAGACGACCGTGCAAATATCAGAGTAAACTCTCCGGTCTCAGAAACACGATCCTGCCGCCCCGAGGTTAAACCGAGCCACTAATCACTCGCTTTGTTTGGTTTGGGTTTTGCGTTGATCACGGCGGCTCAGAGCGATCGACGCCCCAAGCCTCTCGCCGCTCTCAAGCTCAAACACTCGACTTTTATATATATAAATAAAAAGGTACAGAAACAAACGTTCTACTGAGAATTCATTAGTTGAGATATAGATTTAGCAAACGATGGCACTGGTGTATTATTTCCCGATCAATCAGAGCAGACAGTTAAATGGACATTTAACAGCAGACCCAGCGTATAGATCCATCATGTGCTGCCTATACTGGAAGGATGAGCCCCAGATATTCTTAAGGAGATGCAGAGTCGGGGGGGGGGGGGGGGGGGGGGGGATTGATGCGTTGGCCTCTAAATAGGCCGACAGGCAGCCTCTCAGACACTTACATAATCAAAGCTTTTTAATCCAGACACATGCCCCCCCCCCCCCCCTCGCCCCCCTGCTGGGACGAAGCCTCAGCCCAGATGATGAAGAGTCAGTGTAGTCGTCCGCCGAGATCTACGACCGGGTTCTAACTTGAAGAAGCGTCTCCGCCCCTCCTCCCAGTAAAAAAAAAAAATGCTGATGCTGCAATAAAGCAGCGGCCCGCACTTGAGGAGCGGGAACACGAACGAGTACTAGGAAACTGCATTACAGACGCCCCCCCCCCCTTCGGAGTATTTCAAATGGAAACACTGGAAGGTCTCGTTTTATTGCTTGTGCTCTCGACGAGGTTTCGCCAAACAGCTTCTGACAGTTCACGGCGGCGTGAGCATGTTTTTGTTATGAGAGAGTTAAAACAGCTCTCGAATGGGGAAGGGGGGGGGGGGGGGGGGGTTCACCGAGGGGTATTGTGAGGTGAGGTTGTGATAAGTGTGAATGTGATGTGAATGGTTTAATCTCTGAGGGATATCAAATCCTCCTTAGCGTGCACCTTAATGGCGTTTTTATTCATTTGGCCGCGGCAGAGGTGACCCACGGCGCTCAGGACCCGTCGGGGGAACCTTGAGACGACCGACGCTTCACTCACTCTCGTGTTAAACCACGCTGTGACGTGACAAATTGACAAAGTGACGCTTTGAAGAAAGATTCCGTTCGTCATTGATCGTTTTTTTTTTACAGATAAATCGACCCGAGTGTTTTATCTACAGACTCGTCACATCACAAATTCCTAATTCCCCGAGGCGACACCTTCCAAATGTCTCGTTTTGTGCGACCGGCGGCGCCAAGATATTCAGCTTTTTATTACACGAGACAAAGAAAAGCAGAAAAATCTCGGTTTATTGCTTCTAAAAAACACTGGAACTTGAGCAGTGGCCGTTTTAAACCTTTCTGTCTGAAACTGTAGAAGTTAATACCGGCTGCTCGACTCACCTGTTTATGTAAAGCTTGGTAAAGCTGGACTCTTGACAAGTGTGAAGCCGATAAGATGAACGGTTTGAGATGCAGATGATCAGGATATCAAAAAAGATGGGTCTATTAAAGGGTAATTTCCATATTAAGAAACTCAATTGATGAAAAACACAAAGAGAAAAAGCACCATTGTTTCATCCATTGTTTCCTAAACGCTGCAGAATGGGGGGAGAACATTTCCGTCCTGGGGAGTAATGAACAAATATGTATGAAATTTGTGTAATCAGATGTAAATATGATTTGGTGGCGCCGCCCAGCTCAGCTCGGAGCTCTTCTAATTTAATACGTTTCTTCCAGGTACCTGTGTGAGAACAGGGAAGGAAAAAAAAACACAAAGAAAATCAGATTTTCCACAAAATTGGAATAAATTGGTTCCGTTTGTAGATCCCAGCCACAGAATAGGAAGTCTGTGATATTCACGCAGCACAGAAACACAAGCAGCAGGTTTTCATCTGTACGGCGGCGAGTTACTTAGCTCACACAGGTCTCAATGCTCCACGTAGTGTCCGAGCAGTTCCTCGGTGACGACCGGTGCACCGCTCAGGTCGCTCGCTGTACTTCAGAAGTTTCCACCTCCCCCAGAGGCTGAGGTAACTCTGTGGAGATTACGATGAGAGTGTGGATAAAGGGGGTCAAGCTGTGCCCAGGGAGAACACACACACACACACACACACACACACACACACACACACACACACACACACACACACACACACACACACACACACACACACACACACACACACACACACACACACACACACACACACACATAATATATACACAGTCAGTCCAGTGTTTGCAGCGGAGAGGAAAACATACCTGGGGTCATTCCACCCTCCGGCCATCAGGGTGCAGCGTCTCTCATCTGCTAAACCTCGTGGCGCAGATATTCAGATTTCTCCGATTTGCCCGAGGGGGAATTAACCGGCTGACGACGAGCGAGCGAGATTGCAATCCACGTACGAGGCTGCCTACTGGATATTTTAAACCCTTATCATCATCTGACAATTTTATGAATAATATTCATCATCTTATAATGTGGCAGAATCGCTGGGAGCCTCCGAAAATCCTCTTCCTACATGATTAGAGAACATTGAAGTACACTTGTGTTTATGCAATGTCTGATCACGCTAAACAGCTTCTCCTATTAGCATAATAAATGGATTAGAGCGCCAGAGGAAGATCAGTGGGCAGATTCTCACCACGGGGGAAATGTATTGTCGAACTCGGATGCGTTTTTATCTTACTGAACCGTCGTCTTTCCCCCAAAATCCTTCACTCTCCTGCACATCCCTGCTCGTGTGTTTTGCCAAACGACCTTGATTTCTTCACGCCAGCTGTCTCAGGCTCTGTGATTAGTCATAACAGCGAATGGCGTGCGGCAGACAGCGGCGGTTCGTGTGTCCGTTGCGGCGGCGCGCCATCAACACGAGTCGTTATCGTGACACTACATCTCTGCTGCGGCGCAGACCGGCTTAGTGTACAAAACACTGAAGCCTCTGGGTTTATCCCTCCATCAGCTGCTCCTGCCCCCCCCCACCCCACCCTTCTTTACTTCCTCAACTCCTTTTTTTCAAAACGCAGGTGTGACATTGTGCCGCTCTCGCTCTTCATATGCTGAAGTCATAAACAACGGCGTGTTAAGAGTTGCCGGGTTAGAGAGAGATTTCTAAACCGCTTTGGTTTCCCTGCGAAAAGGTGCTCGAGCGCACATTTGCATTTCAACACGGAGGTTAGTGGCTCCTCTGGAAAAATACGCCGCGGCACTCTGGGGATAATGGTCTCCGGGCGCCGCGGCTTTCACACGTGCGGTGAACTTTGGCCACATTGATTTCCAGCGGAGGCAGAGCCACCATCATTTTCTTTGCTTGTCATGTGAGATGTGTCCATTATGTATATTGGGGGTTACAGGTCGACAGGGACTGAGGACTGTATGATTTATGAGGGGAGGACTGAAAGTTAAACCCCAGGCCAACACCATGGGCCTTCCTACCGTCGAAACTGCAGTTAACCAATATTTTACCGAATATCTAACGTGAACGATTGGTTAAAATGCAGGAAATGAAGTGAACTCTAATTGAACTATTTATTACATTCTTACAAGAAATGTTGTTCCCTTCACCGAGGAGTTGTGGATGTTTTAAATTGGTGCTTGTGTGCTTGTTAGCTGGATAATTGACTTTTGGTGGGGGGGGGGCAAAACTCAGGTTAGCCCCTGTTTACAGTCTATAGGAAGCTAGTTGACTGGAGGTCAACATGCAAAGTCTGCACATATGATTTAACCATTTCTTTAACCATACTCTAATTTCTTTACATGGATATTGATGAAGAAACACAATCAGGGTTCTGCAGATATGAGACATTAAGGCAGCACCTAATTCAGATGTACCCTCTTCTCTCTTTGCACAGTGGCGATGGCGATTAACCATGAAGCTGGAGCCTAACATCCTCATCGCTCCCCTCTGTCACAAAGAGCCTCTGCGGTGCCACGTCGAACACACACTCCCGAGTATGCCATCCGAGTGCGAGCGAGCCGGACGGTCTGCTTAGCACCTGCTGTGAGTACCCTCTCTCTCCGGCTCCCGAGCGCTCACGACGCTCGCACCGAGTCAAACGCCGAACCGGCTGCGAGGTGTCACGCGGTCACACGCTCTCTGTACACACGGATTACACGTGTACATTCCGCCGGTTGAGGGATTATTTACTCTGCTGCGGGTTATTGCTCGTAATGAGTTTCAATTAGTCTCCGGAATGATATATTTACTTATTTACTTTACTAATTATTCCAAATGTTATCATCATCCCCTTATTAAATAATGTTCATTATGCATAAAGGTAATTTGTGGTAAAGTGTCACATGAAGTCAAATCATTTTCATTAGCTCAATGCTAATGGTCCTTGAACGCCTCGTGTGTGTGTGACATTTCCACAACTTATCAGTGGAGTCACCAGAGTTTGACCCACAGCAGTAGATACACATCTGCTGTTACTAAGAAGTGCACGTGCTGCACAGGCACGAGGCTCGAGCACCTGCTGGGGTCAAGGTAGCGCATCAGGAAAATGACCTCAGGTAAGTAGCTACTTATGCTAATGCATAACCTCAACGGGAAACACAAATACTAAGTTTGAAGTAGTTGAACAGATACTCATATTATAGTACAATTGTATTCTCTAGAAGTAGGAATAGAGACTCACTTTCCTGATTTCTTAATTCATTCATTTAGGGTTAAAGAAGTTGTTTTTTTTATTTGCGTGCTTTATTATCGTTTTGATTTCACTGCTTCAAATGGTCTTTTCTCCGGCTTCCAGTCTGTTACTGAAAAGCAAACCCTCTGATGAAGCCGCTTCACACAACGTGCCCACCAGCAAGTGGCAGGCAGACGGATTTAGCAGCTACCCGGTGAACACAGAGCAACATGTAGCCGCTAAAGAGCAAGAGGATTCCCGCGGGAGTTTCAGGGGAAACCAAACAGAGGCTAGAAACCCAAATTAATGCTAATGTCGCTCAGCGCGTCCTGGATGTGTAAATAACCAGCAGCCGTTTGTAAAGTGATAATACGTCAATGTCCCCGCCCCCAAAAAATCTATTAAACGTAGCCTTAAGCTAAATGACTGAAGCCATTCAATGCACGTTAGTGTCGTAAACACGTTAGAAATCAACTGCATCTCTGCTCTTAATTACCTGATTCTATATTCTTCATTATCGCAGCGTAAATATGGATTTTACAAAGAAAATTATGTTTATTTTCTTAATTTAAGTTTGATACATTTGTTTTTTTTATTATATAAAGTTATGTTTTCTGGCTGCAGGCGCATGTAGAGACAGATATTTACGAGTGAGACTGTTTGGCCTTGGCGGAGGTTTGAGCTCTTCTGAGTATCATCACAGCTTTTTTATGTTGTAATATTTATATATATATATGTGTATAGGTTTTTAGGGTTTGAAAACAACATCTTAGGAAAGATTGCCAATTTTTTTTAAATATACAATCCAGTGAAATATATACAGAAATGTTTACATTCCCCCCAAAAAATCGAGTCAGGGTCTAATTCTAACCCGGTCTTTGCTCTTTGCTTTGTTTGATTCACAAGTTCAACCATACATCACCAGCAGCAATATGACTTTGTGGCTTTTGCGTTCTTCTCTCTGTGCGACAGCTGGAGTGATGCTTTCAGCTACAGATTCGGTTTGAAATCAGTGACAAATCCTTCACATTAACCTGCCAATTATAACACATTTGCATATCAGATCAGATAATAATGTTTGTGAGTGGGGGGGGGGATCAGAAGCCATCAGATCAGGCGTCACGATCTCTGCAGACTGAGAGGACGCCGTGTGCAGCAACGTTCCAGCACTTGAAGTCAACAAGCTCACTTTTCACTCCGGGAACGTGTGTTAACAGTATCAGCTGACATGGCAACTGCAATCGCACATACACACACACACACACACACACGCAAACACTCACACCAGTGTTTGATGCCGTTCCACCGACAACACTGTCGAGTGCTCTCCCTCTTCATCACAGCGATGCTGTCCAGAGCCATATCTCAAATGGAATTTCGGCTCTTTGAACTGAGATTGTGCAGATGAGTGCGTGCGTTTGCATTCCTCCGTCTGGCCGCGCGCCGTATCGGTGTCTCTCTGTTCTCGTGTCAAAGTGACTCCGCAATTCATCTCGCCTTCTGACTGTTTGTTCACATTACGCTCCCGGAGGTCAGTGCTGTGTCAAGCCAGCCAAATCCCTGGCACAGATTGAGAGGAGAGGGCAGCGCCGGCCTTTTGAGGGGCGCGAGAGTAGTGGGAGCAGTCGCACCAATTAGGCACCGGCCGCCCGACCACCCGGCCCCGCCGCGCTCACCCCGGCTGGCTCGAGATAACAGAGTCGACACACATGCTCAGACAGACGGACACTCGGGCGTACCCACTCACGATTTGGTGCCTTATGCATATGCAACACGGCGCCAAACCTCATCCATTAGCTGCACCAGGGGCCTGAGCGTGCTGCTTGAAGTGTCAAATATGCATGAGGGAGTGGAGGTCGGTGTCTCATAATCCTCAAGGCAATTAATATAACCGTTTCCCGGGCTAAGCACCGAGATGCACGCATCAAACTCTCTCCCTGGGCTCTTTGAATTTTTTAAAGGTAGACTAATTTACAGGTACATTGGCCCGAGGCGGCGTTTTTATGGATCGGAGCCATCTGGGAAGTTGACGGCCGGCCGTACATTGAGAAATGTCCACGGTGACGCACGAGGCAGCGGGGACCAAACCTGCACTGCTGGGAGAAGGTTGCGTTCAAAGCGTCCTGCTAATTGTGTTGCAGCACGAATCGAACACAGTTTGAGTTTGGTTTAAATTCAGGATTATCCACAATGACAGACAGCAAGGTTTTTAAAAAAGAAAAGAAAAGAAGAACATTCAGTCCTGCAAACGTGTCGCTGTTTATAGAAACACTCTTTCACATCTAGAGCATTGAAACGTGGCTTTTGCAGCATCAACAGAGAATGGCATTCCACAGACGCTCCTGCAGAGTCGTCGCCTCCACTCTATTGCTCCTGCAGATGTTTTTAGCCCTCCAGTCAGATATTGACTGAAATGTTCAGCCTAGTGTGAAGAGAGAGGGGGGGGGGGGGCTGGTATTCAGAGGCATTGGGTTGGGGGGGGGGGGGGGCAGTATTGATTGCACTTAAAGTGACAAGATTGAGGAGCCCCACTTGGACACGTTATCCCCGTTGCCGCCAACAGACAAATTGGGGGCCGGACGATGGATTTTTTTGTGATCGCGAACGGCCCGAGTCCTATGAATCAGCCGTCCGAGCCGCCGCTGCTTTAAAATAAGTCAACAATATTTCATCGGGCCGTTGTAATGCGACGACTGACAGGCTTTTTGATTTAAGAGGACAAGTAAATACTCGGATAATGAATATGCCTCATGCACATTCTGACAAGTCCGGAAGTCCTCGCAGCTCCGGCAATAATAAGCCGGCGTGTGCAGCGCGTCGACTGGGAGTACGTTCGAGGAGGCAGGGATTGGGGGCAGCCGGTTCGGGCATCTGAGGGATTTCGTTGTACATAATTCACTGGCGACGGCAAGAAGCTGATATAGCCTCTCCCCCTCTTATGATCATCTATCAGGTAAAATTGCTTTTTTTCCCCCTACCACTTGGCTGTCAACGAGGAATAACAAATGTATCCATGCAGAGCAACACATGATTACGGAGCGTAATAATGCCCCGAGGTCAGAGGAATGTGACCTCATTCAGTGCGGCTCGGTGAAAGGGAGCAAGTGAAACACCAGTCACATTAGATGAAGAGTCATCCTCATCGGGGGAGGCTGCGGCTGCCCGGGCGCCATGATGTCTGCTTGTGACAGGGGTGTAACTGCGTGTGTCATTTGCAGTAATTGGAAAACATGTAATTTTCAGCCTGATGATGTCGTTAATCAAAAAAATACAAAGTCTGAAGCGACGCTATAGGGTCGCTTGTCCCCGCCCTCACAGGCGGCCCATAGGAGTGGGCCAGTAGCAATTATAGAAAAAGGTGTGGAACATGTTATAGTTAAATATGAGTTAATTCATACATCGACCCCCCCCCTCCCCCTCCTTACTAGAGCTTTAACACCCCGAACGCTGTGTATTCCTTTGCTCCTGTTTAACTAGTTGATTTCATTCACAATAAATACAAAATACATAAATGTTATGTTAAATATATGTGTGGGATGTGGTGGCCACCAGTAATGGCTCATATGAAAACCACATAAAGATATGAACAAAAAACAAAATCAATATAAAACATGCAAAATCTTAAATATACATAATATTAGTATAAAAGAGAAAATTTGACATATTTTAGTATAACATAGACGGAGGAATATTTGCTATAAATACTGTCATATATACACTACAGCCACTAGAGGTCGCCTTTCAATAAAACTGTGGGTTGTAATCGTAGACTGGACGTAGACTCCAGTTCAGCTAAGTGACCGAAACCTTGTACTCTCTCGGATGACCAGCAGAGGGCGACTCCACTGGTTGCAAAAAGTAGTCGGTTTCTATAGAAGTCTGTTCATGTTTTAAATCTTCAATACAGCATGATGCTCATTTGGTAAATTATGGTCCAATGTTGAGTCAAATAGTCGATATCTGAGGCGTAGATACCGTGTGATTGACAGCTAGTATCGTCCAATGGGTGCAGGCTGCAAGTCCAGGTGGGAGTGTCCTATCTAGCTCACAAACCAATGGCTGACGTCACGGTGTGTTGCCACTGGCACGTACGACCTATAGGACTCGTGTTATAGATAGAGCGTTATACAAAAACATACTAGTGCACGGTTGAAAACATGCATATCCCCATGTTTGCGGCGGACCCCTGCTCAGATAAATCTCTTGCCGATGGTACGTGGGGGACTTCCAGCTGCACATCTGATTGACTTTGTGTAAATCCATCAAAATAATCTGCCAGGAAACTGCGCAGGTCTTTGCAGGAGGTGTGATCGAGATACGATACGGGCGAACTCACAGACTGAGGAGGTTTGGAACGGAGGAGGAAAAGACCTGCAAAGCTGAAGATGGAGATTTTTTTTTAGATCTGGAAAAAATACATATGCTTCATGGAGGGGGGGGGGAGGGGGTAAGTAGAAAATTAATAAGTACACAACGAGATAGAGTAATTGAATGGAGGTTAGAGGGGAGAAAAAAACGTTAGACATGCTCCGGTGATCTCACTTTCTTCCATCCCAGAGTTCCCCTTCCTGTGAGTAGCCTGCAGGTCTCTGGTTCTGTGTGCTGCATAGCCAATTACCCATGAAAATAAGAGACGGAGAGCCAGTTGCAAAAGATTAACACACACACACACACACACACACACACACACACACACACACACACACACACACACACACACACACACACACACACACACACACACACACACACACACACACTCAAAAACAGGCGCCTCCTGGGTTCTGGAGCAGGAATGTGGATCCACCTGAGAAGACAAGTGTTGTTCGATATCGTTTTTTTCCTTCCTAATGGAGCTCAGTGAATGCGTGTGTGTATTTTTTGGGAATAAAAACCACAACACTTTAACTCCGCTCCTGATATTTGTGTTGAGTGAGACAAGACAACACGAGAGCAATATTAAACCGGGGGTCAAGGTTTTATGAAACACATCGTGGCATCTCATCTCCAGCAAGTTCATGTGGTTGTCTTTTGGGGGGGGGGGGGGAGGACTCTAAGGTCGTTTTAATGAAGGGATCTTGGGATTTTGATTTTTAAAAAGTGCCATAACATCACAGTGCATTGTGGATTTACCCTGTGCATGAAACAAAAACTGTTATTCTCTCAGCTTATGTCCACAGTTTCCAGCGAGATTGAAACAAGTGGCTGAGAGGCATGATTCTACTTGACAAGTTGGATGTGACAGCCGACTCTGCTCAGCCTTAGGAAAGCTTAGTTTGTGTGTGTGCTCGCTGCAGAACAAATAACAGTTATGAGCAAACATATTCTAATAACTTTGTTCTGCTTAAAATTCCATCTCAGATACATTAAATTAGTTACCTGCATTTTTTTCCTCCCGGCTCACAATCAAGCCTCGCGAGGCAGCGGCGAATTTATGTGCATACATCCATCTGTAATGTTACGAGTGTGGATTTCTCTGCCACGGTAATATATTTTAATCACCTACGGATTTCAGCGATTCAGTTGACCAGCTTTTTTTTCCCCCCAGCTGGGTGGGATTAGCGCTGCTCGGCTGAATGTGTGTAGATTAGCTAAATGGTGTCCAGGACGGTGTTGCTCGCGGCACGTGCTCGTGAGTACGCGCGTTCGCTTTGTGTGTCGCCACCTGCGCGTAATGAGCATCCGGCGCTACGCGGATCATGTCCCATCTTGGTTTTAATTAGGTTGTTAATGTCAACATATGAACTGTTCTCTTCCACCGCGTGTGGCATGTGCGCAGGATTTGCCCGTTGGCCGGTCGGAACATATTGTCACATATTGACTCGTCGGACAATTAGAGAATGTGGACGGCTCGAAGGAAGGGGCCCAGAATAGCCGCCTCCGGGCATCTCTCATTCTCCGAGCGCCATTCCTTCCCAACAGGCATCACAACAGAAGCCGGAGATAAGCGTCCTGGCAACCACCAATTAAGGCCACATATCCTTCACATGAGGGCTATTGCTTAATCAAAGCTGAGAGAATAATGAGCTAAAGTAAACAGTAATTACTGAAGCCGGGTTATTGATTACAGTTCTGCCTCCGACTCGCCCCCCCCCCCCCCCCCCTGGGAATTTGGAAGCAAAGGAACGTCTCCAAATATCCACTTGATAGCAACGTGTCACATTAGGATTTGCAATCAAATCCATTCATCTTCCTGGATTTCCCTCAAGTATTAATCATAGCGCTTACAACTGCGCGTATTTTGCCGAATGCCGTCCTCCTCACGAAATGTATTCACACTCCCATCATTTATTGATCACCGGCGTATTCATGGCGCCCGTATCGGCGACGTGAATAATGCATGTCATATGGATTCGCCTCCTATATGAAGAAGTGGGGGGAAGACATGACCATGCAAGCTGCTATTGCATTTAACAGAGATCAGGAATGGGCAGTGATTCTGGAGGAGGAGGTCGGTTACCGCGGGTTAACAACACGGGTCAGCGTCAGACAGGAGATGTTCATGGGCCGGACAATTCTTACATTTTTATTTCTTGCTTTCTGTAATAACTACATATTTCATCTGTAGTATAATTAAGACAGAAAGTGGATAAAGCAAATTAAATATGGTTTAGGTCTGAGGCAACTAAACCCACCCTGACCTAATCTACCTGAGAACATATAAATGAATCTACTTCCATGACATTGAACTAAATCATGAACTGCAGAACAATCCTATTCTGGAGTTCATTGACTTCCTGTGCTACTACGTATTTTCAGTAAACATTTCCTTTCAAGGAGAATAAAAATGACCTCCACACAAAACGTCTTTTAACCTTAAATAGAAAATCGCCACACGCTGTTGAGCGCGTGCACACAATGTGACTTAGAACATCGCAGTCCGTGCTTCTCCTCCCAACAATAGACGTTAGTCTCAGGAGACGGCTGTGTACTCGCAGAGGGGGAATCTAACATGGCCTCGCCTAAGAGCTGCTAATTCAACTGCGCAGGGGAGACGCTGCATTCCAAGTCGCCTGATGGTCTTTGGGGGGGTGTAGTGTTATGTTCGAGCAACCGGGGAGAGACATTAGCATTGTGTCAATCCGCCGAAACACCACTGTTGCCGCGCCGCAGTGACAAGAAGGTGTTGAATTATCTGTGTACGCTGTTTATCTGCAGGGGGGGGGCTGGGGACATTGTAAACAGTGGCCGGTCATTTGAGCATTAGCAGTGGGAACGTGCACGACACGATAAGGCTGCTTCTCTCAGATCATTACCATTCCTCACAGCTATTATCCTGAGAATAGATAGTCCCATATATACGCCAGCCATTACCTCTCAGTGCACACTCATTAAATATTGTACGTAATCTGCCATTACAAGCCCGTTTGCATTCCGGTTTTGTTTCGCCTTCCAGTTCGAGGCAGGCGACTGAAAGATTCCCCCCCACCCGATGCCAGAATTTGCATACATGCTACCGCCAGTCAGCGTGTGGGTAACATGGAAAAACGCAATTTTCTGCATGACTACCCACTCTTCAAGATGGCAGCTGTGTGCGAGAGACAGAGAATGCCACCTGTAATGGCACGGCGGCTGAAACTCAGAAGTTTGACAGCCGGCGCACAGAAGTTTTGAAGCCATTGTTATTGAAAAAGGGAAAAATAAATACTTCACCATTAAAAAGATATTAACTGGGGACTTTTGCACAATATTAAATGTTCTTTAAAACACCTGAATCTCAGTCATCTGCCATAAAGTATTGGCGCCTCATGCAATCTTGGAATTGGAATTCATATCCGATGGAACCATTCAGGGCTAATTGAACGTGTTACAGGATTGTAGAGGTTATGGTAGTGGGTTGATGTGTAGGAATTGGATTTCTTAAATACATGTTCTGGGAATTTTAGCCTTTATTTTCAATAAGACAGAATTAAGTCAACTGAACCTGCGGCGGTTGCAGGACTCAAGCCTTTCGTACACGGGTCATCTGATTTTCATGTTCGCCTCCTGTGGCAGTCCTGATTTGCATATTCATAAACCCCTTCTCCGTGATCTATCCCTAAACTGTTGGCTTTGCAGGTTTTGCAGATATCCTCGTTTATGCCTCATCGTAGCTATTGGGCAATGAAATCATTTAGAATTCAGCTTAATAGAGACGTTACTTGGTTCGAAGTGCGTTCTACCTCTATGTACTGTACATGGAGTTGGCGTGAGGAGCTCGTCGGGTGTCCCACAGCCATCTCATGCTGAGGTGGAGCAACCTGTGGGAGAAATCTGACGCTGAACAACAAATCACAACACACACCATAGGCCTCTACAGCAGGAGGGCTGTCAACAGATGGTGTCAGGTAGAAACCCAACGTTAGGTTGGCCTCGTGTTCTTTGAAGGTCTGTTCTCTGTGGATTGTATTTTAGATTTGATTAAAATCCTGTTTCTCATGCTACGACTTCCCCTACAAAATTAAAAAGAGGACTTGAGTTCAACCAATAGAGGGAATGAAGGGATGTGATCCAGGGTCACATCTGGCTTCCTCCCCTTTTGTATCTAGATGCTCATCCATCTGAATAATTCAAATCTTCCAAAACAGGTTTCATCGCTTAAAATCAGCGACTGACTTTCCCCCCCAAAACGTTTTTTTTTGCTCTACATAGACAAACCTTCGGGTGCCTACGTCAGATCAATGTCTTGACATGAGTGTAGCCCTGTGGAGGGACTCAGACAGCCACACAGTGTCTAAGATGTTCAATTTATTTCAAGCATTGCCCCTGTGAGGATTTCGATTCAGCACATCAATAGCTCTCAGTAATTTCTAAACCGAATGAATGAACGGTCAGCGGGGAGTCTAGAAGAAGAGACCGCAAACCCCCAGCACGAGAATCCCCCCTTTCTCCTCGGTGACAAGATTATTCCTGGCACAGGCTCACACAGTAAACGTAACATGCTCTGTCTTTGCTCTCTGCGAGGGGGCAAACGCTAAGAGCACCTCTGCAACACATTAGCGAGAATAAACTTGTAATGAAGTGGCTGTGGCACAGGAGGTTGTGATATAGTGCTTTTGGGAGGGAGGGGGGGTTCAGGGGTATTTTCCATTGCCCTTTCCCACACGATTCCAGCACAATCCCCCAGCTCTGTGATGCTGGCACAACAACAACAACAACAACAAAAATAAGAGTTTCATTCTGCAGCCGGCGCCTCAGCAGGACAATGACCCGATTTGGAACGGGGAGAAAAGGGTACATGTCTCAGTCCTGAATGTGAGGTGTCAGCGTTTGATTAATGTCTGACATCATTGTGCGTTTGGACTCGCGCTGGCTGATAAACTGGGAGAAATTGCTGATGGATGGCCGCCTTCCGCCGAGATAAGGCTCATTTCTCCCCTTGGAATATAGGCAATATGGAAACTAGAGATTTCTATTTTGACATTATAGACCTCGTCTGTATCACAGTGAGGATCTCATCACCATCTTTTTGTATAGTCGAGCGACTGCGGAAAAGACAGCCTTGACTTTGTGCACTTTTCCCCCGTGAAATAGAAAGAAGTCTCAGACACAGCCTTTCTATGAGATATTGAAACACACACACGTGATATCTCTGTTAACCTTGTGTGCAGCGATGCCCCAGAGGTACATTAAAGATTAATCTTTGCCACATGAAACATTGGTTCCTTCTAACATTCACGGTGTCAGAATTAATTCCCCCTCAGGGATGCATGTCGTTAGGTTAGACTATGGTTTATTTATAAGAGGAAATAAACAGAGACACAGGATACACATTTCACAAACTAGAATGGCTTTGTGTAACATTTGCATTTTACAACACAGAAGATCCAGAACTCGTGTGTAAAAAAAACAAAAAAGTTTTAACAACAAACACACACATAATTGACCCTGATGGACTACTTCCTCAAGACTGACGGTAAAGACATACGTGCCATCTAAATCACTGCTGTCGAGTGTATTCATATAACTTAATCAATACTTCAGATGGATGATGATTAGGACAGCCCGGGCAAGCAGACCAGTGATCAATTACTCGTGCAACCGGGGTTTCGAACAGTTGAAGTGTACAGAATACAGATGTTTCCCCAATGCACCGGCTCTGCGATCGGCCGAGCACCTGGGAGAGATGTTTACGTTTCATTACAGTTTCTACCATTTAAACAAACATGCGTCTCCCGGGTGGCATGTTGCACGTTCTACATATTATAGTCACCGGAAAAAAATTATCTCGAGAGGCTTTCACGTTCAACTCCATTCAGCCTCAGGGCGTCGCCTGTTAGGAGGAATCACCATATCTTCCAAGGTGGATGTGATTCAAGTTGATTCCCGGTGGATTCCAGTAAATGAAATGTCAACATCTATGTGACACCGGATGAATATTAATGGAATCCAACGTGCAGGATGAGACAGATGAAGTAGATTCAGCCGAGTTGACTGGGATGTTTTGTGACGGAGGATTTCACTGATTTATGTGAAAATCTCCCCATTTGACACCCGGGAGCCAACAATGGTCTCAAAGCTGGTCACCCAAATAAAATAAAATAAAATAAAACACTTTTACCACTAGTTTAGACATCCAGCCGATTCTATCTGGGAGGTGGAGGAGACCAAAGTAGAGTTAAAAGGATATTAAAAAGGTCAAAAGTAGAGAATAGTGGACAGTGCATGGAAACAAACGAGTTTTAATCCATGTTTGGGGTGTAAAAAATAAAAGTGGAGTAATTAGATGATTTAAATAGTTCAGATGAGGGGGGGGGGGATGATGACAATTGACAAACAGGAGACAAACAAGGCCGTGTTCGTGCTGCTTTAGTTTAATAACTACTACAGGTCGGTGTCTGAACACGAGGTTGACAGGGCGCCACAGCCGGTGATCTCATCACAAGACGGGCGGTGGTTTTACCTAATATCTCACAGCGTTAGAAACTGGGAGACACTGATCCGTGACTTAAGACGAATGGGGCCAGAGGCGTAAAAGCAGGGGGCTGGTAATTAACCAACGTCCTCGTTGTAAACCCACCGAGTGTGTTTTCAGCCGCACGTTGTGTGTTGTGTTGCTATGGCTCACTGGAGTTTACCTTCTTCTAATCTCTGTCACACACCTTCTTCATCATCTCGCTGTAATTACGGGCTACACTCACCACGCTTGATTTGCCAGCTCTGGTAATCGTATTAAGTAATCCCACTACTGCATTGTAGCATGAGGACATTGTTCAAGAACTTTTTCAAAGAGGCTGAAGAAAGATGTGGCTCCTTTGGCACTCTCTTACTCCTGAATGTCAGTTCACCTTGATCCGGTCTGAAGCTGCTGTCGGCTCAAGTCACAATTCGTAGCCGTTTTTCTAAGAAGTAAAAAAAAAGCCAAATCCACACAAAATACTATCGACAGCTTTACTCTCCCTTTAAAGATGATGCTCGGTGTTTCTGCACCAGAAACCCTGTGTAGCATTCGATCATATCAAGGGATCACTATTGGGATGGCCACGGGGGGGACTCAACCCCCATCAATGTGAAATGTCTTCATTACATGCAGGGCCATGAAGACAGGAGATGGGACGGGATCCCTCAGGACTCGTGGGAATCTCCACAGTTGAATCTCATTCGAAAAAAACAATGTGAAAATCAAGGTTGTGGCGCGGCAGGTTGATCCGTGCTGGCAGGTCACTGAGCAGAATCAGACCAGAAGCAGTAACCTTCCCACAGCAACATAGGTTTGGCCTACATCCCACATCGTTGGCCTGGCATGGTCCACTTCCAGATTACACCTCACCTAAAGCATCACGTGTTTTTGGGGGATATTTGGCCACATTTGCCATTTTCCAAGTGGGCAACTTTTGGCTCACGTCCATTTTGTGCAGGCGGGGCCATGAAAAGGGCAGAAGTGCCGCACCATTGCACGAAGAGGCCCACATCCGTCTGCTGTCCAGGTTTGCACTTTACAAACTGGCATCGAAATATGCTACTTCCCCCCCCCCCGAACCATCAGCAGAATAATCAAATAACATGCCCGCGATACCAATTTGCCCCTCAGACTCTGGCAACTCGCAAAAAAAATATGCACTGCTGAACTTCTGGCAATTACATCAGTGAAATCTGTAGTGAGGAAAAACTTGAATCTCACCCTTGGATGGATAGAGGTTGGCAGAGGGAAAGACTTTGAGGAGCTCTCTGCTGAGAGTGTGCACTGACCCATTACTGAAGTCTGGCCTCTGCGGCTGCTTCCTCGCCCTCTCACGCATAAAGCTGCTGCTTTCATTACTGCAGGGGTCATTGATAATGGTCCTTTCATGACGGTCGGCAAGTGCAGAGCCCACAGACCATATGGTTGTTAATTTCCATATACATATTGATACACAGAGGGATTTGATATGCAAAATGGAGGCTCTATATATACACACACACACACACACACACACACAGGCTCTTAGTTGAATTTCAATGTGGAAGTTTGCTCAAGACCTTCCCCTCTCCCCAAGAACACGTCTCCATATGCACAAAAGGACGACAACCTCCAGCCTCCGATGCAGCTGCTAATCTGGGGCTATAAATCAAATTGGCAAAGCCACTCCCTCTCAGCCTCGCCACAGAAAAGGCGGCATCGCCGAGTGTAGCATGCCGATGCCAGCCCCTGGAGTGTGGCTGCGGCCGTCCAGCTGGACGGACGCCTGGCAGTGCTTCTGCTCGGCACACGGCGCTTAGCAGTGGTTTATCAAACCCGCGGCGACATGAAAGCGTGACAGCGTGAGGCCGGCAGATTAAAACCACTCAGCGCTCCGTCCCTGCAAGAAGAGACGCACAACACCCGAGAACAATAGACTGGACTGAAGTTAGTCTGCATCACAGCCCGATGAACTTATCGTTTCCGTTCTGTTTGCCTGGGTGGAGAAATAAAGACAAACTCACAGTATTCACTCCCCTGAGCGGCTCATCCAAATTTGCTGAGTTTGGTTCCCAGCTGCCTGATCTTAAAATCCCTGATTTAACACTGACACTCATCACATAGAGAAGCGGTGCAGACATCTCATTCTGGCATTTATAGCAAATCTACATGGCCCCGAGATCTCAAAGCACTGCAACTTCAGAAAACACGTTTTAAAAAGATTAAACTTAAAACTCATCTTCCACCTGTGAGAGTACATGAGGTGGTAATACACACACCAACCAAATACTGTAGTCAAACATGTTGCAATCACTTCTTATGTTGTGTATTATTATTTGAGACTGTGAACGCAGTCTCACACTTTGCCTTTTGAATCAATATCTTAAAAACACCTTAAGGGAATTTCCTCAATTTTGGCATCAACATTCATTTGGACTCGCAGATTAAGTGGGAGATTGTGGTGGTCACAGGTCAAAGGTCATGGTGGCCTCATTACTGTGATCGTGATACATCAGGAACACCAGGAGGGACTGAAGCTGCGCTGGTTGGCTGAGGTCAACAACTGCTGGGTCGTATTACCAGTTTCATCAGTCCCATTATGATCCATCGCCTCTCATCACCATGGCGACTCAGAGGGGAGGGGGGGGGGGGTACTTCAATCTCTTGTATTGTGAATGCAAAGACGTCAGTGCTGACGTTGTAGTTGTAGTAATACAAAAAACTTACAAATAGGTCCCTTTAAAAGAAAATTGCACCTGCAGGATTATTAGTTCCCTGAAGTGGAGAGAAGCAGCCGGAACACAATGCAGCCGGACGGAGCTCGACCCTTTCAGCTCCTGTGTGTGGCGGCCATCTCCAACGAGTGCTGCAGGCTGGCATGGGGGGGGGGAGTAAACAGATCAATAGACGCACCTGAGGGATGAACGCACACCTCCTCTGAGCAGCCGTGATCAAGCAGATTCTACAAAGCCTCTCCTTTCAGCTGCAGCCTAATGACACTAATGGGCAGAAATGCTCTCAGAGACCCTTTTATTATACTGATTAATGCCAACAACCCGATCTCCTAATCTCATTAAGAGATGGACACAGCTGAGCTGGAGAAGCAGGGGATGGACGGCGGAGAGGGAGCAGACGAGTAGAGAGAGAGAGAGACGGGGGTTTTGTTGTGCGTATGAAAAACAAAAAAAACGAGGCACGTTGATGTATTCTGAAAAGTCACCTGGGAGAGGTTCTGTGGTCATGTGAGGCGCTGTTGACAATTGAGAGATTTCCAAGTGCACTGCTAACAATGGCAGGGGCGGGCGACACACAGACACACACACACACACACACACACACACACACACACACACACACACACACACACACACCCAACACACACACAACACACACCACCCACACCACACCACACACACACACACACACACACACACACACACACAGCAGGTGCATCAGAGCTTCCATGTGCAGAAAATGACATGTGCTGAGCCAAAAATGTGTGTAATATTTTAGGTCTGTTGTGACAGTTCATCTTTTCTAAGCCAAAATGAGCTCAAACCTTAAAAGACGCCCCCACAACCTTTTGTTTCTATGACAATATTTTAACCAAAATACAGTCAAATAGCACAATGCATCTTATTCCCATCAACATCGACATATTTTATGAATATTGCTCCGATTCCATGTGTGTTTGCAGCTTTCCTTAGATTTTCTTTGGCTACGTTGGAGCATCTCTCCCTAAGATTAACTAGCAAACAAGCTAGTGGTGCAGTGTTTGGCCTCCATCGGCCCATTTACAGTCAAAAAGCTGATTGGACAGATTCCACGTCATTTACTGTAAACACTAAATCGAGCACCGGCGTCGGTTTAGCGGTGAATTCAGTTCTAAAGAGCATCGAGAAACAGTCATCATTCGAATCCACCGTTTAGATTACAGTTTAGATTATCGGCTGCTCTACGTGGAGAAAGATTTATCGTGTGTTCCCACATCAAATCCAAAAAAGGACAAAATAAGGCACCTCAGCTTTGAAATTTACCACATGATCCTCGCTAACCCAAAATCAATCATCTCCTCTGGGATGAAACCTGCAGTAATGGATACCACCACCAGCCCCCCCCCCCCGGCTCACTGCGAGACAACAGTGCCACTTTGGGTTTGTGTGTGTGTGTGTGTGTGTGTGTGTGTGTGTGTGTGTGTGTGGTGTGTGTGGTGTGTGTGTGTGTGTGTGTGTGTGTGGACCACACTTCATTTAGCACTGCTCCACGGGGGAGCCAGGGGAAATACAACAGAATGAGAATGAACAAACAAATCAAAAGCATTAAACCAATCAAACCCAGCATAGGAGGACTCTTTTATTTTATTTTTTTTAAGTGATCGTTAAACCTCCATTATCCACCTTAAATTAAACGTCTTCTTTAGTGGACTCCTTTCATTCCGCGGATGAACATGCTCAGCACAGGTTTCAGGAGAGTCAACAACCTGGCTGCCAAGAGCTGTGGCTTAAAACAGATAAACTGGGTATTAACTATAATCTCATTTTATCACATCGCAACCTCTCCTCATTTTAATAATGGATGGAGAAAATGTGCTTTCCCCCCAAAATAGAGCTTCTTCGGTATTTACTCCTAAATTGGCAAACGGAGGAATTAAAGCAGCACACACACACGCACACGCGCTTCCACTCTGAAGTATCCTCACCGAAGTTATTACAAATTACATATTTGCACACATGCGTGAAACTGCGCAGGCCTACGCACGTGTAAAAAGAACAAAAGCACAGCTGCGTGTTGCTGTTAAGGTTTTAAAAGTATTGAGAAAGTACCAAATTAAACTTTCTGTGCATTCACATGCTCCTCAGAAGGTTCCATTTCCCCCGAGTTGTAAAGTTGTTGTTTGGATTGTTTGGATTTTGGTGTGTTCATGTGCTTTTAAATTGGAATGTGGAAAGAAATACATGGAGACTGTAAAAGAAATGGGTTGAATTTATGTCTTTAAAGAGTTTAAACACCTCAGTATCTATTTCCAATTTGTATAATAATAAAGAGCAAAGAAAAAAGTGTAACATTTGACAAGTTACGATAGGAACATTAAAACCATTCTCAAATCATAAGGGAAATATAAAAACTGCAGCCGGCACGACACGGGGTCAGGCAGTAAGCATCTCTGAAGCTCAATTATTAACACAATATATAACTTATTTCTTTATCTGTATAAATACTGCAGTATATGAACGTATATATTATTTTAGAGGGTTTAAACTATGTCACGTCGGGTCCGACTGAGCTAATCCAGCTAAATGAATGTGCGACAAGCCGTTATTTAATAGATTCACTGAACAAATACGACAGCTGCATAAATCTTCTCCCACATTTAAAACAATTTAATGTTACAACTGTGTTTTTAAAGTTTGAATTAATGAAGTGTTAGGGGCCAGTTAGGCAACGGTTTAATTTAACACTTAAAGTTATGCAGATTCAATTACAAGCTGCACTTTACCAACAGAGGAGTTCTAACATAATATTCTGTAACACCAGGTCAGGGAACATCCACCATTTTGGGACTTTTGCAATCGTAGCCAGCTCAAATCTAAAAGACCATTTTTGCACAATCAGATGGAATAAATGCGATTCTCCCAGCAGCTTTACGAAACTGGACTTTGACATTTCAGTTTAGCCTCGAGTTGCAGAATTATCCATCGGGTTATTAATGAGCACGACAACATGAATATGATTATAATTATGAAGCCTATCTGTTACTCTTAGGCCTGTGAAACCTCCCTGAAACGCAGCCGTCAGTCTGTCTGTGACTATTTATAAAACAGGAGATTTGCGTCTGAGTAATGGACCTTTTTAATTTCATCAAAGAGTTCAAACGGATCCTTTTCTCCTGTAATTACTCCTAACTAGGAGTTATTTGTTCCATTAAATCCGACCTTATCCAGCTCTTAAATGAGCCGTGGAGGAAATGCACATCTTTAAAAAATCACTGCCGATGAGATTCAGCTGCTGGACGCCGTCGACAGGTAAACACTTTCAGGTGGCAAGCTGTCTGCAGATATTTGAATAAAAGGTCATTCTCGTGTGTGTGTGGGTGACATGAACTCAAACTACATCACTCCTAATATCCTACAAACTCTGAGATTCAGTGTATTTTTGCGTATTTATGAGTATTCCAGTGCATTTGTGGCCTGTGCAGCTTGTTTGGTCTAATTGAGACCTAGTGGGTGAGTGGGTGAGTGCCTGCAGCTGGGAGCTGAGGGGCGGAGTCAGAGTTGATATATTCTGATCTGAAGGAGCCTCCAGCATTCGCTCACACGGCTGCGTTGAAGCGTGGGGACGGTTTTTCCTGCTTTACTTGGTTTCACTCAACTGCAAACACCTGACGCCGGGTGTTTTCTGCAGCTCTCTGCACAGTGACTCCTCTGAATTCCTCTGCACCACAGATCCGTCCATCACCATCTCCTGTGAAACGTGCAGGTTTAGCTCTGACCCCGGGTCTGTGCATTGTGAACGTGTGAAAAGTCTCGAAGAGGCGATTAGTCCAGGGTTGACATTTGAGCTGAATGGATAGAAAAAAAATGGCTTTAGAAATTGGTGAAGGTTAGAATCTAAAAATAGGCACGAAAAGCCGTGTGTGGTGTAAAGAAAGTGAGTTAAATGAAGAGAGCAGATGGTGCAGATCATGAAATCAACAAGTTTTATTTGTGTGACTCTTTAATTGAATCGTTTCTTTGCTTCAAAACGCAAAGACAAACACTTTAAATCCATTTCTGTGGAAGCTGTAATAAGCTGTGCAAGAAATAAATTCTATCAAACTCAACGAAGTGCAATCCTCACTTTCCCTGAATTTCATCATGTCATTTTTCTTTTTCTCATCTTCTTAAACCAAACAAGAAGAAAATTGCTCCTGGCTTCGGAATGAAAGAGCCTGCGACGCTAACTGACACAGTGGTATCACAACGTGCCGCCTCAAGCCCTCGCTGTTTTACTCCTTAGTTGATACAGATTTTTGCAATTTATTGACAACGTATGGGTGAACATGGAGTAAACAAGATTTTTAAAAAGTCAGTCGCAACTGAAACGAGGGAATTCTCCTCCTGATCAGGGCGGAGGAAACGCTGCAGTCGTGTAAACAAGATTTTTTTAGTAGCGTAGTTTTTCAGGAAATTGCACATTTTCCTCCTTTATATTTTTAACATGAGCTGAAAGGCAGCAGCTTCTCCTCCTGCTCCTCTCCTCCACTCTCACCCTCCTTTGGGGGCTGACTGACGCCGTGATTGCGGCGCAATGATGAGCCGAGACAGATTTTAATCTTTTTTTTTCCTCCGGAGACGAGGATGTTCGCACCCTTTCACTCGGGTCAATTATACCGTTTCTTGGTGTGTAACCAGCCGTCGTCTGAATGGAATTACAACGAAAAAAGGGATCAGAATCCTCCTGTTAAATTACAGACCGTGGCAAAGCCTGAGCAGAAATGTGGGATGGGTTTATTGGAATTAATCTGAATTCATATAATCGCTGTCGCACTTGCGTCGGCGCTAAAACACCCAGAACCTGTGCTGACCCTCCGTTAGAACCACTTTGAAGACGCTTCCTTTTGGATTCACGAGGTCCGCTTTACCCCGTTAGACTGGGAAACTGCAGAAAAGAGCTTTACCCCGTTAGACTGGGAAACTGCAGAAAAGAGCTTTACCCCATTAGACTGGGAAACTGCAGAAAAGAGCTTTATCCCATTAGAAGGACAGAATCACACAATCTCAATTTGCCCTGTAACCATCCCTCCTGCTCCACAATCCTTAATTTCTAAATTAAAAAAGTTTTGCAGCCACACAGAAGCGTTTCAGTTGGTTCACTTATTAGAACAAAGGGTATTAAATTCAAATGTGGCATCCAGCGCATCCAGATCAGTGCAATCTAAATTGGAACAACAAAGGTGGACCAGTAGACTAAAGCAGCTCTAGTGCATGTAGTGACTGGCGTGTGCAGCCGAGTGTCACAAGTCCGATATCACATCCGTGGTACGTCCGTCTGTTTTACACGTGCCGTCTTCCCTCGTGCAACTTAATGACGTGTTACCTGTTTGGCTGATTATCCCACGAGTGTTTGTTTTGCTTGTTGGCAAATAATCCCTTCAACCCATCAGAGGCCGCTTCATTAACTCGCTCATTTCCAATCAAGATAAGGGGGAATTACACCGAGGGAACAAAACAATGCAAACAAACATGGGAGCCCTGCAAACAGAAGCCCATGTTCTTGTTGTTTGGTTTTCAATTTGCAGACCTATCATATACCAATTAGGTTTTTATGGCCATGGATCGACTTCACCAGTGCAGACAAAGCAGAAATATACTATTTTACTGTCTTTCTTTTAAAAAATCAAGCTGGATCTAGTATAAATTCTCATTTGTATGTGTAAACACCTAAATTCCCTCAATTTGCTTGTGACTGTGTTGCATGAATGTGGCTGTAGAAGCTAGATCTGGCTGCACTTCACCGTTTTATATATATATTTTCCAAATCCACTAAATTCTCCGTAAGCTTCTTCTGTGCCTGGGGGGGGCGGATGATGTCACCTCGGCCACGGACTGAGTAACGTGTGAATGCTGTCTGTTTAAAAGAGAAGAGTGACAAGTGCTCAGGCAGAGGGGGGGGGGGGGGGGGGGAGTCGACTGACAGTAAAAAAACTGAAATGTCACATAATTAGTCCGTTCTCTGGAACCTCTGCACACCAGTGGTAATTAGAAGTAGGGGCGGGTGGAACAGCATCAAACACACACGACTCCTGTCAAAGCTGTTTACAGTTTATCAAATGGGCCGTATTCTTGTTCAGGGCAGAGCTGGAAAAAATCAATTCAGCTGAAACACGTCTGACACGTTCACTTGGCCGATGAGGGACGTGGTTCTCTACATCACTACTGTACCACTGGTGCGTGTGTCGTAAAACAACAGAAGTTCCCCATATCGATATATATCTCAAGATTTAACTAGAACTTGGGATATAACAAGTTTCTGTTCTGTTTGATAAGTGATGTATAAAGATAATTGTTGTTTTTAGATATTATTTACCAGTAAGAATCCAAGTTTTCCAGTTTTGCAATCAACAATCTATAAATTACGTCCATCAGTGCACATGCAGACGTTACTGCAACCAATAAACAATAAAACATGCAAACCAGATGCAGTTTCCTTGAGATGCCCCCGTCCTGCAGTATTTCCTGTTGAATAAAGCCGTTCTCTCCATGACTTTCCAGCGCAGCCGCAGCAGCAGCGTGTGCTGGAACATTAGTGTCTAAGACAGTAGGGAGTTATCTCTGCTGTCACAGACCTTGTTAAACTCCATTACAAAGCTCCTGTTATCATCCAGTTGTCAGTTTTACTGCAGCCAACTGTCAGTCATTCATTCCTCGTCCGTGCCTGTCCGAGGCCCGTCCCCGTTCACGACTCGGATCACTCACTGCGAGTTAATGTTTCTGATCCGATGAAGTGTTTGCACTAGGTTGAATCCGAGTGTTTCACTGGTTTTGTGTAGCTCTACCACTAAGGCACAATCTGTGACCCTCTTCTAAACTTTTCATTGGGTGTTGGCTGCGAGCGGCACTACATCAAAATGTGCCAATTAACAGAATGGGACATGACAGCCGGCTCCCCTGGGCTGGTTCTTCTTCTGCGTGCGCTAATGTCAACAAAATGGCCATCATTAGTGCTGGGTCTGCTAATGACTGTGTACACGGAGGGACGTGATTGGCTCTGGGCACCGTGTTTTGATGGGATGTTGAGTTAGCTGCTCCGTTGTTGCTCCAGCAAATGAGAGACGCCAATTAGCCGCATTTTAATGGTAGAGAGGGTGTTGTTTTTTTGTATTGAAGCACAAGAGTCTCGGTGACGTGCTTCCCCTGGAATCTGCAGCTGTCACTCCGAGCACAAGGGAATGAGATCTTGAAAGCGAGGGGGAGGAAAGGACTAAGGGCTAATTACATAGTTGACACCTCCTTCAACCGTCCTTTGGCAAATACCTTTTCCCACCGTCATTTCTCAACAGTGGCTTTGTTCCATTGTGCGTCACCGTCTTAACATGTGCTTCTATCAGTTCATTGAAAGGCACCTCTGTAATGGATGGGGCGGCAGGTGCGACATGTGTAAAGCACAATGTTGTTTGTGTGATTTTCCACGGTTATCAGCGGCTTTTGTTTGGGGACAAATTCACGTCCGAACACGTGCTGTTGTCCAGGACGCAGCTTTATTTTTTTTAGGCATAAAAATGCAAAGCGTATGCAAAGAGCAAAACACAATGTTGTTTGTGTCGATCAATGTGCTGTGCCGACGCATACGAGAAAAGACAGATGGCTTAAATAAATCAAATGTGATGCATGGACATGCCTCTTGTCTCTCAAAATGCCACGGCGCGGCACTCCAGCGGCTCCCCCCCCCCCATCGTGCGGTCGAGCTTTTCCACAAAATGAAAATCCCCCCGTGATGGTTATTTATCTTTTTAAAAGTTCACAAACATAATTGAACTTAGCATTCACCATTATGGATGGTTATTCCAGGCGGGACAGCCTCTCGAGGCGATGCAAATAAGAGGAGGGCAGATAGCGAAGCGGGAGTCTTTAATATACAGCACGACATGTATAATTGATGATAATGGCTGTGATGTATCGTGGAGATTTGGAGGGTGGGAGCTAATTTCATTTAATTCTTGGTGGAAGAAAAAAGCCCGAGCAGCGGCCTCCCGATAACGTGTCTTTTTAGAACGTGGCATACGTTTACGCCTTTAACGACCCATATTGGAAGTTATGCGAAAGCTGTCAAAAACCATCGAAGACCCCCCCCCCTTTAGAGAAGTCATCGAGGTGAAATGATAAGAGATGAGTGGATAAATCAGAAGCAGTGACAAGGTAATCAAACGGAGAAAGCCACATAAGTGGGTCCTGTCGAAAAACCGGCCGTCCCTGTAACGAGACGGCTCGACAGGCTGTCAGGTTTGAATGCTTTGAGTTCTGGCCATGCCGCATCTGTTGTTTGGATCAAGGTTGACTTGCAGGGGATTAGCCTCTGTCAGCTTTATTTTCGGCGACACCACCGAGCCTCAGACTGCAGATTACTGCCCGGGGATGCTGATGGCCACTTGTGACTGGCTGCGGCACATTGCATTCCTGTCTTATCTGACACAGCCCAAGTTGCCCCTCTACAAGTGAGACAGATCCCCCGGCAAGCGAACAACCGCGGCGAGCCGTCATACATCGGTGGTTCTTGGACCGCGAGTCCCACAACGCTGCACCGAAGCAGACAGTTTGCCACAGTCTCCTGGCTTTCGGTTCAACGGCTGCATTTAAACAGAGAGAATGCAAAAACTTTGTTCCTATCACTATTTGCACAGACTCATTTCGGAGGGAGAAACAACACTCGAGCTTCGTTATGGTGCGAGTCCTCGGAGGAGGCACTAATTACTGCATCTGTTCAAGAAGACTAAATGAAAGGAGATCAGGTTGGAAATTATGTGTCTGAGGTGTTAGGAGAGGATGTGTTGTCTCGGATGAGATGAAAGTTTGAGGTTCTGACAACATTTTACCATTAAGACCCAGAAATGAGAAGTTTGGACTGAATTGGCCTGTGAAGGGGATGATTCATCTTTTAAAAATAGATAAACTTGTGGTGCAGACCCAGAAATTCTCTGTGGGCAAGCATTTGATTCAGGGCTGTGTGTAGCCAGTGGAGGTCAGTGAGCAGTGGAATGATGTGACCTTGATCAAAACAAGGTGAGTGGGAAGGGAGGCCTGTTAGACGGCAGCTTGAGGCAAGACCTAAAACATGTCTAACTGAGTCAGGTAAGGCCTTTGTCATGTTGTAAAGTGGATAAGTTGCCACATGGTCTGGATTTCGACCCGGTTCCTCTCACACTTGCTTGTGGATGTGATCTTTATGATTGAGAGAGTTCAGTCTCGGAGGTTTAGTCGAAGGTTGCATGTTTTTCTGGACGTGGCTCCGTCTGAGACGAGCAGAGGTCCGTGCCGAGGTCACCTGGTGGGAGAGAGGTACAGTTGGATATCGTCTGCGTATACAACATGAAGTTATGTAACATTATCTTCATTAAATGCTGCTTCTAATATTCTGGTCGAGAACAGGTACTGTAAATAGAACAACGTGTCCAAGGGCATCATAACTCTGCTTTTTATTACTAAACCCTGAATCATAGGAGGAAGGCAGTAAAGCATGGGCGGGGATGGGCGGTGAAACAATGAAGTGGAACAAATCCAACAGGCACACACTTATCTCATTCCCTTCCCTGGCTGTTATTTTTTTTCCCATTTTTGCTATCTTTCCCTATCTTAATGAGCACCACAGCTTTCTATGGAGGGCTGGTGCCAGCGTGATTACATCACAGGCAGGACACATACAGGGGAAGGAGGACGGGGTGACGGGGGGGACGGGGGGGTGCGGGCCGAGCGATTAAGAGTGCTTAGACAGGCATGCTGATTCACAGTGAGCGAAGGAGCACCATCATGCTCGGGGGGGAAATGGCAGCGGCATCCATCATCTCCTCGGGACGGAGAACGTTCGGAGGGTTTCATATTGGTGAATGTTTTTGCCGCAGAGGAGCAGTCGAGACTCCAGAACTAAGTCCATTCGACAGGACGAGTGAGATTAATGGGCTTAAAGCTACAGGCTGCTACATCAGTATAATTTGAAATACAATTACATTAAAAAAATTGTGCCTACAGTGAGTTTTCAATAGGTTTTCGACAAGCAAATTGCTTGAATTCATCAATGAAACTTCCTATTGTTCATATTTTCAGTCGGGGGGAATTAAGTAAAGCCGGCGTCCAGCGTGGTGGATTATTCACAGCTGCTCTCGAGACAGGACTCAACTATAATGAGCTTCAAGTACTGCAACCAGCTTGTGTGTAACATCACATGCCTTTTAAAAAAAATGTTTTTACTCGACTCGTCCAAAACCATGTGCTTGACACCGTGTTCAGAGGCAGTCGAACCTTTTTTCGACAGTGACGCTAACGGGTCCGACCCACTGAACACACTCCAGCCAAAGGTGTGCGGCTGTAATTGCTCGTCGGCCTGAGTTGAGGCGTCTGGTCACGGAGTCGGTCTGCACGCCGCTCGCTGTGCGCGGCCCGAGAGCTCGATTGCATAACCCAACCTCATTATTCAAAGGCGACCACATTCATAGGTGACCTTTCCATTTGTTTGCAGCGGTTGCTGCGTCATATTTAAATTTTAATCCTCTTAGTCGCGCTGTCTCAAACTCTTCAGCAGATCTAAACTCAAGTGTGTGTGTGTGTGTGTGTGTGTTTCAGTCGCACCTATCCATCGCTTTCCTTCATATTTCCATACAAGGTAATGTGACACTATCCACTTGTTCAGAGGCAGCGGTTATAAGAGCAGGGTTTAATTGAACAAAGCCTGGGAGAGGAAGTCCCAGAGCAGCACCAGCAGAGCGCCTGCTCCACCTGCGGGAAGCGATTACCGAGCCGCCGCGTAAAAAATGCACCGGCTCGGTGGAGGGTGCATCCGTGTCCGTGCTCCGTGTGAGCTAATAAAGCCGGCTCCTGCCGGGAGAAGGGAGCGGGGCCGCCTCATTCCCATGCATGGTATGAAGGAGCAGGGAGACAGCAGGGGAGTCCCAGAGGTAATAGGGAAGGAAACAGGCCCTAGTGTGATTCTAATGGTGGGTACATTACCAGGGAGATGCTCCTCGCTGATGGCCACAATATGGTTAAGACACCGTACTGCCAGATATAACGTGGTGCGTTATAGAGCTCCTGGCCAAACGAGGCTCGGCGGTGACTCCATTTCCTCGGCGTTATCTGAATCCGAGCCTGTGTCGAGGATGAGGCGTTGAGAGAGAGAGAGAGAGAGAGAAACTCGCTGTATCATCCAGGAACTATCACCAACGTTCTATTTCTGCCCACACGAGGCACCGATTAGATAATCAAAAGTGAACATATTTTCGTGGAAATGTCAATGCACTTATTCCAGCTCCGAGGATTTCTCAGTGTGGAGTGTTGGATCACAACACGTTCACATCAGTCACCCGCTGCAGCGTTCAGCCCCCCCCCCACACACACACACAGGATATCTGTCGAGGGCTGGCAACCGTCTTCACCAGAGAAGTGACTCACCTACCAGATGTTCCTTAATGTGTCTGTCTGGTGATTATAGCTTGTTTCAGAGCCGCTGAGTGTTTGTCATGTATCAGCTAAACACACCTGGGACATGAAAGTGATGTTTCCTCGTCCACATTGTTTCCATTTGATCTGATTAGTTTGGTTTCACGTTGCAATTAAGGGAGCAAACAACACGCGCACGTCCTGGCGTCATCACCTTTCTGGGCCGCGTCTACCTTCGCTTGACATCGACTGCTCCAAAAGTCCGAACCAGCCAGGAAAATGTTTTATACTGCCAATGATCCAAACCGTGGTTCCGTTTAATTTGGACTGAGACCCTCTTTTGGTTCAGACTAAACTGAAAAGTCCAAAGGTTCAGACCAAAAAGGTAATCGTGAAAGCGCCCTTGATTAGTGGAAAACATAGCAGATGTTATTTAAACTATAATAAGACATTGCTCTAAGTGGGGAAGCGGATAACGCCGCAGCTTCTCCTCGTGAGAAGCTTGAATATGATTGGAAATCTGCTAATTAAAGCCGAATCAACAGAGGACACGTGTTCGCAGGGTTTCTCGTCTCCGCTCGGTTATTTGTGTGACGTAAAAACGTTTAATGTGAAGTGAGAGGCAAAGATGGCGAGGTCGTCTGAGGTAGGTGGCGTGACGATGTTTGTTCAATCGAAGCTGCCACATGACAGGAGAAAATTGACTCATCTGCCGCGCGTTCCCGGTTCGCTCGAGGACGTCGTGCGCTCGCTGCTGGCTGAGTTTTTACATCCCAGAAGGCAGGTGATAGATTCCAGACAGAGTGGCCTCTCGACTGTCAGCCACGGTTAGAGCTACACATGTAAGATCTTTCCATTGACCTGCATCTGTTCAAAATAAGTTGGCATCGGCTCTGGAAGGTTATTTGAATCAATGCTGAATCTGAACTGATTCCTTTTTTCTTTCATTTTAACGTGGCAGCTTACGGTGAACGAGGAGTCGGCGGCTGAGGTGCCTCGCAGAGCGGCAGGGGTCGCGTGTACGGCTCCCTTTTCACAGACATGCATCGGAGGCTGAGTAGCTGCGGTATCAATAGACTGATCTGAGTATTCTCTGCAGCGGTGGGGGAGTAGCTGCACAGAGGGCACCTTAAAACCACACTCGGCAACGCTGAGGATAATTCGCGGTAAATCAGTGTGTATATCATTTCTATGAAGAGGCACCTGAAGGTCACGGGGGAAGAATTGTGGGCCGTTGTCAGGGCTGCAGACGGACTTAAGGAGCCACTCTGTTTTGATTTGGTTGACCGCATTAGACAGAAGATGAGAAGGGGTCTGACCAATACCTGTATTCATAACACACCCCCCCCTGTCGCCCTGTTTTCAATCAATATATGTGCATACACAAAGACACACAAACTCCTTCCCCTCGCCTGGCGCACAGTGGCACGTGGCCACCTACAGGTTCTCTGGGGAAACTCTTGAGCAGTCGACTCTGCAGATTATCACAGCTTGTTTTTCCACCCGCTTGGATGCCATTTCCTGCTCGTTAACTCTCCATTAACGCCGCTCGCCTCCTGCCCACTTAACACAAGCACTGCCGGAGAGGCCTGGGTTTGAGAGGCTTTGTCACACCTGCAAATGAGGAGAGGTGTTGGCTGTAATCACATCCTTTCATTCCGGATGGTATTGGTTTTGACAGTCGGCTCCTCGAGTCATAACCTCGCGCTAGGGTGTGCTTTTGTGGCCCCGTGAGCTGTGTTGTCAGGGGACAATAACTCCTGGTACGGCCTCGTAAGACAAATTGGTCCTATGGGTGAGGGGTAGAGATTAGCTGGGATTGCTAGAATTTAATGAACCTGGGAAAACCTCCTCCTGGAGCCAGGACCTCGGGTGGGAGGCTGAGTGATAAATGTTTGGTTCGTGTCTGTGTCCAGGCCTGCTCTGAGAAAACACCTTCGAATAGGCTCCATTTTGCTTTGAAACAGTGACATTTCCATGATATAGAACCTAAAGCGCGTTCAAATCGCCCTGAAGCAGGAGCTCAGACATCCAGAGTGAGCTTTAAGCAGAGCGGCTGCTCTTTTGAGTTGAAAAAAGCCACCTGGATCCCTCCAAGGGGGTTTTCCCTTCGGAGGTGCCCCCCCTAGAGTCTCCCCTCAGCTTGAGATCCAGGAGTGGGGGGGATTACATTTCATTTCTGGGCAGGGAACACCCCCAGGATTACCCAGGTAGAAGCTGTAGGCTCAGGGAGGAGGATGCCCCCTGTCATCGTGATGCAATACCCAAATAAATGGTGAAAATGGATGAATAAATGGTTTCCAACAATCTCTGTACACGTGTTTACACCGCAGGCATCTGTCGAGATCTATCCTTCGCCGTCTGATTCCTTTGAGAACAGAGGAAAGTGAATGCAAATGTGTAATTATACTCCAGCTTTAGATCTGGATGGTTTTGATAGCCATGTTTCATCTGCACACTGGGACAGCGTGTCGCTCGATGGTTATCGGGACCGTTTTCATTTCCTGCCAAACATTGCTTCCAATATTTGTGTACATTTTCCTGCGTGTGTATGTGTGTGTATGTGTGGGGGGGGGGGGGGGGGACTGGGTGCCTTGTCAGTAGCGACAGCCTCTCTGTAAACAGTCGTTTTTTTGAACATACACTTGAGATGAGACAGTATATACCGTAGCAGGATGTTAATCTGACATCGTCCAAATGGATGTAGGTGGAAAAAATACTTTCATTACCTTGATGTTTCACATTAAATCTCATTGGGACAGTTGCATTAACACATTCTTTCTCAATTTGCTGGCATCTGTTGTTTTTGTTTTGACTGTACTCGGGTTTGATCTTCAGAAAGGGAAGTAGTGATTTTCTTCTTTTTTTATTTTTAACACTTGCTTTTATCCATGAACTGAAAAACACCATTTGAGAGGAGCACAGAAAGGATCTGCACCCACTCGGTGTAATGTGGCGATGATGGCTTTGGCATTCCGGTCATGCTTCTCTGCAAACGGCAAGTAAACGAAGGCCTAACCCCACACGATCCCACGGAGAGGCCCCGGCAATGAAAATGCATGTAATCATCAAAAAGCAAGGGGCAGGTGCTCTGGGCTTTACCTTGGATCGGTGCTCAGAGGTGGGGAATAAGATTCTGGACACTAGGGAGGCGGCTAAATGCATCCACACAGCTGCCACATCTGAAAACAGCGTTTCTTACATTCATCCTCAAGGCTGCGTCAACAGAAAAGCAGCACCTGTTGACCGTCCGCGGCAAAAGCAATGACCTCCCCGTGCAGGTCGTTATTCAGCTTCAAATGAAAAGGCAAAGCAGGTATTGCCATTCAAGCAAAAATGGAATAATTGTTTTTTTTTTGCACGGTGGACATCTGACCAGGGTGTGCGACAAAAGACAAAGCGAGGACGTGAGTTGTAAAGAAAGGGGTGGGGCTTGGCTCTTTACTGTTTCCCAGAGGGCAGAAGCAATTTTCAGCTCTAGTGAGCCAGCGCCAGGAATACGTAAGTCCGAGCACTCAACAATACTCAAGCTCATTTATTCACTTCCTCCCATGGCAGCGACTGGCTTGTCTCTTTTTTTTTTTCTTCTTCTTCTAATACACTTAAAAAATTTAAAAAAGGGCAAATTCAGGATTGGTGGAAGGACGGTGAATGCGGCAAACTATGACGTCAGGGACAAACTCATCATTTAATATTCTTTCCTCTGTGGATGATGACGGGGGGGGCGTCACTCACGTTCTGATCGGGCTCCGTCGGATGCACCGGCACACTGAGTCGTACTGAGACTCGCAGGGAGGATCTGTGATTGATGGCTGCAGTTTGCTAAAAGTGCCACTGCCGCTCTCCCCGGGCGGCGGCAACTGCACTCATGCTCAGCGGGCTGGAATGCCAGGATGGGTTACAGTCAACACTGAAGTTGTTGGAAGTTTTTTTTCTTTTTTTTTTCTGTTCACTGTGTCTCAGCACATATAAGCAGGAATCCTTTAAAAAAAACATGAGTACATACTCTGTCGGTTATGTATAAAATGTCTTGCGGAGTGATCTTTAGTCATATTTATCTTTAAATTATCTTTTTTTAAATTTCTCTAGAGGCTCTGTCACAACAAAATGACATGTATTACATCGTATTATAAATTCCGTGGCCGTTCTCAAAGGCCAAACCCTTTTGCAGCCGGCACGTAGCAGACCCCGCTTCCCCGTGTGAACAACTGACAGGCACGAGATGCAGACCCAGTGCGTCCCGTGCATAAGAATCCATTGTGTGTGTGCGTTGCCTTGTCTCGGGCAATATGTCGTTCTTACCGTAGTAAAACACTGCGAAATATACTAATATTGAATGGGCCCTTGCTTTCCTGGAAGGCACACAAGTCCTTTTCTGCAGTAGCTTCATGCTAACGTGACTCAGTGTGGATGGAGGCTTTAGAGCCAACCACCGGCCTCCCGTGGGACCTTTTGAAAACAGCAGCTGTCCGCATTGAGCTAAAAAAGGGATTTGTGCATCTTTTAGCTGACTCCAGTCCGGGGGTGCAGCTTTTTTGCTGTGTTGTGGCAGAGATTGCAGGTGTGGGACGAGGCTTATGGCAGCAGGAGGTGGACAAAGAGCAGCGAGGGGAGTTAACTGCCTCCTCTGCGCTACGACCATCTACACTGATCCACTTTACTTTCTCTAATCCACTTGTCTCGAGCGAGCCACAAGTGTGTCCCATTGGTATTGTTGGTTGTTTTTTTTAATATAAAATGGTGGACTTGAACATTTTACGGGGATTAGGCCAGCTTAGCTCCATGCCTAATGCAATGATTAGGGATTTCTGGCGCAGCAGATAAGTGAATGTTCTCTCGTTACTCAACTGTTTAAGACCTTAAGCTCGAAAATGGCAAAGTCTTGGACAAGACAGCTCTGCGGCTGCGGTGGCGCGGCACCCATAACACTTCATTAGCATTCAGTGCGATGCGGCGCTTTCACAGTGTCTGACTTCTTTAGATGGTCAACGGCCGATCTGTTGTCCCCAAATCAAGTTGTATGAATGTCATCCGAAGTTTGTGAGAATTTGAAATACTGAGACGAAAAGAAAACAAAGTACAAGTATATTCGAATATAAACACACTGAAGGAACATGTGTAAAAAATATATAAGCTTCACAGATTTGTGCTTTTAAGCAACGAGTCAAACAAATGTATTTTCAAAACCTCAGACCTAAAGAATTTCTCCGCACTTGAGTCTATTAATTCCAGAAATCTGTCTGAGGCTCACACATCTCGAGGAACCCTTCATCTTATCGGCTTCACGTTTGGCAAATGTCTTGTTAAGGTGTGATTTGGTCTCGCAATACATTCATAATCAATAATTGAATCAAGAAGTGACTTAAGTTGCGACTTAAGTTGTCGATCGTGACAACAGCTTGGTCACGAAAAGGTCAGCGGCGACTGATTCTCCAGTTCAAGGTTCTGCGTTCGGAGGCGGGCTTCACTGGACTTTGATTAAACAGGTGAACAGCTCTTTGTGCAGCAGCAGCAGCGGTGGAGCAGCTCCCGGGTTCAGCAGCTCCCGGGTTCAGCAGCGGTGGAGCAGCTCCCGGGTTCAGCAGCTCCCGGGTTCAGCAGCGGGTCTTTACTTTGCAGTGGCTCAATTACCGCAGGTCACTAGAGCTGTAAAAGCTGCAAACAGGCAGTTATAGAACGGTCACTGCACCAGTTTACTACAACGTCAACAAACCGTATTGATTCAGAAGGATCCTTTAAAAAAAAGCTTTGATAATCCGTCCATTAATTATCTCTCCCGGCTGACATTGAAACTACCATTCACTAACATTAACACCGATTTAGTTTTCACCAGCCTGATGATATTCACGTCAAACTGAGAAGTGACAGCATTCCTGTAAACTCCGCACCACAGCAGCGTACAAGGAGGCGGCAGGAGTCGTGTCCCGGCCGAAGACGCGGAGCAGACAAACCACACTCGTCCTAATATCAAAGCACAGAAACTGAGCAGTTTATGAATCAAAGCGAGGTTGTAGACACAGGCGAGTGTTTAAGGTTAATAAAACGAAGAACTAGCGGGCCACTCTGGGATCAAAGGAATTTCCGAGTGCCGTACGAGGAGAATTTTTTAAGTGCAAGTTGGAAATAGACCTTTTTGAAGATAAAACGTCTGCTCCAATATTGTCAATAATTCCTTTTAAAGTTTGTACCGAGCCCTGGGTTGCCTCAAACTCTGTATTTGGAAACACTTTTTAAACCGAAATGAATCATTTTAATGAACTCGTTTGTCCAGAGAGGAAATAACATCTTCCCTCCGCTGATTTTTAGTTTGAAAGCAATTGCGCTTTATCTGTGTTGAGAAAATCGATGTGACATCCTCATCCGACTTGTTTCCTTGTGTTCACACCTCATTTTTCATTAATGTGCACTTAATGGGTTTTCTCTAACAAAGTAGGGCTTTGATGGAAATGTGTTATTTATGCTTATCTGTGTGTGCGCTAAAACGTGTCGCTCTTATTTAATTGGGGTTTTTAGACGAGCTAAAAACTGATGTAACACAGAAAAGATCACACTTCACATACTAATGGTTAGTAGATGAATATATTGATATTTTAGAATGAACCCCTGCGTCATTAATAATCGCCCCTGACATCATTTGTTAAGCATATTGAATATATTCTAGATGTTCTCCGGGGTGCCCGAGGCTGAGGAGGTAGATGAGGGGTCATTTGCTATGCAAGGGGTCGGTAGTTTGATCCCCGGCTTGTCCAAAGTGTCCTTTTTGGCAAGATACTGAGGCCCAAATGTCCCCTGACAGCCGAACTAATACTGTATGAATGGTGCGTGAAAGAAAAAGCTCTGTGTATGAATGCGACATGTTTGAGTGGTTGCTTGATAAGACTGGAAAAGCACCGTCAAGTCCATTCGCTTGACTTCCGCGCAGAGAAAAGAGAGGGTCGAGATATTTCCGAGTGGAATTTAGTCACATAATCTTCACATCCCTCTATTGTACTTGCAATGAAAGATTCTTGAGATGACTAAAAACCCTGAAGCCGACACAGTCCTCCTCACAATTCTTCTCTTCTCTTTTGTTCCCTCTCCTTGTAGGTGCCATCTGAGTAGGAGGTGGCAACAAAAGACCAAATGCCATGGATGTATTTAATTTCACCTACTGGAATGCCTCCGAAGGCAATGACACCGAAGTCGTGGAAGAGAGCGAGAGCGCCTACAAGACCGTGGAGGTGGTGTTCATCGTGCTGGTGGCCGGCTCCCTCAGCTTGGTCACGGTCATTGGAAATATCCTGGTCATGCTTTCCATCAAAGTTAACCGGAACTTACAGACCGTCAACAACTACTTTTTGTTCAGTCTCGCGTGCGCTGACCTGATTATCGGACTGTGCTCCATGAACTTGTACACAGTCTACATAGTGATAGGCTACTGGCCCCTGGGGCCCGTGGTGTGCGATCTGTGGTTGGCCTTGGACTATGTTGTCAGCAACGCGTCTGTCATGAATCTCCTCATCATAAGCTTTGACAGATATTTCTGTGTCACCAAGCCCCTCAGCTACCCGGTCAAAAGGACCACCAAGATGGCAGGGATGATGATCGCTGGAGCCTGGGTCCTGTCCTTCGTCCTCTGGGCGCCCGCCATTCTCTTCTGGCAGTTCATCGTTGGTGGGAGGACGGTTCCGGAGAGAGAGTGCTACATCCAGTTCTTCTCGAACGCCGCCGTCACGTTCGGCACCGCCATTGCCGCCTTTTACCTGCCGGTCATCATCATGATTCAGCTCTACTGGCAGATCTCCAGGGCAAGCAAGAGTCGTGTGAAGAAGGATACCCGCAAGCCGTCAGGAGCCACCGCCGAACCCCTGTCACCTGGCCAGAGGAGGAACAACACGCCAAAACCCAACAACAACAACGTACCAGGGGAGGTGGCGGAGCGTTCCCAGACCCACAATTCTGACGCTGGGGCCCACGAGCATGATGGGAAACTGCAAAATGGTAAAGGACCCTCCTCAAATGCCGAGGGAGAAACCGAAGGGGATGAAGGGGCAAGAGAGAATTGTGCTCCTGGAGAGGAGAAGGAGAGCTCCAACGACTCCACATCCGGGAGTGCGGCCAATCAGAGGGAGGAGGAGGTGGTGCCGTCCACAGCCAACTCCAGCCTCGAGACGAGCCAACCACCCACACGTCAGCGAGCCAAGGCGGGGGCGTCCAAGCTGACCTGCATCAAGATCAAGACCAAATCGCCCAAGAGTGACTGCTACACGCCGTCCAACGCCACCGTGGAGATCGTGCCGGCCACCGAGCGGCAGAATCACGTGGCGCGAAAGATCGTAAAGATGACGAAGCAGCCTCCCAAGAAGAAGAAGGCGCCGCCGTCCCGGGAGAAAAAAGTGACCCGCACCATCATGGCCATCCTGGTCGCTTTCGTAGCCACCTGGACTCCTTATAATGTGATGGTGCTCATCAACACCTTCTGCTCCAGCTGCATCCCCAACACAATGTGGACTATCGGTTACTGGCTGTGCTACATCAACAGCACCATCAACCCGGCCTGCTACGCTCTGTGCAACGCCACGTTCAAAAAGACATTCAAACACCTTCTCCTCTGCCAGTACAAGAATATTAGGTCAGCCAGATAAACACGGGCCCATGGGAGGAAGGAGTTGTGTGCGTGAAGGTGTGTGTGTGTGTGTGTGTGTGTGTGTTGTCCATGCCATCCATGTTTATGTGCGTCTGTGATAGGGGGTTTGTGCGCAGGATGATGAAGCGTATCTTTAAAATTACTTTCCACCATTTTATCTTTAGTTCACCACTTTCTCTCTCAATAACCGGCTGTAGCACTCGGCACAAACTCAACTGACCCCAGTTGCGTTGAGGCGTGTTGTGCAGAAGCAGCGTAGATGAGGACGGTTGTGGGGGAAAATAGAATCAGTAGTTTTCAGAGTTGTCGATCCACAACAACGAGGGTGTGTATAGCAGAGAGCACTCGGGAGTGACGCCGATGAAAGGGATTTAAAAACATAAAAAAAGCGGAGGAAGATCTATGCCGTACAAAAAAACAAGAAAACTTCAACACTGGGAAAATAGGGCTGACTGAATTTACAAACCTCAAAAGTTTGAACTTCAGTAAAGATACCTGTAGATACCTGTACATATCCGTGTATACTCTTATCTGTGTGTGTGCACGTGTGGGTGTGCGCAGGCTCTGAGCGCGGGCGTGCACACACGTGCGCCCCGTCTGCCTGCCTTCTTTCTGTGCGTCTGTGATCGCCATCACCACCATGACACTTCCAACCAGCAGCAGGGAGAATGGTTACGAGGCAGCTCGCGTAGCTTTGCCTCCGACGCGGTCACATTAAGTCTCGGAAGGCGAAAAAAAGTTCCCATCAACACGCAGCAGATGTAGAAACGTATCAGAGCAGCACTTGTCAGCTCCGCACAGCGGTGGGACCAACAGCGAGAGAGATGAATTTGAATTTAAAGTTTGTGCCAAATTCCACATAAAAAAACAAAATCTGTAACTTCTCACGTTCTTCTGCAGACAGATGAGTAGCAATGTTTTGACCAGGATTTGAAAAATGTGAAAAAATTTCTGCCTCGACCCCGAAAACCATCGAGAGGAAAGCAATTTTGGTACAAACTTCCAAACAGGCTTTTTGAACAGGAGACAGACAGAAAGTTTTTTTTATTATGTGTGATTATAAATTAGAATTTAACATGCATGCAGGATATTGATCCATACTTTGCGCTACAGTATTTATTCATAGGGGAAAGATTATGCTGCATATACCATCAGATGATGACGTCATTCACTCTCCTCCTAAGAGTTAGACGAGAGGATTGATACCACACACGACTATAATCATGAAGCTTGGGCCTGGAGGCTGTTAGCTTAGCTTAGCATAGAGACTGAGGGAAGAAAGAATTTTTCTAAATCTACCTGTAGGCGTACAACAGTCCCGTTATGAAACCACATTTAAATTCACATGATCCGGATTTAGTTTTTGGGATCCGCACCCAATTACCCTCACTCAGATCGCCGTCCCCTGAATACGCCTGATTTTTGTTTCATAAAGGAACACCATCCTTTCATGGACGGGGATGAAAACATAAACCTCCTTGGCCGAGTTAACAACAGACGGAACTACATGGATTGTTCAGTGTCACTCTTTCCTCTGCACAGCCTCACTTCAGCTCGTGCGACCGCTGACAGGACGTCGGCCACTAAGATATCTTGCTGTCCAGTCGTTCCTCCCTGTGAGGAGCCGTCAGTGAGCGAAGGAGGGAAACAGGCGGTCGGAGCTCAGAGCTGTGGGGAGGCCTCGTTTTTGAATTTCTCCTTTTTTGGTGTGTGAGTGTGTGTGTGGCTTAGTTAGGGATGTGATTTGATCCTGGTGATTAGTGGATTGATGAAGTGTGTGTGTGTGTGTGTGTGTGTGTGTGTGTGTGTGTGTGTGTGTGTGTGTGTGTGTGTGTGTGTGTGTGTGTGTGTGTGTGTGTGTGTGTGTGTGTGTGTGTGTGTGTGTGTGTGTGTGTGTGTGTGTGTGTGTGTGTGTGTGTGTGTGTGTGTGTGTGCGTGCGCTCCAACACTGGAGTTTACTTCAGATCACAGGTTGGCACCTCGTGATTTGATTAAAGGGCTAATCTGCGTCTTACCATGTGTTTGTGAACCATCTCCTTTCTATGTTTAAAAAATGCATGAGAGTTAATTCATTTAAACGTGATAAACAATCCATATTCTTAGATTAAAAGTCATAAATAGTTTCATTTAAAAAATGTTAAAAAAAAAGAAATGAGAAAATATCAATTTACTGTGAGACATGTTCCGTGTGTTCATGCACGTCATCCATCATTTCACACCATTAGACGACTCCCCGTTACGTTAATGTACGCTCATCAGCTGGAGTGATGAATATGCAGGAGCTGTGCGTTGTCGCAGCGCCTGGCGGGGAGGGGGGGGGGGGGTGCCTCGTGGAGCTCCTCAAGGCCTCCTCCTCCTCCTCCTCCTCCTCCTCTTCCTCCTCCTCCTCTCTCCTCAACGAGAGATCTGGGACAGATCCTATAATGAAAACTCGCCATGATGCTGATCAGATTACGGGACGACGTGGAACACCTACATCTGAGATTAAACACGGCCCATTACACGCTCAGCTTGCGTCGTGCACGCTCGGCATCCCCCCCCCCCCCCCCCTCTGCCCCACTTTGTGCCCGGCTCGGTCCCGATCCTGTTACCGTCTCGTTTCGAGTTCGTGAAATGCAAATTTGACATATACATTCATTAGCTCCTTCTATAATTAGTTCTGTGTCTTTGTCCTGCAGTTATTATGCTGTAGCTCAATTATACACTGTGCAGATCCTGTATGTGCAGAGTTGTGCAGGATAGACATCCATGCATTGAAATTACACATCTGTAACACACACACACATGGCATTTAAATGTATTTGCTTGCAACCTGCAGCTAAAAGCTAAATCTAGAAGGTCTGGATGCTAAATACAGGAGCTCTCACGTGTAGCTGTGCATCAGTGAGGGAAGAAATATGCAAGTCCTTTACTCAGATTAAAGTTGCAATATCACAAAGTAAAAGAAAACTCCAGTGATTTGATTTTAAATGCACATATGGGATATTTTCAAATGTTGAAAAAGGCCACATCTCGCAATGTTAAATGTTTAACTCCTCGATCCGGCCCATTGATTCGGATCCACACCAAAACTTAAAGGGTTCTTTTCGGAACCATACCGGATCCTTCCACCAGGTTTCGTGGTTATTTGTTTTGTAGTTTTTTTGCAAGATCCTGCTAATAAACAGACAAACAGATTCAAAGATAACTTCTTCTAATCTGTAGTTTGATCAGATTTGACTCCTCCTTCTACGCCAGCATCAGATCTTTATCCAAACTTTTCTAAAAATCTGATTGGTCCTCCGGAGAGTTGCGACCCCCAATTCAAATGGTGCAGTAATTGGATTTTATAGAGAGAAACAACAAATTAATTAATCTGAAAATGAGTCAGTCAAACCTCTAAAGTATAAGTACTGATACTGGTGTACTTCATTTCCTTCAACCACTGGTGCACGTTCATGGACGATCCGTACTTTATCAGTTTCAGCAGGAACTCGGGCGTCCGTCCAAAGTTGAGCGTCCGACCATCCGTCACGGTGATAAGTGGAGCCGTGTCTGTTTGACATCTGTCACACGTCCCGGTCGTGGGCAAAGAGCCTCCCAGAATATGGATTAATCTCTTTGCTAAGCCGTCGTGTGAGTGATGCCAGCAGGGAGAGTAAGTGGCTCGCAGCTCGAGCGGTGGTCCGGGGGTCCGGGGGTCTGAGCAGCTGCCCGGGTGTTTGATGGAAGGCGATGGCACTTTATCACCTCCAGGAACGGGAAACAGGCGTCTTAGGAAAAAAAATAACACAAGTGCTCCCTGTGGTTATCTGCATGCCATTCACTCTGAGCAAAGTTCCGTAAAGTGCTCGCCTCGCCCCTCCCCCCTCCCCCCCCCCCCCCACCCTATCTTGTTGGCGAGTTGTCGAACAGATGAGAACAAAACGGCGTTTGTGTATCAGGTGTTTCTTTTGTGTTGCAAACCGGGGGCGAAGTGGGTGATAGGAGAGAACGTGGGCTTATAATAGAACGAGAGAGCGGTGACAGTGAAAGCTGCCGTGCATGCAAGGGGAGGACGCCGGCTGATAGACCCCAAGGTGTCCGTATGAAATGGATAATCTTGGCTTTGTAGTCATGGTGACGGGGGGGGGGGGGGTTGGGTGTCGGTGACAAAATCCAAAGCGAGAGGTTCGGGCCTGCGTGTGGAACCATGTTTGGAGAAGTCGCAGCCGTTCGGGTGCAGGTCAGCCAAAGGTTCTGCTGCAGGAATTTGAGCGTCCCAGACGAAGAACCTGCCGCCGGGTGTAAACACGGCGCGGCACGCCGCCGTTCACCGGCCCTCCAGCACTTTTATTGCATCTCATTTCACACTGTGCACACACGGTTTCCACAGTTTTAATACCATCATAACACATTTTTTTACAAGCCCAAAATGCATTCCTGTGCACGTGCAGGGGCGTCCATCCCCCATTGTTCACACCACGACCACAACCTCCATGGATCACCATGTGCCGTCAGAGCTAGTTGGGCTCCTCTTCACACGGCTTATGTCAAAGGGCTACGCTGCCGTTTTCTACGGAGCACATATGACATATAAGGTTTATCAGAGATGTACTTCGGGATGAAGGTCGGTCTCCTCGACGGCAGCTTGTCGACGCTGCGAGAGGTTGTCGGAGATGGAGAAGTATGTAGAAAATATATATATATCGCCAGATTGTACGGAGCAATTTGCAGTGCCTTACCTGGAGTGATGTAAACAAATTGCTCTTCTATCCTGAAACTCTCTCTCTCTCTCTCTCTCTCTCTCTCTCTCTCCCTCTCCCTCTCCCTCTCCCTCTCCCTCTCCCTCTCTCTCTCTCTCTCTCTCTCTCTCTCTCTCTCTCTCTCTTTCTCTCTCTCTCTCCCTCTCCCTCTCTTTCTCTCTCTCTCCTTTTTAAAGAGCGTGACAGATTCAGCCTTCCTCAATTATTTATTTTTCTTTTAGTTTCCCAGCTCTGAGCTCCCATCGCTGTAATTCCCCCCCTTCAGAGCCCCACTGGCTGATTGCGGAGGCGATGGAAGTTTGGACTGAACAATCTAACAATCATCATCATCTCGAAGCCTTTTTCAAATCATTTCTCCCCCCCCCCCCCCGAAAAAACAACCCAAACGGTGTACAGTCACAGCAGAGACGTGGTTTTAAAGCTATCCTGCAGGCAATTCTGGTGATTTGTTTCTTTTACCGTCATGTGTGTGTGTGTGTGTGTGTGTGAGAGAGAGTGTGTTGTCGAATGGGAAATTGTGCTTTTTCATGTCTGTCATTATACTGAGATCAGTGCCGTCATTTTGTTGTGCGTGTGTGTGTGTGTGTTCTTACTATTTTCCAAATGGCATCCTCAGCATGAAGGCATCAGATCGGACAAACTACCACGGCACACATCAGGGAAAGATGCACACGGGGTTTCGATTGTCTGCTCCTCCGCCATCTTCACACAGTTTCTTTCTTTAGCAACAAGCTTCCAAAGACTCACTTTAGAAAACCCACACAGCTTTGACGTGGTTCCTGGATTTCATACAAATACATTATATTGTACATTTTCTATCACGTTTTTTATATAAAAAAAGTCTCCTTCCTTTTTTTTCTCATTGTAAAAAGTACAAAATTTATTATTGAAGATTGGAGTGTACAGCCAGAGAGTTGATTTTTTTTGGGGGTGGGTTTTAGAAATGAATTATTTAAAATCTATGGAGATGAATATGAAAATTGTGGGGTTTTGAAAGTGAAATTATAATGGTAGGGAATATAAATATGTGCGTTTCCGGAGGGGTGATTTGCTCGGATGTGGATTTCCTGCCTTTGCGAAACGACTGGATCCAGATGTTTAAGCTTCGGAGCGTTTCAGGCGACTTCCACAAGTGACTCTGCGAAGAAGAAAACAGATCTGAGAGCAGGAGGACGGACTTTTTTAGTTTTTTCATTTTTATTCCACCTGTAAATTTGACAGAAAGAAGCTGCCCGCCCGCTTCCAACTTCATAACGTTTGCAATTTTAACTTTTTCTTTTTCTTTTTCTTTGACCTCGTCTGAACTTTAAAGGGTCACACGTGGATTTACAACGAAATCGGCAAACACAAAAAAAAAAAAATATGTTAAAAAATTTAAAAAAAAGGAAAAATCAGTAGCCTGCTGCAAGTGTTTAAATGTAACATACACGTGTTCATCTTTCATTTACTTCCGTACGTAGGTGTTCATTGTGGATTCACTCACTGTGGCTTCTCTCGCGATAGGGAAAAAAAATAAATCGAAGTCTATTGTTTGCTTTGTATATAAGATAACACATTATATGTAATTCGGATGCGGTACATTTGAAATGTACATACACGTGTTTAATAGCTACTATCTGAATGTTTAACCCCCCCCCCCCCCTCCCCTTCCCCCACAAAGACTCCCCCATTTATTCTCCTCTCCCCTCCTCCCCCCTATGATACTTCCTGTACAGTAAAACAACGGTATTTATTTTTCCCTTTTTAAAAATGCATTCTTGATTATTCTGTTCTGGACAATGAGCCTGAGTGTTTTACGACCACCCGAAAAAACACCTGCGACGCCGTAAGATGAACTGAACTCTGTGGTGACGTTGTGCCATATTCTCTCAGAATGAAATTCAAATAAAAATATATGAAATGTGTTTGAAATCCGGGGGTTGTTTTTTGAATAGAGACACACACACACACACACACACATGCTCTGGATCTCCTCTACATTTTTTTTTTGTTTTATTCGGTTTTTATTTTTGGAAATGTAACAGGGAACAAAAGGGGGGGGGGGGCATGTTAAGTCCAACTGAGGACTACAATTTTTTTTTTTTACAGCCGGGAGCTGGAAGAGTAGAAATCAGTGTATAAATTGAGGTACAGCAGAGCAGCAGGAGGAAAAAACAACAAACTAAAAACAGTTACAGCACACACGTACAGAAGTTATTTCATGCAGCCTCCAGATAGAACCAGCTTATGTTGTTTGTTCTTATTGGGAATGAGAAAAAAACCAGAGAGTGATCGGAGTTACAATTAACTTTTTTTTGCAAATGCACAACTTTTTTCTTTTGCTCAAATTAATTAAGCGAAGATGGTTCAGAGCTTCACTTTTCCACAAACTGCCTCATTAAGTGGCCGCGCGGACCCGATGAGAGTTCGGCTCCGCAGCTGTAAAACCAATCCTATCCAATTTGTAATTCAGAAAAAAAAAATACTCCTAGCAATAACATCATTAGGTGAGAACGCTAGTAAACAAATCTCCGTACTCGTTATTTGTCCCTACCACTGAGTGTTATATTTATATCTCCTATAGCAAACGCACACAAGTTGCATCTCATCAGGTGCTAGAAGGAAAAAGAAGGAAAAAGTAAAACACTTGGTCACTAAAAGTCATATTTCCACTGGTTTTCCACTATTGGCTCCTACTGTCAAAGCTACAGGACGTATAAAGAGGAGCCGTGTTGAAACGGGGCAGTGGACGTGTTCCCACCCTCTTCTTCTTTCCTCCCGGGGGCGGGGGGGGGGGGGGGGGAGGACGACCTCATCAGTCCATTTGGGTGCGGTCTCGCTTCTTGCCTTCCTTCTTTTGCTTCTTCGCATCTGGAAGGACGGAAAAAAGGACAAAGAGTTTTTGTAGGTAATGGTAACGTCAGGTAAATGTTTTCTCTCGTCTTCCCCCCCCCCCCCAGACAGTAATAATCAATCGTATTATTGTTTTTTGGTGCAGGTAGCGGTGCCCACCATCACACTCTCTCTCAGGCATTGATTTGGTCGCCTGTTTTTATCAACTTCCTGCAAACGGCGGATTGATACCTGGCAGCCGTGACCAGACGCCACGGTCCACCGACTCCCTCCCCGCTCTGCAGCCTCTCTCCGCTCCGGTGAACAGGGAGAGAGTCCAACCTGCAGCCCGTCTGGCTAACTAGCTTCTGGCTAACCGTCTCCTACCGAGATGTGTCTCTGTCAGTCAAGATTCACGTGTCTCTGTCTCTGCGTCCTCCGATCGTGCACCTCCTCGTGTGCAGAGGTGGGTTCAACACCCACCTCTGCACATGAGAGAGATCTTCTGCTGGCGAAATGAGGAACGGGCCCTTTGAAATTCTCCAGCAGGAAGAGGCAGAGATGGAAACTGCCGAAGTTATTTATGACCTGAATTTGTCTTTATAACTTCCCGGGCGCCGTGGAAGTGGGATGTGTTGTTGCGTAAGTTGACATCTGCTGTTTGTGATCGCCTCGGTTGAAGCCGGGTGTAGATGGAAGAAAACTGTCTTCCTCTGGTGTCAGACATCGACCGCTGATGATTCAGTGCTGCTATATTTGTGTCTTTAAAGTGTGTGTGTGTGTGTGTGTGTGTGTGTGTGTGTGTGTGTGTGTGTGTGTGTGTGTGTGTGTGTGTGTGTGTGTGTGTGTGTGTGTGTGTGTGTGTGTGTGTGTGTGTGTGTGTGTGTGTGTGTGTGGCAGGTTTTCCATTTACAGTATGGGCCTGTATAATAACAGGTGGATGTCCATTTCAAGATGTTATGATCAGACTCGTTTCAGGGAATATTTATTTTCTCACGTGTCCACATGAGGTTGAGATCGTTCCAGTTTTCTACAAAACAGGTTCATTATTGTGTAACAAGCTGATAATTCACATATTGTTAATAAACTGTATCATATTCGAAGATACAGTTTTATTCCAATTCATAAATCAGTTTAAATGTCCCAGAAGAAAAGGATAGTCGCAAATAATTTGCTTATTTCTTTAGATTGGCTCCACTACTGTCTAACACACTGGGTTTAAAGATGGATGATTTCCCCAAAGATAGGCCAGAGCGGCTCAATCGCCCCCTGGTGGCTGGCCGCAGTGCAGGTCATAATCCATGCCTCCTCCACGTTAGCAGATGGGACATGGATCAATAGATAAAGTGAAAAAATTCACGCCAAATACGTTTCCTGTCATTTTAGGTCGTTCTTATCGCACTGATGTTTGCTGTTGACTTTCTTTTAGTTTTTTTATCTGATAAATGAGGTGAAAAGTCTTGATTGACAGCTGAGACTGACTCGTGATTGGTCGAGCACACTCCAAATCCAAAATGACGTCATAGGCACAAATGGCAGCGTTTGTATCCAGGGACGTTTCGGCTTCATTTCTGGACAGTGAGGAGGAAGAGGAGTCCGTGTCGATGATCTCTCGCGTTCGGACCTTTTCACCTCATGACACGTTGAACAGAGACGTCAGCCGGGCTGATCCACGCTCTTCTGTTTAGACGTGTGCGTGATCCAAAGCAAGTCCTCAGTGCACGTCCTGCTAAATACAGATCCTCCCACGTGGCTGTGGTTCAAAGCTGGTTTATAGAAATAGCGCGGCAAGTGAAATAAAAACCATCATTCTTTCATATTGTTGGTGTCAGAGGTCAGGACGTTGTTGCTAAAGAAATAAAGTGAGCAGATGAGATGTCTGAAATCTAATAAAGAGAGAGAAGTAATATATACGGATGATATGGTGTATTTTTAAAAGATATAGTGGGATTATATATTAAAAGACTGCCAATACTTGAATCCTGAATTAATATCTGTATAAATGGATTACGTTGAAATGAAACCTGCTCAACCCACAGATCCTCTAATGACATGCGGGGCGAGCGGTTCTGAGCAGAGACGGGTTCTGCGTCGTCAATGAGATTTTGAATTTGACTTTTTTTTTATATCATTCACATCGTGCGTCTGCGAGGGGGAAAAAAAACTTCCAGGGGCGTTTAGATTCTGACACGCGACGCGCTGCCGCTCATGCCAATGTGGGAACCGCTCTTCCGTTCCGTCTGTTTGCTTGTTTTCATCTGTGTGGATGCGTTCACTCGTTTCTTTTTTTTAGTTTCCATGTTGCGTTGTCAGCGTGTTCTGCTCCCGGAGGAGAGACGGATGCACTCCTCCCTCCCTCGCTCGGTCTTTCTATCAGCCTCAAGATGGGGACTTTTTCTGCAGCTTTGGCACATTACATGACACTGTTCACCCCCCCCCCCCCCCCCCCCCCCCCCCCCCCCCCCCTCTTCACCACAGACTCACAACCTCACTGCACAAGTCTGACGCACGGCGATTACACACATGCTCACAATTCAGTTAACAGCAGAATCTCACATTTTGGCGAAGTTCATTCCCTCAGTAAAACTTTCATTCGATGCTACGTAACTGTTCGGCGTTAAATAATTTACGGAAAACTCCAATACTTGAATCGTTGATTTTTATGACGCCTTATATATCGCACTGCAGGTTTGATATTTAAAATGTGGGGAATCGCATATAAAAATGTCACTGCCGTCAATTTGACTCCGACAACTCGTAAACCGAATAAAATCAGCATAACCAGGAACTTTAATACTTCATTTTTTCTCATGAAATAAAGAAGGAGCACTGCGTTCATCTTTACCATATGAAATACAGAGAACATTTCCAAGGTTCCCATTTTAAAAATGCATATCTCAAAGAACGTGTGTAAAATCTGTATCTCTGGCACAGATTGTTCTGCCACGAACTTCATTCCCTCGTTTCTATCTTGATTTCACGCAGTTTTCCGTTCCCGTCCTTTGTAAGTATTGTGTATAAGGACGATTCTGTGTCTGGCAGTGCGTGTGTTTTGATTTTTAGAAAATCAGAGCACCACCTGTTTGTCCAACAAGCAGGATTACAAGAAAGAAAGCCGGAGATGCCAGATTCATCCGAACAAAGCCTTTTGTTGAACCTGAAATCAGCTCTGGCAACCGGAGCGCTCCCCCGTGTGCCGCCCGCTCCTGCTCGGCTGACACCTCAAGGTTTCTACAGGTATTCATAATGTTTCAATCCTGTCACTCTTTGTTTTCTCCTCTTCGCTCCGCGGGGTCTTGTGTTTCACCCGGACCAGACAGCGAAGACACGCAACTCTGAGTCTCAGATCGCTCCCAAGGTGCCTCTTAGCATTGTCTCCTCCGGAATCTGCACATGACAGATGCCGCCTCCGTCACGGCGAACCCGCTGCAGTCAGGGGGAGACCTATCTCCTCGACCCAAGGTGGCTGCTCAGACTTGCAGATTTGACCGGGGCACATCTCACCTCCCGGCCCCGGGGTTAGATAGTCTCTCCATCTCAGTCAAGCCCAAGCCAAACATTTGTATTGTGGACTGTATCGCTGCCATCCCCCCCCCCCCCCCCCCCCCGGAACACACAGGACAGCATCCCCCCCTCCCCACACAGCAGCCGATGTTTCTTTTTCCACCGGTATAACCCCTGTGCTTCCCAGGGCTTATCTTCCAACTGGCAGACGTGGGGAAATCACACCTCGCTCAGATAGCGGCTCTTTCTTCCCCGGCTGCCTCCCTTCATCTCAGCCGCTGTCATCCTCGCTCTGCTTCTCTTTTGCCCCTCAGCTCTCGCACCTCTTACTCTGTCACTCCGCATTCCAAGCCACCGGGCCTTCATCAGAACTGACGCGTGCAGGTGTACTGCACACATCAGTTCTGATGAAGGCAAGCCAAGCACGTTTTTTCCACAGGAACCTTTATTTACATATCCCCGACATGAAATGTTCATGACCGCATCGTGGAATCGAAAAACATTAGAAAAAGCAGAATAATCAGCTCTTAAGGATTTTATTTTTTATGTTAATACAGGATTAACTGAAATGGTTTAATCGATTTTTTTTTTTTTCATACCAGATCAGCAACAGCAAATAAATATATGTAATTGATGCTGTTTGTGTGTCCACGTTTCCCAAAGACATGCCGGTTGAGTAAGTTGGCTCCAGGTGTGAACTTGAGTGTGATGGGACCTGACAGTTTGGAGACCTGCCACTCTCAACCTTTGCATTATGGGATGCATTCCATCCCCCCACAGCTCTAACCTGCATAAATCAACATGGAGGATGGGGTGGAAGTTACACAAGGCCTCTACATTTAAAGCAACACGGTGTTACTGAGCAGCAGCGCAAAAGGTGGAACCAGTGGAAAAGGAGCTTTAGCCAGTTCCACACTTCCCACAGGAGATCGTACCCGTTCACCATCGTCGCAGAACAGGAGCAGACGTCCGGGGAATAAAAGAGGAAACTTTTCTCTTTATTCCAAGTCGCTGAACCATCAAACTCATTTCAAAGCTGCTGTTAAATGTACAAATGTTGCATCGTGTTGCTTTAACAGCGTAAAAGCCTTGTTTGCAATTTGCCCTTTGCTCCTCTGTGAATAAGCGAAACCTCCAAAACACACGTGTCAATGCTGCAAACAGCTAATGCTGCTGCCGCTCTTCAGAGAGCAGTCACCACGTTACAGCAAACACTGAACTGACCTCTCGCTTTCCAAACCATAAACCCATTTACGTCTCGCAGCTGGCGGGGAACAGCCCCCCGAACAAACTTCCTGTCGCAAACTCATCAGTGATGAGCTGTCGAGGTGAAACAGAAATTGAACAGATTCCTGCTTTATAGAAAGTCAAATAAAGTTTGGCGTTATAAACCTTTGGACAAACAGCAGACGTGTTACAGTTGTCAGCGCCGCAGCTGCAGACATCCTGTAGCCGAGGGACCGTGTCTCACAAGTGTCTACGCTGTCTTATCTTTATAATTTGGGGCTTGATGCGACTCTGCTTGTTTGATGAAGGGACGGTAAGGTTAAGCAAACTCCCGTGTGTGCACACATGTCATCTGCCGAGCGCGATAACGCCCCAGTTTATGACCATTGGCAGCATTTCTGCACTGGTTATTATCCTGTTTGGACAATGGGACACCCGCAGTGCATCCTTGTTTGCACAGTTAACAAAAGGGCATTGAGTGGAGAGCTCTGTCCTCAGCAGTTCGACCAGCGATCCCGCCGAGGAGACGCTGATCTGTTCCACACGTGTCGGCGCCGTTATTAGATTTATTCCTCCGTTAGTTCAGATCTTGTGTCAAATCAGGATTTTTCTGGACAGCTCCTCATTTTCCAGGGGAATGTGAGAAGAGAAGAGTCTTTGACATGACGAAGAAAAGGCAAGAGCATGTAATTACAGCTGAATAGTGAGTTAACCTATTCACCCCGGCCTCAACACTGTCACTCAGCGCTTTCGACTGAGCACTTAAGTAGGTGGATTTCCAACCCGCTGACGGTGCCTTGAATGTAAATAAGGATCGCGGCCCCGTTGCCTCCGATTAAATCATTTGCAGGGGCTTGTTGGATTCAGCGGAGAAGCAGTCGGAGCCGAGACGAGAGAAATATGTACTGGGTTACAATCACAAAGGAGAGAGACGTTCACGCACATGTAAACAATATACTGAAGGTAATTTATTTGAGTTTATATGAAATTCAGATTCTGTATTTTCCCAGAAAATATGAACATCAAACGCCAGGAGATAAACGGAGCCCGTCAGCAGGAAGATCAGGAGTTCAGCCGGAGAAACGGAGACACCCGACTGGTAAACATCCCTCCAGCTGTAATTAAATAAACAAACCAACTAATCTAACTCTCCCCCCCCCCCCCCCCCGCCCCCCGCAACTGTTTACAATAATTTGACAGTGCGAGAAAAGCGCTGGGAATAATTCCCCTCTGAAATCGTTCAGCTCTGCTTCGGCACGATTTTTTTACTTTTTTGATCCGAATCAATCTCGTGTCGCGTAAACATAAATATTTCCACCGCACGGCTCCGGCTCCTCCTCCTCCCTGTTGGACGGCGCTTCAACTTTGGTTCTGCGAAAGGAAAAATACTGTGGTTTGACTTGAGTGAACTTGAGTTCATGAAGATTGAACAGAGCGTACGCGAGGTTCGGGTTCGGGGACAGGGTGATGGATTCCTTTTAATAACCGTTATTGTGCCGAACGTGTTTGGCAGAAGAAGCTTCTTCCTCGGGCCGCACAAAGGGAAGGAGGAGACGCTTCTCCAGGAAAGGCACTGGCACACCGAGCTCTTGTTTTGCATCAGCGTTGGTCTGTAATGCATTTCACTAATTATGTTTGTGTCTAAGAGATTACAGTTTGAATTGAAAAGCATTGGAGGAGCGACGCAGAACTGTTGCTATACCCCCAATCAGGCAAATGCAGATGTAGATCGTGTGTCTCTAATCTCATTGGCTGCGAAGGTTTATGCATTACTCCACTGAAAGATGTAATTTCGCGACTTCAAAGTGATGTCATGATGAGGTCATTCCTATCATATGATTATTGTTTGAGGTCTTCCTAGAGGACAGAGAGATATATATTGAAAGATGCTTTTTGGAACTTGGCATGATGTCTTCAAGGCATCACTCGCCATACGACATCATATGATGGGGGGGGGGGGGGGGGGTAATTTTCTGATCAATTTAAAAGTCAGATGTCAGATGTTCAGATATTATTTGCGGAAATATCTTGGTATATTTGTTTTACAGACCATATTTTTGTTGAATTTGACCAATCAGCTCCAAACGTGAATCGTCCATGAGTTGTTGTGTACACACACACACACACACACACACACACACACACACACACACACACACACACACACACACACACACACACACACACACACACACACACACACACACACAGGAGCCGCTTCCGGCTACAATGGCCCAAAGAGTAATTAGATCATTAAAATATTGCTGTGTAACTTCGCCTCCACATAAATGTAAGCCACTGTAACACTGGCTAAAAGTTCCTCCAAAACATTGACTAGATGATTTTATAATTAGCTTAGTGAATATTTAACTATTGACAAACGTATAGTAAGTTATAACTTTTAAGTAATTTGCTTTAACAGGCGAACAAAAACTCATTCATATCCTGTAGTTTAAATGGCAGAAATCCTTGTTCCATATTTCTGAAGACAAGGCGATCCATCAGCAGGACTCCAGCGAACCCGGCTGCCGCTGACGGACTCAACGTGTCTCTATCCGCCGATCACTCATCCGCCCCCTGCTTACCTTGCAGCTTGGTCTTGGGGATCTTCCCACAGGGCTTGGTGGCTGTGACAGTGGCGGCGCAGGTCGCGTCCGTGAGCGCCCGCTTCAGCACGCCCGTCCTGTTCTTCTTGCCCGTCGCCAGGTCGCACTCCCCCCACGCCTGGAAGTCATACTTGCATTCCCCTATAGCGCACACGAAAAGAGAACAGACACTTAATCAGAACGCCTTTGTTCTGGAAAGCAGATCCGAGGAGGCACGGCAAAGAATGACACGTTGCAGCTTCTGTGTTTGTTATAAACAGCAGCCGACCGCAATCAGTCAACGGAACGAGTCCATTGAGCCTGAAGAGCTGCGAGTCTTGGTCTGTGAATGGCTGTTTGATGAGCATTTATAATTTATTTGGCTATTATCTGCGTCCTATTAAATGAGAAGTGTCCAGGATCAACAGGGGGAGTTCTGCCGAAGCCCGGATCACGAGGCCCCGCGCTTATTAACAACAAAATAAAAGTGCTGATTGCTGTTTGCCAACGGGAACAGATGGCATCTCATTTATTGATCTTATATCTCCTATAGGACGAAAACGTGCTAACGGATGAATGTAATCAAAAAAACCAGCCCGGCTGCCGTTGAGCCTGGAAATAAGGGACAGATACAATCTTAGCGGCGGAGAGCGAGTGGAAGCACTTACTGCAGCAAGTCAAATAAATTTCACACATGTGCTTTCGTTTGATATTGAATTTAATCCATCTTAAACTCAACCCCAGAGGACGCAAGATTGCCCCAGCACGCAGCAGCAGTGGCTGTCGTATGGTAAAGAAATGTACTTTGAGTGTTGTGTTGTGTTGTGTGTGTGTGTGTGTGTTGTGTAGTGTCCCTCCATTATTTTGTTGCCACTCTAGCCGGGGCTCCCTCGGGGCCGTGACACTCATTCGCCACTTTCCTCTCACATGAAAGCGTCGGACGCCCTGTCACTGCCTCCGAGGTCCCAGGGCGCTCATCAGAGGAGCAGCGAGGTGGGAGAAGGGGTGAGGTGAGGAGGGACGGCGAGCGCCGAGAGGGAGTGACAGGGCCATTGTTGCAGGAATCCTACAGGGACTTCATGAGCATCCAACTCTTCAAAAAAACTAAAAACTTCCTCCCTGGCAGGCAGCCCGTGTCCTCATTAAGGTGTCACACACACAAGTAGGTTACAACAAAAATTCATAGCATCTTTAGAATCAAAGTTTCTCAAGTTTCTTCTGGAATCTAACACCTTTTTTTTCACAATAAAACATCATCCATCCCTGTTTCTGTTGTTGAAATACGTCCATAAACCATAAACATGAACACTTGACCATATAGACGTGTGATAAGAATGACAGTAACCATCTTTGGAAACGTGTACTTTGACTTTCCAGTTTGTCCCATCCGCTAACATGGAGCAGGTGAGGTTTATGACCTATACTGTAGCCAGCCAACAGGGGCGAGCAAGATAATTTGGCTTCACTAATGGGCGCTCTCACGTCAGGCCTAAATAAAAAAGACTTGTTTCTAAGAAGCTTCTGGAAAGTGGGGCAGTCATCACTCTTTGTTCTTTTCCTTTTTACTTTCCAGTCTTTCTCTTTTCTCGAGTAACTTCCCTCAGTTCAAAGACCGAGAGGATGTAACTTCCACTTCCACTTCTACAAAACTTCTGCTGCTATCTAATCTATATAGCCAGTTAGCCGGAGCACTATTTCCTGATGTGTTCATCACATGTGACGGACACATTGCAGAGCTGCAGGCTCCGGGCTTGTGGGGGGGGGGTTGGTCACTGGGAGACATTTTAGCTTTGATGGCTGCACACACTCCCAGTCCAAAAAAAGCAAATGACAAAGCAGGACCATTATTTCCCGTTTTCTTTTTCTTCCTGTTGGACTTCTAATTAGCGAGCTCTCTCACTCCCATTGTGGAAGTGGGGCCATTGTTTGTGAGAGTGACAGGCGGCCATACATCATGTGGAGGTGTGGGGGGGGTGGATGGGAGTCACGCAGCTGTACAGAAAGAGGGAGGTTTTTCTGGGTCAGCATGTGGGTGAAGATGATCTAAATACTGATCTGATCGCATGTAGACCTGTTACATTGCTCATGTCTTCGCTCAATAACAGCATCTGCTTTCCTTTTGTCACGGCCTCAGTGTCGAAGATGGATGAGGACAGCCAAAGCGTCTCGATCGCCCCCTGGTGGCTAGCTGCAGTATAGGTCATTTCAGGGTCAACGTTGGGCCTTGAGTGCCATCTTAGTCTGAACATTTCTCTCTCACCTCCAAACTTCTTCTTCCAGTTGCAGGGGATCTTGCAGCGCTGGGTCTTGATGGTCTGCTTGCAGTCGGTGCCGGTGCGCGTCCCCTCCCTGGTGCCGAGTCCGCAGTCCCCCTCGTTGGCCACGCACACACTCCACTGCCACTCGCCGCAGTCCGACTTGCGCTCCTTCTTCCCTGTGCCACACAATCACACACTTGTGAATTCAAGCTTTGATTAAAACAGAACACAAAGTGCTACATGCAATGTCTGTAAAAAAGTATTTACTCTTGGACTTTTTATTATTATTAAAAGGCAGTTGTAATGGGTTCTGGTGCTCGCACTAATTTCCAATGCAAATTAACTTTTTCCCTTGAATTTAAATTGGACTAAATGTTGTTCTCTTTACCCGAGAGAGATTTATCTGACTTACTTTTCCCTTTTTTTGCGAATTCTCAAAGGGGACAAATTACTTTAACCCCCACGGGCACCTTCCCTATTTTCATGTATTTTTGGAAAAGTTGTGTCCACTTAAAGAAGTCGTCACGAGGGACATTGTTCGCTGCGGAGCCTGCGAGGGGAGATAGCTTTGTGTGTCGCTCCGCTGAGGAAACTGAACGTTGCAGAGGTAAAAAAATGACAAAGTGCTTTTTCTCCGGCGTTTACCTTGTTTCTCTGCTTTGCCTCCTTCGGCGGCCATCACCGTCAGCACCAGGAGAGCCATCACAGCCACCCTCGTCCACTGCTTCTGTCCATTCATTCTGAAACACAGAGACAAGGCGACTGAGTTAATGCTGTTCGGTGCACGAGTGAAGCGACTTCAGCCGTTCTTACATCTCAAGACTCGTACATTTTGAGAGCCTCCTAAAAAATCGTAGCAGAGAAAAGCAATACTCGTCTCATGAGAGCAGAGGAATAGCCCGGGGAGTGTCCACGCCTCGTCTTGTGTCATCACTGTGCTGGGTTCCAATATCGACATTGTGATGGTCCGCACTGTCAGTCACTGGTGTATCTGCTGTCAATCTCATGTGAAATCTCGTCGCGGGTGGAAACAGTCACCGCACCAGTTTGATTTGAGTCGTCGAAAACAAGGAAAGGAGCTTAACACGATTTGAATTCTTGTGCCACAGCCTCGACCATCACGGACCGGGGACCTTCTCATAAGAAGAGTTTAAAGAAACCTTTGCTTGTTTGATTCTACAAGAGTGACACCGTTTACCCAGATCCACGCAAAAATATTGAACAGGTCCTTACGGGTGATGCCCCATCCCTCCACAACATTCCACAGAAATCGGTTTAATAGTTTTGGAGAAGGTTTGCAGACACAGTCTTGTTAAGGGCAGTAAATAACAGCCATTCTTGTTTCCTGCAAAAATAGCCCAAAGGCTTCTTCTATGTGTTGAGACCAAACAGAGTAAATGAAGAAAAAACCTGCACTGCTGTACTCAGGCAAGAAAAGAGCAGAACGCTTGAGATGTCAAGTTAATCACCTGTCAGGGAGGAGAATGTTCTCGGCTTCCCTCTCTCTCTCTCTCTCTCTCTCCTCGCTCTCGACCGTTATTTGCACAGATTCGATTCTAAATTCAGTGTAGTTGGTTTAAAGGTTTAACGAATCAATCTACTTCTCCATATTGTGCATCAGAATCCCTTCGGTTCATGATCCTCCAGCTGGATGTGGATCAGCAACAAGCTGCCACTGTGATCCTCCTAATGCAGTGTGATTTAATTAGTGCGCTGAACCCACTACCTTCCACAACCGGCGTGCGTGCGTGTGTGCGTGCGTGTGTGTCAGGTGAAGAAAATCCTCCTGCAGACCCGTGGAGGAATATTACCAGATGTCTGTCTCATCCCATTGTGTAACAAATACAAAATTCCAACTTTTCAGCTTCAGAAAAGTTGAGTCTGCTTTGTTGGAGGACAGTGAACCCCTCTGAAATTTAAATCAGGTATTCAAACCTTATATTTCATTATTAGCTGTTGTAGCCGTGGCCCGGTGCTTTTTCAGAATCGTTATGAGCCTCGCGGCGGCGCCTGTTCTCTTCCTCGTGCTTGTCTTCATGCTCTTCAGACTGTGTTGATTAAACACTTCACTCCATCTTGTGTTGACTTTTTAAGAGATTCCAAATCACTCATTTCCATAACCCCCCCCCCCCCCCCCCCCCCCCCCCAAAGAAGGAACAAAAAAGCAAATCCTCGAATCCCAACCTGAAAAGAAGCGAATACAATGAGTTCTGAGAGTTTCACAGAGAAAACCCAATGAAGGCGGCTCGATAAGGATCGTTTTCCACGAGAGAGGCATTGTGGCCTCTCCGCAGATAAGAAAGTCTTTTCCTCAGTAAGTCACGCAGAGTGATGGGCTCGGGGGGGACTGCAGGCACAAAGGGGGGGGGGGACAGGGTTGATGACTTTGAATGAGCACTCCATACAGTGTTCCCGAGGAGAGAAATAAATCTTGGGACTAAACTGAATTGAACTGAATCCTTTTTTGTAGCCAGAGGATCCTGCGAGATGACGGGTTCCTCCTCTTCTTCTTCCTCCTCCTCCTCCTCCTCCTCCTCCTCCTCCTCCTCCTCCTCCTCCTCCTGGGGTCAGTAAATCAAATGGGTGTCGCTCACTCCTCCAACCATGTAGCTCCCATTTCCGGAGCATGACAGCACCTATAATGGATGACGGAGTGGATCGGAGCAGTTGAGTATCATGTGTGCTGCCTGGTTAAAGCTCGTGATAAGAAGCACTGGGGGGGGGGGGGGTTTGCCACCGTCCACTATGATTTTCCATAAATGTGTCGTCAGAATACCTGCAGCTCGACACCTAGTTTAGAGAGCTTTGAAAATACTAATGATATCTAAAAGGGAACATCCCTCCACTGTGGTTAATGCCCTATCATGTCAAAGCAGTGTTTCCCATTAGTTATCCAGACTGTGCCAGCCCATAATAACACAAGAGATCTCTAACTGTGTGCAGCGATATATTTTGCAACATGCTATCGTCCGTGAAGTTGTTACTGTCCTCGCAGACAGTCAAGCCTCATTATTTCAGCTGCAGAGAAAGTTTTCTTCCTGACACATACTGGATTCTTCCATCGGGTTTTCTGGAAATGCATCCAGTAGTTTTTGGGGGTAATTCTGCTAACAGCACAAATCCTCCCGAACTCAACCTGAACACAAATCAGCTGACTCCCAACCGTCAATACAAGGAACTCTTCATCTCCAAGAGCTGGTGTTTTGTCTTTCAGGTTGTTTTTCTCTGCTTCTTTTCACACGCGGGTGAATTTTTTGTAAAAAAATTCTTCGACACATCGTTTCTTGTGCTCTGCCAAGGTCCTGTCTGGATTGCCGGTACCAACGCAGGCAGCTTGGATCCAATCGCAGACTCCAAGTCGGGCAGTTGTGGTGATTAATCTTTAATAATTAAAAAACCTGGCTCACAAGCAGACAACAGGCGAGCCGGAGCTGGACCACGGAGCTGAAACCTAACAAGACGAAGCGACGAGGAACAAAAGACGCGACCTGATGTATAAAGAGCGGAGCTGATGGATGAATGAGGTGCCGATGGGGGGGGGGGTGCTCGGGTGACGACAAGTGGGAACAGTTAAGTGGAGGGGCGGGGGAGTCGGGTGAGGGAAGTCTGAGGACATGTGGTGGGTGAGAAGAGGGAGACGGGTCTGGGTGGGATATACCAACTCGTTATCTGAGTTGTCAAGTCATTATTTTCAGATGGTTTCTCATTAAAGTGACTTACAGGGTTTTGTCTCACGAGAAACCACCGGGTGCTTCTGACCGGCCGTTGGTTTAAAGGATCAAACTTCTTCTTCTTTGACAATAGTCCGACCGGTTCTGGGTAAACGTGACGATCAGACCTTACAAGCACCTAAATTGTGAGGTTTAGCTTTTTCTATCCCAGATGATTCATCCAGTGTCGGTTGAAATTCAACTACAGCATTTTACTGAAATTGCATCCTGTGTTCAGACTAGGGTTTGTAATCCTGCACTTTTCCCTTTTTTCTTTACTTCTTGACGGCCGCTGGGACGTGAAGGGGATTTCAACATGTAAGATATTTCAGACACACATAACCAGCTCTACTCTTAATATGGAGAATGTGCAAATATGATCACATGCAGTATCTGCTTATGTTTAAGGTGTAAATGGTGAAACTAGTAGATTCCAGAGATGGGATCAGAGGAAGAGTTACTTTAGCTGGAGCGTCAGGAACATCCATTGGTCTGTGTGGTTATGAGCTGGTGAGAATTAGTCCTATCAACTCCTATTCGCCTCATCCAACCAGACAGAGTTGTGGGTCCCTGGTGAGGGAGTGAAGGGGATCGAGCCCATACCGGCCACACAACAATGGCAAACACACACACACACACACACACACACACACACAGCAGAGAAGCCCTGTCACTCCACAACACAATCACCAGATGCAAAAACCCCTCTCTCCTCTCTGTCTCATTAGGACTGACGTAATCCCTGCAGAGTATATGAAGGCGAATCTATTTATACGATCACATCCTCTTGCCGGCATCTAATACAAAGGCACGAGGCGATGGAGCCGACAGCGCAGCAATAAAGGAGGGAACCAGTTTAATGAATCAATTATGAGGTCCAGGAAAAGGGGGCATCACTCGGGTTATTAGTCGTCTGAGCCCAGTGAGGAGAGACTTCCGACGTTATCGCTCTGAGAAGAATGGATTTCTGTTTCTTTAACTTTCACCGTTAACCTCTCAGAAAGTCTGTTGTCGATCAGAGAGCTGATCCCAAAATACTCGGAGGAGCAGCGGCGGCTCGGTGGTGTGCGAGCGACGAGCACAAATATTAGCACAAGACACGTGTTTGCTTTTAATATCACTTAGCCGCCAATGAATAAAACATGTTTTTTAAAAACTCTGCCCCCGGAGGTAGCGAATCCAAGAATCAAGTCTTTTCCTGCTCGCTTCAACCAAACCATTAAATATTCAGAGTTGTGCGGACGGGAGTGATTCTCTTTATTGTCACAACTTCACCCAGTTTTTAACAGTTTCATTGTCTGTTTATCTGCATCTCTAACCCATGTCATTTCAGATGTCAGCCACTCCCCTCTGCTCTGCATCACACGGATCCCATTACCTGCCCCACCCCCCAGACTCACCTGCTTTCCATTAGTCATCACTCACCCAGTATATCTACCTGCTCATTTCCCTTGTCCCCTGCCAGATCGTCTAGTGTGTTTTGTGCCTAGTCTTCCAGCGTTATCCCTGCCTTATCTGTTTTGCCTGACCTGATCCCTGACCTGCTTTCCGGACCCTGGATTCCCCTTTGCCTGCTCCTTATCTGTTTTGCCTGACCTGATCCCTGACCTGCTTTCCGGACCCTGGATTCCCCTTTGCCTGCTCCTTATCTGTTTTGCCTGACCTGATCCCTGACCTGCTTTCCGGACCCTGGATTTCCCTTTGCCTGCTCCTTATCGGATTTGTTTGTTACCTGACTGTCTACCTGGCTTTTGACCCCGGATCGTTCCAAATAAAACTGAACTCTTGTCTTTCCCTAAACCTGCTCCAGTGTCGTGCTTTTGGGTTCACGTCTGTCTTTTGGCCGCCCCTGACACTTTATTATTAGATTTAAGGATTTGTTTTGGTCCAAAAAAAACGTGTTTGACTTGAGTAATAGATTCTAAAATCATCATCATTAAAAACACAATATTTTAGAAGAAACTTTAAACCACCAATAATCTCTTTAATTATTAAAAGATAATGTGAGAACCGATAATGAATAAAACTAATGCAAGGCTGCCTCTGGCTTGACTGAGCTGCATATTTTCAGCTCAGTGTTTTTTTTGCCGTCTCTCGTTCCGAAGCCATCTGGGATCGGCTCCAGTCTCCGTGTGGCCCTCAAACAAGAACCAGTATAGATAATGGGATGGATGGATGTTGAGCTGTCCGGCCTTGAATTCAAATCGCTTGTACACAAACCCCAAAAAAGTTTTCTAGTTTCCAGGTTTGCTTTTGAGCTGTGCATGCACATTAACGCACATTGGTGCATTGACTTTACAGCAGGAAAATGATTACAAAAGTTATAAACCTTCACGTATTAAAAGTCCAAAACAGCCTTGAGTTTGAGCTATAATCCATTTTTTTTGGACGTCTCTTGTACAAGTTTGAGGGAAAAACTACTTTTTGGGGTGCAGGAGATTTTCTTATTGCAATACTGCGAGTGACCACTGGGGGAAACTAGCAGCAAGTACGTGATAATGTAAGTTTTGAAATATCAAAGAATGCCTGTGGACTTTTGAGAGACGTTAAACATCTTTTAGTGTCTGTTCGGGTAAATAATAGTTTTTTGCACTTTGATTCAAACACTTACATCTTCTTATCTTCCTATTTATTTGTTTGTAAAAGTGGCACATACAGTATTGACATGGCTGTCGCCATAGCTGCTTTCATAAGTGGCTGCACATTCAAATATTCATGCTCACTGAATCCTAAAGAGGGTATTCATGTGTTACAAGTAAAGCTATTAGAGCTTTTTCCAAATAAGTCCTGGAGCCACTGGAAGGGACGACTCCGCCAAAACATGTTCCATGACGTAAGGCGGACCGAGCGCACACAACAGGCTGCTGAGAATAAAGAAACGCACAACTCCTCGTGTACTTTGGCAAAAGCAGGAAGTTGGAGACAAAGCCTGCAGCAATAAGCATGTTTCATCTTGTGCAATAAGCTTTTCTTCAGCCAAACCTGTCCCTCCTGGCTTTTCTGGCTTTTTCGTGGCCATTTTTTTTCTAGTTTCATTTCACACGAGTCGGAAGGAAAGCGCTTCCAAACTCTGGTCTCCTGTGGAGAGAAGGTCACCGGGGTCGTTCAGAGTCTTGTTCCAGGTGCAAAGAGGAACTCAGAGAAGAGAGAGAGGATCATGCAAGAGGGCACACACAGATATTTGTGCACAGCAGAGGCAGGGTCAAATATCGCAAAGTCATAAAATATAATAGGAATGGAAATAATTTGGCTTCGGCTACTAAAGAGCTCTCTTGTCGTCCATCTTAATAATTCGGTCTCTGACACGTACAAACTCTCTGCTGCCCCCAAGTGGCCGGAGAACTCAAAACGCTCCTTTTTAAGAGTTTTATTTTCTCTTTTTTAAGAAAATTGTGAATATAAGCACGATAACAGACGCAACAGACTTTTCGACTGAGTGTGGAGGTCATCTTAAAGACACTGTTTTTATTCTGTGCATCGTTTCGTGTCGCTGCTTCAATAACAATGTGTTTTTTTTGTGTGGACTGTTTGGATGTGTCTTTCTTTGAAGGTTCTCCCTCTCCAGCACCTGCGCTGGTTCGACGTCTGTCCTCCCTGTGAAGTCGATGACCCTCGCGAGGTTGAAATAAATAAAGAAATTGAATTAAACAGCATCTCCGACTTGTTTCTGCTCCTATGAAGTCATTTTTTTAAAACGATATTTAGAACAACAAAAGCAAAAGAGAACATGTTATTTCACGAGTTTCTTTGTTTAGCTTTGGGTAGAGACAGAGAACACGGCCGCTGTGTCCTTGGGAAAAAAAAGTCGGGGGGGCAGAAAAATCCACTTCTAAGTGGCTTTCCCGTCTCAGTAGTTGTGATTCAGAGGGGGAGCGGATGCCTCCCAGAGACACAGAGCATATTGAAAGGATTTATTTAGGACTTTCTCGCTCTGTGTGTTCCTTGAGCTGCGGCTTTTGAGAGATCCCGGCGCAGATGAAATGAGAAGTGTATCGACTAGAGGACGGAGGAAGGAGGAAGAAGGAGGAGGAGGAGGCAGGCAGGCACACGGGCGAGTGAAGTCGGCCACATAACGCCGGAATGCAGCCGCAAATAAACAGTGGATTAGAGAATGTAAAGCATAAACGTCCGTGTCAAGGGTGACGATAGGAATGTGGATGAGTAGAAGGGGAATGTTGCCCGGGAGCAATAACACCTGCGGGTTAGATAACGACCGCCATTCAGGAAAAGTGATTCATTCCTCTCGGGGCACATTTCTCATGTGCCTAGGTGCAGGTGATTAGAGGGAAATGCCACACATCTTCTGACTTGTGTTTTGTAAAAGGTCAGACAGTGGAGGGGGGGGGGGGGGGTGGAGAGTGTGTGGAGAGGGTCCCCGCTATCGCTCAGAACAGCCCCCCCCGGAGGAGACCCCAGGGAGCTGCACGCCGGAACAAAAGCAGCATGCGTGGTACTCTCTCTCTCTGTCTCTGTGTGTGTGTGTGTGTGTGTGTGTGTGTGTGTGTGTGTGTGTCTGTTGCGAAGTCTCAAACGGCGCCGGGTTTGAACGGCGACGCAGGACGACGCAGGACTTGTTTTAATCATAAAAACACAATAATAACCACGACTAACAAAAGCTTTGAGAGAGCACCGGAGCTGAAAATGCCAAAACTGAGGACTCGTATTAACGCATGAATGCCTCCATTACGCTGATCTTATTATATCTACGCCTCCAAACACCCACTCCGAGCCCCCCGCTCCCTCTTTATTATTCACACGCACATAAGGACATCATGAGCCCCCGCGCTGCCGCCGCGAACAATGAACTCCAGTGGTTATCAATTACCCTCCTTTTGGGGATTATTAAACTGCAGTACCACGAGCGAAGGCCGAGTGCAGCACTCATCTCTCATCTCTTTATCTGGGGCTCTATTCAGTCCATTCACTGGGATACATTGTGTGTGTGTGGGGGGGGGCACACGAGTGGATTCCATTTTCTCTGTGGAGACAGGTTTGTAAAATACCCCTAAAAAAGACGACATCATTTTTTTTTTAATCACTGGCTCGGGGGGTAAACAATTTCAAAACAAATATTGAAGAATGTTCAATTTGAGGACGGCACAACAAGTTTGGTAATGATTGCTAATGTCTTATTTTTTTTATTTTTAAGATGGCGGAAGTTAATGAGTGGATCTGCTTTGAGTCGCACCCTCATGCGTCACTGATTCGTTTTAAAGCAACGCCAACAAACTTTTTAATCTTAAAATGGCAGCTTCAAAATGCCTGAAGGTTGAACCGACTGGGAATGTGGAGAATGTTTCCTCTTGTTGTTCTGTTGTTGAGATTTTGGAAAGAAGGAAAAAGTCGTGTGGACACAGATTTTGCGCAACTTCAATTATAAGAGTAAAGCTGAACTGTCCTATTAAAAGTAATTAAAAACCTGAGTTAATATTCAGCAGGAAACACAGCCCAGAAACACTCCGGCCTCCTCCTCTTCATAGGAGACACAACTTAGAGGTGTGTCTAATTGAAGAGGCAACATTTATCTGTAGGTTGTGTGTGTTTGTCTCTTGAGCCACTTGTTCATTAAAGTACGCTGAAGCCTTTGCACACATGAGGGCAGCTCTGTTTGCTGTCCTCTCGTTCACACCCTGTCTGCCCCTGTCTGCCCCTGTCTGCCCCTCTCTCTCTCTCTCTCTCTCTCTCTCTCTCTCTCTCTCTCTCTCTCTCTCTCTCTCTCTCTCTCTCTCTCTCTCTCTCTCTCTCTCTCTCCCCACATCCTATTCACTGCATTTAGCTGCGAAATATAAAGAAGAATTTGTGTTTCTGTCCACTTGAGCACCGCCGCACATATCTCAGCCTCCCTCGGTGCTTTTAATTCCGGCTTGTAAACAGACTGTGGAAATGTCCGTTATGCAGAGCAGGAAGAGGCAGTGACAGCTTATTAAAATAAAAAAACCCTGGAATCACAGTGCTCTTGAGAAGCGAGAACGCCCCCTAATGTGTTGTGAACTGTAAGATAAATAAGGCCGCGGCAGCTTCGCCTGCCAGTCAGGACGCGAGCGCATGAATAATTCATACAAATAATACAAATCTAATATATATGAAGAACATGTTGATTTGTAGAGTTCGTTTTAAGATTTATTTCAACCGTAATGATGTGTCGGTATGAAATCTCTGCTGTGTGATTCCTGACAGGCTCGCACTTAAATGTCAGTGAGTCCAAACCCGCTGGTAATCGAGCAGTCAATTAGAAACACATGCATTCACTCCAGATTGAAAGTGACGTTCGAGTCAGTGACGGGACTGAAAAGGGTTTAAAGGTTTGTTTCTCACAGCAGGGGGCGGAAGAACGTTCAGTAGTTTCAAACTGGTGTGAAATTTTAATTGAGTTCAGATAAAAGAATAAGCACCGTTCATATCTCAGCTACCTCTGGGGCTGTCACTTTTTATTCCAAATCCAAATTCATTTGAACTTGTGGGGGGGGGGAGTTCATATTCAACCTGCAACGACTGTCGGAAGTAGTTCGGCTCTTGATCCAGCAGGGGGCTCTCGCCATCGGTCGGTAATGTTACGTTCTTTTGCTACGAAAATGGAGGAACGCTAGCGAGCAAAGTCTTTTCTGGGCGAACAATCACGACGCCAAAGCATCTGAAGAAGAAGAACCAGATTGACTCCCAATCGGATCGGCCCCCCCCCGATCCAGATCCAGAGATTCTTCCACTAATCCACTTCATTTCACGAAAAATCGTTTCAGTAGTTTTTGAGAAATCCTGCAGACAAACGGACAAATACCGATAAAAACACAAACTTCCTTTGTGGAGGTAATAAAAAAGCAAAAGGCTTTTTTTATTTTTGGCTTGAACATGAATCAAAGTGTCTAAAGCATCTCTTTGCTGCATAATCCACTTTTCCGCTCTCCCTCCGTGCGCCTCAGTGGGTTTCTAACACTCGTAGCTTTGCCAAGATCCATCTTTAAACTCCCTGCTTCCGTCCTCGGTCCAGATTCACACCTCTCTAAAGCCTTTTTAAAGCGATTGTCTTCTTTTTTTTCCCGCCCACTTCAAGCCGACCGCTGTTCTCCCCCGAAGCTGCAGTTTACTTTTAACTGCCACCTCTCGAGTCGCGAGCGGGGGGTGCAGGAAAAAACCCCGGATTCGGCTCCACCCGCCCACTTCTCTGCGACTTCGGTGCCGGAAGCCTCCTCAGAAATGAGAAGAGATCGTGCACACTCGGATCTGTAAAGACTTTGTAGATCTAAGTGTGAACAGATCATCGTTATCACTGAAGTCACAAAGAAGTTCTACCAAACTATTAAATACAGTCTATTATAGACACGTTCATTCTTTTATTACAGGATTTAATTTATGGTTCTTTACTTTGCAACACGACGGAGTTTGCACTTTACATTTATGTTAAGTAGAGAAATTAATAAACTAGACAATTGAACAGCTTGGAGAAGAGACTCGGGTCATGGTGAAATAATTAAAAAAGTCAGTGAATAATTAAATTAGAGAAGGAAACTTTTATACCAGACGTTGGCATTGAGCTGCAAAAATAAAGTCACACTTTCAGACAGCCTCACGGTGAGGGGGGGGGGGGGGGTTGACTCATGATGATGATGATGATGATGATGATGATGATGATGATGATGATGATGATGGAGTCGTATCAGGAGTCTGTGTCTCCTCTGCCTTGAGTTGGATGCTGAGAAATTGTCCACTGCTCTAAAGTCTCTATACACAGATATTTACCAGCCTGATATTTCTGTGTGTATAAGTGTGAGAACTGAGTGTAAGTTATAAGTTACACCAGAAAATGTAGCACCCCCCCCCCCACACTGTTATTTGTTATGATCTTAAAATGTCTTATATTTCCTGTAAATTCAAAGATGTGTCATATGAATAACGTCCTTTTAAACGATCTCCTATTTGCCAAAGCAAATTGTATTCCCCAGATTTCTTTAAAAGTTAACCAAACATTTCTGTTTTGTATTTGTCACAATTCAAACATTTGTCAAGTGTCACTCATTCAATTATGTCAAAACTGCATGGGACGGGGGACGGGGGACGGACGGACTTTGGAGCCCCCTAGTGGCTGGGGTGTACTAAGAGGAGATGCATGTCTGTGCTCTAGTGTCAATCTCCATAACGATGACAGCCGGCTGCACCGTCTCATATGTGCACTTCAGGACCTCACAGCGCCGCAGGACTACACACACACACACACACACACACACACACACACACACACACACACACACACACACACACACACACACACACACCACACACACACACCACACACACACACACACACACACACCACACACACACACACACACACACACACACACACACACACACACACACACACACACACACACACACACACACACACACAACACACACACACACACACACCACCAGAACACACACACCCACCCATGAGAAACATGCCATCCTCTATTTAACCATACCAGCAAACACCACATCTCCCACCCAACACCCCACAGACTTCCCACCCACCACCCACTTCCGCCAAGGCGGGCGTCACACGGCGAGGCCGAGACGGAGCACGGCTCCGGCAGCCGGTGGAGAAGAGGACGCCCGCGGTTACCTGTAATCCCACACCGGCCTCTTCCAGCAGAGAGTAGGACCAGATCTGAGAGCAGCCGGAGAATATCAAGACTAAGAAGAGTTCTGCTCTCTTCTTTTATTGTAGCTCACATTTTCTGTCTATTTAAAACAAACCAGATTGGATTTCATCCCAAATCTGAGCCACACCGAACTGTACGAGACAATCTGCTGCAGAGAGAGAGAGAGGGAGTCAAATCTTCTCTCAGGGGCCACGTACGGGACGATGGAAAAAAATCAAAATATTTATTTATATGCAAATGTCACAGTTTATTATTTTGTTCACATTCTGTTGACACACATCCTGCAGGGAGCCTTGTTTATCTCCCCCCCATGCGCGGAGCTTATGATAATTACATCAGGGCACAGATGTACATGTGTTCGTGTTCTCGTTCACGTAGATTAAATCCAACAGCAGTTGTCTTCAAGTCCGCAAAGTGTAAAGTAAAGCCGCCGCGGCTGTGATGCTGCGTGAAGAAGGTTGGTATAAAAAAAACAACCTTAATGCAGCAATGCAAACAGAATATGAAATCAAAGCCAGATGTTTGTGTGTGTTGATGTCTGCAGGCAGAAGGGAGAAGGTGTTCTGCAGCGTGAACCTCACGAGCTCCACAATAGAGCTTCAAGGTCAGTGGCTGGAGGCAGGATATGTGTCATTAGGTTTTGTTTTTGTCAATCCAGAACACATAACTGCTGAAATGAAGATCTTAAACTCAAGAAGTGGGTCTTTAGCAATGATGGAAACGTTTCTCGGGTCTGAGCTTCCCTGGAAATATATAACCCCGCTTCTGAAGCTGTTCCAGAGATTAGACCGAGCCACTGCAAGGTCTCGGGACGTCCAGACGCATCAGGCTGGTGGACCTCAGGGCTCCGGGTCGATAACTTGATGCCAGACCCTTTAAAATCTTAGATAAAGAATCATAATAATACAAGTTTTTTGCAAATTCAAAGACGGATTCATTTCCTCATGAATTTGATGCCAGTTTGTGTTTTTATCATCTTGACAGAGTTGCCCAGCGCCGTGCGAGACATGGAGATGTGAGTAAAGCGGATGCATGAATGTTCCTCTCATTCCCGCCTCCTTCAGGAAGAAGCAGACGGCGGGAAAAACATTTGCGATGTTGCTAAACTTCGCTCGTCACCGGGACGCGTGTGAGAAGAGAGCGTTGTCCCGACATCGCAGGCGACGACAATGACTGAGGGAGGGTGGGCAGATCCCTAGTTCACTTGAGCGACACAGATTGTTGACAGCTCTTCCCACCGCGTTGAGGAGATGTAACGTTATGTTTGCAGTATTAGTGTCACACTGCTGGAATAGATCCTGCAGAATATACATATATATATTTATACCTGTATCACATTTCTCTCCTGAGCCCACGTACGGTGAATCACAGGTGCTTTTATGTGCGCTTCTTTTGAAACAGGTCTTACAGTGGCAGGTCTGCATGCTCTCTAATGCAGAATAACAAAGATACAGTAGTGTGTCTTTGTTTAGCCCGAAGCGCAGCCGTCCTGTTGTGAGGAATAAAGCTCGACTGCACGTTACGAGAGCCTCACAAAAGGCCAACGTTGATTCATTTCCCTCCAGGCTGCAGCTCACCTCAGGCACATGGGCGGCGGCGAGAAATACACGTCTTACGAGACACATGTCACAGGCCCTCGTCAAGTCAAGGACCCTCCCTAAAAACCTTTCAACTTTCAAATGACAATCGGACTCCTCAGCCCTTTGAGTCTCAGCATTACCTTGATATCCGTCCAATTTCAGGGATGAGTGCAACCGAGCGAGTTGAGGCCCTTTAATCACCGACCTGTGTGCGAGGGGAATCATCGCCGGTCATTTTCCACTCGTTTCTCCCCAGGACGCCGTGACACACGCCGGAGAGCTGCAGGTGTGGATTAGTGCGGCCGGAACACTCGTGTTTGATTCCCAACTCGCGGCTTGTTTGATTAATATTCATCCGGCGCCGTGCTCCCAGGTGGACGACCCGCAGAGAGCCGGGAGTTTTGGGTGTTTCTGTGTTTCTGCCCTGATTGGGGATTTGTTCCCTCGTGCACTTTTTTTATTTTCTCACCAAATAAACCCCCGGCAGCCTGAAAGTCGTTGTTTTTGTTTTGAACAAGGAACATGTTGAATCGATCGTCACGTTCTCATGAGAGGAAATAATTAATATACAGCTTTTTTAATTAAAATAGCTTGAGGTGTAAAACACTATGAATAAGAATCTGAAAATCATCTGGATCAAACTTTTCTTGAATACCTGAAAACACATTAAAAGAAAAAGTTCTGTCTTGTTGCAACGTAACGTGAAAGTTTTCATCCAAACTGTGGAATAACCATCAGTCTCCTCTTTGATTATTTCATTTTGAATTATGCATTGTTCTATTATCTTCGGTTCCTGTAATTGACTGCAATTTTAAAATGCAATTGCATTGCTTTCCATTTCTGAAAAGCCAAATAGAAGAAGAAATGACTCCTGTGAGTTTGCGTCTCCGTTTGTTTTGTTGTTTGCCGGATTTTGCAAATAGTTATTCAACTGATTTATATGAAATTTTTGCGGAGGGGTGGGACATGACCCAAGGAAGAGCCCATTACGTTTCGGTGTAGATTTGGATCAGGGGGCAGTTGCAGGAATCATTTCAACATTTTCCTTGATTTCTCAGAGAATAATTCATGGATCTTAATGAAAAAAAATCAGGTAGGGAACTGAGATTTACGAGCGCGAGTGATTTTGTGCAGAAATAAACGTGAATTTAAACGTGGGTTTAATACGAGGGCGGCTGGGCCCTTGGCAGGAAGGCAGCGCTGGTTATTAAAATCCGAGCGAAAGTGAATTTAAAACCCCCGTGTGAGGCTGAAACCCTCGTTTCACAACTTTAAATCATCATTTGAAACAACCGGTCACTCCGAGAGGCTGTTTCCAATCTCTCCTCCTCCTCCCCCTGGATCACTAAAACCCGCTGCTTCATTTCTTTCACCGCAGTAGGTGGGTGTTTGAAATAAGACGTTAGAGCTAAATGATGATGAGAGTTTCACCAGAGTCTGGCTTCGAGGAAAAGGGAGAAGAAGAAGAAAAAAAAAAAATGTTGTGAGCTAATTTGTGATGAATCAACCACGGAAAAATAATCACAAGTTCTAATTTTTACTTTCCTAATGTGTGGCAGAGACGCTGAGCTGCTGCTGGTGGTGGTCTCTTTGGGTTTCACTGTCAGCAGAGGGCTCTCATGATCTATCCGTAATGGGCCTGACCTCTCATCTGCATTCTGAGTGTAGTTAATGACACACACCACCATCAGCGTCCTTTCATGGCCATATTGAACCCTGTGGCTCCTCTCTCTCTCTCTCTCTCTCTACCGCTCAAACAATGGCGTAGATTTGCCTCAACGTGTACTTCACACCATCGCGGTGTGTGTGTGTGTGTGTCTCTGTTTCCTGCTGCTCGATGTCCCATTGATTTCCTCCACACTCTCCCGTTGAGGCTGAATGAATTGATATCCGTGGTCCGCTCTCTTTTCCCTGTGACCTCCGTGCGAAGGCGTTGGAGAAAAAAAAAAGCCTGATGACCTCGTCAACCACACGCCGGCCTCTACCGGGCGAAACAAGCTATCGCCTGAGTGGGAGTAAGGGAAGCAGGGAAAGGGTAAAGATGTTTTTTTTTAGGGGGGAGAGTTGTGATTATTCTTGGAGATGGAAGATGTCAGCTGCAGGAGAGGTTCATTTAAAAAAATATCATCCAACGCCGGAAATAAAAAAGGCCAGACCACTCCGCTACAACCCGCGAGTCCTCTCATCTCGCTCTGTTGGCAGGCTTGAATTACCTGCGCTCATCCCTGCCTAAATTGTTCAAATATGTTGGAGGTTGATCAAACAGAAAAGGCTTCTCTCGGCCGACTGAGCCTCCCCTGTGGGCTGTTGGGGATCAGACACGAGGAACGGGGGGGGAGAACAAAGACTTGTCGGGACTGTTGAAGACGCCGCGGACCACGGCAGGCGCTTCAGAATTCATTCAGTGAAACAGCCACGACATATACCCACCCGCGGCAGAAGGGGGCCTCTCAGACACGTCTCCCGGAAAAAAACTGTGGAGACGCGAAGTCCTTTAACTTCACTCGCTCTTTGTATTTAAACACGGATCAAAACTCTGCAGGTTGAGCTTTTCAGATTCTTTCCTTCTCTCCTTTTGCCTGATTCCACACCGAAGTGTCTCCTGTCGGCCACTTCACCGCTTTAATCAGCCCAACGACTATTTTCAGATCTAAAAAGCTGTGAGAAACAACATCTACCGAGCACTTAAGAGAAGAAAGAGAAAGTTAATGACCACGAGTTGAACGGCCAAATATTTCTGTCAGGAGTTGGAGGGTTTTGATTTGTCAGGAGACTCAAGAAACTCCATTCAGACATTATTATAACTCCAACAAAGATATTTTGAATGTTGCTCAGGGGGCCCCGGATCCCAGCTGACTACCGGGCGAGAGGTTGGCCAATCGCAGGTCCCCTTGTTTAATTTGTTTTTCCCTTTCTTCTTTTTCCATTCTTCACTTTACTTATTAAAGCATGAATCATTGTAAAATGCCAGAGATTCTACTACTTTACATGAAATTAGATTCTAAGTAAAAGTCGATTCCCCCCTATTGTTTGTTTTCATGGTTTCCAGGCAGCGGTAACGAGAGGCAGAGGAGTTACAGAGCAACACAACATAATTAAGACGAAAGGGGGTTTGCAACTAATTATCATTACTGTACTTGTGTCGTTAATATTTTGCGGTTTATATCATAATAACCTGTTTGTCTTGCCTCTGGATGCAAACCGTGAGGAAACCAGCACAGGAGTCGTTTCCACGGCGGCTATTTTTAACTTGTTTACTCCCGTTTGCAGTGATAGTGTCGCTCAGCTCCCTCCTCGCGGCCCTCGATGAATCAAACACAGCTCGCGACGCACTGCATCCCAGGACCCGCTGACAGTCTTATTTCCAGCCATGGAGGAAGCAAAAGGGGGGGGGGGGACGTTATTTACCGGGAGTGGTGGACAGAGGGGAAGATTGGACATCCCTGATCTGTCAAGGACACGACTTTTGGCCGAAGCAGATCCGTCACTTTCATTGCATTGTCTTTGGGGCCATTTGGCCGCGAGGAGATGGAATTGGACGGCTAACGACGGCGCGTCGCTTCCATCTCGCTCTGTCGTCAACCCCGCAAGTTTTGCAGGACGGAGACAAAGTCCAATCTAAAACCCCGTGGATTCGCTCGAACGCGTCCTCACGCTCTCGGGAGCAAACCCGCTGATCGGGGGCCGCGTCAGTCACTGTATAAAAAACAACACAAAGAAACCAAAGAAGCGGCCGTGCAGCTTTAAGACGCCGCACGTGGCGTGCAAGTTAATTGAACACCTGTTTTCCCAAAGACCCTCAGAAATCTCGCCCTCACACCAAACTTAATAAACATGGAAATAACTTTGCGTGTGCGACGCCCTTCACTTGAAAAGGAGAACATGGATAATAATTGGCATATAATTGGTATCCGAGTCCCGTGTGTGTGTCACAGCGAGGAGGGCACGTGCAGCAGCACCACAGAGATCCGGCGCCTGCGGACCACTGACGTCAGCGGGGGGGGGGGGCTGATGGGAATTCAATACACAGCATTCACGCCACCTAATTTAGAAAATCGGCTGCGGCTTGTTTGTCTCCGGCTCCATTGACTGGTTCCGACGTCACCGGAGATTCTTCTTCTGTGGAGCCGACGACCCACGAACAAGAAGCGTGAAGTCAAGACCCTGGAGGCTTTACTGGGACGTGTGCTGCAGCTGTGGTTTTTGAAATCGCACATTTAACATTCACGCACATGAGGTTTTTCAACCAAAACTCACGCTGCACACAGACACACACAGAGTTGTGTCTCCTTGACTTCAGAGGACATAACATTGAAAAACGTTGATTTCCTGGAGATTTACTTGAATCTTAACCATAGCTACTACTTGCCTAACTTATCCTGATCTAATCTAAAACTTAACCTTAACCAAACCATAACCTAATCTAACCTAAATTCTAAAATCCACCTAATCTAACCTTAACCCTAAACCTAATTTTAACCTAATCTACCAAAACCAACCCTTGACCTGAAACTAATCGGAACCTGAACCTTGATTTACGCTATGGGGATTTGCTTTTTGTCTCCATAAGGAAGTCCACAAAATGTGACTGTGTAAACAGATTCCACACAACATGAGTAACACACACACACACACAGACAGACACACACATCCATCCCATCACCATCACATTGCCTCTGCAATAACCCATTTCCATCCATCAGGGAAAACAGCCCACCAGATTCTCTGTGTGCCTGCCGCTGTCGTTGTCTACATCCATCTGCACAAAACACGACTCGCTGCAGCTTTATTTACCAAACCATAAATGTGGACGATACTATATATGTGTGACGCAATTTACAAATAAATAAGGGGGGCGGCCCATTTGTGCTGCGCGGACAGATCCAATCATTCCTGTTCAAAATGGAAACACAACTCAGGGCCGCTGTGTGGACGCCAGTGGCCCTGAACTCGACTCTGGCTGTGCTCAGCCGTGGGGCGGGTTCAGGGTTAAGAGGTGGAAGTGGGAGGGAGGGGGGGTGAAGCTGCTCTTGCCCGCAGTCACAGCCCGGGGCAGGAAACCCGTGACCTTTCAACTTGCCACTGAGCATTAGAAGAGTCAGAGGAGACGCTGCAGAGTGTGTCTGGGGGGGCCGCCGCCGCCGCCGCCGCCGCCGCCGCCTCCTCTGACACCCGGGTTTAACTTCAACGTGCATCACACGAGTCGCCGCCGTCGAGGTGGGTTCACCCCGAGTGGAAAGAGCAAGTGGCCGACATGCAGGTCGTTTGATAAGTGAAGTTCAGAGCTGTTTGTCTCACAGTCTGAAGAGAGGAGGAGCCTTCGTCCATGTTTGCAGCTGCACTGGTGTCGACTGAACCAGGAAGTCACCAAGACAACTGATGAATTAGAAAAAGGAGAATCCTAAATAAGTAAGTGGAGAGTTACGCACTGCTGAGGTTAAAGCTAACACTATGCAACGTTTACTGAGCAACAGCGCCCTCTGCAGCCACACGTGGGGATTCATTCTGTTGGGCTCTGTATCTACGCTATCAAGTGGTTTCATGGATATTACCCATGATCCCCGGCTTCCTGAACCTGAAGAGCTGCCACTGTGACGGAATTCTTCACATTTTAAAAGTTTCCTGCTGAATATTGGAGATAAACGCTGGTTTTTAATGACTTCCAAGTCTTTTTGAACTCGTCTATAGTTCAGCATTAGGGCCCGGTCACACATACGTGACAGTGACGAACCCTCGCCTCCCATTCACTTTCATTCTGTGCAAGTGGGAATTAAACATTTGCTTCCTGCGGCAAAGCAAATCGGCAGCATGGTCTCAACTATGACCTGCAACGTCACAGCCTCAACCCAAAGCACTCGCTCGTCATCGGCCTCGCATCCTGCACTTCCCACCTCCAGCAGGCAACGATCCGGTAATTGGCCTCCGCAGGCGATGGTCGTTTTGGTTCCGCTCACGTAACCGCGACCTCACTCTTGAGTGTGCTGGGCCCGATTCTGACTGTTGAAGCTGCGACCGTCACCAAAGTTAGAGCTAAAGCAGACGGGTCAGGGTGACGAGTGGAAATGAGAGAGGAAACATTGTTCTAATTAATTTCAAAACTGATATTTCATGGATAGAAAGTGACATAGCGTTGCTTTGAGACTATAAAGTTGACAAATCCTCTTTGTATTGTTGATTTGGGATAATTACGCCACTTTTACTCTACTTTTTGTTCCTTTTGATCCAACAAAGCCGTTTCTAACACTTTAGAGTAGAAATCTGTGCCAATCCCCCTGAGGTAAACGCAATGAGGTTAATAAATGTCATGTTATTAAAGTTCATTAAGGCAGTGAAGTGATTACGGCACCAGGATGCAGAAAGAGAAACCACCGCCGAGGACCGAGGGTTTAGCGCTCGGCCGCGGTGCCGCTAGTTCGACCCCGACTGGCGGGTGGTGTTGCTGGTGAGCAGGGGTTCGTGTCCGAGTCACGACATTAACTCGTCCCTGTGGCCGTTCCGCCAACAGCCTCCCGATGCCAAGTGGGCGACACCACAAAAAAATGCAACGTAGGGGCAAACTGTTCATTCGAATTAAGGCAGTTGTGTGAATTTCCTCTGCATCCCCCCCCCCCCCCCCAACGATAATGTCTAAAGGTCACCCGGGCGCATAATTGAACTTTTCCAGGATACAACTGGTGGAGTTTCAGAAACAGACTCACACAAGTAAAGGGTAGTTGTTAGGTCTGCCGCCCCCAGGGACGAGCTTTAGTGCCGCGTAATGCCGTCGTACCCTTTCAGCGAGAGCGTGGAGGTCTTAATACATTCCATCTACATGTTTAATGGCCATTCCCTCCTCCTGTACATGATTTGAGAGGAAATGGCTGAAAATGTGTTTTTTTTAAAAAGACGATTTCTGTAAAAGATTTACGCTCGGTCGAGTACAAACGGCGCACGGAGGCAATAAAAGAGAATGTGCAATAAAAGCTGGTGGGGAACTGATATTTCAAACACACCTCGTGGTAGCTGCTCTCCTTCTTCTGCATTCGTGTGTGGAAACGTGCTCAGTCTGGAAGCAGCAGTGATGTGTCTTATTCTAATGGTTAATATATTGTAAAAGCTTAATGTCCTTATCTTCACATACAGGTGTCTAATGCAAGATTTGAATGGAAACTTGGTGAAGCTGCTCTTGGTTTCAGGTTTGTGTGGCAAGTACAAAGTGCCCCCCCCCCCTGGGATCACCGGGGTCTCCCTGTGATGAACTGTTGAGGGGTGGAGGGGGGGGAGTGGAGACGTCTTTACCACGGCGACGCCTCTTGAACCAGACAATGCATCAGGAAGTCCGGGCCACGCATCCCAAACCCCTCGGGGGGGATAAAACAATATGAATTCACATTGTGTTTCTCGTGTTCTGTCTCCCCCGGGACGCAGCCTTGAATCCGGACCGAGCAGCGGGGGAGATGTTGCTTTACTAACCCGGCTAACAACCCCTAAAACTCCAGGGGAGGTGGAGGGCAAGGCCGCAGCCCTGGCCCGGTGTTTATGGTCTGACGGAATGTGAACTCTGGGTGAGGGGAAAAGAGGGCGCGTTATAATGAGGCATCCCCCCTCTGCTGGTTGTTTATTTGGACAGACCGGCTGTCTCACAGCACACGCTGTGGATGGAATACTAATGGACACGACTAATGATTCTCTCTCTCTCTCTCTCTCTCTCTCTCTCTCTCTCTCTCTCTCTCTCTCTCTCTCTCTCCGCCTGCTCTCCCTTTCTCGTGATTCCTTCCCACTCGACTCCCCTTCTTCTTCTTCTCCATGAAACTTTCATCTCTCAAGTCAGGGATTCAAAATGCAAAATGAATTTACAGCTGACACGAGGGCATGACGACACGGACGCACACTTTCAGAGGAATCGGGGCAAGAAACAAGCTCCTCACAAAGATTTCACCCTCACTGATCCTGGTTTCTAAGCCACTTATTGGCGGGTGGACATAACCGCCATCCTCGGTGTTACAGCGATGACAGAGTGGGGCCTAATCTAATCCTCTCCCCACCCGTTGTAGGTGTTTCATTTTCCAAATCGTACTTTCTCCAGAATCTGGAGCCTCCAGGGAGGAAGAGGAGCGGGGGAAACTGCAGAGATTTAACCAAGGATTAGACACCACCCTCTGGCATAAGGAGGCTGCAAAAAACTGTGAACATTATTCTGTTATGAAGTATTGAAGATTCGGGCCTTGAAGCAGCCTGGTTACCAATGTTTGACCAAATCAAAATGAGCTGCGAGAGGGAGAAGGCAGAGATCCTCTGTCCCGAACATCTGATTTCCCTGAATGAGCCGAAGAGAGAGAAAACGTCTTTTCTCTCTCTTCACACCATCGCTGCACTTAAAAGACGACTGGAAACCACGATAAATTACGCAGACCATTCTAATCTGTTGAGTTACATTACCATTAGCGATCCAATTAGCGACGGGATTAGAATAGCAACACTAAGTGGCAGATGCGGTTCCACAGTGTTGCTCGCCATCAATTTCACCTTCCACTCGGCATCAACAGATCCCAGCAGCCCTGAGAGGAAAAGCAACCTGCCGCCGTGGTTCTGTTTTTTCTTTTCTTCCTTTTAATACTGATTACGTCTCGCAAGAATCAAATTCTCTGTTTTGAAATTATCACGATATCGTTAATAACACCACTGGCCATGGATGTGGGGTCCACTCCAAAGCAGCTCTGAACAAAATGAGGTTGCATTGATTGAGCCAATAGATTACAGCATTTAGGGGGGGGGGCGTTGGCAGCCTATTGGCTGATACGGTATTTAATGGTCCCCTCAGGGTTTACCTTTAACAAGAGCCTGCATCGGGGGGGGAGAAAGTTTCCCCAAGTCGATAACGCACTTTTGTTTCTGCTGCGCCGGGAATCATCTGGAGAGGGATTCAAATAGAGGAGCAGTTGTTCATCATTAGAAAAAGACACTGTGACAACATTCATATCGGCGAACTGCTAATATCCAGACAGACTTTGGCAACAACTTCTCCTCTTTGTCTGCGTTTCGTTCTCTGACGACGTGTGTGTGTGTGTGTGTGTGTGTGTGTGTGTGTGTGTGTGTGTGTGTGTGTGTGTGTGTGTGTGTGTGTGTGTGTGTGTGTGTGTGTGTGTGTGTGTGTGTGTGTGTGTGTGTGTGTGTGTGTGTGTGTGTGTGTGTGTGTGTGTGTGTGTGTGTGTGTGAGAGAGAGACGAAAAATCATCCCTCAGTTCATTGGAGAAACGCAAACACAACCCTGGACACACACAAACTGGAGTGAAGGGAGCACCCGGAGGGACCCTGAGTATTCCCTGTTTGACATTTGCTCCGAGACACACAACTGCAGCTGCTTCTCACGCTGGACGAGGCAAACGTGCAGAAGTGTCAGTTTTACCTTCTTCAAACTGCCCTCGTCGACATTTCATCCTGCAAATGGGTCAGATGTGAAAGGAGGTGCTTATAGTGACGGAGTCTTAGAGGATTATTACCCTGCAGTTCCTCCCAGGCCGGTAGTAGTCTTAATACCTTTAGGTAATAAACATAGTGAATGTGCTCTGCTCGTGTTAAGCACTACAGAATTCACTATATAGTGAACTAAACAGTGATTAGTGAGGACACGGCCCATGTTTCCATATGTAAAGTGAATTCTAGTAAATAAGTAAACTGGTTTTCAGTTGCTGTTTTCTAGTTTGTCCCTGGACCAACACCGAAATCCAATCAATCGCATCCAATTAATTTCCCGGGAGCGGTCGCACATTACTGGATGTTCACTTTCTCAGTGGAGCTTCAGTTGCAGCCTCATGACCTCTGGCCCTTTGTCACCTCCACACCGGCAGAGGCCCTGGTACAGCTTGTGCATGTGCGGGGGCGGCTGTGCCACTGAGTGGGACACTAATGAGCTGACTGATTACAGTGGAGGGCCTCGGGTTGTCATTAGCTCTCTGAGGATCAAACATCGGATCAAGTCAACAGCGAGGCGGCAGAGATGCGGGGCCACAATTAGATATTTGTTTTTCCACTGGAAGAGCAGAAAATCGGTTGGAAGTCGAGGGAGGAGGAAGGAATTTGCACCTTTTTTTTAATTTAACGGTGCCGAGTTAGATGTGGGAGACGACGCAACATGCCTCAACACCTGTGCACGGACACGAACCCCCCCGACTTTGTGTGTTTGAAATCCCTCACCAAGGACGTGGGGACAAGAGGAACCTTCTCTGGTTTTGCAGACAGCTTTGATTGGGCCTGTAATGAGATAGCGGCTGCGCTTGATGTCTCCGGGAGAACACACGCACTTCCACACGTCGCCATTAACCCGGAGAGCCTCGGGAGCCGGCGCCGCCGCAGCCGCTGCGTGTCGCCGCCGGCGAATTACAGAAAAGAAATTGGGTGAGATTTCCGTGGAAGGCTCAGGAGATGTGGTCGTGTTCACATCTGCATTTCCAGAGGTTTTATTAAAGGATTATTCCAGTTTATCACAACTATCTTTAAAAAACAAACTTACCTAAAAAACGAGCACTTGAACACATCTGTGTGATAAGAACTTAGAATCAAGGAAACTCTTTTTTAGTTTGGCCCTTTTCCCATCCACTAACATGGAGGAGCACTTACTGCAGCCAGCCACTAGGGGGCGATCCAGATGCTTTGGCTTCACGTCTCTCAGTAAACTGTGATTGATGTTTCCTGTGGATGAAGTTCATTAAAGAGTCTCTAAGTGTGAGAAAATGCAGGAGGGTATGAAAGGAACTACTCAGTTGCATTGTGGGAGGTGTAGTATCCATGTGTTTATGGAGCTTGGCCCACGTTAAGAAGTAATCGTGAGGCGATCTCTCGTCGGCGCTGCTTTACAACCCGAACGAATGAGGAGCGGCTCGTGTTTCTTGCTCAGTTAACTCACCACCAGCAGGAAGATAAAACCGTAAACTTTAAATGTATCGCGCCTGATCCTCCTCTAACACTCGCGTCTTCGGGTTTCTTCGGCTCTAATCTGCTGCAAACCCTGCTCGCTGCCGTCTGGAAGTGGACGTAATGAAGGATGTTGCCTTGACAGGCCTCTCTCCTGGCATCCCTCCCCTCCTCTTTTCTTCTACTCCCTCTCTTTTATCCTGTCCTTTTCTGTGGAGGCCCTCCGGACCCCATCAGGGCTCATTCTGTTCATCCCACATGTGAGGGGTCAGTGCGTACCCCACAAGAATAAAACCAGCCACTCAATGTGAGGATCTTTGTGTATGTCCTCGCCCCCCCCTACCCCTCTTTCTCCCCTTTCTCTCTCGCTCTCACTTACTTGTGCCCTATAGATGAGAATTGGCTCCATTCACGGCAGCTTCCCTCCCCCCCGGAGCGGACTTCTCAGGGCCCTAACAGCGCAATTCTATGCCTTATTGCTCCGGCTCCTCCGCGGAGAACAGTCTCGTCAAAGCGTTTGTGAAGACACAGAAGGAAATGAACTGGCTTTGTGCTCAGTCTTGACATATAGGCGAGATCACGTGGTGGAGTCTGCGGGGCAAGTGTTTAACAAGGGAAAAGGGCAGAATGTGTAAAATGTCTCCTGAAAGGCCTCCAAGTGGCCATCATGGAAAGCAAATGCCCGGGTGTACAGTATTTAGAAACGGAGAGCTGTTATGAGTTCGGCCTCCGCTGGCCGGCGTCCAGCGTAATCCACATTGTGCTCCGACTTCCTACGGACCAAAGCCTCTCGAGCTCATCTCCACCTCATGTTTAATCTCCCCCCAGCTCTTTCATTGGGACCACACCGTGTGTTCGGTTCTAAAGAAACGGAGCGGACACCTCATTTCGGGCAAGAATGAGCCGGAGGGAGAGCTTTTGTTCCGCGGCAGGAATGCCCATAACACAGAGAGGAACACTTGTTTGGTGTGACTCGGGTTGCTACACCGGGGCTGGAGAAAGCCATGGCAACGGAAGCAAGAAGCTCTGCCGGACCACATAGCGCTGACACAATACTGGCTGCTCCGGGGGGGGTTTGTCATTCCAGTCAGGCCTGACCCAAATTACGACATCCTGGGAAAAAAAGTGGCCCACTTCAACCAGCGGCGGGCACATGCGCAGACACACTTCACTGGGCTTGCATTTATTTGGCTGATAGCGATATTAAACAAAGCATATGGATGTTTGAAGTCTAATCAACCGAGGAGGAGAAAGAAGACAAAATAATAAGAGCCGGTTAATGATTGAGCGCCACAGTCACACCGTAGCCCACGGCTGCTGGATTATTAGGACTTCTCGATTGTTTACCCAACATGTCTACAAGCCACTTCTCCATCTGCGCTCGTAATTCTCAGCATCTCAGCTTAATAGTCTTTTATGTTTTTTGTGTGTGTGTGTTTATCGTCTCCTATCAACAGCCTGGGGGGGGAAATCTGCTCGGAACGGGAAGAGTATTACAAAAGAGGCGATTAGGACCATGTCAACAGAAGCGTCTTCACTTTCACCGGTTCGGGCAAAAGAGGAGCGTGGAGAATCGACACATGCAAAAAAAACAACGGAGACACTTAGTTGTTTGGCAACTTTACCTAAAGTTTTACGATTGCGAGTTTCTTTTGAGCACTTTTAACACCGCACACACACTCGGCCTTCACACCATCCGTTCTACTGGAAACACACGTCAGCTCTAAAAACTTTTCCTCTTGCCCCAGTTAACCACCTCACGATCCCATCATGCCAACCCCACGCAGGACATGCACCAGTAAGTGTGCAAAAAAAACCCTAAAAAATCCACTTACTTGAGTTTGGAGGTCTGGTAGTTGTATATATCAGAGCTTGAAGAAGTAGTTTCTCTAGACTCTTTTCATCTGCACCTCTGCCCCGCTGCCCTGCCTCTTCAATGCTATTTCTCTTTGTGGGCTGAGCATACGATAGCTGTGTAGTTTGTGTGTGTGTGTGTGTGTGTGTGTGAGAGTGTGTGTATGGGGTGAGGGGAGGTGGGGTTGGGTGTTGAATGCCCGGGTTTCCTGACTCGTGATCAGGAGCTCATTACCCCCAAGGTCACTCCAGGGACGCCCCGCCTGGCACTCAGTGAGACACCCGGAGAGGAGACGTGTGAGACAGAGGATGGAGGGAAAGAGGCGGAGGTGCAGTTTGGAGGGGGGGGCCTAAAGTGGTTTGGAGCTCCGCCGGGAGGAACGCGCAGGGGGGGGGGGGGGAAGAGACGGACATGAAAAACAACAAAACAAAAAATGGATGCATGACAGAGGGGGGGGGGGGGTTATCGAGGAGAATCAGCAGACAGGGGACGGGAACAGCAGCGGCCAAGTCAAACCACACAGAGTTATATAAATGATCGTGTTGATCCATGGAAAAGTGAGCGCGACCACAGCAGTCGATGGAGTATTGACGCACACCAGCTGGACTCTGGGGTTTGTTTCTCAGCCTCTTACACACACACACACACACACACACACTGAAACACACACACACACTGTACTGTGTCATGTGAATGACATCAGATTATGTGATGGTTTCTTTTGGGGGGTCAGGGGTCCAACACGTGTGGAGCAGGTGATGGGAGTGCTTTGTTTTAAAAAGGCACCGTGGACTAAGGAATGAAAGTCACGTAATCGGCTACGATTACTTTTTGCTTGTTTGCATTCAGAGAAGTTCTGGAGGCCTAATTATATTTTCCCCTTTAATGTGTTATTAGATTTCTGAGGCACTGATTTTCTGTTCCACTAATGACAAACCTCCTTGATTAGAAGTCTGAGTCAACAAAGTGTACGAAACTTTCACAGTTCAAAATATACGGGCTGCTTTCAGTAGTCAAACCTGAATATAGACGATTAATCTTTAAACTAGTTTGTGCCGATCTATACAAACTCCTGATTATTAAAATGACACAGAAAATAAGATGGAATAAACCACCCAACAGTGAAAAACAATAATTAATAATAACACAGATAAGACGTGTTGGCGAACAAACGTTGTGCTGGAATAAATAAAAGGCTATTTTTCTGCAAGTCTCAGTCTGATATCCATCTACTGTGTGTGTGTGTGTGTGTGTGTGTGTGTGTGTGTGTGTGGTGTGGTGTGTGTGTGTTGTTGATATTCCCTGGGTGTTTGGAGCAGGGTGCTGGAGGTGACCCTATAAGAGCAGCTCGGCCCTCGGCTGCAGCTCCACAGACCTGGATTGACAGATCCCAGCACATGCGATCAATAGAGTGCACCATTACTTCTGTCCACTCGTGATGTCAGCCTGTCTCTGTATGCACACACACACACACACAGACACACACACACAAAGAAATCGTCTTATATGGCCACTCGGGTTATTGATTCAGTGCCAGGTTCAGATTCATTCTTTACAACAACAAAATAAAAACTTGCAATGCCCCCAAAAAAGCAGCTCAAAGCTCATAATTATCAGATGCATCTTTAAGTGCGGGGGGGGCTGTTTTTAAACTCCTGTTCACTCGTTCACAATGTGACTCCAATGATCTGTTTCAGCGCTTTAATGGTCATTTATAAGTGGCGGCATAATCAGAAACCGTCGTGTCGCAGGCTCAATGAAACCATTCTGAAAAGAGGTCGGACGAAAAAACCTTGTTCATCAGTCAATCCTCTCCCTGGAGCTGCGTTTAAAACTAAAGTCTCTGGAAGCAAACTGGGAATTTGTTCATGTTTTTAAAAGTTGGGCACAACGTTACCCAAGTTTTCTGATGCAACAGCACTCGACAAGCACAAGTCCCCGAATCTGAAGAAACTCTGCTTTTCACTGCGACGCCTCCTGAGACGATGTGAAGAGGACGACTGAGCTGACTTATACGTCGGCAGATAGAAATCGGCCGAAATGAACCCTTCTGTCGGATCTAGGAGGGAAGAGCACAACATTAAAGTTAAATTAAAGAAAAGTTCCCTCTCTGCTCCCTGAACCACAACCAGGAACAAAGAGATGTAAAATATATGAAAGATTTAAAGATAAACCAAATATGGTTGTGTTATTAATGGTTTATAACACAGTTGAGCTGATTATTGATCGATTATCGTGCAATTCTAACAAAGACAAAAACAAACACACAATGTTGGCGCAAATGGAAAAATCAGGCTAAAAAATCGTGTTTTCCGAACTAGGCATAAGGAATCGTTGGCCATTTTTAAAAGATTACATATATCGGAAAGTTTTTACTCCCTAATTTCGGTATCAGACCCCAAAGATCTACATCGGTCGGGCTCTGAACATGTAGAGGTGAGGAGGTGATGGTGAGTTCAAGCAAAGAATGAGTCGTGCAACTTGAACACCTTTTACCTGGCGACTGAAAACTTGTGTTGAAAGTCATTAAAAAGGGAAAATGATTATTGAGCAAGCTAAAATAACGGATTATATATAAAAGAGCCTTTGGGGCTGTTTGGTGAATCGGCCTCAGAAAAGCTAAAAGTCTAAATTAAGACCGAAACTAAAAATGAAGGGATTGATTTCTGGAGACGAACGAGATTCAACACGTGAAGGTCGTCCTGATGTGGAGTATTTTAAAATCCACGCTGGTCGAACCTTTTGAAAAGCTGCGATGTGGAGATACGTCGCTGACAGAGATCCACAGGTTCGGCATCAGGTTGCACTGTTGGGGGATTTTCAGCATCGGCCCCAGTAATTAGTCTGACTCAGTCGACCCCCCCCCCCCCCCGCTGATAACGATATACCATTTGCTGCCGTCTCATATTCAACTCATTAATAATACATCTCATCCATTTGCGAAACCCCCCCTCCCCTCCCCTCCCTCTAAGTGTGCGATAGATATGCTTTAGTGGCGTCCACCAGGAGCTTCTCCAATGATATCATTCCCCTCGTTTGATTAAATGGGATATGACAAACGATGAAAAAGAAAAGGATGGAAACGGGATCTGCTCCGAGGGGTTGATTTTTCATTTTGGGCACAAAGCGAGCGTCGACCAAAGAGTTTTACCGGATGTTAAAAAGGTCGTTGGAGTGGGATGTGATCTTTTATTCTATACGTCCATGCAGCTCCCTGGTTATTTCCACCGGCTCCTGAACAGAGTCTGGGATGGAGTCACCGTTTAATTCCCGCTAACCCCGTTTCGTTGATTGTACGTCCGGTGGCAGAACCAATCAGAACGCGGGGCGGCGACTGGGGCCCGTCCACGGCGAGAGAGTCTGATGAAACCAAATGAAATCAGCCAGTCGCATTCCTTTCCATCTCTCCTTTCTTTCCCCCTCCTGTAACCACGGCTGCTTCAGCTCTGATCCTCCATCTCGTCTCTTACGCAAACAGATGAGAGCAGAAAAGTTTTTTTCACACACCTTATTTGAAAAAAGGAGCCATTCAATTTGTGCAACATGTCGGGGGAAGGAAATGGAGATGGAATTTATGGGCGTAAGAAAATTGTAGAAAATTGCCGTGTCTCCGAACATCCCGTCAAATCAAGTCAGCAGCTGTTTAGATATAAGATAATCACACACACACACACACACACCACACACACATATATATATGTTACTCCAGGAACCCGCTGTAATAACATAATCCAGAGTCGGGGGGGGGGGGGGGGGGGGCAGATACGCTCGCTGTTGCAGTCCATAAATTTCCGTCGTCGTGTAGAGATACCGCACGAGGACAAAAATGCAGGAACAAAATGTGTGTGATTCACAGGATGCACCCTGCAAGGCTGCAAGTCATATCACACACACACACACACACACACACACACACACACACACACACACACACACACACACACACACAGTGAACATCTGTGGGGCCGTGACCGCCATTACATCAGCATGGCATAGTGCTGGATCCAGATGTTTCTGTACACCAATTAAATAAGCCAGGTTTATTTATATATCGACCTTTCATCACAAGTGTGTGTGTCTGAGAGGTTTGACAGCGTCGCTCCAAAGCAAATACTCCACTGATAAAAGACCTTATCGGGGGGGAAAGTGGAGAGTCGAGGAAGCTCCGAGGAAAAGAGACAACGGGGGGGGGGGGGCTCTTCCAGGATGGATTACAGTGGTGGTGACAGTAATAAAAACACAGAAATATACAATTGCAGTGGAGAGAAAATGGAATTTGGAATATTCAAAATGCAGACAAGCGAATCCACCAATGAGGTTTTGACTATAAGCTAAATAGACGGTGTACATTTGAAATGTAAATAATACACTAATAATATACTTGAGGAATTTAAATCCAAGTATGACCCAGTTTTGGTTCAGTTTTGGTCTCCTCCAGCATTTATCAGAAACGTTGATTTTCTTACTGTGGCTCGAAAGTAACAGTAATCATCTCGAGGCCACTTTCCATTGTTAATGGAAAAACACTGATAAGCAGCTTTAAGAATTTAGATCAATGATTTAGATCGCTGATCAATACGAACAATAACACACACACACACACACACACACACACACACACACACCCACACTCAGTACATCTCCCATCACAAATCAAATCCTTATGAAAGCACGATCTTTATCTCCTGATGAGGTTTATGGCTCCCCTCTACGATGAGGTAATGAACAGTGTCCCATTATGTCCCTTTCATTTCACAAGAAGCTCAGTTTCATTAATAAAGCATAAGTGCTTCGTTTAATATTAATATTTATGTGCCCGCGCCCCAGCTAATAAAAGTAAAGAGATTTTTGTACTTTTCCAAAGAGCGTCCCCGGCGTTTCCCCCTCGTGGAATCCGATCGGTTTGTTTTCTCTCTCTGTCGCTGAGTGGCCAGTGACTCCAGGCCAGACCCCCCCCCCCACACACACACACACACACACACACACACACGTTCTCTGTGGATGAAGCAGAGGCGGGGCGGCGTCCTCTAATGCTTCCGAGGCTGCAGCTGCATTTGCTATTCAGGCCTTAATGCAGTATTTAATCTCCATTTAAAATCCATTTGATGCTAATTAGTCATCATACACTTTAAGCGTCAGCAGCGCAGTCGTGAAAATCTATTGATTAGCGAGATAATCAGACCGACAATGAACGAATGCTGATTTATTAGTCTGATACCTTTTTTTGGGGGGTGGGGGTGGGGGGTGTATGATAATGCAGCCTCCGTCTCGTTGGAATCCCGCCGGGATCCGAGAACACGTCAGGTTTTTGAGCTGCTCTCGGCTGTCAGGCTGTCGGAAGCTGCCACCAGTCAAACAAATGGAAATCTGATACAGTGCCGGGTTCGTTTCACTGTGTACTGTGCTCCACGACTTTCTCCTCACTCGAATCTCAATGTGACACCGAGCAGATAAATCAAACATGTCCTCTCCCGTGCTCATCTACAACCATGTCAGCGAGGAGGCCCCCCCCCATCCCCCCCTGTCCTGGAAGCGGCGTTTCCAAGCCACAGAGTTTAATTTATTACTGACAATTAATCTGAAGGAGCAAAAACACTTTCGGCGTGGCCGGCGGTGTGTGGCGGCATTTGGGCGAAAACAGCTCCAGCCCTGATTCATCTCCCCACCGACAGTCGGGCCCCATCGCCCGGCGTTTATCTGCTTCCCCCCCCCCCCCCCAAAAAAAACTCATTAATCTCTAATGCCTTACTTCTGTGTTCCCAGTATGCCCAGCGTATGTTCTCATTAGTGGATTCTAAATCTGATGCTATGGAGAGGCTCAGACTGACGAGAGAAAAATGGCCGTGCTCCCTTCTTGTCGTTATTTGAAGTCGAGCGCTGTTGATGATCGAGTCTGAGATCCGGTCGGAGGGATGACGACAGAAAAGGAAAACGTATAAAAGCTTCAAGCGAGTCGTAGTTCAAACATAAATTAAGAGCTTGTGAAAGACGGTGAGAGACGGGGCGAGCCGAGCGTTTCGAGGGCGAGCGAGTCTCACCGCGGCGCCGCATCTTTTCCAGTCACGATGAAAAACATCTGCAGCTGATGGGGGGGGGGGAAACAAACTCCTGTCATAATGTGAGCGATGAGGTTTCATTGATGAGCTCACAAAAAAAGGGATTTTCCAGAGAATACAAGTTGCTCTGCTGTTTTGTTCTCAGTCGTCTTCGGGATTATAGATTCTCCTCAGGTGAAATAAACTCGATTCTTCTTTCCCCCAAACAGAGAAACACACTCTCCTCCTGACTTCCGGGGTCTCAAAGACAAGTCAAACAATTCAAACTTTCAGGTGTCAAAACAACCCGAAGCCTCAAGAAAGCAAAAGAAAAAAAACACCCCGGTATAAGTGTGTGTGCACCTGAATGCATCTTTCACGCCTGGCTCACAGAAGCTTTTAGGCCAATTAGTGAGGAAATTGCCGTGGAGGCGAAATGAGGGCTGGAGTGAGACGGGTGAAAGAAAACTCACATGACGCATCGTCTGCCTGCACTCGAGCTCGGAGCGTCTCGCCTTCAACAACGGGATTAGAGCCGAGATGAGTAGCAAAGGGAAAAGGGGAAAAAGAAAGGGAGGAAACAAAGCGCCTGAGATCAGTGAGTGCGATCACCGATGGACCCTGAGGGACTCCTACCTTCCACCCTCCACCTCCATGGACCCGAGGACATCAGGGTGTGTTTGCACAAACCTGCCGTCTGCCTAGCTGCGTTCAGACCTGCACCGAACTCCCGATAACGTCCTGTAATTATCCCAAAGGGTCTGTTTGTGAGGATGCAAATGTCCAAGTCAGTTGCTGTGGACATTTCTCCAGCCTGCTACTAAAACCTGTGGATTATTTGAGTCCGATCAGAGAATCTCCTGCTGCGTCGCTCATATTTGAAAGGGAAACTGTGCGGTGAAAGTCCGACCTGAATTGTGCGGAGATCTTCCAGAGTTCATATTTTTTCATTTCTGCAAAAAGGCCTGGGATAGAAAGGAGTGAAACGTCTGATTGTGTGATTCAGCTCGCTCTGATCGCCGACTCCCCTCCGACCGCTTCGCACAGACGACCTACCCGCGGTACTTAAGTGAATTTAGATAGAAGTCAATATCCTCATAATAAAACACCTCTGTCTCACTCCAGCTGATCACCAGTTGTCAGTGTTTGGAAAGGGCCTTCAGTCCCAATCGATGGGGAAATAAATTACCCACCGGCAACCTCACCAGAGGGCTGAGGAGGGAGGCGGATCCTCGGCTGCAGTTCAACCGCAGCCGGGCCCGTTCACACAAACATAATGGAATGAGAAGTACTTTGATGCCTTGTCTGCACCACTGCAGATATTTGAGAGCATTTTCCCCTCGGTTTTTAAAAAGAAACTCAATCCACACGATCTTTATTTTACTAAATATCTTCATCCAGACAAGTAGAAAAACAACAAACCCCCCCACCAGGCCAGTTTAGCTGCAAACTTGTAACCAGGCCTAGCACTCAGGCTCAAATCGGGAGTTAACGGTAATGAGACCACATCTGAGCAATAGGGACAACACGCAAGAAGCAGAGTCTCCCTCTCGTCTTCCAGGGACTTTAGCAACACAGGCCAGAAGTGTGTGTGATCGGCGCCAGGCCCCTCAGCCTCATTTCTCCGGTTGCGGACTTCTCTCTGAGTCCGGCCAGGCGTGTAAACACACGTGGGCTTAGCGGGGCGATGGTCCTGCCCTCTGCAGGTGCTCGCTGTCAATCCAGGAGGTGGTAAAGTAAATAAGAGTCCATCTGACAACACAGCGCCGACCATCTGCGGGCCGGCGCTCGGCTGCAGGGTTTCATGTCCGGCCTCGGTTACTGAAAGCAGCGGGGGGGTTTGTAGCGAGCCCATCAGTCTTGTAATTAAACTTGGGAGGGAGGGGGGGGGGGGGGTTGCTCCAGTCTACCTGCAGTATTTGATTTGCAGAGTTTGCAAAACAAAAGAACAAAAAAAAATCAATGTACCCCGTTTGGGAGCAGGAAACGTGATCCATCCTGATTAAAGGTGACTCGCTGGTTTGTGAATGAGAAGCACATTCATCAAGTGACGTTCAGCTCAAGTCACAGACGAGGCAAAACAAGTTCAAACTGGTTACCATTCATTTCCAAAGCAAACCACAGCAGCAGCTTTAATGGAAATGAGCTTCGACGGCGAACGGTTTGTTACGGATGGAAACGGCCGCTGCCCTCAACGCTCGCTGAAGACTTCTCACCTGTCAACAAGCTGCAGTGTTCTCATTAAATGTGATGCATCACGACGCAGGCCTCCCGAATGGGCTCCACTATACTAACTGGTTGAGTGGGTTTGTAAGTTTAACTACAAAGCAACAATTTACAACTTTTAATTCGCCCAGAAAAACCTTTTGTTAAGTTCTGAACTCCAGGAGTTTTGAGAATCGATGGTTTCCATTAGCGTTTCAACATTCGTGAAAGTCTTGATCTGACCCCACTGTGCATGTGTTCGTGCTGTGGGAGGACGCTGGAGAATCCACGGAGCATTCTGCAGTTTCACTAGTTATATTTCATGACTGGCGCCGTCTCGTAAACCGGCCGAACAAACAGCAGCTGCACTGTTTTGTCCGGGCCGATTCTCAGCCAAGCAGACGCAGCGAAGCATCGACCTCATTGACGTCTGCATTAGTGTCTCCTGTCATATTGAAGAGGATGTGGCCGCTCTCTGATTTCCCCTTAATGAGGTGGAGAGCAGCCCCGGTCCAGGCAGGTGAGGCCGGACTGCGTTGACCTTCGGCGACCTCGTAAACCATCAGTCACAGGAGCCGGGCACATTGCAAATAACTGACCCCGAGCACTGACCGGGCCGTGCATATCCCTCCCAGAGAAGAGGCTGGAATCAGTGGCACAGATCTTGGTGGAATCAATTCAGACTGAATCTCGAGCTATCCGGCTATTTTCCAGTATGCATCTAATAAGGATAGGACATGACGTTAAGAGCGTTCTCACACCTGAAGGTCAGAATAAAGGTCAATGTCTTTATTTGTTCTACGTGCACGATGAAGACACTGGTGGAAACAAACAAGGCGATGCAGGTAATCGACTATAGAGTTTTGAAATTCGGTTTGTTCTTCTTGTAATCTTCTTCTGTTTCGACTCTGGTTCTTGTATTTTTGGGATTTGGATTTGAAGCTTTTCATCCTCTCGTGTGTCGAAAGGCCACAAAACGGCCTCGTGGTCGATATCCCAACTCCCTGTAACCACGTGGCGATACGGTCACGGACACCCAATAAGCCTCGACCTTCACGGAGGGCACGACTGGGTCAGGGAGCGAACGCCAGCCAGAACAATCATCGCGGCTCGTTTCCCCTCCTGCTCGCCCGCCGTACATCATTGTTTTATCAAAAATCGAAAAAAAGGAAAACGGCGACCAAGAGAACTCCTCTGTCCGCGGATCGATGGCTGATTACGGCTCCGGCTGTGGTTTAAACACCTCATCCAAAGCCGAGTGCGCACGTGAGTCAATACAGATGGTCGCCATATTACAGGCCACATTAGCTTCCGTATTAATGCAGCGGAGGCTTAAGGCTGAGTTATTGTCTCTCGTTCGTACGAGCCTGTTAAGGAGAGACGCTGCTGTTCGGCGCCTCCCCAGACTGGATGTGACATTCATTAGATTTAGGGCATCGGAAAAAAGTTATTAATATTTGAAGGGGTGGTGGATAAAAGACGGACCACAACAAAGACATTGCATTGTTCCGTCTCGCCCACGCTAAACCTGTGATTTCTCAAGTCGAGCTCCGGGATGGTCTCATTATGCAACTGCTATCATCAAATGCTCCCGGTCGGGGGGGCTTCACTCGAAGAGTTTGCCGTGTCTCCTCTTCTTGAAAGGAGCCGCGGCGATAAAAGAGGAGGTCTCTTATCGGCTCCTTCCGCAATCTGCACTTTTCTAGACCCACTTTTTTCTCTCTCTCTCTCTCTCTCTCTCTCTCTCTCTCTCTCTCTCTCTCTCTCTCTCTCTCTCTCTCTCTCTCTCTCTCTCTCTCTCTCCCATAAGCACATTAGAACATGTCAAGACATAAAAATCATTAGCCCTTGTAGTCTGACATTTAAATGCATCCAACTCTCTGAGTCATCTGGGGACACAATCCTCCTCCTGGAGAAATGTCAGACTAATAAGGTACAAACAGCCGCCGTAATCCAATTCAGTGTACATCTTTAAGCGCAAGATGCAATCAGTTTATTCAGCGCGCTGGTATCCCGGCAACGTGTCTGTGTTTTCTCTGTCCGAGGCTCTAAATCTTCTCTGCTAACCCATAGGAGGAGGAGGAAGAGGAGGAGGAGGAGGAGGAGGAGGAGGAGGAGAGGAGGAGGAGGGGACAGGCTGGTTACCAGGAGGAATGTGTGTCGGTCCCTGTTGTTGTCGTCCAGGTTGAAAGGACTCGCACATGCATGGAACTCAGTGAATTTAAGAGGCCGCGACCCGGGATGTGTCGGTGTGGGGCTCGATGTGACATTCCCAACAACAACGTGAACCCAGGACTGAGTGAAAGGGAATCTCTGAGCATCTTCCTCGTACTCGTTGGTTTCTTTGGAACTGTGAGTCTGCAGAACCAGTCCACGTTAAAAAATTTTTATTGTTTATTTAGATCTCATTTAGGTTTTGTCTCTCAGTCCAAACGATTCCAGATCCAGATCCTCCAAACAAGACTCCTCTGGCGCTCTAGTGGAGTTCACACATCACATATAAGGACGTCCCTGTTTTTTATTTACTATGATTCTTCGTCCTGCTCCACCTGCTCCTCCTCGCTCTCATCCAATCCCAACCTGTCACACTCACCTTGAGCCAATCACAATGTCAAACTTGTAAATATTCTGTCACTCTCCTGTGATTCAGCTGCGGGACCCACCTCCACCCCTGCACCACCAGGGCCCCCCCCCCCCCCTCCCATCAAACCCTCCAACCAGCGCCTCCACGACGCGTCCTGACCCATGCTCCTCGCTCATGGCCTTCTCCTTCCTGTGATCTGGGTCTAAGCACCATGTTCTCTTGTTTGTTTCTCCTGATTAAAATGCATTGAACCGGTTTAATACACCTATTCATACGTGTGCTGTATACATGCATGTGCTTATTAGCAGCTGCCAGTATATACGTCCGATAAAAGATGTGCAAACAAGATTCTCCATCGAGCGAAACCCCATTTCGGACACTGTTTATGATCCTCGCGCTCTCGGCAATAACCTTTCCACAGTATTTACATTCAGTTAGAGCCTCTCTGTACAGTAGCTTTTATTACACATGTTTATTAGCCCTTTAAATCTCTTTTTTATAGTGACAACTGAATCTTTACCCACAGCGAACCGACCCAGCATGAGGCCGGTTCATGCCGTCCTCTTGTAAACGCACCAGAGGGGGGGGGGGGGGGGGGGTGAGAGACGGTGACGGCTGCAAAGTGTAAACGGCAAGAGTTTAAAAAGTGCAAAGATTTATTTTTTAAATGGAATGATGGAACATTTCAACGTGCGGGAAGAAAAGTGAAGCTCTCGCATGGTGTCTGATTTCATGTGAGGACAAAGTGGAGCAAAGCATGCTGGGATATGACGACAGGCACGATGTGGGCGGTGGTGTTGCTGTTCGCAGCTGTGGCCTCGATGGCACTGTTGAGTTTCTGAATCAGTGTGTGTCTGACTGTGTGTGTGTGTGTGTGTGTGTGTGTGTGTGTGTGTGTGATGTACATACTGTACTAAGACTTCCCAGATTACAGGATCACCGCTGTCGTTGACTGTTTGACACCTTTTTTCAAAATCAGGTGAAAGCTGCGATCCCGGGATTCATATCATTCAAATCCTCCTGGCGGCTGAGATAAAAAAAAACGTTAATATCATCTCGTGTGCCCCCCCCCCCCCCCCCCGGGATTCATCGCTAAATCATCGCCGGGTCGCACAGAACTCCTGTCGGGAAATGCCGGGCAAACATTTGAACCATCGCTGATGTGTTTGATTTATCTACCGAGACAAACAGCCCTAAAAAAAAAAAGCCTCATGTATCTTTAATGCGGTGTCTCTTCTCTGCTATTGTTTTGTCCAGGTCACGGCTCTCAGGTCGTTTATCACACACTCTACGGGTGCTTTTATCACCCCCCCCCCCCCCTCCCGGTAGGAGCACGTAGTGATAAACACCACACACAACACACACACACACACACACACGTAGAGGACTTGTAGGGGTCAGTGGGGGATTCTGCCGCCTCCATCCAGCAGTGCATATCTTGTATTTGCCGCAGCAAAGACCCTCGGAGGGCGGGGTATCCGTCTGTTAATGTGCTATATGACGTGATAGGGGCCCGTTGGGGGTGATACTGGCCGGGCGAGCGAATCCATCTGAGCCCTAAAGAGACCCCGGCCTCCCTCTGGTTGATGAAATGAAGGGGAGCCCGGGGCTTGTTCCTGCAGAACAAATCCACACACACACACACACGATGGAGTTTGATGCGGCAGATAAGATCCGCAGGTGATGATCACATTTGAGTCGAAGCCCCCCCAACGTGCTGCAGGCTGCGAGCACGATGGCGTCGCCCCAGCCCCCGCCGCCCCGGCATGTCACGCCACAGCCGAAGTGACACATCGATGGTGACAGGCGGCCGCGGCCTCAACCCCCGGACCACATGACCCACATAGCGACGGTCAATGCGAGGCCCCCCCCCGGCGCTCCATCACTTTCACGAGTTTGATCTAATTGAGATTCCCTTTTTTTCCACGAACAAGAGCAGTTGATATCCTGCTTCTCCAATTTCGAAGATGACACGAAAATGAAAGTGACTCGAGTCCTGAAGGGAAAAGATTGGGAGCCTTTTCCCTGACACCACACAGACGCCATTTCCTGACTCTCTCTCTTTACGGCAAAAAAGGAAACCTAATAAAGATTTGGGTCATCCCAGACGGCACCGATTCATCCGGCTAAAACAAAATTGTCATCACTCTCTGCTTTTGCTGAGGCAGAGTTTAAAGGGAAGGGAGGAAGCCGGCAGGGGAAATGGGTTCACGGGGAGATAAAGAGAGAGCAGCTGTGTTGGTGTATTACGCTCCTGTCAGCCTGGGCTTATTGAATTGATGTCACTCCTTTAAACTCCAGTGGCTTGGGTCGCTGTGTGCAGGTGTGCATGGGAGAGTGTGTGAGTGTGTGTGTGTGTGTGTGTGTGTGTGAGAGGGAAACACTGATAACTGCGGCCTTCCTGTGAATCTGCACAACCTGGCGACCTTCCAGAGACTCAAGGAGGCTTTTTCCAGCAGCTCCTCCAAAAAGAAATTCACCTTCAATTCGATAAAAAAAACCTGTAGGTTCTGCCTCATGCACATTCACGTCTGTGTGTGTGTGTTTGTGTGAGCAACATGCAAGTGTGTGTTTTCAGTCATAGCCTCCCCACACACACACACACTGGGGAAGGCAGCAGGGAGAAGAGCTGAAGTCAGATTGTCGTCAAAAGTTTCCCAGCCATTATCAAAAAGGAGAGAAATCAATACGTGACCGAAAATAAAGGTACGGAGGCTTTAGAGTGCCTTGCACAACGTAATCAAATTGTGCATTTAATCCAATTTGGATGGAGCACTCAATCCATGTGTGAAAGAGGAGATGAAATGAAAAGAAAACCCTGCGACGGAACGGAGGTGCAGCGGTTCCCTCCTCGACGGCGACGGAGCGGGCTCCTCGTGAGTCACCGTGTGAAGAGCACGCAAATGATTTGTCGAAGGCGTCACAAGTATTTTAATCTGAAAAGATCAAATATTGATACGGCAGCAAATCGCTTCTGGTGCCCTCTCTCTCCTCCCCCCCCCCCCCCCCCTCCTCTCTTGCCTCTGTGGCAGCAATTACAATTACCAAAGTTGGAGATTAATCTCATAATGTCCCGTCTGCTCTGCACACTGACTCAGCTGCTGCCCACTGACTGTAATCGTGTCACTGCAGGGACTTCAGTACGACGCTGGAATGTTATTATCCTGCAAACATCCTTCAAATATTGAGAGATTCAAGAGTGCGGGAGTCAAAAAGCTCAGCGGGACACTTGAGTAGAAGAGTAGGATCTTAAAAAGTGTAGATTACTATAGTATATTTAATGTTTTATTCTTGCCTAATGTCCCCGATGCATCGACTCGCAGCAAACTGCATCGCCTCAGCAGGAAGCTGTTTTAAAATAATACCTGTGCAGCAGCGACTGGCTTCCAGCTGATGCAAATGGCATCGTAATAAAACTTTTAATTAACTTTATCTATACAGCATTTTTTCACAATGCAGCGCAAGGTGCTTTACATTAAAACTAGTTTAAACGGAACAGAGGATTAGAAACAGAACTTATTACGACAACAAAAGGTGTTTAAACGAACGCTGTAAAAATCGTTACAGCAACGTTGAGGTTGCGATAAAGGAAAACGCACAGTCGACTCAACTAAAGCAAGATCGTAAGAGTAAGTGTTGAGCACTTTTTTTAAACGTGTTGCCAGAGGATGCATTTCTGATATGTTGTGCATAACCATAAGTTTGCATGCGGCTCGTTCATCAAACCAACGCCGAGCTCAGAAAGATAAAAGAGAGAATAAGATGGTGTCTTGATTTTAAGAACGAGGAAGACGACATGAACTCGATATTTCCCTCAGGAGGTGGTGGAGACCCAAGACGGAGCAAAAAAAGAGAAGTGAATGTTGAGTGAATATCTAATTCAAGTGGCCAAAAACTACACTTGATGCGGGTTTATCTAATTTCACGTTGTGATAATTGTGACATAACATACAACCCTTCTTTTAAAAGTTGAATAAGGAGGAACGGCTGCAGTGTGTCAACATGGAGCCGGTCATGAAGTATATGAATAATACAATATAAAACCTGTTTCTCTCTTTCATTCATCCTCCCTTGTTTCTTCCTTTCACGGCCTCTCTCCGTGAATCCAGCGGCTCCAGCTGACTTTCCATCGCCCGGCGTCACCACACAGCTCAGCAGCGTAATAGACTATTGACTTGTTGTCCCCACATTTGCAAGTAGGCTTGTACAAGGCTGAAATAAATATGAAAGTGTGATGCGTCACTCATGATGTTTTGTAATGCACCCCCCCCCTTCAGCTGCAGTCATCAATACAAAAAAGAAGGAGGGGGGGGGGGGACTGTGCACAGATGGTTTTCGCAGCTCGGCTCCGTCGAGGCTTGGTGAGTGGTCCTGATGCTGTCTGTGAAGTATCATGTGGTTAGACAGGTCTGACTGAGGTTGTCTCTGCACTGTGTTCGCCCGCCTGTCCTCATTAGATGCTGAGAGATTGACACAACCCCCCCCCCACCACCACCACCACCACCACCCCCTCTCTCTCTCTCTCTCTCTCTCTCTCTCTCTCTCTCTCCTCTCTCTCTCTCTCTCTCTCTCTCCCCCCCCCTCCAGCCCTGATGAAGCCCTGCGAACACCAACAGTAATGAATCACTATTAGCCAGGGCCACAATGGCTGACAACCAATTTGCAGGCGGGGGGGAGGCTGAGGCCGAACTGTGACATCCAGGTAGATGTGCACACGTTGGACAGCTCCACCCAGAGGTCACAGGTATTTCTTCCATCGTGGTTCAGAAGGACAGATCACATCTTATCTCCTGATGTTTGTCTGTTTTCACTGACTCGTCCGAATGAAGCTCAGGAGCCAGAGGACGACTTCTCCCAACGTGGGTGAATCCTGACATCTAGTGGCACCGGGGAAATGCAACAGCAGAGGGAACATGTCAACTTCTCTGTGTTGAAGCTGCTGACACACGGTTTATTGCTCAGTGTCGTGGGATCACACTTAAATTGCATGAATCAGAAATGATGACAAATACTCAACAGCTGCAGTTTTTCTTTTATAAACCGTCCTGTCTCGCTGTCTCCTGAGACTGAGGCAACGTTAGCAGTTCTATTTATAAAACTGATCTGAACTGTTTTATTTATTTATTTCTGAAATAAGAGTAGACACCATAAAGTTAATTACTTTTATTAAACATGTAAACCATAAAAAAAACAGGAAATTAGATTTTTTTTTTTACTGGATTATTCAACTGCTTGATGTTAAATATTAAATGAATATTAAATGATATATATATTTAGTTTTTTTGTATTGGTCATTAATTCATTATTTCAGTTTAAATTGAAAAAGCACAACTATTATTTAAAATTAGCCAAATAGAAGAGATTTAAAAAGAGCAGAGATTATAAAAAGAGCAGAGATTATAAAAAGAGGTAGAGAGATTATAAAATGTAAAATAAGTAACAATAAACATTTAAAAATATGTTACATGGGTTAAAATAATACAAATGAAATAGATATATGTAAAATAAAAGGATGGTATGTCCTATGTAAAGAGCACTTGCGAATAAAAAGGTTTCTGGATTAAAAAGCTGTAATAGATGGAACATATTTCCTCTCATATTAATATATATCATTTACTTAACTTGTGGCACATGAAGTGTTAACAACAAAAACATCTTCACAGAATTCCACAAAGCACAGAAACCATGTTCCAATTATAAATAAAACAACTTTGCGGCGTGTGGAAAACTTAAATAGCTTCGTAAAGACCTTTTATTCATAATTTATGAACTAAATATCAACAAAGGAAATGATTTATTGCTCAGATGAAGCCGAGCTCAGCAGGTTCCCGGTTCCAGGAAGAGGAAAAAAACGAACAACCTGAAACATCTGCTGGAAACTCAGCTCCTCTGTTCTGGACGACAAACAGACCATCTGTGCCGCCACTCTCGTGACAAGACGGCGAGGAGAAGAAATCTCACTTGAACGCAACTCGAGGAAAGAAAGTGGCTTCGTGCTGGAGCTCCTGTTCGAGGTGACGGGACGGCGTGAAGGTGACGGCCCCTCCGACACATCACGGGGCCAAAGCTGCAGGTTTTTAATGACCGTCAGTCAGTAAAGTCTTCCTCCCGGGTTCTGACCAGCTGACCCAAAGATGGACGACATGACGGCTCCCAAAAGTGAAGCCAAAGATGGTTCCTGTTGTTTTAGGTTGTTCTCATCACGTGTTCATGTTCAAGTGTTTATGTTTCTGAAAGGATTTGGTTTGAATTCGTTATTTGTTGCTATTAAACGAGGTGAAACGTCGTGATTGAAAAATAACGTGCTGTGTGAGTCTTCAACTCTACTTCATTACTTTTCTTATTTAGTCCACTTTACACTAATGGTGCAGCGTTATTGCTTTAATTCTAATTGAATCTTAAAGTTTTACTCAAACCAGTTATTCTCGACTTCTCTGGCTCGTAAATCTTTGAAACTGACGCAGAATCCTGTGACTGCACTTCAGGCAACATTCATTTCTTCATTTTCAACCAGTTCAGAGCCTGCAGAGGTGGATCCTCACCACAGTTTACAGGTGAAAAAGCAAATATTGTTAAAATAAAACCATAGAAATGAACATCATTTGTATTTGCTCCGTCTTGACTCTTCAAACGGGTGAAAACCTCCATAGACTGAGTGTCTGAGAGGTTGGGGTGAGTAAAGGGTTAAAACCTTGTGTCTCCTCCTCCTTATAGTGACTCAACACAACAGGAAGTAGGAAGTGCACACAGTCCAGCACGTCCTCCTGTCACAGGCTGTCGGGTATGTTTACATCCAGCTCCTCTTGTATAAACTGGCACTCAGCTGATCTGTAAAGGTTCTAAACACTGGATTGTGTGCAGCAGAGTCTAAAGTGAAAGTGCTTGTGGGTATAAATACAACTCTGCCTGTGTTCGATCATGTGTCTCTGTGTTTGTTCCACTTTCGTTTCACCAGGCGTCAGAATGGCCGGACGGCTCTCTCTCCAGGAGGTGGACCTCTCCTGTCCCATCTGCTGCGGGATCTTCAAGGACCCCGTGGTCCTCAAGTGCAGCCACAGCTTCTGTGCGTCCTGCCTGCAGCGGTACTGGACCCAGCGGGACCGAAGCCGCGACTGCCCCCTGTGCAGGACCCAGAGCGTGGACGACCCCGTGCCCAGCCTCACCCTGAGGAACCTGTGCGAGTCGTGGATCAGCCCCGAGGACGAGGGCCCCGAGGAGGGGAAGGCCGGGGAGCTGCCCGGCGAGCCGGGGGAGATGTGCCCCCTTCACGGGGAGAGGCTGAAGCTCTTCTGCCTGCTGGACAAGGAGCCCATCTGCGTGGTGTGTCACACCTCCAGGAAACACAAGCTGCACGACTGCTGCCCTGTGAGCGAGGCCGTGGCAGACGTGAAGGTGAATTCCTCCGGATGAGGCGAACGTTGATGTGCTCCTCCTCCAGGCTGTTTATCTAAGCTCCCAATGAGCTGCCGTGTTTGAGGACGTGACAATTATGATGTTAATAAGTCTCTCAAATGAATTCTCTCTACTCAGGAGAAGATGAAGTCGGCCATCGGCGTGCTGCAGAAAAAGAGGACGCGTTTGACAAAATGAAGAAGAACTACGAGGACACTGTGGTGCACATCCAGGTGCTGCTTTCTGGTGTGAACGGGTTTTACCGCGTTGATCATTTCCGAAACCTTCCTCTGTCACACGCTGCTTTTCATTTCAGGTCCAGGCCCAATTCGTGGAGAGACGAACCCGCGAGGAGTTTCAGAAACTGCACAGCTTCCTGCAGGCGGAGGAGGACGCCAGGATGGAGGAGCTGAGGAGTGAGGAAGAGGAGAAGAAGCGAGAGATGATGCAGAGGATTGCAGAGATTGAGGGAAATATAACGTCGGTGGAGGCGTCCATCCGAGAGTTGGAGGAGGAGATGGCTTTAGAGGACATCTTTGTCCTTCATGTACGTAAACATCTTCAAAAATGAGCATGAGCCACTTGAATCTCAGTTATTTAAGTGAATTGCAATGTGTTGTTTTTCAGAAATGCAAGGGGACGCTGCCAAGGTAGAAACTCTTTTATATTTTAAACTTACGTTTTTTCTTTTCCTTTATAATTTGAGACACAAATTTCCTCGTTTTCCCGCAGCGCCGACAGTCCAGCTGAAGATCCAGCTGAGGCTCCAGTCGCGGCTCCAGCGGCGCTCATCGATGTGGCCAAATATGTGGGATCTCTGACGTTCCACGTTTGGGAGAAGATGCATAAAATCATCAAATACAGTGAGAACGTGCTCGATTACTTTTCAGGTCACGCTGAGGTTTATTCTTTAAAGGTGACACGTGACGCTCTTTTACTTTTTTTTCTTTCTTCAACTGTGTTTTAAAGTTTTTTTCTTTATGTCAAAGTTAAGTGAAGTTTAAAAAGTCCCCGACAGAAAAACACAGAAGCTCCTGAAACACCTCGATACTTCCGGGTGATTGTGATGTCATACCCCCTCATTTGCATAATGCATGCAGGGATTGGTTGACCAATCACCATAGCTGGCCAATCAGAGCAGACTCGGCTTAACGAGAAGGGGGGGCCTTAAAGAGACATAAGTAACAACCCAAAGTAAAATTCCGAACCTGAATCTGAGCAGGAAGAAGGTTTTAGCTGCAGTTTCCTTCCCTTCAGGTGAGATGTTTTGAATCAACCCCATCTAACAGCAGCCGTCCATCTTGTTTCCTTCAGCCCCGGTCACTCTGGACCCGAACACGGCCGCCCCCTGGCTCACCTTGTCGTACGACCTCACCAGCGTCTGCGACAGCGACGAGAAGCAGCTGCTGCCCGACACCCCGGAGCGGTTCGACCCCGACACGGCCGTGCTGGGCCGCGAGAGCTTCACCTCGGGCAAGCACTCCTGGGACGTGAACGTGGGCGACAACACGGCGTGGGTGGTCGGCGTGGCGAAGGAGTCGGTGGTGAGGAAGGAGAAGATGTCGTCGGTGCTGAGGAACGGCTACCTGTGCGTGTACTTCTACCACAACATGTACTTCGCGGGCACCTCTCCTCTGACCCGCCTCACCCTGAAGAGCAACCCGCAGAAGGTCCGGGTGCTGCTGGACTGCGACAAGGGCCGGGTGTCGTTCTGCAACGCGCACGACAACGCGCTCATCTACACCTTCAAGCACGCCATCGTGGAGAGGGTGTTCCCCTACTTCTGGGTGGGCTGTCAGCTGTGCCCTCTGACCGTGGAGCCCAAGGAAGTTCCGTGAAGGTTGTTGAGTATTTTTGAGAGAACGCAACTTTTTTCTAACCCCCCCCCCCCCAAAAAAAAGGACGAGGAACATCTTTGGATAAGAGCGAGGAGGCTGCTCAGAATGTGAAATCAAAGAGCATCAGATCTGCTTCTCCACAGTGTCCACACAACGAATGCCTTATCTGCTCACTGAGAATGATTTACCTTGAACTGGATCCCTGCGCTCGAAAGGTCCCACCCTCCCTCTTGTCTGTGCTTCTTCATGTCTTAATACTCGGTGACCTTGCAAACAGCATTTAAGAGAATTATCATTTTTCATGGATATAAGTTTGCCTAATGATTCTGCACTTGCACGTCAAACTCTTGAGCCCAGTCCTGTTTATACATTACTAAAAAAAAAGCTTTATGTGCTCACTAATGATGTCATTTGAGGTTTGTGGGAAGTAATTAATAATAAATCATTTACTAATATAAAGACTTCCCTTGATTTTGTGCAACGTATGAGTTCCTCCGGTGGTTTTAGGAGCCACCAGATGTTTTAGCCTTAAAGAAACGTGTGAGTGGTTTGTTTGTTTGTTTTATAATAAAGCTGCTGAACGGATTTTCCAAGAAACAAAGAAGACGCATCAAGTTTATGATTATTACAGTGGATACAGTGAACAACTGCACATCAGCCATTTCAATACATAAGATGTACATATCCCTACATTGGACTGGGGGGGGCAGTGCACAGAAACCCTGGACAGATGAATACATGCCATTATTATTCTTTCAGCTTATTACAATATTACTTGAAACAATATATATATGTATATAAAACAGAGGAAAATGTGCCTATACAGCTGATGTTGGCTCTTTTATAATATTGAGCAATGTTCCCAATTATTATTATTAAATATTTGTTATTTAGTTATTGTTGTTATTATGTTACTGTTCCTATTATTATTGCTATTATCATTATCAACAACAATTTCAGATGAAACTGAATATTTTAAAATATGAATATGTATTGTTCATTCATTGTTATTTCTGTGTATCGAAATAAAATTACAAAATCACATTAAATGATGAATTATGTGTGTATGTACATATTATTCAAGTCAGCGTGTGAATTAATTTCTTACTTTAATTTGTTGGGTTCCTTCCTTCCCACCTTCCTTCCCTCCTTCCTTCCTTCCTTCCCACTTTCCTTCCTCTCTTCCTGCCTCCTCCTCCTCCTCTTTTTTTATATCGACGTACAAATCTTTATTTAAATAACTTTAGTTCGAGTTAAAGTTGAGTTCGCACGTGACTCAGTTCGTTTCCTCTGGTGTTGAACTGAGCAGCTGCAGCTTGGACACGACTCATAAAGTTCAGGTAAAGTTTCCATCACTTTCTGATGATCAGCTGCTAACTCGCTTCATTAGCTGCTGTGCTAACTGAGCATGTGGCCAATAACAGACAAGCAACTGCGTTTCAAACTCATAACCACGTGTTTAATAGTTCATGCTGTTTATTGGAGATTCAGAAGAAGATGATTTCCAGTGGATGGACAAAAAGGCAGATCATCAAATATTAAGAGAAATGTATATTAATACGTTTATTACTATTATTATTATTAGTATAACATACCAGCTTAATTCTTTACTGTGAATTTCAAATGATTTTAATACATTTATAATCTGGTTAATAGTCTAACATGTAATTCAGTTGATTGATATTCAGTTTAATCTCCTCTATGATCTTCTGAATTTTCAAAAAGTGATTTAGGAAATTCAAGATGGCTGACGTCTCATCCAGCCAAGGAGTGAAGAGAAACATGGCGGCCGATGTCCTCGAGCCCCCGTCCAAATCGTCCAAGGTCACCCTCCTGAGCCCGTCCCTCCTCCTGCTGGAGATCCCCCCCGACACCGACACCAGCCTCCCCGTGTGGGACGCCGTGAGGTCCCAGCGCGTCCACGTCACCTGGAGCGTCAACGCCTACAGCGTCGGCGTTCGCTTGACCCCGGCGACCTCCGATCGAGGGAGGGACGCCTCCTCCAGCAGAAGTGAGGGCGCCTCCATCTCCACCTCAGAGCTTTCCTTCGCCACCCAGCAGCCTCGGGCGGGCATCCGGTCGGTCGCTCAGCAACGTGACGCCTCCCAGACCCACCCCTGCGTCCTGCTCACCTTCTCCCAAACCGGCACCCAGATATCGCCATGCCAACCACAGAAGATCCCTCCGAAGCCGACTACCACCTCCCTCATCGTCCCGCTGCCGCTCATCATCTCCCAACGCCAGCCTCCCCGTCAGCCCGGCGCCACGACCGGGAAATGGGCCGTCATCCAGACCCCAACTCCTGCACCTACCGAGCCGCCAGTCCCGTCCAAATCCCCCGCCCCCTGTTTTTTCCACACCAGGAGCTCCTCCGACCTGGACATCTGCGACAGGTTCCTCTTAGGCTGGTGTCGTGCGGGGGGGAGGTGCAGGAAGCACCACACGCCGTTCCCCTACCACTGGCAGCTGATGTGCTCGCTCACCGACACGTGGGTCAGCATCTCGCCTCGCTTTCAGGTCCTGCTGGAGCGGAGCTACTGCGACGCCGCCCAAGAGGTGGTCTCGATCAAGGACGGGTGAGTCAGAGCGGCACCATCTCCCTGAGTCAAAAACAACAGCCGTGAGGTTTTAGTTGAAATCTTCTGCTGCGTTTCTGGTGCTTTAAACCCTGCAGACACGTGAGCTGCACCTTGAACTTTGAATCGATGGAGCCGGACGAACTGTCGAAGTACGGAGGAGTGAGACGACTCAGCAACTCCGACAGGAACCCGTACTTCCCCAGCAAATGGAAGATCTACTGGTGGAACAACCGCGGCTGGGAAGAATACAAAAAGGTTCATGATCTTCTTTTACTGTACATTTGTGTTTTGGTGCCATTTCTCAGCGGCGTCCTGCTCACCGATTGGTTCGTCTCCCTGCAGGACTTGTCCGAGCTGCTGCTGAAGACGATGGGGGAGAAGGAGCCCGAGTGTTCCTTCTTCTGCGGCCTGCAGGAGTTCAAGGTGGACTTCACCACCATGACCCAGACCCATGTCTCCACCAGGTTCCAGAGAGAAGTCCGCTGCCGGCCGTGTACCGCTCCCCGGAGTCCATGCAGCCGTACCTGCAGTTAATATCCTGGATCTTTACTCTGTCGCACACTCCAACCTGCAGGTTCCTCTTCATCACGTTAACATCCTTCCTTCCTCTTCCTCCCACACATCAGGACAGGAATCCTGATCGAGCCCCCCGGGCCTGCTGGTGATCTGCTCGGGGCCAACTTCAGCGTGGACCCCCTGGAGGAGTTCAGCTCCTGGTATCCTCCGGTGTGGTGCCTGGCCCGGAGGAGGAGTACAGCCTGGTAGACGTCCCGGCGGGGACGCAGGCCCACTACAGGGTCTGCAACTTCTTCTACCAGAGCCTGTCGGAGATCAAGGTGGACGTCATCAGCATCCAGCAGGTCCAGAACCTCCTGCACTGGGACAAGTACCAAAGGTAAATCCAATCCAACAGTGAACCCGACTGTTGCACAGAAAATGTAAGTATGTTTTCAGACAAGAACTCTGGAACATGTCCTTTGCAGGCACAAGGTGCACATGCAGAAGCTGCACACGTCCACAGAGCCTCTGGAGAGACACCTGTTCCACGGCACAACCAGAGACGCCGCCGCAGACATCTGCCACAACAACTTCGACCCCCGGTGGCCGGCGTCAACGGGACGTCCTACGGTTCCGGCTCCTACTTTGCCACCGCCGCCTGCTTGTCCCACGCCTTTTCGGCCAGGGTGCGGCGCGACCAGGTCCGCCACATGTTCCTGGCCAAAGTGCTGGTGGGGAAGGCGAGTGTGGGGAGGACCTACTACCGCCGCCCGCCGCCGCTCAGCCCCACGACCAAGCACCTCCTCTACGACACCTGCGTGGACAACCCGGACAACCCCACCATCTTTGTGGTGTTTGACAGCTGCCAGTGTTACCCATACTACCTGATCAAGTACCAAGACAAAGATTTCACTGTGTGAGGAGGAAGAGGAAAAGTGTTCACAAGCGTTCAGATGTACGAAGACTTGAAGTTCAGTTTGCTCTCGTGAAACGTGCAAAACGTAGATTATGTGCAATGAAGTTCTACCTCAAAGACACGTCAGCTAAAATGTTCAAATGCATTTCAAAACACAAACATGTGAAGCACTTTCTCAAACTGTCTTTTATTTTTGGTCATTTAAACATTTTTTATTTAAACGTTTATTGAAATAAGCACTTTAGTTTTTTTTTTTTTTGAAGATGTTCTGAATCAAATTGACATCTGTCCCGTTTATGAAAATAAACAGTTCACCGGATACATTCGTGTCTCACTGCGTTTGCATGAAGTTTTTAGTGTCATATTTTCCATCTGTTAAAATACAAACATATACCTGATAGTGTGTTAGTTTCAAATAGAGTCTCTTATTGTAAAAGTATTTTAAAATATCTTCTATAAATCTTGAGTCGGTCTTCAAACCAACATTTTTAGGTACAAAACACGATTTTCTATAAACTGCTGGCACAGTTATTTTAAAATATCTGCGACATTAATTCCTTTAAAACCATCGATTAAGGATCCAGATGAAAACCGAATTATGTGCGTAATACACAGTTCTGTTTCCACGGGTCCTTCACAGACGTACAGTTCTTTAAATCAAAGTACTGGTGACGTTCAATGATGACGTAAAGCCTCATAAACTAAACTGTCCCTTTAATTTCCACTCATAATTCAAAAGAGAGAGTTAAAGGTTGAAACAGACGAGATTTAGACTTTTAACAAACGGCCTCCGACTTCATCTCAACTCAACAAAACGTCACTTTAATCCTCAGGCGACTGTAGATGTCGTTTTAAAGTGAAATCTTGGTTAAATAATTTTTTGTGTAACCATGAATATATGATCTATCAGCGATTAACTTAACCGTCATTTCAAATTTCCATTGAAATGGCATTAACCATTTTAAGACGTGAAAGAAGAAATCAAATAAGAAGATATTACATTGTCTTGTATTTACAGTTTCTCTTAAAATGTGCAATGCTGCGTTTGTTTTAGTTTTTAGTTTTTTTTACCGTGATACAAATTATCTTTAAGACAAAAATGAATAAAGTAGCACAGTCACATGGATTTAAAAAATTACACTTTAAAAAAAAAAAACAGGTCTGTCCTGAATAATGCACTTTCCACACGGGAACAAATCAGAGGGATGACGACAGGAAAACAAAGAAAGGAGGTTAGACTGAGCGATAAGTGAAGGATAATGAAATCATACTTAAAACCAAACTAATCAAACAGAGGAAAATGATGGATGATAACTTATTACTGACAGATATAAGGTTTGGCCAGCAGGTGGCGCCAGACGAGTGGACACGACAGAAAAGACAGGATTAATACACACGTCTTCAAACAGGGTCGGATGTTTGAGTGTCTAACAAGAGCTCCTGTCTCCAGCACAGAGAACAGCCGTGTGTGTTTTTCCCTTTCACTTTGTACACACGTGTATTTGTACACACTTACAGTACACAAACACACGTGTATTTGTACACACTTACAGTACACAAACACACGTGTATTTGTACACACTTACAGTACACAACGGGTAAAAACTGATCATGGAACAAACTGTAGAAATTGGAACAAAAAAAACAGGAACCAGGAGAGCTGTCGGATTCACCAACACCTGTGACAAACGTCGTCTTTTCAGTCTCATCACTGTTTTTCTCTTTTCATCCATGTGACTCCCGGTGACGACCACGTGACAGCGGCGCTGCCGGGGCGACCTCCTGTGAGTGCGCGTAAAAAAGCCGGCGGCTCATTCGCAGGCCAACTTGCTGTCAAAGCTCGACAGGCCGATGGCGAAGGCTTGAAGGGCGCACATGGGATAGTTGTAGTCCAGAGTGAAGATGTCCTCGGCCACGCGGCCAAACTGCATCACGATGTAGTCGGCTGGTTGGAGGGGAAACAGACTCGATCATGCACTGAGTTTATGAGTATGCAGAGAATATATGATATGAAATGTCAACAGCTTGAACAAACTCTTGCCCCATCTCTCCTCCTTTCACCAAGTTTCGTAGAAATACATTTAATAGTTTTTGTGTAATCCTTCTGACAAACAAACAAACGAGACAACAAAAGACAGAGGGGGAATCTAACAGCGATCAGGACGGATGTGTACTCACGGTCGTTGTCGTGAACTATTTGAAAGTTTTTGACGGAGGCCTGAGTGACGCGGCCGTGGAAGTTGAGCACGTAGGACTGCGTGTCGTCGTTCCACACCGGGGCCTTGTTGTGCAGCTCGATCAGGTTGTCCAGTGAGTGGCTGTGCCACCTGCTGAGGAGGCTCTCCTGCTCCTGTCACACAAACACATCCGTTCTAACAAGCAACACAACAGGTTTGTGCTAAATCACACAAGTTTGAAATAAAAAGGAACCGTCACACTTACACTCTGAGGTCTCACGGGGACCCGCTCGAAGTTCATGTTCATGCCCGGGATGACTACGGTCATTTTCCGTGGTCCTTTGAATCCCAGTACGTTGGTTTCCTGCCAAACGGCACAGAGAGTTTCGCTTCATATAACGAATGAACAGGAGACACACTGATGGCTGCTGGTCTGTCACTCACGTAGCAGATGGCGGCCAGTTCCTGTCGCGTGTTGCTCTCCTCCAGCAGAGCCCCGGGGTTCTTGCAGGGGTTGGTGCCGTTGTCGTACACGGTGAATTTGGTGCCCATGAGGTTGGACCTGTAGTGGTTGCATGGATATAACCTTTTAGTCATAGTCCTGGTGAGCTCAGCTATTTGTCACACACTTGTGAAAGTTGATTTTATACCATCAGCACAAAATTCCATTGCCAAGCACGTCCCCAAAAAGGATATTCAGGAAGATTTGACTGTGACCTTTCACATTTAAATTCAGGTATGCTGTTGACAAGCAGGCGAACCCGAGAGGAGATTGTGGTTTTACCTCAGTTTGCCGATGAAGCTCTCTCCCTCCCGAGACAGGTCGGTGGCGTCCACTGAGATAAGGTAGTTGGACGTCTTACTCTTCTTCCTCTTCCTGCCTGCCAACAGAAACACCTGGAACAAGATGATAAACGTCTCCACATGTCTCTGAAAACTCCAACGGGGATATAATTAACTCTCAGAACACCGCGGCCCTCTCTCACCTTCTTGCCGTCCTCTCGCTCCATGTGCATGAAGTAGGTGGGGTACAGGCCGCGGTCCATGCCCTTCTTGTCCCGGGTGATTCGACACTTCACGGTGATGCCGCGTGGAGCCGGACGGAGGACGAACTCCTCCAGATTGGCCACGTCGATCAGCGAGCTGTCCGGTGTGGGGGATCCTGGGGTTACGACCTCCTGGGCAGAGGGACACACGGACATTTGAGTCATTCGGCTGGGATTGGGATTATGTGGTCTATAGCCCGAGGCTTGTCGGTGACTCACTGAGTCTTTGCCGCTGGCAGCAGACTCGGGCCTGGTGGAGTCTGCGTGAGGCGACAGGGAACGTGTCCGGTCTTCCTCCGTATCCTCCTCGTTTTCGCTGGATTCGTCGAAGTTCATGCTGCCACAGAGGCCTGGTGAGGAAGAGGAGGCAAGTTGAAAGTATTCATTGTTTTCCTGCTGTGATGTTTATTCACACAAGACAGAAGAAGGAAAATTATTCCCAGAGGTTCAAATCCCAAACTACAGAAGAGTCTGAAAGACGTTATTTAGTTTTCTTCCCAGAGAGTTTCTTTACTTTTGGTACAAAATTGTCCCTCAGGTGTATTTTTAAATGTTTTGGTTCGTACTGATGCAATATTTAAGCAACAGTTGAAGCAGGGACTAATGGATTACACAGTTGCACTCACTCCCCTTTGAATAGTTATGTATCGGCTGATAAGAATTGGACAAAGTGAGCTTTTTGAGACATTTTACAGAATAAACAAGACAGAAAAGATTTCTTTATATTCATATTTTACATCCAAGTAATATATTTTTTTAGAAATTAAGACTTTTGCATTTCTCTGAAGGGTTTTTCTTCCCCATGGAGGAGGCTGACTTCAAATCTGAAGCAGCAAAGCAAGACAATGGAAGAATAAAGAATGAATCCAACCGAGTCATCTCCAAATATCTTTTTATCAGACAGAACAACACGATAATTCAGTTTGCTTGTCCAACCAACATTTTTACAAGTCTCTACTGAAGCTGTACCTGTCACAGTGGATGAATCTTTCTATTAGTCAGTTTCGGAGTTTAATGTTGGGAGATGAAGGCCCGCGTCCCTCCGTGGGGTTGCATGTTTTCCACAGAGCGGTCACACGGTCGTGAAGATGTAAGAATGGGCCTGGCTGACTGCAGCCGACTGCTTGAGACATCTGTCTCTTCACTGATAATTGGATTTATCCGCCGGGACGCGGCTCTCGGCTGCAGCCGCGGTTCCGTCTGAATGTGCTGTCAGACGCCGGCGTGGAAACATCTCGGTGAGCAGGGGAAACTGTTTCTGATTAAATGTAACGTGTGAATCAAACGCTCGACCAGAAATGATAATTACATCTATAGAGTATGTTACAAAGTCGGACTAATTACATGGAGCCCGTCTTCACGCACACTGGACACTTTCTTCTTGCTCTCAGACCTCAGACCCTCTGCCACCTCCTCCTGGATCTTCAGCAGATTTGAACGAGGTCAGGGTTTGAATTGGCCGATGCTGTTTTGTAGAAGGCGAGTGTTCAAAGTGTTATTCATCACTATTAAATAACATTTTTTCTGGTGTTTTTACAGTAGCTGAACCGTGGATGTGCATCTCCCCCCGAGACAAAGAGCGAGTCATTACAAATACAGATTGAGACCCACAGTGACTACAGGGCTCCAATTAAAATACCAAACAAAGTTGTGTGAGCCAGTGGCTCGTGAAATCAACCATGTGGAAATGTCAGAGCGGACTCACAACGCTCCAACCAACAACCCGCTCAACAAAACCCAAAATAAAGACAACACTTGCACACAAAAATACAGACTTTGACTGAATGAGTTATCACATATTTCCTCCATGTCCTCAGGCATTGGGATAATAAGCAAAGACAGGAAGCTAAAGATAGAGGACGTCTTCCTGTGTTTAACAGAACAATAACAACGAGCGCTTCCATTAGTGAGACGGACAATGACATCTTCTACTGAGGCGTCGTCACACTGGAGCTCAGACTGGGGCAGCCAGATTCTTGTGGAATGAAAGTCAAGATGTCAAGAAATTTTATTTTGTCTACAGGGGCAAGTGGATAAAAAAACTAAATACACACACAACCCACTCTGGTCGAGATTTTAAGACCATAAACCTTCAAAAAATAAAAAATGCAGCCCTGGCAGCTGGTGGCGTGAGTGTGGCTGGCAGAAGCTGCACTGGTGCCACAGACTGCAGTGTGAACAATGCTCTGCCCTATTATTAAATGACCCATTTCTCGCTGCGTCACCGTCAGTCACAGCAGCGTCTGTATCTCTGTTCTTCACAGCAGCAGGAGAAGCTTCAGAGTCTCAGCTCCTGATCTGTGACTGTGATCACTTTAACTAAGACTGGATTCACACACAGCTCATCCTGATCGGAGTAACCTCCTCTTGTCTCTCCTCTCTTCGGTGTTTGTTTATATTTGAGCCTCACTTCTTCCACCTCACGTCACACTGAGCTTGTGTTGAACTGTCAAACATTGTTTACTAAAACTGGGAATGAGACCAGGCAATAGAGCAGCAACAAAGCAGCGCCCCGCACCATGCTGCGAACAACTTGAATCGGATTCAACTTTGGCTGCGACGCATCGCTGGCGTCATCCGACAAGACGCAGCACTGGCCAATCACTGACATGGACTTGAACCAAAACCAACCAGGATGTATAAAACTCTTTTTGACTGTTGTGCTGTTTTTGGAGTAAGTCCAGAACTTCATTCTACCAGAAAAGATCATTTGTTGTCGATTTTGAGTCTCTGCTCTCCGGTACATAACTTTTTTGACAGATAATCTAGGTTTAGGAAGGGATTTATTAATGCAAATGATTAACACTTTGGTTCTTTATTCCAAAAACAACAATTAGACAGCTGTTTTTCTAATATAGGTGATATCTATCTAGTGTTCAGCTTTGTCAAACGCTGAGGGACTCACCTTGTTTCTGCAGTAACTCGTGGATATCCGTCTTGGGCTCGAGCAGCGTCTCAGTGTCTCGGTCTCTCTCGGGCTCCTCACAAGCAGGAGACTGAGGCTGGGATTGAAGCTGGAACTGAGACTCAGACTGGGACAGGGACTGGGACTTGTTCTGGGTTTGGCTCGGCGAGAGGATCTGGATTTTGGTTCCGAGATCAGGGACGTCTGAGCCCATGAAGGCTGCTGAGCTCATGAAGGCTGCTGGGCCATCAATGCCTAGTGAGAGAAACCAGCTGTAAGTCAGTTGGATGTAACCTTAGTTGTTAATGTTCTGGTTATAACACAGAACCATAGACTGTAAATAAACATGGACGACTGGACCGCTCCCCAAAAGTGAAGCCAAAGCACCTCTATTGCCCACTGGTGGCTGGCGTCAGTATAGGTCATTAACCTAAGCAAATTTTAACAGTGCCACATGCAGTCCTGTGTATATGTCTGGATATCAAATACTATTATCTAGATAGCTGTTAATTTATCGATTTGTCCAAACTTCCAAACGACACTGCAGTGAACGCAGTAATCTCAGCCGAGGTAAACATGTTGTTTTTCCCCACGTTGTGCGACACAGCGCTGCCCTTCATGTATTTTCTGCGTCACGCTGTGAAGCGGAGCGGCAGTCAACAGAATGTTGTTGCTGCTTGATCTCACTAACTAACCCTTCGGAGTAATCTGGTAGTCTGGCGGCTCGCTTTGTGATCATCCTACACTGGCAGGCAAAGACTTCCTGCTGTGTGTTTTAATCCTCAAACAGAGCGCGCCACACGGAAATCAGTGAACACGACAGTGGAAGAGTTAATGTGATGGAGCGTAGAAATCGGATGTTGACCACAAGCGCAACGCTTTTCTGGGGAAAATAGCAGCAACTGTGTTTTTACACAAAATAATGAAGAAATATCCTTCATGAGCTGTTGATGCAACATTAAAGAAACAGGGGGGGGGGGGGGGGGGGGGGGGGGGGGGGGGGGGGTTTGATGATGAGTTGTTTCCCCCCCTCACCATCCATGTTGACATCGTTTACGATACTGGGTTGGAAGTCCACCAGTGGCGCCTGCTCCTCCCCGCGCCGCGTCCTGGAGCGCCGGGGCCAGGCCTCCGTGTTGGGCTGGACCATGAGTGGCTCTTGACGCTTCCTCCGCTGCTTCTGTTCCAACAGTGCCCTCTGTTGACCAAACGGGGGGGGGGGGGGGGGGGGGGTTACAAAAGTGGCGTGAGACTTTAGAAATGTGACTGGAATGTGACTCTAGTGAACATTACAGGAGGTTGAGAGCATTTGACGTCGACGTCTCCTCTCAACGAAAATGAGACGTCAACCTTCTCTCCTCCGTTCCGGCTTCGCTCCACTTGTTTGTGTCATTAACATCTAACATTAGATTTGTTCACATATGTTTGTTTTACTCATTTCAAAGGTTCCTTTAAACCCCGGGAGGTTTTAATGTAAAGAAACAAAAAAAAGCTTCTTTAGCTGTTAATTCATGTGATATGGAAATGAAGCCATACTTAAAACCAAACAATCACGAGGCACGGCTCAGATACATCTCAAACAAAGACCGCAGTAACGGATGCTGTGTCTCATCGGTGTTGTGTGCTCGTCCATCACATGACCAGATTTGTTCTCAGGATCTTCAAATCGCGACAGGACTTCTCCCTCTTCCTTCACAGCTTAACGACTGAACCGAATTGACATGTTCCTTTGGCTCCTGTGATATAAACGTATAATGACTTCATGTTATGTCCGCTCAACCCTGCGCCCCGGCCTCTGCGGTCAGAGCAGCCGATGGATTACGCAAGCCCGTTAATTGGCGTGTCAAAGGCACAGCGATGAGTCCTGTTTAGTGATGCTGTGTAGTGAGCTGGAAGACACAGGGAGGCCTTGTCTCATATTTGTCGGGACTAAAAAGCTTTCATAACTCAGCGGTCATTGTGCCAGAGCTCAGGGTCTCTCTCGCTGTTTCCTCCTCCCCTCTGTACAACCACACCGACCACACAGCCACCACTCATCTGGGAAAAACCTTATTTAATATGATTACACTTGTGGGGAAGTGTTGCAAATGTGGAAAATGGTCATTTAATGGGCAAGCTCATGATAAGTGTCGGAGCGGTACAACCCAGAGCTACATGGATCTCTTCAGAAGACGCAGGATTTGCTCGCTCGCTTTCAGCAAATGAATAAAACATAAAAGCAGGATTTTTATAATTCTTAAATGGTGATCTGGAAAAAGGGTGAACGTCTTGAGTTCCACATTTCCTTGCAAATGTTTTGATGCACATTGAGTGTTTAAACATTTATAGTTTTATAATCATTATAGATTCAGCTGGGGAATCTGGAAAGATAACGACTAACAAGTTAACTGAAACCACAACAAGTTTATTTATATAAAAACTGAGTTTAGCTGCACACTGAACTCGGGTTGAGTGATAAAACAATATCAATAATTATCGCAATATAACTGTCATCGATGGCAATATAACAAAAGTCCAATATAGATGATATAATGTTTATGTACTGTTATCGAGTGTAGACAAGAATTTAAAACCATAACCTTCACTCAGGAGCAAATATATGTCCTAAAACTTAATGAAAATAATAATGTGACAAGTATCGTGATAATTACCGATATAACCATTTGTATTATACACTTGATCTCATGTTTGACCATATCACCAAGCCCTACCCTGAACTTATTCTACACACAATCAAAGTTTGACCAGTTTGTTCTCTCTCCCTTCACAGGGAACTATTTTGAGCCAATCTATTGTAATATTCCCTTCTTGTGTAAAGACTCAGCCCAGGATGTGACTTCATTCAGGCTTTTACAGTCTTTCCTTTGTCTGTCAAAACATGGGAAAAGATGGATGGCGACTTGAAACGTACTGCATAACCATGTGTGCCCTTTCAGACAATCTGATAACAATTACATAGGGAGGAGAAGAAAAAACAACGAGGGCACGCACATCATACACCGAAAAGTTGAACGTTAAAGTTGCTTTGCTGGATATTACTCGAACAATCTTATCTCGAGAAAAAAGAAAAACGTATATGAAGTTACGAACCCGTTCCATTGACATCCTGAACAAGCGGTGGGGCAAAGTTTCTCTACAGAAATAACATCACAGTTGGTCCTGTTGGTGTCGAGGTCAGATACAGCTAAGTCCCAACAGCAGCGTTTCTCCTGAGCATGACTTTCTCTTCCTGTCGCTCATTCCTTCTCTGGGGCTGAGCTGGAGGATCAATAAACCAACAGCCTGCTCTGTCTCTCATCCAAATACTGAGCGCTGGAGTGTGTGTGTGTGTCTGTGTGTGTGAGTGTGTGAGTGTGTGAGTGTGTGTGTGTGTGTGTGTGTGTCTGTGTGTGTGTGTTGCTGACTGAATCAGTGGTCATTAGCACTCCAGAAGGAGAGAGATAGACAGAGAAGGAGAGAGGGAGAGAGGGAGGCTGTGAAGCTCGCCCGGAGTGAGATATATACGCTCAGTCACAATCATCCTGGATTAAATATCTGAATGGTTTTCATTTGGACTCTTTGAAACAAGGTGGGGGAAATGCTAAAGTGAGTGCAAACATAGAGAAAAGGGTTTCACTGTTTAATATATATATTTTTTCCTATTTACCATAACTTTCATTTGATCTCCCCTCTGGCCACGATCGCATGTGTGTTTGTCCTCGTGAGTTATGTAAGGACAAAAGACTCAAGTGAGGCTGTTTGGTGCTGCAGCGCACACACACACACACACACACCACACGCACACGCACACACACACACACACACAGGCGCCCCGCAGTAAATCCTTCTCACTTTGAACTCACCAGTCTGCCCCTCCTGTTTCTCTCCGCCTGACGTGTGAGATAGCGGCGTGCGCGGCTTCAAGCTCAAATCAAAGTGCAACGCCGCCGCTCTGCAGCGACGTCCGGGGGATAAAGTGTCTCGCGGAGCGTTCGGGAGGAGAGGAAGGATGAAAAGAGAACAAGTGTGCGGCGGAGGAAAGGCTACGTCTCGTCGTGTACCAGACAATCTTCAGTGTCTCTGCTTCAGCTGCTGCTCGCATTTTAACCAACAACAAGCGTAAAGGGCACATTTCTCTCCAACCCTTGTTTCGGATTGATTTTAAAATCCGTTTGATAACTTTTACAGCTCAGCACGGTCTAGGGACCAGTTATATTAGAGAGCTGCTGCCTCATATGCACAGCCCTAATATAAGATCTTCCTACCAACACTTGCTACTAGTGCCTAAGTCAAGGCCGGTAACTGAGAGGTGACTGGTTTTTACCATCAGGGCCCAGAGGCTCTGGAGATTTGGCTTACCAGCACTTAACCAGTTTTAAAATCGTTGCTTAAAACTGATTTATAACTGGTTATAACGGACGTTTGTTTTTCTTTCATTCGATCTTCCTTATCTGTGTTTTGTCTTGTTTTCCTTCCCATGTATTTCCGTGAAGCACTTTGTGTTTTTGTAACGAGCGACGACAGGGAGCGGTTCAGTCGGAAGGAGTCAGTATGAGCATTAAAATTCCAAGTGACTGTGCAGGTGAAAACACTAATCAGCAAACTGCACGCCGCTGCATGATGTTGAAGCTGCTCCTGCCAACAGCTGGCACCCCTTGGTGACAAAACCAGCAGAACACAAAGGCCTTCTCCGCCCTTTCATTTACCAGTATTACGCAAAAATCTTAGCTGGAGCTCATACGGCCGATGTTTGCCCTCAGCCTAAAAACAGCCATCTTAGTGTGAGTAGTGATAACAGCAGGGATCTACACCACATGGGAGACACCACGTTCTCTTTAGAAAAATGAAAAGAAGCAAACAACGGAAGCTCCCTACCTGTTTTTCAAGCTTCTGCTGCATGAGACTGGCGCTGTCATCTTCGATGCCGCTGCTGAGAGAAGGAGAAACGTCGTAAGGAATCAGAGATTTCACATTTCACGAGGCATTTACATTGGATTTGGATTTTTCTCTGCTCAAACCAGTAGAGGGCATCACTGCTGCTGCATTAATATAAAGCAATAAAGACCTTTTATCACGTATGATATTTAATCAAAAATAAACTATTCAAGGCGTTACTTTTCATCACAGTAGCAGCAGTTTTAAAAAGAAAAATGGAAAGAGAATTAAAGACACGTAGCTTACATCTCGGTCAAAACCACTAAATGGACTTAAACTTAAATGAAATGACCTTCTGAGACTGTAGCCGTAACGTGGCACCGCCCACTCATAGAGGGGAAAACGGAAGAAAGCGAGTTTTTACAGGGAACAAAGAGAAGGACAAAGCTCCAGCTGAGAGAATGCCTCGCACTCCGGGTCCTCTGGGCGTTTACCCTGGACACCTATCTGAAGGGACTGGGTCCATGTTGCTTAGCTACATGGAGGAGAGAAAAGGGCAACAGCAGGAGTCCGTACTGTCAGCGTCTGAGTCAGAGACTCTGCTGTCTTCCTCTGTGGGCAGGGTCACCGGCTCCATTTCTCATATCTGTCATCTTTCCCAGTCGAGTACATCTTTAAGTAGAACATGTTCTGCTTGGCAAGAATGGTTTTGTTGATAGGAGGGGATTAAGGGTCGGAAGAGAAGAGCTATCGCCCCCATTAAGTAAGCTCGTCGAATGTTTGACTCATTCCTCCGTCTCTCTCAAGTCACTCTCGCATCCTCTCCAAAGGTCTAGTGTGTATAGGCGATGACACACACGCTACTTAAGGATCTCAAGCCCGAGGCTCGCTGACGTGACACATCACATCTGCGGAGGACAGTAGGTGAATGGGCAAAAGGTGTCGAGTGCCAGAAACTCATTTGTGCCTTAATAAGCCCGTTCCACTCTAATTGAGAACACTGAACATAATCAAGGGCTGAGGAGCAGAGGAAGTAAGACGTTTGGGTGACACACACACGTGGACACGGAGGAAGTTGTTGCAAAAATATTCATATTTAATAAAGTAATTGGATGTAGAGATTTTTTATATTTTATCAAAATGAATTGTTGTTTCTTTTAAACTATTTAACATGTGCCCACGTGTGTCAAAAAGTAGAAAATAATGAGCAACAATAAAAATAATGTTCATCTATTCTCTACTCAATTGTATCACTGCAGGATCAACATCTGGCAAAAGGGTCAGCTGATGGGAACTAGCCTCTCAGCTCACTCAGGTGCATTTATATTCGTATGAATGTTGATTAATGTACACTGTCCAGTCTACTGCCGTTCATTTGTGTATAAAATTGCATAATTAAAGACTGAAATCAACACACAAACATATGAACTGGTGGAATTGGTTGGTGAAGCCTCTCTGGCTCTATGGTAAACATCTGTTTCCCAACTCCCTGTTCAGGCCTGAGTCACGATCTGACCAGTCTTACTCATCTGGTACCGGTGTCTCATATCAATACTCGTAAATCCTCCTTTGAGGATCCTCACTGCGGACATTGGCACACAGATGGGAGAGGTCATTACGGCGGGTTGTGTGGTTTGTAGAGGCTCCAGACTTTAAGTTAGGAAACTACGTACATGGAGGCCAGAGAGACTTACTAACTGTTTGTCTAAAACTAATATATCGTACTATCACGCCAAGGCATAAATAACTCTGATTAAAATGTTTACTAAGATTTCCCACTGAGCTGTGCCATTAATATGACTGTTTCCATGGCACAAAGCACAGTCTGATTAATAACTGCAGACACAGCCTCTATATTATGTTACATTATGGGATTTTGACTGATGTCTTCTACCTCCAACACAATCTCTCTGTTGTAATGATACTGTTCACTCCTGAAACAATCTTTGTCTGAATGTTCAGGGATGTTTTGATGAAGCACATGTTTCCAGACAAAAGAGGAATCAAAACTAGTGACTCATCTTATCAGTGAAAAGGAAATAGAAAATATGAAAAGATTAATTTGGTATTTGCGTCATGGATATTTTTTGATATAATTGTAACTATTTACATGATATTTAATAACCTTAAGACCGTACTAATTGATTAATGATGATCTGTAATTTGAAAAACGGGGTTGGAATCCATGCTTAAGTCTGTCGGTAATCTTCGAGTAATTCAACTCACAGGTGTAACAAGAGATGCTTGTTGTGTGAGTGTGTGTTGTGGGGTGCGTGTGTTGTGGGGTGCGTGTGTTGTGGGGTGTGTGTGTGTTGCCGTTGTTACCTTGTTGTTGCGTTTGAGGAGAAGCTGGCCGAGCTGGAGGGTCTGGAACATTTGGCAATTTGGCACCAAGCACCGGACATGTCGGAAATAAGAGAGTGACACAAATTAACAAGATCAAAAGTATGTATGGGATATTAATACAAAATCGACAAATCCAAAATCCTATATGGGTTTATTCATTTGACTACAAGTAGAGGCTTTACTTGTAGTGGACAGTTATTGATAATGAAGTCAGAGGATAATTGTTGAGCAGGTGTCGGGTAAAATAAAAGACAAGATCCCTCAGAGTTTATCATTAAGACGTCAATCTGCTGGGCGTCAAGACAATCCCCCCCGATACACACACACACACACACACACACACACACTTAGCGCCTCATCACAGCTGTGAGTGATCAATGTTTCATCAGTTCGTCACAGCTTGGGTGACAAGAGAGGGACACGGCACTGTTGTCCCTTCCTTCTGTGTCAGACCAAGGTAACCATGGAGATTCCGGCTCCGTCAACAGCTCGCCTCCACCGGCATTGATTAAAAACCTGCATCCAGTTCAGTACAGCTCCATCGTAACTGGACGCCTTAGCACTGTGCTGTAAAGATTTACTGGGTGACAGAGGAGGAGGAGGCGGCTGTACCAAGGCGTGTAATTGGTTTTCTGCTGCACATCTAAATACAAATACTCAGGACTAATATGATGCACCATTGGTTCAGAGGGACAAGTTGATCAGTGACTTATTTCCAGAAGACAATATCAAAGCTATTTAAAAAAAAATCTGCACGGCATTAACCAGAGGGATCTTATAATTGGAACAGAGTCCAATTTGTCTGTTGTCAATTTTAATTAAAAGCCTTCCACTTTGCCACTTCAAAAAGAAAATTTGAAAGTTGAATGAAAGTTGAATTAATTCCTGCCGCGGGCTATTCCAACTTGGAGAGCGCGCAGGATTAAACGAGAGCTGATAAGATGAAATGATTCATTGCCTGTGGCTGAGAGCACAGTGAGCACAAAGAGAAACGATACCAAATTATACCAGAATTACAAGCATGAAAGGAGGACGGGTGACAGCGCGGCTCTGTGGACAGGCAGTCTCTGGTGGCTCGTGTTGAGTAGAGCACACATTGGGCGGTAAATTGTTTGTTTGTAATTGAGTGAGCATATAAGTGCGTTTACCACTGAGCAGCATCTGCAGCTATAACGATAGTTTATGGTCAGGGAGCCCAGGTTTGTATGTATGTCTCTGTTCAGACACTGTGGTGCAAAACCTGATAACTTCACCATGACAACACTTTCACCGTGAGGCTAAAACGTAAATAATTATGCCGCTGCTCCTTTAAAACCTCTGGATTTGTACTGTTAAGCAGCTTCAAGGGGTGTAGAGCAAGGATCTGATGATGTTGTGTCCTAATCTCTTTCCTCAGCATCACTGTGTCCTCCCACATGCTCGTCAAAGACAATTAGATGCTTCAGGAAAACATGAAGTGGTTGATTTACAAATGCAATGAGTTCAGGATGATAAAAGCAGATAAAGACGTCAACTTGGAAAGACGTGAAGATTCAAGCTTTCGGGGATGAGCTCCGACACCGGTGTCAATCGGCCGTAATCAGAAACGCTGTGCTTTCCACAACATTACATTATAAGTCATGTCCTGCCTCCTGTGTGCTCTACCCAGGCGCCACTCTTCACATGAATGTTTCCTGTGAACGCGTCATATGTGAACCAATTTTCCGGATAATTTCTTAAAGTACTTGTCCAAAAACAGTACAAGAGTAGGAGTGATTACAAAAGCATCTAGACATCACGGAGCCTCGACAAAGAGACGCATTTAACAGTCAGAAATAAATTCAGCTGTTTTAGAAATCAGTGGCATCTAGTTACGCATGTTTTAAGTGTTGTGAGTGTGGCACTTAAAAACGGCATATAAAAAACAAGTTGGAGCAGACACACGCACGAATCGTCTCTGGTTACAGCACACACGGTCACAGCCTGATACTCTGAATAAGTAAAGACGTGGTGGCAGAAACATGAGCGAGAGGCACATCTTTGACTGCAGGTCGACCATCCAGCTGGGAATTCTAGCCGTGTGACTGGAAGAAACATTACAACAGCTCTAACCTCCGTCCTGGCAGAGGCTGCCCTGCAATTCTAAACCCTGAAATACAGCTTGGACGACTGAAGCCAAACTCTGTGTCTGTGTTGATGAATGAGTCCAACTCGAACAAACAAACTGTAAGTCTTCCGAGGGCAAACAGCAGAGTGGCTATTTTCTAGTGCAAAGATCATAAACGTGCGTGTGTGCAGCTACCTGTATGACCAGCGACTGTAGACCGGCTGAGATCCCTCATTCTTTAAAGTGTCCATGGATGCGGATGCAGGAATTTATAGTCCTGGGCTCTCCTATCTACACTGTTACAAAAATATTCATTTACACTGGAGCTCAGAGTTACTGTGCAAGCGTGCCCCAGCGGTAAGCCCTGCAGGCACCAAGAGCTCTGCTGTTATGTCACCGCGAAAGAGTAGCTGTGTCCCACCCAGGGGAGTAACATCTCCCAGTGTTGAGGCAGACTGAGGTTGGGAGGGTTGGGAGGGTTGGAGCTGTTGTTACCATGACTTCACACTTCAGGCAATGCTCAGGGATTCAGCTGGGGATAGGTATGACAGTGACCGGCTTAAACGCTGGCATATCACCTTATCAACATTAACAGAGCAAAGTGTGAATGTTCGACGAACTTCGCCAAAGTTATATGAACCGACAGGACAGGTAGCAGCAGGGGGCGGGCAGGGAAATCTCTGGGAAATGTCTTACTGTTTGACATAAAGCTGGAAGTATTTCAAAAAACATCTGTTACATTAACAGCTGTCACCAAAGTTCCTGTATTTCACTACTTTCCACAACTTTCAGAATCACTCATTTCCTCTGACTCATAAAAGGAAGACACTGCTTGTTGCCCTGTCTGGCAACTCGGTTACACATGTAATAGCGGGAATTTATAAATCTTTAAATAGCCCAAATGTCCCCTTAACATCCCTACATCGCTCGGTATTGTCTGGCAGCATGCGAGTAAAATATTCCAGTCTTCATTCCCCACAATATGCCTATAGATCACCCTGTCTAAAAACAGACAGTGTGGGGGACGTCACCTAGTTGCTAGGAGACCAGAGCCTCCCAATCGTGTGTGTTGTTTTTTTTTTCCTGTGCTTATTTGCAAGAGCAGGGGAAAGAAAGCACAGAGAAAAATGATGAGCGTGTTTGTGTTTGTTTGTCCTGAGAGACGGTGGGATAATGACAAATATGTCAATGGATGATGAGCAGGGGAGTCATTCACCGCAGGGAGTAATTACTGAGCTCAAAACAAATGATGGAAATATGCTACAAGAGCTGGTAATAATACTATTCCTCTCGGGGACCACAAGGGAGACACATGACACTCCTACTACAATGATGCTCTATCTTGTTATGGTGGAGAAGAAAGGAAAGCTGCTGTTCGTTAAATGCTTGGCAGATGGAGTCTTCTTCAGGTTTAAGCAGATACTTAACGTGACGCTAGAAACTCGACCTCGTCCTGCACATACAGCAAAAACTGTACAAAATGTATGTACGGCTGAATTATTCAAGCGAGTTTCAATAGAAATACCAGAAATGTTTCATCTTCCAGTCTCTCAGCACATGAGAAACTGGAGTGTGTTACTCGGGGCCAGCTGGGCCGTGTGTGTTTGGAATCCACGGGAGAACCACAGTAAATCACAACTCGACCACAAACTATGCTTGAGGCTGCAGAGGTCAGCCGCTAACCTTGGGGAGAATTTTTTTTTTTTAATTGACTTGATTTATAAGGATGGGGAAACACTGTTCATACAAGATGACTCGCTGATTTTAAATGTCATACCAATTCCTTTTCGAGAGGCCTGCACCACATGCAGTTTGGCCAAACCCTGGTTGGTCAACTACATGTTCCAACTGTGCTCACAATGATATATGACCCCTGATATATATATATATATATTGGTGGGGGAAGCTTATTCGTAGCCTTTCTTTACTTGTTCAACAATCTACTCATACTGTTATCATTATGTGTGGCAGACTACACAGCAAGCCTGCAGTGTTAGAACAGTGCAACAGAAGGGAGGAGACACTTTTATCAGCCTCCCACTTTCAACACTACACTCACGTTGGGAGTCTTTGCAACTTTACACTTGTGATGCTGTTATGAAAACTGTTGCTTCTCAGATGTGTCAGCCAGAGAGACCGCCAGTCACCAGTTCGATTGAAAGGGAGGAAATATTACGAAAGTTCTTGTTTCTTTGGAAAATTCTCCAGTGAACAAGGAGTAATCACAAGACACTGGGATTAATGCAATTGTGAGAGATGAATTAAAAAGGAGTAGAGAAGAGTACCTCATTCAACCGCCTTTCGAGACTGATCATTACAAAACGCTGCGACAGAACCATCTGTGAACCAACACAAACTGTGTACATCACAGCTGGTGTGCTGATCAGGAATGAGACCATGGCTGTGTCTCACATTACTAAACCGACAACAGTAACAAGGCCAAGACTTTTCCTTGGGTAAGATCGCAAAGCTTGTTGGACATCTGGGGGAAACATAAATACGGTGGTAGCTATGCAAAGTGGTTTTGTATCTAATAATCCTGGATAAAGCAAGAAACATACTGATTTGTGTAACAGGAAAGGGTGGGAGCTACTCTGATTTCTATCTCCCTGCCAAATGAAAGCAGACCTCTGCTCCAGTGTTTGAAATTGCGCAGCTTCCATCGCGCACACACAGGAGCATACACGACCCTTTCTGTCCAACACCTGTTTGTGTGACCTGTCGAGTAGATGTCAGAGGAAAGCTGCAGGAAGCACGACGCTGCAGGAAGCACGACGCTGAGGCAAACTCTGTGTGGAGTGTGGCTATACTAGCTTTTGCTAAATGTTGTACATTGTACCTCAAACGTGACGGTATACTTTCCCAAAATGTCTAAAAAATAACGACTAAATATATGACTATAACAAGAATAGCAACCCAATAATATTACTAACACCCAAACATTACGAGACAGACAACGCACGCACACCCTCACCTAACTCCCCATCATAGCTGACTGTAGCTGGGAGTGATCACGCACCTTACATACAAACTCAACAGGAAGAGGGGGGGGGGGGGGGGGGGGGGAACCAAACAAAAACACAAATACACACTGGGGTTAATCGGAAGGCAAGTGCTCCAAACCGTGAAGCAAACAATATTCTCCCATGAGCCGCTCAGTGAATGTTTTATTATTTCAATTTTGAGGATATCTTTGAGGCATTGGGATATAACAGGAGTCTTGGCAGTAAGAGCCTCATACCACTGGCTATGACAGATGTGACTGCAACTATTGAAGTTAAGTAAAAGGGACATACTTTAAATTCCCGTAGGTATGAAGCTCTGGGCATAGCTCCATCCCCAGCTCCTGCTCCCATTTAGTTCTGGCTTTAGTAGTACCACTATCTTTTAATAGCATGTGGTGAGTTATAGATTTTTAAATAAATGGACTGTGATTTTGGAATTAAAGAAAGCAGATGGACCCATGGTTGTTTTGGGGGGAAGAGATGGAAAGCTGGGGACAAAGGTGGTAGCGGTACAGTGTCTCAGTTGAAAGTTGAAGATGAGATGGAGGTGGCTCAAATAAGAGAAGTAAGTTGTCTGATTCAGATGAGTACTAAAAAACATGATTCCACTGCAGGATTCCTGTGTTTTAACACGTTCTTTGACATTGCTGTCGTCTTCTACGTGTATGGCATCTCTTTTTCATCCTTAGATATTTGTATTCAATTACTTTTCTCAGTTTTGTGTCTGTGAACGCACCAACTCACTCACTCACTCACTCGCTCGCTGTGAGTTTCTGGATAGTCTCCAGCTGCAGACTCACATGGGCTCACTTACAGATTCTCAAGAATTTGTACAAGGGGGTTTCAGAAAGAACTCAGGAGTTCAGTGCATGTCTGAGAGCAGCTTCAGTCAATTACACACTTCTTGCAGGAAATCACACCCCCTCACCAAAGTTACATTAAGCAAGAGTAGACTTCGGGCAAGGAGTGGGAATTAAAGAGGAAACACTCTCCATATTCCAAGTCAGTGGACCATGGAAGATAAAAAAAAGTTGCATAGTGTTGCTTTAAGATTTCGAAACAGCTGCCAGATTTTGTGTAACTTTTAAATAAAGAACACATGGCAGGAAAAATCCACATTTTGAATTTCCCGACTGGTTTATTTCCTAGTTAATGTATACGTCTACGGCCGTATGGCTCAGTCGGGCGGTGTGTGGACGCGAACAACCATACAGGAATGCTTTGACACGGCACAGACAGACGCTACAGACTGACGTGCTCAAACACGACGTGCAAACCTCGTTGGGTTTCTTCCTGTTTGTTTTGCATCTCACTCACTGTATTCAAACACAAGGCTGCACCGTGGGAGCAACTGGACAAGCTACTGGAACACAACCTGTGATGCAAATCATTTGACACACGTTTAATGAAACAGTGACGTGGTGTTGTCTAGTCATTTAAAAGGTAGGTAGGTAGATAGATAGATAGATAGATAGATAGATAGATAGATAGATAGATAGATAGATAGATAGATAGATAGATAGATAGCTCAAAGCTGTCACTGTTAAGAAGTATAATGGAGAAATTGACAATACAATATTTTAAGTATAAGGAGATTGAAAGACCCAAGTAAGCCAGGCACAGTATTGAAGCCAATTATAAATACAGATTTAAACACAAATACCTGAAACTATACAAAGTTGTGCATTAGACCAACATAGCCTGTAAAATGAATGTGGCAGCAGATGTAAGTGTATTTAAAAAGAAAGTGAAAACAGTTCAAGAATAAAGCTTAAAATGTAAAACTACAGATATAAATAAATAGAAAATGTCATATATTTGCATGTATACAAATTGCATTGAAGTCAATAGGTAAGGACATGGCTCGCGATGCATTGCTTGTAATGACAAATGTGACTATAGATGTTAAATAAACATGGATGGTCTTGTACAGAATTGCACAACACGGTGTTGCCCACTGTCGTCGCGTTCCTCAACTCCCACAGGTTCGAGGACACGTACGTGTAGCCCCCTGGTTACGTGTGCTAGCTTTTTGTGTTGTTCCAGCTGAACGTTTATTCTCCGTTGTGTTGCTAAAAAAATGTGCAAGTATCCCCCCGAGTATGGCAGCGATGATTACGGGCGTTAGCTCCTCCGCTGAGCTCGGCGTCCGGGGACCAACACTCATCGTCCAACCGGGAAACCCGCTCCTCACGCGGCCGCTGTCACTTGGTTTGTCCCCTGACAGCTGGGAGCTAGCTTGTTACCGTTAGGAGCAGCTAGCGTTAGCCGCCTGGACGCAGCGGAGCTCGGGAGAAAGTTGCGGGGCGAGAGTTTAAGTTTCTCGGTGGTGGAGGGGGGAGAGAAGAAGAAAAACAACAAACCGCAACTCACGCAACAGTTTGACGAGCTGAGCAGCCGCGGCGGGACAGTGACGTGTTGTATATGTATTTATTTACCTTATGCTGTAGTAACTCATGTTCGTCCGCGGTTGCTAGGGAAGATCCTCGTGCGGCGGCTCACGGTCTGTGGAGAACTGATGTGACTGCGGTCCTTAGTTACCGAACACACCAAGAAGCCGCGCTGCTATTGGTCGAGCCGCGATCTTAGGCGGACGCTGATTGGAGGATGTGTCCGAGCGGAGGAGGAGAGTGTATGATGAAGAGGATGAAATATTATATTCTTTTATTATATATATTTCTCTCTCTATATATATATATATATATATATATATATATATATTTATCTATAGGACCTCCATTAGGCCATCACAACAAAAATATCATATTTCTAAAAGCATTTTATTCATCAGTGTATTTTGCTTTTCAGTTTTATTTTTACACGCATAACAGCTACCTGCCCCCCCCTCCCCCCTTACCTACACTGCTCGTCTTTCTTTGCACACATATATTTATTACACATCTCTTTTGTTGTAATACATGATGTTTAGAGTTACATGACATTGCATCAAAAACAACAATCAAATTGTCCGTCCGCAGCACTTGCTTTTATCAAACCTATGATTTCGTGTCATTGAGAAAAATATGGTGATGTCATATCAGTTCATGTAGGCACAGCCCGGATCAATATATAGTTATTACAATGCAGAAGTATTTACATAAGAAGAAATAGGTTTTTTTTGAGGTTGCAATTTGATTTGCAACATTATCTGGAAAAACCCAGTATGAGTTGAACCTTCGTAAGCATATTCTCAGAAATGGATATTGCAGTAATTAGACCTATAATCAGATTTATTCAGTATTTGATTTGACTCTTATACAGACAGGATGGGTGAGTCAGTTATATCATTACCTCCTGGGCTTGGTCATTGAATTGAATCAAAATAAACAGTAAACAGTCAGTAACCTGATGTGTGACAATCAGAAGCAGAAGCTCAATTCAGTTCTGTAAAATGCTTCATAGAGAATTCTGATAACAGAAATTGTCCAGTGAATAACAGCTGTTTCTTCTCTGTTGACATTATTGCCTGATTCTCTTCTCACCAAACCCGAACATCAGCTGTGAATGAGCACATCTGAATCAGAGAGAAGACCTCGCGTTTTTAACATCAACATCAGATCCTTCCTCTTCCTCCATGTCACCTTCAACCCATAATCCCTCTCTGGCGTGTCCGCCACCAAAATGTCCGGTGGCTGATTACTTGGCGGTGAACATGATTGAGCCACTAGCACGTGTACGGAGGGGGAAGAGCGACAACTGCTCCCCTCTTGTATTAGTTTCGGAGTGTCCACATCTGGTGCTGGACCGACACTGCTAAACTCATGGGAGTCAGGTGTTAAAGCGTTCGCTGGTATTGTGCATTTCTCCCCTCGAATAGATGAGGCTTCAGCTTGGTCAACACATCCGCTGGAGGATGCAGCACTGTCAGAAAATCTCTCCACTTTCTTTTTCCTAATTGAGGCCGACTGTCTCTGTGGCGTCTGTACGTGCTGTGCATTTGAAACCTCCTTTTTGATTCGGCATGATCTGTGTGGTGGATTTCCTTCATCGGGCACAGCAGCCGACTCTGTGGCTTTCTTTGCGCGTGTGCTCTTCGGTTGATGGTCTCTTGACCTCGTCTGGAACGATAATGAGGGGAATTTGCACACACTGCTTTTCCTGGACACCTGACTGCAACGGTCAAGGATGCTCGTGGCAGGCTGACGTTTCCTTCTCCCTCTTCTTGCTGGAGGTGCAGCCGCGAGTGAGGGGTCAAATTGTGGGTTTACCTGAAAGATTGACAGTCATATCATATTCATATTAAGCCGGTGAAATAGCTGCACGGGAAGCTCACATCGACGCACAACTTACCCACGAATTAAGAGTGGAGCTGCTCTGTGCTCGAGTCTCTGTGAAGAACTCTTTGGGTTCAAGAGCTGCTCGCACATCGGGCACATTTTGGAGTCTGGCTCCGTTCAGTGGTCGCTCCAGAAACAGCAATGGAGGCTTCCCTGTGTTTGAGGCTTTACGGGGCATCAATAGAAGTCATTCCCGTCCAGCTAGATAAATACAAACAAGCAGAGCAGAGCATCACAACAACGTACATCCACAACCAGCTGTTTGACCTGGTTACGTTTCCATTCGTAGTTACAGCCCAATATTAAACGTACCTTTATTTGGTTCCTTGCGTGAGACACATGCGTCATTACGCGTCATTAACACACATGCATGTTGAAGTTAAATATTCCGTTGTTGTTGTTGTTTAACTCTGAACTTTTTTGTTTTGCTTTTTCCTCGCGTTACAAATCATTTCCCGGTTGCCGCCATCCTCGTCTCCGATTGGCTGCGTCGCCTTCTCCCGTCGCGCTGCTATTGGTGGAATCTTGTGCTCACGTCATCACAGCGGGCCGGGGCAGCGCCAAAATTCAAAAACGTCTCCGGGCTCCAGAAGACGTCATGTAAATACAAGAAGGAAGTTTTTTTTTTTATTTATTGATATCATGAAATATTTGGATTATTTGACTCCACGCTGAATGAAAACGCGGGTTTCAATCCCCAGCAGCAGCAGGAGCGCAGGTCGAGCTGGAAGAGCCCGGAACATCGCAGTAATGTGAAGGTTCGTCTCCGGTTCGTCACAATAGCGCAGGGGCGACTAGCCTCCATGCTAACGTGGCTAGCCCTTAGCCCTCCCTGTCACATTTAGCCCAGATTAAAGATGTAATGTCGGATAATCGCTGCAGCAGCGTGTAGCCGGAGATTCATGTTTCAGGTTTTATGGAGACGAGACGTCGTTTGATTCATTGAGCTGCACGACGTGTCGCCATTGTTCCACCGATTCACCCCCTGTTGAATCCAACCTCCGCAACGTGCTGTTTTAACGGTTTCGCCACTTCCTACTCACGTGTGCGTCGTGATGCAGATGTTTTGCGATGTTTTATCAACAAGCATACGCAACTGTGTGATTCGGCGTAGTTTACGTAAACGACACATCACTTATTGTGATTTTAAAAAGTACTTATTTAGGATCGCACCGCCCCTTGTAGCCGATACAAAGCAGCTGCACAAACTGACCTCAGATCAGTTTGTGGGTTTCTTTGTTATCCTGGTGTTTTAATTAAATTTGAGTTATTGCAGTAAACGTTACACACAACACGTCACATAACGTCTGTTGTTCTGGATCAACTGATTTATGCAAACAGACAGTTGGTGCAGAGCTGAGAAACTGAGACACTGGAATTCATTTGAACCTTTATTATTATTTTATTGTATTATGACCAGTGAGGATTGATTTTCTTTGTTTCTAAATCAATCGAAAGCGAAAGGAGCAAAGGTTTGTAACCAGGCTAACAGCTACTAGCAAGTAGCTTTGCACCACTTTATTTAGCATATTTAATATGACAAGCACAGACTCAATGTGCTTCATGTTAAAATGCTAAAACGATGAATAAAAACAAAGAATCACAAATCATTATAGTAAAAATGGAGAATTTAATATACAATGTCGTTATTTTTACAAATATATTGATTCAGCATCAGATTAAATGGAGGTATAAACTATAACCACTCACTAGTTTAAAGTTTGCGTGGATAAACAGTTTATAATCAGATTTTACATAGTTTATTCTAAGTATTAAGAGGACATCTTTACCTCAAATTTCATTTACTGAGAGTTATTGTTAATGTTTATCCGTCTTTGTGACAATCTTATGTATTTCTGAGTCGACTGTTTTGTGCTTTTCGCTTTGTACAGAATTCCAGTAAAGAACAAGCGGCTGTTCAGTGATCTGCTGACCATGAGACGGAGCCCAAGGAGACCCCTGATCCTCAAAAGAAGGAAGCTTCCTTTTCAGCAAAATGACGCGACAACAGCAGCTGGATCGCAAAGCCAGTTTGCCGCGTCCGGCTCAGAAGAACCCACGAAACCGGACGTGAGTCGGTGCTTCCCCGATGGGATCCGCATCATGAATCACCCCTCCATGCCTGACACTCAGGTGGTCGTCATTCCCAAGACAGCTGACCTGCAAAGTGTCATCGGGGCCCTCACTGCCAAAGGCAAAGAGTGCGGCGCCCAGGGACCTCACAAGTTCATCCTTCTGAGTGAGAGCGGCAGCTGCAACAATGGATCCTTTTGTCAGGCTGCTGCTGAAGTGGGTGGCGTCTCTACGATAAGAGCAGACGGACAACCAGTGAAAGTGGAAACTATGCGCAAGCCCCCTGACGCTAAACTGCTCACTGGAATTAAATCATGTAAAGACCTAAGATTCTTTTTGCACATTCTTGTTAGTATCTTTTTTGTGTAAGCCCTAATCTAGTTTTTTTTTTTCTCAGTGAACAAGGAGCTGGAGTGTCGCCCTTTAGACGAAAGCCTCACCAACATTCAGTGGCTGAGCCCATCTACCCTGGAACCAGCTCCTCCCAAGCAGGTGACCGGCAAAGAGAACCGCGACCAAGATGTACAAGCTCTTCAGGTCAGCTGCTCCTTCTCATTCTCTCACTGGATTGTTAATGTTGATTTGTAAACAGCTGCTTCTGGGGGAGGAACACGGATCTCAGGCATGTCCCAACAATGTCCCCTAGACCCTGTCCTTTAACCAGTCGGTCACTGAAATGCCACCATTTTCTATTCTTCTCTGTGTTTTAATTCCTTTTTTCTACAGGCACAGGATAAACCAGCCGAGGAAGAAGCTGTTCAACAACCCACGTCAGAGAGGCCACCGTACTCCTACATGGCCATGATCCAGTTTGCCATCAACAGTCAAAAGAACCGAAGGATGACACTGAAAGAGATTTACACTTGGATCGAGGAGCACTTCCCTTACTTTAGAGAGGTGGCCAAACCAGGATGGAAGGTACAATAGAACTATACAATGTATAATTCATGGCCACATATAAGTAAACCTCTCATCACAGACTGAAAAGATTTTTTTTATTCATTATTATAGAATTCCATCCGCCATAACCTCTCTCTGCACGACATGTTCATTCGTGACACGTCACCAGACGGTAAAGTTTCTTTCTGGACCATCCGGCCTGAGGCGAATCGATGTCTCACTCTAGATCAGGTTTACAGGGTGAGCACAACTATTCACTGAGCGTGATCATTGTTATCCATTGTTTTGCGGATATAAAACTTTGTGTCACTTTTGACTTGTTTTGGATTTCATCTTCTGTATTTTCCCCTTCTCCCTTCCCATCCCTCTCCACAGCCGGGTTGTGACCCAATGACTGCTCCTGTCCACGTGCCAATGCTTTTATTTCCCCATCAAGTAAGACTGATTTACTCTTCTTTCAGCGCTCCAGGGACAGTTTTCAGCTTTTCAGTCAGGCAGCAGATGAAGGGACAGAAAAATCGGAAGATCCAAAGAATTCAGCGGCAGCCGCTGATGTGAGGTTTAGGGAAAAGAACTTTTTGTTGCAGGAGGCAGATTTCACAGTGATGGACTAGTGTGCTTTCAGTGGACATGCAGACTCACGCATGTATCCAAGTAGGGACAGACATAAGACAAGTGGTTTTCACAGGTTGTCACAATGTATAGTCAAAGATCAGAGTGCACAGTAATGGTACTCAAGCAATATAATTGTTTTGTTCTTTTTATTTCCCCACAGCAACAAAAGAAGGTGCTTCCTGATGCAAGAAAGACACAAACTGGCTCTGGTGAGTTAACAGAGAGAGACAGACTTTATTAGAGTTGACTGAGGAGACGGGAGCAGCAGTTTGAAGAAGAAGGCAAATGAACAGAAATATTCATGTTTCTAAAATGTCTTCCTCTGAGTTACTGCTGTCTTCTCTCTGTACAGAGAGAAAGATGAAACCTCTCCTCCCTCGAACCGACTCGTACTTGGTCCCGATCCAGCTCCCCGTCACCTCCTCCGTCTACCTGCCGTCCTCGTCGGCCCCGTTTCTCCTGTCGTCCTCGCAGCAGAAAAGGAACATTTCACGAGGAACCAAGAGAGTGCGGATAGCCCCTAAGGTAACGTCTCTGCCCTGCACCACAGAATGATGGATGAATCCAAACACTCTTTAAAGTACTAAATTTGATATATCTCAGCATATTGGTCATATGGGATCAGCTTTTCAGGAGAAGTAGTGGTTGGTGTGGGTGGATTTCATATTTATGTGTTGAAACGTGTGTGAATTTGATGGTATGTCTGACAGGTGGAAAAAAGTGATGCTCCAGCTGTGGTTCTGTTTCCTGAGAAGAGCGATCAGAGGGCGATAAAGCAGGAGCCAGTATGTGTTCCGATTAAATGCGAGACTCCCAAAGCCCCCCCGAGGAGACAAGCCAGCAGCTCCAGGCGTAAACAGCGTCTGATTCGCTCTGTGCACGAGGAGCCCGTCCTCCTCTGTCCTGACAACACCTTCTTTGACTCTGGCGTCGCCTCCGATGCCTCCATGTTCCACGACATGCAAGACACTACGGTGGACGAGCAGAAGCCTGAGCAGCACACCCCCGAACGGGAGTTCTCCTTCAAGACCCCCATAAAAAGTAACAGCCAACTCACCTCCTCCACCCCCAGCAAGCCCCCTTCTAACGCCGCACCCGAGCCCTGGAAGGTGACCCCTGTGGGCAAAGGGCGCCAGGACGTCCTGGATTTCAGCCCCATCCGCACACCGGGGGGTCCCGCCGTCACCCCCCGCCACGACTACAACTCGTTCAGTTTCAGCAGCACCCCATTTAAAGACTGGCCTCTGTTTAACTCCCCCAGAGAGCTGCTCAACTCCGCTCCCTCCAGAGTCACGGGACAGCTGACTCTCCCACCGACGGCCCCCAGAGCAGCTGCTCCAGAGAGCTGCTCCAGGCAGGAGGTGGCACGCCCACTAACCGCTCCATCACAGAGGGTCTCGTCCTGGATACCATGAACGACAGCTTGAGCAAGATACTGGTGGACATTAGCTTCTCCTGTCTGGACGATGACGACCTGGGCATGGCCAACATCAGCTGGTCCGAGTTCATTCCACAGTTTAAGTAGCTGGAGGGCAGGAATATTGTGTATATATTAAAGGGCAGTGGCTTTTTTTCAAAACACTATGGGATGGATAGCTGGAACAGAAACAGCAAAGCAGGTGCAAGAAATCTGAGATATGAAGACCACAAGCTTTTGGGTAAACAGGACCAATTCGTAGATTTTTCATAATTTATCCGGTTGACAGCAAAATTCAACACTTCAACTTGTATGTATTTATTTTACCTGATTTGATTTCACTCCATAACAACACTAGTGTAAAACTGAAGAGAAGCAACCTCTCCTCGAGTTTGATTGGGCGGAAGTTGCAGCTTTAATGTGAAGAGTGCATCCTTCCATTCAGTTGCCGTGGTTGTTAATTTTAATTAGCTTCCTTTTGCATCTGCTTTGCTTCCTTCATTTGTTTCTGGCTGCCGTTTGTAATCAAAACCTTTTTTTACAGAATGATTGACAGGGTAGTAAGTCCTATTTCCTCTCCACGCTGGCTCGCCCTTTTTTTTTTGCGTCATTCATTACTCGGCCCTGTTTTCTTTTATCTTCTATCCTTCCTGTTGTGTCGGTCTGTACTTGTGAAGGAGTCTAGAGAAGAGAAGTGAGTGTATATGTATGTTGATTTGCACATTTTAATATATATTTTTAGCTTTTTACATATGTAAATGTGAAGACATTTATATTACTGCTTGATGCCTTTTGGCCCAGTCGGCCTCCTGGACTCAGCTTTTAGACGTTTAGATTGTGATGTAGAAGAGTTGGTAATAAAAAAAACAAAACAGCAATAGGACGTCACAGTAATTGTTCCTCAGTTTGTTAGGATCTATCTTCAGGGCACTTTGTATCAGCAAGAGGGATTTTTAAACATTTCACATCTTTTGAAAACAAACTGCTTGATGTGTTGTGTCTGTACAGCACAGATTCTGTTTCAGCGATAACACATACTTCCTTTTTTACATTATCATGTAGCACAGACAGGAAAACAGGGAACATGTCAGAACAGGTTTTTTTCAGCTTTGGTGGATAGAATGAGAAATGTACTTTTTTTGTTTTGTTTTAAGATTTCACAAAGTAATCACTGACTAGCGAGTGTGTTGTGTTTACTTCATAAGACTTAAATCGCACGTAACCTGATGTGTTTGCAGTTGCAGGATCAGAATGTTGTGGCCTCTAGCAAACAGCTTCATGTGCCTTCTCGGTGTTTGTATATGACTGTACAATAAAACTGTTGGTGTTTATACCTGTGGAGGTTTTCAATCATACAGATCATCGTTCGACAAGAGGACAGTGACCACTGGACTTGCTTGTACTTACATTCAACATATTTAAAAAGCTAATTTACAAGAAAGTCTTAAAAATGAAAAGCAGCGGAGGGGTGATACCAATCACAGCCAGGCAATGCTACCTTTCCAAATATAGAAATAATGCCATTTCATTGTGATATATTTTCAATATTTTCCACAGGAGATGACGGATGTTAGTCTTAATACACTGTAGGTTGCGTCTAATCTCTAAAGTAGGAAAAGTCCTCCATTTCAGCTTCTATTACAAATAATGAGGAATAGGTGAACATCAAACACAATTTTAGTTAGTTCTCATCACAATGTCATTCAAGTGTTTAATGTTTCTAATAAGTTTGGTTTGAATTAGTTATTTGATGCCATTAAAAACAAGGGGGAACATCATGATTGACAGCTGACACTGACTCGTGATTGTTGATCGTGTGTACCGGCTAGGACCTCCCGATACAACGTCTCCATCCCATAATCGCTACTGCACAAGATGACAGCGATATTTTGGCTTCATTTCTGGACGTGGGAGGAAGTGGAGCTGGGCGTCCATCTTTAAATACAGACTATTCTCTAGCCCTAGTATTTGTAGACATATCTTGGAAAATGTACTTTTTATCTTCAGAAATGAGAGATGTGATGGAGATACACTCACACACACAGATATGAAAACACTGCCCATCTTGTGTGGCTGTGCCGGGTAAACAAGAAATGTTCCAGGCATTTGTTAAGGTGGCATTCAGGAAGTCTGCCAGTAGGGGGCGTGATGTCCTCATCCTCAGTATGTCTGGATTTCCTGTTGAGCCACTTCCAGAAGGATCTGCATCTGCTTGCTGCAGAAATCTGTGGATGCAGAAGAGAGAGAATCCGACTTGGCAAAAGCTGAGGCGGCTTTTCATCGCTGCCGTTCTTATGTCTGGCAGCTCCGAGCTCCAGGTTAAACAACGGCCTATTGTATCGTCTGAGCTATGTTTAGTGCTTCTTTGCATTTGGAGGATATTTCTGTTTGTATTTCGTCTTTAACAGAAGAAAAAAAACTTGTAAACTTGTCAATAATAAACTACAAGCATCGATTTCTTTGTTAAGATGAATTTGTGCTTCTAAATACTCTTTGAGTCCTGGGATAGAGACCTTTGAAATAATAACATATAACATAATATAATAACATAATAACATTCATAAAACTCCCAGCAATGACAAGTGGCAGATCCTGTGACTCACTGAAGATGCGTCTAAACCTCTTGGGCAGACGGAAGCGGTGGACGGTCACGTAGTAAACTGGGATTCCGGTCAGTGTGAGGAAGCAGCTCCAGCCGGTGTTGAAGGGGTCAGAAAACAGAGACATACCCACGATGAAGAAACAAGCCACCGTGAAGGTGACTGCGATGAGCACGGGCACCTGTGGGTTCGTTGGGAAAAGAGCAGACGTGATGACAGTGGTCAGGTCAGGTCAGGGTACAGAGAGATAAACGGGGAAAAGAAAGTTCTGGCGGTCAGCGAGGCACTCGGACCTTGAAGGGTCTCGGGAGGAGAGGGCAGCGGTGGCGATGGATGAGCATCCCCAGGGTTGTCAGGGCGATGAAGAACCAGCGAGAGAAGGAGACGAAGTTGATGAGCTGGTAGATCTCACCGCTGAATATCATCAACATCGCCAAGGGGTACTGAAGACAGACAAGACTGAGTGTCAGAATAATAACAATAACAATACTACGACTACTACTACTAATAATGATTTAAAGAAGGCAGACGACAAAGATATTTAGAAGTAAAGTCCCTTGAAACTCTTCTGTGTGCAGAGCATTGAAATCACTTTACCTGAAACATCACAGCAGGCAAAGGCGTCTGCTGCGGATGTGAATCATGGAAAAGATCAGCGGCCAGTGGCCCTCCCTGCCTCCCACAAACAGCATCCTGCAGCACAAAGAGCAAGCAGGACTTACAACCAAGGTTCTCAGCCCAAAACACAAACACACACAAGGACAATAACCATCTCTCTGCCTCCTGATTACCTTGGTGATCCAAACAAGCCCCCGTTGAGAGCCCCGAGGCACGACAGGGCCACGAGGACTGGGACCACAGGAGCAATCGCCTGGATGGCCCGGTTGGCGAACGTCTGCAGAGACACAGGAGCAGACAAACGCTCGACAACAACATACAACACTCGGTCTGTTTGGTCCAGATTTAGCCTTTTGATTTCCGATCACTGACCATGGCCACAGCGTCAGACAGCAGGAGCTCAGCGGGCGTCATCATGGTGTAGTAGGCCACGTTGGTGAGCACGTACAGGATGGTCACTGTCACCATGGAGCTGGTTATGGCCAGCGGGATGTTTCTGAGGAGACACGATTCACACAGAGGACACAGGAATGTTGTTTCACCACAGAAACACAAACAGATTCTGATTGACACTTTAAACTACGAGGTCTGACTGTCTGTGTGGATGGTAACAACTTTATGGACCATAGTGCAAACACATAGCAGATATACAATATGAAGCAACGAAGCAAAACACCACGTTAGAGATTTCTGTTGTTATGAGACGAGTTAAAATCTTCTTTGGCTGATTATGAAACTACAGTGACACAAATCAGAATATGGTGGGGGAGATATGGAGCTATGAGAGCATCCTCACTGCGCTAATGGTGCATTGCAGTGTTAATATCTAGAAATATGTCGGCTTCTGTTAGTCAGAGGAAGAGGAGACATATCGTCCATCTTCACAAACAGTCTATGAACCACAGAGAAATGATGTTTGAATGTAAAATACCTGTTTGGGTTGATGACCTCTTCTGTGACACAGTTCAGATAAAACCTGAGGGAGAAAACAGAAAAGTCACACTCACAAAGCACAGAGTTCAGATTGTTGGTTGTAAAATATGAACCTACCATCCACCATAGGCATATAGGCCGTTATAGAAGGCCAACGGCAGCCGGTCCAATGTTAATGAGTCGACCTCAAACCCGTTCTGGAAGTTCTCTGTGTGTCCTGGAAAGAAAAGAGAGAAAAGTAACTGAGCGTCATCGACGACTCGTAACCTCCGCCTGTATCCTCAGAGGGAACCATTACGTCCTCTCACCTTTGCCTAATGCGATGAAACCAGGGACGATGATGAGCACCAGAGCGAGCATTTTGACGAAGGTCAAGGCGATCTGGGTGCGATAGGCGAGGGTCACACTCCAGCAGTTGACCACCGTGACGAATGCTGCACAGACGCAAAGACAAACGACTGGTAAAAGAAGAGTTTACGTGGATCCCAATCAGAGATCACTCGGAGGCGTATGATGGCATCGTGGGCAGAAGGAGGTCGTATGAAACCACTCACTCACTCCGAGGACGCTGAAAAGCCTGATGAGCCCCATGGGAGGCTCACACGGCTCAAAGAAGGGCTCCACCACGTAGCGGCCGAACGCCAGCGACACGTAGGCAGCCACGGCCGGTCTGGAGATGGAAGATACGTTTGTTACTTACGTCTGCCAAGGAGCTTAGGTTTTAATGTTTGTCTGTTGGTTGCAGAATTATGCAACAACTGTTTAATGGCTTTCTACTAAACTCTGGGGAAGGATGGGAGATGAGCCGAGAAAGAACTCATTTAAGTTTTGGTGTGAATCCAAAAATGACTTTGCATTCAGCGCATATGAATAAACAGATACATAAAACAGACATGGTGTATATGTGTGAGTAGACAAGTTGTTGTCTCTGATTGCCCGGGAAATAATTCATGGATCTAGCCGAAAAAGAGTTTGTGAAATCTGATGCAGCTTGATTGAATTTAACGGGACGCGTTCCACCATGAGTCCAAACTAACCTGACGAATAAGAACTCTATCCAGAGGCGCAGGAAGGCAGGCAGCGGCCCCAGAGTCTCCAGCAGGTAGATGTATTGGCCCCCTGACTTTGTGAAACTGGTGCCCAGTTCAGCGAAGCACAAAGCACCTGACGGAACAGACAAGAGGGAACGACAAATATCTTCTGTAAAGGTGTTTGATGAGAGTTGGCTGCAACACAAACAGTAACCTGACACATAGGGAAAACACAGTGGAACCTATAGGCTCAGTTTAATTATAACATTTCACCTGATACATGTGTGTTTTATGCACATACACAGATCGGGGAACACTTTACCCCTGAAGGTCCCTATAGCAACCCCAGTGTTTGGACCCCAGTGTTTGTTAAAACCCTGCAAACAGCCATGCTCCCCCATTGGCAGAGAGGTTTAGGGTTGTTTAGTTACCGTCTGTTTACTGGAGCTTTTAATTCTAAGCGAGATTTCACAGTGAATGGAGGATGTTCGGGTCAGAACAGAACTTAATTAAAAATCTAGTTCGTTCAACTTGGTGCAGATCCAAATAAAAATGCAGATCTAGTGAGTTTAGCGTCCATGTAGTTAATTGAAGCATTAAAGAATTGAATAAAACCTCATATGATGCTAAAATAACACTATTTATGATTTATGAATTCCATATACCAACTCAAAAGCTCAATAAATAACATGAAATAAATAAATCATCTCTCAAAACATACTTTTACCAATTTGAACCGTTTCTTTTATCCTTTTAAATGATGATGTATTATTTTATCTGCTGTATTTTAATTTGCTACATGAATAAAGTTATAATTGATTTTATCCTCATCAGTATTAAAATACAGCGTCATGTTTCTACTCCTCTTACCGAACAGTGAGAGGATCCCGCACAGCGCCCACACCAGCAGGGAGAGTCCCACGCTCCCACTGTTCATCAGGACGCCCTTGGGTGCGATGAAGATGCCGCTGCCCACCACCGTCCCGATGATTAAGGACACAGCGGGCAGGAGGCCTATCTGTCTGCGGAGGTGCACCACCACCTCCTCATCCGTCTCCGCCTTCTTCCCGTCTCCCTCTGTCTTCCTCTGCGTCCTCTCCATCGCTGCGTGCTCCTCTGCCTGTTTGAACTTCAATTTGAGTTCTGTCCAGATCCAGCTCTTACCTCTGCTTCCCTCTCTCTCTCTTTCCACCCTTCCCTCTGTTGCTCTAGCAGCCACCGCTCCTCTATGTCCTGCCAACCCTCTGGACACAAGTTTGAAGTAGTGTGAGGCTGCAGAAGGATGAGGTACCAGCTGCCACAACATGCACCCCCTCCCTGACTGCTCCCCTCATTGGCTCTCAGCACCCACCCACCCAACTCGAGGAGGCCAAGGAACGAGCTCCAGCAGCTAAAAGCAGCCGTTTAGAAGCTCGACACGTCCCTGATTTGAACAGTTTTTCTTTTCAGTGCATGTGCGCTTGCATTCCTGTGCAGCTTGGGGGGAGGCCTTCTCGGGTACAGGGGGGTCAGGGCTTTGAAAGAGGCAGCTGCACAGGCCGCAGGAGGGCGGCTTTTCAACAACCACACACACGTTTTTCTAAAACTCTGTAAAGCTCGACTTCTTTGCTGTCGAAGTCCTTTATTTCAGCAAACACTGATATTCCAGCCAGGATCAAACAGGCCTCAGGATAACAGAGAGTAGAACAACAGAGGGAACTCTATCAGCTTGTTTTTCCTCATTTACACTTGACTGACCACTGTATTGATGTCAGTTTCACTTCATCAGCGACTGCGCTGCTCATTAAAATTCCTCCACACACAGAAAATACCAAGAAGTTGTTTCGCTATGTGTGTATCTGCAGGTTTTAGATGTGAGGGGACAGGACTGTGGGATGTGCTGGCTCCTGCTGGGAGTCTGTGCCTTATGAGGATGTTTGGGATGCATCGTAGCATATATTTGAATTCACGACTATTTAAATACAGAGAAGCATCCCTTCTTTTTCAGTTTGGTGCATATCTCTCATTCCCTCAGTATCTATTCATCCTTTCCTCTAAATCAATTCCACTGAATTACTCACTGTTGTGAAGTTTTTACTATCGGGATGTTGTTCTTCCTTTGGCCAGCAGATAGAGCTCTTTTATTTCACTGTGTTCTCTCTCCACATGTCACTCAGGTGAATCTGCCCCCAGCTTCCACACCCCCCCCCCCCCCCCCCCCCCCCCCCCAGGAGACGTGAGCCCAACTCCCCTGCCACTTTTCCACCTGACCTCCCAGGAGTCCTGTCCGGTCGCCTCACTCCCATAGGCTCATCTCACTGGGAGCAGAACACAAAGGGAATAAACCCTGACATCTCCCATGAGCCATTTACCCAGGAGGGTCCCCAAGGCTGTTTTCCATTCTGTAAATCAGCTGTTGTCAGAGTGAGGTACACAAAGGCTTTTCCAGCACAATGAGGTGTCATTATATCATAATGTGATTTCCCTCAGTACACATGCCAATTAGAAAAGGTATAGAAATCCCCGTGTTAATCACAGGATTGACTCTCAACAGGTTTTTCAGGTGTAGACGATTAAACGTTGACAGGATCTGAACATGATGTCTCTGGTTAAAAGAGGAACCTCGGGGGGGAGGAGACGACGTGACAGGAAATCATGTGAGAACTGTTAAGAGAATAATTCATATTAATTAAATTTCAAACAATCAGATTTACAGGTGATTGCCAAAACATAGGAGGTTAAAAATGATTGAGTTTAAAACCTCAGATGTGGACACTAATGCAGACCAAAGCAATCGATAATGGAAAAATACAACAATAAAAGAAAGTTAAGATAATACAAAATGTATCATCAACACTATAATTTAAGTAAAACAAAATAGAATGAGATAAATGATAAATGATAAAAAAAATGAATATAAACAATAAACACTTCATGACTAACAGGAGCCTGCAACGACCCCGGGGTCAGAACCCCCCTAATGAGGCCCCCAGCCAATAGAACACACTCTGCACTCAATCTATAACGTTGATAATGATTGTGAATATTTTGAAGACATGGAATTAGGTAGTTTAGTATCATGTGTTTCCTGGGATGGGGGTGGGATTGTTGGTTTGGCAGTTTTGCCCAGGGCCCCCCCAAAAAACCCTTGATGCGCCCCTGCTCAGGGTTTAACATTAATCATCTCTCTCCTCATCAAAAATAATCATCAGTTTTCCCTTGTAGAGAAATCGCCCACGGCAACCAGGTATTTGAATGCATGGAACAAGTCCTGGCGTCTGGTGCATGGGTGTGTGTGCTATAGTCCTGGGAATTAATTAACCCACACCACACACACACACACACACACACACACACACACACACACACACACACACACACACACACACACACACACACACACACACACACGTATGTATGTATATCATACATGCATATACAACACTCGTGATAATTCAGCTGGAAACGCAAGAAACAAACCTTCCTTTTTCTTTTAAATGGTTTCTATGCAATTACAAATATTTGACTCGCTTTAAAAATTGGCCCCTGGATCCTACGAACACAGTTTTTGTTTTCATTCTTTTAAATATTTGAATAAGATTTTTCATCATTTTCATTGATTTATAAATTTCTTTAGGGATTTTGATGTCTTCCAGAATCTGGAGTGTAAAATAGAAAAACCTCTGTCTCTGCAGTGCAGTGATACGGAGGAGGACACCCCCCCCCCCCGCCCCCCCACCCCCCACTGTCCACAAGCCAAGACGCAAGGAATCCAGTTTAATAAAAAACGAAAAGAAAACATCATCCTCTTCTCGCTCAATGGCTCCCAGAAGGAAAACCTCTTTCTCTCTGTGGCTAATCTCTTTCTCTTTCTTTTTACAGACACAAAGACTGTGGACAGACACACACAGGGTAAATGAACTCAGAGCTTGTGTTCTCCGTGCCTGGGACTCTTAAATACCACATGTTTCTTGAGAAGCAGGCGGCACGGTGGTTCAGTGGTTGGCACTCTCTCTCCTTACAGTTCGAATCCCAGCTTGGCCGGGGTCTCTGATTTACTGTATGATTACGTCAGATCTTACTGTATTTTAGATCGATGTCATTCTTTGTCTTAATTATGTGGCAGTGAAACAAGAAAACAATTTACCATCAACCGTAAGAAATATAGTCAGTGTTCATCACAATTAACGAGCACAATTAATAAATCACTCTGCTGTGGTCGCCGTTTCACTGCAATCATTTGTCGTAAATGCACTTTGCTGTCAGGGGGCGACATCATAAATTATGGATTTTATTGTCGTCTCTGAACGTCGTGTGTGTTTTTTTTAACGATATCATGTAACATCCCTCAAAGCTCCAGATAAAGCAAACGTGTACCATCCTTTATTTCCTGTTTTACTTTGAAATGTTACTGAAACTTCCCTGTCCTTTCACTTCCTGGATTCACCTGCACCTGCACAGCCCCTGTACTTCCTGTCAGGAAACCCCTTATACAGGCTCCTTCACAATGTGGCCTGTAACATTTCAAACTTTGTTAACGAGCCGGTGATTAAGAGATGACGCCAACACACGTGACTTAACTTAGCCAGTTTATGACGTTTTATTGAAGTTGTTTACTTTCTTCACGGCTCAGCTGCTTGAGGGACTGAACTTGTGATGTCACCACGATCCAGGATCCAGTGGACGAGAGGTAGTTTGTCAATAATTTACTATTTATTTGCAAAAATGGCATCATTGTGACAAACAACTACACAAACTCAGGCTGTTATTAGCACCGAGCTGTGTGTTTATACTGTAGACAACAAGATGGACGACACGACTGAAGCTTCTCCATCGCCTCCTAGTGGCTGGCTGCAGTTTAGTAAAATAATTTTTCTTTGAATGCAGAAAACATCTTATTTGTAATGTCAATGTTTGTTGCTTCTTTATCGTGGTTTGTTTACCCATGCCACAACGCTATGAATTGTGGGTAATTACCTATTTGGAAAAGTCTGCAGAAATGCCTCCTTTATTTGTACATCAGTTCTCTAAACTACGATACACAATTTTATGAACATTTAATTGAAAGAAAAATGTGATAAATGTTAATAAAATATATTTAAATTCACCAAGATATTTAACATTTCTTAAATTTTGAAGAGATTAAAGAAGAAATTTAAAAGCAGTAACTGCAGGTTAAGTCACTTACTGTTACAAGCTTCAGCTTCTGGGGTCCGGTTAATGAGGTTTTTATATTCAACGCTTCATATCAGCATGTACAACTGTCAGAAGTCAGTAAATACATATCTGTTGTGCTGTTTATTGATGAATTTCAGGGGAAATATGAATCAAATCTCACAGCAAAACTCACGTTACACAAACTACCATTTTATTATGAGCAGGCATCTGCTGACGACTCTCTGTTATTGTTTCGTACACTCTCCCAATATTCGCTCGTTCACTATTGTTTTATTTTTCTACTTTTAATTGTTATTGCTTCCTTGTTTCTCGTGGGACGCGACAACGTGAAGTACACTTAAAATAGAGCACATCTCATTTTAGTTTTAGCGCTCGTGCGTGCGGAAGGAAATGTTCCCATCGTGCATTGTGTCCCGCCGATGACTCCTTTTATGAATTTACGAGAGCATTAAAGGAGGAACGAACCCACGGTGTCCATTTCGCTGCGACGTAATAAATTGCTCGTTAAAGCTAATTCTCATTCAGCAGATATTGATTCGGGCCTGAATTAAAGTGTAATTACGTCGTGTTACTTCCTGTGTGATGGGCTGTGGGTGTGGGGGGGGGGGGGGGGCTCGTCTCTGCTGACGACTTCCAACGCCGCCGGTGCTGAGCCGCGCTGATAAGCCACAGTCGTGTGGTGTAAACTCGCCGGCTCCGCGTCCGCGTGCGCTGTAAAACACGACAATAAAAATGGACTCGGTGCCTGGGTGAGCTGTTTGTCGGTGCAGGGGACGGATTACAATCGGACCACTCATGCACGGTCAAGGCTCCGGTCAGACTTTTTAGTAGATTCCATTTCCTTTAGGGTTAATTGGTTTGGTAATTTGAAAAAAGGGTGTACCTCCTTTTAGTGGACTCATTGTTTCCCGCGATACAAAATGACCTGGTTGTGTGGGAAAGCCTTATTTTCTTGTGTAGTCCTCTAACAGAATTCCCTATATAGTGAGAAGAGGCTGGTGAATGTGCGGGTGGTTTTGCACACAGTCTATATTTGGAGGAGCAGGGGGGTGGAGCCTGTACACCCGCCTACACCAATAGGAACATGTTTTAAATCAAGTGAGAAGTAGAGTCACTTTGTTATAGACAAGGGGGTTCGCCCTCTACTGGTCATTCAAGAGAACGCAGTTTTCAGGCACCTCGCATTGGCTTCACTTTCCAGTCTATGTGCAAGACTCACAGCGATGCAGAGAGGAGAGCATCACTTCCTGTTTTTTGAGATTCAGTGCACTACATTTCCCAGAGATCACTTGTCCTCGAAGAGTATCTGGAGTCTGTGGTTAAAAATGAGAACAGCAGAACTTTTAAACCTCCTTTAGAAAAGGGTTGGAATTAATATAACGGTTGAAAAAGCATATATATATGATCTGTTTCTTCATTTAATCCGGTTGTTCTTTTAGCCGTGACCCGTTTAGTGTCCTTAAAATAAGTGGTTTTTTAAATCCTCTTAAACGCCGAAGGATGATACTTGAATTGTGGAGGTGACTAGATGGTAAACACCTTTTGTTTTCACACAATATATTTGTGAATATTATTGGTAAGAGAATCATGTTCAGGCCTCTCCGGTTGGATCAGAACTTGCTTGTGTGTGACAAAGAACTAAATAAATGAATGACTACTACTGAGTAAAAGCTCAATATACAGCGTGTGATATTTTTATACGTCATCAATCCAGAAGCAGCTCACGTCACATAAACCTATTTTTAAAATGTCGTACGTGGCTCAGATGCATTAACTTCAGTTTAGGAGTCACCGTGCATACAAGTCACCGTCTTCAAGATAATTAAGGACCTTTCTGTAAATGTCACGAAAATAACATCAGTCTTAAAATGGCAATAAGCTGCCAAAAGCTGAAAATACACCGAAACGTCTGTTATTGTTAATTAACGTCTCCGTCTGCTGTGTTTGCGAAAAAAAGGAAGAGGGGAAGATGTAACCATGGTGATGTTGCTGTGGTTTATTGTCATCTTGAATAATGCAGTTTAGGATCATAAAAGGTTACTGGTGCTTTATGCATACGCAGCAGCTTTGGCCCGGAGGCGTCGTGGTTTTTTGGTTCGTCTGCATGTTCGATTCCCGTCGAGGTCACTGAACCCCCACACACCCCGTTATTCTGGCCTCTGGACTGTGATATGTGAAGAATGCCCCGGGGGGGGGTTCTTAAAATTTCAGCACAAACAGAATGAAGGTGGTCAAAAGTCAAGGTCGCTGTGCCACCACCGTCCATGTGATGAAATTCCAGGAAACCATTACGGTCCCCATGGATGTGATGACAAAGTGTTTCTCCGTTAAAAAAGATAAACAAGGAACATCATACGTTGTCACCAGAGTAAATCCACAATGTTGTAACTCATTACAGAAGAACAGTGGAGCTGGATTCTGCTCGTACTCAGGTTGACGACTTGTTATTTTAAAAGGTTTAAATGCTCCTAATTGCTGCAGCTCCTCTTTTAAGTCTCTGTCTGAAACACTGAACCCCCCCCCCCCCCCCTTGATAAAGCCCTGTCTGCTCTGATTGGTCAGGGGGCATACCTGCGTGTATTATGCAAATGTTGGGGAATTTGGTTCTCACACGATGCTGCGATTCCGCACCGCTGCATCTCGGAGGTTCGCCCGAGCTCTCGTTGTTTACATTTCCCTCGTCACGCGGACGTCCTCACGTCGCCACCGGGCTGCTCGTTTGAAACCCGGCCGACAGGGTCATTGATTGTGGCGTTTTATTACCGGAGGGGGGCGTGTTCATCTCATCTCTGTGTGCTCAATCAATGTAAATCCGTCCGGGCGGGGAGTTTACGCCCCACATGATGAAGTGCTCCGCTTTACTGCGCCGCATTAATTTGACGGAGCTGTGATGTCGTCAACTAGAATGATAAGTGAGGCATAATTCATTCGGTACGACGCCGTCCGTCCACTTCTCTCAGGGGCTGCGTTCAGCTTTGCAAAGCACACACATCCCATAACTTTTCATTTTGAACACTATTTATCCTCTTCATCCGTCCGCACACTTGTTGAATTTGTCCCCGTCCTGCACGGGGACAGTTCTGCAGACCCACCGAGCCGAGCCAGTGTTCTCCGCTCCAGAACACGCCAGCTGACCCAATGCTTCAGCTGAGAACCAGTTGCTAGGAGACGCCTCCCTCGCGGCCCGGTGGATGTATGGGTCGTTTGGATTGGAGCTGGAGAGCGAGATAGTTTTATGGTTCTTACTTATTTTCTAAATTATAATTTTATTAACATATAAAACAGCAGCAGACATATTGTCTCTGTCTCACACTTGTTAAATGCCTTCTCAGTTTTTGCAAAACATGCACATACATTTACTATTATATATAGATAGATATAGATATAGACCCTCTTCTACATTGGCTTTGTAAAATAATTCTGTTACAACCAAAACAACATTTATTATTTTTGGGGAGAAGATCCAAAAAGAGAGAAATCACCGGCCCCATAGCAGCAGCAGCAGCAGAAGTGAGGGTGAACATCTGGAGCCGAATCCATCGTTGTGACAGATGTTTGTTATTTTTTTCGCTGCCTCATGTGGAAAGTTGATCCATCGGCAGCTGTGCAGGAGGCGAGGACACAAACCGCACCGAGAGAAAATTCACCTTTATTAACATAAGCTGCACATCAACCTCACCGAGCCCCGGTTTGTACGGCTGCTACCTCAGAAGACATGAAGAAAATGGTGGCCGCGGAATCACCTGAAACTCGAGGTCGAGAGGCAAAAGTAAGACAGTTGCTCAGAGACGCGACTTTAGGGCCTTTCTAGTTTCCTTCGAGGACAGACTCCTCTTCGTCTACTTTCTCCCAAAGCTAAACAATAGAAAGAAATATCCATCACGTTGTTCTGAATCTTTTCTGAACACAAAGAGGACTTTGTTACAGCTGTTTGGCAAAAGTGAGAAATATCTGAAGGGGGGGGGAGCAAATAGTCATGTCTACTTTTCTTAATCAGCTCCCTTCACCTCATTTGAACCTCACACACACACACACACACACACACACACACACACACACACACACACACACACACACACACACTGCTCCAGTCAGAAGATGTTAACTGGGTTACAATCTTCCCTGAAGTCAGTTTAGTGCATGAGGGAAGTAGGAGGAGATGCATTAGTGTGTGTGGGCTGCTGCTGTCGTGTGTGTCCCCCTGATTCAATCTCACCCTGACACACGGGCGCACACTCAGGTAGTTTATCTGATTCTGTACGAGGCCAAATTAAGTGTTTTTAAACTCGTGATATTTCTATGGTTCCGATTAAATGGTGTGCAACCGCTTGTTAGAGCAAAAAAACGAGACAATCAACGGATCCTTGCACAGGATGTGATTGTCCAGGTCGCACACGTCTCCACCCGGTTCCCTCCGCCGCCCCTTATCTCGTTCACATCCACAGACTCAGGTTGAATCATCTTTTATTTGGCCAAGACACACGGCCGAGACTGCTTATGAAATACGTTCCTGATGTCGAGGCCCGAGCTCATAAAAAGCCAGAGTGCCATTATCTCTCTCTCTACACACACACACACACACACACACACACACACACACACACACACACACACACACACACACACACACACACACACACACACACACACACACACACACACACACACACACACACACACACACACCTCATAACTGAGATTAAATCACAGGCGCTGTGGCGGAGCTCACGGCAACAATTTCACAATTACACTGTTTGCCTCCGCTGCAACACTATCGATTAATCAATGAGACAACGGGGCCGAGACTTCTCGCGTATTCATAAACCACAATAAAACATAGATTAACACAGAATTATGAATTACTGCTGCTATGATCAATATTCTACTTTAAATATTGAATAATTAACGGTGTGAGAGGAATCGGCCGCCGTGACGAACCCAGAAAAGGATTCATCAGCTTTGTCTGCAGTTTTCCTTGAGCATCTTTTACTTCCTCCACCCAAGGACGTCGTGTTTTCACTCCTGTCACTTTTGATTTGTTCGTTTACGATTATGCAAAATGGAAGAACCCATTAAATACTTGGCTTAAAGCTCGGGTTGGTAACCCTGGAAAAGATGACGATAGCAGGCTGTGAAAAAAATGAATCCCAGTCTCCATCGGCCAGAGACGATTTCAACAGATAAGATAATAATAAGTGTTTCAGAAACAAATTACCAACCCTGGCTTTAAGAGGAATACTTAAGAACCAATTCACAACTCCAACCTGGACGTGAACCAGGCAGTAACTTGTTCCTAGTTCCAGCTTCATCACGGCGCTCTAAGTCTTTCTGTTCCTTCCACCTACACAGGATGAAACCTACTTTCTTCCCCTGACCCCGTGCGCTGACTCACTCAGCCTCTTTGTTCACTCACCCTCCACAGAGGAGCATGCAGAGTATAGTGTATATATATAATATGTGAATAATGTTGAGTTAAACACTCAGTATAACATGTTAAATACACGCCACCTCACTGAACCAACACACACCGAGATGATCCCACCCCCCCCGTGTGAATTTTAGACATGTCTGCATTCTGGAATCAGACGTGTGACGTGTCTGACCCACCATGCCGCCCCATTCTGTGTTCATACCTTTTCATACAGAATAGTGAGGCCTTGAACAGGTTGTGTAAAAAAAGTCGACATTGTGAATAATGTGCCACTCATGTTCGAGTCATTTATTCAGAACTTTAGAGACATTTAACTGGTTTCCTCTTTAACCAGAACAGGAGGTTAGATCTCTCCCTGAAGTTCATCATCACAGGCTTTCAAACACATGAAAGAAAAGCAACTACCTTGGTTGAGACACACACACACACACACACAGACACACACACACACACACACTGATTCTGATCTGATCACAAAAACCACACGTTAATACCCGGTGTGAACGGAGCCGTAGACTGGTAGAGAGACGGTAAGATGTTCCACAGTCAGTCCTCAGGTGGCTGGATCAGATTTTGATCATCTTATTAGTTATATGACTAGATTTGGAGTTTAAGAAACCTACAAACAGTGACTGCCTGATAATTTAAACCTTTATTTTCTGCCGTTTTCTATTTAAACAAGCTGTAAGATCACCAACACTTGAACTTGCAGAATTTTCACTATTGTTCAGTATCTCAAAATCTACAAAAGTCCCCGTGAAATTGGCCGAACTTCACCTACAGGCAGAGGACGGCGTCTTCTCCGTCTGATCGGTGACATAATAGAATAAGTTATCCACAGAGGAGTGTGATGAATAGATTTGGAGGGAAAAGGGAGAGAGCTTTTCTTTCTTGTCTCCTCTATTGATTCCCCCTCCAGGTCTTCCTGTGAGGATGGTCCGGAGCAGGAAGCAGTCATGAATAAATCATGGCTCAGCAAAGCATGAAAGAAAAATTTGAAACGAGGAGCCCAGTGTCTAAAAGTGAACACATCTGCTAATTTTTTCCCGTTTGGCTTGGAGAACATAGCGCCCCCTGGAGGCTGCTTCAGGTTTTGTTCTTCTGAACGCGATCGTCTGATCTGAGGAGTTGATCGAGGCCGTCCCACCTGGAGAGCTTGTGTTCGACAGGCTTCATTGTGTCCGCTGGTGGGTTATTAAGATGCAGCTCGACCGCGGGCGGCTGACCTTTGCTTCTCCGCACGTTATTCTGCTGTTAATGAGGAGGAAGTCGATTTCAGCCCGTTCCCAGGGCTTCAGTGTGTGTTTTCACTCGCTGAGCTGCGATCCCCCGATTCACACCGGCCTGAGAGGATGGACGGCAGCCAACTGTTTGGACCAGTGTGCGGTCCGGGATCTCTGTCGGCCAGAACAGGAGCTCAAGAGGCTAATAGCTTTCATTTTATTAGTGACTCCAGACTAAATGCTTCGGTGTAAATAATGTTTATGCTAATTGCAGCGGCCGGATGCTGAAATAAGATGATATAATTTGACCTTAGGTCAAGTATACAACTCCTTTGCCAATCAGCATCTAGTCATAGACGTGTGCAGTCCGGTTGCTATGGGACCAGGTGGGAGGAACTAGCTAATAGCTCAGGGTATAAATCCAGTGGAACGAGCTCGACCCTGGTCGGATTCCGCCATGGGTCGATAGAATCTGACCTGCCGTGATTAAGTGGGAAATGTTCAGGGCTTTAAAATGCATTTAGCTTTCTTCCTGCTGCGTTCCCGGACACTCTCAAGGGAGGGACACTGAACGACCTTCTCCCTCTGGAGGACGTGACTTTTGGAACCCATGCGTCCAGAGGATTTGGCGCTAGGCCTCAATTTGAAATTGCAAAATCCATCGTTGGAAATCCCGATATTCCCGATACAGACAAGGAAGATCACGGAAAGTGACATCTAATAACTTTTTTAGAATTTATTCGACCTTTCATCGTCGACTTATCCTGTCTTATGATCCACAAATGATCAAATAGGATGAAATCACGTTGAATAACAGATTTTCACCTCCACAAACCAAACGTCAATAAGCTCCGACTCCCAGCTGCCACCTCGATATCTCTTGATGACACGTCGACTGCAGTTTTGCATGCATGCATGTTCCGAGTCACACATTGTGCAGCGGCTTCACTCTCATTTCATGCCCGGTGGCTTTGGCTAATTAGCCTTTCTGTTTAATTCTAAACTTCTCCACTCTTGAGGAGACTTAATCAGCCTGCCTGGGCTTTTTATTTATACTTCTGCTCAGCGTGCTAAATATAGAGCGTCCGTTGCCGCGGATGCTCTGCTTAGCATGAATTGGAGGGAAATGGAAGTCCCCTATGGCAGCCGGTTCAAGGAATCCTCCCCGAGATGAGTCAGGACTATCAACTCATGAATTCATTTAGCGATTCGATGTCTTGACCCACCTCCATTTAACGGTATTTTTCATCCGTCCCTCGGAGGAAAGAAATCCTTTCATTTTGTTCATTTCAGTAAACTTACTTCTCCCCTCTTCTCCACTCGCTGACGTCGGCAATCGCCTCGCTCCCTTTTCTATTTGCGGTGCCGAGCCGATACTCCATCCGGGATCTTAACCCAGCCAATTACAACTGCAGCCACAGCTCTTATTCCATTTATAAACTCCAGAGAGCGTCCGTGCTACTACTTTCAACCCCGAGAATCATCCTGCGTCAAAAAACCTTCCAGAGGCCTCGGAGGAAGACGTCAGAGCTGCTTCTTCACCCCTTGCTCCAGCCTAAATTACCAGTCCGGCACTGGTGAGATCTCTCAGGAGCCCGTGTGTATCCTGCCCTTGCAGCCGCTTGAATTATTTATGTCCGCTGCCTATCTGGCCTCTCAGCAGGGCCAAGACACTTTGCCTTTGAAATAGAGAGCACGAAACCTACAGGAGGAGATAATGCAGCTCCTGAGGAAGTAATTTCCTGTCAGATAGATGAGGAATTTTGAGTTTGAGCAGATTTAATGGCTGCGGTGTAATATATATTTGTGGAAAAAAACTCGAAATGCTGCATGGACTTTCCCCACAGAGAATAGAGATAAATACCTCCACTTCCTCTGAAACGCATCACGTGACTTCAACATATAACGATTCCTTCCCTCGCCGTGTAGTCCCATGATGCACCGGACAGGTGGTCCATCATTTCCCCCCCCGAAACATACAGTGGAAACCACAGCAGGCGAGAGTACAAGGCCCTTTGACACCGGCCTCATAAAACCTTTATGGGAGGCCATCAATCAGTTGTTGCCGGCAGAGAGAAAGTGTTGGAAGACCTTGACGGGCGGCTCTTATCTATCCTGGGAGCCGGCGATCTTGTTTTTTTTTCCCACATTAGAAGATTCATCGAGCACCGGACGTGTTGGACATGACGCGACGAGGTGATCCGGGTGTCCAAACGTGTTTATGGTGATATTTAGTCACTGTTGAGACATGAAGAGAGATGATCATGAGACTGACAGTGCAGTGGAAGGATTAGATTATTGTTATATTATATTTCCTGTGTCAAAGTGCTCGTTAATATATTTTATTTTAGGTTTTATTACTGAGGATTAATGGCTTTGTGCTATAGAAGAAAAAACTGTTTAGATGGGAGTGAGTTTGCATTCTCCCTAAAAACTGAGGCATCGTCCTAAAGAAATATTTTACAGCACAGACTACCACTTCTATATATTCTATGGAATTTGTGCATATTCTCAATTAACCACAACTGAATATGACTGAGGACACTTGGAAAAAGAAGAGATGCAGTTGAAAGCTGCAGAAAATGTTTGTTTTTTTGGTCAAAATAAAATAACAGTTAAACATTTTATTCCTCTGTATGATGGTTGTGACATTTGTTTGAAACCTGGAAGTTGCTTCACAGCTTAGACACTGATTGTGAATGGAGGCGACGTCAGGTAACAGGCCTCGGCTGCACAGAACAGACACTGAATGGATTTCACATACAAATCCAGAAACCTGACACCGCTTTGTTTGATTCACTCCCAGACGCCCTTTCGGGGCAGAAATGTGAATTAAGCCGGGATCTGAGCTGTGATCCACTTACGAGCGAGGCAGAGAGTCACCGGGGACCCGACAGCGCAGTGACGCTGTTTCAGTGGCTGCACAGGACGGCTGCTGAAGTCAGGCTGCATTAATGAACAGAGCATTTTATCAAGCACGCCTCAACATGCAGCAGAAGAGTCTAAAGCACTGAGACGGACAATAAAGAAGAAGGTAAGTACAGCTCAAGACTCCATCATGAGACACTTTGGTGAAGTTTTGACACAAACATGTTTTCACCCCTTTTCTTTTGTGTGTTTGCAGGATGATGCAAAAACTACCAAACAGATTTGAACGGAACTTAAGGGAAGGATGGGACTTGAGTCAAGAGAGGACCCAATCAAGTTTGGCGTGGATCTGGTGAAGGTACCAATTCTGCAGATTTGAATGTGGTTTCATAAGGAGACTGTTGGGCCTCGGCTGAATCGTGTGTCACTCTAGTTGCCATTGAATCTTCGTGAGTCCGAGCAGAACCGAGCAGGACGCTCGCTGTGCAGGATCTGTATGTGTGACCTGCTCCTGCACGGCAATCAACACTTCGCTCTGTGGTCATCATGTTTGGTGTGGATGCCATCTGTGTCCTTACGTCCTCTGAATCCTCCATTTTTTCAAGAACCTCAGAGTGAAGGGGAGACGTTGGCTTCTCTCTCTGGAACCTCCGTGAGCATGTAGAGAGCTTATGGACGCATTTCCCTCCTCTTACTGTGTAAATATTAGTCATTGGGTGATGAGGGGGATGGCGATGGTGTAAGAGATGGGGGATGTCTCAGACTGGATTGCGTTCAAGCAGCTGAATCTGGCCCCTGTGGGAGGATGCTCCACAGGCAACACACAACACACACACAGTGAGGAAGCAAATGAGTGTGGGGTAGATGCACACCCCTGCCTCGGTGGACCACAGGAGGATGTGTGAGGCATGAGAAAAGAGGTCGGATAGACCCCTGTTCCTGTAGCGCACTCCCTCTACCCGCCATCCCAGCTTCATTAGCAGCTGTCTGTCAGCTACAGGCCCCTTACACCGCTGGATGGTTGCCTGGCAACTGGGACCCTGCTCGGCCAATCGGGACCAGATGCAACAGGAGTTCTGTTCTCGGGCGCACGCAAGAGGGAGAATTTCTTCGCCAGTTCAACCGATCTGGATTTAGGATCGCTCACTGCGAGGGGGCGGAGCAGACGCGGGGTCCTGCCGCAGAGCGAGGAGGAGCAGGGGGACAAACTTTTTTGAACAGTGGCCGTTTGGAGGTCCTTATTTTTTGTAGCACTTCCCAAACAAAAACTTGTTATTGAGTCCAGAAATCTGAATCTGACTCGTATATATCTCAAGGAACCGTTCATCTTACCGTCTTCACACTTGGCACATGCATTGTTAGGGGCCCAAGGAAATGCAGCGTTGAATTTGGTGCGATTTGGTATTGAACAAACGGGTGAACAGCTCTTTGTGCAGCAGCCGGTCTGTACTCGCCACAGCACAATCACTGCAGGTCACTTCTACAGTTTCAGAAAGAAAAGCTGCAGCCTGCATCACCCCAGTGACAACGGGCTCTGCCTAAGTAAAGTACATAAGCACTTCGAAGTCCTTGAACTACGGTTGTATTCTAAAAAAGCAGATGCTGTGATGAACCAGAAGGTATTTCAGACCTGTGGGAGGATTCGGTAAAAACTCAACAGTCTCTTAGCAACATCAGTGCAGGTAGAACTTTTAAAAACATGAAGTATCCGCGTGTCTGCTCTGTGTGTAATTCTAACATATCATCACACATCATTTACATGTTTAGTAATTGTTTATATCTTCTTCTAAAAAGAGGATTTATTCTTCGGTTTCTACTTTTTCAGAATAAACTTTTGTCCGCTTTTAAAGTGTGAAATAATTTCATATCTCTCCGCGTAATCAAACTGTCTCGTGCCTTTTTAAAGATTCACTTAAAAATCCCCACAAGACTCGACAGCATCTTTTTAAACGCTTCCTTGTTTCTCACCATCTCCTGCATTGGAAACACGAACAGTAACTTCATTGCATCGGTGGGAAAAAGCCCGGATGCATTAAAAATATATGACAGTTTGAACAGAACTGTGGCGGCACACAGAACTGTAATCACGGCGAACAATTCATCACGCCGGGGGGTTACGGTCGTCTCAAAGCTCCGCTGATGGGTTCAAGGCAGAGCTTTCTCCGGCTCCTCTCGTCCCCGATGTGCTGCTGCACAAAGTCAATTGGATTTTCAAATTGCGGGGCGCACACTGGATTAATACTTAATGGTTACAGCGGCAATGCTGGTCTTCCTGTCTGTGCGAGGTACGACGGGGGGGAGACACTCGGACGCTGACCTCTGACATGCCAGGTCAGCGCTGACTTTGTGGATGACGGACACAGATTTAAAATGAAAAAACGAATCAAACGCTGGGATGAAGTGATGTTTCAGTGTCTTTTTCTTTTTCCTTTCAGAGCGTTCATTTACATTTTGCTTTATTTCCGCTGCCAAAGGCTTTTGTTGCGTTACCTTCTCCCTCCGGTGTCGGGGAGAGATGTTTGAAACTGTTACGCAATGTTTGACAGACTTTCTCCCCCAGACGTCTGCTTCGTAGGTGAAGTGTGAAACTTTCATCCACTTAGTCAGCGAGCCCTTCATTTATAATTTATCATCATTATTTATCTTGTATTCTTAGATACTCTCCAACAAATAAAACAATGCAGCCGTCTGTCCTTTATTAAAACAGCCTCACCTGCTGGTTTCAGGCGTTTTCCACAATGTCCCTGTGTTTGTCATAAAACATTGAATTGCCTCTCGTGAGGGCACTTTATTTAACGTGGCCTTTAACTCAACCCGCTCCTACTTGGATTAATGAGATGACTCACGTCTCTCAAGACACCGCGGCACATGGTGGTCGTGCAATAACTGTAGCGGCATGAATCACGAGGTAGAGAGGGGGCGTCCACTAACCAGAAGGTCGGTGGTTCGATTCCCTGCTCCTCCAGTCCATTGGCAAAATACTGAACTCGAAACAGTGAATGAATGTGTGTGATTTAAAAAAAGTGCTGGGTATAGAAGTGTGTGCACAGATGGGTGAATGTTAATTTTACTGTCAAGCCATTAAGACTGGAATAGCACAATATAAATAGTGTATTTATTATTTAAAAGAGTATTAACTCTCTTTAACGCGGGGACATGGCTCCGGTGTTTTGTGCCGTCGAGCTGAGAGACAGTGGAGATGTGCGATAAGGTGCAATAACATCACTTTCGCAGGGGGAGGGAGCGGCAGGAAGAAAGAGATGTAATCCTCCGAGCTCCGTCTCCTGCTTCCCTCCCGCCCTGCACACTTCTTCACCTGATGTATGTCCTGGATGTGTGTTTTTGGGAGGGTGTAAATCCTGGGGAGGACTTTTTCGCCCCCCGTGGGAGAGGGAGGCTGTGGTGATGGACTTTTAAAGAGGGAGGCTTCGAACAGACATGTTAACAGAAGTGGAAGTGTCAGACATTTTATCTGACCTCCCGTGAAACCGCCCCGGAGAGGCGGCACGACACACTCCCTCGTCCCCCGAGTTCACCTGGGCATTTTCTCAGCTGTCACATCGTATGGATGACTGCTTATTTGAACCTTTTACTCATTAATATTAACCAGTGCACAAAGCCCACCCCTTCCCCCCCCCCATCGTCCTGGGCAAACATTTGCCAAAGCGATTCCCGCAGCCTGCGAGAGTGTGTGTGTCTTTCTAATCGGCCGCGAGGAGCTCAACTGCTTAGCCTTTTGAGATCCTTGAGATTTGCATGCACGAACCCGCCGTGTGAAAAGAGGGGCCATTTGCGTGACGAAGGGGAGGAGAGGGGGGGCGGCGGACTCGTTTAATGACATTCACACTTTGAGCGCGTCAAGCTACGAGGAGGAGGAGGAGGATTTAGGTTTGAGCAGCGTCACAGGTCTCTTTTCTTTTTATAGCTTCCTCTTGATTCCCTTATCGCTTTGATCATTGGCTTTTAACCCGGCGCCCATTTTAGCATCATTTCAAGTGAGAGCGCAGTCAAAGGATGCAACGTGCAGATCCCTGATCTCAGCTCTGCCTGTGCCGCTCTCACTGAGACAACACCTGTCTATATATATATATTTTCAGATAAGGTTTTCGTTACCTGGCTGCATTACAAGCATTCATATGCAGAGGCGTACGCTGACTGCTCTGGGGAAATTAATAACGAGTGAGTGACAGGGCCCTGTAGTGGCAGAGGAGGCATATGGTGGGTGGGATGCTATAGGAGCAGTCACTTGAATGATAAACACACGACTATAATGCTTATTGTCGCACTAGTAATGAGGAGCATTTATTCATAGGTAGCGGCTCCGTCAACCAAATCGAACCCTGAGATGAATCCTGAGAACTGAACCGGTTTCATTTAGCTTCTCCATTCAAACGGAAAGGCTACTCCACCCCCCCCCACCCCCCCATGCACTTTATTCAAAAAAGTTAGCGAATGCTCATGCAACGCCAAGTGAGACACGCTCCCATCTCCAAACCAATCAATGTCAAGAGTTACAATGTGATACAGGAGGCTATAATGATGTTATCGTTGCAATAGTGATGAGGATTTATCCGTCAGTACCTGATCCATAAAGCAAATCAAACCTGCAGCGGTGAACCTCGGGTTCTGGGTGCGTCGGTACTCGCCAGCTTCACCCCCTGCGAGCTAGAGTATTCCTTCACTTGGTGGGACAGCCAGCGCCACTTTGCCCACTTTGTTTGTTTTGGTCATTTATCAGACGAGAGGCATATAAAAAAAAAGAAGAAGCTGGAGCTGCAGCAGAGGAAGGAGCCATCTGAAAGCGTTTTCCCCAGACGGGCCTCGGTTGCCGCTAAAGAGAAGAATGAGACGGGAAACACCAAACTAGTGCATAATGTCTGTTGATTAAATAGCGTCGCCGGCGACGGGGCGGCGGGCGGGAAGATAAATCAACCGGGATGGATGTTTTCCCAGAATCCAGGGAGGGTTAGATTCCTGTGAATGGAGATCCAAGTCCATAGATCTTACACAGTGATTGTTTACAAAGAGACGAGATGTAATTATCTAAGTGAGGACAACAAACAATCTCTGCAGGACTGTGGTAAAGACAAATCATTGTTTCTCCACAGACAACCCCCCCCCCCCCCCCCCCAGTGGGGACATAGTACAAAGTATAGAGGTATCAGCACCATGGACAGAGACAACCCACGACTACAGGCAACGATTCGTCCCGTTGACATTGTGTGTGTATGTGTACGTGTATGTCTTTCTCACCGTTTTCACTCGTTTATTCTTTTCTCCGAAGACAAAGTCACAATAGAGCGGCTCTCTGTAGAACACGTACCTGCGCCCCAAGGCCAAACAGCCCAACGCACCATTGTCTGGCTCCTTATTGTTGTCGAGGTATAAAAGAAAAATTGACAAGTGCACTGGCGACATATTTTTGATTTATTTGTCATAAACAAAGTTGGAAGAAAGTTCCGGGGATCTGTTATTTAATCCACATCCATTTATCCTTTGTGTATAAAAGCTTGAGTTATTTCTTATGTGCAAGTCTTTGTCCGGTTAGAGTCAAATCTCGGCCACGAAAATGGTAAATCAGAGTTAAAAAAATTGCTGCTTTAAAGTCTGTGGTTTGTAAAATCTTTATTTCAGCCTCACCATTTTACTGGTGCACGTCTGAAACAAGAGAGAGACGATTCGGTCTTTTCAAAACAATCTGTGCAGCTTCCCGGAGACGCACGCAGGCTTTTATTAAAACATTCATGCCTCCCTTCTTTTTTTCTTCTCCTAAACCTAAATTATAGCAGCTCCAGTGACACTCAGACTCAACTCATTCAAGCTCTTTAATATTTGATGAGCAGAGAAATGGTGTTATTCTTTCTGCGGTCACACCATCACTGAGCCACTGGGTAACATTTCGCTTCGGGTCGAAAGTTGAACCGTACAGAAAAACACCAGCGTGAAGAAGAGAGAAGCGAAAATAATGTTATATTCAATAACATTCAACGTGGAATATGAGACGTCTGTGTGTTCTCAACAGGAAACATCCGGTTCAGGGTGGACTCGTCACCTGCTGTTTTATTTCCCCGTGATTCAAAGTTGCTTTGTCGTTAATCTATAAGTAATCAATCGTCTCTTTCCCCCCCCCCAAAAACAGAATGAAGTCAAACGAAATCAGGAAGTAAAACCATTAAATTGCATTCGTGGCTTTGAGTGGCTCCTCCCACTGTTACTGCTCTCGTGAGGGAAACAGACTCAATCAATACACAGCAGCACTGACACAAGGCTGAACTACTCTTGACCCAGTGTTTAGATTCACGCTGGGTGGCTCAGTGTCGGGTGCTGAAGGTGGTGCAGTGGTTAGAGGGTTCCTGGTTTGAATCCCAGCTTGGCACTTGGCACTTCAAACCCAGGTACTCCACCCAACGACATGTAGTTTGAATAATTGGGTTCATTAGGAGAGTGTGAATGGTTGTTGGCGATACATCGGTGACGGGTCCGGGGTGAAGCCCAACTCTCGCCTAGTGTCAGCCCCGTGGTCTTAAACTAGAAAACACAAACCAGAAGATTAGTGTGATATTAAACCCTAACCCATAAAGTGAAAATTATCGACTTGTATTCAAATATACATGCACCATCTCTTTAACAAAATATCCTTTTAAAAAATGATATTGAATCAATGATCTTCGATGAAAATTGTCTCTTAATTTTCAAAACTAAACCAGACTAAATGCAACAGTGTCAGAAATCAGTCCCAGAACAATCCCAGTTTCAACAATTGGGAGCTGGCACAGACCAACTGTGGGACTGGAGAAGGTGAAGCTGCTGCAGCTTCCAGTGGCGGCTGCTTTAATGACCCTGGGAAAAAAAACTGAATGGACACATGAACATCACATTCATAGTGTATGGACAGGAAATACATTAATTTCAAACTCTTATGTCTCAGATATATTTGATTTGTCTTATTCTCATGAATCTGTAGCCTGGTGTTTCCTTTTATCCTTTTCAAAGGTCCTTTTGATTTAAAATGTTTGCACCTCAAAATTGGATCATAGCTTCAGAAATGTGTATTATCACCCTCAGTATTACCAGTATGAGTAGTAGTAGTACTGCTAGTAGTAGTAGTATTGCTAGTAGTAGTATTGCTGTGGAAAGAATTGCACAGCTGCAACTTTAAGACTCCGCACGCCTCCCCTCCGTCCTCTCCAACAATGGTCTTTTCCAGCTCCGCTTGTCACAGCAGAAATTTGTAACATGCCATAATTTCCCCCCAACCGGTGTGTATGTGTGTATGTGTATATGTGTGTGTGTGTGTGTGTCGTCCCCGGAAATCAAATGTCATCACCCGACGCGGCTAATTTGGCGACCACCGGCCCTTCGCGTTCTTGACGATGCCCGCGGCGGGGACCAGCCGCACCTTCAGCTCCATCCTCGGATCCTCGGCGTCGCTGCTGCCGCTGCCGCTGCTGCCGCTGCTGCTGCCGCTGCTCGACGGAGCCTGGTAGGGGAACCGTGCGTGAGGCAGGCTGCGTGGCTTGCGGGAGACTGCGGTCGTCACCGATCCGCTGCCGGAGCCTCTCCTCGTAGCGGAGGAATAAATTGTGAGTATGCACCCGCTGCTCCCGCCGGTGCTGCGGTGACCTACATTGCCCCGCTCCTGCAGCCTCAAGGTGATGTTTCTGCGGTGCCCTCCTCCTTCCTAAGCATCCTCGGGGGTTTTTGTTATTTATTTTTTTATTTGTGCAGATGTGGGCTGCAGATGTGGATGGATGCTGCATGCATGGTGTATGTGACATATGCATTGCATGTGTGTGGTGTGTGTGTGTGTTGTGTGGTTGACATTGTGGGGGCTCTGCAGGAGGAGAGAGGGGAGGAAAAAAGCAGAGGAGGAGGAAGGAGAAGATGGGGCCGGCTGTCACAGGAGAGAGTTAAAGGGGGGCGGGATGCAGACTGAGAGGCTGGAATGATGTAATGCACTTGAGACAATGGCCAAGGATTCTCCCCAATTAACATTTCAGAGGATGTGGAGATGTTACAACGCCGCAGTCAGTGTGTGTGTGTGTGTCTGTCTGTGTGTGTGTTTGTGTGGGGTTCATAACAATACAAGAGAGGAGCTGTCATAGAGAAACAGCTGCCCCTCCTATAAACGATATTATTACCAGCTATTATAGAGATGCGAAGAGGGAGAGAGAGGTGGTTGCTCTATAATAGCTCTGTGTGTTTGTGTGTGTCTGTGTGTGTGTGTGTGTGTGTGTGTGTGTGTGTAGCAGCTCTCACACTTTCTATGTGGCCAATCTATGAATGAATGAATGAATGTAAATGAATGAACACATGCAACACATGCAGGAGCTGGCTTAATTCCACGCCACGGGCAAAGCGATGCTCCTGCTCCGCTCTCGCAAATTAATATGAACATTTGCAACCACGACGCTGCACAACATGGCAGCATCTCACACACACACACACACACACACACACACACACACACACACACACACACACACACACACACACACACACAACACACACACAAACACACGACAACCCGGCTGAAGTTGTGTTGTCCACTATTTCTGAATGTGGAGCACAGAGTGGAACGCTTCATTTGACGTGTGACTCTCCGGTGATGCACCTCCACCGTGCAGATGCAGAATTTGTCTGGTGTGCAGACAAAGCTTTGGTTGTCCAGAGCAGAGGGCTACCTGTGGCAGGAGTCTCCTAGACCACGCAGGGTGTCTCCTCTAGGCCGTTGGCCGGAGCGCCTCCATGACGAGGAAGGTGAAATGTTGGCGTTGGTGGCGCCCGGCGTGTTGCAAACCACTCACAACCTGCAGCTCTGCTCTTTTTCATTCACCTCGATCTGTGCTCTTATTCAATCTGTATCGATTGATGGTTTGCGTGACCTTGCTGCAGGAGATTGTGGGCGAAGCTGGAGGCTGCACGCTGTTCTGCCGTGCTTTCATGTGCACGCAGACTTCACTCTCAGTTCAGCACACACACACACACACACACACACACATCAGAAGAGCCCCCCCCCCCCCCCCCCCCCAGCAGAGGCTCACCCACAGGCCGAGGTGTAGCACCCTCAGAGACAGATAGAGTCTCCACAGCAGCCAAGGTGTAACTCTACACCCGTGCCATCCTCCGTCTCCTCCACCTTTCTACTACTCTGTGTGTCTACTATAGAGGAATATCGTTTTTGTGTTAAGTCATGTTTGGCCTTATCTCCATTTACATTCTGTGACTATCATACTTTGATATTTAAAGAAATGAAGCAGCAGCTATCAGTAGATTTTAGGTCCCAGGAAGGCGACTGTAAACATCTGGCCTCTTGCAGATGAGGACAACGTGGATGGAACGTGCATAACTAAGATAAATCAGCAGTTTGGGTTCCTCCCAGTAACGGTGGGACACATGGTTTATTCTCAGCTGTGGGAAACTGTGGTGTGGACAAATACCAGTGCACCTGTGGCATCTATTCCAGATCAGGAAGTTCTTCCAGGAGCAAAAAGCACCGACATTTTAAAATGAGAAGATGTCAATTAAAGGCTCATAGTCACCATTTTCCTTCCGTGTGTTTCTATCGATGATATTTAGCTTTTAGTTCCCTTCAGTCTTTCGTGAGATTTACCTTGATTGTCCTTTAAAGTCTCTCTCCTCCGCTGCCTCGTCGCCTGGTGTCTGTATCCCTGTCGCCCACAGGTACAGTGAGATGCTCGCTGAAGGTCATTACTCTAAAATGCATTGAACTGAGCGCTGGTGTTCCACAGACTGCAGGAGAGTTTTTAAAAATGTCATTATACTTAACGTTTAGGCGTCTGAACCAAACGTTGGTTTCTGTGTAACCGTGTGAACCGAGCGTTTGTGTAGAACGGCGGCTTCATGCTGGTTTATCCATGTGTGTTTAGCGCTGCTCGGCGTGATCGCAAGTTTGAAGCTAAATTTAGCGTCGCTGCACCACATGACATTCACAGGCGCACGTCTGCCTCGCCCAATATTACCTGGACCACGGCGTTCTTCTCTGGTGTTTGATGGATCGTCGATATGAGAGAATATTGGGTCAAAAGATAGCGTATAGAAGAGGCGTAGATGTTTTCTATTGCAGGGCTAAGATTCTGACGGGGAAATGCTTTTTTTTCTTCTGTTGACATAGAAATAGTCTAAAAATATGAATAATATAAAAATATTAGAAATGTTATATTTCCAACTCCAACTGTTTTCATTAGTCTACAACCTTGTAGTGTTTATAATAGTGCATATTCTAGTAATGTATTTTATTTAAAGAGCATTTTCCAAGTTGCTCAAAGATGAAAACAGCAAAAAACAGCCGGTACAGCAATAAATACTGGTCTGGAATGGAAGTACAACATTTGAGGCGTCTTTCCAATAAGTTCAATTTTTATTTAAAGAGTGAAAACTACACTTGAGCTGGAGTGACCTCAGTGACCTCAGTGACCTCAGTGTATAGCTGGAAACCTGCGTTCAAACCGGTCCCACTGCAGATATCACAGCCTCGTGCGGCTTATTATTTCTGTATTTGATGTCCCGGCCTCGCGGTGTCAGAGATGAGTGAACCGTTCACGCCATCTGCTCGGTGGACTCCACTTTGAGCGTGATTGTATGATCCCGTGGCTCCGATTAAATCAAGCGGACATGAATTGCCGTTTTCTTGGCAGCTCCGTCTCTTTGCTTGTCTCCCCGGTGCAGGGAGCCATGTGAATGGGATTTCTCTCTGGTGCAATCTGGCCCGTTCCATTCACAAAAAAAACGCTGTGTCACCCTTTCCCCCCAACTGCCGGCCGATATGGATGCCAAAGTGGGAAGGAGTGGCGTGCAACAGCTTCTCCATTACCCTCTGGGCTCATCAACGCGGCCTGCAGGTGCACTCTGTGCTCAGCGCCACGCCAAGAAATCACACACAGACGTTATTTAAAGGTGGAGTTCCGCAGCCGTCAGCTCCCCTGGCGGCCACAAAGCAACGCGGGCCATCCGCCTGGTGCTGCCGGTACTGATGCGGATGAAGTGCGTTGTCACTCGTGGTCGCGCGCTGAGGAAACGAGCTCGAACGGACGAGCCGAGGGTGATTTCAACTGTTTGAGAAGCTGACCTCACGTTTGATAACACATTACGTCCTTGATAGTTTTTTTTTCCCATGGCCTAATTTGTCTTGTCTTCCTCGTGTCTAAACGACCATCTCCCTGCTTAGTGAGTGAGAGAATTCCATGCTTGATGAAAACAAAGCTTTAAACACACTATTAAGTGACGCTGCTTTTCTTTTCCCAGTCCCTCCACGGCCCGGCTCGACGAGCGCACGGTGCAGCGCTGCTTATCTCCAAAGCCGCAGAGTGTCATGCTCGCTCCGCTGCCCCGTTCTGCACGCGCTCGCTCTCCGCACGACTCTTGATGTTTCCCAAGCCGCGGATAGCGCTGAATGTGCCCCACGTGGCCGTGCACGGCTCAGGAACATACTGCTGTTTTGTGCACGGCTCCTTATCTGCTCACACAATTGTTCCCATTAATGAGATTAACTGAGGACATTCAGGGAATTAGCTGCCGCTTGCCGATTTCTTCTACTTCGCCAAAACGGAGAGGTTCTGCACAAGTGGCAGAATTTACGTTCCTGTCCTCAAACAGACGGTTCACTGCCGGTTCCTTTTGTCCTTTTCTCTGAAAATAGAATCAGTTTCTTAAGTTCTTTTCTTTGCAGTAGTCAACCCTCCGAGGAACTTTTTTTTAATGTCCAATACCAATGTTTTTCAAATTTCTCGCTTTCTGTTGACCAGAGTTCGAAAGCCGCCTCCCTCACACCCATCTGTTGTCAAACTTACATGTAGGCGAGGCTGTTTTCCACATATTCTTTAAAGTAGATATATTACACTCATAGTTTTGATTTGTGTTGTTGCTTGAACAGGTTCACATGCTCTGTAAACTCTGTTGTGATTGGTCGACCACTTCCTGTGCATGTAGGAAAGGTCGGCCTCTGCTCTCACTTTACCTGATGTGTGTTCACTCTCAAAAGTTTTGCTGTGGTTTCCAGGGTTAGCGACATGTTTACGGTGTTTGCCTGGACTTGGAGCTACGCTTTTGATCGGTAAACCACTTCCAGGGTGTGTAGGAAAAGTCTGCCTCCGCTCTCACTTGACCTGGCTTCGTCAGGGGTCATTCCCCACCCGCCGCTAGGTGTGCGTTATGCAAATGAGCGATGTAGAGGCGTCAGACTGACGACTGAAGAGGCGTTCAGGAGCTTCAGGAGCAGTGGAGCTTCTTTTACCACAGACTTTTATATTTCCCCCCAAAAAACCTGTATAGTTTTTTGTTTTATACAACAAAAACCACGGGATGCAAACTCTGGGCTCCTGCATGAAAGAGGTGCACTGCTTTGTGATCTGCGGAGGCAGCTGTGGCTCGGGGGTAGAGAGGAGGTCGTCGTGTGTGAACGGTGTGTGTTTGTAAAAGTGCTGCATATAGAAGCGTTGTATGAAAGTGTGTCGACGGGGTGAATGTGACTTGCGCTGTCGAGTTCTTTGAGTAGTTTTAATAAACGGTATTTGCGCTATATAAATACCATTTACTTTGTATTGTACAATAGGCTATTGTAGTATTTTCTACACGTTGCCAAGCGCATTGAGCCGCTGAACAGAACTGACTGCAAAAGTGATAATGAGGGTCTTAGCACAGTTTCCCGGACTTTTACATAAACTTTGATTAGTACGAGTTCAGGTTTTTGCTGTGTCTGACCTCGATCTCTTCCTCATCGGATCACGTGAAGCTTTGTCCTCTGCTCTTGTGCTTGTTGAACCTGTTGGCTCGACTTGTGTCTGCAGCCATGCGTCTCTGTCCGAGGTTGGATGAGGCTATATGCAGTAAAAAATAAACGACTTCTGGATCTGTCGCACCGATTGGGACGAAAAACCTCCCTCCCACCACCCTGAATAATTCATTGATCGGCATCTGGCACGGGGAGAAAAGCCCAATGATCCCTGCCTGTCTGTCTGTGTGCGTCTCTCACTGCATCCGCGGCTCACAATGTGCTCAATTGAGCGTGCCGCTGTTCCTCCCCTCCTGCGACTCCAGCATAATTTTAGCCTCAGATTCCACATCTTTAACCAGCCGCACTGAATTCAGTCACTTGAGCTTCATCTTGTTTATACAACAGTCTTAGGTCTATTACCACAAGTACCAATTTCTCTCCATGAGGATCACGCTGACAGATAAAATCGTACATATTCATTATTAGACATGCATTTATGCAAAGCCCGAAGCCTGACACGCTCGTGGCGTTCCGGGGGCAGATTTCCCCCCCGCCGTACGTTATCGTAATGTGGCGTGATGTTGCGATGCGGAGGAAAATGTGCACAGACTCTCTCAGTCGTCGTCCTGTTGACCATTTTAACAGGGGGTCAAATTGAGTGTTCCGTGGAGAGGGAGCATGTATTGTCAGTGTTTTGGCGATGGGCAATCAAGACAACATCTGCATCCCGGCTGGCAACGACGGCTCCGACGGCACATTCTTCACACTGTGGTGTGATTAGTGTTTATCTACTCGGGGGATCACGGTAACTCTTACCTGTCACCACCGCCGCAGCCTGCCTGCACTTCACTAAAGAGAAAAGAACGACTCGCTCCTCAAACCCTATAAAACAAACAGCAGAGGAGCATTTTGGTGAAAGCAGCGACTATTTATCACTTAATTTCGCGTCGAGGCTTTTAAACACGAGACCTGTCTGTCCTTTTTGAGTGATGTGGTTTTTTCTTTTTTACTGTGAGGGTGAAGACAATAGCAGATCAGTCAGTCCACTTACCCTCCGTGTCTATTGATTTTTCATAGACAGCAGGAATGATTTAAGGGACGGTCACGGCACGCTCAAAGCAGGAGGTGCATCAACAGGACAGCAGGGGATCTCGTGTATGTGCCACGAAGCAGAAAACACACCGTCCTCAATGCACTTTGCTTTCCTCGCAGATTAAAGGAGAAATAAATAAACCCTTTTAAACAACAGAGATTGTGCCTTGGATTTTGAGGACAGCTTTGTTGGTGCACTGAGGGGACAAGTGGCCGAATGTTTTCAAGGAAGTTGCAAAGAAAAAACTTGAAATCTGTCCTGAGCCGCCATTTTGGATGTAGAAATCGAAATAAGGATCTTTTCCTTGTTGCTACTCAACCTGCGGCCTATAGTTTTCTTCCTGTTTCCACTCCCGGATGATTCATATGCATTTCTACAGCATCCAGCGCCTCCCCCCCCCCCCCCCCCCCCCTGCACACATCTTCTGAGCCACAGTCAGGAATAAACCTTCTACTTAAAATGCACCGCCCATGTCTCAGTCTGTCCTCCGGCTGGCATGTGCAGCGTGTCCAGCCAAGCAGCACGCCGGGCCCCGGTCTCGCAGATCTAAGCGGCAACGGATGGTGGCTGAATGGTGGACTGGTGGGGGTTCTGGCCCGGTGCCCGCAGAAGATATGGTAGACCCCGGTTTAGTGCCAGAACACGCTGAGACCAGACCTGCTATTTTAACCCACTGGGGAGGAACCAATGCCTGGTGGATGGGTTAGTGAAGTGACATTACTTTGTGCGATGATGCAAACCCAGATTTGTGTTGTGATGACTGCTGAGGCTTCCTGAGGTTCCTCTGGGAAGCTGGAACATGGCCTCACATTTCCACTATATAGCATAGATATGGTGTATTATGTAACTCAATCCAGGCTGGCCCATTAAACAGCACGAGCATGAAATCTAGGGCAAAATGCCCCGGCCTCCCAAGACGTCTCCGCAGCTCTGAAGCGGCGTGGTGACGCTCAGCCGAGCTCCGATTCTCTCAAGCCCGGTCACGTACACGAAGCCACACAAACAGTGACAGTGGATATTCATACATCCACGACTTGAACACATTTGTTCTACTCATAAATCTTCATCTTTAGGGATTAGTTCTAATTCTTACCTCCAGCCTGAATCCAATTTAGATATTAAAGAGGTTTTCATTTGAATACCACGCCCAATTTCAATTTAAGCTATCATCATTTAGTTTCTGTTCTCTTACTATCAGCAACTTTTAGCTCTCGATGATGAAGTTTCTATTCTTATATGTATCAGATGCGCTACAACGTTATTACATTCGACGCCACCCTCCTTAACCCCCGCTCTCCTCCTCTCCAACAGAGCCAAGATGATGTGCGAGGTGATGCCCACCATCAGCGAGGACACGGCGCTGAGCCAGCGCGGCTCTCAGAGCAGCGCCTCGGACCCGGACTCCCACTTCGAGCAGCTGATGGTCAACATGCTGGACGAGCGGGACCGGCTGCTGGACACGCTGAGGGAAACCCAGGAGAGCCTCGGACTGTCCCAGCAGCATCTTCAGGACGTGGTCTACGACCGCGACTCGCTGCAGCGCCAGCTCAGCTCCGCCCTGCCACAGGTAAGAAACCCGGACGCCGCTTGATATGATGTTTGTGCAGATATAGACGGGAAAGATGGGAACACATGCAACTAAGGTCCGTGGCTGGAATTGAACCAGGGATGTTAGGGTTGTACGTGTGTGTGTTTTAACCTCTTGACCCCTAAACTACTGGACAGATCTGTTGAGTGACATCCTAGATTTATCTGTGTGGATCTGATTTGCCAGAAATATTTTTGCGGTTTGCAGTGAAATTGAGAGACGTTGATGTGATTTTGGCCTCAAAGTACATTTTGAACTTCATTGAATCTTCCTCCAGTTGTGTTGCTTCAGTATCTTGTTGCATGCAGTTTGTGGTTTGTGTGAAATGAGACCTGATGTATGGTGTAGTGATGTATGAATGCTGGTATTCGATGAGTGATATGGGCTTCATGAGTTAGACGACGGACACACAGGTTGTGAGCACGATCGACTCTTCCCCATCAGTGTCCCTCGCTGACACCGTGTGTACTTTTTAATTTACCGTGTATAACTTGACTTCAGCTTAACTGAACATTGCTCAAACTTGGTGTCTTCCAGTGGCTTTGCTTTGGCAAATTTTCCATTTCAGTGATTCTCATTAATTTCTAATTAAATCATGCAAGAGAGTTTTTAAAAATGTGAATTTCGCATACTTGCTTGCATCCATTATATTTTTGGGAAGTGGGCCAGTTAGCAGTTGGACTCCCAGCGCATGTGATCTTTTTCTTTCGATGTTAGGCTGTTGTTTAATTATCACCACACTGTGCATGCAGCCTATATGGTGGAATATGGTGAAACAATAAACTTTGTTTCATGTTTGGAAACATGTGGGAAGAGAGGAGTTTTATGTAATAATTCCACAGCAAGCGGAGATTAGCACTTTCTACAAGTGTGTCTGTAATTCCAGTCACATGCTCTCTCACCCTCGTACCAGCAGACTCTGGCGGTTCGCTGGTGGAGAGAGGAGGACTTTGTTCGCAGGCGGCGTCCACCGATAGCGCAGTAATCCGCGTGGTTTCACAGACGCAGGCGGGGCGCACACTGTGTCTGCATTAGCTCTGGTGTCATCGCACATTAAGGCTTAAAGGGGGTTTGGAAATGTTAAAATGATGTTTCCTATTTTGAGTTCTTGGCCTTTCGGAATAATTAGAATTAACCCACTTACAACCTCTTCATTTCTGGAACACATTGTCGGAGGGCGCCGCCGAGATGTTGTAAATATAGCTTTTTTTAAATCAGTGTCTGCATTTGCCGGGTTTCATCGTGGATCTGTGTGACGCTGTGGTTCTGAACTCGGGGTGATGTGGTCTCCGGCTCACACTGCAGCCTCGGGGCTTTCTGCTTCTTCAGACGTTACACAGTGGACATGATATACAGTTTGAGAGTACAAGACAAAAAAAGGGAAAAACCTAACCAGCTACAAAACGCTCTCTTCGTGTATATTTTACCCTCTGAGAAAAAAAAAAGGAGGACATCAATCTTGCATGTCTCTTTCCCTATTCCTCGTTGGAATTGCAAATCTGACTATTTCACTTCCATTCCCACAGAGAAAACATCCAGGGGCCGCCGACGTGAAATAACATTTCCATTATCAGACAACTGACGTCCACTGGCGGGCGAGGGCTCCGATGCGGTGATGCATTGGTTGTCATTGTGTAATGACAGAGCTGACATACTGTTCTGGTGCTTTGCCTGGCACCCGGGCTTAAATTAGATGTCACTCCGGTGATTGGGATCCTCCGAGCGGCGTCCTGGCACAACCGATTCCATTAATTAGCCTGATGGAGTCTCATTGGCCTGTATGATATCAACGTTGCTCTAATGGTTTGTGAAGAGGTTTGTTAGACCCTGGTAATTACACAGAGACGTTTAGTTAGTCGAGTGAAAGTGCTCCTGCTGTGATGCTGCTTGATATGCAGCATGAGGCGAGTTCTGCTCGCAGCTTCTTCCTTTCTGGACCAAGAGAATGATTTTTTTATTCTGCAGATGCAGTCGTCACCTTTGTGCTGGTGTGAATGTCTTTGGTTTTTTTATCGGTGTGTAACGATCGCACGCTTCTTTTATGAATGGGGTTTTGTAAAGATGTTCCGATGCTGCTGCAAATGTTACTGGATATCACTTCTTCTTCACGGCTCCAAAACAGCCGTCGGAAACTACTGATTTTGTGACAGGGAAGAGGAAGTGATTTCCGTTAGTGTGGCTTCAGCCAGTGCAGCAGAAAACTGTGGAAACCGCATTCAAATGACGCAGTAGATTCGTAAAGTTCTGCAAAGTTAAAAAGCCTAAAGTCTGAAACGACATCACTGAACGACTTCCCACAATTTGATGACATATACGTCCAGCTGCTAGTCTTGCACGCCCCCGAAACAAAGCGAGAGAGGAGGCCCTTAAAGACACAGGATCTAAAACCCAAGTGTTTTCCGACAGAGGCTGAAAAGAGGAGCTGCAGCAATGGACCGTCTGAGGAAAGTGATGCGTTTTTTAAATTGAGATTATGAACCTGAATATGATCATGTCTCCCTCTAAATAAATTTGTAATAATGCAGCATTTTGGGGGAGTGTGTCTTCGCTGATATCACTCTGTTCCCCCCCCCCCCCCCCCACACACACACACACACACACCCTGTTCCTCCTCCCTCTGTTTCTGCTGTCGCTGCCTCTTCTGTTATGTTTACGCTTTGCTTTGTGTCTTCCTCCTCTCCTCTGGTTTATTTTGTTTTTCCCCCTTCCCCTCCATCCGAGGTCACGGCTCCGCTTCACATCATGACACTTCCGACCGATCGGAGTGACACTCGCCGTCCCCGCTCGACGCTTCCAGGGCAACGCCGCATCCCCCCCCCCCATTCACATGCATAACAATCCCACTGTCCCTTCCCCAGCCACTGTCCCTCGTCTTCCCTTCCTACATTTCATCCGTCCATTTTGTGACACAGCGGGCGACCATTAGCTGTGTATGTGTCATACGACCATTCGCTGCTTGACGCGCCTCGTGCACAGAGACGTAAATGTCACAGTTAAAGGAATACGCCACCGAAAACCTCAAGTCTCAATCAACTCACCTTTGGCAGGTTGGGAAAGTTTGTAACTTGCTCCTTTTGTCGTCTGGATTCAAGGAGTTTACGTCTTTACCTGTGTTTGTTTGGGTGCAACCACTGGACGGATTGGCTTGACACTTGGTGAAAGGATGCAGTATTTGGGTTGGGGGGAATGTTTGATGAAATTATGGTGCTGATCCGGATCAGTTAACACTGTGTGAAAGGGTGTTTTTCCATATTTTCATTGATTTCTCTGAGAATAATTTATTGATCTTGGCGAGAAACATCAGGCAAGTTTAGGGGACTGACATAAATGAGTCTGTGTAATTTGTTGCGGCTGGATTGGATTTAATTAATTTAATTTTGTGGAGGTTTGAGCAATTTATCCAAAGAAATTTCGCAAATCAGTCTTCCATGATAATCCTTTACTTCACGGTTATTGTCTAGTTTGTCTAGTTTTTCATTACTTACAGTTTTGAAGCTCAACAGGATATAATTAATTCAACGATTTATTAAATTAGCCACTTATCAAGTCCACGGGATGAAGGTTGAACTCGGTGGAGTCAAGTGTCTCTCTCAACAGACTCCTTAAATCCAATCACTCTCATAGATATCTGTCCCCTATATAGGCCAGATTCATTTGTAAATCAAGATCCATGACTTGGATGAAGGATGAGCAGTTTCTTCTTGTGGGGGATGAGGGGCACCACTGTCCCCCTCAAACCTCTTGTTCTTCCTCATCTTCTCATTATTCTGTCTTGTTCCCTTCTGCAACGAGGAATCTGGAGTCGCTCTGCTCGGAGGAAAGACTCCATGGACTCAGTTCAGAGAGAGAGAGAGAGAGAGAGAGAGCTGAGGAAAGACATGTAGAGCGTGCAGACAACCCGAAGCCTAAAGCGCCAGCGCGCATGTGACCGTCCTCCCATCCCCCAACACACCACCCACCCCTGCTTCGTGCAGGCGAGCCGGCAGACAGGCAGCGTCCTCCGCAGCGCTCAGCTGTGCGTTACTGTACTCCGAGGGTCCCGAGGGGCCGCGGGGGGCCGTCTCCTCATGTTGTTTGTTCTCTGTTGCCAAACATGGTCTCACGGACACTGTTGCTGATGCTAATGTTCTCCACAGCGTTGAGATTTCTTGTCGGGGGAACACACTGTGGAGACTCTACGACTAATGACCTTGGTGTTGTTGACCCTGGAAGGTCAGCAGGTGGATTTAAACTGTCGGGGAAACACCAGAAGTGCAGTTGACCTTTAAATCTGGCAAAAAGGAATAAAGTCACATGACAACTGAACAAGCTCGTAAGGTTGAGAAAGTGAAGTGGGCCACTGTTTTTTATTTTTTTGTATAATAACGAGACATGTGAGTCGCCTTTGAAATGAGCGGGTCTGCGTCACAGTCGCTGCTTTGGGATTTAACAGCAGTTTGTGTAATCACACTTTCATACTGTTCGATCTTGTAGATTTACGCTGGTTTATCTTTAATAAAGTTCACATTCATCTTTGAAATCCATCTCACAAAAACCTTTTTATTCCCTCCTCCAAAGACCTTCTGTTTTTACCCCTAATTTAGTTGTTTGTGTGTTCGTCAGCAGGATTACGAAAAACCACTGGATTGATTTCCACAGAACTCGGTGAAATAATAGCACATGAGCGAAGAAAGAATATTGCATTGTGAGATTGAGCTTTCTTTTGACGTTGTCACCAATTTCCCAGGGAATAATTTATTGACGACTTTGTGAAATGTGTGAATCCAGCATATTTTCGTGGGTGGGTTCATTTAAATGTGGTTTCATAGCAGTGTAGTCTACATCCGATGTGTGAACAGAGAAATGTGGCCTCAGCTACAAGGTAAGGTAAACTTGTTCTATTTAAGTGGCCTTGGCGGAGGTATGCTCTCTGAGTGCCATTTTATTTTTATTTCGCATTCAAATTTAGAAATGTAATAATAATAAATCTAGTAATAAGTCAAATAAATCCTGAATTCATTTTTTCCCCATCTCTCGTGGATGTGTAAATCTCCGCTTCTGGACACTCAGGACCAGCAGCTCGGCCTCAGGTCCCCAGACGCTGATCCGAGAGCTTTCTCTGCCCGGCCGCACAGTAATGAGATACCAGGCAATTGATCACACACACACACACACTCACTGATGTTGTAATGAAAACTACGTCTGCAGCAGATTACTGTACAGAGCAGCCAATTGATCTGTGGTCTGTTCGTTCACGACCATCCCACTGGCTTCGGCAGACATCGCTCCCGTGGCTGATTGAGCCTGGAAACATGCTCTTCACACAGCAATCAAAGTTTCATTTAAAGAGTAGGAATTAGTGCAGTAGTGGACGCCATCCCCTGTGTTTATTAATCATACATGACACGGCCATTCGTCAAAGGTCTCTCTGCAGCCATGTCCTCGCATTCTTCTTAAAGCTCCAGCCAATATTGCCAAATAATCATGGAACGTACCACTCCTGGACGTCCGTGGGGGTGAGTCGCGAACAGCACAGTGGTTCGGAAGGAGGGGGGAGGGAGATGGTGAAGCTCCCCGCCACGGGCACAGCGTGGAACGAAGATGACGAAGTTCCTCGAGGAGGAGGAGGAGGAGGAGGAGGAAGAGGGGGATGAGAAGGCGAATCCTTCCCTGCTGTGTTTTTCGCTGCTGCCCTTCCTCCACCCCTGACTCTCTGTTGCTTGTACAGGAGGCCCTCTGGGCTCCAGCAGTCAGCCAGTCAGCTGGTCTCCTCCGCCAGAGCAGCACATGATTTTCCATGATTACTGTTATTGTTTGTGCCCCAGTTCACGCCGCCTGCAGGCTAAGATGTGCAGCCGATGCATGGTCGGAAGAGGAGAAGGGGGCTGAGATCGAGTAGGTCTACGGTGACGACATTTATAGATGTCCTGGGCACGGTCAGTTCCAATCTTCCCGTCTCACAAGCGTTGATTTGCGAGCGAGAAGAAAAGTTATTTCTTCTCAATTTCCCCCGAAAGCCTTGATTTTCCTCCCTTCCCCCTGATTCCTCTCTCCCCCTGATTCCTCCCTTCTCCCTGATTCCTCCCTTCTCCCTGATTCCTCTCTCCCCCTGATTCCTCCCTTCTCCCTGATTCCTCCCTTCTCCCTGATTCCTCTCTCCCCCCTGATTCCTCCCTTCCCCCTGATTCCTCTCTCCCCCTGATTCCTCCCTTCCCCCTGATTCCTCTCTTCCCCCTGATTCCTCCCTTCTCCCTGATTCCTCCCTTCCCCCTGATTCCTCCCTTCCCCCTGATTCCTCTCTCCCCCCTGATTCCTCCCTTCCCCCTGATTCCTCTCTCCCCCCTGATTCCTCCCTTCCCCCTGATTCCTCCCTTCCCCCTGATTCCTCCCTTCCCCCTGATTCCTCTCTCCCCCTGATTCCTCTCTCCCCCTGATTCCTCTCTTCCCCCTGATTCCTCCCTTCCCTCTGATTCCTCCCTTCCCCCTGATTCCTCCCTTCCCCCTGATTCCTCTCTCCCCCTGATTCCTCTCTTCCCCCTGATTCCTCCCTTCCCCCTGATTCCTCCCTTCCCCCTGATTCCTCTCTTCCCCCTGATTCCTCCCTTCCCCCTGATTCCTCCCTTCCCCCTGATTCCTCTCTCCCCCCTGATTCCTCTCTTCCCCCTGATTCCTCCCTTCCCCCTGATTCCTCTCTTCCCCCTGATTCCTCCCTTCCCCCTGATTCCTCTCTCCCCCTTTAATCTTCTCCACATCGACAGAAACCGGGACGGCCCCTTGGCCCACGCCGCCGCCGTCTGCGTCGGCGTGTCTGCGGCGTCTCTGACAGAGACGCTTGATCAATACCCTTGAAAGGTTAGGGTCTGATTAGGGAGACGGATCTAGTACCTCCCCACAGATGAATCATCCCGGTGCCAAGCGCCAGATGCTGGGTGACCGGAGTCTGACAGTGGGTTGGCGAGGGGGGGGGGACAGAAGACGGGGTTCGGATCTCCTGCAGATGTCATTATCTGTGTAATGAACAGCACAGCAGGGCGGGGGGGGGGGGGGGGTGCTGTAAAGTCAGAAAGTTACAGGAGCAGTGCATCAACCTAACAAGGAGACAGCAGCTGCTTGTGCACAAAGACTTTCTTATTTATCCGTCTCCTCATCCGGGCAGTGTGTTTCCATCACGCTGTGGCTCGTGTCATCCAGCTCCTCCTCCTCTCCGGTGATGAAGAGCAGCTGCTTGTTGTCGTCTCTATTTACTGCTTTTAAAGTTGAATTAAGTTGCAGTTGTTTTCCCCTGAAAGTTGAAACGACATGAGCACGTAACTGTTTGACCTGTGTTTGGAATGTTTGGAATTTTTTTACGACTGTAATGAGGAAAAAACTAAAAACTAAAAACTGCTGTAATGTCGAATTAAACACTTTATGAATAAAATGTCAAATTTCTAAAAGTCCCAAATAACTAAAGGGGGTGTTAAATTAACTTTAACGACAACACACAACCAGCCCGTTGCTTTAACAAGAAGAAAACAGAATCTATTAGTGATCATGACGTACACAGTAAATTGTGTTGATGGGGATGTGTTGACTGATATAAGCCGTGAGAAGGAAAGTGCGTCTGTGCAGCATCAGTCTGTCAGAGCGGCAGTGGCAGCGACGACTCCTCCACAGACGGGAAGTTATTACTAAAGCATGACCGACCCAGTTGCCGGATGAAATATTTGGTGCTGCTAAGCTGTCGCTTCTGTTTAGCTTTTGTAAGGGTTTTAATTTTTGATCTGGGTTCCTTCACATCAAGCTTGTAAAAGAGCTTTTTCTTCCGACGCGTCTTTTGTCGGATTGAAGAGCATCTGAAATTATCCGGAGGGGCTGTTATGTGTGGAAATATCAGGAAAAATGTGGTTTTCTGATCAGATTTAGTTGTTGACCCTTGACCTCTGACTGGAGGGACCTAGTTTTAGGGTCAGTGTGGTTAAAATGTCACTATTTGACCAATCACAGCTCTGTTTGAAGCCCAGGTAGCTCCCACAGTCAGCCACGGTGGAACCTCACACGCATGTCGCCATAGACACAGAGGACCCCAACAAAGACAAAACACAATCCCTCCATGAAATGTCATAAACACATCGTTCTATAGCTGGAAATCCGCCATTTTCTCGTGTGCTGTGACAGTCACTCGGAGAGGGGGAGGACCCCAGGGAGAGGGAGAGGAAGTAATCCCCTGTTAACCAGCACTCACGCTGCTGGTCAGTGGTTTACGAGTTTAATTCACTTAATGAAATCCGTCTGTTAGAGACGTATAAATATATATGAGCATGTTCACTGTGTGAGGTGATTTCACGCAGCCTCTGGTTCCTGTGGACGTGATGAGCACGACTCCCTGTTTTTCCCACTTTGTTTTCGAGAAGCGAGATGGATGTGACACTCTCCTGGGGATTCTTTCTTCTTCTTCTTCTTCTTCTTCAATTTTCTACACAAACATTTGACGATCAATCATGTGCGCAGAGGAAGCGACAACGCTCAGGCAGACGCACACGCCCCCGCGACACTTTGATGTCACCTCCTCCAGCGAGTTGAGATCCACGTACGTGAGTGTGCACGCCGGTGTGCGGGGGGAGGGGGGGAGTCGTGTTAGAGTTTACATCACTGCGAGGAAGAACTGTGGCACGACTCAGACCCTGAGGCGAGAAATACATCATTTTTCAAGTCTTAGTCCACAAACACACACACACGTGCACGTCCACGCTGCCTTCCTGCTTTGCCTGAATGAATTAGAGAACCCGGCTCCCTTGAGAGCCACTAAAGTGAGCCGAGTGAAAACGAGGTTATGACCAATACTTACTGCTCCTCTGCCCGCGCTCATGTGCACAATGTAATCCTGCCTCCGAAAGCAATTACATCTGTTTATTTTGTCTCTGCCGTTGATGGATACCAGCTCCTCTGGATGGATACCGGTTGCTCTGTCCAGTCACCGGCGCTCGTGGATCAGCTGGTTCCCTCGTCTCAGTTTCCTCTGACTCTCCAGAAAACGAAAGCAGGAATGTCCCGGATGCAAAACGTCGATGATGTCATATCGAGGTCCCGGGCAAAATAACGCTTCATTCCTAACATATCAGACATTGTCCAGAAAGTGCTGTCATCATGTCGGTGCTGGGAATAGTACCCCCCCCCCCCCCCCCAGCCACCTCCAAGGGCCACACACGCATTCACACAGCTTTTTACAGCAGCAACACGCGACCTATATTTAATTTCTCCCTCCCACGCCGACAGCGTAGCCGCGTGATGAGGACGGGCGTCGAATCCTTGGTTTTTGAAGGTGAAACATAACGATCTTGCTCACGCTCTCTGAGGAATTGCCCCCCCGCCCCCCCCTGCCTTGTCTCCGTACCTGCATCTTACCCAAACTACATCTACGACCTCCTCCTCCTCCTCCTCTTCTCTGAGGCAGATGTGCAGCCCCCTGATGTGACTCAGGTTTCCAGCTGCAACAAACCCCCCCCCACCACCACCACCACAACCCACAGCGTGCAGCACAGCATTGCACTTAATCATGTTTCTCTTAATCACTTTCCCCAGTGTTGGGTAATATAGAGCGATACTGAGGCACTGCTGCAGGGGGGGTCTGGTGGGGGGGGGGGGGGGGTAGACTTACATCTGACTCTGTGATGGAGTCAATGAGCCGCAGACGCTTGATGGAATTAAGTCACAGATTTAGTTTGTCACCGTTTCTTAATCACTTCAACGTCGTGTAACGTGTCTCAGCTTCTTAATGTCACTGTTTTGCACATTTGCAGTTTGAACTTGTAAAATGTAATTTTTTTTTTCATCTCTTTCTTTAATTTTCGCAAGAATTCCAAAGTTAAATATCAATTTTTTTATTTACATAGGCCTAGTAGATTATCTCGACATTATTATTTACACGATAGCAGCATTTTTCAATCTCGATGAAAACGATCAGGCTTGTTTAGGAACCTGCAGCTCTGAGTGTGTGCAGCTTGGATTTCAGGAGCCGGCTGGGTCCTGGCGAGGGGCTGAGTTTTACTGACTGCCATTCGAGTTATTGGTGGGTTTTTATGCGTCCGTGCCGGGGACAGCAAGTGGCTGCAGTTATTATGTTTCTGGTTGTGTGTACGTCCCATTTTTGTGAACACGATATCTCAACAACTTTGAATTTTGGTAGTTTGACTCATTAGATGTTGGTGGTTGAAGGTCGAGGTGACAGTGACCTCACAAAATACCTCTCTGTCTTGAGAATGCAACATCTCAGGAAAACCTTGAGGGGGCGCCTTCAAATTTGGTTCAAACGTTCACTTTAACTTAAAGATGAACTGATTAGATTTTGGTGGACGAAGGTCAAAGGTCTTGGTGACCTCATGTGAGTCTGGGAGGAGGGTGTATGAACTTGCACTGGTCAGTGGAGACAAACAACCACAGGGTGATAATGCATCTCATCGTCCTCCTGTAGAAAACTGCACAACTGAAATCAGAGTGTGAGAGCAGAAAATCTTCCAGCGACATAACCTCCCCCCCCCCCCCTAAACTGTGAATGACGTTCTGAAGTCGGCCTCTTCAAACTCAAATAACGAGCGAGTCCTTCTAGACTCGCTCGTTATGCACTAATATTCAGCGCGTTGAATAAATCATAGAAGCGGCAGAGATTTCAATTTTCCAAGTGACGGCGGCCGGGATGCACAGTGGAGCTTCCTGACTTATTGCATTTTCAGCTGAGTTCTCCTCAGGCTGTCTGTCTCCTGCCTCTGATGTCACTGTTGCTGTCGGTGTGTTTAATTTGCAGCTGAATGCAGCAGGTTTTCACACGGAAACAAGGGAATGTGGATTATCTCCGAAGACAAAACGCACACAGAGGCAGGTTTATTCTAGTTCTGTAAATACGTGGACTCACTTTTATTTGGTGGCAGAGCTCAACCAACACTTTCTCCGACAGTGGAACCGCACCTCTGCTCTCTGGAGTTATTAAAAATCCAGCCAGAATTACTCGGTTTATGATTACAAACCAGCAAAACCTTCAATCCATTATTTCTTGAATTGCAATGAGAAGACGCGTCACTCAAAATCCCAGAGAACCTCGAGGATTTAATGCAGTTTCATGAAAATTGAAATAAATTTCATGCAGCAGACGGAGTTTACTTTTCGTTTTGTGTTCTTCGACCCACAACAGACATCTTGGTGTCTGTTTAAACAAACTACTTTAGAGTTATGGTATTTAACGACCATATTTTAAACATAATGTCATTCAAACCTAGAGAAATACCTCATTTTAAAACATACTAATGGTCTGTTTCATTTGGTTCTGTCCGTCCCACATCTCCACTGTCTTCCATGTGTCAGCATAATGGTTCTTTCCCAGAAACGGTTCAAAATGACCCATTTTTACAATACATTTTTTAAAGCTTGGTCATTTTAACCTCATATTTTTGTCCTTTGTTATTGTTTGGATCATAGACTGTAAACAAAGATGGACGACGTGTCTCCTCTTCCTCGCCCGTACACTCATGTGGTTTTAACACGTTTTTACATCATCAAACAACCAAACTTACCAGAAACATGAACACTTGAACATCGGCGTGATCAGAACTGCCTAAAATGACAGAAACCATCTTTGAGAAATATGTATTTTGACATATCTTTTGCGTTTGTATTGGTCTTTTCTGTCCTCGTGTAAAAAGCCAACGTCTCACTCAGCGTTGGTGTCGGCATGAAGCTGTAGGCTGCAGGTGTCAGTGGTTAATTAGCATCAAGTGTTAGCTCGCCGGCCTGGTTATACTCACAGCTTCCTGTGGCCCCGCTCTGCACTGTGATAATCACAGCCTGGCTTCCTTTTAAAGACCGGGCCGTCCCACCCACCGCTCCCACAGCTGCTTGTTTTGTTCCCCGTGCTGAGAGCAGTCATCTGGTGCCAACCTCCCGTGGCCAGCTGCTGCCCGCCGCGCTCCTCTCGCAGGTACCCCACAAAGGGCGCGTGGTGAACGGCAGCGCGGCCACGTCCAGTACCGCCGCTGCTGCTGCTGCGGTGGCGCTGCACTGGAGCCGCCGAGTTCTCATGAGCTGCATCGAAACAATGACGCAGGTGTCGTTCTATATGATCGACTGGAAACGCGTCCAGCATGTTGATAATGCTGGGAAAATGCATTTATGGGTTATAGGAGCAGAATGATCTCATATTCAGACACGCACGTCTTCCTATCTGACGTTAAATCGTGTTTTTTGATAAATTTAATATTTAGAACAACAGTAAATTAGCCTTAGCTCCTTTACACGAGAGCATCATCTTATTTACAGTTTTCATTCATGAAACAAACGAATGCATTCAACTAAAGCGACTGTGTTTAACCTTTGGTTTCTGTGAATAAACGGTTAGATACACAAGCGCACAAATCTTTACAGCATCAAGAAGGACATGGATCTGATGAATGTTGTGTGAGTCAGTGTTTTGTGCGTCTGAGTAACAGCGTCGCCGTGCGCGGAGCGTCTCGTAAGCTCCAACCCAAACAGAAACACGGGAGGCGGAGTAATGAAATAACAAGAACACAATATGAATGAGAGGACAGCACATCACTGGTATCAGTGAGCGTTCACTTTCCTATTCAACCTGGTAGGATTGTTTATCCGTGTAGTTGTTAAGAGGCCCGTTGAGAAAAGACAGAAACAAATTAAGGCCTCTAGGACGGAACTATCGACGTAAATAAATAAAGACAAACGATGCGTCTCCACTTCCAGAAACTAAGCCAAAAATATCTCTGGTAGGAATTCAGTCATCTTGCACCGATGACGTCATTTGGAGCCAATTAAAGGAAATTCTAACGCTCACACGGTACACACTCTTAATTGCTTGTACGATTACTGCGGACCATTCTCTGTGGCTTCATGCAAAGAGGGACGAGCAGATGTGCGTCCAATCAAAGCCAATTTTACCCCTGTTGGTGCTTAAAGGATGAATTTCACATTTTATTTTTTAATTCCCAGTAAAACTGTAATCACCAAACAGCTCCCTGCAGACTTGTGCACATCATATCGGGGTATGTTGTGTGAGACGGTGCCGCAATGCCGCAGAGACTGGAAACATTCATATCCGTCGCACCACTAACTGTGTTACTGTTTCTCTGTGTACGGCAAAAGTCTTTCCATTGTTCCCCGACAAAGAAGCGTCTGACTGAAGCCGCTTGGCTGCGAGAGCGCCGCCGCACCGCTGCCGCAGCATGTGAGCATCGCAGGTCTCCTGATTTATGGGCGCCTGTAAATGACTGATGGCCTCAGGCGCCGGCAAACTGCATTTTATCGAACCTCTGCTCGTAGTGTATCGCTCTGTGTACGTTACCGTCCCCACCTCGCAGAGCGCGCACTGAATATAGATCAGCAGCAGTTGATTTTGATCTGCTGCCGTCGGCGCCGGCCCGCCGCCGGCTCGCTGCCGCCGCCGCCAAAATGCCTCGTGCAGCTAATTAGCATCCTGATTGGCCAATCTGGGGTAATCTCCCTCCATCTCTGACAGCATTAGTCATGTAATATGCAGACAAATGCTCGGCTGATCACTGATCCCCCGGAGTTTGGATTAGCAACCGGGTATGGTTCGTGTCAGTCATTCCGTCTGTATTATGGGATGTATTTATAGGCCTGTGCTGGGACGCCTTGTGTTGAGTCGACGGCGCCGTGCTGCTTGCTTGATGAGTTCTGTCTGCTCGGTGTTTATCTTCAGCAGCCGCGTGAGGAGACCAGGACGATGGGCTCAACCCACTGATTCATGATTCAACTGATTTGCAGTGTGATGTCAACACGCTCCTCTGTTTATTGACTAAAAGGCTGTTTTTGGGGGGGGGGGGTTATTTTATATAAACGCAGCGGTGCAATGACGCGACCGTCAGACGAGAATTTCTCTCCGTCTGAATCGATGCTTTGGATTTCCCAGGACCGAGCACTTCAGCTCTGAGTGGAGAGGAAACGACCGATGCTCCAACCCTGAATATGGCGACAGTAAAAGCGGCAGATTTTGTTTAAAAACCACGATTTTTCTGTCGCGAGGCCTCGAGAGGTTTATGGTTATTACTTTCACGTGATAGAAATGATCTCGGCAGACCTACGGTATAATGTAATCTATATTCAGAGGTTATCAGCGTGAGCCTCAGGGAGCTGATCCGCTGCACGTACATGTGAAATAATGCTTTGGTTGTTTGAGGTAAATATACACTTCATACGCTATGCGTTGTGTTTCATTGGATAATATATGACATTTAAGACATAAGTATGTTACTCAGTAGAGGTCCAACAGTCCCTCTAAATTCAATCAAGGGGCAACAAATTGCTCACACACTCGTACAGATTAGATATCCTCAAGATATACCAGATTTAATTTTTTCCCATCAAGATCCATGAGTCCTTGGGGAAAATGTTAAAAAGAAAACTATCTCTCAATGTGAAAAATAATTCTTGGATCTACCTCTTTGTCATGACAAAATGTAATTGACTTCATTTGCCGTAGATCAATTACTGCAGCTTTTACAGTTTCAGAAAGAAAACTGCACCACAGGACTCTGCACTAGTGTTAAAAAAAAAACATCAATATCTCGAAATGATAAATGGAATAATTATGTGGTGATGCTCCGAGTAAAATACACACACGGGTCTCTCGGGCTTCTCTCTGTTTTCTTTTCCAATAACTTTCTCTCACAAACAGAAACGTGCACTGAAGCCGTTTTGTCTAAGAATACAATTCTCCTCTGACTGACTAATGCCGCTGAGCCTGATGCGCAGTTGTTATGACAAATCCATCTCTGCGGCTGCGACGCCTGTTTAGATCCGTCCGTCAGTGTGACAGCGCCGATCCGCTCGAACGCAACAGGGAAGGAGAGGAACCAGTTCAAAGTAGAGATGGATGGAAACGACGGCGACGAGGGGGCGAGGCGGGGCTCGGATTCCTTTCACCCTGAGTTCTGACTAATCTGAGCCCTTAACTCACCGCATGACCTCTTCCCGTGTTCTCCCCCCGTTCACGCCGGACACCGCTCATTCAAAGAAAGTTTCCAGCGTTCACACACTCCCACATGAAACCTCCAACTTACACAGTTCTCCTCCCAGGATGCTGCAGAGAAAGCTTCTTGACTCGCAGCAGCTGGAGACGACAGCGTAAATTGCTCCAGAATGAAATAAGAACGGAATCAGTACTTTTTTTCTGGCATTTAGTCCATGACGGCTCCGTTAAAGATATTGTGGCAGAATAAACTTCTGAAGTAAGGCTGAATCTGTACTAAAGTTCATTTTCAAATTCAAACGATCTCTGTCCACACAAGCGTTTTGATTCTGTATCAGTTTAAATCCATATTTAAGGGATTTAAAGTTTGTGCAATTTGGTTCAGCTTCATTGAATCTAAAGGAGGAGATGTGCTCTCTACTGAGATGTTCTGAGTTTTGGATTTGGACTCAATAGAAACATTAACAGGTCGACATGATGGCAGCTGTAGGTAAAATAAATATCGAGTGGCAGCCGCCTCCTGCCAGCAGCCTTCTGTTTAGTAAACGCATTGGCAGCCTTTCACCCAGTTGATGGACTCGATAAATCAGCCATCACTTATTCCGGACTAATGGATGTAAACAGCACCTTCCTGTGCTAATGGAGCCGCTGGATGAGAAGGAGGCCAGGATCCACTTGAAGATCTCCAGACATCCTGCTTCTACCGTTACGCAACATGGCGACCCGCTTTTCTAGCTGGAGTTCCAATCCCCGTGCGTTGTTTATGGCAACGACACCCAGAGGGTTAAGAGCAGCCGCGGCAGGAAAGCAGGAGGCATCATCCGGTGTGGAAGCTGTGACTGTGGCGGACCGGAGCGAGGCAGCAGGATCCTCTCGGCGGCCGGTGACGCACAGATGCATGACTGACAGCCCCAGTTCTGCCTCGCAAAGTAGGTCGCAGCCAACGACCCCCTCTGGTGAGACGCTGGCACAGAGACAGACCCGAGGAAGGAGATGGAGACGGGGGGGGGGGGGTGCAGCAGGAGAAGGTGCACTGATCAGATTAGTACCCGGCTCGTGTCCTGTTGATCCAACAGCCTGAAACGTACAACGCTGTGTGTGAGTGGTATTCTCTGGATGTCAACAAATCATTTCTATTGCTTTATTGAGATTTAGCACAGGGGGAAGTGATGCAGCTTCCTTTTTGACATGTCTTTGCCTCCGTCAGACGCGGATTAGGTCGTGAGTCATGACCGAACAACTGTTATTGTCCTAAATTACAGGGATTAGCTCGGGTGACAAGTGGCTGCGAGTCTGACAGTCAACTCGTCTCGTCTCTTCCTGACCTCTGCACGTCATGTGATCGGCGTCCTCCTCCGTTCTTGATATTTAGAGATGGACGATGAGGTGATGAACAAACGAAGACAAAACAACGGCAGGATGGAGTGAGAATGAAGCCTTGCTTGATGCTCGATCCTCCTCGCGCGGAGCTAACGCCACGCCATATTAAACCGTGGTCATATTTTGACCCAGTAAATTGGTGTGATGGTTAGTTTGTGGGAAAAACCCCAGACACGGTGGAATTGATAATCGATCATTTTTGTCTGCTCCACTTCAGGCTGGTGACGCAGGAGTTTGAGGCATAAACAACACAAGTGTTTGTGTTTCAGCCTCAAGGAGAACAAGTAATGTTGTAATCAATAAATATGTTAATTATATGGGGGGGGGGTTTCACCAAGAACTGAGATGAAGAGAAAACTCTTTATAATAAATCTCATTCTTTCAACTTGAATGATAAAAAAAGTAAATCCCTGATTCCTACAAACTCAAATCCTTTAAATGTAGGAGACGTGCAGTTTTCATAGAAGTTACAAGTGTGTTCAAATGAATTGACTCACAAACAAATACTCGTTCATCTTCATGCAAACTATGTGTAAATGCAACAAAACAAGCAGACGGCATCTTTCAAATACTTCAAATACAGTATATCCACAACCATTCAAGTGAAAGCAAAGGATACTGGGGATATTTTTAGAGGAAATAATTGTTTTTCAGGTGTTTGTATATATATATATATAGATAAACTTGCATAACCCTGCTCAGTTCGGCATGAAATGATCATAGCGATTACAGCGCTTCCACGTTTCCTCCGATCTAACATCTCTTGAGTGGATTGTCTAAAAATAGCTGTGACACACACACACACACACACACACACACACACACACACACACACACACACACACACACACACACACACACACACAAAGAAGGTTTCACACACTGTTGGGCCATTCTAGTTGTATTTTTTTATATTTCAACGTGAATGAGAGTATCTGGTCCATGCATACAGTCACAAATTTATGTTATATGAGTAAACATGCAGCTTGTTCAGTGTGTTTATGTTCTACCCTGAAGGCTTAATCCTGTGGTGTTTAAACCAGCGGGAACGTCTTGGAGGTTTAAATTGTGTTTGTAATGTACAGCTCCCCAGGTTTCCCTCTTAAATAAACACACGACAGACACACACACACACACACACACACACACACACACACACACACACACACACACACACACACACACACTCTCTAACAATGACCATTAAAATGTGCCGCTGCTCAGATTGGTAAAGATAAATGTCTATTGTTTAATGTCACATTTGATACTTTGATGCTTTGATCTAGTGACTCCTTTGATACTTGGATCTAGAATCTAGATCAAAGCCAAGTTCAGTGTTTAACACAGTTGTGGAAGACAGCTCCTGGACTCGACCACAGATCCAGAAACACTGCACAGAGAAGAGGCCGTGAGAAGACAGCAGCTCCGACAGAGACTGTGAGTAACTCCTATAAACCGAGACTGTCAGAAGACGTCAGAGAATACTTCAGTACGCCTACCGGTACTGTACCTGTATTCAACCGAGATGGAGGGGAACAACAAAACAAACGGCGAGGCAAGGTTTTCTAAGCAGGAAACACTTTTTTTTGTTTGTTGTGTTACACTTATTCAGGACACCTTAGATTTAATTTGATATTTTTTCATCTTTTGACTCAACAACCTTAAAGATGCTAGTGCTAGCATGCTAACGTTACTTTGTTTTTGCATGATATTACGTATTTTGACATAATTTCATGTGGCCACCCCCCCCCCTCGTTGAAGATACACATGCACTTAATTTAACTAGCGTTTAACTGCTCCTCTAAAAACAGCATTCATCCTGGCAGGGTTGCATACAGACCACTACTAGCAGCCTGAAGGGTTTTGTTTTTGATTTATACGTGAGATAATACAGAGCATCCAAACTTTTGAATTTCTATAGAGACTGTGTTTAAGAGAATTGAAGAAGTTGTGTTCAAAGTTAGTGTGGGACTGTGTTTTTACCCATTATTTGTATGTTTGTGTCTTTCAGGCAGTTGTGCAACATGTGCAATCTCCCAGTAAAATGGTGGAGGACCTTCGTGGAGAAATCAAACAGCTGGGGTTTAAGAATATGGAGCTGGCTCAACAAAATGCTTCTCTCAAAATTCAGATGTCCCGCCAAGAAGCCGCATGGAAGGAAAAAGAGACCATGCAGGGTGCTGAGTCCAAAAGGCTCCAGGCAGACTTGGAGAATGAGATCAAGCAGGTTAAGACGGAGTTGAGACTCCAAGAGAAGGACTTCAGATGCGTAAGTGCTTTTTTCCAAAACCAGCAGACAGAGAACGAGAAGATCCAAAGGGAGCTCAGGCAAAAGTGCAACCTGAATCAGACGGAGTCGTCCCTCGACGAGAAAATGACACCCGACGTCCATGAAGGGGATCAAGTGATCGACATGGTCACACGTGAAAGAGATGCGCTGAAAGAGAGAAACAAGAAGCTCAAGGCCCAGCGGAAGGCCAGTGGCTTAAAACTGATCCAGAGCAAGTGGAAGGCGAGATACGAGGATCTGGAGTACCATCTCAGACGTGAGCTGGCAGAGAGCAGGAACAGCTCAATGAAGATCAAGCAGCTGGAGAAACTTGTCAAGCACACGGAAGTGACGTGGGCGGCCAAGAACAAGGCCTCGCTCAGCAAAGCGAGGAAGATGGAGGAGGATATAATTCTCCAAAAGGATCAGGTGATCGCCAGCGTCACCAGTAGAAATATGGCTCTGGAAGAGGGCAACCGGGAGCTCATGGCCAAGCTGCTAGCCATGGAGAAGGAGATCCTCCAGAGCAAGACCGAGTGGCGGGCGAAGGTCGACGATCTGGAGGCGTGAGCAGGCAGAGATGGAGGCCAGCTTCAAGATAATCAAGGAGCTGGAGAAACAGGTCAAAGATACTGAGGAGATGTGGACGACCAAGCAGGAAGACTCCCTCAACAAAGAGAGGAAGATGGAGGAGGACATAAACTCATCGGACTGGCCTCGACGACCAACTAAGACAAGGCGGAGAGCGAAAAGGAGTAAGAGAAAGAAAGTAAGAGGAAGAAGAGAGGCAGAAGAAGGAGCTGAAAAAGATGAAGAAGCGGGAGAAGAGAGAGAAACTGGAGAATGACAAGAAGAGGCAGAGGAGAGAGAAAGAAATGAGAACAAGTAAAACCAAGTAACTCCTTCCCTTTAAAGCCCCAAACATCTCAACCCCTCTCCCTTCACTACCCTCCTCTCCCTCCTTCCCTATCCTTCATCCCTAAACTGTAAATATCTATGCATATATTGTTGGGGGGGAAAATTAAAACTTGAAGTCAATCCAGCCTGATGTTTTATTAGAATTCTGTGGACGTCTAGTTCGAATGTGAGATCACGTAAACAGGGGGCGAGTGAGGTGTCGGGATCTGAGGTTCACACTCTGCTGTATTTTCACGCTTCTCCGAGAGGTTTTCACAGCTTTATTTACAGTCCATGTTTGGCAATGCTGATATAATATTGTAAATATTAATATACAGACAGGCTCACTGATTAAAACACACTCCAAAAAGGGTTGCTCATTTCCTTTAAACATGAAGTTGAACTGAGGTGAAATGGCACAGATCTGCAGGAACCATGTAGGTTGTTTTCCTTTTCCTGTACTACAACACACACATTGATTTTTTTCCCAGGGCTTGAATGTTAGGAGCCGTGTACTAATCATCGTAATGACAAATCGTTGGACATGGTGTCGACTGACGGAGCCTCTGCAGGGAGGGGAAGTTCAGTCTCCATCCCGGGGGCTGGATAAGTGAGGGAGCCGCTGGCGGAATGGATGGGAGAGAAGGAAACGACACGTTTGACCGTCTCCGCTGACGGAGGGTGTGTGTCGAGCTTTGTGCCGCTGTTGATCGGACTGAGTCAAGTGTCTCGGTGAAGTCGTTAAAGCTGCACTATATTAACAATGGATTGAGATTACCGTACACGCAGTAAAAGATGTCTTTCAAAGAATTAAACCCAGAGCAAAATGTATTGCAGTTCATTTATAACCTTTTCTGTTTGCATGTTCTCCTCGTGGGGTTTTTACTTTGGATACTCCGACATGTAGCTCACGTTAACTCTAACTTGCCTGTTGGTGTGAATGTGGACACACACCTTAATATCACACACGTCAGCAATCACACACACACACACACACACACACACACACACACACACACACACTAATGTACCATTAGCTCATCACGTCTACTTGACAAAGTCAGATTTCCCATTAGGTCCTTTGGCTCCACGTGGCACCAGAGATGTTGCAGCCACAGTGGATCTGATGAACTCATTAGCCTTTCAGTCTGACTCCACACAGCACAGAGACCAGTGGTTAGTGCCCAGTGACTCTCTGACTCTCATCACACTCGGCCCATCACCACGTCTCTGCACAAAAAAAGCATTCGCTGGGTTCAAATTGGATCATAATGGTCCTTTAGCCCAATTAGCTCGTTGTGAAGCTGCTGTTGCAACACGAGACGTCGGCATCTGTGACTTGCTCCTCTGTTGGTTCTGTCCAATAGAAGCAGGAGATGTTTGACGCACATAAAACAGCAAATTTATCACCTAGGAAAATAGTTTGGGCCCAGATTCGGCCCAGATTCGGCCCACGTGAGCCGTGAGTCAAGGTGCCAGAGGCGGCCCGGATTTGTTTTGTGCTATTTGGGCCACTTTAGGCTCATGTCCACTTTGCCTGAAGTGCCGCATCATTGCCTGAAGTGGCCCACATCCGCATGCTGTCCGGCGCCGACGGGTGAGGAGTGATCACCGGCTCAGTTACAGCAGGAAACTGTCAATTAAATAGGAAGAGGAAGTAGAAAATCAAGTGGGTGGATTAGGCAGGTTTCAGGGCAGCATTTGCATGTGTGTGTATTTGTGTGCTTCAAAATTCCGATGCTTCCTTATGTCAGCGTGTGAAGGTCAAGGACGCTCTCTCCCCCCCCCCTCTCTCTCCCTCTCCCTCTCCCCCCCGCTCTCTCTCATCAGTTACCCACCGGCCATCTGTGCCCCAGTGTTTCTCTGCTTCTCTCCACTGACCGTGTTGAACTCGCACTGTATGAAAAAAGGAAAGAAAATCTCATTTTGAAAGTGTTGCCACTCCGGAGCAGGTTAATGCAAACACACGGGAGCGTTGACACCCAGCGGGGGGGGAGGTGTTGGGAAGCATCAGCCCACATGCAGGAAGGGGACAAAGACGTAGTCCAGTGTCATTACACTCCATCGTTGTCTTTATGGATGGATTATGGATTTGTGCACGTGAAAGCATCACGTCAGGGGGCAAGGAGAAAATGGGGAACATGTCAGCACACACACACACACATGAACACACACTGTACTCCCATTACTTGTGGTTTGACCTACCACTGTTTGATTAAGGACTAGCTGTGGGAGGCTTGTGCTGACTGACCTGGTCACAGCATGTCACACACACTCACACACACACACACACACACACACCCTCGCACTCACACACACTCTCACACTCACACTCACACAGTGGCTCATTTTGTGATTGGATGAGCGCTCGTCCCTGGCTCAGGCATCACGGTCTCCCTGGAGCCGCCTGCCAAGAAGTGATGTCACCATCTCTGTTTAGACACATCTCGTCTCTCCCTTCAACAAGGGCAAAGCACAAAGCTCTGCTCCGCCTTTGTCTCTCGCTCTCTCTCTCTCTCACACGCACACACACACACACACACTCGTGCACACACACATTCATGCACACACACATTCACACCTTTTCTGTTGCAGCCCGGGCATCGGAGTCCATATGCTGGTGTGTGAGAACGCTGGCCGGAGTGTCCTTTCTCTTGTCTTCATCAGGTCACCGAAAAAACTGTGCACACAGTTTTTTCATCAGGTCACCGAAAAAACTGTGTGCACCCTTTTCTGCTTCAAAACGGCACGTAGCCCGTCGGTGCCTCCGTTTGTGGCCTCGGGCAAAACACCAAACCACCCGAGCTGCTGCTAACGCGGGTCCGAGGGGAGCGGTGCAGCGGTCAGAGACGTGACCTTGTGGCTGAGGGGTCGCCGGTTTGACCGACCGGCACAAAGCGGGTGGGCAAAATCCTCGACTACTACTTTCAAGAAAGGGAGTTAAACCGCAGCCGCCCCAGTGGAGGTGCTCAACAGTCAGAATAAGATTATTTCAGTGCTCCTCCTCCTCCTCTTCCTCCTCCTCCTCCTCCTCCTCCTCCTCCTCCTCTTCCTCCTGCTGTCATAAGAGTTATTCTTTTCCACATCTGCTCAGATCTGCAGATGTGAACCTCTGATCAAAGTCTGTTCTTTGATGCATCGGAGTCACACAAAAAAAAATCTACCAGAATCAAACCTTGAACTTCTCCAGATCTTTGAAAAAAACGCAGGGTGTACTTATTAATACATTTTTTAAGTATTTACAGAATCTTCAAAGTCTCTATTGACTTTGTGGATCAAATAATTTATAATAAGCTTTTTTAATCATACCACTTTCTCCTAAAGCAAAAGATGCAAGCTAGAAAGTAACACATGCTCTTAATTTGTGAGACAAGAAAGATAAATGAACATAAAACTATAAAGATGAACAAAATTATGGAAGATAAATGAGCAAAAATAGTTTTAAAAGTTTTTGTTATCATTTCTGTATTTATGAGCTTTATCTTTAGAATTTTATGGAAATGCAGAACAGTTAACTTATATGAGATTGTCATTTTTAATTGCTTTGCTAATTCCTTTCCATAAATTGCACCTGCCTTAATGCAGCATATTGTTTTGTCGCCACCTTTTATCCCTCCTATGTGCGTACATTTTAGTTTTACAGTATAATATAGTTTTACAATCGATTTCATGGATTTAAGATTTTAATTTACACTTGGAAAGCACTTTGTTATTATACAAAACAAATAATATATATATATATTTTCTTTATTCCTGACTGGCTCGGGACAGTTGGATGACTTCTGACATGTCCGAGGTTTTGCTTGGACGACTTCTTCTTCTCTGACAATCGGTCGACGGGTCCAGAGCGTGAGAAGTCAGATCCTCGTCACACACCGGACACTTCAGTGGCTTTTCCTTCACACGGGATTATCTTATACCCACAACAGTTTTATTTAGGCCCGAGCTCCGTCCGCATGTTGCTTTTGCTCATGAGCTGAAGTGCGTTCCCTTCCTTTTAACCTCACTATCACCAGTTTATTCTTTTCACCGGCAGAAACATCAATTGTGACAATAATTCCCTCACGTCAGTAGAATACGTAAATGTCAGTGGAGCCTTCCTTAGATAAACGTGAAAGGGTCGCGCAGCTTTCAGCACTTTCCTGCATAAAAGGGATAAAAAAAATAAAAAGAAAGATTCATGTGAGTACAAGGTCAGTGCGTGAGTTCCCTACGCTCAGAGCGCGGTTACCAGCTCGTTACAACCACTCTGCGTGCGGCCTTAAATCTTTCAAACCGACTCGGCGTCTGAAGCACCTGGCAGCCGACGCTCGAGCCGCACGCACACACACACACACAACGCTGATATATTCAAATGCCAAATGGTGCGGCATATGTGAGGCGATGTATCTGTGGGCAGGCTGACATTTCTGAGGAGGAGAGGAGGGCTAATGAGAGAGAGGGGGGTGAGGAGAGGGGTGAGGAGAGAGAAACCTTCCTACGCACCTCACAAGTGGATCCGTGTCAGACGTGCAGCAGCGAGAATATGAGCCGGTGTGTTTTTAATGTTAAGTGCGTGAGCGTCGGTTGTTTTTTTGTGTGTGTTTGCATGTGAACGAGCGTGTGACCTAGAGAGCTCGTCATGTGACTGACGGCAGCGGAGACAGAGGACATCGGTTGTTGGAAGTCACGCGTGTCGTGTGTGTGTGTGGTGAGACTGAAGAACTCACACAGTGTTTTAATGTAGAGCTGGCATTCTGCGTTATTAAGGCAAATACTGCATTTTAAAGCACAATATATATGGTGATGAGGAAAGAGCGCCCTCTACAGCACATTGACGCTGATGAATCTTTGGGCATATTGTGTTTTTTGAGGCCTCTGTGAGGAGATTTAGTATTTTGCTGCAGCAACAATGACAAGAGGCAGAGATAATATATTTCCCCCCAGATGTAATCCATACGCTCCAGATCGCAGTGTGGCCGCGGGACATTTTCTGTCCTGTCTGCAAGTGACAAGCTCGAAAGTCCCTCAGAGCACAAACCTGCGTCCAGGTAAATTCAATCAAGCTGCCCCAAGTTGCACAAACTCGTAGATATCAGTCCCATAAATAGATCCATGAATTATTCCCTGGGAACTCTTTCTTGGCTCGTGTCTCATCCTCCCGCCGAGCGCCGTGCAGATCGGCTCAGTCGTTTCTGCGTAATCCTAAAGTAGAAGAAGAAACAGAACAAACCTCTTTTCAGCTCCCTCGTCTCTGAGTTACAGTTTTTCTCTCCGTCTCTGGAGGTTTTCATTCAAACGTCTAAAAACAACCAGACCTATGTTTTTATATTTTCTTTACTTGTTTACTTTTATAACCATGAAAGTTTCCCACAATGTTCAAACACAGAGAAATCCCCAAACCCCCATTCATCACGATCTGTGCCTGAGGTGGATTTCCCTCTAAATGAGACCCCTAGAGGCTGAAGTTGCACATTTCAAGTTCAAACAAGGTGATAATTGATAGAATATCTCAACCTTTGATATCTATCACTGTGAAAAAGCATAAATATAATGTCTATGAATTCAAATATATACTTTCAAATGAGTATTTCTTCGGGGTTTTCATCGGAAAAGATATTAAATTGTTAAAGATTGATGGAAAATATGAGCAGAATTAGCAGCTGCATGCAAACAAATATTATTAGCAAACGCCCCAAGTTGATCTCAGCTTCATATTTCTTGTTATTTAGAATTATGTTGGGTCTATTTATTTTTTTACACAGCACATTTGATCCGTGTCCTTCTCTTCTCCCAAATTCCCAAAACGACCAGCGAAAGTGATGAGAGGAGGAAGAGGAGGAAGAGGAGGAAGAGGAGGAAGAGGAGGGAGTAGAGTTTGCGTGACAAACCAACTCAACCCCCCCCCCCCCCATGTCTTTGCCCTCAGTGGTGAATTGGGTTTGTGCTCTTCTTCCGCTGGGTGATTCTGTCCTCTCCATCCCTTTCCATTTCTTCACTCCCGGCCCTGTGGACGTGGCCGCTCTCGTCCACCGCCACGCATACTAGCACTTACCAGAACATACACTGAGGAAGACGAGGAGGAAGACGAGGAGGAAGGAATGGGACTGCAGATTGCAAAGTTTGCTGTGAAGAGAAGCAGAGCTACTTAGTGGTTAAAACACAAGAAAGGAGTAAAGACTCTCTCTCATTTCTCCGCCTCACAACCCTGAGCTCAGAAGCCTCGTCCTGAGTTATTTTGGGAAACCGTAGCAAACTCTCAGCTGATCCCCCCCCCCCCCCCCCCACCCCCCCCCCCCGTCTGCAGCAGCATCACAAATGCTTCAGCATACTGTTCATTCAACTCCGCCATCAGAAAAGGGGGGGGACGAGGGACAGGGGGCGACAAGAAGGCAGGGCGCGGTGCCTGAGGAAATAAAGATGTGCCAACGCGAGGCCTGAGCAGCTTCACGGAGATGAGTTGATTCATGATGCGTGGGCAAATCGGTGTACGTGTCATTTCCTTCGTTCACGTCTGTGTGTGTGTGTGTGTGTGTGTGTGTGTGTGTGTGTGTGTGTGTGTGTGTGGTGTGTGTTGTGTGTGTGTGTGTGTGTGTGTGTGTGTGTGTGTGTGTGTGTGTGTGTGTGTGTGTGTGTGTGTGTCGTGCGTGCGTCGTGCGTGCGTGTGCGTGTGTGTGTCAGCAGAACAGGGTCATTTGTGCCGTTACATTCTCCTCTGCAATTACTTGTTATTGTCATACCTCCGCGCTGGCGACACCCAGTGGCCGGAGGCATCAGCCGGACTCGAGGATGAATGAACGACTAGATTTTGGTTGTCAAAGGTCAAGGTCGCTGTGTCCTCGCGATTCATATTGTTTTGCGAACGCTCCAGAGAATCCTTTGAAATGTGGCAGAACCTTCACTCGGACTGACGGTTGAGCTGATTACAGTTGCGTGGTCAAAGGTTAAAGGTCACCGTGGCCTCACTCGTCTAATAAGTTGATTTGATTTGTGTATGTGAAGTTTTGAATGTTCCCCTGGTGACGTTGTTCTCTCTTTCTTCCTCCTGCTGCTTCCTCCTCTCACGTGGATCCTGGCCCCTTGTTTCCACCGCTGCACCCACAGGTAAATAACTTCCAATCATTTCCACAGAGTGACGTGTCCTTGATGTGTCAAATCTGGTTTCTAAACCTTCTCAAGTACAGAAATCACACTTTAAAGTTAAATGATCGATTGATTGGTTATTGTGAGGACTGGGATCCGGTGTAGTTTGCTCAGTTGTCGAATTTCCATCATTTCCTGTTGCACTTGAAGAACCTCTTCTCCAAGTCGACTCAAAAGTCGAGCTGAAAAGTCGATTTTTCTGAACAACTTTGTGTCACATTAAATAATCTTCATCAGTGGATAAAGAATTCTGCTGCTAAAGAATCGCTCGAGGTGTTTTCAAAGTCAAGGATGATCTTTGAAGCTCCAACCTCAGTTTGGTGCTTTCATGTTGCATAATTCCGAAATGAATGTGTTTAATCAAATTACCACACAGCAAATATGGCACCAGAGACGAGTGTAGAGCATTATGGAGAAACACAGAACATCTCAAGGTGGAATTGGGTTTGAAAAGAGCCCAGAGACTCGTTTTTTGGACTTGTTGCTTCTTTACGGATTAATTCTGGCTGGTTCAGCTGCTCGGAGACGTTTTGGCTTCGGGGCTTTGTCGCCGAAAAAAAAGCTTCTCTGGCAGAGAGAGTTTGTGGTTTTTAAAAGTTTTCTGTCACAGTTTGGTTAAGTTCAGGCGAAGAAAAGGGATTGAAATTGACAATTTTACATCATGAGCAGGATTTCTGGCTGAAAAATGTGCTGTTTTTAAGTGTTTTCTGCAAATGGACAAAATCCAATATCTGGTATTGAGTTCTGTGACGTGAACGTGGACAGAATCCAAAGAGTATGATGATGAAATATGGTTTAAATATCCACACGTGCATAAAAATGTCATGTACATTGTAAAAGAATGAAGTAAACTGCTTCGCCAACATAAACAAACCTGAGTTTCTAAATGCTTAATTCCCAGAATAGTATAAACTACAGCACACGTGTGAATTTATTTATCTACACGGAAGAAAATGCAACATCAGCCTGGGGGGGGGGGCGAACGCGAGCGCAGCACCCGGCGCTCGTCTCCGTGTCGTCCAATAGCAGCAGCCGTGAAATGTCACACAGCTAAAGGTTATTTCCTACTTCAAAAGTGCCCGGGGAGGAAAAAGCTAAACAAAAACAGCGACGTCTGGTTTGTGGCCGAGCGAGTTTCAGTTGTCAGTGGGTCAAGGACGGCGTCCGGCGCCGGTCCGAGATAAAGGGAGAGAGATTAATTATAGCAGCAGGTAAATGTGGCTCATTAGCTTATTCTATCTATTTATTTATATGATCTTATCGATTTGTTCTATCTCAGCTCATGTTTCTCATTTTCCCGCCTGTCTGGTGTTATTTCTTCTCCTCAGGCGTCTGTAAGTGATATATTATTAAGTACAACACTATTAGTTTATTTATACTGTTGGTAGTATTTTACTCTGGCACCAGCTGGAGGTGGAAGTAGCCACCCACAATATTATGGTGGAGTCTTGCAGAGGTTTCTTATCTGAGGGGTCGGAGCCCTTCGGGGGGGGGGTCACCAGATCAATCTGAGGGGTCACGGGATGATGAATGGGTGGAGACACACTGTCGGACGTGGGAGATGCTATTGGAATTATGCGGTAATTCTACCAGATAAGAAATATAATATAATCCAAGAGATATAATCCAGGAGATAAGACACATCAGAGAAAGGTAGTCTGATCAGACACCAAACAAAAATACACTTCCTTCAACCTTGGCGCTGAAATAAGATCAATTCCTTATATTTTGAGGATATTTGTCATATTTAGAACAAGTTTTTTTAATTTGTCGAACCTCTTTGTATTCTTCAAACCAAAGACGCGTATCTATTGTATCTTCAAAATCTGCAGTTGTCGTCTCAGATGACACTCGGCTACACACACAGAGCATCACACATCCTGCTCACTCGGAGAATAACCAGTCATTACCAGGCCCTCTGTAGTTTCTGTGGCGTGTGGGGGGGCGAGCTCTGGAGATTGGAGGCGCTGGCTGCAGCTGACTCCGAGCCGCCCTGCTGCTGCTGCTGCTGCAGGGGGGGGGGGGGGGGGGGGGGATTATAGTGGCTGCTGTAATTTGCTGCTCTGACAGGGAGCCGCTTCCTCGAGAGCGCCTCGTATGGATTTGCGTGTTTGGAGTGTGGGAGGATGCTCCATCCTTGATGGCTGACACGAGAGGGCCTCGAGATGCCCGGTGTCTCATCGATCGGGGGGGGGGGGATCTACGGTGCAGACGGCATCGCTTCCTGTCTGAATGGAGAAGGGCAGGGCTCACGTCTGACTCCTGGAGCCGCAGATATGAGGGATGGCGGTGCTGGACATGTTACCCAACGCGTAAAGATGGAGGACGGTGGGATTCACCTGAGAAGAGCTGGACCGAGTCACGACAAAGACACGTGACGGACGTTTAAGAGAATGAACGACAGGACTCTTTCAATTTGAAGCCTCGGGAGAATTAGATGATGGAAGATGAGCTGATACAAGATGGACTTTTTCCTGTTGGATGGATTCTGCCATCTTGTGGCCAAGTCAGGCAGCACAGGGATCCGAGATGATCTATTCCATCCATCTATCTGTTCTCTGTTCTTATCCATGTGAGGCTCGTTTGAGAGGGGGGGGGGGGTCTGCACTCTACAGGATTCCACTGTATCACAGAAAAAATAATTCTCTTCTAGCGTAATACAATATAATCATTAAGGTATTTAATTATAATATCATATTTATTATTATCTGAACAGGGGGATTTTATGAGGTGTAGAAATAATAATGTCACCTGGAGGCTAGTGCTGAAGTTATTAGATAAAACAAAAAACAGATAAAAGAACAATAAAACAATAAAAACAATAAAACAAATCATCCATTTTCCAATTTATTAACAGAACGAAATGGGGGAGCGAGTGGAAAAGACACGCAGCAGAACCAAACCTTTTTATTTTTTAATATTATATTTTGACTCCAACTCAGCATAACTTGTAATATCTGTGTTTTATTCCCTACATGCCAAATATTTATATTTATTATTTTAGGTGCAGTGATCTCATGTATTTATATTCGAAGCAAATACTATTGCAGCAGCTGTCTTTGCCCAGCAGATGGCGCTGTTTGACAAGGAGACAACCTCTCCTGCAACACAGACTCCTCGTGTCTTCACCTTCACTCCTGCACATGGAGAAGTTCCTCCTCCTCCTCCTCCTCCTCCTCCTCCTCCCCTCCTCCTCTCCTCCTCCCCTCCTCCTCCTCCTCCCCTCCTCCTCCTCCTCCTCCCTCCTCCTCCTCCTCCTCCTCCTCCTCCTCCTCCCGTATCTTCTAACAATCACTGATCTCGAAGCAAAGTGGTGCTGCCCCCCCCGGCCGGGATCGTTCCTGAGGCGACTCCTCGGTGGAATACAAATTTAACTCCCTGACAAAGTGTGAATCAAAGCTGTAGATCACAAGTGATTTGTGTCAGTGCTCTCGCTCTGACTTCATGATCAGGTTTAAAAGCAGCAGCAGCCGGAACAGATGCTCGTCTCCTCTTCACTGAGGGAGACTGACTGGAGGAGGAGGAGGAGGAGGAGGAGGAGGAGGAGGAGGAGGAGGAGGAGAGGAGGAGGAGGAACATCTCAAGACAACACAGACAGAAGCAGAGATGTGATTTCCCCAGGTCAACTTCTCCCCCCCGAAGCTTCCTCTTGTTTGTTTGGTGGGTTCATATCTACGTAGGAGTGTGTTTGCACTGTCACGAGGCCAATTAAGGGCGTTTGATCCAGCGCAGGCCTCTGCTGGTCGGGCGGCGACAGGCCAGGAGACGTAGTGCTCGGAGTGCACGTCGGGGGGGGGGGGGATGGATGGCGTGTTCGGGGACAGTGTTTGTTCTCTCAGTTAAACAGTCGGGGCGGCGTTCATCTCCATCCATCACCCGCGCCCTGATGACGTGGCCTTTAGAGAGCGAGGGGCTGTCGGCCCAGTTAATGAACTTTTCAGTGGATTCACTTTCTTAAGTTGATAGAAGAGTTTCCTCTTCGCTCTTCCGGCGCCGTAATTGTCCCATAAATTCCCATTTTCCCGCCTTAATTGAACCAGATTGGAAATAATATGTCTGCTCACCCTTTGGATGTATTTTTTTAATTTTTTTTTCGGTTTTCACCCTAAATATTACACATGCTCACTTTAAATCCTTTTTTTCCCCATCATCATGAGAACTTTAACCTTATTTGCTTCACCCCCTCTTATTGGATCACTTAACGACTTTCAGCGGCAGGAAAAGCAAAAGCGCTGCAGAAACAGAATTTCGCCTCCCAAAAGCGAGGTTTGTTGTTATCTCCGAGCAGCAGCAGTGTTCTTCACGAGGCCGGGGGGGGGCGTTAATGAGAAAGTTATGAGATGTTGTTCCTTCCCCCCCGGCGCCGCTGCAGAAGACTGATGAGCCCGAACTTGCAAATGAAGTAAAAAACAATCAGGGGGGGGAAAGAGGGCGGCGAGGAGACCGACGCACTCAGACACACATGAGCCAAATAAAACGAGATGTGGTTGCATCCTCCTGGAAGATTGATTGGGTCAATATCCACTTCATTTCTATGCCGCGCGTGTCTCCTCCTCCTCCTCCTCCTCCGCCTCCTCCTCCTCCTCCTCCTCCTCCTCCTCCTCCTCCTCCTCCTCCTCCTCCTCCTCCAGCCGCACGACAGAAACTCCAACGCCGAGTGAAGCTTGTTAACTTCCCTCTGTTGGAGTCTCATCAAGCAGCGGTTGTAATGGGACTCGTTAAGATGCAGTGGCCCCGAATCCTGCCTTTGGATATTTCGATATTTAAGATGTGTTGGTGTTTACTTGTATGAAAACATTTACATTTGTTAACTAGAATGTCAAACAGTCATAGATGTCTGACTCCTGAATGCACCTGATTCTTTTCTTCAAGGTCCAGGAATCATTCCCTGGGAAACGGGTGAAAAAGTCAATGTTAAAGAAGTTGATCGAAAGGAAAGTTTCATGGTTTCTTTCTTGGCCCGTGTCCCATCGTTTCACTAAGTTTCGTGGAAATCCGATCAGCAGTTTCTCTGTTATTCTGCTGACAAACAACAAAAAAACAGGAAAGAAAACATGACAGAGATAAATATCATTAAATTAGCTTTCTGTCTTTTGAAAGTAAATTGAATTTCTGTAGTCGAGCAAATGGGGGTAAGATCCTAGAACATCCAGAATCGTGTTGGTCTTGTTTTCTAACGTGCACCTTGACGACACCACAGATTCAGAGTCTTATCTTTTATAAACACTCGTTAATATTCACGGATTCAACACGTTTCTCTTAGATAAACACAAACATTGGAGGATTTGATCTCAGGGTGGATTTCCAGATTAACACTAATCATGAATTGTGTTGCCCTGGACTCCAGTCACCGACTCCTCGTGCTCGTGTGTTCACTCAACCTTCAGAATGACTTTCAAGCACAGGACACTGGGGGTGTTCCCAGACCTGCCACTAGGGGCGCTTCACTCCTGTGTTTCAGTGGAGTACAATGTGCAGGATGTGTCAGGTGTCGTAGTTTTTTTTCCAGCGACATGAGTAATCACGTTGTAGTCCGTGGTCCCGGCCGGGTGGAGGAGGTGTAATCCCAGCCCGGCTGACTGCAGCAGAACCCCTCACATCCCCAGAGGTGCAGTAAGCTGCCGTCTCGTCTCGGCTCAGGTGGAGTCAGAGGTTCAGCTCCGGGGGGGGTTTTATCTCTGCGACGTGATTTTCAGTTTCCACAGGTCGACGCTCCTCGACCCAAACAATGTGGCAGCTGGAAACCGGATGCAGAACATGTGTTTGGCCTCTTGGACATTATATCTCAATATCTTCTTCAAATGTGGACCGTGTTGTCACTGGGACTGAAATTGGACTGATTCGATTCCAGTGCCGTGGTCAAAGGTCACAGGGAATTCTAGTTTTCCAGAAGTGATACCTCAAGAAATCCTTCCCTCTGAAGTTCCAGAAACTGTGTCTAACTTATCACGTATTTAGATTCATCCTGATCGTAATAGTTTATTAGGTATTTTAGAACCGAAGCTGTTTTCTCTCCTCACATTTAACAAAGGTCGCTATTGTTCTTTTAACTTAAAAAAAAAAAACTCAAACAGTGAAAATACTGAAGCTTAACCGAAAGGTTTTCATCTCTTGTCAAAGTGTTGAGTTACACGGTTAAATATAGTTCCACAGTTTCCCCTCTAATGTGGTTACTAAGCGATTTGTTGCCTCCAGAAAAAGCTTCTAATGAGAGCGACGGAGACGTGGGCGGCTTCACTTCACTGCTCTGCGTTGTGTGACTCAGCCAGTTGGACTTTTTAAAAATGTATCTTTCATAATCATCGAAATAGCAGCTTCATGAATGTTTTTGCACGCTTCTATAAATATATGTTTATTGCAATGAAAACGAACTTGACGTTTGACCCCAAAGATAATGAATGACAAGCCTCCACTTCAACCTTATGACCTATACCGCAGCCAGCCACCAGGGGGGCTCCAGATGTTTTGGTTTCATAAGGGTTGAGCTTCGATGTCATCCATTGTAATATGTTTATGTTTTAATAAACACGCCTCTGGGATACAGATGCTAACAGCTAGCACCTTCACTGCAGATCATTTCAGCGTCCTGCACTTCGGCCTTTAGACACAAACACAACGTCGTCTATTTCACAGTTTCGACTTCATCTGCTTCTTTATTTGTCAGATTCTTATCTCATGTTAGAAAGTCGCCAGCGTAACCTCTCGGATGTTTCCCGTCAGCGAATGCACACGAAGAACTCCCTCGTAAAAAAAATAATGATTGACAGCTCATATTCCCGAGTCAGCATGTTTCTTCAGAAGTGCTGAGCACGACGTGCACGTGCCGTCAGGACGGTCAGGAAGCAGCACGATTGTAATGCAGTGTTGTTTCTCTCTCGGGGGGGGGGTGATTGAAAACCTGCTCCGCCGCTCTGTGCCGGTCTTTGCGTTTGATTACTTTGCCCGACGGAGTCTCCGAGTGAAGCTGGAATTGGTTTTGTCTGTTGTTATTTTTATGTATGTGAGTCATACAAATACCTGTCAGCAGGAGCAGTGTTGGAAGAGCTAAATGTAAAGTACGAGCTACAATGGGATCAACTGTTTCTCAACATCCAATGCATCCATACACACATATACATATATATGATCTTAATATACAATATGGGGATAGGGGCCAATCAGCCTTGGCAGAGGAATGCACTCTCCGACTGATCTTCTAGTTTAAACTTGACTATATTTGAATCCTTGTAATATTTCTTCCGTTAAATTCTCCATAAACTCAGAGGCCGTCTGCAGGAAACGAGAGAGAGCGTTGAAGTGAGAGCTGCAAAATGGGAAAAGTCCATCACGGTTAAGGAAGCAGGCTTCTTCAGCGTCTGTTGTCAGGAAGCACAGAAGCGGTCGGGTCGACCACAGGGAGGAAACCTCAACTCCTCTCCAGCTCCATTTCCTGTACGTCCTCCAGGCTTCGCCATCAGAACTCTGTCTCTATCGTGTAGCTTGTGTAGAATAAGAGAGATTTCAAATGACAGCCTCCCGACAAACTCTTCCTTTGAGATGAACCTCCGAGGGAAAACAAATGTCTGTTTCAGGCTCCCACTGCAACTTTGGAAAGAAGTAAAACAAGTCGACTGTAAAGAAGACTTGGAATTTCCCAGAGGGGGGGCGAGCGATACTTCAACTTACAGCCTGGTCGACTGCCTCCGCCTCCTTTCTCCCGGTGTCGGCGGAAGTCTTGACACGAGCTGCTTTGAAATCGTGCAGATCAAAAATGGAGAATAATGGCTCCTTGGATTTCATCATCCGCCCTTTTGCTCGGAAGAAATCTCACAGCAGCAAAAAGGAAAGAAGACGACACGAGTGAGATCTTTAACATGACCCCAAAGACGGAAGCCAAGAGACTCGGAGGAGCAGAACATGAAAGATGAAGTCACATGACTGATCCTGTGCTTTAAAGCAACTGTTCTACCTCTTTCAAAATGAGGTTGATGGTTCACTGGCATTCTGCAGCAGCTCTTCTGGTTCAGGAAGCAAGGCATCATGGGTAATAACCAGGGTTCAGTTGTAGGATTTGTTTTTCTCCCTACATGAAAACCACTTAATGTTGAGGATTAATCCCCATGTGTGACTGCAGAGGGCGCTGTTGCTCAGTAAAAGTTAGTGTTGCTTTAATATTTAAAAAAAAAAGATTAGAATTTGGTCTGTTTATTGAAGCTTTGTCCACATGAGTTATCATTATAGGGCTTTTATTCTGGGATGTAATTGCTATTTAAAAGACATTGATTATCTTAGCACATTAATAAAAATGCTAATAATCGATCAGGGCTTTTGTCCAAGATGCTTCACCCATAAAAGTCCTGATTAAAACCAGGCGTCTTTTCTACCACCTACAGTTTAGTTTCTTGTGTATCATCTTATTGACGAGTTGAGGTCACACGCACACACACACACACACACACACACACACACACACAAAGACACACATTCAGTCACACTATACCCCTGATAATGTTTTAGCCGTGACTCGGCCAGTGCGACGTCCATTGCGCTCGTCTGCCCACACATGACTGTTGACACGATCAATACGCCTCCGCTGCCGTTCCTCCTCAGACCGTTGTTTTTCCAAGATGGCCTCCGTGCAGGGAGGGGTCCACGACCTTCACTCGCACCCGCAGATCATGTGGTGTCGTTGCTTGTTAATCTTGTAAGATGACAGATATTGAAACTCTACGGGAAGTAGTTTTCTGGTTGTGATGACAGATCAGTCGCATTTGAGGAAATGAGGAAATGAGGCCACAAACAATTGAGGCTAATAACAGCCACTGGAGTTTCAGTGGAGTACTGCAACAGGGAAAATCCCAATTAGGCAGCGACAGGTGAGATGATGGAGGGTGACAGCGCTGTGGAGCCTGGGGGGGGCCGTCGGCTGCAGGCTGAGCTGTCAGGAAGTCGCATGGAGAATTAGAGCGAAGACCACGAGCTTTCCCAGCAAAACTTTCTTTCAGGAATGTTATAATGACAAAAAAAAACTAAAAACCTAATTTCCTTCAATGATTTGTCCTGAAAATGTCCAATCTCTTATTATTTTGTGAGACTCAGTGAAGTGTCTTCTTGAGGCTCGTAGATCCTTGTCTCTCTCCGTGTAATCCAACTCCGCACCCAGAGGACGAGTGCGGATCTGCCGATCGCTCCAGCTGACAGTCGGGCTCTTTGGGGAGCTCCGCAACGCAGCGGCTACCACGGCACATGACAACACCGCCTCGGCGCCGGTAAGGGCCTCGTCTCCACTCAGCTCGTTAAGGGTGCGTGTTGACACCGTGTGCCCGGCCCGGTGACGACAGGGTATGCTAATTCTAACACGCTCCCCCCCACACCCCCCCAATCCGTGCAGTCCCTCAGTGATTCATCATGTGCTGCATATCAAGTGTGCACCTTGGCACGTCGTGGAAACAGCCTCTGGAGCTGTGCTATTTGCAGCACGGGCAACTTACGCTGCAGCTCGAAGCGAGAACACATGTTTCCAGGTAACACAGAAAAGTGATGAACCTTTTGGTTTGTGAAGTTATTGGAGTCTGCTCGGTGACGGAACTTTGCACGAGTCAATCTCAGCTGTCATTTTATATTAATTTATTTGACTTCAACTTTTGGAGTTTGGTACATTTCCCATTCACTTACATGGATTTTTACTACAGTATATATCATTGTTTATGTACAATATATACATTACAAATGTGTTTGGGGTAATCATGCAACTTGAGGATTTCACCCATGGGCCCTGTTGACCTGGAGGACATGTTATAGTCTGAACTAATAATCAGCTATTGATTAATTAATTAATGATCAAAATAATAAAAGATAACAAATTAAAAATCAAGCAGAATGGCTTTTGAGAAGCTCTGTGTTTTAAATATGTTTTTAAAATGCTCATATTCCCCCCCCCCCACACACACGTCAATGCTTTTGACAGCTCTGGCTGCAGATGTGTATTTTTGCTCTGCACGTCAGGACAGACCCTCGTGACTCTTATTCCCAGAATAATCGCTCCACGTCATCTCGTCCGTCTCCTTTGGGAAACTGTGTGTCCGAGGTTTTCATGTCCAATTTGAATGTTCTTGCTATCATTGATGTCATGTTGGTGCTGAATGATTTTAGAAACAATCCAAAGCTGCAGAATTTGCCACTTACTGCAGTTACTGCTCGTTGTTGCTCTGCTGGTTCAGCTCCACCGGTCTGCGTGATGGAGCTGCTCTCGTCACACCCTCCTCATTCTTTCCCTTGTTTGCAGCTCATTTGCAGTTTAAGTGTTTGTCTCTTTGAACCAAACTGCAAAACGTCCGGTTACAGCTCTGGGTTTTATGAGGTATTCTTATTGAATCTGTCCCGAACAAGATCTCTCTGCAGCTGAAGCAGCTTCAAACATTCCTGCACTAAATGCACATCGGCTTTGCTCTGCAGAACTACACACATGCCTCTCGTATTCCAGTTTGTGTATCATCACCGCTGCTATGTGATATATCTGTCAAAGGCTGCAGCTTCATAGATTAGAGCCGCACACACGCTTTGAAACCCCAAATCAATTTGTTTGAGCTCTTTGATTGATAAAACATGGACTGTGTGTGTTTTTCTTCTTATGGGATTTAGATGGACGGAGGGATGAGGAGGAGGAGGAGGAGGAGGAAGAGCAGGCCAACATGAAAACACACACATTCAGTACATGCACACTCACTGAGGTGTTGGTTTAATGAATACCCAGCAGCGTTTGCCTCGGTGGTGCCCAATGCGAATAAGCCCTTTGATGAAATATTGATTTGAAATATATAATTTTTTTTAAACACCGTGCTTTGATCACAAATTCAAGCCGTTAAATGTGGACAATAACATAAAGACAAACAGGAGCGTGGATCAGGGGAGGAAACACAGAGCGGATTGTAGAGGCTGCAGCCAATCAGCACTCGGAGGCACTAAGCCACGCCCATTGCACATCTGTAGAAATGATGTCAGAGGCCAGTGCACTGCAGCGCGCAGTCTCTTAGTGTGACTGATGTGCGGGGGGGGGGCTTAGTGCAGCCCCTGGTGGCAAAGATCCTGCACGCCCACTGTTCTCTGTGTGTTAGGCTGCAGCAGGACGAGTTCAGCTCGAGAGACAGAAGTAAAACAGATCGATTTTAAAAGAAGTTTCCTGTCGGGGGCAGAAAGGCTGAAGCACGGCTCCTTTGTTCATTCCCCTGAACCTCATACTAAAACTTTACATCTATTATACCTCCACTTTTGTTCTGATATAAAATTAAAGGAGGCATATGAAGCTTTCTCAGTTTTTCTTTGACTGCAATCGTCCGTCCGTCCGATTACAGGCACGGGCAGCGTTAAAGATCAAGTGGATCCTCCAGCCAACGTGAATATGATTCCTTTAACTTTAACACTTCTCGTCTGCAACCTGCCCTCCCCTCAGGATTCCTCCCTTCGCGTTCTATCAGCCAATCAGATGCCTCGACTTTGACCCATCTGGAGGTGTCTGCCTGGGTCCAGAGGAGCGTGACTCACTTCCCAGCATGCATCTCTCTCTTTAAACGACAGGCACATCAGAGAGGATGACTTCCTGCACTTTTGGGGGCCCTCTCCTTTAATTACCCGCTAATCTTTATTCCTGGAGGTCGTATCTTTTTTATTAAAAATCATTTATTACCGCACATGTAAGGTTAAACCCGCGGTGGGTGCAGAGCGGCGCTGAGGACGAGCTGGAGGAGTGAGTCTTGAATTAGTTTGGGCTCGTATTCCCCAGGTCAGGCCGAGTGTGTAACCTCGGCTCACGTCTGGTTAATGGGATCCGCCGCTCCACAGCTGGAGACGCTGTTAACCTGCGATGTCGGGAGCAAGTACTTTGAAGTGTCTCCGATCCAAATCCCTGCGAAGAGCGCGAGGGGGAAGCAGCGAGTTCAACCCGCTCGGCTTAATCAAGCTCGCTGAGCCGTGTCTAACAGAACGAGATCCGGCCGGGCCACGAAACCGCCGCGGCTGCTTAAGTGGATTTGATATCTGAATAATAGCTCAATACTGTTTGATCCAATTATCAGTCCGGCTTCATTGAGATAAAACGCTGAACACTCGAATGCTGCCGCTCGGGTTCAATGCGTCGAATGCTTTCGCTTCTTCGCCATTAGATTGAGAACGAATTGGATTAAACCAGCAAATGTGGCATATTCTCATGAAAAGGCCACTTGATGTGGGGGAATTGGATGGAAAGTAGGAACACGTCCGTCCTGGGTGGACGTGTGTCGGACGAGGTTCTTCTAACACCGTCTCAAATCGGTTGAAGCGGTTTCATTCGCGGGATTTTGTGAGATCACCGCGTTTCTCTGTTTTCAGCTAAATGCATTAGTTAGCGACGATTACATGAAAACGCAGAGAGGTGATTTACAGTTTGAGATGATATTTCATGGTTATCGGAGAGACGGGGTCCTGTCAGCCCGGAGGAGTTTGGTTTTTACTTTACTGTGTGCTTTAGTGAAGGTGAAGACAAAGACAACACGCTGATTAAACACTCAGTCACTCAAACCGCCTCATATCCATCATGTGGAACGACAGCGACTGAACCAAATCTGATCAGTTCACAGGTTTTCAATATGGGACACCAGCTGACCTATATTCACTCCTCCAGCAGCACCGGGGGGGATTCAAAAGGGGGATTCTGCACCTCGGTAATTTCACCTCCCGCCCTCTGAGGGAGCAGAGGAGGCCATTTCTCACCCGGTGTGTTTTACATGGTGACAACCTCTCATCTTGTGCAGCGGAGACAATTGCCTCAGTTAAGGAATTCAAGCATCCTCCACCAATCAATACGGAGCTGCACTGCAAAACTAAAAGTGCAACACACGAGTCATTTTTTAAAAGTGTAACTTCACCCCCCCCCCCCCGAGCCAATAACTCCACCCACTGATTTGGAAGTGCGTTCACTTAAGAGAATAAAATTGGCCATGTTTTTTTGGTTATTAACAAGATAAATAAATAAAAATCGTATCTCAAAATCCTGCGAGAATGTTTTTTGAAATGATAATTGATATTTCCCCTAAAAAAAAAAAATCTGCTCCGTTTCTCCAACTTAACGATTACAATTTCTTTCGAGTGAATGCAATACCGTCCGTTAAATTATTTAATATATAGATTCTTATTCCTTTTTCCATTTTATTTCATTAAGCCGCATAAAAAGATGAGTAGTACTTGAATTGTTTTTTTTATTTCTAGCAGTGTTGCACGATCAGATCAATAAATAATAAAAATCTGAATAATGAATAACTCCAATGAAATGAGCTGCAATGTTGTTTTCAAGTGTCTGAAGAAGAAATGACAGGGATATTTTTAACAGTGTAGAAAAAGAGCCAACGTGCGTCGCTGCTGCTCCCGGTGCGCGCGTCTCTGTGCGCGTGGCTGTGATGCTCTGTGTGATTATTGGAGAAGCTGGAGGAGGAGGAGGAGGAGGAAGGTGATAATCCGCGCACACACGGACTCATCCGAGCCGCTGGCAGAGCCGCTCGCAGCCGGTGTCGCGGGGCCATGGAGTCGGTGTCTCTCCGCGGGATTCACTCTGCAGGGGAACCGCTGGACAGACGCATCTAGTGGGCGTCCGCGTGCGGGAGGGGAGGACGCGCAGCCCGGACACTTTCCTCTTTGGTTTCCCTGCTCATTCCCACCGGAGCTGCTCCTCCTGATGCCGGGGGCGCCGCGTCGGGTCAGGGGCTGATCCCAGCCCTCGCCTCGGTGCCGGATCACTTATTGTGCTGGGCTGGATTCTGTTTTGTTTTTTTAACACAACACAACAACAACAACAACAACAACACACGGATTGTTCCAGCTGTGGATTGTTTACCCATCAACAGAGATTATGATTTTCTCCGACATGAGCGCGGGGACCAACTCCCCGAAGGTGCATCCACCGAACGGGACGAGGTTCTACACGTTTCAGGCAAGTGTGAACATGGGTCTTCTAAATTTCCAACGCACCTCTCCTCACCACATGTATCACCTCATTGCAAATCTCTGTCCTTGTGCAATGTGTTGGAGGTGCACGGTTGTCTGCAGAGCTTTGAGTGCTGGGTGTTTCCTTACATGCATTTGTGCAAAAAAAAAAATCACAATTTCTCACGACTTTATATTGGCTCGTGCAGTGTTTTGCATTCCAGGTGGTGGATTGAAGTCCGAACATAGTGGTCACGATGTGTTTGGAGTGCAAAGCAAACGAGGAAGCTGTGTGTGTCATATTCTACGTTGAGAAATAACACGAGGGACTTATCCCCCTCACTTAAGGATCTTCAGGAAAAACACCAAAGGGAATATTGCAAAAGACGGTTTCACACTTTTATAAATAAAACATCTGAGAGTGAGATCTGGAGAGAGTTCATCTCTTCATTGTGTTTCATGATGTGCAGGCTATTCCTGCTTAGCCCACTGTGTCTATATCTGTGTTTGAATCGTGCCCCGTGCTCCTGAAGAGGAATATATTAGGATGCCTGTGCACGGTGCCCTACATTGATTACTGTACGCGGCCCGTGCACATTACATCTTTGCCCAGAGCATTGCGATGAAGCGGCGTCAGTGGGAATCGATCGAGCGTGTTCCACATGACGCCTGTAACGAAGCCAGGGCTGTGTTTTTATTCACTGTGGGTGGAAGAAGGGAAGCAAATGTTTCAGTAAGTGAGATTTCATTTCCTGCATTGTGGAAACGGAGGGGGGGGGGGGGGGACTTTTCCCCATCCAGGTGCAAGTCTGCGTGATTTCATTACTGTGGAACGAGCGCAAAGTGGTTTGTGGGTTTGCTTCTCAAGTGCTGCCGGGAGCTCGTGTTGCTGAGATGAGATGTTGATGCAGAAACACACCTGCTCTTCTCAGCGCCCGTGTGCAAGTTCAAGTTCGGCTTTTTTTTTTCTTCAAATCAGTTGTGAGTCTGTGATGAGATTCCAGACGGCCCTTGTTTTTACAGTAAACAAGAAAGAAAAGCCCAGAGGCTGTGGAAGCCCAATAAAGCACGGTATCATTATCTCTGCAGCTTGAATCACCTCCATCCAATATCTGTTTTCTCTTCTTTCCTTGAGCCTGTGACTTTCACATTTGAAGATTTTCCCCCCCTTCGCTGTTTTGCGCCGGGCGTCATAAACCCCGAGCTTTTGCCTTTTCATGTCAAATCATTAGTGAAGACAGGTTCCCCCGAGGGCTCGTACCTGTTGGAAGGAGACGCTCCTCTGATATCACAGAATCAAAGGGACCCCTCGCAGATTCCAGGAAATCCCCACAAAGACGAGAATTGAAGGGGAAAGTCGCTATCGGGCTTCTTCAATGCCCATAAATCACAAACCTCTTCCTTCTGCCCTCGAGGTGATATCAGGATCCATCCCGCTTGGTTTGGTAAACGCATGCATCGCCGCACCGAGCCACGCCAAATCTCTACTTCTCGCACTTCCTCTCAGATTGTTTACCAACTCCTAATGATATTCATTTTTGATCAGATTGCCCTTCCCCTCGTTTGCAATTATAAACCGGCGATGGGCAAATTGAATTAAATTGCAAAGTAGGGTGCCTTTTGAAGCCTCAGCAGCTCCGTCAGGGCGATGGAGCCGCTCGGATCCTTCAGTGTTCACCGCCGAGTTACGCAAACACGGACCCAGAAGTGTCATCGTTTGCTCAGGTCTTTTCGTGGGGGGGGGGGGGGGGCTTCGCTCGTCTGTTGCACAGCTGTGTCCACACACGACCGGTTTCTCTTTCGGGGACATTTGGAGACAGGAAGTTGGCACGTTAACACCAAGCACAAGCACATCCTTTTGCGGTTGCTTTGTTTAGAAAGTGACGGATGCTCCGGTAATTGACTGAGGTGCTGTGCAGACTTGCACGAGGAGCTTATGCTAACATGTGACGTTCAGCAGGTGATGTTGTCTTTTCACCTCTGCGGGTCGGTTGGGCCATTTGTCAGGATTTGATTACCCTTTGTTCGTGGATTTGCTTCTATTGGAGTGAGATCCACGTATTTGTGAGTCCGTGCCATGGAGTGTCTTGGATGTGATCCAACCGATTTGCCTCACGCCCCTGCTAGCTGCCGTTATACAACCCGGTAGTGTCCGTGTAATGTCATCAGCGTGCAACGTTTCACGGAGTTTGTTCTGGACAAAGCCGGTGGAGGAAACAATGCACACAATGCACTCGGCTCCCTGGGAGATGAACGCACTTCTGAGATTTGAGCTTTCATGAAACACTTGAGTGCAAAAGTTCAAACGAGCAGAGTCGAGTGTTGTGAGTCAGAGTCGAGACCGAGAATCAGTTTTTCCACGTTTAGTAAGAGGAATAAAACCCTGGATCTTTCCTCTATTAGATTATTGCTTTGTCCTTGTATTTAATGTCCCCATCGTTCCCATCCCATAATACCCTGCCAAGCAGTGACAGGGTTGAGCTACCTGAAAAATGGATAATTGTTGCCTCGTACTTGTCCTTGATTAGCAAATTATCCCTCTATGTGATTAGTCTTTTCAGCTGTAATGTCTTTACCCTAAAGGTTTCTGTCTCTTCCCTTCTCTCTCTCTCCATCTCCCCCTGAGATGCATTGTAGAAGCTTCGATTGCAGCAGGTCGCTCACGCTGCAGCTCTAATTGAGGGAAATTGGAGAGCACAGACGAGGTAACACCGACGACCGGATCTAATCAGAGCTCCGGCAAAGTCGCACCAAAGTTGGCAGCCAACTTTTCTGACAGATTGTCAGGTACACTCGTCCCTGCAGCCTTTTTTTTTTGTTTAAAAATATCCCTTGGCCCCTGTTACAGTGGAGAGGAAAGAAAATTAGCCGACTTCTTCCAGAATCCTCCTCTTCAGTCATCACTCCTTGCCTGCAGCTCACACTGGCAGTTCAGCAGCCGCAGCGCGGCCGCAGTGGGAATTTGGCTAAAGAGCGGCTGTTCGGAGTCGGGTTTGTCTGTGAGCATCTGTCCCCTTGTTTGCAAGCACGGCCACGGGCCTCCCCCCCCGCCCGCCCGCTCAATCAAGCCGTTAAAGCGCCGTTTGGCCGTTCTCCTGACAGTCCGACCAGCGGCTCGCGTTCGGGGGCCTGACAGACAAGACGGATGACACGGTTAAAGGCGCTGATTAAAAAGTGCTACTTCTCATTTAGCGCCCGGGCGCTTCCCCCCCCCTCCACACGTGCAGGGACGTCTCAGGTCTGTTGTTGTTCCGCTGAAGCCGGAGCGCCGCGGTGCCTCTTACTCACATCTTCAGATAAATCAGTGCAGACGCTCGACACCTTCACACCCCACCTGAACGTCCTCATAAGCCCAATCGGGCTCGCGGAGCAGAGAAGGTCTGCGAGACAGGATGATTCATCAAGTGTATGACAAGTAGGCTCCTATTTTTACTGCTCGGCGATGCCTCGGCTCCCTTTTTTATTTCCTGTTGACTGTCTAAGTGCTCTCATGCACATCAGCTGAATTTCTCTGCCTTTGTTAGTAAAGTAGAGCGTTTTATGTGCTCTTGGTTTTGCGGTGTTAAAAACTTAATTTGATTTGACTGGATATGTAGGAGGCAGAAATGTCGATGTCTGCAGATTCAGCAGCTCAACTCTTTTTATTGTTTCCTTGGTGGAAGGATGGAACAAAACGTTATATTTCCACGAGGATCTTTAATATTGTTCTTAGGGGATGATATCAACGAGTGTGTGAAGTTTGGTGCTTCTTGATGAATTGAAGAACTGTTTGGCCTTGGCGGAGGAATGTGCTCCACTCTAGTTGTAAACTGAATCCATTTGGGTTCTGTTGTGTTGGATTTGTGATTTTGTGACATTTTCCCGGTTTTGCATTATTTTTAAAGACCGAATAGGAACGGAACTGAAAGAACTTCCCCTGTCGGTCAACAATCAATCAAACTATTGATTTACTGTAATTTAAATAAGCAGAAATTCCATTAGATTAAACTACATGTCGGTTTTGGACATTGGGACTATTGATAAATGAAAATGTCATTATTTGCAGCCTTATAATTGTCAAGGGGGAAAAACAGCCATTGGCAGACGTTCAGCTTTATTAATGCATTTTCTATCATCTCCGCTCAACTTGCTGTATTAGTGACCTCTCGCTGTCTGCTGCACGTCAACTATTAATCTTGGAAATCCCCATTTGTGCAGCGTGACGACGGGCTAAGTGCAGGGTCCCGCCCCTTTTGATGATCTCCGTGCGTGTATCAAAGCCGCTTGTGGGGCGACGCCGCCCGTCACGTGACACGGGGACAGCGGTGGAGGCGGAGCCGCGGGGGGAACCGCTGCTGCAGGATGAAAGTCTGCAGTGTGAAAGTGTGCATCCACAGCAACGTGCAATTATACATGAAAACACACGCGGCTGCAAAAAAAAAAAGATAAATAATGCACCCAGCTGTGGGAGCAAGCTTATCCCCACAGTGGTCTCACACACACACACACACACACACACACACACACACACACACACACACACACACACACACACACACACACACACACACACACACACACACACACACACACTCCCCTTGTCCGCTGTCCAGCCCAACCTGTGTCATGTGCCGGGGGAATGACAAAAGGTGGCCGCATGCAAATTAGCGCAAACACAGCAAATTGATGCACGGCCGACAGATTGAAGTCGAAGCGGTCGACCTTTTGTCCTTAACACTGACATGTCGTAATTGCTTACAAGTACGTCTGACACCCTCACTAACACACACTCAAACACAGTCCTCCCTTCGGTATCCATTTCCTGCCACTGGTCTCCTGAGCGGTGTGTGTGTGTGTGTGTGTGTGTTTGTGTGTGTGTGTGTGTGTGTGTGTGTGTGTGTGTTGTAGGCGTTTGCCCTATTTTCTTGGTCTTTTTTTAATCAGCCCTCATGCATTTAAAATCTGGCCAGGGCAGATGGGAAAGGGAGTTTGACCCACTTTAATGGATTCCACACCGATTAAAAGGATGAGTGAGCTTTCGAAAGCAAGAGGCCCCTGTGTGCGTGTGTGTGTGTGTGTGTGTGTGTGTGCGTCGCCGTGTGTCGGTGGGCGTCAACAAGGGACGGAGGAAGGAATTGAAGACCGTTTGTGTAATCATGGTGTGCGTACTGTATGTGTTACCACGAAGCCTGCACTTCACAACTTCGCTCTGCTGCTGATTCCTCCAGGAATATGGGAACTCGCCTCAACTCAGACGCTTTGACTCGGACAAACTTAGTTTTATATTTATGTCAAGGATTCTGAACGTTCCCTACGGGCCATGTACAGTACAGCGAGTTCCCTCAGTATCTTTATTTTCCAACCATTTTGGTTTATGGAGAATATTATATTTTTCACATCTGCCAGGTCGTGTTTCCACCCGTTCTCTTTGCTTGTTGTTTTGATTTGTCTCTTTGTCGGCAGGATTACGCAAAAAAATACTAAATGGATTTCCACAAAACTTGGTGGAAGGATGAAGCTTCCTGATTTCCCAGGAAATGTTTCATGGATCCGGAATAATAAAACTCATCAATATTTAGAGGGACTGATATCTATGAGTGTGTGTGTGCAATGGTGGCTTGATTGTATATAATGGGATTGATGGGCCGTGGTGGAGGTGTGTGCTCTGCTGCCTCATTACATCACTCATTTTACACATCAGTAAATCGACAGGAGCCAAGTTGTAAAGATCTGAGGGACGCGCTCACTCGCGGTTGATGCAACGTTCGACTTTTCAAAGGCTTTCGCGACGACAAACAAAAAGTGTCGAATATTTCCGGCCTCATCCTTTAATGCGAGACACAGATTTCTTCCTCCCCTTTATCAAACATCATCCTTTAATCTCTCCCGGTGCAGCGTCAGCCGCGGTCCGCGCACGTGGCGAACACTGGAGCATATTTGATAAACGCGTGCGCACGTACACAGCACCAGATCCGGCAGAGATTGTAAATCGGAGGAGGCTGAACACACAGGGCCGAGCCGCTCACTTCAATGGGCTCTGGTGCGGCAACAAGCTCTCGTCATTGATGTAATTATGGCGTAACCCTTTGTCGCGGCTCGCTGCAGCAGCCTGATCCCATTCGTCCGACAAGTTGAAAGGTGGAGAGGTTTTTTTTGGTGTGCGGATCGACGGAATACGAAGCTGTCGGGTGTTTTCATTTGGTCGGTTCCACGCTGGAATCAAAGTCTGCTTGACCAAAGAAAATGAAGTTGCAGTTAATCAGGACGTATGGGCTGCGGCTGAAATCACTCACTCACCACTATACTTTGAATTTGCCATTTTTCTAACGCTGTCCAAATGTTTAATGCCCCTTTTTATAGTGGACTCTAAAGTGCCTTTTGTCTCTGCTGCCGTCTGCTCCTTCATTCTCATCAACAGTATCTGAATTATCGTGAGGATAAACACAGACAGGTTTATATTTCCAACGGTGCGGTTTGTTTTCTTTATGACCTGCACGTTTAAATATGTAATGAAAGCAGCGCAACAAGATCATTCCACATGCTTTTTACCTAAAGGTCTTAAAACCAAAGTGTAAAATAAACAGATACGCTACTTCCTCACTATATAGTCCTCTATGGAAGTCCTTATATAGTGAGTAGGGGGTAGAGGATGAGTGATTTCGGACACAGCCATATATCCCCCCCCCAGAAAACCTGTTTACAAATGGGTCAGTGCTTCCAGGAGTGCCGCAGCACTTCCACAAATGATTCTCATTAGAATCACGTCAGCAGGTAATTTTCACCGGAGTAAAGAAGCTGCATTCTGGCTGGTTTGGGCAGCGGGAAAAATAATGAGACAGGGACGATAGTGGAGCAGTGAATCATGGGTAGTAATAAAAGCAGCACTAGCTCGGCGCTCATCGCCTCACTAGGGACTCGTTCAGCCATTGACATTGTGTCATTTCCCACCCAGATTCAATGCTCAGTGACCAAGTAAGCCCGTGGAAACGATGCACAGCCGTGACACGATAACCGCGTCCGTCCATCACTTGACCTCTGCGTCGCATTCGCACCTGCACGGGGCCACATAGTCCCACGTAAGGTGTTCCCGTCCTCCCACTGTCCTGTAACAGGGTCACGTCTTCGCCCAGATAGAAGTCACATCGTCAGCGTCGTTTGTCTCAGCGCCGAACCTGCGGAACGCCACCTGCTGACACCACCAGCGTGTTTGGGGATTGGGGAGTTGGAGTTGGAATAAAAACAGAAATCCCAGATATGAACGCTGCCATATTTCATCCCCGAATGTCAACCCTGAAATGACGGAAACCATATAGCACTCAACCTGACGTGTACTTCGACCTTTTAATTTGTCCCATCTGCTAACATGGAGGAGGCTGGGTTTGCATCCTGTACTGCAGGCAGCCACCAGGGGGTTTGGTTTCACTTTTGGGAAGCTGCCATGTCGTCCATCTTCATACCCAGTCTGTGGTCCGTTGTTATTCCGACAGGCCTCGCCGCGGCTGCCGGGCTTGAGACGCTTTTATCGTAAGCAGAAACAAGGAGGTCAGGAACTGTCTTATTTTTTATTATCACTCTATCTTTTATTATCTATTTTCCCATTCATTCAGACCGAGCTGATATCCCCCCCCCCCCTCCCCTCAGTCCACTCACAGTCCATGCTGCTCAAACTGGACCTGTTCCACGCTGCTCGCCTCCATGGCCGTTTAATCTTATAGCTGCTGTGTGCTCCATAATGGGAGCAGTGGTGGACGACGCTGTGGTTTAACTCCTCACCAGTCTCTTTGCCTCTCGTCCCCCCCCCCCCCCCCCCCCTCCCTCCCTCTCCACATCTCAATCCTTTTTACTGCGGCCGGTACAATTGGAGTTGGACAACTTTTTCAAATCGCCGTGTCGGTGCCGATTGATTCATCCCGAGCCGCCTCCCCTCGGCCACACTGTCTTGTTTGCAACATTACTTTTCCCCCGCAGTCATTCACACGGGGCGATGCAGTATGCACTGGCCTTTGTGAATAATGCAGTGGCAATAAAATCCATGCTATGTTCAATTACAGCAGCTTTGGCTCTCTCCTGTTTTACTGCCGCTCTCCCCCCCCCCCCCCCCCCCTCTGGTGTGTGTGTGTGTGTGTGTGTAACTTTGTCGGCCGAACCCGGCTATTAGATGCAACAACAATAATTCCGCCCTCCTTTTTATTTCTCTATTAAACCGCGCTGGTTGTGCAAAGCGGACGGCGCCGGTGTCAGGTGTGGTGCTCAAAGGTGAAACAACCCTCCTGCCGGTCAAATAGTAGATTTCCACTCCCCCCCCCCCCTGTGACCTTTACCATAGATTCAACATGTTGTCTCGCAGTCAATTGACAAACGAGGGACAGGGAACTTAATTAGCCGGACATGCCCGAAGAAAGTGAACCCCCCCCCCCCTCTAAGGGAGGAGTCGATGCACGGTTATTACAGCTTCCCTGACCTCTGACCCTCATTGTCCTCAACCAGCTCAACACAAGAGGAGGTTATTTATTTATTTTTGATGTCAGAAGCTCTATATCCTGTTAGATAAAGGACATGAAGGAGCTTTTAAATGCTGATATAAGAGAAAATTAGAAACAGGCCGTAAAATGCGAATCAATCTGGTGTCTAACACAACAGGGTTATTAAGTTTACAAGGTCGCGGAGGGACGCTGGTTGTCGTTAACGTTGTCGTGTGGATCTATATATCTGGTTTGCTGTTCGCAGGAGACTGTCAAGCAGGACGTAAACAAGTGGATCGTAAACAGACAGAAGCAGTTTTGTTGCCAGTAGTTCTGTTCTCCCGCCGCCGCCGCCGCCACCGCCGCCGCCACCACCGCCCACCCTCCCATAATGCACTGAAATGAAAACCCTTTCAAAATCAATACATCCGCTCGCAGGCTCGCTCGGGATAAAGAGCGAGTTCATCCAGCAGCAGCAGCAGCACGGAGGCCCCCCCCCCCCGCTGAGACAACACCAACTCTGAACCTAATGTTTTCCATAAAGGCTTCCTCACCGAGCGCCACCGGTGAGCGGGTGTGTTTAGAGAAGCCGACGGAGAAGCTGATTATCTGAGATCTGCATTGTCTCTGCACATAGAAACATCCTCACCTGCTACGTGGGGGGGGGGGGGTTCACTCCCCTCTGTGGCGAGCTGCGGAGAGAATACTTTATTTTTAAAAAATCATTCCTGAGGAGATGATTTGTGTCAAGAGCCCTTCAGGTGAGCCGGCGGCGTCTAGTCATTCAGGAATTTTTAATGAAAGTGTGTAATGTCGCAGCAGGCGACGCCACTGGAGAGGACTCGCCGACGGGCACGAGGGAGGTCGTGAGTCAGTTCACCAGGGGGCGCCGCAATTACCACGCAAAGACACGGAGGGACAGATGAGATTGGCTCACTCCGTTATAGCAGGAAAAAGACAATAGTCATTTCTGGATTTTTAAAGGCCAATATATCCGTCTGTATAAATTTGAGCAGAACAATGAAGGCAGCTGAATAATCGACCACAGCCGTTGGCGAAGGTTCTGCAGATCACGTCTCACCGGCACCAGTTAACCGGACAAGCAAGTCAATGGCTAATTCTCACTTAAATGATTGTTGCAGCTTCAACGTATATAATTAATCATGATAAACACTGTGATGATATCAACTGTTGACTATAGCAAATGGAATCAGGCTGAAAATACAAAAATAAAAGAATCTACAATAGGTTCTTTAGTTCTTTGGTGAAAAGAAGCACAGGCGCCTCTTTTTCCATCCTTCTAAAGCCTCTTTGTATTTTCAAGTTGATGCTGCAGCCGCCGAGTTCCTCCATCAGTGTTTCTGTCAGTTTAGCCTGAGAGTTGCTGTTTACACGTCGAACAGACGTTAGCTCCCTGCACGTGGACTCCCTCAGGTCAATGGGAGACTCAAAGAAACGGTGAAACCTGCGGTCGAGTGCCTCTCGCTGTGCTGACAGCCGATACCAGGCTTTAAACGCTGCACTTTCCTTCGCTGAATTCATGCAGCTCTTTGAGGATTCGGCGTTTAAAAAAAAACCAACTAAAGTTCGATCTCAGCCTGTTTCATTTCAGCCCCTCGAAGTTGTAAGTTGGTCCCTGACGGACGTTTGTTGTAAATTAGTTTTGCACTGTGAGTCAAAAGTTCAGATTGCATTCATTAATCTTCTGTTATTGTGGAAAGCAAATTGCACTGACATTTAAAGAAGGTCTCATTTTCTGGAGGGGTTCCTGCTGGAATGCTTTCGAGTCCCCGGACCCCGACTTCAAGGAGCTCCTCACGCAGGAGTCGCCCTGTTGTTCCTCTGCCTCTGTAATGAGTCCGACGCCGACGCAAACCAGGCCTCAGACGTGGCGTTAGCTCTGTGATCTGCGCTAATGTGAGCTGACAGCTAGCCCAGCGTGGCCCGGCTCTGTCCAGGCCTCGTGGCCCTGCAGGCGACACTCCACTGGAGGAGGGGAGCGCCACCTGCTACATGACAATCACTTGAACGCGCGGCAGAGGCACCGCCCGCCCCGCGAACACCGCTGCATCCGCCCTGGGTTGCCGTGGAGACGGTGGCTGCGGCTCGAGCTGGCGGATCGGCTTTTTTTTTTTGCCACACCCATGAAAGAATGGAAAAGGTTCAGAGAGAAAGCAGGAGATTAGAGCGAGAGGAGAGCATCAGACACCGGACGTCTAATCCAGAGGAAGAGTTTCATTACTGTGTTAATCACCTGTTGCCAATATTCTAAACACGGCATCTCATTTTCCTCAATTGGGGCATCGGGGGAATTGTTCAATTGATTGAATGAAATGAATCCATATGAAAACTGCAAAATTTGCATATTATTGACGGATGAAGCAACTGTTAATCAGAATCCTTCGAGGAATAATAAATTTTTTTAGTTTAATGATCTGCAGGAGAAAATCCAAACGTCTTTCCTGGTTGCGTGGAGTCAGTATGTTCCTCAACATGCGAGTGTGTCGCGAGGTGCTGCTGCATGTGAGCACGTTGGAATGAGACGCTGCAGGACCGTGGGATTCTGCAGGAGATGGAGGAGGAGGAGGAACGATGAGGAGCTAGTGATGCATTTGCTTCTGTCAGCTGTAAGAAGACTTGGATTCATATTGTAGAGTATTAAGTCTAAAAGATATAGGTTTAAAAATACAAATGATCTGTTTTATTCTATTCTAACTATCCTGTGTCCTAATTGTGATCTGATTTCTCCACGTGTCTGTTTAGACAGTGATGCATGTGTTGGCTTTGCAAACACTGTTAGAAAACGACATTGCTGTTATTGTTTATTTTGTGTTCTGTAGCTCGTGTTGCACATTCGGAATATTTCCCCTCAGGTGGGGAAATATTATTACGTCTGGAATTTCCCTGCGACGCATCTTATTATTCACGAAGCCAGGAAGGAAACCTTGTAGAAATTATTGCCTCCTTCCTTTTACGAGAATCCGAATCAACACAGAATATATAGAATGTGAATATATATAGAGAGAATATTATCTTATTCTCTGGAGGCGTACCCTGACGTGCCAGGTGGTGATTTCCCGAGCGCACATATTTCCGTCTGTTGTACCATTCCTTGAATAATTCAGTGCAAAAGTAAAAAGTTGGATGTTATTTTAAAGAATGCCATGAATTATTTAACGCGGTCGGCTCAGGTACGATAGCGTTCACATCAGGTGATGAATGAAACCTTGTGGATTCGTGCTGGAGGTCACGTGACCCAGCAGCTGAACAGGAAGTGATTGGTTAAATGTTTGTTCTCGGCAGAAAAACAAAAGTCAAGAAAGTATTTTTTTTATCTTTTGGACTAAAATCCTAGAAATGCTGACGTGCGTCTCTTTTCGCTGCGATGCAAGGTTCACTTCCGTATTTGATGGAAAGCAAGAGTTTCATGGCGGAGGGTGAGATTTGAGACGGATTTCCTGCTTTTCCACGTGCACGTCTCACAGCTTCAGCTACTTTCACATGATCCGCATCAAAGCTCCGAACACCATTCAGTTCTTTACAGAGGGAATACTGATGGAGCGGCGGCGCTACACACATGCAGGTGCGACACTGACCTTTCCTGAGGGTTGTTGGGTTTTTATAGAACGGTCCAGGTTGTCGTCGTCCTTGTGTTTAAGATCATAAAGAAGAATATCTGTGGAGAGTCTTTCTGAGGTTTTTAAAAACTCCCGTCGAAGCTTCATCCTCATCCCTCGGTCGCTCTCCTCTTCCTCCTTCCCATCGCTTCGAGAGATGAGTTCTAATTTCTTTTCCCGAAAGTCAGAATACTTCTCATGTGTGGTGGGCCTTGTGATTGAAAGAGAAACCTGTGGTGGAAAATTGGATCATCCGAGTCGATGGAAGTAAATATGTTGTCTCACTTCACTCGGTGATTGTTTTAGCGTTTGTTCTATTTCAAGCCTCGATGCTGAATCCCATCAGCACCTGTTCCATTCAACCCTTCTCTGAATGCTCACCTCCCGCCAACGAGTGACTGTCACTTGTTCTCCTAAAATCATAGCCAAGTCCCGTCCGTGCAGATATTTGTACAAAACTAACTTTTCCACAAACGCCTTTCAAAGTACAGAAAACTACTAACGTACATGTCTGTGTACATCGAAGGACGCGAAGGATTTCTCTCAAAAACATCTGCAGTCGTGTAAACAATGTCAAGAAAAACCTCGAGCGCTGTTCTCTGATGCTTCAGTCTGTCTTCTCCACCTGTGTGTGTGTCTGTGTGTGTGTGTCTGTGTGTGTGTCTGTGTGTGTGTGTGTTTTGATGCCTGTATCCACCTCCCTGATGAGTTTTCACACTTTCACGGCAGCAGTGATTATTTTATCTCTGCGTAATCCTGATTTCATGCTCGGCGTACGCCTTGTCACAGATGCTGCTCCCACTTCTCCGGCACCATTCTCTCTTTCTCTCTTTTGTTTTGTTTCCAAGCCCTTCGGTGTGACTCTGTTATCTTTGTGCTCTCTGTTAATCTTCATTAAAACTCTCAGTGGGAGTGAATATAGAGCCCCGTTATCAGGTCGGGTTAAAAGTGTGAAAAGGAAAAAAGGATATTTGCTTTGACACACAGTGCGCTGACTGAGTCCAACCTGTTTCTGTTTGAACGGTCACTAACCCTCAGTTCTTTCATCTACCATTTCTGCTTCTTGTGTGTGTGTGTGTGTGTGTGTGTGTGTGTGTGTGTGTGTGTGTGTGTGTGTGTGTGTGTGTGTGTGTGTGTGTGTGTGTGTGTGTGTGTGTGTGTGTGTGTGTGTGTGTGTGTGTGTGTGTGTGTGTGTGTGTGTGTGTGTGTGTGGTGAGACCAGGTCGTAACCTTTTATGTCTCCATCACCTTTCCCCTCTACGGCTCCATAAAGAAAAATGTCAGCATGGAATAAAAAAATAAAAAAAGGAATTATTACTTTGCTTTCCACAAAGTTCCTAACGAGACTCCGAAGACAACATAATGTTATAATATTCACTTTTTACTGTTCTTCCACGAGTAACTGAAGTCAGAAGACTTATTTCACAAAGCTCTTTTGTTCCCTTCTCATGGAAATAACCTTTTTTTTTTTTTAAGAAACATGATGAGATTTTCTTTCCGGTATCTTCTACAGATTAGTTAACTGTGTTAGTCGAGTCTCACAGCTGCTCCATTCAACCCGGCACAGTCTTCTCATTGTCTCCTTTGGCCGCAGCAGCTTCTTCTTAATAAGTCACTTTTAATAACTTCATCAAGTGGGAGCGCCAGTCGGCGTGTAACCCATTAGTGGCTGCGGCCGCCGGACCAGTCAGACGTCACCGGATAATATCTTGTTTTAGTTTTTCTCCGGGTTTGAGTGGTTGTTAATGAGGCAGAAGAGTGGAGCTTGAAGTGGGAAAGCAATTGAAGCTGGTTTCTCTGAATAATCAAATCGATGTAGAAATGTTTTAATACAGATACCGTTAGGAAAACCACAAATCTGATACCACGTCTTGTTCGTCGCTCCTTCGTCACTCCTGCTGTGCTGCCACCGGTTATAGCTACTGTTCTCAGAGCGGCAAAGAAGAGGTGATGTCTGGTGGTGTGGCGTTATCCAGATCTAGTTAAGATGTCAGCAGTTTGGCTATTTCACGCTGGAAATTAAAATAGCGACCAAACCGTGTGCAGGACTTGAAGGCTGTTGTGCGTTTGTAGATTTATTCATGTGTGTTCTTGACTCAAAGAAGTTCTGTATTATTCTATGCATTGGTTTTTCAAAGGGGTCTAACCTGAAGCAGAAAGTAAATTTGATTAATGTTGGATGGAGATCGCAGGGGTCTGCCTATAGTCCCATACAGTCCCTTCCTCTAATTACACTCGAGCTCCCTGCTCACGTATGCACCGTCTCCTCTGCGACGCCGTACCCGGGTTGATGGGATGGATATGGACGTGTGATGTGAGTGGAGATGATGGAGCGGGGGACGTATGGCGGGTTATCGCGTGGCGTTCGGGCAGCGGAGCGCGAGTCTCCGTGTTCATTTCCCCCCAAACCGGATCCACTTCATCTCGTTTCCTCGCGATGCTATCCAGCTAACAGGAAATAACATGTCGCTGTGTTTCCCATCAGCCGTCCTGCTCTCTGCATTGATACTTGTCAGTTCCATTGGTGTGCTGGTGTTTGCTCAATTTCCCTGCGTACGTGTTCCAAGCAGTCAGCTGTCCATCAGCAGGTTTTTACTCCCTTTTCTTTTCTATCCGTTGGCGGCTGTCTCCCGTCCATTTGATCCCGTCACTGCTCATTTCAACTCTGTGTAAAAGCTTCAAAGGCCGAGAGCGGCGGCGTTTTTCCGCGTCCCACTGCCGCACTGGGAAAGTGTTTAGGTGTTTGAAGCGACTTCACCGTGACACCAGTGAAGCTGATCTCCAGAGGAAATCACTCGGCTCCGTGAGCGTCCCTCTCCCGAACCCGTCCTCTGTTTTAGCCTCTTTTCAATTAACTATTTAAACCCTCAATCAATCAATGCCTTCTCGTGCATTATGCATCCACCCGCTGAGTGATGCCGTTCTTTTATACATGTGCTGTAATTATTGGAGCAAAGTAGAGATATGACATGAAAGGTAGAAGTTTTGCCGGCACGTGCGCGGCGGCCGGCGGCGGCGAAGTTCACGCTGACACTTTGATGTTTCTCGCTTGTGATAAGCCGCAAAGTCTCAGAGGCATCGAGACTGAGCCAAAGACCGAGGGAGGATCCGCACTGTTTGCTAACATAGGAGGAGGCACAGGGTTTATGACCTGTACTGCAGCCAGCCACCAGGGGGCGATCCAGAAGATTTGACTTCACTTTTGGGAGCTGTCGTGTCGTCCATCTTTTATAATTTTAATGATTTTCCTCTTTCTAATTGTTTATTTTAATAATTTTGAGAGGGAAACCTGTGGAGTATTTAACAACAGCACCACCACAGAGTCCAGTGATGGTGTTAAACTGGGAATCTGCATCGTCACTTATCACCTGTGCAATGAAATGCTCCAGAAGTCGATGATCTGCGACCAGAGGAATGAAGCCAGCGTGTTTTTAAAATCCATATTCCAGCTCCTGTTGATTAATGGGAAGAGCTCAGTGGACTAGAAGGAGCGGGATGGAGTTTCGCGTTCCGGTCGATACGGAATAGGATTCAGCTCCAAATACAAATATGAAAATTAACGAACCGACCTAAAAGTTTACGCGGCCACACGGCGGACACGCTCACAGGTTTACATTTTCCCATGAGGGCGACACGATACAATGGAAAGAGAGGAGCCCGGTGGTTAACAATTAAAAGTATGACCAATCAGTAGGTCACTTGTTAACACACTTAAAAAGAATAAAGCTTCAAGTCACTGTAAAAACACATCTAAGTGCAGAATCTCTTTAATCTCTGCTGTAGTTACATCAGTTAGATTTGGGGAATGTCCTGATTTGACATCCGGCCCCTGGGAGCACGTTGTTCTGGAAAGAGGTCCACATGCTGAGGGTCTGTGTGACGGACATTATACAGCCTCTCATCACAGGCTGCGTCACATCAACACAACAAAGTGGAAAAAGGGTTAAAAAGAATTGAAATGAAGCTGAATTTCAATTAGTGCATCAGATTTCCATAATGTGTGTGTGTGTGTGTGTGTGTGTGTGTGTGTGTGTGTGTGTGTGTGTGTGTGTGTGTGTGTGTGTGTGTGTGTGTGTGTGTGTGTGTGTGTGTGTGTGTGTGTGTGTGTGTGTGTGTGTGTGTGTGCGAATAAAGATGAAAAGGCTCCTTTACTTTCGGACGCTCCTCCAGGAGATTGTTCGTGGACACTTGTGCGTCTTTCACCAAAAACTCTCTGACCTCCAGGTTTGTTCATCTGAAGTTTGTTTACGTGTTTTTTTTTTTTTTACGCCGCAGAATCCGTCTCCTCTCTTAACCTTGATTGCAGCGGGGGGGGGGGGGGGGGGGTCCAGTGAACGGATTTGTCTCTGGAAAGGAGGTGATTGGAATATTGGATTTGCAGGCTCAGCTCGTTCTGCACGAACGAGCCGGTTCTGCTGCGTCCTGTAGGGAGTCAGTGGAGGAGGAATTCAGATCCTGAGAGTAACAATAGCACAATTTACTGTCGGGTCGTTAAATGTGCAGCACTTTGTCGTATTTTTTGTAGCTGTTGTTGTAGCTGTTGAATGAATGGATCTGTGAATTAAAGTGAAATATGAAGTCCGTCTGACACAAAGTCTTTGCCATAAACCTCATGAAGGTTTTAGCTTCTAGTCTTCTAGACTTTACAAAGCTGGGAAACCTTGTTGTCTGTCGACGTTGTGTTTGGTGTCAAGCTAACTCAGGAATTCACATTATTGACCACAGTTGTGCGACGCTGCGAGCAGGGATGAATTAATAATACCGTGTCCAGGCTGGAACTCACTGACTGTCCACCTCACAGCAGCAGCAGCAGCAGCTGAACTTCTCCACCCCCGAGGAACCGAACATCATGTTGATGCATGACTCCTCCACCGAGTCTCCACAGTATTGACCTCCTCTCTCCCCTCGTCCTCTTTTCAGCTCAGGCCCCCGCAGCCGATCCTGACCTTTACTGCGCTGCTGAGGAAAGACAGAAGCACACGGCCGATGCAGCTCAGAGTGTGTAGCCGTGACGTTTGTGTAGGCGTGTCGGGGGTGAAAGGACAATGTCTTTACTATTCATTCCAGGTCCAGCCTGTATGGATTTAAGTGTGTTTTTATAAAACATCGATGCAGTGACTCTATTATCTCCAGGCCGTCATAGAGTAGGTCATCGTAACGGCAGCACAGGCTGAAGCGGCGTCACGTGATCATTACTCCATGTCCACTTCCCTCTGGAGGAGAAGTTGTCCCTTCTAGCAGTTGAAGCGTTTGACTCTGAATTGAAAGTGAAGCCAACGGGAGCTCGAGGTCGTTTCACTCTGGTTTTGTCTCTCACCCGCCGACACACTGGTTTCTTGAGATACGTGATTTGATTCCACTTCAGGATACTTGAAGTTTGAAGTCGGCTGCAGAAGCCAAAATACTCCACAGGTGATCAGTGCAATAATCATCCCTTAAAGTGTATATATATATATTTTATTTTCATTATACAATTTAAAGGAGACGTGACGCGTTTTAAAATAATTTTTAGAATATTACCCACAAGAAATCAACTTGTTTTTTAGAATTTTCTATAAAAATTGACATTTTGTTTTTTGCACAAGCACCAAGAAAAATGTAGAAAAACTAGAAAAAATGGATTTGCCTCAGTAAGATATTCGTTCTACAACGGCAGATTTTTTTCCCACAATAAGACAACATTGAATTTCTCCCAGTGGTACCAGTGTGTGTTGCTGAAAACCACAGCTCCTCACCTGCAGCTCACTGTGTCCTGATATAGAACAGAGGGGAAAGAAGGGGGCTGCCACTTTTAGAAACATGGTTATTCAGAGATAATACTGACATGAAATATTTAAACAGATGAGGATCTGTCACCTTCTGGCACACCTGACAGTCGGGGGTCTTCTTCTCCATTAGCCGGATTCTTTCCCCTGCAGATTAAGTCATAAATTGTCGCATGGCGTGAATCTTTGTGCGCGTGTGTGAAGTTTCCTGTCAAAACCACGGGCGCTTAACCTTTTTTTAAAACCACCTCCTTTCAATGTCACCTTGAGCTTCAACACATTCATCTCGTGACTTTTTTCTCCTCCTGTCTTTATTGTATATTTTTCGTGTATATTGTAATTCGTTAATTCTTCGAGTACGACGACGGAATCCGTCTCCGCACGTGTGGACTCCACATGTGGGTGGAGGCGCGGGAAAAGAACAGCAAGTTTCCAAGGAAACAAACAATTGAGATCCTGTGTTCAATAGTGAACGTGCATCGTTAGACTGAAACACTGTTTATCTGCTGTTAGTTGAAAGAAATATCCTTTGGGACTTGATCGTTTTTTCGTTTTGGACCAAAGTACCAATTTGCTTTAAATAAAAAGGTCTGAACGAGTGGAAGCGATTTCTGAGGGCTGATGTGGAAACCGGCCTGATGACACTGTTCAGCCTGAATCTACAGCCGAGTGCTGCTTTAGTTAATGAAGCCATTTGTCCTCTAATGAACGTCCTTAGATTCTGTAAGTACATGTTAGTGGATCGTAGCCGTGGAGACGAGAGGTTTAAACAAAGAGAATTTAATATTAATGCAGAGATGATCTGTTGGTTTGTCCATGTCAGGAAAACCCAAGAGGAAAAGCTAAGAGAGATTAAAGGTAGCAGTGAGTAACTGGTTCGATGTATCTCCCACAGGATGTGAGGGCAGTGGTTGGATCTCACAGACCCTCACAGCAAACTGGTCACAATCCAAACACATGCAACACGTGACAGGCGCTCGCATGTCCACGTTGCTTCCTTCTGGCGGATGGAAACCCAAAAAAAGCAACACTGGGAAAACACTGCTCCAGTTTAATCTTTTCCACAGTGCAGAACAAATCTGTGTGGGTGTCGAGAGGTTCGTTTGAGCCCAATCTCCCATTTTCTGCTGCCAGTTAGTTTCTGAAGATGTCAAATCACCCATGATGGATTTTTTTTTTTTTTTTTTACGGTCCTGAAGGGAGGCTGTCACCTTTTTTATGAACATTGAAGCGGGAGTCACCTGGTGTTTACTCATCCGGGCGACGGCTGACTCCCAGCGAAGGGGGAACAATCAGTTTTATCTCCTGCAAACAAAAACCTCGGCAGCATTCCCGGAGGGGAGAGGTCACATGCTTTACTATGGTAACAATGCTCGGAGAAGAAGAAGAAGAACACTTGTTTCCAAGGTGACGCGTGTTGCCACATTGTGAAATGTGGGCTGGAGAAGATGCTCCACCTCGAAGGCCGGGCCTCTGTTTCATAAACGGCGCTCCATCAAGTGGTGTCATTAGCGAAGCGCCGCTCGCTCTTCATTTCGTCTGATTGTTCCTTAGAAAACATCTCCTGCAGAAAATCTGTCTTTCAAATGTGGTTTTTTTTAAATTTTCTTTGGAGGAATGCATCTGCAATTTGTGGCAGAATCATCACATGAGTGCAGCTCTCTCAGGAAGAGTGTTTCTTCCTGCGCACCAATCGGTTCGATACAGAGCGGGAGGCGGGACCTGCAGCCAGATATAGGAAGAGATCATCCCCCGGGTTCATGAAGTCGTTGGTTTTTTTCCTTCAATCCCTTTTTCCTAGTTTTAATCTCAACCATAATCGTAACGATGCTTCGTACAGTATTATAATCCAGAGATCCTGAAGATTACATGTGTGCCAATGGGGGGGGGGGGAGCAGAATACTGTACTTTTAGAAAAGGTTATGAAACAATGTACTCATTGATATGGGGGGGCTCCTCACGTGCTACAGGCTCCTCCTCTTCCCTTTAACCTCCTCATAGTGTCGTAGAGCTCATAGTACGTTTGTGCTGCTTCTGCCAAGATCCTGGTTTTAATTAAGCAACTTTTGTCTGGGGAAGCCAACATCACTTTAACGACGGGGACAGGCGGTGAGAGAAGCTGGACTGGGTGCTTGGGGGGGGGATATAAATAGCATCTTTTCTAGGCTATGGATTCCCTGTTGGGTTGCAGCCAAGCTAATAGCAGATCACGCCAGCTGAGTAGCATAGGCGTGCTCCCGTGGCCGTGGATGCAGATGAGCCGCGGTGATGTAGTCGACAGGATATGCTGAGGAACAAGTTGTTTCCCCCCCCCCCATAGCACAAATACACGGCTCGCATTTGCATTGTGTGTGGTTCGTGCACCGCGGCTGCTTCTTCCCCCAGCGCGAGTCGCAGCAGTTCAGATTGACAGGTTGTGCGATTTGTGGGTCACCGCGGCGATTTGCTTTGACTGAATAGATGTGTACGTCCTCCCTGTTCTCTGGATTCTTCTTCCTTGAGTTGAGAGAAAATACAGTCGCTCAAGGTCCAGTCAATCATTCAGCCATAATGGATTTCCCGTCTGCCTTGACTCGTCGACAATGCCTCTCTGTGGCTGCTTGTGTGTCCAACATTGTGTGTTTGTGCTCGGTGAATAGCAGATGTGTGTGTTTTCGATTTTTTTTAAAGCGAATAATGAGGATTATAAATGATAATAAACATGCACACGTGAGACTTGTAGCCTCGCTTCCCCCTTTAACAGCAGGTGTCTGTTTAGAATTATGCTTCATCTGCACCTTATACTTTTGCAATGTTGCCTGCAGCGCGCTTCAAATAGGAAAAATGTGGTGATAAGAGCAGATGCATCAAGCTTTTACTCTGAGCCTTTCTAAAGAGCCTGCGTGGATCGGTACACAATTTGAAGTCCAATTTGCAATTCAAATCTTTTTCACACTCTGATTGTCAGTTTTCAGAAGAAATGCGTGAGCCTCTGTTCTCCGTATCAGCAGCCGAGTGAAAACACACGTAAAAGCATGTGTGGGGGTGTGTGGTACAAACCAGCAAAGACTTATGAGAGAACCAAAAGATTCATAAATTCAAACACAACCTTTTCCCTAATGTGTCGTCCTTGAAAGCTTTTATTGTGAAGGGGAATATATGCTGCTGCTGTGCTGCTCCATCCATTTCTAAAAAGGATTTGATCTAAAGCTAGAACAAACCCCGCTGCTGCTTCAGGAGCTCACGATGTGCGGCACACTTCAGAGCCCGTATTTCACCTTCTGTGGCACATCTGGCAACCCGACATCACACCAGAGCCGTTGGTGCTTATCTGTCAACCTAGTAGCGCTCGCTATTTGGGGCAGAGCTGGCAACGCTCCGGAGCTGTCGAGGTTTGAGGTGGAGTTGGCAGCACCTCGATAACCCTGAAGATTTCTGACACATATCTGACAACCCCTGCAGTAACCCGTGGGATTTTCAAAAACGCTCTATCTGGCAACGCTTCACGCCACCGGGGCTCGTTCCACGTGGCGCGTCTTGATCTGGCATCGCGGCGGGCTTGGGAGAACCGCGGGGAGCCGGCTGGTGCAGAGGATGGAGCTGGCGAGGCACCAGAAGATCTCATGTGAGGCCCTTTGGAGACTAAAGGCAACTAAAACAAAGATGCTCACAGAGAGCGGTTGTGATTGTGCTTTTCTACGACTTTTTGTTATCTAATTTTACAAAAGCAGTTTTGTGACAACGTGAAAATAGAGAAAGTTGTCGTGCTATAATCGTTACGTTTTAAGTTTCCCTCCCATCTTGCTCGTATGAATGAATGGACAGAAACGAAAAGATGTTAATTGCAAAATTACACGAATACAAGACCGTTGGAAATTGCACATCATTCATATTCAACAGCCGGGATCAGGCTAATTGAAATAAAATTGAACCACAGACTTCCTGGTTAGTGGATAACCCGCTCTACCTCCTGAGCCACAGCTGCCCAAAAAAACATAATACATATTACACATGTATATACACAGTTTTAAAGATGTGTAAGGATGTATTTTTTTGAATTTGTTGCCTTTATCGAAGACATTTTAATAGCTTTGGTTTATTCAAGGACACTATTTCTGAGATATGTCGTTGTTTTTGCTGATGAACCAAGATTGGCGGGTTTACACTTAAATAAAAAGGCGATTGACTCCTTTCCCATTGCCGGCAGAGGAGTTTCAAGTTTTAATTTTTCCCAGTGAGTCACCTTGAACACCGCGAACACGTCAGAAACCATCGCTGTCGTGCCACCGTGCACGATTCTAAGAAAAGCTTTTGTTGCACGTGGTTGCCAAGACGTAAAGGTGGAACGTGTTGGTCTGAGAACAGAGGAAACACATTTAATATGTTAATTAGACCTGCAGTGTGCGTTTCAGTGAGAAACAGTAAATGCAAATCACTTTGTTTTGTTGTGACGTGACATACATTTTTCCCCTCGAACCTTCAAGACAGAAGAAACATGACGAACGATTGTAATTACAGTAACTGTCACAATGAGCCGGGTGTTTCTTTGGCCTTAATTGCACAGATGTACGTCCTAACAGGCGCCCTTCGTTTTAATCAAGGCCTCGAGAAAATAATAATGAGAAATAAACCTGTGTGTAATTATTTCTCCGAGGCTAGCGTCGGGTGTTAATGTTTCGGAGAGCGGAGGCGTCGCCGGGAACAATGGGGACCGTGGGACGAGAGGGAAGATTCACGGAATCGTGACGGCAGCCGTTCACTCAGCTTGTTGATTCACTTCATGTCATTCACTCCGTAGATCCCCCCCACCCACCCCCTCCCCCTCTCATGTATTATTGAGACACGTTCCAAGTGTTTTCTGTGATACGTTTCCTCGACGGTGCATCATGTGGCAGGTCGCCACCCCTCTGCCCTTGGCGTGACCCCGACGCCACATTAGGACGCCACCGGGGGAGCCTCTGCTCTTGTTCCTGGAGGAGGCTGCGGTGCTTCTCGCTCCTCTGTAGTCGTGTTGTGCGCTGGGATACATCACAGCATCACAGCTCTGTATCTCACGGTGTAGATAAGTACTTGTATCTCGCAGGATGTCTCACGTCGTCCGTGAAGTGTGAGATTTACCTGCCTGGAGATTCAGCAGATATGAATAGACTCACTGTATCTACACTATATAGGAAAGGCTGCTGTGTAAAGCATCAGAAACATCATTTCTTCTTCTACACTGTGCATTTCTATTAAACATTTATATTTGTAGCGGCTCAACAGCTTCTCGGTGTTTCCCTGAGCTCCTTCCGGAAACAGCGCTTGTCAGCGTGTCCTTGAAGCAGCTCCAACCTCTTACTCGTGCACTCTAGAGCAGAAAGCGTTAATGTACTGAATGTATGGCTCATGTACTCTGCGGTTGCTCAACCCTCTTCCTGTTGCTGTCTGTTAGCACCAGATTGAATTACTGTGTGCTGCTGGATGTCATCTTTAAAAAAAACAGGAATCTGAATCTAGTATTGAGATCCAGGAATTTGTAAATGAATGTCAAAGCGTGACTGCACAGGGAGTTGTTGTCTTGCAGCCTGTGACCTTTGTGTTGTCGTGTGATGGATGCAGCTTGTAACGGGGGGGCACCGGGGCCCGGACCCCCGGAAAACAGAGCTAAACATCTGGCCACCGCGCCCCGAGGACATTAGCCTCCCAAGGACAGGTCTCTCTTCACTTCATATTCATTTGTTGTGTGTGTGTTTGTGTGTGTGTATGTGTGTGTGTGTGCGCTGCACGTTTACCTCACAGTCCAGTCCAGATGAAGGAAAGTCATCATAAGCATCTCAAAACATTATCTATCATCTATTCTCTTTAAGTCCTGCTTGAAGCGACCAAAGGCGTTTTATCTTTTTTACTTTTTTTTTTCAAGAAAACCGATCACTCCTTCAAGTCACTGCTCAAACGCTGAATGTGTGAAGTCGGCACACACGGCGCCGAACTGCATGTTCACCACCTGCGAGTTGTTTGTGTTGCATTTCCCCAGCAGGTCCAATCCACGGTTCCTTATCTCAGCGCCTCTGCCTGCTCTGCCTTTAGACGGCACTATCATCCCACTCTGCCTCAGCCTGTGGTTAGCGCTCGGTTCCTGCCCGGCTGGACGCTCTCGCTCTCTCGCTTTCTCTCCGCCGCACTGCACTGGAGGAAACCGGGGGAAGTGATTATAAGCTCGGCCTGTTTTCTAAACACGCGTTGGCCCTGTTCTGCTCAGGATCTCCAGGTTAGGTGAATTGTTTTGATTAGCGGCTGCGCTCTGAATGGCGTTTCCTGGATGCGGGCTGACTCTCAGGCGGTCGCCTTCGTGCCACAGACCTTTCATGAAATGCCAGAGATTCACAGCACCAGGCCTTCAGCCCTAATTCATTCTGAACGGCGCCAGAGGCCATTTGACTTCCAGTGTTTACCTACACAGAGCGAGAGGGGGAGGAAATCCTCGTGTTTGTGTAGCAGAGTCTCTCCCGCCAATTGAATATGTACACACTTGTATATGTAGGTATTTAATACTGATATGAATTCTGTCGTTTGTTCTGTAAACAGTAGCAGCATGACATGAAAACCTTATTATCCCGAGCGGTTTGACCTTTAAAAGCCAAGCGCTGCGGCTCCGGCACAGCTTGGATGTTACGGGAGTATTTGGCAGCGCTCGGCGATGATGTGAACCGGCCTCAGTCACGCCGCCTCATTGAGAACCTGTGGGGCGCCTCGGATACCATCTCTCTCTCTCTCTCCGCGCCCACGACTTTATTTTCATTCGAGTCCATATAATTCACGGAGGATCCCTGTGATCTGCTGCCGAGTTCAGTGACCACGAGGCCGCGCAGGAGAGCGGGCTGAGGGGGGAACGATAACGCCGGCCACACACACACACACACAAACAAATCAGGGAAAGGAGGCGATGGTTTGTAATGATGACCTTAAAGGTATCAGCCCCCTGACCAGTGCTTCTCCAGTTTCCCTCGACGCACCATGGCTGCTTCATGAGCTATTTCTGTTCGGTCCCTGTCGATACAGCTCAATAGAGGTGGAGCGGATCCAGGCAGCGAGTGCACAACTCGTCTTAATGTCACGTAGTAGTATCATGTTCATTTGTTTTTTTTATAAATTATATTTTTGGATAGTAAAACACCAGTTTGTTCGTCACCTCAAATAGTTTTACTAGGTACATATTATGAAATATTAGCTCTGGTGGCAAGATACTCTCTACATAGCTCCGGCAGCTACGTAACATTAGCCTACAGTTAGCTCGTAGCTACTTCAACACCAGTACGTGCAGCAAACGTCAGCAAACCACAGCTGCTGCTGCCTTAGAAATAAAACAGCTGTTGTTATTGTCTACTTTCAATGTTCTGACTTTTAAAACCTGGATGCCGTGAGACGCAAGTGAAGAAAATCTGTTGTTTTCTATCTGTTTAGATGCACGGAGCCTTTTTAAAGCAATAACCCATAAAGCATGAATGAAAGGCCAGAGTTGCTGCTCGCTCTAAAATCCTCCGTTCAACGCTCCGCGACACTAATTGTTAATTTGTGCTGTTTGATATTTACACGCCATTTAACTTGACTCGCTGTGTTCAGGACTAAGTAGGCGTACACACACACAGCATTCACAGTCAATGCTGCACTGGTATCGGAGAGATTTTATTACCACCTTGATGGTTTGAAGTGTGGTCAGACGATGATGCATCCTCTCCGGTGTCGTTGGAAAGTAAATTGTTAATGGACGAGCCGTTAGAGCTCTGTAGAGACACAGAGGCAGTAAAACAGGTTTTATACCCCCCCCCCCTGTTCTGTTCCAATATTTCCTGGGCATCATACATCCACTCTCCTTTTATTTTCATGGATTCTTCAGTTTAATCTTTGGGTTCCAGAGCGCCGTCCTTTCGAGGAGGCTGCGATAAATGGAGCCAAGGTTCAGGTCGGTGGGGTCGGAGCTCCCTGGGGATCAGAGATGGCTTCTCAGCTTCCAGTGTGGACAAACCACCCAGGACACCAAGACGGAGAAGACGGGTGAATGTCAAGGTGGTCAAGAGGGAGCAGATATTTCACGTCAAGGCCTAAAGCAGAAGATTTAGAGGGAATCGTGGAGATGTAGCCGTGTCTTTTGAAGCTTTGTAGCTTTGCAGTTTCCCTCCCTCTCTCCCACGCTCTCTGGTCATTGTCCATTTTGTTAAGATTCCTGTAATGCAGCTCTAGATTCCTCCGATCTGTCCAATCTTTTTCACACCTCGGAGAACCGCACCTCAGACGGTGTTTTGTTGATTACGGCCGTCACTGGACGATGTTATCCGCACGGACAGGGATTGAATCCTCGTTGCTCCAAAGCCCACGGTCTCCCCACCGACTGTAATCTTTGCAAATCCCACCACTCGTCTGATGAATTTTCCACAAGTGGCATCTCGCCCGTAACCCAACGGCTCCGCTGCTCAGTCGTCGGTTATCAGCCTTTAACTAAAATTGCCTCGGTTATCTGGTAACAGGACGTTGATTTACGATATCAAACTGGAGCGCGCGTTCCTGCGGCTTTCATCTCCGCTGGGTTCATTCATCTCCCTGGTGTCAGGGGCTCGGCGCTGCTGAACGCGGATGTACCACAGTGTGTCTTTGTTCACAGTCTGAACTCCAGAACGCTCCAAAACCCCAAATGGTTCGGTTCAGACTTTGAATTTTATTAAATTAACCGTGGAATCAAAAATCAATTAGTCAACCTCTTGACAGATTTATTGAATAAATGGACGACTTGACCACAGTTTTGAAAATTAAAAATAAAATAGAATAAACTAATAAGTAATCAATCAAGACACTGGTGCAAAAAATGATAACCACCTTGATTTCAGCATCTCAGATACATTTAAATTTAGACTTTCCCTAAAAATAACTGGTGCTTGTTTTCCTTGCATCCATTTTCATAGCAAGAATTAACCACAACATCTGCAAATAAAGGCCGAAACGCGTTCCCGAGGGATTTGTCGACAACTGTTTCAGCCTACAAAAAACCATTTCCCCTCTATAAGCCAGAATAAGAAGACACAGCGTCCTCAGCCATGGGAAGCCATCTCCTCCTCCTGCTGCACAAGGTGAGCGGTCAGTCACAGCACATCAACCCACAGCCGTCCCACTGCCGCTCCGTCCCTGGACACTCGAGACCATTTGTCTCGTTTTGGTGCGTCCTGCTCTCCGTGGATAATACATGATGGATGGTGTGACATTTGCGGGGCCATGCTTGTTTGGGTGTTCCACAGCAGATATAGTACTCGCTTGCTGCCTGGATGCCCGGCGTCATTGGGACCAAATGAAGAGTGTGAGGGAACGTTACATGTGGGACCCAGAGAGCTTTCTGGTTAGGGAACCAGAAAGCTCTCCCCCCCCTCCCTGACCTTTTTAAATATGGACATTGTACGGCCATGCATCGCGGTGGCATCAATTTATCACCATTCTGGAGCTGGATGTGTCGAGTTGAGAGCGCGTGCCGAGACGTCTCTCGCTCTCATTTCCCCAACGAAAGCCAAATAATCCATCTCGCTGCTCGCTGCTCGTCTGCCCTCGCCCGGACACCTCTCCGGGGCCCCTCATCGCACAGTACAAAGACCAGAGCGGGGAGGGATCGCTCACAGGGGAGCCGGGGTCTCCTCTGTCCCGTCACATAACTCACCCTGTAACCAAAGGTTTATTCCATTGTTTTCGTGCTCAGACGAGAAGAGTGGAGATGGACTATCGAAATTATTGGGTTTATATTACTATTCTGTCCAAAATGCACGTATTGAATACTTTCGTAACCAACAGGATGTGTGTCTGCCTCTGGCTCCGCACTCTGGACAGACAACAGTGGATCATAGAAAATAAATGTAGGTTTATTCTATTCTTCAACTAGCACTTAAAAATACAGAGGTGTGTGTGCAAAAGACTACAAAACAAACAAACTGCCGGTATTTATTACAGAAAAAAAAACTTCCTGTATTTCCATGAAGCCTCCGTGTGTGATGGGAGGCTGGAAGAAGGCGTGGCCCCCCCCGGAGTTCAAAGGGATCAAATAGATTAGCGCTGAAGGGCAGTAAATTGTCGGGCTGTAATTCCCCCCCCCCTCAGATTTACGATTTGGCCTCAAGGGGCCTTTACAGCACCGGGACAACCCCTCTCACCTCGGCAGCTAAAGGTATTGTAAATCACGCCCCTGCTCCCCCCCCCCCCCACCACACACCCCACTCACACACCACACACACACACACACACACACACACACACACACACACACACACACACACACACACACACACACACACACACACACACACACACACACACACACACACGGAGTCACACAAACATCCTGACCTTTCATTTCCCCTGTTTTCTTTAATCTGCTGTACACGTCTGCTGCGCTGTACCGGGGAATAATCCCGTCTACAAGTTGATTTTTAATTCATCTTTTTATTCCTCCATTGAAAACGTCGGGGCAGTGACCAGTCGGTCCGCCGCTGACCCGGAGACATCACAGCGGCGCAACACAAAGTCCATTCAGGGCCACCGGTCATTGTCCTCCTCGGGGCCCGTCTCTCGTTTTTCAGCGTCGCCTTTTGTCCCCGGAGCTCATTTATTAAACTGTTCAACCCCCCCCCCAAAAAAAATAAATCACAGGCCATCGAGCAGAATGGAATCAATGCGTTATTCAACCAGAGAGAGTTCACTGGTTCCCCTTCACTCATGGCTGGCTCGGTTTAAGTTACTGGTTAATTGTGGATGATTAATTTCTGCAAGGTCCATTGTGCGTAAACAGTCCTCCTCTGGGAATCAGATCTTTTTGTGGATGTTTGCAGAGGACGTGCACGAAGGGAATCAGACGATGTTCCCCCCTCGTTTTGAACGTGATGGGGACGCAATAAAAATCCAATCTAGCTCGATGGTTTTACTCCTACAGCGTCTTTACATCTTTCCTTCTTTTATATGCTCTTTCATTTGAGCGGCTCTTTGAGGCTGTGACGTTTTACAACCTGACACATTTTCTCTCAGCGAATATTCATGTGTATCTCGGCTTCTGCAGGTGCTGTGCAACTGCATGAAAGCCACAATTCCAATTGTCAGCCGAGTCGTTGTGCGTCCTTCGTTCTGTGTTTTGACAGAAGGACACGGATGTTTCATCTTTGATAAAAGCTCGCTGGTGTGTCGTCGTAACACTTGTCGTCTCCACCTGCAGCTCAGCGATGTGTCGCCGTGTGAGAAGAAGAGAGGCTCGTCAGCACGGATCGCCTTCTTGAATATTTAAAGCAGAGGAAATGAGCCGGCTGCCGGCGGAGCAGTGGCTTCTTCCTTCTTCCTGTCTGTGATGGATTTCTTTATCAGCACGATGCTGGCCAGGAATCGAGCTGGTGCCGGTCCTGGTCGGACGGCTGCTGCTGCTGATGCGTGGTTGATGTGATGGGTCTCTTGTTGTGTGGTTGAACTTCTTCTTGTCACTAAAGTCCAGATGAGTCTTTAAAAACTAACTTCTCTTTGTGTTTAGGTGCATCAATCCTTTAAAGAGGGTTAATCTCATCAAGCAGATGGATTTTTAAAAGTTTGAGACTAAAGATTCAGAAGTCAGTTTTGGGGAAATGTTTGAAATATAATAGGATACTGACACATTATTACATCATTTTCCTGAATCAAATCAAAAGTCTCTTTAAATAGGAGAAATACGACTTCTCCTTTTATAGATATGAGATATACAGTAAAAGAAAAGATTGTTTATTACCTCCATTTGTCTGTTGTGGTCACTTTTTTTTACCAATTTCCGAGCTCGCACAGCCGTTTGGTTTCCCCGTCTGATCTCAGAGTTTGAATGTGATCATAGTGATATTAGTCCGCTTTACCCCCCGCGTCACTCTGCAGATTCTGTCGTCCGTGGGGATTTATAACGTTGGTATTGACAGCAGCCGGCTCGTCTCATCACTTATTCATCAGCTCCCTCTGTCCTCTCCTCCCTCTGGTCCCACGCTGTAAATATAACACTGTTTATCAAATATTCAAGATCTACGCCGGAGCTTTTCTTTCGTTGTGAAAAGCTCCAAAATCCCAATAAGACTTCTGTCTGCGCTCGTTGGTCATCGTCTGCTGGTGGTTTTTTGTCATAAAATACAGTCACAAAAAAGCTTTGTTTGCAGTTTTAAAGCTTCTCGACTGCGTAAAAGAGTTTACTGCTGGTTTCAGATATAACATTTCCCAGCATGCATTCCTGCAAGAAGATTCCTGGAGCCTGGCAGCTGGAGATGAAGCAAGCATCATATCATAGAAGTGATTCTCTCCTCTCCTGAGAGTGATGCACAATCGGCAGGATTTGTTTTTAGCCCGGAAGCTCGACTCTCCGGCAGAAGCACACGTTCCCGTTTCTTTAAAAAACTAGAAAATAGCTGCTGCTGTAATTTTTGGCCGACAATTGGACGACTCAGGGAGGAAACCTTGTCCACCATTTCATTTCGAGTTCACCTTCCAGGCTCCACACACACACACACACACACACACACACACACACACACACACACACACACACACACACACACACACACACACACACACACACACACACACACACACACACACACACACACAGAACCTGACATATTGCAGTGTGAGGCAGTTTGCCCAGGTAATGAGAAGTGGGGAATAGAAGGAGGTGTTGGGGGAGGGGGGGGGGGGGGTGTAGTGGTCCAGCGGGTCATGGGTAAAATAGTGCTGCAGAGAAGCTCGGAGCCAAACCTCAGCTCAACCCGGTGGAATTTAATTCTTCCCAGCTGTTTGAATGGGCAGTAAAATACAGCAGTAACACTTCATCACGCGCTGATGGTGGCGTTTTCAGCCGAGCCCAGACCAGCCTCTGAAAAACAGAGACCCTTTTAAGATCCACGTCAGGCACGACAGATATAGGGGAATATCAGAGTCCCCACAAATACGGCCACTTCTCCATAATTGATGATAAAGTGAAGTAGACGTGGAGAGAATGACCCCCCCCCCCTTTGAAATGCCAGGTTGTAGATGTGTGTGGTGTGGATATACACGACCCAGAAAAAATATCTGAAACAATATCCCTGAAAAAAGCTCTCACGCAGCATTGAGCCCAACGTTCTGCAGCTTTCAGCCTCCAGATCCGTATTTATCTCATTTATCTGTCGACTCGACAATCAAAACGTCCTCATTACCACAAGCTGCCACTCACACGCTCGCAGCCGGGGCAGCGGTCGGCAGCGTGGACGGTGTCAGCGTCACTCTCATCACTTTCCCCTGAGGGAGTTTGCCAATGTCCACAGGCCCTTAACGTCTACTGCGTGTGTGTGTGCGTGTGTGTGTGTGTTTGTGTGTGTGTGGTGTGTGTGTGCTTTTACACCACATCTGTACATCCGACTTGTAAAACCACTGCAGAGGTGAAAGTCCACTTAACTGCCTCACATTAAATATGCTGTCACGCAAGGCCCCGGCATGTGCAGCTTCACCTTTTCTTTATTTATACGCCTCCACTCGAACTCCTCTCGCCGTCCCTCCAGCTTCTCCGAGTCGTATTATTTCTGCAGCGGCGCATTCGACCATTTGCAGGTTATTTACGAGAGCGGCGCCGGGAGGCAGAGTTTCCTGGGAATTCAAATTTCCACCCGGTTGTTTTCACTTGAGAGAAGAAAGAAAATATCGAATGGAAACAAAGTTTGATTCGATGCATTTTCAAAGTTCTTACACCTTTTTGTTATTTCAATGTTGATGTGTTTGTACATAGTTTGTACAGTTTCCCATTTTCAAGCTAAGCTAATCATCCTAAACTCTAGATTAATATTGAACATATAGATATTAGATCGATATTGATCTGGGCAAGAAAGCTTTAAATCTAGAAATGCGAATCTGGGTATTGCCTTTTTTGCTTTTGATGATTATTTACCGTAGAGGGACGGACGACATGACGGCTCCCCGATGCTAAATCGTCTAGATCGACCCCTGGTGGCTGTCGGCAGTATAGGTACTAAACCCTGCCTCCTCCGTGTTAGTGGTTGGATATGATCCAGACCTTTCCTCAAAGATGGTTTCTGGGATTGAAGGTCGTTCTTATCGCGCCGATGTATGTCCGAGTGTTTGTGTTTCTGATACCTTTTGGTTTTGATTAGTTATTTGATGCTATAGAAATGATTGACACCTGAGACTGAATCCTGATTGGTCACTTCTGTGAATTTTACAATCCTCGACACCACAGCTCCACAATATTTACTCCCGACAACCCGAGAGAACTTGCAAGTCAATAAAACCAGGTGTTGTGAGGATTCTGGTAATAAAACAAACACTTCCACGAAAACCAACACCCACTGTCTTTATCAATCACGCTGCAGCTGGACTGTGGTCGATTCTCTGGCAGCAGCCGCTGTCGTGGGTGAAATGTTGTTCCAGCGGAGCTCGTAATCTTTCAAGGTCCTGACAGCGTGGCCTTTAGGAAGAGGCGCTCTTAAAAACATTTCCCTCGCCCCCCTGGGGTCGCAGCCCTTTTTTCCCTTTTAACTCGGCTCTGAGAGGAGCGGTCGCCCTGAGACGGCTGCTTTAAAGAACGGCTCCGGAGGGAGGGGGGGGGGCTGTTGCTGAGGAAGCTGGAGAAGAGAGAGGGGGGGGGGGGATGTTTGGGTCCTTAAAGCAAATGATGCAATTTGTGCTGTTATTTCTTTAGAGGAGGTGACTGTGATGAGCTGCGTTCCTCCGGGAGGAAGATCTTCGAGCCCTAAGCTGCTTTTTTCAGCTGCTGCACGTCGACACTGAAAGTTTGGAAAACGCAAAAGACGAAACTCTGTCCTTTTAACGACACCGGAGCTTCATTCACAAATTATTCCCCAAGATGATTTAGCAATGAAAAGGGGGGGGGGATGAGCCCTGTGGGGAATATGGATTTTGTTCGATGCAGTGTAGTCGAGTCATACTATAATCTGCAATCATTTAAGAGTCGAGTATTTTCAGAATCATAGCGATGAAGTAAATCTTACAAGCCGTCTCTCTCTCGCTGTTTCACGGGGGCCGTTATCTGCTGTTGCCATGGTAACAGCCGTGCCCCGACGGTTGACCCGATCTTGCTCGGTAGATAATCTAGTTGTTAACTCAGCGGTCTTCTCCCACACGCTATAATAAACACATTTGTCCCGACAGGTCAACCTTTGTCTTCTTGATTTGTGCCGACAAGCTGCAATTAGACGTGAGGAGGAAGCTGGACTTTGGCTTGTTTTGGTCCGTGTGGATGTAATTAACCAGTTTAACAGGCAGGTTGACGTGTAATTAATGACGACGTGAACATTTTCCCTAAAGTCGTGTTTGCGTGTGTGTGTAAAGTGAAAGCTTTTTAATTCATGACAAGTTGTCAGAATAATATCTTGATTTCTTTCCCCCCCCACAATGATTTTGTTTTTAAGAACTGAATCATAAGAAAAGACCTCAGTTAATTAACTCCACAGAATCTATTCCCCAAAAAACACACAAGGACATTCAAAGGACTTAATTCATTTAAAAGAATATAATTAAATGATCTCAGGATAATGTGATTAAAGTCCTGTTCGATATTCTTCACACAACATGTCTTTAAATCACGGTGCACAAAACATTACTGTGAATAGAACGTTGTCCAGTTTAATAACCTATTTATTTATTATTTAATCTTCAATCTAAGCCAGAAACATTAAGATCCACACCGTCCTGGCTTCTGCACTTTTATTTTTTGAAGCTTGCAGTTTAAATTCCAAGTTGCTTCAGATTTCAAGATGCTGCAACATCCCTCAGGCTGTGATCCTGAACCCTGCGACCCGATTGGCTGTCAGGTCCATTAAAGACCCGACACACGTCTGAACCCTGCAGGCGTACGACTCCTCGCCGCCCGTCCCCTGACGACACAGAGGCCGTGTTTCCCGACGTATCGTCACCACAGACCTAAACTCTCATGTTTGATCACAGAGTTAAATCCACTTCACTCCCGGCACAGAGCGTCAAGTCGGGGGGGGGGGGGGGATTTTATAGCGAGCGGTGTCTTTGTGCGGATGATTTGTCGCTCTATAAGGTCTGTGAGGATTTGTTGTGTAGGCGCGAGACGTCTGCCAGCACTCCCCGGAGTTTGTCTGTTACCCTGAGTTATCGTCCTTGTCTCCTGAAGCGCAGGTTGTGTCTCTGAACACAACGTGTGCTCAGACTCTCAGATCACAGCTCCTCACAGGTGATTTAGCATGTTTTCATTTTATTATGAGCACATTTTACTACAGTGAAATAATACCAGAGGTGCAACTGGTGATTCAATTATTGGTCTATAGAATCTGAAGCGAATATCAACTGATCCCCTTGATATTTTGAAGCAGGATATTGTTTGTGAGATCTTCCTGCTGTACTCTGCAGACGGTATACGTTTATATATATATATATATAAATATAAATATATAGTCACGTTTTTTGCATGGATTAAAATAAAGCACGCCCCCTGTCCGACTGTGACAGTCGTCTCCAACGTCACCTGCGTGTTCCTGTCTTCATTCAGACGGAGTTGACGGGGACAAAGGTTTGAAGTCGTCCTGAGTGACGTCCCGTCTCTCGTCCTCTGATGTTTGTTTACCACAGCGTTGTCAACATATAGCTCAAAATCCCCCGAGTGGATTTGAAACAGGCATCTCGCTGCTGGTGTTTCTGTGGCTGGAGTTCGGGGGGGTGGTTGTGTGTCTGCAGCAGCAGCAGCAGCACAGCAGCGTGATCAGGCTCTAATTGGTGTGTAAATGTAGCTCAGGCGTATTTAAACCTTTTGTTCATATCCATCTGCAGAAAGATGGCGTGAGACGGACGGAGAGGTTCGGCTGAGGAGAGCACGGCGCTGATTCAGACTCGTGTTCATCCGAAGTTTCAGTCACAGGCGTTTTTGGTTTCTCTGAATTTCCCTCTTGCAGTATGTGAACTTTCTGACCTATAAGGTGCTGCAGCTTAGTTTGTGTAGCTTTGAATTTTAGAGCAAAAGCTGTTTTAAAACCTTTGGGTGCAGACCATAGACGTTATATAAGATGGACGACAGGTCTCCACTTCCTCCTGTTGTAGAATAATGAAGCTATAGTGCACCGTATAGAGAATTCACCATTTTCCGATGTAGTACACTTATTGTTTCCCACTAGGCGTCGTGAAAAGTAGCGTACAACAGCCCGACCTGTGCGCATAGAAGCAGAGCAGCACATCACATTACAAAGTGCGGTTAACAAGTTTAAAGACGATCATTCAATATGTTTTTTTTTACCTTAAAGTATTAATACAACTGTAAAATAATTTACTGTGGGATTTTTTCCCCCGGCTGACCTTCTCTTCTTCTTTCTTACATCCTCTGCTCCTTCACCTTCTCCTATTATCATTCTTCTCATTCCTCTTCTTCTTCCCTTGTCATCCCCCCCCGTGTCCCTCCTCTTCTCCCCCCTCTGCCACATTACATGTCTTAACCTCTTATTTTCTCCATCTCTCTCTGAGCTTCACCGAATCTACGAAACAGAGTTAACCTCGGCCTGTGAGCTTATATCCGCCTCTGTCAAATATTTGTGCGACTAAAACCACCTGCTGCTCCGTCGCCGCCTCGGTCTGTCTCCTCAGCTGTCGTCCACCGTGTCGTGCTCGGTTTGTCATACGACTGCACAGGCGGCACCGCGGGCCTCTGTGGTCCCGCCGCTCGGCACCGTGGGTGTAAATCCACTACACCTGCACCGGTGCACCGAGCCAATCTTTTTCAAAAAAACAGTTTGTACATGTGACACTTCTGCACCAAATAGCGTGTCAGTGTTTCACCAGTTACATCAGTAGCTGTTAGGAGAAGTTGTTCTCGGTGATTACATTTTGTTGTTTGTTGTTGTTGTATTTTCACTTTCCAGCAAACGTCTGCCGAGCTCTGCTGTTTTTTGAAGTATTGCGTCGCTGCACCGTGCACAGTGCAGAGCTGCTGCAGAGCGTGATGCTGACCCTTCTCCTCCCTTGTGTGTGTTGTTGTTGTGCAGGAGTTCGCTGCGCTGACCAAGGAGCTGAACGCCTGCAGGGAGAACCTGCTGGAGAAGGAGGAGGAGATCTCCGAGCTCAAGCGGAGAGGAACAACACCAGGGTGAGGACGACATTTCACTAAACCCTCTATGCTAATCCAGACTAACTTCTGCCACTGATTGGAAGAAACACCAGAGTTTATCTCCAATATTCAGCCAGGAAACTTGAAATATGACGAATGCATCCAGAAAATGAAGGTTAGGATGAGGCCCGATTCTTCCAAATTCATCCTCCACGGGAAACTTGTGCAAACTTTCCCAACTTGCCCCAAATTTTCTATGTCAGCTGCAGAAAATAAAAAAATAAACCCCTGAAAAACCTGCTGCGCTCTGTGATAGACGGCGTCCAGAGGAAGCTTAAGCTATCTGGTGGGTTCCGGGTTTACGGCTGCCGAAGCACTGGAGCAGCCATGCAACACAGTGTGCTTCCAATGCCCAGACACAACTCATTAGCTCCCCACATTCAGTCTCCCCACTTATTCCACAGCCTCACACGGACGACTGCACCACAGCGAAACGTCCAAACGGCCCCGATGCTCCGCGGCGTCCACTTCACAGCGTCTCCGGCAACCGAAGACATTAGTGGATCAGCTTAATTATTTGTGGGGGCTGAAGTCCCGTATCTTCAATGACAAGTATTTCTTTTCTTTTCTGAAGCAGTAAGCAGACTGTGCTGTTCTGCTGTGCACAGATAAGAGCCTGTTCCCCCCCCCCCCCCCCCCGTGCTGATGGAGGGAGGATTTTCCTGCACCGTCTCTCTCTCTGGGTGTGAGGAGGAAGGAGGAGGAGAGGGAGGTGCAAGGAAACGGGGACAGAGTCATTCTCACTGTCTCACTTTATTATCACCTCAAATCCTCAGACGGGCAATTACCAGGCAAACTTTAATTAAGCTCGGTTCTGGTGTCTGGAAGGTTTTAATGAATGTTGGAAGGCATGTGTGGGCAGGGAGCGGACTGAGGAGCTGAGGTAACTATGCTGGTTGTTGGGGACAAGGACATGGACTGAATATGAAGATGGACGACAACACTGCGCCAAAGACTTGTCTCTGGTAGAGATCTCTCAGTAGAGATCATCGACCCGAACTCCTCCCTGTTAGTGGACGGGTTGTGGAACAAACTAAAAGTCAAATCAACTTTTCTCAAAAGAGGGTTTCTGCCATTTTCTGTAGTTGTAATGCTTGATGACGATGATGTTGTGACAGTGATCTTCTCCCGTCTGTGTCCTCAGCTCCTGCTGGAACATCTGGAGTGTCTGGTGTCCAGACACGAGCGCTCGCTTCGCATGACGGTGGTCAAGCGTCAGGCTCAGTCTCCCTCGGGAGTTTCCAGCGAGGTCGAGGTCCTCAAGGCTCTCAAGTCCCTGTTTGAACACCACAAAGCCCTCGATGAGAAGGTGAGTCTCTGCACATTCGTCACATGGCGTCACGATGGCCGTAGCGTCTAGTCTCAGCGCTAAGAGCTAAAACCAAGTGTTTCAGACAGAGGCCGAACAGAGGAGCTGCAGCAATGGACAGTCTGAGGCCAGTCAGTTTTACACATTAAAAGTCTGAATATGTCTCTTTTAATGTATTGATGGATTGACCAGCTAATCCTAAACGTGACGGACATTGGCGCTGCAGCGTCCTCCTGGTATCACTTGATGGTTTGAGCCTCCACACGTCCCCACCATCATTTCACCTTCCTCCTCACAGCTTGCACATTGATGACCTCCGTCCCCCGTGCGTTATCCCCGCCGTTCCCCTGTTATCCATTCAGCCGCTCCCGTAAAAGCCATCATGTCCACAGCCTCTCCACTGGCGAGGGAGTGAAAGCTGTCCCGTGGAGGCGGGGCTCCCATCGCACCCCAGACCCCCCGGCTAACTTCTAATCCAGGATGCCACTGGGCCACAGCAGCGATGGTGCACGGTCGCCACTCGGTGCAAGTAATTGCTCCATCACAGCAGCAGCGACCCTGGAAGAGGACAAACATGATCTGAGTTCACAGGCGACGAGGAGGAGGGGAGGAGGGGAGGAGGGGAATCTCCTCCCAGCAACTGGTGCTTTAAAAGCAATAACAGCCTCATGCCGCTGCTTTGAAGCCCCTGCAGAGTGTTGTTGTTCAGCTACGGGAAGAGGAGCGGACACGCTTTCCTTTTTATTTCTTTTATTTCTGCTCTGTTCATCCCTGACGGCCCAGACTGGAATTTAAACTGTGAGAAAAGGAGCCGTGTAACCGATCTGAGGCAAACACAGAACGTGTAGAGAACACAGATTTACAAACAGGTGCTGATGTGTGTTTGGTTTGTTTTGGATTCCAGGTCAGGGAGAGACTACGGGTGTCACTGGAGAGGGTGTCCGCCTTGGAGGAGGAGCTTACAGCAGCCAATCAGGAGGTAAGAATCACCGCAAGATAACAAACGTTATAATAAAGTTTAATCGTTCGCTTTTGGCAGCGACTGTTAGAAACATAAAAAGGAGAATAAGACTGAAGTGCCAGAGCTGCTCTCACTCGGCAGACGGGCTGAGAATAAAACCCTCAGGCTGGCACTTCACAGCCAGTCAGACACTCAGGCCCACACTGAAGGTCTGTGAGAAGAGGGGGGGGGGGGGAGGACAGGGGGGAGGACAGGGAAAAGAGGGAGGTGAGTAGACGGACAGGCAGTGAGGAGGTTTAAGATCTGAAGAGAGAGAGAGAGAGAGAGAAAGAACAGTTTTTTAAAAGAAAGGTGACAGACGTCTGGCTCCTTAAACTCTGCTTCTCCTCCCTGACAAACATCTGTGTGATGGACACGTTGAAGACGTTTCTCACATCACAGCAGCCGAGGTTAGAACGACAATGCTGCACATCTGCAAGGCCGTTGCTCCTAAATGGTTAACACACCTCGCACTTGTCAGGGCGGGCGGGCGGATGAGTGATTAGCGGGTGAGGCGGCGGGGGGAAGGAGGCAGAATAGAAATGTCCACACCTCGGAGGCTCCTGGGAGCCGGGAGCTGCTGCGAGCCGGGGAACCGGTAATTGATTTGGAATGGAGCACTGGTACCAGTCCCTCTCGGCTGCCGGGGGGTAAAGACAACAGCAGAGAGCCTGATGAAACCGACGACCTTTGACCTGCTGCAGTCAGAAGTGTTTACAAGAAACTGAATGTGTCGGAAAACTCTCTGACTGTTGTTTATTGTTTTATTTATAGAGCATAATGAATATAAATCCACATTTTGAGCAATTATACTCCCTGAATCTAACGCTAGATGATTTGGTCAAAAATAATATCAGGATAAGTGTTTTAATATCAGTCGATATCGATTATTATCAAGATAAATATCACATTCATCATTTCTCTGAGCTAACTCTCTTATATTGATCACACAAGACGGACGCCCTCCTCTCGTGTGTGTGTGTGTCTATAAAGCACATGATCGATTACAATTTAAATGCGCTGCACCAGCCTCCTGCACGTCCACAGCTCTCACCTTGACAACATCAATCTTTGGAAACTCCCCCCCCCACCTCCCGCCCATCCCTCTCTCCTCCTCATCACAGAGGTGCTGAGGAGAGATGAGTAAATCCAGATGCATGCGTCCCGTCTTGTCCTTTCTCTGAGCGTCTGCCTTTGACGCGAGGAAAATCAATGACATGAAGAAGAAGAGAAAAAAAAATAATAATAATAGGCGACATGTTTATTTTGCATCCGGCAAACTTGTCCTGTCTCAAACTTCAGAGCTGGAGCTGCATCTGCTTCAGTTTCCGAATAACGGTGGAGATGCCGCCTCACCCCCACTGGTTCACGAGTACGAGTGGCAGCTCAGTCTCCGAGGCATCACCTGCCTTTCTCTCCCCCGTCCTGAGGAGAGTGGTAATCACACGGTGTCGCTCTGACGACGGGAACTTAATTACTGTTGTCGTCCGTCAGAACTGTGACAGGATTATGACGCCACGAGACTCGAGGTCCAGAGGACGCGATGATTATAGTGATCGTGTTTCGCCGCTCACGTGTTTCCGTGTTAAGATTCCAAAAGAGGTGCTCACTGTAATTTACTCGTTTCGCATAAGAAGGAAACACGAGTTCATAGCTGAGGGCGGACGTCATGTGTTGATGCTTTTGTGCTCATTTTGAAGGAGGTTTGGAGAATGTTGCACAGCGAGCGTCCCTGCAGGAAAGAGCAGGAATCAAGATAAGATGATAAGATGAGATAATTCACTCATTGCAGCAGCAGATTGTGAGAAAGAAGGACAAGGGAATAAAATATGCAATAAAATAGAAAATGGGACTTTCTCAGAAGCATGTGAATGCACAGTGTTCAAGTATCCTGACTTTATTTGAGTTCTCACCTCGCTGCACTTTCCCCCCCGTCCTGCAGATCGTGGCCTTACGGGAACAGAATGCTCACATCCAGAGGAAGGTGGCGTCTGGAGACGGAGGAGACGACCTCCTGGAGGAAGCGACGCTCAGCAGAAAGTCCACAGCAAGGTGAGCAGCTGAGATCAAGAGACGAAGAGGAATATTAATATTATCACGGTGCATTATACAGGATTCACAGGCCTTTTAAACCCTGATCTCAAACATTCAGCATCAGAAGTCGTTGTTTCGACTCCACTGCTGGATTCTATGATTATTAATCTGATTCCTGCACGTGTACAGTATGTCCCCCCCCCCCGCTGCTGTAATCGTCAGCACAAACAAACTTGTTATTCAAACATTACAACATTTATTGACAGGTTTTGATGACACACATTTAGCTCAGTGGGACTCCTGAGGGGGAGGAGGGCGCTGTCGCTGTGACCTCGGCTCCTCTCTTCATGCAGGAGCACGCGTGGATCTGCATAGCTGAATACAAATGTTTTTGATTATTAATTTAAAGACGTGGGGGGTGTAACAGCGGCCACGTTCCCTACATGATGCAATGCTGTTCAATATCAGGAAAAACATCCAACCCCCTGAGCCCGAGGCCGCGTCTCACAGAGGATACCTGCGTGGAGATGAAGAGATGAAACGTGTGCGTGCAAGACGCTAACGAGGAGACGGCCATCGTCCGCTCGGGTGTGTGAAGATAAAAGGAGGAAAATATTCGTGTTGTGAAGTTTGCATAAAGAAAATTGAGCTCATGCTTAAACTGCTGCGGCGAGTATTTCCTCCGGTAAACGGACTGACAGCCCTGTAACCTTGTCGCGAGGCGGACGGGCTTAGTTATTCAATGTCACCGCAGTCAGACGTGGGCCGAGGGAGCGGAGTGACATCGCTGATGTGCAGAGCGCTCCCCCCCCCCTCCCCCCCCTCCCCGGGTGGCTGATGTGACAGGTGGGAAGGGTCAGCGGGAGGGGACGGAGGAGGAGGAGGAGGAGTCAGCTCCTGAAGTGCACATTGACCCGAGGAGCTCTCAGACCCTCAGCACAGACCTGGATCTCCCTGATAAGCAGCTAATGCCGACTGACACATGAGGCTCGTTGCTTCTGCCACTTTAATTTTTCATATCGTGGATTAGACTCATCGCCTCGAGCTCGCCGGATGAATTGATTTACTCCTGGACCTGAGTTACTTTCTACTTAGTGGAAGGGAAGAATTCTTCCTTTCTCGGATCGTGGATATAAATAAGATTGAGGCGACTGTGTTTATTTATTGTAAAGTTGTTTTCTGACGTCGTCCTCTCCACCCCCCCCCCCCCTCCCCTCGTTAATCTACCCCATGCAGAGAGAACCCAGAGCAACCTCATCATATCACTAATGTGAGCGTCCAAGCTATTTCTCCTAGTGGAATCAGAAGCGATTCTCATTCCGAAAAAAATCCAAGCAGAGAAAAGAACCAAAGCCTCGAGCGGCTGAACCCTGAATCTGCTCAGGAGGAGAAATGTCTTCTGAAGTGGGAGCGAGACCTGATTTGTCAAAGCCCACTTCAGTGCACGGCAGGAAGCCAGAGGCATGATGGGAATTCAGAAGATTGTTTTTCCATCCGGTTCAGTTTTTTAATCTGGATAACGTCTAAAAATGTTTTACCGATTTCACAGAACGTCTTTTCCTGGAACTGGATTTGTTTAATCTTTAGTGCCTGTGAGGTTAAAACTGTTTATTGGAAGACATCTTTATTTGATTTTTATGTAAACTCTAAAGTGTCCTGCACCGAATGCTGCTCAGTTTTTATGTGTTAACAAAACACTAAACGACAACAAGACAATAATCCATGAAATTTAAGATCCACTAATTCTAGACAATAACACAAAACCTGAATTTATATATATATGATTCAAGTCTTCTTTGATTTTAACACAATTCTCTTGACTCCTTGAATGTATTTAACGGTTTTGAGTGTTATACTTTCTTCCTTAGATTCAGACGAGAGAGCTTTGATTGCTCTTAATTAGTTTTTGCTTCATTTGTCTTGTTTTGCAGATTTTGTTTTGCGCTCAAGTCCCAAACTTTAATTTCTCTTCTGGTCGTCTCCTCAGCGTTCCTTCTCGCAGACAGGAGATTGTATTGATTTTGTTATCTCCCCCCTCCTCGCCCGTCTCGCCCCCTCAGCGCCTGTCCAACGGCTCCCTGGAGTCGGCCCATGAGGCGAGTCAGGTGGTGGAGCTGCAGGACCTGCTGGAGAAGCAGAACTACGAGCTGGCCCAGATGAAGGAGCGCATGTCCTCGCTCTCCTCGCGGGTCTCCGAGGTGGAGCAGGAGCTGGAGACCGCCCGCAAGGACCTCATCAAGTCGGAGGAGATGAACATCAAGTACCAGAGGGACATCAAAGAGGTTACACAACACACACACTCAAACACACACATATTTGCAAAGGGAATAACAGTCGCAGAGAGACATCAAAGAAAGCAGCGGCCTAAAAACAGCTTCTATTAGCATCCGCACTCACAGTCCCCCTCCCCCTGTGTCTCTATCACACACACTAACACACACTAACACACACTAACACACACTTACACACAAAATTCAATGCAAATCAATGCAAACTGCTTTGTTTAAGTACAAATAATTAAAAAGATGTATAGAATCCTTTATTAACATGGATTATTTATGGTGAAACAATCAAACACAAGCGGGTGAATGTTATGAATAAACTATATATATGTATATATAGGAATTTTGTGACTGAAAAGTCATTATTTAATAAGAAAAAAGAAAAGGGTTATTTTCTTTATTGTAAAATTCTAACTTCAATAAATTCAGACTTTATTCTCAAACTCTCCGAATTTTCTTTTCTTCAACGTCATAGTTGGCCCTAAGTCATAGTTTCTGTATCTGCAGCTGCTCTTTCTGCACAAAACCAGCCGGCCCGAAGCCGCTTTCACGGACAAATATGAATGTTTGTGTGTTAAACTGGAAATAACGAGCAATCACGAGCCCACTCAATACTTCTATATGTGCGGTGAATGCCACTGAAGTGGACTGTATACAAATATAAGCTGATCTCCTCTGACTCTGGGCTGAGATTACTATTGATTGCTAACGGACCGGAGCAGAGATTGTGGGCTGGAGAACGTGGTCTCATCAGAGCGGCTGCATGTTATTACTGCTGCTGCTCTTTCTTCAGCTCCCTGCAGGTAACTCGTGTGTGTAATGATGTTCTGGGGGTTTTTGATTTTATTTTTGCGGGCTGTGGAGCGGTCGTCCGCTAACTTGAATGTCAATGGTTCGATCCCCGGCTTCTTAAGTCCCCGGGCAAAACACCGAACTGTGATTTTTGCTAACATTATAAAAACTCTATATAAATGCAGTCTATTTACCATTTTACGACAAGATCTGTGACCAAAAACTGTTCAAGACGAAGCTTAGAAGCAACAGAAAATATTGTTTTTGTTCACAAGTTTACTTCAAATATTTAAGATCGCTCGTGTTCATTGTGTTTTGCTGAACCTGAAAGGTTCTGACTTTGCGTGTGTTGTATCCGTGTGCATGTGTGTGTGCAGGCCATGTGTCAAAAGGAGGACATGGAGGAGCGGATCGTCACGCTGGAGAAACGCTACCTGAGCGCCCAGCGCGAGTCGACCTCGGTGCACGACATCAACGACAAACTGGAGAACGAGTTGGCCAACAAGGAGGCGTTCCTCAGACAGGTCGGTACCGGGACTGATAGTCCAGCGGCTTCTGCGTTTTTTTTTAATTTCCAGGATTTGGGATCTTGTGCCGTTCCCCCGCCAAACGTTCTCCATCAGTTAAACTGGATCCAGGAGAATGAAGCGTGGGTGCAGCCGGTTGTGTCAGACGTTTTCTGTCAGTGAGCTTCAGAGCTGCTCCACCGAGAGAAGCTCTTGACATTGTGTCGGATAATGTCAGAGGAAATTACTGCTGGGGGAAGGAACGCTGACGATTTCACCCTGTTTACTCTGAGCAGATGCACTCGGCTCGGTCCCGTCCTCATAATTGATGTAACGCTGAATGATCCGATCGAACCATGGAGCAGATTCATTCTCCTTTTCTGATGATATCTTAGTGAGTCATTGCAGCCAATTAGATAAATTGCCCGGCCATACAAGGATGAGTGACGTTTTCATGAGCACCGGCTCGAGCACCAGCTGAGCTCTGGAGGGAGAGAAAGAATTTCACATTAACGAGAGCAGAAGAAGTCGTAGACGCCGCGAGACGCAGGAGCAAAGGAAGTAGACACCGAGCAAAGATCCTTTAAAGGACACACGTGATGTTTACTCAGTTTTGTTTCCTGTAGTTTGTCATGTAGGTTGTTTGTGTGTGTGAAAGTTCTGCAAAGTTAACACATCCAGCTTAGAGCAAAGAGCAAAGAGAAGTTCATGACCTCTCAAGCTCAGGAATTAAACACATCCAGAAATAACATCTGAAGACGTTGGACTCCTTGGACACACAAACACTCTTCCTCGTTGGTAGCGTAATGAGTTTACTTGCCGTTGTGGCAGCGGATGAACCCCAGGAGCCGGTCGCTGATGTTTGAAGATGGGTTGTCCGGCGGCTGGAGGCTTGGCCGTCGCTACAGAGGGACGACAGGATGCGATGAAAGAGGGCGCGGACAGGAGGGCAGCTTGGGAGGACGGTGCAACAAAAACACTCTGTCGTGCTTCCCCCCCGGTGTCAGACAGAAAATATAAGTGACACACAACACGACACAGCTCCAGCCCTCTCCGGGCTAATCGCTGGAGATTGAGCTGCCAGGCCCGGTGCTTTCGGGAGCAGAGTCACTGCACGATGGGTTTTTTATTTCCATCTTTTTAATGGCAAGTGCCGTATCCGAATGTAAAAATCAGGCCGATCGTTGTTATCTGCTGAGTAAAAGTTGCCTCCGTCATTCTTGGCGAGTGCAGAGCTGCTGCTATTCTCACCGCCACGGTGCTATTTTGAAAGACGGGTCGAGGCAAACTGCCAACGGCCGCTTTCTCCTGCTGGAGACGGAAATCTGTGGTTGTGTTTCCCACCGGGAGACTTCGGCAGGAGAAGAGCGAAGAGGTTCACATTGAAAGTGTATTTTTACAGCAGCTCCACTGACTAGTTTGAGAACCAGACCTTTATTTCTAGAAGTACATTTTTAATCTGCTACACAACCTCAACATCTTCTTCCCGTCGTCCTGATTAATGCACATTTTCCGAGCTTGTTTACGTCCTATGAGACAAACTGTGATTTGTGAATACGGGCTGTACAAATGAAATTCGATTTATTGATAATATGGAATATGGACACAGCTGCATTACTTCATTACTGTTGCTTCTGCGCAGATGGAGGAGAAGAACCGGCAGCTCCAGGAGAGGTTGGAGCTGGCGGAGCAGAAGCTCCAGCAGACCATGAGGAAGGCCGAGACGCTGCCGGAGGTCGAGGCGGAACTGGCCCAGCGGATAGCGGCCCTCACAAAGGTAGGAAGATTAAAACACACACACACGCACACACACACATCAACACACGTGATGTTGCCACATTCTGACACTTGCCCTCGTCTCTAGATTTGTTGTGAAGTGTGTGCACATGGTGTCGTGTCATGACGTTTCAACGTGTCCCTCTCCTCTTCCTCGGCCACGTAGTCCGACTCCAGCTCCTCTTCCTCCCCCGACGATTATCACTTTGTTATGGAAGCTAAACTCCAAGACATGAACTCCATTCTTAGGAAGGTAGACCCACAGGGCATCACAGCTACTGCCGACTCCTGCAGGGAGCAGATTCCATTCATTGATGGAGTGTTGTGTGGCGAGCGTGTTTACTGGGACTCTGCTCTGGCTGTTCTACCAGCATAGGACAGCTGCATGGCTCTTCTGGCTGGAGCTCATACTTGGCAGTGCTGGAGCGGCTCTCCTCCTCCTCCATTCTGTCCTTTGGTGGCCTCGTTCTCCATCTTTCCTCTCGTCACTCTTTGTTTCAACCGGCTCTCTCTCTCTCTCTCTCTCTCTCTCTCTCTCTCTCTCTCTCTGTCTCTGTCTCTGTCTCTCTCTCTCTCCAGTTATGCTTGAAACAATAGATCTCCATCTTTGAGTTTGGGGTAGAGGCTTTGGCTTGTGTCGTTGCCCCTGCTTTGTTTTGTTGTTGTCCTTTTTGGTTGTTGTCGCCCTCTCGGCCGTCAAACAAGGCAGATCATCGTACCCTCTTTTTGTTCTGTCTGTGCTGTGATCCGTGTGTAGGCGGAGGAGCGTCACGGGAGCATCGAGGAGCGCATGAGGCACTTGGAATGCCAGCTGGAGGAGAAGAACCAGGAGCTGCTGAGGGTGAGTCACTGCGGAGGCGTCGTGCCAGCCAGCGTCAACCAGGCGGCCGCTCCGGTGATGAGCGTGACAGCTTGAGGCGACTTTGACATGTTGGCACGGCGACACCGATGAACCTTCACCAAATCATTGTCTGTCACACTCTGCTGATAGAGTGGTTTCACGTGATCGTGGTCACGTTTTACACAGTTTTCACAACATAGAGTGCAAATAAAGATGGACGACTTCTTCATGCTGTACAATAAGAAGTCAAGATGATTCAGTCTTTTAAAGATTACTGACGGGAATATAAAGCTGAAAATATGTTTTTCACTCCTCAATTTTTCTCAGTTCTTTAAGCCTTCCTCTGCTTTTTATGACATAATAATTTGTTTTCAATACTTTAAGTCCGTTCTGTTGTATTTGGCACAGCTAAGGGCTTAATTGTTGCTGCATAATCTTAAAGTCTGTATGTCTAACGTTGAAATCCGTCTACATTTCTACCTCCAGGCTCGACAGAGAGAGAAGATGAACGAGGAGCACAACAAGCGGCTGTCGGACACGGTGGACCGACTCCTCACCGAGTCCAACGAGCGGCTGCAGCTTCACCTCAAGGAGAGGATGGCCGCTCTGGAGGAGAAGGTTCAACATACAAACGAGCAGAGATCAGTTCTTTAAATTGTAAATGTCAGGGCTGGATTTCCTCACCTCTTCTTTCTCCGCTGCTCGTCACAGAACGTGCTGATCCAGGACTCGGAAGGTTACAGGAAACAGTACGAGGACTCCATCCACGAAAAGGTAGGTGGATGTTTCCTCATCATTTTACACGAGGTCGCCTTAATTCAGTATTTAATAACTGGGAAATAATGAGGTTGGTTGTTTAGAGTTAGTTACATTTTTTATAAACCTGCTGCTGAATATTCATAAGCTCCTCTCGCACTGCGGGGGGGGGGGGGGGTTAATGAGATGAATTTCATAAGCAGCAGAGAAAGAATCAGAGTGTCAGTTTCATCAATATGAATTTAATCAGCTCCACAAGCTCTGAGCCACGACACTGTTGACATGCACTAATGACTGCTGCCTGACGCACTGTAATCACACACACACACACACACACACACACACACACACACACACACACACACACACACACACACACACACGCACTGACATGTTGTTAACCTGTTATTTCCAGACGCATCTGGCAGAGGAGATCGAGAAACTGAGATCGGAGATCGACCAGTTCAGACTGAGGACCGGTTCCCTCACAGACCCCACCCTGTCGAGGTAAGGCTGTCGGCAAAATCCTCGTTTAGGATCCGAACAGGAATTTGACTGGAGATTCGGTGTCTCTCGTCTCTCAGGTCTCATCTGGACACGTCCACCGAGCTTCGATTCTCTCTGGGATCTCTGGCTGAAACCCAGTCGGACCACTACCGCTCGGCCAAGGTCATCCGCCGGCCGAGGAGAGGTCGGCTGGGTCTGCGTGAAACCAAGGTGCGGCGGCGAGTCCGTTGAGTCTGCCCCCCCATCGCCGTTCTTCTTCTACTACTCTTACTGGTTTTATATGTTGGTGCAGCTCGTAGAAATCGCCTCGTGACCCTGAGGAAATGATTAAACTAGATGAGAACTAGGAGAAAGCACAGCTGTAAAAATGTGTATTTGAGAGAGATATTAAAGGAGAATAAAAGAGATAATAAAATAGTAATAATATATATAACATAAACAGGATTCTACAGTTTATTTATATACTACGATATGTTCATAGTCTGTCCATGTTTGTCTTGGTCAGGCCAAATCTCTGGGCGAGCACGAGTGGCGCTCACAGCAGCTCGGCGTTCTGGGCGGTCACCACTTCGAGAGCGACACCGAGATGTCGGACATCGACGACGACGACAGGGAAACGATGTTCAGCTCCATGGACATGCTCTCGCCCAGCGGCCACTCCGACGCACAAACTCTGGCCATGATGCTGCAGGAGCAGCTGGACGCCATCAACAAGGAGATTCGGTAAAATTTCAAATATAAAAAGCCGCATCGCCAGACGTGATCTGCTTCCTTTACTTATTGTGTTCCTTAATCCATTTTGCTCCAAATCCACTTAGCACGTGATGTGGTTTTAAGACGGTGTCCCAGAAAGCTGAGCCCTTTGGGATTCATGTTCCTGACATTGAGGTGTTATTATGTCGTATTATTACGTCTTTGCAGTACTTCTACACCTCATTCCTGGCTTCAAGTACTTCTAGTATCAAATAACACGTATTAATGTCAGAGCCTCCAGAAGCAGAAAGAAACCTGCAGCGTTATGATCATATGTTCTAGAGACGTATTTATTTTCTTCCAAATATTATCAAATCTGCTGCTTCTAACCAAACTGTGGAGCTAAAATCTACAGTTTCACTTTTCTCTTCGTCAGTAAATAACATTTCTTATCACTGAAGCGAACGCTGTTGCACTCTGAGTCTCTGGAAGTGCGATCTGCCTCTTGCTTGTTAATGCTGTAATTATGCACTGCTACATATTCATAATTCATGCACTACTTTATTTCAAGGGTTCTTAATGTGCCGTTTGCTCTTCGCTGATCTACGCAGACAAAGTTTCAGGAAGCTTTAATTCAGACCTGGTGGCAGATAGTGATCCTGGATCCCTGGTGCTGAGCTCTCAGCTAATTAGGAACCTGGACCCGGGGAAGGGTTAAAAACTAATGACCTGACTTCCAGCCTCTTCTTTTTGTCTGTGGACTTTTAATTAGTTCGTCTCATTTACTGGAATTAGATGAAAATCTCCAGGAATCCACATCCAAAGCCTCTTGTAGATCAAACTCGGTCATGGTGTCACTGATCAGTCTAATCCAGGATGATGCACAGCTTAACACCACATCACATCATTTATATTTCAGCCGTTTAAGATATTAACAATAACAGCTTTTCAACACGTCTCCTCCTCCTCCTCCTCCTCCTCCTCCTCCTCCTCCTCCTCCTCCTCCTCCTCCTCCTCCTCCTCCTCCTCCTCCTCCCCCTCCTCCTCCTCTCCGTGTCCCAGGCTGATCCAGGAGGAGAAGGAGTCCACGGAGCTGCGGGCGGAGGAGATCGAGAACCGCGTGGCCAGCGTCAGCCTGGAGGGGCTCAACCTGGCCCGAATGCACCAATACGGAGCCTCCATCACTGCCTCGGCCACTGCCTCCTCCCTGGCCTCCTCCTCGCCACCCAGCGGACACTCCACCCCCAAACTCGACCCCCGGAGTCCTGCTCGGGACATGGAGCGGATGGGGGTCATGACACTGGTGAGTTTCACGTCGCAGTCGTCCCTCCAAACAAGTGTCGAGTGTTTCTGACCGAATATCAGAATCTTCTTCAGATCCTCTTGGATTGTGGGGATTTAAGGAGCTACAGTAGATATGCTATGAGCTTTTTGACGCCATGTTACACTATGACGTGAAGTTTGAGGTAAAAGAAGTCACAGTATAGGGTCAGAGAGTTCATCAGTAGATCTTCCGTGCAGCGCGTGCCGCTCTCCTGTCTGAGGTTTACAGTTTCTCTGCGTGCTCGGCTGTACAGTAGAGACATTAATCTTTGAAGACATGCTGCATTAAATCTGCGTGCAGAGAAAAGTCGTGACAGAAAGTGTTCTGCTCCGTCAGCTGTCATCGTGCAGGTGTCACAGGGTGACACACACACACACACACACACACACACACATCTCTTAGAATAGACAATCATCTGAGTTCCTCTCTACAATGACCTGAGGCTCAGACGCTCCACATGAGCCCAACAAGGGGGGAAGACTAGTAAGATAAAAATATCCACACACGCCTCCACATCCCAGGATGTGAGGGGATGAGCTCTTTGTTTTTTTTCCAGGCGTCTCTCAAAGGAATGTGATTTTATCGATCGGTCCAATGATTTGTTGTCCAATCTGCGTCCGTCCCTCTCGTATCGATCTGTGAATTGATGCTCTTAGTTGAAGGCTTCTAATGGTTCATGATGTTTACAGCAACGAGCCAATCGTCTCTCATTTGTTTCTGTCCCTTCTTTAACGTGAGGATATTGACGGTTGTCTTTTTTCCTTTTCACATCCCACAGCCCAGTGATCTGAGGAAACACAGGAGAAAGGTGCGTCTTGTGATTTTTAACGTGACACCGTTACACCACGAGTTCTTTCTAGTTACATCACTGGATAAATAAGATGCTTCATTAGACTCATGTTTCGTGTATTTCTTCCTGCGTGTCCTCGTCTCCCAGATTGCAGCGGTGGACGAGGACGGCCACGAGGACAAGGCCACCATCAAGTGTGAGACATCCCCCCCTCCGACGCCACGCACAGTCCGAATGACACACACACTGCCAGCCTCCTCGCACAATGACGCACGAGGGTAGGTGTCAGCTGTACGGAGGAATAAGCTCGTCGGGTTAGAAATGTAAAACTGCAGAGCAAAGAACAGTGTGAAGCAGAAATGTAAAAAAACACGGAGGTTTAAAGGGCTGAGAAACGTCTGTTTTCATCATCTATCAACACGTTGTGACCTTTTGAGAAATCGCCCCTCAAACATGTCGTCTCGTGCTCGTGGTCGTCCTCAGGATCGTGGCCTCCCTGGAGGCTGAGGCCAGCGCCCTGAGCAGCGTCGCCAGCAGCCAAGACTCCCTCCACAAGCAGCCGAAGAAGAAGGGCATCAAGTCGTCCATCGGGCGGCTGTTCGGCAAGAAGGAGAAAGGCCGAATGGCTCACATGGCACACAGACATGTCATGCTGGATCCACAAGGTGGGTGCTGCTCGCGGAGGTTGTATAATTATCTCTTTGTTCACGTAGCACGTCTCAAAACAACCTGCGTTCTTCTGTTTTCAGCAACCATGATGGACCCGGACATGGCCGGCCAGGACCTGGGCCTGGGGAAGCTGGGGACTCAGGCCGAGAAGGACCGCAGGATGAAAAAGAAGTAAGCTGTCATTCAAGTGGACCCCCGGCCCCTTCTCAGTGGTCCTCAGAACAGAAATGTCCCCCTGGCAGTATAGTCTCTTTAATAGTGGCTCATCGTATTCAGGAGAATCGTGTCTGGAGGTCATCCGGCTGGAGGATAAACAAATCGTAGCTTTAGCGTCTGTCCACCTCCCGTTCCTCTTAACGTCCTCCTGTGCGTGAACATGGCTGTGCTCTGACTACATGTAACACCACAACGCTGGGAGCAGGGTCGATGGAGCGGCCGAAGCCGGACCAGCGTCCAGGAGCAGAGATCAGCTCCACTGTGTTCGGACGCACAGCCAAAGTCAGAGTATTGATCCCGAGCAGAGAAGACAATTAATCTCACAAAGCTACTTCGTCAATTTGGAGGTTGTTTCCCCAACACGTAGATTCCGCTCGCTGCCAGGTCGGGTGTGTTCTGCCCTCTAGACAGAAAACGGGGGGGAATATCTCTTCTCTATCTTTCAGACGGAGTGTGTGTGTGTGTGTGTGTGTCTGTGTGTGTGTGCGTGCATTTGCCAAATGATGGATGTCATTTGCTCGAAGTGCACATTGACTTGTCATGACCAATAACTTTGCCTCCCCCCCCCCCCCGTGTAGTCGGTCAATAGCGAGTATTGTTCGTCCGCTATGTTGACAAACGTGTTGTTTTCTCTTCCACCGCGCCGACTTCCTTCATAGCAGTGTCCGGGGATTAAGGCCACGCCCCCACCACCACCGCCGCCGCCGCCGCCATCTTGCATCTTGGCGCCTCCTCCACGCTGCATGCCATTAAGCTGCCTGCACTATTTCCATTTCAGCATCTTGGGGTCGATCAATACCGCTGTGGTCTCATTGTTTTTTTGTTTTCCTCCCTTTAACCACAAATATGTGAATGTGAAACGGAGCATTTGAATGTGAGGTCATGGGGGGCGGGGGGGGTGTGGGCGGGGCCTTGCTGTGTTTCCGGTGCATTCCTCATTTCCTCTGCTGCACGAGACGTGGTCGGGACTGCATTGTAGAAGACAGCGTGTTTTGACTGGTCTACAGATGCTCCTGCAAACGAATGCCCTCCATTGTGACGTCTACGTGTGCGAGCGTGTTTTTGTCTAGATCCACGCGGTTTAAAAATGCCAATTAACTCATTAACATGTGTGTACTTTTGTCTCCCCCCCCCCCCCGTCGCTCGCTCTCTCTCTCTCTCTCTCTCTCTCTTCCTCTCCCCCCCCTCCTCTCCCTCTCATCACCCTCTGACTCTTACAAAAGCGGGTAAGTTGTGAGGATGTGAAACTGAGCTCCTGGATAATGAAAAACTGTCTCAGCCATACCGCCCTGTCTGCCATCTCTCCTGTCTGTCCGCCACATCCTGTCGCCACCTCCCCTCCCCCCCCCTTCCCTCCTGTATGACCAGTGCCAAAGCTGACGTCTCTTTATCTACTTATCTCTCTCTCTCTCTCTCTCCTCCATGGCTGTTAACAACACCATTGCTTTCTTTCTTTCTTTCTTTCTTTCTTTCTTCATTTACCATCTGAAGACGTTTCTTCCCCCCCTTTCTACAGTTCAGTTTCCGCAGCTGCATCCTTGGCTGGACAGAGAATGTGCCGCCGCTAAAAAAAAAAAAAAAAACACACACACACACACCACACACACTGGGGTCCAATTTTTCAAACCCCCGGAATGTCTTCCTCTCCTTATACGTGTCCTTCTCTCTCTATTTGTGTGAAATAACCAGCTGCATTTTCTGGTTATGGCAATGTGGGTTTTGTTTGTATGATTTTTATCATAACTGTTTCCTTACTTCCCCTTCTACCCCCAGCTATGTTCAGTGGATGTATTTCTCCATGCATTAGACCCGACCTGAACATAAAACACGAGCTATCTCCCCCCCCCCCCCCAACGATAGGCAGTGAATGTACCCGGTTGTGTTTGGATGAACACATTTCTCCTGTCACCTGTATTCAAGTGGCCTTTCACCGCGAGCGCTACGTGTTATCACGTTATTACGAAAGCCCACTCCTTCCATTTGTCGAGATCTTTGACAACATACTCAGGGAATGGGTTGTTGGCTCAGTTTTTTTTTTTTATCCGTTATGAAATGTGTTCACTAAATAGAATAAGAAGTGGCATTGTTTTTGTGTGCGTGTGGGTGTGAGTGTGTCCTCAGCTTGTCGGGCCTGTTTATCCGTTTCCTGCGAGTGTGGGAGGATTCGACGCAAACCGACCGCGAGCGCCTATTCGCCGCTCGTCCTCGTTAAGGTGCAATTTGCATGATGTCGAGCAGGTCGGCTCTCGAAAGTGAGGCGAGACAAACAACTCCCCTCTGCAGTTACACTTCAGCACCTGCTGGGGGGGGGGGGGGGGGGGGACGTGGAGCAGAGCCCAGAAAACGAGAGGAAAAGTTACCTTTAAAAAAAAAAAAGCCCTGCTGCATTATTCACAAACTGCAAAGTAACAGTGCAGCGAAAGAAAAATCTCTCTCAGCAGAATAAGTCCTGAGTGGCTGAACTGGGATGAGCAAGGCAGCGGTTAAGTGTCCGACTTCACTGAGCAGCTACTGGAGCACAGTGTCCTGCTGGTGTGTGTGTGTGTGTGTGTGTGTGTGTTGTGTTTACGTTAAGAGAGGACACACACACAACTTCAGCCATTTGTGTATAAATATATATGTAGATTTAAAGAATCTACATAGAAAATGCGAGCAGGCCACTCGGAGAGCACGTACAGAAACATAGATCAGATACATAAACCATGTACACGTTAAACACAGGCAGATATTATTTTAATATTCATTCTGTGATACTGTTGAAAGTAACATTTGTCTTCGTACAGTAACTACAAACTGATCACTGCCCTTAAAAATACTTATTTTGATTCACAAAATTCAAATTCATGACAAATGCACAAACGATCCTCACCAGATTTGATTGTGTTCTTCTAAAATTTGAAAAATACAGTTGTTAACATCAGGATGTGGGATTCAATGAAGTAAAGCAAAGCCTGTGTGTGTGTCTGAGTGTAGCTACAGGGTGTGTTTGTGTGTCTGAGTGTGTGTCTGAGTGTGTGTGTGTGTGTGCGTGTGCTCCACTCTCGAGGGATGGATGATAAAACAATGCCCTGTTCAGCTCTTCATGTCAGATGAAACGTGTGTGAGTCTCTCGCTCTCTTTCATGTCGTGTGCACAGACACACACACACACACACGGTGTCGCTGCTGCAGGTTGTCACACTGTGCAGGGATGAGGATGTTGAATGAGGGATGAAGAAGATGTTGTGGGTTTTAAATGTGTGTTTACGACGATGCACAGCTTCACGTGCTCACACCTGGTCTCCTCTGTGCCCCGCCCCCTCAGACACGAGCTATTGGAGGAGGCCAGGAGGAAGGGTTTACCTTTCGCCCAATGGGACGGCCCCACTGTCGTCGCCTGGCTGGAGGTAAGAAAAGACAAATCGCTCTTTATTCATCATCTCTTTTATATCGCTGCTGCAATCCTTTGAGTTCATAGTTACAATAATGAGAGTTTGATCTTCACCCCCAACAACTTGTGATGTAAAAACACTACTGCCCCCTACTGTTGAGAGGAGGACGTACAGCCACGAGCCAAATCATGAGCCCATTTATCTCCCACATGAATGTTGAGATTAATGCACCTGATGGTTATATATTTACAGCTTTAAGTATTTTATAACAACATAACACTGTTTTAATGTTAGATAATAAGAATTCAGTGTTTCCAGGATAGTTAATTAGGAAGGGAAATTAACATTTCATTTCTACTCCTTTATAAAATGTTCTTTGTCTAGAATTAATGAATAAACGTCAATAAATGTATTGAATTTAGAGTTTTATTTATATTTTCTTAAAAGTCTAATATTTTCTTTTTGTGAATCAGCATGTTAACAATCAAGGTAAAGAATACTCTGCTGAAATTTAGGATTTTTATTTGTAATTTGTCCAGTTTCCGTCTCACTAAACTCAACGTTCCGTGTCTCCCTTCTTTCCTCTCCCGTCTGTGTGGTAAAGCTGTGGTTGGGGATGCCGGCGTGGTACGTGGCGGCGTGCCGGGCCAACGTGAAGAGCGGCGCCATCATGTCGGCGCTCTCCGACACCGAGATCCAGAGGGAGATCGGCATCAGCAACCCGCTGCACCGGCTCAAACTCCGCCTGGCCATCCAGGAAATGGTCTCCCTCACCAGCCCCTCAGCCCCGCCCACTTCGAGAACCGTGAGTCCAACGGGGAAAAAACGTGACGGACACGGAGAGAAAGTTCAGTCGTCCAGAAACATTCACTGGAGCCAGAAGTCATTTGGAGGAAGGAGAAGTTTTAATTGAGTCTTTCAGAGAATACTTAGATGTTACAATAAGGGGCTGATTAGCTTAGCTTAGCATTAAGAGTGGAAGATGAGAAACGGCTCTGTCCAAACATTCATTCTAACACCACCTCCTAAAGAGCCCAAATCTTTTTCAGATATTGTTTATTGACAATAACATAGTTAATAACTTTGTCGGGGAACGATCGATAAAGTCCAATCACTGACTTCGGCGTGTACACGGTCCTCCCATCTATAATAAGACGGAGAGAGTTTTTAAGTAGCGCCATAAAACTCTGAATCACAAGAACAATCACTGGATGAAATCTTTTCTGAAAGTAGGCAAGGTAAATCAATGATACCTGAAAGAGAAGGGAAGATGGATTCCTTTGTTTAATCTGGATAAAGGAGTTTAAACAATGTTTTATTAGTTTGCTTTAGACGTGTCGGTGCACTGAGTCACAGTTTAGCCTCTTCATGCTAAGCTAACAGGCAGGTGACGTTTAATGTAAGCCACACAAACATTTCTTCCTCCAAAGCAGCTCAGTCGTTTTCACGACTGAACGTCCTCTCCGCTCACATGCACGACTCCCGCACACATGGGCGACACCCGTGTGGGTGGGCGACAGGAAGTGAATGGCGCCGCGCCGACGTAATAACAATAATAAACTCCCAGCCCACGTGTCAGTGATACTCTTATTTTTATCCCCGCAGTCAGTGCTTGTGTATGACGGTGGGAGTCGCCGAACGGCCTGGTGTGTAAAACACTGCACCAGTGTGTAGCTCTCCAGTTGCTCCCTGTTGTCATGGCGATTGCACGTGGTCTCTAAGGACTCTGCTGTTCCTTGACGATAGCGGAGCGAGGACGAATGAGCTTTATACTGGAGGGGCACAGACCATACATCACAGGCACGACAAGTTCTGTGCTCTTATATATATATATATATATATAAAGCAAGTTTTCTTTTTAACAATCACATCTATGCATGTAGCCGCCATAACTCACAAGCTCCTGGTTCTCTCTCACCCTCCTCCCCCGTGTCCCCCCCCCCTCTCTTTGCCTCACCCTCTCTTCTGCCACTTGGCTCCACTTTCCCAACCTCATGAAATTTTCATTACAGAGCATGCGACAAACCCCCCCGACCGTGACGGGGCTTCTGCCTGTTGTCACAATCAAAGCCCCCCCCCCGTGCGTTTAACGCAGGGAGTTAACTGACCTTGTAGTGTTTGTCCGAGTAGGAAACTGAGAGAGGGGAAGGAACCGCTCGTTCAGAAACCCCCCCGTGCATTAAGTCCTCCATGTCTGTGGCTGCACCTTTATACTGTTCATACCATTGACTGTAAAGATGGACGACATGTCTCTGCCTCCTCCCACTATACAAACATGAAGCAAAGATATTTCTGTTATGCGAGATCGTGGTGTGGAGCCTCGGTGTCAAAGTCCCGCCCATACACAAGCTCAACCAATCGTGAGTCAGTCCCAGCTGTCAATCATGACGTAAAACATGACGTGAGCTTCCATTTTGTAGTTTGGTCGATGTCCCATCTGCTAACATGGAGGAGGAGGAGGAGGCAGGGTTTATGACTTATACAGCAGCCAGCCACCAGGGGGGGTGCGATTTGTCGTCCATCTTTATTTACAGTCTCTGGCGTCTTGACCGCCGCTGCGATGACACAACAACGTGGACAATAATTATAGTAGAATAAGCATTTAGAGGGTTATTCACACAAATTACACAAAAAAAGAAAAATCTGTGAACTCTGGGATTTTGCAGCCATGTTTTAGAGATCGGGCTTCTATCCGTCTATTAGGACATAAAGGTAAAACAGTCAAACTGCTGTGAGCTCTGAATGCTTTAGATTATTTCAATCCATTTTATTGAGAAAGCAGAAATCTAGGAAATTCAGCTTCTCTATGACATTAACAATTGGTTAATAATCAACAATCACAAATATCCTGAGTGGCAGATAGAGATAAATACGACGTCATGGCTGACACCACTCGAGTCCAGGTTGTTTCTCTGTAATTTGACTGAAAGGACCTTCCCAGCTGCAGAGGAACACGTGTGTGGTTCGTGTGTGTGTCGACGTCCTCGGTCTCGTTGTGCATGGCCACTGTCTTTTGTTATCTGTGTTCGTCCTGCACAGTCTGTAGCTGAAGATGTTCCCGGTACTGTTTGTGTTTTTTTGTTTGGTTCTCTGTATTTGCCCTTTGACCCCCGGTGGGTTCAGGGGCCAGGTCATCATCTGACTGTGATGCTTTAACACTATTGGCTTACAGTGGTGCTGCTCTTCTTCTTTAACACTGCTTGCCCCTCCTGCCGGACCTCTACTACCAACCCTGCCGCTGCCGCTGCTGCTGCTGCTGCTGCTGCTCTGTCTCTTGGGCTCTGCCCCCTGTAGGCGTCAGGCAATGTATGGCTGACCCATGAGGAGATGGAGACCATGGCAGCCCCTTCCAAAACGGTCAGTTCCCCTGTGTCCTTCACCCCCTCACCCCTTCTCTACCTCTACCAGTCGTGTGTGTGTGTTTGTGTGTGTGCATATTAAATGGACGTAATGAAGCTGGACCCCGGTGGCGTTGGATTAACCCCGTCGGTGATCTGTGGACGTGGATCTAGTCAACTTTAAAACTTAAGGAAGAATTTAGTTTAGGTTTTTAGAAGCCTATTGTTTAATGAGGTGTTGCTGAGAAAGGCCCCAAGAGCGGCGGATTCCTTAAATTCAGCTTTTTACAGGCGACTGCACCACGGTCAGAAACCTCCTGACGAGGCCCCACGTCACCGACCTTCTGACAAACACTTCAGAACTTTAGCTTTAAGCTTCTTGCTCTTTACATCTCAGTCATCCTGAAGAAGCAAGACGTGAAATGCAGGATTTGTTTCTACAGAAAAAAAGACTTGACGCAAACACAAATGAAAACAAAGAGTATTTAGGTTTTTCCATCTGTAGTGAGGGTAAGAAACTGTCTTTATGTTGTGTTTTTAATTATAATACACGACTGTATGTATGACATATAGGCTACAGCCCTATTTCAAGGCCATTTCGTAGACATCAACATGTATTATTGACGTCCGGCAGATATTCTGAGCCTCCTCTCTGGTTTCAGGAACAACAAACCTAAAAGCCAATCTTGTACCATTTTTTTTTTTCACGGACAGCATTTTAGTCCATTAGGATCCTTTTTTCCCAAAATGCAAACTGTTGGGTCAGACAACATCTGAGCGTAAGAGAGGCCAATTCAGACGCTATTTCTCCCTTTTTCCTCTACTCACCAGTTCCCTCGAGCTATTTACTGCGTCTTGAAAGCTGCTTGTGGATATTTCAAGGTTTGGGAAGAGGAAAGTTTCTTCTGTCGTCTTGGTTTTCTTATAGACGTAGGAGTTAGACGACCGACTCCACGCTGGGTAACATTATAGTGTTGTGCAGCACATATCCGACAGTAGCAACGTAAAAACCCACCCTGCTTGAATTGGCGATAACCCTAAATTCAGCATGCACCGTGTTGTTGGTTTGGTTGCAGCTGCAGGATTTGTCACAGAATGATCACATGGCATTGTTTTGTCTCGTCCTTGTGTTTCAACCAGAAATCAGACTCTGAGGAGGGGAGCTGGGCACAGGTACGAGAACCCCGTTTCTACTCTCACATCAATTAAAGGTTTTCTTTCGAGGTTGTGAACGTGTCCTGACGTGCGTCTCCTCTCAGACTCTGGCTTACGGCGACATGAACCATGAGTGGATAGGGAACGAGTGGCTGCCCAGTCTAGGACTACCTCAGTACCGCAGCTACTTCATGGAGTGCCTGGTGGACGCCCGCATGCTGGACCACCTCACCAAGAAGGACCTGAGGGTGCACCTCAAAATGGTGGACAGCTTCCACAGGTATACTCAGGACTCAGGGCGACTGTCGGAGAAAGAAAAGCATGAACGGGTTCCAGAGAGTAGAATTAACTCCTGTAAAATATGACGATGAGGGAGTTTTAATTCTAAAAAGAAGATTCTAAGAAGTTATTTGCTTTTTGTGACGCCAGAACAAGTTTACAGTACGGAATCATGGGTCTGAAGAAGCTCAACTACGACAGGAAGGAGCTGGAGAGACGCCGGGAGCACAGCCAGCACGAGATGAGAGGCCAGTGGAACCAAGATAACTCAATAACAGTAGCACATCCAAAATGTTTTAAGAGGGAGGTTGAAATGGGATTTTTTTTTTTTTATCCTCGTGTCTGCAGACGTGCTGGTGTGGAGCAACGAGCGAGTGATCCGCTGGGTGCAGAGCATCGGCCTGAGGGACTATGCCAACATCCTGCTGGAGAGCGGCGTGCACGGGGCCCTGGTCGCCCTGGACGACAACTTTGACTTCACCAGCCTGGCCCTGCTCCTCCAGATCCCCAATCAAAACACTCAGGTACTCGAGTCCGTTCACTGCAGAGCCACTTCATGTGATATTTATAACATATTGACCTTGTGGGAACTAGTTGATGTCGGTTTTTAAATTGTTTGTTCTCCGAAACCAGAAGCAGAAGGAATTTCATTTCATTTCAAGATGAAAATGAAACTTGATTAATTAAGTTTTCTCCGTCATTGTGGCTGCGTACATCTTAAGTCATTAAAGACACACAATGATTTTTAGTAAGTTAGATTGTACACAAAAGATAAATAACTTTAGAGGTTCCATACTTATCATAAAGTTTATCTGTATTTCCTTTAGCTTTTCACACAGGTGGGGGATAAAACCCTCACAGTGAGGGAGAAGGCTGTTTTTAGCCCAATTTCAGGTGCTGAACATGGACAGAAATATCCTCTGTCACCACCTCCAGTCCCAAAATAGAAGTGTGTTATCATCCCTCAGAAGCCGGCGCGGTCTAAATCAGAACACGCACATTTGCCAACTGTCACTCTGGCGCTCTGCCCCGCGAGTCCTCGCTGCTCCTCCACACTCGGATAAAATAGATACGCAGTGCAAATAACGCTAAAAATACCCCCCCCCCCCCCCTGTTGTGAAAGCCGAGTTGATTGTGTGTTTTTATTTTGTTCCTCCTCCTCCTTCTCTCAGGCACGTCAGATTCTGGAGCGAGAGTACAATAATCTGTTGGCCCTGGGCACCGACCGGAGGCTGGACGAGGTGAAGCGTCAGAACAAACTAAGCCCGTGTCCGTCACTCCGGAGCGTTTGCAATTATGATGTATTCACTGACCTTGTTGATATTCAAGGGGGTCAAACGTAATTCATTAGCTCACACTCACGAGAATGAATGATGCATTTAAGTGACAGTGTCAGGCGGTGATTTCTCATCCGTTTTAAAGTGATGATGATGCATCTGTTTAATGATGGGAGTCTGCACATCTTTGTCCAGTCGGTATAATAGTTCTGAATTATTCATGTCCATCGGTAAAGATGCTGAAATTCCACTGTGCGTCTCAATTGACTTCACAGTGACCCAAGATTTCCCCGTGTCTCAAAATGTGTCACATTAATGATTTTTACAGTAAATATCAACAGTAAATCAAAGTCTGTGCATTTAAACCTTTCTTTGATAAGTGATTCATCTTAATTGTCCTAATTAGAGGACAAATCTTTAGCTAAAGGACAGAAAATACTTTTAAAATCCACTCAGGGAAAGATTTGCAAGAACAGAAGTGTTTCCAGTTGGTGAAACAATATGCCGACTGTATTTATACAATCTGAAAACAAGTGATTTCTTTCTTTCGTGGGTCAGTGTGACGACAAAGACTTCCGCGGCCCCTCGTGGAGGCGACAGTACCCGCACAGAGACGTCCACGGTATCAGTATGATGCCCGGGTCGGCGGAGACGCTCCCTGCTGGTTTCCGTCTCACCACGTCTGCTCACTCTCGGAGGCTGCCCCCTGAGGGTGAGTTCCTCCACCTGCACCTTTTCTGTTTAAGATCAAAATCAATACGTAGGTTGTGAATAGTTAAAGCTGGTTGTCTTTCAAAGTTGGCAACAAAACAGCACAGCTGAACACAGGGGTTGCTGCTCCTCGCCGTTTTGTGACCATGTCTCTTGTTCTCTCTGACTCTGTGACGGCTGCTCCGCAGTCCTCTATGAGGCGCTGGACGACAGTCCTGACGACATGTATTTGGACTGGTATCAAGGTCAGATATGTCCCAATGAAGGTTCCGGGCTTGTTCGCCCTGCGTGTATTATTAATATTCTACATATAATCCCTCCTCCTCTCGTGGTCTCTGCCAACCACTGTCCTGCTGTGTCTTTGCTTCTCTTCCCGGTCTCTCACCCTCATCTTTCTTCTCTTACCCGTCTACTTCAATCTCTCTTCTATCCAACTCCGAGGGTGTTGTCTTGCAGAGTTGCTCAAAAAGTTGTTGTCTAGTCCCCCCTGGTGGTGAAAGCTAGTGAGTCAAGTTATGGATTACAACCCATGCTTGCTGCTGTAACCCTCGAAGTTACAGAAATTGAGCAGCAAAACAAACGGTGGCTGAGCGGCGCTATGTAAGTGGGCCTGAATCAGGAGGTTTACATAGGCGACGTCTCGGACGTTTCAAGAACTCAAACGGAGCGTTTGTGTCGTTTCCTTGTTCCCCTGATGTTAAGAGGACACTGGCTGAAAGGGGCTTGGGATAAAGGATCATTTTTAGATTATTGCAACTAAATTCAGACAGAGCAAGAAACACAAGCAGTCAGACTGGAAGTCGAGCGTTAACACGTACGTGCTCTGTTAGTTTGTTCTTCCAATTAATTTGGCAACGCAGTTTAAAACCTGTATCTTTGTCCGACTGCTTGTTTATTTTAACGTCAAACTCAAGACAGAAGTTGTAATAAACTGGGAAATAACCTTTAAACGGATGCAGAGTGTATTAGCAACCGTGTCTTTCCTAATTTACTCCACACAAGTTGTGATACATGAACATAGGTCATCCAGCAGTTCTGATTTGGGCCAGTGTTCATCTCTAACAAGGTGTCTCCCCCCCCCCCCCGTCTCTATTCTCTGTGCCCCCCGGTCTGTGATGTCCACAACTACACTAAAACCGTGTCGCTGGTGGTGTCCACTCAAAACTAAACCCTCCTTTGAGTGTGCGATGCCTGGTTTTCTCTGCTGAAGGTTGTTTCTATATGAATAATCCCTGTTGTGTGGAAGAAGTGTTCCGTGTGTGTGATCTCACTCGTTCTGTGGAGGATTGTCTCCTCTTGTTTGAGGTGGTGACCAAGCGGAGGAAGGTTTCCTTCTCCCTCTGAGTCCATCCGACGCGGTAAGAGCCGTCACGCCGAAAACCTAACGACCTCTCCCTTTCTCGCTGTCTCCCCCTGCAGTCGGAGCGGTGCAGCGGCTGGACACCTCCACGGTGAGAACCTATTCCTGCTGAGAGGAGGAGGAGAGGGACCTTAAACTGTACACTGTATGTAACATCACATATTACAGCACACAGCTTCCCTCTCAGCTACTGCACAGGAGAAAAAGGGCCACATGGGTTTTTCCTAGATGAGCATGTTTGTGTGGTCGAGTCCCATCCGATGCTGTCGTCTTATTTCTGTCCCGAACCGGAAAACAATCAAAACACGGGAACGCCGCTTCTCCCAGCGAATCATCATCTACTCACTGTTAGTTGGTTGTTCACCATCAGGTTGAGGTGGTTCACGTGTCCCGCTCCTCCTCGGGGATCCTGGGGCCGTTCCAAGGTCGGATGAGTCAGTGTTTTCTGGGTCTGTCCCGGGGGGGGGGGGCCTCTCTCTTGTTCCAGAATCCCGGCAGAAGCTTTCCCAGGAAGGCTGAGTAGTGTGATGCCCCACGATAATTGTCCCTGCAGCCCACACACAGCATCCTCTGCTTTGGGCTTAAGAGTTCCTCAAAAGTTTAACCACCCGTCACCACTTTGCATCTTGCATAGAGAATATAATCAATAACTAATAACGAGCAACAAACATTGTCAGTGGAGGTTTCCAGACTCATTGAAAGTCTTTGTGTTTCCCCTTCAGGTTCAGTTCTGAAGGGAGAGCTGCCTGTGGAGCTGCTGGACGGGCCGACCCCCCCTCCCCCCCCCGCCGCCGAGGAACAAACCATTCTGACGACACGCACTGCCAAGAAGCCCTGCTCTCCTCTCTGAACCCCCCCCCCCCCTCCCCTCCAGTCCGCTCCGCCCCGTCCCCCCCCCCCTTCCCTGTGATGTAGGCACCAGCTGCCGGTGCTAAACTGTCCCGCAGGCTGCTGACTCTCCCCCCCCCCACCCACCCCACCCCACCCTCCCTCGTTCTCCCCATTTCTAACCTTTTACATGTACAGTAACTTGTCAAAGCATAACGTACTGTGTATTTCTTCTACAGGAGATGTGTAGGTTATCTGTAAATTAATATAAATATGCCATTTTTTTAATATATATACACACACATCTATGTATAAAAAAAAAAAGATATTCAGAGTTTGTGAAAAAAATTGTCCCTGCCGCCTCATTTAGTGGACCATAGATGAATATATGCTGCTCTTCAAACTGTCTCCATAGTCCCCCCCGTCCCTTCCTAGACCATTTTGTACATATGGTTTTATTTTTTCATTGTGCTGATGATGACGATTATAAAGACGGAAAAAAAAACTTCGCCGCACCATCGAGAGGAAGAGACTGGATGTGTTGTGCGAGAGCCTGCCCTCTAGTGGTGAACAAGAACACTACATTCCCGGGACACCATCAACCTTTCTTACGGACTCGCCGTCACACAAGGAGCATTTCAGACGAGGAAACGCGTCGACGCACTGGAAACGACACAACAAGCACTTTGATACAACCGCATCAACTCAACGGACTCGTTCAGTAGCCAAGGACAAAACCAAGAGAGGCTGTTGCTCTCCGAAGTTGCACAAAAAAAAACTTCCTCTCAGAGAACACACACAACAAAAAACCCACAAAAGAAGAAGAAGCAGGAGGTCATTTGTCGAACCTGTCACTTGTTGTACTGTACGTTTCGTCAGGCGAGACAATAACACAAAAAGGACAAACACACACACACACACACTCTCAGCCAAGCTGGCCTTCTCGACAGTCCGTTCACAGGACAGATGAAATAACTGAAAGACAGACCGCTTCAGCTCATAGTGTGCGTAGAGTGTATATGACCATGTTGAAGTGAGGTGACTTTTTAAAAACGAGAAAAAGAAAAACCCGTTTCTTGCTGTGACCTTGGTGTAACTGTTGACTCTTTGTTTTTCTGTCGGAAGTGTCCCGGAGGCCGACCTATCGGACGGCCCCGTTTTATCTATCTGTCTTTTAGTTATTTCACGATGGACGACAAAACAGAAACAACGTCTTACGCCCATTGAGTTATTTTTACATCTTTTTTTTTCGATTTGCACGAATGACGAAAAAACCATTTTATTTTGTCTCCCATGTTTTTTTAATTTTTATTTATTACTTCTTGTACTTTGGTCAAAAACTAAGTGGTGAGCAAACAAATTTTCATTGTCAATAAAAAAACTGTCAGTGAACGAGGAGTCCATTCATTTAGTATCATATTGTATAAACAGCAGCTGTAACTTGCTTCTATTTTGTTAGTTATGAATATGCAAAGCCTATAATACAGCATAGTTTACATCGTGATTCAGATTACATTAAAAAAAACAATATAATTTCATTGTTACGAAGGGAAACATTGACCCTGCAGCGTGGAGTGGGCGTTGGTCAAATCAGGAAAGAAGGTCAAACTTGTGTGTGTCAGCTTAAGTTCATATTTGCGTTAGTGTCCCTGTGCAGAACACGTGCACACGCTTCCTCTCACGTTGCAGTGAGTTGATCTGACCTCAGTTTTTCTCTGTCGTCCCCTTTATGAATGAATTCAGGCCCCACGAGGTCTCAGGGCTTTTTCCACCTGCTCCACGATGTCCTTGAAAACGTCTGGGTCCTCGATGGTCGGAGTGATCTGTGCAGAGAAAGTAGCACAAGGCTAATTTTGAAAAAAGGAAATGAAGCTATCGAGTTAAAGTAATAATCCAACAATTAGGGGAAGTCAATTATATTTGTGCATAGATTCTCCAAAGCCGCATCCATGAAAACTCTCCTTTAAACAAAACTACATTATACTAGATTAAGTCCGTAACTGTTAAGGGATGAAATCCCAAATCAGCCCTGAGTTCTGTTTAATAAGTGCCGGGTCTGTTAATGCAGCATCATCCCTCCTAATGAGCTTTACTCTGAGCAACTGTAAATATTTGCACAGGGGATAAAAAAAATAAAGTACTGTTCAAACACTATTACCACTTTCCTCCTGTGGCACTTTTTAAAAAGGCCGGAGCTGATGGGAACGAGGCTACATCCGAAGAGCCGGTACCTTGAAGGGTTTCCCGTTGACCAGATTGGCCAGAGAGGAGCGAGGGATCTTGCCGGAGCGCGTCTTCGGCAAACTTCGCACAAAGAGAACTTTCTTGAAGGCAGCGACGGGTCCGATGTTGTTTCTCACCAGCGTCACCATCTGTTTGACGATCTCCTCCTCACTCTTCTGCACGCCTGAGACACACATGACACGTTATATCATACACGAATCATTATAGTGATTTTTTAAAACCCTGTATTATAGATGGACATGTTGCAGAAAAAACTCACAGTGTAATTTAAAAAATACAAATCAGTGCTATAAGCTTCTCACCTTTCTTGAGCACACACAGGGCCAAGGGAACGTGACCCTTCAGAGCGTCCTCCAGACCGACCACAGCACAGTCCCCCACCGCAGGGTGCTGCAGCACAGACTACACAGACACAGGCAACAGACATGACAACACCTCAAAGAAGAGCATTATGGGGGGGGGTTAGCTTTGTGTCTGTACTCCTACCTCCTCCAGCGCTCCAGCAGACAGCCGGTGACCTGCCACGTTGATGACGTCGTCCGACCGGGACATGATGTACAGGAAACCCTCGTCGTCCACGAAGCCGGCGTCCATGGTGTCATAGTAACCCTGATGGAGAGAGAGCGAGGAAGACGCTGCGTTGACTTAACTGAAGTTCACGAGGTCGTAGCTTCGGTGTAAACAGAATTAGAATCTGAAAACATTCAGCTCCAGATCCTCACATAAGACAGGAGTTCTGCAATGGAAGAGTTTAAACACTAGAGGGCCACCTTTCACCACGTTCTATCACTACCCAGTCTCCTACAGTTTATATCCTGTAAATTGAGCTTCTATATTTCTATATTTCCTGGTGATACATCCAATGAAGTCACTACTGTGCAGGTTATTTGATGTAATAAACACTTTTGATTGTCAGTGAACGATGAACCGACTTACTGGGAACTTGGTGAAGTAGAGTTCTCTGAACAGATTCTGGTTCTGCCAGAGGGACAGGGCTGCGCCGGGTGGAAGAGGAAGTCTGAAGGGAGCAGGACAAAATTCAATTCATTCAATATCACTCTTAAGTAGTTCATGTTTTCTACGTGGTTGTATAAATGTTCCCAGATTTTTCTATTTAACTGTTTCACGACAGTGGAATTGGTCGACATGCTGCCTCCACTTGACCAGAACCACACCAAAACACACACACACACACACACACACACACACACACACACACACACACACAGACAGGAGAGCAAAGTCTAGTTTATCCAGGGACAAGTAATCCGCCCTCTCCTCCACCAGACTCTTGACCGAGAGGTTTCCATTTCCAGTCGGAGCTGTAAACACATCTCTGCACAGATTGATTTCACTACAAATAAAATATTCAAACCTCAGGAAACAAAAAACAACTCATTTCTGATGTTTATTTCCTGTTGGAGGGGGGGTGACAGTCAAATCTACACTCGTCTACAATGCTGCTTGTTTCAAAACTGACAAAATACCTTCCATCATGAGCTGCTTTTCATTTCACTCGTCCACAGGCAAAAAAATAAATACAAACAAAAGCTCCACTTGCATCAATAAATGCCACAAAAATCGACATTTACTTTGCATTGAAACACATGAATCTTTAAAAGCCGTGACCCAAGTCGATATTTCCTTTCGCTCCAAGCGACCCTCGCTCTTTGCAAATATTGAATATGACTTCACGAGACCCCCCCCCCAGTGCTTTGATTCAAAGCTTTATCAGACTTTAATGGCGACGGGGAGGACGTACAGTAAGACAGCTGCGTCTACCTGACGCTATCCCTGGATGCACCCTACACGTGGATTCCCTAGAAAGCCCGCCCCCCCCATCCCTTGTTGGCACGGACTCAGCAACAGCAGTTCCAGAGAACAGAGAAATTGAGTTGGAGAGTGATGACAGATACAGGTCGACATCAACAAAAAGGTGACGTGTGAGTCTGATACACGAGTGAATTATTAGGATCGATGACTGACAGACGGAGGAGTTTAAACTTGATTAGTGTGCAGAATGCTTCCTGTGTCACATTTTAAAATGCGAGTGCGCGTGCCAGTGACGGAGGAAAGGCACTCAGCTTACCTCACCACTATATTTCCCAGGGTTCTTGGCTTCACCTCCTGCATGTCATCATCGATCACCGTGACTGCAGGAAGGGGGGGGGGAGCACACGGAGGTTTGTATTCAGGGGGGGGGGGGTGTTAATACACACAGGCAAAAACTGGAAGAGCGAATTTATTAAATCCTCTGCAGGGAATTACACGGAGTCCCTTTTGATTTATGTGTACACATCTTTAACTAGGGGATTTCAATACATTCAAAATGATGACTGGAATATGAAAATGTAGAAATACACAAGCTGGATGTTTATAGGCAGGTTTTTTTTGTTTGGGTCCACGATTGTAGTTCTCACCATTGTAACCTGGGACAGGTTTTCCAGCCTGGCCTGCAGGTGGCGTGAGTGAGTTCCCCAGGCCGATGCATGTGGAGGTGATGGCTGAGCCGGTTTCTGAGGAGAGGGACACAGACACAGAGGTTCGATGAAAACACACCGGGCTTCGTCGTCTACTGGACTCAATGGGACCATCATTTAACAAAAGGACCATCGTGCTGTGTTGAAGACTTGAAACCAGAGAAACTCCTTGGAAAGGTATTGACCGATCGTCATAAATCAAGTGAGATGTCGAATGATTTTTCTCATGCTACAGAATCGTAATAGAGATTTGCCAAAATGTCGTCTGGACCCTGAATTTTGAGCCAAACAGATGAAATAGGAAACAGTGGCGTGAAACAATAATCATGACACTGATGTGTTTCTGATGTTTTTCTTTACTGTACATGAACAAGAGCGTGTGAGGCACTGGGGTGAACCCTTAACCTACTTTATACACTTTATACAAAACTGTGGCAGCTCCTATGGGCTCTCCACCGCTCCACCACCCAGCTGAGCTCCACGGGCAGCGAACACTCGCCTGTTTGGAGGCTCCGCTCGCCGCCCAAAGAATAAATCACATTCTTGATCCGGCTCACTGAGCAAGATTACATCAGAACTGACACAGCGGCAGACAGGCCCAGGATCAGCGTCTGTCTTCTATGTTTGACTCGAGTTTTAAAAACACTGGAGAAACGCTGCAGCTTCTCAGTCAGTGGGGTGTCCATCAGTTTCTCAGCGTGAAATAAAAGAGAGAGACTTATTTAATCTACTAAATTGTAGAGATGAAAGTGACTGTGAAATATTAAATTATCAGTGATGAACCTGTACTGATACACACACTGGAATCCTTTTTTATAGTTATTAATGATGTCTGGTTAAGGGAATTTGTATGATTTCCTCCTGCAATTTTCCTTCTGTATGATGTAAGTTATGTTCAGAACTCATTCCATCATCTTGTCCAGCCCATATTCATAAATCATAATTTGCCTCAAAGGGCTGAACGATCTGTACAAGGTGCAACATCCTCTGTGCTTAAATACAAAACCCTTTTCACATTGGGAAAAAGAAAAACATAACCTCTCCATCATTTTTGCCTTTTTACTTGGTGCAAAACAAATATTACGGTCATTCATTTGCTGCGACACATCTCAAAGCCTTCCAGAAACAGTCCATGGCCTCAGTTACACATATTACAAACTGTTTTTTCCTTCACCTCAGATGCAAACGTGGCCCAAGCTGCTCAGAAGCGTAATCAGATCGTCTATCAGGAAGCGCAGACAGCAGAGATGATGTCTGTGTCATGTTTTGTTCTCAGATTACTGCAGCCGAGCGTCATGGCATTTCAACCCTGTTAATATGCAGATTTATGCAGCGAGGTGCACGATAGCAGATCATTTACTGCGCAGGGAGGAAGTTTTACAGTTTTCTGTCAGGTTCCCCTCGGAAATATGCCGACGGCGATGCACCCGATGCTTCGTCATTGGCGTTTGGCATTGGCCAATTCTCTCCTGAGAGCACCGATGACAAAAGATTCAAGGCAGCGGCAGCGGCAGCGCAATGCAAATGACAGCTCAGTTAATACGATGATGTGCAAAAAGGAATCATAGATTTTCATTAAACCTTTAGGGAAAGCTACGGCTTCACCGAGGCTTCATACCTGTCGGCTACAAAGCAGAGAGAGAGAGGACGCGGTGAGAGCCTGACCACCAAATAACAGAGGGACAGGGAGGAGACCCGCTCGCTCAGACAAGTCTAGTGCCAGTCACAACCACCTCGGGGCAACTTTAAATTGCAGCATGCTGAATGTGGTGTCAGGTTGTGGGGTGAGGAGCATCAATCCACGAGATCCCAACAGAGAGAGAGACTTCTTCAGATCCCGATGAACCTCTGAGAGACGTTGGAAGTACGAGACACGAGATCAGCGTGGACTGAGACGAATGCATCTCTCGCTGAGTTACAAATTCTTTCAGCTAAAGTGGCTTCAGAAGACGTCTGGCCTCTACCACTAATCAAACAAGTGCACAGAGCTCCAGAGCCGCTTCCAACTCCGGCCCAGCGGGCTTCAAAGGCCTGAGCTCAGGGGCGGGAGGCTGCTGTTGGTCCAGGAAAGGAAATAATGAGGACTAGATGGAGGGAGGAGGGCGGTGTGGAGTTTTAACACATTACCCCACCACAGCGGCCTCTGAACCGGCAACCCCGTAAGCCTAATTCGTCAGTGGCAGGTTATAGCTGCTCCCTGCAGGGTTCAAAGCCCCGTCCAAACAAAATGTGTCCTCCGACTGTCCATTGCTGAAATGCTCGGTTTTTAGCGCCTGTCTCTTTAACCCCCCCCCCCCCCCCCCCCCCTAACGATAAAGTTCAATCTGCTCATTATGACCCACTTATTTAACTTTGCAGACTTTTTTTACATCCACAAAACACTGACAAACGATTCATGCGACTCTTTTAAAAAAACTAATTATGTTAAGTTTTATGATAAAAAGCTCATAAAGCAGCATAACGTAATGTCGGAAGATGACATCGTGTTAACAGTGAGCCAGCACATCGGGCCCGACCCTGAAGGACACTTCGAGGAGCACGGCTGAATTAGAGCTTCGACACAACCACCGCACCGTGTCGGGCCTGAGTGCCGTTGTTTCAACCTGGCTGTTTACAGCACGACTCAGGGATCACTGGCCACGATCCAGCTTCAGAGAGTCCGTTCAGAACCCAAAGGAAAGCAGACAGAATAATTGGGTCTTGATATTTTTTTTACAGGCGCACGGGAATACAGGATTGGCCGTGCTGCTTCCAGGCATGAAATTAAACCTTTACACTAAGGAAGTGCATCTCTACTTCACCGGGGAGGAGGAGGTGATGCACATCGGCAACCGGCCGGTACGTCAGAGACACACATGGAGCAACTGATGGTGCAAAACCAGGCAACTCACACATTGTAATGTGATTCAAAACGAGGGGATGGAAGTTTAATAGGATAGTTCGGTCTAACTGCTTTGTTTCAATACTTCATAGCAACAAAACCGTCAGCAAACATTGTCTTTAATAGCAAATCTGTGGAACATGTAGCTCTTCCTCCTCCATGATAATCTGCGATTCGCCTAAACACGCCTCCGACTGGTCACTGACAACAGCACAGACGAGAGACTGCAACTGACAAACAAGGAGAAGTAATCAATCAAAACACTTTTGCCTCGACACCAAGGCCCGACAGTCCCCCCTCATGAAAACACATTTAAATTCACTAGAGCCAGATTTTTTGTTGGGTCAGCATCAAACTGCAGAACACTTGAAAGCATCAGTCCCCGAAACCAGATTTTCTTTGATCAGGAACCATGAATTTTTCTATGCGAAATCAACAAACGTGTGGAAAACGCCTTCATCTTGCAACGTCAAAGAAAGTAAGTGACCTCATCCTTCCACCGAGTTCCAGGGCGATCAGTCCAGTAGCTTTTCAGAATCCTGCTAATTAACAGACGCAGATGAAAACTCATTTGCATTTAAACTCGTCTAAAGGAAAGAAAATATGTCGCATCACTAAAACATTGTGTCCTCACATTTACATGAAAGATGGTGAGTTGACAGGAAGGGAACGCCGTCTCCAGCCGCTGACTCAGATGTTTTACCAAGAAGCCTCAGCCCACATTGCGAAGGTATAATACATCATAACGCAGCAGCTGTTGTTGTCTATGTACATTCTCACGTTCTCTCTCACACACCAGAGAGAACACACACAAGAATTATTAAAAACGTGAATATCCTGAATAAGACAGAACAGGCCGAGACAGGTGATTGAACGCTAGAAGAAAAAAATGTTTGTGGGCTCCATCCCTCCCAGCTCTCTCTCTCTCTCTCTTACACACACACACACACACACACACAGGAGTTGAGTGTCTATCTGCTTGTCTGACCGGTGATGTGAATCTTTGGCCGACGCACAAACACACACACACACCTCGGTATCAGTCGTCTCCTACTCCCACCTCGGTCTTCTCCTTTTGCTTTTTTGCTCCGTCTTGTTCCCTCGCGCTCTCTTTTCCCGCTGCACACAAACAAATCAATCTTCCTTCGACCTGTTGGGGATGAGCTTGGCTGGGGGGGGGGGGGGGGGAGGGGGGGGGGGATGAATGGGTCGGGGAATGAATATCTCTCTCTGTGCAGCTCCACTATTTCTTTAGCAGGTGAAATAACTGTCTTCTCCTCTATCGACAGAACAGTGCACACATCAGACCTACAGAGGCAGGAGAGATGAGCACACTCAGATCTCAAGTGACATCCTCGTGCATCCAAGCAAATATGCTGAAACACTAATTTACACATTTTCAATAGGACGCATCTTTCTAATAACGCAATCATTCAGGATTTGAAGCCAACTACGACTATGATTATTTTATAATTTCGACTATAACTCCTTAATTTTCAGTTTAAATTTCAGAAATTAATCTCTTGCACTCTTCAGAAATTTGGGGATCGTGAGTAAAAAACAGGATGTAGCTGCCGAAGGGAAAGTTTCCCTCAGAAAGAGAGAAAATATTAAACTTATTGGAAACACAACTCTGCACGAATGCTAATGTACAAACTATTTCCTAATGCACGGTTACATCTTTCATATTTTCTTTTCAAATCCAATGAAACCAAAAACACAAGAGAAAGTGTGTTTCTGTCCAAACGTTTATGAATAAGAGTCAAAACTCTGAAGGTGGGGGGGGGGGGGGGGGGGGCTTTCTGTACATCACACGTATGCAAAGCCGTGCTCGTGGTTGTCCTGGTGACGTGTGGTTGCCGGGGCAACTCCGTCGGGTGCTAAAAACAAGACGGCCGACCCGAGGTCATCGGAAAAGACGGCGTAGCGTAGGAGGACGAGGACAGAAAGAGAGGGAATCGATTTGCAAGCTGCTCGGCCCGACTTTGAAACATAAAGTTTTTCTTTTTCTCTTTTGCTGTTTTCTTAAACAAAACACGTTTCTATTTCGCTCCCTTCAGACAAAACCCCCCGAAAAATGCATCTACCTCATTTAAAATTCGTTGTGAAAACAGCATGAAATTTTGAAATGGGAAATCGTGAACAATACTTTTGCAGAATACTGCAGCAGAGGCCGATGTTCACCTTCAGCTATATGGTGCGGAGGAGAACAGGCACATGCAGGTGAGAGAGGAGGAACCCACACACCGGCCTGTACTTGAAATAAAACTTTATTAAGTGTAACACGTGTCGACCTTCATCAGGTTTCCCTCCACAGGGAAGTGTTACACTTAATAAGGTTTTATTTCAAGTACAGGACGGTGTGCGGGTTCCTCTTCTCTCACCTGCAGGAAAACACACATCCAAACACAACATGTTTGGCTTTAGAGACAAGCTTTTCATCGTGGGGGTTTTTTCTCTCCTCCTGTTTTGAATCAGGAATGAGCCATGAACCAAATCTAACTACAATCCTGTGGGATTAGTTCTGCTTGAAGTCTGCGTTGGACAACTCAGCCTTGGCTGCTCACACTAACACCATCATCGGCGTCGGGCCTCCAGCCAAACACAGGTGGAGACAAGAAGGGGTTGGTTAGCCAAGCCTCTCCGATCGGACCGACTGTTTAAACGCAGGAAAAATAACAAACTATAAAACAGCCGAGAGAGAAAAGAGGGGACAGTGTAAAATGTGTGTCGGGGAGAGATGAAAGAAAGATGAGTCATCAAGTGCAACGTGCACACGCAGCTTCACGCGCTTTCCCCATTTACACTCGAGACTTTTTCGAGGGACAATTTCATTCCATCGGCTGAAAACACAGGCCCCCCCCCCCCCGATCACGTCCCAGACTCCCGGCTCGGTCGCACGAGCCGACCGGACGCAAGCCGGCTCCCTGCTTCACCTGCTGATGAAAGATTCACGTCTAGTGCCTCACAAACCTCAGTAGACAAAAAAGCAACAATGGCTGGAAATGAACGCCAGATGAATTCCCAGGTTAGAGAGATGACGACAGCAGGCGATTCGATCCCCCCCCCCCCCCCCTGCTGTCCCACTCCACAGTAAACAAAGAGATAACACAGACGTGGCACCTCGGCTCTTGGAGATGTAATTACACGAGCTACTGTATCTGCAGCCACGTCATGAGAGCAAGTGAGCGGCTCTTCGGTGTTGAACGGCGGTGGGGCACAGAGGGGGGGGGGGGGGGTGACATGACTCAGAACAAATGAAAAGAAATGCATTCGGGTTTTGGTTTGGGGGTTTTGTTGTTGTTGTTTTTGTTTTGCTGAGGGACCCGTCTATACACAGAGATGTCGGCACATTTATTATTGTGTTTATTTGTTGTTGTGTCATTTATCGAATACTAAAAAGTACCACAATATTACACCCGTCTCAGGTTTGTCTCAGGAGGCTCTCTACAGTACTTTGGAAGCTGGAAGCAGGGATTATATCTCTGATTCAGCCACAGCGACATTAGCGAGGCTCTGGCTCACCGCCGGCAATTTCACTTCCTGATGGAAGGTGTTGTGTGGTCGCAGCTGAGGTCGCGGCAGCAAACACCCACAAACAAACAGGCTTCTGTCATTTGGAAAACAAGAAGGGACCTTCCCTCTCCGAGATGAAAACACACAATCATCATACACAGGGAACCAGAAAGCCACAGACCTCGAGTACACAACAGAACATAGTCCACACACTTCAGGGCTGGATCATCTGAACTTCAGTAAATACAGTTTACCCCACATTGCAGCAGCAGCTTACTTTTCTGCCTGACTGACTGGAAATCAGTTTTAAGATTAAAATGAGAAAAACAGCTGTAATATAATGTATGTGTTCACTTTTTTCCTTTTTATTATCATCGTAAAAAAACTGAAATCACCGTGTTGAGGGTGAGTTAAAAAGTTTCACTGCCACAAAGAGACACTTTGAGCAAGAAATAACTTCGATAAACTTGTTCCCAACTAACTTGTAAATATAAAATAATCTTTCTTCAATGACTGAATCTAAACAAAAACTAATTTATTAACGGTTACATATTAATCAGGGGTGGCCTCATCATTTCCTGTGCGACACATTCTGCATCACGGTGCTTTTCTGTTCTGCATCAACAGTCGACACAGACTCCGGTTTAATCGGGTTAAAACGAAGAAGTTAATAAGCTGCCCACTGAGAAATGTCTCGAGAAGAGATATCCTGCAGGTGCTGATACGTTTTTTGCATTTAAATAAACACCGCAGAGGTAATATTCCCGCCGAGCTCTTTGGTTTCGGGTTAAGATCCCTGATTAACCCCTGCTCCCGCTGCGGTGCTGTGCGAGTGCCTGGATGCTACAGCTCTTAAAAGGCTTTCGCTTCTCTTCGGTGAGTGGGAGGATGAGATTGTGAGAGTGTGACTGTTTTCCGAGTAGGAGGAGGACGTGTGGAGAACAATCCTGTGCCAGTTGGCGAAGGCCGGAGGGAGAGACCGTCAATTCTACCATTTATCTGACAAGACAGATGCTTTGAGGCTCTCCACCTCTATTTTTTAAGGATAATTCCATTCTGTGTATAAAGGCATCTGTTGTCTGTCGAAGGGAGTCAGAGAAACAAAGACACACAGAGACACAGACCCTGAAACACGCCTGTTAGAGTCCGTCCACCAGCGCTCACTGGTGAGGCAGCCAAACCCTGCCAACTGGAAACACACATTTGTTGCCAGGCAACACCAGTGACATCAGCAACCTTCATCACCCCTCCACACCCCCCGCCAGTGGCTTAAAATAGCTCACAGATTATTATCAGCCTTCAAAATGGCAGGCGTTTTTCTCATATGCACGTGAAGGGGAGAGTGAAGTGGGCTGCCGCTGGCTTCAGGTGGCCCGGTCACCACGCGTGTGTGTGAGTGTGTGTCATGGGTGAGTGAGGGGTTAGGAGATGTTAATTCACAGTGTGTAAAAGAAGAATAAACAAATGATACCATGGGAGTGTAGGTAGAGGAGGAGCGTGCCCGTATCTGGGTTGAAGAGACAGGATGAATCAGCACGTCGGCTGACAGCAGCGGTCTGAGGACTGATGGAGTCCGGGCTGCACACGAGAATAACGAGCACACCCATCACTTCCACGCGTATCAGAAAGCTAATCACGCCTGCAGCAGCCAGGCGCTCCAGAGGGAAAAACTCATCACCGGCTAAATTGGTCAAATTAGTCAAATTCTCTGCCGCGAGCTTGTCGGCACAATGAAATATTTCCAGCAATCATTCGGCATTGATCGGAAAAAAGTGTATATGTTTGACCAATAAAACACCAGCGTGTGCGATGCAGAAGAACTGACTCTGGATGGTGGTTCCACGGACAACTCCCTGAGATCCCAAGCTGCTGACAGTACTGTTCTGAAACCTATGAACCTGTGATATCTTCAACGTGTCCCGCTGCCGCTCTCCGTGGCACCGTCGCCCTCAAAGGCCTGTTTTGGTGGCAGCTGACTTTGTGCAGACGAAGCTGCCGAGCTCCAATCGGAAGGAGAGACCGCCGCCGGCTCCTTTGTTTGAGACGACTGTTTACCAATCAGCGGTTCTGCTTCCAGGGGACGGATGGGGAAATGATGAGGAACCAAACCCTGAGCCGCTTATCGGAGGCGTGCGCCTGGAAATGAACTGATTCCACTACAAGAAAGTAAATTCGATGAATCTTTCAACAGGAGCTGGAAAAACTTAATACCTAGTTTGATTTTTAAAAAAAGATCTACAGTGATGATAGAGCAGCTGGAGCCGGAGACTACATTTCAAAGCATGTTATCAAAAATCGAATCCAGTGACAAATATCTTATTTCATTTACTGTTGATTTTAATCCAAGATCATTCCACTTTAAAGTAAACGAATTTAAAGTAAACCGCATGTTTTCCAGCTTCCGGCGACAAACCCTGGCTTGTGTGCGAAAGTCGAAGGGAGCTGCAGGAACATATTTCGGAAAAATTAATTGTAAAAATAACCTTGAAGTTAAGACTTTCATCTTCTCTGCACCTTTTGCAATTTCAGTTGGATATTTCTACGTTTTTTACTAAAAACCTCTAAAAGGTCAAATCAAATTCAACAACTGTTAACCACAGTTAAAGTCATGAGAGAAATATGACACACCAATACCATCAAAAATGTAAAAAAACAACATGTATATTGCCAGTTTCCACCGAGGACGTGATGTTTATTCTATATATATATTTGTCTTATATTTAATGTACTTGTTTTTAATGATAATATAGCTTTTAAAATCCATGTTATGGGATCTTATCGTCAGCATTTTCATTTGTTTGTCGTATTCTTGGCTCAACCGTAAATTGAGCTCCACTAACCTGCATGAAAGGTTCTATACAAATTAAGTTTCATCGACTGACTGACTCTAGATCAGTATTAACCAGTCCAGGTATGTTGCTCACCTGGTTCCCGAACACTAGAGGAACTCTAATTTAAAATGTTGGTCCTCCCACACCTCATCTAACATTCTGGGATTACACACACGCAGCTTGAAAGATTAATGAGCAAATGCACTCGTGATTGATTTAGTTAAATTTCTATCCATATTGCATGTGACTACAAAATGCAAAGCTCCGTTGTGGAAGTAGGACAAAATCTATCATCGTGTGTAGATGAAAACCAAATGTGGGAGCGAGTGACAAGTTTGAAGAACGACTTGCTCGGGCGCCGGACGCCTGAAGATACAAGCAAACTTTGTGTTTTAGGTGTTTGGACGATAATGAGTTTCTCAAGGAGGAGTCGCGCTCCTTCTCCCTGACACGCATTTTGGATTAAACGACCCTTGAATGCTAAACTGCTTTGCAGTGACCAAGTTGTTTCTTCTCCCGTCGGAGGGGGAGATGAAGGAAGAGTTGTCAAGCCCCCCCCCCCCCCCCGAGACGATGCTAAAAGTCCCTTGATCGATGTCCTGTCCCCGAAAAGACGGTGGAACAGTAAACTGTGACGCTCGCAGCAGGACGACTCGTGAACTGGAGACAGGCTGCAGGAAATTGTGCACTAATCTTTTACAACATTTGATATCTGGCTGCCAATATAACGATGTTGATAAATTTGAATAAACGCAGCGATAGAGGATCATATGAGGTTTGAGGAAAACACCAGGAGGGTTTGGACTATGGTGCTCTCGTTTTTCCACTTTCTTTAATTTTCTTTACTGCTTAAGATAGAAATTACAAACTAACAATGTCTTGATGAGTATTTCAAACATGGCCGAGTAGTATTTTCCCCCTCCACACGGACAGCTAGACTCCCTCAGACCCACAAACCCTGAACACATTTGGATTGCACTGCTGGCCTGCCAGTTATTGAGTTAAGCAGGGGGGGGCGAAGAAAGCAATGGGATTTTACACATCTAGACAGAAATCAAGAGGGCGCCCGAGGTTTTTTCTCCAAACTCGATAAAAAAATAATAAATAAATCCCAGATAGCCACAGAGTGTGACAGGATTTGGTGCACGAGCGTGTGAGAGAGACAAAGGAAGTGAGATCTAAACTAGAATTAAATGTTTTCTCACATAGCACTGAGGCTACGGAGGGAAGGACGGAGGTGCAGGTTCAGAGCAGTGGGATGTCTCATACATGGAGAAGTGTAAACACCTGCGTCGCACAACACCAAAAGACTCACAAATGTCAGAATGTTGTTTGCCTGTGTGCACTGCTGCTCGTGGGAACAAAGGACCAGCGTGTGTGTGTGTGTGTGTTTGAACTGAGCGCAGGAGCAGTGAGAGAATTCAGCAGAGTTATTGCACTTTGACAAAATGATTGATTTTCACTTTATATGTAGCCTCTTGCTGCGCACACAGTTCCTGGACTGGACGTCCGACAGCCAGGGATGTGTCTCCATCGGTAAACCAGACTGAACATCACAGTGTAAACTACAGTGATACTTTGAAGAGCACAGTCTTCTTATGAAACCGCTTTTAAAAACACCAGAGCCAAACTTTCATTTAGATCTGGACAGGCGGAGTTATAAAGTCTTCAATCTTGAAATTCAGACGCAGCTTAGCATTGGAATTCAGCACACGAGTGAAAAGCCTGAGGCCGGATCAGCAGTTTAAACTACACATGGGCCGAGTTGATGAATCGCATGTCGAAAATATCGACAGCCACGTTGAGCTCTTCCCACTCCCGCTGAGTCTGGGGCCGACCAATCAGCCAAGAGGGCTAATCTGCGCTCAGATCAGCCTGTACCGACCCCAAGGTCAACGGTCCAACACCGGTATTGATTCCATATTCAACACAGATATGTCGTCTTGTCCGGCATCGATCCCACGGTGCGGAGGCGGGATATTACAAAACAAAGAGACATTCAATTGTGCTCTTTTGCCGTCGCCGGCACATTTATCATAATTCACTAGTTCTTGGGGGGGAGGACAGCAATCAAACTGGGGGGGGGGGGGGGGGGGGGGCACGACATTAGCATGGTGGCACGCTGCCTGGACTCGAGTCTCCAATCCAAGAGGCTAATTGGGTCTCACCCATTGAAGACTCATTAGAAACCAGGGTCTGAGAAACAATGCTGCCAGAGCAGACATTCCAATTACATTTTTTTATCACCCAGCTCCACAACAGCAATTGTTGTGTAATAGTTTAATTGTGAGGAGAAGAGAAAAGGGAGTACACACACTTTCTGTAGAACTCCAAACTCCCCCCCCCGACTTGTGTTACATACAACCAATGAACTGTGAGCTTAAGAAAGTTAAAGAGCATGACCCAGGAAGTCTGTAAAGCCGTGCCTCTGTGAGCGCGGCGGGACAACGGGGGGACGACGGGGTATCGAGATGCTGACAATGTTAATGGGATTTTAAAGAGTAGACAGAAGATAAAAATCCTTCAGCCCCACAAGTCATCAGCTGCGATAATGGTGTTTAACTGAGGGAACAGAATGAACACTAGGGCTACGTTGTAGCACTGACGGGCCCGAGCACACGCACGTTGGGTCTGTGATATGAGACATTGAAACATATTTTCTGTGTTTGCAAATGAAGTATGAGGAGATGGTGTTAATTGGTAAATTTCCAGATATCTGATGTGTTACATTTAGGACCAATATACTGTTTGTGTTAAGTGAAATGCAGTGTTGCATTGTATGGTAGTGTTTTTCCATGTTGCTCTTTGTTGCTGCAGATTGAAAAGCCAACTCACAGATTGATTAAAGAAATGCTTTATTAGACAAAGTAGTCAACATAAAACAATCATTAATTTGCAGCATTTCATTTTGCAATGAATGGAGCGTTCAGGATGAAGGGAGGGTTGAGGGAGAGGAAGGATGAGAGACACGATTAGGACTAGCTCCGGCGTTTAAAGTGGAAAAAGGGGAATATCTTCCAACTCACTCTCCCTTCCCCCTTCTCCTCCTTCTCCTTCTTCTTTCTCTCCTGTTGCTCTTTCTTTTCCTGCTTCTTCTTCTCTTTCTTCTCCTTCTTCTCCCTCTTCTTCAGTTCTTTCTTCTCCTTCTCTCTCTCCAGTTCCTCTTTCTTTTCCTGCTTCTTCTTCTCTTTCTTCTCCTTTTTCTCATTTATGACCTTCACCTTGTCCGAGTCGGTCTCAAAGGTGAGTTCCTGAAAAGACAGAGACAACATAAGTGTCAACACTTTCTTCCTCAAAGTCTAAACATGAAACAAACTTAAAATCCATATAATTCAAATCTAAAATGATCTGATTTAACGTACCTGAAGCTCAATGTTCTTAAGTATCAGGGGTTTTACTTCCTTTTGCTCTGCAGCTAGAGCAGCGCTTTCTGCAGCCTGCTTTTTCAGAGCAGCTTTCTCTGCCTCATGCTCCTTTATAACTACGTTCTCAGCAGCCAGATTCTTTAGTGCAGTGTTTTCTTTTGCCAGCGCCGAGTTTTCAGCAGTCAGCTGCCTCTGTAGATCCCTTTTCACTGCAGCCAGAGCAGCGTTTTGTGCAGCCACAGCAGTGTTTTGTGCAGCCTGCTTCTTCAGAGCTGTATTTTCTTCTGCCAGAGCCGAGTTTTCAGCAGTCAGCTGCCTCTGTAGATTACTCTTCACTGCAGCCAGAGCAGCGTTTTCTGCAGCCAGAGCAGCGTTTTCTGCAGCCACAGCAGTGTTTTCTGCAGCCTGCTTTTTCAGAGCTGTATTTTCGTTTGCCAGTGCTGAGTTTTCAGCTGTCAGCTGCCTCTCTAGATCACCTTTCACTGCAGCCACAGCAGCGTTTTCTGCAGCCACAGCAGTGTTCTCAGCAGCCAGCTTCTTCAGAGCTGTATTTTCGTTTGCCAGTGCTGAGTTTTCAGCAGTCAGCTGCCTCTCTAGATCACCTTTCACTGCAGCCAGAGCAGCGTTTTCTGCAGCCACAGCAGTGTTCTCAGCAGCCTGCTTCTTCAGAGCTGTATTCTTTTTTGCCAGAGCTGAGTTTTCAGCAGTCAGCTGCCTCTCTAGATCCTTTTTCACTGCAGCCAGAGCAGTGTTTTGGGCAGCCTGCTTCTTCAGAGCTGTATTTTCATTAGCCAGAGCTGAGTTTTTAGCAGTCAGCTGCCCCTCTAGATCCTTTTTCACTGCAGCCAGAGCAGCGTTTTCTGCAGCCAGAGCAGTGTTTTGGGCAGCCTGCTTCTTCAGAGCTGTATTATCATTAGCCAGAGCTGAGTTTTCAGCAGTCAGCTGCCTCTCTAGATCACTTTTCCCTGCATCTTTTTCAGCGATGATGTGCTTCATCTTCTTGTCGAAGGAAAGCTCCATCGCCTTGATCTGGCTACACTTGTTGCTCAGCTCCCGTTTCACCCTCTCGATCTCAAACTGATCGTTCCTAGGACGAGAACTCAATTTGCATATGTACTTCTCCTTGTCCTTCAATACCAGCTTCAACTCCTTGAGCTCGTCCTCCAACTCCGTCTGAATGGCTCTTCCAGAGTCAAAGGCCTGCCCCTGTTTGGCGGAATCAATCTGTTCCTGCATGGCCTGTTTCTCCATCTTCCACCGAGCATCCCTGGCGGACATCTGGATCTTCAGTGCCGCATTTTGCTGAGCCAGCTCCATTCCATCAGACTCCATTTGCTTTATCTCTCCATGGAGGAACTCAATCGTTTTGTCGGGAGATGCAACATGATGTCCAACGGACTGAAAGACACAAACATACATATAACAGGTAAATACACAGTCCCATCATAAGTTTGGATACACAGAAAAAGACAAGAGGTCTTTCATCTTCATCTCTAATGATCCACACTGCTGAATGTAACTTTAACAGTTACATCACATTCAGACGATTTCTCATCCGTTCATTATCTCTCTTAAAACATTGATCATCACATGAAATTGTTACGAGTTCATTTAAATGCTGTTTCTGCATTTCTCTTAAGTACAGTATCTCAACACTAAAGTGAATGATCCTAAACAGAAGCTGCATAATATCCACAAAGACTCATTTCATGGAAAGTATTGTAACACACAGACCGCAACTGTCCCTTCAGACTGAATGTCAGGCGACTGATGTGATGGTTTTATTGAAAACTCACAGACAAAACATGAAATAATGAAATGAAATGTAAGGTGGTCTGAATATGTGTAACACTAAAAGTGTCTCCTGATTAGAAAACCTTACCTGGTTTCTTAAGTTGTGTCCCTTCCTCATCTTGGCTGAACACAGGTACAGGGTAAGTGTTGTCGAGAAAAATTATCCGTTGTCTTCTACTAGTCTTGATCTTTCTCGGAGCTGTTGTATTCTCCCTGTCTTGGACTGGTAGCAGTGTTGAATATGAAGGGTCAGTTCTCCTCCAGAGGTCAATAAATACTGCTTGCATTGAATATCAAAGGACACAAGACAGGCCCTCATGCCTGTGTTCAATAGGAACTCCCACTGTCTCCCACTGTTCGGTGCTCGGGCCCTAACTAGAACATAGGCATTCAAAGAGGGTTTCAAAAGTGGTATCATAGGAACCAGGGTGTGTCACCTGTGTTGTGCAATAGTAGGTAGACTGGATGTTGGCTAATTTTCAATAATCATAAAATATGATTATTAAAGTCATACAAATTATTTAATTAATTAACCAATGATAAAGTTATCAATTACGAATACTGAGATCAGTAATGGAAACAATAAAATTATCAATTAAGAAAGATAAAAGTTGTATATTATAATTATATATATATATATAGGGCCTCCCACCGTTCGGTGCTCGGGCCCTAATAATAATAACTTTATTTGTATAGCACTTATCTAAACAAGGTTACGAAGTGCATTTTGCCCTGCACAAAAGTCCAGGGCAAAATGAAAAATCGATTGTGATAAAAGATATTCTGTTCAATCCAATTTAAGAGAGCCAAATCATAACATAACAAGGTCAAGACCTTAAGTTTATAGAGACAACACAACAGTTCCCACAAACACAGAAACACCGGAAGTGACACAATACGCCCCCGCAGTACGTCAGTGACACGCCTGCAACGTCCACTCTAGTGGGCGGGGCCAGGGCCAAATTAATGAGATTCAATTAAAAGCTTTAATAACAACACATCACCTGGACGAGGCAATTTGTGAGCATCTCTAGGCCCTGAAAAAAGCCCAAAATGGCAAATAATAATAATAATAGGAAAAATCCTTACAATTTCAATAATGAATTATCTAATATTCTAATAATTATCATACTTCGAAGAAAGATGGAGCCTCCCCCCTGATCCAGATCTGCACCAAATGACCCGTCCCACATCCTTCCCCCCCAAGCTTTGTGGAAATCTGTTCAGTTGTTTTGGCGTAATATAACAAACAAATCGACAGGGACCCGTCATCCCATAGTTAAACTCTAAAGCAGGCTTCTGTGGGGTGAGCATCTTCGACTTCCACTGCTGAACAGATGGACAACGTACCCGTGATTGCTCTTTTATGTGAAACTCAACGAAAGCTAACGCCAATCAAAGCCACGGTGCTGTCCAGGAATGTGTCCGGTTGAAGAGAGGCTCTCTGGGAGTCTTCCCGCCCGTCTCTGGCTGCATATGGACTCGTTCAATCATCGTTCTCATGTTGTTGACCTTTCTACATCGGCAGATTTTTTTGGCTCGTCAAGTCAAAGGCAAAAAAAAATGTTTCCGCCTGTAAGAACCCTCTAGTGATCTCAGCCATCTGCCCGATCTGCGTGTGGTGGAAAGGATGACACGTGCACTGTGAGCGATGAGCAGTTTGCACATCGAGGGTTTGAAATTCAGACTGTGTGGTCTTTAACGTCCTAATTACTCCAGGAGTTTCGTATCAAGGACCGATCCCCGGGTCGAGGATACAAAAACATAGGAGGGGATTAATCAAAGAGGGACATAAAAAATAAAGTGTGCCTCATAACTGCAGCAGGTTTGTGGGGAATAGGGACTTTGTGCCGTTTCGCCCGTTCTCAAGGCAGAGTTAATGTCGGAGGGTTTATGAAGTACAACAAAGACCACATTTATATTCTTCTCACACTGATACGCTGAAGACGAACAAGTCATCAAGATCAAGTTAAATTAAAACATCATATACGGCGCACGCTGCTTGAGGTCCTTGAAATGTCGTCTCAGGATCTATATCATAATCCCTGAGGTTTAAGGGTGAAGTATATATCAACCTACTGAACTGTACATAATTAAAACAGCAGCTTCAGGCAGAGACCACCAGTAACGTTAATGGTAAAAGACAAACTGGACCCAGTGAGCATGTGTAGAATAGCCTGGCAATTTGTAGAGTTTCTATTAGTTACTTCTTGTCCAATTGCTTTAACTTGAAAAAGGAAAATGTACGAAATATATTAAATCAGGTCAAACTGGTGCATCTATTCCAAAGGGGTAAAACACTTCCTTACCAGTCTGCCACCAGTGGTCCAGGACAGGAACGCCAAAGCTCTTCTTTGCCCAATCCAACGTCTCCACGTCACATCGCTCTCCTGCCAGGAACAGCGACCGCAAACTGCAACCACACACATCTGTCAGTCAGACTTATCTACTCGCTCACAGGGAACGGTCGAAACAACTCCAAATCAATACGATGCAAAAAATATAGCCTAAATGTTCAAATCAAATTGAGCATCATCTCCACAGGCGTCTCTCTCGCGGAGCTCAGTCCTCGGCCTCTTACTTTCAATTTCATGGAAGAAAAGACAAAATTCGACTTTCCCCCCCCCCCTCTTCTGAAACTCCCGAGCCCTTCTTCCTCATTTCAAATGCATTTCGTGTAGGATATTCTTTTCAGGTCTCGCAGCAATAAACAGTCTCGGCAAGACTCTTTATTCCCCCGGGAGAATTCTGTCCTCTACGTGGCCTCTGAGTCAATATTGACGAGACCCTGAATCGCCGAGTACCTGGAGAGAAAGGATTCCAGCAAGGACATCTGAATATGTCAAATTCCACCCTCCCTCGCTGGCTCTTCCTCGTTTGGGCATTAGTTTCCTCCCAGTCCCTGGCTTCATGAACCCCCCCCACTCTCCGTGCCCTACAAGTGACCCTGAACATCTTCAGCCTCCCCCAATTCCTCTCTCCCATCACTCCTTCCAAAAAACTCCTTCTGATGGCTGCCCATGGCTGCTCGCACCTAATTCAAAACGCCGCTGGTCCGCTCGCTACACGGCGGTGAGGGGAACCACACCGCCCCGTGGATCCAGGCCGCGGTGGAGCCGTAGATACTCGTCTGATCAGCGGGGTTTTCCCCTCAAGTGACTGCAGGCCATCGCTCATCGGTCGTAACTCCCCCGACGGTGAAATGAAACTCCAATCAAACTTCAAGTCACATCCCATCTTTTGTAAAGAGGCAAGACAAAATTTCATCACGCCACTCTGAACCCACCGAATCACATTGTTTCCATCCCTGCTCTCTCCCGGGAATAATATCCCTGACTCCTCTTCAAGCACGACTCTCAACTTGATTATCTTGTACGGCTCGGCGATCCTTGCTTTCTGTAAAACCGTGCTGGCTTTATTTTATTTTAGTTATTGATTATCTGACAAATAGCTTTTAGTAATAGATCAGACTGTATCAAATATGGACCATAATAAAGCCTCTTTGATTGGCTGATAATATTGGACTATATGAGTCTTATGTAGACTTATCATTCGTTTGCCAATATGAGCAGATATGACATTTTATTTTCAGAATGAACAATGCAGAAAAGATTTGCATGTATAGGTTCATTGAAGTTCTATATCATTGGTTGTATAAGTGTTTTTACTTATTATGGTTGAAGTGGAAAATATCTACCCTCAATTATATTTCTTTGTCATAAGGGTTCATAAAAACATCTTAGGAATCGTTCAGAAATCCACATCATCTGGCTCCACTCGTGATTTACAATATACCTCAATTCATCCGTCTGATATTCTGTCCTTGAGAACTCTGCACAATAACAACCATAATATAAAAAAAAAAAGATTGACTCATCCTCCCGGCAGTGACCTCATGTTCCCACTAATCCCCATTACACTCCAGCCATCATCCTTCCAGTTACTCAAGGACGATACGGATTCTCTGTGGTATTCAGGTTTTTTTACGGAGGAGTTTCAGTGGAAGTATTTACTGTGAGATTTACTGTGACCTCAGAAATAAAAGTGGAAGGGACCGTGGGTTTGGCCGCCGCCCAACAAGCTCCGGGACTATCAGGCACACGGAGTCAGGAGCAGTTAGCGTAAACATCCGTGTTCTGTTTTTCAGGAGGACAAACTCTTGATAAAGCCCAACTTTCCCTTTCTTAAATCACTCTCAAGCATCAAGGACGTATATCAAAGGTATAAAAATGTATAAAACATATAAGAACTTCAGTAGTGGTGATGGCAGTTTATTATAAAAATTTGTTTTCTAACTTCCCTCCGACTCAGAAATAGAATCAAGGCCAGAAGTTTTGTGTTCACCGACCCGAATGTAGGAGGGTCAGAGAGAAGCAAAGAGACAAAGACTCAACCGACAAATATTCCACCTGTTAAGTTCCTGGTGTCCACTAGGGGCAAATTTACTCAATATATTACTGACTATATATTACTCAATATATTAAAGAGTTTTAATCACAGAAGGCAAATATATATTCGCAATTTCTAACACTGTCCTTTCTGGGGCCAATAAAAACGACAGGGCCTCACTTATCTCCACGCTACGACCTTGAAGTCGGCCGATAAAGAGAAAAACAAGCCGCTCTTAGCAGGTGAGGTTATCCCCGTGATGGCCTTCCGTCCCGTCGTGAACATGCTTTAGGATTACGTAAGGTCAGTGTGGCAGAGTTGATGAGCAAAGGGGGAATGTAGCTGAAGTCGGAGGGAGGGATATTTTCTACACGGATGGATGTTCGCTCTCGAGAGATGTTTCAATAACAACATCAGAAATGCCTCTGGTACCAGGTCAGGCATTGGAAGCTGTGTTCTGCTGTATACAGAGAATACGCTGGTCTATTCCCGTGAGTTTATTTCACTTTAAAAAACAGCACTGGCCTCGACTATCAAAAAGGACAATCAAAGCACTTTGTCACTTTGCTTATGAGTGAGGCTCTCAGCAGTTAGTTACTTACTCCGGGGCTTAAAAAAAACAAAACACTGCTGACACATTCCCTGCCCCTTTGTCACGCCACATTTATGCAGAGCGCCGCTGCCATCACAGGTTCAGACAGGCCTGCAGCCAGACTGTCAATGTGGCTTTCACATCCACAGCGAGCGGAGTTATACGGCTCACGCACACCGATAGGGGTCCAGGGCTATTACCGTGGAGTGGGCCTTCGAGGGAGTAAACGTCTCGCAGTGTCAATAAAGACCAAGCTGGGGCCTTTGGAGCCGGATCAGATTAGATTGTCGGATGTTGCCCGGGCGTGAAATCATGTGTTTGATAGTTTTCATTAAGATTTTTACTACTGCTATCAAGACGGTTAATAAAAAAAAAGCAGCGCGATTAGTATTGACCTACATTCCTGGGTGTGACATCACCGAGGAAACAAGATCGATACCTCTTAGAGGTGGAGGAATAAGTAAAAGATTAGCTACAGATGTTTTTGTATTGTGCTGCAGAGATATCGTCTGGAGTCCAGCTACGACCAACCCTTGTGACTCGTCCTCTACATCTTCCCTCGGCCTCTTTATCATTGTCAGTCTCACAGTAACGTACGAAAGACACTTAACAAGTTACATAATCAGACAGCAAGGTGACCCCAGTGTGACGAGCATTATTCATGCAGGTTTTTGACAAGAGAAAACCTTTAAAATCCCATTAAAATATCACAGATTCTCAAGTGAAAGGTTTGACCAGACACCGAACCCCCCCCCCCCCTTTTGTGCTGCTGTCTCTGCATCGCGGTGATATGTTTTGCTCGGCGCCAAAAAAGGAAAAAGCAGTAATCTTTCACAAACCTGCCTCCTCCAAGGGGAAAAGACACATTAAGAATACAAGTGAGCGCACAGGGAAACAGCGTGACGCTCAAATGACTGATTGTGGGCAGAGTCCAAACCGAGGGGATTAGATGTCCACAATATTTGATTCAAAGATATCGTAGAAAATAATCTTGGGACGGCGAGAACAGCATCTAATATTGAACACCGTTTAACACTGCAAACCGAGCGAGGATCGTCAAATTCAGCACACAATGCCAGAGTTGCTGAATGATTCACTGGGGCCACAGGTCATCCACACTCAGGATTGCTTTATGATTGTGTGCTTAGAGGCGTTTTCAGACTGCTGAACAGAATGAAAGTGGAGAATTGACACAACAACCCCTCAGGTCCAGGTTTCCTCAGTGTTCTCCACCGAACCATTTACAATTCTGATAATCTCGGCAAGTATTTGAGTCAAATACCACGAATGATGTTTATTCTTTAAACTGAGATACACGCAACCTTTTTGCGTTTAACAGGCAGACCAGAACAGCCGCGGAGGCAGGTTCACGCAGTGTGATTTAATACAGGCGGACTGTTATCCATCCCGATTAACACCCGAGCGGCTCGAGCTGAGGGTTCGGACCAGTGAGCAGTGGAGGTGTGAGCGGGCCGGGCCTCAGCAGATGGCTGGAGACTAACCAGAGGCTGGACCACCGGCAGCCGTGAGACACTCCGGTACAGTAAAGTCAGGGAAGATGGGCTGAACTCACAAAGTGGCAGTTAAAGGTTTAGGTCTTCATGAACTTTCCTCAAGTAGTTTCTTGCACAGCCTTCTCTATAGCTGCCGCCTCCCTCCAGACACCGAGATCTAATCAGTTCATCTTTTACGTTTAGAAATTGAAGAAATTCCCTAAAGGCAGACTTGAGATATGAGTTCGATTACTCATAAAAAAATCTATTAAATGTTTAGTCTATAGAATGTCCGAGGACCCCAGACCCCAGAGATATTCGATTTACAATGCTGTCATGGAGAAAAGCAGGAAATCCTAACCAAAGAGGCCAATTCATTACTCCAGTTTGAATCCCTCTGGCACAACATGAGAGGCATTAGTTTGTTTTGCACTGATTCTATAGTAAATGCAAACAAACACTTCATTATAGGGATGTTGTTTCCGTGTCAGGTGTCGCTATCTACCTGGTCAGGGGGTATTTCTTCCCAGTGTCCGCTTGTGGGTCTTGCTGGCGAATGGCTCGGATGGCGGTGGGTGCCGTGAACATGGAGGAGGCCCGGTGCTCAGACAGCACACGGAAGAACGCTCCGGGGTCTGGAGTCCCGACAGGTTTACCCTGTAAACAGACAGGCGTGTAAATCTCACAACAGATTGCCTACAGAGTGAACAGCACACACACACAGGAAGATTTCCACAATGCTCCGCGATACAAATTCACTTCAGCTGTCATTTAGAAACCATGAATATTCACAGAGGAGCTGCCGAAAAGTGGACAGGCACAGTTGGACGGCTGCTTTGCAGACAGATGGTTCCCAGGAAATCCACGGGGTAGAAACTACAGTGGCACTATAGAAGTGTTGTCTGCCTTGAGGAAAAGATAAAGACAAAAGACGCCTGCAGGCAAATACCTCCAACAGCAATTTCCTCTACGTTGCTTGCATTCGAGGAGCCCGTCTCCTCACAGCAAGAAGACGAGTGCAGATGAATGAGAATGAGCTCCAGTTGCTGTGGGTAAATATTTTGTGTCTATGTATATCAGACAGAAAAACTAAATGTTGACAGCGTCATGTCTGAATATAGACATGGCTGCTAAAACGATATCTAGGAGGAGCGTGACAGGAGTCAAACATCGACTTAGAGAAGAGAGGTTCATTTTCCAGCTGTGCCCTCTTACCTAGAACAGGATCTACAGACTTTGTGATGTGCTGATAACCCTCCACATGTCTGTGCGTCACTAAATGATGCATAAACCAGAGCTGCATAACCTGTAATAATCAGATGCATTAATATCGAGTAGCTGTTCAAAACACAATCATGCAGGAAAAGGCTTGGTTATTCTTTTCTTGTCTCAATGCGGCTGCAGCACTTCTGCAAAGGGCTAAAGTGAAGATTGTGTATTTTGGCTTCATTTCAGTGGAACAGGAGGAAGTGGGGACGCGTCGTGCATGTTTATTTACATTCTGTGGCTCATTTGAATGGAAACATTAAACTCTTCCACCAAATGGATCCTTTCTGCAGGCTGCGTTTTCGTTTTTATCACCAGTGTGCAGGTAAAAAAAAACTGTAACTACTCAAGAAGAAGAAGGGACTGGAACCGAAACTGCTGCAAGTCTCTCTCCCAGGAGACTGGACCACAGCGGCCAGAGTTAAACATGGAAACAGGGTCAAGCGGTTCACATCTTAGACCGAGTCCCAGTCCACATTAACTGGAGTCATTAACCAAATATGGAAGTGTTCAGCGTGCGGGGCCGACGAGGGCAGACACACAACCTGACTCATGCAGCTCCGTGAGTCGAGAAGTTTCACGGCACATTTCTGGGATGTGTTGTTGTTGTAGCTCTTTTTTTTAAAAGACAGTAAATCTTGTTGACAGGGACACAAACACAAACCTCATAGAGAATTGTGCTGTTCCCATGGAGCAGGGGACCGTAGCAGATATATGAATGGCCGACCACCCAGCCCAGGTCCGACGCCGCCCACCAAACCTACGAGTGGTTAGGAAAGGAGACAGGAGAGAGAAATGCATCCTCATTAATTCTCAGGATTCAAACATGCATGGCTGCAGTTAATGTAAAAGAGAATCAAATGTGTTGTGTAGACGATAAATGTCCAGAACTTATGAGTCTTCGGTTCACATAAACATCACAGGGTGATTAAATCTTCTTAAGAGTGGAGAACAATCCCGCGGCTGACTGCTCGCTCGTTGTTTCTCATGCACGGCATTAACTCAGCAGGAGGACGGTGCTTTATTGCCTTACATCTCCAGGACTGAGTCCATAAATATTTGACATGGTCCATTTCAGCATCACAGCGTAGCCGGCGGTGTCTCGCACCACACCCTGCGGGACGAGAAGAGAAACACACACCAGGCGGGTGACAGGCGTTTGAATTAGGCCCCAAAAAAAAACCACACACACAAGTTTAATATCTAATCTAAATATCAACACTTGGCTTTGCTGTGCAGACGGAGATGGTGCTTTGTTTTCAAATGAATTCCTCTCAAACCAATTACAGCGTTTTATTAGTTTAACGGCGCTGCACAAACATTTTTCCGTAAACAATACAGAGCTGTTTTTGGAGATCCAGTCTCCCTATAGGCGCAACAGAGGAAGTCACAGATGCTCACACAGAAATAAAAGCTGACAAAAGCTGCACTGTTAAGCTCAGGAAGTAGCCGCAGGTGGATATTTGATGTCATCTGTTGACCAAAGACAAAATGATGCCATTTCAAAAGGGAGCCACGGCTTTTTTCCATCTAGAAACCGCCTACGGGCGACGGCCTCCTGCGTGCGCCCCGGCTCCCGCTGTGGAAAAGCTCCATCTTATTTATGTCATGTTGATGGCGTTCAGATTGAGCCCGGATTGTTTTGCAGAGTCAAAGAGGAGATGAATCACAGGAAAAGCTCCGCACAGAAACCGACGGCACTTAGACAAACGGCGCCCGAACAGAAAGTCCTATAACTCATGTGAAATGTTTTACACGGTGTCTGCGAGTCGACGCGTGAGGCGAGGATTTACATTTCTCCACTGCTGCTGTAGCAGCCAGTACCTTTGGTGTCCCAGTGGTGCCGGAGGTGTAGAGGACGTACAGTGGGTGGTTGGAGGGGAGGGGAACGCAGTCGTGTGGCTGAGCGGTGGCCATCTCCTCCTCCCAGTCGAGATTCAGCTCTGGACTCACGGATACTTTCTCCTGAAAACACAAAGACACAAGGAGGATATTTCGTGTTTGCGTTCTAATCAGTGTACAGCGAAAGGAAACGGCTTCGAGGTTCGGTGTTGAAGGTCGTGTTTTCGTCCCACCAGGTTTCTTCTCCTTTGCAAAGAGGGTTGAGGTACAGAGAAGATACAGGAGGACAGTGTTGACAGTGAATCACGGAACTGGTGGAGGAAATTGAAATTTATGGCAAGAACAAATATGCAGAGAGACTTTTAGATCTAATCACTTCATCTATTCTTTGGGAATGGGAATACAAAAAGTATAAAACTGCATATAACTGCAAGTATTTCAATAAATGTTATGGAAGGACACCAATTCATTATCTCCACATAGAAAACAATAAGCTACGAGTAAGTATAGCGTATGAATAAATCAAATATAATCAACTATCATAAATAATGAGATTAAAATGACAAATTAAAGTTATAAAGATAGAAAAATATTTGTAGCTCTGCCTGTGGTCCATGACCTTTTATTTCAGTTGTCAGTGGGTTTCTTAGAAGTGACAAAGATTGAAATTCTTTCTTCAAAATGTATAAATATACATTTTATACAATTATATAATATTTATGCAATAGACTTAATGTTGAAAATCGGTCCCGGCTCCCGTCTGTCATCACAATCTCTCGCACCAACCGCGGTCAAGGTTTAAGACCCTCACGTTTTCTGTCTCTCGTCAAAATCTCCGTGAACCTCTTTGATTCTTCATTTCTTCAACGTGTAATCATCCCGGGGGGGCGAGGAAAAGTCTCTGGTTCTCAGAAAACGAGCTCAAAACATAAGACATCATTCAGTATCACGCACAGATTCTTCAGGCAGAGGACAGACATCCCATAACGACCTCCAGCACATCCTTGTTTATTCACTGAAGCCGAGCCAGAGTAAAACTTGGCTGCTTCGACAAGGCTTTCATGTCGGAGGCTGTGTTCCACAAAACCCACAACCTCCTGCTCGCTGAATGTGGGGATGTGATAAAGCAGCTGCATCCACCGTGTTTCACATGATCTTAAAAGGGGGGGGGGGGTTTGAGTTTCCACTAAATTTCCTGTGAAAACAATTTCACAGTTTTCACTTACAACAGCCCTGTAACTCCTCCAGAAACAATGTCCTGACAGCAACCTCTCCCGTCTCCGGGGCAACGGCCTGAGAGATAACACTGGAGAGATCAAGTGGCCGCTCGCTGTGACGTCAGCCATTCGTTTCCGAGCTGACGTAATGAAGTTTGCTTGAGGACACTGCCCCCCCCCCCCACCTATGCCTGCACCCACTCACAGCACAGGCCAGAGACTACAGGTTAATGGCATAATTAATAATGAAACTAATTTATCCACAATGGGCCAGAAAATAAATGAAACTGCGACACAATTATTTCCTTAAACCTCAAACTCCGCTGCGCCCCTTTTATAACCCGAGTATCAGCAAATCAAGCTACTTTCACCATATTAATGCCTTTTTGTTTGCTTTGTAATTACACCACACACAGACTTCTTCCTAATTGCCTAAACGAGGCTGCCTATGAAACCTCAACGCCTCGGCCGCGCACATTCCAGGTACATTCTCCACTCTCGTCTCACCCTATTAAACCAGCTATGCATCATTTCATCACGTGGTTCTGAGGCAGGATCTGTACTACGATACCTTTCATACATATCTGGCCAATTCCAGGCGATCATCCTTCAAAGTCCAATGTTTAAGATTCAATGAATGAATAAATCACTTTTAAACCTTTGGGAAATCCTTCTCTCCCCGACAGCAGCTACACCGTGACCGCACTCGTCAGCTCTACACACTGCAGCCGTATTTCAGATGCACTTACAGGTTGTCACACTGTCAACTTTAGCTCCGCGGAGCTCGGGCTTCTCACCATGTTGGGCCTGTTGTAGACGAGAACCTTGGAGGGCTTGTGGGAGCTTAGCTCCAGGGCTCTCTCCACCAGAGGGATGTACTCCACCCTCCGGCCGGGCTCGACGCCAAATGAGGACGTGACCAACAGCTTGGGCTGAAAAACACAAGAGATCAAGAGAGAGAACGCGAGTGAGATAAAAAAATGTCAACAACTCGTTTTTTTAGAGCTATGTTAGAAAAGAGCCGTCCTCTCGTGATACTTGAAAATGTGTTTTTGCTTAAAAAAAAAAGGGTGTTAGTGGAATTAGCCTGTAGCAGCACTGCAGAGTCAAGTCAAGTGCAGTTCACTTAAGCCTATTTAACATGCATGTGATAGCAATTCCAAAACGAGCTAACAGGATTAACTCACACCTGAGGTGGTTCCTAGAGGGTGAATAGCTTTTTCTATAACTTTTGAGAGTTGAAAGTTTGAGGCACATACATTCACAAGCCACAGCATTGAAGCAGATGTGATGCACACGGGTTTATTTTTGCCATAGTGGCTATTTAGGGCCATTACGATGTCTATGGTAATGCTGAGTACGGATCATTCCTTAAAAAAACAACAGTTCAAACACTTAGATGCAGTAAACTGGGAGCCAAAACCTGAAACCATTGTATTTCTTCAGATTAATATTTGTATAAACACATCACTGGGAGTTCACCGTCGTCAGACACCCGGCGCTGGCATCCGTTTCAAGTGTGTGGTTCTGAACGGAGAAGGCAAAGCCAAGTGCTTTCCACTGTGAATGATTCATTCTGAGCGCAACAAAACAAAGAAGCCTCAGGCACCTCTTGTTTTCAGGGAGATGCTTTTTTGTTGCGCAGGATGAATGGTGCACATTACTAATGGTGCCAGGCAATACTTGAATTGGAAAATTATAAGTTGCGGCAGCAGTTATTGGTCTGTTAGATATCTAATGGCCGGGGTACTGAGGAGTGACAGTTAATAAAGATTATATAGTTTTATCCGAGCGCAAACAAAACGATAAAGCTCAACCACAACCGTGATAGCATTTCCTAACCTTGGCGTGATTGATGCGGACGGAGAGCTCTTTGGAGGCGAAGCCGCCGAAGATGAGGCTGTGAGGGGCACCGATCCGTGCACAGGCCAGCATGGTGAACATGGCCTGCGGCACCATGGGCATGTAGATGACCACCAGGTCTCCTTTGCGAACCCCATTCTTCACGAGGACTCCTGCTAACCTGGACACCTGGATTAGGACGGAGGAGAGACAAGGCAGCGAACTAGGCATCAACTTTAGAATATATACTTGAATGCAATTTCAATAATTGTCCATGGCTGCTCTAATCAATGAATCTATGAGTTTTGAGCATAGTTTATATGATGAGGGAATAAATATGAAGACGTACTGACAGAATGTGAGAAATGAAAAGGTCTCAACATCGCAAGTTAAATGAAATGAGGTGTCGTTTTGCTTCGGGTTAAAGGCCGACAAAAAGCTGGGGCTACACCATTTCTCATTTAAAACACATTCAATTATAGCACACGCCACTGAGCGCTGATGGAACTGGGGCGTCCGTCCAAATGTCAATAAAGTTAATTATTTCCCTCTCCCGCTTATTATGTTTTATGCTGGGGTCAATCCAGCTGCCACGGCAGGAAAACAGCAGAGGAACTCGGCCAAGAGACTCAGCCGAAGGATTGAAAGTGGATTTATCATCATCACGTTGTAATGTCAGAGCTAAACCAAAACAAATCCAGCCTTAGACAAAAAGAGTCCACGCAGCTCTTTGCACTTTCAAGTTCTACATCCTTCTATCTACCTGGTCCTGGAGTTCCCTGAAAGTGATGATCTGTTTGGTCCCGGTCACTGGGCTGTCGTAGATGATGGCGGGCTGCTCGCCGCGGCCGCTCTCCACGTGTCGGTCCACAGCATTGTAGCACACGTTCAACTTCCCGCCGACAAACCTGACAGGGACAAAGCATAAATCACTCTCACCACTGCTCAACAGTCATGAATTAACATTTATTTAATTTCAAATACTACAAATGAGGCAAAGTTGGCTATATAAGCACATTTTTATCTTTTGTCCCAAATCAGTTTTTACAAGGCAACCTAAAATAAAGAGACCTCTTATATAAGTACTAATATCTACGGATAATACACGTGCATTACACATACTATACATACTAACTGTACCACAAACACATGATTAAACATTACATCCAATAAAAACAAGTAAATAACCCATGATTCAAATGCATAATACAAACTAAACAATACTGTACACTCATACATTTGAATACATATTACATTTGTCCTAAATACACAATTAAAACACATTTGCAATGAACAAAATAGATCACATATCATTTGATGTCCTAGCACTTGAGGGAAATCGATTCCAGTGAAGACGGACATCTTTAGCAGCAGCGACACAGCGAATCAATGCACCTGACGAGGCCTCGGCTGAACTACTTCTGCTGCTGCCGTGCATATGGATGACGAGCAGCAGGCAGGTGGAGCCGATGGTGACAGACACGATGCGTCTGTGACTTTCATTTCAATGTGTCTGTGGCGGCGGCGGCGCCACATCCAGGCGGCTCTGTGTGGCTGTTTCTTAACGTGCTATGAAGTGCAACAGTCAAAACTCAATCACCAAAAGTGATTTTCTCTTTTTTTTTCCCCAGCCGGTGCAGGAGGACGTGTGTGAAATAATAAATAAAGAAATGTGTAATAAAAAAACATTTAACACAATCAAGTTTCTCTCAACAAAGAGCTTTGACAGAAAACTACTGATCCACTTACCAACATGTAGAGAAACTCACATATTCTTCTCAATAAATAAGTGAAGTATAATAATTTAACCTGTTACGACTGTTGTTTGGTTAATTAATGCAAATAATGTAAAAAAAAAATGGCCGGCGGAAGTGACGTAATGTTTTCTCTTCAGGTGTCTATTGAACGAATCACTGAAATTATTAAATTACATTATTTATTATATTGTATCATGATATATTATATTATATCATCATATATTGAGTTATATTCTACTCTATTCCGATTATATATTGTTTTATATTATAATCCATTAATTCCATTCTATTCCATCATTATATTATATTATATTATACTGTGTTAAATTGTATTATATTATTTTAATGAAGTATTCCCAGTATTCTGTACTTTACACGCAGGCAGTGGTGAAGACGCCTCGAGGGGCTTATTAACTCTCGTGCTGGTTGTCATGTAAATAAAACACTTCCGGTCTCCAGTTTCCTCTGAATGAGCTGAGCCTTTTTTGTTGAAGTGATTTATTATACATATCTATCCCTTCGGGGCTGTCACTCATTAGGGAACGTGCACGAGGGTTCCCGCGTAACTTCCTCAAAGTTAGGAGGAGTTCAAGGTCCGTTGCATTGTGGGAAATGTAGGCTTTTGTGTGACTCTTAAAAGCGACAGATCACTCTATGAGAATAAAGGACACGCGCGTTCCCTCCTGCTGCACTGAAACCTACCAGTCTGGGAACACTGGGTCTCGGCGTGCACGGTTCGAGTCCACGGCTCAAACCAGTGGATGTCCCGTCCCACCTCAGCCCAGAAGCTCTCGGGCTGGTCCCTGGCTGAGGCGAAGGTCCGGCGGTACGCGGCGTCCGACGCGTAGCTCCTGCACACACGTTGTTGTGGTTGTGGTTGTTGTTGTTGTTGTTGTTGTTGTGCAGCTGCAGCAGGAACAACCCACGGGTTCCTCCTGCACGGCACCGGAGCGCACCGACCCAGGCGCAGGAGGTGCCCCACGTGTTGGTGCATCGCTGCTGTTGTAGTGGTTTGTGTAAGAACTTTTACAACGCGTCCCACCTTCCTCTTCCTGTGGTTTTACTGGGCGACGTCATCTGGAGGCAGCTCCACGGGGGGGGGGGGGGGGGAGAGATATATAATCAATAGCCCTCCTCAAGGAACGCGAACTATGAACTGGATGTGCTTGGTGCAGGAGGAGCTTTGGAGCCACAATCGAAAGCTGTTACACAACCGCGTGAATCACCGGGAGAGCTGTGCCATAAACCCGCCAGAGCCCGAGGGACAACAGGGGGGGGGGGTGATGCTGTGCAAAGAGGAGCACTCCAAATATTCATATTTTTCACCCTGTGCATTGGTTTGTTTGTTTGTGTGTTTGTTTTTTTGTTTGTTTGTTTGTCAGCAGGATTGTTGCACAAAAACACTACACACCGGATGTCCATGCAACCTGGTGGGATGGGACATAAACCAGGCAAACAGTTCCATAAACCTGCCACAACTATACGCATGAGAAAATGCTGTGCACAGAAGAAACCTCAAAATATAACTTTATTATAACTCATTTGCAGCTTCCCCTGTTCCTACAACATCCAATATGATTCGTGTCAATAAGTAAATAAAAAGGACAATAACTAGATAATAAATAGACATTTGTACAGTGTGTTATGTAAAAAGCACGGCCATAAAAGATTTAAAAACGACTGCTGTCGAGTTCAGCAGCCTGACAGCAGAAGGATTGACAGATGATTACAGGCGTCACCATTCACAGCCTGCAGCTCAGTTATCGTGCAAAACAAAACCAAAAATCCACTTGTTTGATTTGCTCGCAGCTTGTTTTCCAGCACAAATCTTTGTTTAACAGCAGCGGGCATTAAACTTTCATGGTCCTCAGGGTGTCATCATGAACACAATTGTCTGGACTCAAACAAAAACACACACCTACACACACACACAACTCAAAATGTCTGAGTCACTTGTTCCAGTCTTGTGCTCGTGGCGTTTTGCAATCCTGTCATACCCCACATGCTCCGGCTCCGTGTCCCCACCTCTTTCCTCACCGCCGCCATCCAAGCAGCCGGTAAATACCCATAATCCCGCCTGACCCCCTGTACGTGACCCCTGCACGCCGGTGCGCCCCTGGTTGAGTAACTCATCCATCTGATATTTCAAGTCATCTGTTTCTTTTTATACATGCACAGCAACGCTTTGGGTTTTTTTGTTGCTCGAAACTTGTGAGAGTATTAAGCTTTTTTTCCCGGGAGGCTTCTCTCAGGTTTTGCCTCGAAGCTTCTGGGTTTATTACGCTTCTCACTGAAACTCGCACTTTCTGGATTTAAAGGAAAATGCATTTGTGCCAAGTAACAAAAATGGAAGGATCGGACACGAGCCAAGAAATATTCCATAAAAACGTTTGGTGCCGGTCCAGGAATTTTTTTGTGTGCAATCCAAATAAAATCTGAACCTAGCGAATTGAAATGTTCCAAATTGGTTCCACGAGGCTTTAATGGAGATTTTGCGCTCGACTGATGTTTCTCGTGTTTTGAATTGTCAAGGTTTTCTTAAACCCTTCCCCTCTGAGTTACCCTGATGAAATTATTATTTTTCACCTGATATTCATTCATATTTCGTCCCATTTCACCAGAGCATGCGAGTTTTCATGCAGAATCAAAGCCCTGATAGCGCACGGATGCCTCTCGTATCCACTAACGCTTTAATTCCTCTGGCCAAAAGGCCTCTGCTACAACCCAGACTCTGCCATAACTCTTCTTATAACCACGCAGATGCTACTGGCAGAATATGTATCATCGCCCGTGCTCTCTGGCACCGGACGTGCACCGAGCACCAACTAAACAGAGTCAGAGCCGAGTCCAACACGGCTCATCAAGGCCCCTCCGTCGCCGCCCTCGTCTCTGATTCCATGCGACGGGTGTGAATCTTCTGAAGCAGAAATCAGTTGACCGCCGTCAGCGGCAAATCACCAGAGTTTATCTGTGTGTGTGTGTGTGTGTGTGTGTGTGTGTCTTCTCTCTCTCTCTTCCCACAGAGTGTCTGAATATGGATTATAATCAAATTAGTTGGAAGATGACGATTGTCGCTTTGCATCTGGGAGTGGGGGTCTGCGGACGCGGCAGTTGGCTGAGAGGCTGGGGGATGATTTCAGACAACGTTATTCATCGTTGTTTAAAACAGATGATTCATCACTACAGTGGAGTGATACTTCTGTAGGAGGTTTCCTGAAACTGAACACGCAAACTAGCGAGGACACTCTGATGAAGTGCACTGGTGATGTAAGTGCAGGTAAAAGCCGTTATCCCCGTTGAAGATTTAAGATGAGGATAAGAAGTGGCTGACGGATACAAGAGATATATTTGTATTCTATTGAAGGCTCATTCAAGACGTGTAGAAGCATCACCGGCTCGATATGAATACAGATATCTTAATATTTCTTCCTGTCGGTCTGAAAACCGAAACGCCAGACGAGCTCGGGCGCAGCATCAATAAAGTCTTTTCATTTGAAGCCCCTTTATATTGTGACAGGTCTGACGATGTACTTCTTCTTGTCGCTTCTGCTCAAATGAAATTAGATTAAATCACTCGGCAGCTAATGGACGCGACAAAGTGAACCAGTGTGCGATATCATTACTTTGTGTGATGCATTATTTCCATTTGACAAGGTGAGCGGGGGCTGTGTCTCTGAAGGGGGATGTCACTAGCCTTGTGGTTAAATGAAAATTGTAAATGCAAAGTAATACTAAAACTATGTAACTTCTTGATTTTAAAATAATATCTTTAAAATGAGTTTGATGAGTGGGTTCGATCTGTGTGGAACTGACTGAATCAGGTCCAGCGAGTTCAGGAGCAAAGCTGAACTGTAGATCGGTTAAAAAGACTTAAAATTCCACATATTCAGAAGGAAACTTAAAGAATTCTGAACAGAGTTTGGTGGATTTGTTACTGCAGCAGCTCTTCTGGTTCAGGAAGCTCGGAATCATGGGTAATATCCACCGCTCAGATGTGTTTCAGCTCAGTGAGTGAGTCAGAGCCCCAGTCAACATTCATGGACGTTGTTTTTTCACCCTTCTTGAAAATCGCTTGGACACGGAGCCCCAACGGCACGAATCCCCAATGCCTGGCAGCAGGGGGCGCTGCTGCTCAGTAAAAGTGACCTAGTGTTGCTTTAAGTTGCCTCAATAAAAGTGAACTGTACAGGAAATCAAGAGAATTCTGTTTTACCTCACACGTTCATGTGATCATGCACAGTCATGATCTGTCAGCTGCTTCCTGCCTCTGTCACGTCACGCAGGAGAAAAACCTGAACACGTGTATCCCCCATTACATTCGTGCGTTGCTCTGTAGATTTATCTTTCCCCAGTGTGACACGCCGTGTAGATCGCTGTCAGGGCTGCGCGGAGATCACAGTCAGTAGTTGTCAAAATCGTATTACGCACCGTCACTTTTTAATAAATAGAAGATTAGTGAAGCATTTCTGCCGTCAGTTGTTTGAATTACAACGAAGAGGTGGAAGCATCCCCACATTACCAATGAAATCCTCATAGAGGGGGCATGAAATCTTTCATTGACGTTGTGCTATCTTCATTTACTCTCACCCAGTTACATCTATAGAGTGTTTTCCTTTATACAGATCCCAACATATAGAAGCTGTAGTTGCAGAGATATTCTCTATTCCTTTTTGGGAAAGCATCGTTTTTCGAGCAGGGTTCCTGGGAAAAGGCCACATGAGAAAAATAAAACTCCCAATGCCATAACCACCATTTACACTTTTTGTTTGGATTAAACAAACCATATTAGATGTTGGGTGAGATGTTTTCTTTACATTGACCGTACACACTCCAAAGTGCTATCGATCCTCTCATCTAATGCTCAACAAGAGTCGTTAACAACTGGATTTATCTCAAAATCAACATTATACAATTAAAGCGTTCATCCTCCATCTAATCGTCCGTCTTCAGGCCTCTCAGAAATCAATTTATCTGCAGTTTGACGGCTTTAACAGCACTGCAGCGTAATCCCACCTCTTTAAAAAGCAGAACTGTATTCCAGCCCATATGGACGGAAGGCTGTAATCTCCCGGTGCCCTCTTTCTCATGCGCTCTCTAAGCCCTCGCCCTCTCTCCGTCCATCCCCTTCAGCCGCACCACTTACAACCTGTTTACATCTGCATGCGGCCGGGGGGTGGGAACGTGGGACGGCTGGAATTCCCCAGCACATATGGACCGGGTGATTAAACGTGTGCAGGTTTAAGCAGCGGGTTTCAATCAAAGGCGGAGATTACCTGATGCTTTTCAAATGCTGGGAAAGTAACTTCTTCCCAAGTGGGCACAAGCTAAAGGAAGTGATTTTCTTTTTCCTTGCAGGGCAAAATAAACGAGATTGAATATGATTTAATTGTCTTGTTGTTTTGCGTCTCAATTCAGGGGTTGCATCCGAGGCTAGGAGGCCACGAAGGAGGCGGTTTTCGAGGACCGCGTAGAACCGCGAGGCCGAACCGAAATTAGACGATCCGGTCCGCGGAGGATTGACCAGCGCCACCAGCTCGTCCTGCTCTAATTGCTGTCACCTAGAAACAGAACTGAAGTTCGGCACAACGAGAATGTTCTAATGCCGTCGGCTGTCGGGTTTAGCCGAAGCCTGACTCAAGCATCGGCGCCATTATCTTCGCTCTGTCTCTCGAAGATGAAGGGACAGATTTGATGGCCACATTCGAAGGACCCTTCATAGTGGGGCGGTCCAGTCCAGTTGACGCAACTGGTCTCAAATGCAGCCTCTGAAGGACGCGGCCGATGAACCGAGACAAGGCCGCTATGATTCTGCAAACACAAATATCAGCCCTTGTCTCAGAGTGTTATTTGTGTTTACAGCCTGCATTTGTCACGGTGAAGTCAGGAGCACGAGACACATCATGCCGCTGCCGCAACATCTGCCCAACCAGGAATTCCCCCGATGATCTTCTGCCTCTGCTGCAGAGTCAAAGTGTCGTGACCGTCCACGTACGAGCACCGACACCATTAGGCAGCAGATCCACAGTAAAACGGAGCGAGCCAGTGGTCCGGCTCTGTTCTGCGGTAGCATATAAACATGAGGATTAATCCTTAAGCCCTTCGGCTGAGGTTCACTACCATCATTCAGTCCTTATCGGGCCGCGTGCGGTGCGTGTAGCCAAGAGAGGAGATAACCGGCGGCGTGGCTCAGCGCTCCACAATAAACCTTAATGGCAAGCGTGCGCGCAATCAGCTGATCTGTGAAGTGCGATGGATGAATGGATTATACGCGGATAAGCATTTACACGTGCCCGGCGCAAAAAAATAAAAAAATAAACACACAAGCGCTCGTGATTGTTGGGCTGCCGAAGGAGGTGTGTTACTGTGATTCACCACTGACTTTTTATATAGTGGGTGATAAATTATTATTATTAATAGCGAGTTGGAGGGGGACGCAGCAGAACGATGTTATTCTGATTTATGAGACACGCTACATGGCCAAACCTATGCAGACACACTATTCGTGTTGTGTGTGTTTTTTTTATGATTTATTTTCCTCCTGGGCTCATATTTTGGAGAACGCATGTTTATTACATTTTAGCATAAAACGATATTTTGGACGATGGTGAGCCTCCAGCTTTAAGGGAGGAGTTTACAAAAGGCTAGCGTGACAATTCCTTCCTGCACAAAGTTAATTAGTTATCTGATGCTTTAAGAACTGTGTAGATGTCCTGATTGACAGCTGAGGCTGGCTCCTGATTGGTCGATGTGTCGGTTGACGCCACAGCTCCATCTCTACCGTACAGGTTTGTCTGTGATATTTTGTGCTTGTTATGATTATTACTATTATTATGCTGAGCAGAGCTTTGCCTTGTTATTCATCGATCCACTCAGTGACTCACAAAGGAATAAAATCTCTCCCTTCTCTCTCCCTCTCTCTCCTCCCTCCCTCCCTCCCTCCCTCTTGTGATGCTGTAGCCTCTCTCCCTCCCTCCCTCTCCCTCCCTCCCTCCCTCCCTCCCTCCCTCTGTGATGCTGTAGCCTCTCTCTCTCCAGTCTCCAGTAAACAGCAGTCATGGCGACAGTGGTCCAACCGCTCACCCTGGATCGAGGTAAGACGGAGCTTCGCACATTTCTTCATGTTTAATTTCCCTGTGCTGGTGATTTATAAAACTTGGGAACAAGCACAACGCTTCTTCCAGGTGCCGGTTCCGCTGCTCGGATCTTTCCCACAACGGTTCGTTATTTCCGAGGCGATCTGAGCCAAATAAAAACCAGGCAGTCGGGTGCGTGCGCGTATTTCTGTTTTTTTGCAGAAGCAGAGAACTGGTTTCCTCTGTAAACCCTCTGGATGCTCGAGTTAAATCAGCACCATTCATCCGTTATCTACTCATCTTTTATTCCCCTTCTTCATTATGTAACCTCCTCGCTGGGATTATTCCATTATAGTGCGTCGCTTCTTTCCCTCTCACGTGTAAACAAAACGCCCCTGACAGGCATTGGAAATCTACTTTGGAGGCAACTTTCGTGTTTGCATTGGACAGGTGCACGGCACACGAGCACGGACGTGTTGTGGTCTTACCGTTGTGCGCATGCAACTTGCAAGGATCTGCAATTAAAGGCTGTGGTGATTTCTGCAGATGGCAGCCTGTTGTGTCGTGTTGTGTTGAGCTCACTCTGGTCATGCAATTGTAGCCCATGTGACTGAAACACATTATTTGGGTGTCCTCTGACCTCCTGTGCCTCGAGCATGGATCCTCACGTAATTAATAATGTCACCCCTGTGCACGCAGCTTTAATCCCTCAGTACATTTCAGAGAAGACAGCACCAATGCTCCTGCAAGTCCCCGAAGACCACTGCCAGCAACGCGTCCGATACTCACCCATGAGAAGCACTTTAAATCCCCTTACTTTCTGGATAAAAGTGTCTATTTTTAGATTAGCAACTGAAAAGATTCCCCAGTCTTAACATGGAGATCAAATGCATATCCGCCGGTGAAACATAATATTGCACAAGCCTTGCATGGGAAATGGATTCTGTCAGATATCAAGAAAAGGGAGAAAGCATCGCTGCTTCCTCTGTTGCCAAGTCAGGCTGGCATGGAGCTCCACGAGAAGACACTAAAAATACACTGAATGTGGTGGGAGAGCGTGAATCATGGTGCAGGAGGAAATCTGACAGGTGTCACAATTAGCCACAATTGATCGTTTTCTGAAATGAGGAATTCAAATTTTTTTTCCGTCCGCTCGCTCAATTGCAATTTGTTCTGCACTAAAGTTTATTGCTCCTGGGCAGTGGAGCTTCACTGATGCACAATCTGTTGCATGAGTTAATATAATGAATACGTTTGCAGCAGGCAAACAGATTAGAGCAGTTCCCCATCATCCACCACGCAGCAGATAGAACTAAACAAAGGGACTCAGGTGTCCTGACGACGTTTAAATGCTCGACTATGAGAAATGTCCTTGTCTGTCAAAGTTGTATTTGATCCCAGTCGCTGGCTTTGGCAGCGACTCAGACGTGACCTCCGCCTGTTTGCTGCAGATCCATATTCACGTGCCGTGGCATGAATCTGACCAGTCAGCGGCTGGCAGCTGTAATGGCCCCGAGGAGTTAGTAATGATAGTTTCACACAGGAGCCGTTGAGAGGGAGAGGCAGCGTTACAGGATCCCTCTCTCAGCTGCTCCAGGATAATTGCTAATGAAAAGCTGGTGTTTTCGTCTCGTGTTGGGAGCGGCTCCGGTGCCTGAGTTTGTCAAACACACACACACACACACACACACACACACACACACACACACACACACACACACACACACACACACACACACACACACACACACACACACACACACAGGGGAGGAAACACAGACAGAGATGTTCATTTTCACAGCTCCCACTTGTCTTGTCGGGGTCACAGCAGGATGAAAAGATCTGACATCGCTGTTTCTTCCTGTTATTGTCGGGGGGGAAATGACGATGATAAGAAAGCCCCAGTGCCAAGGACAATGGATTTGAAACTCTCTGTATATATGATTTAAAAAAGCAGTCAAACACAAATATGAATGTCCCAGAGAGGATGACAACCTCTCCAATGTGAAACAATGAGTTGCAGTTGATGAAAAAGACAAGTTGGACACTATTGTGCTAAAAAAAGAGAGTTTGTGTGCAAGTGGTAACAAATATAAAGTAGAAGGCCGACGCTGTATCTCACCATGTTAAAGACAATGGAAATAAACACATGGATTCTTCCTTCGCCGTAGCTAAGAAATCGGTTGTGTAGTTTTTGTGTGATCCTGCTTAGGGAATAACACAAGTTTACAAGAGTCCACAGTCATGCTAACAATAGGCTACAGCTTTGTTTTGAGCTGAATGCCAATGCAACATGAATTGTCTAACATGCTTATGCTTAGCAAGTATATTGCTGGACTTGAACACAGAGTTATTGTTGGACTTTACATAAATGTCGAAACTATGTCAAATATCCAGGTCATGGCGGCGCCAGACGGATATTTAGAAGGTCACCAACGTCTCGGGGCTTCGTCCTTTGGGGGAAACCTTGAATGTCCGTGTTCAAATTCATCCAGTGGTTTACCTGTTGAGATGTTTCCGTTTGGATTGAAAGTGGTGCACACGCTTTGCCACCCCGTGCAGCCAGTCAGGTTAAAACATCAAACTCCAGCAGTTTGATACCTTTGGTTTTCTGTGGCTATAGGTTTGTGCAGTTAAACCCTTTTTTAAAAAACGTATATCCTCCTGATTTAACAGACTGACTAACTGCTGCACCCTATGGTCCCAGTCCTGGTTTTCCACTGGACAGACCTTGCCCCCATCACATGCTCAGTCACACCAGCGATTTGACGGATTAGAAGTATGCTGACAGGCTGACATTACTCATAGCAGGTGGATATTTCACCCCACCTCCATGAAATACAGAAATACAGGCTTGCAGACTGTCTGTCTTGCAGGGAAACTGTCCACTAATTAGACAGGATGAAGAAGACGTTAAGAGTCCGATGTTTTTCACTCTCGGTTCGCACCACAGGCTCCTGCAGGAGCCATTAGCCCTCGAGGAGTGATTCATTTTCTGTGCTTCAAGGGGATAGAGGCAGTTGGGGCGATTTAGAGCTAATTCTCTCGGCTTGGGGACATGACTTGTTTGGTAAAAAGCCTCTTTTCTAATTTTACTCGTTCAAAGGGTGATTTTTTCACTTTTTATGGCCGGAGTTAGAGACAAGGGGCACCAAGGACATCCAGGTCGAAGTGGTGGTGGCAGATGGCGAGGCCCTTTCAGGACAATTTATTCCGGCGTGCGTGACGTCCACGAAGCGTCTCTCCAGGTACAGAGGTACGAGCCGAGACAGAGAAAGGTCCCCCGAGCCTTTACCTTCATCTGCTGAGTTGGAAAGTGACATTTCAATTAACAATCAAAGTCAGAATTTGAAAAGAGGATCTTCCGGCTGCAGAGATTCAATCTAGAAGCGGACGTGTTTGTTTACATCGCTGCGGTTTGGTCAAAATTACACTTTTAAGCACTGAAAAATGAATTAATTTCACTTCTGCCACTGTTATAAATGGACTAATTACGGCAGAAAGCTGGAGAGCCGCCCGGTGCATCCCCGCAACAATGTTGTGGAGCCTCATCGAGCGCTGAAGCCTTCATTACGTGTCACTCTAGGTTTGCTCAGCCCGGTGCCTCTCCTCTAATCAGCCCATGATGAGGATGACCTTTCCCTGGCAGCCAGTCTGAAGCTCGGGGAAATGAGTTCCCAGGGTGTTGTGCCACACGGACAATCACAATTTACAGATTGCCTCTTTTTTTGTGGATTATTTGATTGTTCTTGTAAAGCGCATTGGACAACGAGGAACTCTACAGATCTTTGCTTCGTGCGTGAGATGATGAGAGTGGCTCTGATTAAATTGTGTAATGCATCGTACGTCATCGTGATTGCTAAAGCTGGTAACATCAAGCAGGAGGTATAATTTATCTCCTGTAAAACCAGTGCACACCAGTGATTGTTTGTGGGAGATCAAACCCTGTTATGGTCCATCTATATATTTTTGTTCCTTTTCAGAATTTACTTTCCTGTCCTTATTTTATTAATGATCCAGATCAGCCGGCAGATTTTTTTCTATCACTTCCTTTAACCTGGTTTCTGAGGGAGTAATTCATTAATCCAGATTTTTTAAAAAGTCATATTTAAGGGACTGAATTCCAAGTGTTTGTAATTTGGTGCAGCTCGATTGGCCTCAGAGGAGGAATGTGCTCTGTTGGGCGCCAGTCTAATTCCTTATCTAAGAAACCCACACTGAAGCCTCTGCTCAGAGAAACACAAGGGAATTCTGGCTTTCAGTTCATTTTTTTTGCATTTCGGTCAGGTGTGCTTATGCCTGAGTCGGTGGGGAAAAAATATGTATTTTTAGCTTAAATCTGGTCCAGCATGTTTCACCCTTTTGTCGAAAATTAGAAATTAGTCATTGTCGACCTTTTGTTGTCTCAGAGATTCTCACCACAGTTATGATTATACCCTTGTCATATTTAAAGCTTGATGTTTGGCCATTGTATTCTTCTTAATCCTCGAATACATTGCTAAGTATACTTCAGATTTATATATATATAGTGTTCATATGCTAAAGGATTGACAGGTTTGTGCTGTCTCCCTCATCAAACATGCAGTTTAATCTTTATTTTGATCCTCTTCTGTTCTTGATTTACTCTTTGCATAGTAAAAACATAAATACTTGTTTATATATATCCAAGTTGTTCCGCTTCATCAACACAGAACGTTTTGCAAGCGGCCGTGTTTCTGTTTGCCTTCAAATTGATGTCACGGGGTCATATCTCCAGCGTGGGGGGGGGGGAGACAAGCACGTGGTATGTTTGGCATTCAGGTGATGAGCGCTGCTGCGAGACTGTCGAGCAAAATGGACGTTGATATTAGAACAACAACGAGAAGGAGCTGCCGGCGGAACCTCATCACTCACGAGCCTCGGGGAACTTTTCAATTACTTCTCAGTTTATCTGCAAACACAACGAAGGCACCTGAAGACCTCTGGTGCTTTCCTCGGGGGGGGGACGTGACGACAACACACACTCGGCATCTTTCCACGTGAAGTGAGAAACAAAAGGAATATTTCATTTTTCTTTCTAGGGAAACGAGGCAGCCTCTTCCCCTCGTGTTTAAATTCTGTTTGATGCGGTGGAATCCACTGAGCTGCTGGTGTGAGAATATACAAGAAGGGGAAGTGCCAGCATTAAAATGTGTTGACTGGGAGAAGAGCAGAAAGTTTTTTAGGGACTTTAATGTAATGCTGCGTTTTTTCTTTTTGAGATTCATTAATGAGCCTCGACAAATACCGAGATTCTATCATCAACACACCGCGGAAACTTTGTTTTCGGAGAAAGTCTGGACAGTCACGTAATTAAAAAAACAAAATTTCATCTAACTAATTAATCACCAATGAGAAAACCCTCACCCTCACCACAGCAGAGGGAAATTAATTGCTGACAGTATCTCTGCCGGTGTCACTTTCTGCTGAATATGGCAGCAGAGCATTACACCGTCTCTGTATCTTGATGTAACGCACACTCAGGTTTTCAGACTTTTTAGTTTAGTCTGAACCAAAATAACAGGATAACGGATTTTTACATAGTTTATAATAGTTTTTGAGCAGGAAAAAGAAGATTCAATTTGCCGATACAACCCCCCCAACCTATAAGATAGCTTCTCTATAAACCAATCAATGTCAAGTAAACGTAGACGCAGCCGATGACAGGACGTACGTACATCAAACTAAAGTTTTTATTCCGCTCCCTAAATTAAAATGTGAAACCAAAACTAACCAGATGTAAACAAAGACATCAACCTTCTCCAGATGTGTGCGGCGCTCCTCTGCTCCATCCTGTGGTTTCTGAGCTTCCTCTGGCAGATGATGTGAGAGGAAGACACTTTTCCAACATTGTTTTAAGAAAACCTAACCCCCCCCCCCTCTCTCTGTGGAGAACAATCTGTCAAACTACCCAGTGAGATGACCTCATTGTCTGTTGGCTTCGGAGACGTGCTAAATCTGGCACTGTCCCTGTTCAAATTCGAGCTTATTGGTTGTTGGTATATATATCGACTGGATCACAGAGGCAGATGTGAAACCTGCACAGATGTTGCACACATCTGGAATCCCCCCAGGGCACAAAGCTGCGGGTCTCTGGGTCGAGATTAAAGTCAATACAATACAATAAAGCCCCCGAGGGCAAAAGCTAATTTCCCACCACTGCGTTCTCAGTGAAGGAGTAATTAGGTCAGGAAGTGAAGCTCTGGCACGAGTGTTCAAATAGTTCACTCATGAAACGGCTCAGTTTGACTGATGAAAGACTCAATTGCGTAACTCGGAGAAAAACAGGTTGGGTCGAAGCGGCGTCCGAACGCAGGAGGCGGGTCACACGCGGGCTGTCGGGACAAAAAGGGTCAAGTCCGAAGGGTGGAAAATCAAATCTGATCCATCTGTTGTTTCAATAGTTACAGAAAATACGAAAGAGAAGCAGCCATGATGAAAGGAAAGAGCAGGGATGTGCTTCCTCGGACAAAGTGGAACTGCTGCTGAAAGTGTTTTCGATAAGAACCAAGCAGGAAGTGAATTCTGGAAACTGCACGTCTGTTTCAGGCTGTTAATTTAAACCTTAGTTCATCTCTAAAAACCAGTAACGATATCTCTATAATATTGTTCTGTTGTTGTGTGGTTTTTTTCTGAGATTTTGCAGGATGTGGCTTCGTGCGTGTTGTTATCGCTCAGCTGAGTTGGGTTAATGAAGGGTGGGATCACGTTTCCTGTGTTGCCCTCCAGCTGAAGCTATTCATAGGCCCGTGCACAGTGCTCCGTGTGGCGTTATCTTGAACTACGCCTCATTTCTCTGTCTCACCTCAGACGAAAGGTTTTAATATCCGTGTGCTGTGGTTCTGTCAGTGCTATCAGAGTGCACCAGGTCATCCAGGCGCCCCCCCCCCCCCTCCCCCCCCCCTCACCCTCCCCCTCCCTCCCTCCGCTAGACTATTAAGTAATGTAACACGTCATTTATCTGCACATCTGACTCCGGAGCTATTTCCCCTGCAGTCGTCTCAGCTGCAGCGTCACGGAACACAATCACCTCTCAGTGCCTCGACTCCACACGATCGGACACGGCTCGGGCGATGGCCCACTTCCTACGTTAAGCATGCAGATAAATGGGACATTTTCTGGCTCCGCGTGTTTGAGCCGTGGGGTCCAGAGCTGAAGACATGTGGAGAAAATTCCATGCACGATATTATGAGCTGGAAAATAATCCTGCAGCCGTGCGACACTTGATCAAACCCGTCGAGACGATCTGTTGTGTGAACGAGAAACAGCACGACGGCGAAGAGGAGGATCTTCGGCGCCTGAGAGTAGACGTCAGTGGACGCCTGCAATTACACCGTCTTCTAATCCCTGAAGGAACCTGATATACATTTTCAGTTATTACAATAGCCGCCAATTTGTGCAACGCTAGTCGAAAACACTCCTTGATGTAAATCTCAAGGAAATTCAGGTTTTTAGCCTCGGATCAGGAAATGGGCAGGCATCACTTCTGATCAGCGAGATGGGAAAAAAAAAAAAACCGGCAAACGCCTGCAACACCGATCTTTGAAGTCACGATCCGATTATTGCCGAGCAGAAGCCCTTGATGTGGATAAAGAAAATGGTGCTAATGAGCATGTGAAGAAAGTTCTTCACATGCTCAGTTCTCTCCTGCGTGACCCTTGACCTCCGCTTAATGAGAGAGAAATGCTCGTAAAGCGCCGAGACGCCCTCGCTGCCTGGGAGAGGACCAGCTCGTTACCAGCTGTTCAGAATCTGTGGGTTCTTTCATGTTCTGGCACACAGGTACAAAAAAATAATACTAATATCATCCTTTTAAATCCCCTAAATATCAGATGAAAGTACTGGACACAGCTTTCACCGAAGGTCACTTCACCCACATAAAGAAGCGTTCTTTGGCTTTTAGATCTAAATTTATTACTATTTTAAGTTTATTTCATTCATAGACTGAAACATAACAATTTAAATGCAAACACAAAATCCCAAATCGTGAATGAAGAGGAGCAGAGAAGAAGAATCATCTTATTTAATCTGCTCTTTCAAAGACATTAATTAACAAAGCAAATCATTTAATTCAATTTTAATTAATTAAGAATTAAAATAGCTGCAGGCCCCTCGCATCCTAAGTTACAATTCATTTTTATACCATTCAAAGTAGCTCACAAAATTTTAAAAAAAAACAGAACAAAACCTAATTAAGACATTTCATCGTATTTCCTCAACAAACTGGCTTTAACAAAATCATATTTAAATCACAAATGAATCTGTCTGCATAGTTTCAGCTTCATTTGCACCAGAGGTTCCGTTTATGGAGTTTTCCAATCAGACTTTTATTTGTGCAACAGAAACTAAATTTATCTCGTTACGCTGCAAATTCAAGTTTCAAACCACAGAAGAAACAGCTCCTATGAAAACTGGCCTGTAACTAAATAACTATAATCTGCCAACACGAGTCAGATGGAACCTCATTAACTGCACCAACCTGCACTGGATGCTCTCGTATCCCGATGTTATTCTTCTGCCTGACACATGCATCTTATATTTTCTTTAAGATTATCATATCTGTAGCTTTACAGGATCCTGGCTTCAATGTGACTCAGCTGGAATATTAAAGACTCAGGGGAGATCCACAGTTTCTGTCTGAACCCGGCAGGTATTCAGGGGTTTTTGTGTCTGAGCCTCATCGGGTGCGTATATCCACAGTTTAGGGAGAGATCCGGTGACTGGGACCAGAACACTGCTCGGTGCACTGGCTGTGGGGACATCGGCTTCCTGCCACAGTCCAAAGACATGCAGGTTTAATTGGAGACTCTATAAATTGGATAGATTGGCGACCTGTCCGACGTGTACCCGCCCAACGTCAGCTGGGACGGGCCCCTCGACCCTTTAAGGATATGAGCTGTAGATCGTGGATCCTTGTGACCGTCCTGACATGTGAACGGTTGTTTGATGAATGACTGACGGCCTCACCTGCCAATAAACGTCTCACTGGACTTGTTCTTTCTGGACCGATATCGATGGGGAATGAACCTGCCGTGTCAGTACAGCCCTCGGTACTTGTGTTATTATGGAAGTAGAAACGGCTGCATTGGATTTCTCAGTGCCCATTGTCTTTATGTCGAATCGTAAAAAGAGAGAAGCAATAAAGGTTTACAATCTTTAGTGTTTTTCACATCTTCCTCTTTACGGCCCCCGATGCAGTATTCACACTGTCACAGCTCCAGACGGCTTCTTCTTCTTCTTCTTCTCTCTCTCGTGTCCCTCAGGTCTCAGAGCTGCTCTGTCTGCTGCCGGCTTTATTGAGTCACTCCATATTCCCAGAATTCAATATCAGTGTGTGTGTGTGTGTGTGTGTGAGTGTCATGTCTCCGAGTAGAGTTTGTGTTTATCGCTGTGTTCTGAAGAGACACTGGAAGTAGGACGACAGGGTGGAGACTTTCTGTTTAGAGCTACGAGAACCGGTTTTACATTCACTAAAAAAAAAACTGAATAATAGAAAAAGCATCTTATGACTTCAAAACTTCAATATGTCTGTGTTTTTTTTACGAGTTTAATACCATATAATTGAAAGGAAACATCAGTATTCTGCCAAAACAAAACAGTTGATTAACCTGTGAATAATGAACGGTTTCATCTGTGAAAAATCCCTTCTGTTGTTTTCGGTTCATGTTATAACAAAACCAAACTAATCTATTTCAGGCTGAAGCAACAATCACTTCCCTCTCCCTTCATTATTTACCTCTATTCAGCAAGTCAGTTTCAGAGGGCACGAAATTAATCAGGCACGCCGGCGGACGATTTGAGCGCAGGCTAATTATGGGGTGGGGTGGGGGGGGGGACCCCGGAGTCGCAGCCTCTAACTTAAAGCTTACGGTTTAGTGTAAATGCTTTATAATGCCCGCCGGTGCGTCCTCGTGCCGGGGGGGGCGTTAACCTTCCAACAAACGAGTGTCTGACTTATTCCCTCGCTTCTTTATTGTCACGCACGGAGCTGAGCCAACGAAAAAGATCCCTGGGTTGGATTGGTATTCTCTCTCTCCTTCCCACGTCTGGCCTTGTGTCTAGAGTCTATTTCCATTATCCCCCCCCCCGTTGATGAGCGCCAGCACGTTTCCTCTGCTGTTAATTGAAAAGGAGCCCTCTGTCCCCCCTTTCGGTGCAGCGCACGTATTCATGCCCGTGTTCTCTCTGTGCGTCGTCCCCGCCAGATGTTGCCAGAGCCATCGAGCTGCTGGAGAAGCTGCAGGAGTCGGGCGACGTCCCCGGCCACAAGCTCCAGTCCCTGAAGAAGGTGCTTCAGAGCGAGTTCTGCACGGCCATCAGAGAGGTGAGTCACCGCCGGGGGGTGGGGGGGGGCCGGCACATCTCATTCTTTTGATTCTCCCTTTTCTTTTCTTTTTTTTTGTCCTGTGGGAATTTTTGACCTTGTTTTCTATACAGGAATTATATGTGTGTGTGTGTAGTGAAAGTACAGAACTCACCAGGGACTCTTTTCTCTCTGTGCCACCCTGGGAAATTAGTTTTTTTTTATTTTCACTAACTTTGTTTCTAGTTTTGCTGCATTGCTTTGGATCTCTGTTCCTCATTTAATAGCTTTATTGTAAGGAAAACTAGTGGGCACCATGAGAGCGATAGTGCGCTGCATTATCATGAAATCTAATGAGTGAGCAGTTTAATACCAATATGAAAGTTCTCTAAATGCTGATTTTCAAAAAACCTGTAGAGTAGCGTGGACGGCAGGTGTAAACTTAACAGAAATACAGGTTTTTAAAACACAACGTCCCTTCTGGTGCCGTATGTCACCGCTCCCTGCGGCCGGCGTTCCGTCAAGAACATCTTCGCTTATCGGTCAGAGAAGTGTGGAAGAACTGGAACAAGGCTCTCACCAACTTCTGCAGAACAACAGTGATGATGCAACAAGGAGCGGAGTTTAGTGTAAACCTATTATTCTAGTTATTTCATGACTTCTCCAAAGGTCAAAGGTCAACTCTCCCTGACGATGCTGTTGAGTTTGGAGGAATCGCAGCAATATCACCGACATCGGAGAGCGTTGTAGTCCTGTCGCGTTACGTGAATCAGCAAATGACCTCCACATATCAGAATGTCAGAGTTTATCGCTCGGCTTTATCGCTAAACACCGAAACTCGGATGCACGGCGAGTTTTTCCCGACTGCACGAGAAACTCATGAAGAGCTTTTTTAAATGATCACGGGGCCAGAAAACATTTACGAGCATTTCATTAACTTGAAAGTTTGATAAGCTCGTTACACTGAATTTTAATTAAGCAAATCGCTGTTAGAGATTTGGTTTTAATCACATTTTTCAGGACGGGATAAAGTGCGCATCATAAAACGGGAGCCCTTGTTTTTCCCCCCCCTCGCCGGAACGCTCTCATTCACACGCACATTAACAGCCACCTGCTGATCCATCATCCCGACGCCCATTCATCAGCAGGACGGAGTACAACAGAGATCTTACACATTCAGCGTCCTGTCTGTTGAGATATGCTTTGCCCCATCGGAGGAGCAGGGGAAACGTTAATTGTAAACAAAGTGAACATGTAATTTGTCCCAGGAAGGAAAGCAGACAATTAGCCGACTTAATCAGTATGTCACAGAGACGCTGCACTTTACTTTCCGGAGGGAGTGCGTCAGATTAAAGGGAGAGGCTTCACTGCCGCAGAGCGCCACATCGCCACCGTGCGTTTGGTGAATGATGATCGTTCCAGGATCTCTGGTCCAGCTGCTGAAGTTTCTGTAATCTGTAACTTGTGTTTTATGTATTTATCGAGGGTAAACAAAACAGCAGAAGGTCTTTAAATCTTTACATTACTTTACAAACCCCTGACATCAAGTGACAGAGAGGAAGACAGCACCAGTCTCCTCCTCTCGTGAGGTCCAGTCGCTCAGGCTGGTGCAGGGAAGCCGGCACATCCTGGCACCCTGTAGGGGAAACTGATCTCGGTGACGACGAGCTGCTGCTGCTGCTGCTGCTGCTGTCCTTCGCCTCGAGGCAGAGACGCAGACCACTTCACCCAGAAAGCTCAGTCACCAGGGAAACCATCAGAAAGGCTGTGGGATTAGTGGGCCGCAGCGAGGCCGAGTACACGGCTCTCTGCGGTGCTGAGCCAGCTGCACGAAGGAACCGGCTGTAAGTGCTGGCCACTGCAATACTGTAGAATATCCCTGTTATTACACTGTGGTGGAATATCACAGCTCTCACCAGCTGCGCCCTGCGATGCTCCGTCTGCGTCGGGAACAGTTACGAGAAGCACTCGAGAGTGGAAGGGAGACTCGCAGGGAGAGCGGTTTTTTAATGGCCTGATATGCACAAGGCTTCTTTGTTGTTTTGAGCCACTGCAGAGAAACACACAGGTCCACAAACCTGTAACTACCACTTACCTCCAGCTGAGATCACAGGGATTCAGCCAGGAATCAATAGTTTGTATGTATCTTCATTTTACCTCGGACTCTGACCCCTCTGGATACTTTCAGGAGAATATTGGGACTCAGCACTCTATTATTTACTTCTTCCTTTTTAATTAAATTGACTTCATGACTCACGTCTCGCTCCTGTGCGTCATCCGTCAGTGTTGAGTTGCTTAAAACAGGTTAAACTGTAAATTCACCTGTCAGTTGTTGGTCATTCGCTCAAACTCACTTCTTTGAGCTTTCATTTTCTTTCTAGTGCAGATATCTTTGTGTAATCTCTGAAGTGACGCCTTCCTCTACGTGATGTAAAACACTTCACAGCACAAGAAGCAGACTGAACGTCCGGCTCCAAACCTGAACCCCCGACTTTTACGTCAATAGAATTCTCTGAACATGAATCAGCCTTGTTCGGGATGACAGGCTGGCTGTCAATATGAAGAATGGACGTCAGGGGGAAAGAGCCTGTTCAGCAGTGCTGGGCTAAATGACAAAGGGACAGAGTTTGATGAGCTGGTTGTATTTCTCCGCCGCGTTCATCAGCGGGGGGGGGGGGCGAGAGCGGGAGGGTGGGAGAATCCTGCGTGTCCGCGTTAGTCTCATCGCATCAGCCTGAAATAGTTGTCAGGGTCAATCAGCCTTGCAAATGGGGAAGGAAGGACACAAGACGGAGCGACTGGAAGGGGCTAACCAGCCGGAAATGATGGAGAGTGGGAATTCACAGTGTATTGGGTTAGAGAGTCCCATCTGACACACGCAGGAGGCAAAGAGAGCCGGGGCCGATCACCGCTCTGAAGCTGCGGCGGAGTTTACGCTTCGGTGGAGATTTTCAATCAGCATAAAAGACATGTTTTATATAAAAAAAAAAGCAAAAGCCAAAGCAGGGGGCGGAGGATTTGCGTGATGCCTCGCTGATTCCCTCGGACTCCCAAGTCGGCCCGTGCAAGCTTAAATATTTTCACATGCATTATTGAGTTCTGGTTTTCCTTCCTTTTCACCGGGGGAACACAGTCAGGTCGTCTGGTTGGAAAGAAAGAAGAAGGGGGAATTTTAAAAAGATGCCTGCAGGTCAAGTGGCCTTTTTTAGAGCAAAGTGCAGCCTCGATGAGAGAAGACATGTTGTGTCCGTTATCCAGGGCAAAGCACTCAGGTTAAACACGAGGAGCGATACTGTGTTAAATGTTGTGTAATACTTCTGAGTCAACAATACTTGTCCGTTGCATGCCAACATTTAATGGGTTCTTTCTTGGCACGTGCACCTTTCAATCCTAATCCTATTGACAAACACACCAATCTGAATTACTTCCTGGGAAATCCCCGTTTGTCTGGATCCGTCCCAAAGTTTAATGTGTTCTCTCTTGGCCCAAGTTCAATTTGTTTGATTGTTGTGTTTAGTTTTTTATTTTATTTATAATAAAGTTTATGGTTGAACTGTAAACTTGAGTTGCACCCACCTGCCAAGGGCCTAACAGTCCCCTTATGGAGCCACGTTAAAATTCACTACATCCAGATTCACACATAAATATGAGCCCCTTAAATCTGTCTGGAAACACAACTTCCTCCGGGAGGTAAATATCAAGCCTCAACTACGTTTCTGTATCATAATGATATTAAATCGTTGCATTGAGGTCAATTTCTCATGTTACAGACACTTTTTTGGTATCTCAAATATATTTCTCCTTAAAATCCATCTGGATCAGGCTCTATATTCCATTACTAAATGAAACAAAATCGTTCAGGGACGCTCAATCACTCGTAAGACGATGGCCTCCCTATCCTCTCGACGGTCATTCATTAAGCCGTCAGCTGCCAAACAACATCCATCACTCCCACACACACTGAGGACGTTCTTCTTCCCTGGAACGCTCGTTTCCCAACGCAGCGCTGGGCCTTTATTTCCCTTCCACACCAGACGCCAAACACCAGATGAGCAGTGCCGTTCTATGTGTGACTCTCCTGTCATGTCCTGGAAATAACAATTACCATTACATTTGCATAACACAGACCAATGCCTGATGGCCCCGTGATTGTTTCTGTGGCCATTGTTTGTACAGATGAAGCATTGTTATAGGTCGCATGCGTGTCAACGTGGAGCCAGTAGCAGAAGGAATGGGTGTAATTAGCTGTTGTGGTCATAAAGGGACAACTGAGGGACAACTGAAGCCACTCTGCAGACACTCAGAGGCAAAGGGAAATTTTCATTGCATTAAAGTCGGGAATAGGTGTCATGTGGGAATTCAGTGTTTCTGTTTGTGTGTGGACGGCAGCTTTCCTTTTATCCACAAGCATCAGTGCTATAAATTTTACAAAGATGCGTTGCAGTCTGCACGGGGAGCCGATCTCCCCGAGGCTGCTCATTTTTATTCTTTGAGATTCATGAGCAAGCAGCACAACATAAGCTCGGGGATATTTCTTCTTTTACCCACACTGAGATCTCTTCGTACAAATATCCCGGGGTCTGGATCCACATCCTTCTGATGATACGGCAGAGGCGAGGTCTGTGTAATGTTGTTCTGGGATTTATTGAAAGCTGGAACAGGATTAAAAGTCATTTCTGAGCCGCAAAAACTTCATCTGTCGTGTATGATAGTTCTTTTATTTGGCACAGTATCAATAATCACATTCAAATTTGACTGGCTGACTTGCTCAATTAACTAAACGGCCACCATTTGAAATGGAAAGCATTGGAGGGGCGATGCACAAGCAACTATTGATAAACTTTATATAGAATATTTGTCCTGCCATAGTTTTTGGCCTGTTAAAACATCCAGAAAGCCCTGACTGTCCTCGGGTGGCCGGCAGAACTCGGCATAAACTTTCACCTCAGGCCCACGGAACCTCAGCTTCACACCGACCCTGCACTATCTGCCCCGTCCACTGGGAGAACAAGTACATGAGCTTGTACTTGAGAACTTACGATGTCTGCTTGTGATTTACGTTTTGTATCAAGTCTGTTGCACCAGCTCATCAAAAACATTTCCTCTGAGACACTCTGTATTCAGCATGTACATCTCAATCATCAGATATCCGTCCTCCTATTGTATTTCAGCATGGAAGGGGGGGGGGGGGGTCTAACAGCTGCAGTACAGATGGCTTCAAGTGCTCAAGCAGAAACGTTCTGCTGTGCGTAACGGTGTCTTAACTGTACGTCCTCATTCCACACTGTCTCTGTCTTCTTCTTCTTCTTCTTCTCTTTTCTTCTTTGAACAAGTTCAGTTGTAAGTGGTCTTCACAAGACACGTCTTAACTGGAAAGGTCAGCTGTCGGCATTGATTCCGTCTGCCTCGGTGAATTGGCAGAAAACCTTGTTTTTCACCCGACTGGATGAGCAGCGGCGCAGGTCTTGGCTCCGGTTCAGGCCCACAGTATTGTATTTCTGCCAGGAGAAAGTCGGGAGCAGAGTGTGGCTCAGTCTCCCGGGTCCAAGACTCTTCTTAACACATGCGTGTGCACACTGAGGTGCTGCACGGAGGTTCAGCCGAATGAGGTCAGGACTAACACCGTTCAATTTTCACCTCCAACTTCATGAGCGGTCGAAATAGGGAAATGAAGATATTGTTTACATTTGTAAGCTGAAACCTTTTTGCAAAAGTTTCATCACTCGTTTTAGGATGAACGTCACGGATTTGGTGCAGTATTTAAAGGGGCTGTTGGGCCTTGGCGGTGGAACTAGTGAATAAATATTATAACACCGGCCTCTCTTCTTTTCTTCCAGGTGTACCAGTACATGCACGAAACAATTACAGTGAATGGCTGTCCAGAGTACCAGGCGAGGGCCACCGCTAAGGTAAGAGCTGTCTCCCATCAATTATTTAAAACCACTAACTGTGACGAGTGAAAACTGGAACTAATGAGTTGGGAACTATCTGTTAATCACACTTCTATATCCATTATATCGTCCTCACCTGCTCTGTTGGACAAAGCTGTGTGGAATGAGCCAAGTATGCTCTACCTGCTAATGGCCGTCATTAACAGTGGGTCTGTGCAATTAAACAATAAACAGGGAGGAATCTCTCCACTTTGATATTTAATCCCTTTTCACTGCTCTTAACAGGTTTATCAGAATATGGATCTTTTTGCCAAACATTGCCCGCAGGTGTTCTTGTTGCATGCTGACGTTTCCAGGTTGTTGAATGTACAGAATTAAATGCACTAATCAAATTTCCGTGTGCAAAAGAGACGAGCTTGACCCGGCCACTTAAGCAGGACATTTAATCAGAGCCTCGCCTGCAAGAGACGTCAGGTCTTTATGAAGGACAACAGTCTTTCATGTGAAGAGGAGGAAGAGGAGGAAGAGGAGGATGTGGATGATGAGATTGGGGGGTTGATTGATGAAAGCAAATCGTGGTTCAAATCGTGACCAGCTCTTCTCTCTGCTGCCGGCTCCACTCGCAGTCTTTATGCTAATAACGCAGAACCTGGTGAACTGCAATTCAAACACCAGGTTGATGAACATACTTGATAAACCTCCTTCCTTGGGGGGGGGGGGGGGGGGGCTGAGACGATCGATACCTGCGTCTTTGCTTTAATGGAGCACAAGTCAGGAGGTGATTCGCTAAATTAGCATAAAGATTGGGAGCACGCTGAGCCCGACTGAGTTCAAACAAGCACTTTGCAACACCTCTAAAGCTCAATAATAATAAATAATATATATCTCGTTTGTTTGATCTTTGTCCTGGCAAGAAATATATATAAAATATATATATATATAACTGCCTGTTAAACACAAACTTAACCTCTTTATGTTAAAGTTTGCGTACAACATCGATAAATTGCGTCTCCTGAGGGGGGTGTGGGCTCATTGTTTCCCATAATGCATCGTGATAAGTAGTTTACAAGTGATGGTCGCTAGCTGAGGAATATAGACCATCATGCATTGCGCTTGTAATTAAAATGGGGCAGTGATAAGAGGAGCAAGCACAGAATGAACAAACACACCTGCAGACATTGCTACGTGCTTATTACAACAAAACATAACGTCGCTGATGAGCTCAAAATATCACATAAACTCTCTGAAAGCAAACAAGTGTTGTTCCTTTTAACAGGACTGCACAAAGTCTGAGAGGGAAAATCCTTAAGAAAGACGGAAAGACCATTTCGTCAAGTAGGCACCATTGTCTAATCTTTATTTATGACTAAAGTCGAGTGATTTCCCTTCACAAAGACTCTGTGACTAAGCCTGGAGCCATGAAGACGTGATTCGAGCAGCTTTAAAACTCTCCACTCCACTTTCTGTCTCTTCGCCCCAAACTTTGAGAAGTTTCTGCCGCTAAATCTGTATTAAAATTGCATATCCACCAGGCAATTCAGCACACGGCTAATGGCCTGAGCTGGCTGAGCCGTGGGGGGAAGCTCTCTCAACTCGGAGGACCAGGTTTTAAGTTTCTACTCTCCTAAGAGATATTCAGTGAAGCCAGGTCACGGTGCCAGTTTGCATTTAATCAGTATCCCACGTGTGAAAAGGAAAAGAGCTGCGTACGGTGGCAGTGGTTTTAGAAAATGAAGCCGCAGCAGCAACAATGATGAAATATGTGAAACGTGGGAGTGTTTGGTTCATGAGACGGAAAAACTCTTCACGATCAGGGTTTGTGTTTCACCTGAACAACTCGATTTCCCTTTGATTGCTCCATTAATGAAATTAATTCCGCCTCTGAGTCGTGGCCTGAGGCAGATGATCAAATCACTGTAGATATGTGAAGTCATATTTACAAAGTGCAGCGTGTCTGACCAGGGGAAGATTCTCGTGGTGAGGTTTTCATTTCAAACGCCTCCCCCTCATTCGGGAGGCGCCGGGCCATCTGCCAGCTTGTGTCTCCCATCGCATGAATCCACAGATAAAGTTGTGAAGGTCGACGTGGCGTGAGGCCGGGGGAGGCGACGGCGTGCATGCTGAGGAGCTGCCTCCGAGGGAAGAGGAGAGGGGACGGAGCGGCGAGGGAAGCGTGAGGAAGAGGCGACACGATGCAATGAAACAAAGACTCGGAGAGGAGACACAAACGAGCAGATTTAGCTGAATTGAATGTGGATCTATGAATATGGAGGAGAGACGGCGCCTGCAGCGAGCATCAAACGCCTGGAAGTGCCGAGTCACTCCACTGCTGCTGGGGACATCTCCAGCAGAGACTCCCCCCCCCCCCTCCTCTGCTTTTTCATCCGGGAGCTCGGTTCTTCGGTTCAAAGACGAAACGCAGCCAGAAAACATCAACCAGCCGGTGACGACACAGGAGGGTGAGAGGTGTCCGGCTGCTCCTCCAGCGTTTCCTGGGAGGTGCAGAACTTCTCATGTGAAGTCTGAGTACGAAAACCCTCTGTCGTGGTCGTCTCGGCTGAAATCAGAGGACGCAGCAGACGTTTACAGTCCCCGTCCTCTAGGACATGACAGCCTTCCAAAAGTAAAGCCAAATCATCCCAGTCGCCCCCTGGTGGTTGCAGTATCGGTCATAAACACAGCCTCCTCCATGTTAGGGAATGGCACCAAACTAAAGAGTGCATGTTCGATAACTTTGTCTCAAATATAGGACGTTTCAATTTCGTCAAATCCTCTCCACCCGTGGCTTTGTCCTTCTCTGCCACAACTTGTATTAGTCTATCATAATGGATCAATAAATGTATTTTTGTCAGTAACCGATGAGATGATGGTGTCTGATCGTTTCTCTTCTCAGGCCACGGTCGCCGCCTTCGCAGCCAGCGAGGGTCACTCCCACCCGCGGGTGGTGGAGCTCCCCAAGACGGACGAGGGGCTGGGCTTCAACGTGATGGGCGGCAAAGAACAGAACTCGCCCATCTACATCTCCCGCATCATTCCCGGCGGCGTGGCGGAGCGGCACGGCGGCCTGAAGCGAGGGGACCAGCTCCTGTCCGTCAACGGCGTGGTAAGTGTGGCCAGACGTTTTGATCCGGGCTGCAGGGGGAGAGGCTCCATCGACCCAATATTTAAAAATGGAACTAATATTCCTTTTTAACGTATTCTCCCCGCAGAGCGTGGAGGGCGAGCACCACGAGAAGGCGGTGGAGCTGCTGAAGGCGGCCAAGGAGAGCGTGAAGCTGGTGGTCCGCTACACGCCCAAAGTGCTGGAGGAGATGGAGGCGCGCTTCGAGAAGCTGCGCACGGCCCGGCGGCGCCAGCAGCAGCAGATCCTCATGCAGCAGCAGCAGCAGCAGAACCTGGCGTCGCAGCAGAACCACATGTCGTAGGTGAGGCGCTTCTTTGCTTTCAATGTAGAGGGATGAGGAGGGGGTGGTGGAGGATGTACAGTAATATTCTAATATGAAGTCATACAGTTCAGTGCAATATTGTGGGAGGGAATTCTGTTACAATTTCAAGAGAAGCAGGTCAGATATCTGCTTCTTCTCAAACAGATAGTTTTTACAGTTTATAGTTTTGTGAGAACTCTCTGGGAACCTCTGCTCTCGTGGCTTATTGCTTCATGTCATCACACAGTCTCCGTCTGGGTGAACGACGGAGGTCAACTCGAGATGAGCCCAGATTATCTTTGAGCTTCAGCATGAATTTTATATATATTTTTTTTGTTCTGGATTAGAGGTGTTTTGCTATTTTAGGACTCAGACGTTATGAAACCAAATCAGAGGAGAGATATTCACATGCAGTTCTACATTTCTATCGTTTCCCTTATGAGCACGTGTTCTCCGCCTCAGGCTGGAAACCGGCAGCCAGAAAATCCTGGAGCAGAATTATTAGAATCATCCGGAAAACCTACTTCTTCCAAGATTCACTAATTCAAATGCTCCAAATCATTAATTATGGAGCATGATATGACTTTGTTTTCCAAGTGTGTAATTATAAATACTGTTTACTTGAGGTTTCAGTCGCTGAAGCCGGGGAACATAGATGGAGATAAGCGAAGTGGAAGCACGTCGATCGGCTCGTGTGCCGTCACCCGAGCGTTTACATCCCAGTAAGAAACCTCAGTGGGATATTTAGCAACCTGCTGGTAACCTCTGTGAGAACATCAGCGCCTCGGCTTTGTTCTGCCAGGGATTCTGTTGTAAGGCCGATCAATTATTAAAAACCTAAAACCAATTACATCTGCGGCCCGGTGCTTCGCAGGTATGAGGATAAGTAGATACAGCCCGCGGGGTCGATTCCTGGATGCTGCAGCCGAACAGATCGCCTGCTCACCTGCCCCAGACTGGTTTTTACCCCAGACTGTGTTTTTACACGTTAGACTCCAAAGCTCTGCGCTGCCGCTCAGGCTGAGGGAGAGAACCAGCAGCTCTGAAATCAGATCATGCTACTGCCTAATTCTTCCCAGACTTATCAAATTATTACGTCTCCCTGACGTGTTTGGAGGCGGGCGTGTGTCCAAGTTCTCCCTGGCACCGCCCGTTTGATGCTGAATCCCCCCCGAGCGTCTCTCTTGCCTTGCGCTTGGCACCGAGCGGCTTTGGGAGCTTGTAGCTGTGTGTTGTGCTGGAGCCACAGACAGGGAGCCGAGCAGGGATCGTGTTTTATCAACGCCGACACGCCGATCGCAGAGATTTGCTTTGGCAGCAGAGATTATTAAGCTTTTCTCTCGCTGTCTCCGTCGGTGTCTTTTCCTCTCACACACACAAACACACACACACACACACACACACACACACACACACACACACACACACACACACACACACACACACACACACACACACACACAAACATATTTTTATAAAAGCTGCTTCTCATGGTCAAATAACATGAGAGACATTTTTCTTAAATGACTTAATATCTCCTGGTTAAATATGTGGGATGGATGGATAGACAGATATGGCTCAGCGTCAGATATATAATAAGTATAGTATGAGCAAAGTACAGTAAAATACACAATGAAACATGTACTAATACGACAATTACTACTAATAATAATAATATTAATATGGACAATAATAAAAGATACATGAAACACATTTTTGCTCCTCTCAAGAATTCACCCTCAATTGTTTCTTATTGTTTAACTTCAATGCTTCATTTTCAACTAGTAAAGCAGCTTATTAGTGTATTTTGAATGCTGCTATATGAATACGATTTAATAAATCGATAAAGTCTATTATTAATTTGCACGCTGGTGTTAAAAAGTGTTTGTCTCATTCATATATCACACGCACCCAGAGCAGAGGTCCCAGGTGTTCCAACGTCAGCGAGCAGAAATAATCGATTCACAGATTCATCATCATCAGAAGAACAGACTGTCGACGAGCTTCTAACACAATCTGAGCTCTGAGCTTGTTTCTCTTCTGCTCGCAGGTTGTTCCAAAAGAAGAAGAAGGAGTGAACGGACGGACGGGCGGGCGGGGGGGGGGGGAGAGCGGAAAGGTGGATCTCAGAGAACCATCTGTTTGTGTTGAAGATCCCCAAAGGGAAAAGCCTCCGAGGGAAACTAACAAGTGAAAGACTCTTTTACTTCCTCTCTCTCTCTATCTCTCTCTCTCTCTCTCTCTCTCTCTCTCTCTCTCTCTCTCTCTCTCTCTCTCTCTCTCTCTCTCTCTCTCTCTCTCTCTCTCTCTCTCTCTCTCTCGCCGCGACACGCGTCCCGACCCTGGTGCTTCGGACCGTCGTCCGGTTTAACTTTGTATTTCCTTTTATGAGTTCTCTCCCTCCGATCCGGTTGTGGCTCTGAAACTGAAACTCCCTCTCTTCTTCTTCTTCTTCTTCTTCTCTTGTGTTTGACGGTTTGTTTACTCTCTGATCGCTGACAGACGTCCGTTAAAAAACCGTTTCTCCACATCGACATCATCTGTACAGTGGATGTTTCTATTGATTCTTCAATCGGTGCTTGTGTCTCTGTATGAATGACCATTGATTTTTTGATTTCTCTAGTTTCTTTGTCCTGTTTTTGGATGAACCTGAACTTTTCTACCTTCCGAACTGTAGCAAGAAAACGGTTTTCTTTTTGGGATTTTTTTTTTTGTAATCTGCTAGATTCAGCAATAACAGAGATTCTTCAGTTTCACATTTCAACCCTGATTTCAGTCGCCTCCTTCGTGCAGACAGTAGATACAGAAGCTGTGTCTCAATTCAGGGGCTGCTTCCTCTGGAGGCTCCTTCAGATGCGTCCTTTCCAAATCCCAGAGAAACAAAGGCTCCAGCGAGCGGATCCTTCTCGGCCCAACGTATCCCAGGATTCATTGCACTTGGGTTATAAACCGTTTTTTCAAAGACTTAATGGCGCCGGCGAGCAAAGAGACGTCCGATGCTTCAACTCCACCGTGCAGCTAACGGTACACATTTAAAAAAAACCAAGGGGCATTCAAACGTTTCTCGTCTGTTGCCAGGTAACAGCAATAAGGGGCGGGGACACGAGCGCCTCATTCCGAGAGACGCAGCTGAATTGAGACAGAGTTTACGGGATGGGTGCAAAAATTTAAAAAAAGGCGAACTGGGTCTTATGCACCGAACGGCAGCTTCTGAGTCCAAATCTGTGCCATTCAAAGAGATTATCGATGTACAGGCGGCATAACGTGCAATAATTATGATTATTATTTTCATTAGAGCTACTCCCAGATGAGATTTATCCGGAAAAAAGAACAAATATATATGTCCGATCAGAAATATTATCCACGTCCTACAAACTGAATCAGCAGTTTTTTTCATTAAGGATTAAATGAAAGTTATGTTTATTTTTCAGAGGCTTCTATTCGATAGTTTATGAGATGAGAGATTTTAACGCAAAGTTTTATCGTTTCCCTTTAGAATATTACGTGTTTAGATTATTATTATTATTATTAGTTGTATAACAGCACATTCGGTAGTTTCTGTTTCTGACAATCACAGTGAGCTGAGCGACCGGGTCGAACCTTCTTCTTCTTCTTCTCTTTCCCGTCTGTACCTGTAAAGAAAATCTGTTTCTCTACCAAAGAGCTCCAGAGTCCGAGTGGTGAATCCACCAGGTCTGTGTTTACTCCTCCGTCGTCTCCATCTTCGGTGCTAGGTTCTCCCTCTGACTCCGCCTCCCTGTCGATGTCTGTGTTTCTCACACTGTCTCGTGTTTTCTTTCTTTTCTGAGACGTTCACTCACTCACCCCCCCCCCCCCCCGTCATGCAGACTCACACCCTGAGGCTGTTTCCTCTTTATCACGAATCCAAAAACACTAAGCACATCATTTCTTGCCCAGGGGACTTTTATGTTTTTTTCCCCTCAGCAGAATGAAAAGCTGCAGATTATTTCTTTTTGGTATCATGGATTTATTGATCGAATGTTAAGGATCCATTCTACACTTTTTCCTAAATAACCTGTTAGCGTTAAAGTCGCTTGACGCCAAAAGCTTTTTTTCGCGTTCGGTGACGTTAGCGCTCGGGGTTTTTACGGGAAATTCTAAAGTTTTTTGTTCAAGCAGAACATCTGAATACGACAGATCCCTTTTTGTATCTTTCAATCACAGGTACTTTTCTTAATTGACTTGCATTTTTGAAGCTGATGGTCCTGTACTTAACGTAAAGATTTAAAAAAAAAAAAAAAAAAAAAGACAACAAAACTGTTGATATGCAATTGTTATACATACTATATTTGTATAAATAAATCTATGTGCTTGTGTACAGTGAACATGTGTCCGTGCTTCCTTTGAACCAGAGGTGTCTGCTGAAGAATTATTCATGAAGACGTCGGCAGAAAAATACAAAAGTACGTATTTGCAAAGGTTTAATTAGAGTTTTAGAAATATTGAGTTGTTTTAAACTATGGCTCAAGAGGTAGAGCCACTCACCAGAAGGCCGGCGGTTCGATCCCTGTCCCCCCAGTTCTGCGTGCGATGACAGCTGTGCCGACAGTGTGTGAGTGACATATAAATACAAACCATTAAGACCGTGCACCTATGACCCAGGGTTTGACAATTAGTCCAGTAAAACATTTACTAGAAGAAATAACGTTACTACCTTTTATGACAAATAAATCATGTAGACCGCTTTTCATTTTTCTTTTTATTTCTACTATAAAAGAGCGAGACGATGATGTGAAGGATGGTTTGGCCTTGGTGGAGGAATGAGTGACTGGCCACTTCATCACAATATGCAGCAGCCTGCTAACAATGACCTCTGTTCATGGGTGTTAGTATACATGTCTGATTATTTCATAAAGATCTCTGCCCCCAAAATCTGCATCAAACTCTTCCCCGACCCACATCGTCTCCTCCCGCTAAGTTTCATGATGATCTGTTCAATAGTTTTTCACATAATTAATAAATATATAAATGATAGCAAAGGCAAAGACCACGTTTATATTAGTTGTCATTATCATTTTTGTCCTAATAACAGTGAGTCACTAATGATCATCATCAGCCTCCGAAGGTCAAGTGATTAAAACTCCTCCGTCCCTGAAACTAACAACGAGAATCTTTTAACACTGAACTCTTGATCGGAGTTGTTTTTCTTCAGCAGCAGTAAAACGTCCCCCCCCCCCCCCGATAACCTCTCGACGAGCAGAGGCTGACGTGACAAACCTGAGGAGGGAAGGTGACGTGGCTGCAGGCCGACAGATCCCTCACCGGGGGGGTTTTAATCAGGGCCGAGCGCGACGCCTCCGCCGGGATCGAGAACTGGAACTGTTCATCAGAAGCTCTGATTCCTTCAACCTGAGGCGCGGATGAAGAAATAATACAAACGTTCTCATTTGTTTTCTTTGAGCTGGAGCTGAAGGGACAGCGAGCAAACTGGGTTCACACCTCTGAGGAGGATGACGTCGCCTTTAATTCAGCCTGAACAGAAACAAAGTTATTCTCCTCATGGTGTTTAAATTTGGATAATGGTTTAAAAAAGATATACAGTAAGGAACTGGGTTATTCATAATTAATCATTTAATCTCTCACATCTGGTCTGAAGACTTTAAATATAGTTTGCAGGTTTATCTGTTCAGGAAAAGACAATATTTCTTAATTTCCCCGGTGTGTGGATCAATAAAGTTTTATCTTATCTTAAAATATTCATTTATAACTATATTAAATACAGTTTTTAGGTTTATCTGTTGGGAGAAAGACAATATTTCATAATATATAAATTCATTATTACGTTAAGTACAGTTTGTAGGTTTATCTGCGGGAGGAGACTATATTTTTTTACTATATTCATTTATTATTATATTAAATATAGTTTATGGGTTTTAGCAGTTTGGAGAAAGACAACATTTCATGGTTTATTAAACTATCAGACTTTCACACGATGGAAGGATTCAAACTTAAAACCAGATCTAGATTCTTATAACTTTCTTATCTTAAAGTTGCCAGCGTCCCAAGTGTCCCTGAGCAAGACGCTGGAGAAAAAAATAAATCTCCGACTCTTCTCCAAGAATCTGCTGATTTCATTGGACATGTTCAGGATTGACTGAGGTTCGGATCCATCTGGTTTTATATCATGTTCCTGCAGCTTCTCGCTCCGTCAGCTCCTCCACATCACTCGTGTTGCCCGAGGCCTCCGTCGACTCTCCACAGAGATACGCTCGGTATTCTCCTCAACTCTGAGAACACCGGTGAATCCCTGTGTCTCCAATGGTTCTCCTGTGATTCTAGTGATGATTTAAAGAGTCAGAAGCAGAAGATACGTCTCAGGGGTGAGATGATTCGAGTCCAAACATGGAGGCTCAAGGTGACCAGTTGGGAGTTAATGTGGGAAACGGAAGAAACACCTCTGCCTTGTGGTTTAAACTGGTACTACAGTAATGGCTGAGCTGGGCCTCTTGACTCCAGGCTGTCACAGAGTTGATCTATAAATGATGTCGACTCTCTTTGACGATTTAAATACAACTAATATAAAGCTGTAAAAGCCAAATTTTAAATATTTTATTTTACCTGATTTCAGGCTCGACAACCTTTAACTCTCCGTCTGGTTTGTGTCGACGCCGTCGGCTCGGCGAGTCCAGAACGAATCACAACCAGAGAAATGTTGTATTCGTCGTATATGAAAAATTAATAACCTCAGTGAAATTCAGATGTTTGAACGCAGCCGCGGAGATTAGAAAAATATAAACACCAGACGAGTGGAGCAGAGAGATAAATACATTAAATCAATCAAACTTTATTTATACTCAAAACTCACCTCTTCAGAAATGTTCTCAATGAGTGAGTATGTTTTTATAATATTTATGTATTAATCTATTCTTATTATTCTTATTATTCTTATTATATAGCACCTTTCAAAATAATAAAATGTAATGGAAAACAAAGGATGTTAAAAACATTCAGATTTAGGGACTAATGCAGACTAAAGAAATCCATGACAGAAAAACATCAATAAAAGAAAGTTAAGATACAAAATACATTTAAAATTAATTTATAAATAATGCTAAATAGGTGGATTTCTAATTTTACGTTTTAAAAATATCCATATTTTCAGCTCCTCTCTGATTCTGGGGAAGAAGCTTCACCAAATGTTTTGATTCTGCTAAAAACAGCTAAAAGGAGAAATCCCTGTTTAACTATGTATAAACTTTCCCTCTGAAATATTAAATACCATAAGTATGAGTTACTTCTGAGTATGTTAGTAAGAAACAGTTCGACAATCATGTGCATTACAGCGAATAATAATAACAGGGAAAAACAGAGGAAAAGTACATTTTAAAACATTTTCATGAGATATGGGAAAGTTAATATAACCATAAAAACAAATAACCGTTAAAGAAACATTTTCTCTGCATGTGTTGGGATTTAAGTAAAAATAAAATATTGCCTCTCAACAGAAAAAGCATCCGAGCGACATCATGATCAAAGAAAGTACGACACACGTGTTTCTCCCCCCCCCCCCCTCCCCCACACCGTCACACTATAAGCACAATTAGAGGCCATTTGTTCTCAGCTCTGGTGCTGATGGTGTAATCAGTGTGTTAATGATGACTCACATTTGGCTGCAGAGAACAAACAGGTACACGGCACGCTGCCCCCCCCCCCCCGACACACACACACACACACCCCCACACACACCCACCCCCCCCATAGACACACACTCTCACAATGCAGGGCTGCACAGAGAAGAGAGATGCACACAAAGTGGATTTTTTTCATTTGGAAACTCGCTGCAGCATTTTTTATTTTTATTTTTTGCACACGATTGTAATTTTCTCTGCTGTGGTGCAGAAAAAAACATATTTATTTCTTGTGACAAAATGCTTTTTCATCGCTGCAGTGACTCAGCAAGCGGCGTGACTGATTGATTACGTGTGATTGATGTTATCAGGTGACCTGCATCAGTTTCTAATGTGATCTCCACACCTTATTAGCTGACACGATCCAGAGTGTCCAGGATGAGAGGTTTAGTCATTTGCATTGATTATTATGCAAATGCAGAGGAATCGTTAAACTTTAAAGATTAATGAAGTTCGCATTTTAAGTTGTAACTATAATTAATCAGTGTTATAATGATGTTTTGACCATTAGATGATGTGTTATTTTCGTTTGCGAAGCTCATTTTGATGAATGGAGGTTGTCAGGTTTCTTTAAAACAAAGGAAATTGCTTGGTCACATGGTTTTTGGTATTTTGAACAATAATTTTTTCCTTATTTTAGCTCCTAATTTAAAGTGATAATTAATGAGATGCAGCAGCGTCACATGGAAACAGGAGGACAAGAAGAAGAAGACAAAAAGCTCAAATCTTAATACATAACAGTGAAAGATTTAATGTTCACAACAACATGAAAAGCAAGAAACACTGCATAAATACCACTTAATGTTGGGAATAAAGCAACATCACATTAACTTGCCATTATTAAATATGTCTCACTGGGTATAACAGTATAGAATAAATGGGCATTTACATTATTTACAGTCTCATGTACAATATAAAAGCTTCTGTGCCACAGGTCCTCCGCTGCGGCTCCTTCACATTCACACAAAACTCATTCTCGTGGCGTTTGTCTGTTTTGGTGACGGCACACAGCGACGGCCTGTGGCGACGTATCCCATGTTTCACAGGACGTGGTAAACCGGCCTGGACCCGGGGCTCTCCGGCGTGCAGGGCTGCGAGTCGGTGCTGCCGGGGGGGGAGAAGGTGGGCATGTCTCTCAGGGCGGGCGGCCCGCAGCTCGACTCCACAGCGGAGAGACGGTCCACGATGCTGGAGAGACACTGGAGACTGGAGGCGCCGGCGGCTTTATCGCATTCTGACAACACGAAGGCAGAGTTGGGATCAGCACAAGGATTTAATTTATATATTTTTCTTTTTTAAATCCAGGCAACGTGCACAATAAAGCCATCAAACATGCATTTTTTTCTAAAACACATCATTCCTATCAGGCTGCAGAAGCTCTTACCGTTCTTTGCGTACGAATAGCCGCTGCTGTAGTTTGCATTCAACTGGTGCCACAATGGACTGTTGCTGTCGGTCTGTACGAGCAAATGAGAAATGGGAGAAAATTACAAATTCACCCTTGAATCCTTGCAAGTAAAAAGACAGATTTGAAGTGTCGCGGCCGCGTAAACATACATGAGACTGGAAGAGGCGGGAAAAACCAAACAACCGGTGCCCTTCACGAAATCCCCGGACAGGCTAATAAATCCTGAATTCCAAAGTTATGGGCTTCTTCATTTCACATACACCTTAAAGCCAAAGTGGCAGCGGTGCACCCCCCCTTCCCCCCCGAATGGGCTCCGAGCGTGGCGAATCGATTGTATCAGTGGAAGCAACACCAGTTTGTGCAAGATGACACTTTCTCCCAGTAAATCTGCAGAAAATCCTGGCAGCGGCGCAGAACATGCAGTCAGGATGGAATGCAGAAAAGCACCCTCTTCTTCCTGCCAGACTTCAGTCCGGTGGATTTGGCTCAGTTTATTAGGGCTATAAAGTGTCCGGTTGTGGGAAAGCTATTACTCCGTCCGGCATGAACTGATGCGCGGTCACCTTCAGACGGCCGCTGAGGGGAAACTAACTCAATCTGAGCCGCGGTGATGAGCATCAGAGCGCAGAGAAACGTGTGCTAATATTATAACAGATGTTTGTATTGAGGAATAATGGGAGATTAGGTCATTTAAGGTCTTTGGACAAAACCAACATATTTGATTGATGGTTTTTTTTTAGACTGTAAATCCAGGTTTTACTTTGAAATGAAATACTCGACATGGTCAAAAGCAACGGAAACAGAGTAAAAGACTTAAATTCAAACACTTCGTCAACAGCAAAGGTCTTTTGGGGTAAAGACGAAATCCTGTCCCACATGCAGTTGGTCTCGTTTCTCTGATGGACATGTTTTTGGGTTTGCAGCCACAACAAGGCTCAACCAGATGTTTGTTGGATGAAGGGTCTTACCATGCCGTCAGAGCAGCTGGACAGCGGACTCCCAGGCTCCGAGCCGCTCTCCCCAGGCAGACCGTAGTAGTTTTCCACCTGCTCTTGTAGCAGCTCCTGGAGGCTCTCGATGTAGTGGATGGCGTTGCGCAGGATCTCCACCTTGGGCAGGCGCTGGCTGGGGTTCGCCGAGGTGCAGCGGCGCAGCGCCTCGAAAGCGTGGTTGACCTTCTTCAGCCTCCGGCGCTCACGCATGGTGGCGGCCCGCCTGCGGTCCGAGAAGCTGGACTTGCGCTTGCAGGCCTTGCAGGCCCACTGGAGGCAGTGTCCCGGCTGGTGAGGCGAGGCTCCGGGGACCCTGACGTGCTCGTCCTCGTCGGAGCCGGCGAGCTCCATGCCGGGGCCGAACTCCAGGCTGTCGGGAGAGGAAGCACACGCTCTGTCGTAGTAGACCTGGGATGGTGAGAAGACGTCCATGGCTTGTTGAAGAAAGGAGTTTGAATGGATGGAGTGATGGGCGCAGAGGAAGGAAGGAGGAGTGGGGTGAGAGAGAGGAGACCTCTGAGTGATATGAGGGGTCTGTTGCCCCGGGGGCCCCCCTTATATGCCCCCAGGCCACAGCCAAGGGCCCACATTGGCCAGATCTAATTACCATGGCCCATTGGCCCAGCCAGAAGGCAGGCTGGGGTTAGCTCAACTCCCTCCCTGCCCCATCCCAAACCGCTGCCTCTCACCCCCCAGTACCCTGCAGAGTTTCCCACATCTGCACTTACTGGTGTTTTCCCACTCATCACCACCCTCTCCTCCCAGCAGCCCTCGTCCTGCAGGGCCACGGTGAACACAATGCACGGGAATGTCTCCGGACATTCGCAGCTTCAAACACAACATGACCTTTTCTTTAACAGTCATAATAAGTGCTTCATTTCTTTGCCTGATTTATCTGTAACCGGCCCGCGGGCGTCGCGTCAGGGGCCGACAGTGGAAGTGACAATTTGCCATGAAGACATAAATATTAAAGAGTGTGTTTTGTTTGGTCAAACAGTGCAGAGCAAGGGGGGGGCCGCTCACAGCGAGCATGAGGGGCAATTTTTACGGTGGAGACAACAGCGTTGCAGATGCAGCCCAGCTGCAAGGGAAGGTGTAACATTTCAAGCCCAGTGAATTCACATTACAGCGGCAAGGACCCCCGCCCCCCCCCCACCCCCACACCCCACCCACTCAAACACCTCCAGCTCGTCGCTGAAGGTGCTGCGTGAATGAGGCCGTCCATGTTTGCCAAAGCTCATTAAAACAGCAATTACACAACTGACACCGCCGCGCAATCCCCTTCCAACGATTCCCCCCCGACGGCCAAATTCTAACCATTAAATGTTGTTGACACAAGTCGAGTGCTTCAATTCAAACAGATGGTCGTTACAGTGCAGTCGTTTTGATTCAGGTGGGGGGAGGGGGGGGGGGGGGTAGACGTTTAGAGGAATTTAATGCTGTTTAAATACACGGCAGGAATCTCAATGTCTCTATCTATCTATCTCTCTCTCTATCTATCTATCTATCTATCTATCTATCTATCTTCACATCTAAGAGTTTCAAAGTTTTTTATCGAAAAACTAAATAGCTATAGATATGATAACGGATAGAAACAAGGCCATTTACAGGAAGTACAGATGCAAGAAAATATTACTGAAGTAAAAACAACTTGGATCAGATGTGTATGTTTTGTTTTTTTACAGTGCACATCCAATGGAGCTCTGTTTGTGGAGTTGAACCAGGACACAGGTTGTCAGACAGTTTGAGGGGGGGGGGGGGGGGGGGGGGTGATTGTGTTGCTGACAGCTTCCACGGATACAATGCGGATATTTCTCACAATGTGTCAAAACGTTTGGCGACCTCCTCCCCCCCACACCCCCACTCCCCCCCTCCCCCTCATCTCTCTGCGCGCACCTAAGAAAACACGCGTCTACCTGCTGCCCCTGAATTGCTCTCGGAGTTTGGATTAGCGCACAGCTGAGGAACACATCGGGATCAAAGGCTGTTTTGTGGCTGAGAAACACCCGCGACGAGGCTCCGCTGCTTTTTGCGTTTTACGCGGCGCAGCCTTTACGCGCAAGGCTCCAGGAGCTCATGTGATCCGTGATCCGTGCCGTGCCGGGCCGTGTCGTCCTGTGCCGCGCGCTCGGGGGCCCGCGGGTCTCCTGGGAACCGGCCGAGTTTGCTTTTGCTGTTGTTCTCAAGGGTCAGAGACGGAGTTAAGTGAAGGGCAGGAGGTGACGCTTTAATGTCCACGTCCCGCACGTCTGAAAACCTTCCTTCTTCCAAAGTGCCTCGTGCTTTGACCCAACGCGCTGCTTGTTCAATGCAGCACCAGCCTCCTGACAGGCACGATTCATCACGTGCACGCCTGCACAATAGATTCCTCTCAATAACCCATTGGGACTAAAGTGATTTTTAATTTCTTGCAGGATTTAGCTGCTAAAATACTACTTTTAAAAAGCATAACTTCACTTAACAAAGGTTCACTTCATGTTAAATGAACATGTGGACACATAAAGTTAGTAAAAACAAGATTAATTAGTTCTGTCCTTTGGTGTTTTATAAGTTGTCTTTTATGTTTCTAGCAACAAAATAAAATATATAAAATCTCTAATTTCCTCGAGGGTATTTTCCTCCAAGTCCAATTCCCAATCCCCCAAAGTAGTGAAACCAAAAAATTTTGAGTGGCAACAGCATTTGTTTGGCACGGAGCGGAGCGAGGCTCACGGTCGGGCCTGCACTGCTCTGAATCCTTATTCTTAGCAGGATGTCGGAGGAAGGGTCTGGATAAACCCGGAGCGCCCAGCGGCCCCCCGCCTGTAGCAGCTCGCCTTTCATCAGCTCTGACGGTTTTTTTTTTAAAACACTGCCTTCACAGCCAAATGAGAATTATATGGTGCCATCGCTAACACCAAAATCCCCGTAGAAAAGTTAGACAAGAGAGAGTCAGGGCCCGGAGAGGGAGTTCATGCTCGCAGGCCCGATGGTGTGAAGCCCGGGCTTTTGCAGCTAACACGACTTTTAACGCATAGCCTCGCGAATCCTTTATATTTCAAACAGGAATAAGCACCAGCACCAAACCACGCAGACCTTTGTTTTAAAGAGGAATTATGATGGTTTGTTGTTGGGTCCATTTCTGGTAATAACAGCCAGTAATCACCAGAAACAGAGAGGGAACTGGCGGCTACACCGTGGAGCTGCGAATGAAGCCACAGTGCGATCAGAGTGAGTGAGTGAGGGAGGGAGAGAGAGAGCAGGGGCCCATTAAAGTCACATTACTGTTTGGAGATATCGTGTTTCTGCAGAAAACAGGATATTTGGTCAAAGACGTGAATAGTTGTGTTGAAAGGAGCCGAATAACAGCCCCGGGATCAGTTTGTGTTTTTCAGCTTCTCATTCAGCTGCAGTGAAGAAGAGGCGCTTACATGATTTAATCAAATTAAAGAAAACAATGTAAAATTTTAGAAAAAGAATAAACCCCCTGCATTTAGGTTTTTACTTAAAAACACAGAAGTACTATTTCAGTATCTAGACCAGTACTTAAACTAGTACTTTTTTATTATTGTCCAATTTCAAGAGTTGTATTATCGTGTAATATGTAGTTTGTGTATTTGAGCTGACTTTAACTGCTTTATATGAAAGTTTTATCTGAATTAGAAAACAGTTACTATTAAACACAGTTAAAAAATAAGTATAAGAGAAATAAATATTGAGGTATAGATGCATATTAAAGATTTACTAATAACGTTATGAGTCGCAGTTTATGAATCACAACAGTAACACATATTTCAGAGGGACGTGGTTCGAGCCACAAAAGTGAAAAACAAGCAAAACACTAAACGTAATCAGCGAGTGGGTAAATAAAAGAATATGAGGTTAATAAAAAATAAAACCCTAAAATTAACAATTCAGAGATCGAGGGAATTAGCAAGTATCGGATGTTATTAAAACACCTTCGAACTCCTTTTGAGAATTAAAAACTAAAAACACCAACATTGAGATACATTTAAACTTTAAGTAGTTTCAACTCTTTCCCTTGTTCTTTCCTTTGAACTAGAAAAATACAAGTAGAAACAATAGTTCTTTAAAGTTTCATCCAAAGAAGTGAAGTGCGTCATATTTGTTCTGGTAGTGCTTGTTTTTAGCTTATGATAAACCTGATAAACGTGTGTGTCACATGTTATTGTGTGTGTGTGTGTGTGTGTGTGTGTGTGTGTGTGTGTGTGTGTGTGTGTGTGTGTGTGTGTGTGTGTGTGTGTGCGGGCCTGAGAGATGAGGCCAACTCCCAGAGGTCAGCAGGGCTCTGTGTCATCCACAGAGATCTGAGGGAGAGTCCATCACACCCCAACATCGTAGACAAACGCCCCCCCCACCCCCCCACCCACCCCCCAACCCCAACCCCAACCCCCAGCCTGCCTCTCATGTCAACACACGACAACAAGACCCCATGGATCTCCGTGCCGTTAGCGTCCTGTCACACGTTTTAATTCCCTCGCAACCGCGAACGCTCTGCGGTGCAATGACGACAAAGCGAAGCGATGATGAAGCAAGACCCTAATGGCTCAAATAACCTTATCATGCCGCTGGGCTTTGCACTCGTGCCTGCCGCCCGCAACTTTCCATGTCCCCCAACATGTGATAGGAGCAGGAGAGCAGGGGGGGGGGGGGGCTCGCCGTGTGTTTGCAGTGGACTCGAGTTACTGTTGTGGGATCAGATCTGCTGGAACAAAGAGGGGCAGCCCGGCGTCAAACTATTCCAGGGCAGTTCAGACTGATTTTATGGGGCCTTTAATGGCCGTGAGTGTTGGGGGGACCAGGACCAGGACCAGGACCTGGACCAGGACCCGGAGCTCGAGGCCGAGCATCACAACGTTCTCACTCGAGAACAGCGTCTCCTAAATAAAACCATCTCTGTCCACGGGAGCGATTTTTTGGCTCCGTACCAATTTTGATCTGCGACCATTTTAAAAGGATTTGCGAGAACAATAGCTCGTCTCCAACACATGTTGCATCACTGTAAAATTTATTTTAACGGCACAACAGCTGTCAGCAAAGAAAACAGGGTCAGCAACGCTTGTAATTGATTCTCCATGTCACGTTCGACACTGGTAACTGAGGCTAGTGTTGGGAAATCATCGAAGGCGACGTCGTGACCGAAAAGACCCAATCGCAGGCGGCTGGGAGGGGCTACGTCATCGTTTTCAAACATCTCAGTTCTCAGACTCAAACGCAGCCCTGGAGTTTTCAAACTTTTCCGTATTAGCGGCTCTGAAACTCAGGAGTGGTGTGGACGAAGGCGTATCCGTGAAATGAAAACGTAGTCGTGTGGATGTCGCCTGAATCGTCTGTCTAATACAAGAGGTTGGATGAAAATGAACTTTCCTACATGTCCCTGAAAAATGAGGATAATAGTCGATTGCTGAAATGGAAAAAGTTTATTTTCCCGATCAGTTATGTACAAATATTTAAATACAACATGAATTGTTCTGCCTTTTAATACAAAATAAATTAATCTAAAATGTCTCATTCTTATAAAATATGTACAAAGTTGTTGCTCCTGCTGAAAAAAAACCGAAGACTCTGGCCGACTCGTGGAAACGATAATGGAAGGTTTTAAAATTTGAAACGTTGTCGTCTGGTATAAAGGTCGGCGGCGGCGTTCCCTCAGTTTTCCAGGACGCTGGAGCTGATCTTGTCGTCGTGGGAGATGCTGTCCACGATGGAGGACAGACGCAGGAGGCTGGAGGAACCCGAGGACCCGCCGGTTCCTGTGACACAAAACAAATTGACCTCTAGTCCCCACTTGACCGCTGCGTTTCCTGTCAGTCGTAAAGAAGAAAGACAGCTTTACCTTCTCTCAGTCCTGTCATTGCCGCGGCGGTGGAATGGTCAGCAGAGGTCAGCCAGGCCTCAGAGGACTTTTTCCAGAGGTACTGCTGACCGGCGGCCTGAGCAGGAACACACACGTCACACGTCAACACACATGTTCTCATGCATGCAGTTTGCGGAAGAGCACCTCTTCAAGATCACAGGGGAAATATGCACAGATATATATATATATATATATATATATCAGGGATTTCATTATTGAATATCCTGCTGTTAAAACCCTGCTGAAATAAGAACATCACAGAGACACTGGGAGATAAACACATCAGAAAACCACAACAGGCACCACAGACAATATTCCAGCAGGGAGTTCATTATTAAATCATCTTAATGTCCTATACAACCATCTGAATATCACACGTTATGCTAAGGGGGGACTTTATGAGCTTACACTGTGTTCTTTAGAGTTCAGTGTGGACCCGTGTTGGGGTTTCTCCTCCTGCTCATCCAGCGTCTGCAGCAGCTCCTGCAGCCGCTCGATGTAGCTGATGGCGCTGCGTAAAATCTCCACCTTGGGCAGCCTCTGGTTGGGGTTGGCCACGGTCTTCCTCTTCAGCGCCTCGAAGGCCTCGTTGATCTTCTTCAGCCTCCTCCTCTCCCTCAGCGTGGCCGCCTTGCGCCGGTCCGGGGGCGCGGACCGCCTCTTGCAGACCTTGCAGGCCCACATGAGGCACTGGCCCTCACAGTGCGCGCGGAGCCCCGGCGGCGCGAGGACGTGTTCCTCCCCGCTGCTCTCCCCCCCGGTCTCCGACGGAATATTATGGTCCTGGCCCGGAGACAGCGGGCTGTCGTCGCCGTTGTACAAGGGGGACACCCCCGCCATGTCCAGGTGCTGCAGTGGTCCATGATCCCCCTCCTCCAAATAACGCAAATCACTGAAAAGATAAGTGTTGGTCTCAAACAGGTCCATCATATTGTTGCGCCCCTCTCCCTTGTTTTGACAGAGGGACTGTGGCATTTAAATAGAGCAGCAGGGACACAAGTCACCAGGCTTATATATAGAATGTGAAACTCTATCCAACAGTTTGGCTGCCACGCTGCATCAAGCATCTTCCTTTTCAATGGCTCTTTACTACCCACTGACTTGGTGTGTATGGGAAATAAACATGTGCATTGAGAACTCCAGAGGTATCGAAGTGTCACCTCGGGTTTCAGGACAGGTGCTTTAGAGATCTGCATAAAGTCCAGCACATAAACAGGCCCGGTCCACTGTCAACAGGAAAACACAGAGCCCAGATCAGATCAGATCAGATCAGATCAGATGGTTACAGCAGCAGATAGTCAAATGTAATAGAATGAAACATATATTACAGAGAATATGTAAATAATATAAACCTTTCACTATTGAATTGTTCTATATTGTTTGTGTAGAAATGCACTTGAGTAAAGTTCAGTGACACAGGATGTAAACAGGATTTGTACATTAGTATAAGGAAATGTTGAAATAAACATATATGTATTAGACTGTTTTAAGATAATTATATAGGCTGGTGTGGTATAAATATGAATATGAGTTTTAAAAAATATGCTTTCTTGGGTATAAATTCCCATTAGTATACTAAATACCAGTAAATTGTGTATAGTACAGTAAAACTCTAAGTATAAGGGATTATTTCTAAGTAAGTAAGTAAGTCTTAGTATTTGCGTTTTAGTGTAAGGAGATGTTGAAATAGACGTATCCATATATATGTATATATAGACTGTTTATACGTATATAGATACAGATACAGGTATAGTATCCAAAAAGAATGAGTATAAAAGGTTGTGTATATATATATAAATGGGTATGAATACACCAAAGTACATTAAATCGCAGTATGTAAATATTATAACCTTTAAAAGATGTATATATAAATACAAATACTGTATATAAGTATATATAAATGGGTGAATTTCACAATAAGAGGTCCATTGAGAGATAGTGTCACTTCTCTCCTGGTCAAGATGTGCAGCAATGAAGTAAAAAGTTTTATACATAAATACAAGTAAGGACAGACAAGACAAAAACTCAGAGCAGATATAGAAACATGCAGGAATTTCTTGAAATACAGACTTTATGGTTTGTACTTGTACTTGTACTGCATTTATATTACAACTTTTACTATATTGTCGTCCATTATCTTTTCATTAACTCCCACTGAGATTATCATGTCCCCCACACACAGGAGCCATAGTCCTACACACACTGGTGCCTGTTTCAGCTGCATGGTTTCCAATTGTAACGTGTAGAAATTCCCATTATAAATAGACTGGAATGTGCAGAGTCAAAACATATGTGTGTATATGATGGTTATAAATAGGAGCACGGCTCATTCATCCCACATTCATACAGGAGATTCATAAAGGGGCCGTGAGGAGGTGACGTACGTGATGTACGACCCGCTGCATTTCTCCCTGGAACCTGAAAGATCCACAACTGGGAGCTTCGCGGCAGGAATGTGAGGGATTCCTATTTCCGTACGGCGGCGTGACCTTGTGTTGTGAAATGAAACGAGACGGCGGCAGAGAGGCAAACACGCCGGATGTTTACCAGGTAGAGACCAATCAGAACCTCCAGACGTGTCCGTTTATTTACTGATGGAAATGTCAAGAGTGAGTTTTGGATTTATTCTGATTTACAGGAAGAGAGAGTCACAGCTCGGCTTGTGAGGGGTTTGACTTTTTATCTCCACAGACGGTTGCTGAGAGAACACGAGTGGGAAACACTCCGGCTTCTTACTTCTCATCTGCATCAGAATCTCCACATTAACTTATAGCTGTTTGACTCCGAGCATCTTTGGAGTCCAGACAGATTTACACTTCCCGCGCTCAGTCCTGACTCCGCCTCCTCCTTCCCTGAGAGGCCTGAGTCTGAATCCCATGATCCTCCCTGACAGCTGAGGCGTCAGGTCCTCGTCACTGACGGGATTTACGTCGGTTCAGGATGCACAGTAGCTCCGGGGGGGGGGGGAGAGAATACACAGTCAGGGCACAGCAGGGACACGACTTCATTTGGAAATGTGTTGGCTTCATTTCGGCTCGGTGAACGAGGCCAATTACGTTTGAAGTCGGGGTTAATTTCATTTTTATTTCCATTTACAGCAACAATTTCTCTCATGTGTTTATCATCAGGTTTGATTCCTCTCCATTTCCCCACTTTGCACTGGGACTTTGTTTGTTTGCGTGAAAGTGACGAGAAGTGGCAGCGACAGAAAACGCCGGAGCAGGTTTGTTTTCTGATTTTCATGGCGAGCAGATGGAAAACGTGTGTCGCACCGCGGCCGACCCGTCAACCTGCAAACCCAAAGCAACACCTTTGTGCGGCACAGTCAGGCACACACATGCACGCACACACAAACAGCCAACAACACAATAACCCCCTTGTAATACTTTCCACAAAGGAGCACACACAAGAATGCCTCATATATTGCCTCAGAGTTGTGAATTTAAAGAGCAATGTGTCCAAATTTGAGGTGGCAAACTCCAGATAGAACATAAACTGAAAAAGTTTTGGTGTGTCTCTTCACTTTCTGCCCTTTGGAAACACTTAATATTCCAAACAAGTGGGACGTGATCCCAGCAGGGACGGTCGCTGTATCTCCTCCGGCGCCACTCGGGGATTCAAACGTGAATAATTGAGGGAGAAGTGGAAAAGAGAAAATGAGGTACCACAAAAAAGTGCTGGAGATAAACTCTAAGAAGGGAGATGGGATGGTTTTTAAAGAAGCAACTGATTCATGCAGCATTTTGGGATGTTTCTTCAAGGTTTAATGGTTTGTGATATATTACACTATTGCAAAAAGTAAGTAAAAGTATACATATCACATGTTCCGTGCAAATTTCCCTCCAACCTGTAATATTTAATATTGAACTGGAAATGTACGTTTTTATCTTTGGATATTTTTGTATTTAACTCAAATTTCTGATGGTGCCATGTGATCTTTCTGCCTCCAGGCGTCAGAACGTTGAGGACTAGTGCTGACAGGGGGGGTGGGGGGGGGGGGGGGGAGAGTCACAATTAGAGCTGATAATGAACATGAACTGCAGGACCTCTCCTCTCCTGGCTCTCCTCCCCCATCCGACACCTCCCCCCGCGGCCTAACTGGACCTCCTGCCTACTCAGACTGTTTCAGAGGGAAACCCTGAGCACCGTGACGGACACACCGCATATAACCCAGCTCCACACCTGGGATATGAATTAGCCAATCGGGGGTTAAATACCGTGGCCGTGGGCCCGATGACAATGCCTCACCTGGGATCACGACCCGTCGACCCCCTGGATCACCGCTCTGCTCACCCTGCTGCAGAGAGGCTCTGATGAGTGAGTGGAAAACAAGAGCTCATATCTCAATAAAGAGAACGATTCTTAGGAAAGATGTTAAAGATTTCATCAGATTTTCATCAGAGATCGATCCAGAGAAACTAAAAGATGGATGGCCCTGCAGTTTATAAAGTGATAAACCATCTATGTGTTAGATAACTGTATTTTATTACTTTAAATTACATTTTTGTAATAAAACAAAACAGTCAGTGTGTTGTGTCAGTAATCTTGTCGCACTCTTTGCAACACAAACAGAAAACAAGTGCGATGAATGGACGATAAAACAAAACCAGCAGGGGAAGAATTCCCCGTTGAAAGGAAACGTTTTAGGAAAAGCGTTTGGCTGTGTGCGGACTTTGGAAAATGGAAATATCGTACACGACCATCGACTATTTTTGGAAGAGTTACTTAGCTCTATGTAGGTTATGTTTATGTTTTCACCCATGCCCGTTTGTTGGTTCGTTAGCAGGATTATGCAAAAAACCACAAAGCCAATCTTGGTGGACGGATTGGGGTTTGGAGTTGTGCAGATTCTACTTTAAGACCAAAACAATCATGTGTAAGATTGTTCGGCCTCAACGGAGGTAGAAGGATATTACAGTTTTGAATGTGTCCTGCTCAAGAAGAGCTTCGATGAGAGTTAACCAGATCTGACCATGATCTGTTAGTCACAGCAGGAAGGTGGATCGGTGGATCGGTGCCGTGCAGAGTCAGAGGCTGCAACAGGTGGCGACAATAAGCACAAATTCCTTGTGTGCTGGTGTTTATTAGTCACTTTTATTACCAGCCAGAAATAATTTTACGCCACAGCAGTGCATGCTATTAATAGCGTCTTGAAAAAAGTAATCTTCTTTAGCAAAAGAAAGCAATCCGCCCCCTGTCGCTGTAAACCCATCTACTTTCAGGAGATTGCTTTTCCATCAGTGCGGCCCGGTAATGAGACGTCTCGCCCCAAAACCTTGTGCTGCTACTTCTGTTCATACATTACACGTCTCTTTCAAACCGCTGCCTCGTGTTACGAGCAGAAAATTGATTATTGGTCACGTCATTACCGTTACCTCGCTACATGCGACGATCATCAGTCTTTCTTTGAGACGCACATTTTGGGGTTTTGCCTAAAAATGAACATTTCTTCTACCAAATAAAAACACCGGTGCAGGAGCTGGGAATCATGACAACCTGTCAGGGTGGAGCTAAGCGTTTGGAAATCTCACAAAATTCAAGGGAGACCACACTCCAAGAAAAAGCTGTAAAAACTTTTATAGGACTTAAAGTGCCACACGCTGATGCTGCGTTCAGACTTGAGCTGCATGTGAGGATGTTTCCAGGGACATTCTCCAAAGTCTATCCTGCCAGTGCCCGAGTCAAATCCCTGTAGAAAGTCAGAGCCAATGTGAGAAGACAGCATGAATAGACAAAGATGTCAACTTGGAAAGACAACAAGATTTGAGAGTTTTTGGGATAAGGGAATTTGTACGTCAGGTCCTTCTCTACGCAGAAGCTTTCACCTGAATGTTCGTGTCTGAAAATGGCTGTGCCGAGCAGCTGTGAAAATGTTGCTGTTGTCGAGTTATTATCTTGATGATGTGTGGTAACAGAACTCCAGGCCTAAAGTCTCCGAATCCCTCAGCGCTGGAGGAGCGCCAGTCGAGGCTAAAGTCAAACAATGGCTCCCGGGCTCGGCCGAGCATCACCGGCCCAAACCGCATGTATGATCGCATCTCCCACCGAAAAACATGGCTAATCTTTTCTGGCCTGGCTCCCTCAAAACTCACAGGCGGGGGAATAGCTGTCTCTCCTGAGCTAAGCTAACAGACGGCTCCTCTCACTCGTGCCCCGAGCCGAGGGGGGGGGTGGGGGGGGGGGGGGTTTGGGTTTCAAAGACAAAAGGGGAGGGGACACTGATGGCATCTGCCTCCTCTCTGGTGGACGACGCAGGGATTCAGTTCAAAGAGCGAGCGGCTGGGGCGCATCAATTAGCGAGGGACAGAGCTCGCCGGCCAACTCTCGATGACCTCAGAGCGCTTTACATCGCCAGGCCCCGGTGAGAGCGACGCCGCACTGGCCGGGCGCCGTCAATAGCCCCTCGCAAATGGACTGGTATTGATGGACAGGCTTAAAGAGTTGTTCCTGCAAATGGATGTGAAGAATAATAAGCGAGCGCTCGGTATCGACAAGAGAGGAAGAAAAAAAAAAGGGGGCCCCGATGAAGCCTGAAGGGCGGGGAGCGGGGGGGGAGGGGGGGCGCAAAAATGTCCCCCAGCTGTTCACGTCCCCTATTTTGCCGTCCTGAGTTGTACTACACTCTCTGAGAATGGCCGTCTGCAGCTTATCACCTGACAGCTGATGGTGATTCAGTTGCGAGTGATGTGAAGGTCCCTCCTGATTGATTCTGTCCTCATTCTGGGGAGTGATGGATCAGCCGTACGCTGTCCACCGGGTATCTGCCTCCCAGACACGGCCACTGATGGGGACTTAGCGGGGGCACCGGCCTTGACCCGGCAGCAGACGATGGGAGACCCTCGTCTGGCCCGGCGAGGTGAGACGCTGACCCCGCCGGCCCCCGTCTGGCCCTCTGTGCTCCGCTCCAGCTCTTATACTCGTACTTTCCTTTTGACTCATCGCAGGATGAACATTAAGTGAATTTTCACGGGGCCACAGAGCCGGAGGAAACTGAGTCCGAATCAATAGAGTTGTTTTTTAAAATATTTTGTGTTTTTCTTGCTTTGATGTCGCAGCCTGTAAGCGATATGGTGGAACATCGCTATCATTAATATCACACTGCCTCTGGGAGTCGGGGGGGACGGGACGGGGGGGGGGATGTGGCCGGCGATAACACGGAGTGAATCCAATCATCAGCGAGTGTGACTGTCGCCGTGGCAACGCGGCTGACAATGATCCGCCAATATTAGTTTTTCCTGAAGCGTCTGAGCCGAGAACAAAGCGAGTTTTGTTACATGAATGAATATTAGACTCTTGAATAACAACAACACCAGATTTCTTTGGAGTGGTGGTAGTGGTAGTGGGGGGGGGGGGGGGGGGGGGGGGGTGAAGTGCCTGCGCTCCAAGAGAAACTAATAGGATATTGATGAATGTCAGTGTTGACGAGGGAGAGAAGGGTCACTGCTGCGCTGTATAATTGGTTATATGGGCTCCTTCATGAAACAGAAGATAGCGAAGGGAGAAGCGTTGGCAGGATGCAAACGATAACATGATAGCCATAAAGCCGCGGTGGGTAAAGAACACAGCCATGTCTGGCTCAGGCTTAATGGGGAGACCTTTGTTACCCAAAACCAGGGATTTACCCCGTTGATTCAAAATGAACCTTCTTCCAAAGGCGTGTCATCCAAAGTCAACGTCGTTTGACAGAGACAAACTTTCCATACGTCTGTATAGGCTTCTCTCACTGGTTGTCAAGTTGTTTTTTTCAATGATTGCACAAAATCTACGGCACCGATTTTATTGAAACTTGGTGGAAGTGTGAGGTTTGGTTTCCCAGGAAGAAGCCTCTGACCAGGGGAGTGGATCCAGGACACAAGTAATAATGGGAGATGAACTATATTTTCTAAGCTTTTAGTTTGTTCCTTTCAATTCTATCAGAGAATGAATATTTCTCCTCTCTCTTTCACTCCTGGAGCCTCTTAAAGCCTCAGAATTCAACAAATCGGTAGAAAATAACAGGCTTGAGCTCGTTTTCCTCTTATCGCTGAACTCTGTCACCGGATATTGAGTTGCTTCTCCTTTTGAAACCATATCTCGAGCCCCGTAATGATTAATAATCCCCCTTTTTTAGATTAGATAGAGATAAAATTATAGGAGTCATTCAGAAGTGAAGGATGAATAAATACAACGCAGTAAATCTACAAAGTGCAAATAGAAGGTACTGAGTAACATGTGCCTCATCTTATCAATCAACTCAACAATAGGAAATATTTGGTGCATCACATGCACATTCCATAACAATTAGCCAACCCGTTACACGCAGACGAGAATATTTACGACTCGGCTGAAAGAAATAAAACAAGATGAGATTTACAATTGATCCGTATAATGTTGACGAATGGGCCGAAGGTTGTGTCCGTCCAGACGTGTGTGGCCCACAAAGTGTAAGAGAATCCTGAGATTCCCACTTTTGACACCCGCGTGAATTATCCTCAACAGGTTGCTCTCCACACCCAAAACCCTGAGGACTAGCATTACTGTCCAAACACAGGAGAGGGTAACTGAGCATCGATGATTGTGTGTCTGCTGTTGCCCAAGTTAAGTGTGTGTGAGTGTGTGTGTGTGTGTGTCTGTCTGTGTGCATCCTCCCTCTTCCAGCATGCGGTGAAAGCATGTTATAATGTTATAGTGTTGTCGGTGCATCACGAGCTCAGGAAACAACCAACTTAAAACCAAACCAGTGTGTGAGAGTGAGGATCTCCTATCTGAGGTGTCACTCACATGCACGTGCATATGCATCCGTGTGTGCACATACACAAACACAAGCCGTACAGCACGGCCTGGTGCCGGGCCTTTCGCCGGCCCTGAAGGTCATCGCCACCTGTTTGATACAATAAAAAATCTCGTGTTACTGTTGTGGAAGTTATTGGAGGTTGGGTTTCTTTGTGCGTGTGTGCAGGTGCATGCAGGGAAATGGTCAGACGGATGAGGTATCGCCGATAGGGAAGCATCCGTCTGCACTCGGCTGCTATTGTCTTACACCCAGGAAGGGGTTTATTGAGACAATGGGGATGTCTGTGCAGAAAAGGACAAATATAATGAGTTAATGAGGAATATAATGAGTCAATCCACTGGAGGAATTCATTCTAAATCCAAACTAAAGGCGAGGACCGGCCGACCGGCTCTGTTCACAGAGAACAAGTTGAACGCTGCGAGAGGAGAATATCTTTTTACAGAGAAAGTCTCCGGCTGAGCTTTTGGAGGATGGTTTCTCCTAATGACTTAATCCAAGTTCAGTCTCAGTGGCCCCAGCTCTTTGTGTGTGTGTGTGTGTGTCTCTGTGTAATCCTCGCTGTGAGATGGGAGCCCAGAGCTGACCTCACTGTTTGGTTTCACAGGGTCTCCGGGGGCCCGCGGAGGTTCTGGGGCTGGTCCTTACAGCAGAGGGGTCTGAAACGCTGACATGCAGGCCCGGGTCCGCAGGGACCGCCAGTCCCGGCTCTTGTTACCGCCGGGGTTAGTCACGCTCTGTGAGATTTATGTGTGGAACAGTAGAGAGGGTTTGGGTTGCACGATACCACCAAAGTGTCGCGATATAATCCTCTGCAGAAGAACTTGTAATTCCAAGGATAAATATAGTTTTGTACATTGAAAAATCAAAGTTTTGGTAAAGTTTTGTCTTGAAACGCGAATCTATCTACTATCACTGAATTTAAAAAACATTATCAATACAATACTGCAGCTTATTGTTATTTAATTCATTCAGTCCCTGCTTCCCTTTCCATCTTCAAGTAGTCTAAATTAATTATGCAAAGAAAGCCCGGTTCAATTAAACCTCTGCACTTTAATTAACATCACGTCAGACTTCTGCCCCAAACGGCCTTTTGGTGATTGAGGAAAAAAAAGAAAGCAAACAAGTTGAATTATTCTCCTGTGGTTTGCAGCAGAGGACAAAATAAATGAAATGCATGCATGTTTCTAGTTCAAGGACCACTTTCAAAACATGGTCCCCCATCAGTGCTATACTGGTTTAAGTATAAAGTAACACACAGTGGGAATACTTGAGTTGTTACCAGTAGAGTCAAACACAACGCGGATACTTGACGGAAGGAAAATATTATTTGAAGGGGTCGACCAACATTTCAAACGAGAACACTCATGCTTCTGTTTGTTTCCTGTGATGTCAGCGTCGTCTCCTTGACTTTGTAGTAAATTCAGATTCTACATCACAGGCTGAACAAACCCTGTCGTGTTTCCTAAGCACTGACACAAATGGCATCGGCAGGGAAAATACGCCGAAATAACTCAGACGTCAACGCGTTGTCAAACACCATAAATTCCTGTGTTGAATTTTGCGGGGAATCGAATCGCCGACACAACGTCTCCCCGATCTTTAATCCCGAATCCGAACTTTCTCAAATTTCGCTCGAATCCGCGATTCAGACGCTGCTCATCAGAGGCTTTTGTGCAGACAAACGAAACAACAACACAACAAAAACACGTGACAACGCATCTTCACGAGGAGACCACACAGAGAGATAACGGGATGTGGTCGTTTTTAAAAGCAAGCACTTGTCCCGGCTGACATTTGGACAGGCCGCTGGTTATTGTGTTGTTTCACACTGTTTAGCGTTGATGGGGTGGGGCTGCTCCTGGTGTGGATGGAGCCAGGCAGGACCACCTCTCTGCTGGCTGACCCTGGCTGCTCGGGGGGGGCATGGGGACAGGTGGACCGGGACCCCCCATACTTAACAATGGACCTCCAGTAGAGAATACTTAGTCCTGTCTCCCCAGGTTTATTTATTATGTATGCACTTAATGGGTTTTAAGAGGATATCGTACTTATTCTTATATTGTATTGCAAAGTTCAAGGAAGATTTCCATGCACGAAACCAGATCTTATTCCAGAGATTAAACATTGTCTGGTATCTGCATTTCTCTGCTGAAGTATTGGCTGAACGAAAGCTGTGTTATTACACCTCGCTCTCTCTGTAGGCGGGTTTAGCATCCCCGTGCTACATAGCAGAGACATAAGGGTTTGCACACACGCCCCTGCGTGGATGCAGACCACAAACAGGCAGCACAAACAACGCAGAGTCTGCCTCGTGTTTTATCTCCTCGCCACCCACAGCTTTACGCCAGCGGGGAGCTGAAACCTGGCGCTACCTCGGGTTCATCCGTAAGCCCCCGGGCTAATCACCGTACCCCGGCCCATCACAGAGCATGGCTCCAGGCCATTAGAACTAAACCACCCCTCTGGCTCCCAGTCAAAATTATTAAAACACAAACTGAAACCTTAAACTGCTAATAGACATGATGTCGGTTTCCCACCAGTCCAGTTCCGCCGGCGGCTGGAAACCAGGCCAGCTTTCGTCTGTGTGTTTCCCCCTTTGGAGACTGCAGACATTGTTTTAAGAGCGAGCAGCGCTGGTGTCTGAGAGCCTCCTGCTCGTTTGGACATTCTTTGAGAGTGAGGAGCTCCTTTGGGGCCGATGTTTGAGTTTTGAGTCATTTCTTCACGCTTCTCGAATGGAAAGAAGACGCTCAGGGATGATGAACAATAGGAGGGAATGGAGTCATCTTGGACCAGTGATTCACCCTCTCCCCCCCAGCCCCCCCTCGCGCTGCGTTTCTTTTGGCACTTCAACACAGCAGTGACCAGGACTGACCCGCTTGACCCGGTCTCAACAGCGCTTGACGAAGGAATGCACATCTTTGCTCTCTACATTAGGAGACTATTAGCGCCCTGAATTCATCACAGCAGGCGTGATGTCGTCCTGCAAACGAGAAAATTCCCCTCTGATTCCCCCCCCCCCCCCCCCCCCCCTGCGCTGGATTGAGGCAGATGAAAGGCTACATCAGCCGTCGTTGGTTGTGTTTGTCGGACATGTTTTCCTTGATTCCCTCTCCCCGTGTGGTCTCCTCCAGCCTGCTTTGAAAAACAGCCGACTGAGCCCAGGGAGAGGTGGCAACCAGGAGGCAGGAGCTCAACATGGCAGCCGGGTCTGTGCACGTCAGGAGGCTGATCTCACCGGGAGCGAGCAGAACATGAAGAAGAATTGTGAGTCAGTGTCTCTGCTGCACAAACCCACCGTCGACTGAGTCACGCATTGTCATAGAAACATGTCGAGCTCGGGTTCTCAGCACAGGACGAGTCAGTGGATTTTAACTAATGGAGGAAAATTTGTTAAAACCGAAACTTACACTGAAAATCACTGAAAATCACTTTGTTCCACATCTTTTCTGTAAGTTTTCAACGTGACCCCCGGAGTTATGAAGGTCAGTATTGTGGCCATGTGACAAAAAGATGTTTTCATTTCACTAATTTGCTGAAGCAGCTGCTGCACAGTGACTTTAGCCATAAACACACCAACCACCATTTTCTCTTTCTGTATCAAAAGTAACATTTTTTCATATAGTTGTATTATATTTTCTATTTTAAATGCATTATTTACCAGTTACCAGTAAAACAAATCTACTTTTTATACTTATTCCATTTAAATATTCATCCTTAACATGTATAATGCATTGTTTACTATTTACTGTATGCTGTAAATAACTCTCAAACACACAACCCGGTAACTACTTACATTCATTTTTAACTTGTACAGTGTAAACATACAGAGCAGCTGATTCTTTATACTGTCTATTGTTATTTTTTGCACTATTCTTAACTTAATGTTTGCTGTATGTTGTATACTATGTAAGTACATTGAGATCAGAGTGTGTACTCACAGAAAAGCTGATTCTAATATTTAAAAAATGCTTCTCATTCTCTAATATTCAGCATTGAGAAGTGTTAGGAGCACTGAGCTGACAACCTGGGTGAACTCCCTCAACATTTGTCACCCAGACCTCTGTTGCATGTCAACAAAGGTCCTCACCTGGGAAGTGGCTGATTGGAGTTGGACGGAGGAGGTCTGGCACGGTGGGTACAAAGGGAGGAGCTGCAGGACAACCTGGGTAAACACAGCAGGGTCATCCAGGGTTCGAACGCCAGAAAACTAACAACCCTCTTCTCTCTGTCTTTTCTTTAATCTATCAAAGCCTCAGAAAAATCTGCAAAATCACTTCATCCAGCTCCACCACCTCATTTAATACTGACAAGCTTTTCCATTTCAGCGATACAGTCTTACCCTGCAGAGCTGACTCCGATGAACGACGAGTGTATCTGCATATCGTAAACGTGCATATGTTACCGACACCAGCGCGCCAGGTACGAGCTCTCCACGCAGACGACCCTCGGACAGAATGTGAAGAATTTCCAAACCCATCTCCCCTTGCAGCGAGCGCAAAGATGATCTGCACCCATGACGCCGCAGCTTTATATCACTCGCGAGGAAGAAGAAGCCCTGACTCCACTCCGCCGTGCCCCTGGAGTTAAAGTTACATGATGAATGACAGCGCAATCAGATCAACTTTCCACTGCGGCAAGACGCTGCCGCCCCGGAGACAAGCGCAGGAGGAAGGATTGTTTTGGCCGCGAGGCCGCGAGGACATCCAGATAAACAGGAGGCGGGTGTGTGGGTGCGAAACTCTACAGCAGATAACAACTGATACGACACTTTCCCTTTGAATGGCCGCACTTTATCTCTCCGCAGGAATGAATAGATCTTCGCGACCTAATTATCCTGAGAGTATGAAGAAGTGCGAGGAAGGAGGGGCTGGGATGGCGGGTTGGAGGGCGATGGGGTTAGAGGGGATCAGGGTGTCACTGCTCCGCCGAGCCTCCATTGAGTACTTGATGGATGCTCTGTAACCAATGGAGATCGAGTGCCCCCATAGCCGGGGCGAGCACACAATCTTCTCAGCAGATTAACTCGCATTGATTTATAGAGATTTACCTCAGGAACGAAAACAGCTGGCAAAAGGACAAATACCAGAACTGGCAAGGCATAAATTCAGCCGGAGAAACGCCAGCTCATTTGTTAAAAAGATGATTCTTATCAGCGTAGAGGAGATGGAGGACAACATGACTGAGGAGGCCGTTTAAATGACGTAGAAACCTTCAATTAGGAGACGAAGAAAACGGCTCCGTTCGTGAAAATCACCTTGAGATATGATTTGTAACAACTGTTCAACCCAGAGAAATACACAGTTTTACTCAAGGTAACGCAACGTTTCATTTTGGTCACTTTTTACTTGCGTCATATTCGCTTTACCCGAGGCTTTGTCCGTCTCTGCTGTCAATTCGGGGGCAAATGACATATGATGACGGAAAAACACTCTGCTAGCCAATTAACCAGTTAGCTAAATGACGATATGATGAAAGAAAAACCCACTGCTAGCCAGTTAGCTAAACTATGTATATGGAAGATAAAACACTGCTAGCCAGTTAGCTAAATGATGTATAAGGAAGGAATACAACACTGCTAATCGGCTAGCAAGTTAGCTAAAACAACATCTGACAAAGGAAAACACGCTAGCCAGTTAGCTAGTTAGCCGCATGATGTATAAGGAAGTTAAAAACCACTGCTAGTCACTTTTCCACTGTTTGAACTGGTCAATTGTTCCGTTTTTTTACGTATTTGTGAATAAAACGTTCTTCACCTCGCTGTGAACACGAGTCACGTCAGGTAGATTTTCATTGTAAATGGTGGCGAGGACAACAACTCCCAGGATCCCACGCTGCTTCACAACGTCATCAAACGAGGTCTTTTGTTAATGTTTCTATCGAGAGACCCCTAGTGGCTGAAGTTACATATTGTACGTTCATAACATGGAGGGGGGGGGGGGGGGGGGGGGGGGTTGGTGATTTATATTGCAGACAGCCACCAGGGGGGCGATCCAGATGTTGTGGCTTCACTTTTAATATTTTAATATATATATTAAGTGGCATTGTGAACATTTAGAGCCAAAATGTTAGAATAAGGTTTATTTCTTATCATGTGTGAAATTCTACCGTTTTCACGACTTTATCGGGGACGTTAATAAATTTGCCCGAGCGTCTGTGAAGGACGAATAATTCAGACGGGGAGACGGAGCTTTTAAGTCCAGATTATCTGACAAGTGGAAATAATGTCGGAGTCGGTCTGAGCTGCTGAGGAAAGAACCTTTGCTTTGTTCAGCCAAACGATCTCTTCTTTCTCGCTCGGGCCCCCCTCCCCCCCCCCCCTGCGCTCACCCCCCCACTTAACACCCGTCCATTAAAGTGAAATATCAGATGTGGTCGAACATGAACATTAACACAGCTCCCATGACATCAGCTCCGTGTTTTGGCCAAAAGACCCAGAATCTCTGGCACGAAAAAACCTGCGACTCGGCGAGCGTCCTGTTTCTGTGGGTTTTTACACAAAGTAACGCAACAACACAACACGTCCTGTTTCTGTGGGTTTTTACACAAAGTAACGCAACAACACAACACGTCCTGTTTCTGCGGCTCTGCAGCTTTTCAGAGAACTGACTTTGAAGTAATGTGCTTGAAACTACATGAAGGACAAACTGTAAATGATGCCAAAAGCTCCATTAACATCAGAAACTGGCAGTTTAATGCTTTTGCAGCAAACAGGTCTTTCAGCAAAACACTCACCATCGCTCTCCTGTACTGGTTCTCCTTTTAATTACACTGGTTTTTGCCTTTGCTGTATTTTCTATCATCCTGACGCTGTAGTTATAAATGACTTTGCACCTTATTTTGTTATCCTTTCCCCTCATTTTACTAAATAAATGATACGACGACGTGTTAAATCAGGTCAATAATACACGTTGTATCAAATCCCACTTGTGTTTTTGTTTTCCTGATCTCCAGACAAGTCGGGGCAAGTCCAGTCACGTCTCCTGCCACTTCAGGGGACTCGCAGAGGGTCACGTTACAGCTCCTCACACCCGTAAGATCGCGTATCATCAGTCTAACGTCGTATTAAACACGGAACCTCCACGTTGAAACAATCGTCTCATCAAGGATTTAATTTATTCAAAATCCTTATTCCTCGATATAAAGTATTATATTTACTGTCAGCCATTTATTTGATTTTTGCATTTATTCTAAATATGGTGCTTTTAAAAACCTGCGTGCCGTTTCCTGTTCGGTTGAGTTGAAGTGTGATACTCAGGCGTCAGACATCTCGTCAGTACCTTTTTGAAAAGAGGGTTCCTCCCCCAAGCGCAATGAATCCTGGGCCGGGAAGGATCCACCTGTTGGAGCCTTCGTTTCTCTGGGATGGAACGACGCATTTGTCTGTTGCATTTTAATTAAATGTGCGGCCTCCGACGGATTCAGCCCCCGAACTGAGACACAGTCTGTTTCAGTCGTGTTTACGTCTCATGACGTCGTCTTATTTAAAATCGTGCAGCGCGCCCGGGTCTACAGTGGTTCACGGGGTCAAGCTGAGAAAAACAACCACTTAGAAAAACTTAACTTAAAATAAACGTAATAAATCCTTCACATTTTACGACTGCATTGGATTCTTCTAACCTTTTACTGCCTGTACTCGTGCACTGTGGTTATAGACTGTGTTCTGGCCCGGAGCCGCGGATCAGACGTCTGCAGGGACGTGGTATTTGTTCAGCAGCAGCTCACACAGTAGTTTCCTCCTGTGGATGCGGCCGAGTATTAGATGCAGCTGCAGTTGCGTTTAGGTGAGATTCAGTGGACCTTGTGTGTAATAATGTTACACGGATACCGCTCAGCAGATGTGTGCCTCTCTGACACACACACACACACACACACTCAGTACACACACATGTGCATCGGGCGAGAGAAGAGAGGAGTCCTTGCGCCCCTCCTTCCCTCGGAATATCCTTCCACACCTTGTTGATGGGACCGGAACTTTCCTGTGTTTCGCCGGGGTGGGCCCTGCTTGACTCATGGGGCTGAATGAGAGGGGTCGCGACCCGCGCCGTGAACTGCTTCCTGTTTCTGTCGGAGGGGTCTTCCGAGGCCTGCGGTGATCACAGGACAGGCTGGCGGGCTGTATCCGGTTCGAGGCGATGCTTCCACACTCAAGGAAGAAAACATACATCAACGGAGCAGTAGCTGGAACAGGAAAGAGGGGAGATAGTGAAACGCTATTATTTACTGCTCCAGGCAGATATATACGCTCGCCTCTGTCAGATGTGGAGGACGAAGAGAGGGAGAGATGGTGCTGGTCTGCGGCTCCGTGCAGCTTGACTCGTAAATTAGAAGAATGGCTCCCGATCTTTATTTGCCTCGTGATCCCATAAACAATAATTCATTACAACTTTGTCGTTTGGCCATTATTTCTGGAGGTTATCATAAAACTCACTAAGGTAATTGCTGAGATCTAGGAGCATGTCAGGAACGCTATAGCCAGGGGGCGATATGGAGCAATTACCCCTCGTTTTCACCCCCGTCCATTTTCTGTGTGGTTTGTTTGTCTGTGACCAGGATTACACAAAAACTACACAATAGATTTACACGAAACTTGTGGAAGGATCGAACATGGGCCAAAAAGAAGCCATTCAATTTTGGCATGGTTTTTTGACAAGTCCCGATTCATGTTCACGGTTGAGGATATGACACAATTACAAATGAAACATCTGTTACATTGACTAAAATTGGGGATTTATTTGGGTTTGAGGCCTAAATATACAAGTTGCATTATTTAAACATGGTCAGTCTTGTCAGGAACAGCATTTTATTCTTTAAGTTAAAACAAGGCGTTTTTTCAAATGCACAAATTGCCCAATGTGCCTTAAAATATATGTTTAACTTGTTTGAGGTGTTAGAATTTGTGCTGGTGTCGAGTAAAGTGTCATTAATCCACCAAATCACTGTGTTTAAGCCCACAATGGGTCACTTTGCAGCAGTTTGCAGATTGGATCTTTAAACACGCCGTGCGTATGAGGTTTATCTCTTATCTCGCAAACACTTTTATGCGATTAGCTTTTCCTCCTGCGTCGATGGCTCCTCTGACCTCCTCCTGCCCCGCTGACAACTGTCACGGGCTGATTTAGGATTATTTTTAAATCAGGAGCTGTCGAGGTTTGACAGGACGAGGATGGGGTATCTGTGTCCCTGGAGGCCTTGTAAATCTGGACAGTTTACTGCGGAGAGGGGGAAGAAATGGCCCCTGCGCTCTCCTCGTCCGAGCCCGGCGTAATCCCACCACTTCCTCTCCTCCGCTCTGCTGCCCGGGCCCACGCCGTAATGCATTTTCTGTAACTAACAGCCGTTGTTTCCCGATTGTCACGCTCCCATCCCTTTCTCTTGGAATGTGTGTATATACTTGTATGTGTGTGTGTGGAGCAGTAGGCAGGCGTGTTAGGGTTTAGAGCTCTCTGCCGACTGGGGAGTGGTGGAAACCCAAAGACAGACTGGTAGGAGAAGGTCTGGAATTGCAGTTAATATTAACGCCACCTTCCTCCTCCTCCTCCTCCTCTTCCTCCTCCCCCTCCTCCTCCTCCTCCTGCCCTGTGCCTGAGCCCTGGCAGCCAGACAGGGCGCTGCAACCTGGGCCTCCAGCTTCCGTCACGCTTGCCCCGTCTCTCTCTAGAAACAAGAACACATGGGTGTCAGGTCCTCTCGTGCTGCCAGTGTCCAGCCCCTTTCAACAGCTTTTACTACGTTTAATTAGCCATGTCCCCCTCCCCTATATCCACATATGGGGGCATGACAGGCCCAAACACACACACACACACACACACTCGGCTCAGGATGGCACACCGAGTGCGTTTTGGCAGCAGTCGGAGGGCAATCAATTCAGGCTCCTCTCTCTCGCAGTAACATTCTTCACGACACTTCCTGACAGGTCCGAGTCGAGCGGCTCATGAGCTCTGCAGCACTTAGTGAAGCTGACGGAGCAGGAGGTCAAATCCCTCAAAGGAGAGCAACAGGTTTGCGAGAGATTCGCCAACGTAAGCCCCCGAAAGTGATGAGAGCATCGGCGATAAAATTCACCTGCCCCCTGTGGCAGGGTTTTAGCACAGGCTTTAACCCGAGTGATAAAATATTACTCTTCATTAAACGTCGCTCAGATAAAAATCGAATCAAATGTGATTTTTGTTTTAAAAAAATGTGAGATAAGCAGTCACGTGGTAAAACATTTGCCAAGTTTGTATTTGGAAGTGTTTCAGTGGAGCGATTATAGATTATTCGTTCCGCTGTTACGTTTTATAGCTGCACCAAACCTCCATCTGTCCACAGCTCTTCCTCTTCTCTGGACACATGAGGTTGCTCCTTATAAATAGAATCGAAAAGGATTTAAGTTTAAAGCCTCTTTATGTGTTGTTGTTGTTGTTTTAAGGTCACTCTCAAATTTAATGTTTTTGTTTATAAAAACTGTAGAAACTGTAAAAACACAGATCACATTACATCTATAACTCCTCCTTTAAAGCTGGTATATTATTATTATTGATATTCTAGGTCCATTGAACCAAGGGGAACATGTGGACGATGGAATCATTCTCTCGTCTCCCCACAGGTAAGTTGACCTGTTGCTTTAATAAAGACGCTCAAGGAAACAACAACAAAATGTGGCAGGAATGAAAGATAACCTCTTTACTTCAAAGCTGCCTGGAACCTCATCTCCGAGCGTCGTGAACCCTAATAATCTGCTCGGCCCTCGCCACGCAGGAGGTGAGGCGCTCTCGTATGAACTGTGTGTTTTCACTAAAATAGATCCTGACCCCTGAGGAGGAGGGGGATCAGCGCGGGTCGTCGGCAGGTTGTCGCAGAGGAATCAGAGCGTTGCTGCCGGGGCTGAAGGGTAAAAGGTTGGAGGGTGTGTGAGGTAGCCTATGACCCCGCGATTTGGCTCGGACGTAACACTCGTGGGGGGGGGGGGGGGGGGGCACCCCTGCGTGACCCGGCTCACTCGGTGTGCAGGGCCACGTCCAGGGCCGCAGACGCCAGAGTCGAGGGTATAGAGGCAGATTTAAAAAAGGGAGGTAAAGGTTCTGCTTTAGTTCAAGTTTAGGTTAAATGTGTTGGGAGTGAGTCAACTGGGCGCCGCGGGCGTGACTAACGAAGCGGGTCAGCCACGGCCTTCTCTTTCAGGCCAGAAACCCAGAGCAGAGAGTGGAGCCTCCTCATGCAGAGTGAAGCAGATGAGATGAATCCATCATCAGCTCCATTTTCTCCTCAACGGGGACCAGGGCTACTTTAAGAGAGCGGGCGGGGGTGAAGCTAAAGTGGAACGCTGTGGAATAAACACAAAAGGCTCCACTTGATAGCTGTCGTCAGGTGGAAGCTCATTCCAGATCATCGTCCTTTTTACAGCCAACTATAAAAACTCGATATACGCACGTAGCCGTTCACACAAAGCTGCCGTCTGCGGGAGAGAAGGAACAATAACCGCCGTCGTTAAAACTGAAACCGTCAACTGGCAAATATTGAATCAATGTTTCTCAACACTGATGATTCTGCAAAGAGAGAAAATGATCCGTGAAACATTTAATCCTCAGAGACGAATCCAAATCCAGCATCTGTCCACACACACACACACACACACACACACACACACACACACTGCAATCAATACACAAATGTATTATAAAGACTCCTTTATATCTTTAGTGAACTTTATTTTGCCTTGCAGTTACAGCTACGCCCCATTAGAGGGCGGCACTCCTACTTCGTACGTCCTTGCAAATGTTTTCGACATTAGGCAGATTTTTGTTTATTTCAAAAGAAATAGTTCAACATTTTTGGCAAATCATTTCTCACGCCTGTATGTTAAATGTGTAGCTCGTGGTGTTAGCTTAGCATCCAGACTGGTAACAATGGGCCAACAGCTAACTGAGCTCCGTCCAGAGGTAATAAAATCCATTCAAGAGGCCAGAAAATACCGCGCTGGAAAACATCCATCACAGGTTCCCAGAAAGTCAGGTCGAGTTACTTGTTTTGTCTGAGTGAAGAGTCCCCAACCCAAATTATTACCCACAATCCATTTACAACGAGAAAACAGGAAAGAAACGCACATTTAAGAAGCTGGAAGAAGAAAATGTTTGGGTTAAGTGGTTGATGAAATAGCATCATTGTTATTTGTGATTGTTTATTCATCAAATGTTTGTTCAAAAGTCAATAAAAGCAGATTAATGATGAGGTTAATTGAGGTCACATGTGTAGAAAAACATGTTTATTTCCTCAGATCAGCATCATTTCAGTCTCGGTATCAAAACTCATCTTATTGACACGTCAGCGTTGGATGAAGTCGTCCCTCGTCTCCACTGACGCACTCGTCCACTCGCTCACAGTCACATGCTCTCGGGGGTCACCTCCCTCAAGGACAGGGCCTCAGATCAGCAGTGCAGCTCCTCATTATCACCCGGCGTCGTTACCACAAACAGCGGCGTGTCGCTTGGTTAAGCTGCATTTCCTGTCCGCTGAAGCCAACATTTGTTGTCCCTGCCTGCTACTGTCCCCTGATCCTCAGCCAATTGTTGTTTACTCACACGGGGCAATGAGGCCTGACGAGGAGGGGAGGGGGGGGGGGAGGAGGAGGAGAGCAGTGGTCAGCATGAAGTCGATGAAGAGACCTCCACCTTTATTTTTGTCCTATTAATAATATTTAAACCTGTGCTTGAAGTTTATTTTATACATGTGGATGTGGGTGAATTGTTCATATGCTCTCATGTGTTAACTGCAGTGTGTGTGTGTGTGTGTGTGTGTAAGTATGAAGGCGTCGTGTGGAGAGGTGGGGATGAAGTGCAAGTGATGACAAAATGCATCCTGGCCTCACACCTCAGTGTTGTTTTATTCTTTGGACACTCAGAGAGTCAGACGTGTTAACAGAGGAAAGGCAGGTGTTAGGTTTCGTGTGTGTGTGTGTGTGTGTGTGTGTGTGTGTGTGTGCAGAATAACCCCTCATTATTAATGAAATGATTTAAATAGCAAAACAACATATAACGACACATATTTTGATAAAAACTACATCTCCAACAACCGTCTGTCGTCCTTTCTTCAGAGGTCAGAGGTCAAACAGTGGAAGGATCTACACCTGATGGACAAAAGGCAAAGAACAAGTGTCAGGATGAACAAACACCAGTCGGCGTTAAACATCATCATTTAACACTAACAACAGTGTTTGTTCAGCGTCGTATAAAAGCTGCCTGATTAAAAACCTAAATTCATAATTTATTCAGTAACGCAGGTTGCAGACTCCAAGGCTTTCTGTCACAGTGCGGTTGGATTTATTGAATAAAGAAGCCGGTTTCCCTCCTAAAACCGTTTATTCATCGGTTTCCGTCTCACTTGGGCCGAGATGCAAACATCACTCTGAGAAAATAGAGATTGAGACAAATGTCGTCGCAGAAACGTCAGAAACACAGATCTGTCACAGTTTTCTGCGTCTGCTCCCTGCAGCTCGCCACATTACCCTTATTATTCTCATCCCTGCTGCCGGTCCTCACTCACAGCCACTTCCACAGGGGCCGACTGTCGGCCCTGCGAGGCGAGGCAGTAGGCAGGGGCAGAAAATAAACAGCAGTAAACAACAGTAGCAGTGGGGAGTGGGCCTCCCTGCTGTGTTGATTATTGGAGAGCTGTAAACAGGCCTGATTCCTCCTCCTCCTCCCATCAACCCCGCCACCGACCCCTCGGGAGCTCAGCGAGCGGGAACGGCTGCTGCTGGCTGCCCGCAGAGAGGCCAACAACATCTGGGCCTCAGCTCAGCCCGGCTCACCTCATCACGCTCCTGTGGAGTGGTGTGTGTTTGTGTGTTTGTGTGTGTGTGTGTGTTTGTCCATCAGCTCTGGAAGGGAAAACAAGACAAGGGCAACGAGGAAGCAGCAGAAAATGAGGGAAACATGCTGCAATCTGATGTAAGACGGTGAAGCTGGACGTGATCTGCAGACAAGAGGACGTGTGCTGGTTTAGAGTTGAGCAGATAACTGGGAATTGTCTGTTTTTGTTTTTTAGTCAGGTTGAAATATAGAAATCATGACTTTTAGTTTGGATGATTTTTATTAATAAAGTCAAACAATACTCAGTGCATCTGTGGTTCTGTATCTTGTTGTTTGCAGAGATTCTAACACAAATTCAAATTGGGTTATTTGAATATTAATTAATTATCCAAACAAACAATTTAAATTTATTCAAATTGTAACCTGGTGTCTATGAATCATATTTTGGTTGAGCTCTGAGACCATGACACTCATTCTGAAATGGCAGCAAGCCAGTAGAGCACGGTTTTCTAATGGCTGCTGGTGAAGGAGTCACATGTTGTTTCTAAGTCTTAGAGCGCCACCTGCTGTTGGAATGTGGTAATAAATAGTTTTTAACAAAGTGACTTGACTGTAAAGTTGCTTGAGAAAGTAAAACGTGTTTGTTTTTTGTCTCACTAAACATTCAGATATGTCAGACCTATAAATGCTGTGAATAATAACTTCTAATGGCTGCAGGCACAGAGACATTGGAAATATGATAATATTGAAAAGATTAACTGTGCTTTTCATACAATTCAAAATATCTGCAGTCCACAGGAGCTTTAACTCTATAAACCTGTCCTTGACTGGAAAATAACAACTGCTAAATTATTCAAACACAAATATTACAATAACTCAGCAAAAGATTTTTGCAAACAAACCATTTTTTAAGATTGCCTTTAAGCATAAAGCAGCATATCGAGTACTGAGGCAAATGCTGACTGTATTGTTTTGTTAGACGTACCGGTCTACTGAATTGTTTTTCATTTCATGTTCTTCATCTACGCCAATTAATTTCTTGTCCTGGTTCAGAGGCTAGACAAGAAACTAAGTCAGAATAATATTTGCTTGTATCTTGAATCTAAGAAAACTAATCAAAACATAGTTTAATCTTTAAGTATTGAACATAGCCGACAGTAACTGAGTCACAATGAAGTAATATTTGTACATTGTAATTTACTATTAAGGCCTCTGTTCCTTTTGACTACACCACACGCTTCATGATATGCAAAATGTTGAAAAATGTACTGTTGCGAAACTTTTGAGTGACCAAAACTTCCTGGATCTTCCACCTGATCCGTGTCCCAACCAATATTTAATGCGTTCTTCCCTGATCTATACAACCAAGTTCATGGTAATCCGTCCGGTAAATCTATCAGACAAATGAAACCATAACCTCGTATCTTTTTGCACTAGTTGAATCCAGCAATTTCCTAATATACAAACATCACTGCCTGAAGCTACTCGCACAGAAACAATATTAATTAAAAGGACAAATTAAATGATTTGTTCTTCCCAATTTATTATGAAAATGTACAGGGCATTTAACGGTAGGACTTCTGGTAGCGGGCACGAGCTCCGGGTCCACCGAACTTCTTCGACTCGCAGCGACGGGGGTCGGCCACCAGCAGGGTCCTATCGTACTGGATCAGGATGTCCTTGATCTCCTTCTTGGAGGCTTCATCGACATCTGGTGGAACATGAAATCACTGGTTATTAAAAAAACTCCTAACAAGCACATGAGTGGTTCCCTGCTCCTCCCATTTGTTGTTAATGGTTTCAAAAAAATGTCCCCCAACTATGGTGTGGGAGCAGCAAGGCATGATGGGACTGTTTTGAACATGTAGAGATCATTGGCCCCGGCCCCTCACTTTAATATCTCTCATACATCAGGTCTACACATCAACAGTTTACTGTATCACATTCAAAAACAAGTCTGACACCTTACAAGCTGTGCTCCCTTTACACGCATGTTCCTAATATGCGTCTGATGTACCTCTCAATCACTACTATAACTTTAACTCTTGTTCACATATTTGAAAGAAGTAATATGTGATCAGCCGATGCTTCAACTTCCAAAGTAAATCTTTTAAATTAGTCGGGTACGGTCCCTGTTGAGGAGCTGACCTCAGATATGAACAAGAATCAGTCACAGCAGCAGCATTTAGTTTCTACACGATCAGTGATTGTACCATAGTAATACTTACACTTCTGGTAGTACGCGACCAGGGACTTGGAGATGGCCTGGCGGATAGCTGAAAAACAACAATTTATATCGTGATTGATAACTCATAATCACAAATTTCACTCCCTCACACACATGAGTGACTGTTGAATATAAAGACAAACTACATTAAGAGTACATGTCTGCTTACCATAGATCTGTGCCACATGTCCACCACCCTTCACTCGGACTCTGATGTCAACTCCAGCGAAACGCTCCTTACCGAGCAGCAGCACTGGTTCCAGGAGCTAAGAGAACAAACAGACGTTAACTTTATACTCAGCTGAATATCAGAACTATAAGTTTAAATGGAGCAATATTAAGAATAGAGCCAAGTGAATTAGTGGTTGGCCGATATTAGAACTTAGAAAGTGCAGTAAATGATTTGTCTTAATTCAGGTTCAATGTGTTTGGCTATTATAGTTATGTATAATACAAATTAAAACGAAAGTAGATACGTTTATAAGTATCACAGACACTAAGCATTTCACATAATATAATCAAACACTTGATCCACTCATCAATGAAGAGAAAAACTACTTTGACACTTCTTTTAAAATACACAGTATTACACCAGGCCTGCTCCATCAGCCCCCCCGAGGTCCCTGCCTCTCTCCACCCGGGTGTCGGCCTCTCCTGCCCGGACTCACCTTGTACTGGAGGGTCGCAGGCTCCACCGTCTCCAGGGGTCTGCCGTTCACCTTGATCAGGCCATTCCCCCTCTTGCAGTGGGCGACGGCTGTGGCGGTTTTCTACGAGACAAACATCTGCATCAGATCCGGACCCAACATTAAAGTGCTGTATCTGTACGTGACTTCACCCTCCCCACACACACACACACGTGGAACACACTCGTTTAAATGAATGAGAATCATCCTCCACGTGATATCTGACGGGTTCTGACCACGTGACACTTAAGTTTAATAAGTGTGTATAGTTAAATCGCGTGAGTTGACGTGTGAGCTAACTTCCCAACGCTGTCACCGAACCACAGCTAGCAACCGGGCTAGCTAGCTAAGCTAAACCACACTGCTACACTCGCCACACGCACACAGGAGCGTTAGTCACACGCAACAGCATCAGAGACACACGCAAAGCTTCAGTGCGTTAACTTAGCTACAAAAACACGCGTGGAATAAGATCACAGCGTTTCATCGGTGTAACGCAGCGTCACGCCACATTTTTCGCGTTAGCCCCTGGAGCTAACGAGCGCTAGCAACACAGCGTCGCCGCGAACACCACGCGCGGAACAACTTCGGTGTTTCTACTCACTTTGCGTCCGAAGACCTGGACCGACTGCAGAGGACCTTTGGCGGGCATCTTTCTGCAACACACGGAGTAACACGGTTACTTCACAAACCGCAGTATTTAGTATTATTTGCAGTATTCGCGCGGAACAGGATGAAGAACTCACCGTCTTCAGCTGGGGTGCCGTACGGAGAGACCGGACGGGGTTTCACACGCCGGAGATCAGGGGCTGCTTCGCGACACCGGAGACGCGCTTTGCGGCAGCGTTTTGCGACGGTTGCTCCATTTTACATGTAGAAGTAGTTCACAGACCAATCAACACTTCCCAGGCCGATTTTAATCAATACTATATAATATATATATACTTTACTATACAATAAGATGCTTTGATTAAAACTAATAAAGATTTAGAATGTGAAATTCCCCCAAAATGACATTAAAGTGACATTTAGTATCAGTAGCTTTCCATGCACCTGTAAGCTTTTGTAGTAATTTTGCCCTTTTTTAACTGTAAATCCTGCTCATCATACTACAACAATACATTTCGGCACAATTTCGCTTTGCATGACTCTCATCTTATCCACCATGTTCTTTTTGACCGCATAGAATGTTGTACTGTGGCCGAGAGAACTCAACGCACTGCAAACACAAGAAACACGTGCAAACGGCTTCATCGGTTTGACGACGCACGTTCGCTGCAAAAAGTCACAACACGTCCAAATACAGGATAGATCTGCCAATTGCGAAAAATGACCAGGGGACCTACAAAAGTGAAGAACCCGGGTGTGGCTCCATCACCACTGACGAGTAGCAGACTTCAGTTGCTTCACAAAGCCTTGAACTGATGTGTAACACAAACATGTGCGTCTAACAGTGACTTCAGAGCTTTGTTTAAGGCAAATATTTCCATGCATCAGGAGAAGCAAAGGCAATAACATTGCGGGTCATGTTACTGGGTTGTACTGATGGGACAAAGCACTTGTTCACTGTTATTAATTACTCCTGTTTATATCCTGTTTATGATCTGCAGATATCATTACATCACTAAATCAGTGCTTTTTGGATGACGCTGTACGCTGCAAACACAAATGACCCAGTGTGGTGCGAGGATGACTCAACTGTTTCCCTGACGGATGAGAGAGAGAGAGCTGTGGGAATGAATCTCCTCGGACATTTCAATATGCAGTAAAAGGAAAAGCAATTAATAAAGGCTGAATCCCATTTGTGTTTGATGGATCAGTGATCGTGGGGAATCCAAATGAAACAGCATCACTGTAATTAGTCATATCTGTGCTTTTCCCAAATGTCTGCTGTAGCAACAACTCATTTTACACATCATATAATACTTAACATCGAAGTAAAGGAAAGTGGGAAACAAGTCACAAAAACCTGATTCAAACATCATCACATAAACCTCACAATAGAGAAAATGTGATTTAAAACAGATTCTTATTCTATCTACCAGACAAACTTGTGAATATAGGCAAAATATAGTCAAAATATGAAAATGTGGACCCATCTGGAGATATGGTGAAAGGGTTTTCTCTATGTGCTGCAGGGAAAGATGGATTGCATGTTCAGAGGAGGAAAGAAATATGTATAAACAACCAAAACCAGAAGAAGCAGCAGCTCTGTTCTGCTGCCAGTTGAAGGGAAGGGTCAAAATACAGTAGCTGTATTCTTTTTTCGGTTCCCTCACACTGTGAAAAAACACAACCAGCTTATAAACAGATACTGATTTGACATGTAAGGATGCACTGCCTCCTCCTCATCCACTTTAACGAACCCCTACACAGCAGCACCCTCTGGTGTTGATAAAAGCTGAGGATGTCTCTGCAGCGCATGCATCGGTTCGACTTTAACATAACTCACTGCAGCTTGGATTAATCAGGCCTCACTTTGCAGGCTGTGGTGAGTGGAGCCACAGAGATCAATTAGTTCAGCGCTGTTTGGGGGGGCTGAGGAGCCGAGGGTCCGGGTCCGGGTGTGGGAATGGGACTAGACATGGGAAAAGGAAGTGTGGGATCTTTTTGGACGCTGAAATGAAACCAAAGTCCTACGCAAGAGACAAGCTTTGATTTGGCCACAATGTTGGGACATGCAACCAAACTAAATCCTCTACTTGAGGGAGGAAACTAGCGTCAAACGGTTCCCTCTCTGCTCATGATTCACTCTGGATGTGCTGTTGACAAACACCAATGTAGCCTTTGTGGTGATGGACTCAACCGGATTGAGGTCGTGGGTGAAGAATTGTACCGGGCACCTTCTCTGTCTTCTTGTCAAGACTCTCGAGTGCACACATCCTGCAGTCCGACACAAAAGTGTTCGCATGGAGACGCAGTCTTACCCTGAAAGGAGGGAAGAAGCAGAGCCGTGCGGAGAAGGACTGAAGACGGATAGCATCTAGGGAATCTGTATACAGTGATGTGCGTCATGTGCCCTGTGCAGTGCCTACCTATGCCTGACATTTACTGCAGCGAGAATGGTGTTTACGGTGTCGGCCACGGGTGAGCGGGCCCCTGGCTTCTTTTATTGTCAGAGGGAAAGTGAACTCCCATCAGGAGCTGCCTGCTGATGAGGCCTTCTCCATGGAGGCAGGGGAATTTAAATATTGTCTTATGCACTGAGGGTCGTCTGTGTCAGAGCAGTAAAGGTCATATACCCAACTTCCTCCGGCTTGGTGGATGGGAGAGTTGAGTCTCTAATCTCCCGTGGCTGCTTTTCTTCTGAATTAAAGTGGGAGCAGAGAAATAAAAGGTGTCAGTGTTGATATGAATGAAGATGTACTCTACAGTAGCTTTCCTGCTCTTATAGTGACAAATGGAGTCTGCTCCATTGAAGAGTCATTATGAAGAAACTGGTCTGAACACTCTCCCTTTTCGTTGCCGCTTCCCTTTCCCTTTTTGGTTTCAGTTTTCGGGCTGCAGACCCAGTGTGAGTCAGGCAGACAGAGGAAGCTCTGTGTGGGGACCCCAGGCTGCATGATAAGCGTTCAGATAAACCCATGTTTGTGTTATGGGTCAGTAGGGGCCCGCCCTCTGCAGCGTCTGCATAGGAAACATGTTAAGGCTGCGGAATCGTCCCTGATTTCCTGCTCTGATGGCAGCCCACTAAAGCATACAGTCCCTTTGTGTTGCTAACTGTCAGCTCCATCTTACAGTGTCCAGGCCGCTCAGCCATCTGAAGTTAAACACTCTCACATTACTGCTTTGGGTAGAGGCAAAGGCAAACCTCACGCAGATGCGTTATATCTCCTTCTGTTTACATGTGACAGATAAAATCGAGACCATCGCAGATTCCCATCTCATTTTGGATCTCACTTTTTTGAAAAAACGCAGAGCTCCATTTCTTTAGAAGAGGTGCAGAGCTTGCAGAAGGAGGAGAGTCTGTAGTCATCCAGGAAAAGAGCTGGCAATAAATAAAGGCCGCACCATATATGTGCAGTTCCTCTCCTCGGCCTTATGGAAACACATCACCTGGAGGCACGACCCCTTTGACCTTGTCCTGTCACAGCACCCTGAGCATGAGACAACGCGCTCAGATTTACAAGGGAGGAGATGCGGCTCCCGGGCCGGCCGCAGCGTCTCACTTGACCATAATAGGGCCTTGTGGTGGTTTGAAAAAGTGTTGCCGGTAATTGAAGTTTCCCTGAGCAGAAGGAGAAGATCGGCTCAAACCGGGGGGGAAGGCGGAGAGGCACCGGGAGGAGGTGCGGGGAGGTTTTTGTGAGGTACACAGAGGCGCGGTCGTCATGGCAACGTGGGAAAGCCGCAGTTCATCAGGCAGAAAAGTGTCTTCCCTGAAAAGCAGCGATGAGTCTGCAAGTCAGGAGAGATGTGATGAACAGGTCTTACCTTTTATATCCTTGTGCGAGGAACCAGAAATAGCTTGTTGCTCACAGTGAACTGAGATTCTCAAAACATGGATTATCTGCAGGTTTGTTTTTATTTGATCGTTCATGCTTTCTGACACATTCAGACGGAGAAACATCAAATCCTGAGGTGCTGGTCACAAAAAGGGGATTCTCCTTAATCTGGCATAAAGTCACAGTTGGATTTAGGAGGAACCAAAATGGCTGCCGCCGCCCCCCTTTTCTGTGCCAGTTGCCGTGTCATGGCAGCAGTAAATATTGACGTCTGCCCGACTGGATGACAGCTCATGGCACTAAAATGTAGCCTGGTATTGAACCCCAGTTTGGACTTGAGCCTCCTCCATTAATTTGGCTATTTCAGCGCGCGTTTACCACATAGCAACGGGCCTCGCAGCTGTCCCACGCTGTGTCAACTTCCCCTGTGGCCTTGAAGTCGGACCCGCAGGATAATGCAGAAGTGAATGGGCTCAGGCGGGCGGCGGACATATCGTCTCTCCTCCCAGAATGCAACAGCAGTGCTGGATCTAAATAGTGGAGAGGTGATTTTTTTTTTTTTCCCAGCATTTTCCATTCATCTATTAGGGCAAAATAGAAAATGTGCCAAACTCAGAAATGAAAACATACTGAAACCATGAGCCGTGCTGCTATGGAGATGCAACATAAGCAAATTAATTTAATAGTGTATTATTATTATATTACATCCATGTCCGCCATGCAACGTTTCCATTTGATGACAAAAGAAAGGTCAACTTTCGACACACATCAAATCCTAGTGGGATTAAGATTAGAATCTGACTAATGTTGAAAAAAGTGACAGTAAATTAATTACTTTGCTTTATTAAAACAGTAAGAATGAACTTTGTATATATATACATATACGGATAACAGTTCAGCAAAGTTGAATTTCCACGCTGCGATTTGCCTTCGCACAGAAAGTATTATATTATATTTATACACAGAAGTATTCGTGTAGGTGTGAGTGTGTCCTTATCCTGCTGATAGTCAGACAAACAAAAATGGCAATGAAGGTGAAAAGGCAGTTTCAATATCTTCAAATGTATGACTTTATATAGAAATATATATATATATATATATAATATATATATATAAATGTGGTTCAGGAAAACAGGATAATGTCCATCCATCTTACTGTGAATTATAATCAAGTGCTTCAGCAGCTCTTATTGTTCATTGAAGGTTGAGGAGCTCAGAGTTCATGAAGCTGTTGTGGCAGTGGAGCAGGCCTCACTTCACTCGCCATTTATCACACACACACACGCACGCACACACACACACGCACGCACGCACACGCACACGCACACGCTTCTCCACGATCAATCTCTCTCACTCGCTCGGCTCGCCCACACAATCCGCTTCATCACCCTCCGTTCTCCATCTTGCTCTTGGTCTCCCCCTGCTCGCTCGCCTCCATCCCACACTCTCCCTGTGAGTGGTGTGTGAGTGTGTGTGTGTGGTGGGTTGACTCTCGCCAGGGTTCACGTACGAAGCAGTGGCAGCGGGGTGAGAACGGGGCCATGTAGGGTCTGGCTGACATCGGCAGCGATAGAACCAGAGAGGGTCACCGCCACACCAAAGCCTCCTTTATACTCCCTCGCCTCTATTCTTCTCCTCCTTCCCCTCCTCTGTGTCTATCTGATGGGCTGTGGAACACGGAGCTCCAGCTCTGCTCCGGCCTTTGACAACATCTGGAAATACAATGATGAATATTATCGCTACCAGCAACTACAATCCCCTCGTGTCTCCCCCTCACTCTGCTTGTGCCTGCACACGTATTAAAACGTCCAGAAGATGATGGAGAGGGGCCTTGACAACACGCTACGGACATGTTACAACTTGTGCTGTGTTTCTCTCATAAGCGCACATGACAAATGATCGCCACGTCTTTGTTGTGTGTCATTTTTCTTAACTGCCTCAGTGCCTATATGTGTGTGTGTGTCTTTTCTTGTGTTTTTAAAGCGTATTACATCCACATTGTGTTTCCCGGTGCTTCCATAAGTCCGTGCTCAGTCGGTCTGTGCTCCAGGCTCCCAGGGGGCGAGGAGACGAGGCTGGGAAGCTCTGATGGGAAAGTGGGCCAGCGCTCCTCAGCCCTCCGCTGGAGAGCTCCTTAAAAGGCCTGGAGAGATGATGTCGTGGACTCTTTCCTCTACCCCCCTACCACCAGCCCCTTATGTTTTTTTTTTCCTCCCTCAACAGCAGTGTGTGGAGGAGCCCGGCAGCAGGAGCAGAGCCAGGCTTTGACCAAACTCATCATGCATATCAGAGCAACACACGACACTGATGACTTCATTCAGCTGAAATAAGTCTTCCATCCATCAGACGCTGTTTTTTAAAAGATAGGATTTCCCAGATGGGGAGATACTCTGTTTCGGTCAAACTGGATATATATATTTTGAATTTGTGCTGCACACAATTGCAGAACTGTGGCAAAGTTCCCTTTATCTGCAGAGCAAAAAGCAGAAATGTGGATGAAATGCAATATCACGACAACAACAAGCGATGCAGAAGTAGTCTTTTGTAAGCTGAGCTTGCGTAACAATGAAACCAGTCTATTTAGCCACTTTTCCCAGGTCAGGTGGATCTGTCGCGGCCCGGCCAATGAGAATGGCGCGAACACACGATAAATAGCGGATGTCTTCGCATGCAGCTGCGGGCCGGCTCATCTTTTTCCATCACAGCCTGCGTGATAGGGGTCAAGAACCCCTGCATGTACACAATGTGCGTGAGGCCAAGTAGATGGCCCCTGGAACCCCCCACACACACACAGTCATGCTAGAGCCTCTTTTCCCAGGTGAGCCTCCCAGACGCATCAGATGTGCGTGTGTGTGTGTGTGGTGTGTGGGGGGGTGGGGCTCCAATCTGCGGGACATCTGCTGTTATCTGTGGAATGCTCTCCTCCGCACACTTCATGGACATATATGTACCAGCGCTTTGACGTCTTTGCTATTTTTAGCGCCGGCCCGTCCGCTGGAGGTTGTTATGATGATGTCACGCAGGCTTTCAAAAATAAATCTGATTGTTTATCTTGGGTTACACTTCCTGCTCGCTTCTTGTGTCACGTGTGTTTGTGTTTATCCGTCCAAACAAGTGGAATCTTTTTGGGGGTTGCTTCAGTGCGGGGACTTGTTTTTCTTTACTCACAAGAACAGAGGATGTCGCACCTTTTTAAACCCCGTGAGACAAATTGTAATTTGTGAATATGGGCTATATTAATAACATTTAATTAATTGATTGATCTTCAGCTCTGTTGGGTAATGTTACAACGTATGATCGACACTTTGATCGACACTTTGAAATCTCATTTGTTACATCGACTTGTTAATGTAAATTTAGTTTTATTTACCAGTCTCGATCTTCAAAGTGATATTTGAAGAGATGACATTGATGATAGGTGGAGCCACTAGTTAGTATGTGTAGCTTTAACATCCCGAGAGAATCTGCAGCTAGAAGGCAACCAACCTAAACTCTTTGAAACAGTGGATTGAATCCGACAAATCAGACCGGTCCTTCTTCAAAGATCTCGACTTACGAAGAAGAGGAAGGTCAGTCAGTGAGGTCCCAACGATGCCCTGCCTTAGTAGCGTAGCCATTCACATGTTACCCTCCATTAAACTGCAGTTTGACATTTTTACACGACACATATGACGTCAATTGGTGAGCATTTCTAAATTTGAACAGAACCAGGCCAGCTGTTTCCCACTGGTCGTTATGCTAAGCTAAGCTAAGCTAACCCCCTGCTGGCTCCACCTACATATTTGCCATACATACATATGTGGGTGGATTCAGTCGTCTCTGCTAAATCTCAGCAAGAAAGCAAGCGTGCATGTTTTCCAAATTGTCAAACTAATCCCGGAAGGTTCAGGGTGAGTTTAGGGTATGATTACTGTTGGGAGGACGTGCAGTACTTGTTTGGGAGTCAGGACATGAGGCAGAAAACAGCCAGTATCCCTTCAGGGCAGCACGAACATGAGTCCTGAGCATTTCGGTGTGTTTCCAGTACAGCAGAGACGAAAAAAGGGAGTTCACTGGAATACGCTGATCCCGTGAGACGGGCGAATGGTGTTCTGTCCTGTCTGCGTACGGAGGCTCGTGGGAAAAGGAAAAATCTCCCTCCAGGTGTTTCGAGGGGGGTTCGGAAGAGACAACACCCCTCGACACTCCAGTCCCACCCCCCTTCCAACGTCCTCATCTCCCGCTCAGGTGAGAGCCGTTGACAGGAACCACGTTTGATGAACAGCGTCAGTCTCCACGTTGTCAGTCCACACCTCGCCGTGGGGCCTGTGTCGCGCCGATAACACAGATGAATCAAACGCTACAGTAGGTCACCGCAATCGACTAACACCAGGCTCAGTGTGACACCTCGTCCACGGCGTTAATCACGCACCTCATTTACATTCCTCCGGTCACACGAGGACAGTGGACATCGGCGTTAAAACTGTCTCCACCCAAGTTATTGTGCACCATCAAAGCGAGCACTTCACATGCGGGACAACCGCCTATATTACAATAAACAAAATGAATTGTAATTATCACAAGATAGTGTCGTGGCCGAGGTTATGAGAGAGAGGTGGAGGCAAACACCAACATGACAACATTAAAGAGTGCTTTAATTAAGATGACCACAATCAAACCACAAAGAGCATGATTTATGTTTCTTCCTCAATGTTTCACACCACAAAAAATGTCTCTGAGGTGTCAGCTTGCAAAAATACAAATCACTTCAATGTTGAATCAGTTGGTCATCATGCAGAGGATAAACCATTCAGCCTCACTAAACCTGCTGGAGATGGTGTTTCACTCGTTCGGAGCAGGAATTGATTGCAATAAATTCACGCTATCTTTATTTCTTTTGGTGCTTCCAAGCGTTAGTCAGGCTTGTACAGTGGCTGCTGAGGTTAGTGAGGAAAATGGCTGCATAAAGGGTAATAATCATATGTGGGTGGCACTGTGCGAGGGAGGGAGAGCGGCACAAGTAACACTTATCTATTTTTAAGCTGCTGCTCGAGGGCTTCGTGAAGTGTGTGGATGGAAGTCAACTGCGTTTCTGTAATAATGGAGGAAAGTTAGCAGCTGTTGGTTAGTAAATCAGGCCCGTGGTGGAAAATGGATGGTACGATTTCTAAAATGGATCTTTAGAAATATAATTCACTGTATGTGAAGACGTCCCTGCATCGTGCTTGTGACCTGCAGCTGAGATAAACTGAGTATGATTGATGCCGGTCGTGGGAAACACTGTAGCCAACAGATAGCCATTGTAACTTGCTGCAGATTTTAGGATTACAAAAGCCGCGGGGGATGAGCACAGTTAGGAAACGGGATATATGACACCTGTTAATTGAAACACGAACCTGTCCACATGTGAACCCAAGTGCCTTGAAGTTCTGCTCATGACAATGGGACGGTCTGTGACCTTTGACCCCGGAGAATGCACCCGCCGGGCCCTGCACCCCCTGATCATCCACGGGGTTGAGCTCAGTTCACAATGCGTATTTAAACCTGATAGGGCTGCGGCTTAAAGACTGAACGTGGCTCTGTTTTTCCACTCATGCTTCTTTTCATCAAGGTGAATGGAAATAATGAGGGCAGAGGGTTTCAGACGGCTAAATGGAGAACTCTAAAAACAGGTGAACCCGTGCCTTAAAATAATCGGAGAGATAAATAGTGTCACTGGAAGTATGTGTCCCGTTCAGCTTTCGTGGAAACCGCTTGAGGAACCTCTCCGCTACACTCGTTTATTAAATTGGTCTTTTAGCACAAGGCTGATGACCATTGTTAATCACCAGCGTGACTCTAAATTAGTTCTAATGAATATCAACTTTATCATGTAGGTGAAGTTTGGAAAACATGAAGCACAGATGAGGACGGAGGATTGTTTTTGTCCCGTGTGTCTATTGCGTTAAAAAGGGGACTCGTCATGACCGGTATGTGCAGAAAGAAATTAATACAACAATGTGAGGTCTATATTTTATTTCCTTGCAGGCTCCCTCACAGTCTTCGTCACTGACAAACAGATATAAAACTTGCTCGTCTTCATCTGCGTGGACCGTCGTATTTTGTTTTTGGACATCATATCTTGATGATCTGTTTTTTCCACATCTTGCCTGGGATGATTCATTTTAGCTTTTCACACTCACAGGCTTCACCACAGCTCCAGATTTGGGGCTATTATTAGCCTCTTCTCTGCAGGAAACAAGGTCACTCAAAAAGCCTTGTCTTATTAGGCTGTCACTGCTCATCTGGCCTTAAAGCAACACGCCACCCGGAGTCTGCATCATGCTAAGTCCACTGTTCATTTGCACATACATATCTGACATAACATTGTCAACCTACATTCGAATTGAGTTGGCGCAATCAAACAACCATTGTTATCATGCCGGGGTAATGGGCCTGGGCTTGAAAGAGCAGAATCAAGGGATGCTCCGGCTGCACGGCCCCTGCTAAGTGAAAGCGGCTGCCCTATTTCTGTCCCCAGCGTTAGAGCTCAGCTGTCGTCTGGGAGTAGATCACCTCACGAGCACTCACCGACCCTACGCTCGTCTCTCTGCCATGCTCCGACGCCCAGAACTTGCAGAGGGTGCACCCGAAACCTGGGTGAAGGGTGCTGCTCTCCTCAGGCCGTTCAGACCCTCAAGTGGAACAGATCATTTTGTCAAGCTGGTGTGTTTTCGAGACACTTCTGTAAAAATACTGGGGTTCCTGCTGTAACTACTGTGTTAACTACTGCTGTGTTAATCTAACGCAGCAAGATGGTTCGCTCTTTCAAACCCATTGACCCCGTTCTTATTAGCTCGAATGTTGAGCCAGAGCCGCTCATTTTAGGTTAAACTTATACTACACACTAGTGAATAGTTTAATTATTAAGATTAGAAAAGCGCTATCCCAGAGAAATTATCCGAAAGGGTATGATACAATAACCCATAACTCTTTTGCGACCTAAGACGACAGAGAGACGCTCCAACAGCTCCAGTCTGTCCGTTTCATTCCTGATCCAAAATGGCAAATATTGCAATAGTCACTTACTCTGTTCCATGCAATACACGAGGTGTTGCTGCAAGGCTTAACAGATATGGTCCAACTTATTGAAGGACCTAGAGGGGATCACAGAGAGAGGAACCCACGAGCATGTGTGTGTGTTTATAGAGCAGCTGAGAAGAACGCCGCAGTGTGTGACCACTGTCCAGATCAGGTTTCTATTTTTATTCATCTTGATGAGAATGGGCTCACACAACCTCAACCCTCCACCTCCTCCGTCTCTCGTCTGCCTCTTCCTCTCTCTCTGTCTACTTCTGTGCCAATCGCTCCTCTTCTTCACCGCCTGACTAACGATTGGCCTTGGACAGAATCTGCTTTCTCATTCCACTCTGCCCCTAAAATACTTTGGCACTCGAAGCCCCGCGGTGACAATGGATGGAAGGTGAAGTTCTACACATAGTTTACATGCAGTTAAATGGCGGTCAGTTCATCAGTAGTGGACGTGGGGTCGAGCCCAGTCTAGAACATGATGTCACCTTTGGGCTGCTTATTCGTGGATGAACGATTCTGAGAAGAAAGTTTTTTATTCCATAGAATTCAGGCCCCTGTTGACCTGCTAACTCTCACCTGATACCACAAGCCACGGCGAGATTCCCAGGGTCTGAAAGGTTGAGCGAGCGCTATCAGAATATTTCTCAACATCACTTTTCAGACGTCCTCCGATAACATCAAAGCTCGACTATTTCTATCTGCTGGATAGCGCTGCCGTCCGGGCCTGCGGGGGTCGGGAGAGGAGATGAGTGTGTCAGTGTCGCAGGCGCCAACGGCAGACCCTGGGTGACACGGGAGCACGGGAGCAGGGTGTCTGGCTTCCCTCAGATGGGACCGGGTTGTCCACACATCAGCAGTCACCCCCTCTGTGAGTGCTGCTGCTCTGGGCCACCAGGACGGACACGCTGCTGGATGTGACGGGATAAAGTTACTGCACAAGATCTCAAAATAAAACATCTTCCCTCTCTGATCTCACTGCTGCGAACTTCAGGGGCCTGACATCATGAGCAGTCTAGACACCTCTGGTTACTGATCATGTTGTAGTAATATTTAATATCAATTTATTCTTTTCTCACCAAGACACAGCGTTTGTCCCGATTGTTTGAACAGGAATAGTCTTGAAAACAGCATCTAAGCACAACTCAACAATACTGAAAGCCGACCTATATAAATATAAATACAATTTTATTGCTAGTAAGTAGAGATTGGTTTTCACAGCATGTTTCAAAACATTTGTTACAAAGGGCTTCACAGTTCAAACTGTTAAAATATTAAAATATCAGACTGCAGCTCTACAAAGTGACAAAATTAATATTTTAAGGAATGTGTTTCACCTGAGAGTCACACTGATCTCAGTAAAACCTCTGGGATCTGATACGCTGATATTCCTTCATATCTGTTATACTTGACATTAGTCTTTTCCTAAAAGGTTTTGAATTTAACCTGTGAAGCCTCCAGAAAATTAACTCTTTTGATTAGACATTCGATTGGATGGTTGTAGCATCTGAAACATTAATATTTGAGTCTCACCAATGACCCATGAAATGACCTCTGAAGTGCAAATGTACCTGTTACAGGATTTATTTAACATAAGAATAGGGGATTAATAATTGAGCATCATTACCTATCAGGAATTCTCAATTACACAATTTAAAACAACTTTTTTAAGCTACTCTACTAAAACTTTCAGATAACTCTACTTGTTGCTGTTTGTGCTCGAAGTATTAAAACAGTCAGCAGCTCTCTAACTTCACCCCCGCTCTGTGCTGTCAGTCCATCCCACCAAACAGCAGCTCACACACCACTCCAGCCCTCCTCACATCATCACACGCTGGAGCCACATGGCCAACAGCTTCCTGACACTGACGCTGTTGGTGTTCCACCATCTCGATGACTCAGTGGAACCACCGTCACTTCCCATGACATTGGTGTAACGCTGAGTCCTCTCGTCCTCTGAGAGTCTGAACCTCCTCGTTCTCCCGCAGCGTCCCCTGTTCCTCAGGACAAGTCGAATTCCCTGCATTTGCAGACAATAAATTATTCAAATCTGTCTATGCTCTGTCGGGGACATGAAGAATGAGAAAATGGGGGTGGGTGGCGGGAATTTACACAAGAACTCGTGGTCACAGTTGTGTAAATGTTTTGGGTCGTGATTCTGCTTGAGCGGCTTGTTATTCAGGATGTCAACCCTCAGGTTCCGTGGGTGGGGGGGGGGGTTTCTGATCAAGCACAAGCAGCATCATTTTCTTTTTTTCTTAAATGTCTTCAAACACAAAAATAACGTCATTATCTCTCCTGTAGTGTCACCTGAATTTATATCTGAAATGGCTGCTGTCTTCAAACCCACAACTTGCGCACGCGGAGGCGATTCTGCACCCCCTGCTGTGTACACATGGGCGTCTGCCAACAATAACACAGGACGGTGCCAGAATAAAAAACACTTTATGCCGGGGCCACCGTGTTTTTACTCCAGGTTGCGTCGGACCACCCCGGTGCTTAAGTCCACTAGACATTCCTGGCACTTCAGGTGTTACCCATCAAACCATTACAGGTACTTTGTGGTGGGATTTTTATTTTCCCTCAGTGAGCCATGTGCTTTTATTGGATGGAAACTAACAGGTTAGACATGACACGGTTGGAAGAGGAGTTTTATTTGATGTGGTTTTGTATGGAAGAAAGCGGGACATCCAAAATGAAAGCTCATTTATTTAGCATGACTTTAACACCGCTTCCTAAAGTGTTATTGTTTTTTCTATTCTGATGATTAAGACGCTGCATAGTTGATAATATGAATTTGCAGATGGGTTAAAAAGTCTGGATGAGGAGTTAAAAAAAAAGATTTGTAAACAATTGTTTGGGCTCTTTATCTCTTTAAATTCAGAGTGCTGAAGGAAATAATTATTCCATGAGGATCACACAAACAAAACACGTGTACTACACTATACATACAATATAAGTATATTCATGATATATTCATATTCATACTCAGCACAATACTGTTATAAAACAGGAGAAAGACTCGAGATAATCCTTCATTAGTCACACTGCGAGGGGAGGGGCCAGGGGCCAGTACAGATAGACGCCCGGTAAGAGTAATAAATGAGTAAACATAGAATATAAACACAAGGAAATGTGAAAAATAGAAAATAATATAGTACGTGCGATGTTCACTGAATATGTGTGCACATGGATGATATTGACATTGGACGATAGAAAGATTGGACAGAGGAACTGTTAAATTAGTTAAACTATTATTATTATTGTTGCTATTATTATCATTATCACTGTTGTATTTGTTATTATTTATCACTATTAGTATTTTGTTAGTATTATTATTATTAATTGAACTGTGGGTGACCCATGACCTCCATGTGCCCTGTAGTCTGTCCACAGTATAAAACAAGAGTACAGTACTTTACTCATCGCATGGAACAGAGTTATACCACAGTGTACTTGCAGTATTGCGTGTACTCTGTAGTATGTGTGTACTCTTGTAGTATTGTGTGTACTCCGGGATTATTACCCTGCTCGCTTTCATAATCTGATGATGATGATGATGATGATGACGTTATACTGCAGCTCCTGGGCTCCACTTCTCGCGAGAGCACGGACACAACCAGACGTCCTCTCCCTCTCTCTCCCTCCCTCTCTCTCTCTCTCCCTCCCTGTGTCTCTCTCTCGCTCCCTCTCTCTCCCTCCAGCCCTCCCTTCCCACGCCCCAGTGCGCTGTGGGACAGTGCTGCTATAAAGTATATCCTCTCCCGGAGAAAGATAAGAAGCCCGAGACAGGAGGGGGATGAAGATGGCGGACGCCAAGCAGAAGAGGAACGAGCAGCTGAAGCGGTGGCTGGGCTCGGAAACGGACCTGGAGCCCCCGGAGCTGAAGAAGAAGAAGACGAAGGTGAAGTTCGACGATGGCGCCGTGTTCCTGGCCGCCTGCTCCAGCGGCGACACCGAGGAGGTGCTGCGAATGCTTGACCGCGGCGCCGACATCAACTACGCCAACGTAGACGGACTCACCGCCCTCCACCAGGTTCGTGTCCGGCCGCTCGTAAGGTGTTCACCGGCCGCGGCGACCCACGTCCCGCCCGCTCGCCCCGGGAACACCTGTCAAATGGAAGCCATTCTCATCTCCCGTTGTTTACCTTACCGAGCTCCGCCGTCCCGTCCCCCCCCTCCTCCCTCCCCGCTCGGGATGGAGGCACCAGCTCCAGCTTGTGGGACGTTTAGGGAAACTGTGCTAAAGTGTGCGTGCCGCTTTCAGGGTGCTGTTCCCCGGCAGGCAGAGAAGTTAAAGCTACTTTTTCCCCCAAACCCCACACCAGCAACTGTATACCCCCCCACCCCACCCCGGGTCCACGGGTGCAGTCTAATTGCTGCACTTTCCCGAGCTGGTAGCGTTGAATAACAACCGGAGCTGCACGATCCTCTTGTGTTTATTATGGTTCCGAGGTGTTGTGGGTTCAAAGTCGTTTCGCGTGCTGCGATCGAGTCCCCCCCCAGGAGCGTGCATGTTGTCATTGATTGAAACACCCCCCAGTCCAGGCTACACGAGCCCCCCCACCCCACACACACAACAGTGGCTAATACCTGGCGAGCAGTTTTTGTTGATAAGCACCGCGACCGTGGCTACTCTCTGGGGAGGAAGCGGAGGCTAGCTAGCTTCTGCTCGGCTCCAGCGTCACCGTCGCCGGGGGCCTTAACCCGCACACGTCGCTTCTTACCCGGCCGTCACCGTGTTGACACCGGTGTTTGGCGAAGTGGGTAAAGTGGAGTAAAGTGGCCATCGCGCTTAAATCGCACGGGTTCGATGCTACACGGGCAAAAAACGCCACTCAAACGCTACGCTAGCAGGCTAAGCTAACGTGTGGCTAGCTGTTTTAGCTGGAGTTGATTCATTCGTTAGCTCGCAGGGAGGGGGACGACGTCAGCTGACAACTCGTGGGACTCGTCATTTCACTTGTTGTGGTGTTTTATTGTGTGTTGTCGTACTGAACTTGAGTTGTGTACGAGGGCAAAGAAGCGTTGCTAAGTTTGCCCCGGTGTGTGTGTGTGTTAGCGACGCTAAGCTAGCTTGTTTGCCCCGCTAACCTCGGCTAGCTACGTCTGCTAGCCTGTGTGCTGCCAAAGCCAAATAGTGAAAATGGCAGCCAGTGTTGACTGTGGTTAGACAGTAAGTTCAGAAACTGCTGCAACGTGTGAGGCTGGTTTATAATATGGAGGAAAGATGGTGGAGCTACACACAGAGAGAGAGATATGGATTCAGGGATGTTTACTGTACCTACTGTACTAACATACCTGTCATTGTAATCTGTGAAACGTGTCAAGTGTAGTTTATGGATTTATTAATAGCCTGACTCATGTTCGTGTTGTGCTCCAGATGTGACCTCACCTGTCGATCACTGTGAAAGATAAGAACATTGATCATCAGGATTCATTTTCACATTCACATCCTTCGGTGTTATTGCATCTGGTGGCATTTGTTATACACGGAACAACATCCATTGTGTGTTAACACTGTGTATAAGTTGTTGTGTATCAATGAAGAGTTTTCTTCATTAAAGCAGTTTTAATGTTTGTATTTGCTGGATATTGACACTAAACATTTAAAAGTGACGTTTCCATCTGGCTAATTCGTACCCAGGACATTGTTTGGTTGTGTGTATGAACTTTAATCACCTTGGATTTAATACCAACGAATAAGTTCGAGTTATTACTTGCTGTAATGCATATTTTCACAGTTTCGTTTATCGTTCGTTGAATAGTGTTTCAATGCTGTAAGGATGACCTGATTCTCAAATTAAATGTTTAGTGCTCCCATAGATCTCCGGTGATGTCACCTCATTACTCATGCCCTCATGTCTAGTCTCAGTGAGCCTAGCAGTTTTACACCACCTTGCTTCAAGGTATGTTGTCGTCCAGGACACTAGCCGAACGCCCGTAAAAGTTTTAAAAGCAAGTTTTTCGAGGAGAGGTAATACCCCTTTATCTTTAGGTGATGAATTCATTTGGATTTGTCCGTGGGTTTATTAGTTGTGTTGTTAAATCAACCGTTGTGTTTGCTCAGAGTTGCCTATCATTACCCCCCCCCCCCCCCCCCCCCCCCTTCCCTCACCCCCACCACCGTGCAAGCTCATTGGGTGGAAACGTTGCCTTTTTTTGGGCTGATGTACAGGGACGAGCGAGAGTGAGGAAAGAATTTGCAGTGCTGCTCCCCAGACCTGACCATCTCTGGACGAGGGGCGGCCTCGAGTGTGTATGCGTGTAGTAGACGAGCAGGTGATCCCCTGGTTATGGGGTCTTTATAAAAAAGTTGAGGGATGCAATCTAGATTTGTGTTATCCAACTAAGCTGTTGTCTGTTCGTATTATTGTCATTGTTTCTTTATAGCATGATCAATGAGTCTAATCACAGGTAATTTTGACGGTTGAATTTTGCGTGTACTCAATACTGCGAGCGACTGACCTCTGGCTTTGTTGTGACGTGTGTTGTGTTGTTACATGGGGGGGCTCACTGCTCACTGGATGCAGCGATATCACTCCCCATCGCTGGTGACCAGTGCAGGGTTATAAATACCTCCGGCACAAGTTCTCCTAACTGGGTTTCAGGAGATGATACTAAGTTTGGATGTGACTCAGAGTCTGTGGCTCTGCTTTGTAGTGCACTCCTGGCGCTCACACATTCAGGCAAGAGGTTGTGTGTCTCTGCGTGAGTCACAGACCCTCTGTCACTTTAAAGAATGACATGTTACTGAAGGACTCGTAAACATGATCCCCGTTGTTGTCTCCGTCATGACAAAGACCAGACTCCCTTGTGTATATGTGCGTTGTTAGGCCTGAGGTTTGAAGAATTAACCAGTCGTCTTATGTGACGTCTCTGGTTTTTTGTTACATGCGAGGAACAGTAAGACTTTGTACATCTTTCGTAGTTTCAAAACCACATTTAAAATGTTGTGATGTAATCGACCAGGACAGACGGGTTCACCCAAACACAGACTGCATGAGCTCAGCTGCATGGCAGCGAGGATGCACAAGTGCACAAAGGGTCCAGTCGAGTAGACAAGTGGAGATTCCAGATCCCGTCGGCTAAACTTGTCTCAGAGGGTAGCATTCCAAGTCCTGTCGTCCTAGCCCGCGCATTCTTCAGATGACAGTCGCTGGAAACCATGGCAAAGCGAGAGGAGAGCAGACATTCCTCAGCTGTCACCTAAACCCCTCCCCTCGAGTCATTCTCCCTCTGGCTTGCCTCTCCCCGCACGGGGCCAAAGCAAGGCCCAGCTGACTGTTGCCCACTGAGCTCCATCAAGGCAATTAGTGCGGAGGTAACCCGGGCTTGTCGCTTCACACAAGAAAATCTCCACGCTGACCCACACCTGAACTTTTTCCTCTTAGTATTCGAGACCTTCGCTGATCCCCAGGACCAAGGTGACAGGGCTCAGCTTAGCATGTCAAGAGTCGGGTCTTACAATGCCTCTGCTCTGTTGACATTACACACCCTCATTATGGCCCTGAAGTCTATGAACATTATCTTGCACTGTCTCCATGACAACGACTCAGGGAAGGTTGCTAGTCACTTGTGTTGGTGGATTTGCATGTACCGAGTGGGAGTTGCATAACACACTGAGCAGAGAGAGAGAGCGAGCGAGAGAGTGAGTCTTTGGCTGCACTTGGCAGTTTGAAACGAGAATCAACTTCATGACTCTTGTAACAGAACAATTACCGAGCATGTGGTGGGAGATGGTGAGGTGGCTGTGTTTCTCTTCACCCAGACCAGCATCAGTCATATTAACACATTACATAATTGCTGTGGATCTCTGTTCAGCCCTGACCATGAGATTCTCAGCTGTGCTCGCGGTCGGCCTGTGAAAGGAGGAAAAAATAGAAACATCCCCATCTTCCTGACAGAGACATCGCGGCATCCTCATACAGACCCTAAGCTCTCTATCTCTCGGCCTGAGGGAGAAAGTCCCGACATCTCATGTGGAGAGGCCCCTCGGCTGAGACAGGCGGAACATGTGTGCATCACATTGCATTTCACAGCCGCACCGTATGTAACACTCACCTGTTCTGCTACTCTACACAATAGAGATATAGGCACAGACTGAGTAAGCTATGAATATTGCAACGATTCTTGGGATGTAGTTATATAACCCTTTACATAAACCAAAAACTTTATTATAAATAACACAAACAAAACCCTATATATAGAACTTGAATCAAACATACATTCATACATAATCGCTGATAGCGATATATCTGTGAACGGCTCATATGCAGCTGATTTCTGTCAGCAGAGAACATTTGTTCCATTGTTGTATCATTAACAATAGAATAAAAAAGTATTTGTGTACTCTGAATGGCCTGTTCTTTAGACGTGGCTATATTGGCTGCAGGAGCTGATATGTGTGACTATTGTAATACAGTTCACGGTACAAGTGTAGTTTGGTGTACAGCCTTTTGTGGAGTTGATGCTCTTAGCTGCTGCTTCTATGATGTAACCAGCTGAAGAGTTGTAGGTGGGGAGATGGGTCGTGATGGTTACCTGCTTTTAAAAAGAAACCAAAGTATTTTACACTCCAGTGTTTAGTCTGTAGCAGGATCTTGGTGCCCGTGCTGTCTTTTAAGCGTTTCGATATCTGTGGGTTTCATAAGCAGTCGGCTTTCACATCACTTTTCTAGCAAAAGGCTTCACGTAGCTTCCTGGCTCCTTTGTTACGGTTTAACCTTGTCTTACTGTAGCTGCTAGTCATTCATGCATTTCTAACATGTTGCCGAATACATTAAGATGCAATTTAATAATTCATAGACTGGAATCTAGATTTGATTGTTCTTTGTCTGGCTTGACTCGTGCTAATTCTCCTTGAATTTGATAAATTATTGTGTTTTTGTATTGTTGCCAGTGACACGTCTTTGTTTGATATTTAAAAACCAGACCTCATATTGAGATTAACCATAGCTTCATTTGCTTGTATTCCTATTGATCCTATTGTTGCCATCACTCACAATTTTTTTTATGAATAATCAGCAGTCCTGATGGTGCAGTAGTGGAAATATTACTGCGTCATGATAGTATTAACCACATGACACAGAACAGGCCCTACTGAAGGAAACTGTAACCCATCATCACAAACACTTTCATCTGTTTGAGTTCAAGCGGATGATCAGAGCAACATTATGAAGGCAGGAACATAAGCATTTCTGGATCAGCATGGATTACAGTCTAACCTTCACACTACCGCAGAAAGGAGTATCACCCCTTTTCCATTTATAAAAATCAATCAGCTGATTTGTGTGGTGTGGCTGACGAGTACTGAAGCTGTTAATGTGTGTTAAACTTACACATATACACACACCCCCTCAATTTAGACTCGTGTGTAGACGTATAGATCATCACGTTCATTGCTGAATTCTTGTCTGCAGTGAATCATCGTAACGCCTTTTGTAACCTTGGCTTGCTTAAGTGTTAATTTTAGAATCTGAGCCCTGGAACATGTGTATTTCACCTGTGTGTAATTGGCATGTCTCTCCTCGTCAAGCTCGCCCCGCTCGCTGCTTCATTCAGCCTCCCTACCAACCCCGTAATCAACAGCAGGAAGTCATTGTGGTGTTTGCGCGCCAATGCTATGCAACATGCCAGGTCATCTGCTGATTGTGACACGTCGGTGTTGTTTTCCCCGAGCTGCATTTGAAGGAACAATGAAAATAGAGAGACGTGAGCCAAATGGGTTGGAAGAAAGAGAATATTTAAAAAAGTGTATCCGCCTGGTAAAAGTTGTTGAAATCATATTCTCAGTGTTGGTATGGAACCATAACCTAAACAAGAAAGAGTCTGAAACATTCCCAGCAGCTGAATATATCATGTCAGGGCTCATACATGCATATAAATTAAATTTGTCCTCAGGGAAAGGTGGTGTAGGCTTTTATCTCGGCGTTCCTTGGGAATTCACACATACAATTTTATCCTGTAAAGAAAATATTTCCGGACAGATTCCCTCTGATTCCAGGCTGCATGGATTCTTTGAACCCCACCTCCTATTCATGACATTGCTGTGATAACGCACAGATGAAATGCCACAGGCGTCCCCCACCAGAGGACCTGGAAACAGCGCGGAGGGCTCACTGAAGTATTTCAGATGAGCGTCGCTGCAGGTTGGAACTGGTTCACATGGGGTCGTAAGGAGAATTCCTCAGTAGAGTAAACCTGCTGCCACGTACATGAGTGAGCTGACTGAATGGCAGAGCTACGAACGCGGACTTGAACTTGCTCAAAAAGCCGTTTTCTTGTGGCAACAAACTCTTCATGACTCTTGAGTTTTTTGAATATTTCCCTTTTTGAATTAGTAAAATGAGACGTTGGTTTTAAACCAGAGGCCTCCGTGTGTAATCGCCTCCTTTTAAAATTTTTTTTTTTTATGTGTTTCGATGATGTCATCTTGTGCTCCCTTGCATCAGGTTGTAGCTGTGTCACTGCTTCAGAAGCCGATTGAGAATATATAACTGTAGATAATTGGTGAACCGTCCTTCCGCGTGTCGTAACAGAATAATGAGGATCGCTGGCTTTTCCCCTCTGCCTTCACTCTTCCGTGCTGTGCATAGTGTTGAGCTGCTGTGAAATGTTTGTGGGATGACTTCAGCTTGTTTAGTCTTTTTTCTTCTTCCTCTTCCACCCTGTAGCACGTAGTGTCTGTCTCTTACTGAAGCCAGGTCTTCTTGAAGCCGACCCACTGTTTTGTTTGCTCGGCGGCGGTCACATGCTTCACCCTTGGTGTTTTTTTATGAGCTGTTTTTGAACTGAAAACACCTGGACGCGCAGAGACTGCGGATTCCGCATTGTCTTCCAGAGACAGCGAGGACAATTAGGGCTGAGGGCGAGGTTGCATTCTTTCCAGTTATCCTCGAAATGGCTCAATCTTCAGCTGATCAAATCAAAATTTAGCCCATATTTACAAATTACAATTGGTCTCAAATGGCTTAACAAGGTGCTTAACCCTGAACAATGAGGGATAGAAGTGACTGTAACGATTGGCTCATTACACACAATCTAGACTTTGTGTTATTCTTAAATTAAGAGATGTAGAGTATGATATCCTGGAGAGTGTAGTTGCATCCACCTGTCTTTCTTAAGGAACAACTGGCCCACACCTAAAAGCTGTAAATCTATTTTTACACCTTTTTGTTTTTCAAATATAAGTATTGGTAACGTATTGTGGTAAATACACAATAAAACGGTTATTCTGTTGCTAATTTTGCAATAAGAAATGTACTTCGAGGAAAAAACTGTTCTAAAATATCTCAAATTCTGTAAATATCACAGGTAAAACATGCACCGATACAACATTACCTTTTTAAAGCTAGTAACATCTTAGCATGTCCAAATGTATTGTTCTTCCTTTACAATTGATTAGCATTGATTTTTCTTTAGCTCTGATCCATGAGCCTGTTTCGCTGTGGTGCTATCCCATTAGTGTTCTTGTGCGTAAGCGGCTGCAAATAATATTCCACCTGTAGATAAATAGCAGTGTCAGTGAAAGGACCTGGACCGTGACAGTGAGTACTTTGGCTCGCTGTTAAAATGGTCCTGCAGAAGAAAGTATGTTGTGTGTCTTAGCCAGGAGCTGTTTTTCGTGTTTTAAATAAACAGATTAAATATTGTTGCCTGCCTAATGTCCCTCATTGGACTGTAGGAAGGATCCAGCTGATGATCCAGTGACGCAGGATAACGAGGCCGGCAGCGACGTCAGCGTTTCCATATTCAATATTCTTCACAAATGGTTAATTTAAGCATCAACTAAGAGACGGTGCTACAAGAAAATGCTATTACTCATGATAAAGGGGTGAATGAAATCACACAATTATAGCAATAAGACTAATAAGCAATTGGACACGACGTCACCAAGTCACCCCAGTGTCCCCAGAGACAATATTCCATGTTTTATGGAGCATAAAAGTCAGGTCACTGAGTCCAATCAAGCTGATATGTTGTGAGACTGTTGAATGAATAATTAATGAACCAAAACAACTGCTGCACAGACAACAAGATAATGTCCTCAAAATGTACAGTAGGCACAGATTGTGTTATTGTTATTTAACATGCATACATACATGCACATATATATGTTTTATTTCTGTGTCACGCCAATGCATTGGTCCATATTTCCTGGGGGTTGTAAGACACCTATATTCTACAGGACACCATTGTTTCATTCAGGTTGTTTGACGGACAGTATAAAAAGGATACCCTCTGAACTTCAGGCCAAGTGTTGATATCGTTGCTCGTCTTTCCTTTACCGAGGTGGATCTGGTAGGAGGGATCAGGGTGTTGGAGATTTCAGGCCAAAGAGGAACAGGAAGTGGCTGTTTATTTTTCTCATTTCCTCTTTGAGGCTCCACTAGTGAGCCTGCTTCTTCCCCTCCCTCTGCTTTAATCACTAACGCAGGCCTGACATCGACACATGTACACACGTAAGCAAATATGTACAGTTATCTGCACCGGCTCGCCAAAGAAAAACACGTGCATTCTTGTGTTTTACACGAGGCCTGTTGAACTCAAAGGATTTCTAGTTTTTTAAATCGTGTGTTAGTCCTCCTATAGAGACGACAGGGGTCTGCATTGCATCACTATATCCTTGTTTAACTGTTTCTGGATAAAAATGTACTCCTAGTTGAAAGTCTTGATGCAGACAAAAAATTTGAGTTTGAATATTTTGCAGAATAGACTGAAACGTCTATTTTCCAAACCTAATGTTCACGTACAGGTTTGTTTAGCCGTTTCTACATGTGATTGTATAATACTCGATCTTGGTGTTTTTGCATGACAGTGTGATGTTGTTTTACTCCGGTAACGATCCATATTTGTGCTTGTAATGGCTGTAAATTAGTGGAATGGCCGCAGGGCAGAGCCTGGCATCCACACTATCCATTTAACCTCGTGGGTTCGGAGCCTGTTGCCATGAACGGTGACATAATGCCAGTACACTGGAAAGAGAGGAGGGGGACGTAGTGCGCACCGTGCTCAATGCCTCTTTAGTTGACTGTCAGTGACGGCTGCTGACTGAGCTATCTTCTGTCCTCTGTATAGTAGCCCTCCACATAAGGCTTCTATTATATGGAAATATCAACAGAGGTTGTATTCTGCCATCTCTCCATGGCTATCTGACCTCTCTTGCCCCCCCCCCAGTTGGTGCCTCCCTCTCGCCCTTGGACCCCTCACATGGAAACAAACTTGGCTCTCAAGTGGGGCTATTGTTTTGGCCGCCGAGCGAAAAGCCCAAGTGAAACATACAGTTACAATCTCGCCGGCATTTTTCCCCCCTCTTCCTCAATCCTGGTCTTCTTTTTCCATGGGAATCCCAAGGCCTTATATGGTCGTCCTCAGTAGCAGCAGCAGCAGCAGCTACAGTACTGAAGGCAAAGAGTGTGTGTGAGGGTGAGAGAGAGAGTGTGTGCGTGTGCGTGTGTGTGTGAGGGAGAGTGTGTATGTGTGTATTCTGGTTACAGCTCCCAACAGGGCTCATCTAGTGGAGGGACCCAGCTGGTCGCCCTGCAGCGTTCTAACCCTCCCCCTCGTACCCTCTGGCCTCCTGAACCCTGCCAATAGCACAGAAGCGGTGAGCTCTTTGTCTCAGGCGTAAACACAAACACACACACAAATGTACAACACCTTACAGAATGAACGTTCTCTCACACACAGTCCTCCTTTCAAATACAGTTTCACTAATCATCGTGTAATTCCTCCATTTTCTAGTTTATTGCATTTCTGGTTTTATTTTCACTCTTTCACCTCATCTCTCTGCGTCTGGGCTAATCTGTCTAACAACAGATTAGCCCCCCCCACACACACACACACACACACATGCAAACACAGATACATAACGCACTCATACTTACATGCAGGCGGTAAGAAGGAATTCCTTTTGTGGAAGTTGCTGCGCGCCTCTGAGCCGATGACGTAGCCCGGCGAGGAGTGGCCAGAGCGCTGATGCCTGAAGCCCCAAGGCTAGGAGTATTACTTATCTGGGAATTTCTCCACTGGTATGCTAGTCCAGGGCCTCGCTGCTCACTGGTTAGGTGGTTGCAGAGAGAAGTTGTACTACTAAGAGGGGGAGGGAGAGAAGTAAGGACGAAAGAGAGGGCCACTTCTGAGCTGCTATGTCGTCCATACTGTTACTTTTTAAATGGGAGAAAACTGGTCTTTCTGTGTGAGGCAAAATAAGAAACAACTCCTGTGTTATGAAGCTTTATTGTGAATGTCTTAAGTTGAGCACCAGGTAAATGAAAGCACCAGCGGATATACCGACAAGAAAACTCCCGATGAGAGAAACCACATGCCCTTTTACACAGATACTGTTCTAGCTCTCCGTCATTCAGCCGCCTCACCACAGAAATTAAAGCGGTTTCACTCCTCCTACATCACACCTCACTGCAGACGTCTCGCTGAAAGCACAAGATGATCGTGAGGGATGGAAAGAATTATCATTTAGTTTTTCTTTTATAGGTTTGGGTTTTAATGGAGGAACCCGGGAATGATATCACCTCTGTCCTCCACACACCATGTTTTTGTAACGGGCACACAGTGTTGTGTTGGCGCTTTGATCGGAGGCAAAGTCCTGATCACAATCGAAGTGAGAGTGAGTCAAGCCTTGTGCGTTGGGGTGGGTGGGGGGGGGGGGGGGGGGGGTTTGAACAGCTGTTCCAAAAGCAAAGCAGTTCCCCTCTTCACTGTGATGATCTCTGGGTTTGTTGCTGTTGTAGTGACTGAAGCACAATCCCCACACACGACGCTTTCTTCATTAGAAAGTTGGGTTGTCTTTATGGAAACTGTTGTCGTCGAGGTCTGTGGATTATCGAGCGGAATCTGGACTTTGTTTCTGAGAGTACGTGTCGCTGTTGAGTTGAGAATATTACTCAATGCTTTGGGTCTCCTCAAAAGAAATTCCTTCTGCCGCAGTTAGCAAATAAAGACTAAACCTAAACTATGTGCAAAAAGGGTTCATAACAATACAGATTTAATCTCATTCAAGATGGGTAGATTAGAGAATGGCACGTTTTAATTCTCAGTTTTGAGACGCAAATGAAAACCCTGATTTACTAAGGCAGGTGCAAACCAGGTCGATTTTTATGTTTGTGCCTAAGAAGCTTCGAAGATAATTGGAGTAGATTGTGCTCCCTGGGTGACTCTTCTTAAAAAGATATGAAACATCTGCGAGTAAATATATTTAACATATTGTTGAAGCAAGGAAATTAAAAAATGTGTGTATTTAAGTATATAATTCCAGGATCCATCAGCAAAGCTCTATTACTTCTCTCTGTTCCAAAGGAGCATGCAGAGACTTGGATTAATTTGCAGTGGTGGCATGAGATCATCGCTGGCTTGTATTGTGCTAAATGTTTATGTCTGCTCTGGATCATGTAGAAAACTGTGTTTGAAGCGCTGGCACACATTGGACATGTCACACCTAACAGATACCGGGCCTCTAATACAAGAGACTGAGCATTTGAAGACTGTTTTTAATTTCAAATGCGACTTGCGACCGTGTTTCGCCTGTACTTGTTCTGAGATCAGTTTTTTTTAATAGTATTGTCCCTTACCACACAAGCTCAGTGTCATTCCCTGTGAGCATGCAGTACGACCATCATTTGAATGTAGAATAGCTGTTGGCACGATGCACCGAGCCATCCACCTGTGTCACTTGGCAGTGAAAAGTTCCAGCAGCAGCAGCGTTCTGCACAGTGCTCGAGTCGGCCATCTGAGGGTGATACTAAAGGAAGTCAAGGAGGGGAGGGGTCTTCAAGTGTCTCCTTGATGTGGAGTGCTTCTAAATTAAGCTTGACGCTCCTCTGCGTGATGGCCCACTAGATAATACACCTACTCTTTGTATACACACAGTAGCTTTAAAAGTGTTTCGTCTGGGTTCTCAGACTCGTTTCTGTAATTGTCGTCGTTATTTATAGGTTGAGTTAATGGAAGTTTGTGCAAATTCACAGCACACACAAGTGTGTTAGTGTCTTAGCTGGGTAAGCTGGTGGCTGTGGTTTTCTAACCTCGTCTTCTAGCTTTTCCATCTAGTCTTATTTCATTGGTAAATGTTGTAGAACCTAGCTAGTCTCATCCTTACTGCAATGATTTAAAGACTGTCCTGCAGCTCTAATGAAAACAACGTGCTCTATAGTCTGAACATACCCCCCCTAACTCTTGTACTTCTTTATGCTATCTTTGTGTTCTTGTGTTTTGAATGACAATATAAACTAATTACGATGAAGTATTAGCAGTCACGTCTGTGTCTTTCAGCCATAAAAGGTCATGAGAACAGCGAAAAGTCCTTCATGCTAGATGATAAAAAAAATAAAGATGGCACCTTGAGATGCCCCTTTCATCATGACTGTTTTTGATGTCGTCTCCCAGTGGTTTACTTTTTAGCGCTGCCTTCGGGGGCTGTCCGCGAAACCCCTGTGTGCTTTAAAATTAAGTCTTTTCTCTATTTATTTATGTTTCTTTCAAAGGCCCGACGAGGCCTGAACCCATGTTCTCTTTTGGGCTTTGTTGTCATGGTGATGGACTGGCCTCTTTTCTTAGGTGCACGTCATGGGTGCATATTTGGGCCGCTCCGAGAATGGCTTAGCCCATCGTCTTCGCTGGGCTTGAGGTCCTCCTTATTATTTCAGGATTAGACCGGTGCATATGATGGACACTGTATTCTTTCTGTTTTAATCTGCCTCCATATTTATGGCAGCTGCGACCTCCTCTGTTGTCCCACGTGGCTGCAATTCATTGATTAGTGTGTGAAGTGTGAACTTCACGAAGCTTTCCGTCTCAGGAATTTGTTGACCTAGTGCAGCTGTACACTTTAATACGATATTTTGATATATGCAGCATTTATTATTATGGTAAACCTAAGCAGTGCATTTTTCAATTTTATGACCGTTTGCATCATGTTTCCTTCAGGTGCGCCTCATTAACTTTGACTGATCAAGGTGTTTTCTTTCCTGCTTTTTTATAAAGTGCCACTTATGTCGCTGCAAGGTCGACCTGTATTTGTCAAGAAAGAACGGGTCTTATGTCTGATGTTTATTTTAATGTTCCACCAGCTTGAAAACACAGGATGCTTTTTGAATTTATAGGGAATTTTTTTGCGTAAGTGGACAAGAACATGGTGGACAAGCAGTGATGTGAAACAAGATGCAGGGTCCACCGTCACAGCGCACACGATGAATTAACTTCAGCCAAAGCACTATAGGAGATTAGATGGGAATCATCTAATGGAAAATTAATTTAATTCCCAGAGTTTTCTCCCTATTATTCTGGAATACTCACGTTTTTCACATCCCACAGTGAAAATATTAAATGATGCCTACATTGAACATTTGACTCCCACTGACCTTAATTTCCAATCAGAGATTCATATTTTTCTTTTCTTGCTAATCACATCACACAAAGCCTAATGGATAAATAGTTGTTTTCTCAAGCTAGGTGTACGATGTACATCAAACTCTATTGACCAATCAAATAGAGCACCCTTTGTCCATTGATTACATTAGTACTTGATTTTATATCCGTAACGTCAACTTCCCAGAAGCCTCAGTTTCCATTAGCGAGTACATTTTATCTGAATGGGCAGCTGGGCCTAGTGTCTGTGGGTCCGACTCTCCAGATCCCTCCTGTTGTGGCGGTCCTAGCATTGGTTACCTGTCAATTACCGGTGATGAGTCTGCCATGTTGGGCACGTTTGTGTTGCACTGATTTCCATCTCTTACCAAACGGAGCAGTGGCTAAAAGTTGGTTAAGTCGCTGTCCAACCGATTGGTGCTGAAAAGCAAATACACCTCATGAATCCTATTCGAGTTAAAAACAAAAACTGTGCGTGCTGTTGTGAACCCTGATTATTTAATAACGTGTTATCGCCTCCTGTTTGTTTCATTCGGAAGCTGCGAGCGGAGGCGTCCCTCATCTGACGACATCGTACTCTTCTTCAAAGTGTCGTCAGGCGTCCGCTCAGCTCGTCTTTACAGCGTGTGGCTTATCAAACCAATAAATCACCTATAAATATATAATCATGGGTTGTTTATGGCCGTTTGGAAAATTTACTGCTTAGACAGTTCGCCCATCCCTATTGTGTAGTGCCATCCATGCCTCGATGATTGACAAGGCCTCCTCCCCCCCCCCTCAGATAAACTAGACAAACGGGTTTAAACGGCAACTTCTGGGCCTGAGAGTGAGTCACTGCATATCTGAGCGCTTCTCTGTGAGCACATCTCAGGTTCTATAAGTCATTTGGGGGCTGATTGTGATGTGTTAGACAGGATTAAGCCCACAATGTTTCCTTATATAACTTCCATTAATATCGTCTCTGACTCACTCGCTCTGCCTGCTGCTGCTGGCAGATATCAAATGTGTTGTCTTGTTAGATTTTGCATGAGCCGTGGCGGTGAATGTCCTCAGAGGAAAACATCGGGGTTGCTATGATACTTTCTCCTGACTCTTCTTCTTCTTCCTCCCGACTCACTGGCCACTTCACTCTCCGTTCTCTTGATGCAGCCTCTAACTCTGGCACCTGTCAGCCACAGGCAATTACAGCCATTAAGAGATTACCTGTGTTGGGCTCCAGTAGCTGCTGGGAGGAGCCAGTGGAGGCAGGCTGGTGACGGATCTGAGGAGGGAGGTCACAGCCCAGCACTGCGTTCACCTTGAGGGGCTTTCGAGGAGATAATAAGTGTTTGGGGGGGGGGGAGATTGAGACGAGAGGTCGAACACTCCAGCTTTGTTACAAATAAGAAAAATATCAGGGCAGTGGATTATTTGTAAGAGGTCTTTGACACCAAGCAGATCCCAGAGAACAGCAGGAGCCAACTGATTTAGTTTCATAACACCTACATCTTCCTTTTTAAGTTTATACTCTTAATACAAGACCTGACATAAGACGTCAATAAAGTACATTTGTGATTTTTTAAAAACGTGATCATTATTCTACATATATTTCTCATTTCAATTGACCAATCAATGAAATCAGCTGCAGTTTCTTCGTATGTTTTTAATCCACATCTGCAAATATCTGCTTTGCCGTGTTGTTGTTGGCTTGTGGCGTTCGCACGGCTTGCTTCCACCTGCCTTTGTTGTAACGTAGCCTGCATTATAATGAATCTCCGGAGGATTGGAACAGCAACATGGGAACTCATAAATGCGACCAGAGTGTGAAAGACAAGCATCTGTCCACGTCTGTTCTCAAAGGTAGTGTCTAGGGATTCCTGTTAAATATATTGATGAGAAAGATGAGCTGCCTGGTTCACCTGAATAAATCTGGCTTCACCAATTCTGTTAATTATCTTGATTTTTTTAGCAGCATTTATTACAGGCCTACCTTTGTTGTTGTTATTACCAATTTCCAAATTGTGGGCTTGTAGGGGATCACAAGCCGCTACGAAGATAGCGTCCAACTAACATTGTGGATGAGTTTTTAATGAGCACCACTTTTTAAGTAACGTCGGCTTTTTAAAAACGTGAACAGGTGTTCACGCTGTCTATTTTAAAAGTCCATGTGCACCTGAACAACCCCTGTCAGACATAACCAGATCACATCTCACACACACACACAGACCGTCAGATAAGCTCGGTGAGGCGCTCCTCATCTCTGACCATGTACGGCGTCGTAAACGGCCCAAATTTGGACAAGGATTCCAGCCAGATAGTCGTGTGCCCTGAACGTGAGGCCGCTGTGTAATCATGTGTATCTGTTTCCCTTGTCAACGCTTTTGTTGTCATAGCAACCCCAGAAGAGAGAGAGCGAGGCAGTCGAGGCACGGTGTGCAGAGATGTGGGCGACGGGTCGGAGTCAAGTTTGGTTTTATAATTGGTCAATGGAAATTGTAGTGGTGGTTATCTCTAATGCTCAGTCACGGCAATGACTGTCCTCCAGTGGATGTGTGATTCCACAGATTGTGTTTACGATGCTGAATGTGCGGTTTTCCACTTGTGAACTTTGCAGGTCACAGTGTTATTTGATGTAAAGTAAGTGTGTGTTGTGATCCTCACTTTATTATGCTTAGCCATAAATTTTCAGAATCATAATAAGCAACATTTTAATGCTTAAATAATTTTTATTGTATGCAATAGATTCAGCAGGTCTAATAAACATTGTACAAGTAAAATCACGTCCTACGGCTTCACGAGTCAGAATATCCTAAATTAGATCTCTCCCACTTGAACTTGGAGTTTATTTTTGTAGGTGTCACTTTTGTTGTCACTCACACACGCTTTGGTTTAGGAATTGTAAGAACGTGTAAAGAAAGAGTACAGTGCATTTTCTTAACCTGCAGGTATGAGCTCACCAGGAAACACAGCCCTAGTCCGGTTCCTCCCACGCTGAATATTATCCCTGTCGCCCCATGTCCTTAACCAACACACCGACTTTACATCTGTAGCGTGACACCCGCACTAGCAAAGTTCCTCATCGGTAGCATTGACTCAATGTGACAAACTCTGGGTGCTAAGTGAGCTGGCAGGAAAAACGGTTTCACTTTTTGTTCGACCACAGATGTGAATTTAATTGAGTGACTCGCTGGCGTAATGGGTGAATGTACCGAGTGTGTATTTGTGGTTTGATTCATCACACTTGAGAAAATATTTGGCTGATGTGCAGAGCCGACTTCTCAAGAAAAGAAGCCGTGTTTATAACTGGGAAAGCATTGTCTTGCTTTTTTCATAGAGGGACATATATGCACTCGAAGCCTCCATCAGCAGTACTACACTATGTGGTATTTCAAGCACCCCTGCTATGTGCGGGCGTTTTGGGAGCGCGCCGGCTGCCAAAATTCCCCAGTAATTCAGGACGCATGTGGCAATGTAGTATCAGACGCAGGGCAATTCTCTTCCTGTGCTATTTGTAACTATGGCACAGCCCAACTCGTATGTTCATATGTGCATGTACACAAATGTGCACATAGGGTGGGTTGTGCTTTTTGTTTTTTATGCTTTTTGTTTTACACTGGTCTTACTCCTCTTTTCCCCTCTCTCTCTCTCCTCTCAGGCATGCATAGATGACAATGTAGACATGGTGACATTCCTGGTGGAGCATGGAGCCAGCATCAACCAGCCCGACAACGAGGGCTGGATCCCCCTCCACGCTGCAGCGTCCTGTGGATACCTAGACATAGCAGAGTAAGTAGAGTAAGCAGTATCTGATTCGTCAGGTAGGATTTGTGCAACCTTACGTCCTGTTTTGTATCTGCAGTGGGTTTAACTGCAGTTCTCCTCATTAAACCTTTCAGTCTGAGTGTGTGGGAAAACATCTGAGCAGTAGCTTTGTTTAAAGTGACTGTATTAAGATCCAGATGTCAGTTTACACACTCTATTTCGACTGTGAATGACTCGTAATCAGTTCGGCTCTACCAGACATACCCATGCTGTTCTTGGAGAGCTTGCCAGAATCAAGAGCAATCATTTTAATCACCAGTAGCACACAGTTCTCATCACATTTGCGCACGAGCGGCCGCCCATCTGATAGCTCCGGCACACATTGTTGGTGATGTAATCAAATATGGAGAGATCAGGGTCAGCCGCTATATCTGGAATCGAGCTCTACGGTTGCACTCTAATATTTTCTTGCCCTTAGTCCTTTTCAGGTAAGGAGGCTGTTCATAGGGCACAGAACACAACGCAGAGATGTTATCAGAGGATATATAAACAGGCCTGAAGGGGGTGAAGGAGTTCGGTTGTGCTCATTGTTCAGCATATTGGGAGTGTGCTGTGACCTGCTTTACTTCTGTGTTGCGTTTCAGGAACCTGGCTGCAGATCTCTCTCCACACCATTGGTGTTTGCCTAAAAGGTTACAAGTGTAACTGGCTGTAGAAAGATAAACATGCTCATGTTCAGAATCCTCTGCCAGAAATGTTTCTTCTGGTTGTTAAGTTGTAATTCGATAGCTAGTATTGAACTATAATATGAACTAGAATGGCACTAACTAGAGCTGTTGCCTCCGCCACGGCCCAACAGGCTCTTACATTCAACCAAGCTGCACCAAATTACACACACTCATAGATATCAGTTTCTTAATTATGCCTGATTGTTTTCACGTGTGAATCTGTGAATTAGTCCCTGGGAAATCCGCACCAATAACTATCAGGTCCTTCCCTGACCCATACCTCATCGTTCTACCAAGTTATGTTGAAATCCATTCAGTTGTTATTACGTAATCCTGCTAACTATCAAGCAAACAGATAAAAACATAATCTCCTTGGCAGAGGTAAGAAATTAAACAGCTACTTTCATTTAAACGCAGATTCCACCAGCCTGCGTTCAGTTGGCCTCACGGAACACAGCGCCAGCACTGGGCTAGTATTACAGAAGACAAGAAGTTTTTTGTTGTCGCACAGAGAATGAAAAGGTCAAGTGGCCGGCCTGGTATGAGTGACTAATGGAGACACCATGTCACAGAGGAACCCAGCAACCTGGTGTGGGTGGAGATGAGCCCTCGGTTGTCCCATTTTAGTCCCAGCATCCTCAGTCTCACAGTAATGGGAACAGCAAGAGGGGACTGTATCTGTGAGCCCCCCCCCTGATACAACCACAGGTTTGGTTAGAAAGCCCACAGTTAGGATCCCAAAACCACAAAGCCATCAAACCCAGTAAAGCAGACCTGTAATGGGCAAAATAGAAAGTCCTAATCGAGAATTTCAAACGTATCTGCAGCCCGTCACTTGCCATGTGGAGGGGAAGTCATAAGGACCGGGCACGTTTCAAGTGGTGTGTCGGCTTAATGAGAAGGATGTGAGTCTTGCCGCAGCTTTAATTAGAAGCAGCTGGAGTAAAGATGGTGTACGGTTTAAGAAAGGTCGTGAATCAATGCTTTAAAGTGTTGAATCACCGAGGAGCCGTGGAGACAGTGTGCGGCTCATTCTGGTTGTTTATAGAGGTTTTTATGGTTTAGCTAATGATCTTTCATTCTTTCAGATGACACGCCTGTTAAGGGCCATGCAGACAGATTAGAGAAGGCAATCGACTATTAAATAATACATTTCTAATGTGACAAATTCCAGGATATCTTAACCCTTTTCAAGAATCTCTATAAGCAGATTCTACGTGTGAATATGCAGAATCTGTCGACGAGGCACAAAATTCAAGTAACTTTAACAGCAACGTACAAGACGACCGCAATTTTGAAAACGAATTGATAATCATGCATTTTGTTTTCATTGTAATTAATGTACTCAATGCAATTGGCAATAGTTATTTGGCCTGAAGACATTTCTAAAATGTGACTGGTAAAACAGGAGCTGCAGACTGTGGCATTGTGTGACTCAGAATTGGAAGAGGACCAAGAGCAACACTGTGAAGCTCCAGTTCTTCGAGTGTTTCCTCATCAGATTAAGGAAGTGACACATTGCATGTTTTCCTTTGAACCACGTCAAAAACAAGTCATGTTTACTCTGTGATTTCTGCCCTCTCTCGTTTAAATGTTCATTTGTTGTTGTTGCAGATATCTGATTAGCCAGGGTGCCAATGTAGGAGTTGTGAATAGTGAGGGCGAGACGCCTATGGACATCGCTGAGGAGGAGGCGATGGAGGAGCTGCTGCAGAACGAGATCAACCGACAAGGTGCAGTATTCATTCAGACGTGTTGACCTCTGCCCTCCGGTCTACACGTTCCTTCTCACCCTGAAATGTTCTGCAGCTTCACAGCAGCCATACTGCCATGAAGACGTTGGTTAACTCATTGTTCTGATCTATTCACAGAGCTGTAATTCATGTGTTAACCTATTATTTCATGTCAAAGGAGAGGAGGCTGCTGTGATAAAGGTCTATAGTGTCTCAAGTGATTTGATTAGACAGCAAATCTAGTCAGGGTGAGCTTTTGGTTGGTACCAGTATTTGTAAGCTTCCATTGAATATGTGTACAATATTATATAACATCATAAGCACTTTACAGACTGTGTGTGTCGTGTGTCGTGTGTGTGTGTGTGTGTGTGTGTGTGTGTCATGCGTGTGTGTCATGCGTGTGACATGCATGTGTGAGTAGGTTGTCAAATAGGATCCGAATTCTCATTGAGTGTCATTCACCTGCTGTTTTCCAGTTGCGCGCTTGAGGAGCGCACGTTGCGTAACAAAGAGAAGGGATCCAGCTGTGTTGTGAGCACTCATGTGACGAGTCCTAAACTGAAAAGTCGGGCCTTTCTATTTTTGGCCAGGCCATTCTTTTTCGATGCTGAAGGGCCCGCCCCCTTCCGCTGAGAGGCCACGCACAGACCTGTTTAACGGCCCCGGGCCAGAGGGATGCTCCTCAGCTCATATTCACTAATAAAGGGTTGGCTGGCCTGCGTGACACTGTGGCACATATCGCCATTTCCTTAATGTAGAAATCGAACATAGATTCCCACATGCACCAAGAGTCCACAGGTTCAGGAAAATCCATCTAACTAGTAATGTCTTGAACTGCATTGTCCCCTGAGTAACCTTTTAGAAAATATCCTGTTTTGTAAAACCTTCACGTGTCCTCGACAGTCCCAGTTAACTCCAGGTCTTTGAAAGCACAGGACATGTAGTGATAATTACACCCAGTGTGCGGTTTACACGTTACGCTCCTTGGCTGTGTTATGTAACAGTAGAGGGACTCGGCATGTGCACACACCGAATGTCAAGAATCTCCTCCGGCGGCACCTGTCAGCTTTGATTCGCCGATGCGTGATGGATGGACGCGCTGCCTGGTTCAGAGCATCCAACCGCTGCCTCAACTTGGATCCATCAGTGCCAGATGCCAAACGACCGTGTATCGTCATTTAACACGTTCATAGTCTTCACAAAGCCATGTAGCTGAGTTTGTGGGTTATTTAGTTTTCAAGTGTGCCACTCGCTGCTTTTGGAAAGTGACTTTGGCTCGAGGACGGCTGCAGACAATCCACAGCTCAGTTCTATATGCTGGAGTTAGCAGGAGGCAGCATTATGCAACAAGCTGTTGTGTAACGCTCCTGCATGTAATGTGATTTTCTCCCCTCAAAGAGACACCAGTCATTGGGTTAAACTTGTTACCGAGTGGCCGTGGTTTGCCCTTGGCAGGAACAACCTCTAGATCCTGCTCCTTGACCCTGATTGGGTCAAGTGACCGGTCGGCCCTGCCGCCCTCCTCTCCTTCTCCGTCAGCTGCTGCATGAATGCTCCGCTCTGTGCTTCTAATTGACTGAAGGTGGACAAATGTTCCTAACTCGCACATTGTCCCTGTTAGCTTGGGTGGGGGGTGGGGGGTGGGGGGGTGTGTGTGTATTTGGATTGGATTTATTTTACTTATATACTTATGTATAGGCCCTTTTCTGCATTGGCTCTATATTCTGCTGAGGAACCTGGTGCTTTGTTTAGGCTACATGTCCATAGATATTTCATTCATCCTTTGCCAGGCGTACTGCAGGTATGTTGTCCTGAAGGTGAAGCAGGAGGCAGGACCTTGTTTGCTCTATTGGATTGTCTCTTGATCTTAATGCTCAGGCAGAAGATGTGCTGTTCTCCTGTAAAAAGTCAACTTTGACCCGCTGCCAACTCTTCCTCTCGGCTCTAGTTCTGTAGTCCTACTTAAAGGCCATTAGGCTCCCTGCTTTTTATAGACACACTGTAGGCTGCGTCCCAGGAGATCACGGGACGCTGCCCTATGTGGCCAGCTCCCATTCCCTATATTAACTGCACTGCCTTGATGCCGTTTTCTACCACAACGATATATTTATAATGCAGCTTTTCTAACTCGTGACATAGAAATATAACTGAAGCTTGATGTTTTACAGCTAAACCTCAAACTTTAATATAAATGAAACCATATATCTAGAAAATGAATTTAATAATAATCACAATATATTTAGAGTCACTGAGTTTTGAAAAGAAACTTGAAATCCAGTCAAACATAAACTCAGACACTGAGTCATCTTATTCCCATTTGGTTTCACTTTCTGAGACTCAAGCTCACAAATCCTCTTAATGAGCAACATGCCTGGTCTCAAACAAGCCAGAATATTACAGTGTCCTCACTCAGTGGAAGCCCGTGTTGCACGTGTTAGAAACAGTTTTTGGTTTTCTTTACTATGACATTTAAGGCTCATGAGCTCAAGATGGGAAACCAAATGAGCAGGTGTCTCGGTCGCACTCTTTACTCACAGATTTAATCCTTTCGCTCAACCGGTGGACTCGTGCACCAGTGCGCTTCAGACCGTCTCCTGTACCGACCAGTACCGAGAAGGCGCAGGCGTGATTACACCGCTGCCATGCATGCAGCATAGAGCTCAGACATATTGACCCACTAAACAGGCTCAGGCCTGTACATTTGCAGCCATTATTTCATCGGCAAATTCAGAGAATATTAGTCTAAGACCGTTTGCCAAAGAAGATCAAGAGCTTTACAACAGCCGCGAGTGTTTAGAGACGTCGGCAGAATAATGTCACGTCTACTTCTCCTCCTGTAGAACCAATAAATAGCGTCGAGGCTTAATAAAGCCACAGAGGTGAATGAGTTAAGTCTCATGTTGCAGATGCTCGTCATAGCTGTCGTTACTGCTGCATTATCGTAGCAGGATTTAGATGTGTGATGATTTATCTTGTGGCTGTGTGTTGAAGTATTTTTCACCTCTCTCTACTGTGATCCATAGTCTTGGACTAATGCCACGTATTCCAAACATTCACATGCCTCAATGTGGACGTAAGACAAGAACTCATAATAAATATCTTGATGCTGTTGTTGTTGTTCGTCTCCTCTCGGCTCGGATGCTTGGATGTCACTTGTAACTCTCTCTCCTCTGGTCCCATTAGGGTTGGATATCGAGGCAGCCCGGAAAGAGGAGGAGCGGATCATGCTGAGGGACGCCCGGCAGTGGCTCAACAGCGGCCAGATTCAGGACATCCGGCACGCCAAGTCCGGAGGAACGGCGCTCCATGTAGCTGCTGCGAAGGGATACGTCGAGGTTTTAAAGTAAGCAGTGGTTCTGATTTCACCGTTGAAGCCAAACTGCACACATGACACATTTACAGCTTGTTGCATAAAGCCCGGCCTGTAAGTTACATTACATAAATACTGTTTATAGCCGGGACAGCTGCGAGGCCTGGCATTAGGAATTTCTTCGCTCATGTCAAACACATCCTGGTCTCTGCATCTCCTCAGTCCGCTCATTGGCTCTGTGGGCTGTTAATGCAGCTTCACTGCTTGAGGATGGAAGCTGCAGCCGCCCGGTCCATCTGCTCTGGGAAGTCGGCCAGTACGCTCCTCTACCGTAGATAACTCGCAGATATGGAGATGTTTAGGGGCTACCACACACAAGATGGGGATCTCAAGGTTTTGCCCATCAAAGGACATTAATTGGCTATAATATTAAGGGTTTAATGATGCCAACCTCATTTCGCTGTGCTAAGGGAAGCCTAAGATTTACTCAATATTCTGAATTTTAGGCCTAACTAACTTAAATATGTGAAAATATTATGTACTAGTAGGTAAATATGTTTAGGTAAGTCTTAATCATGTTAATGTTCATTTGACATTTCATTTCTTTTGGCGTTTGGAGGTTTGTTCTCGGCTGCTTAACATTATCTTCAATTATGTGGAATTATGGGAATCTAACCTTCCCTTATATCTGTCGTACATGACAAATGTCTTAAATGTCATTGATTATGATCTTAAGAAGTCTTAAATTTAACTTGTTGAAACCTGCAGAGACCCCGGGGAGCCTTTATCTTATGATAAATGTGACCCGAGGTAACGACACTGACGCACGTCTCAAATCCTGCATCCTGGCAGCACCTTGAAAGATTAGCGTAGAGAATCAAATCCGAGAATTTTTTTTGCTAAATCTAACAAAAACTATTTTTGTTTTGCCTTCCCTCTCCCTCCTTCACTGTGGAGGCTTTTAATCCAAACAGGGTATGATGTAAATATTAAGGACTATGACGGCTGGACTCCTCTACACGCAGCTACACACTGGGGCAAGGAGGAGGCTTGTAGGATACTGGTGGAGAATCTATGTGACATGGACCTCATTAATAAAATGGTGAGAAACTTGAATCAAACTCTCATGAGTTCTTCCAGTAAAGGCTGAGTGACATATTTTTTATCTTTATTTAATTTCTTTCCCTCAGGGCCAGACACCTTTTGATGTAGCCGACGAAGATGTTCTGGGATATTTAGAAGAACTACAAAAGAAGCAAAATCTGGTGAGTCAGTGTGGTCGTCATTCTGTACCGATTCTTATCTGCCCACAGATACTTGTCAGCAGTTAAACGAGTGGATATGTTTTCATGACGTCTGTAAAATTATTGTGAAAGCCGGAGAAAACAGGTTCTGTTTGTTGCCTTCTCACTGATTTTTTTGTTTTCCTTGTTCCAGCTGATGAGTGAGAAGAAAGATGTTAAGAAATCTCCTTTGATCGAAACAACAACCCCGGAGGATAACAACCAATCACTGAAGCCACTCAAGAGGTAAAGAGCTTGATGGGGGGGGGGGGGAAATAATCAGTGGATTCAACCAAAGGATTATTAACCTTCCTCAGAGTCCTGCACCGGGTCGCAGTGAAACCTATTTTCACGAGTACAGGCGTGGGTACGGCACCGATGCTGTGCTTCATCTCTAATGTTGGGTTTAAATATTTGCGTTGCAGCAAAGAAACGCTGCTTCTGGAGCCGGAGAAGAGCGCCCCACGCATCGAGACCTTAGAACCGGAGAAGGTGGATGAAGAGGAGGAGGGGAAGAAGGACGAATCAAGCTGCTCCAGCGAGGAAGAGGAGGAGGAAGATTCCGAGTCGGAAACAGAAGCAGGTATTGTGTGTGTCTTATTATAGAGCTGCCGCGTGGTCTCACCAGATCATGTCCAAACAACATAGAATTCAGCTCAGCTACATAAAATCCTAGTTTTCTAGAATTCCTCAAAATCACACATGTTTTCCATAATCATTTTCATTGATTGCTTTTTATTGAGCCGCTCTCTCTCTGACTCCTGCAGACAAGAGCAAGCCTTCAGCATCGGTGAGCAACAGCACAACGCCCGTCCCCGCCAGCATCACCGTGTCACCTCCCACGAGCCCGACCAACCAGGTGACAACCCCCACTTCGCCGGTGAAGAAGGTACGACCTGGTGGCGTTCGGCATCCTTCCCGTCACAGACACACAGCTGCCACAGCACGGGCACCACTAGAAAAACAACCCAAAACAGATTTAACTCAAATTAGCGAAACACTTGGATGGTTTTAAAAGGACTCGGGGGTAAATACGTGCTGACGTAATCGTGTCACTGCTCTAATAAGGGACCGCACCACCTCTGTTACACGAAGCCTCCGCTCCCGAGGAAAGTCGGTGGCTCATTACGTGCGTAAATCAACAAAATTCACAGTCTATCTTTGAACACAAACCTAATTTCACAGCCGGCTGAAGATCCTGGAGGGGTTTGCATAGACAAGTTTGCAGTTCATCCTCCAGGCTGTCAAACAGTCGTGTTTAGGTAGTAATTTGCTCTTCGTGTCGCGGTACAGTGAGCACACAGGGATAATAAATACATGTCACGGAGGGAAGTTGACGTTGGCGTTTAACAAACACGGTAACAAATAGCTCAGTTGGGATTAGTGACCAGTTCGGGCCCCAGGAGGCTTCAGGGTTCTGTACTGAGTCGTATCTTGGGCTGGTTGATAGGAACTGAACAGAGGTAGATTTTTTTTTTTCCTCTTTTGAGTTTGCTTCCCTCTGCTGGAAAAATCCGGCAAAGCATATAAACTGAGTGACCCTGGTAAATTTCAATGAGGCTACTTCCCTCACTCTGCTGTTGGAGTTTACCTGTTAGAACGGCGTTTGCTGGTGTTTTGTATGGCCGCAGAAAATATAGTATAATTAGAAAACTCATTATATTAATGAATTAATGCCTAAGGCGCTGAGTAAAACACATTTTAAAACATCCTTGTAAATTCCTTTGCCTCTGAAGCAGTTAGTGACATGAAATAAAAACTCAACAAAGCCACTTTGATAACTTTTTGAAACAGAGTGCAAACAAACAAACTACATACGACGCACAGGTCTCATCCGGCGGGGAAGCACGAAAACGTTGCACCCTCTCTGAAAGCAGTATTCATGCACATCAGGGTATATTTTCCAGTCTTCTATCTTTTTCTGAGCTCACACCCTGTGGTCGGTTTCCCGAGACATTATACACGCTTCTTTTTTTCTGCTTCTTTCCTTGCGACGACCTTTTGGTTTCCAGTCCTTCTCTGAAAGCCTAGTGCTCACACATCACAATGTCTTCTGTCTAACAAGAGAAACATTAACAATGTCCAGTTTTGACACTACCAGATGTTTGTTCGATCTGACTCAGATCAGTAATGGAAGTCCTCCTCCTCCTCCTCCTCCCCCCCCCTGGTTTGGCAGTAAGCATTGTGCGGTGTGACTAGGCCTTTTAAAACAAAAAAATCTTTCCTTGCCATAAAGTGTGTTTTTCTTTTGCTGCTGCTTCTGTCTTATTCTGGCTTTTTTCTTTGTCTCATCCTGTCATCCTCCCTGCCCTCCCTCCCTCTCTCTGCATCTCTTCTCATGCCGGGCTCTTGTCCTGGTCGGCTTTAGTCTGATTATATTACTCCCCTCATGCCTGTGGCGGAGCCGGGCTGTCCGGCATTGTGGCGTCAGGGCTTGCGCAAAACTGGCATTTCTCTAGTGCCCAAAAAACCTATGGTGAGGCATTGGTGTGCACCAGAGTTGTTCTCTCATCCCACACGCACCTGTGCACTGACAACGTACTCAACACCCACCTAACCGCTCCCCCCCCCCCCCCCCACGGCCTGATCCAGTTTGCGAACGAGCGAACCTCCCCATCGCCGACTTCTCACTCCTCATCCCTACGTTGTGTTTTCACTCGTAACGCACCGTCCTGATCGTGCTTTCACATTGTGTCTGTGTGGCTTCTGTGTTTAATGAAGTGGTTTGTCATCGTCTGATGCGTATTTAAAAAGGGAATTTGTGGCCGGATCTGGTGTGAAAACTATAAATTCGACCCTGAAACCTCAACAGGAACAACAAGCCTTCGCCATCCGTTGTTCAAGATTCGTTAGAGTTATCGTGTTTTGAGGGTAGCATGTACGCAGGAGTGTTTTTATAGTGCAGCTGTGGGTTCAGTCGGGTATATTTTCTAATCTGGATGTGATTGTTCTTAACTGGCATGTCCTTCCTTAAAAATGTCTTCCTGGTCTCCTCATTAAAACCTAAAAATTGCAGCCCTTGTAAAATCCAAACAGGTTTTTTTTACTACTGTTTTGACCTAATCAGCTTTTGTGTTACTCACCAAGTTGACTAAAAATCCCATTTTAACACCTTCATACTTGTAAACCACTGCCCTGTTCTCCCCCTCAGGTCCCTCAGGTCGCTCAGGTCCCTCAGGTCGCTCAGCCCGCTGGAAAGGTCTCCGCTAAAGTGGAAGAGGACAGGAAGGACGAGTCTCCGGCGTCTTGGCGTCTGGGTTTGAGGAAGACGGGCAGTTACGGGGCACTAGCGGAGATCACGGCCACCAAGGAGGCTCAGAGGGAGAAGGACACGACCGGGGTGATGCGCTCGGCCTCGAGCCCTCGCCTCACCTCATCTCTGGACAACAAGGACAAAGAGAAGGTCAGCAGTCGGTCACACACAGAGGTGCATCAAGGGCGAATTACACACACCCATTGTGGTTATTTCTGGTTTAAATTCAGGCACTTTCTTTTCCTTTTAAGCTTCTTTTACTGAGTACTTGGCCACAACATTCATGTTCGTGAAAAGAAAGAATGATGTGATTTCTATGAAATGCTGAGCTTCTCTCAGAGCTCATATAAAACTGAAAGGGCAGTTGAGATTGTTTTCAGTATTATAAGCAGTAAAGAAATTTTCTGGTGATATCACCTCTGTAAACAGTCACAAACACAGGTCCTGTTTGAACCTCTGCCCACAGGAGAAGGACAAAGTACCACGGCTGGCCTACGTGGCCCCGACCATCCCCAGGAGACTGGCCAGTACTTCAGACATCGACGAGAAGGAAAACAGGTGAGCCCCTGGAGCCAAGTGTCTCTGTGATGACATGCACTTAGCATGAGCGGCTCCTGCTGCCCACTGCTGTGTATTGCAGGGGAAAAGGCCAAATGCTCTGCATGGTGTGTGCAGCCTGAGGCAACTGCTTTTATTTTTGTTGAACAATTCCTTAGAGGAGATAGAAACATTATAAATGGGTCTAAAGGGGAAAGAGAAGACGGGCACATATCCAGTATATTCATCAGTATCTGTATCTGTGGAACCCTGGGGTACTATTGTAGCTTATTCCCCAGGGACTCGACTGCCCTGATCCGTAGCGGCTCCTACACCCGACGACGCTGGGACGACGACCTGAAGAACAGCGAAGGAAGCGCCTCCACTAACCGAACCTCCAGCTACCAGCGCAGGTTAGCCTCCGCTGCCAAACTTCCCCTCGTCATCTCGTCATCAGATCTCTGCCTCATCTGATCTGACGTGTCGATCCAGTATGAGGTTGACTTACGCTTTGGAACTAAAACCCCAGTAGAAAAAAAAAACTGATAGTCATGTATTAATCATGTACAGTACATATTTTTCTTGCATTGTGTCATTAGAGATGTGTTTGTACTTGCTACGTGCAGCAGCAGCAGCAGCAGCAGCAGCTACTGAGAAAGCCGTGCAAATCCGCCCAGCACCTTTTTTCTATCACTGCCACCAAGTGTGTTGCATGACTGTACCTGTCCTGTCAGGTTGCTGTGTCACAGAGTTTAAATGCATTACTCAGGCGTTTTAACAAGCCTGCATACCAATCCGACTCCCAGATACATCAAAATCCCCCAGTAGTGTTCATGGCACAACACCCAGACTTGGACTTGTGCTGCATTCATGTCACGTTGGACAATCATGGATATGTGACACCTAATTAAATTAAGGGTTTAAAAGCAACTTGGGAATTCTTGCATTTCTCCAAGTTCCTGGACTCTGGTGTTATCCGTCAAGAGAACATTGAATAAAGTAGAAAAAGCAATGACATCTACAATTTAAGGTTCTTCTAATTAATCTACACTTCCCTGTTCTCATATCCTCAGCTAGTCCCACATGACATGAATGCCCCAATCGTGTGTCAAAGCTAGTCTTAAATATGTTTGTTTCTTTTTTGTAATATATGTGTGTGTTTGTGTTTGTGTGTGCGCCTCCACCGCTAACATGCCTCTCTCACCCACCCACCCACCTGCCACTCCGCCAGCACTTCCCATACGCTAGCGCTAGGGCGGAGCGGCAGCACGCGGGACGTGCCAGCCAAGTCTTCGTCCACCTCCAGCTTGGACCCTAACACCTGTAATACTAAACCCTGGCAGCCACCCTCCTCCCACTACCAGTCTTACAGCATTTACCGCAGGTACACCAGCCGCACCGGGGACACCGGCGTCTCTCCACACTCACCTGTCCTCTCTGTCTGTGTGTCTCTGCTCTGCTGAAGTGCCCATCACTGTGTTTTTTTGAGCATCTGCATTGATCAAATGAATCCCGTTGTGATGTATATTCAGAAGTAGCCTCTGGATGAAGGTGTGGTTCAATTTGTCCCAAAATCTTTCTGTGAAGAATTTAAATACTTTTAAGATTTTAAATCTGCAAAACCTGAAAACAGATGTAAGTACAGACTCAGCAATGACATTACTGTTGAAATAACACCTATTTCTCCTGGAATAACTTCAGGCTTTGCCAGACAATTTAATCTTTAATTAAACCTATGTAGAATTGTATATTTTAGTTAATACTACATATGGAAAACAATGCTCATAATGATTTTTACACCAAAAGATTGCTTAAACATTTTAGCTCTCACCATCAATGCTAGTTATCTTGGTTAATAATCACAGCGTTCACACACCACTACTGGTCCTGAGCGTTGTCTCACTGCTAACTTTCTTTTAAACCTCCAGCGGCTCTTTTGGCAGAAGACACGAGGACTTGAGCTCCTCGACTACACCCTCCTCCACGACCAGCACCACCTCCTCATCTGTTACCTCGCCCACGGGCCACCGCGGCTTGCTCTCCAGCCTGGGCTCCTCCTCCACACGCACTGGCTCCACCAGTCTCACCAGCAGGTACTGGTCAGAGGAGAGTGCAGAGAGGGAGAAGGAGAAGGAGTCGGCTGCAGTCATCCCCACTATCAACACTGGCTCTACTACTACGTCTACCACTACCGCCATATCTACCACTACCACCACCGCTGGCACTGTCACTGGCCCAGAAAGACGCAGGTAATACAAATCTCTACTCGTCAATAGCCTCGTATGATATGATGGATTTTGTCTTTTGGAGTTCCATAGGTTTATTGCCGACACAACTTTAGGTTTTGTGGCCATTTTTAAGTGTTTTTTTAATTTATTTTTGTATCCTGACATATTATGACTTACTATAGTTATTTACTATTATTGACTCAAGCTCAGATAATAAATATGCATCAACCTTAAAAGCCACCATCACTCAAACAGTAACCCGGATGTGTTTGTTCCCTCCACACACTGTGTACAAAGCAATAAATCTCTCTCTCAGACACACACACACACACACACACAGACACACACAGAGAGAGAGAGTTGGTCTGTGTGAGAGTGTGTCACAGAAAGCATGCGTTTGTGCGTGTGTGTGTTGGAGTGGGGTCGAGTTTGTGTCTTCCTGTTGCACTGCTGAAAGAAGCCACCTGTCATGGTGGGAGTGGAGCTGTTTGACAGCCTGCTCCGCTCCAGCGACTTCTCCTTATAAGGAAGGTGGGCAGAAGCTCCAAGGCCAAGGCACCGCTCGGCACTGAATTATTAGTTCATAATTCTGTTAACACGATTCAGACTGAGTTGGAAGAGTTTCATTTTTTATTGTTTTTAAACTTAAACATTTACTTCCACACACATATAACTAACCTGGAGCTGAACAGTGTATCTGAAGCTGCTGAACACAATATCCTCATTCTGCTTTTTTAATTGTGGGAGGAGATTGTGTTTTTCTAGAGAAGTCATCCACCTCATCACAAGCTGCCCCATGACCATGCAGTGATGATAATTAACAAACACATTTCAACCACAGGTACTTTCCCCCGGACGTAGGAACCTTTACGCGAACTCCCTGCGTTTCCACTACAATGACCAAGCTCCATTTTTTGTTCCTTGAAAAAAAGTTGCTTCCTGATCCCAACGGTCATTGCTAGAGCTTAATATTTCAAATAATTAACCGAGTATGTGTGTTTGTGTGTGTGTCAGGTCCTATCTGACGCCAGTGCGAGACGAGGAGTCAGAGTCCCAGAGGAAAGCTCGCTCCAGACAGGCTCGACAGTCGAGAAGGTCCACTCAGGTGTGTTTCCCTTTTGTCAACTTAAACACGTTGACGCTTAATTTACCTCATGAAATTTTGATTTTGATAGACCTGGACTGTTTGAGTAAAAGTTGTTGAGCTGGTCGAGACTGTTCTCTCTATGTACTTTGGCACCGCTTAACTTCTGCGCTTACACAAGCAGCTGATCCTTTCTCAAGCTGACAGGATTGCAGCTCAGCAAATACAAACTGAACTCTTAGTCTTAATGTTGACTCTTAGCTGCGGAGACTGTGGATATAACATTTTATAAAATCATCCAAATCTAAAGGTTAAATTGTACTTTTGTTTTCTTGCAGGGTGTGACTCTGACCGACCTGCAAGAGGCTGAGAAAACAATCGGCCGGAGTCGTCCCCGAAGACCCGCGAGGAGGAGAGGGAGGAGCGAGAGAAGCAGGACAAGGAGAAGCAAGAGGAGAAGAAGGAGACTGAGACCAAGGAGGACGATTACCGATCAAAGTACCGCAGCTTTGAAGAGGTACGTTTCTCCTTTTGGTCGTCACAGTAATTCAGACCTTGAATGTTTGACTCTTACCTTCTCCCCCCCCCCCCCCGTCCTCTCTCCCTTCCAGCGTTATCGGCCTTCGTCCTCCTCCTCGGCCATATCCTCCGTCAGCACGGCCTCCACCCCATCCTACTCTAGTAACACATTGTCCTCCAGCTCCAGCGCCCTCAACAGGCCCAACAGTCTGTCGGGGATCACCTCCTCCTATAGCCGCTCCTCCAGGGATACAGAAAAAGGTCAGTAAAAGAAGGGGGGGTGGTGGTGTCGGTGTCTGGGTGGAGCGGCTGCACATGATGTATAAATCACATGTTTTTGTTTACAGCACATCAACACTGTCGTCGGCCCGTATCGCCAAAATCTCTTCGTCGGTGTCGTCTCTTTTATTCCCATCCTGACATATTTGTTACAGCCTACTATCCTTAGGTCCTTTTTCTTTTAGTTTGAGCTAAAGTAAAATCCCTTTACCATCACTACCCTGAAACCGATGTATCTAATATGCAGTTATACAGGATTAGCACGAGGCTGTGTGGCCGCTCCACCTGGTATCTTTCGCCCACAGGTCCACATTCACGCTGGCAAAAGGCCACGCGCTTATTATGAGCTCCGAGACAGAAAGGGATTGTGTTGCCTTTTTAAATTAAGTAGCTCATCTCCTAATGAATAAATCCATGAAACATCCCTGGGAAAATAGACGGCGGCTTTAGTCTGTTGGACTGAAGGAAACACTGAGCGCTTTGTTCTCCCCTGACCAAAGCCTCTTTTTTATCTTTTCTGTCTCTGAACTCCGGCCAAGTCCAGTTGTTGTCCCGACGGCGCTTTGTGCAGCCTCAGTTAACCTGGACCTTCCTGTCTTCCAGTTCAAATTTAGTATTAGAATTAGTTCATGGACGTCTTCGCTGTTGATGTCAAAATAATACGGGTCAGAGACGTTCAGGGCGCAGATAATTTAGAGTTGTTCAAAAGGAACATTTCCACCGCTTCACTCCGACTGCTGAACGTTTTATTTAAGTACTTTTACTTTTACTTGACTCTCGTCCACTAGTGAAGTTCTAAACGTTATTTAGTGACGCTGGTTTGCAGCTTTCTTTCTGAAACTGTAAAAGTGACCTGCGGTAACTGAGCCAAGGGAAGTGATGACCTCCTGCTGGACTCGGCTGCTGCACAAACTGTTCATCTGTTTATTCAAAGTCCTGTGAAGCTCAACTCGGTATCAGAGCCGATGTAAAACTCGTGGCTACTGTAGAATCATTGGACCTGGGAGTTATGTTGATGAGTCCCAGCCACCATGCTACAGAGAACTTGTTGCCTATTTATCCGAAGTTAAATAAAATCGACTGTGTCCAAGTGTGAAGCAGATAACGTTATTGGTTCTGAGTGTTGTCACTCACCTGTCTGCCGTTCCTGTCGGTGCACAGAAGCAGACAGGAAGGAGGAGGAGAAGGAGGGAGAGGACAAGTCTCAGCCCCGCTCCATACGGGATCGCAGGCGGCCCCGCGAAAAGAGACGCTCCACTGGGGTCTCCTTCTGGACCCAAGATGTAAGAGACTCACACACACACACACACACACACACGATGATAGAAGCTGTGTTACGTATTCATTGCGTCACTCGTCATGAGGCACAGCAGTTCATGACATTTGCGTAACCCCCGACTCTTCCTCTTTGATCATTTGGATTTCAAGAGCTGAAAACTGTCTGTAACCCTCGTGTCTGTGTTTTTTTTGAATTCCAGGGTGATGATAATGACCCTGACCAGCAGTCGGAGGAGGAGGAGGGCAGCACCAAGGGAGAGCCACAGGTAACTCAACACACACTCGCACACGGGGCAGAAGGGACATGAATCGGACTAAAGTAGGAGCTTGACCGGCAAATCAAACCTTTCTTGTCCGTTTGATTCTTCATTTATTTTCTAATCCGGTCCTCCCTCGTGTCTTCTCTCATGCGGTCGAGGCCCAGCAGGTCCACTAGTCTTTAATATCTACCTCTCTGTCCTGTGCAGCTACGATTTTCTCCTTTCAGTTTTGTAGTTTCCATCTTCCGGGTATTGTCTGGTTACCGGGGTGACCTCTCAGACCAGGAGTCGTCTCTAGCCACAGATCATTAGGTTTTCAAAACATGCAGACACACGAGGAGGAGGAGGAGGAAGTCTGGGAGTTTTTCATTGAAACGTGGAGATTAGATTTGTGTATTTGAAGTTATTAAACATGTTCATACTATATTGAAATAAAAACCATGGGGCAGAAGGTGCCGTGTTGTGAACATGTTGCTGTTCCCGACTGAGCGGGTGTGTGTGGCAGACACTAGACCACCAGACGTCTCTTGCAGTAGAGCAGGCGCAGGGCACTGAATAGGAAACGAGCGATTACTGTATCTTGCTTGAAGATGTGAAAGCTTTGAGGCTCTTCCTGTCTCGTCCAGCAAGAAAAACAATATGCTTCTGAACCAGCTGACCAATCAGAGCAGACTGGGCTTTATCCGGAGCAGACAGACGCTGCAAAGAGAAGCTGCCGCGGCACAGAATGAGGAAAGTGTGTAAGAGTGTGAACCTTTTCAAGTAAGAACCTGAATATGAACTCCTCCTCCTTTACATTCTTAACGTCGTATGAAATGTTGGTTTGTGTCTTGTTGGACAGACGAGAGATTACAGACATTGATTTAAACAGATTAGAAGTCGGTCCGTTTATATGACCGAGCTGGAGTTGATCTGATCAGCTGATCTTTGTCCTGCGAGGCTCTGTGCGCTGCTCCACTTGTAGCTTCGTGTTTCCGCTGACACCGCGGTCCACCTCAGGAAGCCGACCGCAATTTCAAAATAGCGGGAAGCCCGGCCCCTCCAGCCTGACCTCCCTATCTGATGTGTGGCCCCTTCGCAGGGCCGACGCTGCGGCCCGCTGCCCGGGCGCAGCGTCGGCCCGGAGACGCCTCGAGGCACGGCAGCTGCTGGAGGATCGGTGTTTGTGTGTCTGCATGTAGAGCAGCTTGTCGGAGGTGTGGGAGGGAAGGTCGGGGGCTGAGAGGCCTCAGTTTGAAGTGAAAAGTCTTTGTTTGTGGGAGTTCTACATTAGTGTGAGTCACAGTTACTTGTCCTCCAGTCCTCGCTCACTGAGCAGATTTATTTTAGTGCTTTTCCTTTTATACTAACTCTCACTTTGTTTTTTTGTTTCCCTGCAGAGTGACAGATTGTCCAGGTATGTTTCGCCCCCTTCACATTATGTCCTCTCTTATTAACCATCAGTTCTGTGTCTCTGTGTTGGTGCTAAACAAGTGTCGTTACTCGTTTCAGGAATGAGAGCACTTCATCCTAGATCGCAACAACACTCTTTTCAGCCGCAGCTACGGTGAGAGTCGAAGGCCGTACTCCAGCCGACTGGACAGAGACGACGCCACCGACTATAAAAAGGTCTGAAACCGTTCCAATCCTGTTCTCCTGCCGCTACCCGTGATGTCATTTGATTGTTACGCTCGCTGACCGTTTGTTCGCGTCCCCGTCTTCAGCTCTACGAGCAGATCTTAGCCGAGAACGAGAAGTTGAAGGCCCAGTTACGTGACACGGACCTGGAGCTGGCAGACTTGAAGCTACAACTAGAGAAGGCCACACAGGTGAGATGACGTCACACTGACTCAACCGATCAGTCGAAGTACAATCAAATATGTAGAACTTGAATTGATCATGAATTATGTTCTCACCCTGTGTGTGTGTGTGTTTTCTCATTGCAGAGGCAGGAACGCTATGCTGACCGGTCACAGCTGGAGATGGAGAAAAGGGTAATGACAGAACTACTTTAACACCCGAATCTCCTCCTTTTTGTTTATTAACACCAGTAAAATGTCATGTGTATAACTTCTGTCTTTCTCAAGTTTGTCTCAGTCTTAACGTAGAAGTGAGGATTTGCTTTGATTACAAAAAAAAGTAACACTGCCAATGGGTTTTATCTGAAGGTAACAAGCAGGCCCCAATATCATCTGGGCGGCGGTATGATCTAGTTTCTATGTCTGAGTCTTCTCTCTGCTGCTGGCTGTTGTCTCACACGTGCCCCGGTAGCCGGGGTCACAGGGGACCCCCCTCCGTCCTCGCCACCCGGGACACGCCACCTTCTCTCTCTCTCTCTCACCTGTGTTTTGTTGAAACCTCAGAAGGCAGCGTGTGGTCACCACTTCTCAAGACTCGCTTATGTTGTGTGATTTGTGTGTGATTTGTGCAGGAAGTAGAACATTTTCACCTCGGTAAATTTGTATTGAAAAGAACCTGTGCATGTTGTTTCCATGCTTTTTTGGGGTTTTTTTTGTCACTCATGGCTCATCATGCTGGCGTCTTCTGCTGCAGTTTGTAACCCCCCCCCCCCCCCGTGGTTTTAAGAACTTATATCCACTGTTTTAAACTTCATGCTGCAAACAAAGCCACATTTGACATCATCACTCGTGTGTCATCTGCCTTTTGTAAAACGAGAATGTCCTTTTTGTCTTTAAGTCATTTCATCGACTTATCAACACAACCTCTAAACATCCGACCCCATGTCCCATTTTTGTTTTTGCCTCATTTACAAATCTTACATGTACACGATGTACACGTCACTGAATATGTAAGTCTGAACTGGCTGTTGCTCGCAGACGCCTCACAAGTGTGTGCTATCGCTATCACCCCCCCATCACACACACCTCTTTATTTAACGCAGTGTGTAGAGCCTGCACTCCGGATTGTGTGTGTGTGTGTGTGGTTTACTGTTGATTGTCTTCGTGATGCTGTGAGTTTGAGTGTTGACCTGCTGCTCTTCTCCCCACAGGAAAGAAGAGCTCTCGAAAGGAAGATTTCTGAGATGGAGGAGGAACTTAAGGTACCGCCACACACACACACACACACACACACACACACACACACACACACACACACACACACACACACACACACACACACACACACACACACACACACACACACACGGTGGATAATATGTTCTAAGATGATTTCCATTAATGAGGTCAAGATTGCAGCTAGTGTGTGTGTGGTACTTTTTTTTGAGTTCCAACATAGTTCTTGAAGCTTTATGATTTTAAATTGAAGTCTATATGAAATTTGAGTCACACATTTTTGGGGTTTTGAAAGGAGAGGTGTGTTTTCTCCAATGTCACGATGATGCTCTAACAGGAAAAGGGCTTTATTACGACTCGGGTCTTATTTATACGTAGTTTTGCTCTTTTTCGATTAATTGTTCGGTTTCTGCAGCGAAGGTGTCAGGAAACAGCTTTGACTCCTTTTCACAGACAAAATTAATTTAGTTCATGGCAGCAAAACAAGTAACAATCACTTAAAAGCGATTAAGTAAACTCTCAAAGACGCAACGTGACCACTGCAGCCGAGTGTTCCCAGAGAACGTGTCTGACTCTGAGTCTGTAGGCGTCTTGTCCTCGGATGAACTGTAACCTCCTCTGTCAAGAGAAAGGAAAAACACGGTCCTTGCTGCTAAATGTGCGTCTCTTAATCTGTCCAGGGCTGGTCTCAGGTCAGATGCTGTAATCTGTGTTGACATATCATTGAAGCTCTTCATGTGAGACGCCCCCAATTAAATGTTCCTTTTCTGGAAAACTGATTTCAAGGAGTGCTCCTCCATCGCTGTGATAACCGAGTGTGTTTATTTTTAGGTGGTAGGCAGCTGGCTGATCTTATCACTGTCATTTTCTATCTGCAAACATGGTGCAGAGCCGAGAAGCTCTTAATCATTCCTTCGGTTTCCAAAAGCTGTCCCCATTTTCTAACAGTCTTCCTCTTCTGTCCCCCCTTTCTCCTCCTCTTCTCTATTAATTTACTTTGTCCCGTCTTTCGTTAATCCCCTGTCTTTACTCTGTCTCCCGTACACCACCTCTCCTCTCCCCCCCGCCACTCTCACTCTCTCCCTCCATCCTTCTCTTGCTCCTCTCTTTGTTCTCCTGTGTTGTGGTCGTTACTCCCCCCCCTCTCCCCCCCCCCACCTCCCCTCCCTCCTGCAGAACCTCCCCCAGGTAAAGCAGGTTCAGGCCCTGCGGCAGATTAAGGAGCGGCTGCAGGCTGAGAACCGGGCCCTGGCCCGCGTGGTGGCAAAGCTCTCGCAGTCCGCCTGCAGCCAGCTGCCCAGCGTCGACCTCTAAGCCACGTCCGTCTGTCCACCACCTCCTCTTCCTCCCTTCTCCTTCCTCCTCCTCCTCACCTTTTCTCCTTCCCCAACCCCGTTCTTCTCATGCTCCATTTGCGCTCTGCCCCGCACCCATAGACAGGCAGGTGCCCAGCCGTTCCGACCACCACTGGTTTCGTAAACTCCCCTTTTCACTCCCTCTGCCTCCCCAGAGCTTTTTGGTTTTCAGATTGGGGAGCGTGTCTTTTGTTTTTTTTGGTTTTACAACCGGACACTTTCCTTTTACAGCACATGACCCTCAGGTGTTTCTTTAAAAAAAACATCCAAATCTGATAAATCACGAGCGGAGGAGAAGCTCAGGTGAGTATCGTTTGGCCCGACAAGCGTCTAAATTTAATTTAAGATAATTCGAACCCATCTTCATGTGCAGTAAAGGAACGTGTCCGTCTCTCTGTAGTTTTCTAGATGTGACGCTTCCTCCCGAGGGAGCTCAGTCCTTCAGTTTGGCTTGTTCTGGCTTCTCTGCATGAAGTTGCATCGGTTTTTTCTGCCCAAATCTTCAGAGACTGAAGCTTTTTTCTGTTCTTTTTAAAATTTGAATTTATTTTTTTATCAATTATATTTAAGAGAGCTGCATGAAGAATAAAGTCTTGATACTTGAACGAACAGGATGGGATATTTAAAATATTTTTAAAAAGCAGACGATCGATATTTTATCTTGAGAAAATATAAGTTTATTTTTTTTTGCTGCTGCTGCCAGGCTCAGTGGGAAACTTTAAAATTATCAGCTTCTGTTTAGATACGTTTTTAAAATCCTCTCATTTGTCTGTGCTGTGTATTTTTGCGGCCGCCTCTGAGCAGCCGCCGAGGTTCTGCATGGCTTTTCTCAGGAACTTTGGCCTGTGGTGTGTGACGCCCCCTTTTTACTTTTCTCTCTGGAACAATTGAGAAACAACATAAAGAACAACAAAAAAAATAAATAATAAAAATTTAGAAAACATGCGAGATGCTGTGTGACTCCAAACATTTGCTTTCTACACAAGCTGCAATTAACAGTTTGTCAAACCGGCTCGACCGGTTTAACGACACGTTTGTCTGTCGAGACCCGTCTAAGCCTCGTTCTCTCTCTCTATCTCTCTCTCTCTGTCTATCTCTCTCTCTCTCTCTCTCTCCTCTCTCTCTCTCTCTGTCTCTCTCTCTCTATCTCTCTCTCTCTCTATCTCTCTCTCCCTGTTTCCTTTTCTTCCCTTTCAGATGCTCCCGGACTTGAAAGCAGACAACCAGAGACTAAAGGACGAGAACGGAGCGCTCATTCGAGTCATTAGCAAGCTTTCCAAGTAGAAACAGACCCCACACCCCCCCCCCCCCCCCACCCCCCCCCCCCCGTCTTCTGCACCCCCTATAGTCCCCCATGGCAGTGACTAATGGAATTGCACATTTAGATATTAATTGCAACAGACATCAGAGACGAGACTCCTATTTTTTTGTTGGTTCTTTTTTCTCCTCCCAACTCTTTATCTCCCTTTTGCTCCACCACCTCCACCACCACCTCCACCACCACCACAGCAGCATCCATCCATCCATCAATCTATCCATCCATCCAACCACCTCGGCTGGTCATCCACTTGAGCGTGCGGCTGCTGTCCCGATAAGAACCCCAGAGTTTACAGAGCAAAAGGAAGACGGGTTGCGTGAGCGGCATGTAAACGCATCGTGTGGGCGGGGAGACGCCTGAAAACTATTTAACCAATAAAGCCTTAGATGTACATAAAGAGATGCAAGGAAACAAACACTCGATCTCTCCTCTCCTCTCTCGGCTATCACTGAAGAACAGATATTATCCAACACCTGATTTTATTTGTGCCACAATCTTTATTTTTCGTGTAATGTTTTTTTTTTTCTCTTCCTGTGTAAGTGTTGTGTGCTGTGCAGTTTCCTCCTTCCACCCCTCAAAGTGCCACTTTCTGCCCCTCATCATCCTCGTGGCTCCTCCTCCTCCTCTTCCTCCTCCCTTCACACACAGATCACCGACACACACACACACACAAACACACACACACACACCTTCCCCTGACTTTTATTTTTTTTTTGTACCTCTGTGTGTCTTCCTCCAAGAGGGAAAAAAAATTTGAATTCTCGCTCTAGCGGAAAAAACGAGGCGGACCTGGTGGAATTTAAGCTTTCACTGTATGTGCAATATGCATTTCTTCTTTTTATTTTTATTTTTAATGCTTTAATGACGAGTCCATCACAAGTAGGATTTCTCACTCTTCCACCGCTTCCATCGCTCACCCTCCTCCCCCTCTTCTTTTTTTTTTTTTTTTTTTTAAGTTTGTAGTGTAGTCGGTTTATACTCTGTATTTCTCACTTTTGTTTTAGCAGGTACTGAGTGATGCTGTATATACCTGTATGTATTTGTTTGAGACCAGCACATGGCATGCGTTTATGGTTCCCGTCTGTTACTTATTAAAAAGTCTACAAATTCCAGAGGACAACAAGTTGTGTTTTTAATTATTTTTTCCTTTTTTTTTTTCATAGCCTGAAGTCTTTGGATACAGTAGAGCGGCAGTCGTTCAATCGCTTCTTTGATTTTTTTTTTTTTTCCAGTTTTTAAAAATTAAAGTGTTCACGTAATTGTGAGATTAAAGAGACAAATAATCGCTTTCACTACATTTCACTTTCATTTTTTTTTTTTTTTTTTTTTAAAGCTGTAGTATTATAGCCAAGGTGTTGTCACTAAAAAAAGAAACAGAGAATATCTTAGGTATCGCTAACCCAGTCCTTTTTACAATGTCTACATGCACTGTCGATGCCATGTGAGGGTTCTTGATGTCAGGTTCAAGCAAAAAATCGCCACCATCGAATATTCCATGCATCTGAAAACATTTTATGCATTTCAGTGGCCTTTTAAGGATATTTTAGTCAAATAAGTCGAAAAAGAAAAAGTCACTGCAGATGGACCGATGACCATCGACTCTGGTTAAGACTTTTTTTGTTTGTTTTGTTTTTCTTTATTTTTCTCCCATCATCTTGTAAAATAGGTGTGTGGCTTAAATACATGCAAGCTGTGCTGTGACTACCAACCACTGAAGAGTTCATTAAAAATAAACTTGTACATTGTAAAGTGCCGGAGTCTCGTTATTGTTTTCTCCTTCCTGTGTAAAGTGTCTGGCGTCGTTTTGTTCCTTATAATATAAAATAGATGATTTGTCATAAAAATATTTTAAAAACTGGAAATGAAAATAAACAACAATTATTTAAGATAAATATTACTTATCATAGTTATATATGGTTATAAACCACAAAACTAGAATAGAACAATTTACGACAGTTTTAAATATGAAGATTTGTGCATTATTCCCTGAAAATGTCTTTGTCCATAAAGAAAGTTTAAATATTAGCTATAAGAAATAATGTGATATTTGTCGTGATATTTATCAATATTGATGATATGAACATTTCTATTATTTCCATTTTAGTCCGTTTATTATAAATAAATGATAATCTATAATCCCTGTTGTGTTTGACACTGAGCTCATATTTATATCTTTAGACACTTTTATAATGTATAATATAATGTGACCTGAATGTGTGCTGCTACTCTGCATCCCACCAGTAGGTGGTGCTCATCTTTGCAGACTCCCAGTCAGGTGCACTTATCATTTTACTGTATTAAACACAAGTATTCATAATAAATCAAACACTAAAAGAAGTAGACGTGTAGAGATTCTGTGTGCGTTTTCATTAAATCTGTTTATCAGCTGCAAACACTCAGTATCTCCCTCTTGACTCTGACATGAAGGTTGAAGTTGTGTGTCCTCCCTCCTCTTCCTCTTCCTCCTCCTCCTCTTCCTCCTCCTCCTCTTCCTCCTCCTCCCCCTCACACTCCTGCTCCTCTTCTCTTTACTCTGCTCCCTGATGGATTCACAGCAGCCAAGAGTTAGATAACACGTGCACACGATCACAAAGAGCCGGGGAAAAACATTTTGCAGCAACTTCCACCGACTCGACCCGAGCAGATTCCTCTTCGTGTGATTTATACAGGCAGTGACAGTCGAGCTCATTTCTCTGCTCACGCTTGCTTTGGCCTGAACTTCCCACCGGGTGTGACTTTCTCTCCTGGTCTAAGAACATGAGCTCTGTTCATGGAGTCGAAGCTTCGGGATAAACGCTGAAATCTGCTGTAATTGCCCCGAGTCATGCAAAAGTGTCTGGCTGCTGCGTTTTCCATTGACTCAGCACGTCTGGTCTTCGTCTTCCTCGAGCGTCTCCAGCTGAACGTCTTCATCAGGGGGAGAAGATACTGAAGACAGGTTCCTGCATGACCCCCCCCCCCCCCGTGTTCATTTCTCAGAGTTAGTCTCTGTCAGTGTTTCCCTTCGGATATGTAACCTGACGTTTGAACGTGATGAATGTTCCTCTGAAGACTTTCACGTCCGATCTGTGTGAACGAGGAGTGGATTTTCAACTCTGGTGACCTTTGACCCACGACATTCGACTGCACACTGGTGTCAAACTCTGGTTCGAGCCTGAAACCAGGAGAGTGGAGGCCGTGGTGGCAGCAGATTCATGGAATGAGATGTACAACAATCTCCTGTGATACTCAGGAGTCCACATAAGAACCCAGATTGAGCTTCGAGGTCTCTTGATCAGTAATAACATCTCAGCAGGGCTCCACCACTGGATGACACGCTGTGCTTTCTGGGTTTGGAAATCCTCCATAAAGAAGGAATTAGATCTGCTGTCACACACGGTGACGCTCGCACTCTTCCTCTCGACTCATCTCATTTCCACCAAGGCCCCAATCTCCCTCTCCTCCGTGCCGTAAGGTGCAGCAACCCAAACAAACCTCCGGGGCTTAGACACACTGGATGAGCTAAACCCCTGGAGAACGAGCGGCAGCGGGGGGGTTCTCTCTCCGATGACAAATGGAGGCGTCGGCGATGAAGTGACGACTCGGGTCTGTCGCTGAAACAAAGACGGATTCAAAGCAGAGTGTGGATCTGGATTTGTTGTGGATGCGTCAGTGGAAGAGGATTCAGAGTCGACTGCTTATTTCAGAGGAGACGGCCTTCGTGTGCAACTGAGCTCCTGTCAGACCGTTTCCTGAGAGGGTCCGAGTCTGCTGCTCCACACATGGTCCAGAACCAAGAACAAGAGCAGTTTGAATCGACTCAGGAACAGTTTAAATAATCTAGAGCAGTTTGAATCGACTCTTGAACAGTTTGAATCGACTCTAGAACAGTTTGAAATAATCTAGAGCAGTTTGAACAGACTCAAGAACAGTTTGAATCGACTCTAGAGCAGTTTGAATAGATTCTAGAACAGTTTAAATAATCTAGAGCAGTTTGAACAGACTCAAGAACAGTTTGAATAGATTCTAGAACAGTTTGAATCCACTCAGAGATCAGAACTTCCCTGAGCCATAAGAAATCTTGACTCTACCGATTCATGAATATCATGTGTTGACATTTTTATTCTAAAGTATTTATTAGTCTTTCTTGGTTTGTCTTTTGTCGAATTTCTTTAAAAAAAAATATATATATATCCACGGCCGTATTGCTGTTGTATTCTATTCCATACAAACCTTTGACATCAGGCTTCATTCGAGTGTGTTTCCCTCGTGTGTCGACTTTGTGTTGACTCTGTGGTAAATATTCCCCCCCCCGCCCCCCCGCTCGGCTGCTCTGTGAAACAAGAATCTGTCTCGACAAGTCACGCAGACTTGAATTGAGTCTCAGAGACACAACCACTGATCTGAATGTCAACAACAGTGTCACCCCACCCTGAACATTCAGGTTCTGAAGCTGCCTTCGCTCTTCTCTGTTAAAACAGTGACTCACACACGACAACAAGTTCATCTACAACTCAAAATCCACTCGTTATTAAAATGCACGCGGCCTTTATTGTCTTTTATTTCTAATAAAGTGAGAAAACATCCTCCATTCGGTTGCTTTCATTGCAGTTTCATTAAATTAAAACACGAGCCTCAGGAAGATTCTTTAACTGAAGCCGTTTTCAGAAATGGACGTTGCATATAAATTCCAATGTGGAGATCACGTGTGTTTGTTTATCGATCGATGTCGTTGTTCTTGTTGTTTGTTTTTCTCATTCTCGTATCTGTCGCGTGTTAGAAACGTCCCAACTCGCCCCTCGCTCGCTCGTGGTGACTCCTGCTGAGGTTCTCCTGCTGAGGTTCTCCTGCCGTGTTCTCCACAGTTCAGTGGAAGTCTGAGAGCAGCTCGACTTATCCTTTAGGAGAGGGGGGTTTTGAAGGATTTAGACGATGTGATGATTTATTTCTCGGTGTGAAGTCGACTCTGCAGCACAGGATGAAGACGTCACTCAGCAGCCCCTCCTCATCATGGCGGATGGCGCCCTGCAGAGGACAGAGGGACACACAGGGGGACGTGAGAAGCTGCTGCTGGCTGATCTGCAGAAAACACATATCATCTTTAATACTCGTTTCAAAACAAGTGACTCAGAAGGGAGAAGCAGCTTCGTCAGACCCTGATAACTTCCTGACGACCTCACAGGGAACTGACACTCGCTCTTTCTGGGTCTCACAGGAAATGTGTCGCCTGAAACTCTCTGTTGTCCCTCAGTTAAACTTCCTCCCCCCCCCGACGACCACGCAGCTCGTCCCACAGCAGGCGAGGACAGGAAGCTGGACGGGTCAAATCCAGGATCATCGGAGGAGAAAACTGGATCATCAGCGTGTTAGCTCCGTCCTTCATATCAAGCCTTTGAGCAAGGCACTTAGCCAGAGTTCACCTTCTTACCCCTCAAGGTCTGATTGACAGTTCTGCCTGTAGCCTGCAGAACCAGACGTCTCCACTTCCTCCCTTTGTACAGAAATGAAGCCCAAACATCCTGGATATGGGTGCCGCCATCTTGGACGTCACAGAATCTGAACAAATAACTAATTAAAACCAAACTTATCAGTGTGATTAGAACCTAACTTTTACAGTTTGGTTCGTGTCCCATCTGCTTACACGGAGGAGACAGGGTTCATGACCTGCACTGCAGCCAGCCACCAGGGGGCGATCGAGATGATCTGGCCTCACTTTTGGAGAGCTGCCATCTCGTCCATCTTTTTCGTCTCTGCCTTAACTTCGCCTCTGGGCGGCTCAGGGGAGAAACCTGAGTTGAATCCCGACTCGTGGATGAACGGCTTCACGGGGGGGGGGGTGAGTTCAAAACGACCTGAGCAGCGTCTGATTGAAACATCTCCGTGGAATCCACGAGAGGCCGTCACACTGTGATGTGTTTAATATTAAACTCTGCTTTCTGTGATGCTCCTTTCAGAGTCCAGACACTTGTCCTGGATTACAAATCTGCTGATATGTTCATTCGTTATGAATAAATGTTTTCCGAGAGGCTGCATGAATCTGAAACCTGGAGTCTAGACCCACTTGTTTACATCCCCCGGGATGTTAATGGGATTTATATCCACCAGCAGCTCGGCAGCGTTTGTGTTGGCAGGAAACGCTCAGCGACAACCCTCATGCCCCCTGATTCGTTCTTTCCTCTCTCTCTCTCCTCAAAGAGCAGACAGAAAAATGCTAGAAATGCAGCACTGTGACCTGAGCCCACAGATCAGGGTTTATTTTTAGGACAGGCGCCTCACTCCCTTTCTGCTCCACCCAAACTTTCCTCATTATCTGCAGCGGGACCGGCTCATGCAGAGATAACGAGCGAATGCCTGCTCGCCTCGTCACTAATGGGACGTCGGAATTTCAGCTCAAAACATGGACGTTAATATGTTTTTTTAAAATTTGCTTCCTGACAAATCCAACCCGAGGCCCGTTTCCTTCACTGCACTGAGGTTACAGGGATTTTAGTCCTGCATGAAATTAGGTTTCTGACCTGTAGCATGTTCTCATCACCACGTAAAGGCAGAATGTACATGCAGGGGTTGAATAGGACCGGGAGACCATTCAAATGTCACATAAGAATACAACACTATGATATTGTACAGCAGCATGTTGCCTTTTTCCTGTTTTACTTATAAGAACATTTGCCAACAATACTAAGAAAGATCTGAAATAGAGTTTGTGTTATATTTCCAAATGGAAATCCCTTTGTCCCTCAAATAAATATCTGTCCCGCCTGAAGTGTAAATGTCTCGCACCTCTGGAAAATAATAATATAAACCTGTCAGTGCTCTTCTAGTTTCCTCGACTGGAGTCAAACGCGTCCACGAAGAGACGAGCGAGGAGCAGGTCGGGTGAGTCACGCCTGAGGGACTCGCTCTGTGGGATCTGCGTGGGAGTCGAACCGACAACCGAACGCTCTGCTGCTGCTGAAAGGCTGCACTGCCAGTGTGGGATTATCAGAGGCCTGTTCAAATAAATAGACACACACACACACACACACACACACACACACACACACACACACACACACACACACACACACACACACACACACACACACACACACACACACACACACACACACACACACACACACACACACACACACACACACACACACACACACACACACGGATCTCACTGATTCTTGACAAAACAGGATCCAATATTGAAAAAATAAAACCTTAAACTCAGACGTATGAAACTACATGTATGTATCTACCATGTACTTAAATACAAAACCACATATTTAATAGGGAGACAGAGCCCAGAAGAAAATTACTTTAAAAATGTATATATTTTTATATTATAAAGATTTCCGTCTGTGTTTTTTATTGGATTGTATAATAGAATTGTAACTTTACCTTAAACAGCCATCAACAATATTCTTGAGCTTTAAAAACTCCTGTTAGGAGACGGATTACATTTGTGTACTTTGTGGTATTTAACTGTACAAACACAACAAAGTGTGAGGATATAAATGACAGAAAAACTAGTAAATGATGTTATAAAAACTAAAGTATGACACCATTATGAAGTATTGGCTGATTATAGAACCAGGAAATACTTTTTTTTTAAAACTCCCACAAGTGCCCTGAGAGCAGGAGCCTCGTTTTAAAGGAGCATTCCGCAGACTGGCGTGTTCGGCTCCACTCGGATCCGCTCGGCAGCGCTCGGCTGTGGAGCAGAGGGCAGGCAGGCAGGCAGTGGGAGCGCGGAGCTCCGGAGACGAGCACGCACACACACACACACACGCACCTGGTCTGACCGAGGAGGAGAGTTCAGCTCCTGACGTGCACACAGGTGAGTTCACCCGGATTCGAACTTGTGACAAACTTCTCTGCCTCTGTGCGTCGGAGGAGGAGGAGGAGGAAGAGGAGGAAGAGGAGCGGCGGCGCTTTTACGCACGAAGAGAAAGTGCTCCTTCTTTTTTTTAATTGGTGCGTAAAAGTTGCAAAGAAAGTTCGAGGAGTTTGGTTTTTATTGTGTGTGAAGTGTGAAGTTGTGTGTTTGTGCTGACCGTGTTTCCGTGTACCTGTCAGCAGCGCCCGGGTTAACCGCGGGAGGAATGCGGAGCCGCTAGAACCGGGGGGAGCGGAGCTGCAAGTTCACATCGACTCGCACCAACTTTTCACTCGGAACCAACTTGGCGAGCGAGTCTCTCCGAACAGGACCATGGCCACTGGCGGGTTCAAGCCGAACGCCACCACCGACTTCCTGGAGGAGTGGAAGGCGAAGAGGGAGAAAATGCGAGCCAAGATGCTGGGGGACATCGCGGCCGCCACCGGGGCTCCTTGGGCTCCGGCCCCGGGAACAACGGCCGCCTCGCCGCCGGAGCTGTGCCGGGCACCGAGCTCACCAACAACGGCAACCCGGAGCGAAGCGCCTCCTCCGGGAACTGCCTCCCCTCCTCCCACTCGGTGGCTCGGTCCTCCTCCGGCTCGGCTCTGAGGAGACCCGAGGAGGACGCAGTGCACCTCCCCGCTCAACCCGCAGCCTCCCCGGCCAGCAGCCCGAAGAAGGCCCCGCCTCAGCCGGAGAAAGACCCGTGCGCCTCCCCGGACTCCAGCCCCGCGATGGCGTGCAACGACAGCGACAAGGAGAGCCCCTCACCCGGGAAGGGCAAGGAGAAGAAGAGCAGCGGCCCCAGCGCCAGGAAGGGCAAGGGGCAGATCGAGAAGAGGAAGCTGAGGGAGAAGAGGAGATCCACAGGTGTTGTCAGCATGCCGTCCAACGAGGTGAGTCCATGTGCACAGGTGAGACCCATGTCCTCACATCCTGAGGTTCTGTCCCAGACCCAGAGTCAGAGTCTGGAGGCCTGAGCTGCTTCTGGAGGTTTGAGCCCAACACTGAATGATTATGAGCACAAACATCTTAAAAACCCTTAAATGTCCCTAATAAGCCGAGTCAGGGCCCGGCCGGGGTCTGAGTAAAGCGTTTTGTGGTAAAGGAAAAGTTATTTTCATGTTTCACATCATGTTTTCATTGCTAAGGAAGTCGTTCAGTCTATATTTTGTCACTAAAAAAGCCCATCGTTAGTATCCAGAGCCCATTAACACGTCTTCAACTTCAACTAAGCAGTTTAAAAACTGAGGAAAAGCAGCAAATCGTCACGTGAAGAAGCTGAAAGTTGAGAAGTTTGAACTCAAACGACTTCTCTCACTCAAACATCTAAATCAGGTCACAGCCCAAAAACTGAGTGTGAATCCTCCTGATCTCCTGCAGTGGATCAGTTTACTGTCAAACACCTAAACTGTGTGAATCCAGAGGGTCGGTCGGTGGTTGTCGTGCCAAGTGAAGCGTCTCCGGGTGTGTTATTGTTGTATTTGTGTGTTTGCTGCTGTAATTTGGCTGTTGTTGCTCCTTTTTTGTAACTTTATATCCAAGTTATTCTTCAGCCGTCGAGCGAGTTTAGCATCTTGGGGAAAAATGTTGGGAAAGTCTTCTCACTTTAACACGTTAACTGTGTGTCTGTGTGTGTGTGTGTCTGTGTGTGTGTGTGTGTGTTGTGTGTGGGTCCATAAATAATTCAAACAAAAAAGAAAAATAGCACTTGTTTTGTCTCAGAATTCCTCTCGTACATGTGTCCGCTCTAATCGAGCGTCCGCAGCGACAGAAATGAAAGCAGCTCTCAGATGTTGGGGAGAGAAGCTAAAGACAGAGGGGGGTAATGTGTGTGTGTGTCTGTGTGTGTCTGTGTGTGTTCTGTGTGTGTGTGTGTGTTGGAAGGCGTTCATTGTTATTGAATTTAAATCATGTCAGATCTTGCCTAATTCCTGTGGTTCACACACATTCAGGAACTCTGATACGCAGCTGAGCCAACACACACACACACACGCACACACACGCACACATGCACACACACCACACACACACACACACACACACCGAACATTTCCCTTAACCTAACCTTAACCTTAACTCCTGCCCTTCACCTTAAAACTGAATGATTTACCTTAAGTGGACTTGCTGTTGTCCCCATAAGGAAGACAAGTCTCACTGGATAACCAGCCAGAGCTCGGTGCCCTCCTGGGGGGGGGTGGGGCGCTCACATCCTCATTAGGTCTGAGCCGGTTGGAGTGTGCACAGCCCGGCTGTGATGAGGGCTCCGGCGCTTTGCGGACGACGGGGCATAGGCAGCTGATCATTATGCAGTAAAGTGGGTGAAACACGGTGTTATTGAAGGAGGAAGAGGAGTCTGACGAAGAGGATCTGTGTGAGTGAAGCAGAAACACAGAACTGGAAGAACATGATCCCAACTGGATCGATTATCTGTGTTTTATCTGTGAGAAACAGACTCGGTGTCAGTGTCCTGGTTCTGATCGAGTCCCTTGTGTATTTCAACAACCACCACAAGCTCTTAACCTGGTTTAAGAATCTGCTTGTGATTCATAAATGATATTCTCAGACTCAGGCTATTGTGATATTTTCACAATAAAGGTGTTCTTCCAAAGGACTTTGACCTTTGCCCTTTAACAACAATAAATGTAAATCATTGTATCGCACTGAGGCTCTGGACGAGGGGCCACGTGACCCGGTTGGCCCCCGGGCCCGTCACGTCCTAATGACAGAATATATCTGATTTACAATGAAGTGGAAAAACAATTGAGGATTTAGAAGATTCAACCATTTTCCTCCAGATATAATTTACTACGAAAAACAGCTTCATTCTTTTATTGGATTATGATTCCTGCTCCAAAGCCACATTTACTCTTCCTCCCTTCTCTGACACGTGTGACCTGTTCCTGACGATGTTTTATTCTTTTGACACGTAAAACATTTAAATCAGGCCGACCAGTAAACAACAGCTCAGACGATCTAATGCAACTTGAATAACAGAAGCTTCCTCTCTCAGATCTCAGGGCCTGAGATCCTTAAGAACCATAAGAAGATAAACATTCCCCTGTTCCGTCTCTCGGCCTGTTGCACGTATATAAACGAGCGGAGGATGCAAATGAAGCCTCCCTCTCACGGCCTCTCTTTGTGAGCGAACACCAGTGGTCAGGTGTGAATGGAGATGCCTGGGATTATCTCCCCGCTCGCTCCCTGCAGAATAATGGGCTGCTGAGCGGGATTCAGAGCATCTGGGGAACCCAATCTTCTGCCCGGCGAGGCTATAATGGCCCGATAACAGCTCCGTGCTTTACTGGAAGAAAAGGCACTTTTTGCACGGCATCGATCAATACAAAGCTGCCGCTCTGCGGAAAGGTGTCTCCTTTCTCTGCCCGCCGCCCGCCGCCTCAGACTGGAAGCCATTGTTGCGGACGCCGACCTCTGACCCGCTCCCGACGTGCTTATGCAACGCAGGAATGTGGAAGCGGGGAGAGCGCGTGGGGTTCGAGCACCTCTGTGAAGTTCGATTGCCCCCTCTCCGAAAATGTATTGGGTTGTGATGTGAGCGTGTTTTCCGTTAGTCACGCCGAGCGATTGTGATTCATGCCGCTCATTGTGCAGGCTGTTTTTTTTTTAACGACCTCGGTGAGTTATGAGGCCGCGGTCAGACGCCCATGCCCAGGGAGTGTGAACCTTTGTTTTCATGTGGATGAGTGGACCTGCCCCACAGAGGCTGCTGCCGCTGCCGGGGCAGGGTGGAGCCCACCGGCCCCGGCTGCAACAATCTGTCTGCAGCGTCACCGCGGAGGTCAACGGGTCCATCAGGCGATACTGTGCCGGGCGCTCGGGCAGTTAACACTCTGATGACAGGAGAACACGGCAGACAACAGGGGCCTTGTTCAAACCGGAGCCTGTGACTCCAGGTGCTTTTGAATATGTTTAATGCAGACACACTTTAATGTCTTTTTAAATGTAGTGAAAATCCTAGAGTTTCTAAATGATACAAAATACGTCTGCAGAAGAAATATGTATAAAATTAGATATCGGAAGAATTGTTTATTGGTCTAACCCCCAAGATGAAAGAAAGGAGCTGGGAACCTTCTGTTTTATATCAAACCACGATTTCGATGAACCTCCACGATCCAAAGATCCTGCAGCGCTTTGTTTATTGCACGCTCTCAATTTACAGCTGCGCTAAAGAATGTTAATTTGCATTGGGTGGAGCGTGTTTCACTTGCTGCTGAAACCTTCTCCAAACAAGGCCACATCATCACAGTAAATACCACAGGGCTTTTATCATGGACTGGAGCGAGGAGCTCTTTAGGCAGAGTATTGTGTTCCCCTCGTTCCTCTTGTTGTTTGGAACACAAGAGGAACTAAACTCTTTTTAATTAATACTGTGTTTCTCCACGTGAAGCTTCCCCCCAAAAGCCAGAAGCAGCGGCAACGTTCCCCAGAACCGTTTAGTCTGGTTGACTTATTGGAACGAGCCCTGGATTGTTTTTACGAGGGTCTCCGTCACTGGGAAAGTTCCAAAGGGATGAAAAGATCGTCTCAGAAGAGCCGTTCGGAGAAACTCCAGAGGAGGAGGAAAGAAGGAGGAAGTGTTGCTCGCTTGCCTCTGCGATGAAATGGTTACCAGCCGGGCTCGTTTCCACCCTCGGCACCTCGTAAAATACACCGCACCTTCGTAATGGGCCGTGTCTCGTGGTTTTGTGCAGTTTGCAGGATTGTTACGTCAACTTCAGTTCCTATTAAAGTGGCCCCTGGCTATAGGTGAGCGTTACGTTGATGGATGGCAAGTTTTGGTTCCTTTTGATTATTCATGCTTATTTCACAATTAGTTTTTACTTTCCAGTTACTGACAACATTTCGAAACCATCGAAAGCTCCAGATTGTGTCCAAGTCGGTAAAAAGAATTTCCTTGAGCTAAATTTAGACGTTTGGTGGAAATGCACCGAATTCCTGCAAAGATTCTCTGTTCTTTTGGAAAGTTCCTTCAGTGGAAACACAGCTTTTTGGTTTGTTTCTCTACCTTCACCAGAGGAAGAGTTTATCTGTTGACAGACACATTGTGGAAAAGTTCCTCTGACGCTTGTCTGGGCGTAACGACGGTGTTTAAAGAAGAGTTTCTGTTCTGTGGCATCGCCTGCTTGATATTTACTGTCGGACGTCTGCTGTTGTTTGCACACGAGGCTCAAAGTCTGTTCCTGATCTGGGTCACTGCTCTTTAGTTATGTCTCCCTGGGAGCAGACGGTGGGTTATTACTGAAGAACACCTCCTGCACTTCACCCACAGGAATGCACAGACACACGCAAAACCTGCAGTGTCTCCGAGCACCGACACCGGAGGAGCACAAGTCGAGAATAAGACGTTTCCCTGCAGGTTCGTCCCAAAGCTCTGCTCCACTGAGGGGAACGTTGTCAATTGAAGGACTGACAACTACTAGAATCCACTGTTTGCAAAGGGAGAAGCCTCTGAACCTTCCCTGCTACTTGAATAGCTCCAGTGGCCCGGTCGCTGTGCGTCTGGCTAATCTTTAACTCCTGAGTGTTTGCACATCCAGCACGTACAAGCACCAGTCAGCTGCTATTGTGTTGGTTTTGGGTAGAAGCTCAGGAATAAGGTCACACGGAGCAGAAACGATCGATCCCGAGGAATCCGCTGCAGTTGAGAGGCCACGCCGATTAAACCGGTTCAACCCGGCGGGCAACATTACCCGTGTAAATATTTAACCGAATCCACGTGCACTGTTTTGTGCCAAACGATGTCAGAGTGAATCGACACGTCCTCGTCTGACTCTGGATTCAGGGCCCAATTCTTTCATTAACACATTTTCTCTGTCATGATTCCCCCTTCTCGTTAATTCCCTCCTCATTACCGGCGTTCACACTGGGACCATTAACACGATCCAGTAGTGCTGACATGCAGTTTGTACAAATGTGAGTTTGGGGTTTTAATCCTGATTAACGGAGGCATGAGGAGATCGGTTTCATGCTCTGCTTTTTGGGAAACGCGTCTCCCCCCGTTGTGTGAACTTTCTCCACGCAGCTGCCCGGGCGACTCGCTCGTTCGACAGCTCGCAGACGCACACAAACACACACAGCGGGGGGGCGGGGGTGTTAGGTAAGAGAGTCCCGGATTAGAGGAGCGGGTGAGTGCGTGCGGTGTTTTTGTGCGACTGTAGCATGTAACCCATTTGTCGGACATTCCTGTGTGTTTGCTGACGACTGCGCGGAATTTGTGAGTCAGCCCTAATCAGGCCACTCTGCATGATTAGGCATTTGGGAGCCCGACTATTTGTATTCATTAAAGTAGAATTACTTGGAGACCCCACCATCCCTGCTCCCACTCCCCTCGTCTATTTCAGATTCTCTTCACATTCCACGTGTGTGTGTGTCTGTGGTCTGCTTTGTTTGGAGAATTCAAGACAATAAGTAAAGCTGCTTTCAGACCCCGAACAGATATTCTTTTCAGAACTCTTCCTGCAGCCGTCTGGCAAAATGTCTGTGTGAGAATACGACAGGAAGAAACTCACTGGCTGGTGACTTGAAACTGGAATAATTAGAATGTATCAGGATGGAAAAGAGGAAAAGAGGAGCCGTGAAGATGGAAGAGGCCGACAGAGACGTCCACTTGGAAAGACGACGAGATTCAAGAGCCTTTTCTGGAGTTCTTGTACATGAGAAGTTGAATTTATCTACATCAAAACAAGGTTCTGCTTTGGTTCTGGTTCTGCTAATGTTTGCTGACCCGTGCGGTTCCTACACAAACAAGAAGAGCAGCTGACTCGAGAGACCAAAGCCAGATTGAGATCGTAACCATCAACAAGAAGCTCTTTCCCATCTGACGTCTGCGTCGGCGTCTCGTTCGTGTACGACTGTTACATCATCAACACGCCCACTCGCTCGCTTTCATTCCCACATGCAGCCGCTCTGGAGAAACACTCCGGAGTTCAGGGCCTGTCTGAAAGCAGCTGAAGTGAAAAAGTATCATTTAAAACATTGTTATGAATAAAGTTGGTTTGATAGGAACCCGAGCCGCGGCCCCGAGGTTTGATGCCGTCTCAGTCACAGCGCTGCTCGCTGTGCCGGTTTGGTGCACGAGGGACAATAAGCCTCAGTGAAGTGTGTCTGAGTGAATGCACATCGACAGACGGATTCTGTCCCACAGGTTTTCACGCACTGCTTCTGTGTGTTGTGTCACCACGGATACGTGGCGGCTCCTGATGATCAGCGTCGCAGTGGGGGGGGGTTACACGATGTGACCCGAGCTGGACGCGACGAGCGAAGGCACAAACGTAATTTCCTCCCGGGTTCACTTCAGAAGGGAAAGAAGCCGAGGACTCAGACGGAGGAATGTCGGCGTCGCAGGATGATGAATCTGAGTCCTGCCGATGTTTCGTTTGGCAGTTTCACTTCTCATTTCTCACCGCAGAGAGAACAAACTTCAGTTAAAGAACAAACTTCATTTGAAGACTAAACGGTGCTCTTGAGTGAAAACAAGCAGGATTTATTAGAACAAGATATTTGAGGTTTCATGTGGTAGTTTAAGGCTGAGACGAATATGTTTTCAACTCGCCCCGAAGGTTTGATGGACTGCGGAGAGGATTTAGTTTGAAAGACGGCGCACAGGCCGCATGAAGTCGTACATCAGAAGGACGCAGTATTGAAAGCGCCCCGGAATGCACTTGATCCCTGGGAATCGAATAAATATGTGGCTCTAAACATGCCGAGCGCGCGGGGCCTTGATCTTTAAGCTTCTTCTTTCCAACAAAGGAGCCAAAGGAGGTTCTACCTGTTCCCCAGCTCGTTGGCTGAGTCCTTCTGTTTGTTCACGCACCACCTCACTTGTGTGTGTTTGTGTGTGTGTGTTGTGTTGTGTTAACCAATCCGACACGCAACGCTGCAGGCGACTGATCTGACTCTGCACCACCCACAGAGTCCGGCTTCTCTCATCCCGGCTCTCTTCGTCTTGCTGGACTTGGAGAAATTACTTTTGAGATTTTTGTTAATTTCCCTTTCTGTGGTTCCATCGCAGCAGTTTGCATCTTGGTTTCTCTCTAGAGGAGGCTTTTTAAAATGGCCTCCAGTGACACCTGCAAGTTCAGAAGCAAACTGCTGATTCACACGTTGGCTGAAATGTTACCTGGAGGACGACGCTGCGAGTTCCTGACGTAGGAACCGGAGTGTGTGTGTGTGTGTGTGCAGGAATGAGTGTGACCCAGCTGTTTCTTTAGCAACGTGTAAACAAACAAGAAGCAGGGCCAAGTTTTCCGTGGTGACATAGTGTCGGTCACACCCTGTTGACGGAGGCTCGTCCAGCTCAGTGCACACAGCGCCAGGACAGTGATGTTTTCATTGCTGTGTCTCTGTACGTCAGCTCAGTAATTAACGGTAGTCGACAGATACTTAAGGATGTTCCAGGAGGTTCACGTCCACGTTGGGTCGACTGTGTTCGATTCCCAGACCTTTCTACACCACACAGTGAACAGCATGTCGGGTTTCTTTTATTTAAAAACATCTCCTCGTTATATAATTGATGCCGTACCTTTTTTATTTTTTAAATCTGCTGCTGTTTGGGCACACGTCTGTGTCCGATTGAAAGTGCGGCGGCGTTTCATGTTCAAAGAAAGAGAAGCAGCGCGGCGTCTCGTAGCCGTCGCTCCTCTCCGGGTATTAACCTTTTGCCTGTGGCGCTGACGGCCTCTTCAAAGATTCATAGCCAGTGAAACTTCTGGGTTGAGCGTGACAGATTGGATTTTCCGTTGATCGTATGCTTTGCCTTCCTCCATATGTGGTGAATCCCTCACTTTCTGTTTTGTGTTTTATTCATCCTCCTTCGTGGTGTTTGACCTTTTGACGCATCCAGTTTATATTTGTTTTCTCCTCCTCCTCCAGTTTGAATGAAAACCCCGTCGTCCTCAAACGGCTCATTAGTGAATCGGTCCTCCAGCCTGCACACAAATGCATCACAGTGGTTTGTTTGCGTCCACAGATTTCAGTGTGCGACCTCATAAGTAAACATGAGGAGAACCTGTGTGTGTCTGTCTGTGTGTGTCTGTGTGTGTCTGTGCCCTCTCCCATCGTTCTCTGTTTCCTTTTCCCTCCGTCCACCTCTTTGCACCGTCGGTCCAGTAGCCAGACGTTGGAGCTGTCCTGGTCCACGATGGATGGCCCGGCGTCACCGGCTCTGTCCGTCCACAGGGCCGGATTTATCTTCCTCGTGTCAAACTGAAAGGTCACGCAATCAAGTGCAGACAGTCGTCAGGCCGCCATCACACAGAGCGAGAGTGCCGCACGGCCTCCTGGGAATTCTGCTGAGGCGCTGCCGAGCGTAAACTGGATGTTTCTGCCCAGTGGACGACGTACATGAGCACTCGATGAACCCTTTACCGTACAACTGGTGGAATAAGGAACTGCCTCCATTTAAATAACAGTGAACAAATGCTTTACTTCAAAAGCATTAGATGGATTCACTTTCATTTATTGGGTTAAAGCATCAAACACGTTCTCATTTGCGTTTCTGGCTGTTGCTTGTTTCTTCCATGTGAAGTCTCTATTGTGTGAATTTGTCTGGTGCAGCGTTAGACGATGTCAAGTCGTGGATAAATATTAAATGACAAACACACCAGATCCTTATTCGTGAATCTGCACCGACAGGAAGCGAGCACCCATCCGATGAAGCGGGGCGCCGCATGCGAAATTGAATTTCTTATTTGCGGAGCAGGAGCAATATTTACATACTGTCAGCCCGGTTTTCATTTCCGAGCTCGTGTACCCCGCGTCACATCCCGAGTTCGTCTTCAGTCGAGCGTGGAGAAGTGGCACCGGGCTGGAATCTGTTCCCAGCCCTGAGCTGCTGGCAGCTGGAGTTCAGCCTGTGCTCGAACCACGGGTTTGGTTTGTCCGACACAATGGCCTCTGCACACAATGGTCCTGCCTCTCTCTCGCTGCCGCTGGAATGCAAAACATGCTTTAACAGTTTCCGATACTGTACGTGTGAGTGTTGTGTTACAGGGTAAGTTGCGCTCGGCAACACAACGCTGACGCAGAAGCAAACACTGGAACCACTGTGACACAACGGAATATTACAGAGACTTTATCTGTCAGCTGATGTTGCTGTTATTTAGTCGTTAAGTTGCTTTTTCACTTTAGTTAAATTGGTGTCACTAACCAACAGAGACGGTTTTGAAGTTCTTACTGATGTGGTTGATAAATAATCCATCATTTTAAAAGCAGGGGGTTGAAATGATTGTTCATTAATCGTGACGTTGATTTGAACTCGAGTCATAAACATCAGCATTCACGACTTAAAAGGGAACTTTATTCAAACAGGAAGTGTTGACATGAGTGCGTCTGGGGGCCGGGCCCCTCTGGGACCCTCTTGGCACATTCAGGAACATGATTGTGTTGCTGCAGTCTTGAGAAGCGGCCGCTCGCCTGCTGACTCACAGGCCGAACCTCCCGTGGCCCAGACGTCCTGTTCTCTCCCGTCTCCCTCAGAGGAGAAGCAAGGATGCAGAGTAATGCTGCTTCTTCATCACTCGCCCACGCTCCTCCTCCTCCTCTTCACTCAGGGTCGGTAAGAGGCCTGTTGTTGATGAGTGTGAAGGAGTTAACGCTGCAGCGGCGTGTCGTGTGTCTGCTGCCACGAGCATCTGAGTAAATCCCCCCGGCCTCAGAGGAGAGTGATTTCTAACGGGGGGGGGGGATCGATTTGCCCGGTTACATAACGTTACAGATCAGGAGGCTTGTTGACGCTCGTCCGTCAGACGGATGATTTTGGGGATTTCACGCAGGAGTGTGAGTCGGCAGCTGTGTTTACTTAACGTCTGGCTTATTATTTCCAGAAGAAACGTTGATGGACGTGTCTCCGTGTCTCCGAGCTCGTCCAGGAGCGGCTCTGTGCTTTCCATTAATCTGCTCCTGCTCTCCAGCCGGATTCCTCATTTGCATGAAAAGCTCTGGCTCTCTCTCTCTCTCTCTCTCTCTCTCTCTCTCTCTCTCTCTCTCTCTCTCTCTCTCTCTCCGAGTTTCCACCTCTCTCCTCAGGCGACGCTTCAGCGAACAGATAAAGAGCTTTAGTCTTTAAATATTAAGAGGCTACAATCAGCTGTCTGGTTAGTTCTCAAGTTTCAGGCGCTGTAACCCGACGCCTCTGTGTCGCCACGGAGACGATACCTTTCACTTTTTCAAACTGAACCTTCTGTGTGTAACGTCACCCACTGGTTGAGCTGCCGTTGGGAAGCCTTGGAAGTTTGGCGGCACAATGACCATTATTTGAGGAGTAGGGGGTGGAGCCTGAATGCAGGTCATGTGTCTCCTATTTGATGCCATAACAACAGGGTGAAACCTCGTGATTGACAGCTGAGACGAACTCGAACGACGGCAGCGTTTGAAATCGGAGAGATTTTTGGCTCCAAGCGTATATACACAGTTTATCGTCTGAATACTTAAGTCTCTCTTATATTCTGGCAAATATTTATATCTCCATAAAATATTTGAGACTTTAGCCTCGGTTTGGAAACGTGACACAATGTGAACCGAACCGGACCCGAAGGCGTCTGGACCCTCTGCTGCTGCACCGACTGTAGATTAAAGTAAAAACGTTCTTTCAGAATCTGTTTTTGTAATTAAGTTCAGGCTTCGAAGGGTTCGGGCCTCGGGAGACGCCGGAGTCCACATTCTTCTGCTGTGCACTCTTTGTCTTCATCCCTCTCCCCCTCCCAACCCCCCCCCCCCCCCCCCCCCCCCCCCCCCCAGGCCTGATGAGCAGTTGGTCTTCTTCCAAGGATATCCATTATCGAAAATACTGAACTAATTCCCCCACTCCATCTCTCGCTCTCCCTCCTCTCGTTCGAATCCAGCCCCTGTTCTTTTTTTACTCTGCTGAGCGCGATAAGCCTCGGCGGGGCACGGGGTCGTGGAACACTGCGTATTGACGGCAGCCATCTCTGTCCAGCGCCGCCGAGAGTACAGTTCATTTGTTCAGACCCGCGGTATAATTTACCCCCCCCGAGTCTCACGAGGAGCCGGCGTTCTCATGAATAACAAACAGAGCTTTGCCCGGGGGAAGAGAGTTCACGCCGACTCTCTCTGCTCTCTGCTTTCTCACCTCAGACCTCCAGCCTGCTGCTGAAAGACCCACACAGTTTATTACCAATTTCTGCGGGGGGGGGTTTCTCTGCGAGCTAGAAAAGGAGGCAGTGGGGGGGGGGGCTTGTCGTGAATCCACCTGCTGCAGTTGAACAACGACAGAGATCAGGGTTTTTGCAGCGGCACATAAACACCGGCGTCGGTTCTTTTTCGCCGAAAACCTCTCAGATGTATTTGTCTTCCCAGGGTGACGTCTTCATCTTCTACGTGTCTGGCTCCTCTTTCTCATCCTGAGATACTTGTATTCTATTCCTCAGTTCTCCACCTGTTGCGTCACCATCTCCGGACAGTGTCCTCAGCTGCTGTCGTCACTCACCTGTCTGGGACGTCCTTCGTCTCCATTTGTCTCTGTGTTCACTTCTCCAGGTTAAAGGAGCCTCAGGGCCTGAAGAGCCTCGGGGCCTGAAGAGCCTCGGGCAAACCGGGCAGCCTTTTCTAATCCGACATTCCCTGCAGCTTTTTTTTTTCAGGGAAACTTGCAAATAACCAGGCAGACGGGGAGGAGGGGGGGGGGCAGGCAGTGATAACCATCCACATCCTCTCTTATTTGTATGTAAATACGAGGATGCAGCGATGCGTTGAATCTGATATAGAGAGCTGGAAGGAAATGGAAGAGGGGACAGTTTTTTGTGTATTGCTGCAGGTCCGTGCACTGACTGTGCGCCGTTGCACCGGCCCCGGGTGCAACGGCGAGGAATGCACTAATCATGCGACGCCCTCGCCAGCTGCCTTTTGTCTACGTTTGTAAACCGAAACAAACGAATCCACCCCCGGGTTTCAACCGATCCTCTCTGCCTGCGTAACTCACAGTGACGTTGAGAGGGGGGGAGAGAAAGAGGACAGAGCGGGAAGTGGTCATTGTCCTGGTCTTCCAGGAAGAGGCTGGACCCCCTCACCCCCCCCACCCACCCTGCCTCTCCACCCCTTAACTCCCCACTCCTGTCTTCTTCTCTTGTATTTCTTCTTTATTTGAAAAGGGGCCGTGTACAATTAACATTCATTCAAATGTAAAGTGGTAGTTACAGGTTTCAAGTTCAGTTTCAGGTTCGATTTACTTTCTTCTGCTGAAGCGTTAAAACTTCCCTGAGCGTCTGCCTCCCAGCTTCTGATGCAACTCTGGCACCGGTCGCACTTCTACAAAAAATAAATCTTGTGCTCCGACGGTTTCAGGCCTGAAGCTCAGTTCGTTTTTCCATCAGTCTGAAGTTTTTCCAGTTTTTCTGGTGTGTCCCTCTGATTATTTTCCATCTGGATTTGACCGTGAAAGGAGTTTTGAGGCAGTTTGTGAATTTCTTGCTCGAGGGCGCGCCGCCGTCTAATTGAATTATTGCTTTTTGTGCAGAAAGATAATTATATTTGTTTTGTTTTGTGTTATTTTCTTTTATGAAGGAGTGAGTCACTGAACCACTGATGAATTTGACAGTCTTATCAGTGCGTCTGGCTGCACTTAATTTCCAGAATTCAGTTTGATATCAAAGGATTCTGATTGAATATTGTTTCTTCTTCATTGGCACCTGCTTTGTGTCTGATTGGGTCGTTTGTCTCTTCTCTCGACTTATTAAAGCTCAGAAGTTTTTCTTCTCTGTTGGAAAAAGTCCACATATTATTGAAAGTGACGTGAGCTGCACGTGTCGGACGCTGCACTGGTTCCAGTGTCCTGTTCTCCTTTTACCAGTTTGATGCCCGGATGTGTCATATTACAGCTCGGTCGGTGTCAGGTGACTCTCTACCTGCTCAACAAGACGCACTGAGCCTTTATTCTGAAATCATCTGGGGACGAAACATCATTTAGATTCTATATCTCGAGCATTTTTGAAGGTGAAGATATCATTTCATTAATATCTCCGGTGTTTGAAGTGTCTTTGGCATAAAATAACTTCACCAATGCAGCCAGATCTTCTTTTGATGCTTCGGTTAAAATCCAGGTTTAAAGTCATTTTTAAGGGGTTTAGAAGATTCGGTGTATTTTTCCTGGAAAAGTCTGAAGAGCTTCACAAACGTCTGAGCTGAGACCAAAGCTCCGGCTGTCAATCATAACGTTACTGTTGATGTGACTTAACTACAAGTGCCGTACTACTGTGATACAGCTGTAAGTCATAAACAACATCCTCAAGCAGCCTCATGTGGAAGTTGACCTGAAAAGTTTCAGGACAAAGTCGATAAACTTCATCAAACGATACGATTTAAAGTCTAACGTGGTTTAAAAATGTGGAAAATGTAGAACAGCGTGTTCTGACAGGGTGTGTGTGTGTGTCTGTGTGTGTGTGTGTGTGTGTCTGTGTTGTGTGTGTGTGTGTTAATAGGGAAATAAAACGCATCTAAACCAACACAGGGCGTCTTTTGTGTTCAGATCAAACAAACATCAGTGACTCAAACACCATCAAACGACTTGTGATGACACAGAGATGAATTTAATTACCGAGCTGCCTGCGTCTCATTACAGAACTGACTTTAATTTCAGGTTAATGTGAGTTAAGTGGTTTTTCGGTGCTTGAGCGTAACCAACAAATACACGATAAGCTCGGTATCGAATTAAGAGGAGTCACTGGATGTAGTGGGAGTCACTGGATGTAGTGGGAGCTATGATTTGATTTCCAGTGCTTCAACGTGAGCCCGTCTGAACGTTACAGCGTTCAAACCTTTTCACGTAATAACACAATCAAGCACATGAGCCGGAATATGAGCAGAATATGATTTCAAGAAAACTTGAAAGATTTATTTATTTGGCATTTCACGATCAAAAGCAAACTAATCTCATAGAAAGAATCTTTATAGACACAAGAACGTTGAGATTATAAAAAAATAACATAATAGGTCAGTGTTTAACTCTCCTCGAGTGGGAAAATAGTTTCCATGTAGAAAGTTCAAGGTCCAAACTATCTTTATTATCCCCGAGTGGCAATTAACTGTGCAGCCAGAATTCAGCACATAATAACAATAAATACATCAGATCTGTTAGTTCTGCATCTCGTCAGATGAATCTACGGAAGCAGCAAAAACTCACTGAACAGCGTGTGGCTGAAATCGTCTTCTTTAAAAAGTTAGAGACTCATAATGCGTCTTTATTTTATACGACAACACTCCTGAAAGTCATTTTATACAATTAAACCTCACAAACACGGCGTCTTCCTTCAGGAGAAACAGTTCAGAGGCAAACATGTGGGAAATAGTTAAAACTTTCCATTACAAGAGTCTAATTATCAGAAATAATCAGTTTTATTATCATTCTTTTCTTCGTTAATTTGAAACCAACGTTTCCGGGAGAATCAGCCGCCTCAGGTCGACTGTTATTAGTGGACAAAGGAGGATTAACAGGTATTTAAGAGGATTTATTTAATGATCAAATGTTAAATATTTGTCTTCCCTCCTGCAGAGCTCACACCTTTAGCTAATTTGTCTTTTTTTTTTTACGGCCTCTGTAAACACACAGAGCCAATATCTGACGAGCGGTTATGTAACACGGAATATAACCAATGTCAAACACAAGGAAGTACAAGACAAAGAAAAATAAACCCCCAGTGTTAACGATTAAACTTTCATCCAGCTTCGTGAACGTCACTGAACAAACTCCAAACATGGTGTCGTGTCAGACGGCGTGGTGAACGCTCTCAGGCGAACTTCCTGCCGGGTTTGGCCGACGTGCAGAACGTGCTGCAGTAAAAAAGTAAATATGTAAAACAACAGGAACACATGCAGTGGGGTTATGTAACAGTGGTAACCGAGTCTACGTGGCTTTTCTAATTATAGTTCTTACTTTGACTCTATAATCTTCTCCAAGGACATCGTGGTCCATTAGTCGTCGATAGAAACCGACCTGCTGGTCCTGTCACGGACGAATCGGGATCGGCTCACGTGAAAAAAATTGATTTCACAGAAGAAACCGCGCCGATAAGACGTGAAGTTATGTTTTATGTTTTGTGTAAAGAAAGAAAATATGTCTGGGCGCAGGCGAGAGAAAGATCAGTCGGGACGTCTTCGTTAGAAAGTGATTCATTTGGAATTCCTGCAGCACATTCATATTATTATTATTATTCCCACATTTACTGATTCATTTGCTTGTTTTGGTACCGGTCCCGTTCAGATATGTCGTCGGCTCGAACCGACGCTCGAGGCCCCAGGTTTCAGCTCCTTCGGTCCAAATTCCACTTTGTCCGCAGGGAAATCCATTTAACCGCTGTTTTATAGTCGGAATTGCAGCGATGATTGCTCCGGGAAAAAAAGTTTGCCTGGAGGGGAGAGCAGATGGGCGCTGGCGGTTTGTTCTCCGGCGGCGCTCCTGCCCTCGAGGGAAGTGGAGAGGGAGCGGGCGAGTGCAAATTCACCCCCGTGTGGGAAAAACAGGCCCCTGCCCCAAAAAGATAAGGGCCCGCTTTGACCCCATTAACGCCGGGAAGGATGTAATCGGCATGGAGGGAGGGAGAGGGGGGGGGGGGGGGGGTGCTGGCATGCAGCAGCAGTAAGAGGCAAAGCTTTGTTACCTCCAGTGGAAATTACATAACATAATCACACACACACACACACACACACACACACACACACACAGACACACACACACACACAGGCTTCCCCATCCAGCTTCTCCTGCTGTTATCGAACCCCCCCCCCCCCCCCCCGCTCGTTGCTGAGGAGCCTCCGGTGACGCTGGGCCACATGTTTACTTTAGGCTGCGTCGACCCACTTCCAGACTTCACACACATTCCTGTCAGACGTGCTCAAAATGATCCGTCTTCGTTACTCGACTCAGGACGAGCGACCGCCGGACAAACTTAAGCCCCATGAAGACGTGACCTTTGGAGTGACCTTTGACCTCCTCCCTTAAGGGCCACTTCATGCTGCCTTGTAGGTGAGAAAAGAGACGCGTCCATTTCCTCGCTCCTGTGACCGGGCGCACAACAGTTGCTTATACGTGTCAGTTTATTTATTTCATTCTTTAACTATGAGATGATCACGTGAGGGGTTGTCCGGCCCTGGCGGAGGGATACGCTCTCCTGAGGAGGGATACGCTCTCCTGAGTGACATCGTTTTTTCCCTGACTTCCTTCATGTGGAGGAATTATCCTCACGGCCCCCAAACTACAAACCACAAATTAGTTTAGAAAGACTTTATAATCTGCGCCACACTCAAGAGCCTCTTTCCTTTAAAGCCGCTAGACCTCAGAAATGGAGGCGTCCGTCCTCGAGGACGCACAGACAACAGATGTTCTATGTATGGAGTAGAAAAGAGATGACTTGACAAACAGGAGGACGATATAAAGATAAAGAAAGTGCAAACCCACAAGAAGAATAAGGATCTGAAAAGACACAGAGCCTCGTCCAGGATCTGCCGAATAGAACGAGATGGTACGACAGGATTTAAATAGCAAATAGAAGACGAAGTTTGATATAACAACAATTCCTTAGTAAACCACAAAGACCAATAAAACACCTCATACTTTATTCATATGTGGTTTTCTTGTTTAGACAGATTTTCTTGGCCCCCTGTGCTCGGCCTCGGGGCTGTTCATCACCCCTGCCTCACAGCGGAGCATCAAAACACCGGCACCGGGAGAAGAGCAGCGGAGAACACGGTTGTTTTTCTGCTTGTACGTGAAGTTGGTTAAATGCCAGCGTTGGCAAAGCCTCGTCTGTCCGTCCCCGGCCTGAGGGCCCGGCACGCTGAGCAGAACCAGTGGAACTCACCTCCTCGGCTGCATCTCTGTCGTCCTGGGTTTTCATACGTGTGTGTGTGTGTGTGTGTTTGTGTGCGCGTGTGTGTGTGTGTGTGTGTGTTGAAGTGAGATAAGACTGTACCTGCTGCTGAAGTGAGGCTCGTGTCCAAGTCTGTTTTTATTGTGAAGTCACAGATAAAATGTCTTCTAGAGCTCGAACCTCATGGATCTGTGTATGATACTGATCCAGATCCAGATAGTAGGGAGTAACAAATGAATTTCACAGTTTAACCACAGACTCTATTATCAATAACTATAAATAAAAAGAAAACAGAAATACAACCAAATGTATAGAACTTGAATTTAGAGAATAATATAGATTAATTTCGTTAGAATAGGGAGGTCAAAGGTCAAGGTCACGCCTCTTGAACACGATATCTCAAATCTGCTTTTAGGAAATTTCTTCAGATTTGGATCAGTTGTCACTCAAAGATAATCTGATTCTATTGTAGGGGTCAAAGGTCACGGTGACCTCATTAGGGTCACATTGTTATTCAAACCTAAACGCTGACACTGATGTTTGTGAAAGGCTCGGTTCTTATCGTTCTGCCTCTAACCTCGTCACGTCTCGGACACTGGTTCTGCTCGGGGACCCGCAGCCCGTCTCGTCTTATTATCGTCTCTGTTTGCGTCTCTTGTCCTTTTCATTTTCCAACTGCACACATTGTCTTGGATGGGGAATCCAGTGCGTGTTGGCCGGCAGCGGTCAGCGGCCACACAGGTTTGATGCTTCCAGCAGACGTGGTTTCCATGTTCGGCCGCTGCACAGGAGGGAAGAGAGATTATTTTCCTAAGTGTCCGCTGCTCGTCTCTGCCGGCGAGAAGTGGTGGAACCCGCCAACGTAAACCCACAGGAAGTTGATGAGTGTCCCGCCGCCGTGGCTCAGGGGGATACACTCGCACTTGATTGAAATTCCTCTGATATTGGAGCCGTGCTCGCCGCTAACTGCTCGACCTTCTTGCGGAACCATTACTCTCTGCTTCGCCAGTACGGACGCACTCATCGCTACCGTGGCGTCATCTTGGCTCCGCGCTGAAAAACTCCTGCATGTTTCTCATTTGTGCGTTTCTCTCCTGTTGATGATTACTCTTCACTCAGACGTACAGCCGCAGCCGTATTGAGCCGTCACAGCTGATTCTGCTGCTTCACTGTAAGACGTGAACTCGGGGAACTCGGCGTTACTCAGCGTTCTGATGGGAAGGAGCTTTTTTCTTTATCGGGTAACGGAAGAAGAAACGGGGCCTAATTGTCTCGGTTGAAGACACAACAGAGCGAACTTCAGATTCTAACTGGAACCATGTGGCTGCGTAGTGTGTTGTCAGAGTGACGTTACGGACCCACAACGTGTGTGTGGCTCACAGACACGCACTCTGACAGAGGCTTCCCCCGCTCTGACATCTCATTTCACCACTCGGGCCTCTCGCCCTCTCGGGGGTCGCCGCTGTTTATTTAGATTATAAATCATTTTTTCGGCGTGTCCCTCTCTCTCATCTCCCTCGGCAGGCGAACACAGATGGAAGGGGGGTGACTGGTATTTCGGGGGTGGGGGGGGAGGACAGAGTGGCAGACGCAGGCTTTAAATAGAAGTGTTTTTCGCTCATTGTTTTTCTTTCTGTGTCAATCAGAAGTACAGTGGTCCCGGAGGCCCCGCTCCAGCTGCGCGGCGCGGTGGCGTGCGGTGGGTCGACGGGACTCGGTCGGCTGTTTGTTGAGACGAGCTGCTCCTACGGGCTCAGCTGTGAATTCTACATCTGGGTTCGTGCACGCAGGTAGTCGTGCAACACGAGGCACGGAGGGGAACTGAAGGGTGTTTACAACCACTTTATTCCTTACTTCACTTTTCATTCCACATTTAATATCAAGCTGATTCAGGCATCGGCCCCTTTTGGATTTAATATCAACGTGTGTGAGAAGAGACGAGAGGAGGAGGAGGCGACTGTTTCCCAAACACATTAGTGAATAAAGATGCACGATACTTCAAACATGAAGCTAAAACCAGCAAGAAACACATTGTACTGCTCAGTGATGAAGTACTCAGACATTTTACTTCAGTAAAAGTACCACATTAACTTTTTTACTTGAGTAAAAGTAAGTACTTGCTTTTAATTGTGTCCTACTCCCTAATACTAAGTCATGTCAATTGTAGTAGTGTTGTGTGTGCAGAGACTCGTGCAGTTGTGTGTTGTGTGTGCAGAGACTCGTGCAGTTGTGTGTGCAGAGACTCGTGCAGTTGTGTGTGCAGAGACTCGTGCAGTTGTGTGTTGTGTGTGCAGAGACTCGTGCAGTTGTGTGTTGTGTGTGTGCAGAGACTCGTGCAGTTGTGTGTTGTGTGTGCAGAGACTCGTGCAGTTGTGTGTTGTGTGAGCAGAGACTCGTGCAGTTGTGTGTGCAGAGACTTGTGCAGTTGTGTGTTGTGTGTGCAGAGACTCGTTCAGTTGTGTGTTGTGTGTGCAGAGACTCGCGCAGTTGTGTGTTGTGTGAGCAGAGACTCGCGCAGTTGTGTGTTGTGTGAGCAGAGACTCGTGCAGTTGTGTGTTGTGTGTGCAGAGACTCGTGCAGTTGTGTGTTGTGTGTGCAGAGACTCGTGCAGTTGTGTGTTGTGTGTGCAGAGACTCGTGCAGTTGTGTGTTGTGTGTGCAGAGACTCGTGCAGTTGTGTGTTGTGTGTGTGCAGAGACTCGTGCAGTTGTGTGTTGTGTGTGCAGAGACTCGTGCAGTAACAAATCAGATCAAATGGATTCAGTAGTTCAAGTTTCCAAATTCGTTCCTTGACAAACTTCTTATTCGTCCATTTCTATGACGACTCAGGAATTTGTGGGCTTTTAATTTTTCCATTTAAAAAAAAACAGAGAATCCATCCGAAGTGAGTCCAACCTAACGAGGACAAACACAGCTCCAGCGGTTTGTTCTCCATAAAGCTCCTAATCCCGTTGATGAATTAGATTTTGAAGAGACAGCTGTTGCTCAGCCAGACGCTTTGTGTGAGCTAATTGAATTGTGACCTACTCTGAACCCGGGGGCTGCGACTCCAACCAGACGACATTATCTCCTTGATGAGGCTCAGAAATTCCCGTCCAGCAGACCGGAGCCTTAAAAAGGACAAAGAGGAGGAAAATCTCAGGAGGAAACCTTTGCTTTCCGAGTGATTCCTCACTAATGACTGGATCGCGGCTCCGAGCAGCTCCTCAAACCCAAATACAGTGTTTTTAAACACGGAATTTGTCCAGAGCGTCTGTTTGGACTGGGACGACATTCAGACGTGAGAAATATGATTCAAACAACATAAGTTAAGTTTGATAAATTGAATGCTTATGAGAATAAAAGTATGAACTCAGAGGCTGAATCCTTCATTATTCATTGAACTGAACATATCTTAAAAACAACTCGACCTACGTTATAAATGTTGTTGACTTAACTCAGTCTTGTCAGGTGGATTTTCATTAATCACTTAATTAATAAATCTTATCTTGACAATCTTGCTGCTAAAACAGCAAAAACAACACTCTTATATTTTGAAAGAACTAAACTTAAAGAGCATGAAATTAAAGTTAGGTCGTTAGATTTTTCCTCCACGACGACAGCAGGTTTGTGTGTTTGTCACGTGACACAAACGCACAACCTCTCAGTGTGTTGTTCAGGTGCAGGTCGGGGGGGACAAGCTCGATAAAGCACTGCCCTCAGGTGCCCTCAGGCTGCTACTGCTCTCCAGCTGCACAGCGCACACAACACACACACACACACACACACACACACACACCACACACACACGCACGATTAGAAAAAGAAATAAGCAGCACTTAAACAGTAAATTCTGCTCAATCATTACAGAACCAACTGACGCATTGATCCGTTTACAAAGACTTTGCTTAGTTGTGTTCTGATAGACCAGAGAGCGCCGCAGGGCTCAACGTCCATGTTTGGAAAAACAAATACAGAAAAATCAGGAAGTGATTATTGTGCTAGTTTTAAAATCACTGCATCAGCACGAGAGCAACATGAAGTTAAGTGGCTGGAATTTGTTTGAAAAGGTCATTTTGTTTTGATCGTTTGAGCGTGACTCACTTATTGAATCTGTTTTCTATGAAGAGAGAGAGAGAGAGAGAGGAGAGAGAGAGAGAAGCATTGGACACTGGAAGATGTGGTGTAATTACTCAGGAGCGTCGTGGCGTGTTGTTTTTGTTGTTTAGTACTTCTTCCTCTTTGCTCGGCAGTGGCGTCACGGAGCAACCCGACAATGTGTGAAAGCCGTTTGCACTTAGGTCGCTGCTCCCGGTTCTGCAGCCTCCTGGACGCTCGGGTCCTGGCTCTGCTCCTTCTGTGGTTCTTTTGATAGGTCTGTGAAACCTGAATAGTCCCCGAGTTGTCGGGGGCGCTGAATGAGCGCGAGCCGCCGGCCAACAAAACCGAGCGCCTGCGGCCAAAAAAACACGACGGCCGCTGCAGAAAGGCAGCGAGGACTGAAAGCGGCACTTGGCGCCGTGACCGCCTCGTTCGCGTTGGATAAACGGAGTCAACAGAGAAAGAGTTCTGCTCCTCAAGTATCTGAGCCCTGAATATCTCCTCTCTTATGAGGGGTCCATTGTGAGGAGGGTCGGCTGACACAGAACTCGGCTCGTCCCCTCCGCCGAGTCCAGGCCGGTGCCAGGTTGAAAGGTAGACGAGGGCCAACGCGCTCAGGAGGCTTTGTGGGGTGGAATAGAAAAAGCTAGCTGGATGCCAGATGTTAAACAGCCCATTTGGCATCCCATCATGCTGTGGGCTCGGGCGGCGATCGGCCGAACACGTGAGGAGATACCAGACATTCCGAGGAGGAAGTACGCACAGACGTGGCCACAGCTCGGGGTCGGAGGTCACCTCGTAGAGATAAGCTGTTATTAACTCTGTTTGGCTCAAGATGTCGCTCCTACCCGTCCGTGACACAGCCTCACGGTCCCCGGCACAAACGGTCCGATATGTCCTGAAAGGCTGAATTTGAAACGATGACTGAGGCTCAGTTATCTCACAGTTTAAATCCATTTTCATATAAACCTCTGGTATCGTCTCCGGCTGAAACGGTTCAGTTTACAGAACAAGGTGTCGTCTAGCGATGAGCAGTCAGATGTCAGATGTGGTTAAATTTTAAATCGTTCTTTCGTACAGAATTTTAAAAAGCAAGTTTTCAGTTGGTGGCTTTGCAAAAACTCAGTGGAAGGATGTGATTTGGAAGAACCAGTGAAGTTTTGGTGCAGATCCAAGAAGTCTTTTATTACTTTCTTCAACTTCACGTGATATATATATATATATATATATATCGTTTTTCATTTTTTCCATTCACCAGTCATTTTCTAAAGACCTTGAAATCTTGCGAGTGATGAGGAGCTCGTGACCTTTCTAAGATTAATGTCATATTTCCATTCTAAAGTGTTTTGGTTCATATGAGGGTTTTTTTTTTGGGGCCAATTTTCTGTAAATCCATTAATACTTTGCTCAAGAAGTGTCAAGCAGACCTCCTGTGGAAGGGCCGCTCTGTCAGAGAGCATCTCGACCTTGTAGTTTTACTGTCTGTTTCTTAAGATATTAATAATCCGGACAGCTTGTGGAAGAGAGGACGAGAAGCAGCAGGATGTTGGATGCTCCCTCTTTGCCCTTTTGTCTTTTCCTCCTCTCTGTGGATTTTTTCGCTGCTTGTGTGGTTTTTCTAAATCCTTCCCAGTTTTTCCGGCGACGGGGGAACAGGGTAGAAAACAACAGGGTGACTCCACTCAGCGGTTTTCCTTCTGCCACGAGAAACACGTGTGCGATATATAAAAGTGTTGGAACGCCACCGTCGCGTTGCAGCCGGGCAGCACGGGGGGTGGGTCTGTGCTTTGTGCCGCGCGGTGCAGAAAACCCCATCAGGACAGGAAGGAACCAGAAGTGCACATGGCAGCACTGGGGCGAAAACAAGATTAGGGGGTTAGACAAAACACAGGACCCACTCCCCCCCCCTTGCAGCCTCCGTAAAGCACGCGGCAGGCGCCCCGTTATTGCTGCCGCTCTGCAGGAACACGATTCCTAACGGGACGCGGGACTCTGGAGAGAGGCTGCTGGGATAAACGCTCCGGCAGCCATCGCCACCACCACCAGCCCGCCGTCTCTCCCGGGCTTGAGTTACGGCCGCGCTGGTCTGTGGTCGGCGACGCACAGATGTTACAACCATCGAACGTCTCGCTAGAAAAGCCCGAAGCGGGTTCTAACGCAGGGTGGAAGCGGTTATTACTCAATGAGGATTAGCATCAGGAAGGAACACAGTCAGAACAAGAACCGAATTCATCAAACGTCACTTCTTATTCCTGCTGATTTGACTTTAGTAAACATTTGACATGATTTTAAACATTTAAAATGATTAGTTCTACTCATCAAAACCCTGTAAACGATGAATATTTATTTTATTCCAGGCAGCCATTGATTGGTTTTCATTTAGATCTGTGCAACTGGCAGATTGAGCTGCGTGACCGTTTGTTTTAAGAGGTCGATGGAGCAGCTCCTCACAGATCGTTGTCAGCTTGTACCATCTCTCACTGCGTCTCCAGAGAAAACAAACATCTGACTTTCCCTAATGGGGCTGTAGCTACAACCTGGGTCGCCCCATCCAGACGCAGGTCGGCCGTGTTTACGAGGACGGGACTTGAACAAATACACAAAGATAAAGAGCTCCTGGCACAGAGAGGCCGAGGGTTCGGCCTATTTCCTGCAAGGACCCCGTCTTACACCTGGAGGAAACCGAATGGAAAACACATCGCCATTGATTGTCGCTCACATTCTGCTGTGGTTGTGTTTTTGCGTCGTTTGTTTTTTTTGGTATTTTATCTGTTTTTGCATAAATACAACAAATTATTTATCGGAGATTTGAGGGCGAAACTGTGTAACGACGCAATTTTCCACGGTTCTGCATAATTTCACGGCGTCGAGCATCATCAGCTCGTATCGTCCATTAGTGATGTTTCTACAGTCGCTCACTCTTCATTTCCTCCAGCGCAGGATTCTGCCTGAACCTGATAATGAGTGTTTTGCTCGGGAGGTTGTCAGATAAAATGCTGCTGTGTTTCAGATGCAGCGTTTAGTGGATTACTGTTCAGCTGAGCACACACAGCGATGGTGGCGTAGTCACTCGTCGGTTCGTGCTACTGAGGGTCAGAGGCACAGCAGGGGGGCATGTTTAAAGCTTAGAGTCAGTTGCTCTGGAACTTCTCCTGCCAGAAACAGAGAGTCTCTAACATACGATGCATATACAGAGCCTCTTTACACAACCGCTGCTCCTCTCCGAACCCCCGAGTGGAGGTTAGAGACCAGAGAACACGTTTGGCAAACCTCCGAATTCGCAGAGAGCTGTTTCCCAGACGCAGCGCGGGCTCACGCAGACAGATGGAGAATCTGTGCCGGGCCGTGCTGAGCCCGTCTGCTCCATCCGAGACGTCCGGAGGAATGTTGCTGATGCTGCCGTCTCTGGGTCAACAATCCCAGCCGGACCCCTGCTGTTTGTTTGCTGAATGACTGGACCCCCCCCTCCTCATTCTGTGGTCTGGCTGGGTGAAAATAAGAGTTTAACAGACTGTAAAGTTCAAGACTTTCACTTGATAAACAGTGAATTCTAAGGAACTCTGAGCTTCGCGGCCAAGATAAGCTTTGATTCTTGAGAATGTCTTGTACGAGCTTTGACTCGACTCGTTCCCCAAACAACACCGAACCAACCACATCAGGCCTTCAAATCCTGATGGATCTGAACTGTGAAGGTGGTAAATCTTAAAAGTCAACAGCTGTAGTGTTCGTTGACTCTCTGCTGACTCTGACCCTGACCCTGACCCTTGACCTTGGTGTCGTGTCACACCTGAGCTGTGTCTGTCTGTACTGAGCTCTCCTCTCATGGATCATCTTTAATGGAGTCACTGCGCTGCAGCGAGTGGCAGGTGATTATCACACGTGAGTCATTAAGCTGCTGTAGGAGACTCACCCTCAGGCCGAGCTGCCCTCTGCTTGTTTAGGAATAAATCAGACCGCTAAGTGGACGGGGGGGCCCTGGCACCATGAGGAGGCAGCTTCGACAGTGTGTTCATGTTGGGTGATGAAGAGGAGGCTGAGGTTATTAGGGGGCATAATTGAATATATATAGTCTGCTGCCATTTTCATAGACTTTCATTGGAATTGACATTTTTCCTTGGAAATTAATTTTCGCCCTGGTCCCTGCGGTGGAAACTCTCGTAGCTCCTGGGGAAAGTTCCTGCGATGGAAACTCGTCTTATTCTTTAAGGAATTAGTCAAACTGTCACAGATAATAATCCTTTTGATTAACGGCTGGATGCTGAGCGGTAATCTAAGCTTCGATGCTGCCGAGCCAATTAACGTAGTTTCTGTATAGACGTCGTATTTAAAGACATTGAACCTCTGGATTAGTGCCTCTTCACTGCTACCAAGCTACGACTCTCCAGTAAATCACATGGAACTTCAGCTCTTACATAATTCTTTAATTTAGCTATATCATCATGTGTCTTTGTGAATTATTCCTTTACATTAAAAAGATCTACGAGGTTCTTCGGAGCGCTTTCTGCTGAACCCCTGGGACGACATCAAGGTTTTGGCAAAACGCTCACGTCTTAACCCCCTGGGTCGTTATTATATTTATGTGCCGCAGGTTTACGGCCACCACAGAATCTCTCAGCCTCGCTGTGACAGGAACTTTAAAGACGTAGACGAGAGCGGGGCGATGAAGTTTCAAGCTCGAGAATCAGCTTCTCACAGAGCAGCCAGAGTTTCCAGAGTTTCCAGAGATTACAGACGGACATGGGTACTGACACTGGAGCAGAGGAGGATACGTGTGTTTCACATGTTTCACATTGAGTAAACACTCTCACGAGGCCCTGACACTGTCTGTGGCTGTAAACAGGAAGCAGAGAGCATTCTGGGAAAAAAACTGTCTGCTTGTTTTTATTCTCTTGAATCAACATGATGCTGTTTATAGTGTAGAATGATTTACAGGACTGTTGACTGTTTTATCTTTAACTCCACTAAACATCGTACATATCAATGGTAATAATGATAATATCTATATTTATATAGTACTTCTCAGGACAAAGTTAGAAAATGCTTCACAAATATAAAAAACCACAAGGAATCACATAAAATGATATGGAAACAAATAAAAAGATTAAAAACACTAAATGCTTGACAGGAATCCAAGCGAACCGCCCATAAACATAATAGAAAATAAATAAAACTCGGTTAAATCACGGAATGTGGAACAATAAAGTAACCAGCTCTGTTTTTCCAGGAGGTTCTGTTTTCGGTTCTGTTTTGGTTCTGTTTCGGTTCTGTTTCGGTTCTGTGACCTGAACATCTGTAAAGTATTGAGAGCAGGAGACTTTTTGAATGAACTCTTTTCGGGGAGAGAAGCCACATGCGTCCGCACTAAAAAACACGAGCTAAGTTTATCTCAGTCAAACTCAACCTGTAATTTACACACAATAAAACCATGTGAAGTCAGAATGTGGAAATGATTCATTATCCAGCAGTTCAGCCACGAAGAGCTCGACTCCCATCGAACAACCTCAGCAGAAGGATATTGAATAACACGTGAAACACACGACTCATAACAAAACTAAGTCGAACCATCAGTGCGTCTGTTTCTCGTTCGTCCGTCTCATTATCTGTTTGATTCCGAGGTAACGAAAGTGGCCAAAGAACACAGAGTTTGACGATGTCGGGAGCAGAGACGACCCTTATATGGCTGCGCATGCATCGTCCTCTCCCTTCGATTTGGAACAGAAGAAAACACGCAGCAGTTTTTGGAATATCACTACAGCGCAATGTGCTGCGTCTCAATCCAAAGTAAACCTTCAGATTCCCAATTTCCACATTCCAGGCGAGTGGGTGCATAGCAGGGAGGTTAGTCACTGCACAATCCACGGACTTCTGTTTCATGTCGTTTTTAAACTCGGGGGGGGAACGTTCTCATTTTATTTCTGACCTATTGTTTCGACCCAAATCCTGAGACGGTGCCATGTGCAGCCGGCCACTCGCACACTGCTTCGGTGCAAAACCACAAACCGCTCTGACATAAGCTGTTTGCAGACATGTCCAGACTTTTATTCAATTATTCAACCATTTCTTTTGGCCGACTTTCATTTCTTTTTTTAAATTTGACTGTTGCCTTCTGCAGGGGAAGATGATATTTATGTCTTAAGCGTCACACAGCATGACTCCAGCTCTATCTTCTGTTCTATTCTCTAAACTCTTTTATACTTTTGTTTCCAATGCGTCGAATAGTTTTTGCACAATCCTGCAAAAAGACAGACAAACGTCCTTGGCGGAGACGATGAAGGGGACTTTCTCTGTCCGAGATGAAGGCTGTGAGGAAGAGGAGAGAAGTAAACATTCCGCTCTGTGAGAGCTGGTGTTTTCCCTCGGGACCACTGATAAAGCGTTTGGCAGGAAAGGCTTTAGAAACGACTGCATTCCTTCTTAACCTTGCCGAGCTATTTTTACCAATAAAGGGCTGATGAGTGGGTAACGCTTGTTTTCGCCCTGTCGCGTGGAACAGGAAGGACTGGTTTGCGTTGTGCCCCTCTGGGACTTTGGCCCCGGTCTCTGTCTCTCGTCACGATCCGACCCTCCGTCCTAATGTCCAGCTCTGTTCGGGCCGTGCTTCTTCATCCGAGCCCGCTAACTCTCTGCAGCTCTGTTTGCTCTACACTAATGCAAATAGGAAGCCGGGCCGGAGCACATATTTCACGATAAAGCTAAGAAACCAGAAGTTGGAGGTTTTCCCAGGCGAAGTCTGAGATCCATCCAGAAATAATGAAAGAAATCTCCCGGCTCCTCGTCCGTCAAAGGGATGTTTGCACTCCGCTTGTTTGCTCTCGTCTTTTATTGTGTTTTCAAAGGGACATTCCTCCGGTCAGAGAAATCCCCTCTGACCGTCCTCGGGAGGTGAAAGGCCTCGGAGCAGGCGTCCCCCTGTGTCCTGAGCGGACTCTGGCTAGTGTTTGAGCTGCGGCTCCCCTGGGATTCCTGGAAGTGAATGTGATCACGTCGTCTTAAGAGGATTAGGAACGGACGAGGCAGAGGTCACCGTCGCTGTGATGGTGGGAATGACCTCGCTTGTCATGCGTCTGTCAACCGTGGACAGGACCAAGTCATTTGGGGTTTTCTTCAGGGATTCCGCTCCAATATTAGGGATACGATCTCCGATACGATCAATTGAACGATATATTTGGAAAGATGTCGTTATCAAACTTGATATATATTATTAATAACTGTAAATAAGATGAAAACTTAGAAAATAATGATGTAGATATGAAGGTCTCATTCTACACAGTGGAACTTTAAAATGAGGAAGTTCAGATTTACACACTAATGCAGACCAAAGCAATCAATACAGGAAAGTGAAGATAATAAATATCTGATCAAAATGACAAATCAAGACAATATGACAAATAGATCGAAATGTAATGATAAATATAAATCATAAAATTATAAAACACTTTATAGAAGCCAGACTAAATACTTGGATATTTAATTTACGTTAAAACCCATAAAGCAGTACGGCTCTTATATGTAATATATGAAATTAAAATCAGGATAATGAATTCAAGCACAAGAAAGCACATTTCTCGGTGTATAAAGATGATTAAATGTTAAAGTCTGAAATGAACCAAGTACGAAAACTAAAATGGAAACTTTACCAGCCAGGAAATCTAATGATGTTTCTCTCTTCTCCTCTCAGAGTCTGGACGAGCTGGACGACGACGACCCGGGGGAGAAGGACAAGAGGGAGGAGGAGCTGGTTCAGGCCAACACGTTCCAGAACGAGGCCATGGCTGCTGACCCCGCCACCGGCCACTTACTGGTGAGACGTGACACGAGACACACACACACTGAAGTATTCACTCAGGCTGAAGTGTCTGTCGTCCGGCTGATGCGTCCATGCTGCCAAACGGAGGCAGTGTTGCTCAGGGAGACACCAGCAGATTCCAGTAGCTGAGCTCGTGTGAGAGACGCTGCAGAGATGCTGATGTGTCTCTACATTTCATCATCGGCTGTGAAATCCGGTAAAAGTTAAAAAAAGAAACGTCCCAGTATGTCGTTAAAGCGACTTCATAATCCTCTGTATTTCAACAAGCCCCAAAAAGAACAGAGCCTCTGTTTCTAATGAGGCTAAACTCAAACCCAGAGATAAACGATTAACCTCTTAACCTCGTCCGATTCTGATTGGGTTCTTCTTCCTGATCATTGCTTGATTAAGGACCATTTCTGATTTTCATTATTAGTTGCGGCCCTTTAAAACCTGACAAAACAAAGTGAAGAGGTCCGTTCATCAGCGTCCGGATCCGAACGTCTGCTTCTCGACAACGTGAACCAGACGCCGGTGATTACTGCAAAGTGACTCTTTCAGTGTTTTGGCAAGTCGCTCGGTGTTTACTTAATGAAAAGTGAAGCCGCCGCCAACCCCCCCCCCCCGCCCCGGACGTGTCCAGGAGGGTTTCTGAAGAACGGAGGCGATAAATTAATTAGTGGAAATGAAACCAAACCAGGAATCGACACACTCAGAACTTCAGTCCTCATTATTTTTCGAAGAGGAGTTCACATTCTGTCGCGTCTGTAATTTCAAAAACCCACTCACGAGTCGCACACGGCGATTTTCAATAAGACTCCGAGAAACGGGGAGGAAATGAAAAGCATCCAACTGTGTAACAACGACTCAAACCCTGTGTGTGGGTTTCTGTAAGGAAATAATCCGGCTGATATGAAAATTGAGCGAAACAGAATAAATATGAATCAAATTGGCTGCGTTGCTGACGAGTCGTGATGATGTAGCTTAGAGCCGCGTTCCAGACGGATCGGCTGTTCTGCATCAGGGGGCTTATTCTGTTCGGGGGGGGGGGGCGCGGCTGCTTACACAGAATGAAGGCTTGTGTACGAAGTATGTACACAAGCCAGGAAGACTGTGACAGCACCTGCTGAGACGTGCCCCGCAGAAATAAAGCGCTAAGAAGCGAAGGATTTGATTATTTACACAAAGACGTCTGCGCGTAAACAAACAACGAGGCCCCTCGGCCGAGTCGTCTCTCTGCAGCTTGGCCTCAGATCTGAGAACACGTCCACTCCTGTCGGCTGATTCTATTGTCACAACACGAGGCCTAACGCGCAGCAGATGCAGGAAAACCATTAGACGTCTCTGTGGCACTGCTCTTCATTCATGTGGCTGCTGGGGGGGGGTCCAGTGCCAGCTCCGCTCGTGAGGAGGCAGACGAGAGCGGCACGGCTCCAGTGTGTGAGAGGATTTACTACAGGGCCGTCATCTGTGAAGACGGAGCATCACCAAAAATGTGCCAGTCGTCTCAGGCCCCATTTATCACCGGGGGGACGAGTAATTGGCGCGTCAGGGACGATGTGATGTCCAGCGTCCTGTCCGGCGTCTCAGCCGTTATCAAGATACAGTGTGTGGGTGAACAAGTTTAAAATCTGAAGCTTGGTTCTGCTTGTTTTCAGCTTTGAGACGAGCTGTAACTCTTGTGTGATGGAAACTCCAGAGAGGATCCCGGCCACGAGTCGTGTATCTAAATCCGCAGCGACGTCTTTCCTGGGATGCATGTAAACAGTTTGATCTGTGCTCTTCGTGCATAGTTGTGCATGTGGCAGGACACGCATCTCTGACATGTGTGGCCCGGGCAGAGCACATGTGGTCCTGGTTTATCGAGCCTCGCCTCCCCTCGTGTGTTCGAGTCCGACATGGAAACCTGCTGCAGTGATCCAGCAGCCAGAAGCCTACGGGAACATTCCTCGCCATCATCTGCTTTTAATGTGGCGCCGTGTCCGCAGCAGAGAGCTCCACCCTCTCTTTTCTCTTTCTGTCCTCCTTCACCTGCGAATCTCGTTCTGCCGACGACCTCCATCTCGCACAGACTCATACCAATTAACCAATTAAAACACAAAGATATTTCTTTGACAGGATACAAGCAAAAACACACTTTAGGCTTCAAGCCAGGAAGTCTGCAGCGTAGAGAAGAAGGTAAACTAGAACGACTGATCTTTGCTCATGTCTCATCCGAATTTCATGATTCAGATCTGCAATTTCAGTTTTTAATCCTGACAAACAACCCAACTGCTGTGTGAAGGTAAATACACCTGTGATCACTTCACATGCAGAAGGTGCATCAGTCGCACAAAGAGCGGTTTAATTCCCCTGCAGCTGTTTTTCGTCTCCCGTCCTTCGTGCGTGTTTCAGTTTGTCGTCTGTCTCCTCGGCCGGGGCGTGAAAGCTCAAACCGCTCGGTCAGGTTAGCGTCGTGATTAGAAAACGGCGTCGTGAGAGAACTGCAGAGCATCTCCTCTGTAACAACAGAGCAGGTACAACGTGACGCCTGTTTTCAGCAAACACCTCACTTGCAGGTTTTAGTTTGTATGAACTGATTCAGTGGATAAAGCTCCTGTGCTCCGTCTGCTCTCTCTGTTCTCTCTCCATAACGTCTGAATGATGACGGGCACAGACTCACACATCTGCTCACCACTCTGACCTTCTCCTATATTGTTGTTTTGACCCTTTTCACCTCCGAAAACTCATCAACCCACTTTACCGACCCTCGACTTCCTGCCAAAAGCCGTAGAATATGAAAGTATGATGAATATAGATAATTCTTTTCCCCCACGTGTTCAGGTGCATATTGGAAACCAGAAGCAGACTGGTTTTCTGGGTCTCAATTTATACTGGACTGTGAAAGCAATACACACATTTACATTTAGACAGCATTTTGTATTCCTACACTCTCCTCTGTGTTGACTCGTATCTGTTTTAGGAGGAACCCGGCCTTAAAAACTATATGAACCATATCTCAACTAAAAATAGTTTCTGCTGTTCTCTTGACATCACTGGTCTGGTTCCCTCTTATCTAACTTTTACTGTGGGACTGAGCCGAGCCTATTTGTTTGTCTTTGTGATGCCAGCTTCTTAAATCAGATATAAACAAGCAATTTGGAAAAACTGTGACGGACGATTTTCAAATATTACCCTACAGTGAAAGTTAATCTTATTTTCAGACTGAAAAGTGAGACACTGACCTTATGGACTTGTCTTGGTCCTTTAAAGGAGACGTATTCTGTCCTCAGACTGTCCATTGCTGCAGCTCCTCTTCTCAGCCTCTGTCTGAAACACTTGGTTTTAGCTCCTGTCTCTTTAAGACTAGATTCCTCATGAGAAAGATTGAACTTCTCCGACTGGTGCAGGATTGACGTCTGCTCCATGAAACAATATCTTGTAAAATGCCAGTTTCTAAACCCAAGTGCTGCAGCAGTCTGATCTCTTACTGCGCTCCGTCTTAGTAAATCTGTCGGGGGGGGCCCGAGCCGGGGACAGATGAGGGTCAGGATTTCATCCACAGGAAATGAATGGCGTGTCATTGAGACAGAGACGCACGGTGCATGGTAAGAGTCGTCCACCGGTTGTTTCCCTGCGTCTGCTTTAAGCCGAGCTCTGACTGATGGATGGTCGCCGACCCGAGGCTCCTCAATCAGAGCCGGGACCCTTCGCTGCACAAGACCCGAGGAAACGGCGTCTCCGACACACACCTCATTGTTTTCAGCGGGAAACGCTATTTTACCGAAGGTGATGGCGTCACTGCCCTTATACGTCTAAACAACCTTTTAGATCACAGAAATAATGGGAAGAGAAGATAAACACGCACCTCGGTGTTGCAAAACACGATTTCTCATCTGGGGGCTATCGGGCTCCTGCAGAACTATTAAATGCAGCAAAGCATCGCGTCGATATATCAGCTGAGCGGCTGCGATTCACCGGAGTTCAGACGCGACCCAGAGGCTCTTCTATAAATGCTCCTCCTGATAAATGTCTCTTATCCTGTAGATGGAATTTTGTGTTTTTCCTCTGTTGGGCGAACCAACACAACCCAAGGCACAAGAGCACAACACCTCAAACCTCTCTGCCATGTTTTCGAGAGATGAGATTGAAGACTTGGCAGCTTCACTCGGCACATTTCTAAATCTCACAAAGCACCAGAGACGTAGTTTAGGCTCTAAAGTTATTGTTTTCTGTCTGAAGGCATTCCTGCTCATTCCCTTTTTCCTCTCTCTTCTGTTTGTTTTTCCAGGACAGCCCGAGAAGCGGGAGCAGCCGGCACAAGAGGTGAGACTCACTGTATTATCCTGCCGCCGAGAGTGGAGTTTATCCGCCGCCGCATCACCGGTAATGTGTCAAGAGGAGGAACAGAGGCGGGGATGAGAAACAGCAGTTTGAGTCATTAACTACAAGAGGAGATTTCTCCTGAAACGGCCCGAGGGCCCGATGCGTCACTGTTGATTATTTCCCCCTCAGCGCCGCTCCTTTCATGCCGCCGCGGCTGAAGAGGGACGACGGTTGATGACTGTTTTTGAACAGTGGTTGACAGGACGCCATCTGCACCCTGAACACGTCGTTGAGACTATCGCCTCGCTGCAGAGAGCGGTGAAAGCAAATCGTTTGCTTTGAGAGGTTTAAAGTCTGAGATGTGAGTGTGTGTTCAGTTGGGTCAAGATTGGTTCGGTGTGTTTTGAGGCAGCAGGACGTCATTTGATCGACTGAACAAACACCTCTTTGAGTTTGGCTGGAATAAGCAGGTTTTTGAAGCGAGCCAGGGACTTTGCGTTTCAGTCTTTTCCCAAGTTAGTCATGTTCAATGTCCCATTCGCTCCGGAAACCAACACGACCAGTGACAATGTTGCGGTGGGAAGAGAAACATGATTATAAAGTAAATTGTTGAATAATTGTATTACCTCTGGATCAACACTTCTTGCATCACCACCGTTCCTCTGAGATCCTCTTCGTTTGTCCTGCGTGTTTTTTTTATTTTGATTTATTTGCAAACCAAATGGAGAAGTTGGGGCCGGCGCCAGCGGCCGAGTTCACCAGCTGACATTCAATCTGGCCACGTAATTATGGCGGCGGCTCTCATCAGCTGGCCCGGCTGCAGTTGGACGCTCCGCAGCTCTCCAGCGGATTGGAACCCGCCAGGTGGGCCGGGCCGCACAAGATGGATGAAAGAGCAACTTCACACATTAAGTGTCCCGCTGATTTTCTCTTCTTCTCTTCTGTCAACTCTCTTCTCTTCAAACCACAAAACCAGGATTTGATTCATGATGTTCCGTCGGCGTTTTAAATCCCCTCCTCCTATTGGACAGGCCCCGTTTCAACTAAACTAAATATTACACAGTTTATAAAGCAGTGTTCAGCTTCTGGTCTTAAAGCATAGAACATATATTTTCTATATATTTGGTTGCATTTTGGTTCTGGTAAGAAATTGTTTTACGCCTTAATATCAGCACCGGCCCCCAAATTGAACCCAATCCTCATGGATCGGGTTCAATTCAAAACCAAAGCACAGCCGCGCCGGCTCTACCTGTTCAGAAAGATTGAACTCAGCAGCCAGGGAGATTAAAAAAGAAGTGACTGGAATTAATCAGCTGCACCAGAAAGACCCCCGCCAATAAATTATGCAAACTCTGGACTGTTTTCTTTCCACGCGTCGGAGCCAGGCAGGGAGCAGCCCGAGCTCCGTGTGCTTGGACTTATTCCACATTCACACTTTGAGTCTGTGCGAGACGTTGTTATACCTGTGGCTGCTGCTGTTACTGGCTCTTCTTCTGTGCCTTCTCCCTCCCCCCCTGCTGGGGCTCCTAAGAGAGCGTGTGATTGGCTCAGACTCTCTCTCTAATGGGCCACGGTGTGAAATTTAGTGCTGCAGGCCACCGATGTTTGGGCTCGACTCCCATCGCCTGCTGAGCTCCTGCGAGAGTGTGTGTTGTCTGCATGTGTCCGTGGGGGTTCAACAATGGAGATACCTCTCAAAGCAAGAAGCATGTTGTGGTTTTGCATGTTTTGAAGGCATCGTAGATGAAGGGATGTATTCAGGGTCACGTTCTTTAAACGGATGCATGTGTGTGTGCATGCACAAGCATTTCGCACGTGTGTCTGCGTGTGTGCTCATGCCGATAAAGGGGGAGTAGCCTCGAAGAGCCACGCTGCGAGAGACAAATGGAACGCTCTCTATCTCGGGTGTAGGCGAGCGCAGAGGAGAGCGTTTCCAAGGATGACTTCTTGATCAGGAGCGATGTCGGCTGCTGTGTTTTCTCTGGACGAGGACGATAACGTCATTGTCTGTAGTTTGTCTTTATACTATTTGCACTGTGTGAAATCACATATATCATATACATCATATTTGGCAGGTTCCTGGAAAGAGTGCAGATGGTACAAAGGAGTTGTATCTGTCCTTTGTGTTGCCGGCAGCTTTCCTGTCTGTTTTCAGCTGCAGAGAAATGCTGACGGCCTCCTTCAGACTCCTCGGCCTCCTCAACAGTTCGATTCCCCTGCAGGGGCCGTCTGTGGGAGTACAGGGTGGGGTGGGGGGGAGCCAGCCACTCACTCATTCCAAGCTTCTACGTCAATAATTATTGAAATAGGATCAGTAAGAAAATAAATTGCACATGAATATTCCCTCCCAGCAGCCTGAGAATCCGTCCGTGCAGCGAGGACGTGAACCGGAGATAAAGTTAATGTTCCGCTCGCGCTGCAGACAAAAAACCTTTGGAACCTTTTCCTCGTCACGTCACCGCCGCCGTTCCGGAGCCCATTTGAAGTAACGCGCTGCGTAAATTGTTTTTCGTTATCAGCCTTTTTTTCTCCAGCAAAGTTGCAAACCACCCCCGGCCCTTTCCTCCATTAGTGGAATAAAAGGACGGGGTGGGGGGGTGTTAATAATGCATGGCTAATTGAAAGGGCAAGCACACAGAAGATATTCCCACCTGTTCTTTTGATGATGGATGTGTCATCCCATTGAAGTTTAATAACGTGGCTATGATTCATAACTTCAAACGGAGCGAACGCTGCGCCCGAGCACTTTGAATACTGGAAATTGGACATAATTGTCACTCCAAACTTTTTCCTTTCTTGCCATGAATTTGAAATGTAGTTGAACGAGTTTGTGTTTGTGTGTCTCACAGCTCTGCAGGACCAGGGTCTGAGGAGGAGGTGGGCGGGAACAGCCGGCAACGGCACAACCGCCAGGGCAGAGACGGAGGAGCCGCGGCGCAGGGAGGTCTGGAGAAAAGGATGGAGGAGCTGGAGAGGGTGCGTTTCACTGACGTTTATATCACCACTGTCTTCTCCGGAGTGTGACGAGATCGATGCAATTTAACTGACGAGCTTCCTCTGAAAATGTCAAACTATTCCTTTAATGGCACAACTATCATCACGCCAGTTACACAGTCAATTTTGGCCTTTAAACGAAAACATATGTTAATTTCTGCTGCTTTAAAGGTGAGTAAATGAAACATGTGCTTCAGGACGCGAGGACACACACGTGTCGGCAGCTTTTATCGCCTCCTGCTGTGAAAAGGTCACAGAGGCTGTTGTTCGTGAAGCTGCAACAACATTTGGAACAAGACTCGAAAACAGTTTGCAGACGACGTCTCACTCGGACTAATTCACTGTGGTTTCCACCGGTAGTTCCTGCCACTCGAGGAGCTAATTGAAGAGTGAATTGAAGAGTCGGTTGAATTTCGGTTTCTCGCTCATCCGATCTTTTACCACCTCTTTCTTTTTATTGTGTTTTTAGGATGAATTCCTCTCCCTAGTTTCAGTAAACGGGTTTATTCGTTGCTCAAGTAGAAGAAGACATGGAGACGGAAGAGTTTATATCAGAAAGTGTGAATCATAATCTCTGCTTCCTTCAACGTATCTGAAGCTAACTTGACCTGAGCTGTAGAAATATAAAATCACTGCTGTCACTGCCAAAAAATCAATCACTTCTCCCTTCGAGGTTTTACGAGCTTCCATTTAAAAAGTTTTCTGGCCTCTGTCGGCAGCTTTTTGTTCCGATGAGTTTCCCCCTCTCCTTCCTCTGAGTGGCAGCTCGGGGTCTGATCTCCCGACGTGGAAGTGCGGCTCGGCGCAGACTCAAATTCTCCTCGGTGTTGTCGAAGCGATGACCTTTCACAGCAGATATGTCTTTTCCTTCGCTCCAGCGCTCCTATCACACTCTCAAACCGCCCGACTGCTGCCACTGCAGAAACGCTGCTCAGCATCAAATGTCACTCAGGGTGGATTTTCCAAAAAGCTTTTTAAAGTCAGTGAGTACTGCGGTGACCTCGGAGACTTCAGACAGAGGTGCTGCTCTGGGTCAAATCACCAGGAACACATTTCAAATGGTATTTCTGCTCATTCTTTATTTCACTTTCATACAGGGAGAGGTGTGTGTGAGTGACGCAGGTCAGGTACGTCGCTGATAATCCAGTCCATCAGTCCAGATCCTTACAAAAGAAACAAGCTGGGGGGGGTCATTGGATTGAGGGCGAGGGGAAGGAATATCAGGGAAGCACTGACGACCTGAGGCGACCCCAAACCGGGCTTTCATTAATACCCCTTAACGTTGTGTGTGTGTGTGTGGTTGCAGGAGCTGGCCAGAGAGCGCCAGGAGAGCGCCCGGCTGCTGAAGGCCCACCAGGACAAAGACGACCTCATCGGGAAGCTGAGGGAGGAAATCGACTTGCTGAACAGAGTGAGTCCGGCCCACGTTCACGTTCTGCTCTCGTGTCTGATAATCTGAGCGACGCTGTGTGTTTCCACGTGTGGGCGCCTCGCGGGGGCTGGAGTCGTGTATAATAGCTGTGTGTTTCACGACAGTGATTTTCTCCTGCAGTCCATTAGGATTTGGACGTCAACAAACCTATTTTTGGGGTTTACACACACAACCTAATGATATATATTTTGCTCACAGGCACAGTCGGAGCAATTTTTCATTTTAAACACCGTTCAAAAAACTCACCAGTGGTTCGGTGAGTTGCTGGTCAGTGCAGATGGTGGCGTTTATGTCTTATTGATTTACCCACTGAGCACCAGTTGGCTGCCTGCTGGATAAGAACATGATTGCGTGTCTGAGGAAAATTGAGAAAGATTATTTTTGAGTTTTTGTCAGCGTAAATTAAAGAGTATTTTCAGTCACATTGGGCAAACACTTAAAAAAACCAAAGTGCACTCCTGTTATGATCCTTGTTTCAGAGGGTTTGTAAGAATAGTTTATTTTTTTTACAGAATAAAAACAAAACAAAGAAATCAATAAGAAATGAATTGTGCAGTGGCAGCTGAAAGAAACACAAATATCCTCTTCGGCTCTTCTCAGCCGGGTTGAATCTCTCGCTGCACGTTCTCTTCTCCCCCTCGAGGAAGTTCGCTGCGTGTTCACCCTTCACATTTAAAAAAAAAAAAAGCCTCCAATTAAAACTCTCAAAGTGAATTTCAACATCATACTCCCCGTGTCCTTCCACATTCAGTCAAAGTCGAGCCACGGGCCAAAATGAAATAATCGCCGAATTACAGCCGTGCCGTCTCCAGCCGGTCAGTCCACCTCCGCTGCAAGAGAACGATTTTCTGTCAGCTTCCTTCAGAGGAGCGGCTTCATTTCACAGTCGGGTTTTCTTTCTTTCGTGGTTCACTGCACATGAGCGGATTCAGTTTGTTGATTTATCAATTAATCTTTATTATGAATTGATCCACACTGCAGGTTCTGGGTTTAAACCTCACGTCCTTTTCCCCCGTTTCTGGTTTTCTCCAGGTTCTCCGGCTGGTTAGGTTGAGTAGGAATTGTCCGTAGGTGAAAGGTTCATATGTGAAAACACTATAAACTCTATAGATGTCTATATCTGGTTTGGAACAGGGACGTATTTGGTGCTGCTGTAAATTCTGCTTCCTGTCAAATTTGACATGAGGTCAGCATTTCCAGGCCAAAGTTTAATTCTGTCAAACTCTGTAAACTCAGTGAACATTTTGAAACCCCTTCATGAGAGAAGAAGAAGAACAGCCTCACTGTCATCAGAAAGTCTGACGTGAAATCCTGTAGCCAGTGTTTTATTCTGACTTGAACCCACAAGCATGTTTCTTTTGTTTGGTTCGGCCTCACTGGTGCAGATCCTGTTTCCTCCTCCCGCTGCAGTCGGGGTTGAGAGGTCAGGGGAACCCGAGCGGAACCTCCCCGAACTCTCTGAACCCGTCGCTCCTTCTCACACGCAGACCGCCACCGATCCCTTCTCGACTCGCGGCCGTCACCTGTGTTTTCTGGGTCACAGGTAGAATATATCTGTGAAGGGAAACGCGGCGGGTGGAGACAGATCTGAAAGACTCTGTTAAATATTCAGAGAACATAGATCTCACCTCTCCTCTGCAGAGCACGTCGGATCTAAACAAGAGATCACACGTGTACAGCAACAAGTGGAATTATGTTATTATCTGGACACTTCTGTCGTTAGGACGCACACTCAGAAAACCATCAGCAAACACAGAGTCCAATATTCCAGGAGGCGTCTTGCTGATAACATCTGATGGAAGCTGGTCATGAGAAAACTGCTTCATGTAAGGACGGCGGTCGTGTCGATAGCCATCAGAAATGTCCCCGAGAGGCTCCTGCAAGGGCTGATGGGAAGGCAGGAGATAACGGCTGATCCAGTGCGGCGTCTCGGTGGAGGAGGCTTGAAGCTTGGTCACTGCAGAAGTTTGTTTGTGGGAGGAAGAGGAGATAAAGCATCAGCCTCTTGATATTTGAAGGCAAGAGATCAGATCCCTGGAAACAGAAGCTGAGCCAAACAAACTTTAGAGAATCTGATGATACAGAAAGTTGCAGATTTACCATTTTCAAATGTTAAGTCCGTATTAATTACAGGTGAAACCGTGATAACCACCGAGGTGTGTGTGCTTCTCCTTCCCTGCAGGACCTGGACGACATCGAAGATGAGAACGAGCAGCTCAAACAGGAGAACAAGACTCTGCTGAAGGTGGTGGGTCAGCTGACCAGGTAGAAGCCCCCCCCCCCCTCTCTCCCGACCTCCTGCCCTGGGTCAAGTCCTTCACCGTGGCCTTTTTAACTGTTTGATTCTGTCTCTATTTGTGTGTTAGAGGTGAAACTGCAAAGTCCTGAGAGCCTCTCAGCCTTGAATGCATCGTGGTGAAAGCTGAGTGAAGCGGGGGGGTGGGATGCTGACGCGCGCCCCCACACAGGATATACACATATTTAATGTAAATGTATTGTATATAGGCCATTTAGATCTGTCATTATTTTTAGATTTTTGATAAGGTCTTAAAAAGCAAAAGTGAATGAATGTATGTGCTGCGAGAACGAGCGCACACGAGTCTCTGGAAACTTGTTGAGAGGCTAAAAAGAAAAAGTCTTGTATCTCAGACATTTCCACACAGAAGATCTCCAGCGTTGTTCTGTCTCCGGGACCACGGGAGATCCTTAAGGTCGGGCACAAGGAAAAAATGAGGAGAAGACAATTCTGTTTCAATTATTGTTGTAGGAGAAACCACACGGGCTCACTCATAGAAATCAGGTCACGAATTATATCTAAATTCTTTCCACAAGATTCCATGAATTATCCCCTAAGAAATCTGGGAAAATGTCCAAACAAGGGTAAATATTTTTCAGAAAAACATTCTTCCTCCTCATTTTTTTTAAGCCTGTCCCCGATCCTCTTCCCTAGTTGGACATTTGGACCAAATTCAACATAATTACTGCGTCAGTACCATCAGCCAAAGTGGGCTTAGCGCCTTGCAATGCATGTGAGATCTTTGTTTTTCTCAAATCTTTTTAAAAATACAATAAAAATCTGGTTCTCCGGTGCCAGATTTGAATCCCACTGGAGCATCTACAAACCCCGAATGAAGAAAAAAATCTAAATTTGACGGCACAAGCAAGAATTTCTATAAATTGAAACGCTTTATGCTTTTTTTAACGTTAGCATCTGAGTATAATGTCTGTGATGAGATGTTTTAGGGTGAAACCCTCGTCTAGTATAAACTATGTGGATTCTCTCTTTTTTTTTTTTTTTTTGCTCTTGTTTACAAGTTAAGGTCTTTTGCAATATGTGATAGTGAGATAGCTGCTCTGATTTACGGCATCTGCGATGTGTGGAGTGAGCTACAGTGCATCTTCGTACGATAACCAAATGAACTGAAGGATATTTGAAATGCATCTCTTTCGTTTACTCAAGGGAACAGGTTCGGCTGGTTGAGGCATTTTTACTTTCTGTACTTAGATCATGTTAAATCCAGCGAGGAGCCGCTCGCTGTGGCAAATCATCGATAGACGATCAATAGACGACTCTGCTTCCACATATGCGCTCACTTGTTTTTTTTTTGTTCTGCCTTCAAACCCGTCGCAGACAGAACACCACAGACCCGTCTCTCCCTTCCATTACATTATGCATGTACAGAAGATTAAGTCATTTAATAAAAGTTTGATTATCTCTCTCCTCAATCGACTCGCTTGTGTTCATTAAGACTAATTTGATGTGATGATACCGTGCCACTGAGTCGGTAATGCAATGTGACGGTGGCGGGGGGCTCACTTCCTACACACACACACACACACACACACACACACACACACACACACACACACACACACACACACACACACACTCATGATGATTCAACATGCCAATCAGCAGCCTGACTGCAACTGGGGCATGAATCCTCCGTTCACCCTGCAGAACCTCTGGTATACGACTGAAAAGCATTAATTCCCTCGTGAGGCGAGGAGCTTCAGTGTAGGAACCACATCGGGACTAATGTCGACTAAATTTCCAGATAATGGCCTCGCTCAGTTGATCGAAAGTGCTGCCGGCTCCCTCCATAATCCCCATTAGCATTTTTATGGGAGGTTGTAGGGTTTGTCATTTGAAATATAGACACGGAGGGCGACGGCAATTCAGAGCTGCCTCCGCTCGAGTTCAGGAAATATCAGAATCCTTCGTCTCGTCCTCATCATCACTCGGTGAATTACAGATTTCAATACATGTGAAGATGGTTTCGACTGCAACAAATCAGTGTCTCAGTGAATGCAGTGAAGATGCCTTTAATTGAATGCACCTATATTTAACATCTATGGTATTTACTTCTGTGTAAGTTTGATTAATTAAACTTACATGATAGAAAACACGTGTGTAATAAAGTTACATAGACTTTAAATGTGTAATTGAAAAACATAAAGTCAACGTTAAAGGCATAGTTTTGAAGAGAATATATCTAAATTATATTTGTATCTGTAATTGGTATTTTATTGACTCTATTACTGCTATTACACAAAACGTTTGTTTCTACGTCCTCCTGGGATTTCATATAACCTCTAGATCCTGAGAGTCCGGACAGAGATGAGAAGCAGGTCTTATCTTGTTCTTGAAGAAAACTGCCCAAATTTCATTATCGGTTGGTTTCATGCTCCTGCTTCTCTGGACAATCTCCTCCATCTCCAGGGTCCCTGGTGCGAGGAGGCGCTCATGCGCACCGGGGGGGGGGGACGGTCGGGGTCAGGGTGCCAGAGCGAGCGAGAACAGGACAGATAGAATGATCCTGGACATGTTTGTGCAATTTCCTCTGCCTCCTCGTCTCTTCCCTCATTTTCTCAACCACTGGTGTGAAAATGACCTGTGAACCTTTTAACCGACCATCTCAAAACGGAGCGAAACCTGAAGGTGACTCCTGAAAGTCAGTATTCAAAATCGAGTCGCACTCCATCGCTGGCTTTTTGAAAGTCACTCCGCAAAAAACCAGCTTCACCGTGTGGGAAACAATCCGAATAACAGGACTTCAGAAGCCTCGCGTGCGCTTCCTTCAACACCTGCACCACATGTGGAGCTGCCCTTTGTTGAAATGTCCTGTAAAAGTCAATGGGAGACCAACAGCTCCCAAACAGAGAGGGGTCAACTAATGACAGTCCGGAGGCATGACATTTACAAAACGGCATGATTCAACTCGTTTGGCACCGAGTAACGACGAAGTTTAGAGAAGAGCAAACCTTCTTTATTCTTCTCTTTTTCCGTCACCACAACAGATTCAGAGAGTTTCTGCACCAAGAAGCAGATAATGTGACAGCACGATCGTGCCCATGATTGTGCTGATAATGCTGTATTAAGGGCCAGGAATTAATAGATTAAAAGGATATTTTCCAGTTCCAAACCACTTCCAAAAGCTTTTATACACTTTTTGACAAATGATTACAGCCTCGACCAGCAGCTCTTACATTTATAAAGTAATTCGGAGCATTTTTCGAACCATTTTTATCACCGTAACTGTCACCGCCCAAAATGACTCCGGTCTACCCTCCACCCCTCGTAACCCATTATCCTAAATAAAGAGATCTATTTGAGGCGGCACTACAAACCCATATTCTGCCCTTTGGACGGCTGCTGTGTGTTTGACGTCTACGACTTTGTTTCGTCTTCCGTCGATTTCGTTGAGCGGATTTCTGTCCACTTGGATTAAATGATGTCTAGTTATTTCAGGGTGGAATTAATAAGAACTCTCGGAGTGATCGCGGCAAACATATTTTGAATGTAATTATCCTGAAAGACATGATTGGACGTCAATATTCATGAGGAAGCTCCGCAGGCTGGAGAGTAAACACAGTAGTTCCAGCAGACAGGAGGAGCGGGGGGGGCCTTGACTTTCCTCTGTATTTAGAATTAACTAATTAAAAATGTTTTCTCCTTGAATGTCACCTGAAGCCAAACATGAACAACAAGGCTGTACCTGCTTGTCATGGGAAAGAAGGGAACCAAATGAAAGAAGAAACCAAATGCCACAGTTATCTTAACCTTAAACTAACCTTAACCCTAACCTTAAACTAACCTTAACCTTAACCCAAACCCTAACTCCTTAACCCAAACTTACTCTAACCTTAACCTAACCTCAACCTAGACCTAACCTTAATCTTTACGTTGCCCTACGTCATGAGGACGGGCTTTTTGTCCCAATCTGTAAGACATGTCCTCATAATTTGACCGTGTAAACAGCTGAAGGTCCCCACAACATGACCAACACCCGGAGCACACACACAGAATGCATATAAAACCATCCCATTGTGCACAAAATGTCGGTGTATCGACTGCCAGAGAGATGACTCAGACTTACTATGAATGTGATGACAAAGTGCCGCTCTGCATTTACCACCCACGGGCTCTTAATGGCTGCTGGAAACACTATCGACGCCTGATCCTGAATGCACTGGTGTCATTTATTTGAGCCGCACGACGAAAATAACAAGCTCCAGAGATGCCTCCACCGGGCCCCACTTCCCGTTCTCCTCCAGTTGGTGGCAGTGTTCCCAGCCTGGAAGCCATCAGTGTGGCACCAGCAGGCAGCTCAGCCCATCATGGCTCTGATGTGTTTTATACAGGCTTACGTGTTCGGTGATCCTCGGTGACTTGCTCTCCTGCTGGAACACCCGTGTAATATAGGAGATAGGCAGAGATTAGTGGGAATCCTGAAATCCAGGAGGATGGTAGATGTGGTTTGATATTCCACCTGTGGTTTGTTGACACTTCTCTCAGTGGAGCTTCTTCTTTCTCACTGTTGATGCACTGCCTTTAAAAGAATAACTCAATTACTGTTACATAACATCCTCATGTGTTTAAATACTGATGGATTAAAGGCAGAACATGAAAACCTTAGATCCTGGACGTGCAACCATCATAATCTCATATACGACAGGTCTTGTTTATGATAGATTTGTTAATAATCAGGCTGCACACGCCGACAATGCAGTTAATTCAGTTCAATTCTCGCTGTTTCCGTCGTTTCTCCCCCCATTTGCTCATCCATGTTAATCAGCCCAAACCTCCAGAGAGGGAGCATGTGAATTTGAATGTTGTTGATGACTCACAAAGTCCATGCCAAGCAGAATAGGAGGCAGCTCTGGGGAGCATCAGCAACCTCTGAAGGTCACTCCACGCTGTTACCATGACAGCGCCGGCCTCGCTAGCAGAAGTTGTTGCCCGTTGTGTTGCCGCCGTTGTGTATTATGATTTAAGAGGGGACCTGCCTTGGGATGCGTGCGAGCACAACAACTCCTGCTTGTCATGCACGCACCACACACACACACACAAACATGTGAACCTCCCCCCCCTCCCTCCTTCTCCTCCCTCCTCCTCCTCATCAGCATTACCAAGTCAGCAGGGGAGAGGCAAAGGTGCGTGTTCAGCCCTGAGCTGAGTCTCATTCCGAGCCTTCCCCTGGGAGGGACTCACAAACAAATACAAGCGTCGTCAAGCAGGTTGTCAGAGAGTTGAAAAGTCCTGCTGGTGAATCCCGGGTGTGTTGAAGAGGCCGGAGCTTCACACTGCAGGATGTAAACAGAGTGTGAATACTCTGTGCAGATGGTTCAGAGAGACACATACGTACGAATCATCCATCTGTCATCTACGCTTACTCTGAAAAATGGCCGCCCACCGGTGAAAGAGGCCGTCTCCCTCCTCGTTGTCCCTCCTCAGCCATCACCACCCACAGCTACCTGCCCTATCTACGGACTGGGTGCAGCACACAGGTGGCTGCTAGCTAAGTGGGAGGAGTGCGGAGTTCATCCATATATGCATGACCATTCCCATGGCAGCTCACCGGGGAGCTGGCTTCATAGGAAGCTCTAACAAGGCAATTATCCCTGTTAGCTTTCACCCCGCTCCGGCACAAGGTGCGCTGTCCTGGAGGGTTTGGACCTGGGATTCCCAGAAGCCTCCCCTCAAGACTAAGGCGCCCATAGGCTGAACAAGATTAATGTTCATGTGTAAAAGCCCATGTGGGTGGTTTAGGCTGTTGAAGCCCATTAGCTGCAGATTGCCTGTATTTTACTTTACAGTTTGGCATTTTCCAGAGTTTGTATACTAGTTCTGAATCCTTATGCAATGAAAGTCAGACTTTTCGCTACAGCTTGAGGCAGATGATCCAGCACCGTGTAGATTTTGCCCGATTTGATTTAGAATTTGGATCACGTCACTCAGGAGACCGGTTGTGAGGAGGCCTGCGGACAAATGGGAAAGTTGTATGTGCTTCAGAGCAAGAAATCTGACTGAAAGTCTCACACACATTCCATCTTTATTCATGACATTGTGCCCAAGACTGGAATTATGATTTCCTCTGGCGATTTTCAAAAATCAAGACCCATGAATAATTCTTCGCCCCCGGATCTAGATCTAGGTTCTTTCTTGACCCATACCACATCTTTTTGGCTTAATCCTGCAAACTAACAAACAAAGAGACAAACACAGATGAAAACACAACTGAGAGCACAAGAGTCTCTCTCTCTCTCTCTCTCTCTCTCTCTCTCTCTCTCCTCTCTCTCCCCCCTCCTCTCTCTTTCCCGTCTCTTTCAACTGTCACTGTCAAAAAAAATAAATAAATAAAACAATCCGACCAGAAAATCCATTTAGTAGCTTTCAGTTGCATTACATCATCTTCTCTGCAGCGAGACGCCGGCCTTTTGTGGTCCTCATTCTACCCCATTAACCGTCTGTGCCTTTTTTTTTTAAACTTAAAAATCTCTGCGAATGAGGGTTCTGGTTATCGCCTGCTGGAAACGTCTCAGGTTACAGGAACTAAACACATCCACTCTGAACTCAAAAGAAGCAACAACGTGTGTATGTGTGTGTGCTTGAGTCCGATACTCTGTCCAGATCCTGTTTCCTATTTTTTCCCTCCTGTTTTCTGAGTTCCAGTTGCTCCACTGGAGCGTTACGACACTGACATTCAGACGCGCTATGCTGAGAGGGCCACCCAGAGCATCGTGGGCAGGTGACACATGGCTGAAAAGGTCATTCTCCACGTGGTGCTACCCATGATCCCACACTAGCAGGAACCATCCACCGGGTGCATGAAGGTATAGATCCATAAAGGAGCAAACGCTGTACGGTACCTGCTTGGTATGGAGTGGCCTTGGAGGAAGCCATGTGAACATCGACCTTTAACACAGAGAAAAGCTCAGTGTGTCCACCACATGTCATTATCCTTCCATTATCTGTCTTATTGTGTGACGGCCTGCACATTAAGATGGTTCTTCTCAGATATGGAAGTCACCCTGACAGGCCTTTCATGTGTTCTGAATAACCTGGAAATCTGGCTGTCACATCGGATGTTAAAGTCACTGCCAGTTCACAAGAGATCTCTGTAACTCTGGCATCCATCACCATGAAAAAGGTCATCTTGACTGTGGCATATGGAGCGAGAGAGGCAGAGAGCGGGAGCAGGAAGAGACCGGAACAGCATACTCTGTGGGCTAGTTTGCATAATGGCCGCCCCGTGAGGTGAGTATTGCGGGAAACATTGTGAAACAGCCGTGTTGATGGTCCTGAAACTCCTCTCCAAAGCCATTAGCGATTAGATAAAGAGTGTAGATCGCCTTGTAATGATGCTCTCTCGCATGTTCTCTCGCTTTATCTCCTGCTTCAGCCAGATGAAAGACAGCCAGAGAGCATCACGAGGCCTTTGTTGTGGACATTATTTCACCCTCGCAGGCAGAGAACAGCTTCTCCACCACCTGCAATGGCACCCGCCTGCTTTGATCACTGGTTATTGGAGAGAAATATGAACTTGAATAATGCTGGTGGTGGAATAGAGTGAAGCCGGAGCTGGTTCAGGCACTTGCCAGGTTTGAATGAGTCTCAGATTCACCAAATCATCATAAACATGGCACTGATGTTTTATCTTGTATGAGCACAAACTCCAGGACATATTTTATCTTTCCCATCTTTCAGGTGTAGTTTATTATTAAACATTCGCCGATAGTTTCTACCCACGGTGGCGCGGTGGTGTAGTGGTTTGCACTGTTGCCTCAGAGCAAGTGCAGCAGAGTGTTGAAGGTGTTGACAGTGACACTAATTAGAAAATAGAAGGAATGTGGAGGGAACTGCCCAAATAATAATAATATTTATAATATTACTTATATTACTACCACTAATACTTATAATAATACAAACAAATACTACCACTACACTGCTACTACTACTACTTATAATAATAATACATATTAATAATAATAACATGAGAAATTAGAACAAACGCACCCCTCTAATGAGGCCTTCTGAGTCCTGACTGTTAGCTTGTAAACAATGTTAACTATATTTCCTGTGATTCTATAACTTCTTATTGTATTTGTTTTCATATTTATATGTAAGCTGGTCTCAACACGACGCTCCAGGAAAACTTTTAGCTAAAGGGACCAGTATTTTCAGTCTATGGCAGGGTTAGCTTCACTGCTACACCTGTTAGCTTCACCTGTCAGCTACGAGCTAACGATGCTAGCAGCTAGAGGCTCACCTGTCAGCTACGAGCTAACGATGCTAACAGCTAGAGGCTCACCTGTCAGCTACGGGCTAACGATGCTAACAGCCTGAGGCTCACCTGTCAGCTACGAGCTAACGATGCTAACAGCTAGAGGCTCACCTGTCAGCTACGAGCTAACGATGCTAACAGCTAGAGGCTCACCTGTCAGCTACGAGCTAACGATGCTAACAGCCTGAGGCTCACCTGTCAGCTACGAGCTAACGATGCTAGCAGCTAGAGGCTCACCTGTCAGCTACGAGCTAACGATGCTAAAAGCTAGAGGCTCACCTGTCAGCTACGAGCTAACGATGCTAACAGCTAGAGGCTCACCTGTCAGCTACGAGCTAACGATGCTAACAGCTAGAGGCTCACCTGTCAGCTACGAGCTAACGATGCTAACAGCCTGAGGCTCACCTGTCAGCTACGAGCTAACGATGCTAGCAGCTAGAGGCTCACCTGTCAGCTACGAGCTAACGATGCTAAAAGCTAGAGGCTCACCTGTCAGCTACGAGCTAACGATGCTAGCAGCTAGAGGCTCAGGAGCTGGTGTTTCCATGTTCTGCTGCTGTTCTTCCTCAAGATGCTTCACTACAACAAGGTGATGTTTGATATTAACCTCTTTTTATACAGATATTAACATGTGGGGAACGAGTGATTCAGGGTTCTATGATCTTGCTTTTAATTAATTTTACCCATAGTTCTTTACTTCTCTTTTGCTAGTTTTAATGCTTTTAGCCTGAGTCATTCCTAAAGCACTTTGAAATGTAATGCATTATTATTATTAGTAGTAGTATTATGTATGGTGAATGTAGAAAAACATCCTTTTAAAAATGTACGTATAATGTGTAACGCCGGTGTTGTGAAGTAATGAAGTGACGTGTAAACTAACTTCACCATTCTTACCATAGTTGCCTCTAAACCTGCTGTTTTAAAATCCAAGCTCTGAACCATAACATTTTAACACTTTAATATGCTAATTTTCATATATTTGCAGTTTGTTACACTCACTCTTCTCTCTGCTTGTTGCTCTGCTCTTTTTTTTACAAATCTTTTACCAACGCTGCGGCCTGCTCTCACCGCTACACCTGCTTTTACTGGTCAGACGGCGATGACCTTGCCTCGTCCGTGTGCTTTCCCGTCTCTTCCTCTTCAATTCTCTCCCTCGGTCCCTGATGCGAGTATTATTCTCTCCAGCGATTTTCAAAAATCACTGCTTTTCAGGGGATGCATTCGAAATGTTCAGGCCCGGTAAGAAAAGCAGCAGAATAAGAGAGTAAACAATTGGGATCGATGTGGATCTGTGTGTGTTCTCAAAGCACGTTGTCGCTAATTAAATTGCCTTTTATTGAGTGGCGTGATGTGATATTTAATGCTAATAAGGTGCTTTAGAACAATTGATGTGTGAAAAGTGAATTGCCCTGGGAGCCCTGGGAAATAATTTTAATTGTATTTGGCAGTTATATTAAAAGGCTTTGGAAAACCACCCTTGGCCTATGAGGACACATACAGTTTTATCACCTTGTGTGTGTGTGTGTGTGTATTGTACACCTAGCATTTTATTTCAGAGCTATTTTATGTTACTGATGGTGTTTTCAATGTTTGGCAGTTGAACTTTATTTATTACAGTTCATTTCGCAAACACGGCCAAAGTGCTGCAGTGGACAAAGAGCGAGGAGAGTGCTCCACTTTCAAACGATTAAGAGGTGGCTGAAGATTCACGCAGGAACTTCCATTGCTTTAATCATATTAAGCAGATCCAGAGGATTGCAGTGCATGCTGGGAGACGGGTCCATAGGATCCGAGGACTGAAGTGGAATCTGTAGGATGAGCTCGGCTTGGAGCGTATGGGGAAGAGGACGCGGCTGTTGTGGCATTGTGCGACGGCACCCAGCTGCAGGGCGCAGGATAGCTGGAGCTGTTGTCCCATTCGCCTGAGTGGGTCTTTGAAATGGTAAGCCATTCCTAGCCTCTCTTCCTGTGTGTGAAACGGAGGCTACACACAGACGGATAAATCCACCTTCTCTCATCCTTTCCACAACCGAACTGATCTTAGGACTAAAACAACAGCTGTTTGATTCAGCAGTCAAGTGAGTGAAATGTGGCAGCGAAAGGAAATGAATCAACAATGGGCTCTGTTCAGTTCTGACAGACTCATGAGCTGCAACCCGGCCTCCCACCCTGAACAGTCCATACTGTTAGCGATAGCGAACAGTTCAAGGGTCATCTGGCTCAGGAGGTGATATTACATGACACCATGTATTTAAATGGTTGTCTGAATAACATAACCTAGTTTCCATAGCCCACCTCACTTCACTGTTGATGATGTTTCATAAACTGAGAGGTCCAGGGTTTTCTCTAAAGCTCACTGCTGTTCACTCTGTGGCTTCGTAAATTCAGATTTTCTTTTTGTGTCACTGTCATTTAAAAAAAATAAGGGTCAAGGGCCTGTCTTTTGAAAGATGGGCTGAAATGAGACTGTTATTTCAGTAGTAAATGACTTCCAGAGCTGAGGCCATCATTCTCCTATTAGCCTAACACACATACACACACACACCTAAAATACAAACACTGTTAATGTCCTTTCTACTCTGAAGGAGGAGGCTTCGGCCACACTGGTTTTCATTATAAAACAGTGTTTTCAAACTAGCTCCATCCAGGCGAGTGTGTTAGCTGCAGAGATGCAAAACTTGTAGCAACAATTTACGGAAGTTTGCTGCTGTCTCGATCCCCAACCTCCGATTTTGTTATACTCCTGCTGTTGTCAGAATCTGCCATAAACTTTGAGAAAGGAAAGTTTTAAATTACAGCCCTTTCTCTTCATCGATCTTTTGTTTTATCGTCCTCCGAAACCACCGAGCCAGACTATTTTCTCCTGCAGTTGGAGGAGTTGGGAAGAGTTACTCCTTTGACCGTGACTGATAACCGTGAACGATCTGAGATGAAAATTACAGTTCGCAACCACCAACCATATCGAATATAATGGCATGACAAAACCTTTCCCATCTTCGGAAAAACACCGAAAAAGTTCCTCAATAGGCACATTTCAGTAATGATAGAAGTCTTGTTGTGTTATGTAATGAGCTAAATTATAGATAATACTGCACGGGAAAATTACAGGGTGTCCGTCGTCTCATCTGAACCCTCCTGGGATTAATTGTTCTGGCCTTGCGATTGGCTCTGATCCTTACAGGTGTGGATGGATTTACTTCACAATAAAGGTCTTTATTCTTTACGAGAACCTAATTGTTTTTACTCCGGTTTGTTTAGAAGACGTGATGTGTCAATCAAAACATTAATTGCAGAGTGAAACTTCATAATAACAGCACCTTACATGTTCTTCTTTGTTATGCTAATAGTTGTTTAACTTTCTGAATAAATTAAAAGTTAAAAATAAAAGTTATTTCAGGGATACTAGCAGGAAGAAATCCAATTAAATAAGAAGTAATCAGTATTCAGTGTGCCCTTCAACTCCTTCTTTTGTATACATTTTAAATGGCATAATGTGAAAACGAATTATTCACACATCTTTAAGTGTTCCACGTTAACGCAACAAAGTGCTCTACTTCATAATTCATAGGTCTAATGGTTCTGAACCAGAAAATGTCCTCCGCTGTCGGAGAATCAGTAATTACATTAACCTTTTTTCTTTGTCATTGTTTCTGAATGACTCTCAATCAAGCGTGTGGCATGCTCCATTATTGTAAATTACAGAGCAGGACAGAATCAGTGAACAGAGATGATTCACATATATATAAATATATATATGAATTCCTTTTTTCAAACAATTGAATAGTTTCTTTCTCTTTTTAAGATTTATTTGTCCTTTATTACCAGTGGAAAGAAATATTTGATGCATGAGCTTAAATAGTGAACTGCCATTACGGCCCCTGGTTAAACCGTTTTAAGGCAAATAATCCTACTGTAATGAAAGGAATCTGTCTGGATGTGTACGTTTTAATTCACCTATCTAAAAAGTCATTCATGCCATCTACTTCAAACTTGGCAGGTGGGTTTCCGGGGGCCTACGGAGGTGCAGAGTTGAATTTGGTGCAGTTTGCACACACGACGTGTTCAATATTCGACGCCACAGATCAAAACATTCCAAACAATGACATCTAGAAGAGGCACTGCAGTAGTTAATCAAGTCTAATCTTTACACGTCTGAAATGCTGCTTTTTTGGCATTTGACGTAGTGCAATTACACTCATGAAAAGACTGCTGTGATGACAATGTGACTGAACGAGCGATTGTGTAAAACGTGGTTATTTTCCCCACTGAAAGCTGTCAGAGTGAAGTAGGCATCTGCTGGAGAAAATCGAAGTGGATTTTTGTTTTAATGCGCACGGAAACCTTGGCTACTACATCACAGTGAGCGTGCACAGAGATAATTCTGCCTGAATTTTTAAGGTGATGTTAATCTATACATCTTTTTTGTTCCAGGCTTGAAGCTGTGGATCTGTAACATGTTGTACCAATAGCAAACAGCTGTGAGACTCTCCACTTGCACTGACATCACGTGACGGCCTGACTAAAAATAACCCTCTCTCTCCCAACACATGATGAAGATGATACCCGCACTAAGAATAGGTCCACTGGAGGGAAAACGACATGATAGTAAATCAGCAGCGGAGCAATGGCTGCGCTGCAACAGAGAGAGGATTTAATCATTCGGTCTTGAAACAATACGATAACAGAGAATCGTGTGACAGAATAATTTGCTGGGTACAGCCTTCGCCTGGTATCTGTGAGACACTGTATCCGCTCCTACCTGCACACATCTCTGCTAATTGACTTGTGGAGAGATGTGTCGAATAGGAATCTTGCCCTTGGAGGGCTGAGAAAACAAAGGTGGATGGAACAGGTTTTTTTCGGCTTGTTGTTCCCACTGCTGCCTTTATCTGCTTTTGTGTGTGGACTTACAATGAGAGTAGAATATCACTGCAGCTCCTGTTGTTGTAGAGATCAATAGGTCTGGAAGACTAAATGCAAGATTATGTTGACCATCAGCAGTTGGTAAAAAATGACCTAAAAGATGGCAGATGACAGATGTGTAGGGTGGGACCTTGACATGGAGGTAGAGAGCTGTTCGCCTCTTTGCTGCCTTGGTTGTGACCAGCGATGCTGCAAATTCATTTCCAAGTTCCTGTAGAGGGAGTGTGTGGGAGTTCAGTGACTTGGAAGAGCGAGGGGAGATTTAAGAATTGGTCATCTGGATGCTGGAGTTGAAGGAGAAATGGGAGGTTTGACTTTTTAAGGTCAAGCTGACGAACCTGTGGCAATAATAAGAAATCCAATCTTGGCCCATTCCAGTGACATCAACAAACCTTTGTTGTGGTGCTTTCCTTTCAGCACCACCAGAAGTCCACATGGCCGGGCGTTACTAAGATGACAGGTTGTCAAAGCTTCATGTTCCGTTTTCTCCGAGACTCTTTCTGTTTATGATTTAAGGGGCCAAACCGTTTTCCTCTTTAACATGTTGTCTGTTATCTACACCGAGGCCATTGATTTATGTCTCGTGTGGCCAAGGTTTGTTGCCCTTTGGTTTAGATTATTGAACAGAGCAGTGTAGCCAGATTATATATTACCTTTAAGGAACTCTGCTGTATGTGGAGTTGTCCACACTGTAACTGGGAGGCACACATGCATCCATCTTGGCCCCTGGAAGAAGATGATGTGCTCTCAGGCAAACATCCCAACCCCCATTTATCAAACACCCAAAAATGGCTTTGCTGACAGTCGGGTCGATGTATGATCATACAATCATAGGTGTTATCGTCTGTCAGTGTGGGGGTGTCTGGAAACATCTCCAGGGCAGGTGGGGCGATAAGGCTGGTTGGAGGTCTGGATGTACTGATAAGAGGAAGTGGTTCACCTTCTACTTGGATGACCTCTGAGAGGATCAGGGTTGCCGCGAAGTGTTTTCCAAAAGATTCATATATCTCGCCGGATCACAACATGTCAATGTGTTTACCTTTAAAAATAAGCATGAATAACTGCATTTCATAAAATATAACCTTGTCTGAGGACACCTGCTTCCGTGACTATAACTATATTATCACAGCTTCTCATTTAGCCAGTGCACTCGGTGTATTTAGAGAATTACCTTTCCATCTCTGAGCTTTAAGTTAATCTTTTAAACTCAATTTCACTTTAACAATAGACACCCTTAGCCTGCTCAGTGGTGGCAAAACATTAGAGGATCCTATCTCAGGTTTCATAGATTATTCTAGTGAATGTTGTCATCTGATCTCTAAACACCCACTGCCAATAAAGGCAAAACGGCCACAAATATATCTGAATGGATGAAACCGTTCAGATGTTCGTCCTGTACCATGTATGTAATCTTTGAGAAAAAAATAGAGTGACAATCTTGGATAATCTTCCAAGGGATCTTCACCTCCTGTCTGTCAATGAGAAATCCCCAGAGTGGATAGAAACAGTGAGAAAAAGACCTCATATACCTTTTGTGTTGCAGGACCACTTTGACCGTGAAAGGAAAGAAAAGAGGAAGAATTCTTCTGGGGCTACAGCCAAGCCACATCTGGTGGCTTTCGAAAGCCAGCGCCTAATTTACCGGGAAGCAAGTAATTGACAACCTCTGACAGTAATCACTCGCAAGAGAGGAAGTGAAGGAGCACCGCTGTCGATTTCCCGTTCCCCTCAAATAATTATCACTCAAAACTGCTTTTCAAAATAAAAGGGCCTGACTAAATCCTCAGCTTCCAGCATTCTAACAAACAAACAGGTTTATTTCTGCATTTAAGTTTAAATGTAAGTAGCTGATTCCACTTATAGAGCGTTACTGATCTCCCTCTTTCTGCTGGATTGACAGTCGCTAAAGGTGTGATTTAAAAACATAGACATTCTTACAATTCAATGTTGAATCCGAGCCCAGTGCTCCCCTAATTGCCGTCTTCCCAGTGAATGTCTGGTTGGAGTCGGAGGGTTTAAGAGATGACAATCTTAGAAGATTAGCCCGTCCAATGGCGCACAAAACATTCCTTAGAGCTGTTTCCTCGCTTTACAGATCTGGGAAATTGGTGGACATGTCTCAGAGTTTAAGCTCTTAATTTGAATTTCAACAGCCCTATTACCCAGACTACCTTATCAACACGTCCATTGATTATGTCCATTTTTTTGCCATGTCACTCAATCTCAAAGGCCAAAATCGAATTCAATATTGCCTGTCACATTTTTGAGGCTCTGTTTTCACCCTCATTTTGAAGGTGAGCATATTCTCTGCGGGTCTTCTTGCACCTGAATGAGGACGTGATGAGTCGATGACTGTTTGTTATGCATGACTATAGTCCGTCTTCTCTCACACCGTCCATTTCCTGAACGCTAGTATTCTCCAGCCCTGATCGACACTTCCCTCTTTGCTATGCAACGACATCCAGAGATGTGTAATTTCTTGTTGAGTTTGCTCATTTCTATGCAGATTCATTCGGGCACTTTTGTGTCCTTTCACCTCCACTTGTCACGCGTCTCATCTGCACTTCCTTCCTCAGCATAATCATCTGCAGCGGTTGTCATCTGGCCGTTAACCATCAGGCGGGCTGACCGCCGCCCACTCTTTAGCCATCGGGCTTTTCTCTATGTACAGATAAATGATATGGAAGAAAGATGCAACTCTGAGCCTGATCTACATGCATAACCATATGTACTCCTGCATCCTCCCCTGAGGTGGCGAGTGTGAGTGGTTGAAGGGAGGAGCGGGGGGACGCTGATGCAGAGATGACACAGTGGTGCATGAGTGTCACATCATCCATCAGCTTGTCACAGGCTGTCGCCCGTCCTCTCCCAGAGTTGCTGTCGATCTGTAAACAAGGGAGAGAAACACCAGGCTTCCTGGGGCGCCATGTGTGCAGCGGAGAGTCAGAGCAGGGCGAGCTCTTTGAATCACACCAACACAGAGCCGGGTTTAATCCATGCAGCCAGGTGTGGGTGACTAATGCATCTGAAGAATCGTGCTCATAAGCAACTGGCCGAATGAAAACAATCGATGACCTTGTGACATTTTCTAATGGTGGCGCATCGTCAATTGGGAGAAACTGTAACAGACGTTTTTCTGCTTCAACACCTTGAAAAGAGCAGTTGGGCTGAATAATCAGGAGGGGTTTCCTTCTGTGTTTTTAAGGACTCGGCTTGTTAACATAAAGAAACTCATTACCGGGACTTTAATGAAATGGTGTGTGCCATTAGCTCAACTACTACACTATTAATGTTGAAGTGAGACATTAAGAGAGATGGATATTATCGATTGACACTTGCTGTACCTGATTAAGTGTTTGGCTGCCTGATGTTTTTATTCAAAACCAGTCCGACCTGCTTTCATCACTTGTTTAGCCAAGCAGTAATGTGCTATCTGATGTGTGTAGAGCGGGGAAGGGACTCACTTTGTCCTTTTATTGCCTCTCTAATTATTTCCCCATCACATGATTAATATTGTCACTTTGATTTTGTTCTGAGCTCACGAGATGCGAGACTCTGTGACAGAGGACACCGCTCGTTCAGCGAGGGGTCGGCGATTGCTTGCTGCTCCGTTGTTTCTGGGCCTCAGAGACACCTCTGTCCTCCAGGACGCGAGGACTCTGAGCCAGGTTAGTGGAGTTGGGCCCGCTGTCTGCCTGGTGGGGGCTGCCGGCTGGGACAGGGCCAGGGACACGACTGGGGCCAGGCTATTTCTGAATAGGACCAGGGAGGATGCAGCTGGTGCTCCTGCTGTTGACAGTGTCGGCGTGCCAGTGGAGCCCCTCCAGAACCAATGAGCTCTTTTATATCAAGACAAACAACCATTAAGGTCAGTAATCACTGTCCACCACAGGGACAGAGCCTTGGCTGTGGACAACGTTTAACTCGGACAGAATTTAGGCGGATAAACTGATCCAATGTCTGACTTTACATAAAAGTAAACATCGCTCCCTCCAGTGAAAGTTGAGCAAATGACTTTCCTAAATAGTTCAGTCCATCTCACTTTGCCTGAAGCATCAGCACAGTTACCTGATAATTACATTAACACGGGTATTAATATAAAGTTTTAATTTCCCATAATACCTGTGACCCTTAAAAGAATAACCGGTATAGATGATGGACGGATGGATGATTAGTCTTGACTTTGAAAAAGCACCTGAGAAAAGTCCCACCAGGTCCAATGAGGCGCTGCTGTGAAGCTTTCAATCACATCACATGTAAATGACATGTGCGTAGTTGAGATGGTTCTGTCATTGTTCAGAGTTTCATTTTCTCTTTTCACTTTAAAGAAATCTCAGTATTGACTCATTCCCACTCCTCATTATGAAACGCTGCAGAATAGCTCCTAAATGGCCCCTGTGGCTATCAGATGTCTCCACAAACATGTGATCTAATCATTGTACCAGGATATCACTGATTTTTGACTTTATTTATTATTTTATCTTGCAATTATCATATTCTTACAGTAAAAAGCACAGCTACGCTGGAGAGGAGGATGACCTTTTCAAGTGTGAGATAAAGAGGGATCACCACAGGGTGCTTCAGTTTGTGACTCACCAGTGGAAACAGACTCTTCTCTTCATTTACGAGGAGGTTTGACTGGTTGGGTAAAAACGACAATAAAGCAATAGATAGATTTTTGTATATTAACTTAAATCAATTACAGTATAAGATGTAATCTAAGTGCTTCATATATTTGAAGAGGTATTTTGACCAGGACAGAAGAAGCTAAATTCTACCTCTACCTTTGCTTTGTACTGATTATTTATGTTGAAATGATATTTGAAACTAGTCCTTGTCAGATAAACGTATAAATCAGAGTTTTTATTGCCTCATTTGGACCTCAACAGTGTGTTGTGTACCCTGCAGAAAATATTTGTTATTCCAAGTACATGCTTTTATGCTAATGTGTCCATATTCACATGTGAATAAATTACCATATATTCAGCTGTTGAAAATACCATTAGACAACATAATTGTATCAAATAAACCAAAGCGTTTCTTGACATCTGGGTCACTTTGAATTTTAAATTCAGAAAAAAATAATTAGCACTTCCATCTTTCCATTCATCTGCTGGAGTCTGTCACAGCTGGCAACGGAGGAGAGGCACGGCAACCTTGGTCAACTACATCTCAGCCTCGAGCTCAGTAACGTTCGTGTGTTGTGTTTGTGTTTGGAGCATTAAAACAACTCGACACCTCTTTCCAATATTAAGTAGTAGCACAATAAAAGCTACTATATGCTGCACTGATTCTAAACTTATGTTAATCGGTGTCTAAGGGTTGATGTCGCCAGTTCGTGGACTCGAATCTTTGCTGACTTTCCGATCTATTGTTGTGACTTGAGGTGGCATCCATGGAATTTGATTCTGATTCTGACACCACATGAATACATTTTAAGTCTCAGATGCAGGACTTAACCAAAGCGCTACTCATTCACTTTAAATGAGGTGATGTCATCCCCTTCTTCCTGGGTTTCTACCAGTTATTGTTCATGCCAAGCAGCCAATAGAAAACCTCACCAGCTACCTGAGGCAGCTAAAGATGGCCTTATCAGCCACTCTGCATATTCATGAAGCCTGCGTCACGTGATCACTTTACTGCCACGTCTCAGCTGCTTCATTTCCTCCTCTTTGACGCCTTTTAGTAAGATTGAGGATTTAATCAGGATTTTATTTAAATGTGAATAATAATTAGTAAATTGATTTGCGAAATTTGAGGTTGTAATTTTCATAACGATTACATGAGAAAAACCCAGATGTGGCACAACATTGGAAGTGTTAAATTTCAAAATAAGAACGGAGTCGGGAGAAGTCATTATCACTCTGCTTTTTAAAAGTTGTCTATACTCAATATGACCTCATCATTGGTTCTAGGTGGGCATGACAATCACTCAAATGAAAGATGTTTGTGTGATTTTCTATTGACGTGCTCAACCTTCCTCTGGGGAAATCATCTCCCCCTCATGGGCAAGTTCTCTCTGGATGTTCTGTGTGTGAGGGCTTGTGTGTACTTGTATTTGTTCATGTGCAAGGGAAGGCCATGGCTTACTACGAACTGACAAACACATGTTTACACACACACACACACTCACATCCTCCTTGGGGAGGGGGATTTGTTTTTGTAGTGTCCTTGAAGGTGCCTGGTGCCTGGAGGGGCCCAGCAGCGCAGACATACTAATATGTGTTGAAAGGGTCATCTTGGGTTACACCGCGTTGTCCACCATCCTTGGCATCTCCCCACTACCCGGCCAATCACCGTCAAGGACTCCGTGATGCAGTGCCCCTCTTACTGGAGGGATTCCTTGGAACTGCCGCGTGACGATGCTGGCTTTGGGTGTCTCTCGCACCTCCTCCTCCTCCTCCTCCCCCCCATTCTCTGCCCCCGGGTTTCTCTCTCCCATCCCTGCACGAGGTGCGTCCGCTGCATGTGTTTGAATAGGAGTTGATCTAGCGCCATACACACTGCTCCCATAAGACTGGCTGTGCAGACGGCAGGCAGAGTCATCATCCAGCCCTCTTTGTCTCCTCCACCCTCTCTCCTCCGAAACCAGGCTCCACCTCTCTCTCTCTCTCTCTCTCTCTCTCTCTCTCTCTCTCTCTCTCTCTCTCTCTCTCTCTCTCTCTCTCTCTCTCTCTCTCTGCCAGCCTCACACTCACACTCACACACATACACACACACACTTACACTCTCTGTTCCCACGACTCCCTTCTCCTACTCCTGACGTGCGTGCCTCCTCGTCAAGGCGAGCAGATTTGAAGCTGAAGGTGTGCGGTTGTTGCCAGGTAAGAGCGCGTATTTCCTCCTCGGGTCACCCAGAAGTTAGAGAGAAATGGGGGTGTCTCCTGTTGCTTTGTGGGTGTTTGTGGTCTGTGTTGTGATGTGCCCGGTGTCTAGGTGACACAATCAGGAAGGTTGGGTGCTTCGAGGGTACCACAGGGGAACTACACTTTGCCACAACTCCCAGCCCCTCTCTGTGACACCAATTTTGGCGCCCATTTTTACCGCGCTTTTCATTGCCATGTGCAGGAGACAGTTTTTTTTTGTGCTTGATTCATTGCTGAGAGGGTGGAGCGCAGCTGGCAGCTGATAGAGCGGCTGCAACGTATAGAGGAAGCCTCTCGTGGTTGCGAGGGGAGACCATGCTGTGGATGTGTGGGCGGATAGGGAAACGAAGGGAGGGAATGGAGACGGAAGACGAGGAGCTGCTTTCATCCCGTGGAAGCTAATCCCTCTGTTCACCTCTCTCCATCAGATAAAATGGGCCGGCTGTGGTGCCCTGTTTTTTTATTTTTTGTATTCCTCCACTCCTCCATCCTTCAGTTGTGATGGGTTTATCTCGGGCAGGGAGGAAAGAGGAAAGCTATTGATCTGGAAATGAGCTGTAATGCCATTTGAAAAGGGAACAAGACATCTCTCCTTTTCTCCCTCTGACTTTTCTCTTGCATGCTTTTGTTCCTGACTGAACCTTTTGCTCATAATCTATTACTCAAACTCACCAGTGATAATGAATTCATGCTCACAGTCGTAGTTTTAGGCTTATGGGAGTGAGCTGATAGGATTGAAAAGCGGCTTGACTTCCATATGTTCCCCAGTATCTCTGCTGTTGTGATTGGTGGGAACCCCCCCTTTGCTGTAAAGGTGGCTTTTCACCTTCCACAGGTTCATTGATAGAGCAACGATTGGCTGCTGCACAGTGCACAGGGAACAAATGTCTCCCGGCTCTCGGCAAACATGTCAAGCATATCCGCGGTGATTGTAGCGCCGCTTCTCTGACAAATATGGCGTCATTACAAGACGGGCGGCCTATCACCTCTCGCCTGCTCCAGGATTACCTAATATCTCAGGAGGCAGCGGGAGCCAATGCAGCGGGAGAGAAAGCAATGAGAGGGGAGGGGAGGGGAGGTCGGGGTTGCTCAGGTGTTTCTGTTTAGCCTCGTGCTTTAGAATACATTAGCCAGGAAGCTCCCGTGTGTCAACCTGTTACCAGGTGACAGAGACAGTGAGGCAGCACTTCTCTCCCCCCACCCCCCCCCCACCCAAATCTAAATGACCCCTCAGCTCTTTTCCCAAGGCAGAGCTTATGTTTACATTCTCTCTGGGAGCTTCTGCAGATGCTCCATTTCATAAGCACTAACTGAATCAGACGGGATGAGGCTGATGGATCCGCCGCAGACTGTTGGCTGACAATTGCTTTTTGAAACATCTAGAGGGTATTTTTCATGTTCTTGTGCTTTAAGAGATCCGCCACCGAAGGTCTTCTTTGTTCCTTTTTGAACCATGATTATGCACACGATAAAACTCCAGTTACATTATGAATAAGACTTTTAAACCGATTTGACGTTAAGTTGAATTTCTACACCAGATTGTATTTCCAGGTGTTGCACTCGGTTAGAATGTGAAAGTCTATGAATCCTACACTGGAGCTGACTGGCAAGACTATGACATTTTCCTTTTTGGCTAATTAAGCTCCACATTTTATCTTCTAATGATACAAACACAGGAAATAAACCAGGGCACATTTGCTGTGGATGAATTAAACAGCCCCTTTATTAGTGCGGCTAATGGTTAAGATAAAATAAGCACCAGCGCGTTGCAGCACATTGGGCTTCATCAGGGTGACTAACCAGAAATGAACAAGTAATATGTTTGCCTGGGAGATAACAGGAGATGACATCCTGGCTCATTATCATAATAAACAGAGCAGTTGACTCAAATTACAGGAAAAATAACAACAATTAGAAAGGGAGAAAAAACATAATGAACGATCTAGCAAAAAATATACAGATATGTTCAGCACATTGCAGAGAAAAGATCACAATCACATCCTCACAAGTTAAGTCATCAAGGTTTTTTTCATTTCACGAGGTGTCTGAATCGATTTCTTTGCTTTTCTCCAACATCTTCAGTGGTTTACACCGAGCACGAGAGGACAGAGGCACTCATCTGTCGCCATGTTTGTATGACCTGCTAATGGGTTATTAATAATAAGTACATGTCCTGATCTTGATGTCCAGTGCTAACCTTCTGTCTGGGCTGACTTATCTTTAAGTGAACTTTCCAAAAAGCTAAAGGCCTTCAGAATTTAAGGGCATCTGCCAGGATTACTTTGCTTTTGTCTGAAGCCTCTCCTTTGTGATCAGTTTATCAGAAGACAGAGGGACACGGGCGGAGGGGAGGTGGAGGCAGGACAGTAAAGATAATGAGGCCGCTGTTTATTCCTCGTACAAAACGCAGGACATAAATAGCCTCGCTCATGATTTGACCTTGTGTGGCCATGTGGCGGTGGTGGGCGCCTGTGAGGAGGGATGTGCACAGATCAGTGACACCACATAAACCAGCTCATACTGGTGGAGATGCTTCAGCACCAGTTGGCCTGCTTGTACCATCACAATCATTGCTCATATAGATAAACACAATACATTACAGTTTGCTCATGATTTACAGGAGTATCATTTTTAATTTACTTAATGAAATAACGAGGCCCTTTGTCGTTGAATATTAATTGATATTGATTGAATATTAATCACAGTTCACGTCCGTCTCCCTCACTTCGCTGCAGCCACAGTAGGTCAAGTACAGTTAATTGAACACTGTAAAAATTACAGTAATGACTCTGATTTACAGTGTCAAGCTAATGTAGTGTGGCGTGGAACTGACCTCGATGCGAGAAGGAGCCGAACATGAGTCAGTCATTGATCAATATGTCATTAAATTTGTTTCCAAATCGTGAAATCATAATGACGTAAAAAGTTAATATGCTTTGTTCCTCACAACGTATTTCATTAGAAGCAAATTCACCTAAATAAAATGAAGGTGGATGTAGTCAGTTTTCTATTAACTGTTTATTATGAGATACTCAATGCTGCCCATTATGGAGCCAGCAGAGATCGTTTCCTACAATATTGTTTTGCAAATGAGCCGTGCCTCCGTTGCGTTTACATTGGACATCGACGTTTTTTATTATATGCCGTCAAAATCTCTCCTCGACGCTGGACGTGGCTTCAAACTTCAACACTGAGCCAAGTTCATGAATTTGTCATTTAAAAGGACGATTTGTTTGACTTCATGATAAAGATATATCTTCACCGCACTGTCGGCAAGGGTTGGAGAAATAATACTGTAGAGCTGCAAACACAAACAACGTGAAACCGTCCATTCGCCTTGAGGGCAAAGACCACACATAAGTCGAATGTATGTAAAAGTGAAAATCATTTACCCTGGAGGTCGTCCTCATAGTTTTTTATTGCCCAGCTAACTGGTATCGGTGTTTTCTTAAAGGCCTAACCCTGATAGGCTAATAGGCTCGGGCTAATTCCTGATTTGAATCTCTGTGTTTGACAGAGTGTATAGAACTCAGAACTGCCTGATCTCTGCCGACCCCCCGAGATAAGGCTCAGATTACATGATCAATCCACACGCACACACAAACTCACACAATCTATTGACAGAGCTAAACAAAAACACATTCACATTATTTTCAAATACCATTTAATGCAGGTAGTCGGATTTATGATATTATGCTCCTAAGGGTGGGCAGACAAAGCTTTTATACCACTCGACAAGCTGTGTAATCACAATTTGAATAATTTCCATATAAATAAGCACTTGTTTGCTAAAGAAAGGTCATTAGCATCAGCAGTGACACTAACTACAGCTTAACAGGCAAACAAACTGAAGCCATGTGCAGAAGTGACAAACTTTATTCCAGTAAAGCCGGAGAGAAGACCCACATTGTGTGATAAACAAGTCGTTCAGTGCACAAACACAACGACAATCCTTTGGCGACGAAGATGCGAGGAAGAGCATCTCTGAGATGATGTTTTCTAACTCCATTAACATCACATGGCGTAAAAAAAGCCGCTGGATTTAACAGAGCATTAGCAGGACCTTTGCTCACAATAGAGCAGAACTAAAAGGGTGGTTTCATTTGCTTAGAACAACCAGAGCATTGTGCCGTTTGCAACAAAAGCCCATTCTTCCAGCTGCATTTAAATTCATATTTATCAGCTGCACCGCAGTCAAAACAATTGGCGTCAAATCGCAGCGAGTCAAAAAGGATCGCCGCCACAGCCTGAACAATGTGTAATGAAGCCAGTGAAAAGTACTGTGTCTGTGTTGGATACATCTGCTGTGGTTTTCTGAGTCAGCCACGGTGCGTCTAATAAAATACACACGTACAGAAAGTAAATGGTTTCAGAGGGAAGTCAATTACTGTCACGATGACTTCGTTAAGGTTTGTCTTTGAAAATCGCAGGATGTCATTTCATTGAATCAACAACCGCCCGTCATAAATGAACAATAATGTGCGGAAAGTGTATTTAAGGAGATTTTATTTCATGCCTTTGTCAAGACTCTCTGTCAGAGAGATTTTCATTAAAGAAGTTATCTTAGGTGTTCACGTACAAAACGGCGGCGGCGGCCGAGGGGAGGTGTTTCATTGTGATCGGTAAGAACCAGAGAATTATTTCATGGCAAAACTTACTTCCAGTCTGAGAGCTGTAATTTTAAAATCCCCTTTAGGAGGAAATTGCTTTTGCCCTTCTACAATTTTTTAATATCCTGCATCATTCTTCGAGCTGGTAAAACGCACCATCTACCCGTAGCATTTCTCCTGCTGATGCCTGAAGGTGCTTTGTGGGGAAGTTATTAGAGATTAATACCATCTGGCTGTGTGGTAGCGCTGGGGGACGTGGGCCTGGCCCCCGTGCTCCATGTCTGTCCTCCTGAGCCCCCAGCCTTGCCTGTACATAGTGGGTGAAACATCCCCTTTGCCCAATGAAAGAGTGGATTAATTATTACTGAAGGGCACGCGGCAGAAAAGAAGAGGCCCTGGAGGACATTTTCAATGTTTCATGAATGTAATAATACGTTAAAAAAAAGAAGCAATCCTTCTTCTTCTGCGCTTCTTCTGCACATCCACCCAGCCCTGAGGGCAAACGGGGGCATCCCACCCCTCCAGGGTGATGTCAGCAGTAACGAAACAAAGCACTGCTCTTTTTGTTCCTGTCTTGTTGGCTAACATTGTTCCATTCTTATTTAGTCTGCAATGATTAGATTAGAAGTGCTCCGCTATGGGTCCCCTGTTGATTTAGCCACTCTGCACTGACAGTGTAAGTGCCAGCGTGGAGATGAGCCTAGAATCAAAATTACCAGCGTCCATTATTCAGTCGATCTCCTATTCATTAGTTCATAAAAGAAAAAAACACCTGGTATTTTCACTGGGGGGGGGGCTCACACAAAGGCGAATCCATCAATTTGAACAACATGACACACATGCAAAAGGCCGATTGTGTTTCTACACATTCTTCAAGCTCACGATGCTCCAGAGCCTCCGTCGGCATTTCCCCCCCGGAACACGTCAGCACGACGAGGGCCAGCAGAACAAACTATGTCCAAGTAAGTTGCCCACTGGCTCAGCCACAGTTCGCTCGCCGCTCCCGGGGCGCCCTCGGAGGATGAATGACTCATAAAGCAACATGACACCCAGCAGTGTGTGCAAGATACAGTAGCACGATGGGATACAGAAAGCAATTAAAATCAGTGTCACCCTGCAACGCCCTGTCCGCTGCACAGATGACCTTGGCGGGTTTGTAATGTGTCACAGACATTTCAACATGTGCCGGGAAGCATGAACTCCCAGATACAACTTGGTGCCTCTTCCCTTTTTCCATTCCACTGTCAATAGAGAGTGCCACTTGCTCAACTCCCTCCCATTGCCGTATTGTTTTGCTATCAGTCCGGGTCACTGCCGGCTCATTACATTCACAGTGGACGGATTAAACTGAATAAATGCAGAGGCACATAATCAGCATTACAGCCTTAATAATTTCAAGTGATCCCACTGTGAAGATGATTTCATTCGTGTCTCTAATACAGCGACGCAAGAAGGTTCATTAGCTGTGGAACCAGTGAGTCCCTGATTACCAGTTACACAGGAACCCCCCCCACCCACTCTCCCCTCCCCTACAGTGTGGCTGAGCCCCGCTGTGGGAGAGAGAGATTGCGAGGGAGCGCCAGGTGACGAGGGGAAGAGGCATTCCTCCCGTTCAAACCCCACCTTTCCCCCTCGTCTCTGGCGCCGCCGCCGCCGATTCTACAACACCGCCAGTCGAGCAGCATGTGTGCCCTCCGCCGCCGACAGCTGAGATTTGCCTGTAATACAAACATCCTTGTTTGTCGCCATGGCAACCAAGTCTCCTGCCTGCTGTAGGTTGTCATGCCAGCCGCCTCCCCCATGCTCTTCCTCACCCATTAGCACCGTACTGTAGCTGCCACGTGTGAGCACGGCACATCGGTCTATTTGATCCGTCTGTTTTTTTCTGAATAAGCTGCTCTCATTACGTCCCTGTGCCTTCTTTTGAACCGCTCCTCATGAACCTGCATGCTATTACACCCTCAGATACATGAATGCTTTCACTTGGGGAAAAGTGCCAACCAGCGCAGCCGTAGTCAATTACCAGAATATAACCAACAAAAGCCAACTATTCAAAAAAAAAAAGATCTGTAACAAAGTGTCCTCAGAATTCATCTGCTGTTGTTTACCGTCAACTGTCCACCAACCCCCTCATCCCTGACAAATGGAGCCCGCTGACGTGTTTGGACTCCCATGAAGCGTGATGCAAATGTGGAGGCACAGAGGTCCATGCTGTGCAGAGTTCATTCTCCGAGCCAAGCTTCTTGGGGGGGCAGACCGAGGCCTTTCTTCCAAAACATGTCCACCCAGTCAGACGAAAAAACACTCATTACCTCAGCATCAAGGGGCCAAGCCAGCCCACTTGGGGATAATAACTAGGCATCTGCTTAAATTTGATATAATGCCGGCCTACTGGGTAGTCTGGGGTTTGGGAAAGTGGCAGGAATTATTGTGCTCTCTTTCAGCTGTTTGACTGCTTCTCTCTCTTATCGCGGCCTTATCTCAAGTGTTTGAAGCAGTGAAAGTATTTACACCAGAGGGTTTACGATAAAACCTCAGGGTAAACGTTACTATATTTTAGAGGATAATTACCCTTATTCACAGTTCTGTAGAGAACGCAGAGATGAGACCATCATGATAATGAGTGTCTCCCCCCCCCCCCTCTGCTCGATGGGGTGGGCTTTAGGTTTGCGGAGCCATTTTGCTGCTGGTTAAATTTTTCCGAGATTACATTTGCTGTTTCCTTATCTCCCAAATTAACTCATTACCTTGACATTCTGCGTTCCCGCCCTGGAAACAGATTGGCCTTGAATTTCTAATGAAACATGGCCGTCCCCTCGTGTCCCATTTGTGCGGCACAGGACTCGGTGGAAACCTGTAACCCTCAGCCCCGGTTCTTGCCATTGATTTGGACTCCACAGCCAGATGAGTAACCTTGAGAGGAAGCGGTGAAAAAGAGAGCGAAAGGAAGACGAGAGCTGGGGACTGTTGCTTGCTGGCAAATTGTTCAAAGCAATCCTCTGGACATATTTGCTGCTGTAGAGGCCTTGAGGTCAAGTTGTCAAACAGTATCTTACCTCCTGTAGTATCTCAATACGTCCTGGATGATATAACCTCTCAGTTCTGTCAATCACATTCTTTCCTTGAAGCTTACACTAATTGCATATGCAAATTGCCTGAGATTACGAGTTTGCGCCCGCCGTAGGGTTTGGCGATTGCGATAACGATGGATTTCCTCACGTTCATTTCTTAAATGTTGTTAATGAAGAGGCAGCCGCTTACAAACGTGGATTGTGCGTGCATTGTTCGCCGCAAAACAAACTCGGTGAGGCTGTTCCAATTAAAAGTCTGTGTTTTTCTCCGGCCAGATTTGGGTCAAGATCTCAAGTAAATGGGACAGCGTGGAAAAACGATGGTTGTTGGTTCAAGTTTGTTCTGTTACAACACAAAATCAAACTTCAGCAACTGGACATTTGAAAAGGTTAAACCACGACCTAAGACACCCAGAACAGACAGTAAGCAAAGTTCAATTCAATTCAATTGGAGTCATTAAACCAGCGAGACTTTTTCCTTCTGCAGTACAAAATCAACGAGGCATTGTGTTTTCTGCCAGTTGTACAAACAAGTGTGTCTCTGCACGTACGCGGCCGTTACTCTGTCTGCTCTGTCGTGCTGTTGCCAGCAATTTTAGTCAAATCCATGATTTTAGAGAAAATTGCTCCGATTCCTTTCATGCAGAGAATCCGTTTTCCGGTAGCAGCACAAACTCACGTCGCCCGTCAGGCTGCCGAACCTGTTCAGCGGCAGCAGGAAGGGCAACTCCAATGTCACAGCACCACACTGTTTACTACCGTGCTCGCTGCGATCAGCCCGGCAGCACCGATGGACCCGCTCACAAATTATAAGAGGCTTCAATCAATAACCGCGGAGGCCATCCTTCCACTCTGACTGAACAGCCCTGTGAAGAGTCCCTGTGGGGCCGGAGCACCAGACAAGCACAGCTGAATATCTCCGCACCGGCAGTGGACCTTTTACTTCCATGTGTCCTTGTTTTTTTTAAATCGATTAAAAAAACAAACATAAACACAACATCTTCTGTCATGGGGGGGGGGGGGTTCTGCTGTTATCATTACCAGGTGACACTTTGTCATGTAGACTCGAGGAGCAGTTACAATGAGGCCTCGCAGCCACTAGATGTTGCTGCAGCCTGAAGTCTGGTCTCTCTGGAGAATCACACATTTTTTTTCAGTTTGCTTATTAAAAAAAAAGTTGACGTGTAGATTATCATCACTTATTAAACATCTCAACATTTAGTTTTTGAAGAACTTGTCGAGAAGCGGCTGAGCGTCCGGCATCACTCCTGACATGGTAATTTCTGCAGACCTGTTAGAACCACTTTAATTGGCCTCAGTTCCACGTTGGTGCACATGGGTTTTGGATTTCCTGAACACAATTTGCCTATAATTTGAAAAAAAAAAGAAAAAGAAGCCAAAATCAAGATACTGTACTTTTTTTTATCAGCAGCTCAGCCCGGAGCAGTCGAGCGGTGGAAATTAATTAGAAAGACTCTTATTTGGGGAAGCTTAAAAATCCCTGAAACGTGTTCTGTCAGGCTTCATTGTCTCCACCCCCCCCCCCACTCCATCCCCTCAACAGCTCTGTATTGATATTTGCAGTTCATGTCATTGTGAAGTGCTTCCAGGAAAAAAAGACACCTTCTCCGGATGAAGCACCCTCTTTCTCTGGCATCCTCACTGCAAACCACCAGTTTCTGATTGACCCTGTGTCTCAGAGGTGGGCCACTGAATGATATTGTCCCTCTGTGTTGTCTCGCTGTCTGTTTCTGTGTACAGTAAACACAGTCAGTGACTCATGACTCCATCTCAAGCTTTGGGGTCACCACGTACTAACTGGCTCGGTGTTTACCCTCTGACGCCGCCTGTATCCTCTGTGTTATCGCTCCCCCTGCTCGCTCTGTCCGTCAGCCTCTCTCTCCGGGTGTAAACCGTGCATACACAGAGATTTGGAGGAAAACTCGCAGCCACAGGGCATCGTCTGGTTCGCTGAATTCTGCAGGATGTGCTCCAAATGAATGATTTAACAGTAGGGAAAGAAGGAAGAGCACCATCCATTTCCCCGGAGTCCAATTGCAATCAGTTAATGTCTCTTAAATGTCTTACGAAGGCTCAATTGTGTTCTGTGTTGACTGTTGTGTTGATTTTCTCTGGCGTGTGTGAGCTTGACGGTTTGTCTCAGAGGAACCACGGCAGATTCATTTGAATGACTTCCTAACCTGCAGCAGACACAGTATTTATTGAATGTGTGACGCAGATTCTCACAGAGATTCTGCACGAACTCCTAAAGGGTCAGATTGTGTGCGTTTCAAATCCTCCACCTTCACCAAACACTTAAACCCAGTCCCTGTTGCATCGTTGTTTAAAACAGGATCTGTTGCTGTTGCTCAGAGGTTCTAAGGGGCAGTGGCTCCTGTAATCTGACACAGCCAGCGAACTAGTCTTTTAAATGCCGAATCGATGCGTGGCTAAATGCGCTGGGTCCCGGGGTCTTGGTGCTGTGCCAGCCTGCGGATCAGAATCACTGCTCGTCTGATGTATAAAAATAACTTGATGCTCAGTTGGTGTAGGAGCTGTGTGTGTTGTTTTATTCCAGCCTTGTAGGAAGTAGACCGATTTCTCACTCGCTTTGAAAGCTGACCTCCGCACACTTGAAGATGCCGTCTGTCACTGAGAGGAGGTGTGTTTGTGTAGCGAGTATGTGTTTTGTTGTCTGTTAATGACAAAGTGGGATGATATTAATGGGGCTTTACTACGATAACGATGCAGGATCGTGGAGTAATTCATGTAGAAATGATTATGTTTTGGCTCCTGCTCATTGGCTTGTTGTCGAGCAGGATTATGCAAAAACTACTGAAGTGATTTTTACGAAACTTGGTGGAAAGGAATCCAGCAGATCGGAAATGTTTTCTTGTTATTTAACGTTGCAGTTATTTGGCAGGTATGTGCTGTATCCAGGTTTGAATTGGAGCGGTTCATCAAATTATTATTCGATACCCAGTGGATTGATCAATGCGGATATGTTGGTTCATCAAGATTAATTGATAAACTGCAGGAGCGTTGGAGATTTATGGAACATTGGTTTAAATCCCGTTGCTCCAGTAGGAACATTTTACTGTGTCTTAGATGTTTATAGCTCTTAAACAAACAAGACACAGATTTTCTTCCACGTTTACCGCAGCAGCCGACTTCACATAAACTTTCTCATTAACTTGTGTAATGAGTCGAGTGTATAGATGCCCCAGACCCCTCCATCCCGGGGGGGGGGGCTCCTTCTGTCCTAGCATCAGTCAGGGAGTCAGTGTGTCAGATGTTTTATTCAACACAGCTGCGTGTGTTCCTCGCACCTGGCTGCTCCATCAGAAAGGAAGGAGGACGGGCGTGAGTGCGTCGCGGATCGGCAGAACGGGGTCACGGTTGCTTCATGTTTCCAAACCGGTCGGACCACCGCGGGCTAACATCAAACAGCCAGAACACCTGTTTCCAGACAGCGTTCCTCGTTTAGCCTCCGCTCAGATGAAAGCAGCAGAAAGTTTGAGACCAGAGGGAAATTGCACCGAGATCAAAGCGGCGGGCGTTGTTTAAATGGCTGAACAGAACGGTTTTTCAATTGATGAATGTCTTTGAAATAAACTTCAGCATCACAGAGGGATCCATTTTTTTGTTTGTGATGTCGGGGACTCGCGGAGCTCATGTGCCATCAAAAGCAAATTATAGGCTCATGCTGCAAGATCATAATTAAGTGTTGTAACCAAAACTAAACACTGCGCTCATTGTGAATGTGTAAGGTTGCATTTCACTTGATGACAGGATGTTATAATGACGGACCAGAAGCACACAGTGGATGGGCCCACGGTGCCGACAGGTGCCAGTCAAAGATGGAGGGTGAGAGACGAGGATCCAGCTCAGGCTTCATTTCTAAACTGCTGTTTTGGGGGATTTATCCGGACAGAAACCCAAACAATCCTCGGGCCACAGAAGCCTCCACAGCGTAAATCTCAATTAATATAGTCATGATATAATTGATGGTCTTTGGATTATGTGAAGTATTGTCAAAAGAAATCCAGATCCAGCCTCTGTCATGTGGGACCGGTCTCAGAGAACCATGTCCCAATGCTGAATACTAAAGCCCGAGAAATGTCAAAATTTCCATTTGTCACACAAAGAGAGAGAGAGAGAGAGAGAAGAGAGAGAGAGAGAGAGAGACTGGCTGAATTTCAGATTGTTTGAAGTGTGTGTCCCCCCCCCCCCCCCCAGAGAAAGATGGCCCCCACACTGTCTTTCATTTCCTTTTTTGTCCACTTTGTGAAGATATCAGCAGAGTGGAGAAGACCCAGCGGATCAGAGACGAGACACTGAGTGTACATATTTAATTTCCACCTGGATGTCTCTCCCGCCGCACTCATGACAGCAACGGATGAAAGGAGCGCTTAATTCTCCGTTGCATCGTCCCAGATGCAAATCAAATGGAAAAACAAACACACAGAGTTTTGTGTATTTGCGTTTTCACATGATCAGTATTCACGCTCTCGGGGGGTATTTAGAAAACCAGTCCTAGTAGATTAATGTCACTTGCCGTCACCACAAAGGATGAATTACATGTTTCAATAAAATGCCCCCCCCCCCCTGCTGTTTGAAAATTAATTCAATTTCCAGAACAAACGCAGTGAAGAGACCAAAGCGAGAGCTCGTCAGCTCAAATGGACTTTGTTTCTCAAGATGAATTGTGGTGCCAATAAAAGTCATAAAATCCACTAGAAGGTCCTGAAGAACAAAGGAGCAGGAGCTTTGTCTGAACTGAGGACGAGTTCTTTGGAGAACATCAGAGGATTTGGAAAATTGAGCAAAGACAACACGCCATGAAAAAGCCATCGCAAGTGTCCCCGCCTTCCTCTAATTCACCATAAAATGATTTCCCTCCCTCCCTTTCAAGAGTCTCCACTGAGGTTGGCAGCCAAGGTTCCGCAAATATTCATTAGGCGTAAATACAAAATCACAGCGATTCCCTGGCATCAGCCACCTATTGGCCTCTCAATTTGAATGCATGGCATATCCGTAATTCATTCACTTACAATAATGGGATTGCACCACTGTTGTAGTGGCAACCTTCAATAGCTGCAACCGAATAATGGACTGGTTCCCTCTCATCCTCAGGCATGCCCTGCACATGCATTAGTGGTAATGATCGCTCCTTCATTAAAGTGTGAGGATACTGTATGCAGGCTGTGTAGTTTCCACTTCACCTTCATTAAGTCCCTCTTTAACCAACCGGAGACCTTCTTTGTTGCGTGTTTCTGGCCATTAGAAAGGATGTGTTGTGTGAGATGCATCCGAATACAGCTGAGGATGCAAGGTTGTGTATTCGAGTCGGGGCTTTTGGAAATAGATTGTCTTATTTTACCCAGGGTTTGGTTTAGGATTACATTCTAGGTTATTGAGTCTCATATAGCACAACAAACATTTTCCTATAATATTGGTCCTTAAAGTTGTTAGCTTAATTCCTCGGCAATGCTAAGGATTTGTGCCGATGATTATTTGTGACTCCCCAAATTCTTCGTGCATTATGATGGTGTCGTATTCATGTGGAGCTTTTCTGCTCTCCCTGACCACTGGAAGTAGTTGTACAGTTTATCAGTGCATAAGCCGATTCGTTAAACATCGCCTAACCTCTCTCGTGGGAATGTACAGTAGGTATCAGACACAAAAACACACACATTTGGCAGGTTTGTTGACAAACTCAGTGAAGTGCGACAGCAGCTCAGGAGTCTCTCTGCACTTCCTCCTCCCGACTAGAGGAGGAAGTGTGGGACCGGTGTCTGAGCACAAAGGTGCCGCTCACAACAAAAGTGTAGTGACACAAAAAAAAACACACAATGCTCCGTGAAAAATGGATCCATGACTTAAAAATCATAAACATAAAAAAATCAATCATGCATATGATCATCTAACAAAAAAAGATAAATTCAATAAATGTCTAATAATATGATTAAATATCAGCATTTTAATGGGGCCGATAACGACTGTATAGACTGGGGATACGTTTGATTTGTTGGCTTGTCAGCACCAGTACGCCTCACTTGTCAGAGAAATGGAGGTGCTGCCAAAAGGGGCGAAGGGAAGGAACGGAAGATAAGAGTGTTCATGAGCAGCCAATGATGAATTACATGGCGCAGGGTTTGATTAGCTTTTTATCTGCTCACGGGACTCTCGGGGATGAGCCGAGATTGATGGGCTGTGGAGAGTTGACATGGTGTTGTTTATTCGGCCGGTACTGGCCGGACTGCCGGTGTGTGCCGCAAAATAGATGAGCAGCAAAGGCCTTTCAACACGCGCCTACAACACTCCTTCTCATTTGTCCTGTGGATCAGGACTTATTTGAAGGACTGCACCACAAAACGCCCAAATCTCTCTCCATACCTCTTTAATCTGTGAACGTCACGTTTTACTCCATAACTGTGACCTGCAGGGGGCATGGGAGCGTCTTTGTGATGTACACTGGTGATGTAATAATCCCCAAATCAATACCTGGGAACAATATCGATCGTCTGCATTTAGCCCTGCCATGTTCAAGTATTATCTTCACTGCCATGGAAGGAAGCACTCAAACTATGCCATAGATTTCCTTTAAGGTTCAAGGTCACCTTGAGGAATACTGTGTTGATAAGAACAGAAAAAAAATCCTGCAAATGTGTAATGAGATGACGACTAATAACAGGTTAGAGTCTCACACAGTTGATTCTGTAGGGAGGACATACATCCTGCAACACCTAAGGTTTTTTACAGTCTGCCAGAAATACCTCAAAGATAATCACACATGAATAACAAGCTTAGGAGGAGATCTTTGGCTGAGACGTCCCTTTGGAATTTTAAAACTCAATCTTGATTAATAATGAATAAATCTCATATTATTATTCTGATAGAAGTTCTGAACTCTCTGGAATCTCAATCCTTGGCACGACAAGAAAGAATGCAAATTATTTCACCAAAAGTGCGTTAATGACATCTAATCAGTAAATTAGAACATATTCAAACATGTCATCAACATATAAGGAGAGTTTCCCTGATTAAATTGAGAGTGGTTGTAAAAATGTATTAAACATGGGAAGATTTACACACATTTGCATTTTTAAGAAGGGATAATAAGTATTTCATTTGGAAGCGTTTTTCTGAAGCCAACTGGGAAGCCCTTTATGTGAGACTTCAACTCCCTCTGATCACTTAAAAGAAGCTATTTTACTAATTTTAGGATTCATTTTCAAAAAGAGAGAGAAATTATCGTACGGAATATGTTATTTTCATTTTTATGTTTGTCAGCGGGGAGGAGGGGAGATGTTTGCTGGTACTCCTGCTGTTGTTGATGCCCAAACATTTGTACATTTGTCAGCCTCCGACTCTAAAGAGCTAAATTCACAAAGAAGAACGGCGCGAGGTTCCAGGGTTTTTCTAATTTACCAATATGGCAGCGGCACATTCCACTCTGTGTGCATGTGTAGTCTGTCAACATCCATTTCCTTCACTTACGGCTAATACCTTGTATTGAGCAACAAGCAGGCATCTTCCAAACAGAAGCCAGAGACAAATAACCACGCCTAATGCAGCCCAGTATTTCCAAAATGGGAAACGGTGCATCCAGAGTGTCGGGCTAATCGGCCTTGATGAAAGTCAGCGTGCAGACCTCGTCTCTCCTCATAGATTCATGGGACATGAAACCAAAGGGCTCATATGCTGCTAAAGTGGATATGGATTGATACTATTTACGAAGCCTAACGCCCCAGACACGCATCACGCTACCGATACAAAGACGTTTTTAAATCCAGTTTGCAGTAGATTTGTATGGATCTGGATACATCTTCATCTTGCAAGACCTGAATCTGTTAATGTGCAATCTGTTTAAAAAACAGTGAAGTATTTGTCTGACGCCTGATGAGGAGAACATCGTTATCATTTCCATGACATCCCTGAGAGGCATGTGTTTACTCAAGAGCAGTGTCCTCCCCAGGGTGCGGCCTGTGGGTGTAATCAAACGTTCCTACGCGTTTCCTGAGCAGTTTCTTAAACAAGGGGTGGGTGAAGAAGAAGAATTTTTGTATTAAAATGTCTTCTTTTTCATCTCGTTGAAAGCTCCCCAAAGAAAGATAGTTATGCTTTGACATTCGCCTCAGATTGCATCGAAATGCTGCCACTCAATTTTTCAGGACCAAGCTAATTTGTCTAAATGTGCCAAAAGCTGTGAGGTCTCTTAACTCATCTCAACATTTCAGCAGGAGAGATGAAAACAAGATTCTTCTGCTTTCCAAGTCTGTTTGATGAGCGTTCCAATGTTCTTAATGAGAACCAGAGAGAGTCGTGTTCTCCTTCATGAGGCCCACTTTCAATTTCCTCAGGTACCCTCCAAGACGGGATACCAGGACAAATGAGCCCACCCTCAAGTGGTTGGAGTTTCACATTGAAAAACCTGCTTTTATGGTTTGTTTATTGTGATATATCTGAACCCCGGTGACACACGTAATATAACAACACACTCTAATATTCATCAGGTAGCATGCTGTTGACAAACTCTTGCTATTAATAATTGAAAAGGCCACAGGATTCAATGCAAACTCATCTAGATTATGGTGTTGGCACCGTAATGTCCTGTTTTTCATGGTTATATGAAAACTTCGTGCCCTTGCCCAGATTTCTAAGGCTGAAGGGATATTTTCCGAGGAATATAAATTCATCTGTCCGATCCTCTCCCCGTACGATGAGTGGTGAAGTTCCTGGTAACTCTCCTGATGGCCGCCCAGACCTGTCAGCAGCCAGAGCCCTGACAGTCTTCCCTGACACCCAGCCGCCTCCTGGGGGTTGGTGGAGGTCTGGCGAAAGAAGGGGCCGAGATGCCAAAGATCTGAGGCGCTTCTACGTCACCACAGGCAGGAGCTTCCTCCACCCCCGCTCCCCCCCCCCCCCTCCCCTGCCCCTCCCCTGGCTCCAAAATGAGCAGTAAAAGGTCAAAGCATCTTCTGCCGCTTGCCGAGTTATCTGCCCTTTCTGTTCATCACGATCCCCCGTTGACCTCCATTCAGATTCCCTCCCTCGCCGTTGAACCCGGCGGCGCTCCTGAAAAAACGTGATTCAAACTACATATATGTACTTTTTAAACAACTATGGAAAAACTAGAAAATAGACGGATTACCTCTGATGCAGTGCTCCACTATTATACTATTGTGTCCTCTTTTAAAAAAAATTTAATTAGCCCTCTCTCCTCAACTCTTTGTATTTTCCAAGAATACGATATTGTAGTTTTACAGGAACCTCAACAATGAATGCACATTAAGAATTGTATCCAAAGCCCTGCAAGGCTGTGACATTGATTAGAAATCTGTGGGCTTTTAGAATCTTTTATATAGTTTTTAGTTACTACAGAAATAGGAACACTTGTTCAGTTCAGTTTCCATAGTGATTTTTCCCGTTTCAAAATCATCAGATTTAGAGAAAACATGGCTCCCGCTGCACAAGCATGAAGCATTTGATGCAATCAGCCTTTAACAGCACTGAGATGAATCCTGTTCTTCGCTGAATGTGCACAGGATGAGTTGGAGAAAGATCCTGAAGCTTTGAACAACAGACATTGTGCTGTAGACATATTGAAAATGGCATATTTTGGTACATTCTGTAATTGCTGTTATCAGGTTCCATCCTCCTGATAAGAAAACAGCACGAGCTGGCTGTGACAGATGTGCAGACTGTACACATCGTCCAATTAGCCGGATGTTTCCCTGTGTTCACGTTAATAATGAAATTATTCAGTTTCAATGTTGAAGACTGGACTTTGTGTATCAATTCATTTGTAAATAATTATCCTTTTGGGCCCCGGTCAATCCTAATCCTATCTAGGAGGATATTATCTGGAGCCCCCTCCGGGCACCAGCATGTGTTGAATGTTGACCAAGAGACTGTAGCCCCACCTGCTGTACAGGAGCACATACTGGCTTATTGTTTTTAAAGTGCACTGTTCTGCTTCTGTTGCTCTGTAACCACGGATGCAACTGGCACACGGCGAGTTATTTATACTACGGAGCGTGTTGCCCAACTGCCACGGACCTTCTGATTGGTGCAACTGCTTTTTTTCTAGGTCAGACAGTGGATCACATGCGTCCACACACGCAGTCAAATATTCCCTTTCTCTGTCACACACGCAGCCAAACGCTTCCACCGGGGAAGGTGATGTGCATTAGTCGCCTGGTTGCTCCTCTTCCTCCCCATTCTAAATATAAACATGACTCACAGTGATGGCACTTGCACTGACTCAAGATGGCGGCATACCTTTAGTGGGTCTTTACCAATTGTGACAGGTCCCCTTGCTCCCGTCATCGGAACAGCTTTCTGTCAGTCGCTTACCGATTCGACTGCACCCGAGCTGTACAGTATTATAGCGCCTGCCAATTAAGGACTGATAGTTGCTATTTCCCTGGGAATAATCTATAGGTAACCAACGTGGCAGTGGCAGCTGTTGTGTGATGCTCAGCGGCTCCCAGGGGGGGCGATCAGGTGGGTGCTCATCTGGCGGCTGCAGAGGAAGGATCAGACTTGGCTTTGCCCCATTGCCTCTCTCACACTCTTCCTCTTGCTCTTTCCCGTGTGTGTGTCCCGAACTCACCTCGGACGCGATCTGGTGTCAAGGTGGCTATTTAAAAATCTATTGTTCAGTCCTGGAAGCCTGTATTTTCATTTTACATTAGTATTATACAATTATTTCTTAAAGCAGTTTATGTTTACACAGAGTACATTGCATCCCTGTTCCCTTACCCTGTGAAAATGTATTATTTTAGCATAATTTCTCTGATGGAAGTGATTGGCATTGATGCAGTGTTTCTCTGGTGTGACTGGAGTGTGCACGCAAGCTTCATTTAAGTCAAAACTGTTGTGCCCGACTGCCGGTGTTGTCACCGCAATCAATCTCATTAACTCCACCTACTCATTAGTCATTGTTTCAACCTTGGATGGTTTTTATATTTTCAGTCGTTTCATCGCCGCCATCCACCCCCCCCCCCCCAACAAAACAAAATACAAGAAGGCTGGATTAGATAAGTTCAATTTTCTTTCCCAGGATGCAAATGAAATGCTCTTGGCTGCATCGTACGTGCCCCACGACCTCATGGGTTGAAGTCTGGTTGTTCCCTGACACTGAAATCCAGCTGCCCGAAGGAACAAAACCTTTTAAGTGCCGTCTGTCACTTTACATTTCCAGCCTAATACTAACATCGCAGGTTGCAGAGCAAAAAGGGACACGAGGGAACATTAGTTGCTATAAAGCAGACGGACCCTCAGGCTACAGTTCGCTTCACATCTTGACAATCCTGGAAGAGTTTTGTTCAATAAAATCTCCTGCCTCATGTTTTAGTCGAATCTGAACACCCCGGGTTCAATCTTTCTGAATTTCAGGACCATATATACATTTTAAGGTCTGTTGACTCAGCCCCGTCTTGCCTCGTTGAACAAAAATAATATTACACAAAAGATGACTTAAAGCCGTCAGTATGTTCTTGGACCAGGTTTTTCTCTGGTGTTGTTTGTGAGGTGCTCTGTCACGAAGGAGCTTGTCAAGGCTCATTTGGTGCTTTGTGAGACTTGCTCTTATTTCTCTACATCCAATCAATGGCTTGGGTCAAACTGTTGAAATGGTCCGTGTCTCGATCCATTCAATGGGCAGGGACTGTACAGCAGAATGTGGGGAACAGATTGTGAAATATATGGTGTTTTCAAGAACCACTGTGAGCTCATCTGCCAGAGCGACTGGCAGAGGGGGGATTGTAAAATACAATACAGCAAAAGCACTTTCTGCCTTTTGTTATTGAGCAGCACATGGAACACTAGAGCAAATATAGCAAATGTACAATCCTCCAATTCTATAACTATAATTATTGGAGACTTAAACATGTAGAGGAGCAGTGGCTATTGCTTTTTCTGTCTTATATCACTAATAATTGTGTTTATAATGTTTGTAAAAACGTGTGGAGGCTCTGTCGGGAGTATCTTGGCCCAAAAAGGGCACGAGACCACAGTATCCCATTGCATATCCATCAATGTGACAGTCATGGGCTGGTGGACTGTTCAGCTGCTTGTGCTCTGAGATCTGTGGTGTCCCACAAGCTTCCCCGGACAAAACTGATGAATATGAATTTTCTTTCGGGTACATACCGCTCCATCACAGCTTCAGCCCCCCCTCCTCACATCTCCTCCCTCCACCTTCTCACTGGTGTAGCGGTGCAATCTTCACATGCAAATATCCCGGGAGGTGGGTGGGCAGCTGATGCAGCCGACTTGGTAACATAAAATTACATTTGCATGTGATTTGAGGAGGGAACAGGGGCTCGGCTGGAGCTGCTTTGCAGGAATAACGAGTCCGAAAAGGGGCTTTGATTCCACTCCGCTCCCGAGTCTTTAAAATACTTAATGTTTGTCCTCAGGAGGATTTGACTTTTAAACTTGGTCGTTTCCGAGGCTGTAGTTTGTGGAGCTTCTGAACTTTGCTGCTTTCAGAGGTGTTTCTGATATTTAGTGCACCCTCTTGAGAGTTTATTGTGGGACTGTTATATCGGACTGCATTTGTTAAAAAGTTATTTTGAATGCAACGTGACGTAGATGGATTATTTCAGGGGCAGATATCAAGTAACTTTGCAAAACCAATGTTTATTCTATAAAAGAAAAGCTCTCGTATCTCCAAGCAAACTCTGAATCTCATTCCAAAAGGCTCATAAATATTCACTTGCTGATGTTACCTATAGATTTCTTTTATTAAATTTATGTCAATCACAACTTAAAAGTCAAAAACTGTCACTGAACAAAAGAGAATTTATTTGAAGGGGGATTTTTACTCTGGTTTGTCTGCGCCGACGTCAGGAAAACTCCCTGTGCGCATTTTGCACAGTCGGTGTAAATGCTACCTAATTTATTAATATTTGCTTAATTGTGAATTCATGCAATACACGTACACACATGCCACAGCGAGGAGCAGCAATTGTGTCCTGCTCAGTCGGGCTCCGGTGACGCAGGCCTCCTTATGTAACGCACATCTCTGCTGGAACTGGAGCAGAAAAAACCACACGAGCCAATCACAGCGCTCCCTCCGCCCACTCCCGGCAGAGCTCATCACCTTTTTTCGAAATGATATTGTCCATAAACATATGCAGAAAGCATAATCAGATAAGTCAACTTCCAAAACACACGGCTTGTTTTTGCATCTTCATTAGGCACTAATTTGTAATCTATATATGATTCTCCTGGAGAGCGGTCTATTGTGGAGGTGTTAATTGCTTTTCTATAAAATGTTGAAATGCAAATGGACTAAGATGAGTTCTGAAGTTGAGGGCTGACACTGCGGTGACAGTGAAAAGCTTTTGTTTACCACGCGTTGATAATGAACGGAGAATGGAGCTTGGGAAATTACACTTCTCATTCTGGCTTTTTTTTCTCCTATGGACATTAAGTTCCAATTAAATAGGGAAATTGAGCATCCTGAAATTAAAGGGTTGACTGACATTGATTATATGCATGATATAATACCAAAGCTGAACCAATGCAATATCCAACTTCCAAATTAGCCTCCGAATATACAAGACGTGATAATCAAAATTAAACAGTTTTGCATACTAATCCTCCGTCAATGACTTCTGCATGTATATCTCTTCTCAGGGAGTTTATCTCGGCTAAATCAACTGCAAGCTGCGGGTTCCTTTCTATCACATGTCTAAACACAGCGTCACAATGTTATCTGAAGCCGAGTGGGCCGCGTCGCATTTCCTTAAGAGGGCCAGAGCTCGGCTGTGACTCATTATCAAGGTCAACGTTACCTTTCAAACGGATTTATTATATGAAAGGCCAAATTCAAAAAGGCTGGAATTATGAAGCAGCTGCTGTTTTAAACAGTTCCAACCAGGAACAGCAGCTTTAAGTGCATCGTGGCCAAACAAGAGAAAACAACCGGAATAGAGTGGTTTAGTCTAAACACTCGCTCAGAACATTATATATTACATATTGAAGAAGTACGTTGTGGATCTGCCGACGCACGAAGGTCAAATTCTCATCGACTGCTGAAACCTTTTTTGTGGGTTCATGATGTTAAACAATTTCTCCTCTGAGTCCAACACTCTTTAGTGTATGTGTTTGAGCGATTCGGGTTTAAAGAGGAAATGAAAGCGCTGATTCAACTCGTCCTCGGGCTTCAGCGTCTGGGCCGCTGGTGAGTCTGGATAATAAGTGCCGCCATAACGATTCTGCTCACCGTTGAAAAGGAAGCTGATTAGGAATGTCGACAGAGCCTGCACTTAACCACGCTGAACACTCATTCCACCTGGTGTGATTAACTGTGAATCCTCTCTTTATGATGAGGTTATGGGAAACACTTGTATTCAAGGAGGTGCTGTGGTCAAATGAACATGTAATGTGCTTTAAATAACAAAAGGTTATTCACACAGTGCCTCGTCAAGGCTGCGGGTTAAAGAAGTTTTGTTAATTTCCCCTGTTCCTCGGTAGCCGTCGCCGGAGGCGCAGTTTGATGTTTATCTACATCTTCATCCATCTTTGCAATTCTTGTGAATGTTATGTCTCAGGAACACCTTTATGGATAATTTGAATTTGGTGCTCAAGGGTCAAAGGGTCAAATGTCCAATAAGATAAAAGGATAATTCATATTCCAAAGGTCAAAGGTCAATTAATGGATGTTGCATCATAATATTCTGCTAAACCACTTTCCTGACCCCTTATTCAACACAATGAGTTCTATGGAAATCAGTCATATTATATGATTGCAGTGAAATTATTGACTGCAATCATATCAATCATATACAATCAAACCTGGAAGCCACTACACCCAAAAAGGCCTCTTATTACTACATACGGTATATTATACACACACGAGTCCGGAAAAGTATGGATTCAAGCTGAAACCTGATTTGTCGGAGGCGTACCACGGCTGCAAAGGGGTAATTCTAGTTCTTTGCTTATTTGAATCTGCTCAAATGATGATGGAGGAGCTCGGCTAATGCAACCCACACTTCTCTCTCCACAGAGCCTCTCCGCCTCATCTGCAGCCCTCTGCTCTGTTAATTATGGATAATGGACCTGAGCTGGGGAGCGCGAGTCCATCTCTGCCAGAGCAACAACAACTGATTAGGCAGAGCGAGCCGTGTCACAAAGAGACAATGACGCTTTGGTCGCCTTAGTTCTTGCGTCATTACTCCGGCGGATCAGATAGCACCTCTGAACTCACGTCAGGCTGAGCCCCAGTCCAACCTGTATCCACGGCTGTGGGCGCTGATCAATCCGTCTCAGTCAGGCCGCGGCTCGCAACTTCACACAATTGGCCCTTTCATGCATCAAAACGTATTCATAGAGACTACGCCAACTTTGATTGCACGCCATTAACCTGTAACTGCTGCTGCGGCCCACTGCCTCATTATTTCAATTCTCTGTTCCTTTCAAAAGAAAAAGTTTCAAAAAGAGGAAGACGTTCGACAAATAATGGTCGGACCTGTCAGGAACCTTGGTCTTTTCCTTTTTCAGCTTGATGTGCTGGACACTTTGCTCTGACTTCTTAATGAAACGCAAAAGGTCATTAAAGGTTCACGTACTGAATATGCCACTGTGACGAGCCGGCCGGGTCTTTCCTTCGCCCCGCTGCCTTCATGCTATTCTAAAACCTAGGTGTGAATTGGCCTTTCACTTGAACTCACTGACAAGTGTCGAGATTAGATCAGATTAGATCCTGGTGAAAACTGGATTCATTAAATGCTATGTAGCCACTTGGTAGTTTCTAAGTTTTTTTTTGAGCCAAATGGCAGTTATCGTTTCTCCCCATTTTGAAGAACTGAACCCAATTATCCCATAACTTTCTTGCTTTATGAAATCTGTATTTTTTTGGGGTGAATATCGGTTAAAAACAAAACACGACAAGCTTTTGCAACATGCTGCCCGTTACAGTCCCTCTAATGCTTATCGGCAATGCCGGGGTTTTTCTTAACATTATGGTAAATAGCCTGTGCTCGTGCTCGTGCTCAGGAACAAACCTCCACTGAGCTTTACTGTGTTGTCTACAGCGGGACTAATTCAATTCGTACGTCCTCTGCTGCCAGCTGCATGCCCCAGTCAAACCAGGCTCTCATCAAACAAACTCGATTAGAACAGTCTAATCTATGCGGCTGCAAGATGATGCAGTTTGTGTGTGTACTCGTGTGTTTGTGTCCTGATATCCTGACGTAACCGTTTAGACGCTGGACAGTGGGACACAAATAAGCATGTCGGGAATAATAATATTGACCAATAACTGTGTATTTAAAAAAAATATTGGCTTGAAAACTCGTCATTGAATCAAAGTCCCTCCTGTGCAACTGACCTTCACAGTGTCTGGTTCTCATGTTTCCAGTGAATGGCTTCGAATAATACTCAAATCAACTGGCTTTGAGGTAATGATTGAAAACGTCCACTTGGCCGCTTCTTCAAAATTCAAATTGCCTCGTTGTGTCCGTGTGTTCAAGGACATGCATGTACTTAACGCGGAGGAGAGAGGAGGAAAGATAAACGTCGGGTCCGGACACAATGAGGCTTCATCATCTGCTGTGGAAACCAAATTTCACGGGAGCTCATTAGACGAGAAACATCTTAAAGATTCCCAAAGAAAGAAATGGATGAGCGGAAAATCGTATTTTGTTTTAACTAGAGAAAAATACAGAGCGGGAACAGGATGTGTTATGTACGTGTGTGTGTGATCACATGTAATGTATGCACAGTAACAAGGGCAAAAACATAACTTTTCAAGATGAAAAGCATCAATGTGAGGGAGTGTGTATTTGAACGAGCTCCTGTTTGTGTGTGTGTGTTTAATTCGAGTGCTGGTTGGGGATTTGTGCTTACAGGGTCACATTTTGACTATTTTAAACACACAAATATGTGGATTAAAAACCTGATATAGTTTTGAAGGTCGAGTTCCCGCCAATGCACACGTCCACCAATCACAAGTCGGTCTCAACTTCCTCTTCGTAGTCAATAAAACACACAAATCAAAATGGAAATGGATGCAAGCGGTCATTTGGCCTCGCAGAACGTCTTCAGGTTCAGCGTGTCGGCTGCTGGCGTCCATTCCCAAACTGTCCCTAAAGAGATTTAATTGCCTCGGAGCAGACGTCAAAACTTTAAGTTCGTACATCCCGTCTCTCTCCCCGACTCTATCAGTGGAGCGCACTAATGAGTGTTGCCTAGCAACCCTTAAAACAGGGCTGGTAAAGTCAGCGTTGGCAAAAAGACTCTAGCTCAGCGAGATCTTTTTCATTTCTTGTCAGCGCGCTATTCATGTGCCATCTGCAGGCAGTAACAATGCCCGTTTTCACATTAACATCAGAAAGGTTGTCCTGTTCTGCCAACACATAATTACATTGCATTCTTAATTAGCCACCATCTTGAAGCCCTAACGCTTTGATGCAATAATGGGGATGATGGGGAGAAGTCACACTAGCTGGTAATTTATATATATATATTTCACATTTCACATTTCACCCTCCCTGCCAAAATAATAATCTGACAATGTACAAAGTCCTGCATGATTAAAAGTTAGTATTTGTTTGCACTGACTGGACATCTGGAATCTCACCTGGAGATAGATAAGATAGATGGTTGTATAAGTTTGTAAATTAATGTTTTTTTAACGTGGACCTAGTCATAGAGCTGCTATCGCTCAAATTACAGTGTGTGAAACCCCAATCCCATCACCACACATTCAGATGTGAAGAAAAACCCTCCTATCGCTGCCTGATGATTTCCACAGAGATCTGTCGAAGCAAATGAGCCAAATGAGACTCAAATTAGCATCAATGGCAACCGCTCCGTGTTCGCTTTGCACCTGCGGAAGCGAAATAATGCAATTTGATTGCATGATTATCCCGAGTGCAGACTCTTGAGTGCTGTCATTCAGTTTGATTATGTTACATGAGAGGATTGAGCCCTGATCAGCCCTCGGCAGAGACAAGGGACAGTTCAAAGAGTGTCTCATCCACTCTCCACCTTGGCTCATATTCTGTAACCCTGCAGCATAAAATAGCTCAGCAGCAGCAGCAGCCGCCGCGTTTATCTCAGAGGATCCAGGAGTGTGTCACCTGAGCAAAGACAGATTGTCTCTCGTGCGTTATAGATCTAAGTTTAATCTTCAGAGCGATTTACCTTAAAGAGTTTAGCGAGTGTGGCGGAGACTTGGGATGCTCCATTTCAAATTAAAGAGTGTTTGATCGATGTTCGGCTCAAAGTGGGTCATCCTGACCAGGGAGGGGACTTCTGAGCCTGGCAGTATGCCGCACACGGTCATGGTTGTCTCCTCCAATAAACAATGTGAGGCTTCAAGTTATGCAAAGTCTGCTTACCTTTCAACCCCCACATTAGGAGGGAGTTGTGTGTCTCAGGTGCTTAGACACACAATAACGGAGGCACGGATAATGCGTGTGACGTTGTCTTTTCTTTTGTCTTCTTCACTGAGCACAAAACCCTGTGACGGAAGTTTCAGGAACTGTGGAAATGCGAAAAAAGGGCAAAGGCTGTATCATTCAAGGGCAAAGCACGAGAGAGAGAGAGAGAGACGGGGCCTGCCAATGCCGTGTCATCATCATGCAGGGAGACCATCTGAATGTTATTATGCTGTCTGATTTGAGTGCCAGCTTCAAGGACGTTCTACCCTCCCCAGACGCTTACTGAAGTTCTTTTGTGGCTCTAAACCAAACCCAAAGCAGCATTTCATTAAACATTTCACTTTATTTATTCAATCCTAAATACATGTACTTCATTTAGTTAACGCTGAGTGCTCACGTTTGCTCCGTTCAGCTGAGTTGTAGTAATGTTAATGAAGCGGCTGTCGGCAGCTCCAAGGTAATCGCGATTGGCCGGCTCCGTCGGAGGAAAACATCTTCGTGCATCTTCATGCTTTCTGCACCAGTCTGGCTCCTGGTGACCAGTTACAAAGCCTCTGGAAGAACACGGCACCATTTGAATTAGGGCGCAGACGATTTAGTGGTTGGGCAGTTTGAGCCTTTCACAAACATCGGTGTCGGCATTTTTTGGTTTGCTGAAACTTTTCTTTGCCAAAAGGGCTCGACAACGTGGGAATCATTTCCAATTACTTTCCCATTTACATACATCTGCCGATACAGTGTCAGAATAACAAGACTGGAACTTTGGAAATGGCTGGAATCTGCACAATTTGCCAATCAACACAACACAACTATTATGTAACTGCATCATATTTGCATTCTGCGTAGTGTCAGACAGTTTCAGGCATTTATCTCTTCGTACATTTTACTCAGCTCCTTGTAAAGTCTGGTTCAACTGATTTGGGTGTTTTTGTTCACACTAGATCCTTTTGGGAACGTAAATGTTTTTACTTTTTAAAATCTTACTAAAGATGTCTGATTTATTTTGAAAGAGCAACGAGCTACGGGGGAACTCTATAAACTCGGCCGACCGACCCCTGGTGTAACTTGAGTGAGTGAGATAGTGGTGTCTAATCACTGTAGCTGCCATGGTTAGTGGAGTAAACACATGTTAATCCCGGTTTGCTATGGAAACCTGTCTTCATCGTCACGGTGACGAGTCTGTTTCATCAGCCTCTCTCTTTTTTTCTACCCAGTCATTTTTTTTCATTTGTATTCAATTTGATTTGTGATTGTTGCTTTTTGCCCATTCAGTTAAGTAAATGGGCAAAAATGCAATTTATTGTTAAATGTCATGCAATTCATTCCCGATGACAGAGACGTCTCAGGCAGCACAATTAGCAGCCGCGGCGCACCGGGCTGTTCCCCTCGCCGGCATCTGTAGCAGTGTGATTATCAAATGTTTTGATGTCAAGAGAGAGAAACGTTGACTGACAGGCCGGAGCCAGGCTGGAGTACCAGATCATACAGTAGCTGACAGCAGAGACCCATCTTTTCTCCTTCGCACGGAAAGAAAAAAACAAAGCAGACAAAACATTTAATTATTCCTCCGGCTCCAGCAGACAGAGGCAGAGCAGAATTGATGTAGGGAAATTAGGTTGGCTGAGCCGTTCTCATACGGTTCCACTGGTAATACTCTCAGGAGATGGAGCTTGAACACACATCATAGTGACAGAGAGTTGTTTATCATGGAAATCCATAGAAAGTGCAAAGTTTATTCAGGAAATCGGCATCAGAAGCACAAATGCACTGACCTTCCTGCAGAAGGGGACCCACTCAGAGGTTCTAAGATTCTCTTCTTTTGTGTTTGCAGAAGAAAATAAAATAAAAAATGTTTGTCCTAAATCCATAAATGCTTTCTTTGGGAGCTTGTCTCAAACCGCTCATCCCTCGGTGCTGATTGGTTCTCTATCAGCCGAAGCGGATTTGAAATACCTGTTTTTGTTTGATGCCAGTTCTGAGGTTCTGGCCCGGACATGAGCGAACGGGCATCAAACCCAACCTGCCTGCTTTTGGCAGATTGTGGCTTGGAGACAAAAAAAAAAAACCCATATGCCTGACCTTGATTGGTGCCTGGCTCATTTATAATTGTGACGTTTTCGGCTGCCCATCTGTTTTCGTTCGAGGAAAGAGCGACACTTTGGATAAATCTCTCAGAATTTTAAGTTTTTTAATGCTTGATAAATCAGATGATGCCTTTATTAAGTTGTCCAGTCCAAGGATGAGCTTTTCAGAAACATGACTCAGCCGGCTCTATGAAAAAAAACAAGAAGTTAAGAGTCTCACTCCTAAAAATGATGGCTCCTCTCTTTATTTGATGAACTGCACTTTGTGTCATTTGCAAAGAGGTTTGCCGTAATGCACTCCTTGACTTCCAGCTCACAGTCTGGGATGTGGAATGAAATATGCAGGACTGACTCATTACATGCATCTCAAGAGAAGTGGCACTAGCTTTGAATTTCTCTTTTCAAAAATGATAAAGAAAAGGGGGAACACGCTTCACAGCCTTAAACTGTGTAGATCTGTCAACTGACCTGGCTCAATTATACTATAAAGGCTAGTTCCTGTAACCTCTTGTGTTTTAATGTTTCTATCCCCCGACAACCACATCACCAGGAACGACAACAAAAGCTTGTCTGCATATTTACTTCTTCAGGAGCAGCGAGAAGAGGTGCAAGCTCCAGATGTCCCTCTCAACACAAAACACGCCGGCAGTACCGTGTGTAAACAGTTCGAAAACAGGGGGGGGGGGGGGGGGGGATGCCAGACGGTGTCGTATGGCAGCCTCATTACGTCCCACTAAAATACAAGTGCCCCTGTGCAAAAGGTTTGGCAGAACTGGAGGTGTAGTCATCGTTTGGCTGTTTGTTGACAGCCTGGCTGGAACCTCGTGCCAAACTCTGTCGGGCGAATTCAAGTAGGCCTTCAGATTTGGCCGTTGTCAAGGCTGGCTGTCTGGAGGGAAGGAAATGACCGGCTTCAAGAAAAACAATGGAATCAAGTCCCGATCCGGCCTTCAAAGTCCGAGGAGATCATGGCGTGAGATCCAGAGGGTGATGGAGGCCCGAGCTTCTCCAGGGTAATATCTCCACACCGGATATTGGCTGTGTGTCCCTGCTGCTAAACCATGGGAGGCCCTATTGTTACTTAAACATCGGTCCCCTCTGCTTCTTATTAAATAGATGTTGAGATCGAAAACACCAATATGAGCCTTGAGATTTATATTGTGTGTCAATCGCAGCATTTGTATACACGGGAGAATAGTTAATGTGTTGTCTGTGGACAGTGGGAGGGTCTGCTGTTTATCTCACTGGCAGATATTTGAATCTGAGCAGCAGGCCTCAAAAAGCTGCTTGTTTGGAGATTTCAAGATTTGACTTCTGCCAATTATTCCTTCACCTGCAGCAGGTTCCCCGGATGCTTGTTAGGGATATTAGTGTGAATGCAGCCCGGTGTAAGAGGGCTTTTTGAATATGAAAAGAAAATGAAAGAGGTTGTGATGGTGCAACAGCTATGAAAGCGGTGAAACAGGCAAAAAAAAGACACAGATGAGGATATTTGGACACTTTCCTCCTCAGGATTAGGATAATGGAAGATGAACGAGCCCATCCTGCCAATTTATGTCCGCTTCAACTGTTCGAGTGCAGTTTAAAGCGGCTGACAGGCCCTTTCCAAATCCTTTCCTCTTGACATTTAGACCAAAGGACTTATTATCTACATTATTTTATTCTCTGCTTTACAATTCATTGCATTGCTCCCCCATCTTTATGATGATCATAACTTCTGCATACAAAAACTCAATAAATTACCAAGGTCTCGTGTTGAACACTGTTTTAGACGTCAGGACACATTCCCACATGTGATTTGAGTGCAGTGACCCTCTTGTGCTCAGGCCTCTACGGCACAGTTTAGCCCGGGAGCTCTTAAACCCCCACCGCTCTGGGTAAAGAGTCTGTTCTTGACCCCCCTCCTGCTTCTGAAATAGACGCATCTCTCGGCCCTCTTCACCTGGCTTACCGGGAGTCAATGACTGCCAGCGAGGGGCGGACTGGTATCCCCGGGAATTTGAAGTCTATTTTGGGACCACGTATCCCAATTTGCAGGCGGCGAGGAGTTTGTTGTTTCGAACCCACATGACTGTTACACATTCATGAAACACCTTTTTCGGTAAAAGCACAGCGTTGGCTCTCAAAGCCCTCCTGCTGTCCGCTGGTAAATATCAGCCTCTAATTAGCGGCTGTTTGTATCTTGCACAGCATCATGTTTTGGAAGACAGCCGGACAGATCTGGTACTGATTTCCTGCTTTTTTCACCGCGATCAATGGAGCGAACGCTCTCGACCGTTTTCGTTCCATCTGTGTGTTTCTCTGTTGAGACGAAGTGATAAATATTGGTAAATGTTGCTCTCATCCACGTTATTGGAGGAGAATTGTGTGTTATTTTGGAAAAAATGTCACGAAAAGGAACTGAACACGTGAGGAGTTAGAGTTGATAGAGTTTCATCGATCGGCAAATGTCGCACCCCCCCTGCCCTGGTGTGATATTGGCCGCTCTGTCAGGAGGACGGCGCCTCACCTCTCTGAAGGGCCACTGGATTTCACAGATCTCTTTCAACAGCAGTATCTCTGCAAGGGCCAATTAAGAATCAACATGGAGCCAGTGAGCACTTCTACTCTGGTCCTGTCAGAGTTGGACTTGACCTTGATGTTTCCCCCTCCCTAAAACCCGGCTCGATTCCTGCAGCAGCTTTGTCCTTTCAACCTATTAAAGTGGCCCCGGCATATGTTGTTAATGCATCACTGCTTTATGGTGCGCCATCTGCTTCCTGCAAATGAGATCCACTATTTTCACCAATTATTGTCGAGTGCATTAACATTTTTAAATTGGGGATTGAGGTTCTGGGTGAAACCAATTTTTCATCGGAACAACCCAACTGGATGAAGCTCACGCTGACTGAATTCACGCCCAATGATTTCTGCCCAATTTCACACCAGCTGTACTCAGGTGCTAAAAGCCAAATGAGAAATTGAGAACTTTGGTTTTTGTGTGTGTTTTAGAATAGAATTAAAAAACTTGAATACAGCTTGATGAAAGAAGACACAAGTTATTATTTAAGTTTACTCCAATCGGTCTTTCTTCTGCAGTTCGGTCAGCTTTGCTTGAAAAAGACAATTTCCTTTTTCAATCACTGCACAACTCAACGTTTAAATAAAAATGTGGGTTTACCAATTAAAATCACAAGTTTTCACATGCATTATTCGGTGTATAATGCAAATATTCTGTTAATTTATATTATATTTCTGTTATCAATGTGTTGTAAAAGCGGTTTGCTGTAAATTTCGGCCACAACTAAAAGTATTAAAAGGTTTTCCATTAAAAAAAAATGGATTTAAAACCACGTAAGTTTAATTATCAGTTAACTTGCCACTCGCCTGGAGTATTAACCTACATTTCATCATCTGATAGTGGACACTGGGAAATTATACTGGTACTGAACTGTATTAATTAACGGCCACTACACTTATTGTAAAACCCTCTGCCTGCAGACACAAGTCATTTTTATTCATATTAGACTCATAGCTCGAGGCTAATGCTGGACATCTGTGTTTAAAAAACCACTGTTAATTCAATTTTCAAGGGAACTTGATTCAAACGTCTTAATTCTCTGTCTTTAATTACAAGCTCTGTATCTGGATAATATACGGTTGTGTGTGTTTTGTGATGTTTCCTGTGCAGCTCAGTGTGTTTTACTGTTTACACCCTGGACACTAACACCAAGCTGTTTGTTTTTCAGTGAGCTGCCGTTTGGAGGAGAAGACTGGAAGAAAAATACTGTAAGTTTAAATTTTTCCTTGAATCTTTGCTATGACTAATAATATAAATACATTTACAGCGTCGTATACAATCGCTAATTTCCCTTTGAATGTGTAACACAGATAAGTGGCCTCATTATATTTACAGAAAGGGACGTCTCTCCCTCCTGTTGTTCTCTGACACATACGCACAAAATCAATCAAATCAGCAAATCCAACCGGGAGCCAGGATGCCTGATGGCCCCTGGTCTCATTTGAGATGCAGACATTGTCCTGTTGCTTCCTTTAATTAGATCTGGAGGCGTGCAATCTAATATTCACCACTGAGGCTCCGACATGGCCCCTGAGCCTGTAACCCAGAAGGCTCTGTGCTAATTCAATGGAGTGAAGTCAGCTGTGACCACACGGGCTGGAGTGGACATTCACGCAGAGGACGAGGGGCTCTGGCCTGTTTTTTATACATGATGTACTCGTACACAACAATCAGCTTCATTCTCCGTTCACAGGCTTTAGGAAAACACAGGTTTGGCAGCAAATACACACGATTTTGCAGAGATTGATTTTTTCCCTTTGTTAAAGTTCACCACTGTCAGGTTATTGATATAAAGTTACATCATACTAGTATTAAATACTATGAGATAGAGGTTACATTTAAAAATACATACTTTTTAAACACATTTCAAACATGGAATTGTAGCTGCAACATTCCTCAAAGAGCTTTAATTTCACATTGTGATTAATGAGCACCAATTAATATTTCAGCACTTGCTGTATGTGTGTGTGTGTGTGCGTGTGTGTGTGTGTGTGTGTGTGTGTGTGTGTGTGGTGTGCGTGTGTGTGCGTGTGTGTGTCTGAGAGTAGCTGGAGAGGTTTTCTGTGGCTCGTGGTTGCAGACGCAGATTAACAAGAGATGAGTAATGAGCATCACTGTCTGAATTGATGCAGTGAAGAACCCACTTCACTCTTGATTACTAAGCTCAGTGTGACTGTCAAAGCTGTCACCGATGACTGATGCACTGTGTACTACCCCCCCCCCCCCCCCCACACATCCTTCCTTACTGTGTCCCCGTCTCCTCCCACTAGCTGCCACCTGATCCCTAATCCTCAACGCGTGACATTTAGCTAGTTCACAATCTCAGTGGGCTGTGGTTCCACATTTGGCCACAAGGACGTCAAAGCCAAGAGGTTTTATTCCTCCTCATGTTCAGGAAGCTGTTTTCTGACTGTACAGAAATCCCTGTGATAAGAGACAGACCTCGGGGGGGGGGCTTCCAGCATCACAATTTAGCACAGTCATTGTTCCTTCACCTCTATTAAAACATCATTATGGGGATGTGCTCATGTTTTGGCATCACTTTCTGTTGTTGTCTGCTAACTTTGTGTGTTTCACTGAGGTTGACCCAGATAGCTGCGGAACCTCCTGGCGTGTTTCAAGTGTGCACAGAGCAGAGGCAAGTTTTTTTGTGTGTGCTAAACTGTTTTGAGCTGCACGTTAGAGGCGGCTGCTGCTGCAGAGGGCACCTGCACACATTTAACTGCTGGGAGCACACGGGCGAGGAATATCATAGATGCTGAAAGACTTCGGTTGGAAAGCTTTGAAATTGAACCACGATAATGGTCAGACTGTTCGGATCAGTCTGTCCACTACTTTGCTGCAGACTGAAATATATCAATATCTACTTCAGGAACATTATGGTATTCAGAGGGTTCTTAAGACGATTTATTAAAGTGACTTTATTGATCTTTTCCTCAAGAACCTCTGTAGACTCTTGGTCGTTCAGACGAAAGCCTGAATAAAAGTAATGTGGACCGATACGAGACAGATTCTGCTCATGTTCAGGTCCAGGATTTACATTTTGTTCCATGTTCAGAAAACACAGAACTTTCCTCAGACTGTCCGTTTTCTGCAGCTCATCGTAATTACTTTTGGATGAATTATGGCCACAACCAAATATATTCCACTGATGCACTGATAACTCTCCTGTTAAGATGAGGATTTAGTTTATTAGAATCACGGGACAAATCTCCGGTTTTAACCTTATTTGTTAAAGGAAGCCCAAAGATGTAATCAGAGGTGACAGACGAGTCCTTTATTAAACATTTTCAAGCTTCGGCAAAACCTCGGCGTGTTTATCCGGTGAACTGTGCAACTCGAGCAGCGTGGATCAAAATGAGGGTGTTAAATGGAAGTAAATTATATTTATCATCTTAGATAAGAACTCCTTTGTCAGCACGAAATTAGATCCTGCATCTTCACTCTCAAGGTTGGGATTGAACCATGTTTCCTTTTCCTTTTTTAAATCTTCGTCCTCTGGCGTTTCATGTCCCATCGTGTTCATCGAATCAAATCCTGTAACTCGATAATGGAGGTTGACATCAGACAGACACGTTTTCATGTCGCTTACAGGCAGTTCAGAACCAGAACCGTAGAATCTTTGATTGTTAAATTAGAATCCACATTATTAAATGAACACAAATGAAAACCTTATTATTGGGCTAGTAGGAAATTGGATGCATTCATGTAAACCCAAAGATGGAATGAGATTGTTAAGTGTTCATCAGTTTATGTAATCTTCAATTTAAATTAGCAGTAGACAAAATCCAGACTGCGTGCAGAAAAGATTATTAGCCCAGTAATTATGAACTCACTTGAGTTGCTATGGTTTTGCTCTCTGTAGTTTTATTGCTTATATTTAATCATTTTAATTACCTACGCCAAGGATGTTAGGTTTGTGTGTTTGTTAGCAGAATTACGCAAAGACTACTGACATATTTCCGTGTGTGTGGATGGTGGATGTCAAAACTTTACTGTAAAGTGCTTTGAGTGTTCACCAGGACTAGAAAAGCTCGATATAGATACCGACCATTTACCGTTTAAGTGGACTGTTGGGCTTCGGTGGAGGCATGTGCTGGACCGAGTCCCGCCGTAGGTCTTAGAATTAGTTGGAAACTTGTTAGAATTTTGGGCTGGAGTTCGAAAAACCACTGTAATTTTCCCTCGTGCGTTTCAAAGAGCCAGTCGTGGTGTTTGAAACCAAATCCCCGCCCTGGACCGACACTGCTGTGGTCGAGTGCTGTGAAGCGGTTCCCCGTCGTCACCAGAGTGCTGCTCGCTGTGGGAACTGTTGGGTTTCTCCGTACATTCAAAGGTCTCGACCTTATTAAGTCATGATTTGGTGCTTAGAATTAAACCGAATTTTCTTTTGCCCTGGATTTCGTGAAGCACTTTCGAACCTCGTTTAAAAAGTGCTCTGCAAATATAGTTGTTATTATGTTTAATGTATTTAAAATACAGTTTTACGCAGTATACAGCACTGTACATATCGCTGCATACATAATCAGATTGGGCCGCACATATAAACTACATGCGGCTCTGCTCTGTATGTGATGTGCAGAGCAGTTCCTCAGTGGCTCCTCCGGTGCTGGAGGCCGCCACGCAGTGTTTAGTAACCATCAGCTGGGCTGGCTTGTCTCCGTCAGTGCAGCGCTATGATCCGTACGTGGTGAGAGGGAAGGAGAAGAGGACGCCTCTGGATAAGCTTAAGAGAAGGCGACACATGGGGGAAGATGGCCTGGCGTGTTCAAAATGGCCACAGGGAAGTCATTTCCCACAATGCTCCAATTCCCCTGGCTCCTCGTGTGTCGATCTGTCCTCTGTGAGCCAAAGTGTTTGAGACATATTGTGGTCACCATGGGCTGGAGGAGATATGACATGTACAAAAGACAGACCCTGTTTGCTTCCCTCTCTGGGGAGAAGAGCGCGAGGCTCATTGATATCATTGAAGGCGGTTGTGGTTTCTTTGGAGAGCCGTCAAATTCATTAATCAACTTTCAGAAAATGAACGTGTGTGTCAAGTAACGAAAGAGCTGCACTCTAATAAAACTGGATGAAATTCAAGTATTTATCTCTTTGATAATGGGAGACAGTAAATGTGTTGTCATGTCTGTTTGCTGCCGTGATGATCAGCAGGGTCAATTAATGTAAGAAGCTAATAAAATTATGTGTTTTCAATGCAACAAAACTGAAGGTGAAAGATGTTTAAGCCTGTTTCTTCGAGCTCAAGTCCACCAACGGCTCCAACCCTGAAAAATACAACTAGTTTCTTCCTGTTGTTACAGCTGCGTGTCGTCATATCGCAGCTACGTGCCCCAGTCGTCACCGAGCATGTTTTTTTTATCCCTCGCTTTGGGAAACTGTTATATCCCAGAATAACCAGCAGGACCAGAGCCTGTCCTCCATCCGAGCCTGTCCTCCATCCAACGTGCGCAGACATGTGGAAGTTATTTGGTTTGTTTTTCACAGGCAGACCTCTAACCTCTGAATTAATAATATTTCTGTTCGTGTCTAGACAGAAGCAGGAAAGCAGGAGGGTGGAAGGACATTTTTCTCTTACCTTGAATTCGTGTCATCAAAGATATGATTTCATTCCTGCTATAGGTCTCATGGACACAAGATATAAGACTGGATATAATACTGTAAACTCAGAGTTTGACTTTATTATTGTCATCATAGTTTGACCTTTCTTTCGCTGTAGAGATGTGTGCTTCAAGAAATATATATCTGCTTTATGGGAAACAATAAAACTCCACTGAAGACACAAATTGGCCTTTTCTACCTCCACACAGATGTTATATTTAGTTTTTTGAACGTCTTTTCCAGTTGTCGATCCTGAACTTGCAGTATTCTGTGACAGAACCTGGTACAAACACCAAACCAGCTTTTTCAGGAGGAACATTCAAATCAAACACGGCGAGATGACACAAGTGCAATCAAGGAAAACCCTCCCGCTGTGGCTCACTGTAAAGAGAAGTGGCCGCAATGCATGTGTGTGCAAAAAACACTGAGCTCTCACCTGAACATTTATACTTGAGGACTGAGAGCCCCGACCCGGGAGGAGAATAAAAATAGAACCGTCCGCGGTCCCAGCCCACTCTGCTGATTGCTGGCAGAAAGAGGCGAATCATCCTGGCTCCAGAGGTGGCAGCAAAAGATGGCAGGCATCATATTAACGGATCAAAGCTGCTGCATTCTAATCTGAGCCTCCACTATATGAAGTATCTGGGGCGAGGAAGCTTCCTCACACTGCTCTTAGATCAGTTTGTGGTTGACTCATCACGATGCCTGAGCCGAGTCAGTGTCAATACCGAGCAACATTTGTTTTGTGTAACGCCACCGGGGAGCAACAACATCCAGGTTTGGGTGAAACTGTCTGCGTGTCTGAGAGTGTGGGTGTGTGGAGGCGTGAGGTAAATCCTGTAGGTTTAATCCGTCTTTAGGGAGTGTGGGTGCTGCTTGTTTCCCTCCTGGGGATTAAGCTATTGCCTTGGTAAATATTCCAAGACGAGTAGAAGGCCACTCTTGCTGCCTGGAGGACAAACAGAGTTGGCACATTCAGAGCGATTGAGCACAAATGACACTTACAAAACGCCGTCTGGTTTCCATGTTTTCTGTCTTTGAGGTAAAAAAACCCCTGGACTTCAGAGAGACCTGCACGGGACGTCGAGCGGAAATGTCACCGTTTGTGGAGCCGGATATTCTCTCGCCGCGCTCTCGTATCTACAAAGAGAAACACCTCTGAGTTTCAGCTCTCGAAGGTTTTTTTTGGCACGTTTCTTGGAAAGTTTATCCAGACTCCTCCCACTCACGACTGTTTCTCAGAGCAACAAACAGCGGGGGGGCATCGGTTCCACCTGTGAGTCCGTGTTGTGTTCACGTCGACGCGCTGCGGCAGAGAATGACTCGGAAACGGTGACACAGAGTAAATAGAGTAGATAAGAAGCTTATGTTTGACATTCCAGATTAGAGCTTAGTTCTTTTCATTTATTAAGGCTGATCTGACCAAAGACATATTGATATGGGTTTTCTGAGATGAATTTCAGTGATATTTGAGTTTTATTTATATCTATCTATGTTTTTATCCATAACTACTTCATTCTCACTTTGGTTTTCAGGCTTTTTCCCGTTTTTCTCATCTTCCTCTGGACTTCTGGCTTCCTGTCTTTTCCCTCCGCCATCGCTGCAGCACATACTCGTCTTTTCTTCCTCGGAGCCATAATGACACACACTCAGGCGTAATTGTGTGTTTAACAAAGTTAATCTGGCAGGGAAATATTTAAACAGATCTCAAAGAGGTGAACTCGGTCGCGCTGATGATGCCTGTTCAGCTCGTGACTTCGCATACGAGCGCGTGGGGACACAAACACCAAAATTGATTCGTACGACTCAGGAAAATCGTCGTCAGTCTCAGACATAGATTTGTTGTTTCACCTGATGGATTCACCAATTTACAACCGTTATAGAACGAGTATGTTATGTCTCCAGCATTTTGAAATGTAGGTCAGCACAAAAGATAATAACAACGACGGATAAATGAAGTAAAGTAAGGTGCTGATAGTTTCTATGGTGTCGCTGAGCCGCCCCTAATCACCGCACGGGGAATTTCCTTCACAGCGGCGGCCCGATAGTCTCAGATGTGGTTACATCTCTGAGCCGAGCCACGCGAAGGAGAAGGGATATCTCTGCCTAGCCAACGACAGCCGGAGCCAAAACGCCCAGATGCTTGTTTAATGCTGCGCTGGCTCACGCGCGGCTGTAAATTGAACAAGGGAGTATAATTCTGGCTGTCTGTTTGTTGTGTTCAAACACCGGTGAACCTTCTGCCTGCGTGGCTTCATCAACGCTTCTCCCCCCCCCCCCACCACACACACACACACACACACACACACTTCACAGAGGATTTTTGAATTCCTCTCTGCCATGTTTGAGGGATGGCGACAAAGCTGAACCCCCGACGCAGCCGTTGCTACAGAGGATGAGGCAGATTAAGTTCTTGTCGTATTCCTCGGTCCCTTGTGCGGCGTCTACGTTTGCAAATTGTGTTTAGTTAATGTGTTACTTCACCATTAGCGCTGCGTCAAAGTAGGTTTGCAGTCGAGTTGCTAGGTAACAAAACGCCTCCTAAGACTGTGCTGTTATTTCTGAAAACTACGTCAGGTTCTTCACACCTCCAAGAATAAATGCTGTGCTCACAAGCTGCTTTGTTACACAGATTAACTGTGGAATCTTGCCAAGGCAAAGCTAAGATATCATCACGTCTCATTTATCAGCACTCAGGGGGGAAAGCAGAACTTTAATGAATCCATAACAATCCCACAAAATGACGTCTAGAAACAAATAGATCTAAGGCAGCAAATTGGAAAAACACATTTTCGCTCCTCTCTCAGACACGAGACACAAAATTAGCTGAAGAACAAATAACACACGCCTCACAAATGGAACATGATTTGAGCATTTTGGTGCATTTTGGGGTTTTTTTCGCTAATCACATCTCTCAAAGTCATCCTGAAAATAACAGCATTTACAGAAACTCTTTGCATCATCCAAGCACAGCCTGTCCCCCCCCCTCGCTCTTTAAGATGAAAACGCTCCGGGCATCTTTCAGGGCATCTACTCCTGGTAATAGCGGTGAGGCACTGGGAGCAAATGAAAGCCCAGTTGGTCCCTGAAAGGCGAAGGAGAGAAGCTGAAGTCAATGAACCTGTTTCCCCCCCCCCCCCCCGAGTCAAGCTTTTTCCAGGCGCAGACCAGCTTTGATCATCCAGAGCCGGAGCTGGAGCAGCGAAATCACAGCTGAGACCATTTTCTTGTAATGCTAATGCAGCACAGGCTCATTTTGTGGCTGCGGGATGAAACAGTCCAAGAGGAGAGAAGACTCTAACTTTTTGGAACATATACTTTCCTTCTCAGTCCTCTGTATGAAACAGGAGCTTTGAGATTATTACAGAAACACGTGTGACCTTTAGTTTATCAACTAAAATGGTGTCGGGCTTATTACAGAAATCATTCTCTCGGTGATTCACAGAGAAAATGACATATGTAAAGTTCTGACTATATGACATTGAATTGAGGATTAGGATTAAAAGTGTGGGGACAGAATAGTGTGTGATGATAATAGCTCCTCTACATTCTAGGCTATAGTAGACTGTCTACTGGATATTCTTATTTTAACCGTTATCTACTCTTGTACGTCTGTGAGAGGTTGACCAATCACAGAAGACAGAGGCAGCTGACCAATCAGAATAGATTGCATGTTGTGATTTGCTGTTTTACTAATAACATTCAGCAGCAACGTACAGTGTAATACACATAATGCTTATTTCTGATCCTGTTGTTCGGAGCATTTCAAAGATTACAGCCCATTGTGCCTTTTTTTTCCTGTGAGGTTTCATGAATCAGCAAATGGAATTGACCATTTATTCTCCATAATACTCCACATGAAAAAACATGTCGCTGGGTTAGAACACAGGTGCATCTGGTGCTGTGGCTGCTGCTGTCACCATGGAGACGACCCCCCTTTGGCCTAGTTTAGCTGGCCTGCCCTTCAGCACATAAACATGAATCCAGTTCATAGACTGCAGCGCTCCACGGAGAGCAGACACACCTGCTGAGACGTAATGATTTACATTCTGCTGCGACGCACCTGAGAGCGGGAGAATTCATGATCCGTCAGACATCACTTAGTCACTCGGACGTCTCGTAACGTACGAGAACGAGGTTGTTCTGACATCGTGCACGGGGCACATCAAGGTCAGGGAGGTGCTACTGCCTTCGCGCTGTGGAAATGGAAAAATGTTTTAGATCGAGGGAGTAAAATGGAAAATATGGAAGAAAGTGAACACTGTTTAGTCATTAAATCCTAATATTAATAAGGGTTGTTATGCTTTGGTTAAGATTTGTTTGTTTTGTGCAGATTAGCTTGAATTATTTTAAGTATAAAGTCAAATTTTGACGATTGTTTTGCTAGTTTGTGTAAAAGAAATGTCTCAGTTAAATTCATAAGGTATTTTAAAAGGCTTCACGATGTACACATATCTCATGAGCTTGTATTGTAGGTTATTCTCATAATATTGAAAGGAACCTGACCGATTTAACCGTATGCCAACAAAATTGTGGATTTGAGTCATTGACGGACATATTGATATCAGTGTTTATATATTCTCTGATATGTGCCGATATACAAACAGTTATTTCAAAGAATAAACAATGTAAGAAAAAGATGGGGATTTACATTTAACTTTTAAAAAAAGGGTTAGGGGGTTTTCCTTTTATCTATAGTAATATCAAAATGATATGTGAAGCACACACGACATGCTTTCCCCTCTGGGTTGTACAGTGCGCTTTAGGCCATGCTTGTATTGTTGTGTGTCCTTGTGTGGGTTTTATAGTCGCATGTTTTTAATCTCCTCATGTCTCGTTGAGTTTTTCTGTGTCCCTGCGGAATATACAGAGGCTGAATATCTTGAGTGAAGCGGTTCCTGTCTTTTTTATTTTTTTATCTTACTTCACCATATCCATGTTCAATCTCTAGTTTACGATAGATCCATCTTCCCTGCTCATCTGTTCCATCCTTCTAGGGATTGAGTGTGACGCTGCAGGCATGTGTACGACTAACAAGTCATTTTTACCACAGGCGGCTATAAGAGCCTCCAGTAGAAGGATAAACCTGTGAGGGAAATGACAGGACAGGAGATAGGAATCAGCCATCCCTTAGTCAAGATGGAGCCCACTCTCAAATGGCGGTCTGCCAACCGAGCGCACAGCTATCTCTCTTCCTCCAGCGACTGCACAGCAGACCGACATATGTCGACATCCATCATGATCATATGTGACCTAAACCGGTCCAGTCCATGAACAATGTTTATATAGAGTGTGTAGCACAGCTGTAGTGACACAACAAACATAGCTTGGCCAAGCACTGGCTTGTACAGCGGCATGGATCTTCCACATGGGAATAGTCACGGGTTTGAGGTACGGGGTTTTTAAATTGCATCACAACTGTTGCATCAGTATAACAAGACACAAAACTGACTCATATTTACAGTGTATAAAAGTAAAAAACTCATAGTAAAAATCGTAAAACTCATTTTTTTTCCCTCGCTGCATGCGTGTGGTGTTTTATATTCATTCTACTATAAATATATTGCATGAAGACAGATTATCTGTGGCCTTCGGGCTGTAAACACATATCGCCTGCGTAGCCACAGTCTCAGAGCTTCTTCCTGTGTGTAAGAGAACTTGGTCGTTTTCCAAATACTATTAAAAACACATCAGTGAGCAACAGTGTTGTTCGCCTGCCACGTTTCCTCATTATCAGGAGCACGGGAGCTGCAGTTTGTTTTATATCCACCTCACACTCATCGCCGTACTGATAAATACTACAAATCATAGACTGTACATAAAGATGGACGGCATGACGGCGCCCAAAGTGAAGCCAAATCATCTGGATCGCCCCCTGGTGGCTGGCTGTCTCCTCCATGTTAGCAGATGGGACTGAAAAGTCAAAGTACACGTTAAATACATTTTTCTAATCGATGGTTTCTGTTATTTTAGGTAGTTCTCATCACACTGATGTAAGTACACGTTTATCTTCTCATAAATCTTCTTTAATGTTCATGAGAACTCATAATTGGTCGTCACCCTGCTGTGACCTGAGGAGCGGCAGGTATTTGAGGAGCTGGTTCACAGAATCTGACTCATGTTTTGATCGCAGCGGATACCTGCGAGCGGCGTCTCGTCTCCAAAGTTTTCTTCTCCTCGCTGACAGTGAGTCACCCCCAAAGTACCTTGACACAGGCAGTAAACAAGCCTGCCTCTGTTCATCAAGGTAATCTTGTTTGTTCAGAGGGCAGCGTCTGTGCGGGACGGCTCACTGCCACCGGGAGAAAGGCCCACGCTGGAGATATTGTGATCCCTGTTTTCATGTCTTTGGAAAACAGACGGGGGGGGGGGGGGGGGGGGGGTGGCAGCGGCCCTGCAGCCTCGGCATGTGTGCACACACCAATGTGCGTGAAGCTGAAGGGTGGCCCACAAAGCTGCGGCACAGAAACTGTGGGAGGTAGAAGTGAATTTGCACAGAGTGATGCGATGAACTCAAAGGTAAAACGAAGCCTTTTCATTCAGGCGTGAAAGGAGAGAGAGAGAGCAGGAAGGAGTTTGAGGTTATTTTAGGTCAATAATTCAAGTTCTCCTTATTTGGTTTTATTTACGTTCACTTATTGGTATTAGGCCTCAAATATTGGTTTGGCCTTGACCTCGAAAACCCATATCAGTCAGGCTCTGTTTAACCATTCAACATGATGTCTTGGATTCGTAATGGCCCCCCCCCCCCACAGTGAGCAGCCGTCAGAAGCAGAAAGAGAGCATTGTGTTCCTGTGGTGTCAAAACAGAATAACTCATCCACCGAATCCACAGCTGCCGCAGGAGTCGGTGTTTTTACCCAGGTGTAGCGTGTTTCAACCCACCAGTCAACTTCTTTGGTGTGATGAAGTCTAGCAGGTGGCTGCTGTGGAGGTGGATTGAGGGGGGGGGGGGGTGGGGGGGGGAGTCATGTGGGAATACTGCAAAAAATAGAAGTGTAAAATGGATAAAATCACGAGTCTTCATCTACAGCTTAACTGGGTGTCACATTTCTTGTCTCCATTTTTTTTATTTGTTCCTCTGTCAGTTGTCAATCTCGCCCGCCTCATGACTTTTATTGTTCGCCGTCATGTCGATGTGTTCTCAGCGAATCGAGCGCAGGGCCGATACCGCAGCCTGTATTACGGACGGCAGCAGAAACGACGCCTCTGGATGACAACAAAGGGAGAAAGAGCGCATGTGGCAAAGAGGCAGCAGGGGGATCTCAAAGAAACGAGTCGGGATGGAATGACAGCGTGCGGCGCGTCCAAGTGCCAGACGTCTTATTTCACAACGTCTCACCAGCTGCTGAATCCAGGCAGCGCTCTTCAGAAAGTTTGGGTGTTAAACCTCAAACATTTCAGTGGCTTTTATTTAGAATTCAAATACAAGGGAAGATGCAGATGCAGAGAATGTGTTTGGTTATATGAATCGATGAAGGAATCTGGAGACATACTGGACGCTGGGCTTTTTAAAGATGACGCTTTAAGTATCTTCCCCGTCTGACCACGGGAAGTGTCGTCCCCGGAGCAGATGGTTGGCCGGGTGGACACCTTTGCACATAGAGATTTGCCTTATGTATATGTGCTGCACGGTGGAGCATGGTCGTTGTGAGGCATGCTGGGAAAACAGTTGCTAGGAGCCTCAGTGGCATTTGCGTAGTAATAACACAAATGATTTTAGATGTTGTACTACGCCTCAATAATTTGGAGTCTTCAAGGTTTTTGCACATGAACATTTAAAGTGGGAAAGGTTCTTCTTTTACTTTTGCATAGTTGGTCTCTAACACTGCTGCCTCAGGCTATAAGCTAATATGACTGCAGGTTTGAAATACTTTGTATTAATGTATATAATCTTCTACTGCGTAATTAGCACATAAATATAACACATTAAAAACTACATGCTTTAATTATATTTTTTGGCCCGGAGCAAATTCATTTCTATTGTAAATGATTAACAAAAATAACTCTCAATATTCTAAACGAGCCAATTAGATCTACATCTACAGACGGACTCTGTTCCAATGAGAGAGCTGCAGTTTCTTGTTTTTCTGATCACGGCTCTGCGTCCCCACCACCGGGGTAAAACATTCACGAAGAGACACACACGACACAAAGCACATTCTGCTGCGTGTGTTTTCTTTTTTAGATCTCACTCCCAAGTTGTGTGCTTTTTGGGAAAGTGGTGCGCACACGTTGTCTTTGTGTCTCCACATCATTTATACATCTGGAGCCGGCTGACATATCTGGGGCTCTGCTTTCTGCCTCGCTGCCTGTCAGAGCGGAGGAACACTCCTCTGATTGGCAGGTTAAACTCTTCAAGGTCAGCGTGCTCTACAGCTCACCCCCTCAGTGTAGATTACTGTGGTAATATCTCTCCTGTCGAGTGTCTTCCACCCCCCCACCCCCCCTCTGGTTCTCTGATTTAAAGATTGTGTCCTTGCCTCCTCAACATGTCGTTACATAAACTCCTGCACAGGTTGTTGAGCATGGAGATTTGCCATATCTGCGGTTGACGTGAGAGAAATGAATGTCATTTCTGCTGTTGATATCAGCGGAGCCGGGTTCGGGTTCGGGGAATGGGAAGTTGTCGCATGATCGCAGCCTCGGAAAATTGGCCAACATCTGGTCTGGGTTCCATATTCCTAACAGGGATCTTTTTAGATTCGTCTGTGATCCTGTTCTCAGCATGTTTACAGGGAATAAATGACAGAAGCTAGTGTGTTACATGTTTTTAAAAAGCCTAAAGTCTCCTGAAAGGCTTCGTCAGTAGTTCAGCAGATCACCAGAGCACACAAACCTTTTCTAGTAATAACACAAATTAAAAGGATGAACCTGAATATGAGCAGAATATGTCGTGAAAATAGATGATCAAGGTCAGTGGGTCTACATTGTCCATGATTGTCCTTTAAGATGATTCAGAACTTAATGATGCAAGACTGTGACTCACACGAGGCTAAATATCTTTGAGCTGTAGGTCAGATTTTCCACTCAGTTACATTCTGCCAGCTGTGGCATGTGGAGATAAAACAAGATTCTTCAGAAAATGATTTCATTTTGGAGCCAAAGTCAGATGTTCCATAACCTCAATTTACTAATAACTATTCCTTCCTATTCAGAGATTCTTTATGTCTTTTTAAATAATTAACTGAGTCCTTACTTGCCCCTTCATTTTTAATGTACCATCTTTGAGCTATTCTGTGCAGCGTGTCGTTTCCAACATTTTGGGTTTTTTTAATTCTTTGTAGAGAACAATAGTCGTATGCATGCCAGGAGATGTAAGACCACGATAGGGGGGCTAATTACCTCCAATCAGAGCAATATTTTAGAAGAGGCATTGTTATCCTGACTCCCAGTATTCCGTGGTTCGAAGTGGTAAAAAAGTGATGAGCAGAAGGATCGGAGGAGCAAATGTGAAAACACAGCAGGAAACAGGAGCTGTGTTCCATGAAGCCTTGCGAGGGAACTTGTGCAGATGGCTGCTGGAAGTCACAAAGGCAAATACTCAGTTGCTAGCGACTAATATCACGATGACATGCTCGCTGTGTTCCAAATCATTTGTTATTTGTCATGCATGCATATTTAGCAGCGCATTTGAAACGATGACGCGTCGTTGACTTGTGCACAGGATGAATGGGGCTCGTGTCAAACAGCTGCTCTCTTCTCATCCACAGCTCTGTCTCTCTCTCTCTCTCTCTCTCTCTCTCCTCGTCTGCTCTCTCTCTCGTTTCTGTCTCTCTCTTCTCTCTCTCTCTCCCCTCTCTCTCTCTCTCTCTCTCTCTCTCTCTCTCTCTCTCTCCTCCTCTCTCCTCTCTCTCTCTCTCTCTCTCTTCTCTCTCTCTCTCTCTCCTCTCTCCTCTCCTCTCCCCTCCTCTCTCTCTCTCTCTTTGCATGTGCTGGAAAGTTTAGGAAAATGGAGAGAGGAGCTCTTCACTTCCTAATATCTACCAAATATACAACTAATGTGATTTTCTATGGAAGATGAAATGCAAATAACAAGCTAAATGTTTCTGTCTCGATTTAAGAAGCTAAGAAAGTTCCATTGAAATGTGAATGATTGCATTTATACATATATACATTATATGCAGGAGCCCCCCCCCCCCCTCGTGCTGGACATTCTTCCCACACCTCCACATCAGGCAGCATCTGGGAAATCCTCAGCTGTTCCCTGCACTGGTTCCTCCACATGTGGCTGTTCCCTGAATGATAAGAATGGAACAATCAACAGGGGCAGAAGATATCGGTTCATTTATCTGCGTCTAGTTTGTGGATACAGTTGTTTGAGCCCATTGATTCATCCTCTCAGGCTGGATATACAGTGGAATACATCTGAATCCTGTTAGTTACCACAACAACGGACATTGTGAGGAAACCCTGGATGTGTCTCCGGACAGTCTGAGCAGTGAGTTGTGCGACAGACGTGTTTGTCTTTCATTTGTGTGATCGTGGTCTTTCTGGTCTTTTTCATCTCCTCTAGATCTGAGTGTCCGTGTGGGAGTGAGGAGGAGGAGGCGTTTAATAGAGCGACTGCAGCCGGCGCCATTGAGTAAAAGGTGAGTCTCAGTGGAAACATCTGGTTTTTTTTACTGCTTCTCCTGAAGCCTTTCCACATATCACGGCTTCAGTCCAGAGATATTCATGTTTTATTTGACCTTTCACGTTACTTCTGTTGGGCTTCTCCATCGAGATCATTTAGGATTCATTAAAACCTTTTTATTGTCATATTGCTGCACTTGAATGTTGGGTTTATATTTCATCAAGAATTCAACGGAACATTCGTTTAATGAACCATAAAAGGAATTCGCGCCTGCGGAATATCGTTGTTTTCCTTTGAGCTTTGAGCTGTTTGCTGGGTAAATACGAAGTGATTCAAAAATGGGTGCACTTGATTATTAGATTAGATATAATTAGAATATTTTCCTCTGACGGTTGACTTGATTATGGAAGACGACGAGTCCTGACCTTTTCTACTCGGATAAAAATACAACAGCATATGTTTCGAAAAAAAGTTATTTTCCTCTGTGTGGATTTACCGAAGCCGCATATTTGTGGTTTAATTAAAGCAAACTTTATTGGAACCCAAACCTAAAATGTAAACTGTAAACTCACAAAGTGAAAAATAAGAATAGAAAATTATTATGTCTCCTTTAATTCTTGAGGACACTTTTGCTCGGAGGGGAAATTTATGGACTTTTAGAGGCAGTGGATGGAAAACCAGTTTTGCTTATGGGTCCAATACACCGGTTGAATAGTTCCTTATTGATTTTATACCATATCTCAGGGAGCAATAGAAAAACAAGCCGGCTGTACAGTACGTCCACTTGTCAGCGCCCCCAGGCCAGGAGAGAAAATGAATCATGTGGAATCTCATGCGAAGACACAGCCTCATGAATATTAATATGCAAATGTGTTTGAAGTGGCTGCATTAATGTGAGATTTGTAAGTAAAAGAAAAAAAACATTTATGGAAATAAAATACCAAAACATTTTCATGTTGTCAACAAAGATGACAACAAAGGGACTGAAATTCGGACCAACAGGGAAACGCACTTTATTTTTACATTTTAAAATTAGAAATGGTGCATTAGGAGAGATCAGAGGCCCCGACTCTGACAAATGGCTTTCGACACAACCTGGCTACGTCTTTTGTATTTTATCGTGGATTCAACCGTCCGTAATCCTGCATGTGCCGTAGGACGCCATCCTCTCACTCCCCCACTTCTACGTTGAAGTCCGCATTCAACCTCCAATGCTGGTCCGGGCAGGGTTCAGTGCTTATTGACTGAGGCGTTGTGAGTGATTCTGGCCTTGTTAAATCCCATTTTGTTTTGCGAGCGTGGAGCTCGGGCCGCCTCCGGGCGCGTGCGGAGGTGGTGGAGGACGTAGCCGGCGTGCCAACTGGGGACCAGGAGAGCGGTTCAATTTTTCATCCTTATCGGCCGTGACATATCCAAAGTGGCAGAGCGCCGTCCGCGAAGACGGAGTAAGGCAGAGCGGGGAGGATAAGTGAGGAGCGTTCAGCTCAGATGAACTGGGAGCAGTGTTTCTCCCACTGCCTTCTTCTTCTGTCGTCCGGAGCAGGATCTCAATTCTCTGTGCTAAAACAATGCAATTCACCAGCGTCCATTAGGGGTTGTGCCTCTTTATAACTTACTCCCCTTCAGGCTTGTCACTGAGCCTGAGGATAAACACAGGTTCAGAGAATAGAGAGTGAATTAGACTCCTGCTAACCCCCCCCCCCCCCCCCCATCTTTCCCTGTAGCTTGAGCCCTCGTCACACACTGTTTCTTTTTCGACATGAGGACATGAAGAGATTTGTCATATTTGTTTAAACCATCTGTCATTATGATCACATTTATGAATTTCTCTGTTTGTTCAGTGTGTGTGTGTCGTTAGTCAAATGATTCCAGAGCAAATTATCCAGTGTGTTTTTATTAGGACGTAAAAGTGAGATCAAATCAGTTATTATCAATACTTGTAGCTTGATTTTTACATTTTCTGTTGTGATTACTTCTTGTTTTTCTTCTTGTGAATGCACAATATTTGAGTTATACAAGTTTTATCGTTCAGTCGTTGTTTGTTATCTCGCTTAAAATCCAACCACTAAACAAACGGAGGTAATAATATATATATTTTTTCTGCCTGTGTGTTTGAGTGTGTGGAGACTGTGAGATCTGATCTGTCACATGGAAGCAGTCTCCGTGATGGAGGGCTGTGAAGGGCACTGTCAAGGTGACTCCTGCTGGTGGTGAACTGGGTTGGTTGGTGGTTGGTTGGTTGGTGGGGTGTGACTTCACAGAGCCTACGTGACTGGGAGATTTACACCCCCCCTCTCCCACTTTCCTTTTGCTTTCGTTCTCACGGTTGAGATTGAGATCTCTCGTTGTAATTGTTGCTCTATGAGGCGGACTAATTCTGCCGGGTTGATAGCATCGCAAGGTGCTGGGGAGGATCCGTGGCCCCAGCTGCTCTCATGTACTCGCCGTGTTCCAGTGGGCTGCGGTGGGAAGGCACCTGGCTATGTGAAGTCTGTTGATCGACTGGCTTCTGGAGAGCTGCCACTCCCCCCCAGCTTTCCTTTGTCTCCCTCCAGTGAACGCGGCAATGTGAAAAGAAAAAAGGGGGGGGGGGGGGGGGAAGGAAGAAAGACTAAAAAATACAAAAAGGAAACCGCCCCCTGGGTTTTGGGGATTTTTAAAAATGTTTTTTTTGTACACCTGGCGTACAATAAGGGCATCAATCATCTTCAACAGACCTGAGAAACACATGGCTGAGTGCCACCCCCCCCCCCCCCCCCCCCCGCACCCCCAACCCAAAGCACTGCTGCTTGACAGACTCACTTCTTAATGAGCAGTTGTGCTGCCACATACTGTTCAATCTAACCCATCACTGCTGTAATCACACAGACAAAGTACACATCCACCCAAGAGCCTTTTGTCTGGATTCACTTCTCATAGGTTCCTAAAATACACAGTTTTAAATGCAGGAATTAGATGAGAGAGAGAGAGAGAGAGAGAGAGAGAGAGAGAGGAGAGAGGGAGAGAGAGAGAGAGAGAGAGAGAGAGAGAGAGAGAGAGAGAGAGAGAGAGAGAGAGAAGAGAGAGAGAGAGAGAGATTATGCTAAAGAGCTGTAAAGTTGAATAAAAGTAGGTTCGACCAAGATATTAAAATGAGTCATTCTTTCCTTATTCAAAGCGCCATACAAATCTCCCTGCTGATTTTCACCACATGAATACAATGATCAAATATATACTTGAAATTCATTTTGATTTATTTGAAATTTTAAATTTAAATGCTGTTCATAAGGTTCACCAGTACAACTGTGTGTGTTAAGATAAGGCTTCATAATGAATCCTGATTGATTTAATGTGTGTGTGTGTGTGTGTGGTGTGTGTGTGTGTGTGTGTGTGTGTGTGTGTGTGTGTGTGTGTGATCAGCATTTAAAGAAAGAAAGTCAATTAATTTCCTGTAATTGGAGTAGAATAGAATATAGAATGCAGGTAATTACACAGTGAATTCTTCTCTTCCTGGTGTGTCGGGTCTGTGCTGCTCACGTGTGTCAGTGTGCGTCTGTGTTGCTTGTGCAGCTCGTACAGTGTGTGTGGCTCTGGGACGTCGTCATGCCGCGGCAGCTTATGGATCCGTGGAACAAGGAAGCAGCAGAATGTGACACTCGGGGATGGAAATGCGTCGACCAGCAAAGAGTTCACGGGCCACAGAAGCACTCACGTTGATGACAGTGGACACGTTCTTATTGTTAACGTTACCTGACGGGAACTCAGAGCATATTCATGCATTGCATCATGGGAGTGGTTGTTGGTTTGCATGTCAGTCTGAGCAGAAGAGCGAGTGCTGCTCGGTGCCAGATCGTGACTTTGTGTGGGAGCTGCTGCTGCTGCTCCCACGCATCCTCTCTCTCAAAAGACTACATCCGCGCAGTCCGACTCTCTCAGACATCCTCAGTCTCTCTCTTCCTCTCCTACAGCTCGATCTAACTCTCTCCTCTCTCCCTCCTCCTCTCCTTCCTCTCTCTCTCTCTCTCTCCTCTCTCCTCTCCCTCCTCCTCTCTCTCTCCTCTCCCTCCCTCTCTCTCTCTCTCTCCCTCCCTCTCGGTCTTTGCTCGGTCTAAATCCGCCGGTCTCTGACCTCGGCTCTCGGCTCTCGGCTCACTGAACCACTAATCCACTCTCTGTGTCACAACTGTCCATCGAAGAAATAGTAAGTTTGCTCCGTGATTAAATCCTCAGTGCAAAGTCCACATAAGTCAGCAAAGCTCATTTCCCTCGTGTGTTTAACCCATGGACTGTTTATAAAGACGGACATGACAGCCCCCCCCCCCCCCAAAAGTGAAGCCAAGTCATCTTGCTTCCCCCCCCCCCCCCCCCGGTGGCTGGCTGCAGCATTACTCATCAAACCGTGCCTCCTCCATGTTAGCAGATGGGACCAAACTAAAAGGTCAAAACAATGTCAAGGTATTTTTTCTCAAAGATGGTTTCTCTCATGTTAGGCAGTGTGATATGTTCAAATGTAATTTTTTTCTGGTAATTGTAGTTTTGATTAGTTATTTACCTCCAGGACAGAAACCTTTGAGTTTGCCAATTAAATTCACAACACCTTTTATGACACAGCTTCAGTAGTGGTTGAAGTTTTCCGATGAAGCTGTGTGACCCTCTAAAACAAGGTTAATACATTGAAAATGATATAAATAATGCATGTGCACGACTTTTTTTACTATTCACAAGCTAACAATTTGTCTGGCGATGAGTGGACCTGCAGGTGGTGATGTTTTCCCGATGAGATAAACCAAATTTGCGTATCCTGAAATTTCCCTCTCGCTGACCTTGGAGGCTTCGTGTCACTGGGCAGTGACGGGGGTTGCTAAGGTAATTTAATTATCAGACCCTCCGTGGGTAATTACTGGCCTCTAAATCCCCACTAATCCCCCTTCTGAGTCCCGTACACAGATTCGGCCAGGGGGGGCGCTAGTGCTGACTCCTCAATCCCGTTCAGGACAGGGGCCTTTCCAAAAGCCCACACTGATTAATGATGAGGCGTGTCCTCTCCATACTGTACCGTGTGTGTCCAGAGGAATCCAGTTATCAGCCCCCGTGAATTCCCCTCACGTTGCTCTCTCCGGTTCCCCCATGTGTGAGCCAGGGGGACTCTCGGGTCAAAGGGGGCATCTCATCTCTCAATATGATTGTATCATCACTGCTGGGTGATCAGGCTGTGACCTCTGTGAGCAGCAGTGACTGGAGCGAGAGGAGATGGAGACGAGTTAACGGCGACTGAGCATTTTTAATTGGAAGCTTTGCAAAACACGACTGGTTGTTGGCATCGTTTTGCTTATTGTTGATATCGGCTTATTTCAATTGAAACTAGATTAACTCTTTCAGTGTCAAAGCATCGTCGGGATGTTCCACAAAATCGAAATGATAATTACATAAACAAGTTAAAGTCCACCGTTAAAAATCCAACAGCCCACATATGGTCCTTTAAACCTAATAACCCAACTCCGACGTTAGCTGTTTCAAAATGGAAACGTTCCCCCTCTGGCTTCCTCTCCCTCTCCTCTAACCTCAGACGTCGGCCAAACATCTGTGTGACATCAATGCCATTGGCAAGTGTTCCTGACCCGAGCAGGTGGTGTGTGTGTGTGTGTGTGTGTGTGTGTGTGTAACTGTGTGTACTGTACGTTCCGTGTGTGTACGTGCGTGGGCGGGAGTTTATGTACAGTATCTGCAAGCACGCATGTGAGTGACGGAGGCTCCGGGTAGTGGTGAAAGCAGCACCTGTGTGTATTGAAAAAGAGTTCTCTGAATAGCTCCATATTTGAACAGCCACTTATCCGCTGATAAAGCTGTTAGTGATTCGTGGCAGCTTCCTGCCTGCGGTGGAGAGGGAGGGAGAGAGAGAGAGAGAGAGAGGAGAGGGAGGGAGGAAGAGGACGAGTGGGAGAGAACCGAGAGAAAGAGAGAGAGATTAAATGAGAGCATCAGCTGTAATTAGGGCTGCTTTCCTCTATTTGGAAGTACATGTCTCTCTCTCTCTCTCTCTCTCTCTCTCTCACTCCGAGACACTCTGGGCGGGCGAAGCATACAACTTGAACGCTTTAATGGGCAAAAAGTGAGATTTAGCCAATGTCTTAAAATGAGTGTAATTAATCTGGAGAGATGGGAACAGCAGTTGTCCTCGGTGCAGGATGCTTCGCCACGCGGGTGGAGATTGGTGGGATGTGTTTTCTTTGTGGCTGCTGGTGCACGTTGCATCAGGGCCGCACACGGACACAGGATCGATGTTGCCAGACGTTATCAGCCACAGGCTGAGAACCCAATTTTTTTCTAGACTCCACTTCAATAAACCCAGCTATCATTTGCTCACATCTCATGAATTTTGTTGTTTGTGTAAGAGGGCCGCTCTTTAGATTCTCGAGGACGTCGACAGCTCTTGTTGCTTTCAGGTTTGAGGGCACTTTGGACAGAGGTGTCGCCTTGGAAAATACATTTCTAACATTTGAGATGATTTTGCATCACATGATTATATTTTTATAGCTCCTCAATATTGGCCAGACCTTAGTTGTCCTTGTGCAGATATTGCGGAGGAAGATGTAAACCAGGGTTTGGCAGAATCAAATCTATATCAGTGATTGAACAAATGTAATGTAACGAGGCTGTTAACAATCATAGGGATCATAAAACAATAAATCCCAGTGAAAGAAACTCAAACAAAGTAATATTTATAGCCAATTATAGCCTTTTTAAAGCAGTGTCTCCTATTTCCTGACAGTTTGCATAGTCCAGAAAAGTTAATTTCGTATTAGGAAATGAATATTGAGATTACCAAATGCAAAATATTTAGCCAAGAACTTTTTTAAACTACATTTTGAAAGTCTTGCAGTCCATGTCTTTTCCATGAGCAATGCAACATCAGGAAAATGTCCCTAACTTGAATATGACAGAATTTCAAGTGTTAAAGATTATTCGATGAATCAAAAAGCAATGCACCTCAAGTGGAGTCGGGAACAGCTCATTCACTGTGGTTTGAATAGACGAGGAACAGAATCTTCTTCCTGTTCCGAAGCCTCACGTCCTCTCTGAATACGAGTCCCGGGTTGGCAGTGCACAGGGTGACCATTTCAAATGCTCCTGACATTTGGGAAATTGTCCTTTTTGTTCACCCATCTCTTCTTATTTCCCCACCTCGCCTCCAAATGCCATCTCGTCCCTTTTCTTTCCTCTTTGACCCCCGTCGGTCTCGCCGCTTCCTCTTTCCTCTCGGTTCCGCTCAGATTGACCGCTGGGAACAGCTGCCTTGAAAAGAATTTCTCTTTTGGCTTTCCTGTTCATATCCCTCCTTCGTTTTCTCAAAATCGCGATGATGAAAGTTGCCGTTTCAGGCAAAGGGCAAACTGTGTGTTTGTTTTTCATATAGTAGACGCTGCGTTTCAAAGGAGTTGACTTTTGTTTAAGGGTGACATGGCTCTGATTCTTAAACTGGGTTCGTGGTCATTCTGTTCAGTTTCAGAATATTACTTTTATCAAGCTACAGTGTATTTGTAGATAAAAGTCTGTTTAACACAATTATGGTTTTTAAAAAGGTCACGTATGTATGTAGGATGGAACTGCACTGGTTGGTGGAGGCATCCAGCTGCCGGGTGGTTGTTCTCGTTTGGCTCTATATTGATGTGAGGCTGTCAGTGTGATGGGGTTTCAACACTTCCCTGTTCGGAGGGGACTTGTCAGTCAAACAGCTCCATCGCTGCTTATACAAAACTACCAAGTTCTTCTTTTATTTGCAGATGAATTGTCGGCCCCTGTATCTTTTCTTCAATTCTCCAAGACAGCAGAGGCCCGGTAGTGTGACGCTTTAATGGCTTCTGAATTCAAGACCTGCCACCGATATCAAGGTTTTTCCATTTATACAGAAAAAGAACATGAATTCTCCACAGCAGAAAATAGGATGTTCAAACAGCGGAAATGTTTTTGTTTCCCCCCCCCCCTCAGTCAGTCTGGTAGTTTCAACACACAAAGATATGCACAGCGACGCGAGAGCTCGGCGTTGTCCTCAGAGGACAGTAATCTGCACCCAGAGACCCAGTTCAGTCATTAGCGATTTCACAGCTGCCTTCGTTTTTCTTCCTGTTCAGAGCGCCGGTAATCTCCAAACAACCCAACGAGCGCAGTGTTTACTCTCTTTCTCTGAGAAATTGTTTGGGGGCGAAGAAAAAAACTATTATCTTTCAGCCAGTTAACGTTTGTGAGCAAGATAAGCTGGGAGTTGTCAGAGGTGTGCAATTTGCAGCCTCTAGCTGTGACGACAGATGGCCTCTGCAGTGCTACGTAGTGCAACGTGTGTTTAGTTGACTCGGTTGGGAAGGAAGACGGATATTCTCCACGGAGGACGTCCCCGCGCCGCTCAGCGTGGCTGCGCTTCTCACTCTGCTCATTAGGGTTGAACCATGAAACCGCTGGACCCCAAATGTGCAGCAGGCCACATCTCGCCGATCCCCACGCAGTCGCACAACACGCGACGCACACACACAGAACACACAGAGTCAGTGAACCGAAGCGTATGTACGTAGGAGCAAGCTGTGCAGTGTCCAGACAGGCTGTTAGCTGGTAATCATTAACACCGGCTCCCTGTTTGCTTTGACTCACTCCCGCCTGTATACGTCTCTTAGCTTTTGTACATGCGTGTTGTCAACAGTACCACGCGTCTCATTGTGCTTCATCAGCCCGTGCACTTTATTTACATCTCTTCATAGGCGCATGTGCACACACACATTTAGCATCTGTTCACGCCCGCAGTCACATTTCTTGCCGAGTTACAGTTTGCCGCAGACTTCCTGTTCGGCAGCAGCCTCGTCGTTAATCTGTCGACAAAACAAGGAAAACACTCTGAAGGTAAATTCAAGGATTTCCTCGGGAAAGGATTGATTGGCTGCAAAATGACCCAAAGAGGAAACGAGTGTGTGGCAGGTTGTGCTGGAGAAACAGAGAACAAACATCTCAGCAGGGGGCTGCAGGAATTGGACTCACAGACTCTGACTACACACGATAGACTTAAATAACAACCTGTGTTTAATGTCACAGACAACATCATGGACTGGGTTGTAAAGTAATTGATTCATACTATGCAGATGAATTTTCTTTTGTCATTCATTGTCTGAAATGATGATTTTTTTATCACAGACTGAAAGTTATTAAAACACTTAAAGCCAGAAGCAGGCATTTTATTTAATATATATATATTTATTACTTGTTACTCTAAGAAGCTTTCAGACTAAAATGAAAAACAAGCCTCTCAGTTGCAGTATTGATTTTGATAAAGATAATGTACTATGACAAATAACTGGACAGCATCATAATAAAGACGTCCTGATTAGTATTATGTATTAATCTACTTTAGTTTCCAGCTAGTATTAATCATATCTTTGTTTTGAGCCTAAGATTGACTCTAATGGATAAAACTGAATTAGTGAGACGGCATAAATATTTGCTTTATAATTTTAATGTCGTCTTCAAAATCACTTGCCCAGAAAATACCTGAGATAACAGGAACTCAAATAAAGGTCCATCTGGGATCTTGGGATCTTGGGCTGATGTTTTCGTCTCTTCCAAGAAATGTCTCATTCTTACCTGTCAGCAGCGGCACATTGCCCCCCCCCCCCCAAGGGTTAGATGTAATCTTACCTGAATAATCTCTCAAACAACCAAAATCTGTTGACATATGATGGTTGGACTTGTTATGCTCGTCTGTTTACCTCCATCAGCTCAGGTGCTGTTGGGCGTCACCGTGTCCAGTCGAGCGCTCACACGAGATTCAATTGTCCCGGCAGATTTCTGCTGCCGGTCGTCCTTTGCCTTTGCGTCTGCTGCCCCCTCCCTGGGAGAGCCGAGTGCCACATCTGGTCACGCCGGGAGTCGAGGGGACGCCAGGCAGCTCCTCCAGGCAGAGCATTAGCATACATTTACTCTGGGAATGCCCTTGACGAGATGTCTGAAGAATTGGACGTGAGGAGCATCAAATGCACCAGCGGGACCCGAGGAGAGACGGGGTCAGGGGGAGTGAGACAGAAGTGGCAGGATTTACAGTCGTTCATTAATTACACCATCGGATGTTATTAGGCTTTAACGAGGTGCTTTGTCTTATTAAAAAATGAAATAAATAAACCACAAACCAATAATAAGTTTGCTGAGGATGTCTGGAAAGACACGTTTGATACTAAACCTCCGGGTGACATTTGTTGTCATGGAGCAGAAGGTGCGAGTGGATGGGTGGAAATGTCAGAAAATAGTGAGCCGAGAGATGGAGAGGATGTGTGCCTTTCGTCTGACAGAAGAAGAGCAAGTGAGGGAGAGATAATTTGGGGGAGGGGGCTGGAGGAGGTGGGCGGGAAGAGAGGAGGCGAGTTTCACGGACACAGAGAGAGAGAGAGAGAGAGGAAGAGGAAGAGGGGGGGAAGGAACAGCGAGCAGCGAGCTTGCCGGAGCTGTTGAGTGTGTGATCGTGAGTGCTTCTTGAGCCGTCGTGTGAAAAACAGGAGGACATTGCTTTTTGAACCTTTGTTTTTTTTTTTTTCCTCAAAGTGTCACATCGAGCTCCAGCGGCGAAAAAGCAGAACTTGTCCGAGCCCCCTTTTCCTGGGATTGTGAAGAGGACCCGGGGAAGCCAGCGTGCTACCAGGTAAGAAACCTTCCACAGAGAGAGAGAGAGAGCATGAGAGGATGTGAGTGTGGAGCGGGTGATAACCTGGTTTTAGTGGAATCACACGACAGCTCTCGTTTGTGTTGCTGCTTTGAAAATGATCCATGTGATGCCTGGTTGAAATGGAGGAAACATGCTGCTTCTGATGTGTCCACATGTGTGTGTGTATGTCTCTGTGTGTGTGTTGCCAGCAAACATGGCTCGCAGGACACTGTACTGTATTTGTGATTGGAGAAGTCAGCTCGTACGGAGGAAGAGGAGGAAGAGGAGGAGGAGGAGGAGGTGTCGTGTCGTGTCTTTTGACAGCAGCTGACAGATGTCAGGCGATGTCAGAATAACCACGACAGGGATTTCTTAAAATAAACACAGATGATCAGATACATTTGTGGGAGGAGCAGGAAAGAGTGCGAAGACTTTCCTGCCTCACTTTCTTGTTTTACAACTGTTCCTTTTTTCGCCGTGTGGCGTTTAATACTCACACCACAGGTCAGTTCTCCTGAAGTATCTCTTCCACTCGTGTTTGTTCCTTCTTTCAAAACCCAATAATCGGCGTGCGAGTAACTGTTCGCACGTCTACATTTACGAGAAGCTGGATGTGTCTTCGCTGCTCGATAGGATCTGTGACAGGCAGGGATAAGCACGCTGCCACCGAGGGTCAGGCTCGATGTGGCAGCGGTGAAGTCGTGATTCCCCAACAGGAGCGAGTACAAAGACACACTGTGCAGCTGTATCAACTGTACTATACGGCTGCGTCCTGCAACTCTGGGTTTTCGATTTGTTTGTCATCTAATGAGAAGTTACACGCTAATCGAATCACTGCTCTGCCTCTCCTGCTGTCTGTCGTTTCCCCTTTGTCATCTCTTATCTCCTCCTCTGTCCCTCTCCGTCCTCATTATCCCAGATTCGACTGAAATGAACTAGTCAATCTCTCTTCCTTGTGCCGCCGCTCGCTCCGTGCGTGACACGCAGTCCACTAAACAAAGGCGAACTCGTGAGGCCAGAGGCTGAACAAAGCTTCTCCATTCTCTCCTCTCATTTAGAAACATGGAAGAGGTCGTGACAGCCATCACACAAAAACCAATTCAGTTGTATTTTCAGTTCCATTTTTTCAGTTCCATTTTTTTCCCTCTTCTAAAAACCTTTATTCTCCTACAAGGTTCCACTAAAGCCCTTTTCACATCCCCGCTGCCTTTTGTGGCTCCTTCTCGGAAACAGGATTTCTACGTTTTTCAAACTGTGGATCTGAACAATCCGCCCCGCCGCTCATATTCAAGCCATTGTTAACGTTAGACTCACCTGTGAAACCTGGTGAGTCATTTATTCAAGCTATACCTTCTCTTCTGAGGACACCGGATGAAACACCGCAGCCACTGGCACCGTCATGCGACTCAACAACTGTGTGTCGCATGCGTGTGTATCCAGCTGTGAGTGCTCCCGTTGCATCAATAGTTAATGAACGTCGCCGGGCGCTCGTTCACACGGCCCATTCACTCCGTGGTTTTGTTTGTCTAACGGCTGTTCCGCTTCGACTGACACGTACTGTACTGCACCACCATGGAGCTTAAACACAGCTCTGCCAGAGTCAGATCCAGGCAATATGCTGACCTTCACACAACCTTGCAGTGTGACAGTGCGTGTTCTGTGAGTTATTAAGGGGTTGGTGACGTTTGTGAGGAATGGACTTGTCTCATTAATCTGATAAAACCAGAGAGGGAAGTGCAATGGAGGAGGGGGAAATACACTTTTATCATCAAATCTGTTCCTGTTTCTTCGGGGTAAAAGGAACATATTTGTAAATGTTCATGCTTTTCCTGGATCACCTCATCCATGGACGTTCCAGCTTTGCTGCCCAGAGCAGGCAGCTCCTTTCGGTCCACTGGATCCAGTCCACTCTCTCCGTGACTCATTGCCTCGTCCACGCTGATTGGCTGGCTTTTCTACTCCAGGGGGGAAAGACGGGATGACGAGGGGTCGACCTCTCACGAGCAGGGATCAGCCGCTGTGCCACGCTGCATCCCGCTGGACGCACGCTCGCGACGTGTTCCACCCCTGAAACAAATCGACACCCAGGCGCAGAAGCAGAATGTGGAAATCAAACAGGAAATGCTCGTGGATTGCTGAAAAGCAACTTGTTTGACAGGAATCACTTCACATTCATTCAGTATTCAAAGTAGGAATCACTGAGATCAGATATTAGATATTCCATGCAGCCCCAACCACAGACATGTTTTTCATCCATCTGAAGGATCCCCCCCCCCCCCCCCCCCTTCATCCCTCTGTGGATGACGCTGTCACATGTGACATCTCTGAAGCAAACAGGGCGTGGAGCTCCCCTGCCTGCTGAGACTCTGCCTCTTCCAGACGGACCCGGCTGAGACGAGGTCCAAGCTGCTCCACCCAGTCAGTCAGTCAGTCAGTCAGTCAGTCAGTCAGTCAGTCAGTCGGTTGGTCAGTCAGTCAGTCAGTGAGTCAGTGAGTCAGTCGGTCAGTCAGTCAGTCGGTTGGTCAGTCAGTCAGTCAGTCAGTCAGTCAGTCAGTCGGTTGGTCAGTCAGTCAGTCAGTCAGTCGGTCAGTCAGTCAGTCAGTCAGTCAGTCAGTCAGTCAGTCAGTCAGTCAGTCGGTTGGTCAGTCAGTCAGTCAGTCAGTCAGTCAGTCAGTCAGTCAGTCAGTCAGTTGGTCAGTCAGTCAGTCAGTCAGTCAGTCAGTCAGTCAGCCAGTCAGCAGAGTCCATGTTTACTTTAGGGAGAGAGAAGCCGTGGTGCTCAGGCCATGCGGCGCTGATCCAGCACCATGGACAGCGCTCCTGTGCAGAGGAGGGTGGAGCTTCAGCACCGGCTCGTGTGGACGGACAGACGGAGGATCTGTCCCTGTTTGTGAAGATTACTCATAATGGTGATTAGATCATATACTGCATGTATAGTAGTAAAGTAGTATTTACCCAACTTAGTCTATTCGTGTTGTCAAATGAACGCTGACTGTCAGTTGGGTCCTCAGTGTTTGGTGCTTAACCAGGTTGCTCGGCTGAATAATTACAACCGTTTCCAAACTGACGAAGCTTATGAAGAGTCCGCGCTCACAAATTCACTGGAGCATTAAATCCTGTTATAGCTTCCTGTCCCCTGATCTGTTGATAGTGTCAAATTCACTACGGTAACGAGTGATATCAATCTTCTCATCCAACAAGGAAACAAATAAGTATTTCCTCCAAAGGCTTAACGATAATTCTAATGTAGAGATTGATATATCTATTTGACATATAAACGATCAGTGTTCCCAGCAGAATTATGAGTTTAGAATTTAGTTTTCTTTTAGAATTGCCCTCCGGGGACAAGAAGAGTTGTTTTGAATTTGAATTTATTGCTGATGTTCTGGACAAAGAGGCGGATCCAAGATTTGTTTTCGCTCCACTCCTCCACAAAATTAATTGGAAATCTGTTCAGTAGTTCTTGAGTAATCGTGCTAATCAACACATTATATCATGGAAACACACACAAATCTATTAAACATTTTTGAAAGCACAGTAATTAAAATGTACTGTGCTTCTCTAGCTGTTGGCAACCGTCCCCCTGAACAACAAGGAAGCAAAACAAAGTGAAATAACAAAATGTCTTCAATTGAGGAAATGAAATATAGTTGTTAGGTTAATAATTTATTCTTGTATAAAAGAAAGCTTTATTGTCAGTCAAACGTAAAAACCACCTGCTCAGAATTCATGCATCATATCCAAGAAACACGCTTCATTTCACCCTGTAAGTCATCGTGATTAATTTGCGTCTGCTGTAATAAACGTGACGTATGACTCACTTATGGCTTTTTTGATCCGTTGTGTTGATTCTGATTCATGGATTTACTTTATGTATATATGTGCACAGCCAATCTGAAGTGTTAAATTCACTTGTCAATTCAAATATATTTTTTTTTAAGTAGCTGTGTGTTCACAGGTTTTAATTAGCTGTGTTTTACATCTTGGGTTTGACGACACAGCGAGAAGGTGTGAAATCAGACGGTTATTTCTGTCTCCTCTGATCTCTGGACTGAGAAAAGTCAGAAAAGATAAGAGCCATCCGCGCACGTGCGTCTATCCTCACACACATGTGCACGTGTGTGTCCACACTGATATGCATACATGGGCTCAGCGTGACATTAATTCTGTGCCTCGCGGCAGATTCTTCAAATGCAGCCTGATCTCCAGCCCCCTCCCTGCCCACGCACCCCCGACAGAAACAATAAAAGCTCAGAGTCTCGCCCTCGGGCGTCCATCTCACCACTGGACAGCGAACCACCCGTCACTCCTCTCTCTCTCTCTCTCTCTCTCTCTCTCTCTCTCTCTCTCTCTCTCTCTCTCTCTCTCTCTCTCTCTCCTCTCCCTCCCTCTTTCTGTTTATCCATCTATTTATCCCCCCCTCTCTCTTCTGAAGCACCATACACATGTCCCCTAATTAAGACAGCTAATAACTAACCAGGGTCATTTGTATATGTTTGCATTAGCATAATTGAATAGCCATGAGTTAAGTGTTTTCCACTGGTGTGTTAATAACCCGTTCTGGAGGCGAGCACGTGCGCAGCGATGTTTGTTTGGCTCCACGCTGTCATGAACTGGGAGGCATCCATGCGTTCAGTCTCCTTCCCCTTCTCCCTGCTTTTGCTTCCTCTTCCTCGCCAACGCCATAAACCTAAGGTGTGGTCATTTTCCTTTCTGTAAGCTGTGTGTGTGAAGACCAGAAAGTAATAATCTGAGAGCTGTCCCAGTGTGAAAAGAGGCAGGAAGGCTGACCACCATCACACACACACACGTGGCAGGTTGTGGACAGCACTCTCACGCTGGAGAGAGTTCACGTCTGTGGTTTTACCTTCTGATCCGACAGCAGAGGGAGGTCGGTTCCTCCTCTGCACCCCATCAATACCCCGCTCCTTCTCGAGGCTGTAACGTTGAGGGCAGGAGGTGGAGCACGCGAAGAGAGAGGTGATGTGAGTTGGAGTTCATGTGAAGAGAGGGATGAAGGGAGGAGGCTGACGACAGGGACGCTGAGAGGATATATTTTCCATCTCAGTACGCTGCTTGTCATTGCGCCGGGTAAGTCGGTGTATATATATATATGTGCTGCGATCTGAGCGGAAAAGAAATACTTCTTATCACTACATCTCTGACTCCACAGAAAGCTGCATATCCACCAGAGACCTGTATTTATAGAGAGCGAGGGGGGGGGGAGATGATGGCACCAAGAGCGAGTATTGTTTTTTTCTCTCAGCACAGGTTACAAAGGTAAAAGGAATCTGCAGAGTAGCACACCTCAAACATATTTAATTGTTGCATAGCAACAACCCAGTGGATTTCAGTAGTTGAAGCACAAAGCGAAGGCTTGTTTTGTGTCTGACAGAATGCAAAATAAGATGCTGTGAAAAGGAGAAAGTATTTTTTTACAACTTAATATCGGATAAATGAACTTGTGTTTTAATAAGGGGCTGAAAATATTGGACCATGTGTCTTTAAAGCAATTAAAGGCTCTCTCATGTTAAAAGGCTGTCACAGAAAGGAAAGAAGCCAAGAGGTTATCTCCAAATCAGGCTTTTTCTCCAACTCTGTCCTCTGATGCATTGACACGACGTGAAGGTGAGCGAGCTGCAGTAAATGGAAGGTAATCACTGATCGGCGATGTCCACTCGGGAGTTTATTATCAGCCGCCCCATCGAGGAGGTCCACTATGGGAGGAAGGGATCCCATTACAGATGTGTCCTGCAGGGCTTACAGTTGCAGCGCACAGGCGTGAACACGAACCCGGCGCCGCATTCATGTGCAAACCTGTGATTTATGTCTTCGTGATTGTGAGGCTGAGGGAGCGAGAGAGAGAAAAAAACACAACACAGAATTGCGGATTCATTTCAGAGCTTTTCAAGTTCCTTCCTCTTCCTGCTGAGAACAGAGGAGCAAGTGGGTCACGCAAGAGGTCTGAACTCAACGTCTCTCCCTGCACAAAAGCCAGGTTTAAAAAGCCTGGTGTAACGCAATCAGTGCCTCGGCGTTTCCACTGGAGACGTAACCCCCCCCCCCCCCCTCCCCTATCCCCCAAAACACTGTGATGAGTTTCAGAAAAGAAGGGTGAATTGAGGAGAGGGAAATGTTGAGCTAAAGCACGAATATTCTTTCTCTTATTCTCCTGAAAAGCTCCACCTGAGTTTATATCACCTGCTCTCGACGAGAGATGGATGGTGTGTGTGTGTGTGTGTGTGTGTGTGTGTGTGTGTGTGTGTGTGTGTGTGTGTGGAGCGTGTGTGTGTGAGCGTGTGTGTGTGTGTGTGCCTTATTTGAAGATATAGCACTGTGTGAGATTACTGTGATTAATGGCAGCACGTGGAGCTCATGCATTATTCATCCACTGTCACTTTCACCTACTGCCAAAAGTCGTGACTGATTTTCTTTTCTGATTGGGGGGGGATCGCCCTTTTTACTGGAAATTTGAAGCCGAATTAACAAAACCAGCCTTTTCCCATTTCACCTGAAACCAGCTGGGAGTGAAGACCAGTGAGGAACCATGTCAAACAGCCGTCTAAGGTTTATTTCTTTAAATGGAAAGTAACGTGAGGTAAAGTCCTTTTGGAGAATAATATAAATCATAAATCGAGTCCTTCCCTCTTCCCCAAACCCAGCCGTCGCTCTCCGTCTCTGTCTATCCCATAATTGTCAGTATAAATAACCTCTCTGGCTGCTGATATGATAAAAACCCCTCGGAGAAAGACATTACCCAGGATGCACAGAGAGCGCGTAGTTCACTCAGGGAACGAGCTGCTGGATTACGGTGGCTTAAGTCTGACATTCACTGAATACTCTGCGCTAATTTACTGTTTCCACCCGCACCCAGTGTGTGGTCAGGGTTTACCCCCGGACCAAGACGTCTCGAGGGAGCGAGGGCAAGGGGCCCGAGATGACCCGATAACGCTCCTTCAGATAAGTTGGTTACTGTGTGCGGCTGCAGAGGTTTGCATTGAGTTGCGTCATCATTCAAAGCAGAAACCTTTCTGTTCCCTTAACTCAAAGTGACTGTCAAAGCAACTGCATCTTTCTCTCATGACCTCTTTTATACATTTAACGCATGTTTTCTGATTGATTGTTTTATATTGCTCATTTATTTTGTGGAAAAACCCTTCCACCAAGTTTCGTTGAGTCATTTGACAGTGAATCCATAGCCTCCTTGTCAGAGATAATTATGAACCTGTTCATCATTAAAACAGATGAAGCAGCTACTTCATAAACGGCTGTTCTGACATTTAAAATCATAAATACAGTGACATTCTGTGGTTCTGTCTCTAAACACGTGACATCTGATGTGGCCTCTGTCATTTATCTTGTTCAAAAACTATTCAAAACTTAACGAGTCAAACAAAAACCTTGAGACAAGCTCCCATTGCCACACTTGATTTTCTTTGCCTGGTAAAAAGCTCAAGTATTAACTGCTTATCACTACGGCGCAGATTCATATTACGTGAGTCCAGTATGGATGGGAATTTATTGCACATTGATTTACATGTAATTACATTATTCAAATGTGTTGTGCAAACTGAAATTGGAAAAAAAACATGCTTGCATCCGAAGTAGCAGGGAAAAGAACGAGTCCACACTCGACAGTTACAAGGAAAAAAAACGATTTGAGATCAGCGTTTACATCGGCTCTGTAATTGGAAACAAAATGCGATGTCAGTCACGTTGTTCTTCCCATGTTGTCTCCGTCTGGGTGCGAGCGGCGGCGTGTGGGAGGTTTGAGAGCTTTTAGCCCCCCCCAGGGCACTCTTCTCCCCCCCCCCCTGAATGTACTGACGAGATCAGCGACAGTGTCTAACCTTGGCTTCTCTCTCTACTTTGCTCATGTCTTACCCCACCTGCCTTTCCCCCCCTTCAGCCCATCAATCAATCCAGCCTCCGGCGTCACGCTCCAGTAAGCTTGACTGGCACTAAGTAGGGAATCCGGGCCCCTGAGCGCAGTGTGTGGCACCAGCCAGGTCATGTACATATGCCGCTCCTTCATCTGACGTGCTGCTCAAAATGGCAGCGACCTGCTCAGCATCACACGCCCACGTTGAATTACCGGGGGTTAGTTGAGATGCTCAGAGATTTGCGTTTACCACCGGCGTCTCCTTCATGAGGCCACAAGGTCAGTCACTGCCCCCCGGTCAAGGACCCTCTCTGTCGGGTAATTTCGTCTTCAACTGCTCGTCTCCTCTTTGCCCACCAGGCCCCCCCCTCGCCGTATTGATCCCTGCATCGATCTCGTTCAACACAGGCCGATCTGTTTGTCCCCGAGCAGAAAACACACTATCATGTCTGCGGGCACGTTGCTCCACCGCTCCACACCGTATCTGAGCCGCTTCCTCTATTGTGTCAGCGTGATGAGTGGTGACAGCGCTCGGAGTCATGTCTTTTGTTGGTGTGCGCGCGGGGGGGGGGGGGGGGGCACATTGTGCGTCGTTGTGTTTACCAGAGTGAAGTCGAGAGCCGCTCGTGGCCTCAAGGCAGCGCCGTGCCTGGCGGGTGGGGTGTCTCGGGTTCAGGGTCGGGCCCGAGCTGAGTGTCACGCGGCGCTGGATGAAAGACTGTTGCTGTCTGTTGATGGACGACGGGACAGTAATGGATGGTTTTCTCCATCCAGGTGATAATAAAATAATCTGTTGACAGAGTCTAAACTGGACAAGTGTCAGCTGGAGTCTGTTAATTTCAATTCATGAAGCAGGAATGTCTTGAGAAGGTAATGAACAGGACGAGCGTCCGGAGTTAGAGCTGTGACAGGCTCCAATTAAGGCTCCAGCCACACAGGATTATTGTTACACTGGTTTTGTCGAGGAAAGGCAGAAGGGAAGGACGGAGAGGAAGGGATGTGATTTAAAAAAAAAAGAGACACATGACAGGAAGAAGATAAACAGAGACAGAGAGGAGGGTAACTTCTTCAGGAGGGAGGTAGTAAGCTTTGTGCAGCACCAGCTCGCAGATGGCCGTCCTCTCCCGGTGCGGCCAAGAGGCTCCTGCTCCATTTATCTCCTGCACACAGCATTGTGTCCGTCTTTCTGGATGACTAACCCCCCCCCCCCCCCCCCTCCACCTGCGCTCCCCGTCTCCTCACCCGTCCCTCACGGAGACTGGAGTTCAGACTTCATTAAAGGACGGTGAGAAGACTTTCCAAGACCTCGTCTGCTTAAACCGATTTACCTTTCTCACATTTGAAAACCAAACAATATCCGAATTATAAACGATGTATTACGCCTGAAAAACACTGTTTGCTAGTTGTTTTTTTCCTTCCACTGTTTTTATTAGTCACTTGTAGTGGATCATGATTATTCATTGCTTTGTGTTGCGTAACGAAACTTAAAATAAAACTTAAATAGATTCACTCATCTGTGAACATGATTTGTGCCTGAGTCAGAGCAACGTGGGTAAAAAACAACGACTCCCGATGTGGTGGAGGTCGAATTGACATATCGAGGGTTTAAAACAACAAACTATGTATTTTCACAAGAGACAAACAAAACATTTAATATCTATTATTCATTACTTTTGGTACCAGAGGAGACTAAATGATCCCTAAGGTACCCAGCCCTGCAGCCCTGTCACAAACAGAAATGGCCAATTTGTGAAGAAAAACCAGCGTGTGTCCATATGTGTGTGTTATTGTCGCCATGCTGTGTTTGCAGCTGTGTATGTTTTTTCCTAATTTGGCCGAAATCTGCTCAATTGGGAGCCGACCACCCCCCCCCCCTCTCTCCCCCCTTGTCTATTATAAAACATGTGGTTTACATTAGAGCCAAAGGTACCCGAACGTTTGGACCTTGTCCTGCAGCTTGTCTGTGTTACAACAGCTGTTACACAACAAAACACAACAAACACACACACAAACAGGATCAGGAAATGTCTGGCGAGCCGTTACTTTAACCATCAGGCTACTAGAAAGACAGGAGAACGTAAATTATACCAACGTATCTTTATATTTTATACTTTCTATTGACATTTACACAGTTATATAGAACAAAGAAGTTTTTGTGGCTTTTTTTAGTTCTGAATTACATCCATTTCTTCCGCTTTTCTTCCAGCTGTGTTTTTTAACCAGGTACATTCATTAAAACTACCAAGATAAAGAACCAAGCCAGCGTGTTTTGCCAAATCCCAGATTCAGAGCTTATGTAAAACCTAAATGTCAGAATTTGTAAATACATATCAATCACTCAAACTGTAGGAAATCATATATTCAGAATGCATTAATTCTTAAGTCGTCAGTGAACCTGTAAGTGAGACGCCTGCATGTGACAAAAAGCACAGGTTCCATCAGCGCCACACACAGAAGCTGAAAAACTCAAATGTGCTCGTAATGAAAGACGGAATTTGTCACGTCTTTATTTTAAGGGAGCTGAATTTTCACACTAATTTCCAATGTTCTAGGATGTGTAAGGGATGGCTTAACACCATGCGCCCTCCTCGGTTTCCATGACGACTGTGATCCCTGTATGATAATCGGATTCCCACTATAGCTGTGAAAACACTCATTCCTGCGTGATCCAAGAAAAATTATGACATGAAGCGGCGGCGAGGAATTTGAGCGCGTGACGACAAACAGCCGGGGGGGGGGAGAGACGCTTTGTAGACGAGCCAGCGTTTCGGGGTCGGACCCGGGTGAGTCTGTTCGGCGCCGCAGCGGCAAGGTGGACCACAAAGGCTTCAGGCTGGCAGAGGAGCTAAGCCATTTACAAAACAACAATGATATGGGAGGCATTAGCAGCGGTGCCTGAACAATCCCTTTCTTTTAAACATGTGGTATTAGAGGAGGAAGCATTAAGAGTAAAAGATGGTGGAGGATGGAGAAGCTCAGGAAGCGCTTGTGTCTTTGTGTTGTTTTACATTTCTCTTTCTCTCCTCTTTTATTTTCACATAAAACTGTTTTAAAACTTGCACACAAATGTTTAGCACACATATAGAAGATATAAGATAAAAAAAAACAGATAATATGAGACTTATATATCCGGAAGGAAATCCAGGAATACAGTATCACAATATACAAAAGTGTACAGAGAATAAAACAATATGGAGTCTAAAGTCTAAAAGATATAAGCAAAATACAAACATAAAGTGCATTATAGAAAATAAGGAAATAATGGGATACAGTAGTAATAGTAATATATAATATTGCGCATGATATGGAACATAATATGGTGAAAAAAACATAATAGTAGATTATCTGTCAATCTAGTAGCAGAAATCACATCTCAAGCATCATGAAACCAGTTGTTGGTCTGTTTTTCCTTTTGCACCACAAGTGAACAACACCAGATTTAGTTTAAGTGATTAAAAACATCTGGAAAACATCTGTTTCAAACGACAACGGGCGAAATAAGCGGCATAAACACTCCACGTATAAACAATACAGACTTGTGTTGGATAACAGTTTTGCATTAGCTGTGCCCACAAAACGTACACGGCTGCCCAGAAGATCAATAAGTGAGTGAGTAATAGATATCCACATCCAATTCTGAGCTTTTAATTGCATCTGTTTTATTTCCAGACATCGGGGAGTTTTTTTTTATCTCACGCTACAGCTGAGAGAGAGAGAAAAGGGCTTGACTGCATAAATTTGTTTCACTGGCACAGTCTCAGCCTTTCCCATTTATCTCCGGCTCGGGGAGTATGACAACTATCCCCTCTCCTTTGCACAAGACAAATGACCTTATTACCGCGGAGGACCATTCAAAATAGGATCATGGCACAAAAAAAAAAAAAAAACGCTTCAGAGGAAATCCAGGCCTGGTCCGCGAGCCGCGAGCCACCGTATCTCAGGGAAACCATCAAAAGCACATTTTTTACAGACCAAACAGGTTTGAGAGCCTGCGTGGGCTCGCAGCGCAGCTTCAAGGAGCTCTGGTGGACGGAGTCACGGTGTCACTCTCTGTAGAATTTAATACTGGGCCTCGTTTACTGCTGAAAACACATTTCTTTCACTATAACAAAGTTTTTCTGTGTACTGACACAGATGTGCCTGAGGGGGCAGCGCTGCTTCTCTGGTTTGTTGTGTATTACCTGTGTGTGTTGTGTGTGTGTGTGTGTGTGTGTGTGTGTGTGTGTGTGTGTGTGTCTAGCTCTAAGGGGGCAGGAGAGATTGGCCCCTGCACACAATCATCTCCCTTGTGGGAAATTAGCATTCATAATTCCACGAGGAGATAGAAGTCCCCTCTATATTATCTACACATCACTATAACTTGCCGTGTTCAATAATGCACGTGTGCAGCTGCGCGTGTGTGATCGTGAAGGTTCGATGCCACGGAGCCGCCGCCGCCGGGTTTGATACCAGGTGAAGCCGCCGCTGTGACCTTGACGCCGACAAGTCAATGGTCATGAGCCCAATATGCATTAAGTGTCCAATCACAAACCATCAAGCCTGATTCATGATGGCAGTCCTTAATAGTCTGACTGATTGGCTAATAGACCAATCATATTTATGTCAATCACAAAAATAGGCTGGCTCTTTAAAGAGGATTCTATTGATTTATATTAAGATCTTTGTTTTGCTCAGATCTCGAATCTATTAAAGGTTAAAAAACACTCACTGCAGCAAAGAAGCTGAAGTTTTATCAGAATAAATCCGGGGTGTAAATACATTAATCCAGTAATAGAGACTTGCAGGAGGGTTGCAAGATAAATCTTACACAAGGTGATAAACAAGATAAGGAAGAGGAAGGGAAAAGATATTTTACACACGGACACAACAAACACACACACACACACACACACACACACACACACCACACACACACACACACACACACCTCGGTCTAATGGATTAGTTTATGTCTGGAGGCTTCTGAAAAATATTCACAACTAAAAACTTTAGGGAGGTCGTGTGGCTGCAAAAGTTCACGAAGCCAGAAACCTTCCACGTATCCCCCCCCCCCCCCACGCTGTCATACCCCAGATTTCGCCCGGCTTCACCTGTTCCCGTCTGAGCGACTGGTCGGAGGAAGGTTACTGGCTCTTGCCCCTCAGGTGAGCTGCGCTCCTTCTCCCCATGTTTATGCAGGTTGTCAACACCTGACGGAGAACAAAGTGGCTCTGGCAGTTGGTTTCTCTTTGCCTCGCCCAAGAGCTGAAGGTCAGAACAGAGCGACCTCATCCACGAGCAGACACACACACACACATCCTCGTTTTCACGTGAAAAGAACAGGCACATCCTTAATTTGAAAGCCATGTGATCAAATCAGAAACGTGGGTTTGGCCTCTGACGTTCCCAGATGCCCGGTGGTGCTCTGGCCCCAGCTCCATGTCCTAACAACAGATGGATCTATGCTCTTTGTTGCTTTTAGCCTTTTTTTGTTTATTATATTCCTGAGTCATGCAAACACAGCAAGTGGGCACTCAAGTGCCACCAGCCGGGGCAAAGATTCTCCTTTGTGTTTTTAAACGCCCGTGTGAGGGCAAGATAAATTGTTCTCCCTGTCTTGACTAAGCTCTTTAACAGAGACAAAGCACTTGTCTTTTTTCTAACACCACCTAATTCCCTTAAATGTCACAGAAACACATCCAGCTGGTGCCGAGCGGGGGCAGCAACAGTGTCAGACCCGGTGATTCGGTTTCCCTGTCAGGAATTCCCCTCTTTTTTTTTAGAGCTGATGATTTCTGTAGGTACCTCCCCCCCCCCCCACCTGAAAGACCTCTGTTGTTGTTTGCTGGTTTCTCCTGGTGGCAAAATCGGTGTCACAGTGTCACATCGCCTTGAGCTGCTTCAGCTTCTAATTTAAAGCCATCGACAGATCATTTCTGACATGTGAGTTGATCTTTTCACGCCCCGCTGCCTCTTTTTTTTCCCGAAACGGCTCCGTGCATCAGCCGCGGCTCTTCCTTCGTACAGGGAAGTGCGGATCTTTCTCCACGCCGCCTCATGGGATAACTAACAGCTTGTTCAGTCAAGGGTTATCAGCCGCAGATGGCTGCAGACAATAAACACGATCAAACACGGGGGTGGATATTTTTGTGGCAGCATGTCTTCAACCGAGAGACACGAGACGATGGGACGCTGCCTTTATTTAGTCCCCAGATGATCTGTTTAGATTTTCAGGGTCGCATCGGTTTGACCTTTTAAATCAAGCAGCTCCCGTGATTGAACATCCTGGTTCGTGACAGCGGAGCCGCGGCTTCTCCACCAACCACAACCATCCAACGTGTGTAATGAGAGATGCGAGCTGCCCCTCATTATTAATGGCTCCTATAAATCACCCATTTATCTGAGCGACTCTAAGCTCCCAGCTAATGATGACGCTCAGTCTCTCTCTCTCTCCCCCTACAGTGAACCAGCTTCACGCTGTACCTGTAATCCAGTAATCTTGATTAATTCTGTTTACCTCCGTGCAGTCGTTACAGCTAAAATGGCCATTTTAGCAGACGTCGTCTTAAAGGTGAGAGGTTGAGTCTCACTCTACTCTACTCTTTTTCGAAGGTGACAGAAAGTTGGAGCAAAGGAACGACAACGACTCGAGTACAGTGACGTTTCGTGTGGAGCGAAACCTGTCGATGCCCGATTGTTCAAACACAGGAGCAAAGATAACACAGCACAGTCATCTGCAGGGTTTGTGGAATAAAGGAAAATCACAGCAAATAACACGACGCTCTCTCTCCGACGCTGCATCTCCACTTGACTAATGATCAACAGGAGAGGCTCCCACTCCAGCTACAATGCAGCCTGATTGTAGGGTGCTCAGCGCTACGAGAGACAGCTCGTGTCAGGCTTACTTCACGTCAGCTGAGATAAATACCTCAAAGATTGCGTTTTTATTCGTATGTAATGATTCTGCCGCTTTCACCTTATCCGCTCGCATATCGCAGACGGAAAAAACGGGACAAATCAGTCAAATCAGTCCACTTATGTGCTGTTTTGCACAATTGGATAAAGGTGGCTTGTTGCCTCGGATTAGATATTATCTCTGTGTTATGGTTTGAGCGAGTGTGAAAGTAAAGAAGAGACCGGAGGAACTTTATTCTGCGGCTGTGATTGTCCACTCAGAGCTGAACGTACTATCGGCCGTGAATTCACACGTTCAATCTGAGCAAATTGGACGAGCTCCATTTGTATTTTCCCAGCGAAGCCGTTGAACTGTTAAAGGATAAAACTGATTAAAGGGACATTGTCCGACACGACGGAATGTGGAAATCTTTATGAGGTTTAAATAAGGAGGCTAATATGAGAATGATTATCAGGCAAGGTCATAGGGTTGGGCTGATGGAGGAGGGTGCACCCGGCTACACACACACCACACACACACACACGCACGCACGCACGCACGCACGCACGCACGCACGCACACACACACTCACACACACACACACACACACACACACGCACTATTTTACTCATTATTATATTTATTCAGAGTCATGGCCTGTCCGATCCGACTCTTATATTGGCAATCTGTACATTTACATCCTGTAATAAAATATTCTGTATCTGACACATTCTTCAGCTTCATAGATCATAGTTCAACTCACACCTTATTTTTAATGAGCTTCTTATTCCAAAACGCTGAAAGTCCACAGTGACACTGTGTTTGCTGTTGTTGTACACCTGTACACCTGGAGCTCACATCTTTTCTCAGAGACAGAAGAAAACACAAAGGAGGAAAACCCTCCGTCCTCCGCCCGCCACTCCCTCCCACGCCGGTCTCAAATGGAGCTCGGTAATAGACCAATTTCTGCTCAGCCTGGAGCAAACCAGCCCCTTTCATTCATGTGCTCTGGTGCCTTCATTTTTTGGCCAGATTGCAGCGGCACAGAGACACAGAGATTCCTCCTCCCCGGCAGGATGAGATGAGAGAGGCCGGTAGAGCCGTGAGGTTCCTGAATAGGCACACAGCAGAGGGCCCACATTATGGATGCTAATAGACTGTGTGTATGCCCGGCTCATATTGTTCATCCCACGAGCTCCCCGGGTGCTGCAACTCATTCCAAGGTCACAGGGGCTCGTAGCCGGGGAGGCCCGACCTGCACTTACAGTACCTGGGTCCCCCTGGTGGAGCAGGGTATCACGGTGTGATCCGAGGTAATAAGCACCGCTCCGTTCAGCGGCACAGTGGGAGCGCTGAGAGGAGGCGGAGAGAGGAGGACGAGAGAGGAGTGGAGCCCGGGATTCAGAGCGTGGCGGTGGGAGCTGTGTTGGCGATAACAACGTTAGAGAAGTGCAGCTAAAACTAGTGTAATGAATCAGAAGAACCTGGAGGGCGAATAGGAAAGATATAGTGGCTTGTAAATCTCTCTCTTCATAACCACTGGTGTGTCATCTCGCAGCCAATTCTACGGTTTCAGAATCGCAGCACTTTCTGCTCCTGTAATTGTTTTCATCAGTCACAGATTTCATAACGCTGTGGCAAAGTTTTAGTGCAGCTACAAAGTTTTTTTTTTTACTGTGCTTCATATAAAAAAAACACTGTAAATCTGGGTCTCGTTGCTTGTTTGTTTACGAAGCAGCATTAAGAACAGGGATGTGATGTGAGGCAGCGCACGGGATCGGTTCATTAATCTTTACTTAAGCAGCTGCTCTCTACAGACACACGGTGAACGGTCTGTATTTATAAAGAGCTCTTCTAGTGTCGAACGCTCAGAGCGCTTTACGGTACAGCTTACTGCCTTTCACACATTCACACACACATTCATACAGTGGCAAAGCAGTTTTCAGCATCTTGCACATGGACACTTCGGCCGTGCAGGGGGGGGGGGGGGGGGGGGGGGCTGGGATCGAACTGCCGACCTTCTGGTTAGACCCTGAATAACATGAGATAAACTAGAATGGCACTCGGTGAAGCCAACAGTCTTGAGCTGCAACAACGAGCACACACTCATAGTTATTAGTTCCCTACATAACAAACTTTATCATTAAGAATGAACTATGTGAAGTAGTTTCTTGTCTTATACGTCCACCAAGTTTTCCTGGAAACCCTGTTGAGTATTGTTTTTTGTGATCCTGCAGACAAACAAACAGACGTAAAACCTTACCGGAGGTAATGACATTCCAAACAGTCGCAGTCACCATGTAATGCTTTTCCCTGAATGAAGTTTGCCTCATCAGTGATTCCCACCTCAGGGTGTTGAACATAAAAAAAAGCAGGTAACATTCGATAACATTAAACTCTATGGGATAATGAAATCGACTGTAGTTATTAAGAACATCCTGCTGTCTTTATTAAATGACTCATTTAAATTCAGGCTGTTTGCTCGAGTGAACTCATGTGTGTTCGGAGGAGATAGAATAAGAGTTCTTGTCCTTCGTGCTCTGTGTGTACGAGAGGTTTGTAAAGTCCGGTCCTCAGCAGCTCCGTGCTGCAGCCTGGAGTCCGATGGGGAACAGCAGTGGGGATTTGACCAGCTTGCTTCTGTGTGCTTTGACCTCCGCTGGGCTCAGGAGCTTGGTTCTGCGTGACGCCGCTCCGCCGGGCTCGTCTCCGTCGGATCGGATTGGGCCGCAGTGGAATGACACAATCCTTCGCCGGTGCCCAAGTGGAGGCTGACTGGCGTTCGGCTCGTGCCAACCTGGCGCTCCGCTGAGACGTCTCACGAGGAGAACGTCCCTCCAGCTCCAGCTCCAGCTCTCAAATCTCCTGCTGTTTCCCAGGGATAAGATCACCACAGCAGTCCCATCCTGCCTCGTACTGTCACAATTCATCTTTTAAATTAACAAATGGGGCTCATGCTCAGTTAATTATAAAGCAAATGAAAATTTCCGACTATCTCGGTTTTTAGTAAGACAAAAAATCTGCAGGAAGCTGACAGCGTGGTAAACAGCTAAAGACAGTTGACGGCTTCTTCTCGCGCTTCATTTGCTCCTAACAGACGTATTATGAATTTCATTATGTTGGGAACTAAACAAGCACTGACACCACAGACTCAAGAGAGTTTTTCTGTTTGGGATGTTTTCCAGCTGAGCCGCTCGGTCTTTCAGAGGAAGGACGGACATGAAACGCGTCATTACGGGTTCTTGCTGGGGACAGATGTCAAAAAAAAGGATTCCGCTGGCAAGCCCTGACATGCAGTCCTCCATAAGAAGAAATTAATTGGCCTCCTAATTGCTCTCAGAGGCCGGTTTTACTGGCCGAGCCATTTCCTGGGCCTCCCTTCAGCCTCGGTACAGTACAGTGTAATGTGACCTTAAAGTAAGACCAGTCCCTCGTCACTCTGTGTCTGCAGCAGCGTTTCATCTTCTCTCCAGCCAAACAGCCCAGTCAGCGAACTGTGAAATCAGACTCGCATCAACAGGAAATACGTTGTTGTGCTGTTTTAAACATCGTCACCAGGGGACTTGAACAGCAGGAGACAGCAGATAGTTCAATGCATATCTGGAATCAGCATAAATCGAGAAGAGAATTGGGTTTTCAGATGTTTCAGAACTTATCCACATAAAGGGAACATTACTTTGGAAAGTCAATAACTCTTACACCTGCAGATGCAACATTTGAGACATTGACAACATTCACCGTAAAAAACCCCCCCTCATTGTGCCGGTGGCAGAAAAAATCGTATTCTCGTTGCCTCTTTTGTTAAAATCCAGTTACACTCCACAGCACTAATGATGGTGCCGGAAATAAAGACGTAGACAAAAGGCTTGAGTGTTTGCAGCATCTGTTCGTCATCTCGTCGCTCGAGTCAGAGTCATCTGCGAAAATGTGTCGCATGTGAACGAGCAAACGTCTCATTTGAGTCCATGTGGAATATTCACACTTGTTCCTTAGTTGAAAAGGAAAAGAGGAGAGCGATGGAGGAGCAGCTTCTCTGAAGAGGAGATGGGAGAAGTCAGGAGGCTCAGTGACTCAGTGAGCCCACTTGGAATTAGGATGTGAAGCTGGATGTGCATGCGGGGGTTTGGGTCTGGATCTGATCTGCGTGACAGGCTGCTGTGTCAGATGCGATTCTCAGTGAAGAGCGCAGATCTGAGTTCACTTTCTGAAAGCTGAAATAATCTCAAGTGTTGTGTAACTGAGCTGGTGGAGCCAGAAACCCTCAACTTTGTTCAAGATGGAGAAACTAAAACCTGGAAGCCAAAAAAGGAAACTAATTCATATTAGACTATTTGATTTATCTGAATTAATGGAAGAACTATTGGAAGGCAAACAGAGGATCAAAGGTAAATCAGACATATATCAGACAAAGAGGCAGCGAGCGTATTGTACCGTCTTCACCCCCCGTTGCCGTCAAACCCCCGTCTCAAGCCTCCGTCTCTGTATCACACTATTATGGCGGCAGACTGTTTTATTCAAGAGCAATTTCAACCCAATTTCATGGCCTGTCTTGATATGGCTGCCTCTGATCCTAATCTACAGACTTGATCATCACAGGAACAGAAATATCTTTGATGGCATCCAGTTCGCCTGTCAAGTGTTTCGCCCCCATGTAGATTTCTGTTGCTAAAAAAATCCAATAACACCTGCGCTAGAGCCTCGTCTGAGCTACGAAGATGAGATAGATCCCAGCATCAGAAAGAAATATCTGTATGACAGACACATCTGTCTCTTCCCCCTTTTCTCTTTCTTCCAGCTCGGTCTCTCGAGCAGCACGGGAGCGTTTTCACAACCTGGGGTCACGGCGATAACGGCGAAGCTCGCAAATGAGAGAGCTTCTCCCAAATGAGGAAATCAAAACCTCATGCTAATGCGGTGTCACAGGCGCCTGATGGCAAAACGATAAGCTGAAAGATTGTTGGTCACAATGCCTGTTTATTTCAGTGTCACCCTCACAATGTTATCTGTCAAGCTGCCACCGCGCTCAATGAGTTCAGTCTCACTCTCCGAGCCACCCTGGCACCGCGGAGCATGATTTAGGGAGGCTGTTGTGTTAAATGATAGTGCCAGTGGGATCCGATCTGACAGCTCTTTCCACTTCAATAACAAATACGATGGAAAACGATAGCTGCATTTACTTCACGTCTTCTCGAGAAGGTTAAATTCCCTTTGTCTGATATTCATCTGGTTCTTTTTCGATGTCATTTATTTACTTCGTGCTCTTGGAATAAAAAAAAACAAAAAAAAATACAGCCAAATTATGCTTTTGAGACGATTGTTGGACATTGGCGAGCATTTTTCAAACAAAGCGCGTGGGTTGGAAATGTTATGAGCGGCTGTGGGCGTATGAAAGGAGGCCCAGTGGGGGGGAGGAGAGGGGGGGGGGGGGAGCTTTCTAATGGACAGACAAGGACAAAAGGAACCAAAAAAAACAGGAAGCAGATATGAGAAGATACAGGAATTAAAAAGAGTCAAGTCACTGCTATAACATTTGAAGTGTCATGTCCTAATCATCCTAATCATCTCGTTCTTTGTGCCCGCCCGTTCTATTCACGTCCGCAAAGATCTGTGACACTTGAACTGTTATTTCGGAAGTTTGTCACCTTCTAATCGCACTCTCCCATTATGACACCTTTATAGGGATCGCAACCTGTCAGCTGGGGTGTAGGTGTGTGTGTGTGTGTGTGTGTGGTGTGTGTGTGTGTGTGTGTGTGTGTGTGTGTGTGTGTGTGTGTGTGTGTGTGTGTGTGTGTGTGTGCGTGTGTGTGTGTGTGTGTCTGAGAAAGAGATGCTGTGACTCACTCTGACCTAAAATACACCCCCACCTGAATTAATTCAACACCCTCAGCAAAAACTCTCGGAGGAGCCGAAAGTCACCCGTCATTGTCAAGTAGTAAATCAGATAAGGCAGCGAGTATCCAGTTCTTCTGCCTCCGCACCAGCGATAGCAAGTGGCCGGAGGAGTTATGTTCTCAGGTTGTTTTATCCATTCTGTCGGTACGACCCGGATCTCGTGAACACGATATCGGCAAGGACGCCTCGAGGGAGTTTCCTTAACTTCGATGCTAATGTTGTCGGAAGGACTCGCAGATGTTTTGATTCGATTTTGGTGTTTGAAGATCAAAAGTTCAAGGTCGTGTTACCGCACAAAACACAAATGTTCTCTCCGACGCTCAGATTAGCTGAATAGGTTTGGGTCAAGGGTCAAAGGTCAACGTGGCCTCACAGGATTTCTCATGTCCTTTTCAGTGGTCAAACATCTCGATGACTTCACATGAGTCGTTGGTGGAGGCATATAACCACAATTCACAAATCAGATGACACAGTGGATATTCATCTCTTCGTCAGTAGCTTAAACTATTCCCTGTCTGAGCCAATGCGAGGCCACATCATCAGTAAACCTCACACACCCCCGCACTCTAAACAGAATTAAAAGGTCAGCTGCCAAGTGTCTGGAAAGAGCACTTGAAGCGCCGTCTGTTCCAGAAAGACATGAGAAGCTTCGGGGACGTGTCTTTTTGACATGGGCGCAATAGAGAATGATTAACAAGAGAGGACCTATAAGGAAGTGCAGTGGCTCCATCTGCGTTTGTCATCTGCAACCAGAGCAACAACAAACAAGAGACGAGCTTCTTTTTTCAAACCCAAGTGTTAATAGAAATCAAGCTCTCTCTCAGATATCCAAACATCTACTGTAACCATCTCTCGGTATTCTGGAACGAGGAGCAGCCTTTTTGCAAAGTCCCAGCATGCAATATCGCTGATTATTTGCCTGGATAATCCATGTCTGTTCTGTTATCTGTGGCCGAGCCCTGCGGGAGGCCGGTGCTACAGAGGGAGGCATGAAGGAGTGGGCGGGAAGAAGAGAAAGAGAAGCTGGAGGGTGGAAACGAAAAAAACGAAAATCAAAGCTACAGGACATGGGTTTCATACAGTTTCTCTGAGATGAAACACATATGTGTGTATATCCGTCTGACCACAGATGTAAAGTGGTAAAAAAAAAAGGTAAATGTGTCTTCAAAATAAGACAAAAACAAGCAATGAAAGTTCCTTATTTATTATTAAAATCAAATTGTTTTTTTTTGGGCCGTTGCTCATTTTCTAAACGAACCTGCAGGATGTTTTGAATCGAGGTCCAGTAATGTTTTTGCAGAGAGAGAAATATTTATAAGCACAGATGTTAATTTGTGGCCTTTGGGAACAGTACATGTTACAAATTCGCTAATTGCTCTCAAACCGTCCTCCTGTTCTTTATCTCCTAAAAAGTATGGCTGAAAGCTCCTGAAGCTATTGAGGGGACTTTGGAGCTCGTTGGTTATTCTGTGAGCACAGTTTAATATCCACTGGACCTCTATGACAATGACCTACATATCTCTTAACACCAGATGGCCCATACAAATATTTGTTTTCTGTCTTGAGATATTATTTATACACAGAAACTACGGCTCAAAAAGTGTCGGCCAATCCTCTGAGAAACTATGACTCAGCCTTTGAGGCCACAACATAACATCGTCTCTGACTCCAAAGCAACAGACCATAATTAGAACAGGCAGATCAAGGACCCTTGGACCAGGATCAGCACAGTCCTGGTTCCCTTCAACAGGGTGAACCCGGTCCCGTCTTTAACCTCTTGGACTAAATCTATTGCCCTTTGTCCAAGGGTCAGAGCGGCTCCTTGACCATTAACACCCTGTCACTCACTTCTCCTCCCGTCTCGGAGCCCTGTCACGCAGCCAGTGGTCGTTGGGGAGATTGTCCCCGTCAGGTGAACCTGGAGGCAGGCGGCGGTTGAGCAAATAGCCCCCCCCCCCCCCCCCCCCCCCCCCTTTATCTGTATGACTCACCTACCAGTAGTCGCACCACGGCCCCTGGCCCCTGGCCTCGCCGCCTACATCAGACTGATTCCAACAGACACGACTCCCCGGGCTCTGCTATATTAGCCTCGGCCCTCCACCACCTCCCCGCTGTCCCCTGCAGCCTCGCATCCAGCTCGGCACGCAACCACGGGCTGAAGGTGGCTAAATGTGGGTGGTGGTTTTTTTTTCTCCAGCTCCTTCAAACTGTTTCTGTCAAACGTGAGAGGAAGCAGAGAAGGTCAGCCAGCCAGCGCTGGTGTTTGAGAGCTTTTGTCTGTCTGATAGAAGCAGGGGGCAGAGGAACATCGGACCATTACAGATCCCCCCAGCTGTTCATGTGTGAGTAATTTGTGAGTAACGGACCTTTGATGGCCAAACTAAATAAATGCTCCAGCAATAACCAGTTTGAGAAATCCTCTTCAAAGCTGCTGGCTTTGTTTCTTCACCCTTGTTTGTCCAGCACGGATTGATCCTCCTCAAATGCTAAGACCCATGTTTGTGTAAGGTTGGATCCCTGTGGAGTCTGTGCAATGCAACATCATTTATAACCCATGCAACAATTTTTTATTCTGTCACTCAGTAGAGCTCATACCTCGGCCAAGGCTCCAAATTTCATAGATATTAGTTCCCTAAATGTGCCTGAAAGATTCATAATTTATTATCCGGTGATAAAGTAAAAGAAAACACACTCACAATGTTAAAGAAAGAAAATAAGAATTCCTGGATGCGCAATTTGTCCGGATCCGCCGAGAAACTTTATTGGTTTGAATGTGTGATAACTAGTATCTAGATATTTTGGGGGATTTTTGTAAATGATATTTTACATAATATGATTTTAGGCTTGTTGTTGTTTTTAATCCTAAATCCTAAAATTGAGGCAGAGCTGTTTAACTGAGAGCTTTTCTGGACGTGTGTTTCTTGGGTTCTTTTGAATCCATCTCTCTCAGCTGCCGATCGGCCTCTTTGGACCGCACTGGGTTCCACAACACTTTATTCTGCTCCCTCCCTCCCCCCCTCTCATTTAGCTCCTGCCTGACAGACCCCATCTTCCAGGGGCTGTGCCTCCTCACAGTGTTTGTCATGAGAATAGACTCAACGTATTCACCGACAGTCCGGGGAGTGTGTGCCGGAGCTGGTCTGGGGTCCCTGGGTCCATCCCTCTGCCAGACAACAAGGCCGCTTTTTTCTTACTTTGCTCAGTGCGTGCGAGCAGTAATTGAAAATGGGGGGATCTTTGTGCACTGGCTTAATGGAGCTGTCCTGCCCTTGCTGCAAAGCGGGGTTAATAACTTTTTTCCACTTCCATTACCCCCTGAGATTGGCTTCAGGTGAGTAAAGAGGCTGCACTGGACAAGGAGAAGTGGCCACGGGGGCCTCCGGTGCCTCCACTGATCTCTGCTCACTGCAGGCCGGCTTCACAATCCTTTTTACGTGACTTAATATATATACGTCCTCCCCCTCGCGTGTGTGCGGATGTGTGTGACCAGCAGTCTGGAAATACTGTCCTCTAGCAAATGAGTGCGTGGCAGATGGCGGCGGATACTTGACTGACAGCCTGTAATTAACGTGCCACTTCACTAACTCGTCCACTTTGCCGAAGTTTAGCCGCGCTGTGAGGGCTCTGCGCCGGCACACGTCAGTGCAGCGGTGTTTTGCAGTTTAGCTTTCGGAGTTGTTGTCAGTTTATTGGTGCTGAGTTCGTTTTGATATCTGACTCGTGTTCCTGCCGCTGAGTTCTTCTGGGTTTGCTGCTGTTTGGCTGAAGAGCTGGAAGCAGAGCACAGTCAGAGCTGCAGGTCGAGGCTTCACGCACGAGTTGTTATTTTTCTACTAGAATGACCCCTCCGACTCATTAGCTTCATTTATATGCACAAAGCAAGACAGCTCTTTGCTTATGCTTGAAAGAAAAACTGTTTATCTTGTATTGTTTGTTTTCTAAAGGGAGGGAAAATGATGAATATTCCAATTCCAATATTTATTAAACTAGAACGGCAGCCGGTAGAGCGCAAACCTCTGAAAGGCCCAACAGCAACACAGGCCCGACCTTCTGCTACATGTCGTACTGATAATTCATTCAATAAAAAAAATGTAATTATTGTCGGATAATGAAATGCTCTATAAACCATGGAACTGGTTCAAACTTCTGAATATGTCCCCAGTTCAATATAATGAACTCCATTGTTTGCTCTCTATTATGCAAGCTTTCATTTGTTTAGAGGTTTCTCTTCTGCATCCTTTAATGTAATTAGAGTGTTAGCGCTCCCTCCGGAAAAAACAACAATCAAACCAAGGACACTTTGTTTTGATTATTACTTTTTCCAGATCTGCGAAGCAAACACTAACTATCTTCTCGAGGATTCAAACAGCGAGAGTCCCTGTGTACTGTAATCAACTTATCACCAATACATGATCGAGACAGTTACAATTACATAATCTCCCTTCGTTACCGTTTCATTTATATGAAGGGATTTAGAGCCACTGACTCTGGGTTCAAACCACTGACTGTATCTCTGTGTGTTTGTTGAGGACTCGGGATCAGAGTCTGCTTGTTTGATCAAAGAGGAAGTTCCTCATTGACCCGAACCACTGATCCCAGCTCGGCGGCAGCGTTCGTGTTTGATTGACTTTGACTAAAACATTTATGCCTCTAGTCTCAAATGGCAAAAGTTCAGCAGTAACCTTTGAATTTCTCCCCGTCTCTAAATTACAGGAGAATTAAAAGACATTTAAATAGAGACTCCACTGTTGTAGACAGTTAAATATGACATTAATAGTTCTGTTCTATCCAGGGTGTAACCGGCCTCTCTCCCAGTATCGGCCCTGCGTCTCTCCCAGTATCCACTGGGATTGGCTCCAGCTCCATCATCCTGTATAGATAATAGATGGACGGGTCAGAATTCTATCACTTTCGCCCCAAATCCGAACAAACGGAGCAGACGCAGGATTTAGTTTTTCGCTTTCTTTAAAATTGTTACATTTTCACAGATTAAATAATTCAGGGATCTTGATGAAAAATGTGAAAACATATGCAGGGGAATGAAATCAATGTGTTTGTGTAGTTTGGTGCAGCTTAAAGGGGACTGCTGGTCCTCGGTGTGGGAATGTGTCTTCATTAAAATCAACAATCTCTGTCCCATGGGAATATTAAAGAGTGTCTGTAATTACAGGAAATGTTTTTTTTTAAACCCATGTTTTTATGTGATCTTAACTATAAAAAGCTCGAGGCTACAAACTAATAACCATCTCAATTATGCACGAGAGTTTTGCTCATGTAGAAGTTGAGCTCTGTCTCTACTGTGGGGTCTTGGAGTCATTTAGATGTAACGACAGCAAAATCACGTTTTTGATAAGAAGAATGATTAAGTCATGAAACCCAATGAAATGACAAGAGGGCGGCGATTTTGGCAAAAGGCGGTTTGGGGGCGTCTCGCTCTCCTCTCTGCGCTCTGCTATGATCTGTGGGTTGTATTGAATTAGTTGAACAAAATGGACAGTACTCCTCCTGAGCTGGACAGGTTTCTGGCAGCTTCGCCACTTCCTCAAACGGCGGGAGACGTGACACCAGGCGCACAGCGAGAGGGAGGTCGCCAAAAACCGGAACCGGTGGGGAGCAGAGCAAACCACACGATACCGACACGCTGTCCAAATGCGAAGGGGGCAACGGACTTCTTCTTTCTCTTAGCTGTAGCCCCCAATGTCTGTTTTTAATTCAGTCTTAAAAAAACGGTGATGCTTTGGGGAAGCAAGATTCCACTGGTGGAGATAACCCCCGGAAAAAAGCAAACATGAAAGGGTGATGGAGGAGATGGCTGGAAGGACAGAGGGAGGGAGAGAGAGCAAGGGAGCTGACCCAGTTAGAGGGAGATAGAGGTGAGATGAGGGAGCTGTGTGCCAGCATCACCACTGTGGTTGGGGACCTGCTGGGCCATCTGGCGGCCCTGTAATTGGGTTGGGGTTTTACACCTGAGCGGCACACCTCCGAGGAGATGGCTGGAGCGAGAAAAAACAAGAACTTGAAAAAAAAAACCAGTGGAGGTGGGAACGGCGGTGGGAAAGTTGAGAATAGGCTCCGTCAATTGTTTTTTTTTCCCCGCCCAGATTTGCATTTGTCTCTTTGGTGCTTGTATCACCCAGAGGTTACAAGATGCTGTATCGGTGGAGCGGAAAAGGACGAGCCGCAGCGTTCGACTGTGAAAAAGGAAATCGCATCGCCATTTTGTCCAAACACAACATTATTTAAGTGTGTGGCAGCAGTGACAGGACAGATATTAACTTTGCGTCTCAGTGGATACACAGTGTGATTACACGGCGATGACAGCCTCCGTAATGGGAAAAAAAAAGGTCAACGCGGCTTTCAGGTTTTTTCCATAAACATAAATAGGAGCGCTCCGCATCCGAGGGGAGTCTGGCTCTTTAAGTGCCGTGAAGCGTCGCAAGACAATGGAGATGTTCTGGAAGTCGTCAACTCACGCTTGAATGGGCGAGTTGTCATTAAGGTGCAAAGAGGAGCTGAATTAATGTTTCTTTTTTTTTTTTTGCAAAGTGACGCGAGGCCTGATGCGAGAGGCACAACAGACTCCACGGGGGGCGCTCCACACACTCTGCTCGTGTTTGCTCGTCTTTCATTTGACATTTTACACAGAGATTGAGAAGCCTTTACACAAACTGACGGGAAAACCAGTCTGATATCAAAGCCTGGAACATCATTTATCCGGACGCACGTCTCATTCCGCATCTTTGAAAGGCCTCTGATTCACTGGAATAGTGTCATTTACATAAAAACTGTGCCCGCTGTCGGTGTAATTACTGTCTTTTCCAAATCACCCTCCTATATATTTACTCGCCCGCGGTGAAGCATCATGTGTGCATTTCTGTCCCTCGCAGCTGACATAAGGTCACTTGGAAATATTGAGCGAAAAAGGCACGATCAATTCTCTTTCAATAGAAGAAGCCTCCCACATGCACTCTGCAGAGCATCATTGTGCTCCTTAAAAGTCCTCGCCTGTGTTGAAGTATCTCTGTCACTGCCAAGCGTGCCTCTCAATGGCTCAGCCTCCGCACTAACCTCGCAGCGTCTCAAAGGGAAACCAACGGGAGGCCGAGCGAACATGGACAGGCGTGGGCGTCCTTTGCAACCAAGGGGGAGGTGGAGAGGGCCAAGGTGGCCGATAGCTGCTTTGTTCAGAGCGGGAGAAGGTTCGCGGGCACTTCTTACCCGAAGGTGAATTATTCAATGACTCGTGTTTTTCTTGCTTTGATTGTCGGTTTAGTTTCTCAACCCAAGGTGAAGTTTATTCCTCTCGACAGAAGTATTCTCTGTAGCCACATGACATGTGTGTGTCAGACTAAGATGTTGTCCCTGAAGTCGTATTCAAGTGAAGAGGGCAGTGATATAAACTCATTCAAGACACAGTCACAGCTTCTTTTATTGGAGGTCAGTGTCAACACAAGGATTTAAAACTGGTTAGTGTATATAGCTAGTTTGCGTCCACCCTCCCTGGGCATGGAAAACATAAAAGCCAAGACACTACAACACAATGATACAACAAGTGCATCACATGTGAACAACAGAAGAGAACAGTTATTAATATAGTGCAGTTGTCAAGGTGCAGACAATGAACCATTATTATCAGCCCGGCGTTGTTACCTAGCTACTGTCAGCAGCAGCACTCACGCTTGGTCATAAACAGAGGAAATGATCTATAGCATCAGAGGCTGTACAAACACAGATACTCTATTTTACAGTCAAAAGATAGTTTCTGTCTCCTGGCAACAGCTGTATTTGTTTTTGTATGCCTCAGTTCTGTCAGGAGCCACGGCCCTTGGTCTTCAGGTTGTCCGTCTGTACTGTAGTTTGAACGTTTGCCGCTGTCAAAGATCTAAGTGGAACGAAAGACAACATTTGTAGACGTGCTGACCTTTTATATCTGTTCTGCAAAACCACTTTCTGGTCAATATTCGAGGCCAAAACTCAGGAAGAGACGAAGGTTGATTGGTCGAGGGCGTCGCAGCAAGATGGTTTTTCGGGTTCAAATCCTGGTTTGGCCTCGGCCTCTCTTTGTGGAGTTCCCCTGTTCTCCGCCCCGTGTTTACGTGGTTTTCCTCCGGACACTCCAGCTTCCTTTCCGCCGTCCAATGTGGTTCTTTTTCTATTTTTGACGAGAACCCTCGACAACCCCCCCCCCCCCCCCCCCCCCACCCTTCATCTCCCCCTACATTCAAGAAGCAACCTGTCCAACCTGTACGAGTGGCTCAGCTCTTGGCTCAGCACTTCCAGCTGTGTTCAGTGGAAGTGCCTCGCAAAGCTCACGGCACTACAGAGAAGCTTTTAAAGCACCATGCTGTCTCACACAACACACACACACACACTGACACTACCTCAGCATGGACCGGGGGGGGGGTCATCCTGCTGGTTTGTTGTGCCTCTTTTCTTAATTGTCCCACAACCGACATCCACATACAAACCTGATAGGACAGCACTGACACACCTGCACTACCGCAATGCACCTGTAGCTGACGTCAGGATTGTTCATTAAAAAACGTTGTTAGTGAAATGTGGGATTTGGTTTTAAACACGATAATGAAATAGAAAAAATGAGCTTAAACATGAAATTGCAAATTAACAAAATGCTTAATTGAGATTCAACGCAGATAATCAAATTTGTTTTTAACCACCCTGCTCTAAACCGTGGGAAAGAAAGGTCAACGTCGTCTTTCTAATTAAAGCTTCCCCCTCCGTCAGTCGTGTGATTTTCTGTTTACAAACCTTGGTTTTTCTTATAATTGGGAACCTGCAGTAATTTAACCAGTTTCAATCATGTGAGCTTCCCACAAGAAACCAGGAGAGAAAACTATAAGTGCTTCAAAGTTGTGTGAATGTTCAGTAGAATCACTACAGCTCGTGGTTTTTGTGTTGCCGGTCCTGACTGAGGATTCACTCAATGTGTTTGGGGATTAGGTTTCTATCTGTGTCTCCCTGCCGCCTCTCCAGTCGCCGTTTGGATGTGACTTTGAATAATATTACCGCCTCTGGTTCTTTGATGCTCTGTGCTCCTCTCGTCTGTACCGTGTGATTTGTGTTGTACATCATATCCTGACGTGTAGTGTGATGTCTGCGCGACACAGTATTAAGATGTTTTAGGTGTGGAGACATCCATCCCATTTTGGAGTTGGGATTTATTTCCCCCCTGACTATAGCCCATGTTATTCTCCATAAATGTTTGACGTCTGATAAGTGATATTACTTTATATATTGTTCTTTATTCATAGTGTTTGATGTAGATATGAAACGGTCGCTGTCCGTGGTGCTGAATCAGAAGTTGTTCCCATGTGCTGTCAGATTGAAAAGTGACATTTCCTGCCTCCTCTTTGATGGATATGTGGATCCATACATAGAAAATAAATGTCTTGTTGTATATGATAGTATCATTTCCATAATTACTGTATCTTCAGTATGATTTGAAGCAATTCAGTTTGTTTCCTCTTGTAACGCAAAGTAAATCTAAACCTCAAAATCCTGACTAAACTTTAGATAAACCAGATAAAAAAATAAACGAAATGGAAACCAGCCTCTCTGATGGTCAGTTTTCGTTTAGAGGAAGTTTGTTTTTGAAATCCCAGGTTGTGGCGCGAGTCTCAGCGGCAGCGGCAGTGAGTTATTTCAGGGAAACACTGTTGTGGCTGGAAGATTGAATTACCACCATCAGCTGGGGAAATCTCAAAGAGCGGCGAGAATGAAAAATCGTGTTCCCTTGCCCCCCAAAGACGCCGCTCCCCGGCAGTTACCCCTCGCTAACTGCCGGAGTGAAGCTGCACGCCGGCCAACAGTCGATCGGGTTCCTTCCATCATGCGATTGTGAAACAGGTTCTTCTCTTCCTACGCTGCCTCACTGCACTCGCAAACTTCAATGTGATGCATTCGAGGAAACGTGAATCAGAACTCATCTCTCCGAAGCTCCCGGCTTTTGTGTTTTTTAAAAGATTATATTCAAAACGAATTGCCACCGCCACATTTTGTTCTCAGCCCTTTGAGGTTCAGTAAAGAATATTATCGGAGGCCATTCTCAGGGTTACATTTGGAATTTTTTTCAATTACATACGAGCCTTTAACAGTGTTTCTATCAGCTCCAGCACCAGGCCCTTTATGAAACAACACTATAAATGGGGAAAATATGAGTTGGATTGTACAATAGAGGAGAATTAGGCCAACTACCTTCACTGTGCACTGGCGGAAAAAAAGCTCTACAACCACAGTGTGCCATTATCCTCTTGCATCGCTATGGTGACAGAAGCAAATTACAACCTGCACAGAGAGAGTGGACAATAAATACATCCTCTCTGCGGCAGAGTTGTCACAGCGCTGCCCCACTATCATGTCAAGATTGTAAGACGTCGACATAAACTGTCAATTCTGTATGATAAATTGAAAACTCAATGCAGTTACTGCTTTAAAAAAAATGATGTTAACGTAGAAATCACATTCGTTTTATCTATATCCATCAATGTTTGTCAGCCTAAAAATGAAATTATCAATAAGTTGATTCAGCTTGAGTTTCTGGATGAGTATTTTTAATTCAGAGTTGATTTATCTGGCGATTAATCATAGTTGGTTGGTTGAAATTGTGATTTAGAGCATGTTGATGCTACGTGTATGGAGTTGATATCTTGGTGCTTATAATACCATAAATCCATGAAGTCTTTGGTGTCGTAGTAATATATTGTAAGTGTCGCCTTTTATTCTCCTGAGGCAGCATTGAAATAAAGTGGGAGCTTCATGTGGAACCGACCTCCCACAGTGACTGAGGCGATGTACAGAACATTACACTGCCCATTCGGGATCATGTGAGTGCGTACACACGTACACACGTACACACGTACACACGTACACACCAGGTTAACACAGGAGATGGTTTCCTCTCCTCCCTCACAAAAAGTAAAGTACACACACCTGCTGTATGTAAGGAGCTCCGCATGATAGGAGTCCACTCGTAATCTGCTCTTATTTACTGTACCTTGCGTCGACTTGTGTGAGCACAGATTCAATTAAACCAGAGATTTACTGCCTGTGTTGTGCAGGAGTGATGAATAATACTTTTTTAGCTGGGCTCTGTGATGTTAATCTGGAGCTTAAGCATGAGTGAGTAGCTTTCTTCTGAATTCGGTGCACTGGCCAATTCATTGTGGACCCCAGCTGATGTTTACTCAGGCTGAGCCAGCAGCTGCTCACACGCTCTGCATCAACTCAGTCATATGATGAGGCGCCGCTGACATGCATCTGTGACAGGAAGTGAAAAAACAAACAGTCTCCTCTTCCCCTTTTCTCTCCCCTCGTCCAGCATCTGCCTGGCTGCCCAGCATCTTCACGATGAATGAGAGTCGAAGGGAAGCGCTGGCGGCGGCGGCGCCCATGGCCACCACCGCCTCCTCCTCCACGGCTGGCTCCAACACCACCGACATGGCCGGCCCCGGCAACGGCGAGAAGGACGAGGCCTTTTCCAAGCTGAAGGACAAGTTCATGAACGAGCTGAACAAAATCCCCTGTAAGTGTGTTTTACCTTCTCCTCAGCCAGTGAGACCACAGCGTCTGAACCAGTTCAGTGTCTATCTTTGGGTTTGGGACTGTGTGTTGGACAAAACTAAGATTTGGGGTTCTGGGAAACTGTGACAGACATTTTTTCACCGTTGCTTTGCCAACATTTTGACGACCGAGCAATTCATAAATCCCAAAACTTAATTAGAAGAGCTCCCGGCGAGCACATTTCTGCATCCGCCTGGACCTGCACCAAAATTTAATAGAAAATATTATGTAAATCGGTCCAGTAGTTTTTGAGTAATCCTGCTTAGAGTCAGACAAACACCTTGCTGGACGTCACCGGCAGAACAATTATAACTAAACAGAAAGTTTTTAGTTTCAAGCCCAGAAAACTTTTAATCCATCACAAGATGTTTCCAACGTTTGTAGATTTTCTATTTTTCAAACCTCACGAGATTGAATAACATCAAGAAAAAACGCTAAAACATACTGTAGACACTTAGGTTTGTATAATTATGCTCCTTCCGATGAAGGACAATGATGATGAATCCATTAGAGATTCATCGTGATCCTGGCGGAACCGTGACGGAAGCAAATGATTCAATGAACTTTTGTCTGTGACGCACCAAGAAGACCTGCATGTGTCAGTCGTGACCTTTTGACAAAGACTTCCTGGAAACAGAGGAGACTAATGACTTATCCCAGCTTTTTGTTTTCGTGGCTTCTGAGTCAAAGCAGTAAAGAAAACAAATTCAAGTATTTAATGACTCAGATGGAAATTTCTCACTAAATCATCTTGTGAGAGAAGTAATGAAAACACTCGACGAGGAAAAAACAAACATCTGGCGACAATAATTCAAGTGCTTTTTGGCAGAATATAATTTGGTGCGGCAGCTTTTAGTATTTGCTGTTTTTCCATCTCACTTATGCTTTTAGTCAGATTTGTCTCCTCTGTTCTGGTTAATGCAACATGTTCTGCCTTTTTATCACCGAATCCTTCCACATCCACACGAGAATTTAAGTACATGGCTGTGGCTGCGTCGTGCAGGATGAAGCGCTGCCTGCGGATCCAAAGGCTTTTTTTTGCATTCGGCTGAAATCTAAATATAGAAATATCCACAGGCTCATGTGGAAGTAATTCTTGCGACAGGAAATGGCTCCTGTGGAAGAGAGAAGTCCTATTTCCTTAGGGGAATGACAGCACTCGTCATATTCCCGCTTTCCAGAGATCTAATAGCACAGGGAGGCAGTGAGAAGAGAAACTCTGTCTTCCACAGAGGAAGATTTATCTCCACCAGGCGACGTACTTACTAAAATAAAAGCCCTATTTCTTATTCATACAGCTGGCGGCGATACCTCGTGAGCCTCATATCCACTGTGGACTCGATGAAAAGCAGCAATGCATCTCCATCTTGAAGTCGTGCTGTGGATAGACAAAACAGGATCTACTCTTTTCACTGTTGTGATTGTACGGCGGCGCCGAGGTTGACGACGTCCCCCCCCCCCCCCCCTGGCTTCACATTGAATGTCTGTCATTGAGACGTATCGCTATTCCCGCCGCATCCCGCCCCAAAGCCTGACAACACAATCTTCAGAGCCAGAGCAGACGATTCATTATCGCTTCCAAGTCATGACATCGTAATCTGGAGAACTAGATTGGTCTTCTTTTGTGTTCCACAGGCAGAAAAGTTCTGTGAGATAAAAAAAAAAAAGCCTGTCCATTATTCAGAGTCCCTAAATTACTGTTTTCTCAACCTGGGCCCCTTCGATCAGAAGCAGTGTGTCTACTCCCCGGTGCTGCTAAGCTGATGATGAATGCTCCTCGCCTTGTTTACTCTGTGGAATATCGATACCGTCTGGAGAAAGGCAGGTAGCAGGTAATAAGAAATAAGGGAACAGAGGAGAAGTTGCACAGTCACAGACTCTGACGCTGCTACGGGAGGTTTTTGTTATCGGGCTTCATAACCCAGTTTGATGTTTGAGGCTGTCAGCGTGGAGCCGCACGTCGGCCAAACCTGTTTCTGAATTTCTGTGCGTAAAGATCTGCAGGATTCATCTCGGAGCCGGGTTTATCGCCTCGGCCACATCTGTGGGTGAATCCCTCAGCGTGAGAAAAACCAAATTGAATGATTTCCTTTAGATATTCTAAACGTGTGTCAAGGAAATGTGTCTCAAAAATATGTTCAGAGAGGTTTATTTTGAACAGACCTCGAGATCTTATTTAAAACCCTGTCGGGCTGAAGCCAAACGTGATTATTCTGTTTATGAAACTGTCAGGAAACTGTAAGAAGAAAATATCCATCGGAAGTTCCCCGAGCTCAAGGTCACGTCTTCAAGAAGAAGCAAATCCTCACATTAATAAATCTGAAATCCTCTTCACTGCCGAGATAAACATCCTAAAGAAAATCTAAGACAACTCCAGATCATCCTCTTTATAAGTAAAATACCTTTATTATCACGGCACCACAGATTATATTTTGTGTGCTAAACGCAGTCGTGTTGGACTCCCTGAATAAAGTGGTTCCAATACCATACCATAATAATAAAGGACTTGAATTGTTTAAAAGGAGAGAGACTTGGAGTTTTCTACATCGACACCAAATTAAGCCAATTTGTGAATAATTAAGTATATCACAGAAATATAGCGCACACGCACACAGACACACACACACACACACACACACACACACACACACAACACACACACACACACAGACACACACACGCACACAGACACAGACACACACGGTGTAATCGCACTAAACCACACTGCTACTTCTCCTTTGCCTTCGAGGAAACCGGCGTATTGAATTTCTAAGTAAGTTTTCTAAACACCCAAGGCTTTGCTTCCCAATAACAATTAACCTCTGAGCACAGAGGCTGTTTGATCCATGACTGCTGGCTCCGACAGCCATTACTCCAAATAACACGAGCCATTGACATTTCAGAGAAATAAATAAGGCTCTCTTGTTTTTCTCTTTGAAAAATGCACTCTTTAACATTTTTTAAAAGCTGGAAAAGACGTCTTTAATACGTCTTTGCACAAAGTAATAAGTTTGGTTTCTTAAAAACAGAACAATCTGGGAGTAAGAACACTTCTTTCCATCAAAATGCAGACAGCAGGTTAAGAAACATCTGATTTCGGGTTTAACTGCTTTACTTTTCCTCAGAAGGGACAATCACTGCTTCTCTATCTCAGGCATTTATCCACATCCATTGTTCCCCGAATCCATTTCCTGCACCGTTAATGTCGCACCACTTCCAACTCGAAGACTTCCTGCAAATGCGTTGCTTTAATGGAGCTGCATTTTATCGAATAGAGAGAATAGAAAAACACCACATGTACGTGATAACTGTTGAGATGGAGGCAAAACAAGCAGTTTATTGCTGCTCGGCCCGAGCTGCAGTGGGGCTGGTGGCTGATGGATGAGCCGTGGTAATGCCTGCAGGATCCTGTTGTGTTGATTGGATTTGCCGCACATGTGGAATGGCAGATAAATGGGAGCAGGAAGCTTCAGCCAGAGCACAAGACGCAGAGATAGAAACATTAAGGAGACAGGCACAGGCACAGGCAGATGTCTGTAAGTGTCACGTGACATTTCGAGCTAAATCCCCGTTCGGCATAAAAAGAGAAACTCACTGTCATTAGCTCTCAATAACTTTACGACAAATCCTTGTCACACATAGTTGGAAAAGGCTCCCTGCACCATATTGTTTGTTTAAACGAGCCGCGGGGCTGAAAGGGCGCAGACACAGTGTTGCTCTCATAGGCATAACAAGATATAATGTCAAGGTTAATTGACCAACAGAGTCCTGTCACATTGGATTAGTGTGGGCTGCTGATAGTGGATACAACCCAGATGCAGTATCACACACACGCGACACACACACGCACACACACACACACACACACACACACAGATAAAACACAACACGTTCAAAGGCATCCATCAAGCTCTATTCCGGTTCATAGGTCTCTAATGTAAAGTGAACAGGATGGTTACAGAACAGATTAGAGTGAAGCCAATGCAGAAGTCTGTCTCTATAGAAGTCTATGAGTAACTGCTGTACTCATCACTGGATATAAAATGTCAGGAAACATTCATATTTTTAGTAAAAAGCAATGAAAACCAGAATTAATTTAGAAATGTTAGATACAATTTGTGTAAAGATGGAAAACAGCTCCACACACACGTGCCTCGTACTTTGTAATCTCTCCGTGTATCTGTGTGACTTTCAGAACACAAGCTGTTTTGTTGAAAGGACACAAAATGTCAGCCGGTGAATTCTGACTTTTCCGCTGTATCCTGAGGTCGTTTCTCTTTGACCTCTCGGCTCGAAACCGATATCGGATCAGCTCCTTTCTGAGGAATCTGAACCCCCGGCAGCGTGGAGCATCGGAGCCAAACATCAGATTTCATTTTGATTCCAAGTACACTGACCCGCGTCCAGAGGGTTTATGACATTAACTGGAGGCCAAGAGAAATATGATGGCTCCTGTCGGGTTGAGAACTGGAAACTGGGGACAACTCTTTGTCACTAATTGTGCACATTACCAGGAAAGGCTGATTTTTGTAATCAAGGACTGTTTTGAGTTAATCGGCTTCATCTTGAACACACTCTCTGTGTTCATGCAATTAGGAAACACTTCAGCACTTGTTTTTTTGTTTCATATTTTTCTTGAACATAACTTAGTAGTCAGTAGGTTTTTATATAAATACAAAATACAACAGCAAGCAGGTCAAAATGTGCGTTATGGATGTTGGGTTCATGTTCCAGTAGCTCATATTGGAATCAAAGAATCGATAGAATTAGGAACCAGTTTCATCGTGAGAGAAGAACGAAGAACAAGCTGCTTTTCTGTGTCTGTGAAATTCTGGAGTGATTCAGCTTTATTCCCTCTGATCCGTCCAGTGGGTGAAAAATCTGAAGCATGACAGAAAATACAAGAGAAATATTATTTCTCGCCCAGTAAAGTTCATTCATTTTTCCCCCCCCCAAAACCCTCAGTTGAAGAAAACCCAGTGTGAAGCATTAAGCTGCAGAACTGAAGACGGTCATATCAGCCGTCCACAGTCTGTCACTCGTGGTGGTGTGAAGTTCTTCGTGAAGGTTTCTCGTTTGTTCGCTGGTTCTCGCTGAAAAGTGATTTGAGCCTTGAGGAACAGCACCCCCCCCCCCCCCCCCCCCCCCCCCATTAAGAGAAACTCCATTTACCATGCCGTGTCACATGGCGGAACGGGAGATAAGTGCTGGGAGTTGAGGAGCGGAGCGGCGTGTGCGGGCCGGCGCTCCCTCTCGCTCTTTCTTTTCACTTCCTTGCTCTGTTTCTCTCAGGAGAAAAGACACTCACACAATGTAGTTAATTAGGGGACGCTCTTATTGCTTTCTGGGACTCAGGATCCGTTAATTAAGGAAACACGCGAGTGCCTTTCACTGGAAGACGTGCACTGGATGAATAAGATAAGGGGCCCGGGTTCAGGCGTTGACTTCTACTGTCGCCACATTCCCTCGGGGGGGGTTCTGAGCATTGATGAATGACAGGAGAGCCACATCAGCATTTCGAGGTCATCAAACTTTTACTGTCTATTTATTTTTTTACTTCTGTTCATCTGAGCCTCAAGGGAGGTGATGCTTATCGCTGTGGTTTGTCAGCTTGAAATAACAACCTGTCTCCTTAACTATGTTTCCTATATATAGATATATAGAGATATATACTGAAACATTAAAGTATTTTAGAAAAGGAAAAATAACAAAATGGGAATTCAGTCTGTTTTTTATGTTGTCGAAAGTTAAAATCACCTCCAACTCCGGCACCTTGTTTTTCCCGTGGCTCATCCAGAGTCACCTCCATTACCTCCACGGCCCCCGAGGCCAAAGCTGTGGATCCGAAAGTTATTTCAAAGCATCGCTCACTGTTTCTCCTCAGAGGACAGTGCTTATTGATCCAGTCAACACACCATCGATTTCTCTCCTCTCGCCCTCCTCTTGGACCTCGGCTGAATGCTGCCGAGCAAAAAAGCCCCAGAAAGATGGACTGTTAAATATTGTTTCTGTTTGTGATGGAGTTTTTCTTTTCGCAGATAAAGTCTTCAAAAGGCGAAAAAAGTTTGACCTGGTTTATGTTGTTGGATTCGTTTGAGGCATTTATGACCCGTTGGCTGAGATGTTTGATGTCTGGAGCTTTGATTATAATATCTGTTTTGAGGTTTTTCATTATTTTCAGCCCTTCTGGACTTTTCCCACTTATTCCTCCATTGTTGTTTTGTGTGGGTGTGTGTGCGTGTGTGTGTCTGTGTGTGTGTGCGTGGTGTAAACTGTACCTGTGTGCTTCCACGGGGATTATTAGCCGACTGCCGGCTGTGGTTAAGGAACGTGTCCCGGTGTTTGCAGGTGGCTGTTAGAGCCGTCAGTGTCTGACAGTCTGCCGGTGACACACTTAAATACCAGTTGTCCAATGTATCCAGTCAGATCCAAAACAGTAGAGCAGCAACATATGGTGCCGGGGAAACACGGCAACTCTCTTTCCCTCCGCTGATTCCACGTCTAATAGGACGTTTTAATCATAAACACAGAGGTACCTCTGACGTCTAAAGCATTGATTTCAAATTTCTAAAGGAACATTTTTCCCATGAACCAGTTATAGTCTGTCTCTTCCACCTTCTAAACTACTAAATGCAACGTCATCTTTTTTTTTAGAGTAAAACTTAAACACAAAATATATCCTTTGACTTCTCGTGGTCGATCCTCTCAAACCCACCCTCCTGCAGAATCACCACGGCGCCGCGCTGCCGGTGATTCCCCGTGAAGGTGTCAGCTGTCTGGGCATCTTTTGTTTAAATGGCAAGTGGAAAATGCCAACATCTGTTACTTCCACTAAATTGGCTGCAGCCGCTCAGTCGGGTCTTGTCCGACCAGTCAGCACCGATCGTTAAGTCTGCCACTTCTTGATGGACCCGGGCTCTGGCTCCGGTGCTCGTCCGGCATGCCAGCTCTGCCTGCACACATTGCCCTGCTTTTATCTCACCTGTCAGTTACTATAATCACTGCTTTGGTGCAACTCTGGTTCAAATACTGCTCTGGCCCGTTTCCCTGAAATCTACTCCTCCTCTCGCAGCAGTGCTTTTCTCACAGAAGTCTCATCCAACTCTTCTTCTTCTTCTTCTTCTTCTTCTTCTTCTTCTTCTTCTTCTTCTTCTTCTTCTTCTTCTTCTTCTTTCCTTCTCTCCCCAGTGCCGTCATGGGCCATCGTCTCCATCGCCTTCGTGGCGATCATCCTGGTGTTGGCGTGCTGCTTCTGCATCTGCAAAAAATGGATATTCAAGAAGAAAAACAAAAAGAAGGGCAAAGACAAGGGCAAGAACGCCATCAACATGATGGACGTGCAGGACGGAGCCAAAACCGAGGTAACAACTTTCAACTACTGCTGCTTAGAACTGGAGAAGACCACCGTCCCCGTACTCGCTAATTTAATTTAGTTTAATCCTGTTTGCATGAAGTTCTGCTAAAATCTTAATTTATCTGTTCAGAAGTGTCTTAAATATATACGTCACACTGTTTAGTGTGTTTTAATTATTTTAATGCGATACACTGTCAGATTAGATTTTTGAAACTGTTATTCTGCAACGCTGACTCTTGACTGTGTGTATTTAGTTTGTTATTATTTATTCATTACTGCCAAACAGATACATAGAGTATTATTATATCTCATCATTTGATTGAATTAAAAACAAATCAAGTCTAATTACAGGAGACTTAGTGGAAGTCATTTAAATGGCTCCGGAGTGAAGAGAGCGTTTCAGTCTCTTTTTTATCTCCTACCTTTTTGGTTCCTGTGAGTGTTTTTCTGTTTCGGGTCCCATGAGGACCTGCTCACTTGTTGAAGAGAGTGAGTAACGTGTGCCGTGTAATGAAGTGGTATCCACCCGGAGAAATGACGTCAGCAAACCATAAACCAACGTGGGGGGGGGGGGGATTTAATCGAACCGTTTCAGCGGCAGCACGTGAAACACTGACGCTTTAAATGTGTCGGCAGCGTCGTTACCTCGTAGGTGGATCAGAATAATAGAAAATGTTTTTATATCTTATTTGACTTGGTTATTATAGAAGAAAACATAAATTGAGACTTCATTTTATTTTCAGCGTGAATCTTAACGACTCAGCACGGCCCTTCCGACAGCGGCACATCTTCGCTTATTGGTCACTAATCTCTGACATCGGTGGATTTGCCGCCGCCGCCGCCGCCGAGGCAAAGCGGTCATTTCTCCTGGTGTGCCCCAGACTCTGGTTGTGTTAACTCCTGTGTGTGGTTGTTTTAATTTGTGTTTCTTCCTTCTATGTCCTCCTTATCTGTGTTGTGTCTGATGACTGTTCGGGATGGTCACTGGCGGTAGGTTCCCAATTGCTGTTGGATCTTCTTAAGCCTGCTGCTCTGACGTTTTCTTATAGCCTCTTGACAACAACTTACTCCTGTAGAACCAAATATATGTAACTATGCACACAGTACATGTATATCTACTGTATATATGTGTGTACAACCTGCATATGCACATATATATGTATGAGAGAAACACTGGGTGCGCATTGACAAGGTTGAACCACACTGATTCTTGTGCCAAGCTGAAGTCTCCGGCCTTTTGAATATTCAATCATACCTTTCAAACAAGTGGGCAAACGTAGAATGATGAAGAGGCTCCACAAGTTAATCACCTGTCAACCAGCAGATCTTCATAAAACAACAAAAATCCATATATCACACTAACATATTATTGTCTCTCTCGGTTGCTGTCGCCAGCTAAGTCCAGCTAGCTAACATTAGCAATACAGACTTTATTTCGATAGAATTAAATCGTTCCTCCGTAGTGTAAACAAGGCCTTTCTCACCCGATCATTTTACTTGCTCCACTTTTCCCTTTTTCTCTAAATGTGAAAACCAAATTTGAAAATTGTTTCGCAAAGGCGGCGACCAAGTGGCTCAGCGGGAACATTTAAAAAAAAAACAATCAGTGTTGATCAGCCTTTTGCTTTCACATGAGCAACTTGACAAACTAATAGGAGCAGATCCCCCCCCCCCCCCCCCCCGGATGTACATTACAACCCCCCCTCTACCAACACCTACCCACCCACCGCTGGCATGATGCTTCTAGCTACCATCGGCGTTGGGGGGGGGTTTAACCTTACAGCTTTTCCGGGGGGTCATGATGACAATGCGACTGTTATGTTTGAGGGCGTGGCCAGACTGGGGAATGGGGAATCCCACGAGAGCACTGGTTTGAACGACAGAGAATGCTCTGCATGCCTAACAGAGACGTCTTAGGAACGTTTGAAGCTGAATGATTGACCTTGAGAACCGGTCTTTGCCTCTTCAATCGCATGTTGGTCCTTTAACAGACTCCTCCTGACACCCCCCCCCCCTCCCCCCCCCCACCCCCACCCCACACACACACCAATGCCACCACCTGCTACCCTCCCCTCAGTGCCAGGCTAACGAAAACAAAGGGCCACGTCGCTCCTCTCACTCTCTGCCACTCCGGACACTTCCCAGTTTGCCAGAGACTTGATCTGCCTGAAATGAAATCAAGGGAATTGTCTTACTGTGATCTTTTCCAGAAGCATCTCTCTCTCTCTCTCTCTCTCCCTCCCCCCCCTTTCTCTCCCCTCCCCCCCCCCCCCCCTCTTCTCTCTCTCTCCCCCCCCTCTTCTTCCTCTAATGCCTGCCCCATTGCTCTCATCTCTGGCGCCATCATTTGATCTTTTCTCCCTTTAGACAGAAACACCCAAAGATTGATAGAACGGCATCATCAGGGGACCAGGGGCTTTAGTGCATCACAGAGCATGTCCTGGTGTTAACTGCTATGTTGTTTTAGTGCTTGCTTTCACCCCCCCGCCCCCCCGTTCCCCCCTTACACACCATAAAACAAGTGGCAGCTTTTACAGGAGTAGGTCCACTGGCAGGACCTGGGCGGGGAACGGCTGGCTGGGCGCTAGCGCCAGCGACAAACAGGCGACACTGACTCTTGGTGGGTGTCTCCTTCAGGCCTTGAAGGATGAGGAGGATGCGGAGACAGGGCTGACTGAAACGGAGAAAGAGGCCACGCCCAAGGAGGACGAGAAACTGGGCAAATTACAATACTCCCTGGATTACAATTTCACGGAGAATACGGTAAGGATCTGTTCTCCGAATCCCTCTCAGTGTGTGTCGTTGTTCCGAAAGGTCCTTCCTCGTAAGTATGGTCACCCCGAGACCTCTGAGGTGGTCCAACTTCTCATCCCTCCAGAGATTAACCAGGACCCAGCCCAGGTTTTGCACAACATTCTCCTGTTGTTTCATTACCACCCCTGTAAACAGTCACTGAAGCTCGAGAGCGATCTCACAGGGATATCACGGTGGTCGAGTTTGTGCGTTGGCCACTGAGCCTTGTAAAAGATTCACTACACTGCGGGGATTCAGTTCATCTCTGCACACGTTTCTTTTCTTCCCACCTGTTTGGAAACAGCCCCTGCAGACTTCCATCTGCTTTAGTCTTTCCACTGACTGAGTCTTAAAAAGCCAAAACGAGGAAGCACATCAGCTTCCTGGCGCCAGATGTTGTGTGACAGATAATAGACGCGCTGCGTGAACACGGGCCGTCCCTCTCTGGGTTACCTAACTCACCATTATAAACAGAAGTGACAGGCTGAGATGAGACAGTAAACTCAATGCTCCTGTAGACAGAGTCGCACTCATACAGTAGGTACAGCCTCCACAGCTACACACACACACACACACACACACACACACACACACACACACACACACACACACAAACACACACACACACACACACATCATGTCTCCTTTCCTTGGATCAGCAGCAGCTTGTTACTGGTCTCAGCTTCAGTCGCTGCAGGTCACTTTCACAGTTTCAAACAGGAATTCACCGCAGGACAAGCACACGGGTCGATTTCCACCAGGCACTGCACCAGCAACCTTTTCAACCTAACCTATCAAAAAAGTTGAAAGCTCAGTAATTGGTCAATAGATAGACTGAACCAATAATGATATCAATCAAATTCAAAGGTGCAGACACCATTAGTGTTCAGCGAGACCCCGATTCTCTGAAGGAAAAGGAAATTGAGTGGTTTTATAAAAATGGATATTATGTGGACAATATTACGTTTCCCAGAGTTGATCTGTCATGTGGTGGGAGGCAGTGACAGGTCCCTGTATGAGGTTCCTGATTACTCTGGTAATAAGCTGCACAGTGGAGCTAAAGTGTAATGAATGGATGACAGTTTTCACGCTCTGTGACAGTGACCTCGGAGACGCCGGGCTCGGCTCGCTGCCACTCCGCAGTTAAAGAAACTCACAACAGGCGGAGGGAGAAACCCGGGGAGGCAGTCGTTCATCCGACCCACTTTCAGCTCGGTGACACACTCGGCCCAGAGGCACAGTGGCCGTCAGGAAATGTTTTTTTAATCCTCAGGCTTTGAGGCCACCGCAGAGCTGCTGAGAGAAAACCAGCACAGGCGGCTGATTGAATGCCTTGGCTGTAGTTTCCTTTTTTCCGTGATTACAGAATGAGTGGCACCTTTAAAGAGGGAGCATGATGGAAACCATTATTGTCTCATATATATATATATAGGATCATTTTGCAGTTACGGTTTATGTCATCTATTAACCGGTGAGGGACACTATTTTCAGCCGGAAGACAATCACGTATGCTCATTACTGTTTGTGTTTCATGTGAAGAAACGTTAAACTTCAGTATTTTAAAAACAACTAGTCGGATTGTAAACGGTGCACGAACATTCAAACCTTAGAGTTTCCAAATTAAGAAGTAACCCTAACCCTCCCTGGAGAGAACCTACACAGACCTGGGGAGAACATGTAAAGATCCAGGCCAAACAATCAGGATTCAAACCAATAACCTTCTTGCTGTGGTTTTATCTCATCCCCTCTGTAATGTGACAGTTGTAAAAACCTGCCCACTGGCTCTGGAGATCATGTTAATGTGAGTTTGAGTTGTTTGACCATGTGTGAAGGCAAAAGTCTTGATATCTTTTTCCCAAACGGATGCACTTGACTTTCTGGGTGAAAAATGAAAAAGCGAGGGGATGAGAATCGTTCAAATGGGGACGACGCTCTCAATCTCAGACAGTTGCTTGTTGGTTGGAGTTGCATTTTATATATATATGACCAGTGTGAAGAGAGGCCGAGAGAGAAGTTCAAACCAGGGCCTGATATCACAAGTCCCGCACACACCTGTCCAGCAGCCGTCTGAAGTGAGCGTGAACTTTGGTAAGTGGGTTCGATTTCTTGTGAAACTTCAACCGTCAGAATCAGCTCCATTAAGTTAAAGAGTAGGACCCTGAACTGTAGATCAGCTAAAAATACTTAGGAGTCATTAAAAACCAGAGTTTATCTCCAATATTCAGCAGAAAACTTTTAAAATATGAAGAATTCTAACCATAGTTTGGTGGATTTGTTGCAGCAGCAGCTCTTCTGGTTCAGGAAGCCGGGGATCATGGGTAATATTCACCGTTCAGGTTGTGTTTCAGTTCAGTGAGTGGGGCCCAAACAGATTCAATCACCAGGTCTGGCTGCAGGGGGCGCTGTTGCTCACTATGTTACGCAGTGTTGCTTTAAATACAGGACAAGGTGTGTGTGTGTGTGTGTGTGTGTGTGTGGTGTACAAAGACTGAAGTAAGTAGTAGAGTGGGACAAAACGTGCAGATTAATGCTCGTCGTCATGAAAAGCTTTGTTTCTGTCTGTTAACCACAAACGGCTGCAGCCCCCCCGGTGCTGATGACACTGCGCCTCGACGCTAATGAGACTAAAGGGTTTTGTAACAGATCGGAATCAGGCGATGAGCGGCGACGTGGCTTCGTCGGCGGAGGAGAACATCAGCAAATGAACCACAAAGAGCCGCTCGGCACAGCAGGCGGGGGATTATAATGTCATTCCTACTTTCATTATCATATTCATTGCTCCTTTCACAGGTCCAGAGCAGGACTGTTGCTCCGTGTCCAGTCAGAGTATTTACATTTTAAACTTTCTTACCCCCCCCTGTGGTGATTCTGGTCCGTGTTGCTGCTCAGTGGACTGAAGAGTAACACGCAAACAGAGACGGGTTCAAACCAGCAGCTTCTCCACCGTGTGGGCGCCGGAGTCCGTCAGTAAACAGAAACACCCACACAGATGTGCAAACACTCGGCCGCAGCTATTTATGGGGTTTTTTTTACTCTCAAAGGTGCGACGCTCCATTAGTCAGCTGCTCAGAAGTTTTTTTAAACAGAACTTCTAATTGGAGCTGCTCCTGTGTTTGTATTCATTGTCAATGGAAGTGGACAAAACTAAATATTTGAAGACTTGGGCTGTGGAACTTGAGCTAATTACATTAAGCAGGTGTAACGTTTGCCTTGTGCACCGTCTTAGTTTAGCATATAGATGCATATAAAGATGACCGACACGTCCCCACTGTCCAGAAATGAAGCCAAAATATCCTGGATATGAACGCCGCCATCTTGTGTATTCTGAGCCCCAGTTTGTAGCGTTCGGGGGGGGATGGCGCCGATAGCGAGTCAGGCTAAGCTGTCAATCATCTCATTTCCCCCTGTTTATGGACAATCAGCATCATTTAGGGAACAAAACAAATTGACGTGTACGTTGACTTTTGATTTTGATTTTTGGTAAAAGCTCCGTAGACTCACACAGCGACACTAGTGTGTTATTTACATCAACAGATCGACTCTGTGTCGTGGCCGTCGGGTGGAGTTACGTACGGCGTCGGGAGAAACCCGCTCAGCTGAAGGAGCAGAGCGTTTCGTAATCAACGTTTCCAACCACGTCCTGATTGTATCTGCTCTCGAGCGTCAGTGCGTCCGTGAGTAAAGATGGTTTGACGTGCTGTGTCTGCCTCGGTCCACGCTGACGGACGGCTGGAAATCAGAGGGACAACGAGGATTCACCACAGTCCGAATCCAAATCCAGCTTCACCGCACAAACAGGGAAAAACACATTTAGGTTCAGGGTAAATCAAAAAACAGCCACGATAACTGAGCGTATATTATTTTTATTTAGCTATTTTGCAGAATTGAATCCTGATAAACTACATAAACTGATTGATTGAAATATGACAGATTTGATTTCAGTGTTTTCAACGTAAGGAAATGTTCTGCACAACCTGGGCAGCAGTTAAGTCTAAATCCATGACCCATACTTTATTCGAGGTGTGTTCACTGGTGTTGTTCGTTTGTTAGTGATTGCACTTGTGTGTGTGTCTGTGGTTCATTCGCTGTACGTGGACCTTGTGTAACACTCGACCATCTCGTGAAGACCTTTCTCTACTGGAATCTCACCGACAACCTCTGAAAATCTGTTATCTGGAGCCAACGTGCTTCTCAGATTTGGCAAAGGGAAAATAAAAAGGTGAACTGACATAAATCAGAGAGACGTGTTTCTCCCATATCCGGAAATACTACTAACGAGACACGACAATGGTGAAAAGTAAGAGTAATAAGAGTTTTCTTTTCTTAAAGGTGGGACTGTTAATGAAAGTGTTAGCGATGCTTTGCGATTCACCGCTGGTCGTCGAGGTCGAGGCTCCACCACAGTAAACGGACGCCGCTCCCCCGGCAGCTGCACTGCTCCACAGCTGAGTGCCCTGGCCAGCCTCCAGATTGCTGCTGGATGGCTACCTGATAGGAAGTTGATTGACTGACTAGCCGTGGCCTCCTGAGAGGTCTTTGAGTAGAGGCTCTGACTGGCAGGTCAATCAGCCTCCCTGCCCCCCCCCCCCGGTTATCAATTATCGGCCTTATGTGAAGAGAAGCAGACCCCTCGTTCCTAGTCCGACACATCGTGACCTTTACAAACTCCTCAGCCGCTGACATACATTTCTAAAATTGGCGCCATATCCCAGAAAAAATGACCCTGAATCTTCATCATTGTGAAAGAATGATTGCTTGTGATAAAAAAAAGACGTGTCCGGGCGTTTCTTTATCCACGATTCAGATTCTCTGTGAGGATGTTGGTGGGATGAAGGTGCAGGTTCTGATAATCTGGATGATCCGTGGACATTCTGACGCATCACATCCTCTCACTTCCTCTCTCTCAGCTCATGGTGGGGATCATCCAGGCGGCGGAGCTGCCCGCCATGGACATGGGTGGCACGTCCGACCCGTACGTGAAGGTCTACCTGCTGCCCGACAAGAAGAAGAAATTTGAGACCAAGGTCCACAGGAAGACGCTCAACCCTGTCTTCAACGAGCAGTTCACCTTCAAGGTACGGCTCATGTTCCGAAAGTTTGATTTCATGAAAAGGCTCAAAAGACATTTCCAGCACTTCTCCTGCAGCTGACGAGCGTTTGGTTCCACTGACAATCTGATTTGCATGCAGCTCTGAATGTTGGGAAGGTGTGGAGACAGCAACCAGCTGGCACATTAACAAGCTCCTGACAGAATATCTCTCACACACACACACACACACACACACTGAGGCTCATCGTGATCAGGATTAACACGGGCAGATGCAGCGTTACACCCCCCCACCCCACCCCACCCCCCACCCCCCCGGCCTTGCCTCGGCCATAATGGATGCAGGGCGGTTGCTCGGCAGCAGCGAAAGTTTTTGTTGTTCACCTGACAGTGAAGCGCGCAGGTGTTTGGTGTAAGTTAAGCATAATGTGATGTGATATCCATCTCAATGCCCCGCTCTGTGTGTGTGTGTGTGTGTGTGTGTGTGTGTGTGTGTGTGTGTGTGTGTGTGTGCGTGTGTGTGTGTGTGTGTGTGTGTGTGTGTGTGTGTGTGCGTGTGTGTCAGTTTTCTAATTCCAAATGTGTGATGCGTGTTGGAAAAAGCAGGCGACAGGTGATTCTAAGCAGCTCTGACACCTTCCAGAATAAAAGATGATTCTGTGAGATAATGTCAGGGACAAACCGCAGAGTCGCTCCCACACTCTCATTTTTTGTCTTGTGCAACAAATCATTTCAATTTAACAACTTTTTCACAAACGTTCCTCAGGTCCCGTACGTGGAGCTCGGGGGGAAAACGTTGATAATGACGGTGTACGACTTTGACCGCTTCTCCAAACACGACGCCATCGGGGACATCAAGGTGACCATGAACAAGGTGGACTTCAGCCACATAACAGAGGAGTGGAGGGATCTGCAGAGCGCCGAGAAGGAGGAGGTAAGAGTTGGTACAAAAAAACCTGTGTAGGTGGACACACACGTCAAACAGGAGAAACGAGGAGGTTCGGAATAATTTGTAGACACCGGAGATTTTAAAAAATCGAGTCTCTGAGGAACATTTGTATTGCTCAGAATATCCCAATGATTGTTTTGCCATGTTCTGCAGAGCACTTGTGCTTGAAGTGCGGACGTGGCGCCGTGGCTGATGTAATCCATCTCCCCTGGAAATGTCACTTAATCAGATGTCCACACTTCCCCTTCAATTAACAGCAGTGTGACTTTCCAGGCAACAGTTCAGGGGATTCAATTTTCATGGTAAATGTCACGGCATATCGCACCGGTTGCCAGGGGAACCTCGTCTTTTTTTTTTTGCTTGCATTATGGTGGTTTGATTTAAAGGTTAATTATAACAGCGCTGAGCGGCGAGCGGTGTTGTTTCCAGCTGAAGGGCATCACTACACTTCCTGTACGTCCGGTGCACCTGTCGCACGTGACTCAGGGAGGAGCGGAGGTCGACCACGGAAACTGCTCCTTCCGACCTTCTAACTGATGGAAATGTAAAATGTATTGTTATTATAATTATTATTATCTAAATGCTCTACTCTGTATGTGTGTTGAATGGTAATTGACATTACACTTCGTGTTATTCAGATTGTTTACTAGTGTCGGCCCCTGGAGCTTAAACTTAAAAAGGTAATAAGAGCTTCAATTTATTGATTTAGTTTGTGTGAATATCTTATCACCAAACTCCCCCTCAAATCTGCTTTTAAAGGAGAGAGGAAGCTCTGGACGGAGACGGCGTTTCACTCCAAACATTTTAAAGAAAGAGCTGCACTTAAATAAATCTTTTTATCAGTGAGTTCAGCGAAAAGGCAGCAGAGTGAATAGAATCAAGGTTTGAATACACTCACACAATCCTCTTCACTCTAAGGTCAAATATGAAGGAGCACGTTTCCAAAAAAACGGTCCTTTAGGTTTAAAAGGAACCAGTTGGCTTTTTACTCCTGATAGAAAATATGAAAGCACCTTTTCACTGCTCTTCACTGGAATAATTAAGCTCCTTCCCCCCCCGCTGGCCTCCAGGCGAGCGTGTGTGTTTGTCTTGATTAAAAACCCGAACCCTCGTCATCAAAGTGAAATGATTAAGTCACTGGTTCTGTACGTAAACCACCCGCCAGGCTGGTGGAGGATAAATGAAGAATTCGTGGGGCTGTGGGCGAAATGACACATGAAAACACTGATGATTGGAAGAACAAAGTATTTATATTGAACAACACACCTCGAGAATTCGTACAGGATCGACAGTGAAAACCTGCGAGACCCACGAATTTGCTCTCAGACAGGAACTGAGGTCTGGACCATTTCCTAAAGTTTTCCAGAGGGGGCCGAATGTTGGGAAATAGCCGTTAGCTCATGTGAGAGTGCAGCAGGAAAATGTCTGGAACATTCAGTGGCCTGAGGGAGCGTTTCTCACGTGGGGATCCTCGTGTTGATCAGGGAAACGACAAGAAGTGAAAAGCTCTCTGCTCGTGTGTACGATAATAAGTGTTGTGACGGGGATTCGCGTTAAACAGTGAAGTGATTGCAGTCGCTAGTTTTCCAGCTCTTTCACTGATGAGTGACAAAGTAAAGTGGGAGCAAAACAAGAAGATTGAAAACATGAGAAAAGCATATTAAGTAAACAAGTAAATGAAAGAAAATACATAAATACATGTCAATGAAGAAGTAAATAACTTGAAAACAAATAAATACATGTAAATAACTACAAATAAATAAATACAAGTAGAAAAAGTTACAACAAGTGATTCAATGAAATAAATACATGAATATATGGAAATATATTAATTGAAATATACACGTCACTACCTGGAGAGCAGCTCATGGGTCTGCGCCCGTATTCTTGAACTCAATCACTCAAACTCTTGCTCCCCGCTCCATGGGAACGTCGTCATCGTGTTGTTGTCTCTTCACGCAAAACAATAACAATCTTGTTTGTGGTTCCTCGATGGTGGGATGAGCTGCCACGTTCTGCCCCGACTCGCTCCCGCTCTGCCCTTTTACTTGATCTGCTGCACTTCATGTCTTTTCTGTTTGCGGAGAGCAGAACCACAAAAACAACAACAACACGTCTAAAAAAAAAAAAGGAGCCTCTTAGTGAGCATCTGCTGTGAATACGGATTTAGTTGGTGCTGTTAAAAACCCATTCTCTCTCTCCCTCCTTCTGCAATGTCTCTGCTTCTCCCACAGCAAGAGAAGCTGGGCGATATCTGCTTCTCCCTGCGGTACGTTCCCACCGCCGGCAAGCTGACCGTGGTCGTCCTCGAGGCCAAGAACCTGAAGAAAATGGACGTGGGAGGCTTGTCAGGTGAGGAGAACCACCGAGTTTCCATCTGACAGGGCCTTTGTCTGTAATTATGCCTGCACTGCACTTTATGCATGTGCACTGCACTTTGCATCACCTACAACATTTGTCTGAGATGTTGAGATCCTGAAGAAACTGCAAACGTTCAGACCTGATGTGTTTTAGATGCATTAATGATTGCAGCGTGCACCAATGAAGAAAAGAATGAAACCTATTCTTGTTGTGGTGCAGCACCAACAGGCCACTCCGGGGTCTGATGTCACGGAAACTGAATGTGCCACTTGTTAGAGAAGAAGAGAGCCGGAAACTGTACATGTAACACCCGGACGCACAAAGTTGACGACAGGAACACCAACACAACACAACACAACCCAACACACGACTGTCTCCATCAGTCACAGGGGGACAGATGTTCCATGTCAAACACGATAGACTCGAACGCAGACACACAAGTCCACAGTGAGTTTTCTCAAGGGATTAAATGAAAGAATCTCGTTTCTGTAAAAACTGTGAATCTCCTGTGGAGGCAAGTCAGCAAAGGTGCAGAGCTGCTCTCACAGCTTTAGATCCAAATATACCTGAGTCACGCTGTAATTATATTCAACACACTCAGGTACAAACACTGGGGTTCTTCTCTGAAAAAGCAAATCTACCGAAAGCTAATTATCTCCTAAAATATGAACGTTGCTTTGTCAAAGTATTTCCAAACCTTCTTGATGAATAGTCTTGTATTTGGGGGGTTTGACGGTTTATCAGACGGAAGAAGCAGCTGACAGACGTCACTTTGGGCTTTGGGAACTCCCAATAGGGCGTTTTTTCATTATTTCCAGTAATTTTAACCGTGTGAGAAGTCCTGGGTCACAGCCCATAAGGGTCAGTGGCAGTGTCGGAAATAGAGGTGAAAGCCCACAGCGTCACTGCTGCTATTTTTAACGTAGCGAAAGCAGCACGACATGAAATGACACAACAACACGCTGCGACTCAGATTCAGCTAAAACACACGTTGCAGAAATGATCCCTGCGACTTTAACCATCGTTATTATCTCCTGCTCTTTCTCCTCCGAGGTTTCTGGTGCAGACAAGTGTTTCTTTCTGTTTACATCTTTATTCCCACAACTTGTTATCATGTCGCAAATACTCACAGCGTTTTCACACCCAGAAGAATACGACCTGTACTTGAGGTTGATTGGTTTTTATAGACGTTGGCATGTTGTCAATTTGACTTTTGTATTTGCAATTTCCGTCTAAATGCACCACAGCGAAGATTCACCACTAAAATCCATAGTTTCCCTTTGACCATCACTGTTATATTGATCAAAACAACAAACGTCAGATCAAATTCAACACTCTGGGGCCATAGACCGACCAGTACACACTTTCCTCCGGGGATTCATTCTAAATTCTCCCGTGTGCTCTTCTCTTGCGCTGCAATTACCATACACCTGGGCCCACTTACTTCCTGCCTGACGGACAGGTCTCTCCATATGAGCGCCCGAACACGCCGCGGTACAGTAACACGGCATTAACGAGCTTCCTTTCATCTATCAGACCAGCTCCAGCAGCCCCCCCCCCCCCCCCCCGCTACCGTCACCTGTGTCCGATTGCATTGTGGCGTTGTCAACACTTCCAGTTTCCGGCCACGGCGACGACGGCAGAATGAAAAACCTTGGAAGGCCAGTTCTCTCTCCTGCACTCTCTCAGGACACTCTGTCACGTTTAATTGGAGCAGGTTTTATCCGTGTGCGTTCATCCGTGTGTGTGGGGGGGGGCTCAGGGTGAATTATTAGCGTACAGTAATAGCCCAGTGCACGTTTCTAATTACACACAACCAGAATATACTCTAAATTGCAGTTTGAGTTTTTGATTTAAATCTTTGTTAGCTGCGCCTGCGTCTCTGCTCCTGAGCAAAGCGACAACACTTAAAAGTGCAGCAGACGGATGAAATAATGGGCAGGTCGCTAATAACAATAATTAGCCTCCATCCACAAGGCGGCTCAGCCAGAGCTTAAGGAGGAGGACAAGTAATTGATGGCCTGGGATCAGCCTTCTCCTCTATTGTCATCCTGTTTACCGTGCCTAATTATGGCTCACAGAGGAAGATGTGGGTATTATCATTAACCAATGTATAATCAGAAATAATTCTTTTGATTGGCTCCTCATGAAACATCCAAATCCTTCTCCCCCACTTCTGCTTCTTAGACAAAAATCGAAGATAGGATTTTTTTCTTTTAAAAATGTCTGTTGACTTCTGGTGCGTCTCTCACAATTGCCGCCGTTCAGCCGCGGTGATGCACCATGCTCTTTAGCTGTCGGCTCGAAATAATCCCAGCCTCATTACAGACCGACTTGCTCCTCTCTCCTCTTCAGCCGGCTCCACAGCTAATGTAAAGTTCCAGTGAAACGTCCATTACGTTGAGTCGGATTTCAAAAGAACTCGGCTGCATTTTCCACTTTAAGAAAACGCAGACTTACAGAGTAGAAAGTTGAGTTTTTTAAAAGCCTGAGAATGCAGCGGCAGGCGAGCTCGTCCTTGAGTGGCGCCTCCTTGAACCCACAGATGTGTCCTTTTATTTAGTGTAATAGTTTGAAATGGTGCATTTTACAGCGTTTCCACGACACTCTATCCTCGGGCTGCTGCCTCGTGAAAAGGTGAGTCAGACTCCAGAGTGTGTGTCGGACACAAAGGCTGAATGTCTCAAAGGCTAAATGGTTTATAGAGGCGGCGGCGGCGGCAGAAGTGCTTTGTCCCACCCCTCTTTGTACCGCTCAAGGTGTCCCAGAGGGCCGTGAGGCGGCACATACCCAGGTAATGGGCCACAGTGGGGGAGGTTATCAAAGCACACGGGCACCGTGTCGGCGGTAATGAAGCCGCGCTGCCTCGACCCGGCGCTCCGGCTCAGCATCAGCCCTCTCGGCTCCAGGGTTTATTTGTCTTGTTGCTCCGGGTGGACGGACTTCGAGGCTTTTCTCCCGGGCAGGAAAGCAACAGGATCGTTCAAAGGATAAAAACAGGCCTGAGAGAAGAAAGCAATTTGAAAGCGATTAGGGATTTAACATTTTTTTTCTTTGTCTGAATTCTTTGCTTTAATAAATGCAAATTCCAAAGATGTCGATAATAAGAAGCAGATGAGTTACAAAGGGGATTTAGAGCTGTCGGGATAATTAGGATTTTCAGAGCGTGCAGCACAATCCCAATGGTTTGCATTGTGGGTCTGAGTTTCACTGTAAACACTTTGTCGTGTTTATGTGGAGTGTGTGTGTCTGTGTGTGTGTGTGTGTGTGTGTGTGTGTTTCACAGCTGAGTTGAGTGTGTTAAAACTAAACTGACAGTCACCCCTGGGTGCATCCACCATCGCAAATCCAAAATGAGGACGAGGAAAAGCTAAAACGACAACCAGGCGATATTTAACCGTGCGACCGCAACCAGGAGGAAGTTCATTCTGCGTTTGGTGTTAACGTGACTCTGTAATAACAAGTTGTAACAGGCCGTCCTCCCAGCGAGTCGCAGATGTCATTAATCCACAGGTCAAGATACGAACTATACGTAACTGCTGTAAAATGAGTCCGCTTGAGAAGCTCTACTTAACTCTGCTGCAGATTACACAGCTCAACACTTATCCACAAACCTGCTTCTTAGCCTGACTCGGGGGGGGGGGGGGGGGGGGGAATGTACGGACGATTGATGGTGCATCACCTCATAAAACCATCCAGGCCTCAGACGAGTAACCCTCCGCGCTGTACACACATGTGAGGAGGAGCTCTGCCGTTAAACAGCGCTGCCATTCATCCAGAAAATGGGAGAGATTACATCCGCCTGGGATGAGATGGTAAAACGGGCCGGATATGAGGCACGGGCCGAGCCTCCGAAACGCAATAACGCCAAACTCTCATCTGCTGCCCGGAGAGATAAGAGCGTCTGCGGCCGTGCGGCGCCACAGGTGTTTTCTCTTTGAGCCGGAGAAGGAGTTATCTCCCATTCAGCCGAGGTGTTGTGTTCACTCAGGCCCAATGAGAGGATACATGCACTTTACATATCGAAGCTCCATCACAGTAATAACGATTGTACCATCAGAGCTCTGCTGCCGTGACTACAACAGGAACCAAGGTTTGGAGGGTTGTGTCTTTTTTTTAGCCCAAAACTAAAATCCATAAAGTAAATGTTTAAGAAAAGTGATGATCTGTAAACTATAGTTATTTCAGCTACCTGGCTACCTTAACTAGCGTGCTACCTACAGTCGTGTAGCTAGTTAGCCGATGTAACAACTAATAACTTCCAAGGCAAAGAATAATATGTTGTTGACTAACTGGGTAAACTGGGGGAAGTTTACACTCCAGTGGTCTCAGCCAACATTACCCAAAATAGTGCAACATATTCCTCAGACACCAGTTAATCCTCGTGCTCAGCCTGGATCTTCTCTGGGTTAGAACCACATAAATCTGATTTGAGCTTTTCCCTGCTACACAAACACATTTCTGCTTCTGTATTTGTGTGTCTCCTCCGCGGATCATCGACTTTTTGGGCCACGCAGCCGACGCCCCTCGGGCATCTGTGTGTCAATCAAATGCATATCTTGTTTTCTTGTTTTCTGTAGTGAATGTTAAAACGTCAAACTGCAGGCAGTGTTTTCTATCGTCTCTCGAAGCTGATGAAAAGAAGAAGTCAGACTTAAGAAACGCTGCTGCAGGGACAGTCGTCATTAAAGAGTCAGAAATGAGAAACAGGCTTTTTTTCCATCTCTGTCTCTGAGGTCACGGGCATTCAGTTTGAAGAAGTGCTCGATATTAAAGTCGAAACTCGGCCATTATTATTAAACTGTGGCTGTGCGTGAAACAGAAAATAAAAGGAGCCATCAGTTGTCCTTTGATTGTGTTTTTCAAATGGAACAATGTGAGAATGGGAGGTCGTTATTTGAGTTTATTACGCACACGAATCTCAAAAGATCTCTTTTCCAGACACTCCTCGTCTTCGGTGTTTGACTTTCTTTAGACCTGCGAGCTCCAGGAGGCCGAGGAGGCCGAGGAGGCCACGTACAAGGAGCAGAGCGACCGACGGGGGGGGGGGGGGTGGAAAACGTGACGGAACGATAGAAATCAGAAAGTATGAGACTTTTAGTATCAGTCGACGTGATTCCCAGTGTCGAGGCTCAGCCTGATAAGTCGACGGATGAAAACAGGACGTGAAAGCCTCACTCTGCTGTTTGACACCGGGCTGCTGAAGAATGGTTCATGTGTTCGCTCTCTTCGCTAAGTGACAACACGCCGTCCTCATTCTCTGTTTCCATCAGCCCCGGCGCTCCGGCTGCTCTCAGCAGGAGAGTAATAATGGACACCCACTCCATTAGCAGCCTGCTACACCTTTATATTCTGCCTCTGTCGTTTACTTACTCTGCTGCTGTTTCTCCATCTCGCTCTGTTTTTTTGTGGTTTTCTCTCCATATTCATGCGAGCGGCCCCGGGCCCGGCTGCAGTCGGGTCCTTATCCTCCTGAATTGGATGAAAGATTACGGCGGCTAAGCTTGTTCAGTGTTTGATATTTGCTAGAAATCCTGCGATCTTCCAACCTAAGACTGAGGTTTTCAGCCAACACATAAATAACCCTGATAAACACCTAATGCATCTGGGATCCGGAGATAAATCCAGATTATCAGAGCAAGTGGCGTCTCGGCGACTAATTAGAAGCCCTGATTCAAAGTCTTCCTCCTTATTCATTCTGATAGACTCTCAGTGTTTAGACGGGTTCGTACCTCATTAGCATTTCTGAGATTATCGTGGTTATTTGTCTCTGAAGCGCTGGTTTGTTCTAAATGATCAATGACGCAAAGTGTTTTTCCATTAAGTTTTCTTTCTGTTCTTCAGGATCGCGAGCTGAGATCGTTAAGCATCATTATGGGGTCTTCGCACAGGGAACCAGAATCTTTAAAGTTCTGGTCTTTCCCTGGTTATTTATTACTTTTATATTCATTCATTTATGTTGTGAGAAGAACTTTCTTCCATCTAAATTGATTTTTCAGCACAACTAAATGTTTAATTTGACATGTCGATAAAACCTACTGGTGGCCGATAAAGAGTTAAGAGCACGTCTGTTAAATATTAATTACAACTTAACGACCAATCGAGAACAAACACACGGGACGTATATTGTTCTGACTCGTATAAATGAATTAGCACCAACCTGGCGCGGCTATAGATTTTATTTAGTGAGAATAAAGGGAATAAAATCAGCCGATCATTTTTAATCTTTGAATCGCAGTAATTACCGAGTCCGTCCATTCATCTGCTGAAAATCTCCCTGGAACTTTCTCTCACTCTCCTGCTGCTCATTAGAACTTCTCTCCGAGTGGAAGTGGACTCTCTCACCTCGTCCCTCTAACGGCTCAATTAAAGCACAAAAACATTTCTCTGGCAGTTTGAAAAGGCGATTTACTGCCGACCCACTCGTTAGGTTCTGAGATTCGAACTCCCGTCTCGTCCAATTTACTTTCGATGACCATTTTGAGAGTGTAAACAAATCATGAAAGAGAGACGCTGGTTTGTTGTTTTCACACACACACACACACACACACACACACACACACACACACACACACACACACACACACACAAAGACACACAGACACACACTCTGCCTGATTGCCACAGAGTGGATGAAGACGGCCACTTGGGTTCTACTCGAGATGGCGTTCAGATGAAAATGAGGCTCTGGTTAACCGAGTGATGGAAAACACAGGAGTGTCACTGCCTTGCTTTTTAAATCCATCACTGATCCATCACCGAGGGAAACACTTTGAAACTGTCATAATCAATCCTGTTTTGGTTTCATTACCCGAGACTTTGCTTTTCATCATCATCAGGAAACAAAAAGCTCTAAATCAACGTGTTCGACCGAATCAGATTCACAATGCAAAGACACACAGGGTGTCGAGTACGCTGCCCTCAAGTGGCCACAAATCATTTTAATGCGCTTTTTTAAATTGTTTGCGTTTATTCTTTGTGGGTTTTTTTCCTCCTCAGATCCATACGTGAAGATCCACCTGATGCAAAACGGCAAGAGGCTGAAGAAGAAGAAGACGACAATCAAGAAGAACACCCTGAACCCGTACTACAACGAGTCCTTCAGCTTCGAAGTCCCATTCGAACAAATCCAGGTACGTTTCTCATGAACATGTATGTGTGATGGATCTGTAGCTGCCTGCCGACACGCGGCTTCATATAAGAACTGATAAGCAGGCGCTCGTTTACCAAATAACCGGTTTAGAGGCTTTTCATTATAGCAGTGTAATAAAAGGCACTTCAGTTTAAATCAGCCCGGGTTTCACAATTTGACAAGCTAATGAATTCCCTGCACTTTGTTGTTGCCTGCAGCATGTAGCTCGTTATGATTCAGCAAAGTATACGAAGCCCGTGTTGACGTTTCCGAGACAGAGAAGAAGAAGTAAACGCGTGGATCTCTTTTCCCCCAGAAAGAACAACATTATCTCCTCAGGCACTTAATTCAAATCAAATTGATTAAACCTGTCACAGCTCACAAATCACAGGTTTGGGTCCACGAGCCCCAGATTCAATTTAAACTGTGTTGATCCCAATCAACCCCGTTCAAATCAGGCTCTGACTTCGAGCTGCTGACGCCAGCATGTTGGTGCGAATTTGCATTTTTCTTATCTCTTCAGCCGGAGCCGGGGGGGTGATCGTTAAATAATTATTAGCCGCTGATTGAATCATAAACTCGTCATTGATTGGGTGTTTGTGAACGCGGTCCTGAAAGGCGCCGGAGGAAGAAACTTAAACTTAAAGGTCAAGTCAAACTGCAGCGACGCCCCTTGAAGAGGTCGTAAATGTGAAACTAATGGACTGTTGAAACTTCACCGACGGCTCCGAGGACGATTTTTAATAAAAAAACGCTCTGACAATTTCAAACCACAACCTGATTTCTCTGACAACAATAACTCTAAAATACATATTTAGTTTGTAAATGGATTTCTCTGCACGTTTTCTTCCTCGTCTTGTTAAAATGTACACCCGACGAGCTTTCATCAGCGGAGGCGGAGCGTTGGATCACAGTTGAACTTGACCCCGGGACTATTTGTGTAATTAATCTAAAGATTTTAATTGTCTCCGAGATTGCGTGGGAATCACGAGTAGTGCTTTTAATTGGTCTATCAGGTTACACTAACAGAGGGTTTGTTATTCCACCATCTCCAACGCACACACACAATTAGCTGCGACGCACTCGGTGACACCACTTAGATTAATTTGTTTTCATCCACTGTCTCTTACGCACGCATCGTGTTTTTACCCATGATGTTTGTGAAGCTCATGGATGAATCTAAATCCAGAGAACAATCCAGAAAAGATCAGTATATTATTTATTGTATTTATCCTAAAGATGAATATAGAACAGAAATGTATTCAGCAAGATAAATATCATAAACAAATGGAGTGTAAGATTCAGATGAACATAAAATAACATAATACTAATCCATCGTTGATTTAAAAGAACCAAAGTCAGTTATAGTCTAATATTTGCGAATTCAGTCTCTTTTAAATTTTAAATTATTCCAAAGTTTGTCTCTATAAAAATCCAAGTTTTGGGAAATGTGTTTTTCTGTCATCGAGTGAGATAAGAAGATCGTTCAAGTCTGTACATTAAATATCTTACTTTATAAAGTTTGTTTTAAAACTATGCAAAGTATCATTGTACGTGATATAAGTTTAAAATAAAGTATTTCCCAAAATGATGCACTAATTCTTAAAGATATATGCCGCTTAAACAACTTGCTATATAGAAAAAGATTAACTTTATTATAAGATGAACCTTATTATTGCTGTTTGAATATGTTGAACTTCCAGTAAAGATGATTGTTGGAGCAGCAGTCAGAGTTCGGACACTTCCGACTGGTCGGGGACGATCAGTCTCGTTTCCATGAGCGAGTTGAAGGTGAACTGTCCCTTTAAAAATCAACTAACCCCCCCGACCGGCCGCTGGGAACCTTCTCCAGTATTTCATTACATGGCGTATTAGGCACGCTCTCACAACTGAGGTCCCGTGCGCATGCAGGTGGCTCCGGTGGATCGAAACTTAATCAGGCCTCTTTGTGCACTAATTCGTATTCTGAGGCCGACGCCCGGGTCAGGCGTCCTCGCCGCGGCCCTTTGAATAAACACCTGCACGGGGGGCCGCGTCTCCCAGTCATCAAACACCCGCCTCCGTTTGGCTCTGGTAGATAACGGAGGCCTGGTCTGGAAGGTCACGTCCTGTTAATGAACGTCCGTGTGTTCCGTACGTTACGAGCGATAATCACACACGGAGAGTTTAACACACAAACATCTTCCTCACTCTGTAATAACCCGGGATCCAGTGGAGGCTCGGCTTTATTTACCGGGCTTCTAAAAATACAGTTTCAACGACTCCTCAGTCCCGCGAAATAAATCAAGAATAAAGTTTCACATTCGTGTTTTATTGAGAGCAAATAGAAGAACTGGGTCATGGGTGTGTGAGGAGGGGGGGGGGGGGGGGGGGGGGGGGGGGAGAGAGCGAGAGGAGCTCAACAACAGCAGACATCTTGAAAAACAAGACATCTCACCTCTCTCTCTCTCTCTCTCTCTCTCTCTCTCTCTCTCTCTCTCTCTCTCTCTCTCTCTCTCTCTCTCTCTCTCTCTCCCTCTCTGCAGAAAGTGCAAGTCGTTATAACCGTGCTGGACTACGACAAGATCGGCAAGAACGACGCCATCGGCAAAGTGTTCGTGGGCCTCAACAGCTCGGGGACGGAGCTGCGCCACTGGTCCGACATGCTGGCCAACCCCCGGAGACCCATCGCCCAGTGGCACGTGCTGAAGGTCGAGGAGGAGGTGGACGCTCAGCTCTCCACCAAGAAATAGACAGGGCCCTTTCAGCACCTGCCTTGTAGTACTCTTTAGCCAGTATGTGTAAATACCTCAGTGATATATGGGTCCATCCATGTAACCCCCCCCCCCCCGACCGATCCCTAACTGTTGAAACTTCCTGTCACGTCATCTCCTCCGCTTTTTCTATCAGGTCCCTACTCTTTTTCTTTTCTTAAATAGTTTTTAATCTTCGGTTCCGTCCTGATTCTGCAGTTTTCTTTCCCCCCCCCCCCCCCCCCCCCCCATCGAGCCCTGAGACGCCCCCCCCCCCCCCCCCGACCAAAAGCCCCCTTCTTTTAAGCAATATGATCTGTATAGATAGCGCATGACTGAAAGAATTTATTGTACCACAGTTGTATATATAAGTATGCAGACAAAAATGATTTCTAGTTTATGTGTTTGTATGTTGTTACCCGTTTCCTAATCTGTGTATATCTCGATGTTTTTAATAAGATGTTCTATTTTAAATGATGTAAATGCAGATGTAGAGGAAAGCCAATATTATATATCCCAGGATTTTCAAAATTCTACCTTATTACCTTATTGCATTCCAGATATAAAAAGGGAAATGAATTCCAACCTGCTAGTGGGGGATATATTCACGTTGTAAAGGATCATCACAGAAAACCGGTGGATATATATACACACACACAAAGTACAAGGCCATTAACTGCTATGGTTCTGTGGGGGGAAAACTAATTATGCTGCTGGAAATAATACAAGCACATGATTTCTTATGACTTTTTCTACTTATTCTCAATCAGAGGACCTACGTGTTGAGCTCGTTCCCAGAAGCAACACAAACCCGTGTTTCCTTTCTCCGTGTCCGGCCGTCCGAGTGAAGTAGGTCCTCGTTTTAAAGGCCGTCGCTCACTTCTACTGGCTTTTGTTTTTAATGGAATCCAGACTCTTCTGTTGTCCCTTGAGAAACGGGCCCCGTGTGGGAGAAGCACCGAGCTGTCGCCATTGTGTCCTTAAGCTAATTTAACAATACTTTGTTACCTGCTTACTTTGATCGGCCTTGTAGTCGCTGAGGGGTCGTCGACTTTAGGCCGGGGTCCGAGTTTAACAAGCAGAAACTAACAGGGAGTCGTGACTCTGGTTTAAAGGAGAATATTTTTTAGAGCAATTCAGCGTCTTGACTATTTTTAGTAAACTGCATGATTTTTTTTACACTCTTTACTAAAGGCTGGGACGGGGCGGGGGGGAGGGGGGAGGGGGGAATCTACTGACACCAGGGGGCGCTCTTCTGACACGATCCCCTTTGCCTTCAATCAGAGGAGAGGAGAAGAATTCAAAAGTCGTTTTAAACTTTGGGGGGGGGGACGGAGGTGAAGCGAGTTTCTAAACACTGCCATTTCCGGGGAGGTGACCCCGTTGGGGTGGGGGGGGGGGGGGGGGGGGGGGGGGGCCTCCCTTCAAGCACACACTCCCACTTGCTAGTGGTCGTAGCTTCGGTTGATCGGGAACAAAGTCTCCGGCTGCAGCGGTGCCCTCGATCGCAGTCTTTGCGTTGCGTTGCCTTCTCACAGTGACAACAGAGCGGCCATGTTCTACTGCCAGTCCGACCTTTTACGTGGCTGCTGTGTTTGCACTGGATGTCTAAGAGTTTTATTTTAGTTTTTTCGGGAGCGATTGTTGGCTGGTTTTGTTTCAGGACACGTGTCGGATGGGGGGGGGGGGGGGGGGGGCAGAGATCCTCCTGATCGATGAAACTAGAGCGAGTCGAGCGCCTGCGCCTCCGCCAAGGTCCAACGATCCCTTCGGTTCGTTATTTCTTTGAGAAGTTAACACAAATCTAGAAAAAAATGAAATCTAGGTGATAATTCCAGAAATGTCCGACTGTCTGTGGCAAAGAAACATTCGTCTCAGTCGGCTTCACGACTGGAATTTCCTGCGATTTAGATACGTTTAATATTTAAAAACGTTTAATAACCAAGCGACCACGTTCACCACAACTGATTCTCCAGTTCCGGTTCTGCGTCCTGAGTCGAGCTCCACTGAGCTTTAATCAAACAGGTGAACTGCTCTATGTGCAGCAGCTCTATGTGCAGCAGCTCTATGTCCAGCTTCACCACAGACCAAAACAACAGACACTGCACTGGTGCAAATAAAAGAAATCCCAGATTGGATTCAGGGAGCGTTCCTTGATCTGCTCCAGAAGTGACTGTAAACAAACAGATGAAAAGTTGTCACCTTGGCGGAGGTAAATAAAAAGAAAGAAAAGCCCTGATGACAAATCACGTTTCAGCCAACAGCAGTTTTCTCCGTTTCGTTTTCTTGTTGGCACAGGACTTCACCGAGAGGGAGCGTGAAACAACCGTACAAGTTAATGGTCTGTGTAGGCCACTAGTCCATCATGTCCTTTACCACGGGTCCAATTAGGAAAGGAAATAAGTTTTATCTGAAACCATGAAGTCTCTTATCTCCGAGGAACCTCTTGCATATACTCGATGCTATAGCTTCAGGAGGACTTTCTAAATGTTTTCAATGTTACTGTGTGGTTGATAGCACTATTATGAAAAAGCTACGTGTCATTCCATAGGAGTCTGCCGAGGACTGCTTCGTGTATCACTGTGACTGCCGTGTGTGCTTAGAGATGTAGACTTTATCAGTAGGTAGCGAAAAAAACCAGTTTGTTCTGTAGTGGTGTCGTAGCGTTTAATGCCATTTTCCCTTCTACACGCAGAGATAGAGAGAGAGAGAAAGAGAGAGAGAGACAAAAAATAAACCACGGTGGGGGCGATGTTTGACGATGTTTTATCCGAGTGCGAGCGCGGCGGGGGGGGGGGGGGGGGGAGGATCGCTTCACGCAGCATTTTGTTGAGCACTGTGCAATATTTGTATGTTCATCCCATAGTGTTACCGTGGGTGGTGTTGCCTGGGGGGGGGAAAAGCACGATTCTAACCTTCGAGGGATCGATCGGAGTCCAGAGGGAACGGTTAGGACACAGCACACGTGGATTCGACACGCGGGTCGAAGCCCGAGGCCCGGCGACCTCGGAGGGCTCCCTCGCTTCTCGCTGGTTTGTTTCTCCTCTTGCACACAGATCCAGCATCAGAAGCTTTCAGGGAGTTTAATACCAAACCACACGCATCTACGTTTTAAAAAATATATAACCCCTCCGAAACAAAATGCCGTGTATATATTTACATAACCCCTTGTGAAAAGATGTAGATTCAATATAAAGTGACATAAATGGGATTATTCAGCCGCAAAATATCACATCTGTCTCTAACTATCTGTCAATCACACACGTTTCCTTTTTCCCATCGTGGAACACAAACCTTTTCTATTGGAGATGAAGAATCTGAATGTACAGTACAGAGCGTGTTGGTGTCGATTCCTTTAACCGTGACATTAGATGTACTTTGCACTTTTTGTTGTAAAAAAAAAAAAATACCGAAATAGTCCTTTTGTTTTATATTTGTTCAACTATTAGGAAATTCATTTTATAACCACCCTCCCCCTCCCTCCCTCCCCCCCCACACCCGGAGGGACTCTTTTTGATTTCACACGTCGTTCATTCGTAGATTCATGAAATTCCAGTTTCAGCTTCAGATCTAAATAATAATAATAATAAAAACTAAAGAAATGGATTCAAGTGCAAACATGGCCCTGAGCAAGTCAACAGGACGTGTGCAGGCTGCATGTATCAGGGAATCCAGTAACGGGCAGCATTGCAGAAACCCATTGGATTGGGAGGCCTGTAGAGGGGGGGAGGGGGGGGGGGGGGGGAGGAAGGACCCCTCAAAGCAAAAAGCCATTACCTGCACTGCAACGCAACGCTCCTCTTATTACGGTTTCCTACCAAAGTACGCACGAATAATCAAACCCCCTCCCCACCTTAAATCTGCTCTTGTAAAAAGAAAAAGAAAGACACACCAAACCTGATCAAGCTCTGTTCTGTGTGACCAGGACCAAGTCCAGATTCTCCCCGGTGACCCGAGGGGCCACGCTGACCTCTCGCAAAAACAAAGCTGTGTACAAGTCTTAGAATCTGATGCTGTAGAAAGATCCTAGTTGCCTTTCGTGTATATCAACTGCCTGCTTGAGTAATTTTGTGCGTGGAACTTTTTTCTGTGTGATCTCGTAGAACTGTTCTGGGGTGTTTTTTCCTGCCACATCGCTCGCGGTGCCCTGCGAGCCGCCGACGGTTATATTTGCTGTGTATACCTTCATTTTTGACGAGGTGTTTTACAGTTTCGTTTCACTTTGTGTAGTGATTCACTCTGTGGAGTTTTCTGACTGTTGTTATATAACTTCATATACACAAATGATCAATAAAAAAAATGTTTTATTTCCTGTTGATACAGAAGCTCATCATGTCGTGTTTGTTTTCCATCTGTCACGATGCACTGGGCTTCATTGGAGGCAGATGTGGAGGCAGATGTGGAGGCTGCCACTGCCTCTAATGGGGTCTTATTATAATAATAATAATAATAATAAAACCGTGTATTGATCCCCGTGCAGCGCTGCAGTGGGAGGATCGATCTGCAGCAGAGGCGTGAGTCACTGCTGCTGCACAAACTCCACTAATATCCAACAGCAATGTGCCTCCATGCTTCACTCCTCATGACAAATTCCAATTTCAGTGTTTGTCTCTAAACTTTCAACTGGCTGGTGCATCATGGGTAAGACGGGTCACTACTGCCCCCTAGAGGACGTGAAGCAGCACCACACACTGTGTGTTTTCTCTTTCTCAGGGATCAGACTCTCGTGCTGCTGCTGTCCCCCCCCCCCATCATTACACATGTCTGATAGTATCTATTCTTTATATATTCTCAATTCTTAATAAATAGTTCAGATTTTACATCAGTCTCATCAATGACAGATTAAACATCTCGAGAATATTATCAGTGAACTTCTGTAGCCTTTGAAAATCATCTGCATTTAAACATTAACCATTAATTTCAATGTATTTTGTGAATTCTGCCCCAAATTTAATTACTTAATTTGAGTCTGTAAAGTATTTTCCTGAGAAGCACGAACATCATCTGTGGATTAAGAGCAACAGGTGATAATTTTATATTTATTTTTATGGAGCATATTCAGGCCATATTATAAGATTTACTTTAATGACACTTTGAAAATGCTATGATTTCCTAAAAAGGCATAAACGCTATACAGTTCTTTTTTTAAAGTAATAATAACTAAAATAATAAAAAGATAAATATGCTGCAAACACACACGAGCATCATTGCACTTATAGATCAGTCACGTGTTGGACAAACAAAAATAGAAATAAAGCAGCTAATAAATTGTCTAAATTTAATATTTATTTTCATTTGCTTTTGTTGCATATTATATAATATTTATAGCTGCAAAATCAAATGTAAAGTGAAATATGAGCAGAACCACTGTGATATCAAACTGTTTATTCTCATTAAACATTAAACGCATTAAACTCTTTGCTGTTACTTGTGGACTTTTATTTTTTTGAAGTGTATTCTTTTCCTGCATTCTATTTATCGGGAGCTTTTATTTTTGAGAGGCCAGACAGGAAGTATCGTCAGAGCATCGTTATTTGCAGAAGTTAGCTAAAGTTAGCTGCTTCCAAACCGGAAGTACTAGATTTTATTTAGTTTAAAGATGAAACCCGTATTAAAATGTATGAAACAGTAACTTATTGATTATTACGACTATTAATTATACATTGAAGACACTAAATGTTATTTTAAAGTAAATCGAAACGTCTAAATCTGTGTTTTTCCAATCCATGCTTTTATTTTCCTAAACAGAGACCGGACGCTGGTGTATGTTGCAGCTAGTTTTACTTCCGTGTGTCGCAGTCTCGGTTGGGTCGCGGCGCTCGAACCTTCAACATCTTCTCCTGCGTCTTCAACCAAACGCGTCTTGTGGTTGTTTTTAAAAAAGTGACTGAAAGATGTTTTCCTACATCATCGGTGTAAGTATCCGACCCGCGGCCGGGCCGCCATGTTGCCTGTTGACGCGCTAGCTGCGGCTAACTGGAGCTAACGTGGAGGAAAAGTTGAGTCTGGAACTCAAGAATCATCGTGACTCACTTGTTCTGTCTGTGGGTTAATGACGGAGACAACGCCCCTCAGAGGCCGCACATGGCTGTTAGCCCCTGTTAGCCACTATTAGCTCCTGTTAGCCACTATTAGCCCTGTTAGCTCCTGTTAGCCACTATTAGCTCCTGTTAACCACTATTAGTTCCTGTTAGCTTCTTTTAGCCGCTGTTAGCTGCTGTTGACCCCGCTGCTCTGTGTCTGACCCCCCGCTGTTTCACCCTCCAGCTGATCCGAGGGGGCATCGACAGCATCGTGAGCCTGATCTTCAGACTCCTGTTCTCCAAGAGGAGAGCCGCCATCACCTTAGAGGACCCGAGCATCAAGTACGCGCTGCGGCTGCTGGACAAACAGGTGAGCGCCTACCGCGGCCGGTAAAAACACGGAGGGCTCATAAAGTGTTAAAGTGTTGACATGGTTACGAACAACACGTGTGTGTGTGTGTGTTGCACAGATCGTCAGTCATGACACCCGGAAGTTCAAGTTCGCTCTTCCGTCAGCTGATCACATCCTCGGACTCCCAATCGGTCAGTGACGTCATTCAGCACGAAACTCAACCAATCACGTGTTTGTGTTTGTTTACTTTTATTAAAAAAAAAAAGAGTTTCTATTCTTACTTTCCCATTTTGTTGCTGTGACAAGACAAATTCTTTATTGTCGTAGAAAAAACATTTTCTGTTGCTTGATTTGTTTCGATAATATTCAGACACATAATCAGATTTAAACGTTTAAATGTGCGTCGCCTTGTTATACGTTGTGTTTAATTCAGTATCTTGTGTTTTCTAGGTCAGCACATTTATCTGTCGGCAAAGATTGACGGTAAACTGGTCGTGCGTCCGTACACGCCGGTGTCCAGCGACGATGACAAAGGCTTCGTGGACTGGTGGTGAAGGTGAAGCTTCCATCGAACTCACTTCTCTTCTAGATGCGAAGCGGCTCTTTGACTCTTTTTTTAAAAAAAGTATTTTCCTCTGATTGTCGACAGGTTTATTTCAAAGACGTTCACCCTAAATTCCCCGAGGGGGGGAAGATGAGTCAGTACATGGAGAGCCTCAGGATCAACGACACCATCGACTTCAGGGGCCCCAGCGGTTTGCTCGTTTACCAGGGCAAAGGTCAGCGGTGCAACACCAAGCCCAACTAACAACTGAGCTGGAGTCAGTTTTTATACAGTTGAGCTCTGAATCTTTGACGCTGCGATTTCTTCCTCTTCAGGAGCTTTCGCCATTCAAGCAGATAAAAAGTCTCCAGCTGTGACGAAGACGGCAAAACACGTGGGGATGATCGCTGGAGGGACGGGTGAGTTCCACCGGACGTTTGTTTGTCGGCAGAATCACACAAGAACTTATGAACATACAGTTTTTCCATTGGCGACAGTGTGAGCTCCCCTGAGAGTCTTTTCTAGTTTATTCTGTAAAAAGCAGTTTCTCCTCACAGGAATTCAAGATGTTTATTTGTTCACAGTTTATACAAACATGTGAAAAACGTCTGCAGGGAACTCCATTAGAAACAGAAAAGATTAAGTAATAAAGAAGCAGCAATGACAGGCAGTTTTTCTCTTTTAATTTTAGGTCTGCAACTTATCATTATTCTATTCGTTAGGTGATTATTAAAAACCTTATTTGTGTTTTCCAGGAATCACTCCGATGCTGCAGCTGATCACGGCCGTGATGAAGGATCCCCAGGACCAGACGGTGTGTTACCTGCTGTTTGCCAACCAGGTGAGTTTCACGAGTCAGAGTCAACACCTGCTTCACACTCAACTGTCGGTCGCAGTTTTTCTCTCTCCTGTTGTTATTCTAGTGATGACTCAGGTAAACGTCATGATCTAAATAATCCCTGAAGCCAGAATAAGGTCATAAATAGAAAATAAGTAATACCCAACAGTTAATTTATGTCATAAACCCAGAATCTATATTTCTATCAATGTGCACTGTCCCTGTTAAATTCAATCTAATGGACGTCACTGTACAGGTCTTACTTTAGTTTATACATAACTTAGAATCAGTGGTTTTCATCCAGTTGTGATCATTGACTGCTTATTGATGATTTGTCTGTCGGCTCAGACGGAGAAAGACATCCTGCTGCGGCCGGAGCTGGAAGAGATTCAGGTCAACAACCCGGATCGATTCAAGCTGTGGTTCACTCTGGACAAGGCCCCAGACAGTGAGTTCACACAGCACTCTCATGTGACCTGATGGTGTCACACAGCAGATCCTGTAGATCCTCTTCTATGAGACGGAATTTAAATAATGTGTGTTTGCTAATAGACGACATGTTGTACTGCTCAGAGCTGTGGACATGAACTAAAGTGAAACGTGGAGGAACCTGTTCTCTCGCTGCTTCTCATAACACAATAGAATAATTAATGATCAATGCCACTAGAGAGTTGGTGTTTTAGTTTAATCTAATGATTGATTTCATTAATGATTAATCACATTCATTATTTGGTCGATTCATGTCAGAAAATAAAACCCCAGATTTAATGCAGGATCACTTTCAGAGTTATTGCCTGTGATGTTATTCAGTTTGTCTTAATTATATTATATATTCTTGTAGTTATTTAACTGTACTTACTTGTTCTCACCAGTAGGTGTCAGTAGTGTGCACTGTTAGATGAGTTTAAATAAATGTTAATTAAAAGTCTAATGTTGCTCATATGATCTAAACTTTATTATGATAAAGATTATTATTATTATTCTGGGTATTTGTTGAGCTGTGGTCTTTCTCCCTGCATCAGACTGGGAGTACAGTGAAGGCTTCATCAGCGAGGCCATGGTCACAGAGCACCTCCCCCCTCCCGGAGACGACGCCCTCGTGCTCATGTGCGGCCCCCCCCCATGATCCAGTTCGCCTGCAACCCCAACCTGGACAAGGTCGGCCACTCCGAAGATCGCAGGTTCACCTTCTAGACGTCGACGGCCAATTCCAAAGAATTATCTCTACCCCAAAAAGCATTAATGTAGTCGGGTATTTGCACTATGTAAACAATATTTATGCCGTGACATTCATCATGCAACAGAATCACAGCACGGACCAAGACCTGCAGGGAGGAAGTGTGACGAGAGGGAAGTTGTGTATAAGTGAGTTCGGGATTCAGATGTATGTGGAATGTTCGTGTTCGGACGGGAACGAAAGTGAGATCTAATCAGCTTGTGGTGAAATGAGGAGGTGATTTAAAAAAACCTGTTGCTAAAGGAACCCAGTGTCAGAGGTTTACTGGCTTTAGTGCCTTAACACTTGCAAAAGCTTTTTTTTTTATGCACACTATATGTAATCGTGCTTCATGTCTATGGAACCACTCGTTGTCCCCGAGTTGAACCTGCTGGTTATCGGTGGTTTGTTCATGTTACTGATGCGACGTCTTGCTGCTTGTGTTTGAATATGCAACATAAAACAGTTACTATTGAACTATCCACGTTTGGATTTTTTTCATTTTAGTGCGACCGCATTGCATGATGGGACATTAGACTGTAAACAAAGATGCATTGTGGGATATGTAGTGAGTGATGTAAAGACAAAGAAAATAGTTTTTTCTCGTTTTTATTAACAAATTTAAAAACAACGTAGAAGAAAACATTTGGTGAATTTCTTGAAACAAAGACTTTGGTTTTGAACAGTTTCATGTGGAAGATTCAAACCACTCACATCCGTCTGGTAAACATGAAGCTGAACATTAATTTATCCTGTTTGTTTTATCTGTACTACAACAAATTCTAAGTGATTTTACGTTTTTGTAGTGAACAATATTCAAAGTGAGCTTTATTTTTTGATACGGACGTGAGTGATTTTCATCTTCTAACCTGGTTCGAAAGCAAATACACAAGTTTTTATCACAATGTTATAAAACGTGTGTTGTTGTGGTGTCTCAACCTTAATACTGTGTGTGTGTGTGTGATGAAGTTTAAACCGTGTCCTGGATGATACAAGTGGAAACAACTATTTTTAAAAACGCGGAGACAAATCTACACTTGGACATAAACACTCGAGTGAGATTTCTTTAAAATAAGACAAACATCTTAAAGTTTCTCTCACTGACTACTAGAGTAATAAAAATAAATGCAGGCACGTTAATGCAAACCTTGAATTTGAAGTTCATGCATTATAACTGACACAGCTTCAATAAATATCAACGACACAGAGACTGAACCTCGCTGTGAAGCGGTCTCACGTGGTCGTTATCCGGGAGGTTCGAGGACGACGTCGGCACAGAATTGTTCTTTAGAACCAAAGTTCCGCTTCACGCGTTGGAGCTGTCGTGTGTTTCTGCTGCGTCGACGTCTGGACGACAGACGGCGGTTTCCTGGAAGAAGCCGTCGCCCTTCAGCATGTTCTGAAACACAAGCCTCAGGTCAGTGCATCGCTCTCCAGCCAAGTCGCGGCAGCAGCTCAGACTCTCACCGTCAGGTTGTTGATTCCCTCGGAAAACGCTCCGATCTGCCGCACCGTCCCCTCGGAGTCTTCCATCTGCCACACAGCACACAGAGATGTGTCAAGAAGAAGTCCGGTAGGGAACACAAGCAAGGAGTGTTGAGCTCTGTACCTGTTCCAGGTGGTCCTCGTAGATCCGGACCCCCGTCTGGAAGCTGCTGCTTTTGGGCATTTCCACGTTCATGGGGCAGACGTACTCCTCGGTGTCGTCCTGACGTTTCCTCCTCAGAGTTCCAAACCCACCGAACGACATGCGGCGAGGCTGAGGGTGAAACAGACAGGGTCACGTGTTCAGGTGGTTTATTCTTTGTCTTGTTCTGTGTTTGAATGCACTTGTAAAAGCATCAGCTAAATGAAATGTAAAGTAGCCGCGGCGGCAGACGGGGATTCGTTACCTTGACCTTGGCGGTGGCGCTGAGGACGGTGTAGTCCGGGTTTTCCAGACAGTCCTGTTTGAGCCGCTGAGCCTCCGAGCCGACGAGCAGGTGGAAGTGCGTGGCCAGGTGGCGTCTCAGCAGGGTTTTGTTGGGGGGGATGTTGAGCAGGAGAGCGAGAGCTTCCACGTTGAAGCGCGGCTCCAACACCTGGAGAGCACAGAGATATTACAGACATCATCATCATCATCATCATCATCATCGGTCTGAGGGAGGAAAGTCTTTTTAAAGCTGTTGTCGTGCTCACATCACGTGAGAGAGAAGTTCAGTCTCTAGTTGTTTAATAATCAGGACGACGATGCAGCTGATCTGGGACTTATCGTGTCTGATGAAAGTTTGTAGTTTTTATAAATATAGTCGAAAATTAAATAAACCAATAAACTAATACAGAGCAGATCAATTGTCCCTATTTTCTCTTCTTGGTCGCTGAAGTTATTTTTGTCGCCTTATTTTTGGTTTTTCAAATTTGTTCCGACGATTATCCATTTACAGAATTGGATTTGGGAATTAATATAATTGTATCTAAACGATCATCTGATCCTGGAGCAGTGACGCGCTCACCATCAGTCCTCCGTGGACGCCGCTGCCTCTCAGGTTCGGAGCGTACTCGGCCAGATCCACCGATCGGAGCCACTCCATCACTCGGTGGTTCGTCCACTGGGAGATCTCAGCCGGGGTCATGTTGTTCTGGACGAGGGAATCGAAACATAGATTTTAAAATAAGTACAAATACATATTTTCAAATGGGAAACACGATGTGGTGTCTGGAGCGATACCTCGTCGGACGGTCGCCGCCTGAGGCAGTTTGCTTCGTAGGAGTTGAGGCGGAGGACCTGAATGGCTCGTTTGATGCCGAGGTGATGGAGAACGCTGCCGACCTTCAGGGACAACAAGTCCTCCTGCGAACACACACCACAGAGTCACCACACAGTCACCACACAGTCACCACACAGTCACCACACAGTCACCACACAGTCACCACACAGTCACCACACAGTCACCACACAGTCACGTCCCCTGTGGTCAGAATATTAAAAGCTCCACTGCAGCGTGACGAGGCTTGAAAAGGCGGCGGCGGCAGCGGCAGCTCACCACTGTCATGTGGTCCAGCATCCGTCCGTCAACACGAGCCTCATCGAAGTGACTCTTGTACTGCGGGAGGCCGATGTCATCCAGCCATCCTGAAACAAAGAAACACAGCGTGTGTTGAATCTGAATGGAAGGTCGTGGCCGACAGGGAACAGGCACTTTGGATGGTGGGACACTGACTGGTCACCCAGTTGTGGTCCAGTCTGCCCTTCAGGTCTTCCTCCTCTGAGCCGAGCGCCTGTAGCGCCAGCTGCAGCTTCTTCCTGTGGAGGGGCTGCCTGATGCCCAGCTCCTGATCAGAGGAGGAAACAGGAAACATCCGTCACAGGAAACCAGCGGAGCATCTCAGAGAAACGCTGCATCACATCTCTTCTCTTCGCCCTCGTCCAATCGTGAAGAAACATTCAAACACTGAGCTTCTGGAGGTTAAAGCCTGATTAGGATGGTTCTCCCTACCTTCTCCACGTCGTGCTGTGACGCCTGCAGCAGCGTCTGTCCTGATTTGATCCAGTTCTGACCCTGAGCAGCGTATAACCCGAGGCCTTGTTCATGCAGCCACTCGTAAACTTCCTCTTTGCTCCAGCGGGAGAAAGGAACATCGACAGCACTGAGCAGAAGAGAGGAGATGAGGGATTACAGTCACTTAGAGAAAAGTAAACTCTACCTGATGACGACCAGCAGATAATATATTTCTGTCTGTAAATAATCTGGCTGCAGATGGCAAAAATGTTCCCATTTCTATAAACTCTTTATTGGTCGACTCCTACTTGTGTTTAGCTTCTCGCGACCACCCGAGTCGGGGGCCGGCGGTGGCTCTGACTCCGCCCCTCCTGAACTCCATCTCCGCTGCGTCGTCGAGGTTGAAGGAGGTGGAGTGACTCCTCTTCAGCCTGCAGGAGGGAAATCAACACCACGGTATAAACACGATGAATCTGAAGAGAATCCTCCGACGCTACTGTAAACACTCGGCTGTTACCTGCCAAAGAATTTCATGAAGCCTTTCGACTTCTTTTTGGTTTCTGGTGAGGACGGCAGGGGAGGTGCATTGTGGGATTTCTGCGGAGGAACGCCGGCCAAGTCCAGGTGATCTGTGCCTTTACGTTCTGTCTCAGCTGGAGAAATAACAACATGGACATTACTCATGTATATGATACAAGATGTGACGTCCCACACCACCACCACTCAGAACCGAACTTTTACTACATCACAGCTGAGGTCAGCCGTGCAAAGAACCAGTTAATCACCACAACACAACCAGTACAGAGGGATCACGACTTCACGGACACGCACGATCACAGCGGCTTCATTGCAGATGGTTCATGACGTCGTGGATCAGGGACAACTGGATGATTTCAGACAAGGAGAAACTAGAGAAACAAGGATTCCCAACTTTTCATGGAGGGATAATTTCACCTCTTGAGGATCATTGCGAAAACGCGATGAGGCTTCACACGAAAGAAAACAGGTTGGGAAACATTGGTTTGTCCATCGTAGGACCGAGTGACACTGAGCTCATGAACAGGAAGTGATTGTGTGATAAGGTGGCTCAAATTCATGTGACCGCAAACTCAATTTTACAGTCAGCTCTAAATAGCAGCTTCCAATGTGAACGTCCGTCTCTCATCAGACAGTTTTATGATGATATTTCAGTGTCAGTCGGTCCTTCAGGTGCATCCAGCTGTATCATCCAGAGCAGCCATACTGCAGGCCCACAAGGCCACTCTGCTCTACTGTACCTAACACGGGGGCACTGGAGCTCCGGCTGCGATCTTCACAATTTACAGAGGCATGGAAGAAACATCAGAATCAGCAATGAAACACTTTGAAATGACAAAACTAAAATGTGACGGTAATACAAGAGGTTTGTTTCAGCTCACCGAGGTTCGAGGTGCTGGCCGCCTGCTTCCCTCCTCGCAGCTTCAGGAATCCTCGACCAAAAGAGGAGCGACTCTTCTTGGAGCCGAACGCCTGTTCACTGCTGGGGTTTGATTTGCTGGGGGGGAGGGAACCAGCTGCTGCTCTGTTTATCGTCTAGGAGGGAAAGTACAGGACGGAAGATAAGATGAAGCCAAAAGATTCAGGATTTCACTTTTAAATCCAAGCAGGAAAAGAGAGGAGGGTAAAAGATGAGTTGCTCCATTCAACCACTAGGTGTCAGCGCAGGACTAAGTGCAGGACGTGTGATGGTTCATGTGAATTCTCTGAAACCAGCAGGAATCGCATGGATCGTTTACGCTCAACATTCAAAAGGTCAAGAGAAACACGTCTGAATGTTTGAGCTTCGGGTGAAGACGTGATTGAATCAGGCAGATGTCTGACTGGAGACTCAACGTGTGACGGAGTCTCACCTGGTCACTGCTGCTGGTCACGGTCGAGCTGAAACCACAACAAGAAGAAGAAGATTGAGTCAAGAACACGCGACTCAAGAGTCTTGAACTATCGACCACACTAGAAGTGCAGTCAGGTTTCACACAGTCACACAGCTGACGGGATATCTGACCGAATGAAAGAAAGAAACTAATATTTTCAACTGTGCTCCAAATAAATACAAGTTCATGGTTTTCCCAAAAAATACAAATTAAATTAAGATTACAAATGAGCAAGCAACTTGTGGGTCGTGAGGATTCTTCAGGTGAAGATCTCTAGTTTGAGTTTCGTGGTTATTTCCCAGCGTGTTCTTACCACAGATAAACATTTTTTATTTAATTTGAAGCTATAATCACATGAGGATTGTAGCTCATTGAAATGTATATGTGAAACTGTTGGTTATATGGAGGTTAAACAGATCGTACAGAGACAATAATTATACATAAAATAAATCTGAAACGTTTTATTAAAACCAGAAATTGATCTTCAGGGAACAAAAAACTGTTTCACTGACTAGAGTAACTTTAGGAAACTTTCTATTCTAAATAAAGCAACACGAAGTGAACAATGTGAGTTTTACCTTTGCGTCTGTAACTGTCGCTCTCTGTCCAGCTCGTTCATCTCAGACAACACGGCGATGCACGGAACCGACTGAGACGAGAGGCAGAGACAGAAAAGGGTTCATTTAACATTTGTATTCCAGGGAGCAAAAAAAAACTGAACAGAAGCTCTGGATTCCACAGAGAAACGATTTCAGAGTGGGAGGTTGGGATTGAGTGGTTTTGTTTAGTTTTTTTCTGAAAGGAAGTGGAGAGTCTGGGGTTCATCCTGTGTGAATTGTTTTGACAGAGGTTGTGTTTACCTCGCCAAAGCTCCTTCCTGCCTCCCCCTCCAACGCCAGCGTGACCTGCTCCACCTCCATGGACACAGGAACCGAGGGATCATCTGGGATATCGTCATAGTCGTCTTCCTTCGACTTCTCTGAGGAGGACAGAGAGGACAGAGGGGACGGTCAGCTGGGAAGTGGGGGAGACTTAGACAAACTGTTTGAGTCTCGCCATTAATCTCCTTTGTTTTATTATATTCAAAGATGGTTTACTGGAGATGAGCAGGATATGAAAACATGATCTTCTCAGAAACAAAATGTTCTTTCCTCAAGGTTTTCATTCTGATATTAGTTAGAGGTGAGTTGGTACCAAAATAACTAGTGAACCATAAAGTATTTTCCATTATTGATAATCTGCGATATACTTTTTAAAGTAATGAGTGAAGGCATTCGTCTAAAATGCTGCAAAACTCTGAAGAGAGGCGTCGGTTTCCCAGAGCTCAAGGTTACTTCTTCAAATGTCCTGCTTTGTCCAATTAATGGTTAAAATGGTCAAATTATTAATTTACAAGAAAATATAAAAAGAGAAAAGCTGCAAATTATCACATTGAAGAAGCTGGAATTCGCAAAATATTGGAGTTTTGTACTTGATTAAATAATCGGGCAGAGATCTCAGGAATAAAGTTGTTTTGGCGACTTGACCTCAACACAAAAGTGAAATAGCAACAGAGGAGTTGAATACTGATGTAAAGACATAAATCCACATGTAATAATTAGTATGTGTTTAGATGATGAGTCACATTTAAACTCACCTCACCTTTATCGAGCTCCTGCACTTCCTTGCACTTAGTCAGCGACTCCTCCAGCTCTTTAATCCGTCTCTCCTGAGGATGAACATGATGGGATTACAGTAAAGCCTGTTTGGATCATATCAGCTGGACTACGACAACATCACGTGACACTTTACCTTCTGGTCGTTGGCGGACGTCAGCGTCTCCAACACCCGCCTCACCTTCAGCATCTCTGTATCTGGACACAAGATAATAAACAAACAGAAATAATGACGCTCAGCGTGTCGGTCACCTTCTGTGGGTGTTAATGAGAAATGCTGCACAATTAAAAACATCCAACACTCAGTAGTTTAACCCAAACGAAGGTCATCTTTTTTTTAAACTTTTAAGTTCTGATTTTATCTTCTTTAAAAGCTGCACCAATTAATATTACTCATTATGTATTCAGCTTTTTTATCAGGTTTGTTTTTCTGCTTTTATATCTTTTGTTCTGTCTCAGTTTTCTAATCACCGGCTAGAGAAGAGATTATTTTCCAAATAATAATAATAATTACTCTAAAGTAATTATAGTATTGCTCAATCTGCTGGATGCGTAAATAGACTTTTCTGTATAAAGGTGATAACAAGTCAAGCTCGTTTCTGTGCCCAAATACAAGTGGCCCAGAACTAAACACAGAGTTTCTAACCGAGTCTTGTTCAGAACCTTTAGATTTAGACTTTATTGTATTAGTTAAAAGATTCATAGACGATGAGAGGACAGTACATGTGAGACACGTTGGCCTCCTGGTTCAGTAAACTCTGTTAAACTGTAGTTAAATCAAACCTCAAAGCTGATGAGTATCTGTTCTTCAATTTCTATTCATACACAATATCCCAAAAGCCTCGTCCACGACTTAACTGAGTCTAAGTTATAATAATATGTGGTTGCAGTTAGATTATTAAATCAGGACGTTTGTTTGCTCGCTGTGTGTCTGAAGGACGTCGGGTTAAACTGTCCAGTGTTTTACACGTAGACCAGAATACGAGTCTCTGATTTGACTAAATGGAATTCCCCCCCCCCCCCCCCATCGGAGAAGATAAGATAAAGACAGCAGAGGGTGGAAGTACAACAGTCATGTGTTCGGTATGAAGCCTCCGCACAAGAACACTGACAAGGATTTAGGTTTGGAGCGTCTGTGAGATGTTAGATAGTAAAATAAATAATGAACTGAGGACTCGGGATGAACGTAAGGAACCGTTATTGCTTCAGGAAAGCTGCTGGAGGGGGGGGGGGTGGTGGTGGTGTTTTTAGGAATGTGAAATGTCTATTTCTCTAATCTTCATAACCCCCTTGTGCAATATTAGAGTTGAGCCGCATGAAACAGTTTAAGAAACTTCCAGACACAATTGATAATGAAAACAACTCCCACCTCCGTCTCCTCCCTCCACCTTCAGCCGGCTCTCGTCCCTCAGCCTCCGCAGCTCCAGCTCTCGCTCCTCCAGCTGCTTCTGCAGGAGCTGCAGCTCGTCCTGCGACAGACCACAGATGTCAAAGCGTTGCTCACTTTGTGAATCAGACTCTGGCAGACGGACAGAATTCATTTAGTCTGGGGTTTTTCAGTTTTAATTAGGCTTTTGTTTCTTGCTTAGGATTTGATTTCCTAGATATTACCGAGTATATGAGGAGCATGCAAACTTCAAACTTTCAAACCCAGAGTTCCTTCAGAGACGTTTCGCAGTGAAGGAAATGTCATGTGTGTAATCAGTGAAATGACCTTTGACCTGACATTAGTAGGAATTAGTCTGTAGGTCAGTGATTTGTTTTAACCCCTGGTTTCTGTTTATACACTGGGGGGGGGGGGGGGGGGGATTGTGAGATATATATATACACACAGACATTTCTGGTTGTTAAATACTAACACACCTGGAAATGCATATCACGTGACCATTTGTGTGTAAATGTAAACAGGAAGCAGTTTGTCTTCTCTGCAATTTGTCGCCTAGTTACAGAAAAAACTACGAACGAGAAGAGAAATAGTAAAAAAGTGGAAGATGATTGATTTCTAAGACGATGTGGTTCTGTTAGTGACAGTGAGGGTTTCACCCCAACAGCAGGTGCCTGTGTGATCCATTTCTAAACGTCTCAGCTTCTTTCCACTCATACAACACAGCTCTGGAGTCTGGGTGCTCGACAACTCCAGAGCGGTGTCAACGACAGGCGCCGACGGTGACAGTGAGATTCAGTGCAGGCTCACGCTATTCACTACATCTGTAATCTACATTCAAGTCTTCTAATCTAGAACATGTTCGGCATGCAGAACAGCGGACACACTGGGAAACAGGACACACACAAACCGTCTCTGCAAATAGAAGGTTAAAGGATTAATTTGGAATCACGGAGATGTACCAGTTTCCCCTTCACAAGTGCAGGAGCACATTGTGATTGTAAAGTTGAACCTGGTACAAATCTGGAGCCACTACAGGTGGAAGCACTTACAGCAAGTGTGTGGTGAGAGTCAGGGAAGCAGAGTGCAGCAGTGGAGGAAGGTTTAGAGGATCTTAAGGGCCAGAGAGAGGAAGAGGACAAGCAGGAGATTAAACCTTGTTCACCTCGGCTCCAGTGAACCGCTCAGTGTTCCGCTTTGGACGCTTGACAGGTTAGCATGTTGCGGGAAGATGTTAAATTTACAAAAGAGAGAGAGAGGATGGAAACAGGGAGGAAATGAGCAGAGAAACAAAGTCACGATTGGAGGGAAAGAAATCACAAGGTTTTCAATAAAGTAATGAAGCATTTCAAAAAGGGCAGAAATCAATTCTGAGCTGTGAACTAGAAACACTCACTTTGGTAACTTTGAGTTTCTTCTCACACTGCAGCCGTTCATTCTCCATGTCAGTCACCCTGAACCGCAGGTCCGTTACTTCCTGGTACAGGCCCTGAGGAAGAGGAAAGAATTCACATCACCCAGTGGACTTGGAGAGTAACCTGCACCGGGGGGAGGTTTGTGGAGACTGCGCGGGGGAGATGTCTGATAATAAAACCTTTTAGAACAAGGGGAGGGGGGGGGGGTAGAATTCCTGCCAAAGGCACCAAACTTTATTTTCAGTCGGACGTCCCACTGGAGAGAATCTGAGAAGCTCATGGAGAAGAATCTAAATAAGAAGCGTGGTCAGTTACAGCGTGGGAGAACAATCGGTGCAGATATTAAGATCCTACTTTCACCCCGTTAAACGTTCATTTGAGGATTTTAAAGCCACACTGTTTTTTCCCACATTAATTTATAGGATTCTGTCAAAGGCCCAGTTCAGACCTGGTGTTAACATCTGTCCTGAGACACTCAATCCTCCTTTCACACTCGAATGTGTCTCCTGTGACCACTTGTGATCCGATCGCACTCTCCTCGCTCGGTATGCAAATAAACACGTCCGTCATTTCTGTTCAGGAAGAACAAAGGTATGTTGCTTTTACCCAGTCTGAGATTACAGAAGTTTATATCTTTCGATAAACACAAATAATTGAGTGTATATGAATGTAATAATGATCACATATGGACACACACACACATATGGCGTGAACAGGATTTTGTACAGTAAGCTGCACTGACTCCAGCAGCTTGTTGTAGTGAGTTTTCCATTTTGTCAATTAGGCTCTAATGTTTAAATAAATACAGCGATCACAATGGGTCGGCATTGCTTAGACGGGATTAACGTAAACTCTCTCTAATGGAGGCTCAATGGAAACTACAATAATTATGAACAGTTGCAGAAGAAAAGAAAAAAATCCCCTAAAGCTTTTTACTGCCTGGAAATTCCACATAATATTCTCCAAATGTATACGTTCCTGCTGGTGGACAGAATGTATGGAAACTGTTAGTCCCACAGCCTTTTAGAGAGGGGGGGAGGACAGGGTGGGAGGTATGGATGGGGGGTGGGTGGGTGGTGGGGGGGGGGTTCGGGCAGGAAGCAGCTGCCGGCGCACACGAGGAGTTTAAGCCTCTTTTGTAAACGTTGAAGAAGTTCCCCCTGCACCACATGACAGCTCCGGGTCGTCCAGCCGAGTGAGACGAACCTTTGTGACTCAAAAACAATAACTGGGCGGCCGCCAGGATTCAGAGGAGCGAGGTGCAGGTGCAAACTGAGAACACCGCTCCACCTCTGCTCCATTTCACAGGCGACAGTCTACCTCGTGGTCCCTGTGGTCTCGCTCCACAGTCGTCAGCTTCAGCGTCAGACTTGACAGCTCGGTCATCAGCTCCAGCTTCTGGGTCTCCAGCGCTGATCGGTTCAGCAGCTCCTGTAGAGCCAGAGGGGAAAAATCCAGTTTTACAGAAGGTCGAGAAAACCGCCTGCTGATTTCCATTCATCGCAATTTCACATTTGAAATATTGACTTCGTACCAGTTGAAGAAGCTCCTCAGTAGCATTGAGTTTCTCCTGGTGATGATCAAGACAAGAGTCAAGGTCTCGAATCTTTTCGCCCTGCACCTCCACCTGGTCTGTCAGAACGCTGACCTGCAGTCAGGAGACATCTTTCATTATTATTGTATTTTCGTTTTGTCATATTAAACCACAAATTCAATAATCTAATTCTAACATTATTTACTTATGAATACATCATTTGATTAGGTATTCATTTGGTTGGAATCAAGCTTTCAAGGATATTAATGATTTCCACAATGAGTCACTGTCATGACCCAAACTTTGGTGTCACATGGTGTCGCTGTGGGTTGACGTCAGCATTAAAACACACATCATTTGTTCATATTTCTTAAAATCTCTTGAGTATTTCTTTGAAACGATGAGACACAACCTCAAGACCCGACCCCTTTGACAGAGCTCATCACACAAACTTGTTTACCTGGAGAATGAGACACTCTTTGTCACTCTCCAGCCGCGACAGACGATCTTGGTTCAGTGCGTCTGCGCCGAGTCCGTTGGCCTGAAATCAGAAACAGCACAAGTTCATTTGAGGGAGTTCATGAAAGAAAAGCAGAGAGGAGGCCTCCAACTGTCATGTTGAAATACGAATCTGGCCAAAGAGGCCAAAACTAAATACCCTTGAGCAACATAGATCTCGTAGAATATTGTTCAACTGCAGCCTCTAACCTTTGGGACAGTGAACCCACAGGGTTTCCCCCTTTTCCAGAAAAGCACGTGAGGGTCAGTCGCTGTTCTCACATGGAAGTTATTTGAAAATCGAATCAAAAGCAAAACTGCACGACTCGAATATCACACATGGAGAGACGAGTGTGTGCGTGAGGGAAGAAAAACAAAAAGAGCCTTGAGTTTAAGAAGACGGAAAGTATTTTCAGCCGGACTCCTATAGAAAGTCTCATCACTCTCGCGACACGTCATAACAGCGATCGTACAATAAACAGAGTCGCCGTATGGGCGATGGAACACGATCAGGAGATGCAAAGCAGATCAGAGAATAACTCAAACCAGGTGACGTCTAAAAACTGCACCGTGCAAACGTACCGGTCATTATCCTGCCGAGCTGCAGAGGCAGATGTAAAAAAGTGAGTTTCTCCTTTCCTAACTTTGACTGTTAAGATTCATGATGATGTTTCGCCCTCTGTGGTGAATGACAAGAGGAATCAAGAGAAACCATTTATAAATCATTGCCTCAGTTTATGTGTCTTGGCCGGGTCTGATTAGTAATCCGGTCTGGAGAGTAAAAGCCTCCAGGAGACGGTGGAGGTGAAACCCGAAGACTCAAATAACCGGAGGAGGCGGTTTGAGATTCACAATATCCAGATGTTGGGTACAAAGGTAAAAATGCATATAGGAGGCGTATATGTAAACTTTATCCTTCATTCGGTTTGTGATCAGATCCCCAATCTATCCTTGAATGATCTGTGTATGCAAGGACAGATTTGAACTGTACTACTCTTACAAATACATATCAATCCACAACTGTAACTACAATCTATTGGTTTTGTTTTGAAAGAGACAAAAAAAACAAATTCTTTGACAGTATTTTTTGCTGTATCACTTTTCCTGCTCGAAAGAAAAAACACCGAAAGCTAAAAAGGCCTTTATTGTTACCATTCCTCCGTGCAGCCACTCCGCCAACCCCTCGGCGGTGGAGTCGGGGATCTGACAGCGCAGGTTGTCCCTCTCCTCGTTGTCCATGAGCTCCAGTGCCGCCCGCAGGTCCTCGAGGAGGTGCAGCACCCGGAGGCCCCCCATGAAAGGTGAGTGGGCGACTGGCAGTCGAAGAGGCCGTTGGAGTAATCCATCGCCTTGGAGCCTTGGGAAGCATTGGACGGAAGAAAGTGACTATTTCACAATATCATAAAAACAGTGAGGTTGTGGAATCATAGTCTCTCATTAGTGTGGTATGAAAGTCATAATGAAAATCTAATGTGTTGGGTTCTCACAGACAAAATGGCAGACGATGACTAACGAGAAGAATTTATGAGCGAAGTTGTTGATCTGTGGTTGTGGTGCAGAAGACGGGGACAAGTCAAAGCTGTAAATTTTACCATTTGTGCAAATGTATGTTTACTTCTTTCTTCTGAACTCCAAGTTGTGTGGATGTCGTTTAACAAAAGAGTCAGGAAACATACAACTGAAAACTCACAACTGATACATGTGGTACAGACACACACTGAAGTGTTTGCATGTGAACATCTCTGCTTGTTCTCAGCCATCACTGTGCAAAGCTTAGGTCTTTAATGGCATCTCCTGTGTATCATGAGTGATATTTGAGTCAATAAAACAATGTAAACACTAAAACCTGATATTAAATCCTTTTAGTCGACTTTAATATTTTCATTTAGGAAGCATTTTGGACTCTAAGTGAACATTTTGTTTTCTAACTAGCTCTGACTAGCTTGTTGGTTCTCTCCACAGACATAATGGGCAAGCACATGATCTAATAAGGCATCATATGACAGTATAATTGAATAATGACAATTACATTTTCTCCTGTATGTGCTGAAAACACATTTTGTGATATTCTTGGCAGCAGCAGCAGCAGCAGCAGCAGCAGCAGCAGCAGCAGCAGCAGCAGCAGCAGCAGCAGCAGCAGCCGCGTGTCGACTGAACTCCAGAGCACAATGTTCCCATCGTGTGCTTGGGACCTCTTCGCACCATCTATCATGTGACTGGAACCTCCGCCGGGATGAAGATGTCCAGTGGTAACAAAGAAGGAGCTAAGTGAATAAATACCCAAACAATCACGGTACTGCACACAGTAGCGAGGGAGTGGGGCTCGATGGTGGCTGTGGTTTCTGTGGAAACAGTGGGGACTCGGCATCATGTGATCAGCCGCCGTGCTCCTATTGGAAAGGTCAGCGCTATAATTACACACATCGGCGGAAAAGTAGGGGGACTCTGCGCTGGAGCCTGCTCTGCTCATCTGCTGCAGCACAAGTATACAGCGTGTGGCCAAAAGTTCCAGAGCAGGAGTTTGTCTTCCAAACTCTCAGAGCTTGAATAATCATTAGTTTCCGTCAGTGCTGGGACAATGGAAACTTTCTTTCCTCGTGGTGGGACAGAAACCCAGTGACGAGGGATCCAGCAGCACCATTTTGTGCTACTTATGTATATTCATGAGGATTGCATTAAACTTCAGGAGGGAGAGAAGGGCACATTTAGTTGCCGTCCACTGGAAGCAGAAATCCCAGCTCGCAATGAAATGACTTCCAGATGTGGCCGGACCCCACAGTATATATACCATGCCCACCACCTCAAGTGCTGTGGCCAGGTCTTAAAGTCAGAGTGTGGTTACCTGCTATGATCCCATCCATCTGCTCCAGGGCCAGCTGCCAACATGTCACTGGCGTCAGACATCATCATCTTCGCTTCAATGAATCTGCAGAAGAGAAGGAGGCAGGGTTTTAATAGAAGGAGATGAGAGGGGAAAAGAGAAAGAAGATTCATAAACAATCTGCCAAAGACAATATGTCAGAGAACAGAGTTCTCACAGACGGGGGTTTCCTGAAATTTACAGTAGCAAACTAATGAACGTCTGCAACAGCAGGGAAAGGTTTTCTCTGCTTAAACGAGCTTATTGCAAATTAAACTAGTAAACTAACCTTATTTATGGGAACTACACAAAAACAGAAAACAAAACAATGTTCCTTCTTTGTCTTGTGTGACTGTAAACTGAATATATTTGGACTCCTGGAGTTTAAATGTGAAGATATCAGTCAGTACTGAAAACAGTTGTCACTCTATTCCCTCTTATTATTTATTGTTCTCAGTATTAACTTGCTCCTACGCAAGCATCACTCTCAAACTACAAAGCCCGCTTCTATGTTTTCCACATTTCCATGTGAACAAAGTTTAACTGGGTTATCGCTAATCATGTTGTGATACTAGCGCACATTCTTCCCTCTCCCTCGGCTGCTGCATCAAATTAACCCGGCACTTTGTGTCACAATAACCCGGCTGCTTGAGAGACAGAAAACAAAAGTGATCCCCGGGGGGTGTTTTTTACCCAGCAGGCCTCACTTCCGGCGGCGGAGCAATCATGGGTTGCTTGTGGGCAGAGCCCCCCCCCCCCCGTCTGGAATAATGACACCATTCTCCCAGGGGTCTCAGGCGCTCGTAGCATCGGCATGTTTGGCATCTCAAACTTCCACAACAAAGTTGGACGGTTTCCCCATGACCGCTTCAAACACCTCATCACATGTCTCCGCTTCACTTCGCAACGAGCACTTATCGCCTCCGATGGGATCTGATTTGCTGAGGGTGAACACAGTGTGGAGTTTGTGCGGATACAGCAGCTAAAACCCAGAACTAACAACATAAAAACAGAGGCTGTGCTTGTTCAGACGTCCCATGGTAGGAGACTGGGGGGGGGGGGGGGGGGGGCGCAGGGTCTGCAGACTTAATTTCCTCCCTCTCCGGGGTCACAGTGTCACACCTAGCAGGGTAAGAAACGGGCATGACGAGGGTAATTAAACCAATGGTGGGGGGGGGGGGGGGGTCTGCAGTTAAGACAATGGGGCCTTTAAGTTCTCCGTCGCCTTAATTCCACAGAAACAAGTTTCTTTCCCAACAACGTGCAAAGCTCCAGAAACACATCCCAATAGATCGTGAACTGAATCCTGGTCATGCACACGAGACATTTCAAAGCCAAAGACCACGCTCAAGAAAATATCAAAATAAAACAACTCCCTTTCCAATTATATTTTACACTTCCCATGGGGGGGGTTCCAGGGCCACAGATGCGACGTCTTACTACTGATTGGTTTTCCTCCGCAGGTATTTCCGGAGAATGATGGAAAAGCATCGGTCGCCCTCAACAGGGTGGAAGCTGTATTTGCTCAGCTGCTTTCACCCGGAGAGAGAAAACTACAGCTTCTCCAAATGTTTGTGTTGTGAATCCAAATGTTTTCCATCTCAGTGCGACTGCTCACAACAACAAATGGCAGGAAGAGAGGAAAACCAGTGTGAGCCATCATGTGCTCCACTCAGCCATCCTGCATGCAGGGTTTCTGCAGGTTGAGGTAGAGACGGACACATTTTGCTCTTCTTATCACATGAAACACTTAAAACCCGGAGGAGGAGAGGAGCCCACAGACGAGGGTCCACATGATGAAGAGTGAAGTAATCATGATTGATGACGCCACCGCGGAGGAGTGAGCGCCACGCACATTCCTGAGCAGGTCAGTTCTCCCAAAACCAAAACACTGACGCCTGGTACCAACATCTCCATCGACCTCTGTGACCCCACCCCCCCCCCCCCACACACACACTCACAATCCAGCCAGGACTTAATACATCAGGCTATTTCTCTAATTGTCAACAAACATGAAAACAACAAAGAGTCGCCCACAGGAGAACGCTCGAACTAACTTAAATATATAACTTAAATAAAAGGCCTCAATGGCCTAAATATTAAATATCTGACTGAGGTAATATTTACACATTTTAGATGAATCTGTTCGAGAGTGAAACTTGATTTATTCTAATGATGTGAGTTTGATTTAACTTTAACCAGATGGTGAGGACATGGTATGGAAAAGATACAGAGGGGGAGGGACACTGCATTTGAGAAGACAAGAGGGAGGGACTACATGACCCTGACACACATATACACACATATACACACATACACACACAGACACACACACACACACTCTGCTGCTGCCCCAGACAGTCGTGCTTCAGCTGTGATGCAGATGTGTATCTCAGATGAACTCAAAGTAGTAACAGCAGGAGCATTCAGCAGCCGAGAGGCACGGTCACACAATTAGCAGGAGTAATAAGCGTTTAGAGTTACAGCGAGCGACCTCCAATAATCTGCAGAGGCTTTCAATACAGCTGCTGTCAGGTTTGAAATTAAATTCTCATACGGATTTCCAAAAGAATAGCATTCATTACACGACACAGCATCTTGAGATGTTTGTTGTGCTGCTGCTTCTTCTCTTAAACCACCGGCCTCCGGTGGCATTTGCTCGATGTACAGTTTGCCAATGGGGCCTGATATTAAAAGTCCGATCTCATTATTGCATCCAGCCAAGCCAACAGCACATCTGTGTTTTCATTTGGAAATCGGAGCTTTCCAAGTCGCAGAGATATCAGTCGACCTTTATTGGATTTAGAGCAAATTACAAAAACAGCGCAAAAAGTTAATATAAAAAAAATAAACTGCTCAAACACAACAGAGCCTCTCATTTTGATCTGATTTGAAGTTAGATCAGTAACAATTTATCAACTATCAGTAGTATTATAATACTAAATATGAGAGTCACAGAAGCACATAATAGAGGTAAAAATGGACATGAATCCAGTCAGAGACCTTCGGAAGGCGGTGCCACGTGAAATCCGGCCTCCAGTCAAACACCCGGCCCTTGTTTACACATCCCCATGAGGGATGGTGGAGTGGACCTTTAGTCTGGGCTGCTGCGAGGTCGGACTGTTTGACAGAAACAACAGCTCGGGCTTTAAACTGCTGCTTTATTTCCTCACTGCGGCAGCGGCAGCAGCGGCAGCAGCGGCAGCGGCAGCATCGAGACACTTGCACAAACAAGTCTTTGTCTTTCACAGACTCACATGGCAGCTCTGCCACACTGATCCCTAGTTATTGCAGATTTTTCCACGTGGCTCCGACTACATCATAGTCAGAAAATCACACTGGAGCGCGCGGGGGGGGGGGGGGGGGGGAATAAAGAGGATGATGGAAAAGGGAGCGAGAGGAAGCCAAGAAAAACAGCCCTTTCTGCTTTTGTTTTAAGATTCACGCATAAAAGCATGAAATCTTAGTCATGTTCAAAAAGGCATCAGAAGTAAAATACTGCAGAGTTAAATGAGTTTTACACGAATGAGCTGAAAAGCATAAACAGGCCTTGAAACGGAGGCATCACCCAAACTCAGGAAGACCTTCACTCTGCTGTCAGGAAGCGTTTCCTGGCACATTCATGGCAAAAAATATCTTCCTCTTTTAGTCCCAAACTGCCACTTCCCAGTGATCCCAGCACCGACCACACTAACTGCTCCAAACGTCCAACTCTAAAAGCCGCTGGTCAACTCTATCACCTCATAGAGCAAACTGGGATATCAAGTTAGGGAGGAACTTACAGCTCAACCGGATCTTTAATAATGTTCCTGCAAAAACAAAACCGTTTTAATCTAATTTCAGAAGTGTGCAAACATCCCAGTATAGCCGCACGACTTTCCAGTGACACCTCCCTTCACTCAAAACACAGCAGCCAGGGAAGTTCAGTGCCAGGAATGTCAGGAATGTAAATGTCAAGGAAAGAAAAAGGTGCACGAGATGGAAAAAGTGCTCAAATGTCAAATATAGTGGAAAAACTAAAACCTAAAAAGCGATATTACAGCAGGAGAAGTTTGGTACAAACACATCGCCTGCAGCCGGAGGAAAAGATGATTACAGCCAGGAGATTACATTTATTTACCAAGTGTTTTATTATTCTCATTTTCCCACTGTAACATTAAATATAGCCGTGCAAGGAAATATCCAGCAGCATGAACCCCCCCACGCTGTGGACCATTAGCTGTGTAAAGTGAGGCGGAGGATACAAATATGGTTATATTACCGGAGAGGGAAATAAAAAATCCTTCTGTTTTCACTTTCTGTGCCTGGAAGCCCCGACCCCACCAGCAGACATATCGGGTGGGGTGGAGGGCTGCCAGCGGGTCGGCCAGCACCTCGGGGCCCAGGTTCTTCCCGAACGACTCGGTGCCGAAGAGGTTTCAACCCAAAACAAAAAGCTGCACAAGCCCGGGACTGGTGATAAAGAAAGAAAGAAGCCGACTCTGGAGCAGAAGCAGATTTAAACTGCTGCCTGCTACCGTCTCCTCCGCAGTCACTGCTGCTGGGACTCAAACCCGGGTTCACCGCGATGACTCACTTCTTGGCTTCGACCTGAACGGACGCGTGCTGCATGAATCAGCGCTGGTTTAATTCAGATACTGCTGGAAAAAAATAACCAGGTCGTGGTTCTGCTAGTACGTGAATACAAGTACTGATCCAATACCACGTGTTTAAAGTGTATTAAGATGTTTTCAGACTAGCACTGAACTCCGGATAATCCCCCGGGGCTGTGTTGGGAAAACGCAAATGTCCCAATTGCAGTGGACATTCTTAGGAGTCCCCCCCCCCAAGTAAAAACTCAGAGTGAGCCCATGTGAGAAAACACTTGGGGATGAGGTCAAACGTCAGATGGGGACATTTGCGTAATCGTAGATTTATTCATTTGTTTTCCGTTTTCAGTTATGACTCCAAAACTAAATAATTAAACAAGTTGTTAGCGCTTCTTACTTTGTACGTGTTTTTTCAAAGGGGCCGAAGCCAAACAACCACGATAGCTAGCATTACTTCCACTCACAGTTAATAGCACAATACATCGTACGAGTTATTTATCAAACGCAGTACTCGATATCAGCCAATGTGCAAAAAGGCTAGGTATCGATATCAGGAGGGGGAGAAAGATATCGGGAACATCTCTGGTTACATTTAAAAAAACGTAACTAAGTACGAATAATTCAACATATTGAAAAGATCATGTCCACATCTGAGGATAATTAAAAATTAAATCCTTTCTCTACAATTTATGTGAATTTAGAAGTTTGTACTCTGTATATTTCCTTTGCCTTTCTTGAAAAGTATACGTAAAATAAAGCATAAAATATGAAACAAACACTTTTGGATTTTGGGGGTTGAATATAAATAACTTAAATCACCACAAACTCTGCGCAAAGTGTAAAAACACGTTTAAATAAGTGTTAAGTGACACATTAAAAAAAAGTTGACTGTATATAAAGAGCTAAGTTGATAGTTAACTAACACAAACACGTTAACAGTGCGTTAAGTGAGGCTAGCGACGCCAAAACAAGCGTTAAACTAACCGTTAAAACTGCGTTGGAAAAACAAACTTTTGGCAGAAACTTGGTGAAACTCACGGTTTGTTTTCTTCGCAGGAACTTTTAGCGGATCTGTGCGGAGCGCGTGGGGGGGGCCGCGGCGAGCTGGGTCCGGCGCAGCGTCATGGTCCACGAGCAACTTCTCATTGAAGTGAAAAACCGAGACTCGAGTTTTCATCCGAACTAAAGACGCGCACGAGCGAAGTCAAGCTGGCGTGAGCGCGAGCCACGCGACGGGAAGTCCCGCGTGAGCTTCAGAATAAAAGGAGTGGGGAAAGGAAACGCAGGAGTGAGAAGAATATATTTAATTTCACCCCTTCTCCATAAGTCATTAATTCATAATTATCTTATACTACACATGAAATGTGTTGGCCTCATCACCCAGATTATTACAACACTATCTGTATGATTTATGACAGTTTAAAAACACTCTGATAATAACAACTCTATCAGCAATTAAGTAGTATTAGCAATAACCATTTATAATACTGTCTAATCTATGCAATTACAAAATGCATACGATATTACACATTTTATTTGGAAGTGTACATAATATTATTATATAATCATTCTTTTTTTAAACTTAGGTGGCAGGTATTAAACTTTAAATTCATCTTCACACACACACCCAGAAGTGAGAAGTGACCATAAGTAGTTTGTAAAAGATGTGAGTATGAAGTATGAACACACTGAGAGCAAATCAAACTCTCATTTAAAATGTTCACTCCAGTGTTTTAATGATCACATGTTGTTTGTCAGAGACTCTGAGATAGTGAAGAGACAGTAAACACCAGCAGGGGGCGTTAGAGATGTGCTGATGATGTGAGAGACAACAGTTCAGTGTCTCTTGTGAAGGAGCCTTGACTTTATCACCCAGTGCAACAAGTGCACGTGCTGAAGCCATGATATAACACAGTGTCCCTGAGCCTGTCCTCCTGACTGAAGGAAACACAGCCCAGTGCATGATGGGGTTTGATTTAACAACATCAGTCACTTACTGATCCTGTGTCAGTTTCTACGCGATGTCTGACATCCTGGATATATTTAATTTGCACATATCGGTTCCTTGATTTCATTCGAATATCAAACATAGTGCATTCGGATAGCGGTCGCACACAAAAGACGCTCAGCGGAAGTATAACTCACAGTTTAATCATAAACTTTATGAAAAAGAACTATGAAGACAAAGAAAACACACATTTACAGAACTTGAATAGAAGTTTAGAGAAAATGTCAATATAAATGCATTGTTTATTCTGTAAAATAAAAGTATTTTGCATATTAGTGATTAATTTGGTATTTTTTACAGCCTCTTTCGGCCGTATATATATAATCTTTCGAGTGCAGCTCTTGCTGTTGATGAAATCCTGAAGTTATGCTGCGGAAATCTTTAAATCTGTCCCCGTGGCTCCGTGAAGTGTTGAGCTAATCAAGCACAATCTCTGGAGACTTACAGGAACATTCAGTGATTATGTACGCGCCACTGTGCCGGTGGAGGGGTGGGTGAAGTGTTTGAGTTCACAAACTGGCGACCACTTCTTCAACTGTAAAATGAAATGTCTCCATCCTGCTCCTGCGGTGTCATCACAGTGTCCGTGAGCCACGACATTCGAATTCGAACAGCCTCATTTACAATGTATTTTTAGCCCTTTAAGTCCCAAAGCATCCAATTGCTCAGCAAAGTAGTTTTAGTGGCCATGGTAACCTTGTTGCCTGGAATAACCCTCACACCCCTGTAGCATTTTTTTGATTTCTTTGTGTGAAACAGTTCCAGACGGACCCAGCTGAAGTATTGTCAAGTTGTTCTGGTTGAAGCTGGAGGGTGACGCTCCAGGCCGAGGTCAAGCGCTCCCGTCGGTGCACTTAAATGGATGTGGGTTCGAGAAATGTCCAGCCGTGCAAATAGAAATCATAATTCACGTCCGAGTCACCTGCCGGCCCTCCGACATGTCGAGCTGTACACGTGAAGCGGTCGACCTCACGGCGGGAGCTCACACCACAACACATCTAAAGACTCTCGCGATCAATGAGCGCTAACAATACTAAAAATAATCTTTTATTTTGGTCGTATTTTCCAGGGAGATATTGTTGAATGTGTATGGCGGACAGCCGGGGCCGGCCGTTCGGCACTTGACCCTTCGCTGGGCCGTTATTGGCAGAACAAGCAGAAAGCCTAATAAAACCGTAAAGGCTCAGTGGAGGCTGGAGCCTGAATAGAAAGCATGTGGACACATACAGTAAATCCACATTTTACTCTCTTTGCAGCCGCCTCTCATTTCCTCTTTGTTGCTGCAGCCTTTTATGTGATATCTTACTCGTTACTTCTCCTGCAAGAAACGTCCACTTCTCCCTCGAGGTAAAGGGAACAAACACGTTAACCCTGGAGCAGTTTGAAAATCGCCTTATATCCCAAACTGTGATTGTGATTATTTGTTCTGATGCATCTCACGATCTTCAGCCCAAACCAGTACAAACCTAGTGACCATTATAAGGAGCATTCGAAGTGACACGACTCAAACTCATTTGCTGAGATCGATGATGAAAGGAGGAGCGATCTCTTCATTAAGGGGATGAGCTGAGGGAAACAGACGCCGAGACGGTTTTTCATTTCATCAGCTCTCCTGCTGATGAGATGCAGGAGATCACGTTTCCTTTTGTCATTTCTTTATTTCTCATGCAACCCTCCAGACAGGGGGATAATTAAGGAGATGAAAGCTCAGGTGGCCGGGTCCCCGAGGGTCCCGACCACCCTCCCTCCCGGGGACGGGGTTCAAACCCAAGGCCTAGTGTGCACGCGCTCGCTAAAGTGGGATTCATCACCTCACTTCAAAGCATCTTTACCGCTCTCGTTTCCCACCCAATCTCACCCCAAAGGGACAATTATCATTCCTCCGATTTTCCAGATTCAACCACTGAGTGATTTGTCTGGTGACGGAGCGCACGGAGCACTCGTCCAGCGTGCGTTACATATATGCAGTCGCACACAAAGCAGGTGGGATTTACTTGGCTAATCTCGTGTGACAACTGATTTACATACTGTGACAAGACACTAGCAACCGTCACCACCGACTGCAGGCACGGGGCGCGCCGCATTTCTATTCCTAGGCTGCGGAAAGGGAGTCATTCAGCCACGCGTGTCACACGGACGCCCACCCTTCTGCCTCTTAAGTGCAAGTTGTGCTAACAAAGACGGGAACACGCTGCAAATAGCTTTGTCCATCAGCCGCGGAGAACCTCCTGACATCCCGTAATTATTCCTTGGAGGCTAACAATAAAGAAGCGGCGGCCCCGCGGTGAGCCAATTGAAAGGTTGCAGTCGAGAGTGGCGAGAAGCCGCTGCAACGCGGCGAGGCCGAGACGAGGTGGACGGAAAAACAAAAGGAAACTCTAAAGCGCATTGAGGTGGCGTGAGGTGGCGATAAGAAGTGCAGGGTCCTCGGAGAAGCTGCCAACACGACCTTTGACACTTTTTTATTCTTAGGGGGAAAGAGTAATAGGTTCATTTTAATATTTGTCTCTACTACTGATCCTGACACTTTATTCAGCACTTCTCTTGTGGAGCTTTGTGTCAGACGCCTACAACTTTTACAGAAAACTCTTTATGACTCATAAATGTCTCAAGGAAATCCGTGTCGCAAAGTAAATATCAGCTGCCACAGTTTGAGTCATGTACCTTTCTGCTATTTCAAACTTTAGAGAAAGAAATATGAACTGTTTGTTCGTGTGGTTTATTCTTATTTTTAGCCATCACCTGCTGAAACCACTGTGTAAGAGACGCATGACGCATTTCTATTGACGCGTTTCCACTTCCTCCCACTATCCGGAAATAAGGCAAAAGTCAGTCTCAGCTGTCAATCATGATGTTTCACCCTGTTTTTATAGCATCAAATTACTACTTCAAACCAAATTTATCAGAAACATTAACACTTGGACAAACACCGATGTGACCAGAACTACCTAAAATAACATAAACCATCTTTGATTTTAAAAATGTGGTCTATGTCCCATCGGCTAACATGGAGGAGGCGTAGATTATGACCTTGTGCCGTAGGATTTGGCTTCACTTTGGAGTTGTCATGTCGTCCATCTTTTTTTACTCTGGTCTAGTAAATAGTTTAATGCAACTAACAACATGTGAGGATGTTAATGAAAACGTATTAATAATCCAGAATATAGTCAGAGTCATATCCAACATTGTGATGGAGAGAGTTGCAAATAAGCAATAATACAAGAAACTCATTTTCTCCTTTCGTCCCTCACGCCTGAGAATGATTGCGGTGCACTGAGGGGCTGTGTGGAGTTCACCGTGTGAATCCAGGACTTGTTTGTTTGTCTGCAGATGACATTTACCATCCTCCAATCCCCATCGACCGTCCGCCGATCCCCATCAGAACCAAACACCAACTGTACCGTCGGCAAAGCTCGGAAGGCGACTCTGCTTCTCCCCCGCAGGCAGCGACTTTCTCATTCTTTACTTTAATAGCTTACCAGAGAAGTTGTCAAGCAACAGGAACAACAGCAGGTGGAACATCGTCAGACATCGTGAGGTGTCTACGATGTCTCCGGTCCCGTGGGTTGGTCCGACCCACGGGACCGGAGACATTGTGAGGTGTCTACGATGTCTCCGGTCCCGTGGGTTGGTTCCGACCCACCGCCGAGTCACCGAACCCCTCTGCAAATATTATACAACAAATTCCCTTTAAACCATTTTCCTGAATCCTGCTTGTGTCTGAAATTTGGGTCCGAAAAAAGAAAGAAGCATTAAACATTTAGGAGTAAGTAGGGACATCAGGCAGCCGCACACAGTTACTCATGAATAAATATACAACGAGTAAATAACAATGTTATGGTAGAAACAGAACCTGATTTAATGAGCTGCCGCCTGACAGCGAACACTCATAACTGATTAATGTTGCCCAGGCAGTGAAGAAGAGTTATCCAGAGCTCAACACGTGTGCTTTCCACTCTCTCTCGCTCTCTCCCTCCTTTAAAACCGCTCAGACGGTGTTTATGAGCAAACCTCGCACAGCCACTAACTCATCTGGTCTGTTTCCTGAGAACAAAAGCATCTGCTGAGCTGGTCGTCTGTCAGGTAGAGCGCAGGGGAAACCTAGCAACAGGCTGCAGGAGACACAGCTCGCCGCCGCTTCCAGAACATCCAGGGCGGAGGCAAACAGCAGCGACCTGCACCGTAATGCACACGAGCATCACTAGCATCTCTCATCTGCGCCGCATTGACCTGAACACATTCCACGCTGTTGATCTGCAATTTTAAAAAAAAACAACCAAAAATCAACAACAACCCAGATTAGTATATTTTGGCAAACGCGGACGTTTCTGAATTGCCCCAATTTCCCCTGACAGCGTGTGGGTTAGCGGAGCTTGGCAGAGACGACTGTGTCTAATCAACAGGCGCACAGGCAAAATGATTCATCCCTCAGCCGCCCGTCATTTTGTGCTTGAACCAAACGTGTCCTGTTCAAAGCCTCGTTTGTTTGGGCTCTGGAGCGTTTATCGCTGCGTCTCCAGTGACATGGACAGGCACCAAGAAAACATGTTGTAACGCAGACCGAGGTGATTTTGGAGGATCATGGGTAATGTTTGAAGAACCTCTCTGTATGAAAACAACCAACTCAACGACCTTTTTGGCAAAAGAGATTCAGATTTTCCGTTGTGATCCAAAACAATATCAGATATGCAGATATACACGGAGCAGATGGTGATTTCAGTTCCAATGAACACGATCATCGTTTAATTTGTTCATGAAACATTGTGAGCAACATCATCTATTTCGTTTTAAATAGAAGTTTAAATTAGCGTTGCGCTCAGATAAAGTTGTAGGACTCCTTGAAGATAAAGTCAAGGTTGAAATTATAGAAGCAGAAGACGTGACGTTTAATGTATAAACTGAGTTAAGATCAAAAACACAGAATCCAAAGATGAAATGACAGAAACAACAGTTATAACTTTAAACCTCTGACTTTTCATCGGGAGCCATCAACAGGTCAAACTGTGTGAGGAGCCTGTACAGTAATTATACAGTATATGTCCAATGATTCATTCTGATTGACACATGCACCTATGTTCCAGTCCGCCTGATGTGCGGATTCAATTAAAGTAACTTTGACTGCAGTGGCAGGCTTCGCTGAAACGTTCTCTCCTCGATCTAATAAAAGTGTCTCGGCGAACACGATGGATGTTTTCTAACCTCGAGGCGCAGCTCGGTAAACAAACGCCGTGTCTCTCTGAGTAATAATCTGAAATCAAAAGGTACAAACAGTTACACTTTTCACAGCTTTTTCCCACATGCTCTTCTATTTCTGCTTGTTTGTGTTCGCTGCAGCGGCAGCGGCAGCGGCAGCAGCAGCAGAGCACCGCCCACATGAGAAGGATGTTGTGTGCGATGGCGCCGGAGGACTGTGGGTTTTAGTTAAGTATGAACATTAATCACCCGCAGGGCGCCAATCAGCTGTTATTAAAGATCCTGATCACGAAGCAAATGTTGATTTAATTCTGAATTTATGTCTATTTTACACAAAGGAAAAATAATTAAAGGAAACGGCACTTTAACTGTAAACAGGGGCGTTTAAAGGGACTTGAGGGGCCCTGTGCAAAAGGGACCTGGGGGAATCGAACCAAAAAGCCCCCTCCCGAAAAAGGGAAGGCACTTTTTATTAAAACTTTGAACATTCTGATTTTGACATCCAGCTTTCAGTCGAACCTATAAAGTTCGTGGCATCGGGCCTTGTGAGGACGAAACCGTTAATATGAAAATCCTCCGACGTGTGGAGGATATCATTTACAGATGAGCCGGGGGGGGCGGGAGCCGACTCCTGCCGTGGTTTAATCCTCGTTCCAATTCATTCAATTAGCTGCAGCCTAATACGCTGCAAGTGGGTGAAGTGATATCCCCACTTCACTCGGTGGAAGGACAACACAACGACCACCGGGCCTCCCCCCCCCCACCACCACCCCACGCTGACGGATGAGATGTGGCGTGATTCTGTCATAAATGTAATTATGTTCATATTTGAGGAGCCCGATCCGCTGTCGGTCGGACTGAAGGAGATCACATTACCTGGAAGATTACTCCTCCTTCAAAACAAGAGACACTTCATCTCGTGTGTGTGTGTGTGTGTGTGTGTGTGTGTGTGTGTGTGTGTGTGTGTGTGTGTGTGTGTGTGTGTGTGTGTGTGTGTGTGTGTGTGTGTGTGTGTGTGTGTGTGTGTGTGTGTGTGTGTGAGTGAGTGAGTTGATTACACTTTGAAAAGGTACTTGAAGGTGAATGAAGTATTTGCACATTTTGTGTAATGGTGGAGTGGATGAACTCTCTCTCTCTCTCTCTCTCTCTCTCTCTCTCTCTCTCTCTCTCTCTCTCTCTCTCTCTCTCTCTCTCTCTCTCTCTCTCTCTCTCTCTCTCTCTCTCTCTCTCTCTGACCTCTGCCATAACAGCTGATAACAGTTATTACTTTCAACAGCAAGAAAACAAATGCACCCGCGGTAATAAATAAAAGTGTGTGAAACGTGTGGGAGCTTTAAGCTGCACTGGTCAATATCTCTGTGTTTGAATCTGCTGTAATCAATATTATTTTTTACATTAACTGTGGATGAGATGACCGTGAATCTCTCATAGTGACAAATGATCACCTCGAGAAATGATTGTTATACATATGCAGCGATATCTGTGGCTCTGTGGCTCCGTGGCTGATAAATGCTCCGGTTTATCCTCCAGGAACTGACGAATGTTTTGTCCTAAACCTTTTTACTTTTGCTGAAAGCAGCTGCCGAACGAGGTTGTTTGGAGCAAAGAGACCGACCCAAACTGTGCCTGGGCCCAGAACACTAAATAAATAGCCTCAAACAAAGATGCTATAAAAAAACACTGCGCTGAGGGGAAAGTGATAAAATCTAGATTTCAAGTTGTTTCATAGTCAACAACAGGTTACTGGTTTATCTCCTGACACCTTCAAACAGCCATCGGAGGGATTGCCTCTGTCATTACGAGTCCTCCGGTTTAAACGCAAACACTCCGACTGTGGCTCTTTCGGGAGCGTTTGTTTTGTTGCCCGTCTCGTAAGTGAGAAAACAAACAGATGCTAGTTGTTGATTCGAACAACTGGTTGAGCGTGGGCGTCCCTCTGTGTCCCCGCTGTCGTAATCCTGTTATAAATCTCATGCAGGCTCTATAAGCTCCCTCAGAACGACTGAGGGATAAGCCCATGTGTACAGTAAACACCCCCCCCCTGCCTTCCATTGGGATAACATTACATCATTTCTGGGATATAAAGCTAATATTAGCTTTGACAACATAAAATATGTTTGTCTTAAACATAACCCGCGGCTCTGAGAGCAGAAAGCTGCATCGCCTCGGTCACTGTTTTTCCTCCGGTGGTTATAAATAATCATCTGGTAAATTAGTTGGACAGTAAACAATATATAATTCAGGAATGTGAGGTTAAATTATCCGAGCATATATATATATATATATATATATATACACACGGAAGAAATTGCTCCCAGTGGTTTAAATAGAAAACCACGTTTATGCAGATTTCACTGTAAAAACAGGGAAGAGACAAAATAAATTCATAACCCCATTACGGAAAATGAATTATTTAGGAATGGTGCAACGTCTGGGAAATAATGGCTCCAGGTGGAGCATCGTGTGAGAGGATTTAAACTCAACTGTACGGCGCGAGGATGCATTCAATTTCTTGCTCGGCTCAGTATGGATTACAGATGTGCAGAAAATATTAAATACATACAGTCTTAAATATATTTTATAGCAACAGTAATACAGAACTTAGAGTCCCATGACAAGCACGTCTTTGTTTCAGTTTCAGGTAAACACCGTGGGGTGTGGTCTGGCATATTTTTATGTTTCTGAAATGTAAATATATATATATGAATATTGGGAGTAATTGGAGACGCATCTTTATTCACGTGGTCTGTACAAGGAAAACCAGTCACCGGACCAGATCAGCAGACATTAAAACACATGACACAACACTGATTACATTTTAAACTACTTTTAAAACACTAATCAAACTTATCTTTGATCAAAACCCCCAAAAAACTGAACAGATTGTGATTTGCATTTTACCGACAAACGCTGCCGCTGCTAATTGGGGCCTTTGATTTGGAGAGATTTCGGAGCCACATGAGACAACAGAGCTCGAAGAGGCCAACTCGCCGGCGCCCGAACTGCAGGTCATCAGTCAAAAACTGTCAGATCATCACGTGCCGCTGGGAACAGGCCGGGAAAATTACACCAAACACAGACGAGCCCAATCTACAGGGAAGGAGGTTCGGCCACAAGCTGAAAGAGATTTATTACAGAATATAGAGGTTGGTTTACAGAGTCCAAAAGATTGAAGCCTCTTAAAAATGAATCTTAGGTATTTGTATTTTCAAATTTTGCGATGTCATTTTTTTCTGTATCCTGTGGTTTTGATTTCCTCACTGGGACTAAGTCCAAAAAATAGAGATAAATATATTCATCTCGTTGCTGTTGTTGACGAAGAGAGGACGAAGGAACAGCCTGTGCTCCTCGGGAAAACTCAGCAGGTGGTTCCCGGTGGTTTGCAGCTCGTGAAAGATCAACCTGCTCTTCGATCTCCACGCTGGAAGGTGTTTGACGCTAACATCACGAGACGGACAAACCTAACCACCATCCCACCTGGCGACCGGGGTCGAGCTCCGAGGCAACGTTTTGGAAAGGTTGCTCTGTCTGACGAGGCTTTTATCATTATTGTTGTCTTCTCCCTGCACACGTTCATCGAATAATCATGAACGAATTCATTATTAATCACGCAAACTCTCTGTATCACCGTCATTGAGTATAATGTTGTTGGTGAAATGAAAAAAAAAAGAAGGTCAAGGGCTTTGCAGCTCGTCACTTTACGTTATGCAAACACGAGCAAAAGGCCTCGAAACACTGCACAATGCTGGTCACAACAGAAAGGTCAAGCTTTGTCTAGACGGCTCGCTCCTGCTCCGGCACACCGGACCGCTGCGTTGGAAAAAAGAAAAGCTGCTCGACTCCCGCTGGTCTCTGCTTGTGGGATCTGCTGTGGGACTCGGGAAGTTTCCAAACCCCTTCTCTTATAAAAGAAGAGATTCTGGGTTTTTTCCACAGTGCAGAGATGAAACGCTCCCTTCAAAACTAAAAGCTTCAGGTAATCTGTGCAGCTAAACGTCCTGTTGCACTGAAAGGATTTCTAATGGTTTCGAGCTTATGTTCAGAAAATCCATTCATTAGTTGCATTTGTCTTTTTGCAGAAGCCAAATTCCCTCCTGAATCTTCTCCAGTAGCTGGGACAGCGTGACGGGTCTCTGCAGTTTGATCTCAGGTTGATGTTCCTGCCGGTGTTTGTGTCATTAGGTGAGTTAATGGGGAGTTTTTCACTTCAATCTGTCTGCACTGGTTTGGTGCGACGCTGCTGCAGCTGCTTGGCCTACGATCAGGAAACAAGTAAACAGGAGGGAATTCTCTCAGTTTTTCTTCTTGCTTGAAGAAACCTTTAACCAGTAAAGCTGCTTTTAGACACACACTGAACTCTGGATATCCTGTGGAGGAGTGAGAGCCTCCAGAGTTTCTGTGGACTCTTTGGTATGAAGGCCACAACATCTGCGGAGGAGCCGATGAAATGAAAGAACCGAAAGGAAAACCAATACTTAAGGACGTAAAAAGAGGTGTCACACACGTATGAAGAGGCCGAGAACAAGTCAGGAGAGTTTGTGGTGATAAGATCCGACGCCGGTGTCGATGCGATGACAATCCACCGCCTTTCACCTGAATCCATTCACAACATTAGCAATAAAGCAAAATGTTGAATCAATCTCAGAGTGTGTTTCCTGTTGCTCTGCCTGGTTCTTAAGTAATAGTCCAGTGTAAAGTATATTGATGGATGAAGGTTGAGCCGATGATTCATCTCCTCTATATACAGAGAGCTGGCCGCAGAACAGGGGGGGGGGGGGGGGGGGGGGGGGGGGGGTGAAATGCTCTCAGCCGCAGGTTGATGCTGCCTCTGGCTTTTCCCTTTTCAGGGCCAATAACACAAGTTTCACATCTCGTAAGAATCCACGGTGATACTTGGATGAATTCCAGCTCGTTTGTTATTGAAAGAATTAAAAATCCGCCTGTAACTTTTAATTTATTTAGATTTCTTTCCCCCCCAGCAGCGGCTCCGACCTGCTGTCACTCATTCCCCAGATGTTTCAGGAGCCTGTCTGGGCTGAAAGCTGTATTTACCGTCTCCTGTCACCCACAGACCTTCATCAGACACAGCTTTACAATTGCAGTCTTCAGAGATAAAGAGTGTTGTGACATCGAAGTGAGAACATCACAACTTTCTAAGCCGTCAAAGAAAAAGTTTTGACATTTGCTGTCAGGTGGGGGGGGGGGGGGGGGGGGGGGGGGGGGGGGGGGGGCGGTTCCTCTAAAGGGTTTTTAGAGAAATATCATCGTGTCCTCCGTCCCCTGGATCCGGCATGAAGAGCAACACCCTGTGCTTTGATTCCAGGGATGCTCAGCAGACACCTTTAAAGTTCAGCACCGGCACGGCATTTCCTCATGTCGGCCACACACACACACACACACACACACACACACACACACACACACACACACACACACACACAACCACACACACACACACACAGGTCAGTAAATTACACACACACACACACAGGAGTGGAGAATCTCTTTACATCCTGTTCCTCTCCCGTCGAGGCTGATTCCCACCTCAGAGGATTTCACTTTATTATTTTTTACGCTCTTTTCTACATCTCTCTCTCGTCTTCATTCTTTCTGTTCTTTAATAAATCCTCATTACAACGGGGCTGATTTAACAATGGGATCATACTTTTACATATCTCAAGGGACTGTGAAGGCCCCTGGGAAAATTAGGGCCCCTACATCCAATGGAACCAAATAGAAAATTACTAAAGAGTTTGTCTCAAAGCTAATAGCATGCTAATTCCTCCTGTCTCTCTCTGTGTGTGTGTGTGTGTGTGTGTGTGTGTGTGTGTGTGTGTGTGTGTGTGTGTGTGTGTGTGTCTGAGATGCAGTGCAACATATTCTTTCAACCAGTAAAGTCGTTGAATCTTCTTTTGATTCTCTAATTGCAGGTTCCTTGTTGTTTTTCTCCCCGTGCTCCGCTCATGCGCTCCTCACTTTGCGTGCGTGTGTGCAAGCAGAAGATTCGAGGACATAAATACAGCTCAGACGTGTCAACACAGATATGTACGCGTCGCCTCTATTAATGGGATTCTGCTGAAGCCCGTGCATGTACAATTACCCCCTCACCTCAATAATGTAATAGCTAACTGAGCTTCCAGAGCAACTAGTAATCTCTAAAGCTACTTCATTAGCAATTACACACGGAGGAGACGTTGTGGCTGACAGCTCTTTCTTGTTTGCTGACACTGATGTTTTGTGAAGGAGACGAGGCGGAGTGGGCCGCGGGTCACGGGGCACGACTCAGTTGTTTCAGTTGGTTCAACAGAGAGCAGCGAGCCGCGCACACGCCGCGATGAGCTGGACAAGCTGTCAATCAAGATGGGCGCTCAGGTCGGATGAAAGGTTTGGGAGGTGCAGGATGTAATGGATTTGGGAAGGACGAAAAGGGAGAGTGAGCGGACGTCGGGTAATTGTACTGGCAGCGCGCTCCGACCTGTTGGCAGCGTGCTCCGACCTGTTGGCAGCGGGCGGTGGTTTGCGTCTCAGAGTCCAGCTGGCAGGAGACAAGAGGAGGACGCAACCTTTCTCTGGTCTCAAAATGGAAATAAAAGTTTATCCTCATCTGACTCCGGGAGAGCGGGGGGGAAGTAACGTCTCCTCAGGTGCTCCACTTAAGCACAACTTTAAAGTACTTCCACCTGAGAGAAGCATTTATTCTTAATGTACTTTATAGGAAATAACAGCTTCGGATGGAGATTTTACATTCAAATAATTTGATAAGATTGTATAATACAATAGTAGTTAACAACCCCCCAGGAAACTTTTGATAAAACTCTTTGCAGTTCTCTCTCCCGGGTCCGTCACAGCTCCCACAGGCAAATAGAAGAACACATTTCTAATATTATTACATCAGACAGTGATGGACGCGTCTCCCACAGGATAAAACATTTACTCTTCAATACCAGAGACAATAAAATGTCCGCAGAGACGTCCCTGAAGGTAGTGAAACACCCCCCCCCCCCAACACAAACCTGAAACTGAGACAGTCCTAATGAGTGGAGTGAAAGATCGCCCTTCACTCCCTTTGTCCTGCCCTTCAAGTCCTAATGGAATTAACTGTGATTGGATTAATGCACCAAACACTGACTGACTTCAGATTCTACAGAAACAGTTCACCTGGGACCGGACTCAGCCCGGTTCTGTTATTAGAGCCGGACCGATATGGGGTTTGGGCAGATGCAAAATTAAAAAAGGATATGGAAACTTTAAAGTTTAACCATAAACTTTGAATAAAAGGAAAACACAAATACAACCAGAAGATAAGTGAATGTTGAATTGTAAAATATAAACACAAATACATATTTCTTCTGCATTTTTTTTATTCTTTAACGCAAACACGGATTTGTCTGTGAATGACTCATCTTAATTTTATCAACCGATAAGAAGGTCACGTTCTAATTATATGAACACAGTCAGACACTGGTAATCTTTAGGTCTGTGGGAGCTGAACATTTTAATTAAAAGTCTATGTTTATACGAACACAGTCAGCAAGGAGCAACAATCAATTTAAAACTTTACCTTTAGATCTTTATTATACTTACAACAAGGATCCAAGTTCATCTTTTGTCGCTTTGTGATTCTGTACTTTCTAAAATAATCTAATTTTGCAAGATTTACAGGCCAAAGTTAATACTCTTGAATGTTTTATTTTAAAAACTAGCTGTCATTTTTCAATTTTGGGGAGTTATCCTCGACTTCTGATAAGAATTATTCCAACATGAAGAAGAGCAACAGTGATAATATACATAAACTGGACATATCACTGGCGCAGCCCTTTCTCTGATGACACAGGCCTGACTGTTGTTTGTTTTCAGGCCGGACTTTGTTAGATCCCCAAACTGTCTCATGCTCAAAAGGGATTTAAAAGGTCGGTGATAAAGCCAGAGGCCAGACCCCGCTCAGTCCAACCAGGAAACAAATATCACTTCCCAGAATAAAAGAAAGGCAAAGAAAACAAAGGTTTGGTAGAAGTTTAGTTTCCTGGACTTGATTTAATTCCCTAGAGAATTCACCTTCTTAGAGATGGACATGTAAATAAAGAGGTTCCCTGACAAAGGATTGAGAGTCAAACATTCTGTCGTGGCAACCAGTCGTTTCCAGGACCAAACCAAAACACAGAACACTGCACAATGAGGACTCGTCTGCCCAGTGAGCAATTCTGATTATGAGCCGAGAAGGGACTTGGTTCACTTCCCGTCTGCGCTGCCAACTTCCTCGCAGCCAAGCGGTCTGCGAACAGTGATGTGAACGTTCCTGACACGAGAACAAGAAGGAGTCAGTCACATGTGAGACCAAGAAACTCGAGCATATTCAAAAACGTTTTTTGCATTTTGACTCACGAGTCGGTCGGCTTTTTATTATCCGTTCTTTGAATGTCTGAAAACAGAATATCTCCACTGGCTGTTGCCGGGCACGTGTTTATCAAAAAGGAATAAATGAAACCGGCAGGAGTTGTAATTCACGTCAATTTCTTTTCACTAAACAATTGACAACATGACGCAGATTGGGACATTGTGTTTGTCTGAGCATCCTCAAGCTACAGGTTTGATTTTTGACAGGACGCAGATTGCCTCTGACAGCTGAGCAGTTACGAGAGATGCATTTATAGAAGCGCCACGTGGACGTATATGTGAATGTGGCTCTTAAGTGCTTCGAATGCACGTTGAGACGAGAAAAACACTTTCGAAATTTGCCGTTGCCTCTGAACAATAAACACCATATTTGACGCACTACACGGAGGAGGGTTCGCACAATTTCCCTCCGACTACCACTTGGTTTAGTTTTTTCAGCTCCTGCAGAGAAAGAATCCTTAATGTTCCGCAGGTGGTTGTTAACTTTGTCAGTTTTCCCGTTTCGTGGGGCTGGAAACGAGGCCGATGAAAGACGAACTTCTCAAAAACAACATTGTAGTTCCTGAGATGGGATGTAAACACATTTTGTTGCGACATTAAAAAACGTCCTCTACCACGGGCTAACTGTCAGAATGCTGCTTTATGAACTTAACATATAGATAAACATATATATATATATTAAAACTGTAATATTGCGCTGTCACATGCATTATCTTGTTCACTCAGAGCAGCAAAAACAAGAAAGACACATCAAAAAGAGCGACAACAAGCGTTTTAACACTTCTTCCAAATGACTGTCTGCTGCCGGGCGTTGAGCTTTCTCTCCGTGACAGTGAACACACAACAAGAAAAGACCCGGCCACACGTGTTATCGAAGATTCATGAACATGACGTTGAGAAAATATATATGGAATCAGCGAAGCCGTGAAGAGAGAGAGACGGGGGCCGGGGCTGCTCCGGTGCTAATGAATGGGATTCTGGCTACGTTCAAATAAGCAATGCTCTATTCCCCGTCGGAGCTGTTGACGCGTTCCACGGAGCCGCGTCCGTTCCGCCGAGCAACGAGCTCAGAGGACGACGCTGCAAAAATCTCATTTCCATACAAAAGAGCAGATTTGAATTTACGCTCACGAGACATTTGATACTTGGATTAAATATGAACAGAGGCGACGCAGGGTTTAATAATGTGGCACTGTTTCAGGTTTGTGGGCTAAATTAAAGCAAATCCACAATAATAGTGAAAAGAAACTCTTTGGCAAACTTCAATCGATTATTTAAGTTTTTTCAAATTGTGTTGATATATCTAATTTACTTTAATTTCAACAAACCTAATCGTTTTGTTTGTGATAATTCCCTTGTTTGGCATCTTTGTTTAAAAAGGGATTAATGTCACATTTCTGGGATGAGAAAAATCAAGCTCAAGCGATTTATTACTGATTACTGAAGTTTTTAATTATTTATCTTCACAAGGATTTTCCTTTTTTAGATTTAATTTAACTTTAAAAGAGACGAAAACACATCTTGAGTCTTGTTTTGTGCTTCGAGCAACATATTGTGTCTTCAATGGGATAAATAAATAATGACGGGATTTAGGTTGTTCAGATATTCATGGTCCCCAGAGGATGGATCCTTTATACGTATTACATTATACTTACTTCTCCTTTGTCTTTACAGCTCAAGTTTACACCTCATGTCAAACTCAACCAGTCCAACATGAAACCAAACATTCTACACGACTATAACTAAAATCACAAAAGTCTAAATAGCACCAAATACTGTCAGAAGCCAAACCGGCGTTGTGGACATGAAGTGGTTTTGTCATGTTGCGTCTCACGGCTAACACGCTCTCAGTGACGTGCGACCATCACACGCTGGAGAGCGACTGGATTTCCTGGTGACTTCCCAGTGCAGGATCCCCCCCCCCCCCCTGGTTTCCAGTGGCCCCGCGTCTCCGACCCTGTCACTAGCGATCGCCTGTATTTCCAATTATGCCTTGTTTACTTCTGTCATTCCCCTCAGCTGTGGCAAGACGCTTATGTAACACAACATTCGATGCGTGATCATCAGCGCCGCTGTCTCCCTGGGAGAAATCAATTCGGGCCCAATGGTTCTCGTCGCGCCTTTTCCGATAGCTCGACCCCTTTGCTTTCTTCTCCCTCTCTCTCATGTGGTCCTGCCTGTGTGGGTGAGCAGCGGGGGGGGCCCTTCATGGTTACTAACTAGCACGGATACCATTTTGCCCACAAAGCAAAACACAGGCTGGCTTGAATTTGAAGGTTATTCCTTATGAAACGAAGCGCTCACAGATAAACAGACTGAAGTGGCTGGATCGGGCCACTGGGCTGAAATCTCTCTGTTTTCCAAACTGCAGATGTGTCAGTGTTTTGCACGTTTATCTAAGTTTGTGTGTCTGCTTCGGCAGAGTGTTTCATGTGAACGCTGTCAAAACGTTTATAGAATATATTGAACGGGTCAATCTTAGAAGACACAATCAAATTCCTGTCCTCCAGTTCCCACCGCACGTCTCAATCGGACAAATGTGATGCACGCGCGACGTGAGAGTGACTCTCGTCGTTCTGCACCTCGCTGCACAAGGGGCGCAGGAAATCTATTAACCTTTAAGGTAGCAGGAGAACCCCCCCCCCCCCCCCCCCCCCCCCCAGCCGGCCAGGAGGGGAGCGAACACATCTGCATTGAAAGGTTAGGGGGGAGAAGCGGGGTAAGGAAGCACAGACGTACAAGAGTTGGACGGGAGGTGGGGTTTGATACCAGGAACACAAACGCTCATTGCTCGAGCTCAGCAGAGCGTTTGGGTGGATCCTCAGGAGGGATGTTGGGGGGGGATTATGGGGGAGAAGAGGACTGAAGAGGTCCAGTCAGCTTCACACTTCCAGGGACCCCTCTCCTCCTCAGGTTCAGATCCACAACAAACGTTTCCTTCCATTAAGACGCAGGGTTTCCCATTAATAGAGGTGTCGCCTCGTCTGAATTAAAGACTGCTGACGTGGACGTCGGGGGACATTTATCTCGTTGCGCTGCAGAGGAAACAAAGTGTGACGCCGCATCACACTGGCGGAGGCAACATATTTAACGGCCGAGGCGTCGTCTTCAACAGTCATTTAGTCTCTACGTCGATAATGAGATGTGTCAGGATGTGTTAGAGCGCGTGTCACCTCCGCCCAAGTGATTTCCTGGAGGGAATCCTGCAGGGGGGGGATGTACATTTGACTCATGAGCCGGCGTCAAGATTTAAAAAAGGGTAACTGGTGGTTCACGATGTTTATGGCACCACCGGGAAATATTTATTTGCAAAGCAGAGGAACTGGAGAGTCGCTAGAAAAGAGCCGGTGCAGTGTTTTGGTTTCGGTGTAAGAAGGCTTGAGAAGGGTTCTGACACTGAAACCAAAAGCATCTTGATAGCCCCCTGGTGGCTGGCTGCAGCATTGCTCATAAACCCTGTCTCCTCCATGTTAGTGGATGGGACATGGACCATCAAATACATTTTTTTCTCATAGATGGTTTCTGTCCTTCAGGCAGTTCTTATCATTCTGGCGTTTAATCAAAAGGCTTCATATGTGTTCAGATGTATATTGGCGTGACCTCAATCCCACAATCACTTACTGTGCAGACTCCAAATTACATTATCGAAGCAGCGTTCATATTCATATCATAGCTTCATTTCTGGATAGTGGGAGAAAGAGGAGATGCATCTTCCATCTTTAGTTACGCTCTATGTATTTACTTAATAAAAAAGCATGCAAAGAATTCAGTGCAGGACCTCTCGTCCAATCCACGCCTTCAGTTTCCCATTGGTATATATAAAAGTTGGTACTTGGGGAATATAATTCATGTGTATTCAGCACTTGCCTCAGTATCGTGGGAACATCTGCACTTTGCACATAATGATGCTGGACACAATTATTCTATTCTGATTGAATCCGGCTGCATTTTACCCACGGTTTAAAAATATACATCCACTTTTTTACCAACAGAGCCATAAAATGTAAAACTGAAGCAAATGTAAAAATTTGGCTCGTGAATTTCCAGCGTCTGTCCTCATAACAGCAGCCAACACACAGCTGGTGCACACAGCACAGAGCGATAACCAAGCAACGACTCCACACTCGGCTAATTAGCGGGAATAAATCACGGTGAGAAATAAAATCATTTGGCTATAAGCAAGAGGATAAATCAAGCGCACATATCGATTCACTGCAAGTGGATACACGGCTCAGAGCAGCTGGGACAACCTGAGGCTGTGTCAGCGTGCAGCAGCGGCGGCCGAGAGCGTGAACACAACAAACACAACAAACACAACAAACACAACAAACACAACAAACACCCCCACACCGACGGGCCAAGAGAAGCCTTTGTTCCAGGACGGACAGAAGAAAACAAAAAAGCCTCGCAGAGAGAATTCACATACAACTAAAACAACAACAAGCGTGACTCATGATCAAGCAAACTTGTTTTCTATCAACCCCCCCCCCCCCCCCCCCCCCCCCCCCCCCCCCCCCCCGCCAGTGAGGTGAGCTGCAGCCAAGGTCACATTGAACTGGATCAGGACAAAGCAAGAGAGCATCCAGGACAGAAGGACGAGCTCAGAGCAGCAGGTTTGTATCGTCCACCCTAATGTGACGTTTTAATCGAATTCATCAGGCTGAATTAAAAAGATCTCTGCTGCTGTACGTCGAGAGCCAAACCAGCAGCTTCTGTAATAAACAGTTGTATTTATCTTATTGAATAAATAGAGATTCATAGAGAGAAATGTGTTGCAGATAATAACCATACGTTGGTCTATGGATTGCCAGAGGTCCCCGGCTCATTTCAATCAGACAGAAAAAGGAAATGCCACGACTCTATAATGTGCGCTGTACCACACGAATACCACGAAGGCTATTTCTGGGTTGAACTGTCGGGGCCATAAAGCAAAGACATTGTCATTCTGAAGGGACTAAATGTCTTGATCCGTCGCGGATCTCTGCCCCGAGGCCATATTCAGATATTTAATGAGTTATTTAATGGCCGCCTCTGCTCACCTGTCTGACGAGAGGAGAGAGGCCAGGGCTTCGAACTGAGCCCTTTCCCCCTCAAACGCCTTTTTTCTCTCCTTGTGTGCAGCAGTGTGTAAAACCGCTAGCATCGCCCCGCTGATGGCGGAGAAGTAATCAGCATATTAAATCCATCATTTCGTTAATTTCGCACACAGCGGCTTCGGAAGCACTTTGCGGCTTCTGAGGCAAATTTAAAGAGAGCGTTCAGGCTGGATTGCAAGTGACAGCCGTGTGCAGAGCGACCGGGGAGAGACACAATCAAGGTTCCACTCAGGACAAAGCGTTTTTGCTTCCCAGAGTCAATGTCATTGTGACTCGAGGACACAACGCAATCCCAGAACGCAGAGCAACGAGTTGACGGACGGATTATTGACCAGAAAGATTCACCCGAGGAGCAGAAGAACAATAATCAACCGATCAATCAAGCCGTCAATAGAGTTTATCGTCTTTCTCCGTACAGTTCGGGTTGAGTGCGGCATTTCTGGTTTCAAGTGAGCAACGAATGAGAGTCTCCCAAGCAGCTGCTCTTCACCCACTTGTGTAACTGCTGTAATCGAGAATCTTCAAGTGCTCGGTCTCTCCACAAGAGGCCCCGAGGAGCAAAGGGAGGGGGGTCGTCGAGTGGCGCTCATTTTCCATGTGTTTGTTGGAATCCGAAAAATCCGTCGTCCTCAAATTGTGCTTAAAAATACTTTATAACGGAAGCGGGTCAATTACAGTGCCGAGTGGAGCTGTGAGTTCACACGTCCGTCCGGCAGGTGAGAGTCACTCCCTCGTTATTCGCTGCTGCCGCGAGGGAACAGTTGGGAACGGTGGGAGGAAAAGGAAGTTGGAGGCGGCCGAGGAAACCCAGAGCACAATTACAGGTGAAAACACCTTCTCACATTTACAATGACAGACACCCACGGGAAAGTTTAGTATTTTGGCTCCATGGTTATTATTTAGAACAAATAGGGTTATGGATGTAGATATAAGATGGGTTTTTCCCGGAAGTTTTTGCGATATATCATCACAAAAGTAGAATAATGATGTAATTTGCGATGTTATAGACAAGCAGCTTCCTTGCCTCCTCTCTATTTCGGTTCCTCCACTTCTCAAATCTCCACTGAACCTGAAAATAAAGGAGGGCCGGGGCTGACAACCTCGATTGCCTTGGCTTTAGCCTCCCTGCCCCGTCCATTCCCCGAAACCATTACCATCTCCATAATCCTGTCCGATGGAAGGAAGATAGAGCGAGAGCGCGAGGCGGCATCTCTGTTAGCGCTGATGATTACACAACAGTGTTGTCCCTTCCTGCTGCGTTGACCTTTTGTCCCAGGTGATGTGCCGATGAGCCGCGTCTCCCTGTGGGCGCCCTATCTCCGAGGCTCACCCGCGCAGAGGGCGCCGACGGGCCGATAGCATCATCGCCTGCGAGGGCCAAGACAGGATGCCGGGTTTTTATCTGCTGTGTCCTTTGTGAGCTTGTTTCCCACACGGCGCTGTTCTAAAGGCAAGAGAGAAGCAACAGGTGATTTTGTAAGGAGGCTGGATTTTGACGGATTAATTGACTTCTTCTGTGTTTATCTCGGAGGCTGGCTTCCAGAAAAATGTCTCTTCCTCACAAGTAAAATCAACAAATCTGCTGACACCGCTGAACTCGCTGCAGACTCTCAGGCTCCACCGTTCGTAGTTAATTACAACGGCCAAGGTTTGTTTGGCTTCTTTGTCTTTCAGCAGGATTACGCAAAAACTGCTGGATAGACACAAACTGAGCCAGGAGAGACCGGGACCGAGGGGAGGGGGCAGGGGTTTTTCTATTTTCACTTACTTTAACATTACTGAAAACATTTTACAACCTCCTGTCCCCAAGGGAACACATTTCATGGTTCTTGAATCCCTCAACATTCAAAAATATATTTAAAGGAAAGAAAATCAGGATCAGGCATAATTAGGGGACTGACATTTATGAAATTGGAATCTGGATTTCAGTGTGGTTTTAAAAGGGGACTATTTGCATATGTAAGTAAAGGATTAAATAAAGAAATAAAGTAGAATAGATTTTAAGTGATGCAGCGTGTGCTTTGTTTTTGTCCTCAGTTTTGCATCTAAGGTTAAATTATGTTTATTGCTGGAGCAGAAAAACAAACTGAGAGAAATACCTGCAGACAACAGGCGGGGAAACGTTTTCCATGACCTTAAGAAAAAAGGTTATTTCATCAGATACGAGCCACACGGACATTGAGGAATTAAATTCCGAGTCCGAGAGGGAAGATGATTCTGGTATCACGCGTATCCATCACAGCAGGCGCTGCGCAACACGTGTTACATGGCGCCACCTATCCACAGTTATGCAACCGCCACCGCAGCCTTGCCTTTTTGTTAATGACCACGACCACCGCTGTTCCTCTCTGTCTCTTTTAATAACCTTGGGAAGAAAAAAAACCACAAAACACTTTGAGGCTGCAGCAGATGAAGAGCCCGTCGTTCATTCAAGCCTGTGCTCGGTGCGTGGGCGATGGTTTAAGAATAGGTCACCCGATGTTCGCAGACACAGACGATGGGGGTGCAAGTAGCTCAATACTCCTCCTCTCTCTCCAGCCCTGTTTGTCTTCGCTTTTGATTTCGGCTAAACGCACCTCGGGATTCTAATAAAGACGGCGAGGCCTTTGTGACTTTACGGGGGGATTATGTGTCTCGTCTGCTCTCGTCTTATGAGATTTGTCTCCGCTACTCGGGGAAGAGAGGAGCACGTGGCTGCATGGAACGAGAAAATAAGTTATCGTCGTTTCTGAATCGGGGGGGACAAGCTGAACAAGTTGTTTATCTCAGGAAATGATGGAAGGATAAATATGTAATTCAATGTTTAAACCAAATTTACAAGACACACATCCACACAAACAAATTAGATATCGGCGAAACAGTATTTTGTCAGTTCAAGGGCTCCTCAAAAAGATGAAGAATAAATGCCCGTCTTCTGACTGATGCGAGGTTATCACGCCGTTTATCTTCGCACTGAGGAACTCAGAGTTTCTCCACTTGAGTGACACGCGTTCTCTCCACATCCCTGCCACGTCCACAGCCGCAGCGACCACCGCCGAGTGAGATCAACGCTGCCGTTTGCTTTATATCGGGTTTAATTATAGCCGTGTGAGTGGGGAGAGTCTCTTTGGTCCAGCCAGGTATCCATCCGACATCCAGGTAACCATGACAACACCTCTATCAGGGACCAACACTGAATTGTGCGCGTCTGCACCGGAGTAATCTCTAGATAGAGGAGAGGGAATTATCGTAAGTTTGTCCCTCGCACACACACAGACACACACACACCACACACACACACACTACTAATGGATTGAGATGTTTCTGTTTTTCTGTTTTCTCGACAACCACTCATCCCATCCACCTCCAGCTTGGTTGTTTAGCTGCTGAGAGGCCTGTGTGTCAAATGTGATGTTTCTTAGGATTATTGAGACACAAATCCCATATCTTTGGCAATTTACCGGTTCCTAATTTTAATTTTGGAGGTCTAATAGAACAGGTTTCCATTGCTGCCGCGCCTCCTCGGTCTGAAAGGCTCTTGGCCGGCCTCCTTAAAAGCCCAATCTGCAATCAGTCGCTGATCAATCAGGGAGCTGTTTGTCAGAATCCCTCTGTTTACACCTTGATCACAGCAGAGTTACATTACGGGGTTGATCACAACATTTGAGCAGAACGTCAGAGGAAAATGTCGAGAGCAACAACTGGAGGAGGAAGTGTCACAGCGCGTCTTGTGCTTTCCACCGGCACCTGATAGGTGGCACGCTGGCCCAGGGATCGGCTTCAATCCGCCAGGTTCAGGGGGCTGATATTTATGAGTGTGTGGAATTTGTTGCAGATCCAAATGCAAAAGAACAAATCCAATTTAAATGTGTTTTCACGAGGAGACTGTTGAGCCTTGGTGGAGGTACGAGTGCCTAGTCTAGCTCTCATGTTATTCTGTGTGTATGTGAGTGAGTCTAGGTTACGTGAGGTGATTTATAAATTGAATCATCACTGCGGAGGAGGGAAAAAAAATCAAATGCCATGAATGATGCAGTAACATGTTTCATCTCCTGGTCTGAGTTATTGATTATTCAATATTAAATAGAATACATTCTATGCAAAGCACATACATTTCTGTGGGTGTGGGATGGAAAAAGGGCATGAACGGGTTTATTAATGTGGAAATTATGCGTTATTCTAATGTCACGCTGCAGCAGCTTCAAGTGAGCGACAGTCTTGATGTTTGTTTGTCCTTTTAAAAACACAGGAAGCCGCATCGAACACGAGGCTCAAGTGAAAAGCACTCGAATAGTTCAGCCCGGCTCGATACTAAGGCCGCTGTGCCTTTAATCAGAGAAATGATTGCAGCCAGAACATTGATTATGATGATTACAGTGTCCAGAGGTCAGATTCGCTGTTTCAAACTGAATGTATAGTCAAAAAAAAGAATGAAAATCAGCTCCGATTGAAAAGCAGGAAATTATGATTGAAAGCAAAGAAAAGGAACAATATGTCCTGGTTTTCCTCAGTTTGATCTAATCATGCATTAAATCAACAAAGCACATGGGATAGAGAAGAGGATTTGCCTTCAAATAATATGAAGATACATATTACAACAGCACAAAATGGGCCATAACACTGTCAAATGAGGTCAGACCGAAGGAAACACAAAATACATGTTGGCATAAGAGAACGTGGGAGAGAACCGAGCTGCTAATCAGAGAGCTGGATTCACAGGCTCAGCGCAGACGACACTTCAGGGGCTTGTTAAAGACAATACTGAAACACGTCTGTGAGACCTGGACCCTCCTCACAGGCAACGTAGAAGCAAATCGCTCTTTTCATTTAGATCCTGTCGTTCACCTGCCAATAAACACAAACCGCTGGCTTTTCTTTTGTGGAGCTGCCGTCACAAAGGAACCTTCCTGCCGAGCAGCTGCCGAGCAACAGGGACGCGCGGAAAGAGTTGCCAAATCGAGGACCTTGCCTTGTCCGGTAATGAGTGTAAGTGGAGCCACGAATCCAGATGGCGCCGGTGGCCAGAGCGCCACTGTTAATGTGAATTAATTGTGACTGTAGTGAGCAGCCTCTGGTTAAGTTAATGACTTCACCTGAGGGGTCCTGAGTGGCAGCGAGGCAGAGGTAATTGTTCCGAACATCCCAGTGAGGCGCTCTCAGCGTGATCAGTCACCACTTATCCGAGTGCATCCGTGCTGAGAGTACGTGTGCTCGCCGGCGTGAAACAGAGATGAAGAGCGCCCAAGATCGGCTCCTGTTTATTCCGTCCTGCATCCGGCGTGCACGAGCTACGATAACGTTTAGTCCTTCTCCATCAATAAAAATACTAACTGTGATATAAATCCTAATTAGCATGCCGTGTGAATACGACACTGTCACGTTAAAGGACTAACATGCACTTTGAAATACAGATATCTCTTGAATATCAATAAAACTGTGGTAAACATCTTTAACACAGTCGTTCCTCAGTTTGACTGGAGTGAGGCCAAAGCATTTAAATGGGCGCCCCTTGTGGCTGGCTGTGGTATAGGTCATAAACCCTGCCTCCTCCATGTTAGTGGAAGAATTGGGGATTTCTCTGGGTTTGAACATTTTGGATTGTAAGTACACAAGTAAATACAATATATAACATAGGTCTACAGTTGTTTTTAGACATTTTAATGAAGAATTATTACATGTTGTTTTTTAAAAAGGGAGAAAGGAGCTTGAATCTAAAGTGTTTGCCACACGGTGAAGTATCTCTGCAGACGCCTGCCCCGTAGAGTCTAATGCATTAGCACCACAGTGAGAATACATGCTGGGTAATTATTTCTATAAAGGTTTACGGTTGAAATAAGGTTTTCTACAGTCACAAGTGGAGCCGATAGGACTGTTGCAGCGGGAGCGCGGTTGTGAAAGATGCTTGACCGTCGTGGATGTGGGCGCGGCCCTGGCAGTTAACCTTTAAATGGCCTAATTAAACCACAGAGCCATTAGGAAAAAAATCCATGATTAAATCAGAGCGGCACCACGAGGGGAATGAAACATATCTCTTTAAGCACTTCTTCCGCGGGAGGCTGGTAAATGTGTGTCACCCTCCTGCAACACGGTGGATTTGTGGCGTTGACTCACTTGCCGGGGCTGAACTGCTCAGTGTGAGGCCGTAAACAAACACTGCTGCTCGCATGTTTTATTCAAATGAAACATGTGACAAGGGGAAAAAAAACAAATCAACAATAAAACTCCTTGTGTTTGAGCCCGTTTATACTTTAACTACTAAATAACACACATCGCTGCAGCTCGAGTGTTTGCTGTGCAGGAGAGGAAACTCCCTTTACTTTTTACACATATAACGAAAAAGCCTCACATGTCTCCTTTAAGATACTTCACAATTTGTACCTTTCCGATCCCCGGGGAGTGAATTTCAATTGTATTTAAATGGCTCAGTGTCTTCTCATTTCAGGAATATATTGAGCATGGAGGCTCCTCTCTCTGGGGGGGGGGGGGGGTACACATTATCACGGGCACTCACAGGCGACAAATCCCAGCTCCACCGGCTTCGAGCACTGGGAGAATAATTAACACAAAGCAGTGTTTGTAGGAGTTTGCCACGAGGGCAGCCGGGGGGTCATTAAACTGTTCAGCAACAAATGAATCCCGTCTCACAGCTCCTTTATCCCACAAGTCCACAAACTCAACTCGGCTCTTGAGACACGAAACCCTGTGTGACCCCGTGTGATTTTTGTGCGATTTGCTCGCAGACGATCTCGGCAGATGGTCTTTCTTCCCCTAAAGTTGTGCCGACGCATTCAGATTTCTGACGATTGTCTCCAAAATAATCAATTAGCGCTGTAATCTGGGTGTCTGTGCCGGCTGCGTTTTTGTTTTTCGGCGGCGGCACAGCGTGATGGAAGCCACCCCACGTTCCCGCTCATGAATGTTAATTATTAAATCGTTCCTCACTCGCTGGCTCCGTTAATGACAGCCCAATGCGACAGGTCGGCTCCTTAAATCATGTTTGTGCCGCAGTAGCACTCCTCCGCCGCCGCTCATGATACCGGCACTCACAACACTGGCGATGGTAAATGGCGTCTCTTTTTGCCTGGAACCAGTGAACCTGAATCCAACATTCAGTCTGGGAGAGATTTCCACCGTGCTGCTGTTTACTCTCTCATGTGTAAATAAGAGGAGCTGAACATTTTGTACCCTCTGAGATGCGAGTGGCCACTCCGCTGACATTTTCCCTTGACATTTGACATTCTCAGACTCTGTTACACCAAGTTCGGTGCTTCAACTATTTTACTCCACATTTTTTTCTCAAATGACCGAATTTACTGTATTAAATATGTATCACAGATCTTTTCGTTTTTTGTTCTGTTTGGCCTTGGAGCCCGATCGAATAAAAACCATCCTCTCGAACCTCGTGAATCTGTTGGTTCCGTCCTCTCGCACCGACATCCAGTTATTTTCCGACGAGTATCATCCGTGTGTGGAAAGCGTGAAATGAGCCAAACGCAGCTACTACGCAGTTTGTAATATAAAAATATCGCAAGGAAATTTCAATTAAAATGAAATCGTCAAAGCCTAAAGATGAGACGGTGTAAAATATATAAGTCAGCTGGATTGATATATAATAAAAAAATGTATTTGATCGAAAGAGCAATGGAGCTTTGTTTTAAACTAGAAATGGAAAAGCTTCGCCAAGGCCCAACAGTCCCCATCGATCCGCTCTCTGGATATCCCAGATTTCTTTCATCAAGATTCATGAATTATTCTCTGAAAACGTCCGATAGCAACTCAGCGGTTCTGCAGGAGGGATATCATCTCTGTGAGGATCTGTAAAGATCATTTTGTCTGCTAAGGACTAATTACTTTTTGATTTTCTAAGTGTCTAATCAGTCGTCTGAATCAGAGACGCATTCAGGGATGTAACAATTCATAAGTGATGAAGGATGCCCATTCTGAAAGTATTTGAATTCTCAATTAACTGACTAGAAAGTAACAGAGGACAAACGTGTTTATGGGAGAATCTTACAAATTAAAACTAACCAGTACAGTGTCCTCCAAAGACTTGTAAGATGTTTTACTGCTTGTAAAAAAAGCCTTTTGTTCTCAGGTGGTTTCCACATCTCGTAAAAAGAAAAAAAGAAAAAATCTCCAAATCAAACAACTGAAATGTCATTTGAAATTGCTCTCAGGAACGAGACATAAGTGTGTTTGGTTCCGATCGGCAGGAAGTCATCGGTTCTCATCACCTCCTGGAACTCTCGCAGATTGGTGTCGTTTCAAAAACAGTTTTCTGATCTGAGGCGGAGGTTTGAGCACAGAGGTAAACGGAGGGGTGTGGGAGAGGGACCGCGGGTCGGGCTGTGATACTTCAGGGAGTAATTGGGGTCACGGATTGGAGCGCAGACTGTAAAATAAGAGATAGCCGGTCCTCCCTTTGGCAGAAGATGAAGGTGAAACAGCGGTGATGCAGGTGCCACGAGGTCACGTGGAGCCAGAGGCAGTCGTGGTCGTGGTGTCGAGCCAAGGTATCAAGGTCACATCGACACAAGCACTTGACCAATATGAGTCTCAGATGTCAATAATGATGTTTCAGCCCGTTTTTAAAGCGTCAAATAACAGATTTATCAATAAAAAACACTTGGGATTACATCAGTGTGATAAGAAGCAGCTAGATTGACAGAGATGCTAACATGAAGGAGGCAGGGTTTATGTAAATGTGTTAATACATCGCACCGGTTGTTTTGGAAGGTACAGATGTTGTTTGTTTTTTAAGGATTTCTTTCGTTTGTCCTGAAATGTGACAAAAGAACAGCATCAGTCATTTAAATTCATATATTGCTCATAGTCACAGTCGGAGTTTCTACATTTTGCTGCTTCTTTCTTTGTGTTTCTGAGGCTTGATGGAAATCCAGGCAGGGGGGGGGGGGGGGGGGCAGTGATTACTGTTGTGTATTACAAGTCGGCATTAATCACACACTAACCTTTCATCATCCAGCACTTCCTCCTTTCAGCGTGCCAATTAGAAACCTGTAACCGCCATTAAAGCGCATCTTGATGTGGAGCTGATTCTCCTGCAGCTTGCACCACAAACCCCTGGTGGCTGGAAAACTCTTATTTCCTCTTCTCTCCACAACGCCACTCCAGACACACACCGAGGAAATTAACTCAGAGGCAAAGGCAATCTCCCAGACAGTTTAGTGACGATACACGTGCCGCTGTCCCCCCCGCTGGATTCACAGCCCTCGCCACAGAAGAGCTGGGGCTGGGACTAATGCACCATGGGAAACAAAACACTCTCGGAGCGGGGGATGCACCAATTGAGTCGAATACCCAGAAGTGTTTTGGCTAAATTGTTGGTACAATATTCAGCTTGGGGCCTGTTATGGATACTGAGCTTCACCAGGATCAGCTCCACCAAGGAAGTAGACCTCACCCATGTCCACTGGTTAGTTTGTTCGTCAGCAGGAGTACATTAAAACCACTTCACGGGTTTCCATGGAGGTTAGTGGGAGGATGAGATATTATTCTGTTACTCAAGGAATATTTCATGGATCTTGATGATAAAAATCAGGCACATTTAGAGAACTGATGATCTATGAGTAGAGCGACACACTATTGAGTGTCATTCTCGTTTCTTAGGGCATTTGTTTGACATTTTTAAGGATTTCTTGGATCTTGATTAAAATCAGGTATATTAAGCTGACTTATATCTATGAATATGTGCAATTTGGTGCCGATCCAAATACCAATCTGGATCTAGCTAGATAAGATATAGATCTTCATGTGGTTTCATAAGGGTGTAGGCTTTGTCAGGCTCTGTACGGTAAGAGATACTAATAGAAACCTGTAACTTATATGCATCTTAAAGAGTTTGAATGTAAGGGGACTGTTTCTTGGCGGAGGTATCGCTCTACTGAGTTCCAGGACCAGGAGCAGGTCTTTAATTGTCCTTCAGCGCGTTGTCCCATCAAATGATTACATCTCAGTCCACACAGCCAAACTGCTGTCTGCATGCACATGGGATTCACACCAATTGCAGGGTGATTGAAACGGGTCTGCTGAGCCCAACTCCACTTCTGCTGCTTAACGTCCCACTGTGGAGGTCAAACCTTAACCTTACACTTTCCACGTAGAGCTGGAATTATTTTGCCAAGTACTTTTTTCGAAGAATAGTGAAATATCAAACATCCCATACACCTCGCGATTGCTCCGCAGTTTATTCAGTAACAAAACAGAGAGCACTCTCAGTCGAGCACTTACCTCCGTCGAGGACTCGTCTCTCCACCAAATTTGATGGAAAATTGTTTCGTGTACTTTTTGTGTCGTCCTGCTAAAAAGTAAATTACACAAACAAGACACGGCTGAAAGCCTGTAACCTCCTCGGTGGAGATTATAATCATTTGTCGAAGTCTTGTTTATAACACGGCTGCGTTTGGATTGTTTATTTTATCCGGGTATGACTCATTCCCTTTTTTGGTCATTTTTCCTGCAGGACACAAATGCTGTCTAGAAACCAATAGTCCACGGTTCTGACTCACCCTCTACACACCTTCACTGCAGCTGTTGTTCTTCTCTTCCCCCCCCCCCCCAACATAATTTCCAGTTTCCCTCGGCTGTGGCTGTGTGCCCCCCTGCTGGCACGGACAGAGCATAATGGAAATCTGCTGTGAAAAGGAGCTGCAGAAGGACTGGGCTCCTGCAGCGGAGGCAACACAGTCGCCTTTGTTGCATCCGTGATGGAAAATCCTTGAACTACAACACACGTTTTTCATAATGGAAAATGAATTTGTCTTTCCTGTTTAACGGCTGTTAATGTTTGGATCTTTGTGTTCTGCAGCGGTATTAAAGAAACGTGACCTTTTCTTTTAATGTGTCGTGGAGATGCTTCCTTCCGGAGTCAGAGAGAGGCTGTTTTTTATTCTGTTCTCCAACACATTTAAAAAACGTAGGAGAGGCAGATCACTTCCTGCTGAGAGACTTTAGGAAACAGGGGAAACTGGGAAACTATGAAACTACATGTAAATCACACATTAGATCCACATTGATGATATAAACATTTAAAAAATCAAGACCCATGAATAATCATCTGGAAAATCAATAAGATGTCGAAAGATGTCGATCTCACAAGGTTAAAGAAGTGGAACAAAACCCCCCCCACATTTACTGGGTTGTTTTCTGACTCATCAAATAAATCAAATAAAGAATATTCAACAGCCATATCCGCCTTTTTTAAATGAATTGTGCAAACATGAATGTAACTGTGTGAGCAAAAAATACATCTGTATCAAGGTAGTGATGTAGTATAATGCAGCTAAATAGCGGATACACAAGTACAGGACAATAAATACTCCATGTACAAATATACAAATACATTCCCTCTATTGGAGTTTACAATTTGCTGTTGGGGTTAAAAATCCAAACTCCATCTGCTTTACAGGTGGGAATATGAACGTGAGGAGGAGGGGGGGGGGGGGGGGGGGGGGTATTGTGCAGGACTGTGGTATTCAGTGTCAAACCCTGTTGGGGGGGGGGGGGGGGGGGTGCAGGCAGGCAGGAGTGGAGTCGATAACCCAGCGTGTGTTGGACTAAAGGCGGGGACACAGACAGGTCGTCGCTCCCTCTCTGTGGGGGGGGGGGGCACTGTACTCATTACTAATGTAATCCCGTCACTCATCGCGGGCACGCCGATGCGCGCAGCCATTGGCCGCGCGGAGGGTTGGGCTGGCCAGTCGCCGCCGCTCGCCGCGCGCACTGGATATGGATCAGGACGCAGCGCGCCTCGCCGCTGTCTTCCGCGCACAGGCTGCACAGCGCGGCGCGTAACCGGTGCCCAGATGAACCACCGTCCCCCCGGCTCCTCCGGCGTGCAATGGCTTAACAGGAGAGACATGAGTGTCCGGGCGGAGGACAGCTTCACCTTGTGCCAGAGGGCTCTGCAGATCGTGACGGAACTTTGCTCACGGGCCACGTCGACCGGGAGAAATGCTCGGATATATTCCCCCTGGAGAGCAACATACCAGGTAAAGGACACGCAGGTAAATGGAATAAAGTCTTTCTTTTTTTTTTATTTTTGTTATCTAATTCCCTTGAATTCCACACTTTGTTGAAATGAAGACGTTGAGCAGTTGGATAAATCTGCACTTTACCTCTCACCTGTTAAAACTTTGCTTTTGCACAACGTGTCTTTACGCGGTGAAGTGTGTTTTATTTTATGTTCCTACCTGTTGCGCATCTTGCTGCAGCTCAGACCGACGGAGCAGCAACAGGTGGATGATAAACAGAGGTGGATGTCTCACTGAAGACAAATTAACCAACGTCTTCCTCTAGTTTCCTTCTCTTTGCGATATGATTTATCAGCATTAACCTTACATTATGATAAACTCTAGGTCTAAATATGAGAGAGGAGAGGAGATGGAAGCACCAGATTGTTTTTCCGTCTCCTCAGGCATGAACATGTGTTTCTCTTTAATGCTGCTGGTTCCTCCACTGTGGTTTTAAATGACTTTATATTGTCCTGCTTTATCAAACAGGTGCACATGCTGCCCCCTCTTTCTTACAGCTTGCTTTCTCTCCTGTTTTCTCTTTCTCCCTTGCATGTTTGTCCGTCCTATTTTGTCCCTCGCTTGCCTCTCCTGTCCCCTCTTTCTTGTCTCCTTCTCTGTCCTCCTCTACTGGTCTCTCCATGGTTACGTGTAGACATCTCTATTAGTCTGCTTGCCGTGGTCGTAGGTTTCTGTGGCCTCGCCCTGTTGGTTGTCTCTCTCTTTGTCTTTTGGAAGCTGTGCTGGCCCATCTGGAGGAGCAAAGCTCTGTCAGCCCATGCTGAGAATGGTCTCCACGTGGGCTTCCCCGAGGCGCCTCCACCCAGCTCCCCGCCGGTCACCGAGTGCAAAGCGCCAGAGGTGGAGAAGAAGCGCCCGCCAGAAGTGAAGGTGGGCGGACGGAGCACGGTCAAGCTCCTGGAGGCGGCCATGAAGATCAGCCAGACGTCCCCGGACATCCCTGCCGAGGTGCAGACGGCCCTGAGGGAGAAGCTCACCCAGCAGGCTAAGATCCAGAGACAGACCACAGAGCCCACCTCCTCCTCCAGGTACATGACCCCCTGCACAACCCTCCACTGGGCCTATTCATCTGCTTACAATCACAGTGTAATGACAGCAGTTTGTGTTCCTGACCCCTTGATACAAAACTGATGCCTACACGAATAAAAAAAAACTCCTGACAGTGTGGCTGCCGCCCTGGAGCTGGTCTGGCACGTGTCACGCTGAGCATCATGAACCGGCCGGCGACCTTCAAACGCTGTTGTCCACATCATATCGTGTCTTTCACTACGTCTGACTGGGGGGAAAAAAAAACCACCACCTCCAGTATAGGCTCGTCAACTGGGGGCCGTGGCACTAACTCTCTGCTTCGGTTTGAAACCTATAATCACGAGTCACGCTGCCATGGTAACGACGGGAAGCAACCACAGTGATTAAACAATCATCTCTTGCTTCTCTTTGTTTTCTCGAGCAGTGATTAAAGTAGAACGTCCATAATAAGCAGTGCTGTGGGGTGGGAGCTGTCAACGGTGGAAGGTTGGTTTCTGGTGACACGCGCCACGCAGCTGCGCTCGGGTTCTCAGAAGCAGAAGAAGAAGAAGAAGCCGTTGTTGACACTTGCTTTGGTTTGTCGTTGGGCTCGTTAATTAAATTCTATCGAGTCCAAGGTCGCGGTGAGTAACACGCCCACCGGGGGAAACGGAGAGGCCAGGTGAAGGATGACAGCGCCTGCTACTTCCTCAGTCCGTCCACCCACTCTCCTGACAGGGATTCGTGATTTTCAACGTTTAGGGTCAATCTGAGTTCAAGGGGAATGCAACTTAAAACCTAATGAAACTACAATAAAGAAGAGGGTAGATGTTCTTAAACAATTCTATCCAGATTCTCTCTTTTAAACATTCATTGATGGGTTTATAGAAATGCTCTTTAATGACAGGGCAGTTAACTGAGGGACGAATCAATCAGTTTGTGCACAAAAGGTAAGAAAAGGGTGAAAAATGTGTTTTCCTACAGCCCAGTATATACACACAGTGTTTTATTTGGATAAACAACAACTCATAAATAATAGATTTGTACTTCATTGTAAGATGAAGACAAATAACTAATCTTAGCTGTTGAATAATGCAGATGGCTGTGGAACAAAACGCAGTCCCCACAGTCGTCTGCAGTTCTAAGAGCACCTGTCAGATGAGCCACTGTCTTCTACCCCGTGTGAAGACATCTGCTTGTGAGGGGATGGATCTAGAAGCATTTGGATTTTGAGATATGTCCCTAAACCAATTATCCAAATAGCTTTTATTGTCTGTGAGATTATTCTGGAGACTTTTCTGAGCAGGATGGGATCAGTCATATGAATATATACTTTAAAGCTGGCAGCACAACCACGAGGAGCCGCAGAGCAAATAGCTGCAGCCAATCTGATCAGTTCCTGAGTTTTCTTTCAGTATGTTTTAGTTGCATTTCAATCAAATCTCAATGTTTTGTTATGTGACAATATATTTTGCGTCTAGACTCAAATTTGCAGCTGTTCTTTCGGGTACCGTATCATTTGTGTCTCCGCTGTCGGATCGCTGTGATTGTCTAACTGTCGGACGGGGAGGAGGGCCAGTTGCTAGGTGACGACATTGGCAAGTCAAACACAACGGTGGCTTTCCCCTCAAAAGATGTAAACCTCAGGAATTTGCAGCATTCGGGGTAATTGTTTTTTAATAAGAGCTTCAAATCCTTTTTTCAGAGGTGACAAAAAAAGGATGAAACCTTTCTATTCGACCACCTGTGGTTTTATTATGTTCTTCTCTCAAGGAGGAGAAACAGCAGCAGGTTGAATCTTCTGTGTAGTCCTGATTTTAATAATAATACATTCGTTACCAAGCTCACGGACCAGACATGTACATCCTGTGGTTGTCCAGGTCATTGTTGGCATTTAAAACACGTCAACATGCATTAAGCAAATTGAAAGATTACGCCTCAAAGAGTCATCACTGGTACATGTCTTGGGAGTGACCCATAGAGGGCGCAACAGCCACCTGAGGCCTCTGGTTATGTGGAACTAGATTATCTGAGCATCCGCTGGTTGTTCTAATCTAGATTTCTGCGTTTCTTCCCTGAAACACAAAACAAACCACCAGGAACCGTGTGTGAGCTCCTCTTCCAGACGGCATAATGTCCAAACAAGTTCCATGAGCTCCACATTATTATGCATCATGCTTTTTCAGATGTACCCTCTCCTGACAAACCTTTAGCGCCCATCATAACAAAGCCACTCATGCGTAACACTGACACTCAAGACATTTACCAGATGCCCTCTTCCCTTCTCAACAGGCACAATTCATTCAGGCGCCACCTGCCTCGTCAGATGAATGTCACCAGCGTTGACTTCAGCATGGACGCCGTGCCTCTCCGCCAGTCTTCGACAGTGAGCATCGGAAGAATAAAACCTGAACTCTACAAGCAGAAGTCCGTGGACTCGGAGGGCGAGGCCACTGAGCCCGTGGAGACGTGCGGGAAGCTGAGCTTCTCGCTGCGCTACGACTACGAGGAGCAGGCTTTGGTGGTGAGGATCCTCAAGGCCTGGAGCTGCCGGCCAAGGACTTCACGGGCACCTCCGACCCGTACGTGAAGATCTACCTGCTGCCGGAGAGGAAGAAGAAGTTCCAGACCCGAGTCCACCGCAAGAATCTGAACCCCATGTTCGACGAGACCTTCTGTTTCCCCGTCGTGTACGACGAGATCTGCAACCGCAAGCTGCACTTCAGCGTGTACGACTTTCGACCGCTTCACCAGCCACGACATGATCGGCGAGGTGGTGGTGGACAACCTCTTTGAACTCTCTGATCTTTCCAGGGAGGCGGTGGTGTGGAAGGATATTCATGCAGCAACTACAGTGAGTCGGCGTTCACACTCGCACGCTGCCAGATCCTCACACACACGAGGACACGCTCGCCACGTAGCAAACTTCCTACGAATCCCCAGTGAAGGGGCACTTGTCCTGATTCTGAAAAGGTCTTAACAGGAAGTATTCGCCTGAATCACTCCTAAGAGCCCGAATCCGTCAACAGTTAGAAGAAGTGGCAGGTGGAGCACTTTGCATAATTCAACGGCTCTGGGAAATGCGTTTCAGCAGCCAAACACCCACACGCGCTGTTTTCCAAAAACTGTCGGGTATTCTCCACGTAAATATAGCAAATGAGAGTAAAAAACACCAAATCGTGAGAAATCTCCAAAGTAGTTAAACAAACAAGGCTTTACACGGTTATGTCATGTAAACACCGGTGTCATATGTAACACACTAGCCCACACAAACACATTCACTCCTACATAAACACAGCCTCTGCTTTAATTATGATTTATATCAGGGTGATAAACAGTGAGTCTTTGTTTTCACATTAACTCCTGTAAGATTAATTAACAGCACAACTATTTATTCAGTTCAAAACTCACCAGATATGAATCTTTATTTCCTTAATTGAGTTTGATGGCATTCATCAAGATATTAACACGTAGTCTGTATGTATATATATATAATACTGAAGGTCCCCTCTCAACAACATGCTGTTTATACCTGATGTGTGTTCATCTACAGCACATAAGTGTGTATAATATTACCATGGATATGAAAAGTTACATTTCCCAGGCATCTCAAAGAGGAAAACTTCAATGTCACGATGTACTCGGTGTACTACTAAAAGTTATAAAAGTATAGAAACACGATCGGGCAAACTAGAAACAGAAACCAGACGACTTCCAGCCCCCAGATCCTGCACATTCACATGTAGATTCATAGAGATTATGATATCTGTATCGAGAAGTAGCTTGATACCTCTGAGTACTTGTTGAAATCATTTAAAAATGTACGAAATGCATTCAATTGAGTTTTCATTTCGTGTTCCTCAGGAGAGCGTGGACCTCGGAGAGATCATGTACTCGCTGTGCTACCTCCCACCGCAGGGAGAATGACCCTGACAGTCATCAAATGCAGAAACCTCAAAGCCATGGACATCACAGGCTCTTCAGGTAACCCCCGACGGCGGCTGAAATGTGGCTCGCTTCAAACGCTCAACTGAGCCATAACTCAGACTTAGCTGAAAACAGACAGTGGGTGTCCACTTAAAATGGAAATGGGGGAGAAGAGATATATACGGGGAGGCCGGTGAGAACAAGTGTGAGCGGGAGAGAAGTGCGATAAGAGCACAAGCTTCACTCGAAAGGAAGCCGTGTGTATTTTTGTGTTTTTCTGACATTCATCTGCTTCCCCCTGAACATTTAGTTCTTTATTAAATCCTCGCATTTAACGGCAACATCAACAAACTGTGTCCTCAGATCCGTATGTCAAGGTGTATCTGATATGCGACGGGCGGAGGCTGAAGAAGCGGAAAACAACGACCAAGAAGAGCACGCTCAACCCCGTGTACAACGAGGCGATCATCTTCGACATCCCCCCCGAGAACGTGGAGCAGGTCAGCTTGTCCATCATGGTGATGGATTACGACCGGTGAGTCCGAGCTGGAGACGTACAGACTATTCGTCCTCATTTGGACATGACAACGAAAGAAAGAGCTTTTAAACACATTTAATTAGTTTTCTTTTATACGACTGTGGAATTGAGGTCAGTTTAGTTCTTTCTCCCGGTTCAGACTCGACCTTGACGAGCCTCCGGCTGCATTCCAAGACTTTTTCTTTTCATCTAAAAAAACCCAGTGAATTACACATTTATTTAATCAGCGCAGTCATTATGTGTCTGGATCTGTTGTCTACAGGACACATAACTACGTGCATCTAAATCTGTGCTAATGTGTGTGTGTGTGTGTGTGTGTGTGTGTGTGTGTGTGTGTGTGTGTGTTTTGCCGCTAACAGGGTTGGACACAATGAGGTGATCGGTGTGTGTCGCACCGGGCCGGACGCCGAGGGCCTTGGACGGGATCACTGGAACGAAATGTTGGCGCATCCACGGAAGCCCATCACGCACTGGCACGCGCTGGGAGAGGTACAGTGATGTTGTCGTCCTCCATCCCTTCACTCTGTCGCCCCCCCCCCCCCCACCCCCCCCTGTCTCAAAGAACTCATATTTACAGAGCTTTCTAGGAGCTCCTGAACGTGACAAAGAAACAAATCAGATCATAATATTTCAAAAAACCTGACTCTTGGATGTATTGGTGGCAATATCATTTTTAAATTGTTAGGTCGCTTATCTTCCTTTGACAGAGGCAGATTTTTTTTCACGTCGTTCACAGTAATTTCACATTTTTCATGTTATCCATGTTTTTTCCTCTTTTGCCAAACCCGCCCCCCGCCCCCCCCACACCTGACGAATAGGAAAACACAGGTGATTACTTATCTTCAGTGGTAAAAACGTCTTTATGTAAAAAAAAACTGTGATCATAGGCAAAACTAAGTGGAAACAATGGACCACATGCTGTGAGCGGTGGCAGAGAGGTGACGAGTCAGAGAAGGGCTCCGACCCCACGGCAGAGACTCGAGTCTTTAGCTCCAATCCCATTCCTAACTTATTTCCAACCTGCATACACATGGGGCAAAAATAAAAGTATGATTCCTAGCAGAGCCAGACCGATATGTCAGTATATGATATAAGTGATGTGATCTTATCGGAGTTTATCTTCTGCTGATATGAAAACTTTTATCTTACTGAATAAACAATGAAGGAAAACATAGGAAATATGTTTATTTTCTTAATACAACTTCTACATAATGTGTTTGTATTTGTGTTTTTGGTTTATTTCTAGTTATTTCTAGTAAAGTTTATGGTTAAACCATAAATATTAAGCCTCAATTACAAGTTCATTGTCATTAGGGTTTGACAACGTCATCTTTAAAATACATATATCGTCCGATAGATCCGAATGTTCTGTATTGGTCAGGCTCTAATTCCTACTTCGACCATTTTGGGCACAATCCTGACATATTTTGACATAACTCAAGAGTAACTGACAAAGGAAATGCGTTTGCTGTGCAGCCCCTGTTTAAGATTGTGCTTCTTTCCAGAGGGAGTCTCACATTAAACCTGCATCTGGCTCCCTCGGCCGTAATCTGCTCATGCGATCCGACATCACTGGGCTGAAATGATCTGTTTGCCCATGATCACAGTGCGTCCTCAGCACAAGAGAAATACCTGTTCACTTTCCAAACGGGTATCCAATGGCTCCGTCAAAACTTTAACGTGTTGTGTGACATTTTTTTACGTTTGCAGTGGCCCGGAAGAGCAGCGAGCTTTGAGAGTCAAGGTTCGTGTCCTTCCCCCAAACCGCCGCCGACGCCGTGACGACCACAGGTAGAGTGATAACGGGACTGTGAGAGAGAACAGACGTTTGCTTGGAGCTGCTGCGAAGCTGTGTTGCCTGTTGTGATCCACGTTGTGCAGAAAAAACTGAATCCATTCCAACATGTTTCTTACGTTTGGAAAAAAAACAAGGTTGTGATGAAACTGTGTGTGTGTTCACTCATTCGAGCTCCGGCTCTTGAAGGGCTCCACAGAGCCGGCTATGCACAGCACCAACTGTCACTCAACTCGTTTTTTCTGTGACGTTTTGTTTTTGCGGACCACGTGAATAGTAGACGAGATGTCCTCCAGCGATTCACCTCCAGCTATTCAATCATTATTTCCGGCCCTGGAGTGAGTTACAGAGCTGGAGGGAAATCGCGTTTTTACTTTGAAATGGCACAAAGTCAAAAGGGCTACTCTGCTCGGTGCCATCAAAGCGTTTACTGGATTGAGAAGTAGTCTTTAAATCCAGCGAGGCCTGATCTAGTTTTCAGGTAATCGAGCGTCTACACGTTCTGGGTAAATTTCCCAGTCACAGCCGTCGGAGATGTCGTGAAACCGGCCATTAACCAGTCATTGTTACCTGCCGAGATCAGAACCGTCGACAGGACTCGTGGATCTAGAGAAGCAGAAACATGTAGCAGACATATGTTCAGAGAGATGAAGAGCAACGAGATTCGAGATGTGTTTGGACTATAAAGTGAAGTCGTTTCCAAAAAACCGGGAAAACCTGATTTTAGACGACAATCTCATATTTATTTTTGTATTCGCCAGATTGATGTGCAAATTGAACAAGTAGCATATAGAAATGATTGAATCATCCTCTCATACTACAGGTATGTTTGAACATAGGTAGATTCACTACCTATGATTAAACGTGTCCCTCGTGTTTCTACTTCGAGAATTAGTTCTAAAAAGATAAAAAATACACGTTAAATACATTTAAACATATGAAGAACACAGGATCCAGATTGTAACTGAACTTTTCAGTCATCGACCCATTATCCAAGGTACCTTCACGTTCATGTCCTCATCCCGAAAAACATTTCCTTGTGCAATGTTAAAAGTGAAACACAGAGTTTTAAAATGTGAACAAACTAAGCAGGTAAACTGGGTTCATGTCACATACTGGTAGGGTTATTAAATCATATTGTTTATGCAGCAATCAAGTGCACATTAAAGGCCCGGAACGATGTCGTGATTTTAAACTGCGAGCAAAAAAAGTGATAAGCCTGCTTTTGTTTCTTTGTTATTATAATTAAGAGAATAAAAGTAAAAATGAGCGAGATTAGATCAAATACAAGATATGAGAAATTATTCTCATTCTTATTCAAATTATTCTTATCATTAATTAAGATTTTTAAAAAACGCTTAGCATAGTGTGTGATTGTTGCTTTTTCTTTATTGACGATGTGGTTTTATTCGTGTGAAATCAATTAACGGCACAAAGACGAACCGAGTAGTTTGTTTTCTTGTTTACGTGACGAGTCTTCGATCAGGGACCCGAGTCTTCGATCAGGGACCCGAGTCTTCGATCAGGGACCCGAGTCTTCGATCAGGGACCCGAGTCTTCGATCAGGGACCCGAGTCGGTCAATTAGCGCGGCAGAGACGCGGCGATCAATTAAAAACAAAAAAAAGCCAAACTTTATTGTACAGCTTTTTTCTTCACCTGTTACACATTCAGGGAATTGCTAATCCATGGGAACAAACAACAAAAAAGAAGAAAGATACACATGTACTCTCAAACATTTGATGTTTTTTTACATGAAGCCATATGAAATTAAGCTCAGTGCATCTGACTCAGCTTCTCCTCTGCGAGTAATAAAAACCCAACATAGCAAACAGAAAGAAAAAGGCTATGTACTGTTATCTAACTTGCACACGTACCGATGCATCTCCCCCCCCCCGCCCTCGATATTGAATATTTCTACGTGTAGCATGTTGTTCATCACTTACCGAAGGGAAATGGATGTGACATTTCAAACTTGTGTGTGTGTTTACATTTGTACATATACAGTATACGTGTCAATGGCACTGTTTATATATATATATATATGATGATGAAAAGAAAACGAAGAGACATCACAACGTGTCTTTCTATTGTTTGGTGTTAATTTGAACAGCGCGGACTTGTAAGTGACATTTATACACGTTCTGTAATAGCTGTGAGCAATTAGTCCAACTGGGAACCCAGTGAGACTGGGAACCCAGTGACGCCGACTCTTACCTTAACCAGTAACTTCGTGTTTAGAGCAGTTTAGAGCTTGGGTCGCTGTGATTGTTTGCATATTGAGTGAATCTACGAGAACAGCTGCACCCCCCCCCCCCCCCCCCCCCACTGTCATGACGTGTACAGTTTGTGATAACTTTTGTAAAAGATTCAAAGTAAACATTTGGGATATCATTTATTGTATCTGTTTCATATGTATTTTAACAAAATAAATAAAAAAGAAAAATCAAGAGTTATAACATATCCCCCGTGTGTGTGTCTTTGAATGAAGGGCTAAAGCTGAAGCTAACATCTGCACTGTGGGTTGATACGTAAGCTGTGTCTCGATTCAGGGGCTGCAGAACCCGAAATGAGACGCTCGGGTTCTGCAGAGTCTCACCGGGTTCTGCGTCACACATCAGCTCATCCGGCCCTTATTGCTGTTGCCTAGAAACAGAGCGGACCATTTAATATGACAATACAGTTTTACTGCCCCCCCCCCCCCCCCCCTTGTTTACTGCTCTGTTAGCTGTGTCCAGTCGAGTTGAACCTCGGTGCTGAAGCATCGGACGTCCTCGTGGACAGCCCAGACATGACCCTATAAAGCAATCGCTCCCTGAGTTCAGACACAGCTATTGGCTTCTACTTCCTCCCACTATCCAGAAACAAGCCAAAATATTTCTGGATATGAACGCTTCCATCTTACGCAGATGACTGGAGTCCGTTCTCGTACATTCCCTTAGGTTTGGTTCACGTCCCATCCACTAACATGGAGGAGGAGGGGTTTACTCTATGGTCGTATCTTCTTCACACACACACACACACACACTGTCTGTTTAATTATGGTTCTGTCACACATCATAGTTATTAATGCTTCGTTCCTCCTGTTTTTCCAAGCAGCCGATTGTAAGTGGGTTTTTTTCAACTCGCTGTCAAGACAACAACAAGAACAACTTTTCTCTTTTCCCCCCTAAGTGGAGAGCAAGAAGTGTGTTGTGTGCATTTAAAGTGGCATAATTACCCTTGAATAACACAACAGCGCGCCGAACAGCGTGAGATGAAATAGTAGAGAGAGAACATTTCTTATTATTTGTGCTTTCCACGATTTGCAAAGCAAGACAAAGCGTATTTGTGAAGCGAGTTTCGAGAGCAAGCTTTCATAAGATATCGAAGGACACCGGATTGTCAAAGCAATGTCAGACAATATGAAGCAGTTAGACCGAAGGGTTCAATTTAATTAGCTAAATCCATATTTTCCCGTGGATCTGCACCAAATTGCATTCTCATCAAGATCCATGAATTAATCTCTGGGAAATTAAAAATAAAAGGTCGCTAAACTCTTCAATTGCATCATAAACCCGCAGCAGACAGGAGGCCAGTGTGGAGATGTGAGCAGCCGTTCACCTTTTATATTCCCCTACAAATACTGCAACACAGCTGAACTGATGTTTCTCTACAAATACGTCTTTGTCTGCGAGGGTTGTCGGCACAACGCCGTGCCCTTCCACCGCTGCTCACACAGCGAATACTAACCGCTGGACAACCACTCGACTGAGGGACTCAAGGCCTTTGAGTACAAAAAAATAAAGAGCTTCTCTGATAGAAGCTTCCCTGCGTCCTCCTCCTGCTCGCGTTTGATGGTGAAACATGAAAAGCACATTTTGACCTCTCGGCGAAACAACAACTTCCTTTTGATCCACGACGTTGCTCAGAAACACAAAAGGTCGGGGTGCTGCGTCGGTCTCCTTGGCGATGGGAGCTGCCCACTCTCCGAACGCTAAACCCGTATTTAGAGCGGAGTGCTATCTGTAGTTAGCCCCCCGACTAATAGCTCGGCGCGGTGATACGTGTAATTAAAGCTTCGTCATTTCACGAATGTTTATTTCAGATTGGACTGACCTCGCGCTGCACGTCAACAACGCACCTGCGATGATTCGTCGTTATTTGCGGGAAATTAAACGTCCCGGTTTCAAACTCTCAACTTCCACTCTCTGAAGAGACGCTGTTATGAACAGTAACAACTTCTATTCTCTTTTCTTACCTTCCACATTTTAATAACTTTCATTATTCAGCACTGGTTTATCAAAGATGGTAAAAAAACTAGATGTATTGGTTGAGATGCGCCTTTCACAGATATATCAGCGTTTATGTTTGACAATATGCGTTGATATGAAAACTTGCATTTGACACACTTAACAATGCAGAGAAGATGTTTACATAATAATAAAGTCGTAGTTTCTCAAGAAACAATGAGATTGGTAGCACTGGTTCCCCTCGCAGCCTATTTGTCAAATTTGTCATATCAAATTACGACTTCATTCTCGTAATATTATGAATTTATTCGTAAATATTACAACTTTATTCTCATCTTACTCCAACATTACACTTGAAATTTGGTTCTTCTCCATATTGCTCTAATAACATCACAAGGATACAGATATTGGCTGATATATCAAAATCAGCATCAGAACCCCCAAAAACCCATTCTGGTCCGGCTCTAATAAAAACTTACTTTTCCTCATTTTTAATCAAAAATATTTCATTCTTTTCACATCAACTCCTATAATCGAATCCAGAGCAAATCATATTCTGTCAAACCAGGGTTGTATTGCACATTTCCCAGAGCACGATACTTCACAGAGGGAGATATTGTTGTGAATGAGCAGGTTTTGCTTTAGAGTAGCTGGGTATGCCACAGCTCATTGGATGCAGGGGTCAGAGGTCAGATCATTAATGGCGAGGCAGCGGCGGGGGGGGGGGGGGGCTGCTTCTATTCCCAGAACAATGACAGTTAAAGGGGGTAAGTGGAGGGACAGTTATGTAATAGCCGCCGCCCATTACAGCCTAACGGTAGCATTTATGGCCTTGAGTGTCTCTGTTATAAAAAATCCGCAGCCCTCTGGCACGTGGCCATGCTTAGAGTGCGACTGGTCGGCGCTGGGTTACGTAAATCAGACATACAAAATATGTTGTGTAAGATTTTCCAGCCGGTTAAATATGATTATTCTGTCGCATCAGATGAAGAGTGCGGCGCAGACCTAGAAGACGTGAATACAAAGCACAGACACACTTTCTTATAATGTCGCCCTCCATGACGTGAACCTCTCTGTCGCCCTGGAACATCTGTTCAGAGTCGTCTTGTGTTATCCTAATGATTCCTCCCGCCTGGCACAGGAACTCATCTACATCTCCACACTTGTCTGACATTAACGCTCCCCCCCCCCCCCCTCCTGTCTTGGAATGGAGGATAAGTAATGATGTGAAGATGGGGTTGTAGATGGGCTTCTTGTAAAAAAAACATCGGGTCGGACGAAGCCTCTTATATTTGCTGCCGACGCGTGTTTTGTCCTCGCTGAGAGAAAAGGTCGAGTTTTGATGTGCGCATTCCTGTAATCTACAAAGTGGCACACCCGGCGTGCATCTTGTTCAATTCATTTTTTGAGTGCGGCATGTTTTCGAGCATTTCAAATACTAAGAGGAGAAAAAAGCGGCGAGCGTCTGTCAAGTGAACGCCAGGAACCAGGCAACGGCATCACCGGCAGGGAGTGAGATGAAAGGCCGAGGAGCTGCGTTTTTGAAGCATTAGACGGAGGCGACGGAGGGAAAACATATTGTTGTAGGTGGCTATAAATAGATGTTTCACCCCATGGGTACGAGCACAGGAATCCTCTCTCATTACTTCTCCTCCTTCCGCTGATTTGCGCTGACAAAAGATGTCCGGTTCATGAATAACCACGACGAGGATTCCAGTTTAAAACCAGCTGGACGTGTGAATTTTTTTTTGAAATTTTGGCCTTTAGAATTTCCCCCCTGAAGCGTAATTAGGGAAGTGTCGTGATTATTCCGTTAAAAAAAAAAAGTGAATTTAACCGAGCAGATTGACGCGTAGAGTTGAGAAGTGGGATAAGTCGTTGAGTTCAGATTTCCTCATTCATCTCCTGAAGTACCAAACGTGGAAATGTGGAGCTCTTCCTGATAAATCGTACGATCTTCCAGGGTTGTTTTTTTCATGACTACACGTTTTAATTATTTCAATTTTGTTTCTGAAAAATCATATTTAGGCTTGATCCGAATACTCCAATACCAGTGAGCCTCCACGGCCTCAACTTTACAGCTGTGGCCCAAACGCTTAAAAGTCAGTTGCCGATTTATCCTGACGTTATTTTCAGCTCTGAGATCAGATGTTTCCTTCCAAAATGCCTCTTTGGGAGTCACAGTTATCTTCTCCTCGGAAGTTGCTGTGCACAACAGGCCTGCGACGTGGATTTTAATCACAGAACCAGATGTTGTCGAACCAGGAGAGCTGCATATATAATAATGTTTCTCTACGGAGAGAGAAGGGCAGGAGATCTGCTGCTAAGCTCACGTTAATGATCTCCATAGTTTGGGCGATGACAGAGAAAATACCAATTACTCACGGACATTTTCCGCCTCTGACTCACCTCCGGGGATATTTTGGTATTTGCTTTATTGACTATGGTCATTATACAGTGAAGATCAATGCTTTTAAAGTAAAGACTGCTCCACAGATGGAGGGTCAACAAACCAAATCTTCATGGGAGACATCGTTAGTACCTCAACCAAGAAGGTTAGGTTTTCATCAGTGTGTTAGTTAGTTAGTGTGTTAGTTAGTTAGTTAGTTAGTGAGTTAGTTAGTTAGTTAGTTAGTTAGCAGCATTATGAATCAGAGGATCAAGGGTTTTACTTCTTACTCTTTTATATCCACACTTTCCTTTGCCATGATTTTAAAGCCCTTTGGCTCAAATCCTGCTGTTTTTCATGTGCCACATAAATAAATCTGTCTTGACTTGACGTGGTCATGGTTGAGGAAGGGGCCACAGAATTCACTGTAAACTTTCCTCCCACGACAAGATGCGTACAAGCTACTTTTAGACAGAAAGATCTCCAGAATAAACACAATACACCAAACACCTGTGAGTCTGATCATAAAAACGTTTAAAGAAACATTCAAATGACGTGTTTGGATACAAATCTCTGTGCTTCACCAGCCAAGTGTCCAGATTATAAGAAACGAATCCCAGTGAACGTTCTCACACAACCAGAGCTGAGGACTCAATTCCTTTTAAGGTCTCACAGATTGTTTCCTCCTGTGAGATCGTCCAGCTCCATTTACCCTCTGACTCACACTGGTATTAAGCCCAGTTTCACAATTACTGTGAGAAAGCCAATTAAGACGCCACTTACACTGGAAGAACCTCAGTTTCACAGCGGCTCCAACAGGTGTGAGCAGCAGCACCATCATCAGTGCCGTCCCCGTGGTGGGAGGACGTGGTAATAACGCGGTGGGAGGAGAAGGCTCCGGTGGGATCGGGGCCACTCCAGTGTCTCGGCTGATTTACACGGCGTGCAGAGGTGGAGGAGTCGACATGAATCAGCCGGCAGACAGAGAGGACACGGCGGGGGACGTGAGCTTGAATCTAAATACAGTCGTTTATCAGATGGCGCTCATTCTGAGGTGTGGAGCGTGATGAACCCACAGTAGAAATCCAATGGGTCGAGTGGAACAGGTGGGCCAGGACGTGAAGGATGGAGAAGAAGAATCAGATCTCTGTGCAGACAGATAAAGAACGAGTTGTCGTCTGCCCGTTCAGTCACAGTCTGATTGTCGGTCATCACAACAACTCAAAAAGATCTATTATAGACATTATTAAACAAGATTAGACCAAGCAGTTCTGTGAGGCTGAAAAAACTGCTTTGAAAGATGAAGAGATGAAATTCAATCATTGTGAATGACATGCAAAGATGTAAATGGTTATTAAACACGCTGATTATTTGTTATCACAAGACTAAACTGGATATTATCAAGACTAGACCACATAGACAATGGCCACGAAACTAAAAACTAGATCCAGTCATTGTTCGTTACATGTAAAATAATAAAAGTTTACATTTTAACATGTTCACAGTCTTGGAAGTTATAATTACAACGAGCGGGGGGGGAACTGGTGGACTGATCCGATTAGAGCAGGCAGGTCAGAGGTCACCGCCGGTACAAACCCAAGATGATGTAGTAGACCGCCGCGGTGGCTACGCTCGCTAAGTACTTTTTAACCCTTTGTCTATTTAGAAGTAAAGTTTTCACTTGAGTACACGTTTGTCTATTTATTTGTACTTTTACTCCCCCATTTTCCAGAGGTTTTAACTTTGGGCCAAAGTGGGAGACAAGCCGATCGAGAAGCTGATTTTTTTGGGGTAATCATTGGATCTAGAAATCAATATTACAACACAAGTCCACAGCTGGACTAGAATCTCTGGAGATTTGTAAGCTTTCATACGGCGACGCTATGAAAGAGGCACGTTTGTTATTTCAGGCTTTCAGTTTTAGAAAAACACCTCGAAATGCCTTTGCCAAACTGAGCCCTCACAAATTGCAGCAATTTTTAAGCACTTGGAAAAATGGTTTCCGGCACCTCCAACATTTTAAGTCAACACTGCCATTTAATTTGAGTTGATTTAAACATCAGATGAAATGCTGCTCGTTCCATTCGCGGACGCGATAGGAACACTATGTCCCTTACAGCTCGACACATCATGTCCTGGACGCACGTCTCGTCCCACACAGTGTGTCTCACTCAGCGTCTGACGCCTGCGCTCACAGCAGTCAACAGATGTGTGATGTCACATGATTGTATTTGACGCGTCTGTCCATGAATGAACAGCCTGAACTCACACGCTCCGCTGGGTGAGTCATAGTTTGGACCTGTGTTCTTACAATGTGTCTGTGGGCGCCGCCGCCAGGAGAAAGTTAGTGGGTTGTATTTATAGAGATGCATGACGACACGGGAACAACACACACACACACACACACACACAAACAATGACTCACTCAATCTACAGAAGCGTAGCATCCTACGGTCCAATACATCTGCATTTCCCACACATCAAGTGGGTATGAGATCTGTTAATGAGCACAAACAGGAACACGTTCTAAAAGGACATCAGCTCTCTTCAGTAATTCCTCTTGTGTTAAGAGTTATTAAGGCATTAGTGTCTAGTCTCAGAGAGGACGTGCACTTCCACATCTATTAGTGTGTGAAGCTTGAATAGCACACAAAGAAATATCACCAGTCAAAACTTTAATGCTACGAAAAGATTAAATCTAACTTTTCAAATTGAATAAGGTTTTTTTCCTTCCACAGATTCCAAATCTTTTACTCCCCAGCATCAAGAAAACTCTAATATATTAATATCATATATTATCAACTATCATTGGTTTCTATTTTAACAGTTGCAGCAAGTTTCTCCAAATGAATAAAGTGAAAAGATAAGTCTCATTTGTACTCATTACCTCACATTAGTGGGAAGGAAAATGAGTCACCGGTGTTCTTCAGAGACATGAAGCCATGGAATGTGTCACAACACAGGAAAATGAATATTTCTAATTAAACTGCAGTAGAACACATCTTCAGATTAAGCTGCATGATCTGAAGCCACCGTTACTCTTCTCACGGAGACTGTGCTGTGGAGTCGACTGATGCATTCCAGCCCTGACAGACACTAAAGCTATGTACTCACGAGCTCCCTCTCACAGGGCCGCAGCGACGCGCTGATAGGATGCACGGCCACATCACGTCTTTATATAGCCTCAGGGATCGGCGCTGGGAAACTTGGGAGGACGCTAAGGAGGTGCAGAGATGAATGTCCTGTCGGGCAGGCTAAACCTCCTTTATACCTCTGGCCGCTACCAACTCCCACCTCAATTTGGAGGAGGTTGGGGATAAGCCAGAATGGCCCAGTCTCCGGGGGGGGGGGGGGGGGGGGGGGACTCATTTATCCACAGGGCCGGAGCTGGAGCATGTCTCTGAAGTGGGATCCACACTGTTCTGGTGCGTGTGCATGTGAGGACGGCGCAGTGAAATATGTTTGTCATAAGAAACACGCTAACCTTCACAGAAAGGTGAAAAATAAAAAGAACAGCATCACGTGTTGTGACTTTTATTGTTTATGATCATTAAACTCACCAACCTGCACCTAATTCAACAAGGTGCCGCGTGGCAGGGTGCGTATTGCTTAAATACCCAATTCTCTGCCTAATTAATATCAAAGCTATGAGTAACAGTGGTTGTTTCATTTAACTGAAGTGATTAATGTCCTAATTTGAACTCGGCCGGTGGTAGAAATATTCATATTCTCCAGGAAAAGGAGCCATGTCACCCTCTAAAAGGTGTTTTATGATTATAAACTGCATGTGACTGTGTTGTTTATACATGAACATGATGAGTGGAGCTGTAAGAATAATCTGTATGAGCCCAACTCTTTGGCTTTTTAAGAACTGAAACAGTTGATCAACAGCAAAATTATCAGTTCATCAAAAATACCAAATATTCTCCAGTTTATCTACAACTCATTTCTCTTGCCACCTCCGTGTGTGTCCACATTCATCCCAGTATACGCTCTCATTGTATTCTGAGCATTTGTCTCACCCCACACAGACGTTTACACCCACCCTCTTGTGTCTCTTGTGTATTTGTGTTTATTATAGCAGCTTATGTCCGAGTCACTTCATCACTGCGGCGATGTGCACTGACACCTCCACCTTCTCCCAGCTCCTGTTCTCATGTACAAACAGCCCTTTAATGTTCTCTGCAGCCGAACTCGGGCTGACGTTAACATCACTCTGGAGCGTGATTACATCCTCAAGCGCCTGGAAAAGGGACTTGAGGCTAAACACTGAAACAAAAGTGTTAACGGCTCAGAGTGTTGCTGAAAAGCAGCGCGTCGTTATGCCTGTGAAACACAAAGACTCAGTCACGGTCACACATCTGGATGATGTGGATTCTTAACGCGGTTAATTTGTGTTTTTATTTGCAGCTTTCTAATCCTGTTTCATGGGAAATAAGATTTAAAGATGAGGAAATAAAAACAACAAGTGAACAGTGACCCGTCACAATCACTCTAATTAAAATGGAGATAGGGAACGGACGACCACGCGGGATGATAGGCTCCTGATCAGGGTTCAAAGTGAGGCCGAGGAGCTGTCAATCACCAGAGCGCACGTTACTCTGTGGTCTCTGCTGGATGTTAATGAGCTGACGAGACAACCCCCGACTCATGACCCTGTAGCGGCTGCTCCTGCTGCACACTCACGTACAGTATCGAGCCTTTCTGAACGATTGGCCGACAGAAAATCCAGATTCCAACAACAACTTAATTCCAGCACCTTGACTTTTGGGAACATCTTGTTCCCTGGTGCAACACGTGAAGCTGATTAATGCCCCTCCCCCCTGGATGCTGTCAGGTCAGACATTTTTCACGACCTCATCAATACAGACCCGATAAAGCAGGATGCTGGTGGAGGGGGTGTGTTGAGGCTGGAGGAAAGGGGGGGGGGGGGGGGGGGGGGGGGGGAAAGGGCGGAAAGGCATCGAGAGGGAGTCCAAGCGTGAAAGATAGAAACTCGAGGGAGAGATGCACCTGAGTTACGCTCACGTGTTGAAAAAGTCTTTCTCTGTGAACTAATAGACGTAGATTTCCCGTTTGAAATCTAATTTTTTGGTTTCAATAGAGTTTGTGGCTTTACACCAAGAGTGGGAACATAAATATAAACACGTACCTGGTTTATGAAAATTTAAAGAACTGAGGGAATTGTTTGATTCTCCAAATTAAAGAGAAATATGTATTATATAGACATGTAGGCTGTGTAATGCACCTTTTCAAAAGTGTGTTTTAAAAGTTGTACACCACAAACCGGTGCTCTGGTGCCACCTAGAGGGAATAGCGTGACACTACTCTATACCTTGACATTGACTTGACCGAGAGGAGGATGTTGTCAGGACACGGAAAGTGAGTGGATGTAAAGTGAGTGGCCCTATGATACATAATCCTGATTTGATTAACGAAACCAGAAAGGGATTAGAAATAGAAGTAGCTGCTACAGTAACCTGTTGATCCAGCTGATGGTCTATTATTGGAATTTTCTTAAATAAAAACAAAAACAAAATTATACTCATTTCAAATTGCACAAAATGGAAAAGAATGAAGATTTTGTGTCTTTGTCGACCTTTTGGAACTCAAATACTTTTCTGTGAAGCTTCTTCCACTTTGCGACTCGCCCTGAGCTGAAAATAGACTGAATCAGCTGTGCAACACCTGTTTTCAAATATTTAACAACACCCCCCCCCCCTCCCTCCCACACACACACACACACACACACACACACACACACACACACACACACACACACACACACACAGACAGACAGACACAGATCTTAACCTATGATCTTAACCAGTCATTCCGTCAAATTCTAAAAAGTTACGGAGCTTCCATCAAAAAGCAGAGACGTGTTTCAAAAGGTTTGAGTCGTGATTTATTGGAAACAAAAACAATTTTGGCAGCTCACGTGAAGACTTTTAAAACCATTTATCACACATTTCAGATAAAGGAATAAACGAAAAAGTAATCATGAACAAATGTGTTGGTGAAAATACTTTGGTACACAAGTAAAACAAACTTTTCAACCACAGCTTGTGAGCAGACGAATACAGTGAATTTTGATACTCAAATGTCGTTCAAGATGTTGTCGATTCCTTAACTTCAATTCTCTCACTTCAGTTTCCCGGGTGGCCTGAAAAAAAAGGAGGTTCCCCATCGATCTGCACCCGATCCCTGGGATAACTTCGATGATACAAGTTGTAAATTCAAGCCAAATAGTCCAGGAACAACTTGGCAGTCCAGTTGCCGTGAATTCGGCCCCTCACTTCCAGGAGCCTGCCTTGCCCTTGGCGCTGCGGGAGGTCTTAGACGCTTTGGAGCCCCTCTGGTGGTCGTTGACTCGGTTTCGGAGCACGGAGATGTCGTACTTCTGCCTCTTGAGCTTCTCGGCCAGCTCGAACTTCTCGGCGTGGAGCTGGTGGAGCCACTGCCAGAGGTCCTGCGCCTTCTCCGCCAGCTTCTCCTGGTTCAGGTGGTCGATGTTGAGCGGCTTCCTGCGCTCCAACAAGGCCTTCTTCTTCTCCTCCCGCGCCGTCAGCTTCTTGCCCTTCTTCTGGTCCACCTTCTGCAGGTAGCCACCAAAGGACTTGTTGGTGAATATCTTCTTCTTCTTGGCCTCTTCGTCGGCGCGCAGTTTGGCTGCCTCCTCCTCGCGCCTGGTCCTCTCAACGACCAGCCTTGTTTGGCGCTCACGGTCCTGCTCGGTGCGGACGCGTTGCTCCTCGGCCCTGTCAGAGCGGCGGTGCTCCATTCGGCTACGCAGCGCCAACAGTTCCTCCTCCTCCTTCTGCCGGGTGGAGAAGTGCAGCTCGATCAGCGTCTGGAGGTCGTTGAAATCCTTCTCTACTCTCTTGCGGTGGAGGTCGTCGAAATCCACCTTCTCACCATCAGGGAGCTTTGGAGGAGCAATGTTTGGCACATAAGTCGTCTTGGGTCTCGGTTTAGACTCTTCTCCCTGCTCGTTCCCCTCTGCGTGCTCCTCTTTCTTCTCTGCCTCATCATCCGCCTGCTCCTCTTCTTCTTCCTCATTCACCTCCTCTTCTTCTTCTTCTTCTTCCTCCTCCTGCTCATTCTCCTCCACAAATTCCTCAGTGTCTGACATGATGGGACCTCGGAAGCTGTACGGGCACGAGGAAGCAGGAGGAACACAGAGGCCAGCTGGTGTTTCAGAGATGACTGGGGTCTCGGGCTTGTAGCTCGGGGGGTTTTTAAGGCTTTCGCCATCACCATGTGACCGTAGAGCTGACCACAGTCTCCAGAGTGTGGTCAGCAGCAGGGCGGATTTGAGACAGATGGAATGGTCTATTTTCTCCTTCACCAAGTCTTGTCAGTCACATACACCCCCACTTATCCCCTAAAGACCCCCTGCTGTCGACTCTGACCCTGCAGGGCTCCTCATTCCTTTGTAAGGACAAGATGAGAGACTATTTCAGACTCACAACAGATGCACACAGACACACACACACACACACACAGTTGTGCTTTCCAGTCCCACAAAACAAGAACAAATAACAATCCATTCTTTCAAAGGCCTCCGGAGCCGCCTGCACCGACAAGAGGCAGAAATTCCCGAGCAGAAACTTAGAGAAAAAACACAACTCCTACACAAATCGTGGATCGTTCCAGTGACGTACGTGGGCCGTCGATGAATCATCACAACTGTAGCCGCGGTTTCGGGAACTTGCTAATCCATCGTGATGGTTTAATAGCCACCGCTGAAGAGCAGGCAGTGTTTCAAAACTTCCATTAACGACGCAAATTGCGATCTCTTAAGTGCGTAAGAGCCAGCGAGGATTTTAACGATGGGAAGTTACAGCTGTCACATTTTCCAAATTGAGCTAATACCTTAAATGTCCTGTGCCGGGATATTCAAGGTATTAACACCAACGTACAAAGGTTATTTTTGAGTCAAAATAAATGATGTAAGTGTAAAATGAAATGTGTGAATCTATCTGTACGCAAAGAGAAGCCCGACTGATTTATGGATAATATCGGCCGATATGAGCCTTTGACAGACAAAGTGGTATCGGTGTTTATGTTTGCCGAAATGAAAACTTATTTTACAGTCAAAGACGATACAGAAAATGTGCATTCATTTTCTGAATTCAAGGTTTATGAATCGGTTGTATTTGTGTTATCCTTTTATTTGTAGTTATCTATAATAAAGGTTATGATTAAACTGTAAAAAATCAAGCCTCAAGTGCAGTTCACTGTCATAAGGATTTAATAACAACATTTTTACTAATCATTACCAGTTTTCTTGTTAATAAACCGGCCAATACATTGGTATCGGAATGTTTTACTCCCTCATATCATCTATCAGCGTCATCTGCTGCCAAAAATCAGTTATTATTATTCATCTAAAGTTTTCCCTGCAAACACAAACAGTTTGAAGAGAGACGGGCGTCATAAAAAACCCTCAATAAGAACAATGGCGTGCAAGACGAGCTTTACTGCTCCGACCTCGTCGCCATTTTGGAATGTAATGAAAACATTCTTGCTAACGGAGGCGTTCTGCTTTCAGCACCGAGAGGATTAAAACGTAATTGCACCCGCGAGGCAACATTTAAACGCCGACGTCGAGAATGTATGTTATCACGTCTTGAGTTATCAGTGGAAAAGGACATAAGCAATTTTCCGAGGATGAGATAAGTGACATAGAGAGACAGGTGCAATGCGAGAATCCCAATTTAACAGCCACCTCCTTAGGATAAAGCTTCGGACGTTATTCTGCTGTAGATCACACATTGTCTCCTGGGCGTTATGTTTCAGTGCTGCTATAAATCTTCTGGCGCTCAGATTATAATCGTGGCCTTAGAGGACCACGAAACGAGTCTTAAAGCCTGTGAGAGAATGTCCCGCGTCTGTCTCGTCCCGGAGTGGACGGAGCTGGGCTGCAACATGCCTGTGCACAACATGAGGACAGCAGGTGGCTCCAGTATAATCAAGGTCCCTCGGTCGCTGCTGCCAAGGGACAACTGTGTCCATCAGCAAAGACAGACAACAAATGACGAGGGCTATGAATAGACACAGACACAGATCCGAATGAGGGACACAGTAGGACTCCTGTGTGTTTAAACCTCATGCAACTGGTTGACGATCAAATACAAAACAGTTGAAGAGGCGGTCGTCCGGTTAAGATCAGTAGTAATAATGAAGCAGCTTCAGGAATACACCAGTGACAATAATCAAACCAGTGTTTCTGCTTGTTTCTGTTTGAGTCACTGAGTTCAAGAAAAGTTTGTGTTGCTCACGAGAAGCAGCTGCTAGAAAAACCCCTGGATGCACAGCGACCTCGTCTGGTCAACGCTGTGCAACTGCAGGTAAGTGTCACTCACACTGATTCTCTACGGTTGAGGTTGAAAAGTTTGTTTGTTTGTTTGTTTGTTTGTTTGTTTGTTTGTCAGCAGGATTACGCAAAAACTAGAGAGTGGATTTCCACACTTGCTGGACGTATCTGGGAAAGAACCAATTCAATCTGTCATTACTCACCCATCACAGTAGCTCACATCTTCTTATTTTGTCCAGTCACCTGTGGGCAAACAAAAGAAAAACATTCATTTATATTGTTAATATTAATATATTTTATTAATATTCAAAAAACATATTTCAATAGCTGTCATGTCATGTGACCAACTGCCTCCAAACCAATGCTGCGTTGTTTTATCACACTAGATAAACAAGACACACCTCTTTTGTAAATCATATTTGTTCTGTTCATCCAGGGTAAGAAAACAATTCAGCTTTAGTTTGGAGTCAGTTACATGACGTGGAAGCTATTGGAATCAAAATATGTTTTTTATTATATATAAATATTAATATTAAGAAGTACTCACATTAAATTAAAGGGGTGTGTCCTATTTATCTAGAGTAATAGGACTAATTGGGTCACATGACACGGAAGCTATAGAAAAAATATCAATATTTACATAAAATACTCGAAGCGGTACAATCTAGTAAACAATAGGTGTGTCCTGTTTATCTATGTGTTTATCAAATATAAATATTCACATAGTATATGAGAAGTACTAAAATTCAATTAAAAGGGGTGTGTCCTATTTATCTGGGGCACCGATACTCTCTGGTATGATTGGCGTCAGTGTGTCACATGACGCGGAAGCTGTGAGACCGGAAGGGGATGTGGGAGTTGTAGTTTTCTGACTTTGAACTTGAACTTTGAAAACGTCATGAACCGTTTCGTTGATTTAAAAAACCGCGTTAAGTGTTTTGTTGCGAGTGTAAAACCGGAAGTTAGCAGTTAAGCTAACAGGCAACAAGCTAGTTTTCAGCTTCAGTGTAAAACTTGTTGTTGAATTACTTTTGAATTTCCACGTGTTTCCGGTTCTTAGCGTGTCACAGATTTCGTTACCTCCACGTCACCAGAGACATCCCCCCCCCGGTGCTCGGGCTCAGCTCTGCGGGGATGAGGACGTGTTTCAGCGGCTGTGTTGCCTCCGTGTGTCCGCTCTGCAGCACCGGTGCCGCCCCCCCCTCCCCTCACTCCACAGCGCCTCCCGCTGGCTGCGGGCGGGGGCGGTCACATGTGTTCCTCCAACGACTCCGCCCCTCCCCGCGTGCGCTGCTTACGAAAGCGGGGGCAGTGGGTGTGACACATCGAGGACACCTCCAGCTGCAGCTCCTCGCGCTGGTAATAACAACACTTTCATTTCAATTCTCACATAAACAACATTCGTTTTCCTGAAACCTTGTGTTTTACAGGCGTGTTGTGTTGTTGTGCGTGTGTCTGCTGCACAACAACACAACATGCATCACGTGAGGAGCAGTGTGTGTTTGTTCCAGCCCGTGAGGACAAAGCGTTTGTACACTCAGTACTCTGTGTACTGCGTGTGTGTGTGTGTGTGTGTGTGTGTGTGTGTGTGGCTTCCACGTACACACCCTCAGTGTTCAGCTTTTAATTGGGCGTTAAACGAGGTCACAGTTTGGTTCTGGAGTGAAACCAAGTCCAGTTTTAGATTAATTTAAATCTTTTTTTAATAATGAGTGAGTTATTTATATGTGTGCACAGAGATGCTGGTGTGCAGGAATTCACAGGATCAAACAGATGAAGTTGTGACATTATTAAAAGCAAGAAGGAGATATCTCTTTTAAAAACATATGTACCGGCTCATTAACCATGCATTGGAAATAAAATACACAAAACCCCATAATGCACCGAGGGGAACAGTGTGTGTGGCAGAGAAGGGAAATTATCTCCGTTACACATATAAGAATACGTGGCTTTTTCTGAATTCACTGGTCCCTGCTTTTCAAATAATAAATACAATGTACACGTGATGTCCTTTTCCTCTATTCTGAGATGTTATTGGCCAGATATACAATCAAACAGTTGTTAAAATATCCCTCTGATTATATGAATCGCAGGTTGCTGCCACACAACACTGATGTATTGGACTGCACAGAGTTTATGAGTGTACCGAATAAAGAGACACGGAAATGTCTTGTTTTTAAGGAGTTTAGGATCCACTGATGTCATTTGTCCTGATTTTCTCACGCTTTTCTAAAACTTTAATAGTTTTGGATGCACTTCTATTTCCCTGTGCTTATAGATCCACTTTGACGATGCTCCGTGTCACCACTGTGTCCCTGTGCACCTCCTGTCAGAGGGTGAGGCTGCTCCTCCCTCCCTCCGCCTCCACCTCCACCTTCACCTCCACCTCCACGGCGTCTCCTCCCAATAGACGAGTGGAGAACCAGCAAACCGTGGCCTCCCTCTACGAGCTGTCAGTGGACATCCGGAAGGTGCGCAAGTTCAAGGGCTGGGTCCTGTCTGAGGGCTCGCGTACGTGTCTGAAACGGCCGACCTGTTGAGGGACATGGGGGCAGATCCACCGGCGGTCGCCCGGATCCTGGAGACTCACCCCGAGGCCGTCCTGTGTCGACCAGAGGACGTGGCCGCCCAGAGAGACCTCTGGGTGTCCGTGTGCCCCAACAGGCGTGAGCTGATGAGCATCATCGAGAAGTTCCCAGCCTCCTTCTTCACGCTAACTAACCACAGCAACCAGAGGGCCAACATCCTCTACCTCCAGAGCCTTCGCCTCAGCAATCGGATCATCGGCAAGCTGATGGCAGCGCCCCGCACAGCTTCAGTCGGACCCGTGGAGCACAACAAGGAGGTCATCCACACGCTGAGGGAGACCTACCTGGACTTGGGCGGTGATGAGGACAACGTGCGGGTTGGCTGCAGAAGCTCCTGAGCCAGAACCCGAGCATCCTGCTGCGGCCCGCTGAGGGGTGGAGGGACAGTCTGGGCTTCCTCCGAGAGCAGGGCTTCACCACGGAGGAGCTGCTCAGCCTGGTCTCCAGCCTCAGGCCTCCATCGCCGAGCTGCAGCCCGAAGCCATGCAGCACGCGCTGACCTACATCGGGGAGGTTCTCGCCTGCTCCAAGGACGAGCTCAAGGAGACAGTGATCCGCTGCCCGGCCATTCTGCACTTCACGCTGCCCACTCTGGTGGGGCGGTTCCAGGGGTTGATGGACGTCGGGGTGAGCACGGAGCAGGTGAAGGAAACGCCCAACATCCTGGAGCTCACCACACAAATCGTTCTCTACCGTATCCAGAAGTTGGCGTCCTACGGGTACGACGTGCGCTCCGGCAGTTTGGACGTTATTATCGGAACCAAGAAGGACTTTGAGATGAGTTACGTCAAACTGCACCTCAGACAGCAGAGGCCGCTCTTTAACCCTGTGGCTCCGCTCAGGTCTGCTGAGGACTGAGTGTCTGCAGGTGACTCTGCACTGCTGTGTATGGTGGGAAGTGGGAATGTTATTTACTCCTGATTGTAAAAAGAGACGCACAGATTTATCTTCTTCCTCCGACAATACAAACATGTTTAGGCCTTAATCATGTTGGTTTGATTTGATGCTGAAGGCTCCATGACTGTTTTATAATCTTTTTAAGATGTAGCAGAGAAATATAAAAGTACTGTATGAAAACAAGTCACACACACTGCCTGTCTATTAAAAGTAAGATAAAGGTTTATTGATGATTGTGACACCTGAACTCACAGATGAGCAATAAATGTCAACATCTGTTACGACTTTTCATTTCTTTCTTCAGTGTCAAACTAACGGTGAATTCACGTAGTTGTGCTTCTGACTTCAGTTTGTTTGTGCTTTAAAGTCAGAATGTGTTTAAAAACATGGACAATGTAAACAAGTGTGAATTGGGTTTAGAGGTTGAATACACCTGAATCTCTTTCAAATATCATTTGAAGCATTATGGCAAATAAGGATGAGTGACGGCACATAATTGAATTATAGGTGATCGTGACTTTGACCTCTGACACCATCAGTCCATCTTGACTGTCATTTAAACAATTCCCCACAGGCAGACTTATCTCATGTTTTAAGAGGTGATGTCAGAGAAGATTAAAATCTAGATTTATTGAATGAACAACAGATTGAGCAAATGGAGCAGTTCTCTCAAGTGGTACATTTATTTGGAAATATACAGGGGGGGGGGGGGGGGGGACCATGATATGAAGACTCTCATTCCTGTCGTGTTGTCTTGAAACACCACCGACGAGGACGACACGATGACAGTTACTGTCGCAGACATCGCCTCAGCAGCGGTGAGGAATAAGATGAGCCAGCTCGTACACAGGAAATGATCGAGACACTTCTGTGGATAAATACTTCAGATGGTTTGAATCCACAATGATTTCTCATATCAAAAATATATATATATATCAGTGGGTCTATGGGGGGAAGGGGGGTGTACACAAAGAGAGAAAACACATACAAAATTCAAATATGTACAAGTTGTATGTGAGCTGAAATTAGCAAATTCATTATATACACACACAAGGACGTTTGTCCCGGCAATATTAACCAAAAGACGAGCACCAGTGTAGCAGCCTCTCCAGTGACAGCCCCGGCCAGGCCGCGACTCGTCAGTGTGTTTTAACGACGGGCTCGTTTCCTCCTGAAGGTGAGATCACGCGACGTTGTAGTGCGTTCACGAGAATGTAGCGTCCACTCCGTGTTGGCTGTTTGCTCGCCAAACGTCTGCAGACACTTTCTGTGCGGAGAGAGAAAAGAAGGAAGGATGAACATCTGAGCTTTAGAGCCACTTGAGGAACTTTAACTTCCCACTTTCTGTCACATTCTTTTTTCCTCCTGTAAAGACTTTAGGTCAGATCCTGTTTACTCACCTCCCTAGTGAGTGCTCTGCCTCTGGAGTTTGGAGCTTTTGCCGTTTCCAGAGTCCTCGTTGTGACGTTTGCCGCTGGTCTGAGTGATGGAGTGGTGTCCAAGCCCTGGAAAGCACAACAGCACAGGTCAGAAAAACAGTTCACTAACACACCTTAGATATAGGACACAAATATTAAAGTTAAAAGCGCGATGACACAGACTGCAGTCTGACGGACCTAGTCAGTACTCACCTTTGTGAATGACAGGGGCAGGGATCTGCTGGCTGCCTTGAGTGTAACACATCATACTGGAGCTGGTGCCGGCGTAACCTGGAACCAACAAGCACGAGTGAAGGTTAGCTGAGATGTTATGAGGCCTCCACAACAGATGGATGCGTGATAAGTCAACAGAGAAGACTGGATTAGACGTGAGCTCCTCACCCTGCTGATGTGTGCTGGTTTGCTGATCCCCCTGCAGGTACAGCATGACGCCGCTTTGCCAGTCTCCCTGGGAGTGAACCGGCATCCGGTAGCCTGGAACCAAAGAGAGGAAAGAGCTCTTGATCATGGATGTAACTCAACTGCAGGTAACTTACAGAGAAAGTTATGAGAAGGAGTTTTGAGTGGGAGAGGGGGGGGTCTCTTACCGGACGCAGGTGCGGCATCACGAGCGGCCTCAGCGTGAAATCCCATCCCGTCTGAGGAGGCTTCGCCGGCACTGTTGCCGTTACCATTGGAGATGGAGGGAACTGTCGCCAAAAGGCCTGAGGACACAGACAACATCACGGCAAGTTTAATACGACAGATCAAATCAAGATGGATCAGATGCTTTAGTTGAGCCAGACGACAGACCAGAATATCAACTGGTTCTTTATATCCTGGATGTCAACACCTGCCTAATGATGGTTTAACCAGCATCACTGTCTAACTCTAGAGACTTTTCCTGAGACCTCATCACAACAGTCAACATCTGAAGTTAAAATAAAATACACCTGTGTTAACAATGCCACATCTTCACATACCTACACCCTGCTACGTACAGTCTGACCTCAATGGCGATGTTCCTGCTTCATATTAATATTAAACACGTCTGAGAGAAGTGGGTCTCACCGAGGCCCCGGTAACAGGAGAGCTGCTGGTAGATCTGTTTCATGCGCTCGATGTTGAGGCGGCTGGCTTCTGCGTGGTGCACCATGGGCTTCGGGTAGTGGACTCCGATAATACACTTGGCTGCCTTCTGTACAGTCTCCGGGCGTTCCAGGGATCATAAATATACTTGGCTGGAAACCCTCGCAGAATGGGCAGGTAGCGCCTGAGGGAGGAGACCAAGAGGTTTAGTCAGTCATGTCATGTACGTCCATGAGTTTGTTTAAAAGTTTACAGTTCAATTTGAACCAGCACATCAGATCAGATTATCTCACCGTATGTAGTCTCCGTTGGGGTCGGTGCGTCGGCCGAAGCCCACGGGACAGTAGCAGTGGAAGAACTGCTGGAAGAAGGAGCTGCAGCTGAGCCACATCCAGCTGCCTGCGTTCACGCTCCAGTCCGCATCCAGCAGCAGCTCCTCGAACACCTGAACACACACAGCCTCAGGTTAACCCACAATCACAAATGTTTATATCTATCTCTAAACTCCTGTCTTGTTGAATCGACCTACCTTCATGCCCTCCTCCCAGCTGATCCACAGGTCTCCTCTGGTCAGGAAACAGGCCACGGCGTGCCGGGCCAGGTGGTGGATCCAGCCCTCCTGCCTCAGCTGCGTCATGATGGCGTCGATCCAGGGGAAGCCTGTGCGGCCCTCCGCCCACTTGGCCAGCGCCTCTGGGTTGCGGTCCCAGGGGATCTGGACACAGATGGGGTTGCTCTCCATCTTGTCGAAGCACGGGTTGTTGGTGGCCGCCGTGTAGAAGAACTCTCGCCACAGCAGCTGACCGTAGAGCGAGAGAGGAGGGGAGCTGTTCTTCTTCACCTTGTGGGGTTGGAGAAGAGGATAGAGCCATGAGAAATTTGATCCTTGATCCACTTCTGCAGTTGCTAGTAATATCTGCTGGTATTCATGCAAAAATGTTGTTCTCTGATGCAATCTACAGATTTTAAAGTAATCATATTTGGGTAGTTTGTTGGACGGAACCAGAGCAGCTTTTTCTATGTTGAGAGACTTTACTAACGTACCTTCTTGTAGAGATCGGTGAGTTTGAAGTAGAAGAGGCGGCAGGAGAGGCAGCCGAAGCGCAGGTACGGGCTGAGGCCTGTCGGGCTGGCGAGCAGCGAGTTGGCGTTCATTCTGGGACGCTCGAAGTTGGCAACCCACGCCTGATGAAAAGAGTAAAGGGATCAGATATGACCATGCAGGACAGCAAGGTTCCCATGAAGAGGGACCTTGTGTTACACAGCTGTAAAACTTTTCACAGACTAAACTAAGGAATTATTAGAAATCAGCTGTAACTGGACAATAGGTTAAATGCTTTTTTTTTTAAAGATTCTTTGTCTTACCTTCCTCTCCAAATGCCTCTCGAGTCGTGTGAGGGCTTCAGTCTCTCCCCCCGGCCACACAGCGGAGGACAGACCCTCAGTGTCGAAACCTGCAGGGAAAACGTTAGAAACAACACATTAAAATCTAGGCTGCACTTTTGAATTTCTTTTCATGTCACGTGTGATCATGTTTTTTACGTCTCTATGGCTCCACTCACCAAGCTCCTCCAGGGAGGGGACCCCGAACTTGTCATCATGGTCGTCGGACAATGGCGTAGCGCATTTCCCCATGATGTCAGCGGTGATGGACTCCGCAGGCACCTCCACTGCCTCCATACGACTGATGAGGGTCTGGAACCGCTTGTAGGTGAGAGGGGACTGACCCCCATTCAACTCTATGATCCTGGAGAGGAAATCAGAGCAAGAAAGAGTCAAGGACCTCGAAGATACTTAGATAGAAACAGAACGAGGCACAGGTGGTTTTACAGATGCTGAGGGGACATCGACTCACTTGTCCAGGTCATAGAGCGTGTGCGAGGTTCGAACCGTCACCTCCACTCCGGCCTCAGAGGCCAGCTTCTTGATCGCTGCATCTCGCTCTTTCCCAAAGGGCTCAGAGTCATACTCATAAGACAGGCGAGAAATCTTCCACTCCTGGAGAACAGGGATTAATAACAATAGTAATTAATAAAAGTTAAGTTGAAGTGAGACGACAGAATATTTATGGTGAAATCACGCTGGCGCTCTCAGGTAAACGTGTCACCTTGAAAAGTCTGGGAAACACATCCGTGGGTTGGCCTCGAATCACAAACAGACGGGAGTTAAGCTTTCGAAGGCTGGAGTCCAAGTCCTCAAGACTCTGCAGTAAGAACCTGGAGGAGGATAAGAACAGAGTGCGGTTCAAAATAGAGCCCGACCAAAGACATGCACTCGAATGATGTTAAAGCTGGAAGAGGGGACATCGTGTTCCTTACATTCAAAGTTTAAAAGATAAAGTATTCTGTTTGAACATGGAGGAGGGATCCATCTCGTGCTGGGTTTGACACGACAACAAGATCAACGCAGAACCTTCGTGTCAGCCCCGTCTTTGATGTGCAAATGCATGCACCAAAATCTCACCAGGACCACCCACGCTCAAACACACTGTTTGCAAAGTGCAGGCACGAAGACCGTCTCCCAGAGTCAGTGACCTAGTTCAACGTGTTCTGCTGTTTTCCTCCACAGCGTGCGACAGAGGCACAGACGCTGGTTCCGGTTACATGACTCCGCTACATTAGCATAGAGCTGACATGTGAATATGCAGATTTGTTGCCCAAAATTACATAAATCCTGCTCAGCAACAGCCAGTTCTCCTCGTCTCATCCCCATCTGTTATCTCTATCTGCAACTAGTTTGATGATGGATTCATTGTTTCAGAAGCCAAGATCCACAATTTTTAGAACTTGTATTGCACTGGAGTTTTATCTTTCGAGATGAATGTAAACATCTCTCACACACACAAACACAGACACACACAGACACACACACACACAGGTCCACACATGCAGGCAGAGCGGCAGTAACGTGGTGCTTCCCGTGCTGTTGCTATAGGAACCAAAGTTCGTAGGTGGAAGCTTCCTCCTCCATTCAGCTCTACTCATGTATTACACTGATAAGACGAAGGCCTGTGGTGTGAGTGCACAATGCCGTGGTAATGTTTGTTATGATAATACTTCTGCACCCCCCCCCCCCTGTCCATTTGTTTGTTTGTCAGCAGGATTATGCAAAAACTAATGAAAGGATTTCCATGAAACTTGGTGGATGGAACACGGACCAAGAAAGAACTCATTAAAGTTTGGCGTAGAACCAGAGAAAGGGTCAGTTTAGTTTCACTGAATTCATATTTCATGGATCTCTACGGAAAGAACTAATCAGGCATATTCAGGGGACTGACATCTATGGCTGCACTATCCTAGTTTCTCCTGCTGTCACAGGGGAACTCCGGACCTCCTCCTTGTGATAAACACTCTTTTATGGGTTAGGGTTAGGGTTGAACGATTGTGCTGCTGATCCCCAGAGATAGTTGGGGTCTCTTGCCGCAGCAGGAAAGCAGAAGTAGGTCGAAACAAAAAAGACGAGGAAGACGGGAGGTTTACGACTAACACAGTGACCTACTTGTGCCACATTGGGAGGTGGGGGGGGGGGGGGTTATTGTGATTACATGATCAGACAGACACGGACCCTCTTCATTCATAAAAGGTCGCTCACTAGATCTCAAAGAAGACGACGAGTTCAAAGGAGACGTGAACAAGAGCTTCTTACAGAGGCTGAATAATGTAGCCGGCTTTTACTGCCTTCAGCACAGGACTCGGGAAACGATTTCCTGCTTTGAGCGATTTATGCAGGATATCAACATTGGCACATTATAACTCAGCTTTGATTAAAGCAAACATTCAACGACACGCCAGTGCACCATTATTTTATATGGCTGCCCCAATGAATATCAATTAGAGCTTCTCTGCAGGTTTTAACATCGACTTCATTTGTAAAAACTAATTCTCAACCCAGAGGTAAAAACAGCGGAGAGAAGAACTGCACTGAGAAAATCTTTTATGATTCTGATCAAACAGGATTTAAATCCCCTGACTGTATTTGTCTTTTCATATTTTCCAACCTATTTAGAGATTAAGCCTTTTAATATTTAATTTACATATCTGCTTTGTGCATAAAAAAACGAAATATGGGAACAGGAATCAGGGCAGGCGCTGCATCACCCCCGGCTGAAGTTATACAATAACTGTGTCAGCATAACCGGGCTGCTCCATAACAGGCGCGGGTTTGCTGCTGCTGCCCTACTCTCCCAGTGACGGCATGGGAGCGCAACGTTATTCAGGCTGCACAGCAGGAGAGGAAACAGGAGCCGCCAGCGAGACAGCCACTGTCCTGGGAACCTCAGGAGGCCTTTCACTCAACATCTGCATGCGTCGACCAATAGGTCCTCCAGCCTTGTTCTTATCTCCGTCACAAGAGCCTGTCAAGCTCCATACACTTGAAAGGTGTCATACCGGCCACAGTGGGGGGGGTCTGTGAACAAGCTGCGGACCCTTAACAGGAAAGAGTTTGGAAACTGATGCTGTGAGAGACGTGTGCAGACATAAACCATCCAACTAAAATCCCATTATGCCCTGAAGCTCAAAGACCTGAATCCATTTGGGGGAAATTACAGTCCAGCGAAAGAAGAAGGATCAACACATCGAATGACTGTTCACCAATCTGAGATCCCACTCCCCTTTTCAGGAGGAGGGAAAAGTCAATGTCATAAATGATGTGGGGTCGTCACCGCCCAGCACTTGATGTACTATGTAGCTGCTATAATGGATGTTTCCTCTGTTCTTGAGTTGTATTTATTTAATTGTGATTGCTAGGTTGAATTAGAGTTTCAGGTACTAGTACATGTAATGAGATAATGGAGGGTTAGTGTGAGTGCCACCCACATAGGTGTGTGTGTGTATGTGTGTGTGTGCTGTCCTTTACTAGGAAAACCTAGAAGATTAATCCACTTCTAAACTCCTGTTCGCTTCAAATCCTCATTATTATCACAACCTGACCAGATTTTCCTCACGTGCCAGGACAAGCTTAATTTACAGGGACATTTCAAGAATGCCCTGATCCACAGCGGTGCCCCAGATTATCTGTTACATGCACTCTGGAGTAAGTTGTGCTCGTGTGTCTCGGCGTGACTGGAGACACGAGGTCTGAAGCACTCCCTTAAGTCGTCCTCACAACAACAAGCATCACAGTCACAATACAGCCACTGGATTATTATGTTTTCAGACAAATCTACTACAGAATCTATCAGCAATCAGCAAAAATAGAAAGGATCTGCAAGTGTTTGACAGTTTTGACCCAACTTTAAATCTGACTGACAATCCACAGATGATCGATGTGGCATCATAGGAGAGAAGGAGAAGACATATCAGAGACACTGACACCAAAACTGTTTGACATTAATTGACCTGACTGCCAATTACCTGCCAATTAACATTTATTTCAACAACCAATTAAGACAGGAGCCAAACAAAGGCCTATTTGTGCATGCAACCATGGGGCATGTGCATGGGGTCATGTGTGCACGGTGCAGCTCTCGGTATGAACCGGTGTCTCACCTCCACCGGTTGATCCCGACGTTGGAGGATCCGGCGAACCAGGGGTCGAGGATGTAGATGCAGCGCACAGAGTCCGCCCCCTGCAGAGACCCCTTGAGGGCCGGGTTGTCGTGGAGCCGCAAGCCCTTCCTGAACCAGTGGATCGTATTAATGACCATTACTCACTGGACGAGTCCTGTGTTTGGAATCTCCTTCCGAGGATGAGTATCTGTACTGGTGCACTCCCTCCTCTTCTGTCCCCGACGATGAAGAAGTCCCTGTGTGCTAAATTCACTCTGTGTTTCAGCTGTTTCAACAATGAGCTTCTCTGAAGTTAACCTTGCTCCAACAGAACCTTTTCCATAATGTCAAGAACTTATAAGCTGAAGGCTGCTGAACCATTTGGCCTCAGGAGACTGCTGTCCGGCGGGCTTTAGGACCGCGCGGTGCGGATGGAGCCCGGGCTGGTTGTATAACTTGTTATTGAGAGAAACGTTCCAATTAACAATTAACGACACGAGCGAGGGTTTCTCTCCGGGACCGTGACGAGAGAAGAGCCCGGAACCAGCTCCTGTGCACGGGGGGGGGACACGGAGAGGACCCGGCTGCTCCCCTCCACCACAGCTGTGTTATGTAAACACGGATCCTGGAGGCGGCTCCCGGGCGGACTCGTCCTCTCCTGCGGGGACTCGAAGCTCCGTGGACGGCCTCGACAGCTCCGCGGGTTCCGTGGGACTCGTCTCCGTCAGGCCGAGAGGGAGGGGATTCGAGCTGCGATGTCGCGTGATGACAACAGTTCGACTGCGATCACCCGCTGGACCACCTCGCCGCACGCTACAAGCCTGACGCCGCCCCCCAAACAGCTGACGCACGCGGCTGCCCGGGTGCTGTGATTGGCCCGCGTCACTGCGTGCGTGTACGAGCGTGGTCATGTTTTTTGCAGCGTGCGGCCGCTGCCCTCAATACAAGAGTCCCTGATGGTCACTGTTCGATTCCCGTACACACGTTTTACATCAAAAAACACTTTCATTCACATGAGCTAAACTTTTTACTCCCTCTTTTAAAAAAGTTTTTAAAAAATAAGTTAATAATAACATTTTTTTAAAATAATGTAAAGTTAGACTTTGATGATCGATTATTTAGATGTCAAATAATATAAACCGTTAAAAAACATCAACGTTGTCTGAGGAGCTCCCTGACTTGTTTACCACAGAAAGAACCCGGATGAGCACATTTGTCTGGCATGAGCAGATGGAGCTCGTGTGTGTGTGTGTGTGCGTGGTGTGTGTGTGTGTGTGTGGTGTGTGTGTGTGTGTGTGTGTGTGTGTGTGTGTGTGTGTGTGTGTGTGTAGTACAACAGGTCACACCCCCAGGTCACACATTCTCATACTTGTCATTCTTGCAGACAGAAATCACTTTTATAACGATTCGTTGGAAAAATACTAGTGATAGATTTGCATGGATCAGTGTGTGGTGTGTGGTGTGTGTGCGTGCGTGCGTGCGTGCGTGTGTGTGGTGTGTGTGTGTGTGTGTGGTGTGTGTGTGTGTGTGTGTGTGTCATAGTTGAAAGCAGAGGAGTTGCACTACATGTGCACGAGGCTGAACTTTTACTAAATTAAAAGTATAACCTGCTCTGAGGCTTAAAACCATTTCTATCTCCCACCTCGTTTTATTACATACAATTTTGGGCTGTTCATTTTTAAATCATAATTTAATTAACATATATCTATTATCATCTTTTTTTCCTTTATATCTTCTCTTCGCATGTTTTTCCCATTCTCTAAGCACTTAAACCTTTGTTGTTAAATGTCTCGTAAAAATGTAGTCAAATGTTAAATAAATTACCAACATCATCAATTAATATTGATGAAGTAATGTCTTAATTACTTTATCATCATCACGGTTTGTATCAACGTGTTTTCTTTAAATTTGCTCTTATTTACAAATGCGTCACAATATTCTCTTACATAAAAATCACTTCTCATTATGCAAGACTTGAACTGCTGCTTGGGGAAATGGGCGTAGTACCATGTTTTGGCCACTGAGCTGCAGTATAGCTCCACAGCAATATCTGATAACTTTATATACTGCAGACATATATATAAATAATTGTGAAGTTCCTATTGGATGCTGCACTTTCTCATATTTGCAAATAATGCATTTCTGTTCTTGTATTTCATTTTCTATTAGTGTTGTTATTATTCAATCTAACTTTTTGTTTTGTTTGTTTTACTATATTTTAGAAGAACCAAATGTCATTTAAACAGCAGTCACTTAAGAATAAAATACATTAAACATTTAAATAGTTCCAAGTTTATTCACATCATTACAGCCATACCTGTAAAACATACACTGGATTTTAAATTGCGTTTCTCAGGACCCGTGTACGCATACAAACAGTTCAGACAATAAAACAGCAGTTTTAAAAGACAAGTGCAATAATCATAAAGTGCAGTCAAGTGCCTGAGTTAAAATGATTTAAATTAATAATAAAAAACACAATGGAAAGCATAATAAATACAGGATATAAAATAAAGGTGGCCCACTGTGCAAATTCAGAGAGAGTTAAGCTGTTGTAAACAATTAGGCCTTGAATAAAACACTTTAAACACGTTCACATAAAGTGCAAATCTTAAAGTTCATGATTAAATAAATCAGGAAATTAAAATAAAACAAGATTGCACATAAAGCCGAAGCTTGGTCATGTGATCTGTTCCCTTTCCTGGCAAAACACAAACAATCTATCATCTTGCCAGGAAACTCATGATCCTTCTGCTGTTACCAGGCAACCAAGGCTTGATAAGTGAGGACAAGCTTTTGGAGGACCACAGTGCACGGAGAGAAGCAGCTGACAGCTGCCCACCTCCACTGCTCTCACCAGAGTGTAGTCATCACGAAGATCTGCTGCACTGCATCAGCAGCCTGTGGCAGACTGCTGGAGACCAGACCCCCGGTCCTGGAGGCCGGCACCAGAGAACCCGGACATCTTACGTAGAGAGGGAAGAATTCTCAATGCATGAGGTCATGCAAGAATGAAAACGGTTGCAGGTCGCACTCGTATCACCTGTTAGAATCGTCCTTTGGTTAAATTATTCCATCTTCAATTGATCAAAATCTTCCCTGATTGATATTTCTTGTCCAGAAACACATTTTTCAGTTGCATTCAGAGGCCGTGTGTGTTCCTGTGGAGCGTCTTGATATAGATGAGCTGAAATACTTTGCTTTGAAACATACATCACGCAGAGGGATTGTGTTCTTTTTACCATTTGTCACCCAAACAATGAGAGTAAGACAACTGCCATGATTTGTTATGCCCTTTTCTCCCATCTGTAACTTTTACAACACTGGGGCGTCTCACATCGTTTCTCCAAATTCCAGTGCAGAGCTGTGGGTTGTTTATTTTTCCCCCCCCAGTTTTGGCTCTGGTTGTAGCGCAGTGTCATGCTAAGAAAATATGAAAGGGCCTCTGGCGTGGCAGGCAGCGTGGACAGATGGTCGGTCCAGCTCAGAAGCACAAGGAGAAGCCCCAGCAGAGTGGATGAATCATCGATCCACCAACTGTTCCTCTCAGCACGTACTCCGAAATCCATCTCACCCGCTCTTTGTTTCCAAAAATGTTGTATTATGGAGATCAGTCGCTCGACAACATCAACAACATGACGAGGCAGTGATACCCCCTCGGCGCAGAAGGTCTGCACGCTGGAAGCAGCTCAAAGGGATGTGCTTCAATATTTATAGGAACATGAGATTAAAGCTTATATGATGTTCCTCTGTACAGACCCACTTTCACTTCCCACTTCAAATGAGCACTAGTGCTGGACGACCTCTGGAGAAGAAGAGCTTGTCACTGCAGGACCCCGGACTGTGTGATTTCATCCCTTTTGTAACCACAATCAGAATAATCAACAGCCACATGGGGCTCCATTCAGAAACTATAGATGTATTTACATCTATACAGAACAAGGGATAATAGATTATTAAAATAACGTCTGGCATCTCTGTTTATGAAAAATATTAAGATTGAAAGTAAAATCCTTTCACTGACAAAGGCTGGAACGACAGACCAACAGGTAGGGAAGTAGATAGATGATGATGATAGATAGATAGATGGATAGATGGATAGATGGATAGATAGATAGATAGATAGATAGATAGATAGATAGATAGATGGATAGACGGATAGATGGATAGACTGGATAGATGATAGATGATGATAGATAGATGGATAGATGATAGACGGATAGATAGGATAGATAGAGATAGATGGATAGATGATAGATGGATAGATGGATAGATAGATAGATGATAGATAGATAGATAGATAGATGGATAGATGGATGGATAGATGATAGATGATAGATAGATAGATAGATAGATAGATGATGGATGGATAGATGGATAGATGATAGAAGAGATAGATAGATGTGTGATAGATAGATGGATAGATAGATAGATGATAGATAGATAGATAGATAGAGGATAGATGGATAGATGATAGAGTGATAGATAGACGATAGATAGATAGATGCTGATAGATAGATAGAGGATAGATGAGATAGAGAGATGAGATAGATGAGGATAGGAGATAGATGGATAGATGCGATAGATGATAGATGGATAGATGATAGATAGATAGATGGATAGATGGATAGTATGATGATGGGTAGATGGATAGATGGATAGATAGATAGATGGATGATGGATGATAGATGGATAGAGGATCGATAGATGATGATGATGATGATAGATAGATGTAGATAGATGATAGATGTGGATGATGATTGTGAGAGTGATATCATATACATTTTTCAATGTGTTTGCTAATGAGTTGGTTGGCCTGTTGATGAGGTTGTGATAAAATGTGTCTGTGATTTTGGTTCTGTGTTGGTTTGTGTGTTTATTGTTTTTGTGTGTTCTTTGGTGAGTTGTGTTGTTAATAGTACAAATCATGATAGAAACATGTGAAGCACGTTGGATGATGTGTAGCCACAAAGTTGCACAGTATACTTACATATATATTGTTACATTGTTTTCCAGATCAATCCAAATCTTGTCCTTTAAAGCTGTAATTGATTTCAGCAGTGAAGTTAAAACGTGTGTTGTGCACATGTCATGAGTTCACAGCCCCATGTGTCTGCTCCGCGGGGGACCGGCTCTCCTCCTGTCACCGCCTCGGTCCGCTCACTGCAGCACAGACCGGCACAGACGCCTCCATGTAACAGTCTGGATTCTGCGGCTGTTCCTCCAGCAGCAGGTTGCCTCTGCTCAACGGCAGCAGGTAGGTGTTGATCGCGTCAATCAAACCCACCGGAGACGCGTATTGGCCCGTTGGAGCCCGCGGGGCTGCAGGCTCCACCTCCCCGCCGGAGCCGTGCCTGCGCTGCGCTCGGTGCGGTGTGCGCGCGGTGGGTTGTGCGCGCGGTGGGTTGTGCGCTCTCAGGTTACTCGCGTGAAGTTGTGGACCAGAGGAGATCGAAGACATCCGGCGACCTGAGGAAGGAGACGCGTGGAGGCACCGGGGGAAAGTGGGCAGCTCGCGCCTGTGGCTTCGCGCACTGGGCTGGATTTACTGGGCGAGGAGACGCACCGGGACGAGTTTGTGGCGTTTGACTGGGAGACCGAGCATTCCCAACAGTATGCGGTGCAGCTATGGCAGGCAAGGGTAAGACCGTCGTGAGGACGCTGGAGGATTTAACGCTTGATTCTGGTTATGGTGGAGCCGCGGACTCGGTCAGGTCTTCCAGCGTGTCGCTGTGCTGCTCCGACACGCACCAGTCCATTCCGCATGGGGGCAACTGCTGGCATCTGACGGAATCCATGCACAGCCGACAGAACAGCGTGGACACGGTGAACACCGTCCTGGCGGAGGACACGGAGATCCTGGAGTGCTCGGGTCAGTGCGCCAAGCTGCCCGAGCTGGAGGACGTGCCATGGAGCCTCGGCGAGGTGGAGGGCGCACTGAGGAGGGACGAGGAGCTGATGGTGGGCAACCCGCCGCCGGAGGTCCTGGCGCGGCTGTCGGCGCTCGTCGGCCGCGCGCTGGTGCGGGTGGCCCGGGAGGCGCAGCGGCTCAGCCTCCGCTACGCCAAGTGCACCAAGCACGAGATCCAGAGCGCCATCAAGGTGGTGCTCTCCTGGACCATCTCCGTCAACTGCATCACGGCGGCTCTGAGCGCGCTGTCCCTCTACAACATGAGCACCGGGGACAAGTTCAGCCGCGGCAAGTCGGTGCGCTGCGGGCTCGGTGTTCTCCGTGGGGAAGTTCTTCAGGTGGATGGTGGATAGTCGGGTGGCCCTCAGGATCCACGAGCACGCCGCCATCTACCTCACCGCCTGCATGGAGGCCTGTTCAGGGAGGTGTTCGGCCGCGTCCTGCGCAGCGCGCTGGTGGAGAGGGACAACGGGGTCCCCAAGTTTACGCTGGAGTCCTGGAGCAAGCCATCAACGGGGACTCGGAGGTGTGGGGTCTGCTGCAGCCCTACCAGCACCTCATCTGCGGCAAGAACTCGAGCGGTAAGACCAAGTCCAACAGAAACACTGACATGTCCTTCTCTCCCTGTCACCCTGGTGCTCCATGAACCCTCAGGTGGGTTTGCCCTTGACCAGAACTTCCATCTCCAACGCGCGTCCACGTGTTGCAGGGGAACTCAGGGTCTGTGCCTCAGGAGCATGAAGGAGCTGAGTTCTCCTTGAAACCTCTTCAGCTCAGGGTTCAGTCTTATGCTATGTCGCCCCTTTTCTTTTAAGAAGCAGAATATTTCCTGGAGGAGATGTGAGAAGTGCAAACCGGTGATGCTGGGCTCAGTGCATATAGTAATATGACTATAATTAGGCTGGGGGGGGGGATAACCACTGCTTATCAGCCTCATGTAATTGCACTTCCAAACAAAAAGGGCCTTGAATATTTATCCCCTTGCTTTTTTAGACCCCTGCAACACCCCCCCCCCCCCCAACCTCACTGCCTGTATCTTGGTTATCAGAAAGCCCCCCCCCCCCCCCCCCCCCCCCCCCAGCAACGAGAGAGTCAGAACAGATATTTCTGGTTGAAAAAAGATCAGACGAGCTCCAACCTTTTGTTTCTTTGAAGCCATTGTGTTCTCAGACTTTTCACGGAGGAGCGAGGAATGCTGACGTTAATGATTGTTTTCAGACAGAGTCGAAACCCCGGAGTGCACAATGTGTGTACGGCTGATAGCTTGTGTGTGTGTGTTGTGTGTGTGTGTGTGTGTGTGTGTGTCGTGACTCTGCAGGAGAAGCAGGATTTGTGTTTGCATTGTGTTGTTGATAAAGGCTGAGCCTCTTATCCGAAGCTCTGAATGAGAGGCAAACTTAGTCTTGGTAATATTGACCATAAAAGTCATTTCTCAGCTCGTTTTTTTGCAGTGAGAATATTTTTCTTTCATCACCTACGAGGTGAAAATCAAAAATGCTTATGAGGTCTGAATAGGATAAAGGGATTTTGCACCCATTCCTCTATAAAAGCTCCAGTAGAGATGGTTCCAGAAGCTGTCTGAGGAAAAATGGATCTGAAATAGCTCTCGTAGGTTTCTCCGTGATAAATGATGTGATTTGAAATCCAATCATGGATGCAGGTTTTTCTAATCAAACCGGTTCTCCTCTGTAATCCAAAGTCTCTGTTTAAAAGGAATCGGGAGTTCCAGAACTCTCTCTGTGTGTGTGTGTGTAGCTGTTTTCAGACTTGACCTCCGGAGGACGTCTGGAGAATCGGGTCTGGACTTTCTCCGGAGTTTGTCTTTCGCACGCGCACAACGTGTTCACAACCGGGCTGCTGCGGAGACCACGTGTTTTTGTTGAAAGCTAATCGACACTGGAGTGAGCTCCTATCACTGAACGCTTTGTGTATGGCACCGATTTTTCATCCGGAAATATTTGTGTTGTCCGTCGCATGTTAGAAACGTCATCACACCCTCAGGCTTTGGTGAATCTCCGGCTGTGTTCTCACGTTGACTCCTTCGGACAATTCGCAGACCTTCCGGGACGTAAAGGTTTTGGAGTCTCGTACATTGCTTGACACATGCAGCCCTTCCAGAGAACGTCACTAGATGGATTCTGGAGACAACAGCGTGTTCACGACAATGAAAACGATTCTCAAAGTTCGGGATTCTGCGTTTTTTTAGCAGCTAGCCTTACCCAACGTTGAATAAACAGGTGAACAGCTGTTCGTGCAGCAGCGGCGACGTGGCTTCAGGGTTCAGCGGCAGGTCGTTATTTGTCGTGGCTGAGTTACTGCAGGTCACATTTGACAGTTTCAGAAAGAAATCCCGCCTCAGCACAGGTCACGTAAACAGTGCATTCCAAACAGGCAGGTTTAGAACGGGCACCGTGATATGAAATGGTGAAAAAAACCGCAAATCCTGACATCTGAGGAAGTCAAACCAGGGAATGTTTGCACTAAATAATTAACGATAGTCAAAATATTTCCCTTCCATTGATTTGTGCAGTGTTGGCTCCGGCTCTGCAGATCAAACCGGTCGTTTTGACCCTTTTTAATCTTCCAGAGCCCAAACATCCTTTAATCGCCGCCTCATTTGACGTTGGTATTTAGCCTGGGATGAAAATAAACGCTACACATGACTGCTTTTGTCTTGAAACTGGAGCCGGGAGACGGGAAGAGGAGAAGAGTGTGCAATCCCCCCCCCCCCCCCCCCCCTCTCCTCCTCCTCCTCCTCCTCCGTGGATCGCATCATTTCCTGATGGTGCAGAGGAGGCTACAATTTTTGCGCTCACTCCCGAAACAGCATGATGTCATCTGTGACAGCCAGGAAGGCAACAGAAAGGAAAACGTGGCCTATCGGACGTCGTGAAGGAGACGGCTCCAGATCAGCTCATTAAAACATCATGAGTCAAATTTAATTCTCAGACCTGCTGGTGAATAATGAACCGTCCTCAATCGCACATTGATCCCACATTCACTCATTTGTCTGCAGCGTCTCTATGCGGTCGAGTGGCTTCAGGAATGAGTCTATATTTATCTGAAGGTGGGAGAGAGCAGGTCGGATCCTTCTGGTGAACGAAGGTGGTTCCTTTGTTGAAAGTGACCAGATCTCAGTGACCGGTGGTGACGACGTCGTTACTCTGACTAATGAGCCGAAGCCTTTCTTCTCTTCCTTTTGTTTTCTGACGCTCGTGCTGCTGTTTTAAAACCCGTACAGCTGATTTATGATATTTATCATTAAACACACGTGCGTGAGAGTAATTCTCATCGTTCAGTCAGAACCTTGACAACACTGATTCTGAAACTAGTCACATCTACAGCATGTAACTGTCAACAGGTGGAGAGGAGTCGTCGGAGATGGAAACAGGAACTGAAAACAACAAATGAGATTAAGAGTCATGTTTATCGCCGAGTACATTTTCACATACAAGTATTCACTTTGGCGTTCTGGTGCGTGACAATGAACATAATTAGAATTAATGAGGACAAAGATAAAGCAAATCAAAAAAGCAAGTAGACTGAGTATCATGAGTGAAAACTAGACAATAGAAATGAAAGATGAAATAAAATGTGTATAAATAGGAAAGCATAAAAATGTGTTTTACAGAACCGTTCAGTTTATGCAGGAGTAAATGTGCAAATTATCAATGTAATGCATTTATTTTATGTCATTTAATATCCAAATAACACAATTAGTTGGTTTATCATTGTGTGAATGATTTTCTGGCATTTATCAACATCGCATCAGTGAATCCATCTCGTATCGTGAGGGAATGATCACACGTACGCAAATGCAGGCAAATGATAACCTCATGCTGAATGTGTGCGGTGCAGGATGTCGCAGAATCAGTTGTGTTATCTGTTGTGCGTTAAAGGTCGTGGTTGTTGCATATCATAAAGTAGCGGCCGATTCGTGGCGTAAAAAACCAAGGTGTGAACCAAACCGTGGATTAAAACCACAACCTTTGCAGATCAGTTTGCCAACGCTTGGTTTCACAGGCGCACGTTTCCTGCTGTGTTCACCTCAACAAGGATTCAGCGCCTGTGATCCAGCCGCTCTCACTCACGTTAAACCATCAGGAACAAACAGCCTGGTCATCTGCTCCCCAACGCCTTTTAAATGTGGAATCCCCCATTGATTATGATTGCAGCCGTCATCTGTCGTGACCTTCCCCAAGGACCCGACGCGGCCGCCACAGGACGCATGACACAACATAGTGGAACCGGAGGCCCTCCTATAGTCGGCCTATTAAATTAGCAGCGGGTGTCTGTTCTTCCTCCGTCTCCTCGCTCCGTCTTTCACACCATACTTTATTGTGTCTCCTGCAGGAGGGTGGGCGCGCTCGCTGTTTTGCATGCTTGTTTTCCACTGTGGTTTTTAATAAGCTCAACTTCATACCCACACGATTCTGGCGAGGCCTTTTGTTGTCCGTTCTGTTATTATTCCTCGCGCCTGTCCCTCCCCCCTCCTCGGGGCGGACTCGCAGATGAGCGGACAGATTGCTGCGGTTCTGGTGGAAACGCCAGCGCTCCGGGGCAGGCAGGATTGGTCGTGATGGATTATTTCGTGCCGCCGTAATTTCATAAAACCAAAGGCTGCTGCACCCGTATCCCTTTACCCCCCCCCCAGTGATTGGTGATTGTGATGTGAAGTTGTTTTGGCACCAAAATGAATTTCATGAGCTGCATCCTTCTCCACTTTCCCTCCAAGTTAGTGGAAAAATATTGGCTTTGATTTCATATGCTTCACAGTGATTTCACTAGTAGGGAGGGGGGGGGGGGGTGGGGGGGATTCCAAACAGCTCCTTTAACCACGCTCAGGGAAACAGGGAGCAGCGGTTTCATTACCAGTGTCATTGGACTGTGTTTCCCCTCCCATTATCAGGAAGCAGGTGAAAGCACTGGGTCACGATGCGATAATGAGAGAAGCGTTCGAATGCAGGAGCAGAAACAAGGATGTGTGGAGTGTCAGCTGGTGGAGGAGGTGGAGGAGGTGGGGGGGAGGAGACGCTGGCGCAGGTCCCTCAGAGATATAATTACCATGCAGCTCTCTTTAATTAACACTTGTGCTTATCTGCTAGTCATTAAGATTAGGAATTAGCAAGAGGGAAACACGAGGGAGCCGGAGAGAACAAAGATGATAAATCCTCTCATTCATTACTAATACCAGGTCGACGTGTTTGATCAGATGTGTGTGTGTGTGTGTGTGCGGCCCAGATGAAGTGACCTCTGGACATTCAGACCCGTGGACTCTCTTTGACGTGAACAGTGAGACGAAGCAGGTTTCCCCCCCCCCCCCCCCCCGATTCCAGGTCGTTTTCTTCACAATCAGCAAAGACGCCTGCGTGAGCGGAAACTGCAGCAAAAGCTAAAACACACACGACGGCACAAACAAATATTCTCTCTACATGAGAAACACTTTGTTCCTTATCGCACTGTCACCTGCTCTGGAGAGTAGATGATAAATCACTGAAATTAAAAAAGGATTTTAATCCAGTAGCCCAGCGATGACCGTGGCCTATTATATTTAAAGATATTTTACTGGGAGCTGTAATAAGACATCAGGGGATTCATGCTGATTGTGTTTTTTTCTTTCACACGCTGCTCATGGCCACGATGAAAGAGTGTGCATAGCGAGCTCCGTCTGTGAACCCCCCCCCTGACCTCTGATGCCTGTACAACAGGTGGCCGCTCGGCGAGTTCACCCTGCAGGCGCACCTCAACGATGCTGCAGTGTCGCAACGACCGGATTGTGCAGTTTGAGCTCAGCCAATGCACAAAATCCACGAGATGGTGACGCACAACCTGAAAGTCTGGAGACTCGCTGGGCTCCTCTCGTGTCGGAACATATTGTTTTCATGTCCGTGTGTCAGTCGTACAAAAGTTACTTCTGCACTGAAATCCTCCCGGGACCTTGATTTGAACATAAGTCATTTACTTCTGTATTTTATTGTCTGTCAGTTCATCCAAATACAAGAAAATAAGGTTTTATTTTTTACCCTAGATGTGTTGCCGGGCGGAAAGGTTTGGTTTCACTTTTGATTCGAGCTCCCTGAGGCCACGTTCCTTTGTTTTTTTATTTCCACTTCAACTGTTTAGAAACAGAAAGAATCAAGTTTCAGCTTCGAACGAACTCGAGAATGATTCATATCTTTGCAGATTGCAAATCAAAATGATCTGCACGTGTGTAGATATCACCAGAAACATTACTGACATTTAAAACAATAATATAATAAGTGATATAAGCTCTTACAGCTTAAAGGGTTAGGGGGGTTTCCAAAGTGAATCTCAGGTGAAACAAAGCGTTGCAAAAATCTGAATCTCAAATCTGTTGCCTGTGCGGTGAAACCACGTTCCATCCTCTCAGCCGTATGTTTTCCTCCTGGTGATTCATCTTGTGCTCACATCATAAGATCTGTGGTCGTTCGGTTCTCTCTCTCGTGATGTTTTTGTTTTTAGTTTTTCTTTGCTGCTCACATTATTTGTCCACGCGCAAAGAAAACCAACACGCTACAATAAAAAACCCTCTAGCGCATCTTTTTTTGTATTAATAATGAGACTTGTGAGGGAACAGGACGATGACTCAAGCGATCGGGGTGATTCTGAAACTCAGAAGTTGTTTGACTGCGTGAGTCAAGCTATCGATCGGTTGTGAAACGTTTGCATTACTGTAACTCTGATGTCGAGGAGGAATGAGGATGTCGGTTCAAACGCTCACATCCTCTCTCGCACGTCTATTGAGTCAGGGGATGTTCTCGTCTCTCCGGGGGATTTTCCACGATGACTTTCTGAAGTTTTGAAACTTCTTCAAACTATTTTAAGGGTTTCTGCCGAGGAGGTTGTGCTTTGACTCTTTCGGTTTGTCTGTGAGTTCGCAGGCAAAACACTTTGGAACCTATTTTCATGAAACTTGGTGGATGGATGCCTTTCTGGGCCAAGGAAGAACTTTTGGAGCAGGGGGTCGGATACAGAAATAGTTTTTTCACTTCTTTTAACATTGAAAGATGAGGCCTTTTTTTGACATTCCTTAGGCTTCCAGGATAGAAGGCGTATGGACAGGCTTTATTTTAGTAGTATGGATGTTGGAAGATGCTGCAGCTCGATTGAATGTAAGCGGACTGCTGGGCCCTTGACGTAGTTTTCCTCACTCTGCTGAAGACGGGGGTTTCTAGCTATAGAATCAACAATCAGAAGAATAACAATCTACTGAGTCACTGCCCTCTTCAGTCTGTGAGATAACAACGCTCCAGCGTGGGATTCAATCATATCACTTCAACAATAAACCCAAGTTTGTGCTCTCGAACGCTGCAGCCGAGCAGATGACTGACGTCCCTTTAACTCCACGTGAGATCTTTTCAAAAGCCGCTGACATCAATCAGATCTCCCCCCCCCACGCTCATCATCCTCCCCCGGTGTTATTTTAAACACTTACTACAGACTCCTGCAGTTTGAGTTGGTTATGCACGAAACAGAGCTGCGATCAGAAAAACGAGCTCCATCCACGCTCCTCCTGCACGAGTCCCCCCCCTCGTCCAGAGCGAGTTCCTGACACTGAACGAAAGTGACAGATGCTTATCTCTCTCCGCTGACGTCCGACTCCCTCCTCACACTGCACTTGAAGTCAGGGGAGGGAATCTCAACGTTACTGTGGAGTTGCTGTACGTGTGTGAGTGGGTGTTTTCCAAGGACTGACATCTGAGGGGCCGGCGGTGTCAGGAGATGTGTCTTTATCGTTCCATGTTGGGAAACTGACTCACAGCCTCAGTCCTTATTTAACCAGCCGGGTTACAAAGCTCCTTTTTTTTTTTTATTTCACCTTGAGCGAGTAGAGGGAAGCAAGGAAGTATCATTACGTGTATAGTTCAATAATGCAAATCTTTCTACAAATGATAGATAATAGATTTGGAAACACTTGCAATGTCCAAAACGATGTGGCACATTGTGGGCACTTTATCAGAAGGATAATCGGATCGGTCTTTTATGTCTCGTTTCTTTCACCCTGTGTACGAAGACTTTTATCTTTTTGTTTCCTGTTTGTGTCGGACGTTCTTCCTGTCCGTGGCTTACGCCGACAGTTAGCTGACGTCTCCTCGGTAAGAACCGATTACCACAAACCACGACATGATCACTTGGCTTCCACTCGTCCGTCCGTCCTGTTCTACCAGGAGTAATTAAACTCTTTTGAAAAATAACAGTTTTTCAGCTTCACCAGATTTATACATTCATGCGTCTTCATTTCGTATTTGGGACAGAAAAACAATCCTGCTTTCTCCACTTCTGTTTGGCTGTAATCTCAGCGCGGGCGAGCGGCAGTGACTTGGCTTTAAAGGATCAAACGGGGATTAAGAGCTGAACATGTGTAGCTGCACCAGTTGGATGATTCACGAGACACCTCGCAGACGATGTCTTCCAGGCGGTGGCCGGTGCCGCCGGATCCGCTCGACACAGTTTTAACCACGGGCTTAAACCGTGGAACACAGAATTTGTCTGCAGCCTGCACCGAATTGTGTAACGCTTGTGTAACACTAGCTCTGAGGAGAGTTTCTAAATATGCATTCAGTCTGAAACGGATACTAGTTCAGAGAAATGAGATGCTACAGTTATTGTGATATTGACGGATGTTCATTAAACTTGATGCATTATGGGAAGAGTTAGATCTTGGCGCAGATTTCTCATCACTTTCTTAATCATTGCGATATAGTTTTATTTTGGCATTTTCTACATTTTTTACCAGTAAATAATTCATGGGTCCTGATTAAAAAGATTCTGGCCTATTAAGACGACTGATGTCTACGAGTGTGTGAAACTTTGGTGCAGCTTGATTGAATTTCATGGGACTATTAAGCCTGAGTGCCATTCGAGTTTGATTATGATTGACGTTTTCAAAAATGCCAATATCTTCATCTTTTCTCTCATTCATGTTAATCGTTAATCAAATACCTGTTGGTTCTGGGAAGTTAATCACCAGCCAGCAGTTAAGTGATTGATTAAAGATCCAAATGACGTCACCAGCTAACGGGTCGGTGACACCTGTCTCCGGGATATCTTAACCGATATTTAGACGCGTCGTCCACCCAGAGAAGACGAGGACAGACGCAGTGGTCAGTAAAGTGCAGACGGACAGTCGCAGCGTCCTGCCGTCCGTCTCCTCCTGCTCAGCCGAGCCTCGGGTGTCGGCGCGGCGGCGTGTTACTGCCCAACGTGCCGCGACAGCATTTAATTAACAAGGGGTGAGTGCAGGATCAGGTTCCGGCTGTTCCCAGGTGGTGATGGGGAAATTAGGCCCCTTGCTCCGGGGAGAACCATCTGGTGCCACAGCGACACAGAACAGGCCAGTGACTGGGATGCTCGGCATTCTGGGTAGTGGAGTGTAGGAGAATACCTTTTTGCGATTAAGGACCTGGACTCGAACACACCCTCCCTCTCCTGTTCTCCTTCTGTTTGCCGACTTAATCCCGACTTGACAAGTGCAAACACCAACTCACCGCGTCTGCTGCGATAACAAGGAACCTTTAAATCCCACGGTTACACAAACGGTTTCTCGACGACGCCTCGCGCTCCGGACTTCGCTCACAACTTGACACCACCGTGAAGATGGAGCCATTCGGGCCCAGCGCTGTTGCGTAGGCAGGAACCAGTCCTCCCACTGACATGAAGCATTTCATAACCACCACACGACAGACGTTTGAAAAGAGAAGCTACAAGGAGAACTTGTGCTCTGTGCAATCATTGCACGGCTGTTGCATTCACCCCGTTCCCCTTTGTGACTCTCGTCCTCACCCGTCCGTCTCTTACGGCGGTTTACACAGACAATCGACCCTCAGCCTCATCTCCACTTATTCTTATTTTAACAAGAGCAGCTTTATTATATTTTAAACGAGAACAAATCTGATTTAAAGCTTAAAGGAATCTTTTTGAGATGCAGCTAAATCTGGCGTTTCTGTGTGGGAGATTGGTCTGAACCCGGGTTCCCTGTTCTCGCAGAGAGAAGTGACAGTTGTGGTGATTAGGAGAGCACAAGGAGAATCTGTGTGATTTGTGGTTACTCACCTGAAATATCTCCAAAAATAAACCGGGCTGCGTTCCCTGCCTCCAGGCACTGACATTTATTAGTTTTTTTTTCCAGGGTGTGAAATCTGCAGGTCGTGTCATGATGTTAAGTTTCGCTTCTCGTCTTGTCTTCGTGTTGTGACTGCAGCGCTGGAGGTGACGGATCGATTATCCTGGTGCTCAGGTTGTGGTTATTGATCACGTCCCGTTGGAGTGTGGGTAAACAAAAAGGAGGAGGAGGACTTACAGGGGGAATAAGGAGAAAAGAGTTCTTCACAGGCCCAAACATCTTTGCCCGAATCGGAAAAGAACCAAGAAATGTTTCACCAGAACCAAACCTGGAGACACAGACCTGTATGGGTCCTGCTGGGTCGGGTCTTGGGTCCCACGGTTCAGGTGGACTTGAAATATGTTTATAGATTATTGTTTATAATGTGTTTACGTTTATTGTTGTTCTTTTTGGCTTTTCTATTCATTTTTTTATCTTTGTGCTTGAATTTTATTTCCTGAAGCTCCTTGTCACTCTGGTTTTGAAAGGTGCTATAGAGATAAAGCATTTATTATATTATTATTTATTATTATTATAGTTCTCGCATACAGCCCTTGTGGATAATTGCGTGAGACCCTCCGGAGTCGAGGTGCGTGTCTGGAAATCAACTTGAGACGAAATGAAAAGCAACACTTCCTCCGAGACGCGGGAATCGAGTCCACCGGCTCTTTTTATTGAGTGAAAGTGAAACTGCAAATTGATTCGAGTAAACACTCAAACTATCATTTCACCCAGCGATCCTCCTCTGTCATGTTGCCGAGCTCGGTTTCTCTGTTTACGTTGTGTGTTGTAATACATGTGAATTATGCGATGACAGGCTGTGATTACCCTCTGAGGTTTCTCCTCTGTGGTGTTTGCTCCACCGCCGTCTGGTTGAACCTGCTTTGCGTCATCCTGCGGTCCGGTGGCCGACGTGACAGACATGCCGAGACGCATTGTTTAGACGGGTTGCGTCATCGCTCGCCTGATTTCGCCCGCCAAACAACTGACTCGGTGCAGGTGTGCAGGCCCGACACAGACGCACAACAGGTGTGTGTGTGTGGATGCACACAGTCACTTGTTTGTGTTGGAACGCTGCACCTGTGGGCGTGGTCAGTGACTACAGCAATAAACCTCTGTTACAATCTGCACAGTAGCTACCGGGATATCTATTTCTGATCCTAACCTTCAAACCTTGAAGGGACCTTTTTAAAGAGCAAATGGATTTCAAGTGACGTTTATATAATTGATGCACACATATATTGTCAGTGCCTGGACGTCTGCTCTGGAACTGGAAGTGATTAGACGACACAGCGTGTGTGACGTGTAGATAATCTTAAATCTTCCGATCCAGACGCCGGCAGTCGCTCTCTCATGGAGACGTTTGATATTTGTGACATCGAGTCGGTTTTGTGTCGCTCACTCACATCCTGATCCGCCTGTAGGTTTATACAGTTCATCTTCATCCAGGCTCTCATCCTCCTTCACAGAGCTGCTGGTTCCAGTCCGTGTTTGTTTTGCCTCACAGGATTTGTGTGTTTGTTGACCAGTAGAACCAGTCGTCCCATGTGTTGTCCGGTGTGTTTACTCCAGTCAAAGACAAAAAAACAAAATCCGTGCAAACACTCTTCATGTGGAGTTTTGTCCAGTGTTTGTTTCCGAGCTGAGAAGAATGAGGCCACACGCGTCCGGGAGCAACTGGTCTGAGGGATCGAATTCCTCAGGACAGGTTTCATTTCTTAAAAACTCAATGTCCATATCAGGGTTGACCTGAGTGGGTGGCGATAATCCTCACTTCCTAAAATATCTTAAATTCTGCAACTAAAACCTAAGAAAGCTGTAACGGTTCTCACAGAGTTAGAGAGCGCACACACACACACAGACACACACAGACACACACACACACGGGGGTGTCTGAGTGAACAATGCTGCATTGTCACTCACCTGTTGCTGCTGCTGCTGCACCCATGTGTAACAAAGACAGCTTGTGTAACTCACACAATCTGCTGCGCAGCAGCAGCAGCAGCACATCATCATCATCTCATAACATGTTCATTTATCAGCAGGAGGAATTCTCCCACTGTGGTAAACAGCTTCAATACGGAGCCCGGCCGTCACTGAGAGCAGAGACCGTTGTTCATGCAGATCCCGCGGCGCCAGGTTTATTCATCCAGGAACTCATTCACCTATGCTAATGCACACCTACACCAGGCAGCTGCCCGACGCCATTCCTGCTCCTGCACATTCACAGGAGATAATCCTCAGGCTTCAGCTGCAGAGAACCGCTTTTCCCACACTTCCCACAACGGATACTCGATTTCCTTTCCCCCCTTCACCCCAATCCATCGTTTGGTCCCAGAGGCTGCCCGGTACCGTGAAATCCCCAAATACTGTTTGTTCTCTTGGCCGTGTTTTCACCCATGAATGTATCATCATCATCATCAGGGGGGGGGGCGGCGGCATCTCTCTCTCGTCCTGACCTGCATTCTGCTCCGTGAGAGCTCAGTTTAAATGCATGAGTCAGACTGAGTCAATGTGAGTATGCATAGAATCACCGGGAAGCACCGGGGAGCATTTGTTATTCTCGTTTACACGCATGAGAACGTGGTCGAGGAAAAAAGTAAATCACAAGGTTCACTTAGAAATCGTAGAAAGTTTTTCTCGGAGTCGGATTGGCACCGGATTTCTGGAGCCAACCCCAAAACATGTCAGAACAATATCTATACACTGGAAATCTTCTTTTTAGACACGGCGGTTGCTAAGGAGACTAAGGAACACTATTTATTATTCATTATTAAGGTCTTTGTGTGAAATATTTGATATTTATAGATATTTGTCTTTTCTTTTACACGTGTCTAATCAATCTACTCAACTCAAGCTAGTTTCAGGAGTCTGTTAATTACTTTTCATGCCAAATAGAAATCAATGCAGAACCGATAAATGCCAGAAACGTGAGAGAGGGCGGCCAGGAAGCTAAATCCTCTTTAAAGACCAGAGTCTCACTGTCAAACTCTTTCTTTAAACTATCTAATCCCGACGCTTTGCTATTTAAATCCTATTCTCAATAACCGGCAGCAGACTTTTTTTGCGTTTTAAGGAAACTCAGGATTCAACTTCCTGAAGTGTTTCTTCTGTGCGAATCGAGGCAGAAGTCGTCAGTCGCCCTCTTTCTCGCCGCCTCTCTGCTGGAAGTCGAGAGCTGTGAAATTGCCCCGGAAGCATCAATCATGCCTTCGTTTTCCAGGCAACACCCCCCCCCCCCCCCACCCCCCAACCCCCCCCCCCCGTCCCGAACCCTTCTCCTGCCTCCGGTCGGCTCGCTCTCCGGGGGTTCTTCTCCCCCCCCGACTGTTCTTCTGCTGCTGTCGGTCTGAGCGGCTTCTTCAACTGCATAAATCCTCGTGTCCTCATGGGGGGGGAACCGAGCCTGATGGAGAGCAGCCCCCCCCCCACCCCCTGCTATAAGTTCTCCTCAGGAGCGTTCAGGCTCATCCATGTTTTAGTGCAACACGGGTGATGTATGTATGTGTTTAGAAACCTCATTCCAGAGGTTAGCGAGTGTTAGTGATTGCAGATGGGGGGGGATAGCAGTGATATCCCTCGCTGGGAGATGGATGGGATGTCGGAATTTTATTTTATATTTTCTCTCAGCTCACGCAGAGAAAAGCCCTGAAAGTAATGTCAAGCAATAAATACTGTGTCGTGTCTTCACTATACTGCGTACGCATTTGAGTGTCAGTAAATATCTTTTACGCTGCGACGCTTAATGTTTATATATCAATAAAAAAATGACACGCGTGAAAAACGTACATTGCAAGTAAAACAAATCAATTGACCTTAATAAAGAAATACAAAAAAATCATAATAAACATTTAAATAGGGAGAATACGATATGATAAAACAACAATAAACGAACGAATACAAATCAAATATTGCAGCATCACAAATCTAAACATTGACATTGAAAAACAAATATATGAAAACATAAGGGACCCTTGAAACTGCCTGTTTGGAGACAGATAATGACGGCGTGTCTCATTTTCATCGCCTCAGACTGAAGACGGCGAGCGGACCCGTCCTAAATAACACGGGAGTTGATGGCGAGCTGTCAGGGAGTCGAAACAGGAGACGCATAATGTGATGCGACAGAGTAAATTATCCACGGAGGAGAGTTTCACCGTGAGGAAAATGATTCCACTTGAAAACTTTGCTCTTTCCTCTTTCACAATCACTGCTCTACTTATAAAACTTTTTATGTTCGTCATCATTTTGTGGTGTGTGTGTGTGTGTTGTTTTAGCATCACAATAAGTCCGCGGGACCCGATGTACACAACTTTCTGCACCGTCCCAAGTGTCAGCCTCTCTTTGTTGTTGTCGTTATTGTGCGTGTTCATTTGTGCGTGCGCCTTTTATGCCGAACAGATACTGCTCCGTCAGACGTTTCGCTTGCCGACACCATTAATCACTGAAGTATACACTCGGATATAAAAACAGCCTAATGTGCGTTCGGCTCCGCCCGGGGGAAATAAACAAGAACCCCTCCACGGAGAGAGAAAATGACAAAGACTCAAAGAATCAGCCTTGATCACCTTTTCCTCACAATAACAACACAAACAAGCAGGCGTTGTTCTGTGGAGGAATCCGTACGACTAATTGAAGATGCACTTCACTCACATTCAGAGGCCGTGTGTTCGGAGGCTTCTTCCTCGAAGGCTTATCACAGACATAAATACTCGTCTTGATCCCAAACAGAAACGGCGCTGGTGCGACCGTTTGAAGTTCAGTGGATTTATTTGGGTATTTAACTTGAGTCTGAGACGGCGGAGGATCACGGTTCATGTGCAGATGTCTCTTTTTTTTAACAGTTTTAGGTGTTTGTTGTGACTGCGGGTTTTGTTTTATATCATCGTGAGTTGAATATCAAATGCTTTTCACTCGGGTTCCTTCTTCTTGCTGTTGCCTTTTGATTGGGATCCATCACCACGGCCTTCTGTCATCCATCTGGATCTGGAAATCCCACAGGGGACTATATGCAAACCATATAAACATGGGAGTGAGGGAACAGCTTCACACTGTAGTGTCCTGGCATTTAGTTGAGCACATAACCCGACTTCCAGGATATACTGTACAGTGATCCTAACAGAAATCTGGCAAGAGAAAACCATACAGAGGCTTGATCCTCCTGCAGCTGCCGCGGGTTCGATTCCGGCCCTCTGCTGCATGCCTCGCCCCGTTCTCCCTCCCTCTCTCATGCCTACTGTCCAGTCAATTAAGGCGAAATATCGTTAAAAAAACAATAAATAATACGACAATGAATACAGAGCATCACCAGACTTTTCATTAAGTGCAATAAGAAGTTGGTGCAGCCACTTGCACCCGGCCCCCTGCCTGCTCGGCAACTTTCATATTCCTATATTTAAACCTCAGTCAGGATAGATCACCCATCAGCCCCTGTTCCTGTTTCCCCACACGCCATTCATCTCTTTTTAATTCACCTGTAGCCGACCAAGTTTTTCCTCCGAGGGCAATTTTCCTCCGCAACACAGCTGCAGACAGAACATTTCATGGAGCATATATCAACGTAATTTCCTCCACGGAGCGTTCGGACCAGGACGGAGAGAGGAGAAGCAGAAACAGGTTTCAGCAATTTCTGCCGCCGCCGCCGCCGCCGCCAACGGGGCCTACACAGGAGGTGTTTGGAAACAATAACAGTGTTGAGTAGCGCTGACTTCGCTGTCAGGCACCCACTCAGTCACCCATCAGCCAACCCACATGTCATAGCTGCACATGAACGAGCCGGTTGCTAGGCCCCTGCTGCTTCTGTTGCATTCCCGGGCATCGTGTCCTGTCTCTGGGTGAGACGGCGATTTTTATGGCTTTGTGAGCGACGATTATTTGTACTATGTGTTAGGGTCTGGTTACATAAGTACCTGTCCATCCTTTCCAGCGTTTGTCCCTCCGGTCCTGGTCGTGATGCAGCAAACCTCCATCTCCGTTCTCCCGGTGCATCTTGAAACAATCCGAGGCCTCGATGAGATTTATAATCTCACCCGTGTGTTTATGTCTGTTGTTGTTCTCCCAGTTGGATCCCGACATGAGGGATGCATCCTAATTAGATTCCCCCGAACTTCCTTAATTGGTTTGTCTCAGTGTGAAAGAACCAGCAGCTGCAGAAGAGTGAAACGAGATTCCAAATCATTTTTTGGGGGTTATGATATAAGAGGGAAGGACAGGAACAGAGGGGGAGAAGGAGGATGACGTGTGGAAATGGGTAAAGCAGAGGTCACTGGATCCATAACCGATAAACCAGTGAGTGTTCTATTAGTTGAGGAAAGTACCTTCACATGGCGTTCCCTAGAAAGAGAGAAGTAAACAAACTGTGTATTCATTCACCATTGAAGTGGCCCGGATGACCGATGCTGTTCCCGTGTTTGTGAATCAGCCACAGACGGGGTCGTGACCTCAGCCGGGTGTAAATGGACCAGCAGACTACGAGGACGTGCTTTAGGTGACGCAGCCCCTCAGTGGATCCTTGTCTGGGGGGGGCGCTGCAGACACGGTGGCTACATCGGGATGTGGCGGTGAAGGAAAGCCACACGTGTTCAGCCTGTTGGTTATTCAGACGGGGGTTTTGAAAGTAGGCCAGCTCGTGCCCGGGGCAAATCAGCTTCCTGGGTCGTTTTTGGCGGGGCCTGCAGGGAGCCGGCGCTGTCAGGGGCGGCGTGAAACAATCGAAAAAGACAAAAAAAAAGGAAACTCCCCTGGTTCCGTTCACCAGTGCTGCCTATTTTCAGCACAGAGAGGGTCACGCTCTGTCAAACGCTGCAGCTGCTTTTTATTGTGAGTTTGACTTGGGTCTTGGACTCGTCGTGTCCCGTCTGATATGAAGACATGCGACGGGACCGGCTCCCTCCGAGCGTACATGCTGGTGGCGGAGGAGCAGCAGGTGGTTGATGGAAAGTCTCTGCTCAGTCTCCCGGGTTGTGTACGTCTGAAAGGCAGGATGACAGAATGATATTTAAAGAGCAGCATCGGAAGTGTGACGGGCTCGAGGAACGCAGGCAGATGATCGGTCCGATGCGGCCTGGCCTCCATGTTTTGGGTCCATATGACGCATGTGTTGCCGTGTCCTGGTTTCTCTGTGTGTTTTCCCCACATACTTCAGAGGAACTTTCACTTTAAGACGTCTCCACTTTCAGATACAGTAAAAGCCCTGGTGTATGTCTCTCTCTGCCACTCACAGCAGGACCTTGCAGCCGCACTTATTTAACTGTCAAAACTCTCCAGGAAAGTCTTTTAACAGTTTCTGTGATGAAACAGCGATAGTTGTTAAAAACCGTCGGGGAATCCCGTGTTCCCTGTGAAAGCTCTTTTAATACTTCTGCTCCTTTTTGTTTTCTCCTGCGGGAACTGGAGCAGATTCTCTGTGCGTTTATGTTTTCGCACATCGGCACAGTGCAGGCGTGTGGATCTATAAGGGAAGTGGAGAGGTGAGAATATCAGGAGGAGAGTGGGGAGGACAATGATTGCACTGAAAATGGAGGAAGACAGAGGTGAGAAGAAGAAGAAGAGGAGGAGGAGGAAGAGGAAGAGGCAGGGCCCCGTTCTCGCCGAGGAGCCCGGGATAATCAGAGCAGGGAAATGAGCCGAGTCCCACGCAGTCCTCGCCAACTGCCCCGGAGCGACCGATGACAAGCCTGATGGATGGCAGCTCGCAGCGAGCGCACTCCTCTGGGAGAGAGCGAGGCGAGGGGAGGACTGGAGAGAGAAAACACCGAGCTGCAGGTGGGCAGAGACGGAGACAGGAAGCAGGAGCTGCAGGGAGACGACCGAGGGTGAAACAGGAGCAGGAACAAAGTGGAAATATGTTTGTTAATCACCACTGGGAGCGAACGTTTACGGCAGAAACACAAGTGACAAGCGTGAGACGGAGTTATACAAATATCTCTCGGCGGCAGCGACGCTCTGCTGGCAGAAACAATCTTTTTGGTTGAGTTAAGCCTCGGGCGCCCGGTTACCGAATCACCTCCTGCATCTCGTTCCTTCTTAAAGCTTCTGGAGTTTGACGGCTCTTTGGCGACTGTTTCCCTGGTCGGAAAAACAAATGAGCTAATCAGACGGGATAAAGCAGCAACTACACCTCAGTGAACCGAAGAGTTTACTGACTATCGCGTCAAAAGGGATTTAAATGTCAGTGACTCATGGATTTAGGCAAAAATAACGAGAAACAACCTCATGAAGACGCAGGTCAGACCTAAAGAGGAAGTAGAACGACATTTTAAGAGCATAGATTAACTCGTAACTATCGTATAATACAAAATTGGTTCTGAAAACATGAACAACACAGAGCTCTGGCTTCCTTGACTAGAATATAATTGAAAACCTGTACTGTCATTGTACAAGAGAAAGCATTACAAAGCAATTAGAGGTCCTACTTCAGTTTGAACAGTTTAAAATTCGACCACAGACACAAACCAATAAATGTACAAGTGGTAAATATGTGGTTACCTCTTGCACAGAACGGATATTGCACTTCCACAATATCGTAATTAGCAAACATGTGGATTTTAGTTACATAAGCCGTCCTCCACAAACTCCACATCTTGTTCTCCCGGGGGACGACTTGTTCATCTGCTCCGTCTCGGGTGACATGAGAAACGTGGCTGTACCACTTCCTCCTCCTCCTCCTCCTCCTCCTCCTCCTCCTCCAAACGTACAGTAAACCCACCCTGATGCATTGTTCTGCTGCTGAACTCCATCCTGCTGCCAAGGACCCGTTTGTTTAACAGTGTGGAAAGTAGAGACACAATATGCCTCCCGGGCTTGTTCTCGCTTAACGCACGTCCCTATATGGCCCGGCTGGGTCACGCTCCATGAAACATAATGTCAGAGATGACAGACTCGGCTATATCGGGGATCTGGAGTTTTCCAATTGGCCGGAGTGTCCCGGGCCCTGAAGTGCACCTTGTGGGCTTATTGCTGGGACATCGGCAGCCAAGAGAAATAAACAAGGCAGTAAACACTAAGTGCCGGGGGGACGGCCGCCAGAGACAGCTTATTTTTCATTCTCCATGAGAGGTCCGCCCCGTCAGAATATGTCCCAGTGCCACAGAATCACAGCAAAGTGTTCAGGGGAGAGTGTGAAGGGATCTGTGAGGGATCAGAGTACTAGGGATAGTTTAAATGTTACACACCGAGTTGGTTAAAGCTGCGATAAGGATGGAAATATTTAATCATATCACCAAATTCATCCTCATCGAGTCCCAGAGACCACAAACGTATCCACCACGGGTTTACTCTTTGAGTTTCTGGAAGAAAACAGGAAACTATCAGACAGACGTGTTCAGTTTCAGAGGATTTGCTGTTTTTTATCGTCTTCTATGATTTGAGGTGAGATGCTTTGGGTTCTTGTTCGAGCCAGGGATCGAACCACCAACCTCATGGTTTGTGGACGACCCGCTCGCCCACATGATCCAAAACCACCCCTAACAACTCATCTTCTCATTCCAGCTCACATCAAACATGACTTGACTCTTGTGGAGCAGCTTTGGACGTGATCCCGTGCGTGAAGTGTGTGTGTACATGTAAATACACTATCACAGGACGTGTGTGTTTACATGTGTGGGAGGCCAGTGACATTAAATGCAGCTCATATTGGGCACAGATTGTGTTGACTAATTTGAGATGCAGATGGAGACGTGTGTGTGTGTGTGTGTGGTGTGTGTGTGTGTGTGTGTGTGGTGTGTGTGGTGTGTGTGGTGTGTGTGTGTGTGTGTGTGTGTGTGGTGTGTGGTGTGTGTGTGTGTGTGTGTGTGTGTGTGTGTGTGTGTGTGCCACGCTGCAGTCAGGACTGCTGAGCTCAGAGACAACATGTCAGGGCTGATGAAAAGTGACTGATGAGCGTATCACTGTCCAATTTTTAAAATCCCGCGTGGAACAGACGCTGATGAATAAAGGCATCAAAAAAAGTTTGAGCAGGCGCAGCGAGGCGTCAGAGACCCCGTGAAGAAGAAAGTGTCTGACATCAGGAGCTCTGCTTGATGAAAACCCTTTAACTGTCATTTCTGTGTCTGACTGAGTCGTAAAAGCTTCATTTGTAGGAATTGAATTATTCAAATGTGTGGTTCTCTTTTTATAAATCGCAGCAATATTTCCTTTTTCTGTGCTTAATTTAAGACTCTGCTCCTCGTTTCTGCGTTTTTATATTTCAGATATTCACACTGCGCTGGTGGAGTCCTCATTTGTTTTGTGAAAAACGAGGCAGAAAGTATATTTGAGCAAATGTGGATTAACTGCGGCGTCGAAATTTAAAATTCATGCAGCTCAATGAGAGTTCACGCTCACGCTCGGCCTCCTGTGTTCTTTTACCAGCACGTCAATTAGAGGCAATGTGTGTATGCGATGTGTTAGTGTGTGTGTTAGTGTGTGTGTGTGTTGTGTGTGTTCATGGTGGTGGAGTTCTCATTGTTTGTGAGAGGAGGTATTTGGAAATGTGGATCTGGGCGTCAAATGTTATTTGGTCAATGAGAGTTGTGCTGGTCTGTGTTTTTAGGTAATGAGGCATGTGTGTATGCAATGTGTGTTAGTGTGTGTGTGTGTGTGTGTGTGTTTTCTCCTCTTCGGTCTTGAATTATAGAAACGAGGCTGCTTCGCTTCAGGGAACTTCTCCAGAAATAGTTTGTGGAGTTGCTGAAGTTCTCCTGAAACTCAATGATTAATATATGATTCGGGGTTTTAAGGTCAGAGATCCACTGACTGTTTGATTTCACTGTAACTCGACGTGTGTGTTTCATGAACCTTTTATACCAGTTACGCATCTTATCCTGATATTGATCACATTTGCAAATATTTTGTTTCCATGGCAACATCTTTTGCAGCGAAGTGAGTGAAGCACATTGTAGAAATTGTAGTAAACGCTTTCAGTTAATGATGATATGGGTCCTAACGAACGCCTCCTCCATGTTAGTTGATGGGACCAATCATAAAAAGTCTGCGCTAAAGATAGTTTCGTCATTTTAGGAAGTTCTTATCACACAGTGTTCGTGTTCTCTGAACATTTGATTTTAATTATTTATATAATATTTTATATTTTGGGATAGTGGGAGGAAGTGGAGATGTATCGTCCATCTTGACACACACATAGACACACACAGACACAGACAGACAGACAGACACACAGACACACAGACACAGACAGACAGACAGACACAGACACAGACACACACACAGACAGACAGACAGAGTATGCAAATTAAAGGTGTGGTGTCTGGAAATGTTATATGGGGAAAATAAAGAGTGGATGAATAATTGAATATGTGCCAACACAAAAAGCGAGACAATAAACAAGCTGTAAAATGTAATGCGCTGCTGAAAGTTTAATAGAGGAGGGAAATAAATTAGCTTTTATTTTATGTTTTTGGCCGATTGGTGGCACAGAGGAAAGCGTTCTGCGTTTCCTTTAAGAGGGGGGGTAAAAGAAGAATTTAAAACTTGATATGAAAAGCTTTTAAGCAAAGGTGAAGGTGAAGGTTTTTGAGGTGACATTTTTTATTTTGGCGCGTGGTCAAAATACGCTGCAGATCACAGGCTGCAGTATTTTCAGAATAAAACCCTGTCTGACACTTCATCCACCCATTGAAAGAGGGAGGCAGCCATTTAATAGCAAATACTTTTCCCACTAACACGAGTTAATACTTGTATTGTTTGCAGATTTTAACTAAAAGCTCATCTGTTACTTAAACTCCTCTCCTCCCCGATTGGGACGATTCAGCAAATCTATGGCCATGCTTTCACAACCTTCTCAGGGGGAGCATTGCATTATGGGCAGTGGATTTATTTAAGAATGAACTGCATTAACTGAAGGTCAGAGTCGGGTGACAGGTTTGGGTTACATTACATTTCAGGAAGAGAAGCTGCAACCAGTATCACCAGGTCCAAACAGGCAGGTTGAGGACGGACACAGTTGCAGAAGTAGAAATGACATTAGCTGTTTGTCTGAGCTCTTTTCCTGAATGATGCCGTGGAGACGAGTTCCTGGGATGTTTTCAGAGCTGAGGGCCGTTCTAGAGAGAGAACAACCTACCAGACCAGTAGTAAAGGCGACTGCCTCCCTGCAGGATAAATGTGTGACAGAGATAACATTCAACAACCGCCATCGCCCCAAACCGGGCCTCACAGTCCAGGCCCAGCGGCTCCGAGAGCCTTGTGAATAAATGAGCGCCGCAGCTCAGCGACCCCGCCTGACACCTCTAATTCCCTAATTGACCAGAACACTTGCCCCAGGCCAGTTCTTGAGATGCCGCCGCCGCCGCCGCCGCGTTCAGCGACACTCACACCTGATTAATTATGCGTGCCATCTCCGCGGTGAATGGCAAGCGCCGCTCATCTCCGGTTCACTCCGGGCCCAACTTGACATTTGCGTTTGTTAAACAAAAAACCGGGAGTGGTTCTGGAATTACATGGATGACCTATTTATTTGAGTAGGTCACAGACACTCGTTTCATTCTGTGGAAATAAAAAGATAAATAAATGGAACTCGTCCTGCAGGTGGGATGCAAATGCAGTAGATGAGCTTAACCTACACAGAATGCAAGGACGTGACTTGAATTATAATCGTTAAATGAGGAATAACAACCATCCATGCAGAGTTTATGTGAATCTGGCGTAAAGCCGCGGTGCAGATGCCCCAGAAGACGCCCGGGACGATGCAGATGCTGTTTTGTATTCAGAAAACTCTGCTTCCAGCTGCGTCTACCCTCTATTAAACATGAGACCGAGCCCGTCTGGAGGAGTGTGTCACCGCAAGAACCATATGATGCCTGTCTGTGTGAGTCTGTGTGTGTCTGTGTGTTGTGTGTGTGTGGGTTAATGTGCTCGTACCCTTTTAACTAATGCACATTTAGTTTCTAACCACGAAAACACAACTCTCACTTTCCCTGTTCCCTGAGTTACAGATAGAACAATTATCCTCAGCGGTTACGTTCTACCACACTGACATAAACCCGAGGCTAATGAGGCGATCTGTATGCCGCACGTGTCAGATTTAATTCCGAGAACACGGACACACCGTGGCGTCTTCGGCGTTCGGCGGCTCGGTGCAAAACGGTAAACACACGTCTCAAGCGCACGAGAGGTCGTTGATGGGGTTGTTTCTGCCCGGGGGGGGAAACGTCTCCTGCAGCACGTGATCCGACCTCCCAGCTGCGCTCCGTCAGTAGCCGCACTGACTCGCGCCTCCAGGTGGATGAGATTAATGTTCGTTTGACTGAAATCAGCCAGACGTCGCTTCGCTCGGTGCACACAGGCAGTGCGTCAGGCTGAGGGGGGAGGGGGGGGGAAATCAAACTTCATGCAGTCGAGTTATTTAGGGTTTTTTAATGTAGTGCCGTGAGGAAAAAGTCCATTTTTTATTTCATTTTGCAAATACTGCAGCATTATCTTGTCAGAGGCAGCAGGCAGCACGAAGGTTCTTGGTTCGAATCCCAGCTTTGCCAGGTTCCTATGTGGAGGTGTTTCTCTTGGTTTTCTCCACATCCAAAAAACATGCAGGTTGTTTGCTAGAAAAATGAATCCGAACACTTTCTGAAACTGGATTGCCTGTGTTTTATTTATGATCTGTTCATTTTGGGACCTGACGATATTCTTCCTCTTACTCAAAACCCTCAGGGAAACCGAACTCGGAAGGAAGACTACATATATATACGCTCCCTCTCACTTCCAGATCCACAGCCCTTATACATGAGCCGTGTGCCAGATTATCTCCTCCTCCCTCGCTCCGTCTCTCGGTTCCTTCACACAAACTCTCAGGCTTTTGTACCTCGGGGACCGACATCGACGTGCAGGCTCGCTGCCAAGCTGGTACAGTGAGATAGGCACGCAGCGCTGTGCTACTCCCAGCAGATAAGCCCGGTGAAAGAAAGCAGAGTGGGAGCAGGCGAGTGGTTGAGTCTAGCATACTACAGGGGTCAGTGGCTCGATTATCTCCCCTCTCTGAGGCCCTCCATTGTTGCCCGTGGGCCCCCGACTTATCTCCAGGCTCTAGATCTCTGACACAAACGCATAATCACAGCCCTTATCGGCACGTGGGCTCAGGGACGCTGCGCTCCATGGAAACACAGAGCGGCTCTTATCTGTCGTGAGTGAATGTGCGAGTGAACGTGCGAAACGTAAACACAGGAGGCAAAGGGGGGGGGGGGAGGGAGAGTGATGAGGAAGTGCTGGACGTTTGTTAAGGTAATGGACCTCCCTGCCCCGGCTGTAATTTCCCTGCTGCTCTTTTATTGACTGGCTCCACAGGCCTGAAAGACCTCGTGCGTCATACATCAACTGAACTGGACTGAAATGCAGCCGAACTGAGACATCTGCATTCAGTGGGAGCGAGCAGCAGCTCCACTCCTTACTCCTTACTCGCTCTTTACTCTCTACTCGCTGTGGCTCCCTGTTACCACACATTTCATTGTTAGTGAGTGAAATGCACCACGGGCCACATTGCCGACTCCGCCACCTAATTATGCACAGCCTGCTGCTGGCTTGCTGAACTCCTTCACCAAGGTGCACGAAAGTAGAAATAATTGCAAGAACAAAAACAACTTAGCAAACAGGGAGAAAGGGCAACAAGTTAAGATGGTAACCATAGAAAGTCCCAACCATTCACAACGAGGCAGGAGGCAATCAGTGGTCGTTTTAAGAGAGGAAATTAGAGCTTGAGTTGAGACACGTTTCTTTTCTTGCAGGTTGCATGTACTGCAAGTTTCTCACCCACATGTTTGCGAGTCTACAGCCTCTTACGGAATTGGCCAATGCCCCTTATCCAAGGTATTGGTCTCCACACTGTAAGTAAGGCCTCGGGTACAGCTCATGCAGATAAGATAGATTTTCCACAAGTGGGATTAGAGCACGTCGTCTGTATGGGGAACACATATCTGGAGAACCGCTCATCTGATTGGCTGTTAGAAGAGAGGAAGATGATAATGACATGATCTTGGTGACAGTTCCTCTTGAAATTGATCATCTCACAGTTCATCGTTTGGATTTTACAGCTTCACTCTCTTATTGTTCTCTGGCCACAGCAGGAGAAATGAGCAGCGTTCACCACCTGTCCGGCACCAAACAGCAAAGTGACAGCAACGAACTGTTAAACAGAGCGGATCGTTAAACGCCTCCGAAACCGGGTCGTTCCCTCGGGGACTCTGACTCGGACAGAAACATCTCTCCAGCTGATCCACGGCCGGACGTGTGAACTGTTCTGTAAATACAATACCCACTGCTTTAATGACGCTGAGTCATTCTTACTTTATTCAAAAGGAAAAATCAAAAGCTTTCTCTGCGCCGCTTAGTCATCCTGCAACGAGCCTGCTCTCCGTTAACCGCTCGGCTCGGCCACGAGGGGAGAAAAACCACATCTGTGCTTCCTCCTTGATAAAAACAAAATAAGGGAAGACACTCAGGAGATGAGAGGGAAGTGCGGAGTGAAGGATGAGAGGAGCAGGCGGCCGGCGTCCACGTCAGGTGACGGAGAGGTCACACGGTGAAGCTCTCAGCCTCCAGAGAAGACCTGGTGTTTCAGAGGAGAACAAACAGACGTGTTGAAAGAGAGAGAGACGGACAACGAGAGCTGTTAAATGCTTTTTTCTTTCAAACTTATGTTTGATTAACTTTCGGTAGAACGGTGGTTTTCTTGTTCAAAGCAAAAACACGTGTCTTGCGAAGATTGACAACAGTGCGTAACAAGGTTAAGTTTGTTTGTTTGTTTAGTTTTCTGGATATTTTCTGCTCGTCTGAAAACCGCTTTAGTTCTGTAGCTTGCTTAGAAAATCAGAAACAACGACCGTTTGCTTTTAATTTCATCGACACGACCAATAAGAGTTGAGTGGATCACGTGTGACAGAGGTCGTGACCTGGACTCCTGTCGTCTCTCTGGGATCCATCTTGATTTGCAGCCCGAGCTCAGAGTCAATCTGATCGTGCTTTTTAATTAAACATCAGTAGGTTGTGGTGTTAAATCTGCAGGATGTGGTTCATCCCAGGGAGGACACACACACACACACACACACACACACACACACACACACACACACACACACACACACACACACACACACACACGCCTCTGACCAAAGCAAACTATCGACACCGAGCTGAAAATAAACACGGCGCCCGGAGGAAACGTGTTGTTGTTCCACACATGAGCAGCTGTCATGCTCCGTGTTGTCACATGCCGTCACCGCGCCGAGCGCTCCCGTGAACCTACAGGTGCTTTACACCCCCCCCCCCCCCCCCCCCCGTGCTTCAGCAGCCACGCGCCTGTAAAGGCTGTGAGTGTAACTGACAGGCGTGGCCCCACCGTGTGACCCGAGGGGCTCCGGCTGCAGGGCTTCACAGCGTGTGGGTTCAGGCTCCTCTGGCAAATCAATGTCCAGCGTGGTGGAAAAATCAAAGCAACGTCGTCCGTAGATCAGTGTTTGTGAAAACATCAGGGTCAGTGGGTTACAGTCGTTCCAGTGAGCTACTATGAGTCAGTTATAGTAAAACACACACAGAGTGTAGGTTCATTTATTAGTTTATTGGTTTTTCCAAAGATCTTTCATTGATTTTCTCATCAATAAACCAACAAAGGGAAAACAAACATTGTGTTGATGCCTGTTATCGACGCATATATGAGCAAAGGTCATTAGCATCAGCTCAAAGCAAAACAAATATAGTCAAAGATAATACAAAAGTAACTAACAAAACATGTAAAAGTAATGTAAAGCGACAGCATTGTGTTAAATTATGGATAATTTACATCAAACCAGCTCTTTGTCCCTCCGTCTTGATCTGCTGCACATTTGATCCTGTCTCCATGGCGACAGGAGAAACAGTGCTAAGATTCAGGAGCGATTATCTGAGTGTGGGGGAGTCGTCGCAGTAGTTTGAGGTCGGGAGGATATGAAACCGCCAGTTATTGGATTTAAAAGTGGGACTGAGTGAAGCTTGGTTCATCAACTGGTGTGATTGATGGTTCAATGTGGGACCACAGTGGTGTCACGGCTGCGGCTGAAGATAAAAGCTAGCAGCTCCTCCTGGTCTCTCACCTTTCGCTCCGATCTCAGCCGGTTCCCTTCAATTCTATGGGCCTGTTATGGCTCCTTAATTTGAGTCGCAGCCAGCGCCTGAGAAGGAGGTTAGAGACGACCCGGGTCACGGTTTACATCGTAAAGTGTTGTGTCCGCCACCGGAGTTGCGGAAACTTCGGCAGAGCGGCGGCGAGGTGGCAGAGCGGCGAGGTGGCAGAGCCGGCGTCCGTTTCGTTTCTTTATGCTGGAGCTTTGCAGGAAATAACTTGTGAGTAGAGTTACTGCAGAGGACTCAAAATTAAATATCAATAAGAAAAAAGAATTAGTCCAAGAGTTTGTTCAAAAGAGACTTGTATGCATTTTATATATTTTCTGTAACTGCTTAGTTCCAGCGCAGCAGCAATAAATTGAACTGTTTCTTATCTTCAGTCATCGGCTGTCGTTCTGCTTTATTCAGGGAACAGACCGATTTAATCCCTGTGGTCAAACTGGGGAACAACCAACATGTATGACTGTCTCCTCCTGTGGGGACCTCGGTTCAGAACACACTCGGACCTTATCCATCAGAAACCTCTGACCCCGACTTTAATCTTCACAGAAATGAAAAAGAAATGATAAAAGAAATCTCGGCTCCGACCCCTTTAATCGAATACGCTCCAAAAGTCTCAGATTCTTTCTTGTACGTCACATTTCACCAAGTTTCAGTTCAGCAGTTTCAGTGTAATCCTGCTGATCGACGGGGGTAATGGACTATGTTCAAAACTGGTCCTCACAGGGATAGAAACTCCCCTCCACACACACACACACACGTTACATCATGCAATAACACGTGAACATAGAACTTAGTCTCGGCTGTTTTCCAGACACGGTGTAACTTGAAATTAATTTTCTCCCCAACACGACCTCCCGCTGGCTCAGAGACGACCCGGCGGATTTCCTGATTAATGTCGTAGCACGCGAGCTACGCACAGAAGTGATGAATTATGGGTAGTTATGAGCCCTGAGCAGAGGATCTGTCTGTATTTATGAACAGTTTCATGAATATGAATAGTCTTGTTCAATAATCAGAGGTATGGAGGTGAAGGAATAATTAAAGACTAATGTGTCGGAGCCGCTCCAGAGCAGAAACTACTCGTTGATTGAGTTGAATATGTTTTAACTTAATGAGAGAGACACAAAAAAACACAAATTAAACGTTGGCCTGAGAGCAAATTGACGTTTTATTGTGAAATACATTCAGTTTTTTTTACTAATTTCTTTCCCCTTTGGAAACTGACGCTGCTTCTCGTCTGTTTTCAGTCACATGGTCACATGGTCACAGATATAACCCAGAATACACTGACACAGAAAGATTCCAGTCCTCCACTCCACTGCTCTAATTCAACACCCTCAGACAGATGTAGTCTTTTCTCAAAGCATGACTCAGCCTCTTTGTTTGCAGCACGTCTCTTACATAACAACACACACACACACACACACACACACACACACACACTGAGCGTAGCTGCACTGTCATGAAGCCAGATCTCAGGGAGACAAACTGTCCAAGGACGTACGGAGGATTTCACGTATGACGCAGGAGTTGAGCGGCTCATGCTGCCGACGGGTTGCGGCGCCGCAGCCAGTGGTCGTCTGAGCGGCGCCCTGAGGGAGGAGGGTGTTGAGACGAGGGGGCGGGGGGGGAGAGAACGAGCTGCTTCAGTATTCTAACCTCAGGATGGATGGTGTCTGGGGGGGGGGGGGGGGCCGGGGTCAGGGGGCGGATGTATTGTCTGCTGTTCCTTGCAGCTTTTGAACAGCCTTGTTTTTTTCCAGCTCTTATCTGCAAATATTTATTGGTTGATTTTGTTATTTCTTTTCTTTTCTCACAATTTTTAAAGGAATCATGGAATAAATAAAAATGACCTGGTTGATTCCGCTTCTAACTGTGAAAAACACATATTCTGAATATCAGCCGAAGCTTGTTGGTGTCATCAACAGGATGAATCATGAAATCAAGTGTGTATCTTGCACATCAACAAGCTTTTTACTGAGAAGTTCACACTTTGTGTTCAGTGTTTTCTTGCCGAGCTGCTGTGGAGCAACACTTACACAAGAAATGTCATCATTTTACTGTCAGAATCACCGCTGAGGCTCAATAGAAGCTTCATCAGAGCTTGAGAAATGAGTTTTTGCACAGAGCAAGGACTACATGACATTGACTTTACTTTAACGACATTAATTACAGTAAACCAACCAGAAAAGGCGCAATAGGAGAGAACATGACTCAAGGTCGACGCCTTCTCTCTCTCCCTCTTAAAGAAAGTCATAAACATCCTGGATGAGCTCCAAAAATGATCTTTCTTGGCCCCTGTCCCATCTTCCACCAAGTTTTATGTTAATCCATTTTGTCGTTTTTGTGTAAAACTGCTAATAAAGGCAGACGAAGACCTAACCTCCAGAGGTTCTGACTCAGGTTTGAAGGTAAACCTGAGCTTATCCTTTAATTCGAGGTTTTCTCCGTCCTTCTCCACCTCCTCCTCTCTTCACCTCCTCCTCTCCTCACCCCTGCGGATCTGATTGAGTTTCACCTCCTGCTGACGACCCGGGGCGGTGCTTTGAATTCAAGAGGGTCAATGCCTCTTCTCTTGATCTGGTGTGCGAGTGCTCAGAGGCGTGAGGTGTTTGCTTTGGATGCTGCAATTCAGAAAAAACCCTCTTGAATCATTGCACAGCAGAGCAGATGGGTTCGGTGGTAATGCGTAAAGAGCCAGTACGATTCTGGCACTTTTCACGATGCAGTGAAAATTCATGTAGCATAAAGAATCTGCTTCCGCAGCGCCGAGGCTGTGGAGGCGGTGACGCCGAGGCTACATTCCTAACGGAGGACGGGCGTCTGGATGAGGCTGTGACGGACGGTGATCAACGTCTCCCGGCAGACTTCATGATGACTGTGTCATCATTGACTCAACTGGTGATGGTGCGCACGCTGTCTGTGATCAATATCACACGTGAGTCATTACTACCTCTGGGCAACTGGCAGCCGCCGCACGTGTCCACAACGAGGAGGAGGAGGAGGAGGAGGAGGAGGAGGAGGAGGAGGAGGAGGAGGAGGAGGAGGAGGATTATAATAAAGAAGATGATGGAGTTGTTGAGGATTAAGATGATGAGGAGGATGATGATGAAGTCTGTTTTCCTATTGGTCAATGTCAAGCTACCTTTAGTTTTTGAATGACTCATTGGGAGACGAGTGAATATTCAAAACAAAAATCACGTCTGTAGCTCCTCGTGTTGAAGTTTTCAACTTTTTGACTTTACTTGGCGGTTGGCTCTCTCTCTCTCTCTCTCTCTCTCTCTCACTCTCACTCTCACTCTCTCCCTCTCTCCCTCCCTCTCTCTCCTTTCTGAGCTCAGTGAAGCGTGGGACCGGTTCAGAGACCCGGGCGTCTCGGGATCCTGCGTCCGTGACGTCACAGCCGGCCTCACGCCGAGGCAGCGTCCCTTTATCTCTGCTCAGCTCCGGCTAACAAGCTCACTTACAGCAGCCGCCGCTCCAGCGCTGTGGCCTCAGGTCGGATGTGGTCACGCTCGCACCGACTCGTTAGAGCGGGGGTGTCTTCACCTCACTGGACTTTGTGTCCCGGCCGCAGCAGAAGTACGACGCGTGAAGGTGGCCGGAGATTCACATGTTGCTGACATTTAAAACAACCCGCCTTTCAGATACATATTTACTCGTGGTTTCCAAGCTCGGCAGCAGAAAACAAATATTTACAAGTAGAAATATTTAGCACAGTGCAGAGTTTCCCCAGAACTCGACAGTCGCTGTGGGGGTCCGCACAGCGAAAGAGGAAACTACCAATATAATGCAGAGTTGTGCATGCCAGCTGAGGGCAATAAAAACTTTATGGATTTTTTTTGGGACGCTCCACCGGCCAATCATCGCAGCAGCCGACGGCCGGTCCAGCTGTGACAGACGGGTCAATGTGTTTGTGAGGGAGAGAGAGCGGCAGCAGGGGGAGGAGAGCTACACACAGCTACACACAGCTGCACACAGCTCTACACACAGCTCTACACACAGCTCTACACACAGCTACACACAGCTCTACACACAGCTCTACACACAGCTACACACACAGCTACACACAGCAAAACACACAAAAAGATGTGTTTTATGTAATCACGGGAAGCTCGAGATACATTTTGGATCATTATGAAATTGCAGCAGGAGACATTGATCCATCTCTGCAGCAGATGATGATTATCACTGTCAAATTGTTTGCTGAATTTCTTTTTATTCGTCAAGGGACCATTTATGCTATAACATATCAGAAAATAATTGCATTTATAGAAGATACTTGACATTTGTGTATGAGATAAATGACCTAAATTACGTGTTAAAAATAGTTTCAGTGGTTTAATTGTCTGAAAGTAAAATAAAAGTACCTGGATTCCCACCTAAATTGAGTCAAGATTATATATATATATATATAGAGAGAGAAATGCAGTGTAAACACCACCTCTCTCGCCCACCGCCGCCTCCGCTCGGTATAAATCTAACGCACTGTGACCTCCCTGCTCTCCCTGGATTCGTCCTCGTCATATCGACGCCCTGATTCAAGGAGAAGGCTGTTGGCTCTGTAACCGCTCCGGCTCCGGCTCCGGCCCGGGCGCTCCACCGAGGAGTGGAGGTTGTCTGGAGGTATTTTACACAGTTTGGGGGGAAATCTGCCAAATTCACTCACCAGCAGCGAGTGTGAATCATGTTGTCAGCTTGTAGGGTTCGGTCGGGTCACGGCTGTCATCCTCTCTGGAAAGAAATAAAGAAAAAAGCCGCAGCCGCACACACAGAAAGCCACAGGACACACACACACACACACACACACACACACACACACACACACACACCACACACACACACACACCACACACACACGCTCAGTACCTACAGTAGAGAGGAGGTTTCTCGGAGCCCTGGGTTTTCCTCAAGAGGACGACTGACTCACAGATTAGACGTGTTGTGATTTTATTTTCCTGAGCCTCCATCAAGGAACCTCCGCGGGAGAAGAGAGAGAAGTCCCAGAGCAGATTCATGTCCCGATAAACGATGAGAATTCAAAAACCAGCCAAACCAACATATCTCTTACAATGAAGAATTCTCATTTCAAGGTTTAGTTTAGTGACTGTACTCTCAAATCTGCAATCCCATAATACTTAGACTATATTAGGTTGTTTGAACTGTGTGATATGCTGATTGCAATTTGTTGTTTTTAACTTTTATATTGATATTGTGTTGTGAGAAAGACATTGAAAATACAAGCGTTCAATTCTTTTCTATTCTGTTCTTCTTCTTGTGTTTCAATATCTTAGCGGAAAGACGTATCATCCATCTTTGTTTACGGTTTATGCTCATGCGGTTGAGCGGTTTGTCCACTAACCAGGACGTTAGCGGTTCGATCCCGGACAATGTGCACGCTGCAGTGTCCTCGGCCGAGACCCTGAACTGTGAATTGCCCCTGACGGCTGTTGAAGCCCTGAATGAACGTGTGTGACTGGGACTTGTCGTGTAAAGCGCTGGTTGTTAAGCTTTATATAAACACAGTTAATTTACTTCTGACTTTAACTACAGTGAGAGAAACCTCCTCAGAGTAATTATAAACTAATTTAACTCCCACAGAGACACGTTTAACTTTCTGATCCATGCTTTTGTTTCGCTGGAGACTCACAACTGGTCGTAAAGAGCAAACATTCAAATTCCTATACTTCTACTTCTCCTGGCTCGTTTTCTTTTACTATCTCTCGTGTAAGTCTTGACATTTGACTCCAGTTTCACTGAGTCAGCGCCGAATATGTTGATGTTAAAGTCCGAAGACTCATTCAACTGTAAAAACCATCTCGTGAGATCTGTCACTTTGTCCTTCCTCCTCCTCCTCCTCCTCCTCCTCCTCCTCTTCAGTTCTATGAAAGTGGATGAAAGAGCAGAATATGTTAGCGCCTCGTTGCGTCAGCTGAAATGAGAGAGAGTGTAACCTTCCGCTTCTGACTCCAACACGTGTCGACTGATTGTTTCCAAAGCCCGGCTCCTTCCCCATGTCTGGGTTCAGCTGACCTCCCAGAAACCGCAGTTCCGAGAAGTAAATCTTGACCTTCTCCGGCTGATTTATTAAGATGCTTCCTCTGCACTCCCATTTTTTTTTTTTTTTTAACTTAGTATGCAAGTCTCCTCCTCGGGCTCGTCTCCACCGGGAGTCAAGCAAATGTCATTTTTTCCCCTGGGGAGATAATTGGGCGCGGGGAACGTAGCGGGAGGGATTTTCTCCGTGCTTCCCTTCCTGACAGCCCGACACCCATCGTCTGTTCACATCGGCGCCGCAGCATCGAGAAATTCAGCGCCTGATGCCCCCCCACCACCACCACGCCCCCCACCCCCCCCTCCTCACCCTCCACCGATTCCCAAGCAGAATGCTCTCCGTACCCTTTCCTGTCAAGCTGCTCATTAAAATTCAGGACTGTTGAATATTACAGAGGTGAACGGATAAACTTCTCTCCGGGACCGACCGACGCGCGGTTCATCTGACGGTCAGACTCCGGTTGTCGCTCTTAGAGTGAGTCTCCGTGGCGTCGACTTCTCTCCTGTGAGGCATCGACGGTCCCAAACTGACGGAAAGTTGGCCGCCATCGCGTGTTTGGTTGTTTGCGCGTCCATGCAAACAGTCGTCTGATCTCGAAGCTCCCGTTAGAAGCTGCCGTGTCAAACCACGACGCCCGACTGATCACTGAACCTTTATCTGTGCGTTCTGCAGAGTGCGTTTGAAGTTCGGTGACATTGAGCTCTCACAGTGGTTGTTGGTGCCAGTTAGTCCAAACTTCTCCAAGCTGGGTTCTCTTGGCCGTAAACAAGCTCATGCATATTGGCATTCCACCTGCATGGCCACCAGGGGGTGTGTAACCCTCGGAACCTGAAAAGTTTACACAATTTTCGATGTGCAATGACGACACCGAGACTTAAACCTCGATACAAACGTCCACAATCTCGTTTTGTGAAGCCAGAAGATTCCTTATTACTTCATCAAAGTTACAAAGACATTTTTCATCTCTCAAATATCACTAAATATAGATATCTATACGTGGAGTTGTAATAAACCTGATTTTGTCTTTGACTGTAGCACATTTCTCTCCTCCACTGAAAGAAAAGCATGTACAGTGCTAACATGGAATCTCTATATTCTCCTCCATGCTGTCAAAAATCATTACCAGTGAAATTAGAGAAGTGGAATAATTCATTGGCATGGTTTCTGTGTTCTGAACACTTTCCTCGGGCGGGCCTGTAATAGAAAAGCGAGGCGGCCCCGTGTTCACGATATCATTGAATAGATAATTACCTCCGGAGAGGGGGGGGGGGGGCGGTTTATTCACCGTCCTCCCGGGAACAGCCACCGAGCAACTTAAATATATACGTTAAGCAGAACCTTGTAAAACCAGCCGTGCTTCTTATCGACCGGGGGAGAGATCCGGATGAGAGCGGGGATATGAATCGATGCCGTATTAAAACAATGTGATCCTAACGTGATTATCCCCTCTTGTGTTTTCTCTCCACGCCGCCGCACACACACCCTCGTCCCTGCCGTCCACCGCAGGTAAGAACCAACACACACACCTCAGCGTGTTCTCTCTCTCTCTCTCTCTCCACTTGCCGCGTAATGGCTCGGGCCACTTGCCAAGCATGAAAACAATTTACCGCAGTCTAACAAGTTGTGAAATTGGAATCTGTACTGTCTCCAACTGTATTAGAGCCGGTGGATGTGGCGGCTTCATTTCATTGCTCCCCGAAAGTTGAGCGGAATAGAAAAGCAAACAGGGTTTTTTTTTTTTGTTTGCCGGTTTTGTTTGTGTGACCGATTTAGAGAGAATTGGTGACATCTCGTTAGTGGCTCCGCGCTTATTACTGCCTTTATTGTGTTTTGTTCCTTGAACGGTTTAGAACGTGCGATATCTCATTAACAGGATTGGTTTTTTATTCTGCTGCTCGTTGTTTTTCTAACTGTTTGGCTCTCTGGAGGTTTTTGTCATTTGAAATCCCTGCTGCTGCTGGCTTCAGTTCCTGCTCGTGATATTAACCAAAGTTTATCTCGTACACTTCCTGTGGCTCATATCTTTATTATCTGTGGTGCATCGGACAAAGAACTGAACTCTCTGCAGCTGGTATCAAACCCTCAGACCCCCCCCCCCCCGAGCTCTGTGACGCTCGGTCAGTGATGCAGATATTTTTGCAAAACAACATTTTGAAGTCACTAGATCTGTGATTTTTTTACAAACGCCTCCACAAAGTGCAGATTTAGAAGAAGCTCTGGTTTCTGTGTGGACGTGTAAAACCGAGCACGAGGTCACAACTTACTTCCCACAAGCCCTCGATGAACCAGAAACAACAACAATGGCGGCTCCGACCACTTCCTCTACGTTCGCTTCTTTTAGAATAACTGCACCACATCACCAACATTTACAAGCGTCTGCCTCAACCGATACTTCTTCTCTGGTATTTGATCCCTGCTCGTTTGTTGTGTCGTTTTTGTCTTGCACGCTTTATTTTAAACACAGGGGGGGGGAAAGTATTCGCTTTACAGAAATATCTGCAGACGAGGCCTTAGTTTGCTGAATCCCTCCGACTCAGACTTTCTGTCCGGCTCCTGTCGAGTCCTCAGACCGCCAGCGCTCCCTGAGTCCGCGGCGTTCAGGAGAATCAGGAGAGCACATTTCAAGGAGACCGTGGAGGGCGGAGTTATTACGGGAACAGCTGGCTGTGCATTTTTTATCTCAGAACTTATCAAACTATTAAGTGCTCCGGGTGCAGCACGGGTCCGTTCTGCTGCAGGCCTTAATGTTACCGAAGGAAGAAAAAGTTTATTTGCTTTTCAAAGAGCAAAGTCACAAAATGTCGCATCGTGTCTCGGGTCTGATATCGTCTCGTTTCTTTCAGAGGAACTCGTATGTGAGTGTAAGAGAGGGATGATTCATCCTGTGCTGATTATAGGGGAAACAGAGAGAAGGATCGATCAGAGCACTTCCAATTAATTAGTAATTCCAATCAATTAGCAGTTAGCACGCACAGCTAACTCGTTACAGTAGCAGCCCAGTGTTCTATCAGAGGTCAGGCTTTGTTACGTTATTGGGAAAACAACTCAAATAAAAACCTCGGGTCCACATCCATCATATTGAAGCTGCTTTTATCACTTGTGTGTAACGTCTGCGTTTCTCTGTAACCTGCTTCTAATTGGATCTGGGCGAGTTTACACTCCGGCAACTTCAGCCAATACTCGTTATCCAAGACAGCTTTCCATTCACACGGGTCAGCCCCCGTCCTGGAACCGTTCCCTTTCTCTAATGTGCAAAGGGAAAAAAGAATCTCACGAAGCTGGAATCTAATAATTTCTTTTTGCTTGACTGAGAATAAAAGCTCAGTGTCGGAACAGGGACATCTTTTAATAAGGATCTTTTTTTTGTTAACATAAGATATATTTTCTTCAGGATCAACTTCACATTCCGTCTTTAAGCAGCATAACACCACAGAGAGCTCTTCCTAGTTTTTACAAATTGAAATGATGACTTGTCTCTTTTCTTTACATAATTATCACTGAAATACAAAGTTATATACGAGAGACTTTACAGGAAATGCTGAAAAAACTAATAGACTCGTATCATATATATGTATAAAGTTAACACTGATTCTCAAACTGCAGCAGACACACTAGTATATTCCAGCCCAGTCATTCTGCAGCTCTCCCGTATTCCCAGGTCTGATTCCCTGTAGCTGTTGTGGAAGCTGCTCTCACAAAGCGTTTTCATGTATTTGCTTTAACGTTTCTTCCAGGAGGGATTTAAGGCTTTGATGCTGCACCAGTCTCTCACCCGCCGAGTGCCAAGCGCAGGCGAGCAAATCAAAAACGGGGTCACCCACTAGTTGGGTGGTTCAAATCCTTTTTTTCCTCTCATAGATACAGACATCGTCGTCTTATGAGATTATGTTGGAACAACGATGTGACCCTTGTGTGAACCGGGGAGCGAGTGCGATGTGAGGATGATGAAAAAAGCTGCTTCTGTTTATTTCAGGTCACAACTCAAAAGTTGTCCGCAGAACCGACAACACACTTAAGGAAGTTGCTGTTTGATGAAGGAGTTTCAATTTTAAGCTCCTGGTTCTGGCTGTTGTGTGTCGTGTGTTGTGTGTTGTGTGTTGTGTGTCGCGTGTCGTGCAGCGTGCAACAGGCGAGCGAGCGTCAGGCGTCTTACATCAACATGATGAGTGCAGCTGGACCGTTCATCACAGCGAGAGGCTCTTTATCACTGTGCAATTATTTCTGTGCCAATGTTTCCTCTTCACACGGATGAAAAGGGAAACGCTCGGATTCGCAGCCTTTAGTCTCCCCTTCGTGTTTGTTGGCGTTCTCCGCGATGTTTGACTCTCGCTTTAAGCTTTCGGTGCAATATGTCTGAAATGATGTGATATTTTTGACGTTAGAATAAACAGAAAGTTGTTTTATTGACTGCTCTCTTGTTAATTTAAGAGATTCGGAGCATTTCTCTCTGTGTTAATAGGAAAGCATGAGCACGGAATGGGTAGAGAGAGCGGGGGGGACATGCAGCACACGGCCGGGAACAGATATAAACCGAGGCTCGAGATGACACGACACACACACACGTTACATTAGAAGATACCAGTCAAGATTGAACTTGCAGCCGCGGCAGGAGGCCTCGGGTCCCCTGGTGAGCCGGTGAGCAATCAGGTGAGCTCACGGCTTCCTGCAGCTGCCGCAGGTTCGCTTGCAGCTGCTATCTTTTAATGTGACGTGTGTGTCAGACACCGGAGTTATTATGGTTCGGGCTGCGATGCCTGGAACAATCCTCTCATCTTACTCTCGAACGCAAACAAGGTTAATAAACTATTCCCTTCAGATCTCCGACTCGATCACGTAACAGACACCAAACAACGCCTCTTTATTCAACTTTTACACATTTAACACAAGAAACATGTGTTAATTTCCTCGTTTTGTAAAGTGAATAAATTCCTCTCGAGTTTAGAAGAGTCACGTTCCAGCCAATCTCTATCAAATATTCATAATATCACATTATTTAATATGCACACACTTTGCAGGTAGGATGGCAAATATGTGGAAGCAGGAAAAAGTCCCTTCACCACAAATTGATATATGTATTCAGTAGCTGCAGGAGGTGATACATCATATTTCCACTTTCTGTAACGACGCCATAAATAAATATATAAACCAACAACTGCCAATCACCTCCTCCAACCACTTTCACTACACTGTAAAAAAATATCCGTCATGCAACCTGCTTGTTGTTGAAGCAACTTCTCGTCCGATTTGTAAGATTTGACGTTGAGCTCCAGTAACGGTGAAGTTTCTCTCACGGTGGCGTTGCAGTTAACACCTGAGTCCCTGGTGTGATTGGTGTTTACAGCCGTGTCCTCAGTGAGCTGGAGAATTGGTAGAAAACGCTGCAGTGTGTGTGGAGGTGAAATGATTTATGGTTCAATCCCGTTCCTCCTCCTGTGAGTGATGACGTCTCGCTCCCACTTTTTTTTATTCGTCATTAACTCTTCCAGCCTGATCACCTTGAAATAGCACAGCCTATTCCCTCCTCCTCCTCCTCCTCCTCCTCCTCCTCTCCTCCTCCTCTTCCTCGCCATAGGTTGTTAAACCCACCGCTCACACCCGTGCGGTAAAAGTCCTTTTTAGTATTCATGTGGGGACTTCCCCCTCCTGACTTCTGCATTCGTCATTTACAGGGAAATAATTAGCTAATGGAGTGTGTCTGACTCAGGGTCAGTTAGTCTGAATATGATTTAACTGGACGGATGTTGGCTGCTGCTGCTGCTGCTGCTGCTTTTAGAGGCCTTGGAATAAATGGAGCAGCTGATACGATGAAGAACACGTGTTAAGACGATATTGTTCTGATTTGACACTAAGGTGTGATCTTCCTGCAGCTCCAGTGTGATGTTGTAGTCGCCGCCTGCTGCAGAGCCCGGTTCTACTACGTCCATCTCTCTCTCCGTCCCGCTGACCTAAATCTCAGCTCTACATTCACCTGTGGTTTTTTATTTTTTTGCGTTGCCGCTCCGCTCGCCCCACCACGGTGCCCCTGCTCTCGTAAACAAGGTTACGCTACATTCCGGAAGCCAAAGTACTTTATCTTCACCTCCGCAGCTCGCTCTGTGAATATTTCAAAGCTGAGGTCATGACGACGTATAAGCCGCCGCCCTCCTCCGACCTCTTCGCTGTCGTGCTTTTCCCCGTGCGTACCCTTGATGGACAAGGGTACACTGGCCCGCTGGGGGGTTCACGGGGAGAGGGAGACCCCATACAGGGGGTTACACGGGGTCTGGAGCACACAGACTTCATCGGTTGGCTGCTTTTTGAGGGTCGGTGGTGAAAGTCGTGGACTGACAGAAGCTAGAAGTGGATAAGAAGTGTGTTTTCTACAACTTGGCTGCTGAACGTTAGAGAGGTTTTATTTGGCAGGAGGTGGAAACACATGGTCCGTTTTCATTTGCAGTCTCAACGAGAGTAAGATACACGACAGCTCCTCAAGGCTTCGTTATTTAAAGTATTGATGGTCTAATGAACGAGCTTTTCTAGCATCAGGAGGTTGAACATTAAACACAGAGGCTGTGATCCCTGAGACAGTTAACGTGCATGTGAAGACATGATAAACACACCGGATCCCATATTGCTGGGAAAAACTGCTGAGCATGAGCAGTGTCAGAAACCGGGTGTGATGGAGTGAAATGTAACAGTAAGCAGCGCCGCTCATATCGACGTTGAGCACTCAGGGGAAAAAAAAGCCCGGGCTCTTCCCAGAATGCCCCTGTGGCCACGCCGCCGCCCCCGAGCCGGGCCCGGGCTGTCAGCCTCCCTCACGTCAGCTGGCCGAGCTGAGAGGTCACGGCTGGACACTCGACTGTCGACTCGCCTCCTGGGACTCGCATAACTGTCAGGGAGAGAGATTAAGAGGTGTGTGTGTGTGTGTGTGTGTGTGTGTGTGTGTGTGTGTGTGTGTGTGTGTGTGTGTGTGTGTGTGTGTGTGTGTGTGTGTGTGTGTGTGTGTGTGTGTGTGTGTGTGTGTGTGTGTGTGTGTGTGTGTGTGTGTGTGTGTGTGTGGTGTTACATAAGTGGATGTTATAAGGAAACGGGCTGATACTGTACCTGAGCCTTAACATTTCAAATCTCCATTTTAACCTGTGATTATAACTCAAAATCTGGGGGTGAAATGATGTTTCAAGGCTTAACTCAGTGATGTGGCATTTACTCGATACTAGCGTCGGTGAAAAATGTCTTAAGTTCGACAAATAAAAGGCCTTAAGAAGTAATGAATCTTATTATAAGTCTTAATTTCAGATTTGTACGGGTCTAATTTCTTTAAACCTGTCACCGTCAAAGGTCATGGTGAGAATTTCTCTATCGGGCCAGACTGAGTAGAAAGAAGAAGAATCGTTGTCGGTGTGTTTCTCGCTCAGTTAATATCTCGCCTGATGGTTTATGAACATGGAGTTGAACATCTTTCAAACTTGGATCAATGTGGTTGAGTTGAACACATTTATTTTTCCTTTGCTGCGTATGTTCCATCGCAAGTTTGGTCTTAAACTCAAGTTAAAGCACGATAAAAAAGTTTGCCTGAAAACCCAGTACATTCCAGTGGTGTAACATGTTCAGTGCCGGATATCCAGTTTGGTTCAAAATACTTTTCTTCAGATTTGCAATTCTCTGTGAACCCTTCAGACACGACGCTCCTTCATGGCGCCGCTCCTCATTCTGCAGAGTATGAAGTGCGATAGATGAAGTTGTGTCGTGAGTAATTTCACCGTAGTTCTCTCTGTTCTCTCACAAAGTCGGCTTCCGTCAAGAAGATTTGAAAATTTGCTCCGTGTGTCAAAGTTGGAATTAAATTCAAAAGTTATCGAGCGAACTTTTCTTTGCGAGGGAGGGAGTGAGTCGACTGGAGTGAAAAGACTTTGGTCTGAGACTCACCAGCTCCTCACATAGAAAAGAGACAGAGACAGAGACAGAGAGACAGAGACAGAGACAGAGCGAGAGACAGAGAGACACAGAGACACAGAGACAGAGAGACACAGAGACACAGAGACACAGAGACAGAGAGACAGAGAGACAGAGAGACAGAGAGACAGAGAGACACAGAGACAGAGAGACAGAGAGACACAGAGACAGAGACAGAGACAGAGAGACAGAGACAGAGTCAGAGAGAGAGACAGAGAGACAGAGACAGAGAGACACAGAGACACAGAGACAGAGACAGAGAGACAGAGAGACAGAGAGACACAGAGACAGAGAGAGACAGAGACAGAGACAGAGACAGAGAGACAGAGACAGAGAGACACAGAGACAGAGACAGAGAGACAGAGAACAGAGAGACAGAGAGACACAGAGACAGAGAGAGAGACAGAGACAGAGACAGAGACAGAGACACAGAGACAGAGACACAGAGACACAGAGACAGAGACAGATGATTCTCTATAAATAACGACCTGACCCCTTCATTTAATTAAGTTTACTTGAGCTTCGACGTCTCAGCAGTTTTAGCCACAGTTCATGTTTTAGTGCTCGTCCCTCGAACGGACTTTTAACACAAACTGCACGACAGCAACACATTCGATGTGCGAGTTGTGTTCATGTGGAGTCGGACTCGTGTTTCACCCTCTGTGTTTTATTAGGAGACGACTGCAGCTTCAGTTTCACATCACCAGAAAAGAAGAATATGACCCGCGAGTGTGTTGACGGTTTTTAAAATTTGTTTTTCACACAAACACCGGTGACCTGGATCTGTCGTCGTGATAACTGGAGCTGGTTTTTGAAAAATGTTTTGAGCGGAAAGTCCAGTTTTCATCAGAACGTGTCAGTAGTTTGAATCCTGTGTCTTCAGCTTGAGATAGTTTCCCTCCTCCTCCTCCTCCTCCTCCTCCTCCTCCTCACCTCCTCCTCCTCCTCCTCCTCCCCTCCTCCTCCTCCAATAAAATAAACCTTTTATCTCTTTCCTCGTCCAATCTCTTAATTTGTCCCATGTTGCTACGGCAGCTCCTCTTCTCAACTCTTCAGACAAGTGATCCCGCAGATACAGCAGCTGAGGGATAGAAGCGCTGCTGCAGGGGCTGAATTCGAATTTGACGCAGTCCCCCCCCCCCCCCCCCCCTTGCTTTCACTTCACAGCACATCATCGGACACAAACACACACACACACACAGACACACACAAACACACACACGCACACACACACCCTCGAGAGGGGAACAAAAGACAAAATTGAGAAAACAGTCAAGTTGAAGCAGAAGCTCATTTCCTGCTCTCGCTCCTCGAGTGTGTGCGAGTGCTCGACATCGCTGATGTGTTTCTTCAGAGTGGCGAGGGATCGTTATGTTTCTGTGGCGGTAAATTAGACCGCCGCACCGCATCCAGCAGAGGTATTAATCAGGAGCCGCTGCCCACGTCGGCCTCACTGACTCAGGATTGACTCTCCTGAAGGGGATCAATTGAATCAGCCGTGACTCACAGGGTCTGGCATCGTGGTGATTAGGGGGGGGGTCGCCATGTCGCTCAACTTGTGGGTGGGCGGTGGCGGCGGCGGCAGCGAGGCTTTCGGAGGGAAGCCGCAGGGATAGCCGGGAGAATCGAGGGGCTTTGCAAAGAGATGGGACTTCGCTCTGAAGATTTCTTTACTGCGCCGGGGTTTTGAAATATGCTCCGTTAAGCTCCCGTATTGATCTGAAGAGGGGAGATGAAGGACAATGTCATTTTGGCAATGACAGTGAATAATGGGCTTTTTAAAAAAGCAATCATAGGATCCTTCAGTGTTCTCTTAGCCACCTCTCCGACCTGGTCATCTCTTGACCTTATGGATAACGTGAAGGCGATTCGTTTGAAGGGGGCTTCAAACTGTGTGTAGCTCCCCCCGTGCAGTCCCCTTTATGTACTGCACTGTGTAGGTTACTGTAATGAGGGGGGGGGGCTGGACCCAACAAATCATCGTGTCTTTCAGGGGCTTCACAGAGAGTGATGGACCTTGATTTTCTGCCAACTCCTGCACCAAAGTTGGTTTGGGTTATTCTCCGAACCTTGAGTACCCTGACGTCTGTGAGATATGTTGAGGTTATTCAGTCAGGAAGCTCTCAACAACAAAACGTGGGATTTATAAGGGGGGGCATCAGTCCACAAATATAAACACAATTATTAACACTCACCTTGACTCCCAGTCTGCGATTAACCTGAACTGGAACCCAGCAGCAGCAGCGACTGCAGCTCGCCTTGATAATCAGCAAGTGAGAAAATCATCTCCACAGCGGCGGCTATCAATCTCCTGCGGGGTTGTGATGGCAGAAATCATCGGGCCCATCCAGCCGGAGTGGACGCCGCCCGGGGCCAAACACACATCGATCTCCCTGCTCCGACACCGCTCTGTTTTTCAAAAACATACAGTAGCATATCTAATTCACAGCGTCTCACGCAGGGACCTTGATTTTCTGAGTGTAAATAACCACAGTTTGCAGTTTTGTTTCGAGCTGCACACACAATGTCAAGACTATTGAGTAGTTAAGCACATGACTGATGTAAACTACACTTACATGAGCTTTAGTCTCGCTGTGATCGGAGTCGAACCAACGAACAGGGACGAAAACATCCTCCTCTACGGTGGTGATTGCTTCATAACCCTGCCCCGGCATCACAGGCTCCTGTCAGCCACAGTTAGGGTTCAGGGTTTTCAAGGAGGGGGGGTATCCCTGCTCCTCGTCCCCCAGCTCCTCTCCTCTCTCCCCTCGTCTCCTCGCTCTACGTCTTCACGAGCTGTCTCTGCCCTGTCTCCCCCCTTAATCTCACAGCAGCCATTAACAGGGGCAGCTCTGCGGCTCCGGCCTCGCATGGCGGCACTGCTCTCTCTCTCTCTCTCTCTGCTGCTCGGAGGGATGAACCCCGACTGCCGACACACGGAGAGGAAGAGGACGCTGCACCTTCAGGAAACAAGAGGAGAAAGATGCTTTTCTTTCTTTGCTCTTTTAATAAAAAACTATTTTGGATGCACACTTAGCGATAATGACGCCGCTGCTGCTGTGATTCTCAGAAAAGCTTCACGTCGACATTTACCGGAACATCAAACTTCTGAGGACTCAAATTACAGAGTCTAAGCAGAAATAATGGCTTTGATAAGACACATAAGTGAATATTTGACAGAGTTTTTGAAAGCTGTGTGCAGTTGCACGGTCAGTGTGTGTCTGTGGGTTTACAGCGCGGCTAAGCCCCCCCCCCCCCCCCCAATCGGATTATTACACAAACGCAAGCCGATGGAAACAGAGCAGAGTAATTAGCAGAAATTCATCAGAAATCATTGCTCTATTAATTATTCCACTCCGTCTCCCCGTGTGGCGTCCGGAGATAGCTGAGAGGGGAACGGCTCAAGATGGTCGGCGAGCAAAAAAACGGAAAGTGTTTTCATTTGTTATTTTCATTGTCGCTTAATCTGTCTTCCTTTGTTTGGTTTTCTTCCGATTCAGTTTCGATTCAAGACAGATTGTGGTCGTTGTCTTGTGACAAGTGCGTCTGCAATTAGGCGCCAAGTCATCAGAAGTACATTCAGCAGAGAAATGCTGATAGACATCTTTGAATCAGACGCATCTCCAGTTTCTCCCAGTGTCCAGAAATGAAGCCAAAATATCCCATTTTGACCGATGACGTCATTTGAAGTCTGCGCAGAGTTTTTATGGCATCGAATATTAATAAAGTGAAACTAACCAGGAAAGTGTGGGAGGGAAAACGACCTAAAATGACAGAAATTACATGTACTTTTATTTTTTTCCATCTATCCCATCCATTAACATGGAAGAGGCCGAGTTCATGACATGTACTGCAGCCAGCCACCAGGGGGCGATTGAGATGCTTCGGATTGATTTTTGAAGAGCTGTCACGTCGTCCATCTTTATTTACAGACTGTGAATTCTCTGGTTTTCAGACTCAAACAAATTCAGATCAATTCAATAATTTATAATATTTATTTGAATCCAACCTAGTACCTTTTAAAAACAGACACAGGATATAAAAATGCCTTCACGCGGATAAAAAAACAATTAAGAAATAAAAACGATAAGAAGACACAAAGATAGCACAAATAAAAATAATAGGAAGAGTGAGTGCATAAACCTAATTAAATATAGTTACAAAGAATAAAAGCATTAAAAGAGATTATAAGATAAAAAGACAACACTTCATAAAGGGTGAAACATTTTTATCTCTTCAGGCAGATTGTTGTTTTGAACTGGTGTGGATTCTTTTTTCAGCTGCATCAACTTTTTAATTATCTTTGAAACTTTGTGTTGGACTACTTTCTGAATTCTTAGAGTTTGGACTTCGTGTTTATTTATTTAGGTTTTACTTTTTATTATTTTAGGGCCCTTCAGCTCTTTGTTTTGGTTTCCTCTCTTTGTCCCTGCAGAACATTTTGTTCTTCACGAAGGATGTTTCTGTGTCTCCTGCAGAAAGGAGACGTTTACAGGGGTGACTCACATCCTCCCTGGTTGTTTTTAGTTTTTAGCAGCTCTGCGACACAACATCCTGGTCATCATGTCAGGAGATGGTGAAAAAAGACTATAATCAGATCCCAGAAACCATGGTGACGTCTGAACTCCGAATTAACTCAATTTAGACATAAATAAAACAGAGAAACAGAGCAAATCCTCACATCTTTGCCCTGTAAACAACCTGAAATCCTACAAAATTAATGTTCAATTCTCTCATCAAATAATTAGCCGGTTGTTTCATTTGTAAAAGTGTAATTTTAATATGAATATCACCATATTTTATGACTCTAAATGAATTGTTGTGCTGCTGTGCATGTGTGGATATCAGTGTGTGGCCACTGGGTAGCACGCGGAGCCACTTGTAATCAGCGGGCCTCCCAAAACAAGACGCCACGTGTTTAATTGCTCTCTCTGGAAAAAATTAAGAATCCGCAGGATGGCAGGGAGGTGCAGGGCGCTCGTTCTCTTTCCTGCGAGGGGAACGACACGCTGTGGGTTGGTTACTCCGACTGTTAATTATTCATGGTTAATAACCACCTGCAGGGGCTTCACCCTGTCCCCGACACTTCATTAGCTGATATCAGATGCCTTCATTTGTTTCCCTGCAATCACAGCTCAGGGTATTAAGTTGGACGACTTTCACTGATGAACCCTGAAGAGTGAACGGTGTGATGCTTCACGTGCGCTTTCAGGAGCGGGGGTTTGCGTTGCTCTGTGCGTCTCTCCTCTCTCTCTCTCTCTCTCTCTCTCTCGTTCTGGGATGTTTTTGTGAATTAGCTGAGAGCTCTCTTTGTTATCACGGGGCCCCAGATGCACTGAGGGTCCCCCGGGGGCTCGTGTGGAGAAGAGACAGAATTAGAGTAAAGACGAGAAGAGAAACGTGTGAAACGTGTCGCTCAGCGGGAGACGACATCTCCCAGTTGATCTCGTGCACTGAACTCTCCTCCCACCGTTCGGGTGCTGGGCCCTTTGGTCGGGAAAGAGCGACGTCTCTGTATCAAGGAATCTTTTAGATCGTAGTTGCATAACGACAAAGTTAATATCAGTCTTTTCCACTTTAAATCTAAAAGTTCCGTTGCATAAGAAGACAGATCAGATCAGATTTGTTGACCTTGACCTTTGACTGGTCTGCTGCAGAAGTTAATCGACAGAGAAACCGTCTGAATCACCTCTGAAGGTGGTTCAAGATTCCTCTCTGCATGCACCATGATGAAAATCTGGAAATGGATCTGCAGGAAAGCTGCGCCAGGGATTGAACTTGTGGTCAAACTAAAGTATATGTGATGTGTTGTTGTAGGCTTTGTGTTTCCCCCGACGGGTGCAACCGCTGGAATGGTCAGTGGGCTGATTTGTATGTAGCGTGGGAAAAGCAAGATCTGTGATGGAAAACATGTGAGTAACTTTTACTGCAGAGATTATTGACTTTAATGAGACTCTTGAAATGCTGCCCCTGCATCTCTGGGAGTTTCTCTCCCATACTGGACGAATCCTTACTTCATTATTTATGTTAAATACCGAAGTGCAATGCCTGTCCCCCTAACCCATAACTGCCATCTTTCTCTTAGCCCTGCGAAGTAATTTAGTGAGCTAACCCATAACCGTAGTCCCTCTGCCAGAACCTCAACCCGTCTCCAACCTGAACCACACCAGGGTTCCTAGTGGAGATATCAGAGAAAGACAGAATTATACAAACATTCCCACAGACATTAAAAACCCTGCAGCCTTTGAATTGAATCCAGGTGTTTGCAGCATCATTTAATATTCATTTTTTTCTGGCAAATTGTGCTGGGAAATTACACCAAACCGGGCCTTTTGATAATGATGATTTGACGACAGAATGGATTAAACTGCCTGTCCGAGATGATTCGGGTTTGTTTTCTCAGCATCGAGAGGAGACGTCAGCGGGTCGGAGTGTAACCGAACGCCTCTGCGGCGCCGCGGCTCTGTTCCCGTCCTCTGTTCTGACACTATCAGTCAATATCAACCGCTCCAGCTGAACAAACATCATCATCGGTGCGAGTATCGGATCAATCAGCCCCCACTCCCCCCCCCCCCTCTCAACAGCAACACACATCGAAAGCGTGTCTCTGATAGTAGGCTCCCTCCGAGTTGTGACCCAGCCCGACCCAAAGATCTGCTGATGAGGATGCTTCACTGAGGTCTCTCTCTCTCTCTCTCTCTCTCTCTCTCTCTCTCTCTCTCTCTCTCCTCTCTCTCTCTCCTCTCTCTCCCCCCCACTCTCTGTCTCTCTGGGCTGACCGGGGGGGGGGGGGGTTTCTGTTTGAAGGCGTAGCTCCCACGTCTCTAAACTTTTCCCCCCATCAAGTGCCGGCCCTCTAATTCACCAGGCAGCTCACGCGGGCCTTATATAAGACGTCCCAGTGTTTTTACTGTAAAAGTGAAAGTCAGAACCCGGCGAGCTGCAGGCTCCTCTGACTCGAGCTGCACAAGGAAACGGATCAGCAGAACTTCTGAGTGCTCAGGACACAAAGATCCTCAAATCAAGTTCTGTATAACCCGTGAAAATAAACCTCTGACTCAACGAGATGGCAAACCGCAATTCGACTTGGAAGGAAAAACTAAATGTTTTTTAATTAGCAAATTAATTAATACACGATTTCCAGAGTGTCCTTGTCCACTAATGTAACGACATGCGTCGCTACCTGCCAAACCATTTGCGCCGGCTAATTTGGGTTTGGCGTTGAGGGGAGAGAACTTTGTGAAATTCCCCCGGAGCAGTTTAAAGACTTCACTCAAGCTCCGAGGCTCAAACTCTGTCGGGCTTTAATTCCCCTACGAGCGGGTTTATGGTCTCGTGGCTTCTAACCTGTAACGTTAGGAGGATATTTAGGAATGTACAACACGTAACCTGGTTCTGTCACTAAGTTGAAGGCAAAAGGAAAATCAGTCAGAGCTGATTTAGAGGAAGAAGAAACGTGTAAATCTGCAGAAACATTTGAAAAAGAAGGTGAAACACTATTCGTATTATTATTCATACATCAGGCCATACACACAAATCATTTAAGATATACTACATATGTCATGAGCGACAAAAAAACAGGCAATTCAGTTCATCTATTATTGCTATGGTTATTTGATGAATGGACCTCGTGCACAGACGACTAGTTAGAATGTCACCAGCGACTGAATGTGGATATTTCCAAGGTGTCGACCTGCGTTTCACCCCGGTGCTTTTCAGGATGTCTTCACGTGTCTTCCACGTGGCGTCGGTTTTACTGTAACCGCAGGATTCACCGTGTCAGAGCCGGGGCAGCGGCTGTGTCGACGCAGCGGCTGTGATCTGCCGTTATCTGTTTGGACAGGAAGACGGTCTCAGGTCAGAGGTGGGAGATAACCGAGTCTTTCTGAGGAAGACGTCCATCCTGTGATCAAACTCTCTCTCTCTCTCTCTTTTGCTGGCCGTCCTGTGATGGAGCCGCGGTGGCATCCGGCCCCTCCGGCTGCTTCTTTACTTCAGTGCAGTCATTAGGGAGGAAACACGATGGCCTGTTTGGGACTGAAGGCTGCAACCTCCACGAAACCTTCACCGACTTTAATTCAGCCATATTTTCTGGGATTAACTTTTTATTCGATGCACTTTTGGGGAATCAATGGACAGGTTCAAAGGCTTTAACCCAGCACCACGGCATACGACTAGTTTCAGTGGGATTATAAATGTATATTCAACACACGTCAGGGAATGCCCGGGTAGTAAATCTCACACTGACGCTGCCTAAAGGAGCTGCCAGTGCATTTAGAAGAATTCAGTTTTGGTTTCAGTTTTGGATAAACGCTGTTTCAGGGGATTTGCCTTTTTTTTTCTCCACTTCTCCGAAAAAGTAAAGTTCCGTGGAAACACTGAATCTCTTCAGCCCCCGAGCGGAGTCCCGTGGTTCATCGCTCCCCAATTCAGCAGTTTGATGGATTCACACATTCGACATCGATAAAATATAAGTTCCCATGACTCGGCTGATCCCCCTGACACTCCCCCCCCCCCCCCCAGCAGGTGGATCCTCGGTGCATGAAGAGCACTAGATCTTCTCGGTGACGCCAGCTTGCTCATTAGCTTATTGGAAAAATTAAAATCATAAAAAACAACAACTTATTGGCAGCTCGTGGTGTTTTCTGTTCCAGGAGGAAAGTTTGTCTCTAAGCCTCTTTGTGTCTCGCATGAAAAACAGATTCTACTATGATTCATATGAATATATTTACATATCTGGGCACCTACATATGTGTTCCCATGTCACATGCGCTGACACACCATGTGTATATATACACAGTATACATTCTCTATATATAGGCCTTGTGCTTATTGGTAAAAGTGACGAAAACCCTGTATTGGCAGCGATTTGAGGATCAAAGTCAAACTTTAGTTCAAAAATGTTGCTCAGCATCTATAAAAATAAATATTTCGCAGTCCACAGGAGAAACGAAGAATCAGGTTTTACTGATTGATTAATATTATATTCTATATGCAATATTCTATATGTATATATACATATAGAATATTATAATTCAGTCTATTTGATATCCTCGGGAACTCTTCGCTCTTTAATCGACTTTATATAATAATTTCCAGCAGCTCTGTTTTGATGATTGCTTCGGAAGGTACGAGGCCAGAATGATTTATATTTCACTTCACCTGTGCTAAATGATTCACTTTACAAAGTCAAACCTCATTTACATTTACTGTTATATTCACGAGGAAGCGTTTATTTCTTTATTTGAGTCCAGAATCGCAGGAGCTCCGATGTAAAGGATCCGTCTTCATATCTCAGAATGAGTTCTTCAGCCGACTCTGTTCCGAACAGCTTGAAGACTTTTCTCAACCTACTCTCGTCCTCCTCCTCCGACAGAAGCTGTTTGATTACTCCGGCCAATTTAATCAAGGACATGCTAATCTGAATTGATTCAGACTTTAAAGGAAGGCGATGAGTGTCTGTTTGGGCCGTTCCACCGACGTTCAACTTGGCAGGAGGCAAAAAAAACTAATTTACTTTAAAGTTCCATGAGGTTGGATTTGTTCACCTGCCACTTTCTTTTCCCCGCACCCCGGCCTCCTGGAGCCTCCTCGTGTCCGAGGGATCCAGTAAATCCAACCGAGACCACCTCTCGTGTTCTGTTGGTCCGAGGAACCTCTCACAGGTCCATCGTCCAGTTCCTGATTTCCTGAAAGCAATTAGTCGCCTCGAAACTGCTTCATCTCATATTTCCTGCTACACGACTACAAAGGGACCCTCGAAGAGAAAAGGTCCTCCTGAGAGATACAAAGCTGAAATAATAGGATATCTTTTCAATTCATGAGCAAACATACAGCAAATCTCGAGGGTCTTTTTTTATTCCTCCGGGGGTTTTAGGTCTGCCGCAAAAACCCAGCGCGGCGACAAATTGGATCAGCGCGGCTTTTAGAGAATTAAAACACGTTCTCTGGAAAATTGATCGGGATGAGACGAGATACTTGAAAGAGCCCGAACTGTGCACCGACGCTCCTCTGTGCATCTGCGTGCACGTACAAGATGCACCGCGAGATAATTCACCCCCTGGAGGGAGAAGAGGATCTGCGTCTGAAAAACATAATATCTCCTCCCGACTGTTTAATAACCGGGCACGTTTACACGGAACAGCACGGTGCACCCTGGCGAACGGGGGTTTACCTCAGAAACAACCTTTTGTGGCTGTAAATAGCTCGAACCCGGCTGCTCCTTCTCCTCCAGACTGATTAATGGCCCCTGGAAATACACTCTTCTTTGTAACCGGGATTATTTGAGCCAGCTGCGGCACAAGCTGCCCTCTGGCTCCACTGTGTTTCTGCACAGGGAGTGGGTGTAATGTAAAAGGGGCTCCACCCATTCGGGGTATGTCGGGGCAGATCCGTAATTCCAAAACGGATTCGGGACAGGAGTGTGCACGACGCAGGGTAACACCCCCCCCCCCCCCGTGCTGCAAAGATGTAAAAACCTTCAAAGTGAAATATTTACACTCTGCGCTCCAGGAAAGTGCTGCACCATTTGTTTTCACTTCCTGCCGGCGGTTTCCGAGCCGAGCAGCGGCGCGTGCGCGTGGCGTCATTTTCTGAATGGAGCACGTGCAACACAGACGACTGCGGCCTCTACTCTAACAGAATTAGGGGTCGCGTACGGAACATGACAGGGGCCTCGTTCCGCGGCAGGCGGCGGCAAAACACTTCAGCGCCTCCTGCAAATTAACAGAAGAAAAGTTCCCTTTTCGGTCACATCTGAGACAAAGTTTAATCTGCGCACAGAGCCGGAGCGGAGCGGCGCCTCATTAACAGCTGTACCTGTCTGCAGCTTCCACCAGCGACTCTGTGTTGGTGAATAATGAGGCGGTGCTTTGGCAGTAAATTCATCCGGGTGTGCAGCACACAGCAGCTTTAATGGAGCTTTTTTTGTTTCTCACTGACCTCAATAAGAAGAACTCGTCAAAAAAAAAAAAAAAAAGCAGCAGTTTTGTGTTTTTTGAAGAGAAACACTCGAGAAGTTCCTCACGTCGACTGCAGAGAGACGTCGTCTTATCTTTACGTAGCCTTATTAACTTTGAATGATTTATTCAGCAGGTTCTCTATTAAATCAGTGTGAGGCCGCAGCTGATGATTTGCTCTTTGATTAATTTTTGAGTGTATATAAGAGATATAATGTCAGAAAGCGGTGAAAAGGGGGAAATTACAATAAAGTGCCGGCTGGTGTCCTGAGATCACTTTGAACCAAGCGACAGAACAAAGATGAATTGGCTTATAACCATATTTGAGAGGCTGGACCCAGATTGTTTGGGGCAAATATCTACAGTTACTGATAAGTTTCAAAGTAGTTAATAATATATAACTACCTTTCGATAACTGGACTTGCTTGTGTCTCATCCAAAATGTTACTACAAGATTATATATATATACTATATTTCATTGAGGGTGAATATGTCTCACTGGGTCAGAACATTCCCTTGACTCTGGGTTTTCTACTGTACCAATGATGCTGCTGCTATATTTACCCAAACCGGGTCATTTTTAACCCAGTGATGTTCAGTGTGCTGTGTGTTTGTGGTGTTCTCAGGACCTTAGCTGCACTTCCACAGACATAATAATAGAAATAGGAGCTTGCTGCAGATTTCTAATCCCGTTTTTTCACCCTCCAAAGGCCACATCCTTGGCTTCCTCGCCGTGTATTTACGGTTCATCTATGTATATCTTATATTTATGCAGTGGGAGAGGTCAGGCGTGCGATGCCAGAGCAGTGAGCCAGACGGGGCCTTTCCTGTCCTCTGCCTTCTGCCTGACCAGTGCCAGACGCTCCATGTGGGGAAAAAGGGAAAAGAGGGCAGGAGAATGACCACGCCCGTGGAAGAGAGCGGCAGCGTATGGCCGACTGGTTCTCCGGCTGACCCAGCTCTCTAATTGGATGTCATTACATAAGCTGGACTCCTTCAGAGCGCTGGAGGGGAAACACAAGGATGCACAGTGTGTGGAGTGGTGTGCAGTTGGACTCCAGGGCTCCAAATGGAAATTTCCCTCCAGATTTTAGGAGAGAAAACAGTGTTTTTCTTTCAAAGCGACTGAAAACACCGAGTCTTTCTGCTGTTTTCCTGCGTCAGGCCTGATTGCGTTTCACTTGTAATTGGCAGCGCTGGTTCGGGTGGATGTTGTCCGAGAGCGTCACGCTGCTCTCCTGTGTGCAGCGTTTCAAAGGATTTCACAGATACAGCATATAGTTGCAATAAATTCGCTCGGTCGCCCTCCTGTTGTCTTTGATATCGGTTAATTAGTTCCACCGGAGCCCGGCGGCCTTCGAGCCTCGTGCTTCCCGGAGAGCGACGCCGCTGCTCTGCGTTTCATCTGTTGAGAAGCTATCAGGAGGAGTCATCGCTCGGCTAATTTTAGCACAAGGTGGTGTGTACTCGGAGGGATGGAGATGGTGGTGCACAAACCGGTTGGAGCGACCGTGGCCCAGGAGGCACAGAGTGTCGTGCACTAACCAAAACAGCAGTGGTTCGATTCCCTGGCTCCACTAGTCTGCATTTGGAAATGTCTTTGGGGAAGATACTGAACCCCGAGTTGCTCCTGATGGCTTTAAAGTGCTTTAAGTGATTGACAAGACTAGAAAAGTGCTGTATATACAGTTAATTTAGCATTTACTGTTGAAATTGGTGATTCGTATGTATTTGAACGCGGTATTTCAACTTTTAACTGTATATTTTTGCGTCTCCTTCGTCGTTACTGACTAATTCTGAGCAGGTTTCAACCCTAGACTGTAAATAATGTACCGAACCCCGGCCCTGAACGTCCCGACAGGCACAGGTCCGTGTTCACATTGAAAAAAGGTTCCTCTAAACTGTGAGCAGACAGTATTCAGAATCAACAAGGTCGTTTCTCGATTGTGCCGTTGACAGACGTGCGGTGAGTCGGCTCCAGAAAGACCTCGGGAAATAAAGGAAAAACATTCAGTCTCAAACCGATGATGTTTTTGGCCGTCGGGAAGAAAAACTGGGGGAAAAAAGCCTTAAATACAGTTCTGACATCTACCTTTTTAAAGTAATACGTGAGATTTCCTCGGAAACACTTCACTGGAGTCGTGTTTCTGGGCACCTGGTGAATGAAAGGCAACTATTTGGCTCTATTTTCAGTCTCCGTGAACTCTGGAGGGAAATAACTTTCTGTTTAGCAGCTAAATGCTCCACTAAATAATGAAGAACTCGTCTGACATTAGCTGACGGGCAGTCTACGGCGGGTTTACGCTGATTGTGTTTTGCTTGAAACCATTGGCCTCTGTGGGCGAAAAACGACGCTGGTGAGAGTGAAGCTCGGGGTCAGAACACTAAAAACTCCACAATATACTACAACAGAATAATAAAAACAGATAAAAAGCTGAGAGTATACGCAACTTCTTTCATATGCAAGTATTTATTTGCTCTATTAATAATATTTAAAGATATTTATCCTAAATAAATGGGAGAGGTTTACGGTTGATTTGCTCATAACTTTTATTCCAGGACTATTTAGTATCTACTGCTTAGAATTAAATGCAATAATTATTCTTTGCCTCATTCCAGATCATTGTTTGTTGATCACATTAACCGACCAGACGCAATAAAAGCGTTTGAATATTCTCTTGTTAATGTGACTTACAGCTTGTTCAGTGCACGGACGTCGGTTGTTAAACACAGATCCTCGTAAAAAACCCACTTTCCCTCAAATAACAAGAGCCAAAAAACAAGACATGTATTGCAGACCTCAGGGTGGAACTTCATTTAATCATCTGTGGACTTTCCTGTTCTGCTCGACAACAGAGGAGACGTCAGACAACGAACAGCAACAAGCAGGAAATGACAAAGTTGTTCTCGTATTGTCCGAAATTGCCCATCGCTGTGTTTCGCTTGTTATTTGCAGTGGAAGGATTTAAAAAAAAAAATGAAATGGGTTAGGAAACTGGTTGGAGGCTTTTTAGGTTTTATGCCTTTTGTGGTTAAATACTCTCTTTGAAAGGATGATGATGGGTTTATGACCTATACTGCAGCCAACCACCAGGGGGCCATTGAGATGCTTTAGCCTCACAAACAAATTCAAAAATCAATTTCAATCATGGACTCTAAAGATGTGAAACTATTACGTAACTACATCATAACATGTATTTAATGTGTACTTGGACTTTTTAGTTTGGTCCATGTCCCATCCACTAACATGGAGGAGGCAGGGTTTTACCATTAAGAGGTGTTTGAGCCACTTTCCGTCTTCTCACACAGTTTTTGGTTGGTATCATGAATAAATACATAAAATATGCAATATGATAATCTCAAAAAAAAGGGAAACACTTCACTTAATCATGACTGTGCAGAAAGATGAAGAAAGGAGGGAAAGCATATGAACATCACAAGAGGAGACGGAGCCTTTCACACGGAATGAGGGATGGATACGTGTCTGTAAGGGCTGAACAGAAACCCTCAGTGAAGGTGAGGAAACACGGCGTTAGAGTTGAGGAGAGAGAGAGAAAGCAAGGCCTTGGGAAACGAAGCATATTCTGGTCCCGGCAGTGAAAGGGAGATTATCCCCGATTGTTCCTTTCAGCTCGTCGGAGCCGCTCTCATTTACTTTCAAATCAGATCATTCAGTTTCGCAGCTTCGCCGATAGCAGGAGCCGAGCGGTGAGTCTTCACCGGGTTGCTCATGTTGCAGATTGTTATTGTACAGTTCAGGTGCCGTAGATTTCTGCCTCTTTTTTTTTTTAGCCTCTAGTCGCCTCTGCCAGGCTCATTTATTAGAGCTGGACCTCTTGTGGGATTACGGCGGATGAAAAAGGTCGTCAATTTTCATGCTCGGTAAGCTCCTTTCATCGCGGGGCCACACAATGATGTGCGTCGGAGGTGCACGGCTGCCAAAGGGCGTCTTTATTAACGACGGGGGGAAACCTAAGTGCCACCTTGATGCGTGTGAGTGATGGACGGAGGCCAAAGCCCGAGTCGGGTCTGATCCCACGACTCCGAGGGACAAGCCGGACAAATCAATCATTTCCTCTCACGTTGCCAAAGTCCGCCTCAGTCTGTGACTTATCGTACAGGATGGCGTATTACTATTTCCAACGTTGTATATTTCCAACTTAGTTCAGGCGCCGCTTCCTTCCGAGGCTTCATTTGAAGACTAATTGCATCGCAGTGGCATGACTGGTCCCATTTCGAGAGCTCTTTCATTACCAGTCCAACCCTATCCAAGGATTCATCGCACTTCAGCGACAAGCCGTTTTCTCAAAGAGGTAACGACGCGACGAGACGTCCAGTGCTCGAGTGTCACGCTTCAACCCAACAGTTAAACATGTTAAGTCAAGAGAGTCGTCTAAACGTTCTCGCCGTGTCCAACTTCAGCTCTGTTCCTCGGCAACGGCGATAGCGGCGGTGACGAGCCGGCGTCGCCAATCACGGGGGGGAAAACTTCTCTTTGCTGTCGACGTGGCCAACGGAGAACGCAGCCCCTCAATCAACACTCAGCTTAGGCTTGTACATCCAGAGTGGAAGCATTTAAATACCCCCCCCCCCCAGCCTCCCCGATGGAGAAAACGAATTTCCGCTGCTTGTGTTTGCCACGTCGGTCTTTCCAAAAGTAACCCGGCCGTAAACCCCCCTTCCTGAACACTGCTATCCATTTCTCCCGTTCTGGCAGGGAGCCGGTGAGCAGCACATTACTCCAACTGTCAACCTGTCGCACCAACATCTGCATTATCGCTGTCAAACCAACAGGAAGACCGAGATTCTCATACACGGGTAATTTACTTTCACCGGAGAAATCTGACCTTTTTGGTCTGGCATCGTTTTTTAGTTTCGTGTCAACTGAACGAATCGGGACTTGTTTTATTTCTTATTATCTCGCTTCCTCTTCTTCCACTTCTTCCTGGAGACTTAAAACACTTGAGTGTAATTAGTGGCAGTTGTTGTTTGGCTGTTCGTGTTGTACCTGCCTTGTGAAGCACGAAATAAATATTAATAACGCTCATTAGTTTCAAATTTAGTGATTGAGTACGGTCGTTATTTAAAATCCTGTCAGTGTCTGGTGCGAGCAGGATAATTAATGGGAGCACGCCACCGATCATACACACTCAGGAACGGATCTAATGGAGGAATGAGACGTTTTCTAAATGCTAAGTCGACCTTTACGCTTGTGTGTGTGTGTGTGTGTGTGGGGGGGGGGGGGGAGGTGTTGCAATCTTCCCAAACCGTGAAATCAATCTTTGGTCACATTGGCTGGATCCACGTCATGTTTGAAATCATGTTCAGAGCAATCGAAACCCATTTCACGTTGGATGTGGATCCGCCTGAGAAGACGATCACGTCGAGGGGCCCGAGACGCGAGTGAGCCTCCGACAGCGGCGAAGATAAAACGAGAGTCGAGGGATTCAAATCTCCCTCTAGAGGCGTCGTGTGGGATCCGATAAATGCTGCATGATTTGTTAATGGCGGCTCTTTTGGTTCAGCTCTGCAGTCGTTGTGTTTGATCCCCCTCAGAGACCCTGAGTGACTCTGGGTCAGTCACATCAATCACATGTAATGCGTTATGATGTGCCAAAGATGAGGTGTCTGACAGCAACAGTTCATATCTTGGTCATAATTCGTACAAAACCTGCATTGTTTGACTCTTCGACGTACAGGGGGCAGTAAAATCCAGTTTTTAAAAGCTGTTTAATGGATATGATCAACATTCGCAGTCCCAGCGGACACAGCTCGACACAGAACCTCTTCTTTTGGTTCTGACTTTCGTCTCCATCTCCTGAGGAAAACGTGTAGAGCCTTTTTCCCTCGCTGTAAGAGAAGTGACACAGTTGAGTGGTGACAAAGTGGTTGAGATGGAGAAGATGAAGAAAAGCCAGTTTCCTCTTCCTCTTCCTCAGTGTCATGCGGGGAATACTCGTCTTCACTTTTAGCAGCGGGCCGAAGAGTAAAGGAGAAGAGCCGCGGGATCAGTGGTGTCGGTGACCTCAGCGTCCCCAGTTCAAATCCAAGCAGACTCTCCTGTTGCCATGGCAATAATTCATTAATCATGAAATATCAGGCGTATTAAGGGGACTGATATTTATGAGTTTGTCCCATTTGGTGCTAATCAGGATGTGGTTTGTTTTAATGTGATTTCATAAGGGGGCTGTTTTATATTTATATTAGTTAATTGATTTGTCTTTTAACACAAAACAGTTTTTATATTGAAGGAAATGCTGTTTTCAGCCTTTGAAATACAAGATAAAATGTATTATATCTTTGAGGATTAAACTCTTTTATGACATTTTATAGTCCAAACACTTAATTGAGTAAATAGGCAGATTGATTTGGTGATGAAAAGAAATGATCTTTCCAGGCTTAGTTCTAATCGTCACCGTTGAAAACCACTTTCACTCAGTCTCATTACCATAACATGGATTTCAGCCACGTGACATAACAATCGTCTGTTGCAGTTTCTGCCTCCCGCTGTAAAACCCCTTGACACACTTCTCTCCCTCGTGGCATCGCAGTCGGTGCAGGTAGTGAAGTCGTCCCCCCCCCCCCCCCCGTGATGCCTCACTGCTCTTCTGCAGAGCCAGGTAACTAGGCAACAGCTCTGCCGGGCCGCCGCCGCCGCCGACGGAGGTGGGCTTTTTGCAGAGGATGCTGCGAGGGGGCCGTGACTTTTGAGATCCTCCTCTTGCGTCAGTGGATTGACGAGGGGCTTTCGCTCACAGCAGGGTCAGAGAGCCGGGGATTTCATATATATATATATACTGTGTGTGTGTGTGTGTGTGTGTGCGTGGGGAAGGAATCTCCTCTCATGCAGCCGTATCAGTAAACGCAGAGGCAGTACGGAGGCTTGTCGTTTTCTTGGCTCTCCCAAAACTCCCAACTCCCACCGAGCCGGGCTGCCTGCCACACGGTGCAGGACACGGCCTAATGTGCTGAGGGAGTTTCTGCCCAGAACTGGGTCACTAACATTGTTGGCTTGTGATCAGCGATGATAAAACAAAAAACAAAATACCTCCAGGCCTCCAAACTCCCTCACCTCTCCTCATCCCACCTTCTCCCACTCTGTGATATAAACGATTTAAGCTCATAAGAGGCTGTAAACATTTGTTATGCAACATGCAGATATGCTATTGGAACGGCATTAATGCCTTTTCTGAATAAATAATTGATTTGCGATACCTCTGGGGATTATTTACCATATGATGATTGCAGAGTGGGCACAGCAGACTCACCTTTATTTACCTCCGACGGTACAGACTGTACCGGGCCGCGTTCCCTCGGCGCCGCGACCATCCATCTGTGTTGTTTACCTGTTTGTTTGTTGCTTTTAATGAAACTTAAGGGAATGATTCACACGTCAGCGCCACACTGCAGCGTTTACTGATTGGGTGTGTCACAACTCCGGAGTTATGAATTTTAATAAGCAGCCGCGTCGCCCCCACACGCTGGAATAACTGATGCAGCCGTCCTTACTCTGCAGATTCACCCGTGTACTGTACGTCACCAGAGGCTTTTCTCTTGTTCAGACCCAGCGGGGGGGCTGCATCACGCGTGGGATGGATGACAGGATTTTATTTCTGCCTCACAGTTGCCTCGGTGCAGGCTCATGCAGGCACCCCCCCCCCCCCCCCCTCATTCGTCTTGTTTGTGTTTCAGAAGGTGTGCGCTCCGAGTTCCTGGAGTGGTGTGCATGTTTAATTCATGGAGTTCATGTAGCAACCAGACTGTGTTTGTCAGGTCGACTCTTCCTCTTCCTGCGGCAGTAAGCGCGGCAGGAAGCCGGGGCCGGGGCGCGGCAGCAGCCGGGTCTCAGACTTGCATCCAGATTCGACAGCTGGGGAGGACTTACAGTAGACAGACCTGTCACTCACATCTCGTCAGTTCTGATCTGATGTCTCCACCCACTGAAAATAGATGCTTCGTGGCTTTAAAAGCTCGAGTTCTGCCTCGAAGTTCTGGCAACAAACAAACTTTTGCACTCTTGTGGCCTGAGGTGATCCTGACAGGAAACTGATTTGATTTCTGAAGGTGAATGACTTCATGGAAGGTGAAGAACAGTTTTGAGTCCAGTTTATCGATATTTGACATTTGACCTCCTTTCCTTTTTCTTTCCAATATGGATTCATCAACCTCTTCTTCTTCTTGAGAGTTAACAGCGAGACACACGTGAGACTGTTTAACGTTTACATCCCATTGATTTTTCAGTATCGCTTCAGAGATTCGCCCCGTTTCACAGTCTCGTTCCTCGCGGCCTCCGCACGTGAGCGGGAACTGTATCCAAACCCCGACACAGATGAAGACAAATGAAGTCACGCTGCCCTTTTCTGATTGTGTTCTCTTTGTCAATTTGGAGATTCCACGCTCGGCGCAGACACACCTGCTCCTGTGCAGGTCACGCTCGGCCCTGTCTGCATCAGTAATTGTCTCATTTTGTCGTAATGCCAGCGAGCTAATCAGAGCTGAGAGCAGCAGGACGCCGACACAGAAACAGCTTTGGCAAGAGGAGAGGTGGAGGATTTGCTGCCCTGCGGAGCTTGTGTGACCCCCCCTCCCCTGTATTTGTTTGACATGTGGCGTGATTTCATCGGCGCGTGTCACACGTGTGCTGTAACGGAGCTTCGGAGGCAGTGACGGCTCTCTCTTAACTGACACCTCCGTTAAAAGGTGACAGCGGAGGGCAAAGGTGACACATCTGCTTTTCTCCCCGTGCCCCCCCACCCACAATCCCCCCCCCCCCCTGGCCTGGCAGAGTGGTGACAGTTGGTGGCAGACGGAGACGGTGCCCTGATGTGACACCCGCTGCCGCTCTGACCCAGGTTTCTTGGGTGGCCCCTGGCCCCTCGCGAGTCAGCTCCACCTGTCACCGGCTGCTGACAGGCGAGCTCCGCAGGCGAGTCGGCTCGCTGCCGCCTCTCTGACTCCTCGCTCAGATTCTTATCCTGAGTTAGACCGTGACCCTGTGAGTCTAAGAGTTACAGTCCAGAGTTCATTTCAAAAGGGTGATATGATTCTAAATACTTAAAAAAGAAAAGGTCTTTCTTTTGGTTTGTAACATGGATGTCAATCAGTGTATTTATGTCATATTTATATATAAATATATAAAAACACGTTCATAAATGAAATCATCTGATGTTTAAAGTCTTCACAATTAAAATTCATGTACTTTGTCATTTTGGCGACACTATTATGATACTATTGACATTTTAACGAGTGAATTCATCACTACGAAGCTTTGTTCATTAATTTTATTGATATATTATCACCAAGTTATTATGGAAAATGTGTTATAAAAGAGATTCTTAATACAAAAATGAGCCCAAGGGCCCTTTGGGTCGAGTGCCCCCCCTCAGTTCACTTCTTTATTGGTCATTTCCCATTTTACTAATATCTGACTCTTTAGTTTCATATCTGTGCTGAACTCAACCATCTAATTACAGTTGATTTATTAGAGCTTCGTCTTTTTAATATCCAGGATGTGTGGGCAGAGTTTTCAGGCCTTAAACAATGAGCTGATATGAAAACTCTGTGTTGAGCTGCAGAGAACTTTTTTTTACTGCAAATGTTTTTTCCTGTTGGTTTTTAATTTATTTTTCGAATAAAAAAGTCTAATTAGTGCAGCATTAAAGTGGACAAAGGACAATATTGAGTTATGGCAGAGCCCTGAAGCTAATCTTGGCCCGATGATGTATTTTCCCCAAAAAACACTTGAAGTTTCTTCTTCTCTGTTGTTTTTGAGAATTGCTGCTCGACATGAAACACCTCGGCCTCCTGCTCGCCCTCAGCCGGGAGGGGACAGGCAGTGTAACTCCACTCCTCCCGTCCTGTTCATGAAGAGCCGATCCCCGGCTTCAAGGCTCCGTCAGAGCCCGACACTAAGCTCCTCATCTCCCCTTCTTCTGAGGATTTATCTCCCTTCAAACCGGCCGCGAGCGACACGCCAGCGCCGCAAAGTCACGCAAGGGCGGCTGTCGCAGGAGTGACAGGGAGCCAGTGAAGTCTGATTTCAGATTTCAAAGCACATATTTATGCCAAATCACCCCCGCCTCCTCCTACCTCACTAATCTGACATGTGATACACGCACGGGGAGGATTTATCTTATGATAAATTCCCAACCCTTCCCTGTGATCCTCCTGTGAGAGAACGAACTGATTCACCTCCAGGGTGAAGGTATAAGAGACGGACCCGACACACTTCCAGCCTCCCTGAGGTGTAATTACAGCAGCGGAGCTCAACCTCTGCAGCAGCCGGTCCTTCTGTGTGTGTGTGTCGGGTCTCACCGGGCCTCACCGGGTCTCACCGGGCTCCTGGTTTCATGATGTTACGTATAAGTCCCGGTGAGAAACAGATCCACCGACGCATCGCTCTGCATCTGAGTGAGATTCATTAAAGTTCAGCGACTTCAGACGGGTCTCTACTTCCTCCCACTACCCGGAAAACGAAGCCAAAACATCCCTGATACGACCGGTACCGGCGGATGGAACCTCGGTGTCAAGGTCCCGCTGATGAATGTGCTCGACCAATCACGAGTCAGTCTCAGCTGTCAATCATGACGTTAGACTCCATTTTTTAAATCCAAAAAGCGAATTAAACCCAAACTTACCAGAAAAAAGTTGTGATTAGGTTTCTAATTCACACACGTCAGAAATCACAAATACACAAGAAGACGCTTCACTAGTTTTCACGCTGTGACATATTGAAAAGTGCATTTGTAGATTGTGACACACACGCACGATAAAACGACATGAAGTCCACAAATCACACAACCTTCTCCGAGGCAGAAGCAACACAAACCCCCCGACTGCCGCAGCGTCTGTGATTCTCCGGTTGAGAATAATTGGACGTAATTGAATCTGGAAAACAAAGCACATCAGCGACTGAATGAAACTTACAGCAATCTCCCCGTGTTCTTCACTGAGGCGCAATAACACGACCACACCTGAGGTCCCTGGAGACACGTCAGCCGTGACGGTGTAATGGGCACGAGGCTGCTGCTGCTGTGGTTTGGTGATTTGTAACCGGAGCCTGGAAGGAAACCCACAGACAAATCTCGATTGCATTATGTCATTGTTTCTCTGTGAAGCTGAGAATAGTTTCTTCAGACTAAATAACTTGTTGTCGGATCCTCGTTATCGATAATCCTGACATTACAGTGAAAACAGGTTGTGGCTGAAAACTAGGAAGTTCCATCTGTTTTCAGAATAAAAGCAGCTCCCAGTGTCAAAGAGTTATTTTTTATTATGTTTATCACCTTTATTTATAGTATTTGTTTGGACATAGATCTTAATCTTGGCTCCTTTGTGTGGAAGGTGAACCGGTTCTTTTGTTGCCTGTGTTGGTTCCGTCCAAGTTTCAGTAGCTTCTGCAGAATCCTGCTGGAAAAGCAAACAACCGGACCGAGGTTAAGAGACGGAGACGTTCCTCTTCGTGATCGTTTGTTTAAATCTTCTACTCTCGTTCAGCTCGTTAGCTGTTTAATGAATTCACTTTTATTTCACCCTGTGATTAATGAATAAGTTCACTCGCTGATTAGACTGTCGAGCCGTAGAGAGAGTGCGAAACCCCAGTGTAATTAATAGATGCTAAATGAAGTTATTTATCGGATGCATATTTGAGTCTTTGTAGTGTGACCTCTGCACGTGTGTGTGTCTGTGTGTGTCTGTGTGTGTGTCTGTGTGTGTGTCGGACATGCTGCGACTCCTCCTCGGGTGTCGGTGTCTCTTTGTGGTTTAAACTGAGACGGTAATTGCAGTAAATTCAGCTGGCTCATATTCCTACACTGAGACGTGCTTTGTCACGTCCGTCTGACACCTCAAGAAGAATGAAAGCAGCAGCAGCAACCCCCCCCCCCCCCTTCTATCTGAATTCATCCTCCTGTCTATGAACTCCTCACTTTTTAAACTTGTGCTTTAAACTCACATTTAGTTGCAGACGGTCCAGCTCCTCTCACCTCCTCTTGGCGAGACGCGTGGGCCGACCTCACCGTGTCGTCCCCCCCCGGTACATTTCACCTTCGCGTCTCTCCCGCCCACCTCTCATCTTAATATGCAGAGTTCTCCAGCCTGTGTTGCTGTTTTGCAGATGCAACACAATCACTGGTAATGAGAAGTGGCTGCTTGTGTCTTAATGGATTAATAGGTTGAGTATTTAGAGGAGGAAAAGAGCAGGTGCACGTAATAAAATTCAATATGGTGGAATTTAGCTGGTTGTTGTGGCTCGTGCTGTCACCACTTACTGAGCCGACGTTAACTTTATTAGCAACATCTGCAGTTTTCCCAGAAACGAGAAGTTAAACTGTTTAGTTTATGAAATATCAGAGAACAATAATAACGTCCAGCACGAGGTGTATAAAGATGTAAGAAGCTGAAGATAGTAATTGCTTGATATAGACGTAAACAATTCAAAATGTACATATTAGTTATTAGTTGTGCTCGGACATATGGCGACCATCTGGGATGTCAGAACATGGTGACGCCGAACTGTTATTAAGCTAACGCGGGGCATTGCCATGGAATGAACGTAGAAGAGCCTGAGCACACGAGCCCTCTACTGCATCAGCTTTTGAAACACACACAACCACCACACACTAACCCACAACACACACAACAACACACAACACAACACAACACTTTTCTTCTTTCACAGGAGATTTGTCGGCAGACGGACAATACAAAAAGACTATTGTTATCTCGTGCTGGACATTATGGCTGGGATTGTATGCTGAGCTGTTCAGCTACCCGGGGCAGTCGGGGAATGGACGTTTGGGTATAGACCAGCAACTCTCCCCACTATCTCACCCACATAATACACAGGCAATTTCTTTCCTTAAAGCAGCGTTCTTTGTCGACTCCATTATTGCAGGATGACTACTCGTTTATGTGGTCATGCTTCTCTCACTGGGGGGGCGCTTGTTATGACCAGCACCCATCACTTCTCACCTCATATGGCACGCATTTGGGAATACGTGTATTTTTCTGCAGGATCATGAACGATGGATCAACTCTCATTTCCCAAAAGAACATCTCATCAGCATAGAAACATAGAAACCTCCTAATCATCCATTGCGATGATCTGTAGGTATTCTTGTAAACAGTGCACTGGTGAATTATATTGTATTTCCCTTCTGTGGAAGTCAAGTCACATGACAACAGTTTCTACTTTTTATTATTTGTTGGTCACTTCCCTTCAGGGCAGGAAGAGAGGACGAGTCGTCAGAGGGACGATCACTGTGAAGCTGAAAGATGAAACACCTGACTTCCCCTCGTTCTCTTCCTCTTTACAGTCTCCACACATCAATCACTTTTATTCTCTCCACTTTCCCTCCTTCGCACTTCACGCTTCACATCTGCCTCCGTGGTCGGGGCCATTGTCGTCCGTCCCTGTTTCTCACGCTCTCGTGGTCATTTCACGCTCTCTCTCTCTCTCTCTCCCCCCTCGCTGTGCGCCCGGCCCTCTGCAGCGCTGCTGGGACGTGTGAAGTCAGTGGCGGTTGGCCCCCGGGCCATCGGCCAGTCACAGCTGCGTAACCTCAGCCACTTCCCAACCTTCCACGACTGGCCGCGATGCCCCGCGGCCCAGTGACCTGTGTGCACGTGCGTGGCCACATCACCCGATGTCGCCAACCTTAACATCAAGACCAGGTCATATCGCCCCCAAATATAGAGCTGCCAGTCCCCATCTGCGTGCAGCTTTTGACCCGCCTTTGTTCAAGTGGATTTTCATGCCTCGTTTTTTTTATAAATATCCCCAGAAGAGAGGGGACTGCTGTGTTTTCCACTAACCAGCGGCACAAAATGACCACGTACAGGACTTTCCCTCCAATCGTAGATTTCTATCTGTAATTGTTGCAACTGGCTCTCGCCCAATGTCAGCTGGGATTTGCTCCAGCTCCCCCACGACCCTCGGAGGATAAGCAGCACAGATAACGGAGTAGTGCGACTACCCGAGTACATAAGAGTGTGTGTGTGTTGTCGTGTCGTTTTTGTCCGGATCATTACTCCGGACCCTCTTCCGCTGTTTTTCCTTCTCGGCCTCGTCGCCGCTCGTTACACACGGGCTAATATTTGTGTTGCGTCTGATTGCGTCGTCCTCCCTGATGAGTCAGGCTGAACCTCACACGGCCTCTCAACCAGGGGGGACCGCTTTTAAATATGTAATATCTGCATAATGAAAACAACAGACCGACTTGAGTGACAGTCCAATGCGGTTGTGTGCTGATTTAATTTGTGTCCTGATGTAGAGATTGTAAATATACGAAGGCATCTGGCGGGCACCTGCAATCCATCTGGCTCCGCACGACACGGGTGAAGGATTAGGTTTCTCATCGTGCTGATGAAGATTGAACAACCAAACAAAAACAACGTGCAAAGACTGACACAACACGCTCACGTTGTTTCTAACAGAGCGCTTCGTGTAAATGAAGACACGGGACATATGGATGAGTTTCTTTAATTGCCAGGACTTGTATTCACACCTTTTCGTGTCTCTTGATTGGAAATCCCTGCAGACACGTGTGTAGCTGTGCAGCGGAGTAAAGTCAAGTTCTAAAGGTGTTGGAGATAATATTTATCATCAATATCAGCTTGGCTTTTTACGTTGCATTCATGTGCAGAGGTTTTTCCTGCAATCACAGCAAGAGGAGGACAGTGATTTACATTTATCTGACTTGTAGAGAAGAAACACTCACGTCTCCTCTTCCTCCCGTCGGACAAAGATAAAGCTGAAATATGTCGGATATTGACGTCCTGCCAATAGATGCTCAGCTGTCAATCATGACGTCTTTATATCATCAAACCATCTCAGAGGAAAACGTATTAAACGTGTATTTCTGCCGTGCTGCATTTCAGAAAGTCTGCAAACATGTTGAATGGGTCATAGGAGGAAAACACAAAGTGCTAATGACGGCGAGAATCTGCCCATTTGTAGCAGATGCTGCAAAATCAGTCCAAGTAAACACATCTGCATGTGTTTGTGTTTCATGACCAGAGACGTTTGTTCGCTGTGATTTATTCGCCAGGACTCGACGTGTTGGACGATGTTTCCCCGACATGGTTTTTTATCTCCGAGCTCTGACGGGGGCTGATGGGACCCGAAGGCCCTTTTCAGAAAGAGCGCCGCGACAGCACCGCCATTGTTTCCGATGCCCTGCGCCGCACAGTGTCCTCAATGTGCCGGGCAAATTGAAAGACTGTGACAAGCACTCTCACGCCCAATGGGAACAAAGCGTCCAGTCAGCCAGGAATGCACAATGGAGGGGAAAGATAATATTGTGTTAGTCTGAGACCTTGGGGGGGGGGGGGGGAGAAGTACAACTTTGAAATGGCAATAGATGAGAAAAGATGATGAAAATGTTACCTGTTCACATTAAGCTCATTATAGAATCCACCATCCTCAGGGACTTGCTGCAGTTTTGAGTCACTGATCGTTTCCCATCAGGAGAACGAGGACCGACTCTCGTCTCCGTCTGGAGGAGCCACAGCGAGTTCGTCCCGCACGTCTGACTCAGAAGAATCTCTGTGCTGCTGTTTGTTTTGGACGAGCTCTGTCTCACCATTGATCCTCGATGAGCTCTGTTTAACGGTATAATAACTGTCTCACCCCCTTTTAGTTGAAGGAGAGCGGCGGCGTTTACCGAGAGCTGCTTGCGCTCTGTGTGAGGAAGATAATAGAGGTTCTCTGTTCTCAGCCTTTGTGTGTCAGTCCGTCTGCAGAAGCCCGGCATTGAAATCCAGTGAAACACATGTTTATAAGGGCAGGTGCCCGAGTCCACATCAAGCTGAGTGCTTATTCATGATGGAGTGGGTGATTCCTGCAGGGCTGCACACCGGCGCTGCAGATATCAGCAGATCCCTGTGTCCGTATACCTTCTGCCTGTGTAACTAGACTTTCTCTCGTGCTAGGTTGCAAAGTAGTGTTTAATAATTATACATTTTACTAAACCAATTTAACAATTCTGTGCAATGGAAGTTATTTATGAGCGTGGACGAATGTGGGAGAACTGCATCTTGCCCCTGAACTTTCAGATCACTTCTTGTTATATTTGTGTTCAACCTCGTGATTGTACGTCAACACACACTTTAAACACAAGGTTGAGTCAGTAAACAAGTATTATCTAAGTAACAGGATCTTGTGTTTAGAATATGTATCCCCCCAAACCAGATCAGTGTCACAAAGGATGCACCGTGAGACTTTAAATATGAATCTGCATGGGGTTTGTCCCCCCCCCCCCGATCATTTCCCAGCTCGCTGGGGCCTCGACCAACAGCTGGGTCATGGATCTACGCCCTGACATTTGCAGGCAGCCAGTTGGGTCGGCTGTTTAATCATTTTGGCCGTTTCCCCGCTAATGTGGTCGGAGTCCCGAGTACATTCATTCATTATTGATGAGAGAATAAATGTCTCTGTGGTGCACTAAACGCCACAATTACCCAACTGTATCATCCCCCTGTGATGAGACGGCCGGTCATCCGTGTGTGTGTGTGTGTGTGTGTGTGTGTGTCTGTGTGTGTGTGTGTGTGTGTGTGTGTGTGTGTGTGTGTGTGTGGGCGCTCTGGGGCTGTTGTCTGGCGTGTGTGCGCTTTTCCTTCTTACAGTACAAAAAGGAAAAAAGAAATGCCGCAGCCAATCGCCACGCCGTGAGGCAGCAGCAGCCGCCTGTCGCCATGGCAACTACCTGTTAATATTCCGGCAGAGTTTTCTCACTGACGGGGGGGGGGAGAGGGGAGAGAGAGAGAGAGAGAGAGAGTGCCACTTTCTCACTACAGAGAAATCGATTGGACATTCCTGCAGAGAAATAGGCGAGTTGAGCCATGTGGTCAGGAGGGGGGGGGGGGGCGCTGCAGCAGCAGCAGCATCTGCACATGTTTGAGTGTTCTCAGCTTCAGTCACCTCGCTGACCTTGACTTGTCGTTACTGAGGCTTAATGCATGCGGCATTCGTTGCGAAATCCAAATGTCGCCGTCGCGGTCGAAGCCTCGGTTCTCCGCTCGTGTCCGTTAGAAGCGTTCCCCTCTTCTGCGGAGGTCTCCCTCGAGGAGACTGTTCAGAGGTCAGGCATTAAGGGACTGAGCTCCTCTCTGCTCCTGAGTGGTAAAGCCAGTCAGAGGGGATTGGTTGTCTATCATATAAAAGGATGGCACTGGTCACGAATCCCATTATGCCCCTGGGCTTGATCTCAATCCCCTCTTCAGTCCTCCTCTGGAAAGACCTTTCTCTTAAATGGTTTCTTTTCTCATGCACGAGGCAGGAAACCCCCGCATGTTGAGCTATTAATTACACACACACACACACACACACACACACACACACACACACACACACACACACACACACACACACACACACGCATTGATTATATTGTCACATCTGTGCACGCACGTAGAGCCATGCAATTCATTTCTCGGAGAGTTGACGCCACTTTTAAAGAAACAAATCCCAAAATACTTTCCTCATTAGTGGGGATTCCCCCCCACTGTTTGTCTCTTTGGGGTTTTCACTGTTTTTAGAGCAAATAAGCAAATCTGAAGAAGTCAAATTGGCTTTTAGGAAATTATGATGTTTGCTATTTTAAAGACCAAACGATTAACGGAGAATGAATGCAGATTAGTGATTAATCAATCGTTATTAGTATTCAGTGGTCACCTTGCTTTTGCAGAATAAAGTCACTTAATGTCAATCTATGAGCCTTTTTCATCAAATCTGTAGCAAAGACAAGAACAAGAACTTTCTTTATGCACAAATATAAAATGTTTTTATATTCCAGGCAATAACTGTCTGGTGCAGAAAGAAATCGCTTGAATTCAAATGTCACGTTGTTCCATCAGAGCTGCCGTGTTTCTCTCGAAGCCGCGTGCGGAACACATTCGTTCTGTCACCTGAGGAACCGGTGGATGTGCAGTGCACCTGATGCTGGAATGAAATGTCTCTTCATTTATTTCATATTCACTTCTCATTCTGGACACTCGAGATCTGTCCTGTGTTCTGCGAAGATGTTCACTCGTCATATTAAAGTGCTCGTATTCTGCTTTTCAGTAACGTGAACCTGAACTAGTGGAAACTTCTGGATAGCGTTGAAACTCTGTCACAGGCGGATTCCTTCAGTTCCTTGGATGTTGAGACTGTGACGATGCAAGAATCCAAAAGTCCGTCAGGTCATGTTTGCGTTCACCTCCATCAGGGCTCAGTAAACAGTGATGGTTCCACTGTTTACTGAGCTCCTCTCACTGAACATCTCACGCTGGACAGAGACGGATCCAATATGAGATGATGCTCGATCCATGTTCGACAAAATTCCCGCAAACTTTATCTTTTAAATCCATTTTAAAGTATCAAGTTGAGCTTAACTCAGTATTAACAAAGCAAATAAACCACAATAGCTTCTTCCGTTTTAGATTCTCCGGTTCTCAAATGTTGGAAAGCTCAAAACCGTGTGCACATGGCATTAACCTGCAGGCCAAGATGCACCATGATCCCACTGTAGTTTATGTATTTTGTCTTTTTAACATTCACCACTTTGCACAAATGCCTTTAAATAACGTGAAGTTTTGGCTGTTTTCCCACTTTCACTTCATACTTTTGTGAATATTAAGAAAAACAAACTAACCAGGAACTTCAGTTTCTTTGTCTCTGAACCATTGTCTGAATTTTTACACCCTTAAAAAAAAAAACAAGAAACAAATCCATTTCATCAGACTCATGCAAACATCAAAACTGTGGTTTAACAAGTTGTTTCATTAGCAGCAGCCAGCAGCTCTGGGCTTGAACATGGATCCTATCAAACGGGGGCATCTTTGTTTTTACACTTTCAAGCTGTGCGAGTTATATTAGACGCCTTGTGAATTTTTTTTCCTTTTTAGTTTCGTTTGTTCCCAATTTCCCGAACCTGATTCTCGACTGATCGCATCCACCTCTTGTGTATCAACCTCTTGCCCGTGGAGCTCGATATTCCCCGGCGTTGTTCATGACGACTTTGCGTGAGCTGCAGTGTTTCTGCAGCGATGACTCAGCGGAGTCCGGTGCTTCGGCCTGGAGCGCCAAAGTGTCGTCTTGTCCCCGTGACCCAGTCTCCGTCTTCATTTGCCCGACAGCAATAGGGGGCCCTGGAATAGAATATCCAGGTCAGGGCTGTTTATCTGGTATTAGACCGTTTGTCAAGTCTACGTGTACATGTATACACCGCTGAGCTCATGCGATAGCCTCGGGGGGGGGGTCACGGGGAAGATGTGGCTGAGGTGACACAGAAAAATGAGCTTATAGAAAAACACGCTGCTGAGGAGTCTCGTGTTGCTTGTCATTATTTTAAAATCCGAAGTTTACGTCCCCTCTTCGTCTTTCTTCTCCGTCTCCGAGGGGCCAGGCCCGGCTTCATTCTCACCTCAGATGTTTATTACACAAACAGCACCTGGGATCAAATATTCCTATTTCTTTCAGTGTTGTTGGGGGGGGAAGCCAAGTGTTAGAGAGAGATAACATGCAGAGGGAGTGGGAGGTGGGGACAGAGAGAGCTGCAGACTTGTTTATATGTCTTCATCTGACGGCATGAATAATTCAGCAAAGGGCTCCCTGGCACCCCGGGATCATATTAAGAGAAAGGTTTGGGCCGTCGGTAGAAAAATAGAAGCTGGGGGGAGATGAGGTTTTGGGCTGTGGCTAAGATGGGAGGCCCTGATTACTGTGAATTATTCAAACCTTCTTCACAAACACAAACAAGAGCAGAGATCTCCAGCAGAGGAGGCCGTGATTTGTGTGCTTCTTCTCTCCAGGACGGGCGAGTGACAGCGAGGTTTGAGGAATCCCTGCTTTGAAGTCTTCTTTCAGAATTCTCTTACTCAGCTTTTGCCCTTTGGAGCTTTGCTTTCCCCAAAACATTTGCAGGTGCAGAAGGGGGGGCGAAAAAGATGTTTAATGTTGTTTAGGGAAACACGCCTCGCTCTCTGGATCCTGGAATCGTGTGTTTATTTCATATTTATCAAACAGATTGGGTCGATGTCATCACTGCTAGAGACGTGCTTTTCAGACGGGCTTCTCCTGAAGGCCTCCGGGATCACAGCTCGATCACCGAGGGCTTCGGATGGAAAAGAGTAAATTCACATCGGAGGTTTAAGTGATTTTCATGCCTCTGACCACTTAGTCCGACTCACTGACCTGAAAACAACTGAACGGTGGATATTACCCACGATGCCCAGCTCCCTGAACCGAACTGTAACACATCCACCAAACTCTGTTGAGAATTCCAAACAGTTTCCTGCTGAATATTGGAGATAAACTCTGGTTTTGAACGACTTCTAAGTCTTTTTACCGGATCTACAGTTCAGCTTCACTCTTCACAGTTGAAGCTGCGACTCTCAGTCAGTTCCTCACTTCTCACAGGGGATCGAACCCACTCACCGGGGACGCACTGGGACTAAATACCCCGGGAGTCACATATTTAACTGATCATCGCGCGCCCTGTTTATCAGAGCTGCTTTTCACTCTGCCCTGAGTGTGGCTCTTCTGACACAGCCCTGGACAACACGAGCACACACCAATTAATTCCAGGTAAACCACGAGACGACCCCTCCACCTCGTGATGAGCGAGTCCTAATCCAAAGTCTGTAAAACCAATAACCTGACACTTTCAAGAACTGAGTAATATTCACTTTGGGAAATAAGGGGGTCGGGCTCTGACTGTAAATCAGCTGCAGTCTGATGTCGTGCACGTCTCTCTCCCCCTTGTTTCTATGGTAATTCACGGGTCAAGATTCAGCTGTGATTCTTAATTAATTAATGGCGGTAACTGTGTGGAGGTTACATAAATGACTGCATGTCAGCGAGAGGCAGCTCCCTGACGACACCTGAAATCAAATGAAATAATGTCTAAATAATCTAAATAAAGACTGGACCTCTCAATTCCCAGTCGCCCGGGTTTTCATCTTCCACTCAAATGCCAAGCGTCACATCAGCACCGAAACATTTCCCTGACCCATTCCATCGGAGACACACCCTAATACCAGCTGCTCCATCAATACTGCTCGGCGGTTGAACGGCGATGGAAAAAAAGCTGTTAGAATAATTACTGGTGGTGGCTTTTAAAAAAAAAAACGAACGAGAAAGAAAAAGAAGCCGACCTCCCCGGAAAAGGCTGTGGGAAGAAGAGGGAGCAGGACTCTGGCTGGGGAATACTGGAATTCTTGGGCTGGACACTGTGGGAAGACGCGGTGGGAGGAATCTTCAGCTGAACTCCCTGCCCTCTCCACAGACTCCTCAAAATAAGACTCCCGAGCCGGTGTCTGCTGAGTGTGTGGCTCTTTGTTCCACGTGCTGGTATCAGCGGACTTAAGTTCCTCCGTGTTGTAATTACTGTTTGTTTAGAAGCGGCGTATTCCCCCCCTGCGCCGCATCATTAGGATTAGCACGCGGCGGGGTGGTGCTTTCCATTCTCCTGCAGCAAACTCAATATCCCATCTGTCACAAGCCAGTCGCTGCAGCTCGACAAAGCCCGGCCGCAGTCACAGCACCCGAACGGATCCATCCTCTCCGGCCAACACTAGCTGCCGCGCCTCCTTTTGCCTGATCTGGGGAATGCCGAACACACCTGTGATCAAAACAAGACGTTATGTAAAGAGGCAAATGTGCATCCGGACGTCGCCCGGGATCAAGGTCGCGCTTTGAATTTACGGCTTTGAAGTCACAACTGTGCCTCTCGGCCTCATTGGTTTGATTAGAGTGCACGTAATGGATCGAGGGAGTGATGCTGAGCCACAAGAGGCCGTAGACTTCACTACAGAGACGATTTATTCACAGGCGACGAGCAATTCTGCCAAAATCGTGCACTGATTATGGCAAACGCAGACTTAATTCAATCTGTGGCGGTAGCGGGCGGGGGGGGGGGTGCACATGCAGGGAGGTCACTCTCACGGTGCAGTGTCCGAGTGACAGGTACACGAACTACAGAGTGAACGAGACCTGCGTCGCTTTGCCACTTGCAAGTACGTGCACAGTTGAAACTATGAGGTCCGACTGTCTGCGTGGACGGCAAAAACTTTATGGACAATAGCACTAGCGGCAGATGGCGCTGTGCACAGCGTGAATCTGCCGCTCCGTCTCCTTTCTAATCATTGAAATCAATGTTTGCTCTTTCGTTGCTTCATGTGGAATAAATGTGCGCTTTGAATATATTTCTCTGAAACTGCTTTCCCCCCCCACAGAGTCGGTGAGTCACTCTAAATCAGCATAAAGTGAGAAGTAGTAGAAAATGTGCCTGCGGAGGAAAACTTTCAGTGCTTTGAATCATCTAGTCCTGTTTTTGACCTTTTCTCTCTCTCTGACGTCCGCAGGTGCACTGAGCCTGCCGGAGAGCCTGAACCTGCACCGGGACCAGCAGCGCTCCGGGAGGGGCGGCGAGGGCCAGGGCTACTCTCAGGCCGAGCTCCGCACGCTGGAGCAGTCGCTCCTCGCCACCCGCGTGGGCAGCATCGCCGAGCTGAGTGAGTGAAGTTCCCGACGTCATTACACAGTGTCAGAGGAGTTGTGGAGGGGGTTGTAACACGGCCGGAGTGAAGCAGGAACCGAATACCATCGTCCCAATTTATTTCTCCTCAGGAGAGCAACGAGCAGAAAATACGCTCTCAGGATTCCCCATTACCGCTTTTGAAAAATAGAGATTCTGACTCAAGGTTAACTGTGTAGATGTGACCACATAACCAGCTGTGATCTAGTGTTAACATGGGAGTTTATTGGGGAGCAGATTTTTCTTTTGCCAGCAACAAAACAACACTATAAAAAAATACTCTCGGAAAATAATTATCCATCATTAAAATGTCCAACGACACAAGTTTGGGCTTCAAACCTACTTAAATGATAAAAAAAAAAGTCCAGTTACTCGTTAAGCAGAACGGCTCCTGTCAGTGTTTTATTTTATTATTGCCTTGTTCCCTGAGAGATTTACTTTTAAGATGATCTTTAACTTTGCAGTCGTTGGAGGTTGATTTGTTTTTCGGGCAGTTTAATCTGTCCCATTTTACAAACCTCCTGTTTTGAATGTGAAATCTTTTACCTGCAACATTTGTTTGCGAGTACAGTACTTAACGTAATTCGTATTCCTTTATACAAGGATATAGACAAACAGTTCTATCTACATTATCTGATATATGTATAATTCCAACTCCAAATGTCTGAGCTCGTTGGGGAGATCACGAGAAGTTTGCCGAATAAAGTTTGCATCGGAGAAGAGTGTTTTAAACTCGGTCGTGCATCATCGCACAAAATGACCTTTGGATTAGATTCACGGAGGAGAAACAATATGTCGGCGCCGCTCTCGAGACCTGTGACAGGCAGCGGTGGTAACTCATGACATCTCGCTGCTGCCTGTGGGATCTAATGTACGCAAACCACCTCTAACCCGATCACACTCAGTTATTCTTAATGCTCTGACAGTTGCATAAAGAGGTGCATTTTATTCACGTGATCAAAAACCTCACTTCAGTATCTCCACCTTGTTTGTTGAGCCGTGTCCTTCTTGGTAAATATGCATCAGGGTCATTTATTTCAGCCTAAAACACGTTTTTATTGATCATCTGTTCTTGGAATATGTCGTTTAAAGGTCAATTATCAATTCAAATTATGCTTTTGAAGCTTCTCTACCCCGGCTGACATTAAATTTCAAGTTCTATTAAATTTTATGATTTAAAGATATTAAATGGTGACATAAAGTGCCGCCACCTTCCGGCTGCAGCGAGTGTAAAGCCTCGGAAGTGGACGTTGTGAATGCAGCAGTAATCGTTCTGCACATTAAACCTGATCCGCTCAAGGACCTTATTCCAACGTCCATTTGCCAAATAGTCCCATTAGTGTGAAGGGGGACGCGCACTCCCGACCCCCCGCGGGCTGCTGCGGCGGTCCGAGTCCAACCCCACCTCCCCCCCCCCGCCCTCACCCACACTGACACACTGCAGCCAGGAACCGTTCTATTCCAGCTGTTCTAACACCTGTTTATGAGTCACGTCTGGGGACCGCTTTGAATCCAAGGTCAGCGCCTCAGAGGCTTTTAACCTCGAGGCTTTTAACCCCCCCCCCCCAGACATTGCTCTATGTGTGACTCTCTGTCGAATCCTCCCCGGATGACTGTTCAACCCTGTGGCCCTTTTATAAAGCAGGAGCACTCGATGCATCATTGATTGAAGTCGGGATTTAGAGTCTGTTCTTGTAAATGTTCTCACCGGCACACGTTGCGTCAGAGCAGTGATTCAGTCCGTGGAGACAGTTTGGGGAAATAGCCTCAAGGGAAGAAGATGCATTTACATTTACGTCACTTAATAATAATAACGTTAGAATAATAACAGAAAAATGTGTGTTGAAGCTGCTGCCAGTGGTTTATTTGAGTATGTTTTTGTCAATTTATTAGTACTTTTACTTAAATAAAAGTATAATGTAACCGTGTGACTACTCTCACCACCGATCACTGACAACTCGGACATAACTTCACGAGGTAAATTCAACATAATGAGAAGACGGCATCCACTTTCCCTCTCACCCAGTTTCCCCCCGACATCCATACGTTTGCTTCTGCTTACAGTAGCTGTTTCTGGGCGGTAATTACCATCAGAGTGTACATCCATCCATTATCCATACTGCGCTCACCCTGCGAGGGTCACGGGGGCCCGGGGCCGCCGAGCACAGCGTGGACAGGTCGCCTGCGTATCAGAGCGTCGACACAGATCAACTAATACTTCCACCTGCAGGCTATTAAACCGAGCTGCGAGCGTCTGGACTGTGGGAGGACGCTGGAGAAAGAACGTGCGTCTATACAGAAAGGCTCCGGGGGATTTGAACCAAGAACCTCACTGTGAGGAGACGGTGCTAACAACTTTACCACCATGCCGCCCCCCCAATCAATGTCATGCACACAACAATATTATTCAGTAGCCGCTTGACGCACAGTATTATTAAGGTTTCAGTAACTGCAAATCAAAATCTATTACACTTCTTCCCGAGTCTATAATTTGACTTATTAAATGTTGTAGGTAAATGGATTTCTATTAAAACTATATTATTATTATTTTATAATAAAGCATAATTAGTATTTATTCTTACTTTGAGGCTTTTAGTAAGATAATGACGTGATTTTCCTTCATTGCAAATCAATTCTCCTGCACGTCAGCAGCAGGAAATGCACCAGTGACACATACATTAACCATTAAAGCCAGTAAGTGAGTGCGCCTCCTCTAATTGCTGGTGGGATGCATGTGTGCATGATGAAGCAGCTCTCATGCGTTTGCTGTTTGCTAATGTGAATAATATACAGGGGCAAAACATTGAAGAACATTCTGTTCACGTCCTCGCATCAGGAAGCAAGCTGCAGCGGCAGTTTGCTTCCTGTCTAATGCACCGCGTGTTCGAGTCCCTCCGCCACGCTGCCTCAGCCGGGCCTCCTCACCTCCGGGGGTCGTCCAGTCAAACGCTGCCCGAGGTGGACACGTGGCTGCCGACCGCTCGCAGTCATGTCGGGGATTTCAGTGGATTCGGTGGCGTCATGGGAACAGATTGAGGACGGGATTGAGAATTTGCTCGTGATCGCGTTGAAGGTGCGACTTTTTGCATGTTTCCATCTGTTTCTGCAAGAAATGTAAAGGAGCAGATTTGCCGCAACTCTCGTGTGAAGTGTCGGAAGCATCCAATCAACCGCCTGTGATATCCTCTAGTTTTCGAATCGACAATTCCCTCTTTTACCCCCAAACTAGCAAGTATAGTATTTAAAGTGCAGGTGAACTCACTGAAGAGGCGATTGACTCCTGTCTCACGGCCTTACTGTTTCATTTCTGACATCACAAACCCACCAGAGACTGAGAAGCTCTCTCACCTCGCTGTTACATGTTGTTCCCAAGATGTGAAAAAAGTTCAACGCTCGCCACGAAGTCGCAAAAATGTGCAGCGTCGGCTTCTGGACGGCCAAAGTAACGAGGAAGGAGGAATCGACACGATGAGCCCGGTGTCGTGTTCCTGTTTCTACAGCGGAGCCATTTAACCTGAGTGAATTGGAAAAGAGGCTCGAGTGTTTCGGGAAAATCTGACATATCCCAGAAATATCAACTCAAAAATCAGCTGGTTTAAAATTTGCTGGCCAAAGGTTCCTGAAACCCCTGAGTTAGTGCGAGTCAGAGCTGCACAGGTGAGATAGAACCTCGTAGATAAATCCACAGCGCTGGTTATTACATGTCAGACAGATGTAGGGCTGTTGTCTGTTTTATGTGGGAATCTGTCGCACGCGTATTAAAAAAAGACAGGTGGTGCTAAAGTAAATATAATAAACTCGTATCTCAAAAATACATTTCAAGATAAAGTCTGACGGTGAAACAAAATCATTCTCACTCACTCGGAGATAAAAAGGATTTTTTACGGTCGCTAAGAATAAAGAGAACACACGGTGAAGTGATAATCCACTCTGGTGGTTTTCCTGATGAGACATTTAAGTCGTCGTTAGGCTGCAATGACCCAGAGGATCTTTCACCGACGAGCATCGCGCTCCACCGGCTCCACAGCAATGCATTGTGGGTCCAGACGGAAATATCACAATGTGTTTTTACGAGATGCACAGAGCACGAAGCCCGACAACATGCAGACCAGGAGAGCTCCGTGAAATCTATGTACACAGACGTTCACGGTGCCCAGCGGAGGAATCACAATGAGTTTGGTGATATCCTGATGTTCCAAACGCCATCACCCATCACGCCATCACGCCATCATCAGGTCAAACTTTGACCTGCAGAACCATTAGCATTGTGGTTTGGGCACCTGACGCCCTGCTGGAGCCTCGAGTTCCCTTGTAATGAGAGTAGATGTTAAATGGTATTTGAATGGCCGTCAGAGCAATTTGGGGCTCAGTATCTGGCCCAAGGACACTGGAGGTGCCGGGGATCGAACCATCAACCTTCTGGTTAGTCGCCGGCCCGCTCCTTCCTCCCACAGTCCACAGCCATGCAGCTGAGATTAGAGGAAGACACTAAAATGCACATATGTGTGAATATGAGTACTAATGCTTGGTTGTCCCTGCGATGCTTTGGCGACCCCTGCCGAGTGGACCCCGCCTCTCGCCCCGTGTCAGCTGGGATTGGCTCCGGCTCACCTGTGGACAAACAAATCAACCATAACCAGCGTTTGTTTTTCATTCCCGAGGGGCTTCCTGTTTAATATCGCTGGGAGTTATGTCCCATTAACTGAGGTCATTAACTTTCATGTCAGAGCTGCAGAACCGGACCCTTTAGAGTGTGAATCGATTCTGCAGAACTCCTGCAGGAACCGAGGGACACCAGATTTCCCGCTTTTGTTCCACTACAGAAATCAGGTTACTGTCAAAATGTAGGAAGACGCCGATTTTTCAAGCGTGTGAGAAATGATGCAGAGCAGAAGCTGATAGAGGACGTCAGTCATCTCAGTGGGTTGATTTACGGTGATTACTCTAATTCTCATACAGAGAAATAATGTGATAATGATGCATCACCTCTGGTGTCACAGCAGAAACAGGAGTCTGTGTCTCAGAGTGAATCTGCACGATATCAACACGTTCAAACGGGGGTGAAACAAAAAAAATCTATTTTAACCTGAAACAATAACCAGGAGCAGTTGAAAAGTAGGAGCGGTCACGCGCGAGGCCACATGTCGGGGCAATTTCACACCCGACTTGTTCCCTAATTAACGAATGATAGAGGATGTTAAAGAGAGACATTCATCACTGTATCTGTAATTTCATTCTCTGGAGGTGGAGAGGTAAGAGGGCTGTTTCAGTTCTGAGGTCGCCATTATCTCCCCATCCTCATATCTCATGTCTGTGTCCGAGCGAGGGGGAGCAGAGCGCCGGCGGCAGGTTTGGACGCTTGGCGCTCCGGGGGTTTTTGCTCTTCCCTCGTCTCTCACGACGCTCGACCACGAAGGATGACTTATTTAAAGTTTCCCTTCATGTGCCGTGTCAGACTTAGGTGTGACGGGGGAAAGGCGTTCATCTGTCGGCACAGCGGCCGCCCCGTGGGTCAGGGAGCAGCCACTGGGCAAACAAACCCCGTAACGTAATACAGTGCAGGTCTCCAACAATGGGGCCCTCCATTCCTGCAGCTGGGTGTGCCTCCGCCGCGGAGGAGATGCCCAGATATTCAAAGCATGAAGCTGTGTTGAAGCTGACACCCTTAAGATTTCCTATTTGAAGTTATTAATGTTTTTTGCTCTATAAAACAGAATTGGAGCGTGCATGTAACCAAACAAACACCGACACGTAACCTCCTTGGCGAAGGTAATAAAAACGGCAGCTGATCCAATCTGCCGCTGCCGTGTCGGCCTTTTGTCTGCCTGCTAACAACGAGAACCTGTCACCTTTTGTGTTGCTCTTTTAATAAAAAACGGATAAGAGGAGATACAAGATGGGATTTGAAAAGGGAATCAGTAGAATCTGGTTTGTTTGTTCGTCGCACCAGATGCAAAATGAAACCAGCCATCGACAGCCGTCCCTCGCCAGTAGAGACTTTGCTGTGGAATTAACCTGCACCATAGTTACCATAGTAACCTCAGGTGCCTCCACACTAACTGGTGATCGTGACCTCAACATACAAACGACTAAATCATCAACTTGTCTTTTTAATTTGACAGCTAAACACATAATTTTCACCTCGCCTGTCAGGATGACGTGGGGGGTTTTGATCCCGGGGCTTTAAAGATCCCGGCGGTTTCACTCGCTCCGTGTTTTTTCTCCCCGGGTTGACAGAAGCCAGATTGAGGCATCGCGAGTCATCGTGAGTCCTGCTGTGAGCAGTCAGGGAGGGAAAAGTGCTTTTTCCTTTTTCAGGGTTCCACAAACAGAGGAATCCCTCTCGTCCCTGCGAGAAGGTGTCAGAAAACCGCACACAGTGATTCTTCCCAGGAAGTCGAATTGTTTACTGGAGCCAGGGATGAAATATGATTTGTGCCAGGGCGGACGTGAGCTTCTGTTTGCGCTTGTTTCACACTTCTCCCCACAAACACACGTTATTCTCATGATTAACGAGTATTTTTTAAAAACACACTCGCTTCCCTTTCTTTTCTAACAACCTACATTTCAACGAGATGTCATTTAATATCCCTGCGTATTGAAAGAGACTCAGGCCGCTCTCCCCATTGTCTCTGCTCCATTATCCCACGCTCGGTATCTGGGATAATGGAATCGCTTCAGATGGGGAGAATCTCAGGGAGGTGTTACGTTTCATCTGGAGACCGACCGACCGCTCTCTCCTCTTCTCATTTTTCATTACATTAGCGCTAAAATACTTCTCCTGCTTCGCCATGCATCATTTCTCCTAATCTCATCGTCTGACCCATTTCTCGGCGGTCGGCTGACGGAGGAGAAAAAAGGAAAAATGAGACACATTTACTCTATTTTCTATTAATTTGATAAAAGCTCTGTTATCTAGTCAGTAAATGGCCCGAAGACGTCTCAGCTATCGGGTTGTGTTTCTCTTTTTTGTAAAGCACATTTCAGCCACTTCAGCTCCTGGAGATAACGTCGCTCCGTGTCCTTTGCGGCGTCTCGATAATTGACATGTCAAAGCAAAGGGAAAGGTTCCTGCTGTCACTTCTGTCCTTTCTAAACTCCGCCTCCTCCTCCGTCCTCTGTGAGGTCACAGCGTCATTCGCGTCCTCCTGTCGGCGCATCGTAGAGTCTCCGGGATTTCGGGTGACTAAAAGGGGCCGAGCGGATCGTTGCGGAGGGGCTGAGGAGGAGTTTACTGTCACATGTTCCCTCAGGTTGAACACTCAGCAGGGAAAGGAAAGGGTAGAAGGTTTGCATCTAATTTCAGAGTAAACACAAAAGTTTTTAAAGTCAAATTTCCACGTCAGCTTTGGCCTTGGAAAGTTCAGGATGATTTTAAAACACGAGACAGCGCGTGGAGCCATTTTCAAACTATATGAAATGTGAATTATTTCGTAAAAATGGGAAGAAGTGTGTCGAGAGTAACATCAGCATGAATGAGTTTGATATCATTTTAGTTTGCAGCTCAAAAAAGTAATTTTTCAAAGATAAGGTCGACTCATTCAGTTTCGAGACTGGGTGCGGCCATTTTCCTTATCTGTCTCCCAGCACCTTTAAGAGGGGAGCGAGGACATGCCTACACAACAACCCTCCACACACAAACACACACACACAGACACACACACACACACAGACATGCTGGATAAGCTTGTAGTCTGTTGCTGCAGTAATTACATGAGGCTGGATTCATTATTGTATAATGGCTTAATGTCCCCCGGTGCCTGTCACGGGGATCCCGCTCGCACATCACGGCTCAGCGCTGCCGAGATTCCAACAGAGATGAAAGAGCTGCGTGAGGAAGGAGGGGAGTGTGTTTCCAAAGGGAAGATGTAAGACCATGTTTGTTTTCAGGGTGAATTAGAACGACACACGTTGGGTGTTTCTCACTTTGTGTTGTCGGTTGTAATATTTAGCGGCTGAAGTGTCACCAGCTTGATTTTGGTGATTTCAAGGTCAAATGAAATCGAGTTTCTGTTTTAAAAAAAGTAATTTGGGTTTGTTCAGACAAGTTTGTATCTTTGACTTTCTTTTACATTCAGCCACAGTCACATAATGTTTATGCTGTTGATACAGCAATAATATGCAGTGTTACTTCAAAATAAAAGACTTTAAATTTCAGATCTTAAAGTAAATGTCGGTTCTTTTCCTCCGGCTTCTTCCTGCTCATCAGGTGGTGTCATTGTCAGGAAAGTTTCCAGTCGGGACACTTTCTCTTCACTGTCTGCCTCCACTCATTTACTGTGTGTTCGTTCTGCCTCAGTGCACCGTGGGCCACTAAATGTCTCCAACACGAATACAAGTACCGTATTGTGTTCCTGGATTGGAAACTCACCTTGGGACTCTATTCAGACGGATCGCAGTGTGTTCTTTTGTGCTCTGTAATCCACTGACAACATTTCTAAAGGCTGGAATACAAACACAGAACACAAAGGAAGAACAAGGACGGAGGGTGGAGGGTGGAGGGCGGATGGAGGAGAAGGATTTCTGCAGTTTACTTGCCAAATGTAATCACATGAGGACTTGGACGGCTGCAGCGAATGGGCAGAAGCCAAAGATTTGGTTTTAAAGAATGACCGGTCACGCCTTAAAAACCAGCCGGAAAAATGTAAATACAATATCAGAGACGATTTTAAAAAAAACTGTAATGATGCTTTTTTGTGTCTCATCCTTTTGAGAGGTTTGTTCCACAAGGACACAGAGTTTGACAACAGAGCTGATTTCCACTGGTTGTGGTGGAACAGGGCGTTTTTCAACATTTTCACAGATTTCCCAGGGAATCACTCTCGGATCGTGATGGAAAAACAAACAGGCACATTTGGGGAATTGATATCTATGAGTTTTTTATGAGTCTATGAGATTTGGTGCAGCGTGATTGGATTTAAGGGGACTGCTGGGCCTCGGTGGCGGTATGTGCTCTTCTGATTTGATTACTTTGGTTTTCCGTGAGTTCCCATGTCTCCAGAACCCTTCAAACGCAAAGTGTGTCCTCTCACACTGGGTCAACTGGTGTGTGTGTGTGCATCCTCACGGGGTAAAACATCAGTGGTCTCCCGTGTTTTTATAATCGGTTAAGATTTGACAATCCTCTCGTGTGCAGGAGGGATCGTTCCCTGATCACGTCTGAGGTCAGCAGCCTCCGTTTACGTCTCTTGTCAACGTCGACGTTCAATCGTGCCGTCGATATGTTTCTCCAAGTGTTGGACCCTGATTAAACTCTATTGAATATCTTCGCGATGAGGTGGAATGCGTGTGCTCGACTGGACCAGCATGTGTAAGCAGTGGAGTGCGCGACACCCCTCTGGAGACAGCCAGATGTTCTTCATTAATAATTATTACCCATCAACCTGACACCCTGGAGCCCCGCCTCTCCCCGCTCCTTCACCGCAACTGGGGACTGCGGCGGCTGAAGTCTCCGAAGCTAAAACATCCACTTTACATTCTTGTCGTGCCGCGGTGAGACGGACATTACACCGCGGCCTTTGCAGCGGTGCCGGGGAGAGATAATGCAGACTCACTAATAGAGTGTTTTTGGAGGAAAGCCCAGAGGCCTAATGGAAGTTTTGAGGTAATAAGGCGGTGAATTGAACAGGCTGCTCTTACTTCTCACCTCACTGTTTCCAGCAACGAGGAAAAAGACGGGGGCAGCTGTTTGGAGGCAAATAGCAGCAGCTGTTTGCAGCGGTGTGCGCCGATGAGAGAGGACGACTTCACAGGACGCTCTAATCACTGTTGGTGTTGTGACTGAGCCTTTGGCATCAGGTGCCGTGTCACTCATCAGTTCCTCCGGCAGTTTATCACCGAGTCACGATTCATTTACTGTAAGAAGGTGTTTTGTTTATCACAAGGTTACAGAGAGACGACCTGAGATGAGACATGATGTGTATCGGTGGGTTTGAAGTAGCTGTTCAGTTTGAGACGGTTCAGGTTTGACTGTGATTATTTCGTCTTAGAGCTACAAAGACCTTTTGTTCATAGCTTTTCAACAATATATTATTTTAAGAGTTTTGACGGACAGTAAAGGACGTTGCATGAATTAAGAAATTAGAGAATTGGCTTTCTTATGGCTAATAACAACTTTCCTGGAAAATGCTTTTGTTGAGCCTCACATTTATTTCTATCTTTGGTTGCCACAACAATCTTTGAGTGAACAACTGACGCATCTATTTGCTGGATTTCCATGAACATTGTTATAAATGTCCATATGAGCCAGAGGATATAGAAGCTGATGAACTTATTAGAGACCCTCTGATATTCATCTTCTAGTGCCACCTGCAGGTCAAAGTTTATTATTTCCTTTCTTATATTAAGTTCGCACCAATGATAGTGAAAATTCCACAAAAAAATAAGACCTCAATTGAAATATGAATGGCGCAGTGCTATTTAAGTCCGTTTGACACAGTAGATAATGGAGCTCACACATAAGAGAGTGTGAGGGAAGTAGCGCTGCAGCAGTCTGCAGCGGTACTTCCCTCACATCTTCACAAAAGAGCAATTAAAGTCCCTAAAAGAGCCATTAGACAGAGTAAAGTAGCATCCATTTAGAAGTCCTCCCCCCCCCCCCCCCCCCCCCCACCCCACCTCCCCCTCCTGTGAGCTGCAGGAAGGATGACGACAATAGAACGAGGGAGACAGAACGTGTAATCTCCCGCTTCATTTCCACCACCGACTGGGAAATGTCTGGAAAAAGCAAAGATCTGATGATGAGAGACAATGAAACTACATTTCGGAAACGTCTTTGGACTGAGAGACGTCATTATGGAGGAAATGGGCCTGGTTTTGTCCCCCCCCCCCCCCCCCCCACTCTCAAGGGCCAAAGAGAATTGACCGTGATGGCTCCGGCAGCAGCTGCCGCTGTGTCATCAGATTGCCGAACAGATATGACTTTACGAAACTGACATTTCATAACATTTTTGCAGCGTCTTGCATCATCGGACACTAATTTTTCATTCGGATGAAAAACGAGTGTGGACATTTGACTCCCGCCGGAAAGACGGGTAGATAGAGAGATTGATCGGTTGGGAGATTGATACTAAAGGTGGAGATAGATGGAGTCGGTAGATGCATATGGATTTAATAGATATAGATGGACGGATGAATTGGTTGGTGGGATGATGGATGGATGGATGGAATTGGGGGAGAGATCGACGGATGGATGAGTGGACGGACAGATGATGAATAGATGGATGATGGATAGGTGGGGACGGTTCTATGGGTTGGTAGGTAGGTAGTTAGATGGATGTTTAATTGGTTGGTCAGTGGGTGGATAGATAGGTAGGTATGTGAAGGAAGGAAGGAAGGAAGGAAGGAAGGAAGGAAGGAAGGAAGCAAGCTCAGGACAGATTCTCTTGTTTTCAATAACAAAGAAGAGAATAGAGCCGAGGTCTCAGAAGATCTAAACACTTAGTCTGTTTGGAAACGGGTCGATCATTTATAATTCAAAAACAAACTGTTTCATTGAATTCTTCTGTGCCCCGTCCTCCCTGGATCCCGGGGCTGAAACAGATGGTTTCATGTCGTTCTTTTTAACTTTCCTGCCTCCAGATATCCAGGGAGAAGACACTGACTGTACATTACCTCAGTTTGAATTAGTTTTCTACTGAAGTTACACACAAGAGGCTGACAGACACACACACACACACACACACACACACACACACACACACACACACACACACACACACACACACACACACACACACACACACACACACAGTGATGCAGTGAGTCTGTGGAAGTAATGACGAGCTTTATAACAACAACAGTGACTGTAAAGTTATTTATGTAGTAAAATTAAAAAGATAGATTCAAAGGTAACGTCAGAGTTCATGTAATAACAGTCTGTGTTGTTCCCTCGACATAATGCTCTCACGTTTTTTCATTAATTAAGCATTATAGCAGCTTGATGGACACATTTACAGTGTATTGAATTTAATTTTGGACATTAGAAGAAAGACAAACCCTGAAACTGGCAAACAGATGAAAGATAATACACTGAGATAAAAGCTTTGTGGTGTTGTCCCGTTTATTCAGCCTTTCAATTAATCCAAATATTGATTCATAGATTACTGGAGCTTTAGCATTGTGAGTTATTTGCGCACAGGCTGTCAAATGGTAGGATTCAAAGATAATGGATGTTATTTCCAGCATCTTCCTCCTCATTTGCGCTTGAACTCTTCTGTTTAAGAAAAACGAAATCTCCTTTATTATATCGTTGCTATTTTTACTACTCGCTGCTTTGGCCGTCCATGTGAGCTTTTCCAGAGGAAGAGGCTCAAGGCAGCTTAATAGCTGGAACCTCACTGGTGCTGCACTGATGTCTGCTGCCTCCAAAATGAGTGAATCATTGTGTAGCAGTTGTGTCCCGGCACATTATTTGCTCTCTCTTTTCTCAGCCTGCACATTCGCAGTCGCCCCACTGCTTTTCCAAAATGTGTAAAAATGGGAGAATAGAAAATTTGAACAACCAGCGCTGCCTCTCTTGACCCTGGAGCCTCTTTCCTGATTGAACAGATGAGGGGGTGTAGAAAAAAAAAAAAATCACATTTGGATATAGCGCTACGCTTTTGTTTCATTTAGCCCAGCAGGTGATCTCCCAGTTCTCCAGATGGCCCCTCCGCCTCCGACTGCACCACAGCCAGGTTACTATAAAAGTGTGATTCTGTGCTTATTAAACCATCAAACTGAACGTGAGCATCTTCAAAAAGAAGCGACTCTATTCAAACACAGGTGACCCTCCTTCACGTGTCCTTTATTAATGCGTCTGTGGAGATTAGCCTCCACTCGAGCACCGCTGGTAAAAGTATCCGCGAGACGATGACATGTCCCATAATTGACTGTGATTAATTGTTGCCATGGAATTGCTAATGTGCCCCGAAGGCCGAGCTCTGAGTCGGTCATATTACCGAGCGGTGATTAAATGTCCTCGGCTCGGCACCCGGGGGGGGAAACCAGGGGCCATGACAGTGTGTCAGAGGACAGCCGAGGAATCTTCCATCTCAGGCCTCCATTAGCGAACACACACACACACACACACACACACACACACACACACACACACACACACACACACACACACACACACACACACACACACACACACACACACACACACACACACACACACACACACACACACACACACACACACACACACACACACACACACACACACACCGGGATAATCTCAGGTCACGTTAGATCAGAACTTGGTTAACATCATGTGCTCATTGTTGCAGTGAGTTGAAAACACTTCAATCACATCTGGGAAATTTAGTTTTTTATGTATTTCCACATTAATTTGGACGTGTTCCAGTTAAAGTTGATTATCTTTTTATCTATAGAGCGTTAACCTGTGTCCGTAGCTGATGCCCCATCCCGCCACGTTAAAGGAGATGATGTACATGCTCATCATTTTATTTATAAAAGGTTTACATGCTCTTATTTTCAGAGAACTGTCCAATGCTGCAGCTCCTCTGTTCAGCCTCTGTCTGAATCACTTAGTTTTATCTCCTGTCTTTAACAAAAATTAATGGAAGTCAGTTCAGTATTTTTTTTTAATAATCCTGCTTAATAACAAACCAGTTGCAAAGAAAATGTTTAATTTCCAGATCCATTTCTTTACAGCTCTTTTCCAGGACGTAGGAATTAAACTTATAATTCTTACCCTCAGATCTGCTGTTCTCAGCTGTAGTGTTGAAAGACAAATTCGTCTTCTCATTTTCATTTTCATTTTTAAACTTCTGATGGATTCTCCCTCCGTGCCAAGTAGGAGATGAACCTCCACAGCTGATATCATCTGAACCACTATTAATATGTTCCTCTGCATCCTCCCTGGTTCTGCACCGAGTCGAGGAGGAAAACTTTTCTTTTTTTTAACAATGTAAAAAAAATGCGAAATAACAAAACTTGTAGGAGTCAAAGTAGTAAGTCCTTGTTAATCTTTCAGTAGCATTGACACCCCCTAGACTCACGGAGAAATGCATAATTCACCGGTGCAGTACATGACTGCTGGGTATCGGAGGCCTGGGAAGAATTCAAACTCTGTAATACAGACGTGCAAATATTCCCCATGAAGCCAGACAGGAGCTCTGCTGGTGTCGGTGCCCGTGGACATCGCACAAACACGTTCACATTCACATGCAGCCCGGCAACGTACAGTAGAGAACCTGTGGACTTCACTCGATACGAACAGGAGTCCAATGTACATACAGTTAAACTAAGAGAAAATAGAATTGAAATAGGTTTTTTTTTTTTTGTATATACTGCAGCCTCATTCATATATTTAATTACTTTCCCAGAACATTATTGAAACTGATTTTGTTTTGAAATTCCTTCCAGGTTTTATAAACTCGATCCCAGTTGAATTAGTTCTAAAGCACCATAACTCGAACCACGCTCCCTGTGGCACCTCGTTATGACCGCATAATTGCATCGTGCTTTATTGTCCCTGTACCTTTTGGAGATTAAAAAGAAAATTTAATTAGTCGTTTTACAATCGGGCTCTAGCTTCTAATGCTTTTTTCACGCAAATGTGACCAGTTTATTACTTCCTGTCCGTCTCTCACAAGCAACACCAGAGTTTTCAGACAATACAGCAGCTTTGTGATTAACCTGCACATTTTAAATGATCTGTCGCTCTCGGTCCTTTTTCTTTGCCCCTCGTTATGATGCAAACACTGGAAAATGGTTGTTGTTTGAATGCTCTAAACACATTTTGCTCAAAGTAAACATCATGCTGTATCGAAGAAGATCTGAAACTAGAGATTGAGACAATGAACTCTTTTTGGGGTTTTGACTTTTAATTTCACTTCTGTGCAGTTTCCCCATTTTTCCTTCGTAGAGAAACAGCGAGAGGAAGTTTAGCTCCGTCCTTCCGAGCGGGAAGGACTTGGCTGGGAGAAGAGGAAGACACTAAGCCGCCTGTCCCCGGTGATTAATTCAGATGAGATGAAGCATGAACCCCACAGGAGTGTTGCTTAGATAATTACAGCGAAGGAGACGGGAGCAAATGTTGTCCTGCTGACTAAAACCCAAAGTCACAAGAACAATTAATGAAGGCACAGAAAGCTTCGACCGTTTTGTGCGGTGGTTGTGTTTGATCTTTAATCGAGACGCTCCATTATTTATGTGACGTCTTTCTGTAGAGTTCTGTTCCTGCTCAGGGGTGCGCTGTCAGTCAGTGGATCTCTGTCGTCTCTTTCATTCGGGGGCGTTCCTTCATGTAAATGCGTCTTTCAGCCCCTTTTCTCTATTTTGTCTCCTTTATCTTATAATGTCGCATTTGTGTTAATATTCAGCTCAGTGGCAAACTGTGTACACACACGCTGAGCAGCACGGGGACTTCCTGATTACTTGGAGTGGAAAGATTCTCGATGCTCAGTTTATTACGCCTGCTTGAGGGGTCCGGCTAAATGCTGCCGAGCACCGAACATGCACAGGGAACAGTGCGCGAGCTGCTGAGTGAAGCTCAGGGAACCAGTTAACTTCCTCTTTGGACCTTGCAGAGCTGTAAGGAAGTTTGATGCTCGTTATGTTTCATGTAGAAGTTGGAAATGAATAAAATTACTGGCCATTTCATGTTCGTTTAGTCTCGTCAACATTTCAAACCCTGAAGTTATTAATTTAAAGTTCTCTCAGCATAATAAAATTCTCTAATTTCAGAGGTTGGAACAAGGGAATGTTTGTTTTCATCGTTTGCTAAACGACTTGCAGGATGAAAATAAATTAACAATCTCGTTGATTAACTTCTGATTCATTGAGCGTTTTTATTACACTCGTGGTTACAAACGAGTTTTCTGATCTGACACCATCAGCGGCAGAACAACATTGTCTGCGGCGACTTCCAGAACTAGAAGATCGCTCGTAGGTTTGACCTTCACATGTCAAGTGCCTTCAGCTAATGTATGTTCGGTGCTATCTACAGAAAATACTGTAAATTGAATTGAAGTAGAGCGTGTCCCTCAAACCAAGGCTGAACAATCCTACACATGAAGTTCTTATGGTAGAAATATGTTGTCCTAGCATTAAACAAACTGGTGTTAAGACGGATCTATAGTTGTGAATGCATCTCCTCCAATCTGCGGGAGCTGCAGTGGATACTTGGATATCTGAAGAGTTTCATGTGTCCAGTCGGCTGCTTGACAACAAACTCACTCAGTCGTGTTTTCCTTTTAATTGCTTGTAGAGTTATTTTTAACTCTAATCAAAGTGCACGAGTCAATCGGCATCAGTGTGTGTGCGTGTGGCAGAACTCCAGTTATAACAGAGTGACTCCAGCTTCAGTTCAGTGTTAATAATAAATTCGATTCTAACTGTAACACAGAGAAATGTATGTTTTTGTACGAGCTGCTCCGATTGTGATTCCGTCTAACACGTCGGGAGCCTTTTCTCACCGCACGTCTTCAACCGGTTCAACACACTCATGGAAACAGATGATTACTTATTGATGTGTTTAATTCTCTGTCAGTCTCTGTCTCGAGTCGCTCTCTGGAGCCGCAGTGCAAACTGTGGTGTGCCTGCGTGTGACTGGCTGTGAACCCTGTCAGGGCGCTTTACTCTGACAGATGGAGAACCTTGGGCTTCCACTCACCGAGTCAGTGTCCAAGGAATGAGCTTTTCAACACGGGCCAACTTTCCCCCACACTGGGTATATTTGGAGCAAACAATCAGCCCAGCTCTGTGTGTGTCTGTGTGTGTGTGTGTGTCTGTGTGTGTGGTGCAGTGATGTGTTTGTTGTTGCACTGCCGCTCAGAGCTCCAGACTTTCCCACACATTGTTTATCCACATACAGCTCCAGTGAGTCCAGTGTGTGCAAGAGAATCGGGGCTGTGGTGTCGGCTGCTGTCCAAGTGTCAGACTCCAAGTCCGAGGCTCACGTTACACGACTGAAACCACCACAGCTCCAATAAACCCAGTAGATAATTAGATCCATCCATCCGTTATCTGCACCAGCACCAGCACCAGCACCAGCACCAGTTCACACTCTGCATACTGATTTTAACATCATCAAATTATGTCTTTGGATTCTATTGTCCTGCCTTACTAGTTAATGAGCTGCAGTTGGACGTTGCAAACTCTGGAAGGCCCCCGGTCATCCGTCAGGTTCAAAAACCTTCCTGCTGTGAATTGACAGTGATAACCCCCTTTACCACCGTGCCGCACTAAATTAGTCATTTTTCTGAGAAACCAACCCTGACGGCTCGCGCTGCAGTATGTTCCCTCTCAGAGCGACATCATTCGTCTTGAACGCACCACTAACGACCTCGTCGATAAACCGCTGCGAAGCTGCCACAATCCGAGAATCACGACTTATTCTCACTAAATGTCAGCGCTGACGATCGTCCTCCGTCGTACAGACTGAACGCCAGACTTTAAAACTCCTACCTCCTCCTGTAAGAGTCCTGCTGTGCACCGGCACTTAAAATAGGTTTAAAAGCAGTGAACAACATTTAACAAGCAAGAAACACACAACGCACTTCATGTTGCCTAGAAATAAGGTTTACGTAACCACATTTTAGTGTTGAGTTGTTGCATTTTCATTTTGTCAAGACACTAAGTTTATTTATATGCCTTTTTAAAACTTTTAGTTTGAAGTTGCTTTACAAGACAAACAATGACGAATTCAAGGCAAATCAAAGATCCCACAGCATTGGACAACAATAAATATGTAACACAGGAGAAAAGAGATATTAAAACATTCTAAAATTATTAAAACAAATCAAATTAGGTTAAAAGGTTAAAAAGCTGAAGCTGAAAAGGATCTTGCCAATGACGTAACTCTACAATAAGTAATAATAATAATTAAAATAACCTTTATTTCGAAAGCACCTTTCAAAACCAGCTGCAAGGGGTTCGACAAAATATAATACAAGGGCCAAGAGAGCAAATCCAGCCATGAAACAGTTTCCTCGTGGCTTGTGAGGTGTTCAGAAAACAGGGGGAATAAGAGCTAATGATAGGAGCGAGGAGGGAATACGAGCCCACACTGTGAATTACGCGTGTGATGTTTGATTTCACAGCAGCACTCAGAGGACTGTGTACGACTGGATGAGTCAGGGGGGGGTGCACATCAGCACAGAAGTGCAGGAAATGGATTTGTGCTCAGAGAGAAGTGTGCAGACTTTGGTATAAAACTCTTCCCTCTGTGTGCTACACAACGTGATTGTGTGTCGCTCTGTGTCATGTTTGTGAAACAATCCACGTGCTCCTCTCATGCGTGTGTGTGTGTGAACATGTCCTCCAGGTGACTTGGTTTCCCGGGCCATGCACCACCTGCAGCCGCTGCACATCAAAAACCCCAGCAATGGCACCCCGGTCCACCAGAAGAGCAGCAGCAGCAGCACGGTGCACTGGGAGCCCGAGGCGCTCTACACCCTGTGCTACTTCATGCACTGCCCGCAGATGGAGTGGGAGAACCCGAACGTGGAGCCGTCCAAGGTCACGCTGCAGACTGAGAGGTGAGGAACCCTGGAAATAACGGGCTGTTTTTACATTGGTTTGGTTCCCTTCAGTCATGCTCAAAGTGTTCCCTCCCACCTGTTCTGTGTGTCTCTCTGCATAACTGCTCTCCGGTCTCCCTTATCGAGGAGAGCAGACAGAGAGGAAGCATTTTAGAAACAAGCTGGTTTGCTGAGCTGAAACAACCGTGTCTGAGGAGCGCGGTGGTCCAGAGCTGTTAGAACTCCTGTGTGTGTGTGTGTGTGTGTGAAGCTGTGTTTGAGGACATGAAGGGTCAGGAGAAGATGGCGGACGTCTCTGACTGTCCGACGATAGTTTAAGAGTTTAGTTTCATCATAGATTTGAAAATGAGCGCGAATTTCTAGATTAGTTTACTTAAAATGTGATTTTTAAAACCAGAATTAATGTTTTCTCGTCAAAGAAAAGTCACGTGATTTAGTTTACCCCTCGTAAACACACTCAAAAAGAGATTATAGATTAGTCTGATCTAGTTTTTGGACTCACTGAGCTGCTCAGAAATGATTTCCATCGTCGAGATCAGCCTCAAAAGTAGAGAAAAGGTTTGCGCTCTGTCTCACGCTGACAATCATTCTGCAGGATAATACCTTGTGACCTTGTAAACGTTCATAGTGTAGAAGATAACATCAGGAGCTTTGAAGTGGATCAGTGGATATTCAGGTTTCAAGACAAATGAAAAGAGCAACAAAAAGAAAAATCTGTTCTTCATCCTTTGGTGTTTCTGCAGTGCGTTGGGGGCACATGCAGCCTTCTGTACACACATCCCGACTTTCTTGCACAAGTTTTCCGGCCCACGAGCGACCGGGTGAGATGCTGCGTGGGCTCGGCCCGTCACTGACACTTCCCCAGGCGTGGGGCGGATTGATGGGAACCGGGGGGGCTTCACTTGGACGGACGGACGGGACGGATATTCCAACATCTTCCTCAACTCTGCAGAGATAAAAAAAACTCCATCCTGGAAACCCCGGGGAGCGAGAGGAATGTCAGGCGGAGTGACATGTCAGCAGGCCCACGCGTCCCCGGAGAGAAGACTCTCTATTTAGCATTCTGCTGAAAGGTTGGAGGACGAGTAGAAAGGGCCCGGGTAACTGTGACAGTGGGATCGGGCTTGTTTTGTGAAGCTTCGGATAGAAGTCTCTCTCAGGAGCTAAATTATTGAGCAGCAGCGAACCGAAATTACTTTTACACCTGAGATTTAATCTATTTGCTGTTAAATCACCCGCAGAAGAAAATTGGTTTATCACTTAAGCTGATTTCCCTCCCGGTGCCCAAAGTTAAAACTCAGACAAACTCCAAATATCTCAGGATGAAAAAGAGGAGCCATGAAAGACAAGTGACCAAGGTCAATACAAGTAAACAAAGACACACGATCTCCTTTTATTACATCACGTCCTGCCTCCTGCTGCTCTACCCAGACGCCACCTCTAGGTGGATGGAAGACGTGTCTCCACCTCCTCCCGCTATCCAGGAAACGAGCTATGGCCATCTTGCGCATTTGGACCCTAACCCTTTGCAGTCCATTTCCCATCTGCTAACATGGAGGAGGCGGGATTTATAACCTACACTGCGGCCACCAGGTGACAATCGAGTCAACGTTCAGACAAAGATCACGTTGGATGGGCTCTGTGCTTCGCTGTAATTGGATAAAACATCGGGTTTGGTTCGTTTCCCCTGGACTCAGACAGTTTCCATGTCATCCGTCTCTATAATGAGTCTAGGGTTCACCCCACCATCTTTTTTAAATCTATAGGAAAGATGAAAACAGCAGAGTAGATATTTGTCTCATGATTTATTCAGTGTTTTGGCCCAGACGTTTACTTCAGAGGAGGAGTTCTCACCCCGGCCGTGCTGGGTTAGCTAGCTGTCGCTGCAGGCCTGCTGTCGGCACCGATGGGGAACATTACCCTCGTTCCTTTTTCAAACCTCCAACTGTAAATATATCTTTTCGGGAAGCAGACATCAGTCGGTGCAAAGCCACGGAGATAAAAGGGAGGAGGTCTGCAGTGTCCCATTAGTGAGCGGTTCTTTAAAAAGAACTCTAATTCCTGACAGACTGGAGGTGGAGAGACTTTGCATTTGGAATAATAAAAACACATACATACACAAATATGGAAAATCAATATCTAAAAGCTGCTGCCTTGATTAAACATGTGCTCGCAGCAAATTGACAGAAGTAGCAGGCAGCTGCATCCACAGTAAACACACCGGTCCCAAGTGGGCTCTCTCTCTCTCCCTCAGATGGGAACCAGGTTCTGTTTGGAAATCCCTTTTTGAGGAATTATCTTTGCTCGCGGGTCACGGGGGAGAACAACCCCCCACAGGGAACTTCGCTGATGGATCCGTGATGTAATTATCTGACTATAACATGGAATTAGCTCATTTAATTTCATGTCTCGGAGGTTTCTATCGTGCATCCGACGCCACTTTATGGTTTTTAAAAGCCTTCACAGACGAACAAAATGATGTTTTATTATCATCCCAACTGAGATTGGTCGAGTGAGGATTCACTGCAACTCTACTGTAATTAATGTTCCTTGTAGAATAAGTGTATTTGTGAATTTAAAACATATGAGGTCGTTAAAGGACCTATTCACAATGTCTAACCGCTAATAATAACTGCTAATGTGTAATGTGCCACATCCCAAGGTTGTCGTGTTTGTCATTAGTTCCCTAATGTAGAGAAGAGAAAGACCCATTTGAATGAGCCTGAGAGGATCATTATGATGAGCGAGTGGGAGGCTGCACTCCCAGTAGGTGAACTTCATCCACTGCCATTCTGATTCGGGAGTTTGGATGTATTTAAATCAGAGTTGCGGCCAAATAGAATAAAATGAAACTTTTAAAGGAAAGATATGAGGCTGTTCAATGTTTCGTTCCTGTTTTTTTTAGAGAATGTAAAGTTATGAACCTGAATATGAGAATAACTTTTGAATCACGAAACCTGAGAATAATAATCTCAGATGTTGAAATAACTTTCACTTTGAATGCAGGTAGATCTGGGATTAAGACAGGAGGGAATCCCATGTTTAGAAGAAGATGTCAATTTCTATAAAATACAGCTTGTCCTCATTAGATGAGACTTTCTTTCTTTTAAAGAACGTAATGAGAGGAAATCATAAATGTGCTGAACGGTATTAACACCTGCTAAGAGACGGCTGAACACCGATAAGAGCATCGGTTTTCTGGGTTTTACATTCTTCTCTCTCTAGGCTGAGGGCGAGTGTTCACACTGTGGGGTCGACATGAATGACTGGATATCTGATATCACTTATCACATATCGTGTCACTTTGAGGAGAGATTTCTAAGAAGTGGGTTTTTTCCAAGATAAAACTGTCCCCTTGCACTTATCATAAACTCCTGAGCAACCTTTTTCCCAGCAGTAACTCCGTTGGTCCCAGAGGAGCTTGGTGCTGATTGCTGAGCGATGTGAGACGTGGTCATTTTACCGTCTGAGGATGAAATAAGAGACTGGAAAGAATAACACAGTGGGACTAAAGTACCAAATGAGCCCCTGGGTACTGCTGTACTGTACCTGCTGTACTGTACCTGCTGTACTTCACTGTCCTGTACTGTACTGTAGCTACTCTGCAGTTTAACTTCCCCCAGTCTTTGAATATTTGATGTAACTGTCAACTAATATTCCGACTATTGACCTAATCAGAATAAGACATTGTTTTGATTACGGTGTTGACCTGAGAATATTATAGTTTATATTCCTCTTGAGTGAAAGCATCACAGAATCTGAACGTGGAAATCAATCAAGTCCTTCCTCTGAAAGACCAAGTACTTGATTTCAGATTGGGGGGATAACCCATATGTTTTGTGTGTGTATTAAGAAACATGAGGAATCTCTCTCTCTCACACACACACTAGGAACAAATGATGAAATATGAACATGTCATCCAGGCGAGAACCGCTGCTGATTTTGATTAAATAAGATAATAACATCGTTTAGGGAGTTTTTAACTTCGAGATCTCTTTCTGTTCTGAATGATGAAAACTGATTTGGTGCCGCTGCGTTTTTTTTCCCGTTATCTCTCAGAGGATCTTTAATTAGAAAATATGTGTCTGTCGATGTCGGACCGGAGTCGGTGTTAAGTGTTTTTATTTGAAAGGTCCATAGAGCACACTGGGCTTTATGAAACTCATTTCACCGGAGGAAAACTGCGAGTCAATTCAATTTATCTATATCGCACCGAATCACAACATGCATTATCTCAAGGTACTTCACAGAATAAGGTCGAGACCTGACGATGTCCCAGAATGAGGAAGTGAAACGGGAAGAAAGCAGACTGGAGGGCGGCCATGTGCCTCGAATGGTTTGGTTTAGAGGAGGGGAAATGGGAAGGCAGGAGAAACCTAATCCCCTTTAATTGGAACATTAAACATTACAGCACAAATCTGTTTTCTCCTCTGCAGGCCGTTCCTGGTGCTGCCGCCGCTGATGGAGTGGATCCGGGTGGCGGTCGCCCACACCGAGCACCGGCGAAGCTTCTCCGTGGACAGCGACGACGTGAGGCAGGCGGCCCGGCTGCTGCTGCCCGGTGTGGACTGTGAACCCCGGCAGATAAAGTAAGAACAACCTCACTGCTTCAGTTAAACCTAAACGGTAACTACAGGGAGGGATTGGACCAGTTTGTGATGAGAACATGTCAAATGAAAGCCTCAGTCAGCGTTTTCCTTGTTGTTTCAACATAAACCTTCACCCATGAGCCCATTATCTCCGAAATCAGAGGTCCAACTACGCATCTGTTCAAATCTTCAGGAACGTCTATATCCATAAATCAGCAGATCTCCTTACTCGCTGTAAACGATGGATGTTTGTTCCATCTGCAGAGCGGAGGATTGTTTCTGTGCCACCAGGAAGTTGGACGCAGCCTCCACCGAGGCCAAGTTCCTGCAGGACCTGGGCTTCAGGATGCTCAACTGCGGGCGGACGGACCTGGTCAAGCAGGCGGTGAACCTGCTGGGCCCTGATGGCATCAACAGCATGAGCGAGCAGGTCTGGCACTCACACACACACACACACACACACACACACACACTCCTACACATATACTGTACACTGCATTAACACACCTACACAGGCAGGTGGAGAGGAATACACAATGAATTGTGCATTTCTAACAAGTATCACCTGGCAACGCATCCCAGTTCACACACACGCTGGGCACAGACTGCTCCCTGTGAGTCATGCAATGTGATTATTAATATGCCGTGATGCAGATTTTTTTAAATACACGTGATTTACACTGGTGTAAGAATCTCTAACGTCCATCTTAATTCCATTTAGGATTTATATTTCTAAATTTCTTATTGCTTCTGACCTCGCTCATATTTTAAGCTGCAGGAAATTATAATTTTCATTATCGATTAATAAACAAATGTGTTTGTAAAGGGATAAAACTCAGATTGTTCCCCTTTAATCTACTCTCAAAAAACTTTATATAACCCTAACCCCCTTCAATTTGTCCTTATATGATAATTATGTGAGACTGATGTAGTTTTAACACAATAAAAAGTGTTTGATTGCAATTCAGAGATTGATCGTAGTTTACAGCTTTACTGTAATAACAGAGGAACGTGATCTGCTGTACATGAGTATCTGTTACTGCTCCTGCTCTGAGCTCTGATTGGTTTTCTCTGAGCATCGGGTCGATATCTCACTGCCTCGAAGTCATTTGGGATTTTCTGATTTCCCAGCTCATATTGGTTGTTCCTTGCTCTGCTAAGTGGAGGCTAATGGTGCAGTCTGATGTTTTCCGCAGTCAGAAAGATGAGCCTGGTTAAGTTCAATTCAGAAACTATTTGCAGGTCACTCCTGAAATATTCTAGAACCTCGAGATAGGAGGAATCTGCGGATGTGAAACCCAGAACAGCCCTGATTTACTTTTCAGTCTTCACACGTCCTCAGTGTTAGAGGTTTTATTGACTGACATTTCCCCCCTCCTCCTCACTCCACATGTATGAGCGGCCAAGGTGACATACTGGCTTTTATGTCCTTGTAAAAAAAAAAAAGCTAAGCGGCGCGAGGGGACCAGACGGGAGCGATAAAGTCAAACCTGCTGTTTGTCACCATCGCTGAGCGGCGTGATCGTGATCGTCCTCAGGGTCCATCGCCCCCTTCAGCTGATTAAATAGATCGGTGTCCAGGAAATGTTTAAGAATGAATCACCACAAAGGGATGGCGGTCTTCATCATTAAGGGCGGCGGCGGCGGCGGCGGCGTGCTGGCAGCTCGTCGTAAAAAGATCTTTGTTGAGCGTAACATCCCAGATCAGACATATAATTGAAGTCTGCTTTGCGGAGGCTCACCTGAAACCCTGTGAGATGTGTAGGGTCGTCTGATTAACGTGCAGAAGTTGAATTCTCTTATATATTTTCCTCTTCACACGACGAGCGAGGCCGTCGGCGTGCAGCTCGCAGTATGATGTGTGTGGGCGTGTCGGGCTCGGGAGACTCGTGCTCCGTGGTTATGGCGGCCTGCAGAGACGCTCTCCTCGGAAAGGACGTGGTTATTCTGAGGCAGGAGTGATTATGTGTGGAGAATCAAAAGTCGCAAAAGCAGCAGCTGGAAATGTCTCATGTCCACATTGTATATAAGTGTATTTCAGTACATTTATCTTTATAAATTTCTGAATATAAATAACATTATATAAAGAGAGACTGAGGGATTTCATGTGAAAGTAACGAGCACAGCTGTAGAAGTGCTAATGGGTCTTAAGAGCTGATGATGGCTCTTTTCTCTTTTCTCCTCCTTCCTGAACTCTCTCGACATGTTTCCTCCAACTCTCACCGTGTTACCCTCTCCTCCTCCTCCTCCTCCTCCTCCTCCTCCTCCTCTCCTCCTCTTCCTCCTGCAGGGGATGACCCCTCTCATGTACGCCTGCGTCCGCGGCGACGAGGCCATGGTCCAGATGCTGCTGGACGCCGGGGCCGACATCAACAGCGAGGTCAGTGTTTCTCCGTCAGGCCTTGCAACAAAGTTGTCTGCACATTTTTTGTATTTTGTATTCCATTCTGTTCCTTTGACACGTGTTGTGCCTCTGAAAACCATGAACCGGCTGTTTTGTTGCTTCCTCTCCCTCCTGCTCTGTTTTTCATTGTCTCACCTGTTCTCCGCATGCTCCCCGTTCTCCTGGCAGCTCATTACATGAAGTGCACTGATAAGCAATAAACCAGGATCGTTTGCACGGTAACAACGGCGGGTTGCGTCTGTGCTGATACAGAATATTACTCCGGTGATAGTCCCTCAAGTGCAGCCGTGTTACTTCATTACGTTTTTTACGCTGTTTGCTTTTCGACCACGTCAATAACGCATTAGTGTTGTACGAGCTGTGTGCACTTGGTGTAACGTGCTGCCACAGGCTGAACTTCATTTGCACCGATTTCTTTAAGTGTGTTGGAGTGAAGCGATGTTTTTAGTAAACCCTGCTTCTGTCTGTACTGCGACCCGTGTGTGTGTGTGTGTGTGTGTGTGTGTGTGTGTGTGTGTGTGTGTGTGTGTGTGTGTGTGTGTGTGTGTGTGTGTGTGTGTGTGTGTGTGTGTGTGTGTGTGTGTGTGTGTGTGTGTGTGTGTGTGTCTGTGCTTCGGCCTTCTCGGGTCAATAAGAACATACGAGAGCAGAACAGCCCGTCGGACTCTCCTCCTCCACGCCGACTCCATCGTGCTTGTGTTTGGTGTTGTGTGTTGACTCGAAAAAAAAACTAAAGTGCACTGAGTTTGTTTATTGAGAAATCGATAAAGAGACGGAGAATCCACATTTAGATTTGAAGTCTCGATGTTATGAAATCATCTATCTGGTTATCACAACGCAGGCTGTGAATAAAGATGGACGACGCGTCTCCTCTTTCTCCCGTTGTACACAAATGAAGCTGCCGGCTGCCTCTGTGACCCGATCCCGAAAAAATGTATTTGACGTGTACTTTGACTTTTTTAGTTCGACCCACGTCCCATCCAATAACATGGAGGAGGCTGGGTTTATGATCTATACTGCAGCCAGCCACCAGGGGCAATCCAGATGTTTAGGCTTCACTTTAGGGAGCTGTCCACAGACTTTTTGAAAGTGAAGCCAAGTGCCTAAAACCTGTATTCTCTCAAATGCCCAACAGGGGGCGACTCCTCTGATCAGTTTCTATAGAAGCCGATGATAATATGACTCCAATCCTCCTAAAGAGTTTGTGGTTTGAATCTCTAGTTTCAAGTCTTCTTCAATACAGCTGATGTTCATTTCGACTTTTTGTTATTGGGGCGTGGACACCGTGTGATTGGCGGCGAGCACCGTCCAATGGGTGCAGGCCGCGGGACTTTGATTTAACCCTAAGAACTCAGTCGTCCTAGTTTTGCTGTGAAGTCTTCATGTGTTTAACGTTATTACCGTCAGAGTCTGTTTGTGCAGAAACGAGCTGACGTTTAAAAAAAATCATTAATAATTCATCGTCATCTGCAAACACAGATGTTCGGCACCGGAGCAGAAATGAAAAGTGACACTGTAATAACATGTGTTTGAAAGGAGGCCGACATCCACAAACCAGGAGTCGCAGAACAGCACCGGCCCGTGCGTCTGTTTAACTTTACTCTGCCGCCGCTTTGTTGATGAGTCAGCACCGCCCCCCCCCCCCCCCTCTGGTCGTGTGCCGGTTGTTGTATTTTCAATCCCCCTTTGAGATGAACCGCTGGTGAGAGACTCGGAGTCGGAGATCATTCAGTCACTGACTCACGTTTGGGTCCAACGCAACGTTTTCTCTGAAACCCAAGAGGGGAAAACTCTCCCTCCGCCATCCTCCCCTTCCTCTGCTCACACTTCTCCTCCTGCACATACTGCTTCCTCCTCCTCCTCCTCTTCCTCCCTGAGCTCTGAATGTTAACGGCTGTATATAAGTAAACATATATATATACATATATATATCTCTCTCCCTGAACTTCACCTATATGACTTCCCAGGTGCCCACCACAGTAAACAAGCACCCCTCAGTTTATCCCGAAACGCGCCAGGGGACGCCACTCACTTTCGCTGTGTTGCACGGACACGTCCCTGTCGTGCAGGTAGCTACGTTTCTGACCTGTAACCATTAACCTGTGGGCCTTTAGAGGATGATGATGATGATGATGATGATGATGATTATGGTGCAATCATGATAATAACAATATTAATGAAGCCCTGTGTCTGTTTGATTTTGATCCTGTTTGTGCAGTAATTGTTTCTTAATGGAGACGACTCCTCTGCAGATTTTTTTTTATAATGTACGTTCTGAAGATGTGTAGATGAGTCATAACTGAATCTGAGGCTTTGGAGAAACGTCCAGAGGCGAACTGAGCAGAACGAAGCTCGGCCTCACAGACGCCACATCTCTCTGTTCTCTGCTCCCTTTCAATCTATAATACATTCTGTCAGTTACTGTTTGAGCCGACGCCGGCCGACAGCCCCAGGAACAGTGTTGCCTTCACTATTTTTTTCAATTATTAATCTGCACCAACACAATCATCAGAGTTTTTTTTTTACTTTTTCTCAGCTCAACCACACACACACACCTAGAGGTAGAAGTGTAGACAGGAGCTCGGACAGTCTTTGTGGTGGTCGAGACTCTTCCTGACTCTAACACAAGGTCTCTTCTTCGCCTGTTTTCTTCATCCCTCCTGGTTTGTCCCCCCCCCCCACCCATCCCCCCCCTCGCCACTTCCACAGTTGTTGCTGGATAACAGAGCGAATGTGGAGGGCGCCCTGCAGGATGGGGCTGAGAACTACACGGAGACGCCGCTTCAGCTCGCCGCCGCTGCAGGTGGATTCATCTTACTTGACCAAAGTGTTTTTCCTGACGATGACTCGTTTGAGCAAGAGGAATTATATCTCTTCGAAACTGTTAAACACTTATCTTAAAGGGTTTTTAATCGTTAGGTTCATGTAGAATTTTAAAAGACTAATTTGTGTAAACCTTTTATATCTTATACATAAATTATAGAGTCAATATTGTCATAAACTGTCAAAGCAGAACCAAACGTTGATTGTTCGTTTGAAATAAAAATGTAGAAAGCTCAAACATCAGGAGTTAAAGAAGTATTTAGATCCTTTATATGAATAAAAGCACCAACACTACTCTATAACAAGTACAAGTTCAGGTAAATGTGCAGGAGTATCATCAAAACAACTCCACCACAGTTTTATTTGAGTGTGTTCACCCTTTTATCTGTGTGTTCTTTCCCCTCAGGGAACTTTGAGCTGGTGAGTTTGCTTTTGGAAAGAGGGGCCGACCCCATGATCGGGACCATGTGTCGAAACGGCATCTCGTCTGCTCCACTGGGCGACATGAACTCCTACAGCCTGGCAGCAGCACACGGCCACAGGTAACACACACACACACACACACACAGACACACACCGCAGATATATCTATTACCACTGTATCGATCCCTTTACACACTCGGCGCTGCATCAGCCTCCCACAAAACCCTGCAGCAGATATCTCAGTTGTGTGTCGGACAGCAGGCAGCGATAAGAGCCGCAGTCTGCTCAGCGTCACTGGGCGACTCCGCTCTGACATCACTTCCCTGCAGCTCAGTGAGATAAAGCCCGTTAGGATTCAGGGAGAGCGGCGTGGACGTGGACGTGGAGACACACACGACCACAACACGAGCTTTAATAAGACAATCAATTACAGCCTGATGGTGGTGGTGATGCTGCGGTGTGTCGGGAGCTGGTTCAAACTGGTTGAGAGATTGATGGAAGGGGTTTTTATGGAAAGTGATCGTCCGGAGGCTTGGGTGCAGTTAACAGGCAGAGAAGGAGGAAGACACTGACAGATTTATTGGTAAAACTCAACCGTTGATGTTGGCCTTTTATTTGACAGTTTAGAAAATGACGAAAATATGTGCAGTTTATGATTAAATGATAAATTATCAAGCCTCAATGACATCTCTTAGTCATAAGGATTCAATAAAAACATCTTGTGAATCGCTGGACCCTTTTTATTTTAAATATATATATCGACCGATGTATTGCTATCTGCATCGGCCTCAAACATCCTCCAGATATTATGTCCATGCAGGATTTAAAAAGCTCTAAGGTTTATATTACGACTCAGGTTCAGAGTTTGCGGTTGTGCTTCATTAAGTGCATGAGGACATTGTGAGTGCCATCAGAGCTGAGTGGCCTTAATGTGGAGTTCACTCAGTGTGTGTAGGTCTAATCTTCTGCTCTGTGATCATCCACCTCACAGCTTCTCTTCCTGCTTCTCCCCTCAGGCTCGTTCCGTGTGTTTTTCAGTTCCTCCCCACAGATTTGCTTCCTTCCCCTCAGCTTCAAAACAATCTGTCAGCGTCTTTATCTTCTGCCGTCTTCCCCTCCTTCCAGAATGTCTTTCGGAAGCTGCTGGCCCAGTCGGAGAAGGACAAGGGGACGTGCTGTCCCTGGAGGAGATCCTGGCCGAGGGTTCGGATCCCGGGGAGAAGAGGTTGGCTCTGCAGGCCAACAGCGGCAGCGGGACCCTGCGAACAGGAAAGGCCAAACTGAGAGCCCTGAGAGAGGCCATGTACCATAGTGCAGAGCACGGCCATGTGGACATCACCATAGACATCCGCAGCTTAGGTCAGATTTACTAATGCATGCTTCACTGGCACACATGCTCTCTGCTGCCTCCAGCTGTCCTGGAGATGATGCTCATGCTGTGCCTGTCCGTCCCGTCCCGTCCTGTCCTGTCCTGTCCTGTCCTTCGCTCACCCTTAGCACTTCTCATCCACATGAACCCGCCTCAGAAACAGGACCTTTTATATCCGAGGCGATATTAGCTCGAGAGCAAAGGTGTGAGCTTGATGTTGAAACGTGTCCTGAAGCTCATCTTGTAGATGTCGCCGTCATCGGCTCTCACCCCCGACATCTTCCAGCTCATTGTGCCCGAGACCTTTGGTTGGCGGTTGATCTGGACAGTCTCAAAACAAGGTCACGTTGTTCTGGTGCATTGGAGATAAAGATCTCGCACCAGTGACGTCATTTGGAGTCTGTGCAGTAACAAAAACAAACCACAAAGCTCCAGAACAGTTACTTCCCTTGTGGTGAGACTGTTTTTATCAACCACCGCCTCCAAGGTCTTTTAATCTCCACTGTCGGATTTTAAGACGTCGGAAAAAAAGTAGTGACAAATGAGCATCACACTGTCGCGGGGGGGGGCGAGGTGACGTCTTTAATTTGCTCATTTCGCCCGAGCGACACTGTGAAGATTCACGACGACACAAAAAACACAACAATCCTCACACGGGCCGACGTTTGCTTGATGAGTGATTTTCCGACGGAGTTTCCACTCAGTTAATGATCCGGTGTTTTCCGAGGTGCTTGTTGATGCAGAGCTTTCACTGTCATGTCATGATTTACGATTCCTTCCTGCTCTCATCACGTCGATGCTGAACACTGAAGTCATTTTCTTTTTCAGAGGACATCTTTTAAATCGAAGTGCTGGTTTTTATTTCTCCACTAATCTAAACCCTCCCTGAGGAAACTGCCCCTTCAACTCGCACTAACACCATGAAGTGATGGAAACATGGTCGACTCTCTCCCCCCCTCCCCCCCCACCCCCACCTGAAACTCCCAGCCTCTCGTTGCTGTGCTCAAAGTGTCATATTTACCGTGCGTGTGTGTGTGTGTGGTCGTGTTCCCAGGCGTTCCCTGGACGCTGCACACCTGGCTCGAGTCCCTGCGCACCTGCTTCGTGCAGCACCGCCGGCCGCTGATCCAGGGCCTGCTCAAGGACTTCAGCTGCATCCAGGAGGACGAGTACACGGAGGAGCTGATCACGCACGGCCTGCCGCTCATGTTCCAGATCCTCCGCACCAGCAAGGTCACCGGGGCTTCCCGTCACGTGCATGTCAACACAACGCTTGTTAGAGAAACATCAGCATCTTGTCCCAAATAACAAACCGAGGCTGGAAAAGTACAATCTAAAGTTTGTGTTGTGTTGTGTTGTGTTGTGTTGTGTGTTTGCAGAACGAGGTGATAAGCCAGCAGCTGTCAGTTATCTTCACGCAGTGTTACGGGCCCTTCCCCATCCCCAAGCTGACGGAGATCAAGAGGAAACAGACCTCGCGCTTAGGTGAGAGAGCGAGGAGTTCAAAATAGTTTTCTGTGTTGCTCTGCGTGTGTTTCTGTGAGTGACGGCAGCGTGAAGAGGAAACGCCAGGGGGAGACACTTTATTTTGTAGGGGAGTGGATTTGTCTCCAGCTTTAGGTCAGAGATCACATGTCAATCAAACTATGCTTAATACTTGGAAACAACTTGCTTTTCACTCGTGCTGTGAGTGGGAGTTTGTTTTTCTATAAACTCTCTATAGGTTGAGTCACTTTTGTAATAAATCATTTGGTGCTCGGTCGCCCGTTGGCACCGGCCGGGCGAGGTCGTGCCAGGAAGTGATCTTCCACCAGAAAAGGGAAAAGTCACAAAGTCGTTTTCAAGAGACATTATTTTATCAACGTGATTCTACGTGTGTTTATTAAACAAATCTCAAACTTCCTTCGTTTGGATTCACAAAAGATCCCAGATTTCAAAACGTGGTTGATTATCTCCGCTGCACAGATGTTTTCCTTTCTCCTGCATCTGTTTGTTTGTCTGTTAGTTATCAATGTGGTGATACTGGGGCCGGTCAACCTTAAGGGAAGCTACTCGCTCTGCAGATCATGTATATTTCCATATGCAGAGCCCATATGAAAGCACATTAATATTAATGCTTAACGTTCATTTCAGTTCTCTACATCGTATAAATAGTTACCACTTCGATAATTAAAAACCCATTGAGTTTTAATAAGGTTGTGCAGAAGAAAAATAAACACATTTTAATTTTGCAATTCATATGATTGTTTTCCACATAAAGTAAAAGTTATTCAACTAATTTACACATAATTTATGATCTTTGTATCACGTGTCACTAATGTGGTGATTTATCAGTGTAACCATGGCGATGAAAGCTTATTTAAAGTTGAGACGGTCATAAACATTTTTATATTTTTCCATTCTTCTCTTTAACGCCGTGACAGTGCTGCAGCACCACCTAGTGTTCAGTTATTCAAATGAATACAATAAAATGACAAATGGTTTGTTGTGGTTCTTTTATTGTTTGAGGACAAAATGTTGACGTGTCATTAATTCATCAGAGTTATCGAGAAACATCTTCAAGCAGCAGATTAGAGTTGAACGCATGAAATGAGAATTGTGTTTTTCTGTGATGAGTCGTCCTCTGAGTAATGAACGACCATGATGCCTCAATATTCTGTCTGTTTGCTATTCAGAGGATTTAAATAATGATGAATCATCCGGTTGTTAATGTTGAATCTTATTGTCATTGTATTTATTTTACTTTTTTTTCTCTCAGACCCTCTCTTCCTGAACAACAAGGACATCTCGGACGTCACGTTCCTGGTGGAGGGGAAACCGTTTTATGCACATAAAGTTTTGCTGTTCACAGCTTCAGCCAGGTAAAAGAAATAATAATAATAATAATAATACGTCTTCTTTCTAGTTTTTCTTTTGCTCAAACACGTGATATTGAAATACACAAACAGCTGTGACGTATCCACGACTTCCTCCGTCTCCTCCAGGTTCAAGTCGCTGCTTCAGAACCGACCAGCAGCAGAAAACACCTGTATCGAGATCAGTCACGTCAAGTACAACATATTTCACGTAAGAAGTTTATCATCTTTATGTTAAAACCAAAACCAGCCTGACAATGATGGATATTTGAAGCCAATACTGAATATCTATTGATAAATAATATACTTGTTCTTTTAGTCTCAAATCAGTGGATGTGTAGAACTGGACTAGAAGTGATATAAACAGTGTTAGAACCTGACTGTGGCCCGACGTGTTGTGTTTCAGTTGGTGATGCAGTACCTGTACTGTGGAGGCACCGAGTCTTTGCACATACGCAACACTGAAGTCATGGAGGTAAGTCGTTACCGAGCCCCGGAGCCAGAGTTAAACGTTTTCTAATCCGCGGGGGGGGCCGAGCCTCATTCTGTGCGGATGATCTGTTCCCTCGCAGCTCCTGTCTGCAGCCAAATTCTTCCAACTAGAGGGCCTTCAGAGACACTGTGAGATCATCTGCTCCAAGAACATCACCACGGAGACCTGCGTGGACCTCTACAAGCACGCCAAGGTGGGGAGTCCTTTTGGATCACATGCCACAAAGTCTTTAATCAATTCTTAAATCGATGATTCTAACTCTCCTCCTGTTCTCTGTCCCAGTTCCTTGGCGCGTCCGAGCTGACAGGTTTCATCGAGGGCTATTTCCTGAAGAACATGGTGCTGCTGATCGAGCTCGACGCCTTCAAGCAGCTCCTGTACGAGCCCCCCCCGGCCGAGAGCCCCGTGTCCAGCCCCGGCATCTGCTCCGACATCCTCCTGGACCTGGAGAAGACTCTGGCCACGCGCATCCACTCCATCCACCTCTCCACCTCCAAGGGCTCCGTGGTGTGACGCCGTCCTCTCCCGCCGGGGGGGCCTTTCCGATCCGGCCGCAGCATCCATGTAACGCCACCGTTAACACACTGTCACCCCGTCCACCTGCCCTGGCCCCGCTGATGAAGAGGAGGAGGAGGAGGAGGAGGAGGAGGAGGAGGAGGAGGAGAGGAGGAGGAGGGGAGGAGGAGGAGTTTTTTTATGTCAGGGATTCCCTTTAATTCTGCAGCTAACTGAAGTTAAACGAGACAAAATCTCAGAGAGAGAACTTTCCCACTTCACGTCCCAAAAACTGAAAATAATAACGACAAATACAAAAAAACACACACAACCAACCAACAGTATAACTTAGACCAAACCACGATTATACAACTTTCTATCGTATTTCACGTAGAAAACATGCATGAAATACAGACTATTTACCTTTTCTTTTCTTTTTTGCTTAAAGGAAAAAGGTAGAGTAGAATCTAAACTCAGTAAAAGCAGCTTTCTCTCGTCAGGAGACTTTGGTTTACAGATGTCATCTCTTCATGGAAGTGGATGCCGTCGCCGTTTTGAAGTTTCACACAAGCCAAAAAACGTGAACATAATCCGACTGTACGCCCGATTTTAAAAAAGTGATTAGTAGCAATGCCAGCAGACAGATTCTCAGGTGGACGTTTCCTGTCTCTCTCCTCTGTGTTGGTTTCTCACTGTGTTATCTCGACTGTGTGCAGAGGCCAAACCAATCACACAAACTTCCACCGTCCGTGGCCGCCGCCGCCGCCGCCGCGCCGACCCTGACGAGAGGCGGCCGCGCTCAGTGGAGAATCTATGCTTGGAACGCGGACGTCCACCTGGGAAATGAACTTGTGATGAACCACCGCGAACACACTGTCATCTTGGGACCTTTCTGCATGACACCTCCTCGAACTGAGCTGCCCCCACGTTGCTTTTTATGCAGAGCTTACTTCACGAAAAGGGGGGAAGGGGGGGGGGGACCCTGCTTATTGAACTTTCCATCCACTGCAGGACAGACGGGACTGAGCGGGATGGAAGAGGGACTTTTTGATGGGGCAGGGAATTCCCCCCCCCCCCTCCCCTCTCCAAGCAAAGTGTAAATACGTCCTGAACATCATCGTGCTGGTTCTTTTTGTTACTTTCCTTTTTTTTGTAAACTGATGTACAGTATTCTCCTACGCTCGCTCGCTCGGCCGCTGACAACCGGTCTCATTGAACTGAATGTTGCTCCCTGGACAGTTCGTTCCTGCTGTGTGTGTGTGTGTGTGTGTGCGTGTGTGTGTGCGTGTGCGTGCGTGTGTGTGCGTCTCTGTTTATGCAAAGTTGCATGTTTAATCTGTTTCAGTACGACTCCTGCGTTGTAGCTGTAGCTGTGCTCTGTGTGTAGACGGGTCGGAACCGAGTCGGAACCGAGTCGGAACCGAGTCGGAGCGTGGGTCGCTCCAGCTGAAGTTCAGTCACAGGATGTTCCCTTTATTTCATTTTCAGATTGTTTTTCCCGACACATTCCAAAACGATCAGGGTCGATCACGCGACGCATTCTCATCCTCATCTCCTCAGTCACATCAGCACTGAGTTTATTAGTAGACGGTGTTTTATGACAGATGTGTTTCTATCCACTTGTTTTTCTGGTCACGCCAGAAACTTTGCAAAAAAAAAAGTTTTTACTGTGTTGGGAAATAAGAAATGAAAGCAGGCGATTTAAATGTCCTCTGAAACGGCAGCAGGTGAAAACATCGCCGCTTGTTTTCTGAAAAATTGATTTAAGATTTGTTCTAAATTCAAATGTTAAGTTGGCTGAAGTTCAACAGCTCGGGGGGAAAAAATAACTAAATCATTTGTGCAAAACAGGAACTGCTGCGTATTGAAATATGACTTTCTCATGAAATATCGAAAAGTTTGTTCTATGTTCTAAACTAAAAACTTGACTGAGACTGACGAGGAAGTTTTCAGCAAGAAAAACCCGACTACTGATGTGAAAGTTCTGCTTTGTGTTGCATCGAGTGAAGGTGGAAGCTGAAGATTAACACAATATGAAGCTTTACATAATTTGCATTTTGCTTCTGAGTCAAATCCACATGAATTCGTTGACTGTGGCAAAAAAAATTTTTATATTCCCTGATTTTCAACAACAAAACCTTCTGAGTTCTCCACATATCCGACTGGTTTCTTTCTCCATGGCAACAGCAGCCGGGGGTTGAATCATCCAACGGACAAAACCGGATTCTCCAGTGAGGAAACTGAAATAAAGAAACAGGCGGTCACACAGTCACTTACACTAACGGGATTTTTAGTGTTTCTGGAAGAGTCACATGTTTGTGTGTTCGGCAGAATTGAGAATATGTGTGTGAAGACAGAAAGGAAGAGGAATATTTCATTCTTAAGCTAAAGAAGGAGAAACTAGATCTGACACCTGAACCAGTTACTACATCAATAACTGAAACTAAACGAGAAGGGTTTTCACTTTGGAAAATAGATATACAAAATACAAATAATATGAATGGCAGATTGTTGTTTATGTCAGTTATTGATCTGGTGATTGTTCCATGTGCTGTGAGATCGTTTCCTCTTTTCTGTGGCTTCAGTTCAAAGTTGTTGTTTAGTATTAATTTGATTCCGTGACGAAGCTCCATGAAGAAACGTTGCGTGGTTTCCATCAGCTCTCGATGCAAAGTGTATGAATCTGATTTCACCTTCAGATAAAACACAAAACTTATGGCTTCAAATATTGTAGCACACTCCCCAAAAAAAAAACAATTACTCAAATATTTGTTTTGGACCGAAAAAAACATGAGAAACACCGAGGCACATACAAGTTGGTTTAACTTCTGTAAATAGTTACAGAAAATGAAATATATATATATATTATCCTACAACTTTATTTTCTTACCTACATACATAGCACTATATATTTTATTTTACATTCCACAGCTATTTTGTTTTACAAAAGAGATATAACAAAAAAAAGATGATATAAATAGATGCTTTAAAGTTTCAAAATTAAGCAATATTTCCATTGGATTGTATTATTTTGACGAATATGTCACATGGATATGGAGCTACAGTATAAATGTGAATCAAAACACACAACACACAAATGAGTGACTGAGAACAACTGAATATACTATGTTTTGTTTATATTTTGTGAAATGAAATTGTCTATTTGCTTTTAAATGTATTTCAGCCATTTTAAGAGAAATATAACTTTTTCCCTGAGAGCGTTTAACGAAGCAGATAAGTTATTAACTCGACATATTTCACCCTCGCACCATATTTGGCTTTTTGTTGACTCATCACACACAACACACACACACACGCACACCCATGTCATTTAAAAACGGATGATTTAAATGTGCAATGCGACTTAAAGATGCAAAACCAGGGAAACAAGGTCCATGATGATGTCAAGCACGTCGCGTGCCAGTGTCACTGTAGCCTCACAATCGAAAAGCATCCGTTTTCTTTCCCAGACGTGAGCTTCAGTTCGAGTCGTGTTGTGACGACAGCTGGATCCGGCTTCAACGTTTTAACAACAAAGATGTTTCTATGAGTCTCAGTGTTTTGCCTCATTAGCAGAAGACTTAACTTTCCGCTTGCCCCTGCTCTGGAGCTTCTGACCCCGCCCCCGGGGTCACACGGCTGTAACCGTCGGTTCGCATGGCTCTTCGTGTTCGGTGTCGTCCAGAATGTGCTCTGTTCACCGGCTTTGTCCAAACGAGACTCTCTCTCTCTCCTCCGGTCGGCCGAGAGTCTTCTTTGCCTGCGTGTTTGCTCCTGGTGATAAACAGCATTTCTCCAATAGAAGCAGTGGAAACATGCATGGGACGTTCACTGGGTTTCTAATACACAAGGAGGTGTGGGGCGGGGGGGGGGACTTTTGCAGATTTTCTTTTATTCTTTTCCTTTGATGAGAACATGTATATTGTACAAAGTATGTATATGGAATATAAATTATACATGGTGTGAGAAGCAGGGATGTGGTGGAGTATAACAACAACATGGAATGTTACACTCGTGCTACAGGTTCCATGACATGCTTTTGTGGACAGCTAATAAACGACCACAGTTAAAAAGGATTTGTGCAGGAGTTCTTATCGTGTGTGTGTGTGAATGTTCATAATGTTTGATTTATTGCTGTTAGACTTTATACAGGTTCATGGTTCATGGTTCATGGTTCCCAGAGGATGAAGCCTGTTGACGTTGTGGATCCTCAGCTGGTAAGAATGAGTTTTTCAATTCACTTCATTTAAGGTGAAGACAACAGAGTTAAAACAATCAATTCATCAATAAGTCAGTCAGCAGAGTTTTAAATCTGCAACAATAATGATTATTTATAAAGTGTTAAAGGTATATTTAAGTAGAAATGACAAAATATTAGACCTCAAATGTAAGAATTTACTGTTTTGTTCTGGGCAAAAGAAATTATGGAAGAATGATCTTATCTATTATCTAATCGTGTCTATTCTTCTCTTGTTTGATCTTATATTATATTATCTATTCTTATCTTGTTTATCTTTTCTTATATTATCTAAAATATTGACTTGAATTCAATGTTTTGAGTCACTACCACAAACGGCCTCTGGGGGGCAGTAGTAACCAAGACCACTTGATGTGAGCCTGGCACATCTCAGGAGAAGAAGAAGCATCTTCCCGTTACAGGAAGTCGTGAAGTTGTTAAAATTCCTCCACGAATCGCTTCTCTGGAGTAAAATGGAGGAAAGCTCGCGTGTCACCGGGTCGTGCGAGTAGATTCGAACCCGCGACCCACCCGCAGCGGCCTCGTCGCACGGGGTTTGAAAACGTGACGGCCGCTACGCCTGCGCAGTGCTTCACCAGGACACCTCCCCGCCCTTCCTCCTCCTCCTCCTCCCCGCCAACAAGCACCGCAGGGTCGAGCGGACATCGACTCACAACAACCCCGAGTTTCCTTCCCGTCGCAGCCCGGCCTCTTCCCGGGGCCGCGATGGAGAGCCCGCGCTGCTGCGAACACGGTGAGGCGGAGATAATCCGGATTAACGAGCCCGGCGGCGAGTTACGGGCTTTTCCGCGGGATTGAGTGCGCACGATTTGGAACATGGCGTACCCCGCTCTGACATGGCGGTGGCTTTGTGCTGCGGTGCAACAGCTAGGCTAGTTAGCGAAACAGTGGGGGGGGGGTTGTTAATATGATCAGATCCCGGATGGGTTCGGTGGAGCTGCAGGTTGTTGCGATCGAGTCCCGGGAGATGTTGTTAGCAGCGGGGTTAGCATGGTAGCGGCTAACAGGTGATGCGTTTGCGGGCTTCAAGGAGCTACAGGCTAAAAACAAATCACAAACCGGCTCGTGCCTGGAAGTCGGACCCGGCGTCACAATACACACACACGGCAACGCGTCACCTTTAATCAAAAGCATAAAAGACACAACTCCTGTAAGAGGTGCATCGTTTGTACTGACAACTTGTGACTGTTGCTGCAGATGTGTTGTGTCTGCCACTTTGTTAAAGTGCTCGTAATAACAACACAGCCGCGAGTCCCTGAAGGCATCGGGCTGTGGTGAAGTTGGTTCTGCACAAAACAAAACAATTTTTTTTTGGCAAATGTTCACAAATGCATAATTTAAATCCCTGTTTTCATGCCGCTGTTGTTTCACATTAGCTGGTGCATGTTTCCAAATACATGTGCAATCAATTAAAGCTCCAGTGTGTAAGATTGAGGTGAAAGGGTCTATTGGCAATAAAGGCCGCCATGTTTTTTTTTTACAGTAGCCCAAACACCTTTTGAGATTTTATGACAACTGAAGCTGCCGCAGGTTCTCTGTCATGTTTGGAAGGGGGGGGGGGTGAGATGAGGGGTGTTCAGCTGCAACATGCAACTTCACCAGTAGGTGTCACTAAATTCTACCCACTGAACCTTTAAGGTACCACAGGGTCAAATCGTCTGTCACAGTCCAATCTTAAAACGTGAAAAGCATCAAATCCTCATCGTTGAGCTGCTAGAAATATTGACTACGTGGCGGCTACGCTTTAAAACAACTCAAACTATTCATTATTAGACTTTGAGAACAGTTGCCAATTGTCAACTTGTTATCTAATTTGCACATATTGAAGTTTGTGCTAACAATCACGTTGTGACGTGTTTTCCAGACCAACATCTCCTGCTGCCGTCTCTGCGGCTCTTCATCCCGCCGCTGCGCCTGGTGTCTGCCGCCATGTGGCAGGTCGTCCAGAGGGGGAACGTGCACGACTACGGGATGGTCGAGGAGTTCATCAGCACCGTCACGGAAATCGTTCCCGATCTGCTGAACGCGGATCAGAAGGCTCAGCTCCTCCTGGGACTCAGAGCGCGGGTAAGACCGTGGCTGTGAAAACACATCGTCGTAAATTCAAACATTTTAGCTGCACTGTCGGTTCGATTTACCTCGAGGTGAAATCTTGTGTTGCAGGTGGTTCTTGAATTGTGTCAAACCGAGGAGATCATCGACAGAGAAACCATCGAGCTGCACCTGGAACGGATCAAGTCCCTCGTGTCCACGTGGGCAGCGCAGGTCGGGTTCTGAACATGCGACACACAGATCTGCAGAGTGGTTGTGTTATGAATCAAATGTTTAAAATGGTGTGTATTTGTTGTTGTTGTTGCAGCCATGTTTTGCAGCGGTGGAGTTTCCAGAATCAAACTTTGTGGATCAAGTTGAACTGTTGTTGAAAGACCCTGAAGAGAGAGAGAAGTTTTTCCAGGTTTGTTAATTTTGTGTATTGTACAGAAGAATCCCATAACTGCTTATTATACGTACGTTCTGAAACTTTCAACTTGGTTTTCTCTCCAGGATGTTTTCCCCACGGACTTCGGGCCTGAGTACGACAGCGCTCTGCAGGTGCTGATGCTGGATTTCCTCGCCAGACTGGAGAAGCTTCTTCCGGTACCAGACATCCAGCAGGTACTGCACAGTAACCAGCAAAACCACACTTTAGAGGTATAAAGGGTAAACTGGTGTAGGCAGGAGAGTTTACATCCAGGTAGTTATAACCCTGACTGAACCCTAAGATAGACGAAGTACAGCTGTCCTCTACACGTTTGAACTTCTCTGTCTCCTCTGCAGACTGCGTCCATGCTCTGTGCCGTCCCGTCTGCCCTGGAGGAGTGTGTCCACTCGGTTCCTGACCTGCAGCACCTGAAGACTGTTCTCCTTTACCACACCACTCTTGGACCATTTTGATTTCTCTGGTAAGTCTCGTCTTGGTATCATGTCCGTAACATTAAAAACAAATTCACTGCAGTTTGAAACCAGTCTTTTCACATCAGTCCTCTGGGAATTTGAACTGGGGAGATGCTCAAATTGCCTGTTTAAGACCTGTTTAAATAAAAGATGTGAATTTATTTGTCCGTGAATTGATGTAATTTCTGTTCCCAGCTGAAACCACAAAGCTAATGTGATTCCTCTTCTCCCCCACAGAAGAAACTCAGACCATTCCATCTTCCTTTGGGAACTGCATCCTCTCCTCGTTGTCCCTGCCTCAGCTGGAGAAGGTGATCATCGACGCCGACCAAATACAGCTGCAGCCTTCGTCGGATCAGATGCAGGGTTGTGTGACCGTCCAGGTGGAGGGTGAGACTGTGACTCTGTTGGACTACATACACATTGAGCAGCCGTCGGGTTTGGTCGAGCCGGACGATCTGGAGGAAAATGACCTGAACGAGGAGGAAATGATGTCTGGAGACGCCATGGAGGAGGAGGAGGAGGACGACGTCGAGGACACTTTAAAACCAGCAGCGTTTCAACCGCTGAAACAAAGCAAACGGCTGCAGTTAAAGAGAAAAGCTTTAAAAGACAAAGACTCAGCGGCGGCAAGAGGCAAAGAAAAAAATACTCCAGCGATAAGACGTGTCCCGTGTGCAATAAGATGTTCCTCCGAGCCGCGGCCATGAGACGACACCAGGAAATTCACTCCACAAACCGGGATCTCAGGTACAAGTGCGCCAACTGTGACAAGCGTTCAGGGACCATTATGACATGAACCGACACAACATGCGCGTGCACGAGAAGGAGGACATGGGCGTGAATCCCCCAGAAGACGACCCGGGGGAACCTTGCACCTCTGAGATGTCGGATAACAAAAACTGCTCTCTGTGTGGGAAGTACTTCGCCCGCCACGTCGACATGGAGCGACACATGAATTCCCACTCGGAGGACCGGCCGTATAAATGTTGTTACTGCGAGAAGAAGTTCAAGAATCCTTACGTGTTAAAGCGACACCAGAAGGAGATCTGTAAGAGCAGGGAGCTGAAAAAGACAAAGAGGAAAGAGGCGCAGCAGCCGAACCCGCCGCCGCTGCCGCCGCCTCCGACGGGTCGACGGAGAGTAAAATCTGTCCCATCTGCAGCCGGGTCTTACCGTGCACGGCGACATCGCAAAGCATCTGCGCTCCACTCGGAGGAGCGTCCTTTCATTTGCATCACATGCGAGAAGGGCTTCAAGTACAAGGACACGCTGAAGAAGCATCAGATCATTCACGGCCACGAGGGGATCCGAGAGGAAGAGAGCAAGTCGGTGGAGCAGATTTTGGCAGAAGCAGACAATCAGGCATGTGAGGATAATTGCAGCCTTGACAGAAAACAAAGTCATCTAGATTTATCGGGAGATATTTCTGAGGAGCCTCCTTCAGCACCGAAGGAAAAAGTCACCAAAAAGCCCCTGAAGTGTGTCCGGTCTGTTCCAGGGCGTTCGACAGCGTGAAAACCCTGAACAGGCACATCCAGTGTCACACAGACGATCGCCGTATCATTGCGTTCACTGCAAGAAGCGTTTCAAACACATGCACGGGCTGAAGAGACACCAGATCTACGCCATCTGCCACAAGAAAATCAACACGGTTCCTGTGGAAGAAGGAGCCGAGGGCGGGGTCCAGCCAGAGCGACGCGAACGGCACCGACCCCCCGCAGGGGCCCCCGCTGAAGATCCCCGTGTGGTGTTCCAACTGCGGCAAACACTTTGAGTTCCTGTCCGCCCTGAAGGAGCACCAGGAGAACGTGTGCAAGGTGGACGTGAGGGACGTCATGAAGTGCAACGAGTGCGGGAAAGAGTTCAACAGCATGACGATGCTGAAGGTGCACCAGAGGATCCACGACCCGCTCTACTGCAACGAGTGCGGCAAGATACTCGCCAACGAGCCTGCGTTCGAGCGGCACAAGCTGATGCACCGGCCGATGCAGTGCACGATGTGCGACAAGACTTTTACTCTGCTGAGGCGCCTGAGGGAGCATTACGAGAAGCAGCACGACTTCACGGGCCCGTACCCTGCGCACAGTGCGACAAAACCTTCATCCAGCTGCCCTACCTCGCCATCCACCAGAGAATCCACAAAGGGGAGTTCCCTTACATCTGTACCCTGTGTCCGGAGAAGTTCAGGTCCTCCAACTGTCTCACGGTTCACCAGAGGAAACACACCGGGAGAAGCCCTTCCTGTGTTGGCAGTGCGGAAAGTGTTACCGCTCGGCCTCGGAGCTCACGGTCCACATGGGCACGCACTCGGAGGAGAGGCCCTGGGCCTGCGCGCAGTGCGACATGGCGTATCGCACAAAGCTGCAGCTGACCAACCACGTGGAGCAGATCCACATGGGCGTGCGGTATCCCTGCAACAGCTGCGGGAAGCAGTTCATGAAGGAGACGTCGCTGAAGAGGCACGAGCTCATCCACACGGGCGAGAGGCCCACCAGTGCACCGTGTGCGGGAAGACCTTCCTGACCGCCAACGAGCTGCGGCTGCACAACCGGTATCACACCGGGGAGCGGCCGTACAAGTGCGAGGTGTGCGGGAAGGCCTTCATCCAGTCGGGGTATCTGAAGTCGCACATGCGCATCCACACCGGGGAGAAGCCGTTCAAGTGCGACCTGTGTAACAAAGGCTTCAGGTTGTCGTACCACATGAAGAAACACAGGCGGACTCACACCGGGAAGCCCAAGAGCTACATGTGCGAGGAGTGTGGGATTGCGTTCCTCCAGAAAAAATCCCTCTGGGAACATTCGCTCACTCACAACGTGAAAATGGAATCTGCGTTCACAGAGGAAGTGAGAATCGAGTTCCAGTAGAATTTTGATGACTTTTTTTTTATACAATGTTTCAGACAACAAACCAAAAAAACACCTTATTTCTTGGGTCTTAATTCCTCCTTTTGTTTGATTTTGACCAAATTATAAGTTGTAGTTTTTTCCCCCCCTTGTTACAAAAACTGTTGATTCACATATTCTGTGAAACATTGATGAACCACAAATATATCATTTCTGCTTACTTTTGATTTTGAAATAAATCAAACTTGAATGTGTAATTCTTACTCCCTTCATTTAAAAATATAAATCGATATTTGACCAAAGTAACTGAAGTAGTTTTACTTAGTTCAGGATTTGCTTCTTTTCTGTTTGTATCATTTTAAATTATATATTTTTTGGCATTTAACTTCCCTTTGGGAATATAAAATAAATTAATGATGAAATTGCAATAACAATTTTTTTTGTATCTTATTAATCTTCGTGGCCAAGGTGACCTTCAATTTTTGTAGTATAAAACAAAAATATGTTTAATTTTGTCATTAAAAAACAAAACAATTCTGAGGTTTAAACACTAGTTCTTTGGTACTTTTTATATATATATATATTTTATATAAATAAATACAATCAATGTACTGTTGAACCACTGATTCATTTAATAACCAGCTTTTTAAAAATGAATTAAAAAGAAAATATTTGTTAGCTGAAATGTTATTCAGTAATATACATGTAATATACAAATACTATTCAAAAATAAAAGTGTAATCTTTTTTTTAAGTTAATGTGTCGTAATGCAACATAAAAAGTTTTAAACATTAAGCCGATATTTGTAAGTAGAGTCAGCACAAAGTTCCAGTCATAATTTAGTTACACACAAATCACACCTCACTGTATTACATCAAATGAAACTACACATTACACCTTTTTAAAACTTCAAAATTCTACGTGACCGTTTACCTGAGGATATATTTTCTGTTTGAAAAAGATATTTCAACATTTGTTGATGTTATTTTTTTATACAAAGCGACTTTCAGAGTATTTTGTACCGTTTTGTAGTGAACAAACTGAAACTTGCTTAGATTTACTTCAAGTTGTGCAGAAGAGGAACTGTGTTGTGTAGTCAGTTGTGTTGTTTGACCAGAAGGTGGCAGCATAGCAATACTAATGCTGATCTGGGGCTCCTCAGCTGTGAATGTGCCGTGTCGCCCCCTGCTGCCTCAGCTTGTGTAGGAGGACTCTGACCCTGAGCTTCCAAACACACAAACTGAGGTTATTCCTCATGTGGGAGCAGCTTTTTCTTTATAGAAAACAATAGTTTGCACAAACCACGTTTCTCCTCTGCGCTCGTGTCACCTGACGCGCCCCCCCCCCCCCCCGGGCCTGAGTGACAGTTGAACCCGCGGCAGCTCCAGCAGCATCCCTGCCTGTTTCCACTGCTCCCACCTCAGAGAAATCAAAAGGCCGGCTGAGTCAGAGTCTCTCCAGAGTGTTGGGAGCAGATCACTTTTTAACCCGAAGCATATTGATTTATATGGGGCTGTAATTGCTTCAGTGTGTCCTGGATGATTCCCCCCGTAATTGAGGCCTGGCAGAGGTCTCTTTCCTAGACATAGCCTCCCCGCTGCCAGGTGGTTGGCAGGGAGCAGCGCCGCACCCACTCCCCGGCCGACCGCTCGGCTGGAGGGAGCCAGGCAGTGGTGACCCTCATCCCCCCCCCCCCCCCCCCTCCCCTCCCACAACACACACACACACACACATTTCCCCCCGGTTGTCGTGGGGCACACTTCCCTGCAGGCTTTGAGGCATCCCACCCGGGCCCTCGTCCAGCTCTCGCTGCAGAAACCGGAGTCGCAACCTGTGCATCCTTTCAGACGCTCCTCTCTCACATCTGCGCCTCGGCTCTCCAGGATTAGCCGTAGTTACCGAAACCAGCTTATGGCTGTAATTATACTGTATATACATGCTCTTGTTCAAGTATTTGTTGTGTGTGTTTGATTTCCTGACCCCGGCACATTCCTTGGGTTTTGCTCCAGATGGAACATTTGCAGGATTTAACACGTCTCGAGATCAACGTGGTGTCACAGGTTCAGCGGGGGGGAGATAAAATAATGGAGAACACCTGAGAATCGGCTTAAATGTCGATTAAAAGCACAACCAGGAGCGTTTGTCTTCTAGTCTGTGCCACATGTTGCTGTGGTTTATATGATCAGAGCCCCTGTGGTTGATGTGGAGCTCCGAACCTGAACCTGAGGGCTTTAAAATCGCAGATATCATAAAATAAATAATCAAACAAATCACTGCTCATGTTCACAATAAGGTGGTAACTGTAATATAATACTTATCATTATATTGAATCACTCTGTTAAGCAACACAATCTTCAGACCATGTCCACAACTTTTCAAAGTAAACGTTCAGTAAGAAGTGATTCTGGGAATGATCAGAACCCGTCGCTGCTCCGTCTGATATGATCAAATAATCAAATTATCAAATTGATCAGGTGGCGATTTTGTTATTTATCAGAGGACGTCTGTGGAGTGAGTAGCTTTAATACAAGCAGCAGCTTTCAGATGACAGATCGTTCAGTTAAAACAATATTGATTAGAGCAGCGTTGACTGATGTGTTGATGATTGAGACCCAGCGTTTGGACTTGAATTGGCTCCGGCTCCCTGAACGAAAAAAAGCCTAAAGATCACAAGCGTTGTGGTTTTCGGTTTCACAGACACAGTCGCATCAGCTGAGCCGAGAGGGAGCAAAACAACAACCAGCTCCTTTGAGAAAGACGTCTCTATTGATTCCATTCCTCTGTGTTTTAACCTTTAAGCAGAATTTCCTGGAAGCCGATGTGAAAACAGTTTATTGACATTAAAGATGGCGCCTCACCAGTGGCAGCCCTGAACTTGTTTCCTCCTTTAATCTTTTTCATTCGTTTTTTTTTTTTTTTTTTGGGTGCTTTGCTCTTTGAACATCTGTGCACTGTTGTTTTTTTTATTGGGAGATTTCCACCACTTTGGGGCTAATAAGGGATTATTAGCGCTGATCAAACAGGCAAACCGAGATATGATTTGGAAAATGGTTGGTTCTGATCATCACCAGGCTTTGTGGAATTTCCTGACCTTTTTGCCAAAAGCCCGTGACCCCTGCGCGTTACTACGGAAACGTAGCGTGTCAAAACATGCTCCATGACTCACCTTTATTTCTTCCATGTGAAGAGAGTGTGGCACAGCACAGGGCCTCGATACCAATATCAGTTTATCACCTTCTACAACGGTAAAGTAAAGCATTTAAAAAAAATATATATATATATATACCTAAATCACTCCCTATAGATACTTCACTTTCGTTGTTTTTGTTTCAGTCAATGGATGAAGGAGGGAATCTAACACGGAGAAACCACCGAGCTGGAAAAACCCTCCCGACTAATCAGGAGAATGGAGAAGGATTGCTCTGCTAATCAAGTGTGTGTGCGCTTGCAAGTGTGTGTTTCCTCAAGTGAAGCTGTGTGTGTGCCCAGACATATCCCCAGCCTCTCACATTCACACACACACACACACACACACGGCCCCCCCATCCTCCCTGTGTTCACGCAGTTTTTTCTTGTTCTCAAGCTTTATCTTGTTTTTCGTCCCCTCGAACTCTCCCTCCGTCCTCTCACTTGTGTTCATTTGCATTCTGCGCTGCCGTCTGTATCTGTGGATCCGTCTGACTCGGACATTTGTTTGGCAGGAGACAGCAGAGGGGATGCTGTTAACGCTGCAAGAAATGTCCGTCCTCCCCTGAAAGTCTTTTTTTCACTTTGCTCTTCGTTAACACATTGTTCCAAGTGCACGGGGGATACAACTGGAACTCTGCTTGTTTCGAGGAGCTCTCTCTTGCACGTCTTAACTTTGCAGATCACTTATTCGTCATCGCTGAAATTACACTTTAATTCCGAGGAAAGACTCTTTTAAAAAGTGAGGATGCATACGTGCATTTTCAGTTTGTAACCGTGTGAACTGTCGAGAGTCTCTTCCTCCACATGACTTGCAGACATGGACATTTTTTGCAGCGAACACTTTCTCCTTCCTGCACCAGAAGGGAGTGAAAACAAGCCTTTCCCTGGTCAATGAGTTCACTGTGGCGGACGTCTCCCTGAGACAAGGCTGTGAGAGGAGGGGGGGTGGGTGTTGAGTTGAGGGAGGGGAGATGGCGATGGTGGTGGTGGTGAGGGAGGGAGGGGGGGGGCTAAAAAAAGTCTTGCAACCGAAGAGAAAAGAGACACGGGGCGAGGGAGGGAGGGAGGGAGAGAAACCTGGCACCAAGACAGTTCAGAGCATTGGGCATTAGAGACGGTGAACAAGGGAAGGTCAGCAGCCCCCCCCCCCCCTCCCCACACACACACACCACCTCCACCCCTTTCTTCTCCTGCATCAGCAGATGTACTGCACAAGCCCATCATCAATACCAGTACAGTCAGGCCGCAGCTCCAGTGACAAGTGGAAAATGTGCCGTGAAGAAGCTCTTTTGTGTCGAGCAGCGGCGAGAGATGAGACACTAATTTCACCCTCTAAGACAAAGAGGCTTACGGGCATCAGTGACCAGCCAGCGTCCCTGATCTCCGATACGATAACAGGGTCATCCTCCCTGGTCTGAAAGCAGCTTTGTTCCCTCTAATCAGAGGAGCATCATCGCCGTCACATTCCACGTTGTACCAGCAGCTCCGGACGGTGACGCAATCCAATCAGAGGGATTCACAAAGAGACGCTGTCGGGCGCACGTCACGTCTCGGCGGCGGCAGCCCTGAGAATAAGTCAGGTCACAGATTGAGGTCACGGAGCCGCGTGTGTGGCAGCAAGCGTGGAGTCAGGAGGTGCAGGGAAAGCCACAGAGCACGACTGATCTGGGACTTTAGAAATGTTCAGTTCCACGTCACGCTGTGCAAGTACATCATGTCGGCATGAAAGAAACCAAACCTTGACGAGGCCACGATATTGTAAATTGATCAGAACCTGCACACTCATTCTGAAAAATCCCCTTTATCTCCGTTTTCTTTTTCTCGTTGTGCAATTTGCTTCCGACATTTCTTACTGTTTTGCCATTTCGAGCAGATTGATAGTAAGGGACTAGTTTAATAATGATAATTAAAAAACAACTGACAGGACTGGAGCACTTCAGGCGCCAATCAGATTTCAGCTCGGGCCCCCTCTGCCCCACCCTTGGATCCGCCCCTGGAAAGCCAAGAAAAAAAACACCTTATTCAAACCAAAGTAAAGAGCAGAGATTTGAAACCTGCTCGTGTCAATCTCATTAGTCTGTTCCCTTTTCATTAGTCGGTTCCCTTTTCATTAGTTGGTTCCCTTTTCTTTCACGTTCTTTGACGAAGCAGCTGCTCAACAAGTGTTTCCCCGTCGTTACCCCGGCAACCAGCCACGCTGCCAGATCACAGATCACAGCTTAAACTTTCTGTCGATCGAACTTAATCTCTGAATCGACTTATTGTTCTCACTCTCTAATGACCAGTGGATCCCGGCTTGCTTTGGCTCGTAGCTCATTAAAATGAATCGGTGATGAATCAGTTGTTTATCAGCTTGTGATGTTCTGGGTCCATCCTGCGACTGTTCCCTGGGCCCTGACGCTGCTGTTGGGAACCACACGCTGCTGCTGGGAACCACACGCTCCAGTTTAAACCTGCGTGTGGCCTCTGTGCCATGAGCGTGATCCAGTGTCATATGGGGACATATTGGATCGTGCTTCTGTTTTGACCCACTTTTTACCCCTCGACAACCCTACAACTGTTGCGTGACTTTAGCCACGGTCCCCTTTGGATTCCGACCTCGCTCGCGATGCACTTATACACTCACTGGCCCGAGCATGCTGGGAAGCGCGCTGGTGTCCCGTTTTATGATTGGGTCGCAGCTCTGATCTCATGTTTAGAGATTGGATCAGAGTAGATATCCCACATGCCGGCTGAAAACTCTCTCTAAGCCGTCGCCTCGTGTGAAGCTTCACTCTGTCGCTGCAGGGTTTTTCCCCCTGTAACATCACTTTCTTTATACTGGAGGGGAGCTCGGTCCCAGTTTGTGCCATGTAGCGTTGGTCTGGTTTTTTCTGCTATTGTTCTAAATGTGGTAATTCAACTATAACTCTGCCGGTTCCCAAATACGTTGCAAGGATTTTCTTGTGCATGTCTTTTATCACTCAAATAACACTTTAATGTGGCAAGTGTCCCTTAAGAAGTAGGAAAATGATGCTTATGCATGTGTTTTCAACGGCTCCTGGAAAGAATAAGTGTGACTTTGTGAGAGTGTGACTCGCAGAGATGGACATTTTGAGTTGTCGTCACATATTCTGGGTCGAGATTCCTCTTTTAAGCCGTCGCCTCGTGTGAAGCTTCGCTCTGTAATTGCTGCTTTCACCATCATTTTCTTGATATTGAAGGGGGGTGTGGGGGTGGTGGTGGGGGGGCGGTTGGTCCCAGTGGGTGCCATCTAGTGTTTGTTCGTGCACCAGGAAGAATCCAGCTCTGCAGCTCTGTCTCCAGAGTGGTGGTGGTGGCTGAAATATGAAATATGCAACTTTTCAACAAAAAAAAAAAAAAAAAAATCGAGGAAAAAAATGAAGTAATGTCCTCTTCACCGTAAATCCCCATGTGTTTTGTGTTTTTCCACTCCTGTCTTTTTTCACATCAGTCACTCAGTTCACAGAAGCATCAGATGTCATTCGCAGACAAACCTGCTTGTTATTGACTGGAAATCAGCGCGAGGGGAGGAAAAGAGAAACGCAGTGACAGATTTATAGCAAGAAATTACACAGACAATGTGCAGAAAAGACTCCTCTGGTTATCTCTGGCTCCTGGAATTAATAAAAAAAACAAAAACTTTCCATATGCAGAGCTCCAGTGCACGTGAAAGGTTTTTGTTCAATAACCTTTTTATTCATGTTGACTTAGTGGAAAAGTGTTTCTAATGATTTATTCGACCCCCTGATTGCACCAGACGTTGGATAGTGTGGCTGCTGAATTACGCGCGGTGCCAAATTACGCACGGGGAACAGTCGCATCACGAACCTGCAGTTCTTCCTTTTGAACTGAAACATTGAGCATGAAATTAAATACTGTGTTGTGTGTATATATATATGAGCTCGAGCTGCTGCTGCTGCTGCTGCTGCTCCTGCTGCTGCTGCTGCTGATGGTAGGACGGTTGCGGTTTTTTTTTTGCATGTGTGTGCGTGTGTGTGTGTCTTTTCTATCTCGATCTGAACTACTAACCAAGTCTCAGAGAGAGAGAGAGAGACAGAGAGAGAGAGAGATCAAAATTCAATCCCGTTCTGAGAAAAAAAAAAAAAAAAAAAAAAAGGAGAGAAATGACGTTATTTGAATATGTGCCCAAAATCCTTAATGAATAACTTAGGACGAGTAGGAGGCAAATGCTGCCCCAGCTGTTTCCTGTTGAAAATGTCTGTGTAATGTAGATAAATGTGAGGGATTTTCTCTCTAAATCCGTCTCCTGTTCGCTAAATCTCACTTCTCCAAAACGAGCCTGCGCAATGGAACAAAGTCGGAATATTGAGATGTGACATTGCCCGCATCTCATCCTCTTTCTCCCCCGTTTTTTAATGACTTCAAACAAGTTCATTTTCGCCGGGCTTTGACTTGCCGAGACCCGTGGGGATGTCTAGCGCTCTTTCCTTTCAGTGGCATTTATGTGATGTCTTCAAGGTAACTTACCTGATTTCCTTTGACACTATACATTGTCACCTTGCTTCACCGCGCACTATTTTTTTGCACGCAGCATCCTCGCGTAGTTTAAAACCGCAGCAATAAAACAGGGATATATTGGAAATTGCTTATTTATATTTTACAGCTTTTTTACACGCGCGATAAATGTTGGATTTGTGCAGATTTTTTTTACGCGTTTCTCTTGCAGTTGTGTGCATGTGCATGTTTTTGGTGATATTAACAGATCGCCCCCCTCTTTTATTTTGATTTAATTGACTTTTTTCTTTTTGGAAACCCTGGCATGCATTGTGCATGACTTTCAGTGCTCGGTGGATGAATGGGTTTTTCATCCTTCGTGCATGCGCTCCTTTTTTCTCCAGAAAGCTTTAATGCAGGCGGCTCTGCAACTTTCAAAGTAATTACTGCTGAGTCTGCGTTATTATTATTAAGTGCTAAATGTTTAACCTGATGCTGCGGGGTGAGGAGAGAGAGGGGAGCTTAACACGGAATACTTACGGGCACTTGGAGTCGTGATGTAGATGGATAATGTCCTGTGTTTATTCTTTTTATTATGTATATTTGGCTCACTCCGCTTCCTCCGCTGGGTTTGGCGGGAGAGACGTTTTCCATCTCACACTTTGGATCGGAAAGATCCCTGGTGCTTTTCTTTTTTTGTGCGTCTTTTTACTCTGCTTTTTCAATTTTGAAGCTGTTGAGTTTGGTGCGTATCAATGCGCAGACCTTTGCGCCTTTTGGCACAGGTGAAACGCGGCATCCAGAATACAGGCTGATCAATATGATAGGTCTTTAAATGTCAGTGATCAGAATGGAGGGTTGTTAAATTATCAGGTCATATATATATATATATGGGGGGGGGGGGGGGGGGGGGATGATAAGCAGAGAAGTGTGGTTTCCAATTTTTACGCGCTCTGCTCCGTTGCGCACAGGCTCTCCGGAGCATCGGAGCTGCTCAGCCTCCTGTTTGGCTCCTCCACGGGGGCATGTAGTGGGAGTTTGGATTTAATACACTTTCCTCCAGAAGCTTTTATTCCTTCGTACAGAGGGAAATGTGCTGGATTATACAGGAAAAAAAGCCTTAAGCCCCTTAGATTTCAACCTTAGGTGGCACTTCGGTGCCATTACGCGTGGCACAGAGCCCACGACTGGCACAGCACCGACTCTAAAAAGTGACTTTCTTTGCTTGAATGTGTGATTTGATGATGCTCTGCCTTTCAGCAGTGGGAATGTTAAAGCTCTCCCTCTCTCCCTGTGCGCAGAGTGCGATGTGCTGTATCTCCTGTAGCCACACCCTCTCACTACTGCTGTGTGTCCTCACCCTGACTCCGACGGCAACAGGGGCGGGACCGGAGACCCTGTGCGGGGCGGAGCTGGTCGACACGCTGCAGTTTGTGTGTGGAGAGAGAGGCTTTTATTTCAGTAAGTGCACCTTTTTATTTATTCATAAAGGTTGGCTGTATCCGTCCCAGAGCTCTCCACCTCCAGCGAGCTCATAAATAAAGGAGCAGCCAGTTTGACATCTCGCCTTGACTTTCCCTGCATCAGTGTTCTCTTTCTCCCTCCATTCATTCCTCCTCCGCTCTCACATCTCCTCCTTTACATTCACAGCATTTGTGTCAATGCTCAAATGCACCGAAGCCCAAGGAACACAAATGCAACACAGAATAATGATGAAGTACTCGGTGGCAAATCCCAGTTTTGTCAGTGGGCTTCAAGTGGAATTTGGCTGACTTTATCTCTCAGAAAAGAGGAGGAGGTATTGCTGTGAAGTTTCTCTTTTTTTTCCACCCGAGACGGGGGAAAGCTACCCAAAGAAAACCCTCCACCATGAATCCAGGATTTAAATCTTTTCCATTAAGGGTACAACCCAGCCCAGAGCAGCACAGGATATATGGAGCTACCGAGGTTTAGGTGCAATGTTCCACCGGCAGCCAGAGTTTCTCGGGACATGTTTCCTGATCTTTCCATCAGAGATGAGCAGCGTGACCGGACATTAGCAGCATATCTGGCCCAAACTCTGCAAAGCTGAAGTTTACAACCTCATTATTCCCATTTCCTCTGCTGACATTAATCAGTTAAGCCAATTTGCACCAAATGTCCTGACAGCGCTCCACCAACAGTCTTTTGTTTTAACCTTTCTGAGAATTGATCATCCTTTCGAACCCCGTGCAGTTTAAACATAACAATCCGTTATTAATGGTTTGGTTCGGTCCCAGAGCTGTGAAAGATTTTCCACATGTGGCTGAGTTTGTCAGCTGCCAGTTTGAAACAGATATAAGATTTCTGTGGGAGATCAGCAGCATCTATAGTGCTTTCAGTTTCTCTCTTAATCGATTGCCGTGACCTTAACCCGAAACTGAAATGGTTTGTAGCTACGGACTCGGAAGAACTTGCCGATTGATGGAAGATTAGGAGGCAAGAGAAGTCTTTGAATCAAAGGCTCAGTCTTTAGCATGTCAGTGCTAACACTCAGCACTGAACAGACGGTACAGCTGAGGCCGAGGGGGGATTTCATCTGTTTGATCATAACGCTGGACATAGAAGTGTGGAAATACAGGCTGCACACAATCCCAGCTTGATTTCACGGAGCTTAGACTAATATTTGTCGATCCAGTCACCAAAGATGTTAAGATTCATCCACTGGGGAACATGAATGTGTGAACCTGCAATCCACCCAAACAGATGTTGAGATATTTCAGCGGTGGATCAACCAACCAACTGGAGAGCGTCCCTGCCAACATGGCTAAGACCTGGAGACAATAGACCGGTTATTAGGTTTCCCTGTTTACTCCGTCGGGACCAAGTTGTCGTGTTGCTGTTCTTGCGAGATAAGAACCCTGACGTGGGGTTGATCTCTTATCACGTGTTTCAATATCTGTGCATTGTTATGGATAAAGATGGTGAAGGACTTAAAAGACGAGATCAGACAACAAGTTACCTTCCCCTCCTCTGGACATTCACCTTCCTACATAGAGGACACACCATGTTTTGCATTGCCAGTAAAGGAGATGTCGTACATGTGGTGTAGAATTGTCTAATTTAATCCTGCATGTTTGCATCTTGTTCTTTGTCAGAACTACAGCTGTGGCCGATTGTGCAGCTCACAGTTCACGTCCACTGTTAATCCCAATGAAGAAAGAGGCTTTAGTGTATGTGGCTGCACACTTGTATTCCATCCGACCCTACGTGTTGCGGTCGCATGGCGTTAAGTACACGGTTCTAGCGGCAGGTTAAAAAGGGTCTTTGGGTGTAATAGGATTTTTTTTTTGCAGAATCATCCAATATCAGCGTTGTGTCTGGCAGTAGGTTGCCCCATGCACCTTGCTGCTGCTGCTCCCCACCGTCCCCCGCTGCCAAATTCCTCCACCCCTGCATGCAGCTTTTCCAGGACCAGTCAACATCATTCTCTGCATCGGGCCCTTTGTGCAGCGGCGTGCCAGAGAGCTGTTGGAGAGCCACCAGCTGCTGCAAAGCTGCGAGTCTTGTTCGTCCAGATGCTGCTGGCAGCGCCACATGCTGTGAAGTGGTCATGACAGCCTGCTCAATTGCCAGTTTTCTGCCAGTTAAGACTTTTTTTTTTTTTTTTGGTTCGGTCTTTGGAGTCTTCTGCCGCAGCACTTCTCGTGTACAAATGGCCATGTTCTCTTCATTTAGGCTGAGTGTGGAAGATTATGGGTCTACATGATCAAGTATTAGGTTTTCAGTGGATGCGGGACCTGTTTTCTTTTCATGGAAACTCAGTTTGTTCAGCCATTATTTTTGCTTCTGGGTAAAACGTCATTGAGCAATCCATGTTATCGGTGAAATCCTCAAGACCAACTGGACTGTGATATCAACACAGTAGATCCTCGGGTAGTGTTTAGTATCTCAGTTTGAAGGTTTGTGAACCGGTCCAGGGAAGTGTCTGCACGCTGTAGCTAAAAGTGGATGAAATGTTTACGGCTCTGACAACGCATGAGGGTGTCCAGAGACCGTAACGATGTGGGAATGTGAAGCAGTGTTGGCGACTGATAGACTTTTACTACAGCTTTATAAACGCTTCTCCCAGGCCAGAGGAGTGCAGCGCCACTGTCCACGATCATCTGGTGAGAAAGTGTTGAACAGAGGCCAACGGTAACTCGCGGGGTCCTGATGCAAGATACACTTCTTAAACAGAAACAGACCCTTTTGTGGTAGCGGGAATGTATTTGTCTTTCCTGCATCACCCTACACTGAGCAGTCACTGAGCTGCACAGCGTCCATGTATCAATGCCACATTTCCCTGTATTTCACGAGCACTCCATCCTTTTTCTGAGACGCCGACGATCTTCGAGCAGCAGGGTGCTGTACCTTGGAAAATATCCCGTTCCCTGTCTTCCCTCAGTTTCTCTCTCCTCGCTCGCTCATATTTTCACCGTCATTCCTTTTTTTTTTATTTCTCTCCTCCGCGTCGCTCGCCACATGCACCAGTGGCTGTTTGCATGAAAATATCTGGAGACTCCATTTGGGTCTGTGTCGTCTGCAGGACACAGCAGTGCAGCAGCTTGGCCAAAGGAGGCGTGCTCCTCTCCCTGAACTCTTCCCCTCCAGCCTGGTCATGTTGAACTTGGCAACCCTCTAATTGATAATGTGTCCAGAAACGGTGTTGCAACGACATTGGCTTTTCTGCGTAGGCTGCTTTTGCCAATCCACCTCACGCGTGCCACCAGTAAAGTAGCACACATGCACCAGAAGGCTGCAGATTTCCTACCCTGACAGAAATGCTAAATACCAGTCAGGTGGAAATTCTTTTTTTTTTTTAAGGTAATGAAACAAACTGCGGTCTCAGAAACAGAAAAAAAAAACAAAAAAAATCCACAACCCAAGTCAGTTTTTCCAATTATTAGCCTGACCTAGAAATCCTCAGTTGTCTTTGTAATGCTGCAGCAGGCAGCCCCGTGATTTCTGTGGGATGTTCATTCCATGAATCAGATCTGTTATGGGAGTTTTTCTGGCTCACGTGTGAGTGCTAAGTAGCTCCATGTCCTAAGTCACTTTTAGTTCATGGTGAAATGTTCTCACTTATTCTAAAGGGAGCATGAAATATAGAATCTAACTGTTGATTTCAGCAAAATGAATGATCCCGTTCGGGGCCAGAAACCTAAACGCTGGTACATGAAGTTCTCATAAACGACAAGAAGAACTCAAATATGCTTGTTTATTAGTTTGGCTTTTACCTGTTTAAGGGGGAAACGACAGGGGAGGAATATATCGTTTGGCTGCCACTGATGAGACTTGATCCTCAATGTTCGTCCCTGTCGATTTTTTATTCTAGAGCTGGAGAGAGAGAGAGAGAGAGAGAGAGAGAGAGAGGTAGAATGTGTAAACAGCATGTCACATGCATGCACGCACACGTGCACACGCTCGACACACACACACACAGCTCGGCCTTGTCCCTCAGCAGCAGGGGATTATGTGGATTACAGGATGATCAGGACACCCTCCCTCCCTCCCTCGCTCCCTCCCTCGCTTTACACTGGACCTGAGCACACAGCGGAAGCCACTGAGATCTGAAGAAAGACCTCCTGTGTCTTCCCCATCACCGCAGAGAGAAAAAAAAAAAAAAGGTGTCGTTTTCCCATTAAGACCCCGAACTGAAAAATGTCCGACCCTCCTGTGACTCGTTGCTCGGTGGAACAAAGGAGGCGTCTCATGAAAAGGACAGACAGGCATCCTCCAGATTCGGATCTGGACATTCGGTGAAGTTGAGACTTGAGGGATTTGAGGACACTCCGGTACCGAACACCACTTCACCTTTGAAACTCTTCATCGGTTTGATCCAATTGCATAATGTCGGACGTCTACAGAGACGAACGCGGACGTATCTCGTTGCATTAGCGCAGAGATCAACACGATTTATAGTTGATATCCTGGGACTTTCGTTATTCTTTCGTCTCCACCTTCGGTTGTCTCTTGATTGTCTTGAATTCCAGCTGTGATCACCTGTTAAATATCTGGAAATAGTTTTTTCTTTCCGACATAAATACATATGGTACTGGGAGCAACTCTCCCTTACCCCCTTGATAATATGATGCACTGAATGCAAGCAGTCCTGCATACTGTTGTTAGTCTGTCACTTATACACACGTTATTAATCTGCAGGTGTTTCTTCATCTGGACCAAAACCTTCTTCACAAAATGATGACGATGATGATGATATTTAAGATCTGTATTTATTGGCATTCCCAGTGCGAACAAGACAAAAATCACGAGCCTCGTTTTATAATGGGAGGTTACATTTTTAATGCTAATGTTTAGCCAATAAAAATGCATAAATATGTACCTATATAACACCATTTTATTTACCCATTATTTACAATCTTAACTGAGGAATTTATTACAAGTAGCTTTCACCCAATTCTTTTACACGCCCTGAAACCAGCCATACATTTATGAACCAGCCTAAAATTAGCCCTGGGATTTTATTTTTCATATAATGCAGTGATTCTGTGAAAAAAAAAAAAAAAAAAAAGGTTCTGCCAACGAAAACCTTCCCTGAACAAACACACTTTGATTTATATTGATAATGTTGTGAACAACACTAGGTGGAATACATTTGGATCAGATGCTAGTGTCACCGCGCAGTAACGTGAGGAACACTTCACTCGTGCCATAAACTCTTTGTGGTACCAGTGATAAAGAGGTAGTTTCCAGTGCCTTAGCAGCTCTTGTAGTCCCGGCCCGGCTGTAAACTTGCCTGACACTTTGCAGGAAGAGCAGTGCACCGGCTCCAAGAATCCACTGGTTTTTATTGACCATGACCAGGCTGTAAAACTCAGATGCTTTCTGTACCACTCTGGAATGGGGGAATCCAGCCATCTCTCTCCAGTGCCGTTCCTTAGAGGTGTCACGGTTCTCAGAAACCGGACCAACGAGCACAATGTAAAAGTACAGAGCCTGCTCTTAAAAAAAGAGAAGCAGAAAACAAAGGTATGAAACCACATGTAGGCAAACAAAGTACAAAAGGTCCAACTGAGGCGAACTCCAAAAAAATAACTCAAGCAAGGTCCAAAACATGATCGAGATCAAAAAAGGCCGGCAGAGAACAAAGCTTTGGAAAGCTGTAAGGCCCATGGCACAAAGACAACCTGGCAAAGAGCAGGTGGAAACGGACCAGTATACACTAGGGAGCTAAAGAGGGATGTGGAGCAGGTGAACAGGTGAGGAGGAGGAGAAGGAGGAGGAGGAGGAGGTTCTTCTACACATGTCTAAACAATTAAATGGAAGGAATGAAAGGATGAATAAGCAGATTGATTGATGGTAGAACCACCTCCCCTCAAGAGAAGCCTCCTGAGGTCAGGATGGACCCCAGACATGACCTCTGGGTCCAGGATGATGCAGACGGGGTCCCACCAGCACTTTTCAGGGGCATACCGCTTTCAGACCCTCAACATCTGCCTGGCTGCTCCCACTTCGTGGTGGTTCCATTCAGTTTGACTGCACGTGGAGCCCCAAGGACCGGCAGCAACAAGGGAAAGAACGATGCAGGGGTGATGATTGGTTAAAGAGCCCCTTCAATTTAATCTCGAATTTAACGGTGCTGTCATCCAGCTCTCATTCCGTCTGTTGCAGGTTGAGCTGTGTGCTTGACCTGGAGTTCTCAGACAAATGATCACTGAATAAAAAAATGCCAGGAGCGCCAGACTCATCGGAGTCGAGTTCTGGGGAAGATATTTGAGTCTCAGAGGGCGACATGCTCTTAGTGATGAAGAGCGCCTGAGCCAGCATCTCCTCACTGTCTGAGAACAAGTTGACTGGGTTCACGGTGGCCTGATTATACTGTCATCAGGCAGATTTAAAATGGAAGAGTCTTAGAAATAAAAAAAAAAAATCTAAGGCAGGCAAGCGAAGTGCAAAGGGTCGAGCTGAGGCAAGATCCAGAAAAAGAAACGCAGGCAGGGTCCAAAACACGATCGAAAGAGGCAGGCAAAGAACGGAGCGCTGGAAAGGTAAGGCTTTTGGAACAAAGACGATTTGGCAGAGAGCAAGTGGAAATGGACCAGTATACTCTGAGGCTAGTGAGGGAGTTGGCTATAGGTGAGCAGGTGAGTGGGAGGAAGAGCGGGTCAGTCGGATTCCTCGGTCCAGAAAGGCAGGTGACAGGGGGCCGCGTCTGAAATGACCGTGCAAGAAAACCCCTCCACCGAACGGAGGATCAGCCCGAAACTCAAAACCACGACAAGAGGAACGAGCTCGATAAATGTGTTTCAGAACGTGCCAAATACTTTTTATAGTATCAAAGCACTTTGTTCTGATCAGTTTGCAGCCTGCTCACTCACGGACGACATCAGCTGGATTCACAGCAGACACAATTTATTTCAAAGGCCAGCGAGAGTTACGGAAAAACCGAGAACACGCCAGAACATATCAAAATGTCCACAAAAACCAAAACCATCGGGCTGAGTTCACGCCGACAGCAGCACGGTGTGAAAAATGCAGTTCTTTGGGGGGGGTTGTTGGATTGGTTTGATTGTTTGAAGACATTTTAAGACCCTAATGAATTAAATTCAAGACCAATGTCAAGGAATATAAATTTTCACGCTGGTCTCGTCTATAGTTTTATTGCAGCACTAATATCTGTATCATTAGGAAAGAACTACAACACATGGAGACATTACAAACTGTGCGTGTAGCCAAAGCATTTCTCTTGAGGTCAGAGAAGCCTTAAATGAACCTTACCATCACTGAGACCTACTTAAACATGTTTAAGACCAACCCTGATAATACAAAGACACTATGAGAGGGTTTACATGGATAATATGACACATTGAGCATCCTCTTGACGCTACATTCCTTCTAATAACCCTTTAATCCAACAAGTGTTGAGTTTTTGACGATCATCCGTATTTCTGCACATTCCCCAAACTGTAATACATCACTGGTATGAACACGATAAGCCACAGCTGCACTCTGCCACGTAACGATGGCTGAAATGCTGACACACGCTTTCTAATCCGATCCGAGAAAAAACCCTGCGTCATCGCCATCGGGCTCAATCCCCGGCGCGGCGTCCATCTCCGGCGGCAGAAGGCCGCGAGGCGCAGAGCACTGGCAGGAAATGTTGTTTACACCTTATTTGTTTAACGACAGTCGGAGCAAACAACTCTTTGTGTTTATGAGGGATTAACGCAGTCGTCCATGCAACCGGAGCGTTTTCAAACCTCGCAGAGCTTTCAGACCCGATTATTACACGCGTGTTTTTCTCCGACCTGCCCGAGCTGATTATCCTACATTTTACCACCGGTGCCAGCTGATTTCCCCTCTTCCTTCCAGCTGTTTGTGCAGCGGGGGTGCGGGCTATTTTCGGAAGAATAGCGGACGTTAATTTGTCAGGCTTTATTGGGAGGGATTGTTAGAACAGGGCCACGAGGCACGGGCCCCTCTTTTGGCTTTCAGCACCCATTATATAATCTCCGCCAGGGCTTACTGTCACATTTCTCCAAATGTCTTGACATCAGGTGTTAATACAACTGCCAGGGCTGGTTATACTGATACACGCCACAGGGGAGAAATAACAGGTTACAAACTACAATGGAAAACACAGTGGAATACCTGACCATACAAGGTGTGACTGTCAGTCATTTGAATTAAATAGAAACACTGATGTCAACAGCTATATTAAGGTTTAGATCCGTCTTTCAACACGTCTATTTTCGGAGTCCAGATCTGGGTGAATCCGTTCCTCTGTTCCCTAAATAATGCAGGTGCGCGGCGTTATTTTTAGCATCATCCCACCTGATGTGCACATGAAAGCATCTCTGTTGTCCCCCCCCCCAACCCCCCCTCATTCACACCTGCCTCAGCCTCACCCCCTGCTTTGTGTCAGCGGGTCCGGGGGGGAGAAGAAGGATGCTTCTATTTCTGAATGAAAGCTGCTGCTCTGTCCAAAGCAACATTGTCAGGACAAGGCAGACAGAGAGCAGAAGTTAATGCACTTTGTCAGCACTGGCAGGCGTCTGAGCCAAGAGCTATTAACTCTGAGAGGGAAAGGCATTTCCTCCTTGTAAATGCCATATTAAATTATTATTATTTCATTTGGTAACAGGGAAAAGCCCATCAGGGCTATAACGCTCAAGGTGAGTTTTTCTAAAGGCCACCAAAAGAGCCGGCAGTTTCGAGGGGGGGTCAGGGAGTTGACAAAGGAAGCGAGCCCTGTCGTCGTGGTAACGTGATGCGAGTGTCGCACCTTTAAATAGTCTCGTGCCTTTTTAAATTACGCTACAACGAGAAGATGTTTCCAATGCCTCCCTGCAATACCACGACTTCCTCTTCCTTCTTTGGCACAAAAGGTCCATCTCCATCAGGAGTGAGCCCTCATGGTGCTCAGGCTTCTGCCAAATGGAAATGTGAATGAACAGTGGGGCATAGCCAGCAGGGGCGTGGCCTCCGGGGCTGCCTCGCTGCTCTGCAGGTTGATTGGGCCCAGTTGGTTTTGGGGTTTGGCGTCACCGGATGAGTCGTGCCTATGTTCTCAACTTTTTTTACAGGGGAAGCAGCTGCTACACGGAAGAAATCAATGTCGTTAAGGCTGTTCATATTATGGGAATCAACCCATGTCCTGCTTTTATAAAGTTTTCTTTTCACAGTTGGCAGTTTTGTGGTCAGTGAATAGACCGTCTCCTCACTTTTCTCCCTCCTCTTTTTGTGCTCCTCAGGTAAACCAGGTTATGGCCCCAATGCACGGCGGTCACGCGGCATCGTGGACGAGTGCTGCTTCCAAAGCTGTGAGCTGCGGCGCCTGGAGATGTACTGTGCACCTGCCAAGACTAGCAAGGCCGCTCGCTCTGTGCGCGCACAGCGCCACACAGACCTGCCGAGAGCACCCAAGGTTAGTACCGCAGGGCACAAGGTGGACAAGGGCACAGAGCGTAGGACAGCACAGCAGCCAGACAAGACAAAAAACAAGAAGGTGAGCTCAACGCCCAACAGATGCACTCTTTACAAAAGTTCACTTGTCAGGGAAATGTGGGGGGGGGGGGGAATAGGATTGACATTTTGTGTGAACACAGTTTGACACTTTGGGAAAGAGTTAGAATCCGAGGATTGATACCTTCTCACATATCGGTTCATTTAGTGTGAAATCACAACCAGCCGGCAGAAAAAGAATTCGCAGGCCGGGCCACAGTGAATTATTAATAAACAAAGGTTATATAATCTAATTGCTTCTCTTTGGCAAGACATCTGATGTCAGATGGTCGTGATGACGATGCTACTTCCAGCTGCTTTTTAGCCAAAACATTAGCTCCCCAGCAGGAATTCCTTGCAGAAAATATTATTGAATTTATGGCAAACATTCTATTGCTATAATTGTTATTATGGCATTTTTGTAATATTCTGGGATTGCATTTCTTTTGTATCTATGAGTTGGTCGGATTAAATTGTCCCATTAAAAAGGACTGTGTGTTATAAAGTGAGCTTCAGGGGAGCAGTATGATGATTTAGGATAAATAAAGCGTAACGACTAACACATTTTATCTTTAATCATTAAAAAAAAACATAATGAAAAACCTGTTTCCGAGGTTGTTGAGACTGGGAACATTGTGAAAGAACAAGGCGAGCCTGTTTCCTCTGATCCAGCTGATGGCTGCATTAAATATTCAGTGTACAGACATGAGAATGGTATCAAACCTCTCCTATCATTTTACAGCATTTTTTCCAAATGGTCAACTGTTACTGTAAAGGTTCATCGGGTTCACGTTTACTCACAGTTTAGTGCATAGCAACAGAAATGAATCCATCCTTCTTAAGTGGCTTCGTTTTTCCCCCCCCACAGAGACCTTCACCGGGACACAGTCACTCATCCTTTAAGGTAGGCTTTCAAAGGGATTCTTTTCCTCTCGTGATTATTGCTATGACTTTATCATTATATCATTTAGACCACACAATCTCCACTTTGACATTCTTAAGCAGAACAGCTTTATTTTGAAACGGGAGACGCTCGTTCAAACAATCTTAGCTTTGAAATCTTAATCCCTTCGAACAAATAAAGAAGCCGTGATCTCCGAAGACAGAGTCGGTTTCATCCCCGGAGTTGCCGACCTGCGAGAGTGTGATCCTTTTAAGATTTGACCGTGTGCTTTTTCCCCTCCTTCTCTCAAAAAAGAAAACCATTAGCAGGAGAAGGAACTAAGTGGTTTTTGTGGTAGACCCCGTGGCACTGCAGCTCCCCAGGCAGTACTGTACATTATGTGCTGAAATTCTGGCGTCTCACCATAACACACTGACGCATGCGAGGTCTGGAGATGAAGCGTGCATATCATGTTTGGTGTATCAACGTGTGCAGTGGCCTCCACATCATTCATCTGCTCATTGATTTGTGGATTGCGGTGCACAGTGAACGCTGGTGTTCCTGTACCGATCTTATTTTTCCTCTAAAGTCAAAGTACAAGTTGAATTCTTATCATGTTTTGGGTCAGGAAATATAAACTATAATGAAACTACAGCTGAAGTTTTAGTTACATTCGCTAACAGCTCTGAACCGTAGACGACATGGCTCAAAAGTGAACCCAAAGCATCTTAATCGCCCCCTGGTGCAAGTTCAAGAATCCCGCCTCCCCCATGTTAGTGGATGGGACATTGACCAAATTGAAAAGTCAAATAGAAGATGGCTTCCGTCATTCAAGGTAGAATTTATCAAAAACAGTGTAAACGTCTAGATTGACGGGAGAGCTGTGTCTCCGACTTCATGTACAGTTTACTGAATGTTGAAGAGCGCTGAGTATTAGTCAGTATTCGTGCTGTTCGCAACTCATGCTTTTGTTGTGTTGTGGTTTTTGTGCAGATTTCAGACTCAAAGAATTCACTAAGTATGTGTTTCTGTGTTTGTATCTTTCTTTCATTGCAGGAAGTGCATCAGAAAAACTCAAGTCGAGGGAACACGGGCGGCCGGAATTACAGAATGTAGGGACGGAGCGAATGGACACATGCCCAGTGACTTGGGCAGAGAGAAGGGAGTGGCCTTACCCGGTACCCCTGTGGAATGGTTCACTGTAAAACAAAACAAAGAGGATGCTAGCGATGGTTCGAAAAGCTCTTCACAATGATTTAAACCTGAGAGCTGAGGGGTTGTTGAAGGTTGTTTGATGAGGGATCTTGTGATTATTTTATACACTGCACCATTCCATATCGGGAGGAATTCTTTGTTAATGCAATGTAACAGACTAGTTTAGCTGCTGAGACACGAACAAGAGCTTATTATACCTCCATGTGTGAGCTGCGCTGCCCCTGGCTCCAGGAAAGGTCCTGGGCGTCAGGCCGTGTTCGACAATGAGTCGTCCATCCTGTCGCTTGAACTTTGTGGAGGTAAATCCGTTTACTCTGAGAGGTGATTCATTCACTCCTCCGATAAGACAGGATATTATATCACCGGCCATATTTAACAGTTGCTACCCCAAAATTATAAAAAAATCTGATTCTCTTATCTTCAGAGTTTGCTTCATGCACCATGCATTACCACGGATTTTTCAAAAAGAATAAAACGAGGTTTGTTTTCAAGGAAAAAGACCCGGGGGCTCATTATCAGAAGGTTTGAGTCCGATCCAAATCCTTCCTAAGCCCAAAGAAGTGTTGACAACCGATCTAAACCAATCAAGCCCCATTAAATTTGATTTTGAGAGGGAAAGTGGGAAGTATTGTAGGTACTAGAAAAATATGATAATTAACCACAAACAAAATGAATCAAATGTTTCTTTTGGTAAGTAAATGGTGCTTGTTTGGTTGTCAGAAGTTGGTCATTGGGCGGATTCAAAGTGCATTTGGCATAAATGAGAGGAATAAGTCAAATAGCGACAAGCGAAATGCCACCGTGTCCAATCCAGTTACACAATGATCAACATTTGAGTCTGAGGCCCGAGGTCAAGGTTAAGCACAAGTCATGAAGGTTCCGTCAACAAGCACTCTTCTAGTTCTCGTGAAGAACTCACACAATGTTCCCGGGATCTGTCAATAATGAAGTTTAAAGCAAAAAAGACAGGGAGGCTGTAACAATATTCAATTGAAACAGATGATTTTAATGATTGATGGATCTTTGGTCTGTGATGTTTTGTTAGTTGGGGGGAGGCTGTGAACTTTCGCTGCTTCAGTCGTCGCTTGGACTGCGTTATCTGCCACGATGGGGAGAGCACAAAAAAAAAACTCTTCCGTTGCAAAGTCCACCGGAACAAATCCGCAGAATATAGGGTTTGGTAAATATTGCAAACCGGAACAAGTCCTCCTGGAGATGTGAGATACGGCACACATACACAAACACACACACAACGCACCAAGAATAAACGAGAGTTGTGTAACTGTGAGCAAGGGTCAAGTACACACAGACACACACACACACACACCACACTCACCCACACACACACAAATGAAAAAGCCAGTTCTGAGAAGTCCTTGCACGAGGATCGACAGTCAGCGGCTGTTTGTTCAAGCCTCCGATGCGAATTTCCTTTTATCGCACGAACCGCGCAAGACATCTCATCTCTGGCTCCGCCTCCTCTGCCTGTGTATAATCAAACAGTACTCCCATTTATGTTAACCTATGCATCGCTATCATTCATTGTACATGATGGTTTCATATAAAAAAACTGTATTAAGAATCCTATCCACTGTATAATGGTGCTATTTTGTAGTTTGTTACTTGCAAAGAGAGATGGCTAAGACAGACAGGTGGCAGGGCGTACATCGGAGGTCTTCCCTTTTGCACAGCCTCATGGCCACCATTTTAATAGTGTTTTTATTTGTAAGCTGTTTCAAATAAGGTAGTAGTGTAAGCGAGTAAATGTATCTGTGTGAAATCTGTGAATGCATGGAGAATTAAAAGATAAGAAAATACCATGGTGTGGTCCCAAGAAGGCAAAAAAATGCTATTTTTTCTACTGTTTTTAAATTATTTTCTCAACATAGATCCCTTATGCCAAATAACTTGACAAAAGTACTGTGAACTGTGATTCTTCCAATTGTATTGAGATTGTCAAAAGTCATGGTGTGCTTTTGTCTGTCACTGGAAGCCATTGTGTTCACGATTAAAATCACTTAAAGCGAGACTACATCACTTTTGCTGGACAGCGGCCACTCTGGCCACAAGTGGTAATTACAGGACAATCAATTACGTTTCCCCAAGATAGTCGTTACTCCGATGCTTTAAAAAGACATCATCACGGTTATCGCTAAAATGCTAACATTTAGATTAGCAGCCACACAAGTACTGAACAGCAAATGTAAATGTTGTCTAGCGTAAAGGAGTAGTTTGAAATTTAAAAATAACTTGTTTTCTTGATGAAGGCTCATTGATGCTGCCTTAACGTACGAAAAGAGCCCCTTCATGTGTCGTTTACGTTGGCATGGATGTTCAGAATTATATCGCAGCACAGAGTTGAGAGTGTCCGACAACCTATTAACCTCTAGCTCTATTAGACTATTGGCAACACTGCCCCCTGGTGTTACGGCTCTATTTTTCTCTGTGGCTCTTTCTACGACGCTGAGCATAAATGAGCCTTTAGATGAGAAGATGGATACGACTCTCGTGTCCTTCCATCAAATACAAGGCTGCAGTCAGAAGCCTTATATTTTAAACATTACAAAACAATATCAAATTACCTGTTAGGTTGGTTTTCTTAAACTTCAGACAGAGCTAGCTGTTTCCAGCCGTTACGCTGAGCTAACTGGGTTGTAGCTTTATATCAGCTTACAGGTATATGAGCACTGTAGCTACAGCTAACGTTAGCCTGCAAAATACGGTTGTAGCATGGAATCCCAAAGTATTGAATTGAGCTGAGGCGTATTTTATTGCTCATTAATTAACTTTTCAAAATTCTGTTTCAAAAGTTACATAGTCGTCGCTTTAAGGGTAAATCCAGGACTTAAATTCATGTTGTGCAAACCATTTGTCCGCAGCTCTCTGAATCAAAACTTATTTTAAACGTGTGTGTTTATCTATAATGATGAAGGTTTTTAAAAATGAGAGAATTTGCATATATATATATATATATATACGCTTTGGTGTCTAAGTAAATTCTCGGACTCGGTTTGACCTGGCGACTGAAACGAAGAAGACGCCGGTGGGAAGACATCACTGTTCCTCTAGATCTTTAGATTTACAGTACAAACCAAAGACTTTTTTCGACGGGAAAACGAACTTCACTCAGCATTATTAAGTCATGAACTAAACCTAGATCATTAAATAGCAATTATAGCCACCCCTGTCTGAACTGCACTGCAGCTACAATACGCCCTTCACACACTGTCGCTGGCACCTGAAGTACAGCTCATGTAATAGATAGTAAAAGGAGCCGGTCACGTGGTGCAGCTGGGATGAAGAAAAGCTACGGCAACCAACTCCGAGTCATCCGAGAAACATTTCTGTTCTGTCACTTGTGTGAAATGATCAATAAAGCCCTAAAATGTGGGAGCGTGTAGAAATACACATGTCTGTGGACGGAGGGGGGGGGGGGGGGGGGGGGGAGGTTAAAACGTAATTTCCTGAAGCTCACTGTCCAAGAAACTGTTTGATCACAGCGCTGTTATTCATGGTGCTTGATTGCCTTGTGTAGAAAAAAAAAAAATACTGACAAATTGTTCACCATTCCTGCTGAATAAACCACTTGTCAACATCACAGCAACGACTGGAGGCTTCTTTCACACACCGAATGCACGTACACTCGTGACACCTCTGGGGGAACATCATCCCATAAAGGCTTTACTCCCCGCGTTACGCAACATTACACTGGTGAACTGTACAGCTTTTTTTACGAGGAAGTCTGTGGATTCAGACACATAAACAGCAGATCATTACACAGCAGAGGTTTCTCTCTCGTAAGCATGTGCAAATCTTTTAATGCATTTCGGCTATACATGAAGCCGTAACTCAAGCTGAGGCTTTGTGCACCGTGCAAGGGCTGAAGTCGAGTGTTGCTGGGTGTGCTGAATGACATGGTAATACTTCCTAAGAGGTGGCGGGGTGTGCCAGAGCAAACAGAGCCGGGGCGTGGTGCTCCCCGAGGCCAGAGCTGCATGTTCAGCTCTTTGGAGGATGCTCGCAGTGACAGCGCCGAGCTCACTCGCTGTCAGCACTTCTTGAAACGGATGCTCCGAATGTGGGACAACAATCAAACCTTGATAAATTGGCTCTGCGGAGCCGGCGCTCGGCAGACGGCAGGGATCGAAATGTGGTGCAGCCCCGGAGGTTGGGCGAAGTCCAGGTCATCCTCGTCCATCCTGGATGTTATTTCATCCTTCTTGATGACTCATACAGAATCAATTATCTCCCCCTAATGGTTCAATCACAGGCAGCGAGCTTTGCAAAAATTAGGAGTTCAAGTAAATCGGGGAGAAGCTCTGTGAAGAGAGGCCTGGGCCTGTGGCGGACAACCAAGCCATTACAAATAGGGCAATTATGAAAGAGAATACGGATGTACACCATCGGCCAGGTTAAATTGTTACAAAATGCAAACATCAGGATAGCTTGAAAATGCTCCGTTTATTCTCAGCTAATTTTGGATAACACGGTGCAAAGCAAAGCTGTTGGAATGACCTCAAGACTCGAGATGGTTCTGGAGAGAAGACCAACTTTTCCTATTGATCTGCGCGCGCTTCGGGATCCAGAGCATCTAAGGACACAGCTTTTGGTCTTAGCCCTGAAACTCAATCTCTCCACACTCTTCAACTCCTCATCTTAAGCACACAATTGTCTTTTGAATGACCTTGTGGTCTGTTTTACTACACTCACCAATTTTACTACTTATTCTACTGGTTATTTTACAGGAAAAGCGGTTGCGAGGCTTCATCAGTCTTCAGCCATTCGTTTTGTTTCCAGTCGGACACACAGGATTTCGCTTTTTTGCTGGGTTTCTAACTCTCGCTCCGAGATGTCGTCAATTTCGCGTTCGTTTGCGTCTAATCCCGAATATTGTTGGAGGTCCAGTTCTGGATTGTGATGACTTGACCGTGACAAATTTACAAGGGAGCCTTGTGTCACATTTTATTGTCATCGTGAGCCAAGGCCAGATGTAAATGGAAATAGACACGAGAGGCTCAGCAAGTGCACTCGGCGCCTCGTGCTTCAACGGGAAATTAGCAGTTAGATCAAGGCATGTGTAAAAAAAAAAAAAAAAAGAAGTGTTGAAGCCAATGGAGGAGATTCTCCCTCTTTCTCAATTTCAGTCGACAGTGGAAATTCACTGAGGCTTGATTATAGCAGGAGAGTGTTGGCTCAGCTGCGTGCTTTAAGAACCCATGATGTCAGAGCCTTATTTTCCTTGGAGAGACTCTCATCAGCTGCATTGTTCCAGGAAACCATGGTCTGTTCTCTGGGCAACAAAAAAAATCCTGCCCAAAATGCCCCCCCCTCCCCTCCACCAGCCCCCTCCTGCACCCGCATCCCTGCTGAACGCTGCACGCCGGCCTCTGGCACCGCTCGAGACGCACACATAGACGTGGAGACTCGAAGCATCGGTGCAGCGAACGTCCAACGTGCAATCAACGCTTTCCCTCTGTGCTGTGTTTGTCTTTTCTTAGTGTCGGGTGGTGAGAGTCAGCGTGTTAGTACAGGACAGGGGGGGGGGGGGGATAATGTGCCAGCCCCCCCCCCCCCAGAGGATTATAAAACAATGCTGCTACTGATGTCACAGGGCCCAGATTTATGAGGTCTCCGTACGCACAGAGCTGCAGGCGGTGCGATTGAAGTGCTGCACCGCCGACTGACAGGTGATGCAAGCAGCTGACAGGGCTGATGAGAAAACTACTCTGCAGCTTCCTTCGAGTTCACGGTGTAAACCACGCACGACCCGAATCGAAGCTGCACGCAATTACAGCTGCTTACAAACAAGGTCCGCCTGCAATTCAGCGACAGTACAGTAGTTGAATAAACTTCGCTGGCACCGGTTGAAGGTTTGACGAGCCGTGTTTTGGAAACACGAAGATTTACTAATGTTCATGGATACCCACCGGATCACATCTGGTCCTCATAAGATTATTTGACTCTTGGCTTTTCTATTTTTTTTTTGTTTTTTTTTGTTAATGTTCTTTGTTAGAGAATTATGGTAATGATTTCTTAGAAATTCAGACCAGGGAGAAATCACAGTTACCAGATAAAGACCTTCACCATTGCTCAGAGTTCATTGAATCTTCAGAGCGACTGCCAAGAAAGCCGACAGAGCCCAGAAGCTTTGGATCAGCTGGACTTGCAGCAATTTGCAGTGCATCTACTGTCAATATCAGTTCATGAGCGTGGAACTATATCAGGAGGAATATGCGAGAGGAGGGAGGGGACATTATCAGTGCGAGAGAAAGAGCGAGAAAGGTTACAACAACAGAGAACAAAGCTCACAAGTTCAGTTGTGCTTCTGCTGGAACGGCCGTGCCCCTGCGGACGAGTTCAGTCCTTCAGTAGAAATCCTCGCCCTCCAACAATAATACTTACAAAATAAAGGCTGACTGCTCCAAGTAAAATCACTTCAGCTGAGTTCAATAGCTATTATTCATGTCCCACTTCTCCAACCCATGCACCGCGGCTCCTGTAGGTGAAGACTTTGAGTTGAGGAGAACGCTGAGAGGAGCTTTGTCAACGTCACAGCTCTTTGGTTTCGTGTGCATCCACCTTTTATCATCAGCTGACAACGATCAACACTTTGCACAAGAGCTTGTCGATCAAATGTTGCCGAGGCTCGATCGGTTGAACTCACCGACGCCCCCGAGCAGAGCTGGACTTTCCAAAACTGCAGGTTTTGGTTCATTTACCTAAAATGTGTCTACAAAAGTCTCTTATTAACTCCACACAGGTTCTGTTTTCACCCCTGTCAGTCTGTTGGTTGGTTGGTTGGTTGGTTGGTTGGTTGGTTAGCTAGTATGTTGACTGGTTGGCTGATTGGTTGGTTGGTTGGTTAGCTAGTTTGTTGACTGGTTGGTTGGTTGGTTAGCTAGTATGTTGACTGGTTGGTTGATTGGTTGGTTTGTTGACTGGTTGGTTGGTTAGCTAGTATGTTGACTGGTTGGTTGATTGGTTGGTTTGTTGACTGGTTGGTTGATTGGTTTGTTGGTTGGTTGATCAGCAGGATTATGCAAAAACAGCAGAATTCCATGAAACTTGGTGGAAGGATGGGACAAAGGCCAAGAAAGAACCCTTTGTATTTCGGCGCAGCTTCGGAGAAAGGCCTCGTTTGAATTTTACCATTTTATCAATTGAATGTTGTGTGTGTGAGGAAAGCAGGTTTACTCACTCCTGTTTAACTGCCTGATTGATCGACTCTGAGACTCGGTCAAGTCATTAACAAGATGTAACGTGTGAATCAGTGAGAGGTGCATTTCGATGGATTTGTCCCCTTTGGTCAAAACCAGGGATAATCTGTCTCAATCTGTTTCCAGTCTGTGTGCTGAGACAATCTAACGGTCTCCTGGTCGTAGCTTCATTAATCAAAATGAAAGCAAATCAGCATATTTCAGAATTCGTCAAACTATTCCTTTAATATGACGACATTTTCTGCCACCATTAGTCTCAGTTTGGAGGTTTTCACACGTGTTCCTGACCTTTTGTCCATCATAGGATTTAGTTCAGCCCTGTGCAGCCATTCAGAGAAAAGGACTCGCCATGACGACTCACTGTCTCCGTCCTGTCACCTGCTGTCTTCATTTCAACATGTGGATTTGGTGAGAAGACATGTGGGATTAATTTCCGCCCTTTCACCTCTTGTGAGTCTTCTTGACCTCGCTCTGTGATGTGGAGGGAATTACAGCCCATCGTGTTTTCTCTCTTTGGCCATTTGAATTCATTGAATTACAAAATAGATTAAATAAACCCATTCACCTTCTTCTTTACACAGGAACAACATTGATGGAGTCATAGCACATTTCCTTTAAACGTCTTGTGGCCTTTGGCCCTTACCACGGATGCACCCCTGCAGGAGACGTGCCTTTTCACCTTTAACAATCAAGCAGAATCTCTCCCTCTGTATATAAAGCAGCCGAAAGCCCAGTCGCTACAGTCGTCAGTCGAGCTGAGATCAGTCACGGCCTTCAGAACCAAATATTGTAGATACCATGATCTCAGTCTCCTCCGTCGTTTTTACTCTGGTGCTGTTTTCTGAGCTGAACAGCCCCTCGGTGACCGTAGCTTCGCCTACGACTAAAGGAGAAGATGGTGCAGTAGAGCAAGACGGCCTGAGTTCCTTCCTGGGTGACGAACCCATGATCGAGCAGGCCATGGTCCCGCCTGTGTACAGAGGAAGCCTCATGCTGGACAACAGCATCAGGGATGAAGACGGGAACCCTAAGATCTTCATCATCTCGGTGAGTAATGTCACTTTTTTTTTTATACTCATGTTTAGTTATGTTAAGTTTATTATCTATAATGGGTAAAACAAGGACCAATGCTTTATAGACCAGTTATAAACCAGCTTGGCTCCCAGCTGAACAGCCACAGGGATTTTTCAAAACCTGGCACCGTTTTTTATCAATAGATTTATTTGAAAACTGATATATACAATGAAAGTAACTTGAATTTCACTGCTTGAAAAATTATTGCACCCTTGGACCAATTAAAATAAACAGAAATGTTTCCTATACATGTCATGATGTAAATGGACAGCGTGTTTAATTACATCTCCAGTTAGTAACACAAACTTTCTTAATTCATTTCCTCAAACTTTTCCTCTTTGAAAATCCATTATCCTCCATCGTATTGGAATTAAGACTCCACAAGACGATATAAATATAGTAAATATGGTTTCATCATTTGGGTGAACCAATCCTTTCAGTGTTTTCACCAGCTATTTAGAGCCTCCTCGGTTAATTCACACCAAATAAGTGGTCTGGCGATTCTCCATCGTCTCCGTCCCTCGTCTTGCATCATTCTGCCAACGACAATCATGCATCAGCTCCGTTCACTGTGTGAGATTTCTCTCTACAAACAACCACAGCTATGACCAAAGTTCAACAACAACAAAGAGCACAGTACCTCCATCCTGTGCTCGAACATTTGACCCCATCCTCGTGTCCACCGTTGAGTCTATATTTCACACACGTCTATGAAAATCTTTTATGACAGCACTGGAAAATGGGAAGTACCACAAGCTGAAAAGGTCAAACGATCACAAGCCCATAAAGCCTATAAATTTATTGGAATCTCAGTGGGAAGAATGATTATATATCTGTGCTTCCACAAACGTTCGGTTGCTATGTGTAAAGGGTTTATCTGGCGGCTGGGTCCCCTGTGTGTAATGAACATGGTGGTTATCTCTGTGGTAATGGCTAACAGGCAGCCATGGTGGAGAGAACAAAGTCATCTGGGTGAGCCGGGGCCGTGGAGGAAAACGGGCCACTGTGATGCCGTAAAAACGGGGGAAACGCATTTCTTCCATTCGGGGGGTTCCTGTGGCTTGGATCAGCTGCCGAGAGGCAGATCCAACACCTGTGCTGCAAGTGAAAGAGATTATCTTTAAAAAGCTGCCTCTGGACGATCCAGAGTTCACAACCTGTCGCATCTGTGTGGTCGTGCGCTGTCACACGTAATCACCGGTCACTGCTGCGTTTCAGGACATGAGGCAGAAGGGACACGGGACTCGGGGGCTGAACTCGGGCCTCACCCGGAGCCTTCCTCTCCTCGCGGACCACAAGTTGAGCCACGCTCCGGCCGAGTACAGCTTCAAAATGGATCGAAGAAACACCGACTTCAACAGTGAGTATCTGGAAAATCCCCTCTCGTCACCGTTTACCATTTCTATTTCCTTCACTGATCAAATCTCTGTAATGTTTCCCTCGTTCTCCCAGTGCTGCGGTGTATGATAGGACGAGTGTACCGACCCTGCTGGGATTCGTCCAACGGCACCTGAACGTGCAGCGGAGAGCTCTTCCTCGGGTCTCACACTGAAATGCATTTCTACGTAGAAAAGAAGTGTAAAACAAACATGTACAACAAAATAAAACTTTATTAAAATTCACAAGCATATTTACAGTGTTGACTTCATTGGGATATTACAGATTAAACAACTGTAGAATCACTGATCTGCTGAATCGAGGTTTACTGACCAAAACATAATGCATTCAAGTTGAGACCACTTACATTTCAATACGGGTAAAAACAGTGCAACTTAAACTTCGTCCAGAAATGCTTAAAAAAGTCAGTTTGAAAAAAGTAAACAACTAATCTTCATGATATAACTAATAAAGTAATTTATCAAAACAGAAAGTCACCACTTCCTGCTTCTCAGATGTGAAAACGTTGTTCTGTATAGTTTGACATTTTGGTGACCAAACTTTTCCCACCATCATTATCAAGAGTTTAGAAGAGATATGAAAAAGGAAACAATCATAATCAGTCAGAATAAAATAGGGACTCGACTCCATTTGACGTAATGAAGTGTGTGTGCATGATGCTTAGACTCTGAAGAAGCTGGTTAACTTCCCCTGTCCCGGTATCAGCTTCTTCTTACCCGCGGCCTTGCCGACTTTCTTGCCAGGCACTTTGACCGAGACACTCGTGGTGCGTTTCTTCTCCGGCGGCTGGTTCTCTGATCCTCCGTGTTGGTCAGAATCCACCTGCTTCCTCTTGCTGCCCTTGCTCTGCGTGCTATCGCCGGCTTTCTGTCCGTCGCCCGCGCCTCTGGTCGGGGCATTTCCACTTCTTGGCTTGAGCGCAGCCCCCTGCTGGATGCCACTCTGCTCCTTATTTGGACATCCAGACGGAGGCTTGGCTGGGGGAAAAAAAAGAAATCAAAAGCAAGTGTGAAAACTTTTGGAAGCAAAAAAAAACAAGGGGGGGAAAATGATGTGACGAAATTGCTGACGTTAGCTGCTAGTTGAAGCAGGCTCTGTGTTTATTCTACGAAGTTGAAATTTAACATTTGTCATGTAACCTGATGGAGCAGAGCCTGAATTCCCCTGAAACAAAAGACAGGAGGGGAAATGGGCAAAAGGTCTGTGTGAGTGAGTGTGTGTTTTGGGTTTTTTACTACAGATGTGGGGGTGTGCAGGTTTTATAGAACGGGGATTCATTTAATGGCTAATGGTAAGTACTGGTCCCAGGGCTGGGACTGTGCAGGGTTCAAGGCTGGAGCTGGGAAGGTGCGCCTGGGCCTCGGCCCAGCTGTGTGGCGTCAGAGGAAACAGAAATATATCCCAGCAGAACGGGAACGCTGCTCCACTTGTACAAAAAGTACCCATAGTACTTCCAGAAGTGAAGTCTGTACCTGTGCTTGTTCCCTCGGCACCAGAGCAGCTCTCCTCATCCACAGCTGGAGTGGGCCTGACCTTTGGCGCAGGGTGCACGCAGGTTGGAACCTGGCTGCCGCTGGGGAACTCCAGCACACGGTTGAGTGGCAGTTCCTCTTCCTTGTACGTGCACGCAAACTGGGATCGCATGACTTTGTCTTTAGCCTGGAATGAATACAAAGATAACTTTGATGCAGCTGATGTGGTGTCATGGTTAATGATGAAGGATGGACGTTTCCGGCTGAAAAACAAACAAACACTCCTTTGTGTTTTTCCTTTTCGGCGTTTTAATTAATTCCCATCTCTGCACGTATTAGACAACTTCAAATGTACCTTTCTGTGCCAAGTTTCACGGCACTCCATCGATCCATTGAACTCAGAGTGGTTGAAAAGTCAGGGGATCACCAAGTTATTACGATTCTTCATCAGGGGACCATGAACATCTTGTAATCTACTGGTCAAAACAACCCACCAACATCTGGCTTTTGTCTGCAGTGGGAAGGGATACAACTCACTCCCGGGTCAAATGACTCCACAGGGTTTTAATCGGCTTTGGCTCCGATCGACACTGATGGAAAAAGACACTGGGTGAACGCGCTAATTGGGCCGGACAGCGAGGGGAGAGAGCCTCTCGGGGGCATTCGTGACGTTGAACATGATTCACTGGTTTCCATCTGTATTTTTTTTGTTTGACACCTAGTTAGCAGCATTTCACATAAACCTACTGGTGGAAGGATGAGGGATCGGTCAGGGAAGAACCCATTAGAGATGAGGGGTGTTTGACATTTACACAGATTTCCCAGGGGAATAATTAATTAATCTTGATTTCCTTTTTAAAAAGGCAGACATATTTCAGGTACTGATACGAGTGTGTGCAACTGGGTTTGATTTGATTTAAGGGGACTGGTTGTTATGCACTTTACTAGATTTTCAATCATACCTCTCTGTATTCTACAACTGATGAGCACCTTAGTCATTGATAAAAGTTGATAAATCATGAATCAGTCCGACTTCCACATCAAACACTAGGCACAGTTATCACTTCTAAGACGGCAGCTCCTCATTAAAAAAAGCCTTCTCGGACAGTCTAGTCAGATATAACAAAGTGAATGATACTGAACACTTCAATCCCGGCCCTGGGGCACACAGATCCACGGCTTTTCATCCACTGTTTGATCTACGCCTGCTTGGGATTATCACAATCCAAGGATTTCACCCTTCAGGCCAGTGGGCCACAGTAGGGAGGAGAAATCGGAGGGAAAAATGCAGCGAGCAAAGCTGGGTGGGCCTGCGAAGCACAAAGGGATCAAAGCCTTTGTGCTTTTCTAAATTACTTCTTAAAGGAGCACCTAAGACAACGGCAACCTTAAGGCCGGGGCACACTTCAATAACAGAGCTAGACATGTATGCTGCCCCGGTTGCATGCTAATGAAAACAAAAAATATCTGAAATGCCCCGGAAACAATGGGAGGGGGCGGAAGAGTGAACACGGCCAAACCATGACTGACGGAGAACATCTAATCCAATTACAACAGGTGGGAGCCCTACATGGCACCGTGTGGTCAGACAGTCCTCATGCCTCTGCAGACGACTCTCCTGGAATAACCCCGCACACCGCCTGACCAGACGCCGGAGACGCCTGACCCAGACATTCCTGATAGCGCTTCCAGAACCAGGTGCAAGCGGTTCCTGCAGCTCTGTGTTTCGACATGTGTTCTCACTCGCAGGTGATGGAAGCGAGAACGGGGAACAGGTGCAGCCATTACGGTTTATCACCAGAGAGTCGCCCAGGAAATAAAACGTATATTCTGGAGTCTTATCGTGGAATCAAATGAGTCTTCCCACAGATACAATTTCCAATATAGCAGGCGAGCAGCAATGAATTGGCATTAGGAGCTTTACTCCAGGTTGTTTTCCTACGTTTGGATCATCTGTGGCACGGAGGGAAATATCTGGAAATGCCCCAAAAGCAGAAACTAGATCTGTCCATATCTGTGTGTGCCAGTTGACGTCAGCGCATGATGAAACCGCTGGAGAAGTACGGGATAAAGTCTTTCAGCAGACAACAGGAAACAATAACCTTTCAAGTTTCCCTTGCTAGTCGAGTTACGCGACTGATATGGCATCTTCAAAGTGAAATTGATGCAGAAAGCTTCCGCTCACCGAGTTCAGGAAGCGGTGAGCTGCCCAGGGACCATTACGGCGCACTCAAACAGGAAGGCAGCCAGATTGTGGGGAGCTAAAATGACATCTGCTAGCGCAATCAAATAAAGGAGCCATTTAACAAAATGTGTTTCGCATACATGTTCAAAAGGAGTTCACACAGCGGAGCTACTTAAAGTTAAAAGATCAGTCCTACCTCAAGACCTAAAGCTAACGTTGTCAGTGTTTGTGGGGTGACTCAGCAGCGGTGCAGGAGGAAAGAGCAGATGCTTAAGTAAATGTAGCAAAACCGCACCGTAAAAAACAACTACAAGTCGTGTATTCATATATTATTATTATCTGGAAATAATAACATAATGGGCCCTTTCAGTGTAATATTATAAAAATTATGTTATTGGACTACTATAACGGATGTGGTTAAATATAAGGAGCATAAAGCTGGAGCTGTATATCCAACAGATAATGGATTTTTGAGGCCGATGCCGATATTGAGTTTCAAAAACCCAATAACAACGAACAAGCACATATTATATATCTGCGTTTGAAACAGTATTAAATGGATTTATGCTCCTGTAACAACGTGGGACAGTTGATCACAATCAAAGCAGCAGAACCTACATTACCCACAATGCAACTGTAATAGTTTAATGGGAAAGCTTCTCCTTCTGTCTCCGTGTACAGACTGGGACCCTACTGGGTGTGTGTGTTTATAATAACTGCAACTTCAAACCAATGAACAAATCTCTTCTTTTGCTCAAAACTAAATAAAATTGCAAGAACAGATCTTCAAACTGGCAACAGACAGAGAACATCCAGTTTTTAAAAAAGGAAGTAAACCAGAGAAACTGATATCAGGTGAACAGTGAGCTGCCCTGTGAACTGGGAGTAATGGGGGAACACATCATCGGGATTGGTTAATGGTCTGAATTCCCCTCGAATAAGTAATTTTGTGCCGCGGATTTAAACCTCACCCTCAAACCAACACCGAGAGCTAAAGCACAGCTGTGCAAACGGGAACGGTGGAAGTCAGTTAAGATGGGAGCTTCAGCTAAGCAAATAAATAATAATACCGAGGAGAAATTACAGGATATAAAGACATTATTTTCAATGTTTGCACATCTGATTCAATTTGAGGTAAGTGATGGTTTAGATTTGGCGCCCTGGGGACGGAGGGGGCCCACGTTACCTTGGGTTTGAGCAGGTCCAGCCGGCTCTGGACTCGGTTCTTCAGGGGCTGTGGAGAACATCCAGTGGACACTTCGGGAGATCTGTGGAGCGTGAGGAAGAGCAAAGAGTTTACAAGTCACGTTTACAGGGAAGGTTATGGCCTCACTAATCTAGAGCTGAGCTGATGCTTGGCTTTTTACAACAACTTGGATCTGAGCCATTCCATGTCATCCACCTCAGACATAATGTAGCCCCCCCGACCACAGGCAGTGGATATTATTTTTATACAATATTTTGATTTCAGACGTTTGACCAGAGAAATTGTTCCAGTGTGGTGTGGGAGGATTTTCCTCCATATGGTTTCAGTGGAGAGTTGTAGGTCTCATGATGCTTTCATTGCTGTTGCAGGGGTTTTCCCACACGGACTGAATCCTGCTCGCAGTGGAAATCACAAATCAATGTGTGAAGGATTTTTAAAAGTGAAGTACTTTGTTAATTGTTCTACTTGTAACAATCCTGTAGTTTCATTGTCGATTTATTACAAATGTCCTAAAATATCAGAAAACAGAAATCATCATTAGAAATGTCACAATTTCCTGGAACTTAAGTTGCTCTGAAGTGTTGAGTTTCGGTGACACGATCATATTTTCATATATTGCATAATACTGATAATTGGCACTAAAGGTAAAAACTACATCATCTTCAGCTGCAGTTAGAAATTGTTAGCATTTGGCAATGCTCCGGCCTCAGTGACATCACCAGGCCACATTTTCAATTAACTAATTAGCACCATCTGTAGTTAATTAGTGCCAATTAGCCAATTAGCACTAACCTTAGCAAAGGATGATGATGATAAGGTTTTTGGTAATGAACCACATATTTGATGATGGCGCTAGATGAGGATAATTAGTCAGTCGGATTCATCATCTGGAAACAATGGATGTAAAAAAAAATAAAAAGCCATCCAATAGACATGGAAATGTTTTATTCTGGACCAAAGTGATGAGCCCAACAGATTGAGATTTCCATCCTCTGAGCCGCGCAGCCAGCACGGCTGAAAACCCTGCATTTGATATAACCGTTACCAATAAAGAAATATACTGCGCTGTTAAAAACACAAAAGGCTATTACTGCGTGCTGCGACCAACCTGAACAACGTGAGGACGCATGTTCCCTCGGCTCCACCGAGGTCGGGCTGCTCCTCAGACAACAGGTCGGCCTTGTTGGCGCACGGCGGCGTCAGGGCTTCCTCGTCCAGCAGTGCCATCAGCACCTTCACGGTGTCCCGACCTCCGAAGGCAGTGGCGTGATTCACTGCGTACGCTCTCGGCTGCGGAGCAAAACAGGTACAATCAGTGCACTGTGAGCTCACATGGCCGAGTGTGGGGGAAGATGAAGTGCCTTCTGGACCAATCTATGGACGTCAGTTAGGAGACACAAAAGCCAAAACTGTGGCAGAGGTTTTACATTACCCTGGCAGGGCTTATCCCCGTCCCGCTTCCATTGGCAGCCCGTTTCTGGATCTCATGTATCTGGCAGATCCTCTCCTTCAGCTCCTTTGTCGTCTCCTCGGCTGCAGCGTACAACGGGTCGCCGCTGCTGCGTCCCTTCACCAGCGCCGCCCTGATGGCCGCCACTAGCTTGGCTCCGCATACGCTGAAATTACACAGTGACACTCACGTTGACATCTGCTGGGAGAGCTAAACTGTGCCATAGGTTGAGAGGAGGGAAAAACAATAACTGCATTTGTTTTGGAAAGACTCTCCTGGAGGAGCACACACGTTTTCATCTGGATGGCATTAATAGTGTTCAAAAGTTCAGCCAATATTTGCCAACATGAATAACTCTCCCCTAAAGCTGAAAAGCCAGGGCCGTAGTCTGAATGTCTTCAAAAGATATACGGCAGCTTCACTTTCAATTAATTGGACACTGACTTTAAGGGCTCAGAGTAATTGTTTCTGTGTTAACATCCAGTTGAGCTTTATTTCACTGTAACACGGCCGTGCCAATGCTAACAGTTACAGAAAATATGCTCCAAATCCCCGTAAGAGTCACCGGGGGCCCTGGACACTGTCCCTGCGCTCACAGATGCACCGTCAGCGAAGAAACTCCAGGGACGTTCCTCCTTGAAACTGTCTGGGGGATTTTTTTTGGCCACGCTCGCACACTGCGTTCGCCACACGTCCAAAAATCACAGCAACATATCACTTCTGTAGGTTTTTCGAACAGTCAAGTGCACTAAAGCGTGTTAGGAGGGAATCGCAGCAAGGTGGAGAGGCGGTGGTCCAACCCTGACCCGGCTCTGATGCGAGCGAGCCGGGCTCGGTAACAGAATCATTTGGGAAAACAGATGTTAACTGAACAAGCGGCCCTGAACTCTCCATAGAAGGTGTTTGTGTGAGGAAATGTAGTACTCCACTGAGAGAGTAGAGGCACTGCCTGTTGAAAGACGCACGTTGGCCCGGTTCGTCTGTGTTTCATCAGACGTGAACCGAGAACCCTCTGAAGAGCAGCTGGAGTCCAATCCACTACTGCACAAACATCCCAATGTATTGTTCTGGCCCCTGGGACCTCTACGGCGGGTTGCCCTCAGCGGCTTCACCTCAAAGCTCAACCCTCACATGATCGACCATCTAAATCATTTCTGATAACCACTTCTGATGTGGTGCCAAATGCCCGGAACATCCGAAATAATCTGCAGCAGTATGGAGAGTGATCTGCGGAGCTCGAGGTTTGATGATAATTCATCAAAGTGAAAAGGGAACGAGCCCGTCGACGGAGACTTTGATGTGGGAAAGATGACCAGGCTTTAGCAATCCGAATGTTATCGTGAGAAGCTTAGATGGGAGTCATTACGGGGATTCCGAGGAAATAATAAGCTGCAGTGAGACAGGTGGATTTCATGATCGCAGGTGTTATTGCAGCGAGCAGCTTCCTGCCGGGCTGCGGGGGTACGACTATGAGACTGTAGCAGCAGAACAGCAGGGCCTCTACAGGGTCTAATTAAAATCAGGTTGAAACAGAATATAACCTTAAGAGGAGAAGGAAGCAATACAAAGAAAACTCAAACACTAAATCATAAGGTCTCACTGTGCTTTGTTGTTGCCAGATACCAACGCGCACTTGGCTTTTCTTGCAGCAGCAGGCCAGTGAATTAAATGTAGAAATTGTATAAAGCGGCAATTCGGGTCAGTGGTTTGCCCCCCTGCTTCTCCAGTCTGCATTCTGAAGTCCTTGGGCAAGGCACTGAACCCCAATAGAAATTGGCACGTGATTAAAAGTGCTGCATGTATGTATTGAATCGCTTTATCAAAACAAAAACTATTCTCCAAACTATTTATTGTTGCCTGGGTGTCAAACACCTGATATCTTATTTTTCAGTTCAACAGAGTTCAGTTGTTGCCCAATATAATATTAGAAACAGTTGCACTAGGTGACATGTTCCTTCAAAACTGCAGCAAAACACACGCAAGGACGTGATTAAATATAATATTACCAAACAATTTTCCCCTTAAAAAAAAGAAAAGAAGTTAAATGAAAATTCAGCCAAAAACGGGGACAGTGGTTGGGTTTCTGGAACTCTGACCACTAAGTGAAGTTTGAAAAAATCCAAAGAATGAGTTTTAATCCTCCTCGTTCAGAAGAGGTGACCTTGTTAAAGAGGAAAACCCGTCGTAAACAACAGTCCTGAGTGGCTGCGTCTGGACGACAGACAGGAAGATTGCAACAGCTCTACGTGGCTTGATGGTCTCCTGCTCGAGTTCGAGGAATCGGTTCACCCAAGGAACCCGTCTCTGATGAGTTCCTAGAAATCTCCATGCCCTGTGGAGATCCAAAGTTTCTATCTAATCTGGTCTGGACAGATTCAGACAAATCATGATATAAATATCTTCCAAAGTACTGTTGGACCAGGGCCATAAACAAACCGCTGCAGAGACCGTCCAACATCCCAAAACAAAAACCCAAATAAATGAATACCACCAGACTCTCTCATAACATCATGTTTCACTGTAACTTCGGTACGTTTTTATATTCATTTTAAAGCCTTTAGCGTCATATTAAATCAGCTGAATGAAATATAATATATTAATGATCTAAATTAAAAAAAGGTACTGATGGGCACTTATGTTGTCTTTGGACGGAGCCATGCAGGATAGTTGTTTTCCCTGTTTCCAGTCTTTAGGCTAAGCTAATCCAACCGGCTGCAGCTTCAGACTGCGAGAGAGAGAAAGTTATCAATCTTTTTTTAAACGCTGGCAAGAAAGCAAATGCTCACATTTCCCAATATGACAAACTATCTACATAACATGACAATATGCCACATGTTGCACAACACAGCTGTTTTCCTCTGAAAAAACATTCACTTCTACTCCTGTTGTCAAAAATTCCAAGTGCAACCCTGCGTCACTTTTATCACCTTGATTTAAATATAATTTAAAGCCAACAACTGAGCTGGAATTCATCAGGAATTTACAGTTCAGTCGCGACCGCAGCACATACCAGGGCCTCGCAGCAGTTACGGACGATTCTGTCACAAACGTGGAGGAGTTTCCTCCGACAGTAAAAGACGAGGAGCGGGTGGAAGTCTGGATTAAGCTGCGTTGTGTACCTTGGGTCAGGAACCTCCCCCAGTATTTCTTCCAGGTCGTCTAGAAACTGGACAAAGTCAGACAGGCCTTTGACATGTTTCCTCAGTGGGTCGGACTCAGCTGGAGCGTAGCCCTTCCCTCCGAGCTGGATGGCCCGCACGAAGGATGTCACAGCCTGCGAGAAAAAAGAATGCAAGTTGCACCAGAGAGGGTTCCTTCGAATTCTAAAAGTCATAGTTTTGGTTTGCTTGTTACGCAGCGTAGGAATATATCACCGCTAAAGCCCGAGCATGTGCCGAGTGGGAACGTGTCTTACCAAGAACAGAGAAGTGTTGGCGCTCTGCGCAGCGTGCTTGACGTCGGTAAACGCCTGACGCCCAAGTGCCGGCCGGGGACGTCGAGGGTTAGCGCCACGGCCATGTCATTCTTGGCATTAACGAGCAAATTCAGATAGGAGCAGAAAACCCTTCTCACTGCCGTTTTCATCTATGGATAAAATACACATTATTAAGTTACACACACATCTGCAAATGCAACCAGGTTGTGCAACAGCTTCCTCCCACGGGCCATAAAGCTGTTAAACACCTGACACTGTACAGGATTCATTTGGTTTATCAATTTCAAGGGTCAAATCTGCATTTAAAAACGAAATATAACATGTTAATCAGAGGTCGATTTGGACGAGCCAGACATGTTTCCCCTCTTTCCGATCCTCGTGCTACGCTAAGCTAACCAGATGCTGGCTGGAGCCATATATTGAAACCGGACCGACAGGAGTGTGGTTTCGACTTTCTGCTGTGTCTCTCCACCAGAGAGCCACTGAACGCATTCGTCAAAGTGTCAAAGTAGTCCTTTGATAAAACTGCCGGGCCGTCCACGTTGTGTTTATCAACTACCAAAAGGGACAGTAGCTTTATTGCCTGAGTAAAACCACTAAAACAGCAGCTGACAGCCTGTATTAAACTCCAAAAAATTACATCACCCGAAACCGGTGGTGCAGCAGCAGCGAGCCTCCACTAAAAACTCATAAATTTGCAAGTGACAGAGGAGTGGAGGAAAGAGGCCGTGTTGCAGAAGCACTTGTCCAGCCCCACATTGTGTTGCGTTTTAAACATCTGCTTGGTAATTGAATTCACATTGCACTCTTAAATCGGAGTGATATGATATAGAGTTCCTGTCAATAAGTGCAGGATGGAATCCAGACGGAAATTAAGTACGCTTATGAAAAGTAAATGAATGGAATGTTGCCAGCGGGAGAAACAGCATTTCATATTACGAGAAAAACACTTAGTACGAGGGGAAAAGGTAAAGTGGAAATAGTGGTTTTCTGTTGGGAGTTTAAATTGCACCTTGTATTATATAGATATATTTATATATTTTTTATAGTGGGCATACCTGTGAGCTGCAGGGCCGGCTTTTACTAGACGGTGTTGACGGGACCGAGGAGTCTGGCAGCCCTGAGAACTCCATCGTGCCTGTTAGGAACTCAAACAGCTGGATCTGGGCAAAATAATACAAAAAGAAACATTAGAGAGGGAAATTAATTGGTCTAATTTCTAATTTAGTTGCCAAACTTATCCTCCACCCCTACAATCAACATCATGGCGCCCCCGCTCACCGGGCTCACGGGCTCCTCTGGGTCCGCGTTCACTTGTCTCAGCTGTTTGTACATGCGGAGGACATCAACCAGGTCCACCGTGTTGGAGCGTTTCAGGAAAGACTCGTACGCCTCCACGATGAGATCATAGTTGTCCAAGCGTGCAGAGTCGGGGGCCGGCAGGTGAAGTTTGCCGAACAGTAAGTGTTTCCAGGCCATCAGGACATCACTCAGAGACACTTTGAACTCCCGCGGTGCTGTCACAGGGAGAGAGAAAACAGTTAGAGCCGCAGCCCTAATTAGTGATGGCCTGGAACCAATCAGTTCAAAAGCAGAGAGACCAAAAACTGGGCCGTGAGCAGACTCCGCCGGAAACCAGCGGTAATGTCATCAGTTATAGATGCGATGACAGGCCGCCTGATGGTTCAATTGAGCTATGTCATGACGATGATGTGAAATGGGCTCGTGTTGCCTCGTCTCCGGGACACCAGATGACTTGGAGCCCTCCAAATGTTTTCAGTGTGTTATTCTGTTATTAGTCAAAAGTGTTTTGACTTTTGCTTTTTTGCTTTCATTTGCCAGTTTAAAGCCGTTTGTTCACCAGATTAAAGCCAAATGCAACATCTTAACTCAGCACCATGAAGCCATATTAGGTTATCGACCGCCCCGGTTCAAGAACTGGTCAGTTCGTCTTCCTAGAAAGTGAGAGTTGCACTTTTTGTTGAACTCTTCCTTTGTGGTGTTGGACATTATTGGCTTGTTAGTATTGGCTGTAGTGAGGAGGTCGACACAAACACACATCAGTGAGATTTCTCTGAGATTTAAACTCAAAGCGTCTTTGAATGTATAGGGAATAATAACGTGACATTTAATGAGTTAATTATTGCTACTGACTGATGTGTAAAGTCTTATCTTGACAGTTTTATAAGTATTTAAGATTCACAACTTCATTTGCTGACTCCAACGTGTTAACTAACCCTAAAGAGCCACATAGGATTATTCCCCCAGTACAAGAACTGGTCAGTCTACAGAGTGATGAATGTAATAGTACTTTATTGATATTATGTACTTTTGTGTTTTTTAAGGTTATTTTAACTTAAAAAATATCATATTTGTGGTAATACTGTTATAATGTGGGTTAAGAACAGAAGGTGTCGCACCTTGTTAAGCCCTATGAGACTAATTGGGATTTGTTAATATGGGCTATACACATTGATTGGTTGATTGATTGATTGATTGGGGGGGGGGGGGTGCATGGAGGGAACTTGACAATTACCTGTTTGTTCACTTCCGCCACGGCCAGCTGCAGCACCATCATCATGCCATCGGCCCCGTGCACGGTGGTCCTCTCGGACTCCAGAACCCGGGGACACTCCCTCCTGAAGGTCTTCACCAGCAGCTGCAGACGGTCTCCTAAAGCCTCCATTGCTCCCTGGACCGGCACAAACAGGAAGTAACTCAACAACAAGTGTGTGTGAAACCACTTTGTGACCTCGAGTGAGCCACACACACAACACTGGTGGGACTTGATAACAGACTTGTAGTTGTTTCCTTTCCCACTTCCCCTGTAGAGAGAACGTAACTTCCGTGTTTCTCAGCTTCTCCCCCCCACACACACCACTCATAACAGTTTATTAAATACATATAAACGTGTATGAATCACAAACGGGGTTAATTTCGTCGCGCAAACCTCAGATGACGTCGCAGCCTCCGTGAACACACGTCCGAGACAACAGCAGCTGATTTCAAATTTTAAATCGCCGATGACGTTTGCGCCTTTTTAACCAATCAGCTTGTCGCAAACAACGACGGGCACGTTCCGATTAAAAATAATGTTTTGTTTCGTTTTTCTATGAATAGTTTCGCGTTATAATACTGAAACACGTATATAATCACACGTTAGACATTTATACTCACTTATATAGAAATACCGCGGTGTTATTTAACATTTCCCGTGTCCGTTTGTCCAAATCTCCCCCTGCTATTTCCGCCCTAGTGGTACAGCCCGTGACGTAGGCGGAAGTGGGTTGAAAACATCCCGCAGGCGCGCACTCTTTGATTCAAGGAAACTAGCAGAAATAAACGTGGTAAAGTGACACGCACGGGGCCGTATTCTGAACGAAAGTGTGTATTAGTTATTCGGGGGGTTCTTGTTAAGTTTTCTGTCGCAGCGTGATCTGGTAGAATCGAGTAAAACCCAGTGTTTGGGTGAGTTGCTAGCTTGTTGGTCCTGGGAGTCACGTTTTAGCCCCTTGACAGATGATGCTTCTCTGTTATGTGACCGTTGAATAAATGTCAAATATATCGCAGCTGTGTGTTTTTAATGTGAGCAGAATTGAAGAGTGAGTGATGAAGTTTGGGGGAAAATACACAAAACACCTCCTTATTGCTGTGTTCGCCTTTGTGTGTACAGAAATATGTAAAACGAGTGAATATGTGAACGAGGTTTGGTTCAGGATCTAACTGAGCTCTTCAGAGTCTTATAAATATATTGTATGTTTATGTTTTTTAATGCCACTGATGGATCATAACCAGCAATATATGAACATCAGCTGTTGCTTTAGTTTTCAATTGTTTTATGTGCATTATTAATAACAAAATCTCTTATTAAAAACTGACAAAGGTCTAGAACCTGACAAAATCAGTAGTTGTGGATTTGCTCAAACTAATATAGAGACCGTGACATAGAAAGTATTTTCTAGAAAATCAATTTAGAAACTTAAGAAACTGTTTATGGATAAAATAGCCAAGCTTCAGGTGTGTGTATTTTGCCGATGATGCAAACGTGTGACCTGACCTATTGCATTTTTAAAAGAATTAGAGAATGTTATTATTGACAATAAACAGGCTTGTTTATTAATTCCAGCAGTGTCCATAATGGTTTAAATAAAGGAATGGCTACATATGTACATTTATTTTGCTGTTGCATGAACTAAATTATTGATCTCTATCCTCTTTTTTTATTCTGCTGTACAGTTTCGTAGTGAAGCCTCTCGTACCACAGCACACATCATGCAGGAGGACTCCAGCCGCAGTGCCAGCTACACGGTGCCGTGCGAGGACTATGTTCACGTGGTGGAGTTCAGTCCGTTCACCTCAGGAACCCCTGCCTCTCTCCTGGCCTACGGTGGAAACCAGTACGTGGTAGTGGGCACCTGCCTCTTCCCGGTGAGAAACGCAGCTTCTCACACGTTCTGGTTCAACCTGTTGCACGTCGTATTCCTTCCTCTTATGAAGACGTTCTTGTTCCCACAGGAGGAGGATGTGGAGCTGGAGGGAGTTGAGTTAAATGTCCTTCGAGCTTTCCATCATGAACTGCGCGTCGATGCTCTCGCCTGGAGCCCTGAATCCCGGCTGGACAGGATACCCACTATCAGGTACTTCTGTGGCACTGATCAGAGGGACACCCTTTCTCGTGAAACATGTTTGGAAGTTTTAAAAATGTTTCAAAACAACGTCACCTGAGATTTGGCTGCTAAACTACATCTGTGTGAAAGCAGGTGGCTACCAAATCAACATGCTCGTCTTGTGGATTCAGACACTGCTGTAACATTTCTCTCTCCTGTTTGTCTCCTTACATACTGTGATGCCTGCCGTAAATCTCAAACTTGGATTCATCAGTAAACGTTTTTTTCCCATCATCCACTGTGAAATGCTGGTATGCCTTAGCCCACCCCAAACGTCTGGCCTGGCTTCCCCTCCTGAGACGCGGTGTAGAAACTGCTCCTCGTCCTCTGCGACCACCACAGGACAGCCACATTTTAACCGTTCTTTTACTGCTGCCTGATGTTCTTTATTTGGCAAATTCTGTATCTGTGATGAAGTTGCATTTGTAGCTCTCAGGAAACTAAGCCTGATGTATTTACCTCAACTTGCTCTCAGACTTTTGGACTAATATATGAAGTACTAAGTCATTCACCAGTTTAGTTAATTACCTTATCGGCCGACTTGGCTATTTCTAAAACAAGATAATATATATGGTGAAAACACCTGCAGCCCCAGTGCCTCCTGTTATGTAAGAGGTCAGCGGAGATCTGTTAAAGGATTAGAAAATCTTAAGCCATACTCAACTTCCACATCAGGAACTTGACGTTCGTGTCTGTTAACACAACAGGGTAATTATTGGCAAACATTCTTCTTGTGACCAGAACAAGAGGCATGTTGTAGTGAAAGCACAGCAGCCACGCTGTGTGAACGTAGTCATCACTGTCACACTGCAGCTGCCAGGATGTGAGCCAGTTGTTTCAGGTGGCCTTGGACAGGAGGGAAGTGGCCTAACTGTGGATTGTTAGAAAGCAAGAGTTTCCTCCTAATTGGAGCGTTGGATGGGAAGGTTCCGCTGTCCCTCTGGAGGTGTCTCGGCTTTCTGTAATTGAAAAAGAAAGGCAGCGATAATTCCTAGCCTTCTGTGGTTTACTCCACAGGGCCCTCGAGCCAGCCCTGTGACGTGCGCACATGTTATTGTGCTGATGACTACCCGCTCAGGTTCCATCCCTCCCTTCAATATGCACGTAATCGCGCCTTCCAGGAAAAGTACAGCGTTCTCACAGGCTTTTCTTCGAGCAGGGGCCCAGAGAGAGTGAGAGAGACGAGGGGAGGAAAGGGGGCTCAAGCTGCAGCCGCCACCAAACCACCACAGCAGCTAATAATGGGGAAAATCGGAAAATACTATGAGAGGAGAGACGGTTGGGAACAAACACACCGAGACAAACTTAAACCAGGAACGCCGCAGTTCATGTCCAGGACATTTTACCGTAGGATGCCCCGGAGGTTGACTGTGATGCAAGTTGCATCACCAGGCGAACTTTAAATCCTTTTAAAAAGTTTAAACAGAAAAATCTACAAATCAATATTTATTGGTAAAGTCTGCATTACCAGTAACAACCCCTGACCACGTGTCTGATGGCAAAGATGAATTCTAACCCATCTGAAAAATCACAGTGTAATTTAATTACATTTTATTCACATATTTTGGGTCTGACCAATCACTGCTAATCCCCGCAAAACCAGTTGAGAAATGGAAAACTCAAGCTCACGAAGAGCGAAGAACTGTTGTGGAAAGAGAATTTTTACATCAGCTCTTTGTATTTTGGCTTAAAATTCAGATGTGGAACAACAGCAGAGAGTTTTTCTTTCTTTCCAAAATAGAGCTAGAGCTGCAGAGTCCAAATTTAACAATGAATTATGTTTTCAAAAGCTATTTTATTTTTTACGTTAATACTTGTTTTAAGAGTTTTCACCTGCTTCAGAATTCAAATGTAGAGGAAGATGAAAAAGTTTCCCTTTCCCTGAGAAATCCAACTTAAAGCATTTTGGTTTTTTTTAGAGACACATTATTGTCTCTCATTTCTGTCACGTGCAGAAAACCGTGATCACAGTGATTTAAAAACAACAAACCCACAATCCACTGGTGAAATTCGGTAATTTCCCCATTTTACTGTGTGACTTCTTATTGTATGACGCAGGATTATTGGAGATCAGTGAAGAAAATGGCTTTGACGTTAAACTTAAAAAGAAATCGAGCCAGATTGTGTTCCATGCTTTAAGTAAAACACTAATTCGCAGGGTTAGAAGGCCGGTCCTAATATAATCTAATCTACTGTAGCAGTTATACCCTGAAGCACGTTAAGGGTGTTTGTAGTGACATCATGCCAAATCCATCTGTGCCTGCGACTGAAAATGTGTGAACCGCTGTCTGTTTATTCTGGTGATATGTGTGTGTTTTTCTTGTCATAAGTGAGTTAGTGTAATTGTGTGAATAATTGCAGGCACTGGTGTATACGAGGACTGATTAGAGGGAAAGTCCTCTGCCTGGCTCTGCGCAGGTTTTTGAACAGAGACATGCGTAAATGGCGTGAGGAATCTTGTTTTTCTCCGTGTTTATCTTAGCGTGCAATTAGAATCTCCCTGGCAGCGCCTCCACTGATCACTGTCCAAGTTCCTACCACACACACTGACACACTCGAACCCGGAGGTGTCAGTCTAGGTGGCTGCAGGCAGGTCCGCAGAGCGAGGTGTCGTCTGTCATTGGGTCCGTGCAGCCGGACTCTGTTTGGATGTTCTTTCTTTGTTTATTTTTACATCCTCTCTTTTCCTCTTTGCAGATTTTGCACCGCTGCAGCTGACAGAAAGCTACGCCTGCTGACATCTGATCTCCAGGATAGGCATGAAGTCAAGGTACTGCAACATCTGGAGCACATTGGCCAGAATGCTGCTTGTCGGTTGGCTTCAGACTGTCTCTACTTAGCACTGACATTTGGTACTTAGTGATACAGGAAATGTAGCCGTACGCACAGAAAACAGAGCTGCTGCCAGTGTAGAGAAAAAACACAGAGTTTGCTGGGAAATACTCACTTTTATTGATCACCTTTTATTAATAATCACATGGTTTCTTCATTAACACATTGTTTTTCTGTGCCGTTGCCTAGGTGATGGAGGGCCACACCAGCTACATTAACCATTTGGTGTTCGAGCCCTCAGAAGGGAAACAGATTGCTTCCGTCAGTGATGACCACACTTGCAGGTCCAAACCATTTTGTTTTTTTCCGTGTGAGTGTGTGAGTGTGTGAGTGTGTGAGTGTGTGAGTGTGGTGTGTGAGTGTGAGTGTGTGAGTGTTCCCAGCTTCTGATTTTTCAGTTCTGTTCTCTGTTAATGGTGCAGAAAGTCCTGACTGTATTTCCACACTGAAACTTGATGCTAAGCACAACATGCTCCGGTGTGACTGTGCGTAAGCACAGAGCCTCTTTGTAGCTTTTCTAGCTAATTGGTTAAATATGGAAATCCAATTAGCTGCAGAAAGATTTTCCTCTCTAAGGGGGACCTATAATAAGGGTCCCAAATTTTCCTTTTCAATTAATGCCAGAGGAGGGAAAAAGTGTGTCAGTAGCCAGGGTCAGTGCCGGGGCAAGCCCCTCTACATCAGGAGGCTGGTTCTCTTTCTACATGCAGAGCTGTGTTGCAGAGCTGGGCCCTGTTCTCTATTGTACAGTAAGTTTCTGAGTTCCTTTTAAGTTAAGATCATTTCAGACTCAAACCAAACAGCCATTCAGTCATCTAGTGTGAACTCACAACGACTGAAAGAGTCCGGATCACACTACAGCAAGTTGTGTGGTGTGAACTGAGCAGCGATTGGCCAACTTTGAAAATTTGAAAGGTTGGTTTATTGGCCAGCCTTCTGGTACCTTATAATACACACACACACACACACACCACACACACACACACACACACACACACACACAGAATAATCCGTCTCTCCGCATTGTTTATCTTCTCGACCAGACAGCCGGTTAATTTGTCGTCATAAAAGCAACCCTCTCATTGGTCGTCCCGTCCCTGCCCTGTGCCCTCGTCCTGTCACATCACGCCGTCTGAGATCACACAGAAATAACAAGTCTTCTTCTCCTCTCCCATCCACTCTCCTCTCGCCCTCCTTCCACTGACCAGCCAGAGAAAACAGGAGTGTGCTCCATCTGCTGAAAGATTTAAATTCTGTCATGTTGAGAAAATATGGGACGCGGGAGGAAGACAGAGGCCGAACCAGGGATAGATCAAGTTAACAGGAGAGGACCTTCCAGTCGGCCCACACAAACCGAGGCTCGGCATGAGAGGCAGACGCTGGTCCTGCGGAAAGGGAGTGAGGAAAATGTATGCCTGCATGCATACACTCATGACCTCTCTCATGACTCTGTTAGGTTTGGCAGCCGTGCCTCTACTATAAGTTTGCTTAGCTTTGTCATCACTGTCCCCTGCAGTTGTGGGAACTCCGGCGTTGCCAGCATGCAACTTGACGCCGCAGCACCTAGGTGGGGAGCCAGACTCCACTTCCTCAGGGAAGTTTACATTTGGCTCGTATTGTCCAAACAGCTCACGGTATCAGTGCAGCGGCAGCGGCAGCCCGTCTGTGGGGAACTGTGCCACCTAGAGATCACCGGGGCTAGTGCCAGCTCCTTAAGGGATTTGGGGTTGAGTGAGTTCACAGCTGCATTTATATATTATATATATATATATATATACACACACGCTTTAAATCGTTTTGTTCTGTTCTCACTGATAATCCGTTTATCTGGATCTTTTATGTTCTGTAAGGGAACTGAATTACAGCAGCTTGAGATCTCATCCCTGCTTCCAACCTATCGTCTGTTCAAGGCTTTTTTTTTTTTTTTAAAGGCCGACATGTGACTGAGGGTGATGGCAGGTCAACAAGGGAGACGTGTTTTAGCTCTTTTGCATCTCTTGACTTTTAGCTCTTTTTTTTTTTAACTGTTTGGCCATCGTAGCTATTCTTTTTACCTCCCTGCTTCAAGTGTGAAGCCACATACTTTCAATTTTTTCATTTATTTATCCGTTTCAACCATTTATCCATAAGTCTTAGCTTCTTATTTCAACCTCTGTGCCTTCTAACCAGTTCATGTTCGTCTCTTAGTGGCAAAACAACATGTCAATGGCTCAGGTTGGGAGATATGAAATGTGCACTCAGCATGGTTATGGCCAATATCCTACACTGTATATAAAGATGGACGCCAATTCATCCTGACGGCCCCCTGATGGCCGGCTGCAGTATAGGCCATAACCCCTCAGCAAGTTAGGTTGTAATTAATCTCTGTGGAGATGTTAGTAGATGGACGTGGATCAAACATAAACGTCAAATACATTTTCCTCAAAGAGGCTCTCTGGTTTCATTTGGTTTTTAAGTCGTTACTTGATGCTATAAAAACTGGGCGAAACATCGGGATTGACAGCTGAGGCCCGACTCGCGATTGGTGGAGTGTGAGGAGGATCAGGAGGATCTCGATACCGCGGCTCCATCTGTCCGATTGCTGCTGCACAGACTCGCTTTAGCTTTGTTTTTCTTCAACGTGAGGAAGCGGAGACGTGTCCTCCATCCTTATGTACTGACTGTGGCAAATATACTGAAGATCGTTATAACACAAAGTTGTAATTTCCACTCCTTAAATGAAAGTATGTGGATATATTCTAGCACTCAAATAAGGATTTCTAGTTTCCCTGCAGGTTTTCAGCAGTATCCCCTGTTACCTATCATTTTATATTCACATCTTTTTTTAAGCTTTATAAGGGGGATCCCTGAACTCACCGGGTGATTGGGGGGGGCGGGCGGGGGGGGAATCGTTTCATCCAAAAAACACAACAAACGGTTTCAATAACCGTCTCAACAGTAAATGTGCAAAAGACAATGTTAGTGTTTCGAATCTAAATTAAATCTCGAGCAGGTCCTGTCAGAATACATGCTGATGCAGATACTGTGCACCTCGGGTTCGGCTCGCCGTGCCAGGCGGTGGGATGGGATTTTGTTGTTTGACTCTTCCAGCTCTCGTCCCTCCAGAGAGTCCCCTTCGATTATTTGCTCTGCTCTCCACAATAAATCAGATCACGCAGCGCCGACGGCATTTCCCGTTTTCCTCCTCTTATGGGAAACACTGACAAAACCATAACGATCTGGCTTTGATCTCCTCTCACTTCGATAGCACAACACAGGACTTCAGATGTCCTTTTCAACTCTGTTGTACATGGAAGCCGCGTGTTATTGCTCGATGTAGTGTTATGCAATTACACCGTGTTTTATCAGGGGCGGTCACGCGTGTTTTCGTGTCTCATGTCTTTCACCTCGTTCTGCAGAGGTTATGTTTTTTTGGGGAGCCGGTGCTCTCCATTTGAAGGGCACAGCGGTTGACCACAGTTTGGCCGTCGGTGGTGTAGCGTGCAATTGAGCTCTGCTTGGCTAGTGGACTAAGAGAATAGGGTTTAGTCGTTGTTTTCCTGGTGTGGTCTGGGGTTTTTTCTCTCCTCTACCACCCCCTCCCCACCCCACCCCTCTCAGCCTCGCTCATGCTCCATGGTGTGGAGGCTCTGGCTGAGTCTGCACATGGGCAGAGGAAAAGAAGCCCACGGTTCCGACATGGCTCTGTCCTGCTGCAGGGGAGACAAGGCAGGAAAAGTTGAGTGTTTACTGAGGTCTTCATCTGAGACGGGGCATATCCTCCCTTACACCGCACCGCTGAGGACATCAATCTCTCCAACAACACACTTGACATTTAGATGGTCTTTGGAGGTACTTTTTGGGCTTTATTAGATGATGTCTTCTACATGACCTCATCAGTCAGCGCCTTCCCATGCTTCACAAGCGTTTGTTTTATATTCCCAGAAACACTTGCAGCCTTGCCCCGTACTCCCCCATCCCCACTTTCTCTTCTAGTTCAGGGATCATTCAGATGTGGTTAACCATAGATCCAGGTCTCAGGAACCGCAGCGCTCTTCATCCAAGTGATTCATTGCATCCGTAGAGCTTCTCAGCTGCTTTTTTTATTATTTTTTGCGATCATAAGTCTTGTTTAACTGTAGAATTGGCTATTATTTTAATGAAGATCGGTGTTAATCCTCACATGGCTGGCGTTCGCTCGCAGGACCTCTCTGTTTCATTTGCATAAAGCAGGATTCGCCGCTGCTCTTCCTCAAGTGACGTGCGTTCCGCTGCCCTCTCTGTACTCCGCAGAAAATGAATGGCAGCGGGCCGCCCACAGCGAAACATTTGCTGTAATGTGAGTGGAGCGTAACGCCGACTCAGGCGAGGGTGATGCCCCCCCCCTCCCTCCCTCTGCCTCTGCTATCAAAGCTCAATGTAATGCTAGGCTGGCGTTTTCCTTGTAAGAGGAGTCCAGCATAAGTCTGTCTGTCTTCACAGCTCAGGGCCCAGATCCGAGGAAGGAGCCCAGTTTCCCTGGAAAAGCCTGAAGACCCTGTACATCACTCGTGCACGACTCACAGGAGCTGGATAAATTAGGGGCAAACATGAAGTTGGATGAAAACATGTCGTCTATCATTGGCCTCGCTGTGCGCCATGAAACCCTGTTAGTCACGTGTCTATGTGGAGGGGAAATGAAAGCTTGTATTCCGTAGAAGACGAATCAGACGCAGGAACAATTACACACTTTCTTTATTTCAAGGAATCTATGGAATATGAAGAAATCTGTGCGCTTATATTTATCAAGGTCACATTGAAAGAAACCTTGGGAAGGTCATTTTTCATTTCCGGCTATTATGCAAGCAACCAAGGGCGGCTCAAAAATCCGATGCTATTTTTAGAAGCGTGCTCCATAACTCCATCTTTGTTGTTAATTAAGAGGTTGTGGGGTTTTGTTTTTGGATTTTTTGCCAAGAGCGGTTCACACATCAAGAAGAATTAGTCTGTAACTTCACTAATTAGACCTGAGTATAAGTCCTGTGTTTGTTACCCCTTCACTATAATGAGACAATTGCACAGGTCTTTCTGCAGCGAGTTCTCATGGCACTTTGAGTTTCTTGTAAAGTTTTTTTTTTTTGGGCTGAGAAAGCGAAAGATTCTGCAAATTTGATGTTAGTTCCAATAAAGCACTCAAAGCCCAGTAATTCATGTGAGGTTCTGCCGTCTCATCTCAGCTGTATTCTGTTGGTGTTCGTTTTCATGTTTAATTTATCTCTGCAGGGTGTGGGACCTGGATGGAAATGAAAGCATCACTCTCAGACTTCGCTCTCCTGGCATCAGCGTGTGCTGGCACCCAGAGGAAGTCTTTAAGGTAGGAGGGCTTTGCTTTTAGATACCTGCTCATGTCATGACTCTGCAAATGTTTCCTGTACGACAACGATGTAGTCGGGGGGGAGTTTATCTGTCCTGTGAAATCTAAACAAGTCACAGGTGAAGTCGTTTTTCAGAACGAGGACAGGAAAGGTCATAGCGGAGAGAAGGTTGGTTTTATTTATTTGCCCTCTGATGCTCTGCTCATCTCAGATGTCCGGATATCGAGTTGACATACTGAATATTATTATGATGAGTCAAATGAGGCACATAAAGATTCTGTTGAGCATTCAAATAAACACGTTGCTGTGAAATATCATATTTTCTAAACTTTAATTAAGAAAATTAACATAAAAATGAATGCACATCTTTTCTGCATTGTTTATTCTGTAAAATAAAAGTGTTCATACAAACATAAACTCTCATATTTACCATTTGTATTGTCTATATCAATAAAAATGCTGAGGCTCTAGTGTAAACGTTACTATTCATGGCTTCACTTTGTCAAAGTGCGATAAAAAAGTTGCCGTATAGAATAAAACAAATCTGCTTTCCCTCTGAGTGAGATTTTACTCTTCTTCGAGTGCTTCATCACATCTTTTAGCAACTTTATATGAGCTGAGATGTGTGTTTCCAATTCTACGGAATCAGTTTTCGTGCTGCAGTGAAATATCTTGTGATGAAATGGTGCGTGGTACGTGTCATCGAGCCATGTCTGAAGTTAATTTACAGCTCTTTGGAAAAGCCTCGCTTCAATGTGTGTGGGGGGGCGGGGGGGGGGCGTCTGCCACTGTATAGAGAGCAGCGAGACACAATAAATGTGGGATTGATATTCAGATTACAAAGGTGTCGAGACAGCTCCAGATTCTCCTCCACCCTCTGACGCGCATGTGAAAGAATACTTAGCCGTTAGCACTTTGATGGTGCTGCAAGGCGTCTCTGCTGTTGCATGCTGGGACAGGCCTGTGACCCTGCTTGTCCTCTGCAGCTGATGGTGGCGGAGAAGAAGGGGACGATTCGCTTCTACGACCTGGTCACCCAGCAGGCCATCCTGTCGCTGGACTGCGGCCAGTCCCCTCTCATGTCGGCCGACTGGTGCCTCACCAACACCATCAAAGTGGGCGCCGTGGCAGGAAACGACTGGCTCATCTGGGACATAACCCGCTCCAGGTGAGGGGGATGGACGGTACCGACGCTGCTCGGCGTGTTGGCGCGAGATGCATCTTAAACCTTTTGCTCCTTGTCTGCAGTTACCCGCAAGAAAAACGACCCGCCCACATAGATAAAGCCCGGTTATTCAAGTAAGGACATTTCTTCTTTAATCCGTTTGACCTGTCTAGAGAATAAGTAATGTTGTGTTTTAATTAAAAAAAAGTAATTGGCCCGAACTATTCATATTCTAGCAGATTTATGCATGTGATCATATTCTAAAGGGTGTTGCTCCCCCTCAGGTGGTCTCGAGCCAACGAAAACCTCTTTGCCACCACTGGATGTCCGGGAAAAATCAGCAGTCAGTTACTCATCCACCATCTCGGACACCCACAGGTCAGTCTGACTTTTCACTGTCCAGACTGGAGCCCGACTGATATGAGTTTTTTTGGGGGCTAACACCGATATTGGGGAGTGAACAATGTCTACTGATGTATCAACAATGTAATGTCACGTTCGCTGTGTCTTTAAATGTGTTCTGATTGCTGCAGTCTCGTGTCGCGTGCTCTTGTCCTTGCAGCCTGTAATGATCGGATCAGCCACAGTGGGATCGGGCCTCAGTTGGCACCGGACACTTCCGCTGTGTGTGATCGGCGGCGACAGGAAACTTTGCTTTTGGATGACTGAGATGTAGACGCCTGTGCAGCACTCCCCCCCCCCGGTAGATAACTAGGTCCTCTGTGTCTTCTCTACTTAATAATCAATAAAAACATATTTTTCTGAGTATCTGCGCCAGTTTGTGTGGAATGTAATGGATCTTCGCTGCATGCCTAAGCATTGTCGTTGTCTTTTTTTTGTTCAAATTTATGTCTACCCCCGTCAGCTCAGCTACAGATGAAACAGCGAAGGGCTCGTTTTTCTTTTCTCCGAAGAGCGAGGTTTCATCAGTTGTCTGTTATGTGCTGCCAACAGAGCTGTAGTTCAGTGGAATGCGTCGAGATGATCGTCATACTACAGGTGCTCTCTGTCTCTGTTCACTACCCAAGGCCAACTGAATTAAATCAAGAATATATCACTGTATGGGCTGTTCCACCTGCTGTGAGGATGCAGTGAATCCATTGGAAGTTTAGGAGGAGGAAAGGCTAGGAGGTCTGGCTGCCGTCCAGCTGTAGGACAAACCCTGTCTGGAGGGGGGGGGGGGGGGTTGGAAAGGATTGTAAGGATTGTAATCGTAGGAAAGTCTTTGGGAGGAAGGGAGTCTGAGGCCATTTCAGGTCATCTTCAACCGAGTCATGTCTGTGAGGCCGCGGGGAGAGGAAGAATACCTTACCTTGCCGAATAATTACCGACCCAACATGGAAGACAAGGGGTTATTTGGCAGAGGCTTGTAATACTTTACCTCCTGGTACAACAAGGACTCATTGTACTGGTCACAGGAAGAAACCAGCATCTCCTTTTACAGGGGGCACACGTTTAATTAACTTGATCGCGATCATCCGAGGTGACAGTCGATCACTTGTGTCCGCAGACCTGCTTTACTTCAAGGGTGTGGGATACATGTGCATTCATACCTGAGTTAATTGTACTTTATTAATGTACATGTCAGCTGAAACACTTCGGTCGTATTGTGCCAACGGTGTCCGTGCACGATCGAGCGCGGCCCGTAAGGACCTCCAGTCTTTCAAACCAGTTTGTCAACCTTGTATATTTCTTGGACAGGAGGTGTTAACCGCCTTCCACAAAGCATAACATGCTACTGCTTCTCCTGGTCCACTCCTTTGTTTGAACAAGTCCAATGTGGTCTCGACTCTCTGCGTTTCGCCGGGCTCAAGGTGCAGGCCGCGGTGGAGCAGCTGCACAGAACGCAGGAGATGTCACTGTCAGAGCGAGGGGCCGCCGTACCCGTGTGTGCACACTGAACGCGCTCCAAAGATGATAAAAGAGCAGCCATACAGGGCACAGGATTCGCTTACTGAGCCAGTTTCCTCTGAAACATGCGTCATGAAATCCCAGTGGGTTACAGACCCCCCCACCCCCACCCCCCCTTGACTCAAGGACACCATCTGGTGGCCAGTGAGCAGACGTTCATGAAGATGTGAGTCCATTTTATCCGTGGACTGAATCCTTCAACACATGATCCATGTTGAACATCTTAAAAACACGTCTTCTCCTCGAAGCACGTCCTCAGATGCCGCGGCCTCCACCCTCAACTTCTGACGTAAACCCGAATGAAGCGATTGTGCCTCGCAGACAGTTTGATCTCTCGTGTGCGGACTCATAACAAACTGTGAACCTGATGAAAGAGAGATCAGACCGCCTTAAAATCCTTAACCAACTTCCTCCTAATCTCCCCCCTTCAGATAATTCTTCCCTGTCGACTTTAAGCCCGGGCTCAACGAAAAGAGAGCAAATAAAAATAATGAGGCTCATGATATGAGGGGAAACAAAGGCAGAGATTAGAGCCCTTTGAGGCCGGTGTTTGATTTAATCTCGTGGCTGGTTTGTTTGCGATGCTTTCCCAGAATGAAGCGATTATGTTCATCTTGATGAGACGAGGAGAGTTGGTTAGAAAAGAGCCGCAGCTCTGCTTTGAGCCGGAACGTTGAGGTGAGGATACAACCTCGGGACAGGTTTAGTTTTACTTACAATGAAAAGTGGAAGCAGGAGGAAAACAGCTCAACTCGTCTTTGTCCAGAGAGGAAAAAAAAAAACTCACATACCAACACCTCTCTCTTACTTGCTTACTCTTTTGTCTCCAATGGGAGATAAAGCTGCAGTAAGCTCCCTCCATCATCCCCCTAGCCTTCGCAAGATGTCGGGCCTCACCCCCAGTTAAGTTCATCTTGGCGTCCTCGTCGGCAGCAGCCCCGTGCCAGATCATTTTGGTCTTCCAGGTTTTATTTTGCCTGGAGGAGTCCGTCTCAGCAGAACTTTGGGGATCTGCGTCCAGTCCAGTCGAAGCACGTTGCCCAGCCGTCAGTCGACTCCGCCTGACTTCACTGATGATGTCTCGCTCTTGTTTTCCCCCGTGTGATTCCAGGTTTGAGATCTCGTTAAGGCCGGAGGAAGCCTCGTGGCTTTGTCAGAAAATCATTTTTCATATCGCTGTGGTTTCCCGCCAGCATCCAGAACCGAACAATAAGACGGACTTAACTCTTGCACGGAGGGACCTTTGATTCCGCCTGTACTGCTTGGACTTCCACATGTTTCAATATTGGGAAAACACATCCTGGTCTTTCCCCAGTCTTATAAACCACATAGAAATAACTTATTGACAAGTACGTTTTACAAGTGATTTGTATTTTAAATGTTTCCGACTGAATATTGGAGATAAACACTGGTTTAGCGGATCTTCAGTTCATCACTCTTGAACTTGCTGGACCTGATTCTGCCCTGACCACACGAATGTGGATATTTTGCAAAAGTAAACCTTTCCCTCTGCGTCTGAAACTGATCCAAACAACATTTTTACAAACTCCTTCCAAACTGCAGAGTTTCCAAAAACCCCAGTTTCTCTGTATCTGTGTGTACATGTAAGACGGAGTGTTTGGGGAAAGGATGATGTCACCGTTTCTTTGTGTGACAACTTCAATTGGTGGCTATATATATATATATATACGTTTCAAGTTCGCAGCTAAATTTAGCATCACTGCACCACATTGTCACGTGAACCAGGTTCTTCTCTGGTATTTGATGTGTGCGTTTGAATGAAGAAAGATGGATACTTGTGTAAAAGGTGTAAAATATCTGTACAAAACAATATCCTTAAAGCTGTGGTTATCACTCAGCTCCACATTTCTCACAGGAGATCGAACCCACTCACCAAGGTTACATAGAACAAGAACAGACGTTCAGGATGAGGAGTGAGAATAAAAGAGGAATCTCTTTTGGACCCGAGGGCAAAGCGAACCCCACGACCCTGTTTCCAGGCCCGAGGAGGCAACCAAGCCAGCGCAGAGATGGGATGGCCCCGACACGAGTAAAAGAAAAACACTCCTGCTTGGAGTCGGGATGATACAGCAATCTGGGATTTGCGGCGAGAATCTGGCTGGAGCCCGTTTGCTGCTCGTCCCGTTGCCGTGGCAATATGCCTTTGATTTGGATCCTGCCTGTGGTTTCACTGGGATTTGCGAGTTTGGAGAGAAACTGGAGGCAGGAACGAGATACAAGAAATTATTAAGTGTTTGACTTTCGGGGTTGTGGAGAGAGAGAGAGAGAGAGACAGAACTCACTTGTCAAGCAGTAGATCCCTCTCTCCCTCCACTTGCTTTATCCCTCTCTTTCTCTTTCTCTCTGTTCACACACACGTTCTCTTTTCTAATCAACAAACACAGGCTTTCCCAGGGGGAGGGGGGGGGGCTTGATTTACTGGGCAGTGGAGTTATGGTAAGGGAACTGTTCCCAACACAAGGTGGCTGACAGGGGAGGCTCTGCCAGCCACCGTGCTGGTGCTGGTGTGGTGTTGATGTTGATGAGTCCTTTTCAGGGAAAAGCTTTGACGTGCGCGGCCCTGATATGCACCGTCGCCTGTGGAGATCAAAACACTGGACGTGGGTCATAAACCCCCCGAGAGCCGAATCCTCCAGACGCACGGAGTGAGAGAAGGAAAGAGCGAAGAGCATCTGTCAGCAGCGTGGCCCTGCCGACCGTGCTTTGGTCGACTGTGAGGTCCCGGTGACCTGGCCCCACCGATGTGCTGGCTCCGGCCTTGACCAGCTCAGGGAACACGATACTTAAATCATTCATAATTAGCTCCTTCCCTTTGCTTAATAACACACGAAGATAAATGGGTTCCAAGAACTTTCCAAATGGAAAAAAGTTGGCTTGGAATTAAAGGCTAGGAAGTTGCCTACGAGTCTTGTGTTGTAGTGGTTCGCTCGTCCTCCGCTGTCCTCAACACGTGGACCACGATTCAGCACCTTTTCGATTTCCTGTTATTAAAGTTTTCAAGAAGCTTAGTCATGAAAATAAAAGTTTATTTCTTTTTACACTGTCTTCACAGGACATAATGAATTATACACACAAATAAACGGCCCTCGTGGAACCTCACAAAGCTACAGTGGGATTTTTAATACGTGATCTCGTATACGACGTTAAAACCAAACGTCAAATGCATTTGCTCAGCGAGTGTCCGTGTGTGTCTCGTCTCTTCCTGGGTCCTAAGACGAGCCGAGCTTGTCCAGGGCGCCGTGCAGGGTCTTCAGGTCTTCTCTCATCTGGCTCAGAGCCTTTTGGATCTTGCCGGGCTGATCCAGAACGTCCACGCTGCAGGTGAGCGGGTCGTAGCGAACTGCAAAGGGACGCTTGATGGTTGTGGAGTATCTCCTGTGCAAAGGAATTCATGCATTTGGATTAGTATTGGAAAGATGGAAAGATATAAGTGGGTTGTCGGCTCCAGAATCTCCTAGAGGTGTTCAGCTGGGTTTCAGTAGAGATTTAAAAAACCCATAATATATATTTCATATCATGTTTATACCACTTTGACCTGAATTTAACCAACTGAAGTTTTCTCTCGTGTATTTGTGTCTTTATTTATTCGCAGGATTACATGAAAACTAGGGAACAAACTTCTACCAAACTTGGTGGAGGGACCCTAACTTTATGTACAGACCTTTACCTGATAGTTAGATTAATAAGGGGTTTAGGTTTGCTCTCATGCTTTCATTTCATTTTACATTTCAGATTCAGACGTTGCAAAATGTATCCCCAAATTGAATTGACAGTGTTCTGAAAATTTAAGTACAACAGATGTTATTATAGTTAAAGGAACAGGTTTGTTGTATGTGTTTTTTAAATCATGTTACTGCATTAAAACCCCTGCTGAGCGCACACAGCTCAGATGTTGGTTTCCTGACAAGTTTCTCGACATAAAGTAATGAGAAAATACCTCAACTTGATCTTTGCATCCTCAAAGTTGTCAGACACAAAGTAAACCGGCTGGTAGGTCTGGTCCTGGTACGGCTGCAGCGCCGTCTCCTCCGGGTTGAACGGCTTGTACTCTGGCTCGTTAGACAGAGCGTACTGAGAGGAACAGGTCAAACTGATCGTGAGCCAGGCCAATAAAACAGGGGGGGGGGGGGAACACGCGCAGTAAAACATGTGAACACTTACGACGAGCTCTCCGTAGGAAGACAGCAGTCCAGCCCCGTAAGCTTTCACTGTTCCATTCTGCTTGCACAGGCCAAATTCCACTGTGAACCAGTACAGCTACAATGGAATCAAGTGGAATACAGAGCAGATGATTCAGAGAGTCTGTCTGGAAGGAGTTACAGGGAGCGGCTGATTGGTGGATCCACTGAGCACCTTTTATTTATAGTAGCTTTATTTTTACATCATGAAAAGACAATGAGATGAAAGGGTTTCAGCTCAGGATCTGTTTTTTTTACCAAGATTTTTACAAGATTTCAGTGTTTTACATGTTTGCATAGACTTTAAATGAAAAAGGCACAAATGTAAACCTTTGAGCTGGACTATAATAATAATATTTATGTAATAAAAGGGGCTGAACAAAACAATAAGTTGACAAAATGGATCTGAAGTCCAGCAGGTTTAAAATAATGTCAAGTTATTCAATTAATCAATCAATCAAACTTTATCCATGTAGCAAAGGATGTTAAAAATGAATTCAACATTTGTTTTATTAGGATTTAGAGACTAATACATATCAAAGCAAACAATAATAGAAATGACAATAATAGAAGAAAGTTAAGATAATAAAAGATGTATAATAAATACTGACATTTCAGTCAAATAAAATGGAATAGGATGCATAATAATAATAAATATAAATACATTTAATTAAAAGATCCATAAAATTAAAGAACACCACATAAAAGCCAGACTAAATTGGTGTTTTCTTTTAATTTTATGTTTAAAAAATGTTCAGCTCCTCTCAGATCCTCTGTGAGGCGTAATATTGACTCCAGCCACAAGATGGCACTGAATAACCATTAATAAACTGAGTGGTTTCCTTTAGATGTTAAAAGATTTCCGTTCAACTTCTGATCGATCAATTAATCAATTAAATGAAAAAAAATGTGCCCATAATCACAGATCATAATTCATCTCTGAGGGCTTAACAAGGTGCATCCTCTGCCCTCAACCTATTCACAGGGGGAAAACACCTGATCTAATATTAAATACAAAATATTCTACAAAATATATTCATTCAACATCACTGAATTGAATTTTTAATGGACTTTATGTGTAAATTAATTTAAAGTACGACCTACCGTTGACAGTTTCTCTATGTCCTCGTCTGAAGCTCCAAGCGAGGCCAGTCCAATCTCCTGAAATTATTAAAATGCATCAGTGTTGAATGTAATTCTGATTATGATAAAGATTTTGTAGAGCACGGTTCAGTCACCTGAGAAAACTGAGCAAACTCTTTATCCAGCAGCATGGGGATGTGTCCCAGTAGTTCATGGCAGCAGTCTCTGTCAGGAGCAGGGGGGGCAGAGGTGGTCAGGGAAACAGCAGCTGTACGTGCACGTGAATGAATGGAAGTTGTGACACACTCACGGCTCAGGGGAGTGCATGGGTGCCGAGCAGTGTCGGATGTACTGAGTGCACTGGAACACCCTGAAGGCCAGGCTGGCGAGGAAGTCTCGGGCGGACAGCAGGCCGGCGACCGGACGCAGCTGGAAACCCGTCTTCTCTGAAAGCAGCCGAGGAGAACGTCCATGTTCAGAGGAGACGGAGCCGAGAGATGCACGAGGTGATATCCTGCATGTGACCTCTTTTTTAAAAAATCACCCTTCATCCCTTTTCTCGTTTACGCTCCAACCACTCATTGAAATATGACTTTTCTTATGCAAACAAGTAAGTTTAATAACAAATACACAATCCTGGTGATGTTTTCACTTGTGTGTTTCATCTAAATTGTACAAATTGTGGTTTTCTTTTGAGTTTTTATGACAACTGAAGCTACCACAGGTTCTCTGTCATGTTTGGAGGGGGAGGGGGAGGTGAGGGGCATTCAGCTGCAACGTGCAACTTCACCACTAGATGTCGCTAAACTCTACACACACAGAACCTAAATAAACGACAACACTCCTCAATCATCTATCGCTTGTGTTTATCATTAATCTTTTGCACAGCATAACCTTCTATTAAACGTTATTTCCCAGTCACTGCTGCCTTTCAGGATGCCAGACACACATCTTCATTTTTACTTCTGCACATTATCTCATAATTCTACCTGTTAAGACCTTATAGAAAAGCAGGGACATTCATGTGTTGTGCTCTTTTCCATCTGTGTTATCTTTTGATCCTAACGTTTCATCCTCTGTCACCTTTCAGGAAGGCGGACACCTCCCTGAGCTGAGGGATGCGTTGCTCGCCGTAGCCGCACTCCTGCTCCAGCTGCTGCAGCCCGTCCAGGAACTGACGGCAGGCCAGAGTCGGGTAGATGCTCCTCAGCTGCCGGTAAATCTCCCTCCTTCAGATTCAACACAGTCGTACAACATCACCACACAATCCTACTTTTAAACAAACTCCCCAACGGAGCCTTCATCGGGCCGGGGGCCGAGAAATGTACCGAATATAAGAATGTTCAATGTTGTCATCAAACCTTTTCGACAAAGAAATGTAAAAGAGGCTCGAGATTTTACAGTTTAACCATAGATTTAGCTGTAAATAACTATAAATAATGAGAAACAACCAAATATATTACACTTGAATAAAGATAGAAAATCATAAACGTGCATCTTTCCTGTATTGTTATTTCTGTAAAGTAAGTTTTCATGTTGTCAAACAAAAAAGGCCGAGACCGATATGTCTGAGAAATGGTAAATCGGTCGGGCTTCTTCCCCACAATGCATCTGTGACGCTGCCTCTCACCATGTGGACACCTCCTCTGCTGTGTACTCCACCGGGGGCAGCGGGTCGCCCCTGCAACAGAGAAAACTAATTTATGACACAATATTCACGTCACACACACTCAGAGAACAGATGAGCGTCATTCTGGAAATCCAAACTCACTGTTTGAATGTGAACGCGAGCTCGGAGATGAAGGCTCGTCTCTTCCTGTATTCTGCGTCACTGAATCCCTGTGAAACAAAGATGGAGGCGACCGTGAGAGAGTGAATTCATCCGATGAGTGATTCTGTGAAACACACTCACCGGATGATCCTGATCCATGTCCGGGTCAAACTTGGTGATTAACATGTTGCATCTGTCCAGATCTCTAATCAGTCGAGGGAACCAGGGAACTGGGACGACGACGGGAGGAAGAATATAACGAGTGGTTTTGTTAATGAGCTTGTTTGCATGTGATTATCATATGGAAACATTAAAAGGGAGAATTTGATGAATGAACGATGCCACTAACAGACGGGAACAGAGGGAAGATATCATTAAAAAGTATAATAATATAATCCTGCACCTGTTTCCTCGGGTATGAAGCGAACGTCGTCAGCCGCTCTCTTCAGGGAGTTGAGGAACACGTCCAGGTCGGAGCTGTGGACTTCACATTTCATGAAGAAGTCCAGGTCCGTCGTGCTGTTCTTCGACTTCCTGCCGGGTCGACTCTCGATGTGCAGAAGTTTGGCTTCAAACGTCTACGAGAGAAAAAACGGAATTAGCAGAAAATAAACCTCTTTTTGTTCTTCTGTTCTCTTTACTCATCTTGACCGATCGATATCTTTTCACTCATCAGACTTAAGTTTATTTGCTTGTATTTTTTAAAGTTGAAGCTCAAGGTTCTGGAAATTATGGATCAGACCAAATCCATCAAACCCTACATTCATAATAAGAGTGGAGCCTCTAATTGAGCAACAAGATGAATACAAAAATATCAGTGATGCATTTAAAGGACATTTTGTGTCATTTTGTTGCTGAGAAATCTTTATATCAAATCTAATAAGATCATATTCATGTAAAGATTAAGAACGTAAAGTAGCCTGAATAAGCAATAATGTATTATACAGATTAAACCAACAGTTTACAATTAGACTAAACAACGTTTAAATGCAGCTGACATGATAATAATGGTCCAGTAATATGGAACATGTGAAGATACAATATCTACAATCAATCAATCAATCAATCAGCGTGATCATAAGTGATAATAACATTAATAATACATAAATATAACACTGTACAACTGTATAATCATTCATATAAACACTCTCGGGGGCCATTTCCCCTCATTATTAGTACTTATGTACTTGAGTACAATTACAAAAACAGAAATTAACTAAAAAGTAATGAAGTAAGTACATTTTATTAATAAAGCCCCTTTCAAAAACAAAGTTACTGTACTAAACAAACATAAAGATAAAAACAGGAAATAACAGAGTGAAACACAAAGAATAGAAGAATTAAAAACCACACAGAAGCTAAAACAATGGATCCATGAGGACTAGAACCAAGTCCAAATATTAAAGAAAGAGGTTTAACATCTTAAATCTGGATCTGTGGGACGAGCAGGTGATGGACGAGCTTCTCCATCTCTGCATGTTTCTCGGCTCACCTCGAATATTTTGCCAGTTTTGAAGAATCCTGCGTTCTTGTCGTTGCTGAGATTGAAGAGCACGTTGACCGTCACCCGGCCTTCCTTCTCCTCGAACACGGGGCCGTCCCCGGACCTGGAGGGCCCGGTGGTCCCGGTGGGCCCGGGGGGCCCCGGGGGGCCCGAGGAGCCGCTGCTGCGCTCCCGCCGAGCATCCTCGATCAGACTGTGCCTCCTCCCGCTGAACGGAGCCGCCTGCACCCCGCCCTCCGTCTTCATGTGTGCGGTGCGCGGGGCTTCCAGCGTGCGGGGGGCTGCGGGTTCCTCCAGGGTTAAGTATCCGGAGGTCCGAGGTCCGAGGGGAGACGAGCTGCGCAGGAGCAACGTGCGCGTTGGGCTCTTTTTGGCTCCTGATGTGCGTCATGAGATCAGATCTCCACATCTATTTATAGGTCAAAACCACTTGAACAGGGTTACACAAAAAAATATTTTATGAAACACAACAGATTCATTCAAAAAGGTGACGTAAGATAAATCTGATTTCTGAAAGCATTTCTGATTTCAGTATTTTGATGTTCTCATCTATTTGTTGAATGTTAAAACCAAATTGTGAAATGATGGAAGAAGACTTCTAACCATTTAAAAAGTAAAAATTCTGTCTCCAGAATTGCTTTTAGATAAATAAGCCAATGTTGGCTCATGCATTCTAATTTTCAACCTTTTCCAGATATGGATATATAGCAGTGCATCCCATCTTAAACAATTTACTTTGTGGAAGTATGAATTGTAATGAAATAGAAATATGAATGTGTAAAATTATACTCGTCATTAAACAGCAATGAAACATACAAGGTTTAAATAAAAGTAAAAAAGTAAAGAATGAAATGTACTAACCAAAGAAAGAAAAAGCACTTTCAAAGTAAAAGCACTCCTGATGCTGAAAGTATAAAGTAACATGAAATACAAATATCCAAATAAAGTACCTGGAAATTGTACTTGAGCAAATAAACTTCCACCACTGTCATTTTATTGAATATTAACAGATGTATGAAAGACACAAGCTCTGAAAAGTCCAAGATGAGTAAAGTTTATTTTGTTCAGTAAAACATTTCATGCAGATACAAAACATTTAATCCAGCGAAGCAAAATTAAAGCTTTAGCGACAAAAATGATCTCTCAGTATGTTTCAGCTTTAAAATGCGTAGAAAAAAAAAAGATCATTGCAGTTGTCGTTTTTGCATTAAACAAAAAATTATATGTTTACATGGTTTTAGATTCAAGTCGATAAGATGTTGATGTTTACGTTTATACTGAGATACATTTTATATTGACACGTTCCTTATTGTCCTGCATATGTGACACTTAGAATATTTGCTACTAATTGGATAATATATCTATATCTATATATATATTTATATCATTGTTATTTGATTGCATATTTGTTATAATGTGAAGAAAAACGAATCTGCGTAACAGTTTCGTTCGGCAGTCTAATAAAAGAACGACTGTTTCAATGAAGTAAGGAAAGTGATCGTCAGGTAGATTCAGCTCAGAGTTCTTTCCCCCTTTATGCCAGTTTCCTCAGGGCTTCACACAGTTTCCCCATTTCACCTAAAAGAAAGAGCAAAAACAGAGAATTCATTCAACTGTAATTTGAAAAATGTAGAAGATGATCGTATAACGTGAATAATAAACAATTGAATCAGTGGTTCCCAACAGCTCCAGGGGTCAGAGGGTTAATCTGAGAGATGTTTCCCCTGTTAAAGAGTTTTTAGTGTTTTTTTCTCACTCTAGTCGAGGGTGAAGTGCAAACTGTACTTTACAAATGAAACTCAGATTGATTGATTGATGAAAATGGAATCGTCCCCCCTGAGCACAGACGTGATGCGAGTGTGATACTTACTGCCGATGCTGTCGGCCAGGTTCCTGAGCTGCTTGGTGTTGTCGAGCACCTCGATGCTCTGGGTGTACGGGTTGTATCGCACGGTGAAAGGCCGGGGGATGGTGCCGGCAAATTTCCTGTGGGCCACAAAGAAGTAAACGTTCAAATGACACCTGAGGTTATGGGGCATGTTCACCGAGTAAAGGAAGAAGAAGTTCTTACCTGACTTTGTCTTTGGCATCTTCGAAGCTCTCGGCCACAAAGTAGACCGGCTGGTACTCGGTGATGGGATACTTCTGGATGCTGGTCTTGTCCGGGTCAAAGGGCAGCAGTTTGGGTTTGTCTGTCAAGGAGTACTACAAGAAAAAACAGTGTGAAAATATTAAAGAAAATATTTAATGCTCTATTTCAGTGAACAGGAAGTGCGGCTTGATTCAGGGCTCGGCGTTTCTCTGGCTGTGACTCGGCAGAGGGCACATCCTCTGCAGAGAGCGCCTCATGTGACTTGTGACCTCGAGAGCGAGATGGTCATCCTCCCCCGCCCCCTGTCACCTAGCGAACCACTTTACCTGCACCCCCCGCTGGGCCCGGTGGTCCGATTCCCCCAGTGACACACCACTTCCTGCCCCAGCCGAGGTTGTGCAACAAGGTGAACGTGTTATAACGACTCACGGGGGGGGGGGGGGGGGCTCCTCTTACCTGCAGCTCGCCGAACGATGAAAGCAACCCGGCTCCGAACGCTTTAATCTCCACGCCCTGCTTACACAGGCCGAACTCCACGGTGAACCAGTACACCTGAGGACACACAACCATCAGCGTCGAGTTAGGATCCGCACAGAAACATGAGCAGGCTCCTCGTAGCCTGAGATCTTTAAAGGGTCAGTTCACCTAAATAAAATACACATATTTACTACCTTGCCATGCATCTCGTTAGTTTTATGGGCCCAGATTAAAAATATATACTTTTACTTTTCCAGAAGAAATGTGAGAGAGAGAGAGGTTTCACTTTAAGGCCCTGCACTCATACGGTGTAATTAGTGTTTTAACTATATCTAATAGTTGCATTGGAACAATCATTTTAAATATATGTTATTTTTTTCTCAGGGTTTTTGTCTCGACGAAATTAATCATCTTAAAAACATAAACTGAATCAAATATGATAATTCCTCCTGTACTCACGGTGGCAAGTTTCTCAATGTACTCGTCCGGCGCCCCGAGGGAGGCGAGTCCAATTTCCTGCACACAACAGAATCAATGCACATGTTACAGAGATGTTCAGGACAAGGAAACACTTTATCAATCCCTGGTGTTGCAGCAGCACAAAACACAACACAACACGGAAACAGATGTGTAGAAACTAATACGGTATAGAGAATCAGTCTTGAATCACTGAAGTATTGATTATTGATTATTACCTGTGAGAACTGAGCGAAACCCGGGTCGGCGAACAGAGGAACGTGTCCCAGCAGCTCGTGGCAGATGTCCCTGCGTCAGAAACACAAGTTACTCTCTGACTTTACACAACTTTACACTGTTTGTTCTTCCTCTCCTGTCAGAGGGTGGAGCTGAGACCTCCCCCCCCGGAAACACTCACGGCTCAGGTGTGTACGTGGGCTTGGAGCTGTGGCGGATGTACTGGGTGGAATGGAAGACGCGGAAGGCCAGTCCGGCCAGGAAGTCCCGGGACGAGAGCAGGCCGGCCACCGGGCGAAGCCGGAAACCCGTGCACGCTGCAGGAGAGCGGCACGCACGTGGATGGAGGGAGAGGAGAGGGTGAGTGTTGGATAACAGAGGGAGGGAGGGAGGGAGGGAGGGAGGAAGTGCGGCGTGTGAGTAGCTTCCGGCCTCCCACGTTCACACACACACGTTTAAACACTGACATTAATAACTGTAAGATATAATAATTCTATACCTTTCTACTCTATCAATCATTAACAATACAAGAAAGAAAGTCTGAATGTAAAAAGCAGCATTATTTAAAGTTGCATCAAACAGACGTGTGATCTGTGAGCTTACACTGCAGGAAGCGGGAGACGTCCTCCAGCTGCGGGATGTTGTCTTGGGTGTAGCCGCAGTACTTCTCCAGCAGGGGGAAGACCCGGTTGTGCTCGCGGCAGGCGTGAGTCGGGTACAGAGTCTTCAGCTCCTTGAACACCGTCCCCCATGTGACCTTCTCCTCCTCTGTGTACTCCACTCTGGGGATGATTTGGCCACTGGGACCAAGACAAGAGGTTTGTATCTCGATGGTTCCGTGTCGGTGGCTAACATGGGCTGTACGACTAGTGTCTATGTTTTACACTTATGTCCTTCTGAAATAAACATGCATATATTTCCATGCATATAACTGCATAGGAGAGTATTAGTATTAGTATTAAAGCATCATAGTGTTGCCAAAAACTTAATGATAGTGTACATTTCTAAATTCAGAGTATAATTCCATCCCGGGACGTCACAAGTCTCCATTGAGAGAACCAGGGTAGCTAAATTAATGCGATTTGCAGATTTCTGAAAATATGCAAACCTTCACGTTCATTCAAAATATGTTGCAATCATAGAAAATACATTACTTATTTTTTAGAAAGCTTTGAAAGATGTTGCTTTTCAAAATTTGTACATATTTTACAGAATATATCTCTATTTTTATCCATATTTGTTTGTTTTCCAGGTAAAGAATCAGAGGAAATTAGCCAGAACTGAAATATTTCCCCAAAAAACTCCAACACACTTTTCAATATTTGGAGAACAAATGCGAAAGTGGTCGAGATTAAGAGTAAAGATTTAAATAAAGTGTAGTTACTGTCTGTAGTTGTAGGCAATGTCGGCAAACTCCTTCCTGCGGGTTCTGTAGACTGGATCTGTGAAGCCCTGAGCGCACGCACACACACACACACACACACACACACACACACACACACACACACACACACACACACACACACACACACACACACACACACACACACACGCACACAAAGGACAGCCATGTTAGATCTCATGAACGCACGCTGCCCACTCTCAGATAAATCAAAGAGTGGAAATCCTCTGCTCGGCCCGGACCCGGAGGCCGCTGACGGCGTCGTGCACTCCGCCTCTGATAGAAGCGGCAACATGCCTATTCAAATGAGGCCTTTGTAGAGCGCTGTTCAGCTTATGATGAATACATTTCGCTTTAATGACGGTTGCGAAAGGGAGCAATTATCTATAATTATAGGGGCTCAATTAAAGCAATGACATCAATTTGTGCGGGGAGATAGTTTCCATTAGAATAGACAGCAGAGTGGGGCCTGTCATCTCCAGAGCGTCGTCTTTCATAAGAGAGGTGGGGGCGTGAGAGGACACACACACACACACACACACACACACACACACACACACACACACACACACACACACACACACACACACACACACACACACACACACACACACACACACACACACACAGGATGGGGCAGGAAGTGGCACACGGACAGATGAGTCAGTCCTCACCGGGTGATCAGAGTCCAGCTCCGAGCCGTAACTGAGAATCTGGTTGGCAAAGCGGTCCAGGTCCTGGATGTCGTTAGGGAACCACGGCACTGCAGGATAATAACGGTTATTAGATCATCTGTGATTCGTGTTTACATTCAACATGTAGTGACTCGGGTCAGATCGATGAAACGTTCAGTCCACACACGCGGCCCAGAGGAAGGAAATGTGAGAAATACTGGAAGGTTTTAACGTTGGAGACATTCGTGCTTTTGTTGCTTTTATCTCTCGGACAGTTTATGGCGTATTCTTAGGCCAGGAAAAACACATAATAAATTGAAACAGTTCAAGAACACAAGGAAATAAATATTGTTGAATAATCAAGACTAAAGAATGCCTCCCGCAGAGGCCACAGGTTCGATTCCCACCCAGCCATAGCTGCGTGTGTTCCCCGCTCTCTCACGTCCGTCCGGTCAATAAAGACAAAACGCCAGGAAAACATCAAATTGACAACTGATTAATTAATCATCAAAATAATTGATTTTTCTGTCGATCAGCTAATCAATTAATTCACTGGTGTCATTTGACATGTTACAGACTAATTGATTAACAAATGATTCATGTACTGAATCACATAAAGTCCAGTACAGATTGATATTGAAAGTGTTTTCCCTGTGCGATGGTATTCGGACACTCAACAGAAGACGACACGAGGGGGCATCTGCTCGTCTATATGGATTTATGACCCTCAAAAAAAACACTGGGGCCCAAACATTAATCTACATTTACGCAGTGTGGTCCACCCCGAGGCCCCGGGGACACAATGGGCCCCTGCCAGGCTCCTCCATAAACAGCCTGTCTCCGAAGCCGGGCCATAAATATCCTGTCGTCCACTTGACCCTCCACCAGTGGCCCTCAGTGTCTGCGTGGTGTCAAAAGAGCATCATGGTGGCCCTGTCCGTCTCCGCCCGCCGTGACCTTGGCATGTTCTCCTTCCCCGTGTTATTCTGGGGTTGGGACACAGAGCTCCTCTGTTCACGTCGGGCCTGTTGGTCCTCAGCGGCTAAACTAATGTCATTCTGGAAACGACTAATATAAAGGGTCGAGACGTGGGCGGCGGGGGCGGCGGGGGCGGCGGGGTCATCGGACTCATCGGCGGCGCTGCATGTTCATTACTGCGTCTGGCTGAGGATCATAAATCACCACCCAGACTGAAATATCTTAGAGGAGACGTTTTCTGCTTGATAATCTGAATTAGTGTTATTACTAGAGAAGGTTGACGTGCTCTGATGTTGAGAAATCATAAATACATACGCTCCTCTCCTGAAAACCACTGGGGATCGGTGGCGTTTGGGAACTTTGACATTCAAACACTGTTTTTATTATATTGAGGATTCACACTCGTGCGTCCCCCCCCCCCTGGAATCACACACTCTCGCCTCACCTGTGTCCTTCTGTTTGTTGCGTGTCAGCTCGTGCACGCAGCCGCTGATCTGCGTGCGCAGGCCGGCGATGACCTCGTCCAGGGCCTGGGAGCAGCTGGAGTCCACGCTGATGAAGAACTCGTACTGGTATTTGTCCGTCGCCGACGGGCGGGACTCGATGTGCGTCAGGTTGATGCCCTTCTCCTGCAGAGACAGAAGGAACGATGAAGACTTGTTTTGCACAAACAGTTAAAATTCAAACATCTGCTCTTGCAGGCTGCGGCACTACCTCTGTCTCACCACTAGTGAGTGCTGTGAGGTTGCTGGACGGATGGGTTATTATCTGTCAGACACGTTGGAGTCTGCTCCGACCTTGACCTCACACACACAGGACTTTCACAGTAAAGGCATGCGGGACATATTGTAGTGGTTACGTGCAGAATGGTGAAATAAATCACTCTCACTCTGCAGCACGGACACAGGAACATTGGGGAAAGTTTCCACACTTTTTTGGAAATGCAAAGATAAAAATGCAAAGAGGCCCCGTCCCGCGTTGGAACGTGCGATTTTCACGAGGTAATCAGCGTAAAAATGTGTTTTTGTTTATGTGGTGTTTGGAGGCGGGAGAGGGAGTCGGTTGTTCTCTGTCTACCATAGGCTCAGTGGAGGGGAGGACCCAGCCCATCCTCTCCCCCCCCCCCCCCGCCCCCCATCCTCTCCCATCTGGATCCCATTCAACATAACACAGCCTGTTTTTCCTTGAGGGTGAATGTCATGCTGCATCTTTACGAGTGATCCTGACATGACCAGAGACAGAGGCCGAGCATTTCCAAAGAAAAGCTGACTCAGCGTTTTGTGCTGCAATATTATTAGCTGATTTCTCAAAACACATGTTAACCCTAAATGATTCATTTCACTCTTGCAGTTATTCTCTAGAAACTCAACATTATGATGCAACAAACCAGTTTAAGGGGATTCCATATTCCGCATATGGATCAAATCTAGTCGAGATACAAATAAGTTTCACAAGTAAAACTGTAAAACAAAAATTTCTCTCAAATGTAATAATCTATTCAAAACAGACACATATAAAGATCCTATATATATATATATGAAAAATGGACAAGTGATAACATATGTACTCATAGTAAAGCTGGTCAAACAGATGGTGCATAAAAGCAGCTGCGTCTCAATATGTTGCAGATAATCCCTCAAATCTTCTACATTTTGCTTTAGGATTACGATATTTAAATCCCTCATAGATTCCACGGTCAATATGTTTAACTTTAGGTGGTTTTCAAGATTCAAACCTTGTCGCATGCAGAAATAAGTTAATAAGTTATTAAGTTATCAGTGCAATGAATTTTCTATTTCCCTACGTCTCTACCTGGTGCTGTCAGTAAATATCAAAGTATAAAAGAAGGAATACAAAGATATAAAGAAGCTCAAAGCGCAATAAGCTCTTTGATTCTACTTTTTTTGTGTGTGCTCTGAGTGGCCCGGTCCAGCTTAACATAGCAGGCTTTAAATCCTAAACCCGTCCGGATGTAAGGGTCGTGTTGTCAGATGTCTGTGCCCCTCCGAGCCGTCCCGCCGCAGAGCGCCGATGACGTTAACCCTGCTGCTGCCGGGGCCGAGGTGCGAGGTCAAGGTCGGTTCCTTGGCTCTGATTCGTCACATGAAAGCCACGCTGCCCCTGTCACATGCTCCCTTCGCTCCCATGCGGATAAAGAGTGGGATGGGGGGGGGTTCTTTTTCTGTGTGTGCACGACTTTTCCTAAATGTAAACAAAAAAGGGTAAGACGTCCACAAGATGACAACGAACACGCGATAGAAGGTTTGCTCGGCTGAACGTTAGCACATGTTGATGCGTGTGCCCCCGAGAGGAGCGTGCTGGCGGTTCCGGGGGGTCATCTGACCCACTTTACTGAATATCTGGAGCCGAGAGGAGAGCAGGGGGTGGAGCAGGGGGAGGATTGGAGAAGCGGGAGCTCATAGGTTCAAAGAGATCCTGATGTTTACAAGTGCGTCTGCAGAGCAGCGTTTGGCACATTCGTTTTTATTGATCACGCTCGGCCCCGCCCACATCTCCACCCCCACGGACTCACAGAGCCGAGGGAAAGAATTTCTCCACTAACAAGAAACATTTGGTAGTTCCAGGATGATTTACATGTTTTGGGACGTTTATCTTTGAGTGTTATTTGGTAGAAACACACACTTTGTTTAGTTTGATGCCGGCAGGAGGAGCAAACACAAACCTGGACGGGTCCTCGATGTGGAGGTGTGTGCGCTCACGCAGTCACGTACGCAGGCAGAGTGGATCGATGGAAGAGAATAAAACATTGATACGCTGACCTTCTCGTGTTTACATGAGCTCAGATCCCAAAGCTCAAATCCCTGGATCCCAAAAAACAAATCTGCTTTCACAAATAAAGGAACCAAAGTGCGAACAGAAAAATGCCAACGTTGAGTTGAAGCACCAAGTTATGTTGTGTATTTTTTAAATATTATATTGGATTAGTATCAGTAATGTATAATATTAAACAGCAAGTTTGAAGAAAATAACCCTGATGATGTGATTGTGATGTGTATGTGTCGTATTAAAGATGTGGATGTTTGGTCTCGTTTGACACAATACTGAGATGCATGATGGGAAATATAGCACGAGGCTCATTATGGGCTCAACGTATTTTGGTCTATGCTGCTTGAATCTTCATCGTCTTACGTTACAAAAGTACAATGACACAAGAATGGAAAACGAATATCGAGGAATATCAATACATCGATGAATCGTTTTGTCTAATTGTCAGAATTGATTTCCTCTCAGTCAAGAAGATCTTTGTCAAAATGAAGTATTTATTTTTCTGTCCTCCGACTGATTGACTAATCGCTGTTTACTCGGTCACCGTCCACCTCTGAGAACTTGATCCATTCAATGCCAGTAACTGACATTAGGAGGAAGAGCAGGAGGAGGAGGAAGAGGAGGAGGAGGAGGAGGAGGAGGAAGAGGAGGAGGAGGAGGAGGAGGAGGAGGAGGAGGAGGAGGAGGAGGAGGAGGAGGTGAGTCAGTGGATCAAAGAGCACAAAGCTGATACACAAAACGTGAGATAAGCAGCGTTTGTTTGGCTTCTTTCTTTAAATGCCCTGAAAACAACTCTAACCGATAATCGTGCACGTAACCGAGTTTCTCTGCCAAACACAACGAGCTGGACGTCGTAACAACGCTGCACGATATGAACATCCAGAGATTATAACATAACCCCCCCCCCTCCCCAGTAATGATAAGTAGCTGTAGCCTTTGATTTCAGGACAGACATGAGAGTGAGATCTCGTTGCCTAACTCTCTTCAAGTGCTGGATTATTCAGCACGTTAATTCCTTCTTACGCTCTTTCCTTCTTGAAATATGTCTTTTGTAATTTTCTTCTGCCTCAAACTTATTTCATAATCGTTATGTAAAAAATGTTGAGGTTGCACATGGAGACAATTTTAGCCGCCTGGGGGGAAAATCATATTTTTATCATAGTTTTTTTTTTTACCACAGTGCGGCGTTGTTCATTTAAACCTCGTGTGGATTAAACCGCCCCAGCTCTATATTAACATTCCTGCCTAGTTTCAGTTTTTGAAGTGTATCCTGCTCATGATCACTGCTCATGAGAGTCATGTGCTCCGAGCACGGAGAAGAAGTGAAGCGGTGACTTCAGTGAGACTTGAGTTTACCTCGAAGAGCCGCAGGGCCCTGGCCAGAGCTCCCACCTCCTCTTTCAGGGAGAAGATGCAGGAGATCACCTCCGACTTGTTGTTGGTCTCCTCCTCCAGGTACATGGAGCCTCGTCTCCTCTGTCCAGAAAGACGAGATCAAAACATGCGGTCAAAACGTGCGCTGTTATTATAGAGGTCAGCGAAACAGAGGGAGGGAGACTTTCATTATTCTTCGTGATTTACTTTAAAGGTCCAGTGTGTGGGATTCAGGTGAATCGATGTATTGGCAGAAATTGAATATAAAATAATCCCACTGATGTTTTCACTGGTGTCTTTCCTCTAAATTGTACAAATGTTTGTTTCCTTTACCTCAGAACGACTCCTTTATATTTAAATAATTTATATTTACATCAGGAGCGGCTCCTCTCTAAGGAGGCAGCCATGTTTTTTACAGTAGACATTTTTCATCTGCACTTTGTAAATCCCACGTTTTCTAATCACAACTTTGCTGTTGGATTTGGGTTTGGAACCCGTTACGTGTTCGAGTACAGCTGCGAGAGGAAGAGCGTGAAATCGAGCTGAGAGCCGTGAACTTCTGCTGTAAAAAGTTTTTCTGATCGTAAAAAGCTCAAAGCCTTCGCACCTTTCACCTCTGAGCGCAGACCCCTGCAGGGCCACATGCTCCACACACACACACACACACACACACACACACACACACACACACACACACACACACACACACACACACACACACACACACACACACACCCCACACACACACACTCACACACACACACACACCACAGATTATTTCTGCAGGTACGGTCACGGAGGAACAGAACATCTTACAGATGAAGACATTCCTGCACGGTCAAGGCAGCGATTCATTATATCTAACGTGTCGTGGTCTGATTGTTTCGACGAACAAATCCATAAACTGAATCCATAAAATGCTTATTTGAGTTCAAAGCCCAGAAGCAGCGCAGGAATCTCTCCATCTTCAAACCCAGAGGGTTAAACTGCCGATCAGTTTCTCTACTCGTTTATATTCAGTTACTTCATGTTTCGTTAAAATTAAAAGAAATACATTAAAAGGTGCTGATCTCACGTTCCCAAAGCAAAAGTGGAGTCTTCACATCGGTTGTTTTGTGCAAATTCATTTTTTTTAGTTTGATTTCTGACCACATTAAACAAAAAGGCAAGAAATCATCATTATTAGAAGCAGATTTTCGATTAATCAACAACACATTTCATCTCTAACTTGTTTAAACACTAGCCAAATGGTCCTATCTATTCCCAGCCTGTTCAAATACCTGCGAACCGGGAGCAAGGTGTATTATGACATCACAGTTTTGCACATTTTGTCGCTGGAAACAGTTTTTTTTGTTTGCCTTTGTTTTCACCGAGGCAGCTTTACATTCCCCTGCTTTGTCTGCTGCTGGAATATTCCAGCTGTAACCTGCTCTGTTACTGTAGCTGCATCCAAAACACACCGGTTCTACTCAATTACTTGCACATACATTCACTTTTTACTCTTAGAAATAACTTTTTCCTGCCACATTTTTTAACCACAGCAGAAAACAAGGTGCTGGATTTGTCGGTGAAAATCAAAAGTCAGCTGCAGCCTGATAAAATCAAACTATTAATGGCATAAAGATCTGTCAGATAGGAGAGCATGTCCAGTGTGAGGAGTCAGATTTACCCTTGAGCCTTGGTTGTCAGCCTCTGCCTCAGGACCAGAGTCCCCGTTGACTCTCTTGTAAGCAGCGTCCATCTTCTCTCCTCGGGGGAATGGACCTGTGTGTGTCTGTGTGTGTGTGTGTGTGTCTGTGTGTGTGTGTGATGGTGATGCTCAGAGAGTGTGTGAAGGGAGAAGAAGTTTCTCTGCTGCAGCTCTGTGCGTTTTTAACGTGCAGCGGCCATGTGACACCACACCCCCTCCTCTGCGTGGCGCTGTCACGGGATGTTTTGCAACTGGATCACACAATGTGGCACATCTGGTTTCGGTTGTGCGCCGCTGGATCGATGCCCCCCGGGTGTGATGTGCGCACTTTGCTGTGTGTAACTTTTAGTCGTCGTCACTTGCACCACCTTCATCCTGCTGCTGCTGCTGAGGAGCCTGCTGGTGTCTGTGCAGCCTGACAGATCCGAGTCAGACCTCAGGTACGACTCACACCGAGAAACGAACCTTCACTCCCTGAATCCTTAGTTTGCACGAGTTTAAAAAACACCGTGAAGGTATTTGCATGATCCTCAAAGACGTCATTACTCTCAGGAAAACGAAGATTTAAAAAAAAGGGACCAATTAATGCACAAGAACTTCAAATGAAAGTTCTTGAATCTTCCAAAGAAACTATGAAAAGTTTCCTCCAATCAGATTGTGCGTGTTCAACAAGCAACTGGACCTAAAGGGTGAATTCAGGTAATCTGGGACATAATCCAATATCATAACCCTCCACATCAGATCAGCACATTCTACCTTTCTGTGATCCACAACATGTTTTCTATCCACCAGCAGAAACAATGGAGAGATCATCCTCAGAGGAGACGTGACACATGGTTTCAGTTTTTCTTTGTGCCAATCATCTGGGACAGATCGTCAAACTCAATATTACCAATTTTTTAAAAAGCATTATGCAAAAAGGACAGAAATCTGAATAAGAAAATGTATATTAATGATAGAAGTGTCATTAATTCATATTGACATAAAAGTACAACCATCTTTAAAAAACAATAATAATAAAACATTCAATTAAAGGTGTATAGCATTTTTAATAAAATCAAATAATTAAAATTCAATCAACAGCAACAAAAGAAGTGTTTGAGTCCACAAAACACTTCTGCACCAGTTCTTTAAACGTAAAAAACAACAGAAATAAAACATAACATGCCTCCATGCTGCTCCTGTGGCGTCATCAAAGTGTCCGTGAGCCCCGACGTTCAAATTCAACTCGATACGGCTTCATTTACACCAAGATTGTAGCCTAAATGTCTCTGATATCTTCCTCTGGAGCTCCGAAGATAAGGCCAAGTTTGATTGTAAAAAAAGTTATGCGTTCGCGTGTGTGTGTGTGTGTGTGTGTGTGTGTGCGCATGCTGAAGATAATAGCAGCATCAGTGAAAATATGATGAGTCAGCAGAAAGCAGCGTGGTCATGACCTGAAGGGAATATTTCAATCAGTTATGCACAAATTGTGCACGGTGCTTTTTCAGGGCAGAGTTTGATATGTATTATGCTCTTTAATGACCATTTGTAGGAAAGAAGTTCAGTTCGCCCGAGTTGCAGTTTCTACCTTGAAATGCGAAGAAAGTGCAGCATCATGGCGGCAGACAAAACAATAGAGAATATGATTTTAAAGTTATATTTGAACATTTTAAAATAAGCAGAGAAATTGAGCAGATTCTTCAGTAGTTTCTCCAACTATCTTTGTTTAACAGAGGAGTGAAACTTACTGACAAAACCAAAATTGGAAGCAATCACACTATAGAGAATTTAATTGATTCATATTAATTACATTAATCACAATGGTTGAAATTAGATGAAATTGACATGATGATTTAAAAGTAGTTTCAACCTTCTCTTCCCTTTTAGGAATATGATCCTTACTGATAAATACTTTCTTTACACTCTTGTTTTTGATTTGCTTTAACTCACGACCTCGCGCTCCAACACGCCGACCGATCTCACGACCAGACGAAGACGAGCTGCAGCCGCCCGCACGATGAGTGATGATGACGATGAACGCTGTCACTCATCTTCGCCCTCACGTGAACACGCTGCAGCTGCTACACACTGAAACTTAACCAACAGCTTATGTGCACAGAGAGGGACGGTGCAGAGGTGAGGGGATCCACAGGTGCCACACGAGGGCAGTGTAGGTTTGATAATGTGGAGAGAGCGGCGTCGGCCCACTGCAGATCCAGTTGTTTTTAATCCAGATTAACAAAAGGAAAGTGAACCCTCAGGGAACTGAATCCTCTTATGTTTACGTTTTTATATCATAACTCGATGGAGATGAGAGTTCAGTCTGATGCCTTTGCAGAACCTGCCACTTGTGATCCTTATGCTGTTCCTCTGGACCAAGATTGCCAAAATATGAATGAATCCTCCTTAAAGACATGAATCATAAGTTTTGAAATCGGCTGCCAGCCTAATTGAAACGCACATAAACACACTATAGGCACTCACTCACAGTGGGCCTCTGTCTGTGGTCGGTCTTTTTTCCATATAAACCCATCTGGGACGTGATGCCACAACAACTCCTCAGTGTCCTCCTCGCATTGTGCAGCGGTTTGGAGAGTTCCCCCCACTGCGTCATCCACTGTCATTAACGGTGATGGAGACAATCGCTCGTTTATCAGCAGAAGTGCTGCAGTGTGCGGCCACAATGGTTTTCTCCACAGGGCCTCGGCCTCATTCACACACTGAGGCTCCATTCTCGCACTAATGATCGGCCCAGATGCGAAAAAACTCTGTTACTGTCCGATCGGACCCAGACAGTAGAGATGAGCTCTTTTACACGCTGCAGCTGTCCCGCTCGACAGAAGTCCTCTTCTGCCTTTGTCGGGGTTTTGCAACTTTTTCCATAATTGTTGTGAAAGAGTGCAGTTGGACGAGGAAGCCCAGAGCGGCACTGTGCAGGGGGGGTGGCAGGGGCTGCTTAGAGATGACAATCGCTTGTAGGGTTGTGAGGTTCCTAATTGTGCTTTCATGAGACGTTGTTGATTAATGGACTAGTTGACGGACATCCTGTGAATGTGGTCCACATGTGCACTGTCCACAGGGGTGCTGAGAATCCACTCCAGCCTTCCAGCGGCATTGTGGGGACTCTTTTCTGAGAGGGGCGGGGAGGGGGGGTTCTAGGAGTGGGAGCAGAGAAAAGAAAATGAAAGTTGGAGGCTTTCAGCAGTGCTGTTGTAAAGGGGAGTGAATGAGTGCGGGGGCCGTGCAGCCAGCCACATGGGCCGTTCTCACTCGGGATAATGGAGGCCTTTCTGTGGTTCTTAACCCCCTTGTCGCACGCTGGGAAACGGGCAACCGGGCGCCCGGCGCTGACAACAGACACGCTCAGACACGCTCATCCGCCGGATAATTGAATTTTACACCCAGGAAAGTCACCTCCTTCCCCCCGGCCGGGTCGCCTGCCACACGTGGCCCCGACAGCAACTCTCCCAGGATCAACTTCTCGTCCAGGGGAGGAGTCCGAGTGGAGCCCAGAGTCTTAGATTTGGAAAGTTTTGAGAGTCACGTGGTGCTGGATCAACAGTCCACCACTTTGGTCTGGTACTGAAATATCTCAAATGTTATTGGACAGACGGACACAACAGCCCAAATGTCTTCAGTGATCACGTTTCCTCCAGAGCCAACAGCGGGTTCACGTTTGCCACCTTTAAATCTGCTAGATCTGGATTTTTATGTGGATCTGCACCAGATTGCTCACACTCAGATAGATTCAGTCCCCTGTGTAAAATATGTCATCAACTATTGGACGAGTGGGCGTCGTGCTTTGTGCCTCCTGATTAAAATGCAAAATGATTTCTGCCTCTGATTTGGTGCTTTTCCTGCTCCTGTCGGACTCGACAGCTGTTTCCGCTCCTGTGCAGATAACAGAGCAGTGTTGTGTTACTTGCAGGTGGACGCTGATGTGAAGATGAAGATTAGATTGGTGTTTTGTTTTCAAGAGGAGAGAACTGAGCTCCCTAACCTAAGAGAGGGGGGGGGGGGGGTGTGTGACATGTTAATGTAGTGGAGGAGTGGGGGGGGGGAGTATTGATGATCTCCCGGCCGGTGGCTTCTTCCCCCTCGGGCTGATGATCTCGTCGGCAGGGGCACCGGGGTCACCGCCCTCCCTCGACTCCCTGACCACACACAAAAGCTGGTTTCCTCCCCGCGGCCGTGGTCACTTTCACCTGTCACTCAGACTTTCTCTGTCTGTCACCCGGAGTCGGCTCGGTGCAGGTGAGCGTGCGGCTCACTGCTCCTCAGCTGTTGGGTGTGCGTCCTGTGCAGGTAACCATCAGGCGGGTGGAGGGTCATTGAGGCGTTATGCAACCACTGATCTGCAGACTCTGATGAGGCCTAGGTTAATATTAACATTAACACATGAAGCCGTGTTTACCGGCTGGAGGAACACAGAGACTTAATGAGAACTCGGTGCTTGATTGACGTCCGTGTTGCATGACTGCCAACACACACACACACACACACACACACACAAACACACACACACACACACACACACACACACACACACACACACACACACACACACACACACTGCCTGTCTGTCTGCAGCTGCTAATCATGCCTGAGTCATTTCCTCTCTGTGGTTAAATATTGTCCCTGATGCATGATGTGAGTTTCACAGAGATGTAATATCTGCATTATAAACATTCAGAGGAGACTCACCGAGACCAACTCAACCCCCATATCGAGTATTAATTCTATTTTTAATGTTTGGTTAAACGCCAAACACACAATTCCCATAATGCAGCGGGATAGAATTCCTCATTAGACACCATACCCTCTGCTCTGCTGCAAATAAAACGTTATTACTTTACCTCATCCATGAACGTGATTGATTTGCATGTCAGGTAGATGTCGTAAAGACAACAACTCCCATGATCCCTTGCTGCTTCATGGAGTCATTAAATGAAGCCTTCTGTTGTTTTTTTGATTGAGAGACCCCTAGTGGCGTTTAAACAATTTAAATACTTATGTATGAATCTCACTATATTTAATATATAAAATATATAATGATATTAATCAATAATGGTTAAATTAGGTGAGAAAACATGTCTTAATATGTCACAATTTGGGTGAATTGGCCCTTTAAATGAGCTACTGCTTCTTGAATTCTGACTTTAAAGCATTTAAAGTAGTATATAATATTCAATGGATAGAAAACAGTTCAGAAATATGTTTTTATGTACATCTACAGTGAATATTTACATATAAATTTAACTTTACATGTATAGTAAAAGTTGTTGTATCTCTCTCACCAGCAGAGGACGGCATTCTCCCTCCCTCCCACCGGCCCCTCCTCCTCCTCTGGTCCACCTCTCTGTCCCCAGCGACGGCCCCTCCCATCAGAGCCTCTCCTAATCCCCCCCCCCCCCCCCAGCCCTCGTTGCCCCGGCGACGGCTCAGACGAGCAGGTGATGCATTGACAGGGAGCAGATGGTTCCCTGCGGAGGTAAGCACGGCCCCAACAATGCTTCCATATTCATCATAAAGTCTCGCTCAAACTCTCCGTGTCTGCCTCCTTCAACTGCGAGCACACAGCAAACTTCAAAGCTGAATGAGTCACGCCTTCGCTGACGCACACAACACACACACACACACACAGCACACGCACACACACACACACACACACACACACACACACCACACACACGCACACACAGCACACCACGCACACACACTGGGATGTTTGTTTTTTAATGGCCTGCTGATTGAAGCAGCCCAACTGTCTGACGCCTCTGCCCGTGCAGCGGGAGGCGATGATGTTGTGGCAGATTATTACACAACCTGAACAGAAGCTGCTCTACAGTAGAAGTAAAGACAAACAATAGCAGGGTTCCTCGCCTCGGCCTCTCCCCTGCGTGCGCCTGTCTCCTGCAGGTGTTTTTTTGTGGGGGGGGGGGGTCTCTTCGCCTGCAGTAACTCACTCCTCTAAAGAAGCTCCTTCTTTAGCCCCTGTCTCCCCTGGAGATAAAGTACAGACACCCCACTCTCCTCTGCCTTTCATTCCTCTAACTCCTGAATAATCCAGCAACAATGCAGCGGCTCTGAGGCGGTGTGCAGCGATTCGCCGCAGGCATGACTTGTTTCGGGGTGCAGCAGGGGCGGAGGAGGAGGGGGGGGGCTAATGCATGTAAAACACTGCATCCATGTTTTTTTTTTCTTATTGGAACAAGTGGTGGAGGAAAAGTGTGCGGCACAATAGAGGCCTTGGAGTGCTGTGCTCAACCCACCACACCTGGAGCACACAACAGGGGGTGAGAGCGGCGGCGCGGCGGTGGCGGCGGCGGCGGCCCACCTCTCCCCCTCCCGCCTCACCCATCATCACCAGCACCTATCAATACAGGCTGTAAGGAGCTTGGTTGGGCTGCAGGAGGAGGGGGGGGGGGGGGGGGGGGGGGCTGCCTGTATTCACGGGCTGACTATGATAAAGACGCACAGTGAGGAGCCATTCAAGAGCCCTGTGCCCATAATGGAGTCACTAATAGGTCCCTATTCAGAGAGGAAAGTGTTTTCTGGGGGGAGAGAGGAGGGGGGGAAAAAAAGTTTGGGGGGGAAGCAACAATCACTTTGTCCGCTGCCTTGTGTATGTAAAATGTATGCAGCGCTCCCCCCCCCCCCACCCCCCCCCCCCAACCCTCTCCCAACTCTTTTTGCTGTCTTTTTTCCCTTTTGGTTAAAGAGCGTCACCGCTGAATGGACGACATGCATAGTTTGGAGTCTTCCTTTCATCCTTACTTGAAAATAGATTGAATGGTGTGTGTCCTCGAGTGAGTCCCCGTCCCCAGCGGCAGGGATCTCAAAACAGGAATGCACACACTCTCTCTTTCTGTTTCACCCCCCCCCCCTCGCCATAAAACTGTCGGACATACACACACAGGTGAACGAGTCCTGAATGGAGTATCCTTCAAATGGGGATGTTTCAGGGTTTCATTTGTCCTCGTTTGCACGTGAGCGTGGACTGACGCTTTCTCTCTGGGTCTCTGTCAGTGTTTACATGTAGATGCCGGTGAGTGCACAAAGCAGATGTGAGGAAATGTTAAATGTGTTTAATATCACACTGAGGTAGAACTGCCTTTAGCTACCTCCGTCAAGGAAGTCATGTTTTGTTTGTGAGCAAGATTTCAAATTAACTTCTGTACAGAATTCTGCAAAACTTGGTGGAAGGCCCATTCAACGTTGATCCGGAGACAGAGCCAGGAGCCAAGCTTAGTGCGGTAGTGATCATAGAGTGGAGCCTCGGTATCAAGGTCCCATCGATTAACACACTCAACCAATTGCGAGTCAGTCTCAGCTGTCAATCACGACGTTTTACCTTGTTTTTATATAATCAAATGACTAATTAAACCCACAGCTATGAGTCACATGAACAAACAAGTGTTATAAGAACTACATTAAACGACAGAAACCATCTTTAAGAAAAGTTTAATTAATTAAAATGAACTTTTGTCTGTGGTTTATATGCCAGTGTCCAGTTATGAAGACATCTACATCAATAAAAGACCTTATATAAAGTTAAAGCTACTTATAAAGTTTTACACGTGTTGCTAAGAAACTTCCAAACCAGCTTCCACACTGATCTGCTCAGATCTGTCAATCAACAGGTGGAAAGATTTAAAAAACGTCTCCTGCTGACGCTGAGGCCTGAAACGCCGCCATCGCCGATAGCAACTATATTTGCCCCCGGCGCCGTGCCCGGGTCCCGAGGCACCGGGGGAGCCGACCTCGTGGATGAGCTGACTAATGTTGAAATGCTGGAACCATATTGAAAGAGGGGGCATGAAGGGAGAATTACTGGGTCCGTATTGTGCTGCGTGTCAAAGGGCTTAGCTGACAGATTGATGAGATGAGGAAATAACGGAGCTAACCGGGGGGCGGGAGGAGAGAGGAGTGTGGGGGGGGGGGGGGGGGGGGGGTGTTCCCAGCATGGCAACCAGGGTTTGGAGTCGGAGCGGGACTGGCTGTCGGCCTACCGGGCAAAGCCGGCGCAGGTCAGCGCTCTTTGGTTGCGGGTCCCGCCGCTGACAAAGGGCAGCACGCTGTGGGCAGGGCTGCTCTCCTTAGAACAGCATGAAAGCCCTTGTAATGGTATTTTTATGTGTTTTGTGAGAGGCTTTGTCAGATTGTGTGTGCTGATGTATGTGTTTATCTGTGTGTGGCTTGTGTGTGTGTGTGTATAAGCAAATGTGTACTTTACCATTTTAGTCTATTTTTTTTTTAAAGTCTAATTAAGAGAATAGAGAATCTAAACTAGAATCTCACTCAGCAAAGCTAACTCCTCCACCACTGCCCAAAGGTCCCGTTAAAATGTCACACACTCAGAATGTGACAGATTTATTTAAATGATTCTTTGAGAAAAATAAACAACCCTGCTTATCTCTCAACGTTTAAGAAAGTGATTCAAAATAAATTACTGTACCTTGATCCGGGTCAACACCAACATTTGTGGATCCTTCCACCAAGTTTCTCTGAAATCCTTTTAGTAGTTTTTGAGTAATCTTAAAAATAAATATAAACAAACCACTGAAACAAATGGACGGTGGTGAAACCATCAACTCCTCGGCGAAGGTTATAAAAAACTAAATCTTCCCATAAACACTGTTATTTAGTTTTAACAGGGATATTCACTGTAATACGTTTTATTAGTTACCAATAAATGTAGAATGAAATGTAGTTTTCTCTCTTAATCGAGTAGGAAATCAATATTTTTTATATTAAGGAAAGGATGACGACCACCAACTCTTCCCTTTTAGCGTCTTTCAGCTGATTGTTTTGTTTTTCCAGCCTAGAACTTTATTATTATGTGTCACTATTGTCAAAGCGTCATTGGAATCTGCTGTTATTGTTCTGATTATGCTCTGAACATACTTGTGTTTAATGTATTGAAAAAGACGCAAAATCATATATTGAAATATGATTCACTGACTGACTCAAAGTTTCCCTCCTGAGAAAATAAGAACATTTACAGTGTTTTCTGTGTCTTAGCAACTGTCATTGTGGCATCTGGATTACCCAGAGTGCATTGCAAAGCCCCCGTAGGGTCGAGCAGGGGGGGGGGGGCAGTGCGTGCTTTAGGAAGGGAGACGTCAACGTTGGCTCTTAATCTCCGAAGCTTCACGTCAAGTTGAGTTGCGCTGGAAGAAAGTTTGTTGATATTCATAAACAATCTTTTTTTTACAGAAATTAAATATATAAGAGTCTTGTTATTGCAGCTTGAGTCGATCCTGCAGGAAGATTTTCAGATTAAAACCAGAAAGTTATTTCTTTAGCAGACGTTGGACATTGGGTTGTGTTGGGGGGGGGGGGGTAGTGTTTGTTCTGGTCACCATGGCAACACCGACTGCTCCTCGGGACCTTGTTAATGTTAAACCAAGAGCATATTTACTGGGATTTTCCTGCACTACAAATCTGAAGATGAGGAACCTCCAGACCAAGACACACTCTAGATAATAAGCTTGTTCAGAACACACACACACACACACACGCACACACGCACACACACACACACACACACACACATACACACACACACACACACACACGGCTGAGCTCTGATTTGTGGAATTGATAGCGTCCATTGTTTCCAGAGCACTTGCCAATCTTCGTCCCTGTAATGTAATTAACGTCAGGAGATTCATGCGGCCGTGTCGCGGCCCAGAACCTGATCCGTGTTGTGTCTGGTGTTGGCCTGAAAAGCCCCGTCTCTGTCCAGCTGCCCCTGATCTCTGCTCTGGCCTCTGTCAGTTCTGTTCGCTTCCTAATTGAAAGCTGCGGGTTTCTTCTGGGCCTCGTTTGTGTGTCGCAACTGGAAGAAACGTTGAGGTTGATGTTGGTTTATTTGCCTGAAGATTGGCAGTAAACTCCTGAGGGAAGTGTGTGAGGGAACAATGTGTATGAGAGACCGGCAGCGGCCGAGCAGGATGGTAATTATTAACAACCCTGAGCTGTTTGAATAGACTGAATGTGTTTAGCCTCCCACAGAGAAGCACTGCTCAGTTCCTGAAATCACTCAGCTGCACAGACCCAAGTCGCACGGCAGAAAACGTCCGGACTTTATTGGTGAAATATTAGCAAACTGCGAGATTAGAGCTCATTGAACATGTCTGCCGTCGACAGAACGGGAGCCCAGGGCGTCACTGGGAGACCAGAACCTCCAGGAACCAGGACCTCAAGCCTCCTCTGAGACTCCAGCCTTGGACCAGGCGTCCCGGCGGCCCGAGCAGCTGGCCGCCTGACGGCTCCCGCTCGGCCCAGCACGCGCACAGGGTGAGTCCATCCATCCGTGCCCACCCAGCTCTTCCTAAATCCACAGGCCACTGCCGCCACCGCCCACAACTCCAATATCCCAAATGAAAGACCCGTCAAACGCCGCTGAATGAGCCCCATGTAGCGAACATGAGAGGGAAGATCCGTAAGACCCGGAGCATCTGTCCACCTCTCTGACACTAATGAATGTTAAGTAGGTTAGCTGCTGGTGTGCCACTGCCCCACAGGCCTTTGTGACGGGTGGTGGCAGCAGGGCCGGGCTTTTGTGAGGGTGCGCCAGCCCCCTGTGAGACGTCTAAAATGGCTGGGCCGCTTACTCCGGCACACAATCCCAGCACCAATAGTTGCCATATTGATCCCTCGTGCTTTCAGATTAAAGCATAAAGGGAGCTCTGTCCTGCCAGCAGGGACACCACTGACTCCCAGGGCTCATTTCAGGGTCACGGAGTCCTTGCAGCCCCCTGACCCGGACCCCCGATATGAACACACACAAACACCGGGGCGAGGCGTGGACCGAAGCCTTTCCAGGGATGAAGCCCATTAAACAGGATTGGTCGGATGCTCACATTCATGGCTCGTTATAGCTGACCCCGGGCTTTCTCTCCCTCAACCTGGGTGCTCTCCTCCTGCCTCTGGCTCTAACCTGGCTGAAGACATGCTGAGGTGGTCACCCTCGCCCCTTTTGTCTGCCATTGATAGCTCGGACGTTTGCTTGATTGTTTTCTGGACTGCATCTCCTCATCCGTTGGGTCGTGCTGCATTGTTGAGTTCCTGCGGTGTGCTTTTTAAACTTTGGTCCCCGCTTAAGAAACTGTGTAGCTCTATTGTGTCACTGGTTGTTGGTTTATGGACGAATCCGGTGGCTTATTTGAGTGTTGCGGTCTCAAGCGTTACTGCGGAGACCTGGAGGCTTTTACATTTACAGTCATAAGCTGTTTTCAGATATGAGATTCTCCTGAGTGACTTTTTCCTGCCAGTCCCCTTATGAATATGAGTCCATGTGAGAATACAGCAGGATATTGTCTCGGACCGCGTTGAGGACGTTTCTAACACGCAACGTACGCAAAACAACAAAAAGCACACAAATATCTCAAGAGGTAGAAGATGCAGACAAATTACAGACTTTGGGAAAGTACAACTGTGTGTCAGAGAAACGTATTTTATTATTTATTATATAAGTACATTGGTTTCCATGCAACAGAAGTTTGTGCGTTTGGGTTTCCATATTTTGAAGATTGGTGTTGGAGCCTCTGTTAACAGCACAAATTATATTATATTTCAAATTGAAATCCTTTCCACACATCACACAGTTATATATGTGAGTTCCATCACAGCGTGTTTACTTCTGCATGTAACCTGGATTGATCTGTACGTTGGTGTCTCCTTGTCGCCGACCTCACCAGCTCTGATCTCCGGCTCCTCGCTCGCCGCCTGCTCCCCAAACTCAACGTTGATTAAATGCCTCTTAATGTGCCCTGACTCGCAGACAGGGTGTAATCAGGTGAAGCGGAATTAATAAATCATCCAGTGTGGAGCTCAGGAGAGAAGGAAGGGCTCCCCTGAGAAAGACGGACAGATGGCGGCAGGAATCGGCGGAGAGAGGAGAAAGCCGAGTGGGAGAGGGGATAAGGCAAAGACCAGCCACCACTTTGGTGATTAGCTCCAAAATTGGTAATTCGATCTTGTCCCCTCCACCTACTCATTATTGATAAGAAAGTCCTCATTTGACCATATTTCCCCCTGCTGGCTCGGACCGGCAGCACAGCACTTCCTGTCAATCCCCCCCCCCCCCCCCCCCGCCGCGGTGCGCTCAAAGGATCTGACAGGAAGTGCTATGAGGTGGAGTCTGCGTGGAAAAGGAGGAGAACACACGCTCGTGCACGGCGCAGAGCCCATCTGCCGGGAATCTCCCTAATCGCATCATGTGAATCGAACGAGGGAAAGAGGAGCAGCAATCACTTTACACAAACCCTCAGTGGGATTATGTGTCCGTGACGTCAGACACACAGAGGCCATTGATTCATGCAAGTTTATTTGACTTCAATAGAGAAATATCTTTATTTTTGGCCTACTACTGATATAATAATACATTTATTCTGGTCTATTCTAATATTACGACTTTATTCTCAAAACGTTTTTTACGTAGTTCTGCACACAATCACTCAAAATCGTTCTCTGGACCCGAAGACTATTGCTCAACCATGTTTAAATAATCTATATAAACAATGTGTTTCTCATTCGTTTGAATTTTGCCCATTTCCCCCCCCCCCCCACCCACTTCATCCTCTACTGTCTGAAAATCTACTTGATTTTCATTCAGCATATAATTAGCAACAACAAGGTCATCGGGCCACAAGCACCCCCGATTCTCTGGGAAATTGCTTGTTGTTCCCCGTCTCTTCATTGCTGGGCTCCAATTAAGTCTTCTATCTAAGGATGGAGAGCTCGTTAGGTATTTCTGTGGCATAATGTGCATAATCATAGGTAATGCACTGTTAACACAACAGGTACGTCCTAAACGGAGCCGCGAGACAAAGGCGATGAGATGGCCGAGACCCGGTGCTGCCCTCCTGCCCCTCACCGGGGCACTGGATGGGTTTGAGAGCGTGGCACAAGCCGGCGGAGAAAGCTCCACACCAGTGCACAGCAAAGGAAAAGGAAACACGCGTGTATACGCACGTCAAACTCCATTGTCTCCCCGTCACGAGAGTCCATTCGGCCCCCTGCCACCCGCTCTGCTCTGGGGTTACAGACCCTGAATCAAAGGTGAACCCGGGGAGGATCTGCTCTCCCGCTCCCTGCAGTGGACCAGCTCCCGAGCCGACTCGGTGCTTCTGGGAGCTGCCAGCGGCTGCAAAGGGAGATGGACGAGCCGCTGTGCTGACTGCTGGGCACTGGCTGGTGAGGTGTCCCCCCGGTGATTGATGACTTAACACAGCGGCCCCTTGCTCCCCGGGTCAAGCTGACGCACCCCGGCCATACGACCGCCATACTGTCCCGAGGAGGCTACATGTCGGAGAAGAAAAGGAGAGGAGATGTTGTTTAAGTGAGCAGATGTTGGGAAGACGTGTGGGAGACTCCATCAGTGAGTCCTCAGCTTCTGCTCACACCACTGGAGGTGTGTCACAGCAGCAGTGATGGAGACAGAGGGTTATTAATGCACTAGTGGGGGTTTAAATGTCTCACTGTGATGCGTTATGTTTGTTTCCACTGATCAATCTCAATCTCGCTCTAATGGATCTGTTTTTAAATGTGAACAAGTTGCCGTTCTCTCTCTCTCGCTCTGTGATCAACAACACTTTTGTTAATATTAACTTGGCTTCTTGTCTGTTTCTTGCAGGGACACGTCTATGTGTCTTTTGTCAGGAAGTCCGTCCTGTGGGAAAGAGGAATCTGTCACTACACCGTGAGTCTGCAAATACTATTATTCATTCAATTCGTTTCTGTGCAGGCTATAACAATATAAAGCTATCTCCTCCACTTTATTAGTTTTATTCACTAGAAAACCTTTTCCGCTGGATTGGGGACTTATAAAATATATCAAACTGTGTTTAATTACAGTTCACTTTGTTCACTTTGTAAGGTGCATATCAATAAAAATCATAAACGTGTCCTGGATGTTGAGGAATAACAGAACACGTGAATGTTACGTATTTAGAATACAAATAATGGATAACCGTATGAATTATAGTCCTCGCAAAGAAGTACAAGTACACACACACACACACACACACACACACACACTCTCCTTTCTCTCCTCCAACACTCACAAGTCTCCACCTCTCCCCTTCGCTCAAAAGAGTCTGGGAGTGGATGTGCCACAATTAACAGTGCGGTTGCCGTGGTGACAGCGGAGTTGTGTGGGCCGGCTTCCTGTCTCGGCCTCTGGTTAGACAAACAAGTAAAGTCGGCGGACAAAGACGCTTGCTGGTCCTTACAGCCTCATTTACATCCTCAACTGCCTCCAGCACTTCTGCATTCAGCAAGTTCATCAGGCCTGGCATCGCCCGCCGCCTCCTGCCGCCGTCCTCCGTCCCTGCCCCGCTCCGCTCCCGCTATATCTGATAAATCAAGAGGGCATTGTGATGGTAAAACTGCTCCCGTCATGCGGTGACACAGCTTTTACAACACGGGGCGCCCCCTGTCCAAACAGCCGGGCGGCCGGCGAGAGGCTGTTGACCCAGCGGCCTGCTCTATGGAGGCGTCGGGGCTCGTGCACGGTCACCTGGGACACAGGCTGCTATGGGACCGGGCGCACAGGTGCCCAAACAACACGGCCGCGCCGCTCAGCTCCAGTTTAACACAGTTTAATATACGTGTGCTGGTTTGGACGAGGAGGTCAACCCTGGTTTCACGGTTTCAGTGACCAACGCTGGTCCTGTTCCTTTAATTTCATTAAATCAGTAGTAAAAGTAACAAGTTTAATGCGCTTGTACTAAATTTCCATTTAATACTTTATACTTTGTTCAGAAAGAAAACACGGTCCCTGTTTACTCCTGTCGATTTTGGGACAACTCGATTTGCATGTGAGATATGTGCATTACATATTAGAGTATGATATAAGTGATATATAAGTACGTAAAACGTGCGTATGTATAGTTTAAGTTTTTAATACTGAGTATTTGAAGTATGAGGTAAAATGTGCTCCACTAGCTTCAACATTAAAATGCTGTTTACACATTAATGTATCAGTTATAATCATATGTCACATTTATCAATGTTTCATAAATTATTTACTCATGTTTCATAGCTCAGATTTAAGCCAGAAACTCATTAATTTATAACTTATTCACATTAAAAACTGCAGATTTCAAAGATTAGAAATTTTAGTCTTGATTTACTTGTTAGAAATTTTGAAAAACTCAACAATCTCTCTTGATATCAAACAGAAAGTCTCTATATTTAACGTGATTTTTCAACTCAGACAACCCAGTAGTTGTTGTTATGAAAGTGTAACTTCCCCCCCGAGGTTTGGTTTGAGTGTCGCTCGCAGGAAATCAGGACAAATCCCTTCAGTGCTGTCGTCTATCGATCGTATCGCGACACAGAGACGTCCCCGGCGCTCGGTAAGCATCGGTCCAACACTAGGTGGCGTCATGAGCCATGTTCAACCAATAAATGGAGAGTTCTTTAATAGTGTGATATTAAATTCATGTAGTTAGTCAGAGAAGAGTCATATCCTCTAGTTAATTCAATCATTTCTTAACCACTAATAAAATCACCAGTCACTGACTTGTTTTGATAAAAGGTGACGTTTATGTACCTGAACCATTCTGACTTCTTCCTCCACCACTGTACTTAATGCTGTACTGTTGTTTCAGGATGTGGGGGGGATCGGGGGGGGGGGGGGGGGGGGGGGGGGACTGCGTGGGCCTGCAAAGCGGGGTCATTGTCCAACCCATCCAAAGTAGAAAGTTTCTCTGAATGCTAAGCTGCATCTGAGCCTGGCTTCTGACACGAGCTGATAATCAGATTTACTCCCCTGAATCCGCCGGACTCCGACAATGTGCCCCACTGTCGTCGTCGTCCCCCCCCCGCCCCCCGCCCCGCTTCGCCTCGGCGTCCCGACCCCTTCGCCCACCCCTCCCCTCTTTCCCCCCCGAAGCAAAGCTAATTACACCCCGCAGAAACACAAATCTCCATGATTTAAAAAGTCACTCTTTTTCAGGGGTTTAACCTTGTTAGGGCCTAAGCCTGGCTTTCTTGTGCATCAGCTCTGTGAAGAATTCTCTGTTCCTGCAGACACTGGCACATAGACACACTTCTGTCTTTGCTCGGAGTCGTCTGCCTCTGCGAGAGTTCACTGTAATTAAGTGTGTGTGTGTGTGTGTGTGTGTGTGTGTGTGTGTGTGTGTGTTTGTATCATTGCATGTGTGTGTGTGTGTGTGTGTGTTTAGAGGTGGGGAGGGGGGGTGAGGTGAGGGAGCACAGGCAGCCCTGTCCTCTGCAGGCCATCTGGGACCCGGACTAACTAATAGACTTCCTACATTCATTGAGCAGCGCTACTTGTACGTCTCAATCAGGGAGCTGTTGACCACAAACAGGCCAAGTAATGACATTAGCCAGTTCTGGCTGTGTGAGGACAGCGTGTGGGCTGCCTGACGCCAGGAGGTCAGCCTGTTTCCTGGGGGCCTGCAGGGGCCCGACGGAGCCCACACGAGTCGCATGGGTGTCAACAGAAACCGTCTTATCCCTTTGACAGGTTGCAGGGATCGACAGGGACAAGCAGGACCGGACATTGTTTATCAAACTGCATCTTTGACTTTGTAAATATAAAAATGAAGCTGAATAGTTCAGAGACCATATTCAACGTCCATTTTTTAGATTTATTCATGGGGTCGCGTTTGTTTTTCCTGTTAGGCATTAAAAAGAAAAACATTGGAATAATACAAAATCCAGAATATGTTCATTTATTATTGAAGGAATGTGGTGGATCTTGGTTTGGGACTCGATTCAAATATATTAAGTTACTATTATAATATCTGTTTATTGTAAATTTGAGGTGTAAACCATCACGGTGGAAGACGACAGGCGACATTTGTCACAACCTCGTGTTTTCAAGGTCAAGACTGAAGTTTTCAATCTCAAAACCCGACCTTTAAAAAACTGGATTTATCTGATTTATTTGTCCTCGATTATTTCTTTATGGCAAATGTTGACATCATATCTGAAGAAACCCTTAACTTCAAATACTCACATTGGCACAATTCAGTTCTGCTGAGTAGAGTCAACTCAATGATTCAGATGTGTGGAGGCAAACAAGGTGAATTAAGTTTATGTGACACCTTTTAATCAAAGAGCTGTACTGAGACAACTTAAGTTGATTAAAATGACAGTTTTAAGCAATAAAACTGGGAAAATAGCTTTTAAAACATAATCAAAATAGAACTATAACACACACGAGCAGGAAATGGAAGGATGTCACGATGCTGTTAAAGGAAAAGGCAGGTGATAAAGAAGGATTATGCATTTTATTAAATCGTGTGAATAGTGTAAACATGTCTTGAGAGGTGGATCTGACAGAGAACTCATCAGTGTGTGTGTGTCTTGGTGTGTGTGTGTGTGTGTGTGTGTGTGTGTGTGTGTGTGTGTGTGTGTGTGTGTGTGTTTAACGGACACTTGTAGCACGCTGTGTCCTGTACTTTACGTTTGATTGTGTTTGCGTGTGTATGAATGTAATGACACAGACCTCCGCTGAACGATTCGTGCCCGGACCTGTTCTGCAGAAGGTCACGGGTTTGATGCCACCCGCTCGGTCTCGCCTCACAAAGCCGTCCTCAGCCCTGAGTGACAGGTAATGGGGGGGGGGGGGGGGGGGAGGCCGTCGGGGAGGAAGAGGAGCGCGGAGGAGGACGGCGCCCGTCACTTGTTCTGCCGCTTCTACCTCACTTCTCCCTCTTTACATCACAAGAATGCAAATCTCCCTAAAGCCTCCAGATCTGAGAGGAGGGAATCAGGGGAGATGGTTCAGGGATTTAAACGCTGATCCTCCCTGTGTGAGGCACAGACAGTGACCCCCACCCTCCCCCCCCCCCCCCCCCCACTCCCTGTCTGAAGGTCCCCTGGTTCATCAGTGTACTCAGTTGTATTTGTGCATTTTCTTGTCTGTTTTTTTAATGGTGTGTTAAAAAAAGGAGAGGAGCCGAACTTCAGATGCGGCTTAAATCCAAGTCAAATAAAAGCCCTGCGCCTGTCGGCCATTTATTACAAGTGTTTGCTCTGTGAAGGCCAGAGAGGAACGGCTTTCTGCTCTTTACCGGCTGGCTGCCGTCGTCCGTCCCCCCCCCCACGTTTCAATATTTAACCTGACTCCAAATAACTTTCTTTAAATGATGGAGGTTGTGGGAGGGAGAGCAGAGCTGAGCTGTGCTGAGGAGGAGACGTGTGATCTATTTGGTCAACACAAGGGGGCAGTGGTGGCACCGTGCATCATTTGAATTCCCCCTCCTCCAACAGCACAGCAGGGTTTCTCACTCAGGCTCTTATTTTGTAGTGGCCGAACTGCAGACTTTTATTTTGTATATTTATTGTTTGCCAATTGAGTGTTGGAGAGATTGAAGAAAATCAAGCACATGTACAAATTATTTTCTTTTTTAAATTTCTTTTTCATTTGTTTTCAAGTTTATTTATATTTTCAGTAGTTTTACTTTAAGTTTTATTCAAATTTATTGAAATTGATACAGAAAAAAATGAACAGTCGTTCCTCCAGGTTCCAACAAAATAAAATATAATCCTCATAAATACTAAAATGTTTTTGTAATTTTTATATTTTCGTTTTATTAATATCTTTATTGTATTTATTTTTCATTTCATTTAAGTATTAAATTTATTATTTTGTTGATGTATTCCTTCATTTAGTCACTATATTTCTTTCTGTTGACATTTTTACCAATTTTCTACCAATTCTCTATATTTTTATATTTGTTTTTCTTACTTCATTTATTTAATACATTTTTTTACCTAAACTCTTTTTATTTAAACCAAAGGAACACAAGCACTTCCTGTGGAAAAATGAAAATGTAACTCTGCACCCGACCTTCTTCTGTTTCAGGCCGGTGCTCGTCCCACGTATCGTCCGCTGCAGTGTCCACGCTTCTTGTCTCACATGAAAGCTCGTCCTGAAGACCTCGGACCTGCTGGTTTCCAGAGCTCCAGACCACAGCCTCCGTCTCAGGGGACGAAGCTGCACACACACGTCCTCGCTGCCCCAAAGACCCGAGTGCTGGAGGGTGAGGCTTATCAACACAACACCTGGTGCTTTCACGCCATCGGGAGGAGGGCACTGACTCCTTTGACTCCACAGCTCTGCTCATTAACAACTTTCCTGCCCTTTTCTTCCTCTCCTGGAGCAGTGGAGGCGCGGGGAGGCCACCAAGCTCGTCGTTAGCTCTTAATCTCTCTCCCTCTGTGGTTGTGTTGGGCTAAGTGCAAATCTTGGCCGTCCTCTCTGGCGAGGAAGTGCCCACAGCGCCGCCCTCCTGGTGGTCCTCTGGTGGGAGTGAAAGGCCCTGGGCCGGGGGACCTGCCGCTCCTTTCAGGGCCCGGCCTCTGATGTGAAGGCATTTCCCCCGGCACACACCTCGGCTCCACAGCAGGGCCCTGCTTTCAGCATGCACACACACACACACACACACACACACACACACACACACACACACACACACACACACACACACACACACACAAACACACACACACACACAGAGAGCAGAGGAGGGGGGTATTTCTAATACTAATTATTCCACCATATGGTGGTCGGCTCCCTCACAATCGCCCTTAACCCTGCTCCCTAAAGAAACGTGCTGCGCCCAACGCCGTGCGCTCTGACATGTCATTCATATGCACATGCACCCGTTCACGTGCACTGTGTGTGTGTGTGTGTGTGTGCGTGTGTGTGTAACAGATGGGAATGACGGAGCATTGTAAGAGGAGGCAGTGCAGAAATGTGCTCTCCAGTGCGTTCCCTTTATCCCCCTGTGCTGACTCCTCTCGGCGGCAGACCCCCAGGAAACAAGAGCAGATTGTCTGACACCCTCCAGCCCCCACCCCCCCCCCCCCCCCCTTCACACCCTCACAGTGGTCAACAAAAAAATAGGAGGAGAGAGAAAAGAAGGGGTGTGTAGAAGAATGGCGCAGGCCAAAGGGAAATGGGCGGCGCTGGATGGAGTTGATGTTTGTGGAAGGGAGTCTGAGGGATGAAAGGAAACGTATAGTTAGAAAGAGGAGCCGGAGCAGGAGAGATAATGAGTGTGAGAGAGACAGAAGGATAGAACAGTGCTGCACGTGCTTCAGAAAGGAGGGTTTAACTTCCCGCTGTGTTCGGGGCGTCGTGATGCGTCTTGTAGAGATTAAATGCGGCTCTGGAACACGGTGGACATTATCAAGCCAGGAATTACATAAAGAAAACCTGTTTGCAGCTCCTGAAATGACTTCAGTCTGTTTTGTATCTTTGTTTTTTTTTAAACTGTTAAAGGTCAAAACAAATAATCTCAGTCAGGTCTTTGTTTGGGAAACCCTCTCAGAATAAAACGTTATACCCATGAATTCAAAAAGCAAATAACCCGAACCTCTCAGTCTGTCACCTCTGCCCACGACACTTGTTGAATGTGTTTCCCTGAGACACTTGTAACTGACGTCTCCATCTCATAATAACTGTGGTGTGTGTGTGTGTGTGTGTGTGTGAGCTCCCCCCTTGCCCACAGCTCTGATTACTTCTGTGAATACCGGGTTGGGAAACAGCCAGCTGCTCCAGCGGGACCATTTCTCTCTGCCTTTGTTAGCGCGCCGACCCGCCCAGCAGGGAAACAAGTGTTTGCTGCAGGACTGAGGGAAGTGGGAAAGAAAATGTCACGAGCAGCTTTCAGGGTGACCTGCGCTGTGTTGACCATTCAGAGGCAGAAATCGGCTTTTATTGAGGTTCAGAGGCGGAAACAGAAAGATGTTCTTGGACCAGTTTGAGTTTTGAAAGGTACTGTGAATAAAACACTGTTTGTCTTTGTGTTTTTTTTTTTTTTTTTTGCAGGATGCCTCCATCTGAGTCCAGACAGAAGAAGAAATGTTGGAGGATGGAGCTCTGCTGTTGTTGTCCCCTGTCCTCCGCTCCCTGTCACCCCACCGCCAGCCGTCATTAATCCAACCCCTCCCCACCAAAACACACTTCACCCTGCGTCTGGAAGCAAAAAGCACAAACCCAACACAGTGCCAGCGTCTCCCCCCCGCTCCCCCCCTGCTCCGGAGGAGGACGAGGGATCTCAGGAGAGGGAGGAAGCTGCGGCGCCCGCCAGCGAGCCGGACTCAGAGCTGCAGCTCCGGCCTGTTGGGTCCCAGCTCTCGGCGTCACCGACCCCCCGCTCACAGGGGTCGCTCTCAGATCTAAGTCGTCCACCTTCCAGTTCATTCAGCCGCAGCACGGACCTCACCAGTGGCAGGAGCAGTGTCCTGTCTGGTAGAACGTCACCTGAAGCCTTTTTCACACACCTGCTTTTACTGGTTCTATTTTTAATCATTGATTTTCTTTTCAAATAACTGATGATTTATTAAAAAACGCCCTTTCACAATCTTTATATTCATGATTTATTTAGGACAAATCAATCAAAACCCAAAGAGAAAACGTCAAATCATTCTTGCTTGCTAAAAGAACTGTAAACTGATTTTTAAAATAGTTATACACCTTTATTTCTTCCAATAATCAACTAATGAACTAATCGTTTAAGAAGAAATTTGGTGGGCGCCCACTAGCTCTCCTTAAATTAGTTATTATTTTGATCATCTGTAGTTAAAGCCAGTTATGAAGCAAAAAGGCCCAAAAATATATTTGAAAAGCTGTAAACTGAGACTTGTATTTTGCTCATTTTACCCCAGAACTGATGATCTGAGCCGTGAGTTTTAAAAGAATTAGGATTAAACTGAGAATAGTAGTAAAATCCCTCTTTTCCTTTGTCTTCCAGCTGCAGTTACCAGGGACTCAGACCCAGAGGACTGTTCCTCCGCTCCTCAGCCTTCACCGGTGACGTCACCTCTGCTGCCTTCTCTCCCTCCAGCAGGATCCAACCCTCGTCAACCCTCCATGAACAACCCTCCGGTCTGTGAGCCGCTCTTTGGACAAACCAAACCTCTCTCATCTCGCCCCAACTCAGACAAACCTCTGAGCAGTCGCAAAAGCACCAAAAGTCTCCCCGGGGATGCTTTCGTAGATCTTCGCCCGTCCCCGGACTCCGATCGTGGCCTAGTTACGCTGGCGTTCCCCTCGGCAACCTGGTCTTCCTGCCCGAGTCCACAGACGACCACTCCCCGCTCAGGGTCAGCGGCAGGCCTGACCCCTTCCCCTCCCGTGAGTCGGCTGGAGTCTCACCGCTGGCCCGTCCTGCCTCCCATCTCCCCTGTCAGAGGTGAGAAATGAGCTCTGCCACATATGGACGGTTTCGCAGCCTCCTCCCGGCCCGGCGCTGCGCCCCTGCTCACATTCTTACAGCCCGATTGTCCTGAACATGGCTGGACATCCCATAAACAAAGACCCCCGGGCCAGACTCAGAGAAATCAAAGCCTGCTTCTATAGCGAGGCGTTAAGATGCTGCTGCCTCCATCAACACGTTGTGAAAGCGCCGCTGTCGGCCTGTTTTCCCACCTCCTCCCACCACGTAATAAATAACGCAGAGAGCTTTTCTTTTTCCTCTAAATCATCAATGGAGAGGAGGGCTTTTGATGAAAAGCTGGTACCGTTTGATTCCCTGTTCAAAAGCAGGAGGCCCCCAACAATAGAGTCGGGGTCCCTACCTCGTGTGCCGTGCCCCTCGGCCTCGGCTCCCCCGCGCCTTCACTATTCTCTGCACTCTGAGAGGGAGACGTGTTGCCGATGGTCATAAATCCACACTGACCACCTCTCGCTGACGGCACAGCACCGCCACAATAGCTCCGATCCACAATACCTCCGCGGCTTTCCTGTGGCCACTAATTTACCGTCCCCAATGGGGATAAAGGACGGGGCCACTGACATCTGACTCCTCCAGGAACTTTATGAAAGAAAGCAAACAATGTGGAAATTGTGTAGGGATTTTCTCTTTTCTATCAGAGACATCTACTGTTCCCTGTGTGGCGCTGTGCTGCAGGGGGCCCGTGCTGCATCGGGGCATGCTGTTCTGTTCATGGCAGACACAGAGCGAGTGTCACTGGTTCATTTATCTGAGCACAGATGGAGGCGATTCCAGCTCAATGTGGAGCTCGGATAAGGATAAGTCCGGTTTATTACAACTTTGATCAGTTTTTTTTAGTTTTCACCGTCGTTCCCATCGGCGTTGATAAGACACCAAAGTTATTACAGACACAGCGACACCTTTGAAAGGCCGTGTGTGTGTGCACATATTGTTTTAGTGTGGATTTGAACTTTTCCTCTTGAGTCTGGAAGCCCTCGAATCCTGTGTGATGGTGTTTCTGCTTGTTTCTTGCCTTCTTGCACGAACTCGGACAATTGTGACTTCACTGAAAGTTGCCTCAGTGGATGTGGGTGTTTGTATCAGCCGCAGCAGATCAGGTGTTATTTTAACCCTGTGCTGTATCCGTACTGTACACATCCTCCCAGAGGCTGATGGGAGCCTCCTCATCTCGCTCGGCCTTCGTGACCCCCCTGCGTCGTTTTCTCAGATCCCCTGTGATCCTCAGCGTGACCCTGCGCTGATCTGTTTTCAGCAACATCTCCACAGTGTAACTGTCCCTCACAATGGCGTGGCACCGGCCTGGCCTCTCCGCCCTGGGACCGGGATGAGAAGGCCACGGGCGCACAGAGAAGGCCTTGTCCGTCCCTGACTCCACCAGCACCACCCTTAACCTCCCCGAAAAAACTCTCCCTGACTCAGTGCAGCCCCTCGTCGGCTGAGAATGACAGCTGAGTTGACAGCAGCAATATGCTTTGAAGTGTCGAGTCAAGTCCTTCCATTGTCTCTTGGAGGAGAGCGCCGAGCCGCTCAAGTGCACAATGCTGCGGTGGTGGTGGTGGTGCTGGTGTGTGTGTGTGTGTGTGTGTGTGTGTAGCTGCTCACACACTCCACGGTGTGAGGGTGGCTTCATGTGTACTCGCCCATGTGGGCAGACCCAGCCACGGAGCTGAGTTTGCCTCTCTTTCCTTTTTAGAGCCTCTGTATATATTATCCTTTTGTCCGGGACAAGCTGCTCTGCATTTCTAATGTGAGAAAAGCCTCAACAAGCCTCTTTCAGGCCGGTGACAAAACACACCACCCGGTCAAACTGTGTCACCCGCTAATCCTCCCGTTTCAAAACCAGTGGAGAATGGAATGGTTTGGTTGGGAGATAACTAATTAGTAACTTCACTGTGGTGATTAGGGCTTAAGGGCAGAGTTGGTCGCTCAGTGTTTATCGCAGGTGAGGCGAAGCCGTGCTTTCGCCCCGAAGGTGCGACCGCGACGCCGTCCTCAGACTCACCGCTGGAGGTCCCGGGGTTTGTTTTGGGAGTTGTCCACTTGTCAGAGTGTAAAACCTGGAGGGGACAGGATTTAACCAAACCCACAACAACAACCCGGGCGAGATCTGTCGTCTGATGTCACCGCGTCAGGAGCGTTTCCTCTCGCTGTCGGCCTCCGTGGGATCTTTGTTTGTTTACACCTCAGCCATCCAGGTCCCTGAGACTCACTGACATCACAACAAGAGGATAAACTGCAATTTGTTATTTGGGTCTGATCCCTGAGGAGAGAGAAAGAAAGGGAAGGTGTCACTCAGCTTTACTCCAGCCACTGTCTGTCTCCTCATCCCCTCCCACAGCCCCAGTTGGTTTCACTATTATTCATTCACCTCTTTTTTTTTTGCATTTCATTACATTATTTCCTAATGCATCAGCCCACGTGAATCATTAAAGTTCCATCCAAGCCTCATCATCATCAACATTACCATCCTAACACAACACGCCCCCACTCTTGTGCTCCTGCAGGACGCTGTGGCACGGCGGCGTCACGCTACTCGGAGCTCAGCTGCAGCCGCTCTCGTGTGTTCGATGAACTGGAGGCCATCGCCCCTTCGTCTATTTCCTGTCTGTCTCAGGAGCAGGCGTCCGACTCTTCAGGCGGCTCGTCACCTCACAGAGGTACAAAACACACACCGAGACACACACACGTACATCTGTCTGCACAAAGTTGTGTTTTTAAATGGCAAACAACAAATCTTCTATTTCCACAATAATAAAATTGGAGAAACAAAAATAAATTCTCACATTTTAGAGCATACAACTAATTCTTTTTTTAATTGTTTGCTTTATGAATCAGTTGAACATTCGTAAATGTCAAGTTTTTGGCAATTAAGTTGATTCGTTGACAATTCAATGGATCAACAAATACCTGAATTTCCTCTTTCATCATTAGATTGAAATTAAAAAGTGTCCATTTAATCTTATTTAATACACAATACTGTCTTTTACTTAAGGTGTCTGTGTTTGTTGTTGTTTCCCTAATCTGTGTGTGTGTGTGTGTGTGTGTGTGTGTGTGTGTGTGTGTGTGTGTGTGTGTGTGTGTGTGTGTGTGTGTGTCTCCCAGTAACGTCTCAATTAGACATGCTCTCCTTCCTCTGGGACTTCTGCCCCAGACAGCGCTGGTCTTATCTGAGCACTCACTGTGTCGGGTCTTGTAAATCAGCCCATGTTGGCCAACAAAGGCAGAGTAAATGCATTGTGGGTGCATGCCTGTGTTAGATAGCATGTGTAGGTTTGTGTGTGTGTGTCCTGGGGTGGGTCAGTGAGCTGCGGAGGGGGACATTAGCCAATGAAGACTTCCTCCACCTCCCTCCCAGCCCGCTAATCCCCCGACAAGGTGTTTAACCTGTTTGCTTGACCCGAACCTCTGTCTGAACCTGGAGACCTTTGCCCCCCCGAGGACGTGGAGGGATCGGAGCAGCCGCTGCCGGAGCAGCCGCGGCGCGATAACAGCGACCTGACGCTCAGACCAAATGTGAGCTAATGCTCCAGACGGATTTTTATCAGCAACCGACGAAGCTCAATTTGCATCTGTGTAGAATTTGGAGATTTAAAGCCTCAATTAGGAGGATGTTTTATTAAAAACTGCAGATATCATCAGGCTCCTGAGACCGAAACACAGAATATAAATTAAATGAGCAAAAACAGATGCAAGTGAATAAATGGGACCAGAGGAGATTCTTGTCTTGACTGAAATGTAAGACTTGATTTTGCTTGATGCTTCTGTAACTGAAGACTGACCTCAACTCCATTTTTAGGCATTTCTAAAAAGCCTTTAACTCTTGATCCGACAAAAACCCAGAACAATATACCCAAAAATAGTTATTCATTAGTCCTCTGCTTTTCTCAGCCACTGTTTAAAGCAACTTATGCTTTGAGAGGAAAGTGGTTAAATGTCGTTTTAATGGTTTAACAGTTGAAAGATTTGCATGGGAACATTACTAATTATGGAAACTTTTGATTAGACTTGTCTTTGCTTTTTCAGACTTGACACTAGAGTTGAAAGTTTCTCATCAGGCTTTAACACTTCAGCTCAACATCAGAATCATGTGTGAAGTTCACTAACGTTGCAATTTTTTAACGAGTTGATGTTTTTCTCCAACTTCAAACCCACTATCCCGTCACGCGTTTGAACTGGAAGCATGTCTCTCCTGACGCTAAGTGGGTGGTAACCAGTGTGTCTTAATCGCAAGCTTAGTCGTTTGTTATCGGCCACTGTGTTTGCTAAGTGTCTCTCAATCTTGCGGCCGCTTTAGGCTAATGATGGACTAATAGCAGGGCCCAACGGAAAGTGTGTCCCTCCACATTGTGTTGCAGCCGCAGTTATCCCAGGGATTTCCTCTCAACGACTCCCTCGTTTATCAGCCCAGGTTCCAACAGTTCCCTTTCCTCACCGGAGGGATTGTTTTACCAACAGAAGAGTGTGTGTGTCTGTGTGTGTGTGGTGTGTGTGTGGTGTGTCTGTGTGTGTGTGTGTGTGGCTGTGGCTGTGTGGGTGCACACTGGACATTTTTCATGATACAAACTTTCAAAATCTTCTGTTTGTGAGCACAACTTTAATATAAAGGGAGTATGGATGTTGCTGGGAAAGTGTGTGCATGCGTGTGTGTCTGTCTGTGCATGCGTGTGTGTCTGTCGTGTGTGTGTGTGTGTGTGTGTGTGTGTGTGTCTGTCTGTGTGTGTGTGTGTGTGTGCAGCGGGGATACCTGCAGCGGAGCGTGTTGTGTGAAATCCCCTTGGAGAGGAATGGCAGCTCCGCACACAGCCAGCGTGGGCCGGGGATTTGCATGGGCACTGAGCCACACTGTCACTGATCCGCTTTTAATTGGGTGTGACGATGAGAACTTTGGAGCCTGGGGGGGGAAGCGAGGTGTGTGTGTGTGTGTGTGTGGGGGGGGGGGGGGGAGTTGCTTTGGGTTGGAGGTTGGGTCGATGGAGGGGCCGGGGGAATTTACAGTAATTTCATAATCCAGTTCAACAAGTCGTACGGGCTAATTTGGGTGATTCTTTTTAAAGGTCAACAGTTTGCATTGTTTCACGACACATTTCTGTCCCTGGGTCCCCGGAGGATGAATCCTACTGTAGAATCACTCGCATTTGTATTGTTTGATTAAAAAAACACGATTCATGTCTGAATATAAGATGAAGAAAACGTGTGTTTCTGTGCTTATTGTTTGCAGCGCCACACGGACCCATTATCTCTGTGACCTTCTTCAAATGATCCACTTATGCAAAAGCAAACCAGTTTGACGGATCGCATTTGTTTTGTGCTGCAGCGCTGCGGGACATTTTTCCTGACTTTATATTTTTTTATCTCCCCTCTGCAGAGCTGTCCCCTGGCCTGGCGGCGCTGACGATGGGCTGTGACTCGGGGAATCTGGGCCCCCTGTCCCGGGTCCAGCTGCTCCTCTTGGACCGAGCAGAGCCGGAGACCTTGCCGAGCCCCTACGGTCTGGAGGAGGAGTTCCCACCTCTGGATGACTGGATGCCGTACGATGCAGGACTGACATCAGAAGGTACAGCTCCTCGTGAGAGAGATGCCTGAACACATGCATGTGAATGAATCCCCCCTTTTACTCTGGAATCGTGATAAAGGATCAAATCTATCAATAAACGTCCCAAGAACAAATGTGATCAATCACCAAAATACATAGAAAAGCTCTGGATAACTGAAAAAGATATCTAACACTTTTCTTATCAATGGCTGAATTTCCATTCCACATGCAAATTTAAAGATCTACACTATTATGGGAGGTAGTGACGATCATGGGGATTTCGGGGATTTGCAAGGATTAAATATAATCCATGAAAAACACCCGGATACACTTGATACGAGTAACTTGTTGACACTCGGTGGGAAAGGAGCCGAAAGAGGAAGTTCAGGCGTCACAGGAGACAAACTTTGACTCGGCATCAAATGTCCTCAGTAAACTCTTGAGACGTGTTTATTCAGTCGACAGGTGTCTGTGATTTATTAGTGATTCAAACACATGAAACACTCGTGATTATTCTTTGATTATATGTTTGTTTGTTTGTTTTTAAAAAAAAGGCCCGACGAGCAATCTCAGTTCGCTGAGACTGAACAAATCTTTCTGACAGTTTGAACCAGATCTCGTATGATAAGCAAAAACCGTCACTTCAGTGAGAGGGAGGAGTCAGACAGGTGTGTCCGTGTGTGTGTGTGTCTGTGTGTGTCAATGTGTGTGTGTGTGTGTGTTTGGAGAAAACACATGAACAGACAGACACACACTGTATTGGTGGGTTTTCTGCGACCGGCCTTGAGAGTAAACGCTTTTATGGCGTCGAGCAGCTTTTCTTTTAACAAGCTGCGACGCCGCCTCTCATCTGCTCGCTGGCATGCCGCCGTGAGCTCTTAACTGCTTCTTCCCCCAAAGGTGTGGCGACTCGGGGGAAGGTTTATAGGGATATCAGGATGTGCCATATTAATAAAGATCAAACCGCTGGAGTGGATTATTAACTGGGAAAGTCCGAGTGAGATAGCTGGGGACACTCAGAAGCGAGCGCAGCACACGTTAACGGTGGATAAGGAGCTGAGAGGAAAACTCACTCAGTCTAGCGCTGCTTGTTTATAGACTGATAACGTCTGAGAGATAAACACGGCCGAGGTTTAAAGGTTCAGTTCGACCAAATCACAAAGAAACATCTCACTTAAATCTGGCTGTTTGCATTCACGCAGAGAGTTCGGGGTTTATCTCTCCCAGTGTTGATAACGTTTGTGAGATTTGCACTGTGCATAGGAATGGAGAAGTGATTTCACCAGTAACTGCCATCAGCGTGTCTGTGGCTCTCGGGCTGACGGTGTTCGTCCATTGTCCTGGTTCCCAGAGGATGAATCCTGTTGATGTAGGTTTCCGCTAGCGCCAACATGTCCAGCTTGAAATGCTTCAGTAAGTGTCAATGAATTGCTGGTTAACACTGGTTTCCACTGAAGAGATGGTTCCTTGGTTACAAGGACCCTGTTTTTGAAAAGAGTTGTTGAATATTTCAAAGTGGATCTTCAGTGTAATGAGCGGGCGCAGTGTTAAATCCCTTCCCCTCCACTCTGTTGGCATAGACGCAGAATCCCAGAGGCTCAAAACCTGCACAAATAAAACCAGAGCTATTTGCATGCCGAGAAATCACGAGGAGAAAGAGGGAGAATATGTTTTTGTGACTCGGATCTGGCTCATTACCAGCAGAGGAGAATCTGGTAACCATGGCGCTGCTGCTTTTGTACTCATGCATTTGTGCCCGCAATGTTTACAACAAGAGTACAAATCTGTGTGACTTTGCTGGAAGCCTCCTCTGTGTGTGTGTCTCCAGAACAAAGTTTGCACCTGGCACGCTCCCGCAGACAGGTGCTCCTCCGGGGGTTTTGTTGCTCCTTTTTTTTGCCACTATTTGCTCAGAGATTTAGAGACATAATTGGAGCTAATTCACGACATTACTCATATCTGTGCACACACACTCGAGCACAAAAGACAAGAGTGCGTGGCAGAGTGTGCCGCAGGGCTGACATTTATGTACACCCGTGCACGGAACGCACACACGCCTGCCTGCCTGCCTGCCTGCTTACATATACGCCGCACCACAATTGCTTCCTCTGCCTTTAGCCTGACGCTGTGTCCTGTGTGTGGGTTTTTGTTGTCAGGTGCTCTGAGGCCCCTCACAGCTGGCAGCATCTCTGAAAGGTGCGACTCCGCAGGGGAAGTCCAGGAAAACAAATCGGTGAGTGCCGCCGCCTCTTGTGAAACCGCTTTTCACTCTCTACCCCCCTCCTCCGTCCATCTATCAGATTTCCTCTCAAAGAGGGGGCCGCGGCGTGCCGGGGGCAAACACTAACTCTTCAAGAATCAACTCCTATCAGACAATAAGCCCGGACCCGGTACACAGAGTCGGCCTCCCACACAAAGACCCCCTTTTACCAACTGGAACTGGTATGCATTTATAACTGTCGTTCCAGCAAGACGAGCTAAATTGTTGTTGATAATTGAGACACAATATAACAGAGGGCACGCGGCGTGCAGCAGGTGTGTGGTTAATCAGTCACGGGCTGCCAGGAGAGGAGGGGGGGGGGGAGGAGGAGGGGGGGGGGCACTGTACGGGGAGCAGGCAGCCTTTTACACCAGCTCATTGCTCTGTCGCAGGGGGGGGGGGGGTACACTCGGCTAAACGCCCCCCGACACGGTGGGATTCTTTTGGAGGATGCACCACCACCAGGATCAGACGGGGGTTGAGGGGTCATTGGGGGGGGGGGTTGTAGGGGGCCTGTGCGTGCTGGGCTCCAGTGGAATGGACGCAGGTGCTCCACGTGATCTACGATTAATCCCCCCCCCCCCCTCTATGACGGACGAGAGAGAGCCCCTGAAAAGCATGAATGAGACTCATAAGCCCCCCACAATTATGTCTCACCACAATGAGGAGCTGCAGGATTCATACCACGACCATTTGCATAGCACACCTCAGTGGAGCCGGTATTCACCCACTGGATTATTTATAATGAAGAGCGGCTGATGTTAAACCAGCGGCATGTTTGGAGACAGGCGGTGGGAGGAGCTGCTGCTTCTCAGTGTAGCTTTTGTTATTATTCAAAACTTTTCATTCTACGAGATGTTCCTCAACATGAAAACACTCCTGGCTCATTTAACACTTCTCTGGGTGTGTGATCTTATTTTCCTGGTTTCTTGTGGCGTATAAGACATGATGGAAATGTAATTCTTCTTTCAGAGAAGCAGATATTTGCTTGAGACTTTAGGAGCTTTCACATCCACCTCGTTCAGTTTAGACCTTCTGACTCTTTAGTTTGGTTTAGTTTGGTTTAGATCATGTTCTGTCTAAAAGTCTTCCTCTTCCCTTCAGGACCTTTCTGACGAAGGCTCCGGTTCCCCGTCGTCATGGATCATCGACCCGAGTCCGTCGGGCAACATGTTCCGATCCTCGTGCTCTCCCTGCCCGTCCGACCACAGTACTGCATCCCTCACATCTACCCAGAAAATGCTTGTTTTCCACGATCTGTGTGTGTGTGTGTGTGTGTGTGTGTGTGTGTGTGTGTGTGTGTGTGTGTGTGTGTGTGTGTGTGTGTGTGTGTGCCGCCACGACAGAACCAACTTGTTGAAAGCTGGCTCCAGGTCTCGAGAGCCTATAACAACAATACTTAATCAATACAAGAGCCTGTCTTCCCCGTTAGCGTCTGATCCGGTAAAAGCCCATTCAGTCCCTGTCAGCTCTGGTTTATTAGGAGCCATTGTCTCCTCACTGTCAGCGCTGTGTTTGGCGTTCCCTTGCCTCCGGTACACTTAAGCCCGCTAATCCTTGCTAGGGCCAGCTGGCTCGCGGTATCACCTTCACCTGTGTGGCCGACTTGTGTACATTCATGAGTGATGGGTCCCGGGGCGGCGTTTACTGTACGGGCCACAAACACTGGAAAACTGGCAGCGCACGCCGTGGGGGAAAAGGTCAGGAGTTGTGTCGCCGCCCTCGAACTGAGAGGTTGCCTGTGTTCCCGCCCCCCCACCCCCGGTTTGACCACGTCTGTCGGGCTGCGATCATGTTCGCTGGTGACTCACTGGTCCAGTATCAGTCATTGTGCACCAGCACTAATGGTCCGTGGTGCGCTGTGGCCTCACACGATCTTACAAACGCATCCGTCTTATCAGAGATTGATGAGCGGGCCGAGCTAAACATTTAGACCGAAGCACCAGCGATTCATCTTCGTGATCCTCTGGGTCTGAGCTTAATTATTCACTCAGATTATTTAGATGTTTAGCATAGTTTGATCGTTGGATGTGTGAAGAGGAGAGGTCCACTATAAATCATGTGTTCACACAAAACTTGAAAAGTGGTGTAATGATAGAACTAAATATATAAAACTCAATACAAAGCAACAAATTAAAACCACAGAAGAAAGATTCTCAGTAGTGTGAAAGTGTATTCGACAAAACTAATACTTCCATTTGACCTTTGCCCCCAACCCACTACCCACTACCCTCTCCCTCCCAGCACCCCCCCAATCCAAGAAAGACACAAGGAAAGTTATTATTATTATTGTAAGATGAAACACGTGTGGAGCTTTAGCAATGGAGCCAATAAAACTATGACTATAGTGAAGTAGCTTTTAATGGAATGAAAAACTTAATTATGAATGAACGGCTGATTTAAAGGAGGGTCCGACCTCTCAACTCTAACGTGGAGGCAAATAAATACAGATATTTACTATTTCAGGATCCTAATCCAGCTGTTGTCATGGCAGCCAGGAATCCTAAACTATGTGTTTAACTTTTAACTTTGCAAAACATTAAACCGCGATTGGCTGCTTGTTTCCAACAGGGACACGAACATCACTTCTTCGTCATCCACACGCGTCAGAATGAGTTTTATACAGTTTTTTATAAAGGCCTTTTCTCTGGAGCGTGATTGATTTATAAGCTTGTTAAATGTACACTCTGTCATCTGTCTATTGTCCTCCACTACAATGAGTGAAATTCCCCACAGCTTTAAAACAGCGCTCCGTGTTTAACTGCCCTGTAAGAATTAGACAAACATGGGAAGAAAAAGATGTCACCAAGAGGATTTGGGTGACGGCTCCTGCGCTTTGACCTTTTAGAGGCCAAAGGCACGGTCACCCTGTTGGGGGGGGGGGCCGAGGTCTCAGCAGGCGTGGAGAGCGCTCAGGTCAAGTCTCAAGATGCCCATGGGGCATGCCTGTGTGGATGGTGAGATTGTACCCTGAGGTGCACGATCAACTTCATGCCGAAGAAGGAGTGACCTCGTTTTGACTCGACGTATATGAGGTACTGGGGAAAATGGGCTGGTAACACAATTAGTGTGATTTATATCCACGTCAAAAAATGGAGGTCCAGACTTTTACTAGTCGTAATTGGTCGATTTTACAAGTAAAAGCTTGCGATATCAAGTTACTCTAGTTTCACTCTTTCTGGATCCAAATTCTTGAACCAAATCTCCTTGTTTCTTGACAAACCACGAAACCTCTTTGAACATGACACAGATGTAACGATGACGTCACAGTCGACCACGACAAACGTCTCCTCCTCCACTAAAAGGACGAAATCCTCCAAGTCTGTGGTTCTTTCTTCAGAATGGACTCAGATTCTTACTCAGTCTTTTCAAAGTCCTGATGATGACGTGGAGCTGATGTGACGAAAGATGAAATATTTCTTTATTTGTTGAACTTCATCTCAAATATAAGTTAAGAAGAACTCAGGAGGCGTAGAAATTAAAAAGCAAGACCTGAGATTTCCTGACTTTTACTTCTCAGGATCATTCAAGCTGTACACTACATTTCCCATGATGCAACAGAATTTGGGAAAAAACAGTTGTGCCGATGAATAAACATGTTTTATCTTCAATGATTATTTTTCCGCCTGCTGCCTGTTCCACACCGGTGAACCATCCGCCTCTTTGGATCAATTGAAAAACGGTTCAGTGATTTCGAGATTAAACTGGAGCCATAAATCGGCGGCGATAAAAAAAACCGGTGCTCCCCAGCGAGGCTCATGATAAGACCTTTGTCCGTTTGCGCTCATCAGGAATTCATAGATAGACTAATCCCTCCCCTCATAATAGTTTGGCGACTGTTTCCCCGCTGCCCCGGTCACTGCGGCGCTCACCCCAGTGTTTAGCATTCAGCTGCTACTGAAGATGTTAGCGTCCCGATGAATGCGGCGATGAGCAAGGGGCCACAAAGAGCACTAATCTGAACTGACCCCGGCGGATTGAGCTGAGGAAACCACGGCACAGATTAGGCTCCAGAAAGACAGAGATGGTGCGAGCAGAGATTAGTCGTGTAAGCAAGGATCGTTTCCCCCCCAGAGGACCACACACTGACAGTGTAGCCAAGTCACCTTTGTCTCTAAGCCACCGCCGCTGTGGACTCGTTGGCCATTGTCCCCGAAATCCTGCAGCATTTCCCCAAAAAACCTGGACTCAAGCCCTTTGATTGGCACTTGTCAGGGCTGATAGAGAGGCTGACGTGTTGGGAAAGGCCTGAAAGGGAAATCCCCTCCCCATGAATAATAATTTGGTGAGGATTTTCCTTTTTGCTCCGCCCCCTCGGCCATTCTGCCATTCTTCCAGGAGATAGAGGAGCGGAGGCTCTGGGTGGCATCAGTGCAAAGCCTCCGTCCGCATGCTAATTGTCCCGCTGATGCTCATCCCTTTCTCAAACACGCAAAGAAAGAGATACAAGTCCGACCTTCTTGCCGCTGCCTGGTGGACTGGAAGTTGGACCGTGCTGCAGTGTGTGTGTGTGTGTGTGGTGTGTGTGTGTGTGTGTGTGTGTGTGAGTGTGTGTGTGTGTTATTGCTCGATGGCCTTTTCGAGGGGATTTGACTCGGGCCGCTCGCAGCCAAATCCAGCTATCTGCTGAGTTCAGATGCTGCGGTTGGTATGGTAACGTGCTCCGTGTGTGTTTTTAGACGGGCTCTTGTTTCCAGCTTGAACTGACCAGTAATCACTGGGCGTTCACGGATTAGGGCCGCGTTGGACGTGGGGATAGGAAGGTTTCAAAAGGGAGAAACCAAATCCTGAATAATTTAAGTCGGAGGGTTAACTGAGATTGAAAGATTGTACGTTATATAAACAGTCTGGGCTTGTAGATTTTAACCAGTGCTTGATTCAGTCGATTAGCCGAGTCAGGCAGTACAAATATTATCATCATACTCGGAAGGTAGCTGCTTAAATGTGAGGGTTTTACTGTGATTGTAAATTAAATATATATGTACATTATGTGCAGAATATATAGATTAACAGGAATGCAAAAAAATGATATCTAATACATATGAGATATTCATATCTTAATAAATGATTTAAAGAAAATTAGGCCACAGAACTCCCAAACCCTGCCGCACTTACTACCAGAATAATAAATCTATACCAGACAGATATGAATCTATAACCGATGTAATCCGATGGTATCAGAATGTTAAAACTCAAATAAACTCCATTTTGTCCTGTCAATAAAACTAATGATGCACCGAAAATATCTTCAAAACATAAATAAATATAGGTTTTCTCAATTTAAAAACTTCCCATATGAAAGATAGTTCTGGATTTTGCACAATCACATTAATCGTGATGTCACTGTTGGTGTCCAGGACATTAGGTTTGTGTTGCATGTGAACCCCCCCCCCCCCCCCACACACACACACAAGGAATGATGAATTCTCTGCTCTAGAAGATGAATAAATTTCCGGTGACATTGAAACTTGAGTAGGACACGGGGGCTGATGGCGGCGGCGGGGCGGCGGCGGCGGCGGCGTGTGATTGTGTGCAGTGTGGTGGAAGACGGCCTGTCCAATGAGACATGGCTCCATCAATCTGCGCCGCTGACCTCTGCTCGCTCACCGACAGGATAAATGAATCCACGCCAGCGCGTCCGGACGGTTTGATGAATCCTCCCCCGGTCAAACCTTCACCTCCTAATGAATCCAAGCATCTCCAAATACATCACATGTAAATCATCGAGCAACGCTCGCGTTTCAAAAGCAGGACGAAGAAAAGAGTCTTTGGTGCAAAACTGTTGCAAAAGACAAGCTGAGCTTCCCTCGCGCTGGAGCCGGCATTGACGACGCTCTTTGTCTCCGTGCTGCTGCAGCAAGAGGCGCATTCTGCGGCCTGTGTGTTCAGAGATAATGAGACTCTTAATTGGCTGCTCGGTGACAGAATGGACGGAGATGGAGGTTTCAGGGAGAGCGTGCGTTCCTTAGTGAGGCTCTGAAAGGACTGAAGGGAGATGTGACTGCGGCGTTTAGCAGAACAATGAGATGTGAATTGGTGTTTATTAAAGTAAAAGCACTGGTTTTAGAGCTTTGTGCCAAGTGGCTACTTCCACATGGACGACAATGAATACAGATGTGGTTTTTCTTCCTCGGGACTGTGTTGATTATAGTGATTATAGTGGAAAAAGTTAGTCCCCGTTCAAAATGGTAAATAACTTCAGGCCTTATTTATGTTGCTCCGTCTCTGCTTCAGGTTCCAGCTCGGTTGAAGGCGGCCCAACCGAGGAGGAGTCGGATGATCCAGGACGCGTTGGGTCCTCCGCCGATCGGAGGAGCCCAGAGAGTCTGGATCACAGAACCGCAGAGACGGACAGAAAGACGGAGGAGAGGAGAACCAAGGTGCTGGCCATGCTTTCCAAACTGCAGGACGCTGCTCCCCGGCAGAGCGGACGCAGCAAAGGTTCCTCCAACTTCGAGGACTGTGAGTTTTGGTATATGAAATGAAATTGGGATTAATGTGTAGTTTATAGTTTGAACGGATATTTTCAGATTATTCAGAGTTGCTCTTTAAGATGAATAAATACGACAACACGAGGCCCCGCAGTTGAAAATGGTACTTAACTGTTTGAAATCAAGAGTTCTCCCGTTCACCGTTGTTTCAAGGCTGAAGTTGCCGCCTCTCTTCTTCACGTCCTCACACAAAAGAGCATGTGGGACAAAAACACAAACACACAAACACATTTACCAAACACTCGATGACGGCACTTGATTTTTTTTAGAATTGTGTTGTTTTGGCAAACAGGACTTTAGCCAGGAGTTCTCCAGTTTCCCTCAAGTGCCTAATTTCTGGCATCCAAGCCTTTGTGAGCGCACTGGGGCCGGTGGGTCCCACAATACGCGTCCCGCACCTAAGGTCAAGGCTGAGGGGGCCGGCCCTCGGCAGGGGTCAGTCGGGTCAGAGTTCTCCTGAGAGGGCTGGCTCACATGAATGGGGCTGATTGGACAGGTTTGTTCAGACGGTAATCAGGAGGGAAGAGGAGCCCTGCAGCTGGCCGCACTGTTCTGCTGCAAGGTTATTACCGACGGGAAGCTTTTGTGTTGGTACAGGAGTCTGGACTGTGTGTGTGTGTGTGTGTGTGTGTGTGTGTGTCCTTGTACTTGTGAGGGACGTGCACAGTGACGTCGTGCGGGCTGGTCCTTGCTTCTTTAAGGAGATGTTATCAAATGATCACGTGAAACCAACATGACGGTGCCAAAGAGATCGTTCGTAGAAATGTCGCTGAAACTTTACTTTTTGTCGATTCACTCTCTCGGTTCTTTTAGTGTCATTTTCGCTCGTTTTACGTAAAACAACTTTCTGTTAAAGCGATAAATGCTCACTGTGCACTTCCTGCTCAGCACCAAACAGCAGACAGGCGCCGTTAGACATCAGGTGGCGAACACTCGTTGAGGAATTTAACCACCGGAGGTGGTGGAGACCAAAAACAGAGATAAAAGAGAGAGAATACTGGAATTACTGTTAAACTGCTGCGGCTCATTCCCTCGTGTCCACAGCAGGCTCGTTACTGAGATAAGAATTAGCTTTCAGATAAAGATGAGGTTCATTGTTTGTAGTTTTTTTTTATGTGTTTGTTCATCAAAAGGTTTTTATGCTCCCTCGAGTTTATAGTAAACAAGACCCTCTTGTTGTGAAAATGCTTTCAGTGCCAGAGATGTGACAAAATTACTATAAGTGCCAGAGTCCATTAAAGTTAATTTAACAAAACATGTGTTATAAATGTTATATCTTATATCTTATGATATGTTGTGTGACTGGGGTTTGTGTTTGTGTGTGTGGTGTGTTTACAGAGTGTCCTGGTACAATCTGTCACTCCTGAGTGTTCGCCAGGGTCCTTTTGTTGAGTGTGTGTGTGTGTGTGTGTGTGTGTGTGTGTGTGTGTGTGTGTGTGTGTGTGTGTGTGTGGTGTGTGTGTGTGGTGTGTGTGTGTATGTGTGTGTTGGCTACTTTTCGTCCACTCGTAACACTTGTAACTGTGGCTCCTCATTAGGCTCTGAAAAGGACTAACTGGTCATAATTGTCTCTTTCCAGGCCAACGCTGACCACTTGCCAAAAGATTCCCAAAATACACCCTCCACTCGCCCCCCACACACACACACACACACACAGACACACACACACACACACACTCTGCCACCCATCGCCCATTCAACTCTGTGACCCACCAAGTTGTCATCGCTCTCGCGTGGCTCGTGTTCGGAGTCGCACTCCAGAGACGAGCACAGACAATAAGAGCAGATAAAACCGAATTCACGTTACGGAGACGACCATTTTTCCTAAATAATAACAAGTTCGTGAATTTTATGGCACACAAACAATATTTCTCATCTGCAGGAATGTTTCTCCTTTGTCTCACATTCAGGAATATTATTTTGAGAGGGGGAGAGCGTTTGTTAGAATTCGTTCAACGCGAGTATTAACTTATAAAGATGTACTCGTTATATTTAGTTTGACCACGACACGTCGGTTTTATTGGATTTCCTGTTTATTCCTCCTTCAGCTCCGTTAGCCTCCTCCTGACCGAACAGACTGTAAGAGCGTGGAGAGCCGGAGACACACTGATGTCAAGTAGCTGCGGTTTCCTTTGTGTTGCCATGGAGCAGCGGCTTAGCTCCTGTTAACCAGTGACCGAGCGTGGTGTCGGGGACTCTGTGGGCGGAGGTCTCTGAAGAATGTCAGTGTTGATGTGGAACACCTGTCGGCCTCGAGGCCAGCGTCGCTCTGACCCCGCCCACCATCACCGGCGGGCGCATGTGTCCGTCTCCTGCCCGCGGGCGGAGATCGAGCCCTTAACTGTTTTTTAAAAAACTCCCAAATAAACAAGAAAGACCAGTTGCTTCAAAGAGACGGGGCTAAAGCGAGAGGTGTTTACGAATGTGTGTGTGTGTTTGTGGAGCAGGTCGTGTGTGTAGCGTGTGTGTAGCGTGTGTGTGTGTTCAGGTACGGTGCCTTTATGCAACCCCCTGTTTGCTCAGCCTTCGTTGTGTGGAATACCTCTATGTATTTACCCTCGGTCCAGAATGACTGGGCAAACAAACAAGCGCGCCTATTGATGAGCAGCAGTGTGGAATATGCCCGTTGTGTTCAGGAGGGAGGAGAAAGGGGAAGGGGAGACGGCAAAGTAAATCTGTCAGAGAGTCTATTATATGATGTCCAAACAGAGAGAGCGCTCCACAAAGGCCTTATTAATGGCACAATGTCAAGGAGCGGCGGGGCAATAAGAGCAGATGATTTGGCTTTGTGCGGTTATCTCCAGAGATCTGGTCCTGCAGTACGGCAGATGATTTGGCCCGTGTGGGCGTATCGTTGTGTGGATCTGCAGCAGAAGCCGATCGGGGCGTGTGCATGTGCGAGTGTGTGTAAGTTGTGGTTTGTGGTGAGGCCGGTGGCGTGCAGCCAGAGACAGGAGTGTGGCCGCTACGTGTGTCTTTGTTTGTTTTCCTCACAGAGCTTTAACCCCCTCCCCTCAAAACACACACACACACACACACACACACACTTGTCAGGCTCTTTAGGAGAAATTGACGGGGAGGAGTCGTGTTTTCATGGAGCGACAACAGCGCCTGCAGGAGAATGCTGCCAAATGCTGTCAGCCTCCTTTCTGTTGTGGCGCCCCGGCACACGCTGCGGAGCTCGACCCTGTTGGCTGTAACACAACAACAGAGGCTTGAACTATAAATGTGAAAAATAGTCAAAATGATTCGGAAAGAACCGTAGAACCATAAAAATGAAGGTGCTGCCATCCTGCACTGGTGACGCCATTAGGAGCCAGAGTCTGTGAGGGAAGAAGCAAAAGTCTGAAACAATCTGACAGTAGCTGTTAACAGTAGTTCCACAACAGATTTGAACTGCTTCCTCAATCCTGCACTTTTACTGGTGCAACTCTCTGAATATCATTCATACTATAAAACCTCAGTGTTTGTTTTTCTCATAATTAACTCCAACCCACTCAAACAGCGAGTTCCTCATCGGCTTCCGAGCTTTTACCTGAAGAAGTAACTGCATTATACTTTTTATGATTTCCATCCAAACACAGGTTTGAAGCTGCCGTAGCTCAAACCACACGTATAGTTTTTCTCCTCGTGTGCACGTGTGACTCGTTTATCAATCGGGGGAACCGGTCTCCTTCCTCTGCACCTCCTGCAGGTCGCACTGTTATCAGATCAGATTTCCATCTTCACCTTTTGATATGGAGCCTTCACAAAGCGAGCGGCGACACCTCCTTCTGCGCCGATGTGAAACAACACGCTCGGCAGTTTCATATTCAAGAGCTTCAACCCAAAACATCCCATGAACCTATTTCTCCAGACTCCGTGCAGGTTAAGGGGATTCGGCCGTTAGAGTTGGGTTCAGACTCTGTTTATCCTTGTGTGTGTGTGTGTGTGTGTGTCTGTGTGTGTGTGTGTGTCTGCTCTACATTCGTGCTCTTAATCACGTATTTTTCTCCGGGATATATGTGGGACACACGTTGCACTCTGACATTCCCCTGCTCCTGGAAAGGGGGTCACCTACTCTCGGCGGCTGAATGTGACCTTTGTTAAAGGAATTATGGGACATTTTTAATAGTGCCGATGATGAGCAGTAAACAAAAGTCTGGGATTAAGCGGGAAAGAGAGAAACAAACACGTTAAAAAAGTACAATAGACCCCTCTTTGTGTGTGTGAGTGTGTGTGTGTGTGTGTGTGTGTCTGTTATAGAGGTGTTTTATGTGTAATTGTTGTTTATTAGGAAGCCCCCTTGGGCTGGATGTGATTCAAACATTTTCATTAATAAATAAAAACATTTGCTGAGTTTCAGTGCAGATAACAAAGGAATATAAGCAATTTAACATTTAAATTTGTACTTTATACGAAAACTTTTGTATTAAAAAAGAATCCGAACCTTCGCAGCTGAGTCCTGAGGTGGTGAAGTTTCTGTGTGGATGTTGGAAGTTAAGTGATACTGCTTTCAGAGTTTGGGTAAATCAAATAACACGATAATGATAATATGATGAAAATAATTAGAACCAATATTGTCATTTTAAATCAAGACCCACTGAGAAAACGACTGTAGAAGACACTGTTATGGCAGAAAATAGGAATTTTGACAAAATAAGAAGTCAAATATCAGCCAAACAGGTTTTTTACTTCTATGCACGAGTGTCAGCGTTGATCTGATACGATTTTCTGTAAAACTTTTTGATTCAAAAGAAGCCAAACTTCTCAAATATGAAACTTTGAGAACTTCAAGCATCTCCACCAGAGGCAGAATCTGAATTTTGTGTTTTGATGATTCTAAAATCGAAATTGAATTAAATTAAATTAAATTAATTAACAAAAGGTTCACGTTATAGTCGACAGCAAACAGCACCGGGGTCTGAGACGCAGCCCCTTCGAGCTGCAGAGGGAAATAAATCATACACAGATGAGTTCCAATAGTTGTCAGACGAGCAGTCGGCTGTGTTCTTCATCTGTCAGCTGCAGACGTGGAAATGACGTCCAAGTGTGTGTTAAATGAGTTGTGACCCGCGGCTGTTTGCCGCCCGCAGGCCGGTGCGCGAGCGGCGACTCCGCCAGAGAAAAGGAACAAAACAGAAAAACAAACCCCGGTGAAAGAGTGAACCTCCCTGCTCATCATCATCATCATGGCCCCATTCTTCCTCTCTCAATTGCAACTGAATCGCCTCGGTCTCATTACAGATTACGGCCTGAACAGAGTGACTCTCCCCTTTCTCTCGCCTTTCTCCACACAGTCCCTCTGTTGATTAACATTTTCTGCTAGGCTTCACACCAAAAGCACAACCTGTGCGCTTTAAAGGCAGCCTGGAGAAAAAAAGCCATCAAGCGCTGGAGTGGAATCAGATAAGGCTATCAGGCAGGAGGCTTTACTGCCTCGGCTTTGTCCCGCTCCTCCACCCGCCCCGGCTTCCTCCCTCAATCTCTCACTCCACTGCACCTTTTGTCCGTCTGATTCCCTGACGGAGCTCCTCTCAGCCAGGGACCCCCTGACCCCCTCCAGCACCACTGCACTGTGTGTGTGTGTTCGTGTGTGTGTGTGTGTGTGTGTGTTGTACTCTGCAGCAGAGGATAAGAAGAAATAAGGCGATGCTCAGGGCTGATGTTGAGGTTGAACCCCCCCCCCCCTCCTCATCTCTGATTCACTGAGCAGCATTTTCTCTGCACAGCTTCTCCCAATGACTGAACCTCACTAGGTGTTTCCAATATATGAAACAATATGAAAGTGTTTTTAAAAACGATTTTATATCCTCAAACGAATCATTTCACCTTTTTTTTAACGGCTGTTATTCGTATTATTGTCAGAGTGCATTAAATCAAGCTGCACCACACACACACTCATAGATATCTGTCCTCTGATTGTTTACATCTAAATCTATAAATCAATCTCTGGGAAATTAGTAAAAATATATAAAACAAACTTGCAATGTTCATGTGAATGATTTGACAAACTCCTGGACCTGCCTCTTTGTGCGGATCCAGACTAAAGGGTTCTTTCTCTGACTGCATGTAAATCCTGTGTGATGGTTCATCAGGCTGCAGGTAAACATGTCCCCTCAGGTTACATGTAGAACTGTATGTGACTCATACTCTGGTGATTTGTTCTCCTAACAGCTGGGGGGTAAAAAGTAAAATGTAAAGAGTAAAGAGTAAAGAGTAAAGAGTACTTCAAAGTACCTCAGAATTGTAATTACTTGTCGATAGTTACAGTATTTGAGTAAATGTACTTAGTTGCATTCTAACCAGCTGAAGTTGTACCAAAATACTTTAATGCTACATTTACATTAATTACCAAAGTCAAAGTATTCACGTATCTGCTCATTATAAGTAAGAATCATGTAATATTTCACTTTATACTTATTATGTAACATCTGCAGCATCTGCAATTGACACAAATACACACCCAGCACCTGGTCTGACCCAGTGTTAGGGTTATTTTTATGTCACAGATGTTTTCTACTGGTCGCTAACATGAATCACTTATTACATCTGTGTAATATTAACCCACAGCTTAAAGGAAAAGTCTCATGATGGATTTGAAACGTCCCCACAGATACACCTGTGTGCTTCTTATCAGCGAATCCACCGTGAGACATTTAAAAATAGTTGCATCAGTGTTTCTGGCTGAAGTCAGCGCAGGTCAAACAGCTAATTCTCCTCCAGATGGTCCCTGAAGCTCGGCCCGGGCCGGTGTTGTCCTCCAAGCTGCCGCTTCACTCTCAACAGATTGACCGGTGCACTGCGTGAACGTGTGTGTGTGTGTGTGTGTGTGTGTGTGTGTGTGTGTGTGTCTCTTTTGAAGAGCGAAGAACTTTAAACCCCGAGCGGCGGCGTGCATGTGGGACCTCCAGCTCCTCGTCCTGCAGCTTCTCCTCCTCGCAGATATTTGCAAACAGATGCGTGAAGCCGGGCCCGACGGGGGTTTATTTTTTTGATCAATCAAGCTTTAACAAGTCAAGTTGACTAGATACGAATGTCGCGTTTTGCATGTGAAAGGCCGAGGCTGCGGAAGGCCTGGTTTTGATTAGGCCTAAGCTGATAAATGGCAGATTCAAACAGGCCCCCTGCCACTGCGGAGAAACCCCAGAGGTCCAGGGGTTTAAATCCAGACCGATATCAACTCTGTTGCTCCTCTTTCTTCTCCACGCCAATGAATAGATCCATTATTCCGTAGACTCATTCTCATCTCCTAAATTGAAGTGGCAGCAGCTTAAAAGCCCCGGTTTTCTAACCCCCCCCCCTTTTCCTCTTAGTCTCTCTGCCTCCCAGATTTGCTTACTGAAATATTCATGGGTGTGGTTCACATCAGTTTGAGCCCCTCGTGTGATCGTCACTTTTATATTGTGAGACTTTTCCTTATTATTACTGTCAAAGTCAAAGAAATTAACTGTTTCTTATTGGAGTTTGGGAGTTTTAAAGTCATCTTTAATAATGAACATCTTTACTTCTGTGGCTTTTGCGCAATAACAAGTAAATGTTTGGAATATTATAAAAAACAACGGACCAACGAGGAGGCATCTTAAGATGTCTTTTTCTGTCGGACTAACTTTCTAAATTAAAATGTTTCTTACACATAAAAAGCAGCAAATCCTGTTGTTTCAAAGGCAGGAAACAAATATCTTCGGTATCTTTGCTTCAAAAAAATGACTCAAACAATTATTGTGGATAAATGCAGCCAAGTGTCACTATAACACCCCCCCCCTGACCCTAAAGGCGAGAAATATTGTTCTACTCTGCAAACAGAGCGGCTTAATGTTAATGAAAATCACTGTCTGACATGATGTTACATGTAAATGTTGATATTGTGAATTCAGGTTTCTTCTCTCTCTCCTCTCTCCTCTCTCCTCTCTCCTCTCTCCTCTCTCCCCTCTTTCCAGTCGACTTCTTGGCAAAGTATTGCATCTTCAGTCAGGAGAAACTGGAAGACTACAGAAGAGCTTTTGATGAAGTAAGTGAAAGTGGATTTATAGCCTCTGTGTTTGAATGTAGCCCAAAAGTTGGGGCTCCATAATCTACATGATGATGATGATGATGATGATGGATGATGGTGATGGTGATGATGATGAAGATGGCGGCGGTGTTTCTTTGCAGGAGGACGGTGACGGTGACGGCTACATCTCCTCCCTTCAGGCTCTACTTGCTCTCAAACACGTCATCCCTTCGGAGTTGCTGTCGGATGAAGAAGAGATCTACGTCTGCAGGGTCAGCACACACGTACACACACACGTACACACACACACACACACGTACAAATGTACACATATGCACACGTACGTCACAGTCACAGTGTGGATTGTCAAACGTCTTTAGATCCTGGAGATGGTGGACTTCAGAATGACAGATGGGCTCGTGGACCTGAGGCTCTTTTCCGTCATTGCGAGCCTGGCGCAGAAAATAGCCACCATGGAGTAAGTGACCATCAGCCGACACGCTCCTCCCTCCTCCACGCCGCCGCAAGAGGAGTCGCTGACCTCCCATAAATAAGCACAAGAGTGTGTACGCAAGTTTGTTCCAGCGATTTTGTCGTGGTGTGCGGGGCGCCGTTTGATCCTCGTCTCCTCGAGTCTTCAAAGACTCTGTGACTTCAGGGGTCAGAGTTAGGAGTTGAGACGCGGTGATGGCATGTGACGAAATAATGAAGATAATCGACATCTTTTCACTCGTTTAATGAGCAAAACATTCTCTGGTTGCAGCTTCTCACACGTGTGAGGATTTGCTAATTTTCTTTAAATTGAATATAATAGTTTTTTAGTCCATCACCTTGGGATATGTACAGGTTTTTTCTTTGAAATATTGTTTGTGAGGCCCAGAGCTGCAATAACAGTCGATTCATTGATTAGCCAATCGATAAAATGTGAATATGCAAACATTTTGATAGTTGAAAAAATAACCAAAGTGCTTTTTTAAGCAAAAAACCATAAATGTGCCGGTTCCAGATTCTCACATGTGAGGATGTGATGTTTTTCATGATTGTAAACTGATTACGATTAGTTTAGGACATTTGAAGATGTTATTTTTGACCATGGAGAAGAATTTGCTTACATTTTATGGACAAAAAGATCAGTGGATAATGAAAATATTCCGCCGCAGCCCTTGATTGAACCCTGTGCCGAAAACCATCACTCCGACTTGAACTCGGCCTCCGCGATCTTGTGTCTCTACATTATTAAACCCCATATGCTGCAGATTCCCACACACAGCGCTTTTTTTTTTTCTGCCCTGGGGTTTATAGCTTCCTGCAGGCAGGAGTGTGTGGAGCCAAGCCGACTCCGGAGGTCCCAGAGGGTCAAGGCCTGCTCCCAAAGCCCTCGCCCCGCAGTGAGAGCTCCCTCTCAGCGAGGACAGGGCCAGGGTCACGGGTCCTCTGATTTACGGCCAGCCCTTTGTGCCGTGTGTTAGAGGAGGCCTGTGGACCGGCGGCCTCGCTGGCACAGAACGACCAGGGTGTCTGCTCTGTATAGAGGCAATTATAGTAATGATAATGAATGTCCATATTAAACCTCTTTTCACAGAACTCCTTTTTCCAATTTAAATAATAAGGAGAGAGGAGATCAGCGTTCATAAAGCTGCCTCCTAAACAAGGAGAAAACAAAAGCATCCTTCTGTCGTCTCATCCCAACTGGACTAAACTGATCCTCTTACCTGTTTCAGTTAATCCTGTTGTCTCTAATCCCAGATTAAAAACGAGCTGCAACAGTAGTTACGCAATCAGCCCATCTGATCACTCAAGGCTTTGAAATCTGAGAAGGTGTAGCCCACACTTATATATATTTATATATTTATTTATTTTTCTTGCAGTGTATCGCACTCTTCCCCCTTCTCACTTTTCTTTTCCACTTCCCTCTCATCCCTCTGCCTCTCGGCCCCTGTGCTGTCTCGGCCCATGACTCAGCCCATCTGTCCCTGCAGCATTGTGCTCCCCCGACAAGTCCACCTCACACGGCGCCACATTCCCTCAGGGCGAGTCACATGACCTGCCAAGAAGTGCATCGCCATGCAGGATTCCCAGGCCACTGCTACTGTCACTCTCGCCCCCGACTGTTGGATTTGTGAGCGTGCACGCGGATCGCTGAGGGTTACCGCGTGTGTCCGTGTCCCCGGAAGGTTCACTGGGCTGAGTCGGCGTGCAAAGGGGAACGTGAGACGGCCGAACCTGGACTCGCAAGCCGCCGCGTAAACTGTCTGACAAAGCAAGTCCCTCCTCCTCCTCCGCAGTTTCCTTTTACCCGCTCAAAAATATCCCCAAAACAACTCTCAATTCCGTCAAATCAAACTAGGTCAGGGTGTGTTTGCGCCCCCTGCCTCACTGTATACCAGCCCCCCCCCCCCCCCCGCTGAGCAGGCCGCCAAAATGTTGGGCATTACGTAAGTGAGAAGTCTGCTGTGGTGCTGGCAGCGGGGTGCCGGTGCAGGGCCGACAAAAGAAAATGGGTTATGCTGCTATTATCCTCCCCACAGTCCATCACTGGTCCCATAGCCCCTTGTGTACGCTAGCCATTATCACGCCAGTGTCCTTAGCGCGACAGCGTTTGGACTCTTTTACTGCAAACCAAGTGCAATTAATGATCATTAGCTGCCCTGTCTCGCTTCATCCCCATCAAGCCCCGGCCTGCACGGTGGTTGGCAGACGAGGGCCAATCACAGCGCTGCGAGCACTCAAGCGTGCACTGCACTCGATGGCCTAGCGCTTGGCCATTCTTCGCTCTAACAGGCCATTGAGCGCTCGGCGAGGAGGGGCTCATTAACACCGGGCGCTCGTTAGAGAAGGGACGACTGTCGCTGTGCCACACGCTGGACAGGAGAGGTCTGTCCCAACACAATCGGGCGACTCTCCCTCTAATCATCTGAGTGGACCTACATTTGGTTTGCAAGCGGTCACATTGCACCAGAGTGTGCTCCGGTTGCTTGTTGCCCTCCCTAAACCTCGGCACGAAGCCCCTGTCACCCCGCTCACCCTGCTCACCCTGCTCTCCCCCGCCACACCCCCCCAACCCAGCCCCACACCCACTGTCCCAAAACCAGAGCAGTTTTATCCGTTACTGTGGCGGGATGTCCCCGTGTACCCACGCATTGTTTGGCAGCCAGGCCACGGTGAGCAACCACAATGGGCTCAGAACACTTTACCATCACATCGCCGCAAACACACAACATCGCACGGCACAGACCCGCCAAAAATCCCCCGCCACGACCACCAGATTGTTCCAACGCTGCCAACAACTGCAGCCAGAGTTCACGCCGACCCTCCTGTGTTTGGACAGAGTCTAGACTGATGAATGAAATTGATTATTTTTTATTTGGATTTACAACAACCCCCCCGATGGACAAAGCCGTGTTAAGGGTTCGCTCCTCTGACTTGATATTTAAAGATCATCTCATCAGTCACTGAGTTCCACTACAGGTCGTTTGACGTCGTCTGGGGGGGGGGGGGGGGGGGGCTCTGAACTGAAAGTTGAGAGTGAGTCGAGTTTGAAAGACACGAGAACGGTTCTGGTTCCGGAAGTAAAATTCTCATTCATTTCCTCCATTGACGTTTAAATACGAGTTTGAAGCCTTGAACCAGGTCGACCAGCGACGAGATGAATTGTGACCATAAAACTTTTGATTCGGAGCAAAAGAAATATATTTAAAACAAGTTGCAAGACTGTGAACATAATTATGTTAAGAGTGACGGAACTACACATCCCATAAACCATTGAGGATGATCCCTGTCCAATGGTTTGGTAACTCGAAGCTGAACCATCTGATCGTAGGCAACATGATTTTCATGGTAACAGTTGATTTCATACGGACTCGTTGTTTCTACAGGAGCAATTAGCATCGTTTCACAATCTCATAGCTCGTGGTGAGTTACAATATTATGGCTGATTATCAAAACTAATAATGTATAACTAGTTAGAAAATGAACAGTATTTTAAACCACACTGTTGAGCTCTATTCGCAATTCACAGAGGATTTGACCTGTGCTGTCCTGAATTGAACCATTCTGGATTTATCTCTTCTCAACTTTGTGAAAACACAAAACTAAATCGGCGGATTCCGTCTTTTACAACTCCCGTTCTCTTACTTGTGATTTTCCCTGTTTTTCTCCCAGTGAGTTCATGCGCTCGCTCATCGGCAGTATGGACTTTCGCTCTCTCGAAGTGAGGCTCTTCAAAGCGAAGGTAACGTCGAGTCATGTTTCTCAAACTCTTCTAAACGTCGGTCGGCTTCGGCTGCATTTTGCAATGAAAACCTCGGCACCACATGTCTATACTGAATTCGTTTTCACATGGTGCATTTGATTACTTCCAGGCAACGTCAGATTCACTTTCACATCAGTCACTTTCATGCCACTAACACCACCTCTGCCTCTCTTTCATGGCTCTGTGGGTATAATTATAATGAAATAAATACTGGTAAACACTTTGAAGAGCAATTCCAAAGCATGTCTTTGTAAAGCTGGCTTTTTTTTTTTTTTTTAAAGGAGAGGCACTCGGGCCCCATGCATAGAAATGAGGCAAGCAAGGCAGAGGGAAGAAGAAGAGAGGGGTGCTTTTCCCTTTTCATAGATTAGCACGGCCCTAATCTCATTAAAGTGCCCAGCAGTGAACATGCCGTCCACTCCGCCCAGCCCTGTAATCAGCCCGGGACACACGGCTCATCTGAGCTGGACCGGGACTGGCCGGCCAGCTGGTCGCTCACAGGCAGGCCCGGCCCTCATTCATACGAGGAAGTGGTGAGCCTCTGAAAGGCAGGAGGAACATGAAAGCCTGTGGCCATGGGTGTGGAAACTGAGCCGCTGGCCAGGTAGAGGAGGCTGTGTAATTATAGAGCTGTTAGGGATAGGGTTGTCAACTGGAGAGGTTGGCAGGGGGAATGGGCTAATTGCCAGAGGGATTATTTCCACCGCCGCCCCCGCCCGCCGCCGCCCTCCTCCCCCAACAATTATTACCTTGACTGCATTAACGGTGCAAACAGGTGCACTCAAACAAGACTAGAAACAGGCCGTGGTAATCTGAGGCTACCCAGAAGAGCAAACACACAAAAACACAGCCATACTCACATGAGCGCACACCCACACAGCCCACACAACTCGAGTCTAAAGCCAGTTTTCTCATTTTTTTGAATTTATTTCTTCTCTATTATGATGATGACCGGAGCAGCGGCTGTTCCTGTTCCTCCTGGAGGAGCCGCGAGGAGACGACGGAGCTCAGCAGAGATTCATCAGCGCAGAGCAGCTGCTTCTGGAGCTGAAGGCCGGCGGGATCCATCTCGAGCAGGAGCCGGCCATCACGCTGCAGCTGCAACACTTTCCGCCCCTGGACCTGCTGGACTTTCTGGCCTACCTGCCGCTCTTCATGCTCATTCACAACTCGGTCATCTCCAACCCTCTGGACGACTCCAGCCACCTCTGACCCCAGGCCCGGCTCAGTCTGCCCCGCGAGGCTCAGGTATCAGCACCACCTCCGTCACACACACTGCCGAGGGCTCGTATAGAAACGACGGTGCACAAGAAACAGACGAGCTTAGATTCAGAGTCACACCGGCATTTACAGCGTGTTAACGGAGAACTCACACATACAGAGGCTCTGATGGAAACACTGCTCATTCACTTTGAGAGCCGGAGCCATGCTGACCTTCCTTTACTGTTCTTCGCTCGCGTGTTGAGCAGCAGCAGACGAGCAAAGTTCAACTTTTCACTTTTCTGCCTGACATCACACGTTAGAATGAGTTTGGAGAGAGGAGGCGCAGAGGTGAACCTGGTGTGTGTTCATGTGTTCTCTGGGCTTATTTCCTGTTTAGTTCCCTGTCCCTTCCATCGACCAGTCCTGACAGGGAACAGTCACGTAAACAACAACTTAGAATGTCGGCGGGAAATGTTGGAGTGGATCTGACTTCAGCACTTATAAAGCAATAAACACAATTTTACAATCAGCTCTGAAGAGACGCTTTTAATGTGAACGAGTCAAATGTTACTTTCGTCTGCCTCTTTTTAGACAATACAGACATTTTTATGATTAACGTGTTTAAAGTTTGAAATGATCCATCTGCCTGTCGCACTTTGTTCTTTTCCTTTGCTCTTCATTATCGTGCAAATATCAGAACGAGATGTTAAGGTGTTGATTCAAGTCTCTAAACACATAAATACAACACATTTCATTCACAGCGTCCACAGCACACGAACACACCAAGGTTTGACCCGGACCAGGACGGTAATGAGATCTTCTCTGGGACTATTACACTACTTCTAGTTCTGTGAGGGAAAGGCCCTGTTACATGGATTCTGCTGTAGCTCCTGGAGATGTGGAACATGTGGTCGAGCTGTGAAGTGAAGTGCTGTCTATGGTCCTGAAACGTTCTGCAGCTGTGGATGTTCCTCCGCTGCCGCGACTGGTCGCTGCGCAGAGACGCTACTGAAGATCCATTATTCTGGCAGAATGAGAAAGCTGCCGCTGCTGCTCTACATCGGGGGTGTGGATCAAGTAAATATGCTGCTGCAACAACGGCTTATTGTTCTGGGGTTTAAAAAAAAGAAAGAGACGTTTCTGTCCTCCTCCTTCCAGTCTAATCCCCACTGATGAACGATATTCAATAAGATATTCCACTAATAAAGTTTTAGCCATTGTTTTGCCCCAGCTTTGCCAATTAGACGTGGCCCTGCTCTCCTGTGGTTCAGACACACTGGACAGAACGGCACGCAGGGAAACGTAATGGACCCTGACAGGCAGCGAACCAGGACTGTGAGATCAGGGACGTCCTCTGAGCAGCGTCTGTCTTCATGTAGAGTCCACATGTACGAGAGGAAACTGTGATTCTCGAGGCTGATGTCAGACCTGCAGTGTTCGTCTTCCCACGTCATCCTTATCTCACGGTGACCTTTACAAATGTCAGAGCCATGTAATTGAAACGAGAACCTGACGAGGCCGTTCACGTGTAGAAAGCTTGTTCCTGTAATTCCTTGATCGGTTTTATTATCGTTTTTCAAAGACCGAAGCAACTGTGAGAGGATCAAAGGTGGAAATAAACAGACAACGAGCCGATTCTGTCTCTCGTGTTTAACTGTATAATGTCAGTCACGTTTGTGGGTGTGTACTTGGATGTTTTCTAAATTTTCTACCTGTATTTTTTAGATTTTCTCTTTGTTATTGACTTTAATGTGACACCATTTGTTAACTTTGGAACCTCACATCATCTCAGATTATTTACGATACTGCTGACACGTGTTGTTCTGGTCGGAAATAACTGGATAAATAAAATATGCTGATTTGAATCTCAGATTTACAGAGTATTGTCTTTTTTGTGTTTTGGAGTTAATCGTGAATAAATTTACTTTAGGCCCCAGTTAACCGAAGCAGGTGGCAGTTTTGTTTTGGCAGCTTTTGGTTTAACTTTAAGAGTTTTAGTTTGTGTATGAAAAGGTCTGTGAGTCAGTGTTGGAGCAGTAGCAGCTTTTAATTATGCAGGTTGGACCTTTTTGTCTGTGTTTACATTGATATTTGTTTATTTGAATACATTGAGTTGCATTTGTATTCCCACACAGTTATAATAATGAGTTTTAATTTTAACATCCTTCTAAATTAAGCAAGACTTGGTTAACAAGTTCACTTTCTTAAACTCCAACAAGACATTTTAACCAACACTTTTATTTCTGCCACTATATCATATGACTGAGGAGACAATAATTATGAATCTATTGAAAATAATAATAATTCCAAATGTGCAATAGGTTAGTTACTGAGTTGTGCTGCTCCTGTAACTCCAGTGGAGCTGCAGAGCCGTCAGACCGTGCTCCCCCCACTCAGGGCCCCCTGGTGGCCCGTGAACCCTCCATTGAGAGCAACCGATGAGGCGCGCGCACAGCTCGTACAATGAATCCCTCAACGCAACAAGAGGTTTTTGCGGATTGTTTCTCTTCGCGGATCAAATATTTTTTTCTTATTTATCAGAATCACAGTTTGCGGTAAAAGTGGGAAGAAACAAGCCACAGAATCCAAAGTGGAGCCGCACAGGGAGGTTTTCTTCTCGTTTCCCAGGTGCTGGTTGCTGTGTGTTCGGCGGCATGCTGCTGTCAGGAGGCACACGCCATCAGCCAGTTCAGCTCCGTGTCTCCACTCGACCACCACACAAAACCCATTCACTCATTTAACCAGACACGCGTCCGGTGGCCGCCTCCGCCGTATACCTGTCAAACTCAGTTTTTCTCCAACAAAAGAACCTGCCCCGTAATGTACTGCTGATAACTTCAGCGCAATCATGCCACTGACATTCCCTCCGGCTAATTTAAAGGTCAGCCATGGTATATAAATATTGGCGGTATGTTTTATTAAGAGACAACAACAAAAAGAAGATCTGGTACTTTCTCCAACTTTCAGCCAGTTTGTGCTCACACCCATTTTAAAATAGCATATTTAACCAGATGTTTTATAAACTACAATGACAAGACGTTTTAATTGATTTTTTAAAAAAGCACTTTAGCTGTTTGTTTGAGGATGAAATGTCTCTAAAGTTCCAAAGAGCACTTGTTCTACCAGATGTACTTTTTGCGCCTGCAGGACTTTGTTTTCTTTTGTATATTGTTCATATAGAAAAAGGAAAGCGGACAGACAAGTGAGCAGAGTTTAGTTCGGAGTTGCCTGAAAGCTTTAAGAAGCCACTGGGTGTGGAATTTCATGAAAGGAGTAAGAAATAGTCGTGCGTAAAATGTGCGTAATTGTGCGTAAAAGTGTGGCTTCTTTTTCTCCTTTGTCCCTACATCGCCACACATGTATTCAGGCTCCATCATCCCCTCTCGCCTCCCCCCCCCCCCCCCCCCCCCCCCCCCCCTTCATGTACCTGCCCACTCAAGACACACAGAGAGACAACAAGTGTCCACTTTGAATTCACCCAAAATCAAGACATGGAAAAGAGGTTCAGTAGCAAATCATTTTATTCTTGGACTAGAGTGTAGAAAATATGGTTATAAGACTTGTTTTTTTTTCCCACCATCTGTTTTATGTGAAGACAGTATAGAGCTGGCAGTGTAACGACACAACGCGTGGACATTGCGCTCTGTTTGGACAATAGCTGCATAAGTTTTGATCATCGTGAAGTTCATGACATGATAACATGGTTTCTCTATTAAATAAGACACATTGGTGCTAGAACAAAACGTCAGAGTATCAAACTCCTTCTGGAAACCTCGTGAACAGAAGAGCCAGAGAATAATAGACTACACGTCTACATAGGCAGGAGGTATTAGAAGCAACTTCGCAATATATAGACAAAATATATACAAAAAAAGGATGTGTACAAAACATCTATAAATCTCTTACATACAAAAATATCTTAATATATTTCAAAAAAGCGTTTCATATAGAATTTTATAGAATAAATCCGCGACTTGGAAGCATTTTTCAGAATTAAACGGCTAAGTTTTGCCAAGGGTTGGTGTTCTGTGATTGGATTTAGCATAGTTGATGAGCGACGTATTAAATAAAGTTTTTAATGTGCTGCTGAAGAGCGTGGATTCACTTTAGTGTTTTTTTTATGTCAAGGGCAAATGCACAGAAGTTCGGTTTCCCACGCTGTCAGGAGACCCGTCTTCTTTTAATCCTTTGGCGCTGATCTCTGGTCTGGTTTCCCCAAAGTTTTCAGGACGTTCAGGCCTCGTCTGTCTGTCTGTCTGTCTTTCTGTCTTTCTGTCTGTCTGTCAGTCAGGTGGACAGGAGGACAGGGCGTTCAGGACCCAGGGACCGAGACGCGTGTACAGTGCATCTTGTTCTTGAGGACACCCAGTCTCCTCCGGGACCATCCCAAGCGCACGACAACAGTAAATTGAGTTGATCCATATTTCTGTGGAGAGAACGAGAAAACGTTAAACGACGTTCAGAGCATTGATCGTGATTTGTATTTGATTTATAACAGTGTCTGATTCACACTTCGTCACATCTGGGCTCACCTCATACAGATGCTCAGAACCAGTTGGCGAAGTCCAGCAGTTCCTGCTCCTCTGGACTCAGGGGGTCGTATGAGACCCTCGTCAGATGAGTAGGAGGACACCGGGGAACCTGCCATGGAGTTCATGTCGGTGGAGTACCCCTGCGACAGGCTGGGCGACAGGACGCCGGACTGAAACGCGGCGCTCACCGCGTCGTGCTCGTCCAGCAGCTGCTGCAGGGCGCGGATGTACTCCACCGCGGAGCGCAGCGTCTCCACTTTGCTCATCTTCTTGTTGGCGGCGCCGTTGGGGACGTGCTCCCTCAGGGTGGCGAAGCCGTTATTCACCAGCTTCACCCGGTTCCGCTCCCTCTCGTTCCTCCGCGCCACCGCGTGCGGTGCTGCTGCGGGAGCGTGTAGCCGAACCCCGCGAAGTTCAGTCTCCGCTTGCACCGCAGCAGCTCCGGGGAGGTGGAGCGCTGCCTCTTCGGCTGCTTGGAGCCGGACTTCCCGCTGCTCTGGCTGCTGCCGCACGGGCTCAGCTGGATGCTCTGCGCCGTCGCGGAGGAGAAGTAGCAGGCGGGCGGCATGAGCTGCTGCTGGCTGATGTTAATTTCCATCTTGGCCGTGAAGTCCATTCCCAGGATAAAAAAAAGCACACAAACTTATAAAGAAATCAGCAACTCTCAAGGCGGTGCGTCCCGCTCGTGCCGTTCACGTGGTGCTTGACGCGCACTTGTTTCAATGGGGCAGTCCGCTGGGCTGCTGCCTCGCGCGCTCCTCAAAGCTGCACTGACTCCTCGAGGAGAGACGCCACTGCTTTTCAATGCGTCTGGATGAGGGGCTGGCCACGCCCTCCGGTCGCGTGGATCCACCTTGGGCTCCTGCGCCGGTGCCGGTGCGTTACGCGCGCCGGACGCGTGCCACTTGAAGCACTAAACAAACAGCCAGTGGTGAGTTTCTTTTCTATCTATCACTCGTGTCAGTAGGTGCAGCACAACGCGGAGAAAGTCCAGGACGCGATGTGCACTTCACTAGAATCAATGTGCTTTTACTTTCTTTTAAAAAATGAAACTTCAACATTTCGTTTAGCTGCTTTTATTTCGCTCTATTTCTTTGATGGTTTCATTATTTTATGGAGCAAATGTGAAAAAACAGCGTTTGTGAGTTCAATCCGGAATCTTTCAGCAAATAAATTATAACTTTGGCAAAAAATATATCGAGCTTATTTATGTTTTCCTGAAAATAGACGTGTCAAGTTAAGTTGAGTGTGTGACTGAAGTCAAGTATTAAACAGTCATCTGATGGAAAGTCCTCTTCTCAACAACATCATCGCACGACTTTCAGTTTGAGTCTGTTCGTGTAACTGGACTTGTTATCATTTATCTGAATAAGTGGAAGTTCCTGTTGATAGTGTAAAACATCCAGTTGTCTGTAGATCAAAGGTGTTTTTACCACACAAATTATAATAATTCAAGATAAGAAATAAATCATCATCTTTTCCTTCTTTCAGCGAACTTCCACGTCTCCAGCCTCGCGCCGGGGTTCAGTGGCAGATCTGTGCAGATTGCTGCTGTTTCACTGTGAACGTTACAGACGCGTCTCGTTTGAGCCGCTATTGTGAATCAGAGGCCGGATTTTCCACTTTGATTAGAGCAGATCATCGGCGGCGCACAGGCGGAACGGAGGGTGGCGGATCTGCGGAGGGGCCCGGAGGAGCCCGAAGGAGCCGGGTGCACTGGGTCTTTGTTTCGGATTGGATCCACTCGACGCGGTTACAGTGGCGTGGACGCGCCCGTGTTCTGTTTGATTATTGTCGCTTTTGAAAAGTGGAGAATAATAAAACACGTCTTTTGAGCGCGGAACAAAACCAGGACCCAAACTGTAACACCCCTCTCTCTCTGTCGTGTGTGTGTGTGTGTGAGTGAGTGTGTGCGGCAGGCTGCGTGAAGAGTGTGCGCAGTAACACACAGAGAGTGAAAAAACATACTCACTTTTCAGTTTTTACGCGTTGAGTTCTCTGTGTCTCTGTGTTTGTGTGTCCTTCAGTGTGTGTGCACCTTCTGTGTTTTCATTTTTTTCCCCGTGTCCCCGTGCGTGCCTACAATACATATAGTCTGTGTGTGTGTGTGTTGGTGTGTGTGTGTGATAGGATGCGCAATAACACAGTGGGTGGGAAGAGAACATTTTCTGTTTGTCAGTTTTGTGCACATTTCTGTCCAGATTTTACGCACGGAGTTCTCTGTCTGTGTTTGTGTGTCCTTCCGTCCCTGTGCACAATTAATTTCTGTGTGTGTGTGTGTGTGTGTGTGTGTGTGTGTGTGTGTGTGTGTGTGTGTGTGTGTGCAATTAAACAGAGATAAAGCATCAACAAACAAACCAGTCCTGTTTTCAGTTTTTTAAGTTTGTGCATAAGTTTTCAGTTTTTACGCGTTATTGTGTCTCCCGGTGAGAGTGTGTGCAATATATATATATTGTCAGTTTGTGCGTGTGTGTTAGTATGTGTGTGCAAATAGCCCCCCCCCCCCCCCCCTTTCCCCCCCTTTATTGTTGTGTGCGTGCGCTTGTGCACGCACGTCCTGAAGAGGGGATTGTAATAAACTGTGCAATTTTTCTGCGCTGGCAGTGGCTTTCAGAATCAGGTCTGCAGCCCTGGCCCCCTCCTCCTAATCCCCCCCCCCCCCCCCTCCTCCCTCCTCCTCCTCCTCCACCGCCAATACTTTCTTTTCTTTCCCTCCCCCCTCTTACCACCCCCCCCCCCCCCCCCCCCCTCACCACCACCCCTCTTTTTTTGGCCCAACAAGAGAGTTTAGAAAAGAAGCGTGGGTTCTATTCAGCCTCCCCCTCCACCTCTTCCCCATCGCCAGGCTTTCTGAAACCTATCCATGCCCTGTCAGTGCGCTTCCAGAGTCCAATTAGCGCTTTGTGAGGACTCTCTCTCTCTCTCTCTCTCTCTCTCTCTCTCTCTCTCTCTCTCCTCCCTCCTCTCCTCTCCCTCCCTCTCTCTCTCTCTCTCTGTGCAGGTCTTCCACAGGCTGCTGGGGTCTGGGAGGGCGCTCACTTTACTCGAGGGGCTTTCCAGTCATAGCTGAGTGTAATAATTAATATGACATCTGGGCGCCCAAGTTCCAATTGAACCACTTTCTGTGTTTTCCCTCCTTCCTGTAGGGATCGTTCTCTCTCTAGCAGATAATAGAGCAAAGACTCATAAGCAGCCATTGATAGTCTGTGTGTGTGGTGTGAGGGATTATCTTTCCATTGGTTTGTCATTAAAAACTGTTTTTTACTCTCAGTTATGTTTAGATTGGTGCAGGTGCATAATGTTTAAAGACTCATGTGTTCAACCAGACTTCAAAAATCATTTATTTGTTTATTAACATACAAAATACATCTGTACACAAAAGTTGCAACATGATAACTTGATGAAGGACTTGTTGAACTTGCTCTAGACTAAAAGAGACGTAGACAGAGAACCGACACATACCCATGCAGCCCATGTTTGATTATGACATATTGAAAATCATTTATCATATTGAAAAACAGAGAATTAAATACAAGATGAAAAGGAAAAAAATGTATGAAATGTATAATTCAGTCACACACACACCGTTACAATGACTTCATGGCCTTTTTATAATGCAGATTTGTGTGATGGACTTCTGTCTCCTCTGAGATCTTTGTGTAAACATCTCCTCCCTCTGTCTCTGCTGGTTTCTGAGAAGTGAGAAGGTGTGAGAGAGCAGCGCCCTCCAGAGGACAGTAGAGGCACCCTGTGTTGTGGTTTCCCCCCCAGAGATCACAGTTTGTGATCAAACACTTGTGGAGAGAGTTTGACTCATCTCTAGATTCGAGAGTATTAACTTAGAACTTCTTCGGATAGATATGATAAGAGTCAAACTTTCCCTATTTGACTTGATGAACACGTCTGTTCTGACTCAGGGGCCTGACTCGTCTGTACCTGGATGAGGGGGCCACACACATCATCCAGTACTGGGGAAAGTTCATAATATGGCAAGCCGTTGAGCATTTATTCCATATCCTTGATATCAAATGTCAGTCCCCTCCACTAGTTCGGTCTTTGTCAGCACTAGTTGGACATTTGGTCGCACTAGTTCAGCATCTTACTGTACTAGTTGAACAAAAAATATTAGTAGTCACTCTTTTTCAGCAACTAGTGGCACTTTTGTTCAACTAGTTACAACAGAAACTTACTAGTAACACTGTGGCCGCAAATAGTAGAGCCAAGTCTTACTAGTTTTCCTTTTTCCATAGTGCCCTTGACGAACGTAATGCTGAAGTGTTACTAGCTAACTAGTGAGTGCAAAAGCTCTGACATGTAAGCTAGTCAAACATGATTCAGTCATAGTAAACTAGTGGCTACAATTTTCTGCACTAGTGAAAATAGTGCAGGCAAAAATGCACACTAGTTACTAGTAAAAGCCTATTTGACCTTACTAGCAACTAGTGAGTTGCAAAATGTTTCTAGTAGCTAGGGTTTAAATAGGCTTTACTAGTAAATAGTGGGTATTTTGCTGCACTAGCTTACTAGTGTGCATTTGGGCTCCCACTAGTTCACTAGTGCAGACAATTGGAGGCCACTAGTTTACTAGTGAGCTGAATCCATGTTTGACTAGTTTACATGTCAGAGCTTTTGCAGCTCACTAGTTAGCTAGTAACACTTTCAGCATTACTAGTTCGTCCAGAGGGCCACTAGTGCGGCAAAAAGTTTACTAGTAGAGACTTTGGTGCTACTAGTGCGGCGCACAGTGTTACTAGTACGGTTTCTGTTGTAACTAGTTGAACAAAAGTGCCACTAGTTGCTTAAAAAGAGTGACTAGTAATATTTTTTGCGACCAAATGTCCAACTAGTGCTGACAAAGACCGAACTAGTGGAGGGGACTGACATTTGATATGGAATAAATACTCAATCGGCTTGCCATAGACAAGAGACACTGACAGAATAAACCCACAGAGGAACTGTGGCAAGTTAATTGGTAAACACAAATACTCTTGACATTATTTCTTACAACCACTTTGCTTTTAGTGTCTAAAACGTGTTCCCAGTACTGTTCTTTCCTATCGTGACATTCAAAGAGAATAATGAATATTTACTTTAATATTTAATCCTTCATGCAATAAAATATATGTTATAACACACGTGCATTAATAATATTAGAGGAGGGAGTGGTGGCAGGTTTCGCGAAACTGATCTTTTTTTTTGTCTTTGCGGAGCTTCCGTAGAGTTCAGGTCACGTGGTTTTGTTTACCATCAGGAGGCGCGTGTGTGTATAGAGTCAGTACTTATACACCCGTTTCTCTATAAATACGTGTATAGACTTACTTTTACTACATACGTGTACTTCTATAGGTTTATTGTATCGTGATGCTAACGTCATGCTAACGTCTAGTTAATCTTTCCCGGGGAGCGACCAGTAGCTAAAGCTAGCTGCTAGCGCCCGAGCTAGCTAGCTATCTGTGCTAATATGAGAGGTTAGCTTAATGTCTTAATGTGTTTTTATTAATAAACATCTCGTGTTCGCGATGAGGTCTCTGAACTACGTGCAGAGGGTCAGTCTGGATTTCACCGGGACCCTGTTCCCTCACGCCATCTGCCTGGGGGACGCGGACAACGACTCGGTAAAGAAGCTAACGACACTTGTTGTTATTGTTATTGTTATTGTTTGATCATTATTCTTCCACAGATGAAGTTTCAGCCTAATTCAAATGGCTTTAAAGTTTCCTGTGAATGTTTGAGTAGATCAGTGCAGAAAAGTACATATTTAAAATACACGGTGTTTGGATTGCATTCCGGAAGACCTTTGCATACAAAGGAGACCTTTTAATTTCAATTTAAATCAATTTTAAAAATTGGTCAGTTATTGTAATGATGCAGAATGTTGAGACAAACAGAATGGAGCAAATGATGTATATTCTAAATATATTCGTCAAACTTTTATTTTTAGAGAACAAACTTACATATATATATATATATATATTAAAAAAGACCCCAAAAACATACACACTGAGGCAAAATCCAGAATATACAAAAGTTAGTGAAGATATAATTCTCTTATAAAAGTGGTTAATCTATGAACAATCATGAGGATGAATTGAAAGCATGAAACACAATTCACACTCAGAGCTCCTCCCCCTTCCATCCTGATATTGTTGTTGTCTCCTGAGGATGTGCAAACACTAGTTTACTGCTTCTCTTCCACGTGTTATCATTTATTTAGACGATAAATTAAAAAGAAAGTATGTCCGAAGCGATATGAAGATCATAAGCAGGATAGGCAGCACGTTTCAACAGCAGTGGTCTCAAAATGCCTTCCTTCTGCAGAATAAACCAGTTGTCCGTCTCTTTTTACTGCAGCTGAACGAGCTGGTTGTGGGAGACACCAGTGGGAAGCTGCTTGTGTATAAGAACGATGACCCCAAACCCTGGGTCACACGCTCCTGTGTGGGGATGGTCAGTACTTTCAGATCACTGTCGTTAAAACTCATGAGAGTGAATTAGATTTAATCTCACATGTTTGATTTGTTTTTTGCAGCTGACATGTGTTGCGGTTGGAGACGTCTGCAACAAAGGGAAAGTAAGGAAATGATAAATGAGCGGCAGCAGCACCGCGTCATGGACATTCAGATGGGGATGTTCTCAATGTTCTGTGTGTTTCTGCGTGTCGGTCAGAACCTGGTGGTGGCTGTGGGCGCCGAGGGCTGGTTCCACCTCTTCGACCTGACCGCCGCCGCTGCGAACAAATCCGACTCCTCCAGCCAGCACGAGTCGCTGTGCTCCGACGACCAGCGGCCCTTCTTCACCCAGCACATTCCGGCCAACACCAAAGTCATCCTCATCAGGGATATCGGTAAATGTCGCCGACCTCAACATGTTCATCGTGTTTGTTTTAAAAGGATTTCGATTGCAGTGTGTGGTGTGTGTGTGTGTGTGTGTGTGTGTGTGTGTGTGTGCGTGTGCGTGTGTGTGTGCAGATGGGGACGGACGCTATGAGCTGGTGGTGGGCTACACAGACCGGGTGGTGCGAGCTTTCCGCTGGGAGGAGCCATCCGACGGTTCGGACCTGGGAACGGGTCAGCTGGTTCTGCTGAAGAAATGGCTTCTGGAGGGACAGGTACGCTGTAATAGAGTTTTACACTAATAGAGTTTATTCACACAGGAGAAGATATTTATCACCACCAGTGTTATTCATGGTTTCCGCTCATGCTCCAGATTCTTTGGTTTCTCATCAAGACTTGTAAGAGAAGCTGTTTTCTCCTGACCTTGTGCATCTTGTGCGTCTAAAAGATCAAAAATATAATTTAACATAAAGACATTTTTTTAAAAGATAACTTCCATTGCTCTGCAGGTGGACAGTCTGTCCGTGAATCCAGGTCCGGAGGGTTTACCCGAGCTGATGGTGTCTCAGCCCGGCTGCGGCTACGCCATCCTGCTGTGCTCCTGGACACAACAAGACTCCTCCGGCTCTGGAGATGATGCTTCTGCCACCCCTGGGAGGTAGACGACCCCCCCCCCCCCTTATAATACTAATGTTATGTAAAGTGATTGGTTACTTTCACTACATGCTTTGATTTCCTGCTCTCAGTGAGGGGCCTTCCAGGACATAGTTCTACATCTGACCACCGGGCGGATTCACAACAAGAACGTTTCCACTCATCTCATCGGCAGCATAAGCAAAGGTAGCAAACAGTCGATCCACGAGTTATAGCATATGGAAATGGCCATAAATGAGATCTGGAAAATTTCATTGAATACACTTTGATTCACAATCATTGTTCTTCATCAGGTTCTAAAGAGGAATCTTCTAAATGTGGACTCTTCGCTCTCTGTACTTTAGATGGTGAGTCATCACTTTTGAACCATTTTATCCTTTTTAGGCAAGAACAGACAAACACTGAGAGTTAAAACGTAAACTTGTTGGTGGAGGTAATGAAAGGGAGTTCAAACATGTTTTAGAACACAGGTCAAGATGGAGAATATCCCTTGTACATTATGTTCCACTGCACGAATTAATGCCTACCGCCAGTTGATGTAGGGTCTTTACGTCATGTTCATGTTATTTGTACAACAAGATAAAAGTCAGATTAGCGTGTGTAACACATGAACTGGGAGTTGTATAAGTGCGACAGGTAGAGCATTAAACCCACAGCTTTAGTCTGTGGCTGTTTGCTGATGCGGAGGATCCTCCTGCAGACGCAGATAACTGTCAGCAGCTGGAGGGTCCATCAATATTTCAAGAAGAGTGGATCTGGGGGGGGGGGGATTATCCTCATCGCTGCCAGCAGCACAATCTTTCCTCTGCTGACACCCTCATGGAAAATAAATGTTTTTTACCAAACTGGAATTTATATTATTATATCCACAGAATATTAAGGGAGGATATTGGTGGCTGTATTTCAAGTGTGTTGACAGTATTATAATGTCAGGGATTATTCACCACAGTCTGAAGGCGTCATAAATCCTCTACACTCCTCTCGTCTGTTTGTCTCTCGTTGTCTTCGCCTGTCAAAGGAACCCTGAAGCTGATGGACAGCTCGGAGCAGCTGCTGTGGTCGGTGCAGGTGGATCATCAGCTCTTCGCTCTGCAGAAGCTCGACGTCACTGTGAGTTTAGGTTTATTCTTTTTATGTAAAGATTCAACATAACGTTTATTTTAATAATACAGATTAGTGAAAAATAGGGGCACATGTTTGTTTGGCTCCAGGGTGACGGCAGAGAGGAGGTGGTGGCGTGCGCCTGGGACGGTCAAACCTACATCATCGACCACAATCGCTCAGTCGTCCGGTTCCAGTTCGATGAGAATGTCAACGCCTTCTGTGCCGGTGAGACACAGATGATCTTTTTTTTTTTTTTTTTTAATCATATCAAATTTTTGCAAGTGCATGCCTGTAGTTTGGAATAAGGGAACCCAACCTTTGACAATGAGAATATACATTTAACGGGCACGTTCCCTCATCGTGTAAGTTACGGTTCAGTTGCAATTTTTTCCTTCCTCCCAACACACAAGGGAACCTGCATAGGAGAGAAAGATCGAGAAGAGGGAAAGAGGGACTGAGAGAAAAGAGAGGGAAGAAGGAAGGACTCTGATACGTCTCCTTCAGACACCACAAAATAACGTTTTAATTTATATCATCGCTATTTCGTTATTTTCGTCAAATCATTTTGTTTTGTTGTTCAGAAGCTCGTGACTTTTCTGTGGTGCAGGGTTTGGCCAGAATGTCAGGAATCCCATGTCGCCAGTAGGTGGCAACATGGAGCTACAGATTCACCCTCTCTCACTCTCTCCCTCTCTCCCTCTCCTCCTCTCTCCCTCTCTCCCTCTCTCTCTCTCTCCCCTCTCTCCCTCTCTCTCTCTCCTCTCTCCTCCTCTCTCCTCTCTCCCTCTCTCCTCTCAAATCGTTCTGCAGTGTCACAGTTTATCTCAGAGAGCTAATGGGACATGCACAGCAGTAAATGGATTAAAAATACCAGACCATGTTTGATCTGGCTGAATCCACTGAGGTGTGCGTGTGTGTGTGTGTGTGTGTGTGTGTGTGTGTGTGTGTGTGTGTGTGTGTGTGTGTGTGTGTGTGTGTGTGTGTGTGTGTGTGTGTGTGTGTGTGTGTGTGTGTGTGTGTGTGTGTGTGTGTGTGTGTGTGTGTGTGTGTGTGTGTGTGGATGAAAACAGTCCACACATTAGATCGGTTTCTGTTTGTGTGGAGCTGACTCCAGCACAGAAACATTTATTAGTAACCAGGCAGCGAAGGGCTGCTGATGTGTTCATTGTGATTCACAGATGCTGATCACATTGCTGCTTGAGTAAAAGCTCTGTGTAGTGAACATAAATTCAGTGTTTACGTTTCTTTGTGTGTTGTGAGTTGTAGGTCAGTACACGTGTAAGGAGGGTAAAAACAGCCCCTGCCTCGTGTACGTGAGCTTCAGCAACAAGATCTACATCTACTGGAAGGTGGAGCTGGAGCGTATGGAGTCCACTAACCTGCTGCGCGTGCTGGAGGAGAAACCTGAGTTTAAACAGCACATGAAGGCGCTGGGAGTCGGTGAGTAGGCCGACAACTCAGAGTCATTCATTAGCCGATCCCATCCCATCCAATCCCATCGGCTATCGTCTCATAGTTCATTTTAGCTTCTAGTGACAACAGACAATATTTTGGGGTCTTCTGGTGTCGACAGCGTAGAACCTCAGTGACGTTGCATTGTCACATGTCGTCTCTCAGACATAGTTTGAACTCTGGAGCTAAACGAAAGACGCAGTTCTGTTCACAACCGTCAAGAAGAGTAAAAAACAAACAGGATTTGATGACGTGAAACTGAAGGAAGAGGCCGGGGAGGAAATAGATCAAGGGAGCCTCTAATTCAATGCTTTGCACTCTGCATTCAATTCTATATGAATCCATAGCAAGTCGCTCAACTGAGCTGAGGAGACAGAAGTATTTTTAGAGGATCTTTAAATCCACAGGCGCACAGAACACAGAAGCCTCTGGTTCTTCCCTGCGTTTCATCTTTTTGTCCTCTTCATCAAAGCGGTGTCTCTGCAGTCCAAACACGAACCTCCTGACAAACACATTGTTTAACCAAGACAAATACTTGGGTTAATGATTGCGAATGCGCACAAAGGTATTTTTTGTTTTTTTACTTCCTCTTAATTTCCTCTGTTGATGCTCTGTTGTAGTAGAACATTAATCTCCCGTCCGTCCTCGTGCGTTTTCAGTCTCCGTGCATGTCAAAAATATTTCACAGGAGCAAGAAGGGCTGATTGAATTGCTAATTTGTCGTTGTGCCTTTTTTCTGCATGGACGAGCAGACGGTCGAGCACCTCACGTCCCAAAAGCACGAGAGGAAAGCTACTTAGTGAGGAGGAGGGAAACAGACGAGGACACACAATCACATGATTAGCAGGGTTTGCTGGGGCGTTACGAACGAGGATGGAAATGCAGGTTTCAGCAGATTTCTTTTTTGCTGTGTGGCAGTGGTGTTAGCGTCGCTTCCTGCTGCCTCGGTTAATAATTCAAACTCTGGGCCTGTTGTGTTTCCTTGGACTATGATTTCACAGGCGTGTTATCTAACCCACCGTGGGAAATGTGTGATGTAGCAGCCTAGGGACAAGGAAAGAGGGAGCGGAGAGGGAGAGGAGACAGCCAAGGACAAATAATAAAAACGTGGGGGGGGATATTTGGCTTTGTGAACATACGTTTCAATCTGTTTCAAGAAACCAAATTCCCATCAGAATAGTTTACGGTTGAGTTATTTTTAAATACATTATCATTAAGAACAAAATAGAAAACTGTAATCGGGGTGTTCTGCGGAAGCATTTTGCTGCTACGCCAGAAAAAACAACCGGATCAGTATCTTACTTATTGCTAAAACAAATCACGTTAATACATAACAATAGGTTATACATCAACTATAAGTTATAATACTAAGTATAATATTATATTCATGTGTATTTTCCATTATCTGAAGTTAAATGGAACCAGAACATCTGCAAGGTGAAACACGTGAAACAACAAGGTGCCGCTCGACTATTTTTCCTTGTTACTGTGAAGCAGCTGCAGCAGGTTTCCAGCCAAATTAGATTCACTTTGCTGTGGAGGAAATTATCTCATTACGGCCGTGACAAGTGAGGCGAATGTGAAAAACCGTGAAAAACCTCAACCCGTTAGAGAAAGAGCAGAAATTAAATAAATCAAAGACACGTCTGGTTCTGCAGGAGCTTTAGAGCTGGTTAATATCAACGTAGTACGTAAGGTTAGGTAGGGTCAGGTGGGTAGGTAGGTAGTTGGGTAGGAGGGAGGTGTACTAGGTAGTAGGTAGGTAGGTTAGGTTAGGTAGGGAAGAGGGTAGGATTTGTACTAGGTGTGGTTAGTTTTAGTTGTTGGTAGGTATAGGTAGGTAGTTCTCTACAGCAGCTAATGTGGCTAAAATGTAAAGAATACACTGTGCTGAATAAGTTTGAACCGTCAGCAGAGTCCTCAGGATGTTCTTCTGCTCACCGAGTGTCTCGTGTCAAAGGTCATTGCCACGTTTGTGTTTTCCCTCCACAGACGCTGAGGACCCGGCAGCGGTGAGAGCACTGGTGGCCGATATTCTCTATAAGGACTCACCGACGTAGCAGCGGCACATCGGCACATCGGCACATCGGCACATCCTCTGTCCTCCTCCCTCACTGTAAATACTCTCCGAATAAACCCTCTGTCTCCAGTGCTGCTGTGTCTGTGTCATTGGTGTTCCAGGTTCAGGTTTCTGATCACAGATATAAGCCTGTGTCATCGGTGTTCTGTCCACCCGGGTCGTATCTAACAAGGTTTTGAGAGGAAGAGGAAAAACAAGCAGGAGAAATGCTAAACTGTTTATTTTCAGCTGTGAATGTGCGACATCTTTAATCGAGGAGCATCAGCAGAGGCATTGTTCCGCTGTCAGTCAGCACGGACAAGCTGATTAAAAAGAGCTCTCCCATCTGGGCCTTTGTTCCTTTCAACCCTGCACTCGCTCTCGTATCATCTCGAGGATATGAAGCACTGAAGATATTACATAATGCAACACGGCAGAGTTGTTTGTCGGAGCCTGCGGGTTTGATGAGTGGAGGAACAGGGGGAATCACCCAGTGCTCCCAGTGGGAGGATCCTATAACCACCTATGTAGACGGCCTCTCTTCTTCCATGCAATATAAATGAGTTACTGGGGGTGTTTGTGTCGGTGTGAGCGACGGTGTTTGTGTGCCTAAGAATAAATGCCGGCTCAGGTGTCCTTTCAGACATCTCTGTTTCTGCCCTTTGGAGACACGTCGAGGGAAGGCTTTGCTTACAGGACCTCAGCTTATCTGTTGTTGTTGTGCCTTCACATGAGAAATCCTCCAAATTCGAATTAAACTCTGAAATAAAAGGTATCTCAGCTCTATTTTACATTGTTGTATGGAGAACAACTGGTAAAATATAGACCCACAGTTTATGGACTTGTATATTTGTCCCATTTGAGATTGTTAATGTGGTTTCTGTCGCTGTTGGCGTTCCAGTTCCTCCCAAAGGTGATGGACGGGGTTGAGGTCATGGCTCGGACCACTTGTAGATGCAGTCCCTTAACGAGAACGTCTGTCAGTAGAGCACATATCTCCGCCAAGGCCCGACCGTCCCCTGAAATTCAATCAAGCTGCACAACATTGCTCAGTCTCCTAAATACGCCTAATTTTCTTTTCGTCAATATCCGCGATTAATTCCCCTGGGAAATTGGTAAAAATGTCAAAGCGCCAAGATCTCCTGGATTTGGTCCCTTTGTCCAGATCCGTGCCCAAAATGTAACGGCTTCTTTCTCGGCTCGTGTCCCATCCTTCTGCCAGGTTTCATGGAAATCTGTTCGGTAGTTTCTGCGTAATCCTGCTGGAAATCAAACAAACCAACAAACAGACACGGGTGAAAAACCTGGAGCTCTACACCGAACAAAATGAATCCACTCCTGTTAATCTCCATCATCTGTTTTGGATTGATATCATTTTAATAAGGCTTTTTTTCAATTTTCCATTACAGCAAATCGCCTCCCTCTCGGAAAGGGCGCGGGTGTTTAACAGGTTATATTACGATTCATTACGACCACGGTAATTGAGAGTGTTGATGTCAAGCGGTCGTTTACATTGGATGAGTCATGATGGACTTAACCTCAGTGGATGTTATTATAACCACAGCGATTTCTGTTATTGCACACAATCAACACATCCTCTGCTCGGCCGCAGTCTGTCCTTGTATGAGCCGAACGTTCTTCGGCCCCGAGCTGATTTCTTTTGACCATGAATGGCGAAGCGGGAGCACGACCCCGTGTTGTGTCGTCGCTCTTCTGGACGTTTGTGTGACATATACGTGGATTCAGGACGATGAACAAACATCCAGCTGTTGTTTCCCAGAGAGAAGATGTCAGCACGTGGAGTCTGAAGAGTCCCGCCGGGTCTCCGGTGACGGATCCTGTGTGACTGTGACTTCTGCTCCGATGTTTTCCCATAATATGAAATATGTTTCTCAGACGTCTGACCCGGGGACGCGACCACACGGGGGCTCCGACCTTGTTCCTGATCCAACCGACCTTTTAATGCGTGCATGGACTTGTCTGTAACTATTCTCGGCCACATCGTTTCTTGTATTTAATATAACTGGAACCCACGTTGCCCTTTTTTAGCAGCGAAACTGGAAGTTGTCCCACAAAGGATATAACCTCCAGAGAGAGTTCGATGTTATTCAGTGTTTCAGGCTCCGTTACTGTGCCTCCTATTCTTAGGTCATGAGTTCTGGGATCATTCCAGAGACTTATAGTGTAAATGTCAAAGTCTAGATTTCAATAATAACCGTGTTATTGCTTTATGAAACTGCACATGGGACGTCGCTGCTTTGATTAGAGGCTTTTGGGATCAGCACTCATCTCCGTGTCACCAGCATGAATCACTGAGTTCCTTCTTTCCTGAAAGTCATAATAATAATTTTCTATTTCATTATTTGGATTTTATCTGTATTTTGTTGGTTTCTTATTCTGTTTTTCATTTATTTGAATGTCTTTATATTCATTTTTATTAGCTTTTTAATATATTATTAATATATTTAAATATTTTGTTAATTAATTCATTTATTTATTTTAATTTTTTTATATTTGTTTTCGTGTATTTATAGAATTTCTTATGAATTTATGTTCTAATTCATATATTTTATTTTATTTTTTAAATGTAGTCTCTTTTCTCAGTCATGTCCGTCGGTGTAATGTCAGAATTCGAATTATACTGGTTTTAATTGTAGATAAGGTCGATGATAGAATAGGGGGAAATCAAGTAATCGTGCATAGTCAGAGATCAATTCCTGACATTTACTGTGAGATAAATCTTCTTTGCAGAGGCCACACGCTGAAAAGGTTGAGACGTCTATACCCTGGATTGAATATCTATAAAACACGATGGCCACGAGACTCGCTGGTGAGTAATAAACCCGTCACGAGGCGCCGTCTATGCAACCTGACAGCATGTGACCACGCTCCCTCGAGGCGGATCGCTCCTCTCCCATCAATGAGTCCTGCAGCTCGGTGTCACGTACACATATAGACATTAAGTTAAAACAGAAAAAAAAGCATAATGGACTGAATATGGAAGGAATTATAATAAAAAGGAAACTTCTCTTACGACGTCTTGAAAGCTGGATTCTCCAGAAAGAAATGTAGCCTCTCAAAATGAGAAAATCTCCTCTTGTTGGCATGAACATGAACTGACAGACCAGCCACACACACACACACACACACACACACACACACACACACACAGCATCCTCCCACGCCTCACAACCTCCACTGTCAGGGTCACAGTATAGTCAGTCAGTAGCAGTCAGAGCTGCCCCCCCCCCCCCCCCCCCTCGGTCTCACATTAGCTTGTTACCCAAGCATCACAATCATCTGCTATCAAGCTTCATCACAGCTCTCAAAAACTATTAACAGGGTTCGAGGAGGGACAGTCCACCGCACGGCTGCGGAATATGAATTCCTGTCAGGCCATTTATTTTTATTTTTAGATTAATCCTTTCATCGAAATGTCAGACGATGTTGAACGGTGCCGACTCTCTCGATCCTTTTGTTATAATCAGAAAGAACTGTCTCCGAATTCAAAATAGCACAATCTGTGCCGTCTGTCCTTCCGCCGCCGTAAAGCAGCGTGATCTTCAATCATCTCAATAAGAGTCCTCAGCAGCGTGGGAGGGCTCGAACCTTTCTTCTCACTGCAAATGGTTTCAGAGAAATATCATCGTGATTGCATAAAATCAACGTTACACCAGGGTACGAAGGACAGTGATTCACTCGCTCGCAGAGTTTACACCTTGAGTACAATGCTGATGAATCACGAATGGCGGGGACTCTTGTGTTTGCATGAATACGTGAGGTTTACGGCGTGTGGGCTTCGAAAAGAACATGAATCAGGGTTTGGTTTTTGTTGTGTTGAAGCTCATCAGATGTGATGAACGCTGCAGGAACGTGGGAGAGACGAGCAGAGACACCTGAGAGAGGAATACAATGTTTCGATTCCACTTGAAACTTCTACTCTATTACATTTGAGATGTTAAATAGTGCTTTTTACTTCTAGTTACTAAGGTTTGACATATGTCAGGCTTAAATATCACAGAAGTGCTTTGTTAAAGATGAACTCCGCGGGTCTCAACCTTTCTGGCCTGTGTCCTCTCACACATTGAGAGATTTTCTCCTCCAGACTTTGTTTCATTTTCTCCGGCGAGCTCGTCCAGATTGTACGTCACTGGTTCATGTCCCCTAGAAAAAACACGTGTACGTGATTTCTGATTCAAATCCGTGTTCTTCTGATCTCACACTTCTGTGGAGAGAGTTCAGATCTGAGCAAGTTCACAAAACAATCCACCTGCACGCACATTCAAACTACTGGAGCTGACGCTGTCACTGATCTGTGGTAATCACCTCGGGGGGGTCACAGGGACGAAGGAATTCAGAGGGATGATGATTGTTTGCAGGGTTTTGTTTTTTAATTTAACTCGCATGTTTTAGCTTTTGGAGCAATTATGTCTAGACTATGATATTGAATTGTTTTTAATTTCAGGAGATCATCTGGCGTCCCCCCCCCAGGGGGTCCTAACCCCTAGTTTGGGAACCAATTATCTTGCAAATCAACAAACGCTGATAAAACTTAGTAATTGAAAGTACTGTGTGTTGTGTGTGTGTGTGTGTGGAGCTTCAGCAGATATGACGGAGGTAATAATACATGATCACAGAAGCTGTTTTCTCCTTCCTGGCTCATCCCCCTCTCGAGATTGTTGCCCAGAGTCCATGTGTAGCCCAGTGGGGGGGCGGGTGGGGTAATGTGGATCTGATCCTGACTGACAGACAGCTGGACCCCCTGCCTGCACAGCCTCCGTCATGTAACATCCACAGCTCCGAGCGGCTGAGGCCACCGACACCACTGATTAACTAACGACCGGGTTCTGCCTGCGTCAGGCTTAATTCTGTGGTGTTTGATGCTCGCTGGGGAAAAAGCTGCTGCCACTGGTTTTTATCTTGTGCAGATAACAGAGAGGATTGCGATCTAACTAAGTTTCATCACGCGCAGTTGTCTGAAGCGTTGTGGTTTTCATGCCACACATTTTAGACGTACAGTGACGAGTTCTTACAGAGTTTTGATCAGTGGAGGAGGAAATAGTTCTTCTTCTTAAGGTTCAGTGTCACTTTGAGGTCAAGAATGAAAGCTGGACCAAGAGGCTATGAATCTTAATAATCACACATCAGTTTTGCGTGTGTGGTCTTTAAGTCTTTTAAGATGTTATTTGAATCCAAACGGCATAAAGTGCCAATATTAACAGTGTTTGTCAGCAGGAGTGACATCACCTCCATGAACACCTTTTTGGAAAAACAGGTGATACTGGAAAATTGGTCATGTAGTGATGAGCTGCTTGGTTGCGAGGCTGAATCATAACTTCTGTTCTAATGTGCCTTTATGATTTTGTCATGGTGGGATGCACGATTGCAGAGTAGAGTTTACAGCCTCTCATCGTTGCACCACGTCAGACGGCGGTTTGATAGGAAGCCGGTCGTGCACAGATCGGGATTTCCCACAGGAAATTGGTGTTAAGTGCCGTCGGATGTGAACTGAATCTGAAAGATAGTGACACATTTTGACTTGTGATGTAATCACCGGATGCCAGGTTTTCTTTTAATGTGACGAAGGCTTTTATTCCAACACCTCATGCTGGGCAAACTGGGTTTTATCCAGGTGCCATGTCGGGTTTCTTAAAACAGGCATTTGTCCTGTTCTCTGCAGCCTAACTCTATTATTCTTCATTCCAGGGCGAGAGCTTAAAGGTTTTTCATTGTCTTGTTATTGACCCTCGGATCTCCCACTCACTGGAGCTGCATGTTCCATACGTCCAGTAACAGCTGCATCGCCACAGAGGAGAAGGGCTCTGATCAATAACCCCCTCACAACACTCCTACCTCATTCTCTTGGGTTAACACTCATGGGTCAATCCCACTGAGTGACTCCCCAGCAGGGCTGCAGTGTGTGTGTGTGTGTGTGTGTGTGTGTGTGTGTGTGTGTGTGTGTGTGTGTGTGTGTGTGTGTGTGTGTGTGTGTGTGTGTGTGTGTGTGAGGGAGGAGATGCTATGAAAGACAAAAAGAGACAGAAATCTATTTGCGGCCGCAGGCAGAGTAAATCCTTGCGTGTTGGCTGACTTGCAGACGGTCCTGCTGGTGTGGGAGTGAACAGACTGGGATGAGGCTGTGGAGGATGGACGAGTGGGATGTGGACTCGACTCGAAGGTCTGTGACAAAGGCAAAGTCCTCCTGCCCACTCTCGCCTTCCGCAGCTTCACGTGGAGTGGAGCAGGAATCACTAGTTCATTAGTTTCACATACTCTGATCTGCATATTTGTTCCTGAGTCCAAAGCCTATTGAGATGATATCGAGGAGTCACACTGTCGTACTGGATGTGGCCCAAAGTACTTACCAACTCCATCGCTGAAAATAGTCCCCAACAAAAACACTGTTGACTCATATTGTTCTACCTAGAACTACAACCTCCAGGGTTTTTACAGTGTTTATTACACTATTTTAAATGTAAATATAGGCCTTTGTTTATGATCTGCTTTTATAGATTCAAATTTTCAGGAGAGCGCATCACCTTGAGGTTCAGTGCCACCGAGTCATTGTTGGCTTTAAAATGTGCAAACTTGAATCATAGGTTAATATGACACATATTGCTCTACGTGCTGGAGCGAGACAATAAGTATAATACAATAACTATAAGTCATATCACTGTATATCTACAGATAACCTGCTGAGGACAGATTCTGCTCATACACCTGATTTAAACTAGTCTCAGAGAATTCATCCTTCATGGCTAACGAAGGGCTTTTTGGAGATCACCATGTTGCACTTGTCTTTTCTCCTCTTGGTGCAATCTCTCCTCGATCTCTGCCCTCCGAACGAGGACAGCGCCGAGCTTCACGTTTCACGAGCGGATGCGACACGTTGCCGTGCATGCAACCCTCCTGCTGCACAGACAGGTTCAACAAGTAGCTGCTTCCCATAGCTAATCTTGAGGTCAAGGAGTCAGTGCACGCTCACGGCCGTGTTTCTCGTAACGACCTGTTTAGTCTCAAGTGGTTTTGGAGATGGAGCAGTCTGCAGAGCGCCGGTCTGGAGAGCACCGGTGCAAAGAGAAGAGAGAGCGACCTCATTTGTGGTTTCTGTGAGAACATATGAGTGGTGGTCCTTTCCTGCAGCGTGGAGGTGCAACCTGCTGCAGTGCGAGCAGGATGTGGTGAGCAGAGAGAGAGAGGAGGGTGGGGGGGTCTTCTCTAACGAGCTCTGTTGTTCCTGTAATGTTCTTCCCCCCCCCCCCCCCCCCCCGTGTTCCCCGGCGCTCGGCTGCTGACGGCTGCCACATGAAGCCGGAACGAATAAACAGCATTTCATGACAGCTCTGACAAGATGAAGGCACTTTGATTTTTTTAGGGGAAATAGTCAAAACCAGAAATGAAATTCGAATGAAAATGTTTCTCAGAGGGGAAAAACGGCAGGAAATTATTATTATTAGTAGTAGTAGTGTTAGTATTGGTATTATGTTAGACCTTTATTCAGCTGAACAACTCTAGTTTGACCATAAAGTAAATATTAGAGACTTTTATTATTATCATTATTTGATATATTGTGTTTATGTACCATCTAGTCTGATTCATTATTTTATGTATTATTGCTTTTTCTGTGTTGATCACAGGAGCATCTGTAATAAGCATAAAGCATAGAGGTGGAATCTGAGTCAGGCTTTCTGGTCATTATCCAGCGAGTAGAAAAACCTGCTATTTGCTTTATGAAAACCTGACTTAGATTCTGTCGAGGACATAAAACCTGGTTTGCGACTTGCTCTGACGGACCTGATCGGGACCGTCCTCTATCTGCGGGACAGACGAGGGCAGAACAGTGACCAGGGAATCGTCGATGGTCACGGGGTCAATTGGCGAAGCTTCCTGGTTCTGTGGGAACATCTGCTTTCTCTGCTCTGACAAGCTTCCTAATACAGTGTCAGTGCTCGTACAGACCATGGGAATCGACGTGAGGTCCAGGACCACTGGAAACCACTCTGCTGTTTCACATTCTTCTCAAAGACGGAGACCAGAGCTTTTCAAGTGGCTGCCCTTTCACAGAATGGTCCCATTTTATTAAAGTCACGAATACACAGAGAGCTAGCCAGAATACATACTTTATTAGGCAGAGAAAATACTGTTCAGAAGAAGGGAAACACCAAAAATAAATTTCTGTCATACATCGATTCATCTCATATTGGCGAAGGACGGTCACTAGTACAGCAAAGAGAAACTAAACATCGTCAATCTACGTGTGGACCAGCTCCTGGTCGGATGGAAACTGAAGCAGAGCGTGATGTCCTCCTGTGACTGAGGCAGCTCTTCAGAGACGAGAGACGAGAGAGGCAGGCGGCGCTGTAGTGTGGAGCGAGTTCTCCTCCTCCTCCTCCTCCTCCTCCTCCTGCACTTGTGACGGGCAAATCAGCAAAAACACGAGGTGTCAAGAGTGAGAAGGTGTTAAATGCTCGGAGGAGAGCGGCTGAACGGGGAGCAAGACGAGCTCGGAGCGGGGCCTTGGCACAGCCGAGTGGTTCCAAGCCTCCTGACCGAGGCAGAGAGGGAAGGCAGCGGGAGTCGGCTTGTTTTGGCAGCTTGCTCTTACCGGAGCTCGGTGGACCGGCTGGGGGCAGATGGGGCCATTTCTTTTTTTTCTCTCCCCCCCCCCCCCCCCCCCTCCTCCTCATGTGAAACCGGAGCAATAACAAGGTGGAAAAACCCTGCTTTTGACTCCTAACACACACACACACACACACAGTGCATGCACACGAAAGCACACGCACACGAAAGCACACACACACAACACACACACACACACCCAGCCCCTTCAGACGTCCAACGTGACACAATCGGACTAGTACACAAACATGCAGACTCATACAAAGGCAGAACTTTACAAAGTCATGCAGATGGAATGTTTTGATATTCCTGTAGCTGAGTCTGACTCGAGCTCATGTTTGTCCGGCTGGGCCTGAAGTCTATTTTTCATCAGGAGGGATTTTTTTGGGGGGGGAACTATTCTGCAGTCGAGTCTGTGTGTGTGTGTTGTGTGTGTGTGTGTGTGTGTGTGTGTGTGTGTGTGCGTGTGTGCGTGTGTGTGTGTGTGCTCGTGGAAAATCTCACCACACCGGTCTCTGTGATAGGAAAAGAAAAGGGGGGGGCGAAGTTTGAATATGAGTACGTCAGAAACTCATCTATTTTAAAATTGGACATGAGAACCTGTCCCTGTTTCTGAAGGAGGAGGTAGCCGGATTCACACGACTTCAAATAACTTCAGATAACTTCTCAACGTGTTCTTTTGAACCCACTGGAAAGGGCACCCTGAGTACCGCAGCTTTAGAGATGAGTGTTCAATGTTCACTCTTTGAGGAATAGTTTGACATTTTAGGAAATATGAGGCATTCATGTTGATGTTGAGGAGATTGAACCCACTTTTATAAATAGGTAAATATAAGGTTGCAGCCTGCAGCTATTAGGAATAATCATTAGGGAATAATCTCACAGATTAACACTTAACATGTTTGTTTCTGTTTAATCCAGCTGTTTAATGTTTTCCCATCAAACACAGTCAGTCTAGCTGTTTCCATCTATTTCCATATTATATTATTAACTCAGCTGATTCCCCAAAATATGAAACTATTCCTTTTCACAGCATCCAAACTGAAAGATTTACATTTAACACATTTGTCGTTGATTAAAAGTAATTTTCTTTCGACAGTCAAATCACAAAATATCCCACTGAGTTCCACTTTAGATCACTACGATGGTTCTGTTGGTGGAGAGCGTCGGTGCACCTGAGCTCAGCAGAGGAGTCGGGATGAATATATAGAATAATCATAAAGAATGATAAGACCCACAGAGGTCGGATCGGCTCGTGACCTCAGGCCATCGTCCGCTCTGGGAACTAAACTAATTTAAGAGATAATCATGGTGAATGTCTCGATTCTACAAACACGATGATGTAAACTCAAGGACGGCGGCGGCGGCGGCGGCGGCGGCGGCGGCGGCGGCGAATGCTCGTCCGTGCTCGGGCAGCGTGAGGCACTGTCATCGGATGGTCCAGACAAAAAACAAAAACAGAAATATGGCATCGTGCCACGTTGCTGCGACCGGTCAGGACTCGAGGAAGCGATCGCCGCCGCTGGCGTCGCACTCACAGGTTCTCATTGGTGTCGTGTTGGCACTGGCTGTCGATGGGGGGGTCGAGGAAGGGCAGCTCCTCGCCACATCCCTGCAGCTTCAGGACCCGGCGCTCAGGTCCAAGCAGCACTGAGAGAGGAAACATCATTTTTACACTCCACTATGACAACGGAAGTTCATTATCTCCTGTGTTAAACAACATTTCATTAAATAGATTGCAGACTGGAAATAGAATTGGACAATGGTCTCCACTTCCTCCCACTGTCCAGACATTATGGCTTTCAGAGTTAAAGCTGAGTGCAGGAAACATCCTTTAGGGCTAATTTGCAAAATGAGCACTGAGGTTAATTTCTAATCCTCCACTCAACTCACTCTAATTAACAGTAGCATATGCAACACTGGAATTAAAGAGAGCAGTACTTCAGATTGTCCTTCAGGGGATTTAAATTGCATTTCTACAAACGTGCAGATTGAACATTTGTCGTCACGGGATGTCCTCGATTCAATCTTATCTGGGTTCTACCTGCACGATGGAAGGGACACTCCCCAGCCTTTGTCTTAGATAACAACACTCACAGTACATCTATTTCTAAGAGTTTGTGCTTGTTCCTCCATCGTCTGCCATTAAATCTCCATTTTTCTATTAGCATTTATTTTTCCGGGCCACGTGTATATTCTGGAGTCGGTCTTTTCCTGAACGTACCAGAACCCACATCATCCGACGTATTAGCAAAGCAAATGAGAAACTTACTTTGAGTTCCAGCAGAGTCTGAAGACCGAGGCACAGCTCGAACGCCTCGTCCTCTGAAAGCGGGGAAAAGAAGAAAGATTAGGGGAGAGGCTGAGGAAAGAAAGAAAGAAACAGAATCCTCTGGTTCCCATTCATCAACACCTTAGCCTCGAAACCAGGTTAAACCATCCACACAACTAAATTATTCCCTCTCACAAGCCCTGATAAGCACATGTACGTGCGAGGACGTGTGTGAGCTCTGTGTCGTCAAAGGGAGAAGTTTCGGAGCCGGGTGAGAATTAAAAATGCACGAAGGAGTCGGGCGCCGGGTTGAGACGTGAATTAAAGTCATCACTCACTGGTGAGGAGATTAAGGAGAAGGTCCAGACACAAAGTGCAACATAAATAATCACGTGTGTGATCTTGTTTTGTCTTCGTGAGCAGACTTTAATATATTAGTCTCATGAAACTATGTTAGTATAAGAAATAGAAACACTGGGGGGGGGAAGAGCTTGGATCTGGATAGACTGAGTCAAAGTGGGAGAGCAGTTATTGTGTTTAGTAACACAACTGAAAGACGCTCCTGGCATCAACAGGAGCTGTTGTGATTGGACGTTAGATTCCAAACCTGATTTATTATCCAATCAGGCTCTGATAAGCACTTCTCTCCTCTGCTGCTGCTGGCCTTCATGGTTCTTACTGGTCGAATCAAATCTGATATCCTGACACATCTCTAATCGTTACTCTTTAAAGTGTTTGCTTTTTTTTTTGTCTAGACAAGAAAAACAGAAAACTAAATCGTGTGAACCTCAAAATCAAGTAAGAAAAACATTTTTAAAAAGAAAACAGTGATCAGTCAGTTGGAGGAAAGTGTCCTTAAAAGGAAATCAGCAACCGAGACTCAGATAAAGCAAGTTCCTGCTCATGCTTTGGACTTTTATAGCTTACAGCAGTTTATCTGCGTTTGATTTTTTTTGTCCTGTAATGATTTTATCATAAAAATCGAATATGATTCCAAACCAAATTCCTCAGTAAACAGTGTCTTCAGTTCTTGGATATTAAATATTCACACTCTGCAGGCACTGCTAGCATTCAGTTTATATTTGTGCTTTTTAAAAGTGAAACGTCTCAACAACTATGTGATGGATTGCCTTGAAATTGGGTATGAATATCCAAAGGTGCCCAGAGGATGAATCCCCATGACTTTGATGATCTCCTGATTTAGGTTTTCACTTACAGAGTGAAATGTCTAGTAAATGGATTGGAACTAGTCCACGTGCTCACTGGCTGCCAGACGAGAAACACTTCTGACTCCTGAGAATCGGAGCCTCGTCGCTCGGTCATGATTTAATGAATCATTCCTCCCGGTGTGATCTTATATTCTCACCTTTGACGTAAGCTGAACACTGGAGCGTCTGTCGGCCGAGCTGCAGCCGCAGACCCGTCACTGAGCTGCTCGACCCGCAGGGGAGCCGTCCTGAATGGGCACCAGCCTGATAACACACAGAAATATACACAGGCACATAAAACAATATCTGCAATCGTTCTCATGCTTCTGGGGTCTTTTCATTTGATTAGATTCTGTGTTTCTCGATCCCTTGAGAATTGATTAGCCCTGATTCTGAAGACTATTATTGTAGCTTCTGTATTCACCTGTTTCCTTTAGAGCTGATCTGAAATTAGGGCGAGAACAAAATGTCTCATCCTTTTCTCACTCTGATCTTTATTAGGCTTTTTAATGTCTCTTCTTAAAGACGAAGGTGAATTCAGGTCTTTAAGCATCTGGGGAAAAAAACCTCAAATAAAAGTCTATAAGCTGCGAAGATCCAGTTTCTCCTCAAACCTGTTTTTAATCCATTTCTTTCTCTGTTGAATTGTCTTTACATCCTTTTGTCTTTATATATTTACTTGTTTTTAAACTCTAGTCTAACGCATTAATAGATAATAGGTTCTAGCAGGTTGTGTGTTTCTTACCCCAGCCTCTGGCAGCAGGAGGTGGAGATGTGGTTGTGTTGAGTGCCCGTGTTGATGGATGCGTTGACTTCGCTCTCGCAGCACTGTGGGGAACACAGAGGGGATTTCGGTGTCACGGGGGGATTTTCCCACTTCGGTCTGGCACCACTGCACACACGTGGAAACCATCATTCACTTACTGCACACGAGCACGACACCGGGGAGCCGTTACAAACCACTGATCTCCTTTTTCATCTTTTTGAATTAATTCCACTTTGTGAAACTGACAAACTGAAAAGAAAACTGTCCAATTCAACGCTTAATCAACTTTGCGCCCAACAAAACAAAACTCCCACTGGCCGAGTATTTCCCGGCAAGCTCTTGTTTCGGCTCTCGTCTCCGAGTCAAACTTTATCTCTGTATTGATTTTGCCCTGGAGGGTTTCAAATCAGTCGATGCTGCAGGTGTTTGGTCGAGCAGCACAACACTTAATATTCCAGTTAAAAATAAACCAGCGAGGGTTTTCCATCGCCGATCACGGGTTGTTTTTCGGGATTGTTTCTGCTGAAGTGTCAAGTTCGTGTTGCCGACTCCGTTTCCCAACAGGACTCACTCGTTACTTTAGTGCACTTTGATTTCTCAGAGTTAATGATCTCGCAGGCGCCACCGGAGCGTGAGATATCGACCGCGTGAGTCATCCTGTACATCCACGGTTAACTCGCTAGTCCGACAGACATTACCACGCACTGGAGAGAGAAATGCATATGTGATCTGATTTATGACTTATCACTACTGCAGTGTGACTCATGTCTTTAAAGGGGGCTGTCGTCAATATTGGAATCAGCTCTTCAAGCATTTCAGCGTCTTGCAGCTCTTTGTTTTGGTTTTCAAACCTGCAGCTTTACTGTTTTTGGTTCAATCTCTGAGTCTGTGCAGCGTCGTGTCTGTGCATTGACTGAATGTGAAGCCAGGAGACAGGTAGCATGTCTTATCTTAGAGGACAGACGCAGGGAAACAACCACCCTGTCTCTGTCTATAGTATATTATTATTATCTAAGCAAAAGATCGCCGCAAGTGTTTCATATCTCAAGTACAGACATCAAACTCTGTCTCTCTGTAGAAAAAGCAAATACTTGTTTTTATTATTCTTTAAATTTCTCCGGGTCTCAAGTTAGATTATTACAGTTGAAATGCTAACAGGCTGTTTGTCCTAGTTTAAACTGACATGTCTCTTCCTCTGCTGCGTCCTCTTGGGCTGACGTCATGCGACATGTACACAAGCAAGAAGCATGTTTGTGGGGGAAATAAATGTAGGAAGCATGAGGAATGTATGAGAACATATGGCCGCTCTGCATGTGAGATAAGCAGCTCGCACCCCCCCCCCCCCCACTGTTAACTGCCTCTTATAACACACATGGATTTTTCCACTATTGGATAAATGTCCAGCTACTTGAAGGTCTTTTATTGCTAAGTGCTGTCGGATAAACTACAACCGCAGCAGCACCAATGTTCTTACAGTTTAAATTATGTATTTGGGGATATAATCATTTAAATGTCACAGTATTTCTCTGCAGGTTTCAGCTTCTCAAATAGGAATATTTTCTTGTTTTATATCTTATATAACATAGTTGACTCGTGTATAGGTTCAAAACTGTTGGTCGGGCAAATTGAGGCGTTTGAATGAAAGAGGTGACGTGAGGTTTCCGGGATTTACCGATATTTTATTGACAAAACTATAAACTCCTAACCCTAACCCATAAGATGTTGGTGTGAATCTGAATCAGGGGCCATGTTTAGAGGATTAATATTACGTGTGTGTACATAGGATCTAGTGGATTTAACATCTTTTTAAAAATAGAATCGAGGAGTTATCACACAAACCCTTTTTGTTCAAATCAGACTTGACGTCTACTGTGTATCTCTCTCTGTAATGTCATCGCCCTCATGAATCGATATCTTGACCTGAGGGTATTCCCCCCCCCCTTGGAACTGAAGCACCAACAGTTTGATCCCATGAGACCGAGCTGAGCCCTCTTTGTCCTCACGGGCCCTCCGGCTTATCAGCAGAACCACAAACCTGCTCCTTTGTCTCAGTCCCTGCGGTGCACAAAACAAAAAAAGAATCTCTCTCTCTCTCTCTCTCTCCTCTCTCTCTCTCTCTCTCTCTCTCCTGTGAAGTTTAAAAATAGCCGCAGAATGAGTAACTGAGGAACACTTTGGATTTAACAAGTTGATGATAAAACCGAGCAAAGTACAATGAGTAATAGGGGAAAAGCTGAATCTACTAGAACCGTGGACCATGTTCATTTTAAACACACTCAGTATTCATAGAGGTGGTGGAGGGATTATTAGTGGTTCAGGAAGACGTGACCATATCACACGAATGGTGGTTTCACTGCACTGGCTTGTCCCTCATGGCCACAGAACGTCTGGGGAACGTCCAGATTGGTGGAGGATGTGCATCGAAGGAGACCTTTGTCTAAATGAAGGCTTTAAATGATGAGTTATATGAGCAGAGTGCTGCAGTTTCTGTCTCGTCTCTTGTTTTCAGCACATTTCACACGACGCAGTACCTTGCACTGAACAACCAGAGCTGTGAGGAGGGTCGACCTCTCCGTGACCTCGCCCTTCTCGGCCGTGGGCCTGGCTCCGGCCTCGCTGCTGTCCTCCTCCTCCTCGTCCGACCGGAGGCTCCTCTCGCTCTCCTCCAGGGACTCCCTCTCCTCCGTGGAGTCGTCGGCCGTGCTCTCGCTCTTCTCCTCGGCGTCGGCGGGCCCGTCCTTGCTGTCGGCCAGCGGCGAGCGGATCCTGCCGCTGGTGTCCCAGGCCTCGCCCCTGAGCCGCGTGATGTTCCCCTCCATCAGGCGACGCTGCACGATGCTGTGAGGTTGCTACGGAGGAGAGACAATAAGAGAAATCAATGACAGATGTGAGGTCTTCTCGGGGAACAGATGCCGGTCTTGTCTGTGTTTGGAGGAGGCTGATATTGATCACAGTAATTCACTTAGGATGCTTGTGCAGTTGTTTTTGTAATTTTTCTAGAATAAATGGCAAAACTCCGATAGTTAAAAGGTCACAAAGTTAGACTAATGCTAGTCTAATGCAAATTATATGTAATTGCAGCTGTACTCTTGGCTTTGTGTCGAAGGACAGGCAGCGTCTCCCTGACCTGGTGTAAAGATAAATATTTAAAGTTATATTATCCTGACAGACTGTTACAGATAACAAGTGACGCACTATGATCTAAGTTTCATTTAATCAAGCAAAGGAAAAAAAAAAGATTTATAGGTCACAGTGTAAGAGAAATGTCAGCTTAACTCTTTTGGGGGCTTGAGATTATCACCACGGAGACGAGGGGAGGAATCGAGATGCTGCTCTGATCCTACAGGAGCCGAACGACACTGTTAAGATCTTTGTCTTTTCAAACAAAATCAGCCAACGGATGCATTTGTTGGGTTAAATTGGGAATTTAAAGACTGGTATTGAGTCTATAAGCAAGAATTTTGTATCTGTTTATTGACAGCACACTATATACACGGGGTGTAGTTAATAAAGTAGGTGTCGGATGAATTAGGTCTGTTTTCTGCTCAATTAAGCAGAAGAAGCAGCTGCGGATGTGTGAGTGATGCAGTTTGTAGCTGGAAAGCTGCGACATAAGGATTCATATGGATATAAATAATCTGTATAGATAATACGTCAGCGCATAGATAGAGTCAGGAATGAGATAATCTGTGTTTCTTAAATGACTGTCAGTGATTTTTATCTCATAAACTGTTATACTAGTAATGATTCTCGCCCCCTCATGTGCACATTCTTCAGGCTGCAGGTTTTTTACAGTCTGGCACCTTTATTATTAAAATTCTAACACTGGGCTTTAGTGTAAATCCAGCCTACACACACACACACACACACACACACACACACACACACACACACACACACACACACACACACACACACAAAACTAAATGTATTAACACTTTAGTGTGTTTTTACAGCTAAAGAAACACTTTTTTTAAAGCAATATCGTCTAATATTCACGATATATATATATCTAATGTTAGCTTGTTGTCACCGGTGGCTGTGGGGGCTGTTCTCTCTGGAAACATATAACACAGCAAATTATATTCAGGCCGCCTGTTCCTCCCTAATCACATTGCTGCTCCACCAGAGTCTGCGTTCAGACAGAGCAGGTCCACCCATCAGCAGCAGAGTCACTGCGTCAACACAACACCGAGCACGTGCTTTCCTCTCAAGGTCTGAAAGCAGCTCACGATTCATCTCGCAGCAGTTGTGTCTTCACCAAATTAAATGCAACCCTCTCCTATGAGGCGCTGGATGGTTTTACCGGCCAACTCCGGCATCCAAAGGGCTGTAAAGCCACCGTTTAAGTATCCTGGGGGCGAATGCCAGTCTCATAAAGGGAACCATCCCATCTGCCCACCTGTTGCTTTCCTAATGCGACCAACAGGCTGCCTGCGCCTGCAGTCTGACACGTTTATAGACATTGGTTTGTCCACCTCCTTCACGTTGTTCCCGGCTGCAGAAAACAAACCTTGAAACGCAGCTGATGAAGCTACTGTTGTTGTAAGCGATGGCACAGACTGCAGAGCCTTTCCTGGTGATTCTGTGCCGTGTGTTTTACCGTCGATGTCGTCTGAGCAGCGTAAAAATGTGCCGTCATCTCGTGAGCCACTCCTCACGTCTTAGAGTGTGAAGTTGCAGCTGAATTGAGATATTTCTGAGCGCTCTGGACGTGTGATTTGTTTTTAGATGACACATTCTGGATGATAGCGTGCAGGTGCCAAATCAAAAAGTCTAATATGCTACGTTTTCATTTTCTAAAACCCAAGATTCTTTGGACTTCAGGCGTATCCGCAGCAGGGTTAATGCTTTTCCAAACGAATATATAGTTGTGTGGATGTAGCTGAACTCTGACCTTCTGGTTTCTACTCACAGTTCCATCCAGCAGTCGCCATCGTCTACCTTCGACCCCCATTAAGCTCAAGAGATTGAAAACAACATCCACCCCTGCGATTCTGTTCCCTATTTAGTTTTAGTTTTGTCCTTTCCACACTACTGCTCATTAAATGATCTTCTGCTCTATTAAACACGTGCGCAGCGATGCTAGATTCTGCTGATAGAAATATATTCCTGGCTGGAATGAGAATGAAGACGAGGACGATTTCACGGACGGGGGAAGCAAGACGAGGAGGAGGAGGAGGAGGAGAAAAAACATGGCGAGAGAAGAATAAATAAGACAAAAAGGCATCAGCGCCCGAGAGACCTGGGATCTATAACCTCAGAGTGGTTGTAATAATATCTCCTCATGCCTGGCCATGTCTTTAGTGTCCCTGGCCTTGCTCTGTGGTATCTGCCATTATGTTTTAATGGCCCCAGGTATTACTCATCCATCTGTGGATCTGAAGCTCCATCCGACACCTCCACAGGTTGTCAGGGCGTCGAGGAGCCCGGCAGGTCAACGGGCTTTTCTTAGCTTTATTTGGGAAAAGAATGACGTAGAAAGAGGATTTAGGTTTTTAGATTTCTGTAGATTGTTCCCAGGCCTCTCTCTCTCTCTCTCTCTCTCTCTCTCTCTCTCTCTCTCTCTCTCTCTCTCTCTTCTCTCTCCTCTCTCTCTCTCTCTCTCTCTCTCTCCTCTCTCTCTCTCTCTCTTCTGCTTTTGGCTGCAAAACAACAGCCCTTCAAACCACAGTAATCACCCACCCCGTGTCACTGGGTTCGATTGAGCCCATTTGTTCCTCTCCGAGCTCCAGCTGTGGCAGAGTAGTGCTTAGCCGAGTTATAAACAGACTGAGGATGGCCTCTTCCTCTCTCCTCTTCCCATCCCTCCTTCTCTTCTCATTTATTTTTGTCCATTTCCTTCCTTATCGTGTCTCTTTAGTTCTTTAGTTTCCATTTCCCTGCGTTTCCTCTCATTGTTTCCTTCCATTCTTTCTCGTTTTGTTTATTTCCTTACCTTCGTGCCTTGCCTTATTTTTCCTCTCCTCCATTTCCTCCTTTCCTTTATTTCTCTCCTCATATATTCCCTTTCTCCTCTTTTCCTTGTTCCTCTCCTCACTTTCGTCTTCATTTCTTCCCTTCCATCCTCGTCCCTTTTCCTTTACATCCTTCACTTCTTCACCAATACATTCGCTCCATCTTCTTTTCCTCTACACCTCCTATTCTCTTTCACCTCTCCTTCAGATCCTTATATCATATATCATATCCTTCTGTCCTCATATATTTCCTCTTATTTCCCTTGTTCCTCTCCTCTTCCTTCCGTCATTGCCTCTCATTTCTTCCCCTCCCCCCCCCCCCCCTTTCCTTTTCATTTTCCGTTCCCATCTCTCCTCTCCTCCTGTCTTTCGTTGCATCAGCAGAAGAAAGTCATTCTTCCCTTCATTGATTCCGTTCTTTAAACGTGAACCGACCCAAACCCTGCGAGTGACGTTAATCCTGAAGTAATCTCACCATTCGAAACCAGTCAAATTCAATCAGTGGTTCCACTTTAGACCATAGATACATCGGCCTCATCTGGGAAGATGTCTCTCTCCGTGTGTTCACATCAGCTGACCTCTTTTCCACTTGAGCACTCTCCGGATACGTTATTCATTTATTCACAGTCATTATACTCATTTAAAGAGGATGCAAATGATGACAATTCAAGTTATACAATGGGATTCAGCATAAGCAAACCTGATTATTAAGTCTGGTGGCATATACCACGATGTTGAATGGAGTACAGGGGTGAAACCGTGACCTCCTCGGCTGAGGTAATTACGTCAACAGGTCGGAGGAGAGAAAGAGGAGAAGCTCGGGGGTTTGATTAATCGTTCTCCTCCGTGCTCTCGTCAGACTGCAGGCGAGCGAAATCTGTGATGACAGTGATGAACACAATCGTTTCAACCATTATTATTCTCGCCCTGCGTCCTCTGACGGCTGACGTCTGCTCCTGCCGAGCGCCGACTGCTCTGGGATCTGCTCCGGAGCGAATCGTGTTAGCGGCGGCGAGCTGCTGGCAGGTGGCGTTTAGGTGTTGCAGCGTGTGCCCCCCCCCCCTGTGTTTTTACATATCAGAGCGAGGGAGGCACCGTGTGAGGTCAATTACAGTAAGATTGAGGCGATTGTGCTAATTTAAAACTCTTAGCGTCCTATTGCGACAATTTGCGTCAGACCTCAGTCCAACCTGAACACCTCTACCTCACAAGCGTATTTTTAGATTCAGTGTGATGCGCTCGGTTTCCCGGGCGGTGTGGCTCAGGAGGTATAGAGCCTTCATTAGGTAATTGGATGAGTGTTTGGTTGTCTGACACTGAGCCGCTTGTCGATACTCGCTGCCCCTTGTAAAGCTCAGAGTGGTCGCTAGACTGCTGAAGTCAATTTAGATGCCATAGCTTGTATTGAACCAGGAGACGACTCCCATGTACCTGTTATCTTCCGTATTTAAATGATCCGGTGATAGTTGCCTGTACGCCCTGCAAGCAGGAGCCGCTAATAGCTCCCTCCGCATTCCTTTTTAATGGTCCCGCAACAAAACAAGATCCAAAGCATCATGGGAAATTTAGCTCCAACACTTACAGGATGAGGAGCCAATCCCTCACGGGCAAAAATACCATTGATTTAAACGTTTTATTTGATGGGATCGCTCAGTGAGACGGCCCCCACAGTGTCAGACTTCATAACGTGCACTTGCCGCGAGGCCACACGTTTGGAAACGCTCTGAATTAATCAGACAAGTTCCTTCCCTCGTGACAGATCTCGATATTGCGACACATCGTTCCAGTGACGGCTTGTTAACAAGTTAGCATCAATCACACGACCTCCTGGTGGATTCATTGTGGTGAACTCGAATGAAGACGGCAGGCGGCCGCGTCCCATAAAGAATTTATCTGTTATCTGCACAATTCAACCCTCTTCTCATTGTGGAAGCAGCTGAGGGGGAACTGGCGTCGCCGAGGTGGAATCTGTTTGTTCGGTTTTCGATGTCGTTGTGAATATTTATCGCTCCTGGTTGTTTAGATTTCTCACTTCGGGTTTATGATGCTGAACAGGGGAAATCTTCATCGTTTTTCTTTTGAGTGCGAGACTCGGCATTCGCTGCCGAGAGCCTCACGCAGCCGCAGCAGCAGCAGCAGCAGTCAGCCGAGCATCTAACTAAGTAGATAAGTATTTGAAATGATTGCATTAACTCGTAAAGAGCCAGTGGAGCCCAACATCCTTTTGGAGGAAGCGATTCAGCGCAGACGGAGGTCGAGCTCGTCTCACAGGCGACACTCAAAGCTAGATCCTTGCATGCAGCGCAACACAAACACACTTTCCCGCTGCTGCAAATATCAAATCCAAATTGTGTAATACTCCACCTTTGTGTGTGTGTGTGTGTTGCTTTTACTAATAATTGCAGCGCCCTGTTGTTTTAGAAAATGACATACAACCAACAGGATGTCACTCCTGCTCGACCCTGGCACTGCTCGCATGTTTACTGTGTGATTTATTTCATCTTTTTCTTGTCTTTGTCAGTTTTCATTTTGCATTTCAAACGCTTCCGTACGAATTGATTGAAAATGTAATTTGCTGTTTTGACTCTGTGACTCCGAGTTGTTTCTTCTTCCCTGTCTGATTCTCCTCCAGACAGAAACCGCTCTGAACACAGTCGGTGCAGCATCAGTGCGGTAAAAATAGAACAGCAGCACAAAAATAGTCCAGTTTTTCCTCCATATATCCATGTAGGTTTTGTGCATTGAAACCTTTTTGGATGAAAGCTCGTGTTAGAATAAGAAAACACGAGAGGCTGATAAACAAGCGTTTTCCTCTGCTGCACCAGAGAGTTCCTCACTTTTCAAGGACAGCTGTGTTCTGCTGCTTCAGTCATTATCTTCTCTGTCGAGCAGCAGCAGACAACACGGCTACAGAAAAGGCATCGTGACCCTCACCTCCGTGATACCGACGGGCCCTTGAGAGCCTCCTACGACAAACACAAATTGGAGGAGCTGGAAAGTGTTGGTTTTGTTTCCTCCACCAATGAAGTAATGTATATATACGTGCCTTAAAGGATTTCTTTATGGGATTTGTTCGCCATAAAGAAGAACTCCAGCCTTCGCGTTTCAAGAGAACATCAGTGGAAATTAATTTTACTATTTCTCGTCTTAGAAAATGGGTCAAATTCGAGGTTGAAACATGTCGACTGGCTCAGAGACGCCGTTCCTTTGTGTCTCTTCTGTTGTTTGTTATACTGATGTGATTTCTGTGCTGACCCCTGGACACTGACCAGTCCAGACCGGTCCTCTCAGACGCCAGCACTCTTCATCCTCCTCCTCCTCCTCCTCCTCATTCTCTCTGCCTCCAGTTTCTTTTTCTCCGTGCTTTTCCTCCTGTGAGTCCGATTAGAGGTTAATTGCCGTGCGGACTAATTACCAGACTGCAACAGACTCCTCTCCCTCTCTCGGCCGGTCACGTGAGCCCTGTAATGCCCTGTTTCTCGTTCTGAGGGGACGTCCCCGGTGGCCGACTTCCTGTCGCACCCACATCTGCTTCCTGCCTTCCAGTCATCTGCCACTTTACTCTCCTTCGACATCTCTGCCCACCTTTTCACTGCAGGTCCTAAAACCCTCCATGAAATACAATTTGCAGGTTAAAAACCTCCACTCGCTCATTTCACTTCATCACGGGAGATAAAACGACAGATGCCGTCTCCAGCGGCGCCGAGAGGATATTTAATGATTTGATCCGACTGTAATGAGCTCATTAAATGTTTATCAGAAGGTTTTTAGATTTCCACTGTGTCCCCTAATGTTTACATGTCGTTACGTTAGCGCTGAAAACAAACTGATTAACAGGGACGGATTTTGTAAAATGGATTTGATCCAATATCTAATCTTTGATCAATCTTTGCAGTTGCACCTTGTTCAAGTCTGAGCTAAATGCTGTGATTATGTAATAGTTGCTGGTTATGAGTGGTTCCATTAGACTTTAAACTTTCATTTTACTATAATAATAAATAATGTTATAATGATGATGCTGCAAGTGGGAAGAGGTTTTTCTTTTTCTTGCTTATACGTGTTGCACGTGTGATGACGTCCAAACAACTTTCAAAACTACTCAATATTAAATCACTTCAGTAAATTGATTAATCAACAACAATTTCGCACTTCAGCTCTGAAATAAAAACCCAAACACCTCAACGTACGTTGCTAACACGTCTCCCCCTCTCCAGCCTCCTGCCTCCAGCCTCGGTATCATTGTGTCTTCTCCCCTCTCCTCTTGTTGGGGTTGTTGTCTGTTTTCTCGGGGTATTTTTAGCCTCCTGTCTTCCCACACAGCAGCGAGGCAGCAGCTGAGCCGCCCCTCCACAGCTCCAGATGACACTAACCTCTCTCTAATGATAAAGCCCGGCATCTCAACCCGATTTAACACGGCTCCTTTTCGGAGGGAGGAGGCGAAGCCGTCGAGAGGCCGACGATGAGCAGCGAGTCGCATTGTTGTGTTTGCTCTTGACTATGAAGTGCGGCTCTGCCTTCTGGGGGGGGGAAGAAACAGCCGAGTTGGAATCAGGATGCACGAGGATGTGAAAGCCTCTTCCAGGGTTAGACACACACTGCATCATCTGCTCGTGTAAATTCATGACTTGTTGAAAGGGACGAGGAGATCAGCAAGTCCACAGAATCCAGGTTTGAGGAAAGGAACGTTTCTCCACAATGTTAGATCTCTCTCTTAGAAATGTCTTTTAAACAGCTGACGGGGGGGGGGGGGGGGGACAAAATGTTCAGCAACCCACTGATTGAAGTTCACTTGTAATGCTCCTCCTGTGCCACAGTTCCTACCTTCAAGCCCAGTTCTGTAGCTTTTGATCATCCTCACAAGTACCTGGAGACTCCAGTCCCTTGATTAGACAGGCCATCACTCACACACACACACACACACACACACACACACACACACACACACACACACACACACACACACACACACTCACACACACACAGGTTTCTGATTCACTCATCTGGAAGAGAGGGACACGAGCAAATGGACAGCTGAGCTGCAGGGAGGAGAAGAAAGAGGCTTCGCAGCAGCAGACGAGGTGTGGGCAGTGGAACCGGTCCAATATGGGGCACACAGATTTGTCTATGTGTGTGTTTGATTAAAAAAAAAATCTCAGAATGATCTGATATGTCATTTACAAAAATGCTCGAGTGCAATATTCTATGAACTGAAGAGCAACGTTTGTTATGAGTATGTGACTTTCCGTTGTCCCTGAGTTTAGAGCTCATACCTCTGCCAATTATGACGTTGCACCACGTTGCACACACTCATAGATATTAGTCCCCTGAGTTCGCCTGATTCTTTTAAATCAAAATCCATCAATTACTGTAAAACGTCCCTATCTCACAATGTTAAAGACAAATCCTGGATCTAACCCCTGAATCCGGATCAGCACCAGCATTTAATGGGTTCCTCCCCGACCCACTGCGTCCTTCCAGCCCGTTTCATGGAAATCAGTTCAGTTGTTAATGTGAGGAGCTTCACCACAGAAATCATGGTATTGCACAAACTGAGCCTTGCAGCTGAAGAGACGTGTTCCCCTCCCTCGGTTGTGCGAGTGTTTACAGTAGAAAACAGTAGAAAACAGTGAGGTTACACATCAGTTACACAATAACTCGCTCTGCGCTGAAGCTCAGGCGTTAATGCAACCGGGCTCAGATGTTTCCTCACAAACACACACACACAGATGCCGTCTCCTCCCCTATATCCTCTCCTGCTTGCTCGCTTTGCATCCTCGCCCCACGTATCCTCTCACAGCTCTGCGCTGTGTTATATAAAACAGCAGCACTCCACCGTGCATCCTCCCTGACCCCCCATCTCCCCCGCCGCCCCTCTCCTTCCCCTCCACCGCTCTAACGCAGGAGCTGTGCATTGTGCCCTTTTCATGCTCACTGCCTCCTTCACTCTGCAGCACAACATGGCCGAAGTGTGCTGCTGCTGCTGCTGCTGCTGCTGCTGCTGCTGCTGCTGCTGTGCTGATGATGATGATGATGATGATGATGATGATGATGATGATGATGAAGATGATGATGATGAAGATGATGATGATGATGAGAGTGATGACCTCAGGCTACAGAGCACCAAACAAATTCACTCTTACATAATGTGGCTCCACTTCTGAATTACACAGTGGACAGGACAGGTTTTTAACAGAGGAGAGAGACGAGGCTGCAGGTAGATGTGTAGTGTGTGTGTGTGTGTGTGTGTGTGTGTGTGTGTGTGTGTGTGTGTGTGTGTGTGTGTGTGTGTGTGTGTGTGTGTGTGTGTGTGTGTGTGTGTGTGTGTGTGGCAGCCAACTATGGATTTGGTATTTAAAGGAAAAGCTCACTTGTCTAACAGTATGTAACAAAATATACTAAATGCAGGAAACAGTGAAGTCTAGACTCCGAACTAATGATGTTTGGGTTTTTCTCGACTATGAAGTCAACGGACTTTTCCTTTGACTGAACAATTATTGAATCTCGGCTCCATCCGGCCAGAAATCATTTATATATTCGAGAAAAGCATAATAAAAATGATCATTTACTTTAAAAAAATGATGCCTGACATTTAAGATTTGACTTTTGTTTAGGAAAAGCCAGAAAAAAAGCTCCTGGTGATGTTATTAAAGTTAAAACCCCCGGCGTATAAAGACTGATTTGTAGTCAGACAGACAAACAGCAGATCTCTCTCTCTTGTCCTCCCGTCCGTCCACATCCCTTCATTCTGAGACGTCGGTGTCTCTCTGCAGAGACGTGACCCCGGGCACGACGGCAACTTCCTCTCTCGAGTCCCCGAAGCTCTTACGACACCGAAAGTCCCTCGTTACAGATGCCATGCAAATCGCACCGGGCTCCCTGTGGCCACGTTGACTCACAAGCTGAATGTTAAGCTCCCTGAATATAAAAGAAATTTCGGGGAGGGGGGGGGGATCTTATCATGAATTCATTTGCTTTGTTGTGTTTAGATGTTTGGTAACATTTGACTAATCTCTGCCGCCGGAAAGAGTCGCAGAGATAACACGAGCTTAGAGCAGCTTTGATTTCAGTACACTGAGCTTTGAGCTAAGTGCTAATGTCAGCATGTTCAGAATGGCAGCGCTAACATCTCAGTGTCCACCAGGTATCATGGTTCTGATCTCAGTTCAGTTCAGAGATTTATTTCTGTAACAGAAGGAAACTGTAGACGAGGATCTTTCGATTGTCTGATTTCTCTAATCTAAAAAGTTCAGATCCCAAAAACCCAAGTTTATGTCTTCACTGTTTGATTTGTCCGAAGTCAAAGCATAAAGATATTTAATTGCTAACATGCTGATGTTTAGCAGATATTGTTTGAATTGAATTAATAAAGTAAGGAATTAAAAACAATTCCAGGTATTTAAGCGCATATTGGATGAGGGAAATATTCTAGCTTGGATTTTTTGGGACCAATGCCAATATTTGGGAGAGGAAAAATACCTTTATAAATTATTCTTAGGATGTCGTTATCAAACCGTAATCTATAAATAAAAGTCCGTAAAATAAAAGTTTCCATATCGGAAAACATAAACAGCAATAACAGAAATTCTTATATCGGCTTATTTTATGAGCCAATCAATGAACAGGGGTCTGATAATTAATTCTGAAGATGACATGAATGTCTATTCATATTTCCCTGTAATCCATTGAGTGGTTGTTGAGATATTCCAGTCGACAGAAGTAAAAGGACTAATATTAAATAAAAACCTTCCCAGTAGCGAGAGATGGTTTTTATACCTCGAATAAAATCTTATTATTGGCACACTGGCATTTTCAAATGATGTGTTACTGCAGGAACGCACGGTGCATTAAGGAGGAAAAACAACATCTATCATTGGATTACAAGAAATGTAAGAAGACGAGCAAGGAGGAGGGGGAAGGAGGAGGGGGACGTTTTACTGACAGCAAATGTTGGTATTGAATGTTGGCAGACGTGACTGCATCACAGAGGACTGCGAGTGCTGCTCCCGGGGCCAGAGCGAGCGTGTGGAGGTTCTTGGAGAGCTCTGGAGGGGGTGGGGTGGGGGGGTCTGGGAAGCTGCCATCGAAGCAGAAGTGTGTCAGAGGAGAGGGAGAAAGTGTTGGGATCGTTACAGGGAGTTCCTCCACAGTGTGTGTGTGTGTGGTGGTGTGTGTGTGTGTGTGTGTGTGTGGTGTGTGTGTGCGTGGGTTCAGGAGGAAGAGGGAAGCGAGGAGCTACGTGAGGGATCCTGCAGCTCGGCGAGGCGTCACCACCTCTGTGAGCAGAGCTCTGCATCTTTCATGAGCCTTTCAGGGACAAGTTCTCTTCTTTATTTATACGGTACATTCACAGTGGGGGTGATGCATTAGTGCTAAAAGCAAATGGTGGTTAAAATCGTGCATTAGGAGTCAAATTGCTCCTTATGCACAAAGTTTCTGCAGAGTGAGCATTTGCTGTTTCTTTCTATTTGATATTGTGAACTGAGTATTTTTGGATTTCGGGCTCTTTGACAAATAAAACAAGAGGCAGAGACGTCACGTGTTCGAGTGGGAGGAGCCGGACGGAGAGTTTTACCTCCACCAAGCAGGGTACGTGTGTTTGTGAACAGGATTATGCAAAAACTGCTGCACTGATTTCATGAAGCTTTATGAAGGGGTTGGGAAATTACCTAAAGAAGAAGCCATGGAATTTGCAGCAGATCCAGATTTTCTAACCATTTTCTTTGATTTCTCAGATAAATATCTGCAAATATTACACACACGTCTGTTTACTACGAAGTATGTGGAAATAGTCGAAGCCACGTCGGAGCCACTTCCTCATGCGGTGTCACACGAGTCACACGAGGTTACAGAGAACTGAGCTAATCGAACCTCGGCAGCCTGTTGCTCGTCTCTGCTGCCGGCTCCAGGCCACGTTAGGTGACTTTGGCTTAACACAACGGAAATTCCCACCAAACAGGTCAGCAGATAGAGTTGCATTGTGGGTAATGTAGGCGTCAGGTTTTAACCCAAAAGAAAGAAAGGGTGGAATTAAAAAGACAAATATCTCTGTCGTCCACCGTGAGTCAAACAAATGTAGCAGTGAATCGATGGAACACTTCAAATATCACTTAACCACCCTGAACCTTGTTTGAAACCTCCTCACTTGAACTCAACCGTCACCACATGACCACGCACACAACCGCTTCTCCAAACAAGTCAATCACGACCTGAGCCCCTCATTCAGTAAACCCTCCGACATGCACTCACCAGGTCTTTGGTCGTGCCCAGCCTCTTCAGCCCGTCCAGGGGCAGGAGGTCAGCAGAGTCCTTGTGGGAGAACTGGGTGGCCTGCTTCAGACGCCTCTGCTGGTGCAGGATGGCTTTATCCCGCATGGCGAGCTCACCTTTCTTCGCCTCGCTCATGGTCTCGGAGTACAGAGCAGAGCGGTCTGCTGTGTGGTGCTGTGTGCACAGAAGCACGGAGGCTGTAAACCCTCACTCCAGCAGCAGCAGCAGCAGCAGCAGCTGAGGGATCTCTCTGCAGAAGCTGGAGACACAGAGGATTTCTGTTTGCAGATGAGGAGGAAAAAACTGAAAATGCAGCTGTTTTGCTTTGCTGTTCAGATCCTTGTCATCAGGTCCTTCCCCAAAAGCATCACCCTGCAAATGTTGCCTGTTCCACCCTGTTCTGTCCTCTCTGAAATCCTGCTGTCCTGCCCTCTGGGCTTCCTCTGCTCTCTCTCTCTCTCTCTCTCTCTCTCTCTCTCTCTCTCTCTCTCTCTCTCTCTCTCTCTCTCTCTCTCTCTCTCTCTGTTTAGTGTAGTCCTTTGCATGTATCTGTCTGTGCAGCTTTGGGACCTATTGTCCTCTCCTGGATGCTCCTCTCACGTGGACATGCATCCTCAACGTCAAGATCTGTTCTGTCTCCCACTGAGGCTGAGTGAGGCTGTGGGGTAGGTGTGACAGAGTGTGTGTCCCCCCCTCCCCTCAGTGCTGCCTGTCCTTGGATCTCTCTCTCTCTCTCTCTCTCTCTCTCTCTCTCTCTCCTCTCTCTCTCTCTCTCTCTCTCCTCTCAACCCTCCTCTCTCTGACACAGACGCACGCATGCTCACCTCCGAACACAGACCACATTTTCTCAAATCGACAAATGAATCATCTTCAATATTTCAAACCTGAACACCACATAAAGAAACACTTATCCGTTAACACAACATCCCGTCCTCGCATTATTCAGTCTTTAAAGTGACGCTGCATCACACACACACATCATCATGTGTTGTGTCTGTTATATTGGTCCCTTGAGCAGACATTGGCCTCGGCGGCCCCCCCGTGGAGGTGTGAGAGGGATCGCCGTGGTCTGACCCCACACAGACAATCAATCTGCACCACTGATGGCTTCCATTGATTCCTCTGCCTCCTCTTAGAGCAGCGGCTGTGAATTAAAAAAACAATTTATGCATCCACTCTAAAGAAATAGCTGCAAATGCTAATTAAACATCTGTGCTCCACATCCCTGATGACGATGACAACACATATTTGCACCTGTGATGATTCCAGATGTGGAAGGTTCACGTGGAACTTTTATTTGTCCTAGAATGAAACGAGTAAGAGGCGGTTTCAGGAGAGAGAGCCGAAAAGCAAGAGTGTTTCTATAATAAGAATCTTTATTTGAATTTATTTTGGAGTCCTTGTGAAGGTGAAGTGGAAAATACAATAATGATCCTGCTGGGAAATGTAAAGGTTTAAAAAGCTTGTACTGCCCCCTGCTGGTCGACGCTCCTGCACATCAGGGTTCAGAAGTGAAAGATGCTGTTTGTTTTATTCTGATATTTTATAACCACAGAGGGAAAATCAAATATGACAACATCTCTGTCGCATGAACAGAGTCAGTATCCGTTAAACGTGTTTTTTAATAGACCTTGGTGTCACATGTCTGCGCAAATATTCAAAACTGTTTATCACGTTTGATGATTTCTGCAAGAGGGTATTTGTTGGAGAAGACGAACAAATATTTTTTGGCATCGATTGATCGCTGAAGTAATTAGTTTTTTATCAGATGTCAAATATTCACCAGTTCCAGCTTTTTAATTATGATAATAACAATAACGTTATTGAGTTTTTAAATGTTTGTGACTGTAAATCAGATTAAACATCTTACCAAGATATTATGTTTATAAATATATTCTATATATAATTTTTAAATATATATTATATTTGATCATTTCATATATTTGGTCCATAAGTCTTAAAAACACAACAGTGCTCAGCTGAACTCCTCGCCCTAAACTGGTGTGTAATTTGTCCACCTTCCTACAGGGGGCGACATTCTATCCACCCCCCCAGGCTCTGAGGAACACAGATCCAGATTGTTTGGGTTTTCAGAGCCAAGTTTCCCTGAGGATTTACAGTAGGAGGATTTACTACGATGTTCCCGGTCACGTGGGCTGACACAAGGCAGATATTTTGGGGTAAGAAGTCACATGACATATTTTCCATGCTATGAACGGTCGGACTTCTCTGTTGCTTTGGAAAGTTGGAACGGAAAATAACAACAAACAAGCAGAATGTGTGAATTTAAAGAAACAGGACATGACCACAGACCCTGAACATCATCTTTATTATCTTGACCGAAATTCATCCAAACTGTCAAACTGATAATTAATGCAGAGAAAAGCTGAAATCCACCAAATCAAACACTCTAAGTGCAGCTTTCATTTAAAAAAAACTGAGGATTATTTTTTTCAAACCGTCTCTCACACACACACACACACACACACACACACACACACACACACACACACACACACACACACACACACACACACACACACACACACACACACACACACACACACACACACACACCTTATTTATTCAAGGAACTGAGAAGTACCTCGATTACAAAACTCGCTTCAGCAGAAAGTAAAATAAAAACACAGCAGTTTTGGTCAGTTTGCTGGCGACGTAACAAAGTTTTGCATTTTGTGCTTTTTTTTTTTGTTTAAGTTTATCATATCAAGTCTCGACTTAACTGAGGTTGCAGAAGGCACATGTGCATCGTCGATTTCATGGAATTGCCCTTTAAGCTTTGTATCGTGTATCTCTAGGAAATAAGACAAGTGTGCGAGTGTGCGTACGACACATGACGCCGCCCCCCCCCCCCCGAGCCACTTCACACACTCTCCAGAAACTTCCAATCCCCATAAACCTGGCAGTGTAAAACCAAAGCCATTATTTAGGGATTATCTGCCATGTGCAGCACATCAGAGAGAATACGTGTGTTTCGCTTCGGAGATACTTTAAGGTCTGTAGTGAATTATGGATTATGGAATGTACATCGATGCCATAAGTGGAGTGTAAACATGAGGAGTTCTGCGGCCCATGGATTTTTAAACGCATGCTGTTATAATAAGCCCCGGTTTGTGGCCAGTCATGTATTAGTGTGACATGCCAGTCATAACCATCGGTTTCTCTGAAAAACACAGAAGCTTGTTAAATACCACTAACTGCTGTTATGCTCATATATGCAGGTTCATGCTTATTCCCAATTTCAAAAAAGACGGCACCTGAATCAGGAACGAGTCGTAATTTGGGAACAGGTTAAAAGTCCTCGTCCGGTGCACAGAATTTATCTTTTCACATTAATGGTCGAGAGATTCTTGGAGGATTCTGTAAATAACCTCAGAGCAGCTTCTTCAAACACTTCTGTATACTTGTCTTCAGAGAAACAGACGGAACATCTCTGGGATTTGAATGCAACCTTCACATTAACACATGAGAGACACACAAACTGAGAACTGTTCTGATGCCACGGCGCTTCATCACCTTCATACTTGTCGTTGTAGCTTTTGTGTGTTTGCATCCACAGCAGTTATGTACAGTGTAGTAGTGCTTTTCTTTTCTTTTGAGGCACAGTGGTCACAAGTGGACAACCAGACACTGTTCCCGTTAATGCCACGGAGCCACATTTTGTGCTGGAACAAGCAAGCCACACAGGGCCTATATTAATGTTGCACGGGCTCCTCTGCTCTCTCTGTCCGCTGACGCCTTTCCCCATCGTCCCCGTCAATCATAGCATGTTGGGGAGGTAGAGCGAGCACAGCAGCATGTTCTGTCCCAGAGCCGGGAAGCGCCTGAAGGCCTCCCAGGCGTCGGAGAAGATGTTGTATTTCAGGAAGACGCGGTGCTCCAGGCTGGTGGGCAGGCTGACATCCCGGCTCATGATGTAGATGCCGTCGTTGTGCAGCGTGCACGTCAGGTTCAGGCCCGACTTCGACGTGTTCTCCTTCAGCTGGAACCACTCCCCCGTGGAGATGTTGTAGGACTGCACCGTCAGCACGTCCTCCGTCTGGCTGGGACGCGCTGCCGCTGACCCGCCTCCAGCTCGTGGGTGTAGCCGCCCACCAGGTAGATGGTGTCCTCCACCGAGAGCATCTGCTGCTTACGGATGTGAGCGGAGCACGACCGAAACACCGTCCAGGTGTCCGAGGTGGGGCAGTACCGGAGGACGTTTGTGTTCCTGTCTGTAAAAGTAAAAGAAGCAACAGTTAAAGGACGATTCTCTCGCTTTGTGTATAACATGTTAGAAGATAGTGAAGCTGACACGTACTAACCTCTCGCAGTGTATCCGCCCATGATGTAGATCAGTCCCTGGCATTCGCAGGCGGAGAACTCGGCCAGCGGGTCGGGCATCGAGGACACGCAGGTCCACCAGTCCTGCTCCGGGCTGTAACACTCCACCGTGCCCAGCGACTGCCCCCCCACAGCGTACAGCTTCCCTTGTACCGCCAGCAGCTTGAAGTTGGACCTGGACAGGAGGAGACACAATGAGACGATTGACTCCGTGATGTTAAGATCAGGACTTTGTGAGGTGAGACCATCAGTCGATGGTATCTGGTGATGGATTAGGACCTAAACCTCGATGTGGATCTACCTTTTCTGGTTGAGCGGAGCCACCTGGTTCCACTCGTTCCTGCTGGGGTTGTAGCAGTGCACGGCGAGAGATCTCCTGACTCGTCATCCTGTAACCGCCGACGATGAACAGGTAGTTGTCCAGCACGGCCGAGCCGTAGCCCCTGACGTTGATCATGTCTGGAGGGAGGTTGTTCGCCAGCGGTTTCCAACGCCGCTCCACTTCCCCGTACCTCAGCATGGACCAGGGCTCGTCCTGGTCCGGCACGTCCAGGGACAGACAGGTGAAGTCTCCGATGGCGATGAGGGTGGCGGTGCCTTTCATGCGCATCTCCCTGACCTGGCCCCTGACAGCCGAGGGGAGGCTGCTGAAGTCGGGCCGCCTCAGCATGGGGTGGTAGTGGCAGCTCATGTACTTGAGGCAGGCGCTGCGCAGGTCGTGGGTCCCGTAGACCTCGGACAGGCTGTACAGCTCCGCGCAGTTGTCCAGGCGGATCTCCGAGGTCAGGAGCTTGAGGATGGAGGTGACCTGCAGGAAGGAGGCGGTCTCGATCAGGTCCTCCAGGGTCTCGTTGACCACCTGCACCTTGGAGGTGTTGATGAACTCCAGCACCAGCTCCAGGCCCGGGACGCTGAGCCCCTGCAGCTGCACCGAGTCCTCCGTGGACTCCGCATCCCGGAGCTGTACAGGGCGCGGAAGTAGTCGCTCTTCTCGATCAGCTTCTTCTTGTTCACCTCGTAGATTTTGTCATCCATGACGATGGCGATGATCTGGTCGGATGACATGGTGCCGGTTGGCTGAGTTGGGGGGGGGGGGGGGGGGGGGTTTCCTCTCGGTGCCCTTTGTCAGCCTCTCCGCAGCGAGTCACCGTTTACATTTCACCGGCGAGGGAGCTCTGCGGCCGGTCTATATATGGTCATGTTCGGCCCATAGATCGCCATGGAGCAGCTTCCATTAGCCGGGGAGGGGGGGGGGGGGGGTTAGCTCAGCAGTTAGCCGGGGGACAGCGGCTGCAGCGAGGGGGGACAGACCCTAACCGAACGAGCCCTTTCCTCGGGTGAGCATTCCTCCGCGGCTCGGTGAAACGTCGCCCCGGCCTCTGGAGCTGTGCTTAGGTGACGCGTGTTAAACCGGAAGGCTGCAGGAACATTTCCCATCGCATGTTCTGAAGCCGGTGCCGAGCTGTCAGAGCCGAGCTGTTTTGATTCTGCACCGCCGTCACTTCCGGGTTTCACTTCTTCTTCTTCTGCTTCTTCGTGAGGTGTTGGTGTTGTTGTTGGTTTTTTTAAGCAGCGTGCTGACATCTGGCGGTGGAGGGAGGAATAGCTCGTGTCAGCATGCACTGGAAGAAATTGAAACAAATCAAGGTATGAAAATATATATAAAAAAAATTATAATAAAATAAAAAAACAGTATGTGAAGACTTAGAAAAGAATTCCAAAAGACAAATAACAATAATAAAAATGAATACATTCTTATTTCCTATTGTTTCATCTTCACCACAGACTTTATATGTTAGATTTAGTTACTGTATAATGTGCACGTACGTAGACTAAAATATTAAATACATTACCTTATCTCGACTCTCTCCATTTCCTTTAATTATAGTTTTTTTTTTACATAAGGACAAAAAGACAGAACGATCGATAACAGCAGAAAACATCAGTAGAGAGATGACCAACACACTTTGAGCTGCATTGTATGTATGGAAGGTGCTTTATAAATAAAATGTATTCTTATTATTATATTTATAATGTAGAATAGAAAATAAAGAGTGTGACTCAGTCTCTCTGGAGGAGAATCTGCAGCTTATTCTCCTCCATCAGTTCTAATGAGCTCAGCAGCTCTGTTCATCTCCAGCTGTCACTCAAGATAAGGTTTGCTGTGGCGTCACTGTCTGAGAGAAGTGAAGCTGACGAGAAGGACAACGGACCTGAGCCTTCACAATAAGAGCACAGACGTCCACTGTAGGTTGGTGAGCCTAAACAAAGTAATTGATTCATCATTCAATTGTCTATGGGTGTGTGAAAAATGGAAAAATGTAATTTTAAATTACACATATGGTCAATTAAAAAAACAAAAAAATGTCTGTATGAAATTTGACATTTTCTCTAATTTACTTTATGAAACGAATTTATGTAAGATTAAAAGTCTGAATCTGAAAGTCGTGGCCGGATGTGTGTGTGTGTGTGTTAATCTACGCGTGATGACGGTGTGTGGGTGGAGGAGGAGACCCGGGCAGGGAGGAGGGTGATACCCGGGCAGACGCACCAATGACTCGGGCTCCTCGCGCACCATCACCGCTCGGCCTCGTTCAGCGGACCGCCGGCTGCTCGTGATCCGAGCTGAGGATGCGGGAGCAGGCGTGGACCTCCCGGTGCCTCCGGTGCCTCCTGCTCATCACCGCCGCGCTGTCTTCAGCCGTGTCCGCGGACCTGCGGCCGTGCGAGGAGGTGAGTTGTGTGTTTCTATCCTCCTCCTCCTCCTCCTCCTCCTCCTCATCATCATCATCATCAGCACAACACAACAAAGACGCTTTAATCTGGAATATTTCTTTAAATCTCTGCTGTCATGAGGATGTTTTCATTGCACATCACCTGAATCCAGAACATGTCCCACGCACACATGCACAGAACCAGAAAAGATCCGAGCTGCGTCTCCTCCTGCACAAATAGAAGCACGAATACTACAAATGGCACCTCCTCCTCTACATCTATAAATATTGTCTGTGCAGTGTCTGGGTCTCTGAGCAAGAACACACGGGTCTCTCCTCGCTGCTGATCGGATTAAAACGTGCTTCGTGTTGACTTTAAACACGATGAGGCTGTTTGCTGGCCTCCATCCCTCTGAGGAGCAGCCTCCTGCCGGCTGAGGAGGAGGAGGAGGAGGAGGAGGAGGAATTAAGGGCTGACAGGTTTTACTGTCATATAACACCCGCTGTGCATGTGGATGCTAATCACTGATTATATTGATAACGGTCGTTTGCATCACATTCAGTGAGATGTTGTTTTAATTTAGTGTTTCTCAGAAAATCTGGGTTCTGGCAGCTGCAGGGATCCATGAGGGGTTTTATCCTGGAGCTTTAAGGCAACATGAGGACGTCACTGACTCATATATCTACTGTAGAAGTTCAATTGTTTGGTTAAACTTAAAATTAATATCCAGTTTAATAAAGTTGGGAATGATTTGACATTTTACATCACCTCCTTATGCCAATTTACAAAAACAGTTCTCCTGCATCATCCTGCATCATTGCACTTTACTGAAATACAATTTTTCTATACCAGTTCTATTTTTTGCTGTAGTTAAAAGTGTATATTATACATATTCACATACATTTTTTATTAGATTTATTCTCTGGTCTACTTCATTCTGATTCATCTGCTGCTGTCATAAGGGAATTTCCCCGGCGTGGGATCAATGACGTCTTATCTTATCTTACTTTAATCACTTTATTGCCGAGACTTAGATGATAAAACTTCATATTATCCTAATAAACAAGCGTTTATAAGCTCTAATTAACGTCTTTGTTAATGGTCAATGGATCATTATTGTAATCCATTAATTACAAAACCTTTGGGTTGCCAGGTTGTGAAAAACCTCCTCCTGCCTTATTCACCCTGTCAGCTCACCAGCATCATATCCCTTCCCTTAAAACTCTTCTGTCTTCCTCAAAATGACACATTCAAAAGGTTTGTCATTAAAAAAATTCCCCTCATGGTTTTAAAATGGCTTAAACGTAACTCTACACCTTCCTTCCTCAGTTTAACATATTCTAATATGACCCTGCCCCTGTATCCCCACCCGGTCGGGATCGGTCATGTTGGCAGGGCTCGCTACTTGACCTTTTAATATTGCCCCTCTTACATGACACATAGCCTGAAATTATGATTTAATTCTCATAATATTACTCCATTCTTGAGATCTGCTTTTCTAATTTTGTCATACGTTGGAGACAAAACCTTGATTTTCACCAGACGGGGACTTAAATTAATTTATAATACCTCAGAGTGATGGAGCCTGCAGTAATCTACGTTAAACTGTAAATTGGTTTTTCAGCTTATAATAAACCAGAAGCAAAAGTCACCCAATGTTAATAAACATTAATAAAGGGATTTTCTAGTAATCCACCAAGTCTGCAGTTCTGAATGTTAATGAGCTGGATTATGGTCCAGATGTTCTGCAGCTGTTTCCACAAGGTCAGAGCTCAAATCTTATTATATCAATAAAGCATCGGTAAACAATGTATTCACCGGTAATCGAGACATTAATCACAGCTTGTAAATGCTCCCTCTCCAGAAAGTGGAACCTGTATCCTACGCTTTTGTCTGTGTTCGTTAATCCGTCACTTTCCCATGAGGCCTGTATGTGAAGAATTAAAGAACCTGTGAGTGCAGCACATTTAACATCCTCGGACGGTACAAGCCTCGCTCTGGCAGATCTGCATCTCCTCCCCCCCGAACCTGCTGCTCAGCCGAATCGGTGGCGTCCGCAGGCAGCCGGCCGCAGCCGAGCACCCACACCTCAGTGCCCGCTGATTAAAGTACCTGCGACGTGTGTTCAGGGGGAATCAATCAGGGACACTGTGTGTGTGTGTGTGTGTGTGTGTGTGTGTGTGTGGTGTGTGTGTGTGTGTGTGTGTGTGTGTGTGTGTGTGTGTGTGTGTGTGTGTGTGTGTGTGTGTGTGTGTGTGTGTGTGTTTGTGCAGATAAGCCTGAACTCTTTTATATGGGCGTCGTGGTAGCGTGGCAACCTGCTCTCACATCCACCTGCTAATGGACAAACAATGGGTCTGGTGGCACCCCCGAGCTAATGTGTTGACAGTGGAGGGAGGAATAGAGGGTGGTGGGGGTGGGGGGGGGGGGGGGGGGGGGAGCTGATAAAAAAAAAGGACACGGGCTAATTTGTTTCGCTGGTCTCCTGTGTGACTCACGCTGGTCGTCATGGAGACTGGTGAAAAGCAGATAGAGGAGAAGGGGCTGGGTTAAAATTCAACACCAAGACAAACCAACCTTTGAGTGTGTGTGGGGGGGGGGGGGGGGGGGTGTAAGATTTGAGTCGACAGCAGGAAAAGATGGGATGTATGCAAATCACGAAAAGCTGACACAAAACTGGCACAATACTTAACTGTGTATTTTACATCATATCTTACTGTTGATTCTGCAAATACACATAAACGCTATAGTTTGACTTCCATGCATCCATTAGCTTTGAATCCATTATCCTCTGGGGGGGGGGGGGGGGGGGGGGTCACCCTTGTTTTCACCCATTACTTTTGTTTGTCAGCAAAAAAAAACTACTCAACAGATTTCCATGAAACTCGGTGCGAGGACGAGACGCGAGCCAAGAAAAGAAACCATTCGATTCTGGCTCCGGATCAGAAGGCGAGTTTAAGCAGCCTGTGCGGACCTGCTGGAGGTTTATGCATTTTAATGAGGACCATTCTAGTGCGTAACGTATTTATTAATTCAGTTAAATTGACACGTTAGTCCAAAGGGTAAAGCCGAACATGAAGTAAACACGATATTTTATATTTTATTTACGATTAAACAGAAACGAAACTAACATTATTGACTGAAGCCTCTCAGACTATTACAACCTGTATATATCAGTTCTCTTTGTTGTCGTCTGTTGCTCATGACGACGGGATGTTCCTCTTGTTCGGCTTCAGGCTGAAAGCATCATTATACATTACTTCAGACTCTCGTTCACATGATGAGAATAATGTCCCGACCAGTCGTCCTTGGACAGAAGCGACCGAACAGATGACCTGCCGTTGTGCTCTTAATGGACCGTTAGTGCTCCTGACGTTTGGTTGCCGTGGCGACTGGGGTCAGCCGCCACTTCTGCCCCTGAAAACTCTTTCATCTCCCAATGTTCCCTTTCATGTGACCGGCTTTTTGATTAATACGGAGTCACGCAGCTTCACGCTCGTGTAGAAGCAGATGCATCGAGTGTCCTGTGTGATGGTCCCATCAAAACGTCACTCCTTCTAATAGTTTGAGACTTTTCATGTTCTGCAAAACCATGTTTGGAAACTTTTCAATCAATCCACCTAATTGTATTGATCTTTGTATTTATGTGTGTGTTCATATCTGTGTGTGTGTGCGTGGTGTGTGTTTCTGCAGACAGACTACTACTACCAGTACACAGAGTGTGACAGCACCGGCTCACGATGGAGAGTCACCATCCCTCACACTCCTGGTTCCTGCTCAGACCTTCCACCTCCGACCAGAGGAACCGACTGCTGTGAGTGCTGCCTGTGGTGTGTGTGTCTGTGTGTGTGTGTGTGTGTGTTGTGTGTGTGTGTGTACACGGTATAATCACACGTCAACGTGACTCTTCTGTTCCTCTCTGCCTCACAGCCTTCTCCTGTCCGGCTGGAAAGTTTTTGGAGATGTCCTCGCAGCAGTGCACGTCGTGTGCAGCCGGCTCCTACTCTCTGGGCAGCGGCCTCCGTTTTGACCAATGGGACGCCATCCCTGCAGGCTTCACCAGCCTGGCCAGCTTCCTGGACCCGGGGCCGAACGGCGAGGACATTCAGGCGTGCAACAGGTGACACAGACATGAGCTCCTCCCACAGAAACATGGAGGTGAGCGTAGATGCATCACAGCTCTTGTTCTCTACTGATTGTGTTGCTTTGTTGTCGCTGCAGCTCGTCGTGGACGCCGCAGGGTGTTTACCTGGAGTCGAACCGCGACGAGTGCACGGTGTCTCTGGTTTACGCCGTCCATCTGGAGAAACAGGGCTCTGTGTCTTTCACCTACCAGTACCCCGACAACAACATCTTCTTTGAGTTCTATGTACGCACCTGTGACTGCATCCTGCAACATCACATGTGTCAGGCTCACAGAGGCATTTTAGGCTTATTTTTTGTTTTATACCAAGGATATTTCCCCCACTACTGCTTCTTTAACTCCTTCTTTGAATGTTATATTTGGAGCTTGGAAAGTTTTACACATCTGAAAATATCCTCTCGCTGCTGCCGATGTTTTTCTTTCTGTGAATGATAAATCGTTGTGTTCAGGTCCAGAATGAACAGTGTCAGGAAATGGCCCAGACTGACGACCAGAAGTGGATTAAAGTCACCAGCAACGGAGAGTGGGACACACACACGGTGAGGATGCGACTCTGCCTTTGTGTGTGTGTTGTGTGTGTTTGTACAGTTTTATGGATTGTGTGTGTGTCTCACTGTGTGTATCTGTGTGTTCTAGGTGAGTCTAAAGTCTGGCACAAACATCTTGTACTGGAGAACCACCGGCATCCTGGTGGGAGGGAAGATGGTCAAACCTGTGCTGCTCAAGAACATCCAGATAGAAGGTAAACTTTAAAAATAACTGAATTTCACTTTGATGTAAAACATTTGGGGTAAAAAAAAACGTACATATTTTACACGTAAAAGTTGTGTGTTCGTGTTGTGCAGCTGTCACACACACACTGTATGTCTGTGTGTTCAGGTGTAGCCTACACGTCCGAGTGTTTTCCGTGTCGACCCGGCTGGTTCAGCGAATCCCCCGGCTCCTCGTCCTGTCAGCCGTGTCCCAGCAACACCTACTCCGTGAAGGGGGCGTCGTCCTGTGCACCCTGCCCCGAACACACTACTCACGTATGTACACACACACACACACACACACACACACACACACACACACACGTATGTGTACACGTGTATCACTAAAAGTACATCCTCAAAGCTCTTATACAAGCTGCAACACACGCAGTAAAATAAAAGATTTAAGATAGAAAAGGAGGAAATTATCAAATAGAAAATGGATTTAACAGATGTCTAAATTTCTCCCAGATTTACTAAAGAATGTTTTATCTAACTTCTCGTTTTGCACGTTTTCTCTGCGTCCGACTCTCTCTCAGACGAGGGATGGGCAGAATGTAAAGTGAGGCCAGCGTGCTCAGAGGAGGATTATTTCCAGATCCACACGGCCTGCGACAGCGACGGGAAGGTCAGACCACTTGTTTCACGTTTCACACACACACAACACACACACACACACACACACACACACACACCCTTTGTCATACGGTCTAAATTAAAGGCAAACATACAAATAGTTTTAAGGTAACATTTGATTTGTCAAGTTGAAAAAAAATTGTTGATAGTTTTGTTATAGAGCAAAAATAATCGAAATTGAAACAGGAAAGTTTGGAATAAAATAAACTTTTGACTACATACATACAAGATAACTACAAATACTCATGGTTGTTTTAAATGTCATACTACTAATAAATGTTAATGATGATAAGGTTATAAACATGAATAAAGATAAGATATCGTTTATAATTGTAATAACTAAACATTAATTAAGATCAAATGAAATTATAAATGTTTGCTCAGCGCATTGTACTGTACCAGAAAGAGAATAAGATGTAATAACATTAAGTAAATGATGAATTAATAGTTTAATTATCTTGAGTTTGAATTTCTAGGTTAGACCGTATTGAATAAATAAACTTCTGACAGAAACCTCAAAGTACAGATACCTATGATTGCTGCATTAGATTCAAATTGAGTGAAGACTCTCTCTCGGTGTTTTGCACCAGAAACCAGAGACGTCTCACATTATGATGAGAGAGGAGACGGTGACAAGCTGAGCAAACACTTTGAATGTCACCTGATCCAAAATCAACTTCCCTGGCTCTTGTCCTCGACCTTGGGAACGTTTGCATTCCCATTTGTGAAAGAGCAGAGTCCGAGTGACGATTGTTCCAGAACAGAAAAGAAGCGGATCTTTTTATTGTTGATGGTTTTGTTTGTTTTCATGCATTTTATGAGTTTTTGTCTATGTTTTTCAATTCCTCTCCGCTCCTTGACCAAAGCGAGAATCCGTCCACTCCTGGTGATATTTTCCTCTGTGGCTTTGTGGGATGCAGACGCAGGTGTTGTATCGCTGGGTGGAGCCAAAGATTTGCGTGGAGAACATCACTGGAGCGGTGGAGCTTCCTGCCACCGGACAGAGAGAAGCCTGCCCGCCCTGCAACCCCGGCTACTACAACAGCAACGACTCCACCTGCCTGCCCTGCCCACGGGGAACCCACTCCGACGGCACCTACGGTAACTCACAGCTCTCTGGCCTGAGATGGGGCTTGTGCAAACATGAAAACGTTATTGTAGTGTCTAAATAAAACGTGTGTGTGTGTGTGTGTGTGTGTGTGTGTGTGTGTGTGTGTGTGTGTGTGTGTGTGTGTGTGTGTGTGTGTGTGTGTGTGTGTGTGTGTGTGTGTGTGTGTGTGTGTGTGTGTGTGTGTGTGTGTTAGCGTGTGCTAAGTGTTCTGCAGGTACGGAGCCTGTGTTGGGTTACGAGTACAAATGGTGGAACGTGCTGCCTTCCAACATGAAGACTTCCTGTTTCAACGTGGGCAACTCCAAATGTGACGACATGAATGGTCAGCACTAACTAACACACTAACTAACTAACTAAACATGAAGTAGCTACTAACTATCTACTGTTTTCTTACTAACTTACTAAATAAATAAATACAGTAATTTCTAAGTAACTAGGTAGTTAGTTAGTAAATGCCAACTACTGTTATATAACGCACTTATAACTAACTAACTAATCCCTAGCCACTAACTAAAAGGTTACTAAACTAAACTCATTACTTGAGGAAACATCACATGATCTTCATCAGTAAACGGACTTTCACCTGTTGTCATGGAAACTACAGATGTTCACACATTCATTTCCCTGGACCTTGAGATGCTGAATTGTTTTCATGTCACTTCATATAATTAATCATCACACGTACAGATCTGTAATCAGTTGTATTGTATTAATGTGTTATTATTGTGTGTGTGTGTGTGTGTGTGTGTGTGTGTGTGTGTGTGTGTGTGTGTGTGTGTGTGTGTGTGTGTGTGTGTGTGTGTGTGTGTGTGTGTGTGTGTGTGTGTGTGTGTGTCGTCAGGGTGGGAGGTGGCAGGAGACCACGTCCGCAGCGGAGCAGGAAGTTCAGACAACGACTATCTGATCCTCAGTCTGCACGTGCCCGGCTTTAAGTGAGTGTGTTGGTTTTATTGTAAACTGTGTTGTGATGAATGAGAACACGTGTAGTTGTGTGTGTGTGTGTGTGTGTGTGTGTGTGTGTGTGTGTGTGTGTGTGTGTGTGTGTGTGTGTGTGTGTGTGTGTGTGTGTGTGTGTGTGTGTCATGTTCACACTGTTTCACTAACCTGCCGTCTGTGTTTGTGTCACTGTGGCAGAGTCCCTGCTTCACTCTCGGGATGACGGGCGGAGAGTTTGGCCGAATAACCTTCGTGTTCGAGACCATCTGCTCTGCCGACTGTGAGCTCTACTTCATGATGGTGTGTGCTTGACTGTGTGTGTTGTGTGTGTGTGTGTGTTGTGTGTTGTGTGTTGTGTGTGTTGTGTGTGTGTGTGTGTGTGTGTGTGTGTGTGTGTGTTGCGTGTTGCGTGTTGTGTGTTGTGTGTTGTGTGTGAGACTGGAGCTGAGAGTCGTCATTAGCTGCCAGAACAGTCATGTCATGTCACTGAGATCCAGCCCACATTTCCCCATCTAATTGTGTTGTTGTGACGCCCCCTGCAGGATGTGAACAGGAAGAGCACGACAGTGGTGGAGTCGTGGGAAGGCAGCAAAGGGAAACAGTCGTACTCGCACAGTATGACCAGGAACGCCTCGGTCTCGTACACGTGGGCCTTCCAGAGAACCAACCGCGCTCTGGATGTGAGTTTCTTTCATTTAATGCTTTTAATATTCTTCATTTTATTGATTTTCAATTTCAAGTGGAACTTAATTTTTCAAATTTTGTCCCATGTCAGGCTTGTTAATGTCGTTATTATTTAAGTTTCTTCTATTCATGATGTTTTCAGCCTCTCAATAACAGCAGCAGTAACATAGCTGACATATCTAGTAGTAAACTGTAAACATGTATTAAAGTATAAAAGCAGAATACTGTGACAAAGACAAATCTTCAAGTATGTAAAAATATATAAACTTACCTAATCCACACCAATAAACTTCTGTTTCTGTCCTTGTTTCTGTGTGTGCAGGTGCGTCGCTACGTCAGTGACATGGTGAAGCTCTACTCCATCAGCGTGACCAACGTCCTGGACGGCGTGGCGTCGGCGTGTCGCGCCTGCGCCCTGATCCCGGAGAACTCCCAGCGGTCCGGCGCCTCCTGCGTTCCCTGTCCCGCCGGTTTCTATATCGACAGGAACACCAACCGATGCCAGGAGTGTCCGCCCAACACGCACCTGGCCGGACGGCACACCTACGGACAGGACGCCTGTGTCCCATGTGGACCCGGCAGTATCAGCAACAAGGTTCCTCTGGTTTCATTTGTCGTACTAGTACTTCATACCTGATTCTGGATACTGAAACACTTCATATTTCCTTTTTCCGTTCAGGAGCACTCTCGTTGCTACAGCGACTGCTCCTTCACGTACATGGAGAACAACCGAACTCTGACCTTTGACCTCAGCCCTCTGAGCGACGTGGCCTCGCTGACCATCGGCCCCAGTTTCACCTCCAAGGGCACAAAATACCTTCACCTGTTCAACATCAGCCTCTGTGGCCATGAGGTAACACACACACACACACACACACACACACACACACACACACACACACACACACACACACACACACACACACTAAATATCTGAGCTGCAGCTACAGTTACTATTTTGAAACCAACGTCTTATTCTATTTCTGTTTTCCGACCCACTGCCCCTCTTACTCAGGTCATAAAGCTTTTGTTCGTTAAAATCATTTCCCCTCACGTTTCAAGCTTTAGAAATATATAATAAATATAAATCAAAGGGTCCATCATACCGTGTAATACTACTACACTATATTACTACATGAAATATTGTAGTTACAATACAAACTGACAGTTTTCATATCTCGTGTATCTTTGAAGGTCAAACAGAGAAAAATGTGAATAGAAATAATATTTAATCACAAGCAGACCAGTTTGATGAAATGATTTTTTTTTAAAAAGCTGCAGGGGAAATATTCAGCGTAACCATAGTAACTGAGAGCTGATGATCTCCGTGCCGTTTGCATGTGCACACGTGTGCTGCAGGGGAGGAGAGCGGCGGGCTGCACGGACAACGTCACGGGCGTGTCCAGCAAGGACGAGCAGAGCGACCCGGCCCAGTTTGTGAACTCGGTGGACAGCTTCATCTGCCAGTCCACCATCATACCGGCGGACGGCCGCGGCTTCAGGATGGCCATTTCCTCCCAGTCCATCAGCCTGGCAGACACCTTCGTTGGTATGAGGCTTGTTGACGTGCAGAACGTGTGTGTGTGTGTGTGTGGTGTGTGTGTGTGTGTGTGTGTGTGTGTGTGTGTGTGTGTGTGGATCAACAGCTGCTCGAGGTGGATTTAACGTGTTCTGTCTGTTTTCTTTTCTCAGGAGCGACAGCCGACACCGTCCTGAACGGCATGAATGCTAAACCAGATCTTTTCCCAGAATACTCACAGGGCCTTCCAGACATCAACTTCTTCTACAGGTGCGTGACCTGCAGAGACACAGGATGTTCATGTTTTTGGGAGGGTTTTTTTAGTCCTAAAAAGTTATGGTTGTTTGTTTTTCCTCAGGTCCACTCAGGCAACAGCCTCATGTGATCAGGGCCGAAGTTCAGTCATCACAGTTCGCTGTAACCCAGAGAAATCTGAACGAGCAGAAGTCTCTGTTCCCAGGTAAGTTCTCATGCAGCGTCGCCTGTGATGTGCCATTAACTGCAGTTTAGTTTATTTTATTACATTTGTGCGTGTGCTTGCTTGCAGCTCCTGTCCTGCAGGAACATGTGATGGCTGTACGTTTCACTTCCTGTGGGAGAGCGCCAGCGCCTGTCCACGCTGCGCCGGGGACGACTACCACAAGATAGAGGGAGCGTGCAAGCGTGGCGTCCAGGTAACACACAAGTTCACAGGATTTTGTTGAATCAGTTGACAATTTAAAATAACACAAAAATACGTGACTTACTTTTGTGGTCATCAAATGTCTTCATCTGTCCCCTGTCTCTATCTCCAGGAAACCCTGTACGTGTGGAACGAGCCCAAGTTGTGCACCAAAGGCGTCCCGCTGCCTCCTCGAAGCTCCTCCCCCTGCGAGGCCATCGCTCTGTGGCTGAAGGTCGGCGTTGGGGGCGGGGCCTTCGTGGCCGTGCTGCTCATCTCGCTCACCTGTTATTTCTGGAAGAAAAACAAGAGGTGAGAGGAAAACCTGCCAATTTAACACATGACAGACAATCTCCTCGCTGCCCAACCTGCTCATTACCGTCCCGGTGAAGTGTCGGTTAACGGCAGCGAGGGCAGGAGCTGCCAGTGTCATGGAGACGAAGCGTCACAGTACTTCTCCAGATTTGTTTTCCAGATTTTAAAGATTGTCAATTAGGTTTTTACTCCAACATAACTTATGAGCAGCCAAAAATTATTTATCTGTTTGATTGGACAGGGTTTAAGAGGTTGGAAGGAATGACACAAATAAAAACAACTTAAAGATCTTAAAAAGTCAGAACATTCATGTGAAATGTATTATTATATATTTGTCTAATTAAGTTTTTCAATATAAAGTAAAAACTGAGGTATTCCTGTGTTCTGTGCTCAGGCTGGAGTACAAGTACTCTCGCCTGGTGATGTCTGCCAACAAGGAGGGCGAGCTGCCGGCCGCAGACAGCTGTGCCCTGGCGGAGGGGGAGGAGCCTGACGACGACGTGGTCTACGCCCAGAAACCCACGCTGCTGGGGAAACTCCGAGCCATCGCCAGCAAGGTCGGCGTCGCATTGATTCTGCTCTAGGAACAAGTGGCGACCCGTCGTCCATCTTTGTTTACAGTCTATGCTTCTAGAAGTAATAGGTCATCTTAGTTGTCATGGAAACAGATTTGTTGTCTTTACTTTACAGTATATTTCACTTATATTCTGGGTTTCAGCGAAGTCTTAAAGGATATTCTTATTTTCAATTATGGGGAAGTGTAAGTAATTCTGGGACTTTATTCCCTCGCATCTGTCGTGGACTTAATTTTTCTTTCCTTATGGTTTTAAAAAGTCTTCAATTCAACGTTTTGAAACTCTGTGTGTGTATAATTCTAGTTTTGTTGTGAAGCAGCTGCCGAATAACATCTTTTAAACTCTGTGTGTTTCAGTACGAGGACGGCGACAGAAGTGAGTCCGTGCAGCTGAACTCCTCCCACTCCGACCGATGGGTTCTGGGATAAAACCGGGAATCAGACGCAGAGTTAAATAACGGAGGAACAGTCGGGCGGCGGCGGCGGCGGCGGCGGCGGCGTCACCGTCCCACCGCCGTACGTGACCCTTCGTTGTGGGAGGAGCGAGAACACAGATCCCAGCTTTCACTGGAGGATCGTTGCCTGGTTCACTGGCGAGAAAACTGCTTTTTACTCCTCGACACAGGAAACAACGTCCTGCTTCGACGCTGTGGAGGCAGCAAGAGAAAAAGAAACACACGCTTTTAATGTTTTTTGTATATTTTGTATCTTCATTTGTTTCTTTTCTGTTCAGAGTCATGTATTTATATCAATGTTATAACGATGAACCTTTATTAAAGTCCCATTTGGCTTTGGAAGCTTTGTGTGACTGTTTGAAGTTCCTCATCAGAGTACATGTACACAATAAGGCACACAAAGGTACTACTTATTCGAAAGTGTATTCACTGTTACTGCTACGAGCTAGCTAGTATCTTTATGTATTGACAACTAAATGGTACAAGGAAAAGTACGTAGTACAAATACGTATATAAGGCTACGACTCCAACAATATGTTTTAGTTGTTATAAGGCGGAAAGTTGTGTAGGAGAAAGCACATGAAGAGAGGAATCCCGCACATTGTCCTGTACTTTATTAAAACGTTATTACATATGTATTTTTGTGTTTAAGTACAGGACAGTATGCGGGATTCCTCTTCTCTCACCTGCAGATACTAGATTGTTGAGGTTTTAGTTTTCTGTCCATCCAGCAGCTCCTCCAGGCTCCTCCCCCTCTCCTCTCCCCGCCTCCCACGCCTCCTATCCGGCCCCGTCCTCCGCTGAGCTCCGCCCCCTCCGAACAATCTCCTCCTCCTCTCCTCCACCACCTCCTCCTCCTCCTCCTCCTCTTCTTCTTCTCCTCCCGCAGCCATCGACGGAAGATCAGACCCGACTCCTCGCCTCACGTCGGACGGATTCACGGCTTCGCACCGGGCGATGCTGTGAAGCGGGAGCCAGCGTCGGACTCTGCGGGGGAAACGCGACTCGTTCCGGGGAAGATGATCCGCAGCTCGTCGGTGAAGGTGAGAAACTTCGTCCCGGGTTTCTGCTCGAGACACGAACGTTTCACTGCAAAGGGAATAAACGCAAATCACGCGTTGTTGTCCCTGATGCGTTAAAATCTGCGGGTTCAGCGATGACGTTTTGCGTGTTTTGGTTTTGTTTTTGCCTTTTTTTGTTTTCGTCGCAAACTTTTGTTAAAACCGCAGAGTGACGTCACGGTCGGGAACCAGAGATCGTCGGGAGGAAAGAGGAATCTCACTCTGGACATATTTCAAAACTAATGGAAACTAAAAGAATATAATCAAAATGTTCCTTCAAGACTTTTAAATTCATGTTTGATTAGTTTTCTATGCAAGAAAACTTTGTGTTTATCTGCATGAAGATTGTATAGACAATGTTACAAATATTTAATTGTGTTATTCATAAATGTTCATAATTCTATATTTGAAAAAGGGAAAATTCTTGTAAAGCAACTTAAAAAACATGTTAACGAAATATAAGTACAACACGTTTATTTACTAACTTAAAGCTACAACAGTTATTCCTCGTCACGAGCGTGTCCTTTTTCAAAAAGTTCAACTGTCACTTTTTATTGATTGTGTGTTGGACGTTGAACTTTTTCTAAACATTCGATCATCCAGAGTGAAGTTAGAAAACGTTGCAGAGAATATTTCATAGTCAACGTTTTTTTCCCAAATATTGTTTTATGGCTCTTGTTTGTGACCCGAAGTTCAACTGAGCAATTATATTGATTTTAGAGCATTTTGTTGTTCTTAAAATATGTTATTTCAACATGTGCATTTGAAACAAAGGGAGTCAAAAGGACATTTTTGAAAAAATAGTTATGGAGGTTTAAGGAGTTTGTGTTTCGTCTCCTTTTTGTGTCTCCAGATTTGTTAACATTGTGTGATAAGCCAATCATCATCATCATCGTCAGATTGGCACATTGATTGATTGATTGATTGATTGATTGATTGATAATAATCGTTAGTTGCAGCCGTAAACCAATCATCACTGAAATTATTATTTTACTTCTCACTAACTCCCAGAGGACAGTTTATTTCAGTGGATCAAATCTCACCGGATTATAAGACACAGTTATTTTACAGTTCGGTACTTTATGAATGTTGATGTTTGTGTTTTCTTTTTGTGTCTCAGGTCCATAACTAGAGCTCCTCGGTTCTCCTGCTTGTGAAGTGGTGAGTCTGTCTCCTCCTTGTTGTGGTGTGCTCGTCGCATGACTCTCCGGAGAGGAAACTATTCCCCGTCACTGTGACGTCTTGTTTGTGATTTAAAAACAACCAAGATGAAGGACGTTGCAGAAAAAACACAATAATTTGGGCCTTTCTCTAGAGTCCGACTGGTTTTTCTTTTAACTAAAGCTGTTATTTAATCTTTCCGTGCAGTGCCTGTCGATTCAACCATGGCTCGTGGCTGCATCTGCTGCGTGAAGTACATGCTCTTCCTTTTCAACCTGCTGTTCTGGGTGATTATTCCACACACACACACAGTCAGAACATGTTCTTCTTAATCAGCAGCAACATCAGTAAACACATTAAACTGTTATCACTGAATCGGCCGGTTTCTCAACTTCCTGTGTGTTTCAGCTGGGCGGGTGTGGCCTGCTGGGTGTGGGCGTGTGGCTGTCGGTGTCTCAGGGCAGCTTCGCCACCCTGTCGCCCTCCTTCCCGTCGCTCTCCGCCGCCAACCTCATCATCACCCTCGGCACCATTGTCATGGTGACGGGTTTCCTGGGTTGCCTGGGTGCCATCAAGGAGAACAAGTGCCTGCTGCTGAGTGTGAGTGCACTTTTAAATGTCTTCTCTTATCTAATCTGGTTTATTCTCACCACCTGACACCTTCTTCCTCTTCCTGTGTTATTGCTCAGTTCTTCATCGTTCTGTTGATCATCCTCTTGGCCGAGCTCATCCTCCTCACCCTGTTCTTTGTCTACACCGACAAGGTAAGACCGTGCACAGGAATATTCCTATTTTCTGACAATCCTCCGCTGCTGTGTGTGTGTGTGTGTGTGTGTGTGTGTGTGTGTGTGTGTGTGTGTGTGTGTGTGTGTGTGTGTGTGTGTGTGTGTGTGTGTGTGTGTGTGTGTGTGTGTGTGTGGTGTGTGTGTGTGTGTGTGTGTGTGTGTGTGTGTGTGTGTGTGTGTGTGTGTGTGTGTGTGTGTGTGTGTGTGGACTCATCACGTCATCCACTTCTCCGTGTCCCCTGCGCAGGTGAGCGAGAATGCCAACGCGACCTGAAGGAAGGTTTGGTGCTGTACAACACCGACAACAACGCCGGCCTGAGGGATGCATGGAACACCATCCAGGGAGAGGTGCGTCCTGTTTGCTAAACATTTTCAGATAATAATCAACTACTTTTTTCTATACGAGCGCCTCTTCTCGTCCTGTACGTGTAAATGAAGTATGTCACGCAGTAAAGTGACTGTTTCCTTCTCTCTATCGCCAGTGGAAGTGTTGTGGCGTGATCAGCCACAATGACTGGTACACGGCCCTGCATGAGACCGTGGTTCCCGACCGCTGCTGCCAGCAGGTTTACGCAGGCTGTGGCCGCAACGCCTCCACTCCCTTCTGGACACGGGTCAGTCATCGACTTTGTTCATCTGATGATGTTCTATCTTTTTCTTGCCGACAAAGTCTGACACACTTGAAGCACACGTCATTGAGGCACACTGCGGTTTATTTTGCATACATCACACTGCTGTCTGAAATACAAACTCCGGCATGAAAGCTGTATTCATCCACTGCTGAAAATAGTCCCTAAAACACATTGTTCACTCTTATCTGCTTTGTTTTTTTTGTTTAAGAAAATTACGTAAACTACAAACATGCAACATATATTCAATGATCACATTTCATCTTCAGTAGGACGGATTTACGACAGCATGTGAAATGAGCACAACTAAATCTCAAATGTGCCTTGGGAGCTGTACATGTGAGGACGGCTGTTGACACCAGGGGCTTCCCTCTCACAATTTATGTTCCCTATGTTTTCAGGGTTGCTATGAGAAGGTGGAGGAGTGGCTGGATGACAACAAACACCTTCTGGGAACCATCGCTATGTGTGTGTTGGTCATACAGGTAAGCAGCTGGTGTCAGTAGAGCTGTGAAACTCAGAGGCTACACATCCATATCATTATGTGTTCGTTTTTTAATATCATTTCATGTATGGCTTCGTGTTTTCCTCTCCAGCTCCTCGGCATGGCCTTCTCCATGACGCTCTACCAACAGATCCACCGAGCGGGGAAGAAGTACGAAGCCTGACAGGAGTCACGCCGTTAATTCAGTCGGTTAAATACATGAAATATATCACATCTCCTCCATCATACCTTTTGTTTATAGTCCAAATAAGCCAGATAACGTGTGTGTGTGTGTGCCACTACGAACTTGTATCACCTTTTTTCATCAGTTATTGTTGTGAATAGAAGTTGTTGTTTTTTTTAAATCACGTTATGAGTTGTTCTGTGTAAAAGTATCTGAGTGGAAATCAGAACTCGACTGAAGAAGCATGAAGAGAATAATGTTGCTGTTTTTTTTTTTTAAGTGATGCCTGTGGAATAATATAAAGTAATTGTGTACTAACATGATCAATAAAAGCCGAGAGCGCTCGTCACTCGTTGACCTCTTCACTCTTGGTTTCGTCGCGATGACACAGATAAAAACAGGAGAATCATCAGGTCATTGGAAAGTTGAACAAAGGTCTCATGAGGTGATCAATACCTCGAGCTGATGATTCATCTGCTTGTTGTGAAACACGGATCAATTTGACTCTTTCACAGAGAAAGAGAAGCTGAGATAACAGGTTTCAGTTTCACATGTAACACGACTTTAATCTGAAACAACCCTGGAGATAACATCACTGATTCGCTGGCCTCAGTCGATGTGATGACAACTGAGCAACTGATTTAAACAAACAAATACTCTTTGAGTAACAGCTCATTCAAATGTTACAACCAGTTACTTACGTTTAACAAATACCGAAATTTCTATTCTGATAAATATAAATAACATCCGAGTTTCTGCAGGTGGAGGATTCAATTATACTCTTTAGGTATTTTTGGGTTGTGTGTGTTTAATGACACACTTCTAAGAAACACTGACACACGGTGTAATTAAAAGTACCGTCACTCATTCCACTTGTGTGATTACAAGTCTGTGGTCGTCTCATTGTCGTAGACCACGTTTCCCTTGATGACGACGTAGCGGACGAGCTCCTGGTGTCCTCCCAGCTGATAGATCAGATGCTCCCAGCTGCAGGAGAACCAGAGAGAGGCTCAGTCACTGACACACGGACACTTCATCAACTGAAGCAATGAATAAAGAAAGAAGAGTTCCCAAGTTCTAAACTCCCCAAACACAATTATAGTTAAAACTCGTGAGTTAGACTTGGTGCTGCGTAACTAGAAACTGGTGCCAAGGTTTACTTCTAATATTGAAAGTAGAAATTTGACTGTTAATAACTATTAGTTGACGTGGTGCTAACTTCGATAACATAGTTTAATAACAGTTTATAAGATAATCGCATTTTTATATAATATGTAATGTTCAACTTGAATTGTAACTGAAGTTAAACTGAAATATATAAAGTGAAAGTATAAAGTAAAAGTACTAAACATTTCTACTTTAACCCAGTAATTGAATGGTTTTTATCATGCAGCTCTAATTTAAGTGGAGTTGACATAAACTCTAAAAGTATCTATAATGATTTAATAGTTAAAATAAGACAATAAAAACACAAAACATATTAACCGTGAGGTGTTGAGGACCAGCAGGTCTCCGTGCTTGTTGACCTCCAGGGATCCGTGTGTGTTGGAGCGTCCGAGGGCGTAGGCTGCGTTGATGGTGGCGGCAGCCAGAGCTTCAGGCATGGACATCCTCATGTTGACGCAGGCCAGGTGCATGACTATGGGCTGAGGAAGGAGGGGAGAGAAGTGAAGGGGCAAACGTTCGCCCTGTGACCTTTGACCTCACGCCTGCCGACGCCTCACACCTCTGGCTGAACTCACCATGGAGCAGCAGTAGGCGTTGGGGTTGAAGTCGCTGCCGAGGGCGACGATCACTCCGCGTCCAACATGTCTCTGGCCCGAGGCTGCGGCAGCCTGAACACACACAGGGGTCATTAGAGAGCTCACAGCCGAGCGACAGGTGTGTGTGTGTGTGTGTGTGTGTGTGTGTGTGTGTGTGTGTGTGTGTGTGTGTGTGTGTGTGTGTGTGTGTGTGTGAGTGAGTGTGCGTACCGCAGAATGTAAGCTGTGGTCGGTAGAAGGACTGCAGCGGTTTTGGCTTCAGCCATGGCGTTGATCCCTTCGTCCGTGACCTCCTCCAGGTGACTGATGGCCAAGGCTCCAAGCTCTGCTCCCAACTGACACACGTCACGTAATATTAATATAATACTTTATCAAAGCAAAAAATGGAATGTGTCCTTGCAAGCTCTTCATTTTCCACTATTACCAACCCAACCTTTAAATTCAAGCCGCACCAGTGAGATATCTGTTCCCTAAATATGCCAGACTTTTTTATTCTCTGAGAAATCTGCCCTATGTCGTTAGGAAGTGACAAAGTTCTTTCTTGACTCATCCTTCCACTGAGTTCCGTGGAAAACTGTTCAGTAGTTTTTGTGCTGCAGCCGTAAAGTCAAACAAACCAACAGTGACAGGCTGAATCCTAATCTCCTTGGCAGAGGTAATAACGGATAATTAAACTAATCCTATGTTGTGGGTAGAGTCAGGTTTTCTGTGGAGTTTCTAGTAGAATCAGTGGTTTGAGGATTGAGTGCTACCTGAGCAGAGTTCATGGGATGAAGCTCGTCCCCGTGGAAGTTGATGTTGAGGCCCAGGTCTTTTCCCGCCTGCAGGATGGCGCGAGTGGAGCCGAGGTCAAACACTCCCTGCTCACAGAACACGTCGATGTTGTCCACTCGGAGCTTCCCAGCGTCATCTGCTCCCTCAGCCGAGGCAGCTGGACCTGCAGGATGTCGTCTGTGGCCTCAGCGACCGTCTTCCCTCTGGATAATGACACAGAGAGTTAGGGAGTGACTGTCAGGGTGTGATAGTGAAGTGAGGTCAGGGTGAGGCGCTCTGTACTTGGGCACAGCGTGAGCTCCACAGTAGGTCGAGGAGATGTTGATGGGCAGCGTGCGTCTGGCCTCGTCGATCACCTCCAGCATCTTGAGCTCGGTCTGCAGCTCCAGGCCGTAGCCGCTCTTACACTCCACCAGGGTGGTGCCCGCTCGCTGCATCCGAGCCAGCCGGCCGCTGAGGGAGGCCAGGAGGTCAGAGGGCGCGGCGGCCCGGGTGTGCTCCACGGTGAAGTGGATCCCTCCGCCGGCTCGGTGCACGTCCATGTAGGTGGCACCTGCCAGCTGCAGCACAGAAACACACAGTTCACAACATCTCAGGACACAGGCGGAGAAGTGAGGTCACGGAAACAAGTCAAAATACTTTATTTACAACTATTTACCTTCATCGCAAACTCATGGACTCTGTCGCCAGCCCAGACTGGATGAGTGTGAGCGTCCACCAGACCTGGAACAGATCATTGACATGATGATCAATGGTTCAGATGTTAAACGACTGTGTGAAGCAGCAGAGAGGAAAGAATCAAGAGTCTTTGTGAAAGTACAGAATTCAAAATGAATAAACTTAAGATATCACCGAACTCATATAAAATACTATTACTGTAAATGATGAATTTATATCTGACATGTTTACATTGTTAATACTGATGCATCTGAGCTAAAGCACCATTTGTACAATAATAATTAAAGCACCAAGTTAGATTAGAGAGAGGTCGTGAGATCATTACAGAAGATGGAGGAATTTATAAACACATGTATTTATTATATTTGAGATAAATGTCCATCTTTAAAGCAACTAGTATCTACTGCAGACACATGTAGAGGTGTAAAAGTATAATATTCCTCTGAACTCAAGAAGAAGAGAGTAAAAACTACTTGAGTAAATGTATTTAATTACAGACCACAGCTTCTCCCCTGATTAAACACGAGCTTCCCTCACCGGGCATGACGCACATTCCCGAGGCATCGATGACTTTATCAAACGTTGCCTCTGAATACTGAGCTCTGATGGTTTCTGCAGGTCCCACAGCTTCGATCAGTCCGTCGCTGGATGAACAGAAATCAGACACTTAACAGAGAACGTTCACTTTAAATCACACGAGGGGCACAAAGTGTAAAAAGCTTCAGAACGTCCTCCGAGCAGAGGATGAACCTTTTTATGACAACATGGCATTTCCTCTGGAAACATCCTCGGGCTGAACTCGGCATTCTCCCCCCACAGTGCAGAGGAAGTGAAGCTGATTAGTTAAGAGAGTTTATTTAGAAGTTTTGAGAAAACCCTGAAATACTGAGATTTGAAGATGATCCAAAATAAGCGCGCTGGTTCATTTTAACACTTTTATGAAAAGAGCAGGATTGATTTATTAGAATTTATTCTCCAGATGTATATTTAGTAGAAGAGGTGATTAACTGAATAAAGATACAAAGATAGTTTAAATAAGGATAATGATATAAATCAAAATAAAGGTGTGGAATAAAATATGAATCCAGTATATAATGAACCACTAGGAGTCGCCAAATACCATTATTTTAAATTAGTACCGAGTGATCCGTTATTTTCTTGAATAAGAAACTTTCCAAACGTGAATTTCAACACAGATCATTTACATTGATATTTAAATTTTATATTAACTCACACAGGAGATGATTTTATCCGAAGCGACTGAGGAACAGATCTCAACTGATCATCAGACGATTCTGAGGTCAGAGCTCCAGGTTCTAATCATTGAACCGTGTCTCGGGGGAAACTCACCTCCCAACGACCACGCTGCCGTTTTCTATCACACACAGATTCTTCATCCCATGTTCCGTCAGGTATTTCTCTCCACCGCTGCAGATCAGAACCAGCTGGCGGGCATTTGCACCAGGAGTCTGTGGCTGCTGGACATTTTTTCTTTATTAATCCGAAGCAGAGACTTTCAGGGCGACTGGACTCAAACCAGTTTGAGAAAAGTCAAATATTTGTAGAAGGGCAGAGTTCAAAGTGCACGGAGAGGGGAGGGGCCTCTGTCACTCATCTTTTAACTGGTGAGTATTTCTCCACTAGAAAGTTGTACATTGAAACTTTACAAATTCCACCAATACCAATGAGCTCATCACAATCTTTGATCCTTTTCCTCTTTATGTTCCTTCTGCAAAACCTTATCTCATATTTATGTATTTTCTTAGTTATTTTTGGCTAATAATCTGTTTTATTTCTGCTTGTATTATTAAGTTTATCTTGTTTTATTTTTGTCAAATGCCCCCCCCCTTTTGTAATCTATTGGAACATAACATACAAGAACTTGTTGAGGATATAACCCATGTTAATATACAAGTTAAGTTTTAGTATTAATCAAAATAGATGAAAAACTTGTGGGATTATATGAAAATACAAATATGTATTTAAAGTCATGACTAAATGGCAGGAGGAAAAAAGAAATATTCCCCATGTTGTTGTTTTTGTTCCCGTCTTGTAATATCACTGATGTTAATAAAGTTGATTGAAAGAAGCTGAAAGGACTCATTAAATTAATCAATAATTATACATCACAATTTGCAAAGAGAGGATGTGTCTCACAGAAATGCAGAATAATTGCAATAAAAATAAGTCGGAAGTGTTTGTTTCACTCACAATTGTATAATGAAATAACTGGACAGAATGAAACATGTGGTTTTTTAAAAAAGAATTAACATCAGGTTTAAGAAATGGTACAATAATCACTTTATTGTGTCTGTATCACAAAGTCACAACATAAAATTAATATACAGTAAAAAAAAAAAGGAAAGAACAGCATTTTCAAAACTGCTTGAAAAGCAATACCCCCCCCCGCCCCCCCCCAATGTTTCACATGGTGAAAACACGAACAGATTAACTCTACGAGGAGCCGTCGCCCCCAGACGCCACATCACTCCCTCATTTCTCCGTCCTCCTCTTCTTCTTCTACGCCTCTGATGTACAGAACATTATTGCACCTGTGAGGATGAAACACACGTTACAGTCAGAAGTGGCTGCGGGGGAATAAAGGCTGTTAATCACTCTTTTGTTAGTTTACTTCCCAACACTGATTTCTTTGAAAAACACTTTCCTTTATAACACGACTTAGTTTATGTTGTTGGGAGTTTTTAAGCTTGAGGCCATTGAAAGAGTTTCCGGGATTTGGTTTTGATTTATCCAAAAACCTCAGATTACGATCTGTTCCTGTGTTTGAGCAGCGATCTTTCACTGAGCTGCTGCTGCACATCTGGACTTGTTCGCTGCATGATTCATTGTTGGCGACGTCTGTTAAATATTCGCAATCTTAGCAGATAAAACATTACTGAAACTAAAAGGTATGTAATAAATAAAACAACCTTCGCTTGACGGGTTGCATAATGAAGATTTGGGGGTTCCAGTCACGAAACATACCTGATGAGCACTTCACCGAGGTGACCTGCCAGTGCTCCGTCCACGTACTCCTCTGTGTTTGCCAGCTGTCAGGGAAACATGAAATATGTCAAAGGGTCACAATCGGGCCAATGTTCATTAACAACACTGGTTCTGATCCAGAAGGTTAAAAGTTGCAGATACTGTCTACGTTTAGTTTTTATGATTTCTGTGTGCATCTTGTATGCAGGTTGTTGCAAAGGCCTTCGAAACATTTCCACCGGGGTGATGTATACAAATAAATCAAACACAATATAACACATTTACAAACACTATATAATATCTATAAGAGGGACTGCAGATGCAAGTAGCTACACAGCCAACTCCAGGTTGTGTTGTGCATGGCTGCTGTTAACAAAGCTAAAACAAACGCAGCTGCCTCCATGAATAACAGCATAAATGCTCCATTCCTCTATAAATATAGATTAATCAGATAAATTGTGCGTGCACTCAACTGCATATTTGTTTCATCCACAAACCAGTAGCTGTACATCCCATTAAGACTTCACATCAGAGTATTTTCAAGAGCCGTTTACGGAACTCTCGGTTTCAGAGGCACCCTTCTCGATGGCTGCGACACACACTGCATATTCATGTACCATTTACAGTACACTGCTTTATAAAGCTCACCATCAGGTTGCCTGTCAGCGTCACAATTCGTAATTAACAGAACACACAAACATATTAATTTACTACTGCGTATCACAACAGTAGTGGTAGAGTCGAATGAGGTTTATTGATATGTGATGTTGTTCCAGTTTTGAATCTTTGACTGAGACAAAGATAAACAAAGTGTTGAATATTCCTCTGACGGAAGCAGCTCGTGTCGCGTGCATCGCGCCGAACACAACGTCACATTGTGCTCGTGAAGACGAGCGAACACAAACAAGCACCGACGATGTGAAACGTGAGAAGTTCGCAGGTGAACGTGGAACAAGCTTCGCTACGTGTGAAGCGTTGTGTTGCGCCGATGAGGACACGCTCGTTAAATTAGAGGATTTTTGAATGGAGTTTGGTGTGACCGCTTAAAAAGTACCATTAAATCTTTAAATAAAAATGAACGCAATATAAACACACATCGATGTTTTATTTTAATTAACTTACGTACATAATACGATGTTTATTCGCATAAACCTCGTGGATTCATTCATTCAGTCGAACTTTGCAGGAGAAGCTAACAAAGCTAATGCTAACAAGCTAACAGGCTACTTCCGTTAAACGCGGTGAAAATAAAAAACCATCTCGTTAAATGATCTGCTGAGCTGCTGTTAACATCAGTAGACATTACTCACCATCTTTAATTCGGCTCAAACGCGTGTCCCGCTGGTTAGATGTTCGATTCCTTCGCTTCGTCACTGTAACGTTAGCGGCTCACAAACCAGAACACGCTTTAGCCGCCGAACAGGAAGTGGAACCCTTGACCTCCGAGGAGTGTTGTGGTCTTTACACAGTGCCACCTAGTGGTCACAGCGCTCTGTGATTTATAGTGGAGAAAGACGGTATAACCCGAAAATGGAATATTTATAGAACATGTATATATACAACTCACTTGTGGTTTTTATTGCAGTATAAATAAATATAGTATAAATCAATGCTGGGATGTAACAAGTACATTTACTTTCTTACTGTACTTATGTATATTGTTCATGTACCAGTACTTTCTTAAGTACATTTCTTTTTACTTTACACGTTTACTCTACTACATATATCAGTAAATATCTGTACTTTCTACTCCACAAGTACTTTAACATTTAATACTTTTAAATGTATTCCTTAATTTAATTATTTAATATCTAAGTATCTTGACAAGCAAGTACTTTCTTAATTTCTACTCTTTAAGTAGAAAAGTTAACAGGGTACTTACTTTTAAGTGAGAACATTTTTGTTTATCTATTTGTACTTTTACTCAAGTAAACGTTTGAGTACTCCCTCCACCACTGTAAAACAGTACAGTGAATATAAAGTCAGTTTTTGTACAACAATGAAACGACAAACAAAAATAATTTAGTTGGAATTTGGAGAAGCAAAGTTATTAAACATAAATCGCCACATTTTATATTTTATCCGTGAGATAAGAATTTACTTATTACCACGAGATTTCATGGTCATGAGAGTAAATATTCACTTCTCTCCCTCTTCCCATTTCTGGATGAATTTCTACATGCACGCGTCGATAATTATTAGTTACCTTCACCAAGGAGGTATTCATTAAAATAAGTGTTTCTTCCTGACCTTACATTACTTCATGAGTCATTCTTCTTCTCTTGGTTCATAATAACACCATGTAAAATGTACCATTATGTAAAATATGTGAAATCTTATACAACGCATTTAATAGGTTTCACCTCAGCTTGACTGTCGTTACTAACAGATAATTGCTCAGGGATTGAACACTGACCTGTTAAAGAGTAAAAAGTGAGACTGTCATATCTGGGTCTCTGTCTCGACAGCTTTTTCTCTGAGGCAACAGGCAGACTGAAGATTTAACTCATTTTTCTGCGTTGAAGCGTTCGACTGTTACTAAAGCTCCAGACGTGTTCAAACCCGATGCTCTGAATAAAACTAACATTTGACTTCCTACAGTGCAGGGCTGGGTTCTCTCGGTGGATTCCTCTGAAATTGCACTGGCACTTTCTTTGCATGTCTGAAATACTTGAGTCCTTACATCATGCAGCCTAGTTTTCTGGCCTCTCCCTCTAAATGCCCTCCACGTAATTACCCGACCCATCAGTCAGTCACCGCATGTGTCAGTTACAGCAGAGCGATAACGTGTGGGTGGGTGCATGTCGAGAGCAGGGAGCCAGAAGTGCACCCAGGGGTGTCAGCGACCACAATGAGACACAAAATGACCACAAAGAGACACAAGATGACCACAAAGAGACACAAGATGACCACAAAAAGACATAAAACATCCACAATGAGATGAGACACAATGACGTGCTGCACTAAGATTGTGAACATGGCAACCTTTCTACCTGCCTGAGGGAGTAGTTTGAGATGTCAGGAAACTTGGCTTATTCACCTTGTTGCCAAGAGTAAGATGAGAAGATGGATAACACTCTCATGAACTGTGTGAAGCTGCAGACGGCAGAAAATAAAGACCTTAAAAACAATCAAGCAGAGAAACAAAATGACGACAAAGGACCAAACGACCGACCGCACACTCATTACACATCATGCGAAGCTACAGTCGTGCAGACAGGTGGTTAATCTGAGCGTAGAGTCTGGAAGTTTAAACCTGGATCCCAGTTCTCCTCTTCACAAAGAGCCGAGCTCTGCTGAGTGAACCAGGACAGACGGAACAACGTGAACAGGTGAGATAGTTTCATTTGGCTCAGTGCTTATTGGACACGGGTCAGATGCACAGAAAGCAGGTCACGGTCCGATTACACAGCAGACAGAGAAGCCAGTGCCATGCTGTGTTCAGTGGAGCCTGACCCGAGTGGGCCCGAGCAGAGAGAACAGTCCTGCAGCAACTATTTCCAACCTGAAACACTTCTGTGTTTTCTTTTTTTTTTGGTACCGTTGCTGAGCACAGGGGGGCAACACTGCCGCCTGCACACGCCCGCCTCACTCTGTTCCTGCAGGCTGGAACACAATCTGAAGTTGGTCATCACCACAACACAAGGTGTGGTACTTTCGAGCCGCGTTTTAGAATAAATCAAAAAAATAAATCACCCCCTGAGTTGATTTTTAACATCTGACTGCCTCCATCTTGCCCCTTGCTTCTTGTGTTAAAGCAGCCATTGTTGGGAGCAGACGGTCGAGTGGGAAGCAGAACTGGAATTAAAAAACTTGTGTATTTCACTGCTCTCTGACGGACACGGGTGCCGTGGCCGGAGTTCAGCCGAGGAACCAATCAGAGCGACTCAAAGTGCGTCAGCAGCTCGTTCAGCATCACTTCGTGTGTGTGAGCAATATCTTCACCCAAAGCCAATTAGTCAGAACTGTGGATACGAGCACATTTTTACCTGATCAGCTTTTCATCGGCCGCCACGTGGTCGGTGCAGGGGGTCCCGCGCTTTGTCAGGCCATGGACCCCCGATGTTAATATGACCAGTGGGGCGAAGTACTCGGATACTTACTGATACTTACTCAAGTACTTCTTTTCACTTTGTGCTGCTTTATATTTCTGCTAAATGAGATGGAATCTATTGTTTTTGGCTCCACTAGCTGTGTTAAACCGGGACTAACACAGTCATGAGTACATACAGATACATAACCAGCGTATAAAGTATTAGAGTAAACTATTATACATACATCCATCAGTCGTGTATACTTTACACTTAACAACTTCAATTCCAATAACTTTTTTACATCAAAATCCTTATATTAATCACAACATTTAAGTGGTTACTTTCCGACTCGTTCCTTTCCGACTAGCTACTTTCCGACTAGCTACTTTCCGACTAGCTACTTTCCGACTAGCTACTTTCCGACTCGTTCCTTTCCGACTAGCTACTTTCCGACTCGCTACTTTCCGACTCGTTCACTTTCCGACTAGCTACTTTCCGACTCGTTACTTTCCGAACTAGCTACTTTCCGACTAGCTACTTTCCGACTAGCTACTTTCCGACTAGCTACTTTCCGACTCATTACTTTCCGACACCCTGCTTTCCGACTCGCTACTTTCCGACTCGCTACTTTCCGACTTGTTACTTTCCGACACCCTGCTTTCCGACTCGTTACTTTCCAACTAGCTACTTTCCGACTAGCTACTTTCCGACTAGTTACTTTACGACTTATTACTTTAAGACTCGTTACTTTCCGACACCCTGCTTTCCGACTCGCTACTTTCCGACTCGTTACTTTCCGACTAGCTACTTTCCGACTCATTACTTTCCGACACCCTGCTTTCCGACACCCTGCTTTCCGACTCGTTACTTTCCGACTAGCTACTTTCTCTTTGCTTTCCAACACTCTGGTTTATGGCATCTTGGTTTTCGACTAATTTGCCCTTTTTTCAGCGGGTTTACCTGCTTTTTGGTATAAAAGAGGTGAAACCTTGAAGCTGCTACTTTAAGTTCTAAAAAAGTTGCCTGGTGTCGCTTTAAGTGCAACACTTGTTGAAACAGAGCAGTTTTGTTCTGCTGCTGTTGATGTAAAGTAAAACCTCTCATTAGTCCCATGTAATCCCCAGGACCCTCATATGTTTGGACCCCCCCCCCCCACCCCCCTCCATCCATCCATCCATGCAGCAAACTGGAATGTTCCTTTAAGTCGGCGGAGGGGCGGAGCCGCACTTCGCCTCTGTCACCACCACAAGCTCCGCTCACACTCAGATGTGCGGGCGGACCGGCGGGCTCTCACTGCGGGGAAATGAAACACGCTGCGGGTCCCGAAGCTGCAGACGAGCCGCTCAGACCCGACCGCCGCTCCTGCTCCTGCCCGGATCTCCCTCTCCCTCCGCGGGACACCAGCACCCAGCGCCCGGCGTCATGCGGCTCCTACCGCCGCACCGGATCACAGCTGAGTGAAAGAGAAAGTCCACACCGGATTTGAACCTGCGCATTTTTCCTTTTTTTTTTTTTTTTTTTTTACAGCATCGTGGATGAATCTTTAATTTTTCAAAAAGTCTGTTTCCTCTTCTCTCATATTTTTGGATTATTCTCCCACTGAGGAGACATGTTGGGTTTACTGGTGATCACTGTGGCCTTGTTGTCAGATTCAGGTCAGTGAGAGTTTTCATATTCTTTATGTTATGATAGTTTATTGTTTCTGCTGCTCGGGGACAAGTGCATCAACACAGGAGCCGCGTTGCTTCCCAGACGATTTAACCTCTCGAGTGTTTAATGTGTTTCTGACACGTGAAGCCACATGTTTCTAAAAGTTTAGAGTTTATTCTAAGATGATTAATTGAAATATTTAAACATAATAAAAACGTTTTCATATGAATCCACTGGAAGAAGAGAACAATACAGAATAAGTGGGGAAAGTCATTGTTGCTAAATTTCAATCATTTCAATGGAAGTTTTGTTTATTGTTATTTTCAAGTTAAACTTAACTATTTCAATATAAGATAGATTTCACTGTATTAATGAGTAACATGAGTTATGATTGTGTTTTAAAGTTCCAGTCTCCCCCTCCTGGCCTCCTCACCTATACACACTTATGCAATTGAGCAGCAACACCAGTCTAGTAAATTAAAAAAAATTAAAAAATCCTCTTCCTTTTGAAGATGAATCCAGCCCTCAGATTTAATATAAGTCGACCTGTGAGGTCCCTGACATGAAAGACAAAGAGATCTGCAGGTTGGAGATAATGAATCCACTTAGGGAGATGACACTTCGGCCCCTCAGGGAGGTTGCGAAGCGTCTGGAAGGCGTCTGAACGCTGCTCATCCTCCCCGAGCTGCCAGACTCTCTCTGTGTCAGAGTCCACGCTGCACGGCTGCAGTCGGCAGCGGGCAGGTGCACAATGCCTCCTTTATCCCCTTTTTGCATAACGTTTCCGATTGGAGGTGAATCACTTGACTTGTGCACACACTCCCTGAGTCACTCTTCTCCTCCGCTCGTCTCCGCTCACTGTCACACACTCACACACTCACACACTCCACGTTACCATAACTTCAGGTGCGTGTGTGTGTGTGTGTGTGTGTGTGTGTGTGTTCACGGACGTCGTGTGAGGAAATGGGCAAAACCCTCCAAACCCAAAGATTACATTCCTGAGGTCAAAGTAGGTCACTGATTGCTGCCCAACAAGATGTTTTTATTGGTTAATATGGTCAATCATTGCACAAAGTTCACAGAATTATCAGCTGAGAGGATAAACTTTGTACCTGATCTTCTTCTATTGTCATTTTTTGATTTGGAATAACCTTTAAAATGGGCTTTCAGGCAGTCTGGATGCCTCTTCACCCAGTTTTCTCCCTCAGCTCTACTGGGTTCTCGTCTTTTCTGTAATTTTATTCTTCAGTCTTTCTCTGAAACATCTTCTTTCACTTCCCTTTTCTCTCCACTGGAGAAACTGAAACTGACGACAGTGGAATCTGTGTATTGCTCAGAGCATCAGGGACTCAGGCAAGAATCTCAGATATCTCAAATCCTGGGCAAACAAAATCTATCCGCATGGTTAAGAACCGCTCTAGCTCAGTTCTTTGGGTGGACTGACCCTTTAAGCTGAAGTATAATGAGCGCCACACCTTGTCGTTCCCACCTGACACCCACGCTTTCACTCTTTTTTTCTTCTGTTACGTCACCTCAGCCCATATTTGCCAAGTAGATGTGCAAATATCTGTATTTTTTTATGCATCCATCCAGGTCTGTCGGTGGAGATGTTTCGTGCAGGTGTTGCCCCTCGGTGCGAGAGCCGGGCCTGCAACCCCCGCATGGGCAACCTGGCCCTAGGTCGCCGGGTCCTGACGCAGACCGCCTGCGGCAACAACGGCACCGAGCTCTACTGCTCCTACGCCGACCCCAACGCCAACCTGGCCTGCAGCGCCGGCAAGTGTGCCAAGTGCAACGCCGGCCTGCCGCTCCTGTCCCACTTGGCCGGGGCCATGTCCGACTCCTCCTTCCGTCACCCAAACACCTGGTGGCAGTCGGCTGAGGGGGTGGAGTCTGAGACGGTGCAGCTGGACCTGGAGGCCGAGTTCTACTTCACGCATCTCATTGTCGTGTTTCGCTCGCCGAGGCCCGCCGCCATGACCCTGGAGCGGTCGCAGGACTTTGGGCGAACGTGGAGGATGCTGCAGTACTACGCCCGCAACTGCAGCGACACCTTCGGGCTGGAGGAGGGAAAGGCGGGAGCGGGTCGGGACCGGGCGACCTGCACATCCAAATACTCGGGGGCTTATCCCTGCAACCGTGGAGAGGTGAGGAGGAGGCGCCGGGTCTTTAGAATCTGTGTGTGAGTCTGTGTGTAACGCGTTCTATCTTTTTATCGTCCAATGACAAAAGCCATTCAGTGAATAAGAATACTCTATATGGTAGCTTTAGTTGGTGGAGTCCATCTTTCCCACACAGAGGATTCCCAGGATGTGATTCATGCAGTTACAGGACATTGTGCATCAGACAAAGGCAGGAACAGTGTGAAAGACATCATTCTGTCAGGTGTCAGGTGGCGCTGTTGGTTTTCTGTGTGAAAACAACACAATGCAATGAATCCTGTGTTTGTTTTGCTGCTCTGGAAAGAAAATCAGATCAGTTGTTCCACGTGAGGTGCAGTCGATACACAGGGTAGGACTTCTAAGTGTTTTTATCCCTTTATTAGAGACGCTAGGGAGATGACCAAAAGAAATCTGGATCCACCCCCTGATCCGGTTCCACACCAGAATTGAATGGGTTCTTCCCAGACCCATAGAGCATCCTTAGACCAAGTTTCGTGGTAATACATCCAGTAGTTTCTGCGTAACCTTGGTAACAATCCCACAAAAACAAACACTGATGAAAACATAAACATTTTGGCAGAGGTAAAAAAACATAGAAAACTCAGAAAGACTAAATAACTGTAAAATAAAAGAACATATTAAGAACAATGAGCAGAAGAGAAAACTCTGATTCCTCTGACGTTGTTTGAAAGCAGCAGTGAACATCTCGACTCCTTCCCTGGTTCTTCTGGGTGATCGGATCTGTATCAAGTCTCGTTTGAATCCTCACTTGTTTCTCACTCAGAAAGCAGGTTAAACGCACGTGTAACAGGAGGGCGAGGTCGTTACCAAACACGCCATCGTGTGCGACAGGTAAACCACGGGACAGACGAGAGGCTCGAGCCCCCCCCCCCCCCCCCGACTTCTAAAGGGCTCCCTCTCCCTCATTACCTCTTCCTCTGGAAAGAATTTGGTTCTCTCTGCTGTAAGTCACGCAACATGCAAGAGTCATACTTAGCACACAGCAGAGTAAAAGCAGCGAGCAGCCAGGTGGGGGGGAAGCTGTGTGTGTGTGTGTGTGTGTGTGTGTGTGCATGTGCATGAGTGAGTGTTTAATAGGCGTACTTTGACTGTAGCACGAGAGGGCTTCCTGAAGTCCACTGATGTTTAATGGAAGCCGTGTGTGTCGGGAGCTGCTCTGCAGATGTGTGTGGAGGAACATGCCAAGCGTGGTGCTGCTCCGGGCTCCCTGCGGCGCTCTCACATGCAACGTGTGTCTACGGCGTTCGGTCGACGGGCCCTCGCTTCCACGCCGCCGCTCCGACAGCTGTTACCGACTTGTTTGGCAGTAAGATCGTAAATCTTCCTCTGCACACTCCTGCCGTGTTTTGGAGTCCTGCTAAAGTCTTGGTATGCAGGTGTTGCAGGTGGTATGTGGTCATCGATCAATCTGCCCGATGTGATTTCCCAGAGTTCAAGCCGACTTGCTCAAGATGTCTCGTTCTGTCTGACCAAGATATTGACTTTACTGTTGTGTGTGACAAAGAAAGGAATCGTATTGAAGAAGCTGAAACCTAAAATAGCACATTCCTCCTCCGAGGCCCAGCGGTCCCCTTAAACTCAGTCAAGCTGCACCAGATTACACACATTACACACACTCGTCTAAATATATCTGATATCTTTCAGCAAGATACGTGAATTATTTCCTGTAAAACTTTCCAGTTGAAGTTCTTCCCTGACACACACCGCATCCCTTCACCAAGTTTCTCTGGGATCCGTCCGTCCTGCGAACTAACAGACAAACCAGATGTGGTGATAATTGATAAATCAACAAACCTTTGCAGCTCTGACCCTTTTGTGCACGACGGTGTGAAAATAGCGACATATTTTCCTCTCCTCCGCCTCTGCTTCGCTTTAGCTTCTGTGCTGGGAGCGCGACCTCCGGCCTCTGACCCCTCAGCTGATGACCCGGGGGTTAAAAGAGGTCAAGTGGCTCTGACAGCCCAGCTGCTGCTGCTGCTGCTGCTGCTGCTCAGCTGTTCACACTCTTGTGTGTTTGTGTGTGTTTGTTGTGATTGCACATCACGTATAATGACAGTGTCAACACCTTATACTGCCCAGTGTGAGTAGGGGCCTCACTTTCTCTGTTTTTATGTCTACGAGCATGGATGTGCACCTGCTTTAGTTCAGACCACTTTCATTCTATCCAGGGATTAAAGGTTAATGGTTAATCTGCATTCAAATCTCAAGCTTTTTCCAAATAAATATATAGAACATTTATTATATTGTTAAAAAAAAAGTTGTATTATCTGACTTTTAACTTGATTTTAAGTGAGTGTGGGAAACTGTGAGCGATTATTCTCAGCTTTCTTCCTCTCGTGTTTCTACTGCAAACATTAGAGCGTGTCATCTCCTGAGCTGAGGGCTTTTCATGTTCACCTGTGCGTGTGCGTTGTGCGTGTGCGTGTGCATGTGTGTGTGCGTGTGTGTGTGTGTGTGCGTGTGTGTGTGTGTGTGTGTGTGACTTCTTGTCTTATTTATGAGGTCAGCTGGACTGGAAGAATGTGAGTGTTTGTTGCAGAGACTGACCTCCTTAGGGAAGAGAGTGAGGCAGAACCGCCAACACACACACACACACATTTTCTTTCTCTTTTCCACAGTTTCTTGAGCACACACACACACACACACACACACACACACACACACACACACACACACACACACACACACACACACACACACACACACACACACACACACACACACACACACACACACACACACACACACACACTCCTTCATGCCCTTTCAGATAAACACATACAGTCGGCTCTCCGTCTGTTGGCCGGGAAGGAAGTGCCGTTGCTCTGATGGATGTTGGTACTGTTGGCTAGACACCCATCCCCCCTCTCTGTTTCCCTCTCTGTCTCTCTCCTTCCATCAATGCCCATTGTGTCTGTTTACCAGATTACAGTCCACAGTGCTTTGATGGAATTAGGCCTGTGGAAGCCAGACTTACTTTATTTTTCAGCCTGAAACAGGAAGAAAGATTACGAGAGGACACATGGCCTACAGTGAACCCACTGCCTCAGAGGTGGAAAACACAGCTGCATCAGAAAGTGGCTCCTTTGGCTGAAAAGGTGCTGACATGTATCCAGATGAATGATTTTCCTCTGATTTTTAACATCTTGAAACCACGTCACAGAACTTGTTGTGCATAGCACCTCTCGAACAAACACACAATAACACTGATGGGAAATAATCTGGGGCTGTGTTCGATTCTATATCTGGCACAAGGACACTATAGCTGTATTCAGAAAGTCCAGAGTTCAGTGTCTGAAAGCAGCTTATGACATGTATTCGGAAGGAGCCGGGGATCAAACCACCGAGCTCCTGAGCCATGCTAATGCACTGATAAGTTTTCCAGCAACTGAGAGTCTGTGGAATGGCAAGAAACCAGTACTACTGTGTACGATAAATGAGACAAGATGGTTTCTTAGTGACGTTAGTGTCCAAACACTCCTCCAGGCATCTTGAAGGCTCGATGTTTTGAGTTTCAACGAATGTTCTTAACTTAAAATAAACTTAATTTGGCCCATTAAACCCTTTAAAGAGTCTCAAATCTATCCAGGACATATTAAACAGAAACATGTGTGTCATCTGCATATTTGCGAATACTAATATTTAGCCTCCGCATTCAAAAGGAAAACGTATGAGACGTGACTGTGTAATAGAAGCTGCAAGAAGGCCTCTTGTGGAATTTGTGGTGTGTAAACTTGTGTGTGTTTGCGTGCACGCCGGTGTGGTTGTGTGGTTGTGTGTGAGTGTTACTGTGGTGTCGCCGGGCTGTCGCAGGGCTTTTGTCCGCCCCTGAGTTATGTGAAGCTCGGCCCTGCTCTCCGTGCTCTCCCGCGGACCGGAGCCCCTCGTCCTATTTGTCGTGTTCTCTTAATTGAGGACCACAATACCATGACCCCCGTGACCCTTTCCAACAACAGGGAAATTAATAGTGCTCCTCCCATTGCGTCCATCCAGCCAATCAGGGAGCCGCATTGGGGGCTTTGCTTGCATCGCAACATACGCTACAACTCAAGAAAACACACACACACACACACACACACAATTTCACACAACCCATCCAATGATATCAGTGTCAGATCGCCAGTGACAATGAAAACACACACTTTTTTTTTTTGTAAAGAGACTCTCTCCGCAAACACACATTTCTCTCACAGCGAGAGCCGGGGGCAGACACCAACTTCTTCACCGTGACAACAGCAGCGGTGGTGGTTGCTAGTGGCAGCAGTAGCCATGGCGAAGGCAGCCCACAAAGGGATCTTCAATTTGAAGGATGTCCAGGGACCAGACAGGGTAAAGAGAGAGAGAGAGAGGGAGGAGAGAGAGAGGGGGGTGGGGGGGTGTAGAAAGGTTGGCGTGCAATGATTTAAGGACACCCGGTGCCCTCATGGTCACGTGAGCATGTGAAGGTCATAGTTTGCTGCACAAATGGCAGAAGAACAAACCACCATCAACATGACAGATGTTGTGACATGAGCAGCATCGATGAACCTGATTCTGTCACTGAGCTCGTTCTGTTTAGTCCCTGGAAATCACGACAGAAGAGAAGTGTCTGTCCTGCAGAAAGTGAAACGAAGGAGGCCGAGCTGATTCAAGCTTCTTCTTCCTCCCTTAAATGGGATCGATTGGATATTTGGATCCTTCTTTACATGTACACGTCTCTCTCTCTCTCTCTCCTTGTCCGACAGGTGATCTACCGAACTCTCCCGAAGTGGGAGTCCCTGGATCCGTTCGGACTGGAGGGTCAGCAGCAGCTGAGGGTGACCAACGTCCGCGTGCGGCTGCTGAAGCGCCAGCCGTGTCCCTGCCAGGCCAAAGACGTCGCCGCCGCCGCCGCCGCGCACGAGGCTGTTCCGACCCAACACTTCGCCATCTACGACCTGATAGTGAAGGGAAGCTGCTTCTGCAACGGCCACGCCGAGCAGTGCGTTCCGGCACCGGGATACCAGCCCATCAGAGACCGCACCCACCACGTGGTAAGAGAGGAGCAGAGATCTGTTCTACCGTGCTTTTGTTCACTATGAAAATCTTTTTACATCTAATTTAAAGTCTTTAAAACCTCTTGAATACTAAGTATTATTTCATCTACAAATGAGGACCATGAGATGTTGTTGATAAATGAATTAGTGGACATTTCATTATGACTAATCAATGTGCCGTGTATAGTTTTCATGAACAACTTTTTATGACTCTTATTATCCAGTGCAATGACTCTTAACTCTAGATAAGATTAGTCAGAGATTCCAGGTGCATTACACAGTCGAGCTCTGGAAAGAATGAGTAAGTGAAAATGATATCAATCAATATTTACCACTAATTTAATTTCCAACGGACGCACACACTCTCACACTGTTTCTCTAATGCACCACTCTGATGCCTCTTAGCATTCTTCAAGTTCCCTGTGTGTTGATAATCCTCGTGAAGTCTCCTGATGGGAGGGCTTTTCTCTTGTTCTACAGAAATCGAGTTTATAGTTCTTGATAGTCTCTCCGGCCTCGTTCACTTTGTGTCGGCAGTCGTCTCAATAACAGACTAAAGGGGGGGGGGGGGGGGGGGGCACTTTTCTTTCTCCTGCTGCTTTCCCTGTTGATAACAAAACCCAAGAGATGGAGATATCGATATTTGTGGCTGTTCCTTATTAAAGTTGCCGTTCGACAGCTTCTACTCACAAGATCCTTTCAGTTATTCAACAAATTATCTGGTGCTTGAAACAATGAAAACCAGCTAAATCCAACATAACTCGGCCGAAGCCCGGATTCCGAGCCGCGGCTGCTTCGTGCTTCCCTCCGATATGAAACAGAGAAAACGCTCGGCGTGTCACGTGAGCGAGACGGAGACTCGTCGGTGTTTTCTTTGCCGATACCGGTGTTTTTGTAATGAAGCTGCTGATAGCCAGTGGATTGGACTCAGTCTTTGAATCTTTTAAATCTCACTCTTTTCATGCCAAGACATTCCAAGTGGCTCTACCGGGAGTTTTCACGAGGATTTCCTTCTCGAGGGTAGAAAATCCTCCGAAAGACCATTTAAACCTCCGGACTGTGTGACTCCGCTCTGCACGCCGGGATCACAGCAATAACAATAACTCTAAATCATTATAATGCCGATTTGTGGCGGAATATGAAACCAAGTGGCAGAAATTCACCTCTGTTTTTGCTCCCGCGGCTTAAACCGTGACTTCTTCTTCAACCGGCCCTCACAACAACATTACCTCAGGTCGTCGGAGCGCCGTTCTGCTGGGTGCCATGCATGCAGGAGCCTTCGGTAAACACACACAAGTTATATAAGTGGCTTTTTCCCGCCTATCAGCAGCTTGTTTTTGCATCTCTGTTTCGACCCAGAGCCACAAAACCCAAACAAGCAGCGCAGCGCAAGACGGGAGATGAGGGCAGAGATAACGGATCACTCAGCGAAGGGAAGGGCGGGGGTGTGTGTGTGTGTGTGTGTGTGTGTGTGTGTCTGTGCGTGCGCGTGTGTGTGTGTCTGTTTAAGCATATTTTTGTACACTTGTGTGACCTCCCAAAGATTAGTTCTTATATATACAAACTAAACATACACCGCAGGATTATTCAAGCAAACATCCCCCTCATATATGTACAGTACATCTTGTTTGTTTGGTCTGCCGGTTGTGTGAGGTGTGTGTGCTTAAGTGTGCGATGTTTTGTCTACTCTGAGAGTGTGTGTGTGTGTGTGTGTGCGCGCAGTAATCAGCGGTGAAAGTCGCCCTGATACGTCGAGTCATTACTGCCCAGACACCGAGCAGGAATGAAGGGGTCGGCCTGTTTGTTGTTGTTGTTCTGTGCTGCTGGACCCCCACATGGGGTTTTGCGGTTCAGGGTGATTACACTGTCTGTTAGTTAGCCACAAAGCCAACACACACACAAACACACACACACACACACATAATAACATCCAGGGCTATCTACTGGAGCATTTGCAGCAATTAGCTGAGCCATAATGCCTGTTTGTGTGTTTTCTTTCCCTCCTCGTCCACGGTGTTCATGTATTTCTTCCTCTTGACGCATTTGTCCGGCGCCTACTTTCATCCTCTCTCTTTCTAAAGAGACACTCCACAGGTATTACACATAAAAGGTCACGTTGCTATTCATGGTTTGCAGGGATTCAGGCTGAGGCGCAGGGGGCTGACGTGTTGTTTTCGATGCTGGTAGGAGAGGTAACAATCACAGATAGGATTTTACAAGTCTGGAGAGATATCATTGAATCTTCCAGGACAACGGTTGCGAGGTAAACAGAAGAAACAAACGATTCCAGCCGGACCGATCCCTCGGATAATTAGTTTTTCCCGTGGATGGGACGGTCTGCTGTCGCCATTCAAATGAGAGCGTCTGTCTGAACTCAGCCTCGTTGCCGCTCCGCACTGATCAAGTCAACAGATGCGGGAATGGACCAAATGGAAAAAGTCAAACTATACACTTCAAATAAATTGGTCTCTTGTCATTTTAGTTGTTTTTAAGGTAAGTTTGGTTTTGATCAGTTATTTGATGCCGTCACAACACGGTGAATCCTCATGATTGACAGCTGGGACTGACACTCGGTTGGAACCTCAACGCCGTGGCTCCATCCCCCGATCGCCACGGCTCCAAATGTGCAAGATGGCGTTGTTTGGGATATTTTTTGGGCTTCATTTTTTGATAGTGTGAGGAAGAGGAAAATGAAAATGGGTGCGGACATTCAAACCCTCAAGGTAAAAGTTTAAGTCACAGTATCCCCCTTCTACTTAACCCATTAAAACATTTCAGAATCAACAAGGGGTCCTCAGTAGAGCACATACATCTGCTGCTTTTATTGTTCCCTTCTCACATTTCAGAGAAAGCGAAAAACAAAAAGATTTGGGTTCTAGGGGGGAAGTAAGTTAAATGCATGACACCGAGAACTCGGGATTCTCGGTCTCAGTCTTGTAGTTTCAGATAAAACAGCTATTCCCCGGTAAGACTTCCAATGATCCAGTTACCATCAGCAGCCTCGTCTCAGCGCCGCGTCCTCTGCATGGCCGACCTTACATGGTTGCGTGTGTGCAGCTCTCCCTGTGTACATGTGTTAATTGTCCCGTATCCCGTTATGGTAAACATGTGAAATGGGTTGAACCACCAGCTGTCTGGACGCCAGCCAGATGCTGCCGGCCTTTTCCCCTTCCTCCCTGTCCGCTGCCTTTTTTTTTGTACAACTTTTTTTAATTCCGTGCCCCTCCTTTGTCTGCGCTCTGGCCTCTTTCGTGAATTACTTACAATATGTGTCATTAGGTCTGCTGCCTCATATGTGCCAGGACCTCTCACTTATGCAACCCCCCCCCCCCCTCCTCCTTATTAGTGGTGACTGTAATGGAGTGCGATATGTGTGTAAAATCAGTCATGTGAGCTTGCGGCCATACCACACAACTGATCTGGGGTCAGTTCAGGTAGAGGACACGTTTGGATGTATGGATGTGTTTAATTCCACCGTGGGAGGCGGATGCAAGGATCGTTGTGTGTTTTTTTTGTGCGTCTGAGGCCGTTTTCCACGTGTCTAGCTCTGTAATCGTTGTATAATTGTGTGTCCTACATTACAGTTGCACCGTGTAACGCAAACAAATAAAGAGCTTCCTCAGATGCCTCTCCCGCCCCCCTCCTTCAATCATTATCCAGCATGCATGGCATTCCAACTCGCAGGAATGACAAGGAGATTGTTATTGTGCTCTCAGCGCCGCATACTTGCACTCTTCTCACACACACACACACACACACACACACAAACACACCACACACACACAGGCTTTTCAGAGCAGAGGCCCGTTCTCGTTTCCAGTGATGAAGCCAAACAATCAATCTCACTAATTCACTAATTTCAAGCGAGGGAGGACGAGAAAGAGATGGAACGAGAGGAAATAAGGAAATCGGAGGACACCGAGAGGAAGAGGAGGGGAAAGAAAAGGAGAGATGGAAAAGGCAGGAGAGATAGAAGGGATTGTGAGAGTGAGGGAGGAATCTAGAGGAAGAGTCTTCACCCCCAGCAGGTGTCCTCATGAGGGATACTGTCCTCTCCATCACACTGACCTCTTTGTTCCTCCCATCCTTCTACCTTTGTCTATCATACTTCCTGTCGCTAATGAGCTCTCTCTCTCTCTCCCCTTCTCTTTCGTTCTCTCATTCTCTCTCTCCCTCTCTCCCAGGTCCATGGGAAGTGTGTGTGCAGACACAACACTGCAGGTGATCACTGCGAACTCTGCGCTCCGCTCTACAACGACCGACCCTGGCAGCCGGCTGACGGATTGACGGGGGCGCCGCACGAATGTCGGAGTGAGTCGAGCAAACACGCCCCCACGCGTTGTCCGCCACCGGAACGTAGAGAGATGTTGTGTAACGTGCAGACATCTTTACTTGTCCTGCTTCTATTCACCCTGTTCTAAGGGCTAAAGCTGCTGTAGCTGCACGTTTGGCCTTTTATGATCATGACAGGTCAGCAAAATGTGGGGTTAGATGATAATATGGACAAGAAATCTATTTAAAAAAGTCAGGACTATGTGAACGGGTAATGCAACGCAAAGTAAAAATGTACTGGAGCAGAAAGTACAGATATTTGCAGATATATAAAAGTGAAAAGTCCCAGAAAGTGAGTCTACTTAAGTACAGATACATGAAAAGTACATTAACAAAGTAAATGTACTCTGTTACATCCCACCAGTGGCTATAATCAGATTATATTCCCAACAGTTCCAGTGGCATCAAGTAGAATACATTCTCAGACCTCTCCTGCAGCATAATTCTGCTTAATGCCTCCTATTAACAATTCAACAATGATTCCCTCCCTCTCTCGCTCCAGAGTGCAAGTGCAACGGACACGCTCAGAGCTGCCACTTCGATTGGTCGGCGTGGCGCGAGTCCGGCCAGCGCAGCGGCGGCGTGTGCGACTGTCTGCACAACACCGAGGGACGCCAGTGTCAGAAATGCACGGCCGGTTTCTACAGAGACCCCCAGCGGCCGCAAGCCGCCCCCGACTCCTGCAAACGTGAGACTCACCATCGAAACACACTTTATATCCAACAAAACCAGTTGATCAGTGCAGTGAATAGCGTGGAAGGCAGAGTATCGACCTCTTATTGGAATCGTTTGCTGAAAAGTTACGTTTCTTTCTCCTTGGGCGGAGGTAATAACAGTCTTCCTCGTTGCTCCTCAAGGCCCAAAGAGATGAGATGACTTCAGGAATTTCTCTGGTAAACAGCAGATGGCGAGTCATGCCCATACACTGAAAACCACCACATGCAGAACACACTGTAAAACGTTGAGTATCATAAATCACCCCCCCAACCCCCCCCCCCCCCCCCCCGGTGCTGAACAAAATGTTACCGGTGTGAATCATAATATTAACCTCGCACACGCCACACTGGCACGGCGCTCTCATTATCCCCGAGGAATGTCGAGGACGGCGATCGCAAGCTGGGACGTGCTGGATAACGCTGATTCCCGATGGGCACCTGGCTCTTTGTGTGTGTGTGTGTGTGTGTGTGTGTGTGTGTGTGTGTGTGTGTGTGTGTGTGTGTGTGTGTGTGTGTGTGTGTGTGTGTGTGTGTGTGTGTGTGTGTGTGTGTGTGTGTGTGTGTGTGTGTGTGTGTGTGTGTGTGTGTGTGTGTGTGTGTGTGTGTGTGTGTGTGTGAGAGAGACAGCATGCTCCATCCAAGGTTTACACCATAGTTAATCATCAGATGGTGGCATTCCTTTCGTCTTGACTCAAAACTTCGACACAAAACCCCGGCTTGTCCATCTTGGCTTGTTTTTTGCCATTTTTCATACGTGACTCGGAGCTCGCGGAGCTGCAGGCTAATCATTGGTCGTGGCGGTAAGCGTGTGAGAGTCCTCTCTCTCTCTCCGTGTGTGTGTGTGTGTCGGGCGGCTTGCTGCCCTCCGGTGACGAGGCGAGTCTAAAGTAAACACCAGATAATCATCCATAAACACAACAGTGGCTACATTCTCCCTCAGATTATCTTTCAGATTTGACCCAGTGAGCTCAGTCCTGCAGGTACGCCGGCCTCACACATGATTACTGAAGTATGCGTGCGTGTGTGTGTGCGTGTGTGTGTGTTCGTCTAAGAATTCTAACATCTCATTGAATTCAAACCTGTCAAATCGCAGCAGACCATTCAATACACCCTCAGGGGGAAGAGAACGTTGGCTCTCGGCCCAACGCCGTCACTCAGAGCCGGGGTGTCGTCGTGTCTTTTGGTTTTCCTTTCTCACATCCAGAGAATCCGTTACAGCGGCAACACGATCGGGCAGTGATGAATATACATGTTGGGAGAGTGATACAGCACATTTCATTTCAGAGTCGACATCTGTTCTGGATGCGACTGAGCTCCGTGTCCTTAGAAAAAAACAGGACTTGGCTTCCTGGGGCGTCTGAGACCGTTTTTTTTTTTTGTTTGTAACTAAAAGCAAAGTGGAATCCGGTGATTTCCATCATCGCATAAATGTTTCTTCACCTGCTGTTCGTGCAAAAAATCTCCCCGGACACAAGATGGATTGCTTCTCTTGTTGTTTCTCTGTCTCAAGACGATGAATCCTAACGACTTTTACCGATGCTCGACTTTTCCTCCGGAAGGTTTTCCACTTCATGCACACGTTCATGTTGACTTCGTTAATCCAACGTCCTCAAGAGACGTCAAACGTAAATCGCCACGTCGGCCGAGGAGCTCGTGTTTTCACCCGTCTATTTGTTTGTTGGTTTGTTTGTTTGTTTGTTTGTTGGTTTGCAGGATTAACAAGAGAAAGATGGAGTCGTTCGATTTTAGTGCGGATCTAGAAATTCCTTTTTTACTTTCTTCAACACCGAGAGACTTAATTTCTCCTTTTCTTTCGTGGATCTTGGTGAAACATAAATCTCGGGTGGTTTTAAATGTGGTTTCATAAGGGGACTGCTGGGCCTTGGCAGAGGTTTTGACATTTAGCTCAGAATCCAATTCAGGATCTTTCAGATGATAAGATGTGTTTGATTTATTTTCCCAAAGTGGACGACTGCCACTAATTCACAAGCACATTCCGCTGTTCTTCTTCAGCATCGCTCCCTTTCTCTATTGAAGTCTGAGGAAAGTGATCCACCACCTCTTTTCTTTCCTGGCAAGTCTCGTTCAGGGGTTTACATTTCACCCGTTGCATATTTTTTTGGCATCTGTAAATTCACCTGTGGGGTAACTACAGAGGCTGTGGGGGGGGGGGGGGTGGGGGGCGGGGGAGTGATTGATGGGAGAAACCAAGGAGCGACGGCGTGCTCGGAGAACCCCCCCTCGAGACGAAAGGTGCAGGTTGTGAAATCCCAGCGAGGCCGCGTGCTGACAATGGAGGAATTTCCCTCATGTCGCGAAGGAACATTTTTTTCATACCAGGCTCCGAGGGGCCCGGGGAAAGAAAACACTCCTGTCAGGCTCCACGCAAGCTCGTACACAGCGAATCACTTCGGCATGAGGGGAAAGTTACAGTATGTGTTCGTGGGGGGGGTGGGTGGGGGGTGTGGGGGGGGGTTGTTCAGGCAGGTGTCCCGTCATGTCCCAGCACACGCTCTGAAGGTTTTCATTGTCAGGGGCGGCTGCAGCTGACAGCTTTCTTAAGACACACACACACACACACACACACACACACACACACACACACACACACACACACACACATATTTACATACAGGAGGCCTTGTGTGGTGACCCCCTTCCAACGCTCATAAATTCTCACGCAGATATGTAAACACACACGCTTATTAAAACACGTCGCCGCACGTGTTTCGGCTTTTACATGGGAACCGAGGCTGTGCTGTAATCTCTGCTAATTATTAACGTGCGGGTTGCGGCGGGCGGCTCGCTTAACAGTACGATCGATAGAGCCTGACACACACACACACACACACACACACACACACACACACACAAAAGATGTCTGCACATCTAAGTGTCCCATATTTGTGTCCAGTACTTGAACGTGTGTTTTACGCATCATCTCTGCGTGAATGTGAGACCTTTATGATTTTATTGACACTGTCCTGTTCGGCCTCACGATAACGTTTAGCTTATCTTTATCGTTGCCATAGATCCATACATACGATAAGCGCGTCTGGTTGGGAACGCGATAAAGTTGACGAGGCATCAACTGTACCTTGCAAATATGTGTTTATGGTGCATCTGCGTGCACAGGAGGAGATACACATGGGAAACATGCAACTCCTGCAACATTTTTATAAAGGATTATTTTACTATAATCTATAATCTAACAGGCGTCTGGGTGCTCAGTTAGTACTTACACTCATTTACTGCAAGTCAAGCGTCATTAAACAGGAGAGAAATACTCCACACAACAGAACACCCCTTCTCCGTTCCCCCCTCCTCGTCTTCTGCCCGTCCTTCACCATGCCCCCCCCCCCTCGTCTGACCCCGAGATAGGGACGGATTTATGGGGGAGGCGGCAAGACACCTTGTCCTGCAATGCTCCGTGTCCCAGTGGAAAGACAGTAGTTTTCTCAAACTGTTACTGGAAACATGGGTGGGTGTGTGTGTGTAGTATATTGTTTTTGGAGGTTGTTTAAAGAACACACTATCAGCACACAATTAGAGGGGGGACATGCGGGAGGGAGAGAGCTGTGATAAGGAAGAGAGAGAGGCCTTTGTGTTACGAGCTGCTGCAACAATGGAAGAGACGAATTGAGCTCAAATTTATCACCAGACCAGGTGATAAATGAAGATTCACAGGTCAGCAGACGGCCGGCCCGGGAAGCCCTTTGGACTCCGCGCTCCGCTTCGCAGATTTGGTTCTTTCTACTTTAAAAAAAGAAACATTTGGATATTGTTACCACGGCCGAGGAGGAGGTTGTGTTTTCATCCTTCATTCAGCAAAAAGTACTAAACTTGGTCAGGGAAGAATCCATTAAGCTCAAGCTTCACTTTCACTTGGAGATTTCTCAGAGAATAATTCCCAAATGGTTGATAACGTTGAATCCTAGAATTCTATAACGTGACGTGAAGTGTTATGTGTCTAAATTAATATTTTCATCATCTTTTATCTTTCCCAGCATGCAACTGTCACCCCTTGGGCTCCCTGGCCTTCCACCTGGCGGACGGCTCCCCCTGCGACCCGTCCAACGGCAACTGCATCTGCAAACCCGGAGTGGGTGGCGCCCACTGCGACAGGTGCATGGTGGGATACTGGGGTTTCCATGACTACGGCTGCCGTCCGTGCGACTGTGCAGGAGACTGTGATCCTTTCACTGGAGACTGTATGTTTGGGTGAGTAAAAACTTTCTCTCCACTTGATCCCCAACAATTGTGTCTCGTTAAAGTAAAAAACATGAAATATTAATCCTCTGAGGACCATTAAGACCTGGAGGTGGTGCCAAGATCACCAGGAATCCTCCTCTGGGGGAACGAATATTCAAACTCAATTTCATTCCTACGTTCTCATGTGTGTGATGATGTTGTATTGTGTGTTTGTGCAGCTCGGATCTGGAACTGTACAACTTAGAGGTAAACTCCAGTGAGCCGGTCCGGATCTTCAGACGGACGAACTCTTCTCTGCGCTCCACTACTCAGGTGAGATAGAGGGTGTGTGTGTGTGTGTGTGTGTGTGTGTGTGTGTGTGTGTGTGTGTGTGTGTGTGTGTGTGTGTGTGTGTGTGTGTGTGTGTGTGTGTGTGTGTGTGTGTGTGTGTGTGTGTGTGTGTGTGTGTGTGTGTGTGTGTGTGTGTGTGTGTGTGTGTGTGTGTGTGTGTGATCTTCCTCCACAGTCTAGTGACCAAGCATTAATGGTTAAGTAATGAAAGTCTTGATAGGGCCGTAGAAGGACATGGAACAAAGGTGTCCGTGTGTGTGTGTGTGTGGTGTGTGTGTGGAGAGTTTCCAAGTGTCCCTTCTCTCAGACCCCCCACCACCATGTAACTGCACCTTTCATAGGCACATTCCTCGCTGGACACACACGCTGTTCTTGCATTCTTAGGACGCCACGTACATTATCTGAGACCACACGCACGCACACACACACACACGGACACACAACATCAGTTTCGTTACAAATATTAAATCTGCGTCTGTGCCCCTGCAGAGAAGTGTGAGTGCAAAGAGCAAGCCCTGACCAACAGTAAACTCTTCTGCACCATGAACTACGCGTACGGTAAGAACGCACTCGACTGCATTTCACTACACAATCCAACACAACAATAAATTCTGTTGTGTTACAATCTCAGCCTATTGTCACACACACACAAACTCTCCCACAGTCACGTCGCACATCCTAACGTCTCTCCTCCCGACTCGTAGTGCTGAAGGTGAAAGTGCTGTCGGCCCACGATAAGGGCTCCCACGCCGAGGTGGAGGTCAAAGTTCAGAAGGTGCTGAGTCAGAACACCAAGGTGAAGATCCAGCGAGGTCGCGTCACACTTTACCCCGAGTCCTGGACCGCCCGGGGCTGCACTTGCCCCATCCTCAACCCAGGTCAGACACACAATCACATACTACAAAACATAAAGCCGTGGTAATGGCGTGTATATGTCGCTTTGCTTCGTCCTTGACCTCTGACCTCTGACCTCATGTACCAGGGGTGGAGTACTTGGTGGCGGGACACTCGGACCGGAAGCAGGGCCGCCTGCTGGTCAACATGAAGAGCTTCGTCAAGCTGTGGAAGGCCAGCCTGGGCCGCAAAGTCCTCACGCTGCTCAACAAAGACTGCAACTGGTAGACGGACAGTCGAGCCGCCGGGGACTGACGGACACATGGACTGACGTGTTTCCTTGTCCTCCGCATGTGGAATTATGAATGGCGTTGGATTTTCATGGGGTGGGGGGTGGGGGACTTGGCAGACATTTGAAACCCCCCCATTCTCGGCTGTCGTCCAGTAGTGGACTGCACAAGCTTAAAGCACACAGGATGAACTATTGTTAAGACGTTTGAGCAAACTGTCCCTCCTGCGTCCGTATGTTGTATTCAAGCAGACGTTTCTTTTGCTTTTGCTGCTGAAGCTTCAGAAATAGAGGAATTCTGTCACTCAATGACACTGAACAACCCCCCCCCCCCCCACACTGATACACATTAAAACACACATTATACAAACTGAACGTCCTCCTCTCTGCTGCACTTTAGCCTAAGACGGACTGAGGGGACATGGACACACGGAGGAGAGGAAGATTAAACACCCCCGAGACTATAACTGTGGACTGTGGATGGAGGACGCCCGCTCCCTCTGTGCTCCTTCACACATCGGACACACACCCACGGAGGCAGCAGTGCGCTCGTGTGTGTGTGTGTGTGTGTGTTTGCTGCAGACGCGATGTGCAGAGCACCCCCGAGTGACGCTGAACAAGCCATACAAGCCACTACAGGTGGTTAAATCTTAGCCAGTCCAGGTGTGCCTGTGTTGAAATCGGAGTGAATGGGTTTCACCCCAAACGTGAATGTATTTGCCTGTGTGTGTGTGTGTGTGTGTGTGTGTGTGTGTGTGTGTGTGTGTGTGTGTGTGTGTGTGTGCGTGTGCGTGTGAGAGCGAGAGCGAGCGAGAGAGCGAGAGAGCGATGGAGAGCGAGAGCGGTCGAATGCAGCGGTGTATGAGCACAGTCCAGATTCAGTCCAGCTCTTTTCTGTCGCCGTTCCAATGTTAATGATACATAACGTACCGTGTATTGATTCATCTCATATTACACTCCACTGCTGAATTCTTGTTATTCCTTCCTTTGTTGCTCGTGTACAGTATTATTTGTATATATCTATATAAATATTATTGTTCATCCTTCTCTTCCCGTTTTTTTCGAATTTGTGTCCTCGTGTGGTTATATTAAAGGACAATTCCGGGTTTATTACAACTTGAGTCTTGTTTTTTAAACCTTTTGGTCAATAAGGAAGATGATGCAGATGTTTTTTTTTTTTTTAAACGTGCACAGAAGCAGCGTGATCACGAGGAGAAGAGCGGGAGTGTAAGCGCACAGTTTGAGCACAAGCAGAGCAAAACACATATTGTTTATGGACGCCCTAATACGTGCCAGGCAATAAGTATATCTACACAGATTGAGTAGTTATAATCGTAAATATTTCAAATGTATATTGGACTCTGTCACACATATGCTTGTATAGATGGCCTCGTTACACTTTGAACTTTCCCCAGACGCTCACATGAACACCGGCTCAGCAGCCGTTGATATTAACCGTCCAGGCCTTGAAATACTTCACATAAATGGGGCAAAAATATCCTTATCGCCCTCCTTCCTTCCCACACACACACACACACACACACACACACACACACACACACACACACACACACACACACACACACACACACACACACACACACACCACACACACACACACACACACACACACACACACACACACACACACACACACACACACACACACACACACACACACGTTCCTCGCTGTGTGTCCCTTCAGATTAAGACATCCATCACTCTCGCTCCCAAAACACTCTCCCCTACATTCACACAGTGCCACAGAATGTAGATCATAACAGAGAGGCCGGGGCGAGCACACACACTCTGTTTGGGTTTAGGCAGGGTGCGTGTTTTCCACCTCCTCCTCGCCCGCTCGCCGTGACGTGGTTGGCTGAGAGGTGTGGACACATTCCTGGCACATCGAGCGGGGCTCCGCAGCAGGCCGGGTCAAAGGTCGCTCACCTGTCTGCCGGCCCGGACTCGCCGAGGAGGAGCGGGCAGCAGTGGATGTTTTCTCACGGCCGAGGCCGGATAGCCTCTTGTGCCCACGTTTCCTCATCCGCGGCCCATTCACAGATTTGCGGCAGAGAGGTCACGGCTCCTCCTCATTTGTGTTCCCAGACAGCAGGGGAAGGGGTGAGCGAGTGCACACAGGGAGAGGAATGTGACTGGAAGGAATGCCTCAGTGCCAATGGGGCAAAGTAACTGAGTACTTTTACTCAATCGCTGTACTTTACTAGAGTATCTCCATTGTTCCTACTTTCTACATCACGCTGTTTACTGCGCTACATTCATGTTTGACTCTAAACACTTTTGTACACATTTTATATTTCATAAAGTACATAATAAGCCCATAAGACACAATCACAGCCCCGAATCAATCCACTGGTTCCCAACCAGTTTGGCTGTTGTGTCTAGTTGGACCTCCTTGTCACATTTGTGATTCCTAAACCCAACAGTTATCCAAAGGAATTACAGGTTTCAACCAAATAAGGAAAATAAAATGTGAATTATCCACATTTCCATTTGTACATTTTGCTGTTGAATACCATTAAAGAAGAAGATGATTTCATCTAAAAGTCACATTTAAGTCACATGCTTCACGTCCTGTCACATACATTTTCTGTTATTAAATAAGCTTCTCTATCTCCATGCATTCAAACTGTTTTAATCTTGAACATACTTTGCTGTTACTTTTAGGCACAAATTGAAAATGTGGAAGGGCCACAAATTAAAAAGACCTTTTCCTGGATTAACAGAAGATATCTCCAGTGTGTTGTTGGTGAAGTCCTTCCTCCACCACAGCTGAGCACAGGCCTCCAGGTGAGGTGGGAACTGACCTTGAAGTGCAGTCGCCACAGGGCGCCACAAACACATGCACTACTGCTGAATCTCTCTCTCTCTCTCTCTCTCTCTCTCTCTCTCTCTCTCTCTCTCTCTCTCTCTCTCTCTCTCTCTCTCTCTCTCTCTCTCTCTCTCTCTCTCTCTCTCTCTCTCATTGTCCTGAGATTGACTGGCCATTCTCAGCCTGTGATGGAGATGTCCTGTGGGGGGTTGCATGGTGTGGGAACCTAGTTGATGAATGAGTGTTTGGCATGCTCGCACAGATGCATGGCCTGCTCCAGTATGGTCCATGCGTGTGCGTGTGTGTTATTGTAGTAGTGGCTGATGCATGCATGTGTGTATACATATGAGTGTCCGTGCGTGCCTGTAGGAACACAATGCCCCGCTTGTGTTGCTATAGAATAGAGTTATGGCCTTTGTCCCATCAGCATTCTTGTGTTGCCATTGGCCTCGGAGCGCATGGCAGCTCCCGCGGGCTCGGGGACAATAACTCCCCCACCCTCCCCTCCTCTCGCTGGGAGTCACAATGCCCCTCTTTGGCAGCACCCATCACCCTGAGACAGACGCACCAAAAGTGGGCTGCTATGGGTGTCACACAGCCAGCGGCACCCACCGGTCCTGGATCGGGTTGCACATGCACCTATTCATAAACCCATTGTTTTGTTTGGACGCAGAGTTATTAGTTTTCAACCTAATCTGGATGCACCATTAAAACTTTTTTTTTTTTTTTTAAATGTTGGTATCACTTCCTGATAGGGCAGCATTCATAAAAGGTTCATAAAGTGTAATCATTAATGTTTTTATAGATCATTTACACCTGATTTATAGATGAGTTACACAACAACAACGTTTTGGGTTGCCAGCCTGGTTTCCTGGATGAGGTAATAACCAGATCCAGGAATCTGGAAAAATAAAAGATCAGACACATTAAGGGGACTGATGTTAATGAGTGAGCATCCAATAAAATCTGGATGTAGGGAATTTAAAAGTGGTTTTATAAAAAGGGGCTGTCGGGCCTTGGCAGATCCACTAAGTGCCGTTAAAGTTGTGAAAAGTTATTTAAAATCTTTCAGTTTCAAGGTCGACGTTGCTCCAAGGACTTTCCTCCTCGCGGTAACGTTATGTTTGTCAGCTGGATCATCAGCTTGTCACAGCTACACCCGGTTGTCGCCTATGTGAGGGATTTAAAATCAAGAATTTTCGCAGTTTGCTCAGAGGAAGCTGGAGCTGGATAAGTGAGTCATGTGGTCGGTATTATCCCATCAGCTGGATTCACTTACAGAGGAAATAAGACGACTGAGGCCCTGGGAGCTCACACTCAACGGCCTTCAACTAAAAATATCCAGCTCTGTCCTCGGAAACCATCCACGCTCTTTGGTTTTACTTAATTGCACACGAGAACACACACACACACACACAGACACACACAGACATGCAGAACACACATGCATGCAGACACGCATCAGGAATGTTTTTCTACCTGCGCAGCATCAGAGCAAGCCAGAACAGGGAGGGCCGTGTTGACATAGCACAGTGATTGAGACGCTACCGCTGATTATTACACAGCCATGCAAACAGGGACCTGATGTCATCGAGTCATTATGTACGAACCCACACGTCAACCTGACAACGGGCAGACAGTCGGGGGAGGGAACGCAGACCCCGACGACAAGCCGGGACGCCTTCAGAAAACAGATTAGACATCAGAAGCTGTCAGGTGGCCAACGGTAACAGCCAGCCTCAAACACCCGGTCTGGGAATCTGAAGAGGGGAGGGGGGGAGAAATTACAGGAGATGTGTTTGTTTACAGGCTGTGGACTAAAGCGTTTCCTCTGGCTTCACCGGCACCTGTGTTTTTCAACCCGCCACAAAACCAACACCGTATCCAGCTGCGATCACACCACCATGAAACCACCGGAATGGCTTCCTTTCACTGGAATTATTAAGCTCTTCTCTATGAAAACAGGCTGAGAAGCCACGTGCTTCCATGTGAAATGTGAATGGATCAGAATCACACAAATAACCATTTTAAAAGACATTAGCACTTTATGATTTAGGGGTTTAAACACAGACTGCACGGGGGGAGGATTGGTGTAAACTCCTCTTGACTCTGCAGGAACCTTCCAGGTAAACACGTCCATCTCTGCAATCAGATGCCACCGTTGATGAGCTCGTGCGTCTTGTTGGGTCATGCAAGATTTATTTATTCAAGACAAAACAAACTGCTGCTGCTGAACCTAAACATCAGACTGGGTACGTCCACCAGACATCCGCTGTTCAGACCTGCTGATGCCAGAGTTTGGCATTTTGTTTTGTCCTGTAAGATGCAGAGAGAGAGAATCGATACCACAGTAAATAGAAGCTGCAAAGCCACAACCATTAAAGCCCATTTCATCGAATCTATTTAACTTTACGCTTTTCTTGTAAAGAAAAACCAAACTTGTTATTGTGTTCACAGTGTCTCTCTGTAGCACGTATCGCGTGCATCGCTGAAGTCTGAACAAACATGTTTACTATGTTGCTTGGTACATTTCTGCACACCATCTTTTCACCAGAGCCCGCGTCCTTGCGGAATATAAACAAAACAATACGGCCCACTTGTAAAAACAACGTCCCGTAGAGCCGGCGGCGCCTTTAACTGAGTGGAAATGGCAGAGGTCTGGTTATAAGCTGCTTGGTTTGGTGCTGAGGGGAAGGAAGCTCGGTTTTCATCTTTTGTTTTTTTGGCGGGATTAGGCAAAAATTACAGGATGGAGTTCTGAAAAAAAAATTTGGTGGAAAGATGTGGTATGAGTCTGGAAAGAACCCAGTACATTCTGGTAGAAGGGGGCGGATCTATTTTTAATTGATCTTGGTTTTTAAAAGAAATCGGACATATTTATGGGACTGATTGATGAGTGTGTGAAATGTGGTGCAGATCCACATAAAGATCTGGATCCAGTGAATTTATGTGGTCTCACAAGGGGATTGTTAGGCTTTGGTGGAGGTCTACTTTTGTTTTATTGCCTTCCCAGCTAATAAAAGAGTTCATAAGAAAAGTGGCATTGAAACAACGAGCTGAAAGAAGCACCAAAGCAAGGTCGGCCCGCGGGGTCCACACACGAACACGATCTCTCACCACGAGCAGCACCCGAGGTCATTTTTGATTCAGTGCTACAATGAAAAGCAGAAGTACAGTAACAGAAATATGTGCGAGTGAGCGAGCGAGCGTGCAGATGAAGAGAGGACACGAGGGAGGGTTAGCATGTGCGGACACGAAGGCGGGAAAGGCCCCGGGGGCCGTGGAGGCAGAGAAAAACATTAGAGGTGATTCACAGGCATCGCATGGCACATCAACACATACCTCTTTCTCTAAGTCACTCACAAATGCCCCTTAATCTGTCTCACACAGGCCTGTGGTGCGTCGCCGTGAACACGCTCGCACAGAAACTCACACCTATGACCACACTCGGCCCCCCCGTTCACTGGGGGGGGGGCTTGTGGGGGATCAGTTCCCCACTAATCAGTACATGAGAGGGATTCTTCACATGGTGCGTGTGTGGAGATGAAACGTCCTCCTGCAGGCAGCGTTTCATGAATGAAAGTCTGCTCCTCCCTTTGTTCTCTTTTAGAGATGTTTACCTAATGTGAAATTACTGTCATGTTTATATAGGGATTGATATAACGTTACAGAAGCGACACGCTATAATCACGCCCGTGTTTCTTCTCCTGTTTAATGACTCTAATGTGTTTTTTTTGCACAATCGAACATTTAAACCTTTTATATGTTTTTACCTTTTGTTGTTGACGGTGTTGGAGTTGAAACTTAACTCCACACAGCCGACACACTTAAGAGTTGTTTTCTTATTTAAAAAAAAACAAAAACCCTCAGGCTGATAGGATCTACACAGTGAGTGCCACCAGCCCCCATTAACCAGCATGAAGCGCTACACGTGTACAACAAACCCAAGACTTTAAAATACCTAAACCTCAGGGACGCAGGGAAACAGTTATGAGTTTCATGATCATATTACCAGAGATGGACGGCTGCAGATGGGGCGAGATGGAGGCAGAAAAAATAAAGTAACTGCCCTTAAACTATTCCACAGAGAGGTGGAAATACACGAGGTATGAACTGTTTCAGCTGCTGCAATCAATACGAAATACTCATGTTGCTGAAGTCCAATAGGTTTGAACAAGGAGCACTTAGCCGGAGCATAATATAAGATAATTAGTCCCACTACAGGGAAATTTGATGTGTCAACATGCAATATAAACACAGGGAAATAAGCATGATATTTACAGAATGTAGGATTGCAGACATAAGATATTGAAATTCAGGATAAATACACATTTCCAGCGATTCCAGGAATCTACACAGTTTATCAGTTAGAACAAACAACCGGCGGCTCCAGACAAAAAAGGAGTGAGTTGGGAAAATGTAGTGTGAATTGTCATCACTCTCTGAAACTAAACCTAGATGTTTATCTACACAGCTGTCGTGCCGGAGACGGAGTGCGGCGGGAACACGGCAGGTCACACTCACACACTGTGGGAAAGTGAAGACGTATGACATGTGAGCAGAGCTGAAAATCATCATTAGGTTCTGAATTACTCAAAATCTGTCTGGAGCTTTATTTAGGTCACACGACCTGGGAACATGTACAACACGAATCAGGTCACGTATTAGCAGTGGGGATAAAAAGGGCAAAGGGAAACGTGCTGGATGGATATTGAAGATTTATTGATTGATAAGATGATTTTATTGTTATCCAGAATTTCCTTGTTCCATGTTGCACAGAATGTAAACCGCGAATTTGTTATTTGTAATCCTGAGAGAGCATAAATAAAAATGTGTGTGGCTTTAAACCAAATCGTTTGATAGCTCATCAGAGGTGTAATTAATAAACTGTTAATGACTGTAATTATTAATTTATTGTTCATATTAATAGGCTACTACTGTGATTTATGGTGTGGTTGTATTTGTGGTTATAAAGTCATCTGGGTAGCACATCGGTGTGAATGGTGCAACACTTCCCTCTAGTGGTAGAAACAATACACTGCTTCTATTTTGTTGTCAGAGCGGGAACAGTGATTTTGTCTTTGGCTTAAATACTTTTCATGAAAAGTGAATAATAATAATAATAATAATAATAATAAGACCTTTCTGCACAGGTACATGTATTTCCTCTTTATATTTTAGTGCCAAAACATTTAAAACAATTTAACAAACATTTTTATTTCTACGAGATGGGGTTAAACTTTGTGTTGGTCCCTTTAATCATTATGTTCTAATTTCTGAATCCCTGTGTGAAGTTCATCTTTATTAATGGAGTATATATTTAACTTACAATAAAAGAAACAGCTGCTCACTGCGTGTTTTAGCACACGTTGTTGAAGCAAGAATAAAATGCTAAACACAACAGAAGCATGTTGCATTAAGTTTCTGAATTAACAATATAGCTCAAAAGTCGTGAAAACAGAAAATAAACTTATTAAACGATAAAACAGATCAGACTTTATTTGTGTTTCCTCAGGAATAAGATTCATACTATATTGGTTATTGCTATTAGATTATAATGAATTATTAGTTATTGAATCTATTATAAATGTTGTTTTTTTAAGGGCTTTGTTGACAATAAGAAACATGTCATTACTAGTACTAGTGGTACTCTGACTACTACTAGTACTAAAACACAATAAACTACAACTTGTAGTTCTTCAACTGTCAGGAAATCACTTGTGCAACATTCAAACTGAGATGTGTAACACAACGGAACCACACTGTTTGTGTATGAGATTTTTAAAAAAGAAAAAGGAAGCAGTTAGTAAACATCATCTCGTGATCAACAACAACAACAACAACACCTACGTCACGGATCGAGGACGCGCTCGAGCCAGCACCACGCGACAGGGACGGACAAGATGGCGATGGGTTCAGCACCGGAGGAGTTTCTGCCGTGAAGGAGCAGCGAGGTACGAGCGGTTCTTTCCTCCCCGGGGCTTCCCCCGCTCGAGCGGGGCCGCGGACGAGACGCCGCTACTCGGTCTTCATCTGAACTCGGCCGCGCTGGTTGTGGGTTGTTTTCTTTTTTTAAAAAGCAGAACCGAGCCCGGGCTCCGGGAGCCGAGCTGCGGCACCAACTTGGACGGATTACCGCTGTTAGCCCCGGCTAATGCTAACTAGCACGCTAGGCTAACGCTAGCTAGGGCTCCCTAATCTCTTTCATAAATATAATTTAACCAGCAGGGTTGGCATTAGCAGCGCGTGCTCCGCTTGCACTTTAAACAATGTCCGACCTTTTGATTTATTGTGTTTTTAATACATAAATTAACATTTCCCCCTGTGTTTGATGTCAGTATTTGTATATAGCAGAGTTAGCATTCGGCTAGCGAGGCTTAGCTGTGGAGAGGGGTCTTTAAAGTTGAGGGGCTCCGACCAACCGGACCTCGTGTCCTCTACCTGTGAGAAGGTTAAACATGTCGCTGTTGTGTTGTTGTGTCTGACGGACTCACGGTGGGTGTGAAGTTGTGTAGCGGACACACACAGTCGCAAGGACGAAGCAGGCAGCGCGCGCTAAGCTGCTGATGAAACTTCAGAGACATGAGAAACTCTGTGTTTCCTCCATTACATCCGCTTCCCGCTGCAAATCAAAACACTGGCACTTTCCCCAAAGACACGTGGAGGTTACTGTGTTTAATACTGTGTTTAATACTGTGTTTAATACTGTGGGTACTACTACTACTACTACTACCTTCATGTACCTGAATATACCCTCAGGGTGTGAAGCCTCCTGAGGGTTCAGCCCTTGAAGGAGTCCGTGATCTCAGAAGGACATGTGGTCAGTTATCGCCTCAGCAGGTCGGTGCTGGATCCCTGACAGCGCCGAGGTTTTATTTATATCACACACACACACACACACACACACACCACACACACACCACACACACTCTGATCAACACTCATTGAATCAACATGCCTGCAGTGTAACTGGTAAACAGTGTTTCACCTGAACTCAGAGGCACGCCATGGCTTTTGTACACATATTTAAAGAAGTTAAAGGATGATTCAACTGTTCTAATAGAAGATTATTAAGGTCAGAGACGCGTTTCCTTGTCTCCACCCATCTTTCCAGTGTCTTCATCATTTCCTGTCTTGTCATTTCCCTCCCCTCACTTTCCCTTCTTTCTTAAAGCCCGATTCATGCTTTTGTGTCAAAGCGACGCCGTAGTCTACGCAGAGACGTGTACCCTACGCAGAGACGTGTACCCTACGCAGAGACATGTACCCTACGCAGAGACGTGTACCCTACGCAGAGACATGTACCCTACGCAGAGACATGTACCCTACGCAGAGACGTGTACCCTACGCAGGGACGTGTACCCTACGCAGGGACGTGTACCCTACGCAGATGCAGATGTGCACCTCCCCAAATATGTAACATACAAGTCGAGGCGACGAATACCGCAATGGCTGTGATTGGTTCGCTTGGAAGCGTCGCATTACCGGCAGACTCGCCGCAACTTTTGATTTTAGTTTGAGGAACGAAAGCGGACGACGTCTTTCTTTTCTGCCTTGCAGTTCTTTAAGAAAAAGTAAATGCTCTTCAACATCTATCAGCTCCCACTCCCACACGATCCGCTCATTAACATTCGCCATTGTTCTGAAGTAAACAGACGCCAGAGAAGTTGTAAGTAACCGGACCAGAAACCGGAAAAGACACACCAGCATTTCTGCAGTAAATCAGCCGTTACTCCACAAAATACAGGTCGTGCTGTACCCAGACAATAGACCTGGCACTCGGCGAGCTCGGTCTCCCTTTTGTAGGATCATTTTACTTCTTTGGCCTCAGTGGGGGGTGCTGATAGGCCTCGGCCCCTCTTAAGGATCCCCACTTGGTCAGCACAGGCACATCAACCCCCGAGGATGTGAAAAGGAGGAAGGAGAGATTGCCTGGAGGGAGAGGGAGGGACAGGTTGTGGGTCGAGCTTAGTTGTTGTAACATCTGTCATTAAGGGGACTGATATTTACGAGTGTGTGTGTAATTTGGATCCACATCAAAATCCAGACGCGATTGAAATGTGGTTTCATGAAGGGACTGTTGGGCCTTGGCGGAGGAATGCGTTTGTCTTGTCTGAGGTTTTCACGCCCAGGTTCAACAGTCCATGTTAACTTAAACACCTTTCTGCTTTTGAGTGGAAGTGTCTGGCAACACTCACCACAGTCATGTTTAGTTTATTTAACGTTGGCACAAGTTACTCTTGGGGAATATTAAGACCTGCTGGCTACGTGGCAGTTTGCCACAGTTTAGTTCGGCCTCATAAAAACAGCCGTTACAGGTCAGATGTCTTTAATAGTGTTGTGGTGTTTTAATGTGTTTCAAGGAAAAGAACAGGATGTTGTTTTGATATGAAATACACACGATGTGCTTCTCCTCACATGTATGTTTTGGCTTGTAGGGGGAAGTATTTCAAACAGGAGCCAAGCATCTTTAAATCGACCATGCACTGTTTGAGATTTCAGTTTCTCTTTACCCGCCTTTCTTATTCCATCTGTTCGTTTTGAATAATCACGTCTCTCTCCCCTCTCTAGACACCACGATGCCCTGGGAGGCTCCCGTTTCTCAGCTCACCGTGGCGATATGAAGCCAGTGTGAAACGTTGACCCGCACACAGACGGTCAGTTATTGACTGACGCAGCCAGTCGGCGGGCAGGCGTGTGTAATGGACAGGTGTAAGCATGTGGGGCGGCTGCGGCTGGCCCCGGACCACTCCATCCTCAACCCTCAGAAGTGGCACTGTGTCGACTGCAACACCAGCGAGTCTATATGGGCCTGCCTGGGCTGCGCTCATGTGGCGTGCGGCCGCTACATCGAGGAACACGCGCTGCAGCACTTCCAGCAGCAGGGCCACCCGTTGGCTATCGAGGTTAATGAACTTTACGTTTTTTGCTACTTGTGTGACGACTATGTGCTGAACGACAACGCTACCGGAGACCTCAAGCTGCTTCGTAGTACGCTCAGTGCCATCCAGAGCCAGCGCTATGAGGTCACTACACGCAGTGGGCGCACCCTCCGCTCGGCTAGCGCTGCCCCCGATGCCCTCATGCCATGCGGTGCCCGCGAGCTGCAGCTGAAGGACGAGGATAGGATGTTTACTGCCCTCTGGCACCGGCGCCGGGCGCTTATGGGACGTGTCTTTCGCTTCTGGTTTGGACTGACTGAATGTGGACAGAAGAGGGAGGAGGAAGAGATGAAGAGGGAGGAAGAAGAGATGAAGAGGGAGGAGGAGGAGGAGCATAAAAGGGAAGCACTGGAGAGGAGGCGAGCTGTAAAGAGACAGCTAAAGGAGGAGCTGGAGAATGCTCCTCTGAGAAAGAGCCAGAGAGTTGCAGATGCGGCGGTCACAACGGCATCTCGGAGGGAAATCAACAAGGGGAAAACCCCTACGTCCCCAACCCCCACCCGCAGGCCACGGACTCAAAGCCCAAGTACTGCTACCCCCAAAAAAGCTAGACAGACAAAAAAGGTCCCACCACCTCCAAGGCTCCGGAGCCATTCTTCTGCCGCCAAATCTAAGCCCAAAATAACCTCAGCGACCCCCCGTGCTGCCCAAACACCTGTCCGCCGCAAGCAAAGTACCAAACAGGGAGGCTCACCCTTTAAACGGCGTCCCACAGTCACTCCGGGAGTGACAGGCTTGAGGAATTTAGGCAACACTTGTTATATGAACTCCATCCTGCAGGTGCTAAGTCACCTGCACGTCTTCAGGGAGTGCTTTCTGCGCCTGGACCTGACCCAGGCTCTGGAGCTACTGGCAACTGCCGTCCACGGCCAACTGGCAGGGAAGTCTTTCTCCGACTCAGGCCTGTCCCAGAGGAAGGGGCTTCAGACCAGCTCAGGCTCTGGGGCAGGACTGAGCGGTGGAGCGTCACGCGCCCGCAGCATGGAGCTGATACAACCCAAAGAGCCGAGCTCGAAGCACATCTCTCTCTGCCACGAGCTGCACACCTTGTTCCAGGTCATGTGGTCGGGCAAGTGGGCGCTGGTGTCACCGTTTGCCATGCTCCACTCGGTGTGGCAGCTGATTCCGGCGTTCAGGGGCTACGCTCAGCAGGACGCTCAGGAGTTCCTGTGCGAGCTGCTGGACAAGGTGCAGCACGAGCTGGAAAGCACCGGTAAGCACACGACCACCGGGGGAGTTCCACAGAAACGACTCATCAAGCAGGTGCTCAGCGTCGTCAACACCATCTTCCACGGCCAGCTCCTCAGCCAGGTAACACGCACACACGTACACACACGCACACACACGTACACACACGTGATCACTTTAATTTCACAACCAACTGAGCAGTCATCATGTGACTCATGATACAGTCACCCACACTTCCCACACACACACTGGTGTGATTGATTCAACAGTCATCACAAGTCCTGACTCATCGGTTTCAGTAAATCATTAAAAGAGTAAATGAACCTTGATGGAGTTGATTACAACTGAATCTCTGTGAAAAGTGAAAGTGAAGGTTAAACTTCCAACACTGACGAGTCCTCAAAGTATAATAAATAAATAAAGCTCCACTTCTTTTTCTCATAGAGTAAGCGACAGGAATCTGTATCATCTTAGGTTCTGTCAAAGTTCAGCATCGTTTCAGGTCATTGATAGAAAAGGTTGTGGGGGAACGTGGGGAGTTGGTGTGAGGACAAGAGATTAGTGATCACTGGTCGAGGCCGAGCACACACTGCGACACCTGCTCGTGCTCAATAAAGAGGCAGTGTGTGTCTGGGTGGCGTCTCTGCACTGGGGCCGTTAACTGCAGCTCTGATTCAGGCTGCACCTCACGTGTGTAAAGCAGCTCATACTTTATTTTTATAGTTTAGAGACGAGAAACCGCTCACAGGACGACGAAGACAAATATTAAAATGATCCGCACAGTGTATTTCCATCTCCTGAGACCCACTCGTCTTTTTGTTTCCCTCACTCTGACATGCAGGTCACGTGCCTGGCGTGCGACCATCGCTCCAACACGGTGGAGCCGTTCTGGGATCTGTCCCTGGAGTTCCCTGAGCGGTATCACAGTAATAGCCGGGAGTCAGCCGCGCAGGCCTTCGTGCCATTTGACCGAGATGCTGGCCAAGTTCACAGAGACCGAAGCGCTGGAGGGAAACATCTACGCTTGTGACCAGTGTAACTGTGAGTTGAATAATGTTTTAAACACACACACACACACACACACACACACACACACACACACACACACACACACACACACACACACACACACACACACACACACACACACACACACACACCTACTCAAGTTCACACAGACTACAACAAAATAGTGAGATACAAAACAAACAACACAAGAGTTACAGCCACAAATTATCCAGATGTTTAGTGTAGCACATCATGGTTACTGGGAGAACTTGGAACTTTTATTGTGGTTTAATGTCATAAACTTAATCGACAACTCACCTGATTCTGTTTTTCTTTACGTTTCAATGGGCCTTTCGCACTCAAACAATAGAGTTAGTAGATACTACATCTATGGTGAGAGAGTAGACATGCACCTCAAGAGCTGGGTGGTTACTGCAGTTATATGGTTGTGTGTCTACACAGTTGCCCCACGTTCTTTATCTTTACTGGTGCTGCCATAAAGCAGGAAGTGAGGAAATAATGAAACTGTGTCACAACCCCGCTCAAGGCTGGACAGAGTAGGAAAGACCACACATTAACCGAGGGCAGCCCGAGTCTTCAGGCACTTACTGATGGGGAGTTTATTCACTGGAAACCAGTGGGTCCACACATTCCCAGCTATGTTGTTACCCACAGATGTGATGGGATCATACAGCTCCGCCCACTTTCACTGCCCCTTGTGAGGGAGTTGATATAACTGCACCCAAGGCCCTTTTTCCACTGGTGAATAAACCCACTAACATCTGGCTTCTCTCTGCCATGGGAATGGATTCAATGAGCAGTCACTCCGGGGTCTAGTGACTCTGCAGCAGACACAGGTTTTCATCAGCTGCTGTCGGCACTGATGGAAATGAGTAGGACACTTCCCAGATGCAGTTTGGAAAACATAAAGCAACGGCGAATTAATACAAACATCCAACTTCATCTTACCTGAATCACTGATTTGATCCCAGACATCAAAATTAAAACACGGGGAGCCGTGAATGAGAGACCAGGTGACGTGAATCTGCCTGACGACCAACCTCCTCCAATCAGAGGCCAGCTCAGAGAGGCTCTTCACACTGAACTTAGCACACATTGTCTTATGCATGGAGCACCCCATAATATGGAGAAGAGGCTGAGTGGTGTGGAATATTTTATGTTCAAATATGTTACCACATCGTCTTGGTTTCGGGAAGTAACTAGTCCGGGGACCCCTCTCCTGTTCCACGTCTCCGCCGAAGCCTCCAAACCTCATTGTCCGACAAACTCCAGCGCCCCAGGTCCTGCGGCTGCACCTCAAACGCTTCAGGTAACTTAGTTTGCCCACAGTGTTTGTAGATTGTATATTAAAAAGGTTTTCTCCCGACTGTTGTGATACACATTAATAAAACTAATATCTTATATTGACTCTAACCGCTCGGTCTTGTAATTGGTCGTCAGGTGGTCTGGGCGGAACCACCGGGAGAAGATCGGAGTCCACGTCAGCTTCGACCAGCTTCTGGACATGGAGCCGTACTGCTGCCTCGATCCCTCGCCAAGAGGCGCGGCTTGCTCCAGTCCCAGCAGCCCCAGCTCCCCCGGCTCGCCGCGCCCCAAGCACTTCCTCTACGAACTCTCCGCTGTGGCTATGCATCATGGGAAGGGCTTCGGCTCGGGCCACTACACGGCCTACTGCTACAACACGGCAGGTGGTGAGTGCAAACACAGCTGTGGGCTTTTCTAAAGGTTGAGGATTAATCACGCTTGATTCACGTACTAATCTGTCTCTCGACTCGTCCTCAGGCTTCTGGGTTCACTGTAATGACTCTAAGATGAACGTCTGCTCGGTGGAGGAGGTCTGCCGAGCTCAGGCCTACATCCTCTTCTACACACAGCGAGTAACTCAGGACAAAGACCGGCCGCTATAGGACCACGAGCTCCTGAACTCCCCTCCTCCTCCTCCTCGCCGCCGCCCCTCAGCGAGACGACGCCAGCACAGCCCCACCTATCGCTCTTTCTCTCTTCGCTCGCTTTCTTTGGGCATTTTATATCCCGGGAGGATGGGTCTTTTTTTTAAGTCTATTTTTCTAAAGGAAAAAGAAAAGAGAGGAAGAACTCCTTTTTTTAAAACCTGGTTCTGCTTTGTGAACTTCTTGTATATGGTGTTTATATGTAGGTATTTTTAAGATGGTGATGTTTTGTGTACAGTTGAATTTTTTTATTATAAATAAGAGTATCAGCCAAGATGTGTCTCAGTAGCAGCTGACAGATTCTGACTACACACGCGTACACGTGTCCTCTGCAGGTTGTACAGGTGGATCCACGTGTCGGCCTCCCTGCGGCGGGGGGGGCTTGTTGATTGTAAATTCTGTTTTGTTTGTTTGAATCAAGTGAAATGTTCCTCAGTCACTTTAGATAGTCAACACAGAACTGGATGTCGGCTGTAAAACGTCACTCGCTCGCTAGAAAATGGCCGCCCTGTTCCTCACAGACGTAAACAACGTGGTTTTTCCTGCCTGAAATGCACTAATCACGGCAGAACAGGTCGTTGGAACTCAGACTTCTTGTTGATGTTAGTTAAAAGATCTGTGCACATGCGGGAGAGGAAGTGTATTTCTCACTGTGACGTTCTCCTGGGTCTGTCAGGAAAGACTCTGCAGACCCGAAGCCAAAGCCTTGAGGGGGATGTTTGGAAAAACCTCCCTGCGTTTCCATTTCTTTCTTTTTTAACGGAGAAAAGGAAAAGTCTCCAAGAGGACGATTTTGGGCTCAATGCTGCCACCTCTCTGCTCCAGAATGTAATTGTCTCCAGAGTCTGAACCAACCACACAGAATCGAGTGTTCTTGAAAAGTGCCCTTTTGTCAAAAAGCTGATGTTTTTTATAGTTCATATCAAGGCAGTGACGTGGAACGTGCGTGGCCGCCGTCCCACGCAAACCAGCATCTAGATAACGAATGTATTTTTATACACAATCCTTCTCAGAGGTTTTCTACAGAAGAGGCCATGGACTGTTTTAAAGTTTATACAAACGCTATGAATTTACCAGCAGCAGTTCTGCAGATTTCACTGTTCTCCAGGAAGTGGGCGTGTACTGTACGTGTTTGGTAAAACATCCTGATTTATCATGAACCCAGGATGTGGTATTTATCTCCGTACTGGAGAAACAGAAAATCTCCACCTCAATCGTGTTCCCTCAGGATTTGTGTCGGAGGGAAATTCAAAGCACACTTCATGTTTTTTTTACCGTCTTTGTCAAACATCATGACACATTGTTTTTTTGGTTACTACTCCATGGATTTATGTGTGTGTAAATTTATGGAAGTTATACTATGCAAATTGTTACCTCAATTTTTTTTTCCAGAGAAAATTACCTCAATAAATGAGAATATTTTTTCATTTTTCTACAAAAGATGAAAGTTGTGTCTTTTCTCTTATTTCAAACAGGAAGCTGTCAGTTACATGTTAGTTCTACAGCCCGATTAACAACCGTAGCTTTAAATCTGTCAAAACATTGTCTGATTGTCGACATCAGGAGACGACGGCGCGTTATGAGCAAAAAATTACTTTAATCATCTTTTCTTTCTTACAAAAAACATTTTCAGGGATTCCAAACTGAAGCTCTTTTAAACCGGGAACACAGCGGCAGCGCAGCAGCCAGTTTAAAGATATTTTACAAATATCAAAGGAAACAATGACTCGAGGGCCAGAGCGCAGAGTTCCCGCCCCCCCCCACCGGGTAGCGACAGAAGCCAAACATACAGCTGCAGATGCACGGTGCCCGTGAGAGGATGGTGTTCAGAGCTACAGCACCGACAGCTTCGCATTAGCAATCGTCTGTTCGCAGGTTTTCTTCTTTAAATAAAAACCAGAAGCTTTTGTGCTTAAATTTAAGTGAAGCACTGGAAACAGAAAATAAGAGTGAGGGGTTCACAGGGTCCCGACCTCACTGTGTGATGAATACTGGTGTGACACTGAATTCAGTGGCAACATCTTTAACTGTTTAACAGTTTAACTATTTTCAAAGATCTCATTGAAGGAAACTTACAACGCTGCCCCGACAAACACGTGCAGGCTTGTTTATTATTTTTTTTTTAGCTGTGGTTGATTATAGAAAACTCAGAAAAGCCAGTCAGTCTCGTTCTCGAGCTGTGAGTGGTGCATTGTGGGTAGAATACATTTGGCGTCAGTCACTGCTGCTCTTGAGTCGACCACTTCCTGCGTTACAAGCTCTTTTTCTGCCGTCTCTCTGGAGGAGAAGATGCTAACAGGGTGTGGTGGAGGTGTGAGGAGGCGGGCTGGGAGTCTGGTGGCGTTGTTGCAGGGGTTGGGGGGGGGGGGGGGGTCAGTAGTCGTCTCCCCGGCTCACCACCTCCTTGCAGGTGGGCCTGAGCAGGATGGTGTGCTCGAACTGAGCGGTGTAGCAGCCCTTGGTGTCGCAGAGCGGGGGGTAGGGGTCCACGATGCCCAGGTCGCACAGGTTCTTCAGCGCCATCAGGTACTTGCTCTCGCCCAGGCGGTCCAGCCAGCGCCGGCAGAACGCCAGCGTGCCGAAGTGCTCGTTGATCACGTTGAGCAGGTGCTTCGCTCTGGGCAGCCTGGAGAGAGAGGAGGCATCACAACACAGTCCATGTATTCACACTGACACTGAGGGATTGTGGGTAAAATGCAGAAATCAGAAAATCCTTTACCTGATGGGGACGTGGCCAACGTCAAAGTTTTTCATGTAGTGGGAGCACTCCATGTCGTCGTGGACCACACCTTTACCTGTGCTGCCAAATGTCTCTATGGCATAGACCTCTCCCTCCTGCACGGGGGGGAAAACACACGTGATCAACAACAGGTCAGGGAATCGCCGTGTTAATACTCACACAAGATTTTTGGGGGCTGAAGGAAAAAACTCTGGACAAACTTGACATGATTTTTTCAGTCCAGAGTCCGGTGGAGGTCTGAAGAACTCACCTCCATCCTCGTCGCTTCTCCTCCTTTAACGATGGGCACTGTCTTTCCAGCGTGTATCCTGTACTGACCGATTGAGTGACCGTTCAGGTTTCGGATCGGCTTCACTGCAAAAAGAAAAGATCCAATAAAGTTTTTTATCTTCCAGCACTTGAAAAGTTTCCACTGGTGGAATATGAAAACTGTATCTAAGGTGTAACGTTCCGGTTGTGATCAGTGTTTTCAGATGAGAACGCACCTTGATATGTTTTGCCATCAAGCTCGACCTCGTACGACTCCATCACCTCCTGAATCGCCTCCCCGACGTCACACAGACGCACGTCGATGCCGGCGTTCTGCAACAGGAACAGACATTAAGCTTCATGATCAGCACAGACCAAACCAGTGAGGTGTGTCACAGTGTCTGTGTGCATGTTGGGAGTCTTACTTTGATTCCAGTATTGGTGGCGTCTTTCACAGCCTCCAGCAGCTTGTCATACTTTGGGTTAAATGTAACAGTGAAGGCACAGTCAATGATTCGCCCTGCGGAGGAAAAAAGAACGATGCTTTAGTCGACGTATTCCAGGAGGATTTTGGTTTCCTGGTAAAAACCCAGAGATAGAACCCACTCTGCAGAACTCACACGAAAAACAATGACTGTATTATGAAGGATCGTCTAATGTTTGAGAGCAGAACATTAATTACTGTTTGCTTTGTGAAGCCAATCTGTCAAAACATCCATTATGGATACAGAGCGGGAACTGAACCCATCGATTTTCAGCATCAGCACAAAATGCGACCGAGGCAGCACTTAATCCGAGCCGTACCGTTGATGTGCGTGCCGAAGTCGATCTTGCAGACGTCGTCGTACTGCAGGACGGTGGTGTCTCCGGCGTTGGGAGTGTAGTGGGCAGCACAGTGGTTCAGGGAGCAGCCGGTGGGGAAGGCCAGGCCGGCGTCCAGCCTGTTCTCCTTGATCAGCTTACGAGAACAGTCCTCCAACCGCTCGCTGGAGAAGAAACGTGAAGAATGAATCACACGGAAAGAAAATACTGTTCTGCAGAAGAAGACTGGTCGAGTGCAAACACTGTGGTGTTGTTTGGAGAAAGGCCTGAAGCCGCTCGCTCCCACTCTTCAGCCTCTACTCTCATGTTTACAATCACAAGTGAACAGAAGAAGTAAAGGCCTCCTCACCAGATTTCGATCATGGTCATGCCGGGTTTGAGGAAGCTGCGGACGTGTTGGCGGACCTGCCTGTGGGCCTCGGCCGCCTGTCTGAAGTCATTCCACACCTCCTCGTTGGCTTTGTCCAGCACCCGCTTCTCTTCGCTGGTCGTACGCCACGCTGCGCTGCGGCTGGGAGACAAAGACAGCGGGCTTTGTTATTATTATGGACCTCTATGCTGCTTTATTAGAGAAGCAGCCATTACACATGGAAAACTGATGGTTTGGGAAAGTAAACAAGTTAACGCTGCCGGCTGGGACTTGTTTTTCTCCTCGACAACAAAGCTCCTGACTCATGAGGTCATGAAAACCAGGGTCGATGAGTTCACCTGCACAGGAGCATGTTTGAATATTTAAACACTGTTGGAAGTGAATCATTCTAATATAAAAACCTGTTTGATGAGAACAGATAAACCAGCTTCTTCTCAGAGAAACTAAATACCAGCTAGTTACATATCAAATGCTCTAAAAGTTTAATTTTACATTGAATTGTTTTAAAGACTTTAGTAGCACTGGAGACAAGATGTGACACGTTCAGGCTGTTTCCATTAACTTCAAATACTGAAATGTGATAACACAAACTTTATGTGTATGTACTGTGTGTGCGTGTGTGTGTGTGTGTGTGTTGTTCTTACCCGTCCTGTAAAGTCGGGTATTCACACTCCTGTCCCATGGGGAACGTCCCGTTGGGGTATAAATCACAGATGGGTACTGACGGGGGGTCAGTCTGAGTTTTGGCTGGAAATAAAAAGAGGCAAGAGTAAAAAGTGAGATCTCACACTGACGGTTTGAAACCACATATTTTGCAGCAAAGTGAAATTTAAATCCACTCACGTCCTTTCTTCTTCTTTTTCTTCTTCTTCTTTTTCCCTGCCGAGTTTTCGCCATCGTCTCCATCTGTGCGAGTAAAGACACAGTTGTTACACAGAACTACAAGACGTCACGTTGACAGGTGATGTGTGGTCAGGTGTTTCTGACAGTCACCTTCCTCGCCATCCTCCTCCTTGTCTTCTATCGCCTGCTTCTCAAGCTGCTTGCTCACGTCGGTGACGCCGTCCGCCTCCGCTTCAGCGACTGCAACGAGATCCGAATGAATGAAGAAGGTCAGAAAAAGACTAAACACTTTACTTTTGACTTCGAGTATTCGCTCGTTTAGAGAAATAATCTGACACCAGAGGACTTTTTCCCAAGATGTGAACTCTTTACACGACACTGTGTGGAAATCACTGGGATCATTTGGGATGTAACTGAGGCCAAGGAGTTCACGTGTTTACATAAGAAGCTTTAAAGCAACTTATATAAGTAAGTAAGTATATATAAGAGCAACCGTGCTATACATAAAGTTGTTAGTAGTTCCATGTGACGTGATTAACACAACTAGGACTTTTATAAAAGACAGAACACATACAAACTGTATTTGATGTGGATCGGTCGTGTCTGAGCTGATAACTGATCTGATACTGACCCAGCGGTCGACTGGGTGCGTCCTGCAGAGACGTGAAACCCTGCAGCCGTCACATTAACCGCTCCCGACTGGTTAAGGAGATAAAAACGAACGTAAACGGACGAGTTCTCAGAAAAATAAGCTGAAGCGGGAGCGCTGTGCATTAAAACCTGTGAAAACACAGCGATCTTTGTTGTTTAAATCGATCTAAAAGGAAAAACCCCGACAGCTACAAAGCATTAGTCTTTTTGCAGCAGAGAGCAAACGTCTCCGTCCTCTGGCTGATCACGTCGTTTGCTCGAGTCGACATCGTAACGTTTCGTACGCCCGGGATAATTTCATTAACTTTAATGTGGAGCGTGGTAATTTGTTCACGTTTCTATTTTCGGGATATCTTTTGACACAATACGTTCTAAGTGCTAATTTAGATAAATACGTGTCCAGTTCTGGTTTTTTGTATTTATTTATAAACACAATTCCAGTACCTTAATAATTTATTATGGTTTATTGACAGTAATAAACGTTTAGCTGAGCTTGTATAGAGTTTAGAGATACAGTGAAAACTGCCAACACAGGCACCGACGGGGATTTAAACTGCAGAAGCGAAACTGGTGAAGCGTGTTTCTGAAAAGCATCAACAACATGAGTCATCTGTGCTCGTGACCTCCCACTTCCCCATCGTGTGTGTTATTGATGTTTTTTGATTAATGCTACGTCAGGTGCTTATTAGATATATTCCATCTGTTTCTGAAGGTGTGAGATTATCAGGGTGTGGTTTTAATTCCCCCCCCCACTGATCAATAAACTGTCTCAATCCAAACCAGGGACATTTTACTGTCTTCAAACGGAAGATCGTGTAAATTCTGTGTGTTCATGTTATTTATTTGCTGAATTAATCTTCGGTTCTTACATCACGACTCTGGCAGAATTACGAAACAGGGAAACTGGGCTCAGCTGCACGTGCGCGTAACGAAGCAGGTTCGAAGTCAACAGGATGACGTCTCCACCGGAAGTCCGCGGTGAGAGACTCTGGGTTCAGCCCCAGTTACATGTCGGTTCTGCTGGACGCGGGTGTGACCACAGCCCGGTGAGTTGCATGAGGCCCGACACACAGCGAGCAACCCGCATGGCTACTGAGCTCATGGGTCAAGGCAGACCTGTGACAGCACAACTTCCGGCTGGACCTTCACATTAAAATGGCTTTAATTCTCCATGAGTACATCTTTGGAGCCAATTAACCAATATCAGACAGCTCAGGGACTTATCACCATCTTCAGAATATCAGTTAAATAATTAAAGGATGATCAACTTCTTATTCTCACGTAGGATAATAATCAAGTTGTGGTTTTTAGTGACATTTTATTAATCTCAATTACTTATTATAGTTAGGTTCAACCTTAGTCATCACACGACATTATTTTAAAAGGTCAAATAATTGAATATAGAATTTGTCTTTTAACAGAAAGTGCAAAGATACAACCTAGTTTAGTTTTCATGTCAGATGTTAATAATCTTATCTTGGTAACTAGTAATATTTAACTATGACAACAGGTTATGTTTTATGCGATGGAAGAATAAAAAGTATCAATATGACACAATAAGAGTAAATTAACTCAATCAAATCAAAACTAATTTTCCAAAAATCTTGGACGTTTATTTTGAAGTCCCCCTCCGTGGTTTCCTGTGCGCAGCCCAGTTAGCTTGTTAGCATGTTAGCTTGTTAGCAGCCTCACCTGTCGCCGCGGACTTCTTCTTCTTCTTTCTCCTCCTCTTCTTCGCGGTCTCCTCCACCGGGTCGGTCTCCTCCTTGTCCTCCGCCTCTCCGTTCAGCTCCGGTACCGGCACCGGGCTCTGCTCCGGAACCGGGACCTGCTCCGGTACCGGGGGGACCGGGACCTGGACCGGGCTCTGCTCCGCTTGCACGTCCGCCATGATCGCAGGCGCTGCTGGAAAAGGAAGCGCAAAGGATTGTGGGAGTGCTGTGCATGGTGCTGCCTTCAGTGGTGGTCGGAAGTTTAATAATTGTTTTCATAAATCTTTTGTACCAGTTTTCTCCATTTGTTTAAACTCGAAGTACAAACGCTCTGTTACAGTACTTAAAGGTCCAGTGTGTAGGAGTTAGTGACACCTAGTGGTGAAGTGTCACGTTGCAGCTGAATACCCCTCACCGCACCCTCCTCTTCCAAACATGACGGAGAACCAGTGGAAACCTTCAGTTGTCATAAAAACGCTTATTTGTTTATGTTATTGTATTGGTGACTTTATGCAAGAAAACAACATCTACTATACTTTATATATTCATCATTACTTCTGCAAAACACTAACCTTATAACACGAGTCTTTAAAATCTGAGCGTGTACAGTGCACTTGAATGCATCACAAAGTAAAACATGCTGCATCAGCTGAATTGAAGCTCTGAGCCTGATGCAGTAGAAATACATGTAAAAACTACACTCACAAATATAGGAATGTAAAGTGTAGTTTATTCATGTATTTATACAACATCAGGCTCAGATATTCACTTCAACTATGAGCCTGATGCAGTTTAAATACATTTAAAAACTACACTCACAAATATAGGAATGTAAGGTGTGTGCGTAGGAAACATATAAAAACGTATTCATATTAAATCAGGTATTTCTCCATTAATATCAATAATCTTTGTTTACATTGAAAGTTCAATGACCTTATTGAAGTGGTTACATAGCAGCTGCTGCAGTAGCAGAGGTGACCACCAGGTGGCAGCGTGTTGGTGGTAAATCATTATTTAGATGCTTGTATAGAAGTTGATGCATTTTGTTGTTTTCATTTCACACAAGAGTAAAAATTAAGACTGAGTTTCCTGCATTCAAAATCCACTTTAGTAAATATACTCAAATATAATCAATAATATCTGAAACTAAAATTCTATCAAATTAATCTAGTGGAGTAAAAATTATATTTTACTTAAATGTGGATTAAAAGGAAATACAGTAGAAGTACTTGAGTGAACGTGTGTAATCCTGAGGGGCTTTAAAGTGGAGCTGCAGCTGCTTCGGGTCAAAGAAGTGCAAAATCCCACAAAACATATCAAATAACCCACCAAACCCGTTTCCTAAGCCCCCGGCCACGGGAGCCTCTGAAACACGAGTGCGCTCCAATATCAGAGAAAACCTCAAGACACGTCGAACACTTCCAGAATGGTTTTTTATTTCAAGTGGGAAAATGCAGGAGGAGGCTGACATGTAGAAGAGAAAAGACGGGGCGGGTGGAGGTGGACATCGGGCCGCTCAGCGTCTCATGGCATCTTCACGTGAAACAGAAAAGTTACAGATTGTCCCGCACATGCCAGAAGATCAGCCTCCTCCACACACTCACAGGTGTTTGACTTTAAACCTCACAGCAGCAAACATTCACCAGATTCAAGCCGCGCACACTTCAGTGTCACGAACAAGGCGTTGTGACGTTTGTGTCCCTGAAAACACAAAGAAAACAGGATTGCTTCAGTCTTCACGAACCATATCTGAGTCACTGTGAATAGGATTGTGAATGTGTGTCCACTTTACTGTTACGACCCACAGAGACATGAATGAGGTATTGAAGACATTAGACGTAACATTCCACCATCTCTTCTTGCACTTTGTGTGTCGCCTCTAATAACTAAGGCCGGCTGAGATCAACATTCTGCTGTATGAGCTGTTTGCAAAAACATTTGTTGTATTGGAGGGTTTCCTAAACGTCTAACAACAATCTACACCAGGCCAAAGAATATTGTTTATCATAATGAAACGAAAAATAAAGTGTAAAACCATGAATCAGTCAGTATCGTCATCTTGGTCTTAGGAAACTATCCAAAGTACCAACTACACTGTTAGAAAGCAACTTATTAGCTATTATATTTATCAAAGTAATAATTTTGTGGAACTTGTACTTTTCTTGAGTATCTCTCTGATTCATACTTTGAACCTACAACTTCAGAAGAATTAACACAAAGTATAACCAACAAATAAATTACGTTGTATTTCAGATATAAGTTTTATGAGTTCAGATAAAAGAAGTCTTTGTTGATCCCCGGGGAATTTACTCAACAGTAATTAAAATCAGCCCCACATTTACCAGCTGCAGGATTAAAGTAATGTACAAAGGAATTCATGAGTAATAATAATTTAATGATATTTTTACAGATTCATAAAGGTCTTGGACAATCCTTGATTTTCTGCTCATAAGGAAACTTAGTGTGAGTGAATTTCTACCTTGGATCTTGATTTTCTTCTGTCTGAACAAACCGTCAGAATCACCACTCGTGTCTCAGAGTATTATTATTATTATTATTATGAGTCTTTCACTCCACCACAAATATCTTTTCAACATCGACAGTTCTGACACTTGTTTTTTTTACAATCTTTGTTTTCACATCTACCGATCGACTGCCACCGAGTAATCTGTCGACATTCTGGTCTTCTGACCTCAACACTGTCAAGTCTGGTTTTGTTTCAGTGGTTCAGGTACCTGAGTTTTAACAGCATGAGAGCAGTAAGAATTGTGGGTAATGTACAGTAACATGGACGGATGAGTAATAGAGAGTGAAATTTAAATATCTCGTCACCAGATACAGTTAAGATGTAACACAGCAGACGCATCGATAAAAGACTCCGGCGATCAGACATAAACACAGTCTCTGCTCAGTGCTCGGTAAATAAAGTTTCATTTCAGTCCTTCGCCGGTGTTCGTCTGTGGCATTCCTCCTCTTCGTCCTCCTCTTCGTCCTCCTCCTCGTCGTCTCCAAACGTCTGCTCCTCCATTTTGACGAGCGATTGTGAGCGTGCCGCCACCTGAGCGGCGAGGGAGGAGCTGAAACTCAGAGCCTCGGAGCCGTGGATCTCGGCCAGTCTGTCCATCAAGGAGACGGCGGTGACTTTGGGCTTCAGGAGGCAGTCCAGGCCGTTCTGGGACTCCGCCCCCTCCTCAAGGAGCCCGTCGAACTGGTGAAGCTCGGACCCTCCTCCTCCTCCTCTGTTGCAAACCGAACTCACTCCCGACTCCTCGTCCTCTCCCTCCGACCCACAGCTGAACTCCATCACCGGCTCCATGGAGGGGTCAGGGCTCACCCTGTCTGTTTCTTCCCCTTCACTTCCTGCGGGCTGCTCTGAGATGTGGTTTCCCTCCTCATCGCCGGTTTCTGCCGAGCCTACAGAAGTCGGAGCATCTGGTGGGTTGGTGGCAGGATCTGAATCTTCAGTGCAAGGTGAAAGCGCCACAGCAGCTGGAAGACGAAGAAAGACAAACAGGATTTAGGGATCGACTCGTATACTGATTTATGATTTTGACTTGTAGATGATTTTATCCTCCCGAGTAGCAGCAGAAAGACGGACTGCAGATAAACACCAATGCAGACCTTGGTCATTGAAGAGCAGCTGCTTCCTCTTCATCCTCTCCCCCTCTGATGCACGGAAGCCCAGGACAGCTTTCAGCTCCGACAGGACGCGACGAGACTCCTCCCGCTCACGGCGCTGACGCTCCCGTTCCTCCGGTGACAAAATGTCGGACCAAGTCCCTCTGCCTTCACCGTCAGAGTCTGAGTCGGACACGTAGGCCTCCCACTCCTGGTCGAACCAAACAGTGCAACAGGGCAGCAACATGAGGAGATAGAAGGGAAAGGTGTTGAGCGTCAAATTGAAACAACGTGTACAAAAATATTAACTGTTGTGACGGACATTTTGTGTAAACAGAGAAAGACAATGAGCGATATCAGGTGAAAGGAGGAGATTTGATCCTACCAGCTCCTCTGGCACAGGGTCTCTGTCCAGGATCAAGGGGTACGATGGAGGAGGAGCAGGGATCTCAGTCACAGGAGTTCCACACTGCTCCTGGCCTTCAGCACTACCTGCAGAGATTGTGTAAACTTACATTTCTGCAATAAAATCACCACAACAGCTCGGAACAGCAGTTAGGTCACCGTGTTGAAGGTCACGGTCTGTTTTCTCGTCCTACATTCTGGAGGAGCGACTTCCTCCGTGACGGGCAACAGACTTGAGTCACGGTAACGGAAGTAGGAAGTCTGTTAAAAATAGGATGACAGTAAATATGGAAACAATATGCGACTACAGAGGGTGTTGTGTAAATGTTGCGTAGCACCGTCAGGAGCAGGGAATGATGAGTAAAGAACCTACGTGTATGTGGTCATAAGTTCAGCTTCACAAAGAAAGCTGCCATGACACTATAGCAGGTCACAACCTGAAGGAAACAGCAGCTTGTTGCTGACTTTATGGCATAAATAGACATTTTTATTTTTACTAAAATGTTAAAATGTCTGTTTTATTCACTGTATTAGTGATTGTTACTTATCTAGAGTACTCATTACGTTATGTTAAGTCTTTTTAAAAGTACGATTTAGTTTCAAAACACATCATTGTCGCTACGGTAACGCCTGCCGTCCACACTAGCCTGGAGTTTTCGAGCGCCTAAAACGGAGAAGTTAGGAAACGCCGCTTGCCCCGACTTAGTTTGATTGAGCTTGTGTCTGCTCACCTGAGCAGGCGTTGGCCCGTCTCAGCATGCGCGCCACCTGGTTGACGCTGTCCTCCCAGCAGCCCGTGCTGGCCTGCATGTGCGGCTGCAGCTGGTGCAGCCGGTCGTTGAGGTCCTGGTAGCCGTCGCACGACAGCTCCGTCAGCTCCTTGGAAACCATCAGTTTCTCCAGGTCGTCCTCCAGGATGATCATCCTGACGACGTCGGACACAGAGGAGGAAGAGCGGTGTCAACAGCGAGTGAACATTATGTGGTAAATACTTTTAATGCAGGTGTTTCCTGACGCACTGTGGAAGCGCTGCAGTTCTTTTTACTTTGAATTCATATATTTTCAGTACAGTAACACTCAAACTTAATGTACTATGTCCTTATGCACATTCCTTTACAATGTACTATTCCTGTGTTGCTGGTGCAGTGACCCAGTTTCACCATACTCATTATTAAAGTCTCATTTGATCTTAATGGAGGTGTAGAATGAGGCCAGTCAGGGTTTTTTCTGTGTGTGCGTGTGCGTGTGCGTGTGCGTGTGCGTGCGTGCGTGTCTCACTCGCTGAGCACGGCCTTGAGGTGCAGCTGAAGGCTCCGGATGGACGTGTGCAGGGTGTTGAGCTCTCGGCACTTCTCCCTGGCTCGCCCGGTCTTGTCGGAGCCCGTCGACCTCGGCTGGGTTTCAAAGTGTCGGTGGAAGTCGTAGCTGCGCTGCACTTCGCAGAGGCAGCCGGCCAGGGCGAGATGCAGGGGCTCAGTTACCGCGGCGATAGAGAGGTGCAGGGGAGATGGAGGAAGAGGGGGGGTTTCTCCTTTGAGCGCGCCCTCTTCTGGGTCCTCTATTCGGCGCGGGGACAGTAGAAGGGCCATTCGGCGGAAACATTCAGAGCTTTGTCCCACCCACAGCTGGTACAGCATCTGCAGGAGAACAAACCACCAAACACCTGTCGTCATAATTCCCAGCACTGCTCTTTTTTTTCTCTTTTACATAATCTTTGAGCTGTTGCCGCCTCAAGCCTTTTTACCTCAGGTCAGTGCATGAATACACTTGTCAAACTATCACCTTCCTCAAAGCTCTGAATCAGAGAGGAAAGTAGAGCCAAAACAGACACTGAGCACAACGATGGACAACAGAGAAGTTGATCACGTGGATTTACGAGTTACGAGTGGCTTGAGAAGTTTCCATCGGCATTTTGATCCTTTTCTAGTGGTGACAAATGAAAACCATTGGAACAAACATGTAGTCAAGCAAGAAAATCAAGTGAAGACTACATAAAAAGTTCACTATATTCTTGTCCTGTCATTAAAAGGAACGTCCTGTAGAACAGTGCACGCCCGACCTTCATCTTTCTGACTTGTGCTACCTCCCTGCACCACCTCCTCTCGATTCTCCAGGTTTAAACCTGCTGGATTTACCTTCAGGGCAGGCAGGCTGTAGTCGTCCGTCAGCTCCTGCGCCTGCTCGTCCCCAGGTGCTCGATTCCCAGGCCGAGGCCCAGCTCCTTCAGAGGCACCGCAGACACATAGTTTGTCACGTTATCGATCTCAGAGTTGAGAGGAAACGTTTGCAGGGGTTAAGGACGCACCACACGTCTATGAAAACAATGAGCATCTGAAGAGAGTTACATAATCCTCCATTTCAATTAATGTATTGTATATCTTATCAAGAGATATTTTGTATATGCCTGTAAAGGTAAACCCCAGGAGGACCTGGGATTCTGCTTATTAATGGATTTTAATCTAAAAATAAATATAAAACAATGTGATATACAAGAAAGGATATGCCTTGAGCATGTGACAGGTGGCCCTACGCGAGGCTCTGAAGGCTGAGCGGAGGGCCCGGTAGAGAGCCTTCCTCAGTCCAATCAGCTGCTGGCCACGCGGCACCACCCCTGGACCCGCCCTGCTAAAGGAGCCTGCCGCACTCACCCTGTCGAGCAAACTTGACAAGTGAAATGTGATACAACTGTGGAGACGTCCCAGAGAGGCAGGGGGGCACACACAACACTGAACACCACTAAATGACACACAAGACGTTTGCTACGCGACAAAACAACACACGGAGACAAATCAGACGTAAACACTACACAGGAATGTCACTACTCAGCTATTTGAATATTAAAGGAACAGTTTGGTAAATTTTCTTGGGAGAGTTGGATGATAAGATTGATACCGCTCTCCTTCGTGCTACGCGGCCGATTAGCTTAGTTCAACACTATATCCTCAATATTTCTTCTTCAATTATTCGATTGTTTAGACTTAACATCCAAAAAGTGCCAGTTGTGGCTTTACAGAGTTAAGAAAGTTGACTTCTACAAAAGTCTAAATTAAAAAAAAACCAAAATATTACTAGAGATCCTCTCATGTGGTTAAAAAACAAATTATGTAACTCACTTAGTGTATCCTTAGTATAATACCAGATTAACAAAGGTTTTCTGTGATGCTAAAGCTGAACAGACAAATAAGTTCTACTCTAACATAGATAATTGAACAGCTTGAGACACGCTACCTGCAGAGGTTAATTAACACACTGTCGACAAAGGAGGGAGATAATTGAGCAGGCTCAGCTGGAGATGTGAATTCACATGATCATTATGTGTGTGATTGACAGGCAGGTGGACGTGAGAAGAGCACACTTACAGGGTGAATCCTCTGGAGATGACCTCGGTCTCCTGCACCAGACGCAGGGCTTTACGGGACAGGCCCGTCAGAGTCTTGCCGTTGTGGACCATAGTCTGGAGCTGTGTGACGCGGGCGTGGACGGCCCTCTGCAAGCGGCCCCGTCTCCAGAGCGTGATTCCCCTCAGCCCGACCCAGCTCAGCAGGGCCAGGCTCCAGGGGGCGACAGCCAGAGACCAGAGGCCCTCGGATATGGAGCAAAGACCCATCAGCACCGCGGCAAGGCCAACCAGCCCCGCCATGTCCCTGAGAGAGGGAGGGACAAGAACTCTGGTCAGCTACACAGGAAGTAGCTGTGAAAATACTTTTAATGTAAAACTATCTTGCCCGTCCCTGTGCACATGTGTTTCTCCTTCCCACCAACGTACCAGAGGGAGGGCCTGGCGATGAAGCTCGGTCTGGGCAGGGCGCTCGCTCGGCTGGGTGAGCCAGAGAGCGAGGAGGCGAGGGTGAGCAGGCTCGGGTCCAACAGCTCAATCAGCTCCACGTCCTCCTGCAGCAGCACGTCCTGGTCCAGAATGCACCTCACCGAGTACTGGCCGAACACGCAGTCCTGCAAGATGGAGGGGGGGGGAAATAACTTTCAAAATAAAAGTATGCGAAGGTGGTGGTTTTAGTGTCAGCATTCTTTTCTACCTACCAGCTGCTGCTCCAGTTTATGAGATGCAGCTGCCTGGTGCATCGGGCCCCATCTCCACACGGCCTCAGCCAACCTCCACAACCGTCCTCCCTGCAAAACACACAGGGGAGACGTTACAATGCAGTCAATTAAGTAAATGCTAAATGCTATAAGTAATACACCTGCAAGTCTAACCAATCATTTGGTCTCGCTCCCCACGAACCACGAGTGCATTTCCCAGTAATCACACACAACCAGTAACCAGTAACACTCGCTCACGGTCAAAAGGAGTTTCCCAGGAGACAAACTCTTTCAGCCAACAACAATAACAGCAATGTGTGTTTGTAAAAACTCACTCCTGGGTCTTATATAGCAAGACAGAGAAAACACACCCCGGCTTCACTTTGCTGGATTTCTACTTTGGAATTATAACTGAGTGTTTACATTTTCAGCATCAATAAAACTCAAACTTTGATCCTTTTTAAATACATGGTTGTCAGAGAGTTCCAGAGCCGCATTTCACTGGCGACACTACACAGAAACACACACTTGTTCTATTCCCAGCACCAGGGGAGTCCCTGTGTAAACACACTGAAACATTCAAGCGCCACAGAGCGTCACATTTTAACTGCACTGACATTTCAGCGCAGAACAAAACTCTCAGGCTTTTTCAAAAAATGCTGCAAAAAGGGTTTTTCTTCCAACTGCTGAGAGCACACAAAATATTCCTGAACTGTGTAAAGCCTAATCATGAATAGGATCTAATGTAATCTGCTTAAGTGTGTGTGTGTGTGTGGCATCACTGAAGTTCTTTGTTTAGACTAATTCTGAAAGATGTTTGTGTCGAGGCTGTAAAAATAACACACACACGTCCGTTCTTATCAGTTAAGAGTTTCAAAACAGAGAAATCCTGCATCACAACATCCTGTGAAACGTGCACGTGTTTGTTTGTGAGACAGATGCTTCGGGGGTTATTGATCCAGACTGGGACGTCTGCACCGTGACCCTTTTCTGGAGGGTAAAACACAAGTGCTGTTAGTCTAACAGATGCAGTCAGATTGATTATTGATCTTGAGCACCAAGGCTGGACATTCACACAACCCTGGTCATCGGTCCCAGCCAACAATGTGTGTGTGAGTGTGTATGTACACACACACCCACCCACACAGCAGTTAATATCCTGAGCCGCTCATCAGTATTCCACTGGTGTCACAGGGAGCAGTGGTCTGACTGTTACTGTGTGAGACAGTGAACACACAACACTGGATCTCACGTGTGATAACATTGTTTGTGCCGAAACAGTCGTTTAATCAAAGGAATTAAAATGTATTTCCGTAATAGATGTATACTTAACAGTATTTACTGTGTCAAGCTAAACTACTTATTATTCTCTGATTCCAGTTGGCCCAGTTATAGGTTTTGGGACAATCTGCACTTCTTCCCATGTACAGTTAAGATCCTTAAATTTGCCTGAACATCATTAAACAGTTGTAAAACAGGCAAATCCGGTTTTACAGTTTCCCAGCTGAAACTAATGGGATTTTCAAACCACGTAAAACAACTGCACATTATTTTCCAAATTAACAGACTAAGAGCTTGACCTACAAACGTCCAAAAAACACACAACTACAGATTCCTAATTTTGTTCAGGCAGCAATCAAAACCCAGATATTCAGTTTAATATAATTAATGTCTACATTTTCTGTCAATATGCCACTTTATTGTTTCAGCTCTAGACTGGAACAGATGAGATTAAAAGCAATTCTCCACTTGACGGCTAGGACGACTTATTTGCTTAAGCAACATAAACTCAGAGCAAGAACCAAACCAGGGAAATATGGTAATAAAATATGTAAAAGAACCATTTGAATTCACCTCACAGCATCGAGGCACGTTTCATTTTGCCAAATACACATTCTGTACGACAACGATCCCTCTCATACCTGACTGCAAGAGACACACATTTAATTTTCAGGTGTATAAATGTGGGAAAATACAATTCAACAGTAGATTCCAGAGGCTTTTACTCACATTTATACCTGAGACTATATTAAACTGCTTTATGTTCAGAGTACAAGGTAAGAGGGTCAACGAGAGCAGGAAACTGATTTATCATCCATGCATGTGATGTGTGAGGATTCGAGCCAAAACTTCAGGAATAAAGCAACTTCTTTATTTTATGGTATTAAAAGATAAATGGGCATGACCTCCTCAATAGCAGGTCAAGGACAGACTGCCACACATACTGTACATACCAGACCAGCTCACACAGTGAGGCCCTTTGCTGTGAACCACAACTAAACTGTGGCTTATCAGCGTGAACATGATGTTCGTCTCGGACACGACTTTCTCTGAGCTCCAGGAAACTGGTCGGGGAGGGATGAGCCATACGCTTTCCTGTTTCATCTGAATCCCTCAACCCCCCCCCCCCCCCGCGACTCATTACAACAACAGCAAACCAGAGAGGAAGCGTGACATGTACGGAAAGTTCCTGAATGAAGGAAACACAACGCTGTTTCCCGTCGCAAGAGGAGGAAGATGGGGGGGGAGGGACCCAGGGAGAGGATGAGGGTCATGTGATCCTCAGCTTTTCAGGACACGTTTCTCAAACTTCAGTCGTCAATGGTTTAATAAGATTAACGCAAGTGGCATTAAAAGTTAACCGTTATAATCCTTTTTGAGTGCAGAGAAGACATGTATTAAAAAACAGGCGTACACATGTGAATTTCCGTAGAACACTCACACAGAGTTTATAAGAGGAATGACGTCAGACGGAAAGCAGAGCGAGTCTCAGTAATCGCATTTATCCTATCGCTTCTAATATTGGCACAACAGCCGGAAAGAGAGAGAGAGATGCAACACAGGGAAAGGTTCTCTTCCCGATCACAGAGTCAAGAACATGCAACACAGAATACCTGTACGTGTGTGAAGGGATTCCTCACAGCCATGTCTGCCCAACACTGTCCGCTTGAAGTGACGCATGTAAACCAGTGTGCATAACTGGGGGTGATTCTGTGCCAGTGTGTGTGATTGTTGTGAGTCAATAGTCAAATTAATTACTTTCTGTCTGACTGCACAAGTCAAACACACACACACACACACACACACACACACACACACACACACACACACACACACACACACACACACACACACACACACACACACACACACACACACACACACACACACACACACACACACACACACCACGTCAGCGATGCAGATCATTTGAATTGAAAGTAATCGAGGTTCGATAATGATGGAGACAGAGGTGGACCCGTCATTTGAGGTAGTTCTTATCACACTGATGTATGGTCATATGTTTTAATTACTTATTTGATGATTGACAGCTGAGACTGACTCGCGATTGATCGGGTGTGTGTGTGTCGGCGAGACTTTGCTCCCACGGCTCCACCCCCCCCGATCACAACTGCAAAAACTCTGGCTCCATATTACATCATCAAGATGGCAGCGTTCCTGTCTGGGATATTTTGGCTTCAGTTCTGAAAAGTGGGTGGAGGTGGAGATGCGTCATCTATTTCAATTTACAGTCCTTAGTTGCAGCTAATAACAATTTTAATCATCTAATTTATGTGTTTTAATGTTTTGAGATCAAGTCTTGTTTATTGCTGCAAATTTCCCTCCGTGACACTAAAGAAAGATGAATTCATATTGATGCGTCCATTAAATAAGCTGAAGATCTGGAGAACGGCAGCGATGAGGCCACGTGTGACATTTGACATGTGACATTGACATTTTGTGTCAGTGATGGGAGGAAACTCACGGCGGTTCTCTGTGGCGGGGGGAGGTCTCCCTCTGGTCCTCCATATTCCTCCTCCTGCGATGCCGTCGGACATGCCTCGAAGTCTGTGTGGCCTAGATCGTGCAGGTACTGGAAGAGAGGAGAGTTCTGCAAAGAGAGAGAGAGAGAGAGAGAGAGAGAGAGAGAGAGAGAGAGAGAGAGAGAGAGAGAGAGAGTCAGACACCTTGTAGAAGCAGCTGAGGAACGATGGAGGAGACAGGTACAAAAAAAAGCGCCAGATGGACGGAGGCAGAAGAGAATGCAGGGGATTAGGTCATCAGTTTCATGCAGGTCGAGCCATCACACAACCGGATGTTCTCTAGTTTCATCACAGGAGTCCTAAAGCGCCGCCGATTCTCTGAGCTGTCGACTTTCCCCTCAGGATTCATCAGATAAAGTTGGGGGGGCTCCACCCTCACCCACAGCTCCCCTCTCTGCAGCTTTCTTTCTCTTTCTACACGGGAGGGATGCTGTAAAGCCAAGGTGCCTGCACACCGAAATCTGTCAACTCATGCAAATGTCCCAGCTGTGCTCTCAGCCTCTGCATCCACACAGGCGGTGCAGCTTCTTGCCCATGGACAGGAAAAACAGCTCAGACATCAGCCGCGAGGAGAACAGAGGAGGAGAAATGCACCATGGTCGGATTAGTGCAAAAAAAGATGTCTGAGCATCTGTGTCTGCAGCATCTGTGTCTGCAGCCTGTTGTGCTGCACATCTGCACAGTCACAGGCAAAACAACGAGCAGCTACTCACATGCATTGTCACACGAAGCCGCAGCTCATGTTGTCACCACCCAGATGTGTCAGTGTGTTAGTGTGTGTGTGAGTGAGTGAGTGTGTGTTTCCGGAACCGACGCATTGGGTCTGGTCCACCTCCTTCTCCTCCTTCTCCTCCTCCACCTCTCCTTCTCCTCCTCCAGCAACTGGTCTAACAATCACGAAACACCGACAACAATGAACCGTGTGGCCGAGCTGAGCCTCCCTCATGACCGGCAAAGCTCCTTGGCAGCTCCGCGGTCCGTCTCCGGCCAAATCCGGTGGATTTGTTCCGCGCTGACGAAGCGAGGCGGCGGCTGCTTCTTCTGGAGCTAGCATGCCCGTTAGCCCGTTAGCTCGCTAAGCTAAGCTAAGCTAGCTGCCGCAAACACACCGAGCGCCATGACATAGCAATAAAAAAAGTTTGCAGGTGTTTTTTTTTTTGGTTGTGTATTAAATAACGACACAAACCTCGAAAACCACGTCTTCATCGAACTCCTCAGTCATTGCTCTGCGCCATCCACCCGCGGCCCGTCCGGCATGATGGGGGTTGTAGGCGGCGGCGGTCGCGAGCAGCAGCCGCTTGGAAGTTAGGAGTTAGCCGGTGGCTAAAACTCCGCGTCCAAACACTACATATCCCATGATGCTCTTCTTCGACAACCGTGGCTCCGACTGTGTCAGAGCGCCTCAAGCGGCCACGAGAGGGAACAGCAACTAAAATGTACAGTTTTAATTCAATGGCCCAGATCAATTCAGTCAATCAATCCAATAATCAATAGTAATTTTTCCCAATCAAAATTAGACTGAGGACTTCCTGCTTTTCCTCGTCAGATTGGATCTTTTTAGATTAATGCAAACTGAAATATTGAGAAGAAATGAGATGTCAGAGACTAAATGTATTCATATTATTTGAAATAAATCACACAGTCCCTCCCTATTTTGATAGTATTTTTTGTATTTAATTTTGTTTCCTATTTTTTATATTTTTTATCTTCATACTTGCACAAATACACCACAGAAAATTCCTTGTATATCTGTAAACCTGCTTGGCAATAACACCAGATTCTATTTATGAATAAGAAAAATGTAAAAAAGTTGTGTGCGTTATACTACTTATAGGTGTGCACTACAATACAATAGCTGAGTGGTGTTATAATAAGTTAAAGTTAACATAAGTAATAGAGGGAGACAGTGGAGATACCTGTGTATTTGATTTACTTCTTTATTTATCTAATACTATCTTATCGTATCCTATAAGATAGATTTTTTATTCATATTCCACGACCAATGTAAATGTCCTGAAAATATGAAATAGTTGAATACATCATTCTTTAATTCACGTCTGTTCATCCTTAACAACACAACAACCCGAAACATCCCTCTCAGCAGTGGGTTTATTTTGAAATGCGGAAGCGGATGTGTCTCATTTCCTCTCGCACTTTACAGTGTTGGGAAAAAAGCACCGTGGCTGAAAAAAAAAAAAAAAAAAAAGAAACTTTGGAGGAAAAATGGAAAAAGTTGGAGACGTGAAGTTTGCGCGTGCGGGTCCTGTGGGGAGATAAAGACCCGCAGCGGGGGTTCGGACGTGCGGGGCTTGTTTTTTTTCCTGCGGGGATTCTTCTCACTGACGATGGTGTCGACGCAGCGAATAACGCGGATTCTCTCTCACTTCCATTGAAAGCAGATTCACTCATGGAGGAAGGAGCCCGTCGGGAGTCATGAGCGCAGGTTCGTTCCAGGAGATCAAACCCCGCCGCTGGGCTCGGAACCCGGCGACACAGGAAAAAAAGTTTAACAAAGTTTATAAAAGTTTAACAAAGTGTATCTGTGTGTGTGTCTGCAGAGGTGAGGTTGTAACGGTCGGTAGAGTCCAGTCTTGTTTCTACGCAGCCGCAGTTAATTACAGTTTTTTCCCTTAATAACAGCTTTGCTCAAAGATGCAAAAGAAAGTTTCCAGTTTCAGGGATTTTCCACAACAACAACAACAACAAACATTATTATAACTCGGGATGAATAACAAGTCCAAAACAAAAACACGTCCCTTTCCCGTTTGTTGTTGCAGCAGCTGGAGGAGGAGGTGAAATCCTTTGTCTGGAAACATCTGTCCTGATGTTCCTGCAGCAAAGTTTACACCTCGCTTTAAAACTGTGGTTACTTTTTAAAAGTTAAAATCAACTTCAGTGGATTCTCCTCACACTCTGTGTTGTTGTGTTGTTGTGTGTGTGTTTTTTTCCACGACACGAGTGGTTTTAAAAACCTGGTGTTGTCTATCCCCACAAAACCGAATTCCCTTCAAAAAAAGGCTAATTTAATATCTCCTCTCATGCTCCTGGATGTATAAATACTCTATGACATGTTTTATTAACTTCACGGGTGTTGTCAGCACGTGGTGATGGATTCGGCTCATTCATAAAACTGAAACAAACAGTAGGATTTAATAGTGGATTCATTCTTTCTGCTCAACGCCGCCATCCCCGGTGAGTTTTCCTGTAGTTTTCAGGATGAGTTAGGAGTGGACCACCTCTTAAAGGAGAACATTACCAGTGAAGTATGTATCCCCAAATTGAAAAATGCCGTTTACTGATTGTTAAAATACTTAAATGGCTGTCCCACTTTATAGGCAAATGTGTTTATAACCGGAATGAATTCATAATTTAGTGATTTTTCGACCGAGTGGGTTAGCATGGACCGGGGGGGCAGAGCATGGATCGGGGGGCAGAGCGGTTTTCTGGTCGTTGGCCTTTTCGGAAACATCCGCTCGATGACTCCACTTCTCGTGGTGTGGGCCAGCGGAAAATATGGCCTTCTGTGTTAATTCACAGCTTGTTAGTAGTGTAGAGACTCATTTCAGCTTTATTTACTGTGACTCCACTGAGATACTAACGTCTCACTGGGAGATATTCACATTTTAACTATAGTAATTATCCGTAATTAGGATTTGAACGGTGTTAAACGGGTTTGACAGCTCAACCAGACTCTAAATAGTAATTCCAAGGCCAAAATACACATTTCTAGATTTAAAATTTGCCAGAAACATTGCTGTTAACATGACGACATAACATAACAGCACCTTTTTGTCTGAAATATTGTTTGCTCTCGTTGTTTTTTTTTACAGTTTATTTAGAAAAATACCAAACATACCAAGCTCCTCCAAGAACAGGAAGGAAGCTCCAATTCAATTATCAATCTGAATTCAATAATCCAGTTTCACTTTGTTTCGCTGCAACAAGTGAGTCGTAAGATGCAGAGTTATCGTTTAATGACGATATTATGAATATAAGTAGAGCAGGAAATGTGTGAGTGGCAAGATTTTGAATGTAACTAAACTAAAGTGAATTCTGATCCGCTCTCGTCTTCTCCTCCGACCCTTAAAGACGTCCTTGTGACCCCTGTCTTAACCACGGCGCGCAGCTGTCTATGCTTCTATTAGTGGAGGCGTGGATGAAGTGTGTTTTATGTGCTGTATGATTCATGTTAGTGAATAATGTTGGACCTTTCCGTGACTCTTCTCCCTCCTCTGTGCGTCCAGGTGTGAAGAAGCCTCCATTAGCTCCCAAACCTAAACTTCCTGCTACCGCCAAACCCTCTCCCCCGCCCATCGCCCCCAAACCGGGGATCCACGCGCAGCCTTGGGTCATCTCCCAACCTTCCCCTTCCACGCTCAAGAGGGCTAAACCGGCTCTTGCCCCGAAGCCATGTATTCCCAAATCCTCCACGGCCTCCTCCCCCCCTGTTTCACCCCCACCACCCAAACCCACTGGACCCCTTATCCTATCTCAGGAGCAGCAGGAAGCTTTAGACAATGGCCTCTCACTTCTCAACTCCAGAAACGGGATTTTATCGGAGTTGAGCAAACGCGACTCGGACTACATCATTCCCACCTGCTCCTGTGAGCTCCAGGACTGCTCCCAGTGCCCGCGCCTGGAAAACGGAAGTGTAACCGAGATTGGGAGTGATTTGTTGCACAAAGAGCCGCTGCAGAATGGGATTTCTACAGAGGGCTTCACAGGGACAGGGCCGCGGGAGGGGGGAGTAGCTGCAGAGAAGGGTGAAGCTGGAGGGATTAGCAAAAAGCCCAGGGATAAACCTCAAAGACAGAGACACCTGGACAGGGAGCTGGCAAACAAAGAGGCACAGAGGACGGAGGAGCAGCAGGAGACAGATTCAGAGGCTGTACAACATCAGGAAAGTGCAGAACCTGATGTTTCAGCAGCAGATGAACAGACTGAGGAGTTAAACGGAGATTTAATATACTCCACGCCCGCCTGTGATGTTGCAGGCAGCATCATTGTTTTCTCGAGTGTCCCTCTCCTTGAGATATCTACAGAATCCTTACAGGTAGAATACAATGAGCCCATCAGCAGGTTACACTCTGAACTGCAGGTCCCTGCTGCCCCCAGTAAGCCTCTCCCTGTCCCTCACCCACGTAAACTTAAAAAGCCGACGCTGGTGAGGCAGGACGGTGTGGAGGTTAGTGCCCAGGACCCGGCGGCGGAGGAACAGACGCAGTGGAATGAGATGCATGAAGCCGAGGAAAGACTGAGTGGGTCTCACAATTCAGAGGGTCAGGAGCTCACACAGGACACGAGTGATGACTCTTTACCCCAAAGAGACTCAGGTATGGGAGACATTGACCCGGACGCCCCCGTCCCTCCTCCTCGACAGACCTCCCTCTCTCCTCGCCTCCACAGAACAGTCCACGCATCGGCCTTTCTCAACAAAAACACCTCGCACTCCTTAGACCTGCTTGCACAACGTGACGCCATGAGCCACGGGAAAAAGGGCAATGACCACCGGCTGGAGCAGGATGAAGAGGACGGGTACGGCGACTTTGCGCGGTACCCGATCACTCACAGCCTCCCCAAACAGATCAAACTGGGCTGCCACCCTCTTCTGGCCAACGCCAGGAAAGCCTTCTCTGCTGAGGATCAGCCCTTCCCGAGGGCGCCGCCAAGAAAACCTCAACGCCACAGCATGCCAGCATCCCATCCGCCCTGCATCTGCCCTCCTGCACCTCCACATGCGAACACCCCTATGAGGGAGCTGCCCGCGCCCCCTCACGAGAAAACAGCCTGGCGCTTCACCCGACCCTGCGTGACCTTCTTCAGCCGGCAGATGCCCAGCAGGAGCAGCGTGCCTCCGAAGAGCCGAGCTCCGGGGCTGGGGGGCAAGCAGAGGGCGCAGTCCTTCTCCGCAGCTGACCTGGCAACCCGGGCCAACTCTCAAAAGAGAAGCCTCTCCTTCCGGAAGCTGCTGGAGCTCCGGCTGTCGGTCAAGATGCTGCCAAAGCTGCTGGCAAAGTCAGGGCAGTCCCTGGACTGTACAAGCGTGGAGTCCCACCGGGGGGAGAGGAGCCTGGAGCGGCCCAACAGCTGCATAGTGGAGTCTGAAAACTGTGGGGAAGATGAAGACGTGGAGTACGAGAACGTCCCTTTGTATGAGGAGATCCCCGAGTACATGAACCTGCCGTTTCACAGTGCGAGGCTGGGGTGGCCCAACGACCCCGATGCTGCGGATTCAGACATCTACGAAGTGCAGGATCCTTATCACCGATGCCAAGACCACGAATACGAGAGGTACAGTATTTACCTGAAAGTGTGTTTGGAAATAATGATTCTTACAAGTTCAGCTCCTTTTCCACTGGTCAAAAAACCCACTAACACCCACAATGGATACAACCAGCGCTCACAGGAATATTTCTTTCTTTTCTCTTTAACATTGTGTGATAGGGTGTTTTTCCACTTATTTGTTGATTTCTCAGAGAATGATTAATGGATCTAAATGAAAAATAAATCTTTATAGGAGACATTTGAGCTTGTACAATTTGGTGCAGATCCAAATTAAATCTGGATTTTGTGGTTTTATAAAGGCGGCTGTTGGGGCGGAGGTCTGAGCTCTCTTGCGTGCTCTTATCGTTTCTTTTTAAATCGTCCAATCAACAGATTAAACTACTAACCATTTCAACATTTTCTTTAATCGTCTTTCAAATGCAGCTCGACAGAAACAGGCGTCATATGTGAAGAGGATTTATTAACCCCGAGATCCAATATCTCTGAGTATGACAGAGAGAAATGAAAGCATTCCTGTTTAGAAAGAAGAGACTTTCTTTGCACGAAATTGAAACGATGGCTGTTTCTGTTTGTGCATGTGGGTAAAAATAACCTGGAAGTTGACGCAGGCCGAGCTGCAGACCTGCTATCACCCGGTTATCACAGGTAGCTTCAGCGTGGGAACATTTGCGTGCGTGCGAGAGGTTGCACATGGTGGCACGAGCGGTTTTGTGTGCAAGAGCGTGAAAGTCAGCTTTTGAGCCAGTGGCATTGAATTTGAATACAGCATTGATGTGCAGCAGGTCGGCCTGTTTTCCTGTGGGTTATTTTCAGTGGCCAGGGCAGGAAATGTCTGAGAATCGCAGAAACGCCACACAGCCTCTCTAGAACAGGGAAAATAAACCTCCAGCAACCACCAGCCTCCTCCTCCTCCTCCTCCTCCTCCTCCTCCTCCTCGTCCTGCCCGCCCTCGCTCTGTGTTTAGCCTTTTCTTAACCTCATCACACCAGTTCTCTCCTGTGAGAGAAGATGAAGTGTGAGCTTTGTTCTCGTCAGGACTAAATGAACAAACTGTCTTTTTGGATCACACCAGTGGAAAAAGCAGAGTTTACAGGAGGGCTGTTAGAGGAGAGGAAAATATTTAAACAATAGTTAATTATTAATGAGATAAAGACAGAGGAGACTTAGTAGGACACGGAATAAAACCAGAATATAACAGTAACATATTTGTTTTGGGAAGAACAACAGTTAATACAAATACGAATTTCTAATATCTGTTCATATTCTTTCAATATTTTGACAAATGGACAGAAGAGACAGTTCTCTACTGCAGCTAAAACAATACAGGTGGATATAAACACAGATGAAACCTGTAATTAGTTTCATTACCAACTAATTTCTCACTTATTTTTCTAATTAACTAATTAATTGTTTTGGGTATATGAATTCTAAAAGAAAATACTATAAAATGCTTCTTGTATTTCTCCAAAATGAAAGGTAACATCTTCAAATATCTTCTTTTGTATTGACCCAAAACAAAAATCTAAATATGAAATGAAAAGAGAACAAAACTACTAATGGGTAAATCCTGCACATTAAAGGGACCGATATTTATGAGATGTGAAATGTGCAGCTTTATTTGGGATTTAGAATTCAAGGGAACCGACGTTCTAGTTTATTTGTTTGTTTGTTGGCAGGATTACTCAAACACAACAGGACTGAGGATTACCACAGAACGTGGTTGAAGGATGTGGTGTGGCTCAGGGAACAGCTCGTTAAGTTTCTGTGTAGATTCTGACCAATTTCTCAGGGAATAATTCATGGATCTTTATGAGCATATGTAGGTGACTATCTATGAGTGTGTAACATTTAAGTTTCCGTTCCCTGGCGGAGGAACACTCTCTATTCAGTGACATTCTAGTTTGGTAAATATCAACGAGCAATTAATTGATTGCCAGAATCTGTGGTTCAATACTGGTTTTGGTTAATAAGCGTTTACTCAGCAGGGAGACGAGGGACACTGGCAGTGACTCCGCCATCTGGTCCCATTCAGGCTATTGAGATCTTATTGAGTCACTCTGTACTCGATGATGGGTCCAGACTGTTGGGATGAGGAGCTGTTCCCATGATGGTTCCTGTCTCCTCTGTCCAAACTGGGGCACTACAGGTGACGGTGTGAAATCAGCCGTTAAACTATTAAAATGCGCCCCGCTTCTTAATTCTCTGTGGTATGCAGAGTGGCGAGGAGGGTGTTTGCGTGTTAAGGAAGAGGGAGCGAGTGAATCTGTAGTGTTTCCCAGGCATCTTGAGCCTGTTAAGTTTATGTAAGTAGCCTCGGGCTGTAAACAAGTGGCGCTCTGTGCCGGACCCAGTGTGCTGGAATGCGCGACTATAGAGAAAGCGTACGGGAGGAAGAAGAAGTTCAGGAAAAAAAAAAAAGGGGACGAAGAGTGAGTTTGCAATGGGTTTAAGAAACTGTCAAGGGGCATAAAAGAAAAACAGGGAAAGAGGAGAAAGTCAGTAATTACTGATGAGAGTGAAAGGAAATGCGAGAATTGTGGGAGTCTCACTGTCCCCGAGTTCTAATTTTTATTCTGAGCCATCACCGTCTTTGTAGAACATCAACAACAACGAGACGGGGGGGAGCAGGGACTCAGTCTCCGTTCTCTGAGCTCTCAGGACATCAGTCTTTACAATTAGACAACTTAAATCTCCAGAGAAATCAATGAGAGCTGGATCAAAACACCAGCGGCACACACACGCATGTTGCTGCTTGTTCAAACCTGGCGACGACACTGTGGGTTGCAGCGTGTTGTCTGGCTGCCAGGAGCCGCTCGCTGCCGATGGGCATATCCGTCGACCTTAAACATCAAAACAATTAGGACTGTTTGATAAAGCTGAAGTCAATATCACAATATCACTCAGTATTGATAGTTACATAATGTCCTCACGATTTCAAACACTGGATAACAACAGTATTTCACCCTAAATCGTTTTTGTCCGATAATCAAAACAAGCAAGTAAACAACTGGAGCCAGAGGTTTTCTACCGATCAAGGATGTTATGTTTTCACCTGTCAATCAACTCAGCTTCTCTCCTTTGAAATGCTTCCTTTTCTTAAAGATGTTGATTCAGTGTAATCAGTATTTTTCCATTATATAACGTCTCTGATCTGACTCATACTCATGTGTGAGTAAAGATTATTGTGTTTAATCCCCCCCCCGTGTTGCGCAAACCTGCACGTTACACATCAGTGATCTTTATTTATCCAGGGAGGGTTTTTCTGAACACACACACACACAGTCACACAACACAAACACACACTGCTCTCCAGCCCTGACCCTGCTTCTCGTTCACACATTTCATTGGTCTCCAGTTGTTGTGCTGAATGTGCGCTCACTTGTGTTTTCTTGGCGAGCAGCGGCTGGCTGAGTCAGGACGTCCACTCCGAGGAGGATGAGGAGGACGAGATCCACAGTTCAGACGAAGAGGACAACAGCTCCACCTCCAGCAAGGAGCACCTGGACGAGGCCGACAGACAGGTAATCAGCTCCCTCTGTAGTGTGAGGGGGACGTCAGTCAGTACACAGCCACCTGCTGATGGACTGTAAAGTAATAAAGTGATGTGGCTGACACTGCACTTCCTTGGGCCCTTAACGACACACATGCCAAGTGGGAAGCCATTAAGATGAAGAGTGGGGAACGCCCAGCAAAGGGGCCGGGTCGGAACCGAACCTGCAGCCACCGAATGGCGACTCAGGCCTTTTCTCAAACATGATGTCAGCAGAATAAACCGTCAGCGACGACTCGTATCACTGCCGGGGACTAAAGTGTCACTGCAGGAGATAGTGGGCACACGTGCTGCCAAGTGTTGCAGGTCACAGCTTTCAAGAAGTGTGTGTCTGTGTGTCTGTGTGTGCGTGCTTGTGTGTGTTTAGCGAGGGGGGGGGGGTGGTGAGCAAACACACGAGGGTTACAGGTTCAGGAATAGCTCCCTCAATAACTGAAAGAGTTTTTCCTTCGTCCTGTGTGACCTTCTGCACGATGCCGCTGCCCCTCAAAGCTCCAGGGCGTCGCAAACACAGGCTCCGATAGGACCAGGAGGACGTCTCAGTCAAGTGGGGGCCAAGGCCGCCGGCCAAATTAAGTCATTGAGAGGCCGCCCCATTACCATTCAACAACACGCCATCAGAGAGGAGAGGGGCCGAGAGAGAGAGGGGGGTGAAGGGAAGATTCCTGCTCCACTTTTAGGGCTGAGCTGTTGTTTGTGAGGCTGTGAAATGCTTTTAATCGCTGAAGCAGGATCCAGTGATCATGGTGGTCTGCGGTGAACCTGTGAGTGAACCAGTTCTTGTGAGGTTGGTCGCTGCTTTGCGTTAGTTTGACTGTTTGTGTGTTTCTGCTCTTTCAGCAGGAGGACGAGATGAAGAGGAAGAAGGTGGTGCACATCGCCCAGGAGATCATGAGCTCGGAGAAAGTGTGAGTGGTTTGTTAATGAAGCAGCAGCTCGCAACAACAAGTAGAATCTGTGATTTTAAGAAAAGCAAAATGTGATTTATATTTGTCGTAAGCCATTTTAAGACATCAACTCTGGAGTTTGTACATGTGAAGAATGCAGCAGGAGATTGTTCACGTTCACGACAACAGGAACATCTCCGGAGCGTTCAGGCGAATGGCGGTCTGGAAAGTAGGAGGCAGGAGATGATGTATAAATTCTGCTCCAGAATTCATACGTTTATGTTTTCATCACAATAACACCGGCATCGGCCCTTCAGCCTCTTCTACGTTGTGGCTCCTCTTTGCATCCTGAGATGTTTGGATTGTCTTTGTTAGAAACGTCGTCAACACGCCCACTCGCTCGCTGTGGATCCTCCCGATATTGTCCTGCCGGCAGCTGACTCGGACATTATCGCTGTCACATACAGCCCCTCCGGAGAATATCTCGAGAATTATCAGGAGTTCAGTGCACATCTGAAAGCAGCTTTACTCACGTATTTCTGCTCTCTCTTCAGATTTGTGGACGTCCTGAAGCTTCTACACATCGTAAGTGTCTTATTTGTTTTTTAAAATGTTTTCATTAGTGCTGTTTTTGCAGCTCCGAACAAAAGAGAGCCAAGCACAATAGGTTGTACTGTACGATAAACCTTTTTCCTCGAGGATGGACGGGAGGTAATGAGCTCCTGGCCGTCTGAAGTGTCTGTACAGTTGAATAATGCAGTTATTCCACGGCTGAGGCTTTTAAAGTTGCTGTGCTGCAGGGTTTTTGTCTCCCCCGGGTAGGGGGGGGGGGCAGTGGGCAGGTGGAGCTGCAGAAAAGAGGAGGTGGCGCTTTGATCAGTCCTCGTCAGGAGGAGCGCTGTCAGGCCAGTGTGTGTTTTTCATGCAGGAATAAGAGAGTTGAGAAACCGAAGCCGAGTGTTGGTTTGGCTCTGTCGAGGTTTAACTGTGTAGTGGAAGTTTAGAAGCCAAGTTTTTCTAGACATTTACACATTAAAAGACCCAAGTGAACAATTACCCTCAGTTCTTTGTTGGAGGGTTTTCCTGCATCTTAATTACTTCTTGCTGAGACTCAAACGTTTTTCAAATGGATGATGTAGCTGTAACTCAATCAATTCATCTTATGATTATTTTATTGAGGAATGCTTTTGTCTATAATACATCAGGAAATCACCCTACTGGACAGGACTACTGTCACATTTTAGTAGGTGTAACATTTGACCCACGTTTGTTTATGTGCACGTGTCGAGGACGGACTCTGTTCAAGGTCGGTCCTGAGGAGGGATCTCAGCTGAGAGGGTTCAGCCCTCCCTGAGGGGGTCGGGGGTCGGGGGTCCACCTGTCTGACCGCCTCACACGTGACGTTAGTGAACCCAACGCAGGATTAGTAGAAAACATCGTCCTGTGTGGCAGACGGGGGGGGGGGGAGGGCGAGGCGCAGAGCTCTGTCCAAGAAAAGAGGTCAGATCACATTCTTGTGTGTCCGCTGACGGCCCGGCCGAGCAGCAGCTGCTTCCTCGGGCCACAGAGACGACATCCAGACACACACATGCCTCAGATAATCCCCCCCGTGTGTGTGTGTGTGTGCACAGTATGTGTTATATATATATATATATGTGTGTGTGCAGGTGGGTGCGTGGGCTGGCAAATATGCGTTTGGTGTGGTGCGTTTGAAATGTTTTTGTTTCATTTGAAGTTTCGTTCTTGCCCAACTTTCATGTGGGCACTTCTACTACCACACTCAAATATGTGTTTCATTTATATTTGTCCTTGTTCATTGTTGAGTTTCTCGTGTTCTTTGAAGTTGTTGTGTATCCTTTTTTTTTCCAGCTGTGAATATGAGTTTGTGGGAATTTGCACAAGCTGCAGGAAGAAGATAATTGCTGATTAGATTAGATTGTCTCGAGTATCACTCAAAGTTACCTGTTTTTTGGATTCTTTCTTGGCCCAAGTTTCATTTTCAGGAGTTTCTGCATAATCCTGGCGACAAATAAATGAACTGCATTGAAAAACATAAACTCATTTGCAACAGGGTTTGTTGGAAAAAATCAATAAACATGATATGATCTGGTTATGGATCTGATACTGAGTGAGACCTGTCACTCATCATGTGTCTTCTACTGCTGAATGGTCTCTGCTCATTAGTCAGTGTCAGGACATGAGTGTGCGTGAGTGGATGTTAACCAGGACACTGCAGGATCCTGCGTGGCCTCCCTGCTTCCTTCCAGGTGGATGTATGTGTTGGCACGCTGGACAAAGTCAAGAGTGCTGACTCAGCCGTGTGTGTGTGTGTACGTGTGTACGTGTGTTGTGAGTGTGTGATGAAGTACGTGCAGAGTTTAGTGGGGGAGGAGGGGGCAGTTAATGAGGTGTTAACCAGGTGTTCCTGCTAGAGCTGCCATACAGTATGTTGTCATGTGTCACCCTGCCCTGTACAGCTCTGTGTGTGTGTGTGTGGTGTCTCTCTGTGTGTGTATGTGTGTGTGTGCGTTAACTGAACAGCTGTGTGTATCTTCAGGACTTTCGGGATGCTGTTGCCAAGGCGACGCGTCAGAACGGGAAGCCAGTGGTGGACGAGCGGATCCTCAACCAGATCCTGTACTACCTTCCACAACTGTACCAGCTCAACCGAGACCTGCAGAGAGAGCTGGAGGAGAGGGTGGCACACTGGTACACACACACACACACACACACCACACACACACACACGCACACGTTGTTTTTATTTTAACCAAAAATAAGCTTCCACATTCATTTCCAACAACTTTATTGCTGAAATGTGGGACGAAGTTGAGAATGAGGTCATTACAGGAGGCAGTTCACACACGGTCATCGTGTTATAAACAAACTTGTAACATCATCGTGTTATTTAAACCACGTTTAATGCAGAAAAATAAACATAGTTATTATCCAGAATGATTCAAAGTTGGATAATAAACAATGTTTTCCTTTCCATTCCATAATTAGTGGTAAAAACACAAACACACTTAATTTTTCCCAGACCGTTGCAATTAAATTAGTCAGAACTTCAAAATAAGGTTGTTGGGTTGTAAAAATCATAGATTTTTTCTCTGTATTGGTTTCACAGCTTTTCAGTATCACCCTTACATACAGTTTCAGGGCATATTAAAAAAAGGTTAGGTTGAGATATCCTGACCTTCATCATCGGGGTTATTTTCTAAAGTTACGAGCGCTTCCCCTCCAGAGCCTCAGGCGACACTATATACAAATCCCACAGCGGGGGAACTGTGAAGCACCATATTTGGCCTGACGTCCTCTATAAGACGAGCAAAGTCATGGAATGCATCGACCGTTGAACTTAAAACAACCCAAACATTTCAAATTTACACTCAAGGAATTCTTCAATCTTGCAGCGATGTGTAGGGACTGAAAGATATAACTTATAAAACATAACTGCCTTTGAAATAAACACGACGATGAGATAACTGAGCTGCTCCGCTGATCTGTCCACGTCCGTCCGGTCACAGGAGCGATCACCAGAGACTGTCGGACATCTTCGTCCAGAAAGGTCCGTACCTGAAGATGTACTCCACCTACATCCGTCAGTTCGACAACAACGTGGCGCTGCTGGACGAGCAGTGCAGGAAAAACCCAGCGTTCGCCGCCGTCGTCCGAGAGTTCGAGGTAGAGTCAGAGACGGGATTGTTTTTAACTTACTCTTGGTGTATATGTAAACATGTGTTTCTGTATCTAATCTACATTTATTGAGTCGAATTGACTGTTTGTAGTTCTCTGCCAAACGTCTAATGGACCAATCACTTTCAACCAGGAGATTGTTTATGTTACATAATGTGTTAAATTAAGTTTCAGAGGATTTTAAACCTCCACGTTCACAGCAGACGTTTAAAGATCCTGTGGTTAAATCTTCTTCAGTCCAGAATCGTCTGTATCAGTCGTCTCCATCAAGCCCCATCATCCCCAGTGCTTGTTTTAAAACTTCAGCCAACGTCTGTGTGTGTTTGTGTGGGATTTTAAAGCAGTGTGCGAAAACAAGTGTGTGTGTGTGTGTGTTTTGTCTCAGACGAGTCCGAGATGTGCCAGCCTGGCTCTGAAGCACTACCTGCTGAAACCAGTGCAGAGGATCCCTCAGTACCAGCTGCTGCTCACAGGTACGTAAACACCGGAGCTCACGCTTTGCTTCTTCTGCTCAGTTCCTCAAATCTCTGAAGGTCGAGGGTTTATTGGATCATGGCGCCCTTTTATTGGCAGCATGTGACTGAAAACTTGGACCAAGGTCGGCGGCTCTTTCTGTTTGCTTTCACCGGGCTTTGATGCTGTACTGACACCTGGTGGAGAGTTGCATTAACAGATACATGTTTCATACCATGGACCGAACTGGTTTCCATCATTTCAAAAATAGTTCGAAGGAAACAGACTCGACACTAACAATGAGGATTCTTGTATTTTTAAATTTTTGTTGTTGCTTCCTGGAAAGTTTTAAAAGTCTTCTCTGTTTTCCAGATTATCTGAAGAACCTCCCAGAGGACTCGGAGGATTATAAAGACACACAAGGTGAGACTCGAGATAAAACTCTTAACCTTGTTTTGGAAACAGCCTTAACACGAGAGAAGAAGAAAAGGAAGTGGAAGCTTCAGTCTTCATCTCCGCAAATATAATGTTTGAACGACGACGTTAATTTCACTCCAACTCAAATCCTTTATTCTGCTGTCCACACAGCTGCCCTCAGTATCGTGAAGGAAGTGGCCAACCACGCTAATGACATCATGAAACAAGGGGTAAGACGGATCCCATGTAACGCATCGGAAGTTTTACAGCGACGGTCGAATTCAGCCTCATGTTTGTTTGTGTGGTGTTGTTTCTCAGGATAACTTCCAGAAGCTGATGCAGATTCAGTACAGTCTCAACGGTCACCACGAGATCGTTCAGCCAGGCAGGGTGAGGCACGGGGAATCGCACCGACACCAACGGGCACGAGTTTGTCACCGTGTCCGAATCTTCACTCCGGTGTCAAAAGACTCACAAATACCAGCGTTTAGTCGTGATTATTTATTTTCCACTTTCATAAACGTCATGTCCTCTAGATGCAGCCGACTGAAATGAAGCATGTCTGTCTTTGCAGGTGTTCCTGAAGGAGGGCACGCTCATGAAACTGTCCAGGAAGTCATGCAGCCGCGGATGTTCTTTCTGGTGAGTAAAGAAGTCGCCTGGAAAATGATCTGTGACCTCATGCAGCTTTTTCACATTTGTATTTCCTTTTAATCCATGAGGTGTGTGTGTGTTCTTTGTTTGTTCAGTTTAATGACGCACTCATGTACACCACTCCGGTCCAGTCTGGCCAGTATAAACTCAACAGTGTGCTCTCTCTGGCTGGGATGAAGGTTAGAGACAAACACGGCACACTCACATTATTTTTTAATCCTTGATTGTTCTTTTAATTGCTTCCTGTCAGTGTCGTATGTTTTCCTTCATGTGCACTGATTCTTATTCTTCTTATCTTATTCAATTATATTGTATCGAATCCATAAAATGCCATATTTATTATTTATATTAAATAGCTTCTGCTCATCTATTGTTTTCCTGCTGCCGTTTTTGATTCTCAGTCTTGTAAATCTTCTAGTGTGTATCTGCAGGTTAAACAGAAAGCTGATTTATTATGAATTATTGATGCTTTGTGCCGGAGTTCGCTGCAACAACCCGTCAACACTTTACAAACATTGTCTCTCTTCCTGCTGTGTCCTCCAGGTGAGCAAGCCGAGCCAGGAGGCGTATCAGAACGAGCTGAACATTGAAAGCGTTGAGCGCTCTTTCATCCTGTCTGCAGGGTCAGCACCTGACGATTACGTTTTTTTTATTTCCTACGTTATGAGCTTTGAACATTTGTAACAGGTTGCGTTTGGCGCAGCTTCTGATGTATTTTGTGTCTTTGCAGCTCGGCTACAGAGAGAGACGAGTGGCTGGAGGCCATCGCCAAGGCCATCGACGACTACACCAAGAAGAAAATAACCTTCACGTCAAGTCGCAGTCAGGAGGAGGTAAAACTAAACTCTTTGCAGGAGTTCGTTAAGTCTTTTGAGAAGTTTTTTTTACCCTGTTTGCCTCCTCACTGACCTTCTGTCTCCAGTATCAAGCTGAGGGGGTTGTTGACAGCGGAGCCCCGTTAGGCTCGAAGGCTCCGATCTGGATCCCAGACCTGAGGGCCACCATGTGCATGATCTGTACCTGTGAGTTCACCCTCACCTGGAGGAGGCATCACTGTCGCGCCTGTGGAAAGGTCAGAACCACTGAGACCCCCCCCCCCCGCTGCTCCAGCACAACATCATTCACTCGACCTTTCTCTCACTGCAGTTGTGTGTGTGTGGTGTGTGTGTGTGTGTTTTGTGTGTGTGTGTGTGTGACAGGTTGTGTGTCAGGCGTGCTCTGCTAATAAGTACTACCTGGAGTACTTGAAGAACCAGCCGGCACGAGTGTGTGATCACTGCTTCGCTAAGCTACAGGAGAATAGTGAGTAAACAACTTCTCCTACAGATCGTTGAGCCCTTACTTCCTACTTTACTTGTGATAAAACCATATTGACTTTTTCTATTTGCTGAATATCGCCAGGTGACCGTTGCGCCTCAACATCCGTGTCTCCCATCAAATCTGGAGCTTTTTCCTTCACTAGAAAACAGAAAAAGATTCCCGCTGCACTAAAAGAGGTGAGCAATTAAAAATGCATGAGCTACATCCCCTGAACACTGTATTTTGTTTTCCTGTGTAGAAATGTATTTCTCCCACATGGTTTTCCAGGTTTCTGCGAACACGGAGAACTCCTCCATGAGCGGCTACTTGAACAGGTCGAAAGGCCACAAGAAGCAGTGGAAGAGGCTTTGGTTCGTCATTAAGAACAAAGTGCTGTACACCTACGCTGCCAGTGAGGTACTCAAACTGTTTATTTGGCTTCTTTCTGTAAACTCAGTGTGGTTTTTCTGCCTTTTTTGTTTGAGCGTCTGTTTCTCTCTGAAGGATGTTGCGGCGCTGGAGAGTCAGCCTCTGCTGGGTTTCTTCCTGCGGGAGGAGAAGAACGGGCCGGCTCAGAAGCTGCAGTTCAAACTGTATCACAAGAACACGCTGTTTAACATCTTTAAAGCCGACGACATCCCCACTGCACAGAGGTATCCCACCCAAAATGACAAACAAAGCTTTATAGATGTAAAGATTTCGATCCAGGTTGATTTGGCAAAACCTGTGGTCACCGGGATAACAGCTAATTCAGTTTAATCGTATCACAAATCCAACATGAGGACAGCTCCTCTCACGTAGGTTTAATGAAGAAAAGAAACAAAAATGAAGGAGCTGGAGGTGACGAGATATTAATGTCATCACTCCAGAGATCTGGGCTTAAAAATAGAGGCGACTGAGCTGCTCCCAATCCCTGGAGCAGGTTCTCTCATACCAGAACCGCTCAGGCCCTAGAAACGTTCCAGACCCATTTACTTTCACTGGCTTATTTTAATTCTCAAATGTTTATGTTTAACCCTTTTTGTAATTTCTATTTATTCTTAGTTTTTGAGACTTGAGATAAAGTTGAGGATGTGTGCATCATGTTCAGGTTGATATGTTTTTTTCTAGTAGGAGTTCATTTTCTGTTTTTATTTCTGTCCTCAGATGGATCGAGGCCTTCCAGGAGGCGATGATTCTCGAGCAGTAATCTTCTTTCTTTTTTAGCAGTGAAGTCACATCTCAGCTACGGAGCTAGTGGATCGTTAACTTTCGACCCCCCCCCCCGGGACGATGTCGTGTCAGGGGTCACCAGCTCAGGAAGGACTCCGGATGGACTGTTTAGTTTAAACAGAGACTCCACAGACTGTGTGGAAATCTGCCTGCGTTCCCCCTCAAAGAGCTGGATTCTGTTTCTCTAAACATCTTTTTTTCTACCGACAGCAGCTGCCGTGGCTCAGCGCCGCCGGCTGAGCTCGGAGTTAATCGTGAGTTACAGCCGTGGGTCACAGGTCAAGTCCAGAAGCATGTGTGTGGAAGTGACACCAAACAGTTGTCAGGGCCGTTTTAAAGCCCCTCGGAAGTCTGACGTCTCGGGAGGATTTTCTAAATGCTAAATGGATGAAGGAATCATTTTAGTGTGGAACTAAATATACGAAATGTTGGCTTCATTCAAGCACGTTGTTAAAAAAAACCCGGGTTCCGTTTTTTTAAGCAAAATCTTACCGACAAACTCTTCAAAATAAGAGGTTTGATCTGAATCACGGACGTAAAGTATCTGATGTCACGTAAAAGGTGAGATTTTACTGTGAAAATCAGGCTTGAAGCTGAATTTCTTCTCTTTAGTTTAATCTCTCTGGTTCAGAGATTTTACTCTTTTTATTTTAGATTAAAAACAATCATTTAAATCATGGGATTAAAAAAAAAAAAACACATCCTGGACAAAACTGGAAATATCATGAATAATGTAGATATTTTTCATACAGTTAAAATGTATTTTTTGTTTGTTTTGCCACATTAAAACAGTTTAATGGGTAAAACTGTTTATATGGAAATAGAAGAGCAACATTGACCTTTTTTATATTGAAGCCGAGAGCTAATATTTATAAAATAGGAAGATTTATTGTTGGAAAAGCACAGGCTGCCGCTTATTCTGGGAGTCGGGGGTTTAATAGGAAATGTGTTTCAATCAAAACCGTTATTTTTTATTTTTTTAGATTGAAAAGAGAAGTGCTTAAAGAGAGTGGGCCTTTTTTTTATACTGTGGAAACTGTGCATGAAATATATTTCTAAGGAAATGCTCAAAAGAACGAAAACATTCAGAATTTTTAATACTTGTGTTCACAGATTTTGTGCCTTTTTTTTTATATCTCGTGTTGTGAGATAAATTGCAATTATGCAGGAGCTCTGTTTGAGGATTTAAAAGGTATAAATTTAAGCATCTGTTTACTCACTTTGTAACCAGGTTGCACTGCATCATGGGAAATTAGTTGATTTAGTTTAACCTGGTAACCGAACAAATACAAAACACAACTGTAAAAATACAAACCTCTAGTACCTTCTCTACAAATTGAGTTTTTTGAAGATGAGATTTTGAATTTCTTGATGCTCGTGTTCAGACTTCGTGGCTTATTCCTCCTGTTTTGAAATAAACGACATTAATATAGGTGCTAAACAAAAGGAAATGTAGGAATCCTGCTCATGTAACCACTCACGTTGTAGCCTGGGGACTTGAGGTTTGACTTCCACAGAATATAAATAAACTCACTTCCTCCTTTTTTTTTTATTGAAGAAATAAAAATGGTTAATTCTGTCGTTAGAGCTCGTTGGTTGATGTTGGTCGTTAATTCCATTTGTGCCTTTTTTCCCGATTTGGATTAGTGAAAAATCTAAATCATGTGCTTCTCCATGATTGTACAGTAACATGTGTAAACATCCACTCTGGCTGAGTTAGTTTCCTATAAACAATGTTTCTAAACTGTCAGGCAACAGTTTTTAATAAATACAAAAAAAAGAATAAATATATATATAAATACATCCTGTCCTTGCTGTTTTCATTTCCTGTTTTGTTGTTCTAAATAAAAAAACTGAAAGATGGCGAGCCGAGGCACAGAATCACAAAACCACTGTCACCACTTATTGACAGGGTGTGGACAGATGTGTGGGAGGCAGGAGGTCGGGGGGGAAGTCTGAGTCGCTCTCTGAGAGGTGGACATTCAATTTACAAGAAATGACTCATGATTCACACAAAGCTCAGAATTCGACTGTAGCTTCATGATTTATATTCCCTCATCTGGGCTGCTGCGTTTGGCAGTGGAGAGATGAATGTTCGCACTCTGAGGAACTCTTTGTATTAAAGATGTATTTATCATACGCAGGCTTCCATGTACATGTACACAATACGTGGACAAGTACAAGTAACACAAGAAAATATAAATTATGAAGCAGGCATTAATATGTGATAAACATGTAGATAGAGTTTTTTATAGTTTAATTACACATCAAATATACTTTATAGTTTATTAATAATAACAATAAACTGTGGGGATGTTTTTAATGATGTTTGATGATTATGAAGGTTTTGTGAAAACAAGGTCGGACAGAGTAAGATTTAAGGTTCTGTTGTATAATTACACAAATAGAATCCGTGATAATCAATGTGAAATCATTTTTAAATGATTATAATTATTATATTATTCATATTTTTAAATACAGTCTATGATTTAACCGAAGTTATTTGTTTTTTTCAATTGGAACCATGTTTCCCCCTGGTCCGCGTGTGACCCGGACGGTTTATGCCAGCGCACAGTCCGTCTCGCTAACTCGTCCGTGTGAAGATGGCGGAGTATGTGACGTCGTCCGAAGGGCTTTGGGACAGTTAGGAGGTCACGGCGGAGTGCGAGGTCTCCTCGTGCAGTTTTTCAGGCGAGTTCACTGACACGAGTCTGTCATAAACTTTATAATAACAGGAAACAGAAGCGTGACTTGGTTTTCATCTTGTCTTATCTCTTTTAGTCAGCTGAGCTAAGTTAGCATGTTGACAGCTAGCTCAGCCAGAAACAGCTGGTTAAGTCTTTTATACACAACAACAATATCTGTGTATGATTCATTATGTAAAGATGGAGCTGAGTGACAGTTTGACCATTTCTGGATCTATCTTTTTAAAACTCAATTCACATTCACCTACAATTTAAAGTAAAAGATCTGTTCCCTGGATTTAAACTTATTAAAGATCAAAACAACACAAACTTTAGTCGCCTCTGGTTTATCTGTGTCAGTTAACATTATTATTATTAATGTTTTCGTCTGCAGAGCGAATGACGTGAAGACCGGAGCCCTGGTCGGCGTCGACAAATATGGAAACAAATACTTTGAGGACAGTAAGAACTATTTCTTTGGTGAGTGGATTTTCCTAAAAAGAACTAAATTCTTTGATTGTATTATCACTTTTACAACATTTTTTTTTTTTTGCAAACCAGTTGTAAAGATATTGCTTGTTGTTGTTTTAGGGCGACATCGCTGGGTGATCTACACCACGGAGATGAACGGGAAGAACACCATGTGGGAGGTGGACGGCAGCATGGTGCCCGCTGAATGGTACCATCCGGGTTTTATTGTGAAAACAATACAATAAACAACAGTAGTGATATGCAACAAAGATAATAACTTTGTTTCTAATCTAGTTATAAGATACTGATAAAATCATGTTATCAGGACTGTGTGAAAATGGCCCTGGACACATAACGAAACAATTCACGTGCTGTCATGAGATTTTGTGTTAAATTGTCAAATCATCCACAGAAGTCATCGGGTTTAATGTTTGAATAAATGTATTTGTTGTCCACTATTTACTCGTCATGGTGGAGACGAAGAAACGTCCAAAGAGCGACCTCACTTCACACAGAACAACATTTAGGAAAAACTTCCTCATATGCAAACATGGCTTAAATCTCAGCATCAATATAATCATATCTGTGTTCTTTAGGCATGTCTGGCTGCACTGTATGACAGAACACCCCCCCACCACACACCCACCGGAGCCCAAGAAGTTCCTGGCTGGGGATCCACCAGTTCAACGTGAGCGGCAGCGCGCAGCAGTACGTGCCGTACTCCACCACCCGCAAGAAGATCCACGAGTGGGTTCCGCCCAAAGCTGCAGCCCAGTGACCTCTGACCTGCACGTTGCCTTCTCCACTCTGTATATTAATGGTTTCCTGCCTCTGTATCCAACATGTCCTGAATAAAATCTCTACGCAAATATTTAAAATGAGCGTCGCCGTCCTTACGTGAAGCTTCGAGTTCCCCAAAGGTTGAGAATTGATTCCTGGTGGATGAAGCTCCAATATCTGACATATTAGGAATCTTCTGCCAAGCTGCATAATATTATATTCAGATTCTGATCAACCTCTGCAGCCAAATGGAATCAAATAAAATATGAAATACACGTCACAGTACAACTTTAAAGCTTCTGAAGAGGCTGGTTTTAGTTAATGTTTTAAAGCTGCACAGTTCAGTCTCTGATTTGTTTGGGGGAGAGTTCCAGAGGGAGAAGGCAGCTTGGAAAAATAAATCCACTATTTAGACTATTTGCTATCGGTGTTCACAAATTGCTTTTTGTGAAAGAGGCCCACAACTTTAATTTGTCTACTTGTGCAGCATTTTTAAAAATTACTCTTATTTTGTGTTTTCCAGTTGTTTTGTGGAATCTAATCGATTTACTGATCGTCTAATTGTTCTGTAATTGTAGTAACAGTAATTTCTTGAAAGACTCAGCCTGATAATAAGCATTTAGACCCACTGATCCAGTGGTTTGTGTCTCGGTCAGTTTGCTGCCCCGTGTCTCTGCTGCATGTTAATCTGCAGGATTATGCTGAGCTGAGGGGAAGTTGCAACATGCAGCATTTCTCACTGAGGTGCGAAGAGATTCTGCAGAGCTGACGAGTGTGTGTGGAAGTGACTGGACTCAAAATACACACACACACACACACACACACACACCACCCACACGCTCATGACTCAGTCTCTGTGAATCTCCAGCCAGGACCAGAACTCTCATGTAGGACTGAAGACTCAGAGGTTTGTGTTTTATTTTCCACTTTTTGAACATTAAACTTAGATATTTAGGATTTTTAACGATTACTTTTCACACACACATTGTTGTTACTATTGTATTTGTACTGCTTTCAGATGGAAATACTGTGGATTTTCTGCAGCTATAATTAATCCAGAGTAACTAAACAAAAAGGTTATTTTACATAAATAAAATAACATAGATACCATAATTAAAACTGTGGTTTTGAACAATCTTTTTTGTCTTGTGACGCCTCATATGAACAGTCTCTAGTTTCTAGGAGTTATTATCACTTCCACCAAAATGTAATCAGTTCCATTTAATTAATTCCTTAGGCCTTGACAGGTCAAATAAATATCCAGCATTTAATTAACAAAGTAAGGTTATTAATTAAAAGTCATGTGTGTGTCAGAACTCACATTAATCATCTGAAAACCTCTTGGATTTATCTGGTGACTCTTTGAAGGAGCCTGAACCCGACGCCCGGTTCCACTGGACTAAAACTGAAAGAGTAAAAACTAAGAAAAGTCAAATGCTGCTTATTAATGTCACATAGATTCATAAATTAATCACAGAGGCAAGTTTACGTGGAAAAAGATCTTTTATTTTGTACAAAAAAAACATGAGTGATTTGCTGGTTCTTCTGGTTTCAGGGATCCGGAGCAGTTCAATGAGGAGACTCACAGTTTCATTCCTTTCTCCTCGAGAGGACAGTTTGGAGGAGGAAGGAAGAAGAAGAAGAGGAAAAAGAAAAGAAGAAGAGGAAAGTCAGCTCAATGTGAGTTCCCTCTGTGTGTTGTGTGTGTGTGTGTGTGTGTGTGTGTGTGTGTGTGTGTGTGTGTGTGGTGTGTGTGTGCGTGCGTGTGTGTGTGTGTGTGTGTGTGTGTGTGTGTGTGTGTGTGTGTTTTCGTTTCCAAGAGGGGGCGTCGTTCCTTTTGATCTGCATCCAGGAGGCAGCTCTGTCACCTCGGCTGCATCACAGAGGCTGAGGAGGCTCTCAGGGCTTCTGGCGTCCTCTTGACTCAGCGTTTTCAGAACAACAAGCCTCTCTGGTCTTTATTTAGAAACCACAGGAGACTGTTCCTGCTCAGAATGGAAACCAGACAAAGCCCTGAAATTAATTATTAAAATCAATAGGCTGGAAAATGCTCTGACAGCCGACCGGTAAACCTGAGCTGTGTCTGACGTTCCCCACAACCTGAAGTCAAATTCACATTGGATGAATGTTCTGTCTTCATCCTGCATCAGCTGAGAGTCAGCGTCTGATTCATCCTCTGCAAATGGAGCAGATAATCTCTCTTGTAATTGCTGATGCAGCAGTAAATGCTGCTGGTGCCAGCTGGGCATCAGAAACAGACGGAAGAGTCTTGATGTCGAGACACGCTCCTCTGTCTGGACCTCGTCCCTCTGCGGCTTCCCCCTGCCAACTGTCATATCTCCTGACTGTCCTCCTCCTCCTCCTCCTCCTCCTCCTCCTCCTCCTCCTCCTCCTCCTCCTCTGAACCTCCATCCCTCTCTCCCTCCTCTTCCTCTCCTCTTGCATCATTAATGCCAGACTTCCTCCCTTGGCACAGAATTGACTCCTGCAGGAGCGTCTGAGATCCTTCACGAGTAAAAAGGAACAGAGGGAAAAGATATACAAAGAAAACATTTGTCAGTTGAACAAACGTTCGGTTAGTTCCGGACTCTCAGATGAAAAAAAACACGAAGCCGCACCTGTTTATTATCCTGTGAGTCGGCTGCTTGACAAGAAGCAACACTCCCACTCCTAAAGAAGGCCTTTGAACAGGAGTGGGAGTGGGTGCAGAGTCCAGCCACACACACACACACACACACACACACACACACACACACACACACACACACACACACACACACACACAGGCTGTTATCTGGCTCTGCAGACTTGAGGAGCTGTCAGAGTCTCCATCCTGTAGAGTGCGTTCACCCCTCAGGGCTCAAGTCTGGCAGGAGATTCCTGCACTAACTCAAAATTCCCACACTCATTCATTCCCTCACACCTCCCCCACCGCCCCTCCACCGTCCTCTCCATTGTGCACCATCGTGCCCCCCCCCCACAACCCACGACAGGCAGTAAAGGTTGCTGTCAGACGGTTGTGTGCCCGCCCCGAGCCGGTGGCAGATAGGGATCAGAGAAATACCTCCTCCTGGCTGCCTCATGCCTTTTAAGGTGGTCTTTCCCCAGCAGGACGTGTGAGGACGCTAGAGGTCAGGGACGCAGCTCAGGACGAGGCAGTGCACGAGCAAGTTGGCATTCGAGTGAGTGATAGCTGCAGAAACAGGAAGAGAAAACATTTCACAATAACAAACACACACAATCACTGACGCACACAAACACCCACATACCCACCCACCCACACACACACACACACACACTCCTCCCCCTCAGAGGGAAGTCCTCTCACTCCAGAGACACACACACAGCTCTCTGATGTGCGGGGGTCCTCTGAAGCTGCTGTGACATGCACTTTGACCTCAGGCGGTGAGGAAGAGGAGGCATGAGGAAGAACCACAGCGCTGCTCCACTCATCTACGTGACGGAGGTACAGCGTTTGCACTTGTTCCCGACCCTGAATCCGTCTCCCTGCTGTTGGTGTTCGTCTCTGCTCGGTGTTTTTTGAGCTGTTCTGCATGAATGAAAAGACGAATCCAGTGTTCAGATGTAATCAGCTGTGAGTTACTGCCCTTGTGAACCCTGCGTTCACTCGGGTGGCAGTTATGTAACACGGAGAACGTTGATTTACCACTGAAATGTGCTCTGTTACAAACCAAGATTGTAAATTGTCTAACCCTGGCATTCTTTGTGTAGCTTTCTGTCATAAGATAAATGGTTTTTTTAAGGGTTTTAAGCATGAAAGAGTGGATTTCATGCAGTTTTCTTCATGTTATTTAACTTACTTTTGTTGTTTTTATGGCTAGATCTATACCGGCAAAGTTGTTTTTAAACAGTTAGCGGTTGAGTAAGACAAGTTTCAGCACGTCTCGCTCTCTATGGGAAATGTGTAATTGGCCTCTGCTGCTTGAGTAACGCCTGAGGAATGTCTACATCAAGCCATAGATCATGGACAGGCTCTTCTGCTGCACAGAGCTTTTTACCATCTACAACATCCCTGAGGTTTCTCTGCATCCGAGCGCTGGAGCAGGAGGTCGTGTTCCTCCTGTCCGTCACTGTGTCATGTGTCTGAAAGAGAAGCATCCCTGGGCCGGTCCCTGCCCAGTGTCTGTGTGCGTAATGTGCTGATGCTGCACGTCTCTCTGCGTGTGCGTGCATCATGTGCCCCAGTCTGCCAGTAAGTGCACAACAAAATGCTGCTAAACATCATGTTATGTAAGCCCTCCGGTATAATGGGGCTCTTCCTGGCAGCCCATAAACAAGGAAACAGAAAAAGGAAGAAGACGCAGGACGCGTTCTATCGCTCCTCAGTGTTTTTTCAGCCTCTTCAAGGTCTCGGCTCGGCAGAAACGTTGTGCAGCAGCAACACAATCGTGTTTTCACAGCTATGTTGTTAAATCCTCCGTCTGCACAGCCTTTAGAAATGTGGCTGCTCCCTGGAACTGTTAACTCTGCTCACTTCCATGTGTTTACCATGGAAACCATCCCTGTCTCCGATAATTCAAGACCTTGATCCACAGGCTGCTTTCATCACCACCCCCCCCCCCCCCCCCCCCCCCCCCGAGTCTGCTCTCTCATTAAGTCGTGTTTATCCCACAACAGAGGTAATATCTCCGAGGACATCGCAGTGTAACGTGTCAACAACATCGGTTTTTCTGGCTCGTTGCGGTGGTTGTTGTGTGTTTTTGTGTGCGTTTAACCTCACGTGCACTCTGTTCGAGGACATTTGCAGCTTCCATATGAAAAGACGTGTTAGATTTGGGATAGAACGAGAACAGAGGAGGTGGATAACATGATGTTTCATCATTGGTTTGTTCTCATGCAGATTGAAATATCTCGATGAGAACGTTTTAGATCGTTGATAAAAGTTGTCGACAGTCCACGGAAGACGAATCCTGCTCCGACTTTTGAAATACCCTCGATTTTCTCCTTTGAAATAAAACTTTTATGAACTTTTATGCCTTGAAACTTTGTGACATTTACGTTCCTCCTTCAGGATGAATTGTTTTGCGACCTTGGTCATGATTTTAAATAGTGTCCATTAGTTTGGTTTATGACCATATTCCTGTAAATGGATGATATTCCAGCTGCATTTGGCTCGAAGCTCCGCCTCACAGAGCTGGAGGCCTGGCTGCAGCCTCTTGTTGTTTCTGTTTATCAGTGTGAAGGGCACTTTCATTTTTCACCTGTTTAATTTACTGGATTTGGTCCAACCAGTCTCTCCCATCATTCATGTGCCACTTATTCCAGCAGAATATCTCTTACCTAACAATATATACAATGTAGGTATCGCGATATAAAATTTCCACAGACTTGCAATAGACCGAGAACACGTATTCATTAGTTCTGCAGCGATGAGGAGCAGCTTCTTCTCTGTTTCTTTGAAAAGATGCTGATGAAAAATAAAAAGATATCCTCTGGCAGAGTGAGTCAAAGTCAATGTCAGAAATTGTGAACTGTGTGTTCTACCCACTCCCGTCGGGCACTGATTGCAAAACCACGGAGACGGATTGCTAATCATCCAAGAGTGCAGATTTACACATGGCTATTTCTTTTTTTTTTCAGTGTTGAGAATTCAGTTATGACTCAGAGAGGAAGTGCAATTATTCCCAGTACAACCCCGGGGGGGGGGGGGGGGGGGTGAACCCTGATTTAACAAGTGGCAGCTCGTCTTCAAATAGCTTCTATTGTTCAACCTAATCCATCAAACCGTAGTTTTCTAATTATTCTAATTATGACGATCTGAAAGAGAAGATTCTCACATTTTCAAAGCAGCAAACCAATAGATGTTTGTTTAATTAAATTCTCCTCTTTAGTTCTTCGTTGAGTTATCATTTTAATAATAACGACTTTATTTATGGCAAACTCTGCATCTCCTTCACTGGCACCTTGCAGAGATCGACAGGAGGCACAACCTCATTAACCACACGGCCTCGTTCACACTGATTAGACTGGAGCTACGTGTGTGTGTGTGTGTGTGATTCCCCTGATGACGACGGTGACCTTCACTGACCACCAGGTGTCTGTTGGTGCCTCACACACACGTTAATATAAGCTGTCATCCTGTTTCCATCAATTTCTCATCGGGTTTGTCACATGTGGACAATTCAATTTGTCACCATGGCAACGAGAGATGATGCTAGCAGCCACTTGTGTAGTGACCATCATGCGTCACCTCTAACGGGCTTTAACTTGAGCCTCGATGCATGTGGGAAATAAAACACTTCACCGGGTCCTGACACTGTTCTGGGTCCAGATGGTCTCACATCTATTATCACCACCTTCAGGTTGCAGAGCTGAGGATCTGTTTTTCAGAAAGATAAAGATAATAAATCCCTTTCAATCAAACTTAGTGTAATCACCTATAATATAATAATAATATAATAATAATAGTATTCATAATAATAATCTGTCCATCTGAACCAAAGTCATTTATTCCACTTTACCTTCATAGTGTCGGCTGTGTGTGTGTGTGTGTGTGTGTTGTTGGTAAGTGTAGAACACAAAATAAAAGCTCTTCTCTTTGTGTGAATAAATTCCGAGCAGGTTTGAAGGTTTGACTCAGCTTCATTAACATTTAACCTTGTCTGTGTCCTCAGCCTGCAGACACCGGGTCCAACAGGGTAAACAGGTTTTGTACCATAAACACAGGTTCAGTGTTTTCTCCCAGTGAAGTCGGCAGATAAAGAAATGTTAGATTCCTTTTATGCTTTTCTAATATTTCTTTAAATCCATGGTTAGCGAGCCAGAGTAGACGCTAGCTAGCTAACACCTAGTTAGTATTGTGCATATTGCTCTTTCTCACTAGTAATGGATTGTAAAATAAGACTTACATGCGAGTATAAGCCCTGACTCGTTCTGCTGTAAATTAACATAATGAATTGGTCTGTATCCTGACAGATTAATAATGGAGATGGATCTTCTCCTTCATCTCTATCGGACCTTTATTGTCTCCCCTGTGTGTTTTTTCTGTCCCTTTAATTCTCGTTCCCTCTTCGCCCACAGCTATCGCAGCAGGTTGTCATTTAATCTACAAACTAAAATATTCTCCAAAGGGACCTCAAACCACTCAGGGGAAGACAAAAGGAAATGAAATGTCACGAGCCGTCGCTGCAGGGTTGGGCTCTGACGTGGGGGGGCAATGCGGAGGGATGACACATGAAAGCGTGGCTCGTGCCCCCGCATCCTTTGAAAGTCTGACCCCTTAGATATTTATTTCAAACGGCCCCTGGTGCCCTGAGTGAGGCGGCACCGTCCTTTATACAAGCATTCGTACATTCTGATGGTCGACAGAGCCTCACACGGTAGAACAGCAAGGTTTTTATTTTTGTAGTATTTGTAGTAGAATCCTTTCTGTGAACTGCATGAGGTGAGAGGTCAAGGAGAGGTCTATCTATCTATCTATCTATCTATCTATCTATCTATCTATCTATCTATCTATCTATCTATCTATCTATCCATCTATCCATCTATCTATCTATCTATCTATCTATCTATCTATCTATCTATCTATCTATCTATCTATCTATCTATCTATCTATCTATCTATCTATCTATCCATCTATCTATCTATCTATCTATCTATCTATCCATCTATCCATCCATCTATCTATCTATCTATCTATCTATCTATCTATCTATCTATCTATCTATCTATCTATCTATCTATCTATCTATCTATCTATCTATCTATCTATCTATCTATCTATCTATCTATCTATCTATCTATCTATCTATCTATCTATCTATCCATCTATCTATCTATCTGAAATCTCGAACTCTGACTGAAGCAACAACACTGTCAGGTATAAAAAGTTCTTTATCTAGATCGTAAACTTCAGATTATGAAGTCGTCCTGTAAAGTGTTTAGGCTTTAACTTCTAAATTTGTTTAATTGCTCAAGTCCCCAAATTCCAACAGATAACACAGTGTCCTCATCTGTAGCCTGATCCTGCCTCGTGTATGTTGACAATAAGCTTCTTTGACATAATGATGTCACATATTTAACTTAAAATGTTCAGCTCATCCAGTTTTCCTGTAGTTTTTAAGGGAGGGGTCAGAAATACTGACTCACATTCCCAAGTGGGATTTTATAACCTGGGGCCTCAAACCTCAAGGCTACGAACCCCCCCCCCCCCCCCCCTCATGTCATTCCTACCCATTCAGGCTTCAGACGACCATCAGTATCATCACTGCCAACTGCAGTAAAACTACAGCAGGGTTTTGTTGCCCGTGTTATTCACCTTGACAGAGCTGCTGCTGTCTGCTGCGGAGCTTCATCTCCTCTCCGCCTGAATCCACGGCCAGAGTGCAATAGAAACAACTGCCAAATCTTTTCCATTCCCAGCAAGTCCATTCAAGTGCCCCATTGATTTAGTCCCCCTGCTAGGCTTGGACAAAAGGCACGGCTGGAAAGCAAGGAACCATAGTCCTCCCTGAAGAAATGCTATTATAGCGGCTGAAAGAGCTCAGGGAGCGTGAGGAGGAGGAGGAGGAGGAGGAGGAGGAGGAGGAGGAGGAGGAGGAGGAGGAGGAGGAGGAGGAGGAGGAGGAGTGATGTTAGTTTGTTTGAAAGAGTTGCCTTTGAGGTGCAGAGAGAGAGAAGAAGAGGCAACAAACTTTTTCTCCGGAGGAGGAGGAGGAGGAGGTGGACATTTTGCGCCTAAAGTGGAATTTATAATATTAACGATGGATCAACTAAATTAAAGCTGATACCGCTACCGTGACATTTACTTATTGATAGCTTGACCACGCCAAGTTACGAGTGTTTTCTACCAATCAGTTTATTATCACCAATAAGCTCAAACGTTGCTTAAAGTGGATTTTATAAAAATAACAATGGATCACCTTAGAATTTAAAGTTCTCCAGACAAAGTGAGCATCGCTGTCTTTTCCTGTTTCTGATGCACTGAGAGAAATAAATAACTGCCCAGGTCACCTACTGCAGGTTTTATGAGTGAATCACCAAACAGATACAAATAGCTTGTGACTCTCGTGATTCATAAAGCTTCGTTTCCGTCTCCATTGGACCTCTTGCTCTCAAGACGTTTTCACAGGGGCTCCCTGTCGTATCTGACCCCGCTGCTGGAGTTCATTTCTTAGTACGTCTGCCTGGCGAAGCTCAGACTGATTAATCACTGTCAGCGTTGCCAACCGGCAGCCACAGCAGCAGCCTCCCCCGGGCTCTCTATCCCCTCGTGTAGCCGCTTGTTTGTGTTCTCGTGCAAGTACAAGGATCATTACTTGTCCACTATTGAGCCTAATGGGCCTTATCAGCATCAATAGATGGAAAAAAAACATTTACTTTGCCGGATTTAGCTCAAGATGACGGCTCCATCATTTTCGGCTGCAAGATCCCTACGGATTATATTTTAGTTTTTCAGAGAGACACAGATCACGAGCTCCGTGACGGAGGAGAGGCTACCTCGTTAGAAGGGGTCACTGAATATAAAATGCTAAGGTGCGGCAAGAGCAGTAAGAGCTACGAGGCTGGGAAATGATCATCGGAGAGGGGGGGGGGGGGGCATCATGAAAGAAAATGTAATTGCTGGCACGGAAGCATCAACTTGTAATATTTAAAAAAAGAAAAAAGGGGAGATGTGAGGTTGACGGATTAAAAAAGCGGAGACATTTGAGGACAGGTGACGCGCAGGCACAGCAAGATGAGGACGAGGTGTGATGAAAGGTGTGACGGGGGTTCTGTGGGGGTTATGTAATCCCCCCCCCCCCCAAAAAAACACACTATAACTTCACTGCTCCAGTTCCCGAGCCCAAAGGATGTGCATGTGTCTCGCTGCTCAATGGATGTTGTTTTGACTTTGCTCTGGTTGGTGCGACGAGTAATTGAAGCGTTACAGCACTGCAGCTTTTTGCCTCTGAGCCCTAGTGTCACATTATAAACACACCAGAGCATCACATCATGGACAGGGACATTATCAAGGCATTAGATTGGTGTCAAAATAGTCTCTTTATTGTCTCTGGAGCTCCTAAAGTTATCAGGTTCATTCCCTGTCTGAGAAAAGGAGTGCGAGATTAATTAAATACGATCTCCTCTTTGGTTTTAATCTCATCCCTGCAAACACAAGTCCATTGGACAGTTTTTATTACGACCACAAAGCGAGCGTGGGCGTCTGTCTGCTGGAGTGGAAATGAGATATTAGAAGAAATGAGGAAGCAGAGAGACGGTTCTTCTCACGGGGAGACGACGCCGCCGGGGACATCCAGTCTCTGCTCGGGAGAGTTTCGCCTTCCTGTCTGTCTCGGAGACGCAGCAGCAACCGGATTAAAACGGCTGCGTGTCAATTGTCACCTGCTTTCTCACTTACCCAGTCAATGAAGTCACTTACACAGAGAGAGAGAGAGAGAGAGAGAGAGAGAGAGAGAGAGAGAGAGAGAGAGAGAGAGAGAGAGAGAGAGAGAGAGAGAGAGCGTAAACACTGGAGGTGGTTACAGGTATCGAGTGACATAATCTGGCAGCATTAAAAGCAGTTGGCGTGACTCACTCAGTGACCCGCCTCGGTCACTTTGCATGTTTGTCTTCAAGCAAGATTACGGAAAAACCCATTTGGTCATGTGACGGTGGATCGCGATCACGGGCAGCTGATCGTGGTTCATGATTACAACCACATTGCTCAGCTACACAACATGCCTGCTCAGCTGTACTTTTATTACTGGCAATTGTGGGTAGTTTCCTTCGCTCTTGTTGAGGTTTAAGAAAAGAGGATGTCGCATCTTGTGAAGCCCAATGAGACAAACTGTGATATGTGAATATGGGCCATACAAATAACATTTGATTGATTGATTGGTTGAGTATGGGTCAGAAAAGAACCTATTACATATGGTGCAAATGTTCACTTTCTTTAACTTGTTGATTGTCGGGTCTTTTTTTACATTTTCACTGATTTCCCAGAGAATAATTCATATTTCACATAAGGGAACTGATGCCTATGAGTGTGGGCACTTGAATTTAATGGGACTCTTGTGCCTTTGTGGAGATCTGGGCTCCACCTGCTGTACCAGTTTCTTACAATTTCAATATTTGTACTTCAATACAACATCAACAACACAGGCAGAGCTTCAAGAGAATAAATCCTTACTAATTCAAGGTTGTTGTGTTGCGTTGCATTTCATCATATGAGTTTTCCTGTTTGTGTCTGGGTGCTGCAGTTGCACTGACGTCAGATGTACTGCTACAGGACTATTAAATTATTCGTGATGGGATTTTTAAAGCATTTTTTTGCGGCTTAGATTTTGTTTGTTTGCTTTTTTGGCCACTCAGCAACGAAAGAAGCTATAAAAAAGAAAGAAGAAGCTATAAAAATAACCATAAAATGAAATGAGTGCTGAGAGATGGTCAAATGATCTGTGGAGCTGTGGTGAACTGTAAGGTCAGGTGACCATTTCTTTGTGGGTTCATCCCTGTGAGTGACAATATAGTTATATTATTTATTGCAAATGTATGAATATTAGTCAGTGGAGCCTACAAAACTGTTTGCACATTGTGTAACGCACAAAATCCACATCCAAAGAACCTCATCAGACTGTTTGTGATCCCTCCCTTCCACTTTGTAAAATCCCACCAAGAACATCCCGACCCACCCCTGACCTAAACATTCCATAGGCCCTACAGAATGTGGCCTTCTACATATCCCACAATCCCTCTGGAACGTCCTGACCCCCCCCTTCACCAAAACATCATGGAATCCCCTCATAACGTTCCAAACTCCCCCGAACATTCCCGGAGAACTCGCCAGCACGACGTGAACTCTGTCCTCACCTAAAACAAATCCAGAGCCCCACCTATAAACGCACCAGTATCAGTGTCAGTATCCCTGAGCGGAGGGATGTCACGGCCGAGACGCAGACAGGAAGCGCGGCAGGAAGTCTATAAAGAACACAAACTGCTGGTGGGGAAAGGGAACAATGGAGTCTTGAGATCAACAGTGTGGACGTTGTACACGCAAATGCACATGTGATTTTTACATCATCTTATTGCTTAAGCTGTGCTGCGTCTCGCTTGTTGTAGGACTAGTGCAGTGTCCATTTTAATCTGTTTGCAATGTTCGGTTCTCTTGTGCAGTGTTGATGCTCTCGAGCTACTTCAGAATTATTCCTTGACATTAGCGCGTCCTCTTCAAACTGTTCTCTACCGTCACTTCTTTATTGTTTGTGTTCATCCTACCTGGTTTGTCTGCAATGGAGAATTCATTATCAAATGAAACTGAATAGCATTTACATAAGTCAGAAGTAGGTTTGAGCTGAGCCCACCGGCGGTGCCCTCTCTGAACCGAATCAATGCGGCGTGCAGAGGGAGCACCAATCAGGCCATAATTAAATGTCACATTTAACTCCCCGCCTGTTATCTCTCTTTCACACGCATGAGCATGGATTTTATAAATCGATACCCGGGGGGTGAAATGGACTGGAAGTTTATTAGTTTTTTTCTGGATTGATCACAGCACAGAGACTTGTTGTCGCTGCCTGTCCCCGAGCTGTGGCAAAGATCTTTCTAACTATGCTCACACGCGCCTCATGGAAACGATATGATTGAATCAGCCTGGATCTCGTTCAGATTTCGGTGACGGTAATGTCGGTAACGCCAGGTGCTGGGTGCTGCCCCGCAGGCTGAATCACTGAGTGTCCAACCCATCAGCTCACATAGACTGGTCAAAATGATTAACTGGCTGCTGACTCACTCGCCGGGCCTCATAAACCGGGCTTGAGGTCGATGAATGCACGAGCGAGAAGAAAGTGATAAGGAACGACAGAGGAGAAAGAAGAGCGAGATAAGAAAAAACCTGTGAGTAGACCACAGCAAGTTGTTGCAGACGCAGCCAGTGAACTAGTATAAGAAAGAAAGAAATGAGGAAGTTGTCATTAATTCTTACTCTTGGACAGTAAACCATCAGCAGGTCCAGATCCTATGACACGGCCACTAGCGATACTAATTGGTTTCTTTATCGGGCAGCCAGAGTCGACCTGCCGTGCGTTTAAATCATCCATGACTCATTCCCCAGACCTTCGTGGGGTTATTCATCTGTATCCTTTCCCTGGAGATCTGGCCTGTGTCATGTAAACCTCTTTCATTTATCTAACTACAAAGGGGACGTGTCCTTTAGTCAGATGCAAACACCAGATATTTAACAAGACGGCCTGTAGATGACGGGAATGTAGGGTTGAGGATTAATGAGGATGAACATGAAGCTTTAGAAGTTTCTCGGTGAAAATAATGACCAACTGATAAATAAAAAACACCGGATGCATTAATAAACAACCCAGCAGCACATTCCAGTGGGTTGATGCGATGGAGGGAGTTCTTTCAAACGTTTTGTCGACTGTGTCTTATAATTATATTGAGGAAAAGTTATTTTTTCATAATTACTTTTATCGCTCAGCCCTGTTAGGTTTAGATAGATCTACCTACATTTCTATCTTTCCATTCTTCTCTCCATCCATCCGTCCGTCTGTCCGTCTGCATGTCTATCTTTGTATCTGTCTGTCTGTCTATCTATCTACCCATGTGTCCATGTGTCCATGTGTCCATCCGTCCATCTTTTATTTAAAATAAAATCTAAATCTTATAGTTCTCCTTTGCCCGCCATACTAAAACAAGTTTGGGGATACATTTTTTATAATTGATAGGAGCAGACAGGTCCTTGTTATCGTATGAATCAATTAATGAGGGTGTAATCGATATCTCCCGCAGCCCCTCCCTGCGTGGAGCGCGGTGGGCGGGGTGTAATCCAGCGCTTCCCCGGCTCCCGGTGCCGGAGAGGAGAACCGCGGCGGGCGGGCTTGTGGAGCAGACACCGCGGCGGCTGGTCTGTGCCCGTCGGTCGGTCGGTCGGTCGGTTCCCTAACGGCGGCAGCAGCAGCAGCCGTGTGACGAGGGGGGTTTCCCCGACGATGGTAACGGACCCACGGGCAACTTCGCACCTGAGGAACCGGGAGAGTCCGGAGGTTGTGGCCGGAGCCCCGCGGCGCTGCGGCGGCGGCGTGGGGGGGGAAACTTTCTGAGAAGTGGGGGAACACGGACACCACCAGCGGAACCAACATGGTAAATACACGGGTTCACAACCCGGCTAGCGTTCGCTGACTCCCCCGCGGAGATAGACCTCGGTGTTTGTCGGTGTGAGAACCGAACGACTTGGTTCCTCTGTCCCTCCCGGGTTCTTTGAGTTAAGTGGAAAACAAACCGCGGACATGTCGTCGTGTTTTAAAACAAGCTAACCCTCGAGTGTTTTATCATCGGACACCAATCCTCCGCTTTTCCCCTCGGCGAACAGCTGTTGTGTGCTTCGTTCCCCGCGAACCGACCAGATTCCATTGACAAAAAGCCCCATTTAGTTTTTGCGTGTCTGAAATGCGAACGTCGCCCAAAGCAGATCGTATTTAAATACTCAAAGTGAAGCTTCAGGATGGTTTCTGCATTTCGGCTCAGCTATAATACTTCAATAATCAAATTTGTTATCTTTAATTCTCCATTCTTAGCATTGGTGTCTCTTTCCCATATAATACTAACGTTGTATAAAAATGCAATGTTTCCCGAATGGGGTTTGGTGCAGATGAACTCGGCTCCTTCCACTTCATGTGCTGACCTGCCAGGGAAGTTGTTGTAACACTGAAGTGATTCACTGGGCCCGGGCGACCTTTTACCACCAGGACCATCATGTCAACCGACCAGATTCCATTTAAAAATAGCTTGATTTATTCATTGCTTTGAATACATTGCTTCAGCAGGACATATTTACATTGTCCAAGCGCAGGTTTACGAGCCTGTCCTGCATTTCAGGCACAGCTATAGTACGATAATGATTTTCCATTCTTCATATTGGTATCTCATTTCTTTAATAGCGTTCTATTGATGAAACCACTGACCACTTCCTCTAATGCACATTCGGTTATTTACCTTTAAACCTGTGTTTATATTTGGCTTCAATACTCGTGTTAGTTGTGTCTTTTAATCACCTTATACTTAAAATATCTGTATTGAGCACATACTTCTTTACAGTGACATCTTTGTAGTAGTTCTGGTGGCTGGGCTTTCTCCCTGGACTCATTTTGACCTTTTGATTATTCTTATGCTCTTTGCGTTTGGCTATTTAGTTTGCTAATGGCTGCCTTGATTTCCCACGGGATCATTAAAGCATCTTTCCTTCCTTCCTAATGGATGTTTGGTGCAAATGAACGGAGCGTGTTCCACATCGTCTGCTAACCTGTTTACTGAAGTCGTCCCAACACTTACATTCTGACACTCAGATGACCTTTCACCACAGAGACTATATCATGTAGTCATCAAGTAGAGCTGTTTGCAAACAGTAAAGGGCCCCTCGGGTGAAGGCAGCGGCGGAGCAGGTCCGACCGGTCAGTCAGCATTGATTTCAGGTAGAGGTTCAAATCTCTTCCTCCTCCGGGCTGTCATATCCAATCACAGAGCGGTGTGCGCTTCCGAATGCCAGACATGCAACGGCGACATGCTTGTGTCACTATTCCTTGGAAAGGTTGGATAACAGGATGTGTCATGACAGACAAACGGTTTCTCTCCCTGACCCAGTTACAGGGTCTCGCGTACGGAGAGTGTCTCGTCCGCGGAGGCCGATCGTTCACACTTCAACACTTGAAGAGTGAAACGACAGCTTTTAAAAAAGGCGGAGGTGCCCTGGAATTCACAGGTCTCGAGTGAACCACACATTTAAAAGGGTTCTCTTTATGAAATTGCTCAATTCCCCCGCTTCATTTGAATATAATTGTTAAAAGACAGCTACAATCCTTTGAGAGGGAGCATGCCAGCTGACACCCACATGCACAACTGTGAACCACGTCTCTGGTGCATTGTCCTGCTGTCTGTGAGGCATTAGCGCTCCCAGGTACCCAAGCACACATGCACACATTTAAAGGAGGCGTATTCTGCTCATATTCAGGTTGATGGAATTAATTTTTTAAAGGTTTAGTTGTTCTAATGAACCTTCCTCTGACTGTCCATCGCTGCAGCTCCTCTTTTCAGCCTCTGTCTGAAACACATGGTTTTTTAGCTCTGGTGTATTCAAGACCCCCGCCTCCGCCGGCTGGTCCACTCTGTTGTGATTGGTCATTGGTATTCTGAATTTGAACAGGTCATTACAGTTCGAATATGAACCCCCCTCACGTTTTGAATTTCAAATAGAAACGTGACGGCCCTATTAAGAAGCATGCCTGACTAGCTGCTACGCGTGCGTCATGCAAATGTGAGCGTTAATATCGTCTCGGCTATCAACAAGCTAGGAGCTTCAGGGGCAGGGTTATCTGTGGAGGAGAGGAGCTTCCTGTGCCACTGACTTATGGCTTCATCGCAGAACTTCAAGAAACACTGATAAGCATCATATGTCTCCTTTGAAACTCACTCATGAGCTCTGTGAGCTTTTAGGAGCTTCAGGCAGATCCCGTTCTCGGTGGTTAACATTTATCTGACAACACGCATGGGGGGGGGGCTTGTGGGAGTGTTGACTAAGCATCTTCACGCTCACACATTGAAACACAGTTGACTGCTGAGTAGCTCTTGTTTGTGGAGGGCAAAGTGCCTTGCTCAGGGGCGCCTCAGCAGTAGTTGTTGTGGAAGTATCCAGCGTTAGTCATTCACTTTCCTCAGGCACCTTTTTTTTTAAGTCAGTAGCTGGAAAGTCCTGAGTCTGTGAGGGAGAGGGAGCAGGATGTTGTCTGAAGTTAGGAGGAACCTGGGAGAAGGATTTCTGCTCTCTTTTTTGAATTACTACTTATTAACCAGTTATTCTCCAAATTGGGTCAAACTATTTTGATTCGTAATCGCTTTCAAACACATCCAGTCAACTCATTTCAGTTCTTGTTCCTCTCAAATCTCGCTATTCGTGCTATTTACCACGTCAAGATGTTGTCTATCGTGCCTAAATCTTACTCCTCTCCTTTCTCCACGGCTTGCAGGCTTGATTCTAATGCAGCAGGCGAAAAACGAGTGTCTTAACCTTGGTGTGCCATCATACATAATGCAACACATCTGCTGTTTCTTCAGCGTGTGTCCTCAGTTCAGAGGGTTGAGGTCGTTCGGAGCCTCGACACCAACAGCTGCACAGACGCTGCATGTTTAAACTGGTCGGACACGCACAGCTCGTGTGTTCGGTGATGAAAACAGAAGTGATCTAATGCCGGGGAGGAAATTGATTCGTTGAGCCGGGGCGTGGAAGGTTCGCTGTTTGCTTGGTTTATGGTTTTATCAATATGGATGGTTCTTAAAGGTCGACCCTCTCTCTTGTGAGTATTTACATAAGTCTAAAGAGCGAGTGGGTGGTGGTGCATAATTAATGCCCGGAGCAGCCTCCTCTCCTGTTTTCATTAGATCACTTTTCAAAGAGGAAGATTTCACCCTCTGCACGTTGGACTTTTATGTTTGTGTTTGATGTAAAGGAAAAGGATGGGGATGGGGGGGGTTTCCTTCTCCGAGCTTCACAGATTTCCCTCCGGGCTGCGTTGTGGTGTTTTCTCTAAGATTTGTTCCTCTTGGCCAAGGTCTAATTCAGCTTTCTTGGCACGGACATACCTGGAATTTCTTCACTAGGAAGAAGCCTGTGTCTGCGTTCAGGATGAGGTTCCTTTGTTTGGGGTGAGAAATACGTCATGTAGAGACCGTTTTAAAGAGTGGTATTGTTAGACATCAAGGAAAAGCAAATAATGGACAGCAGGTATTTAAAATTGCATCTCCCTCCTGCACACATGAATTCAGGTCTTAGTTTGGTTTTTCAGATGGTGTGTAAAACCTTTATTTTCAAGTAAAACTCCCAACGTGCAACGTGTGCAAGATTTCAGTATTTGTGTTCTTTCTCAGTTGTGACTGTCAAACCAGATCATAAAAGAAGTTCTATGTGATTCATTCTCTCCGGTTTTTTGTTTTCAAAGGCTTTGACCTTAATAATCCGGGTTAGGGTGGAGAACCGGGAACTAGAGGATTCTCTTTTGGTGCTTCTTTCCAGAGTATTGTTGCAGTGCTGCTCCGAGAGAACACAGAGCTTAAAAGTTGCATTTTGTGTTCCTCAGGTCAGAGCTCATATAAAGGCCTGTAGGTTAATGGCCTGTTCACACACTCACACACACACACACACACACACACACACACACACACACACACACACACACACACACACACACACACACACACACACACACAACACACACACAGTGACTCTCCCCCATCAGCACAACAAATCACGGGGATGAGCGGAGCTGGGGTCATTGTTTGTCCATTCACTGGGAACAAACTGGGTGGAGTGAATGCCGCTGAATGGGGGGGGGGGGCTGAATGGTCTTCGCCTTTTGAATCGCTTCAGTCGCTTTTTACCGCGAGATGCCGAGCCCAGCTCTGCTCGGTCGCGTCTGTTGTCACGGCAACCGGTGGAATCTGTTTCCCTATCGCTCTCTCTCTGTCTCTCTCTCTTTCTCTGCCACTCTTTGTCGTGGAACAACCGAGGGTTAGATCCATTAAAAACCAGCCGGCGCGCGAGCGTGAGAGGAGGAAGCGACGCGGTGCGCTAAGAGGAGAATCTGTGACCGTATTCTGTAAATTATTTCACATGTAGACACGCTCTCTCTCTGCCTCTCTCTCTCTCTCTCTTTCTCTCTGGGTTTGGATTAGGGATTGAGTGGGCTAAGCCGACAGTGAATAGACATACACCAGCAGCGATGCCGGGTATGTGAGTAACACGATGGGGATTAACCGACACACAAATTCTCTGCCCATCAAAGAGATCTTGTGTTAGCCTAACACACACACACACACACACACACACACACACACACACACACAGCTCCCCCCCCCCCCCCTTAGTCATAGCTTATAATGCAGATTCTTTCTCAATTATTAGACTCTTGTGAGGAGACATATTTTGCTGCTTAAATCTTGTTCGGCCCTTCGAGCATTTTCATTTGAATACACTTAAACCACTCTTACTTTACAAATTAGGCAACACGACATAATAAATGCTAAAGACGTGTAAAGCATTAAAAACACTGGAACAAAGTTTCTGTTCTAATTCCACTTAATGAGTTCATAAGCGACACCAAATATCATAAAAACACTGAGGTTGTCGGCTGCAGCCTTCGTCAAACACACACTCCAGTTATGGACCATGTGCAAATAAAGCCAGTTCGATTCCACCTGCCAGTCACGGTGACGTAATTCACACAGGGGAGTGTTTGCATGCGGCCGTGTGTCAAAATTAGAATTCATGATAATTCCGACCTCAGGGCCACGTACTGTACGTACTGTACGTACTGTAGGTTAGTGTGTGTCTAAAGTGGAGAGCAGTGTCGGAATCAGGCGTCCAAAAATAAAACGTCTCTGTCGAGCTGTCGGATGTATCTGAACTCTTTGCTCTGTTTGGTATCTAAATACAGAATGAGTGAAGGTACAATACGTGTGTCTGCAGAGTATTGGACATCCCAGTGATGTGGTTTCTGCGATACCGAGGGATTTAGACTGGGAATTCCTGCACTCCAGGATAGAGAGCTGGATATTTTCCACCATTTACTGACATTTAGTCATCAACAGACAAACAGAAAACAGTTAAAATCTCGTTATTTATTCTCTTTTTGTTCAACCAGCAGAACTATTCAATAACAGAAAGTCCAACCGACCTTTAACAGATTTCAGTGGTTTCCTCAGCCGCTCAGGGACTCGGGGGGGGGGGGAGGGGGGGATCGATTGGAGCCCTGATTGTAGTCGACAGCAGTTCTATCCCCCCCCCCCGCTCCTGGCTTGGCTGTAAAAGCAGAATCAGAGACTGTTCCTAACGTTGGGACCGAACTGCATGAAAACACAATCAGCCGAACCGAGCGTGTGCTTCATTAACGATAAGAGCGCTTCACATGTGGCTGCTTCTCTTTGGACTCGCTCCTAAATCTCGCCTTTGGTATAAAAAAAAATCTCATTTGAACTCTTGTGTTTTAGATTCTGGTGCTTTAAGTTCTGTGGGATTTAAAGGTTGATTTGGATTATTGGAAATGTCGGGACATTACTGAACAATTTTTCATATGCTGGTGGGTGTTGGAGCCTCTGGTTCAACGTGGATTAATGTGCCTGAATAATCCCACAAGTATTAAGTTGTTTATTTGACCCGTCTGAGAATCAGTGGTTGAAATGTTCCCTGAAATGTTCCCTGAAACGTTCCCTTTAAGGCCACATTACACACTCTGACCTGAACTTGTCTGATTGCTCTTGTTTTTTAGAGCTCTAATCCGATCCTGTTGATCCACCTGTGGAGATCAATCTCTGACCCGGACTTGTTGCAGCAGGCGGGCAGGATTTTCCCCTCGTTCTCCTCCCTCGCTCCCTCGCTCGCTCGCTCGCTGTCGCCCTCTGTCTCCATCACGTCCTCCTCCTCCGCGCCCTTTGAATCTCTGTTTCTGTCTTTTTGCTCAACCTCACACATCTGCATACCCCCCCCCCCCCCCCCCTCCTTTCCCTCCCCTCCCCTCGCGTTTTGATTTCCTCCCCGCAGCGTTTGAACAAGAGCAACGGCTGCCGGGGTAATCTTTGCTCTGGGAAAAAAAAAACGAGATTAAAATCTCAGATTACAAGAAGAGAGGAGAGAGCTGGAACGAGAGATTACAACCTTTTTATTTTTTTTCAAACTGCATGTGGGAGTGTAAAGGAGGTCACATATAAAAATACACATCGGTTCAGATTGTGCCGAGCTATTCTCTCACAGGCTCTAAACGCTTCCCGTGGTCATTGTTGAGCTGCTGTGGGACACGCACTGAAATCTGTGTGACAGCGCAAATGCGGAACCTGGTTCAATCTCCATAATTAACCTATGAGAGCGAGCGAGTGGGCGTGTTGACGACGTTCTTCACACGTGACGGTGGGAAAACTGGAAAAATACCCAAAAGAACAGAAATATCTGTATGAGACACCCGTGCAGATGTCAACTTGGAAAGGCGACAAGATTTGAAGGCTTTAGGCGATAAGGACAGACGCCGATGTGTTGATGTGTACGTGTCCGACTCTTCTTCATGTGTGAAAGTCAAACTATGGAAGACGTCCTGACCCAATCTGTCATGTCCGGAAACGGCCCAGTACACGTTGTGCTTAGTTTTTAAAGTTTTGTTGTGTCGTCGTTGTTTCTGTGCTCGTTGGAGCTTTATTACCGAATCATTAGCTGATACCCAGCTCTCCAGATAATTCATGGATTGTTCATTGATTTTCAACTCGATTGTCCGTCCACAACGCGCTCCTCTTTTCTCACTCTGCTGTGATTTATTGATTCGCTGTATTACCTCGTTTCTCTCTGGTGTTGTAAACAGCAGTGAATCATCACCTCTTTGCTCTTTTCTCTTTTCTCTGTACGCTCCTCTGAAAACCAACTCTGGAATGAAGCTTCCAGCCCAGAAAGACTCGGCCGAGCATAATTGAAGCCGTAAATCGTAGGAAATGTCAACTGCACGTAATTGAATGTGCCTCACTAAATATAGCTCCTTATCATCGAATATCAGTAGCATCATTCATTTAGAGACATTAGTTAATTACAACAAAAAGATAAGACCAGATTATCAAAAAGATTGACAGCTGCACGCTGCGTTTTAACATTACGCACCGTCCAGTCTGATTTTAAAACAAGTGATGAGCAGTGTTCTGCTTAGATTGTGTCATCTCACTGCCTTAACACGAATATGTGGTTTTTATAAAAGCCTGTTGACGACAGCAGCTTCCTCTTTGCATCAGTTTGTGCCAAATGTGGTTTGAGAGTTTTAAAAGCACAAACTCTAGTGTGACAGCGCATTCGAGAGCTGCCGATTCGAACCACCACTCAAATCCAGACAGGTACCTCAGCGGCTGAAGGAGGGAAGCGCCGTGACATTTCTATAGATATCCACGATGTGCGGAGGAGGACATTTAATAACTGTTCAGATAGTGACATCAAAAATGTGTTGTTTTTAAATGTATGACCAAATACCTGGTAGGGATGTCGTGATCTCCCGATTCGAAGAACAATAATATTGTGAAAATCGATTAGCGCCTCTTAAATAGTTTATTTTTGCCGTGATGCAGTAACTATGAGTAAATAATAAAGTAAATATTAGTTATTAGTAATTATTTCCAACCCTGGTCTATGATATAAATACTATTATTAGTATTAAGGAATAATTTGCCTAAATTGGGTAAAAAACAAAAAATAAACTAAACATTAAGTATTGTCAGTAGAGTTAACCTGAAAATCAAGCACGTTTTATCTTTGAAATCCCATCACTTTATACTAACTTTACTCTTTTCAGTTCGTTTTAAGTCTCAGCCGGTCGTCCCCTGACGTCTGTCCCCTGGAAACATCTGTCCCCTGACATCTGTCCCCTGGGAACATCTGTCCCCTGGAAACATCTGTCCCCTGGGAACATCTGTCCCCTGACATCTGTCCCCTGGGAACATCTGTCCCCTGACATCTGTCCCCTGGGAACATCTGTCCCCTGGGAACATCTGTCCCCTGACGTCTGTCCCCTGGGAACATCTGTCCCCTGGGAACATCTCAACCGATCAGTTTGAACCTAAATGTGCAGCGACTGCAGAGGGTCAGAGACGAGGAGAGGATGAGAGGAGGATGTCTCAGTGACTCAGTCCGACATCTCGACCTCCTTCATCCCTCCATCTGTGGATTGTTAATGAGGCACTGCAGTGGAGGGAGGGGGAGGGGGGGGGGGGGCACGTCACTGCAGCACTGAGCCACATTCATTCTCTATGAACGTGTCAGTTTGACAAACTGCAGAGCTCTGCTGCAAATTAAACTTCTTCTCAAACAGCTTACATGTTGCTCAAAGGCTGAAATGTTGAAAAGCTCTGTGATGTTATGATTCTCTCTCTCTTCCAAATATTGAAATATAGAAATCCTGTGCCCGTTAACAGAGGCGTTGCCAATGGTGTAGGCAAAGCAGGCAATTATACCTGGGCTCCCCAAGCAGAGAGGGGCCCCCGAGAACAGCAACACATCCTATGGTTGGCCCCATTTCACACAACATCCCTTTGCAGTAACACAAACAGGTAGTGGCACTGATGCCAAAGGCTTTTCAGACACTTCCCATTGATTCTCTGTTGTCTTCACTGAGTTTTGGTTCCTGTAGATCAAAGCAGAAGCCGTTGAGATGAGACAATTTCACAACTTGACACGATTGCTTAAGTGCTGTTGAATGAAATTAAGTGGCTTTAGAAGCTTGACAGTAAAAGCAGCGACGAAGCCGCAGGAAAAACAAATGATCAGAGATCTGTTGATCAGGGAAGGATCCATTCAACTGGGGCCTCAGATTGCAGCATCTTCTGATCTCCTGCAGGGAGAAGAGGATGTTGTACGTCTCAGACTCGGGGATAATGTGGACCTGTCCTGTTCTGCCCGCCACGTCAGCGGGTGTGTGTGTCTGGGTGTGTGTGCGGAGAGCGGCCTGTTAGGACTTGAAATTGCTTTTCAGGCTCTGCAGCGACACTGTAATCACACACACTGTTTACTCCCCCTCAGCCCCACCTTGGCCGTGTGTGTGTGGTGTGTGTGTGTGTTTTGTTGTGGTTGGTCTTGTGTGCCTTGGTGTGTGTGTGTGTGTGTGTGTGTCAAAAAATGTTGGACTTTGGACTAAATGCTTTTTTTCTGGATTGTGTGTAGATCTTAGTGCTGATACCAGCGAGCGTAAAAGTAATGTAACACTTATATAACATATTTGAACAGCTGTATTCTACTAATACTGCATCGTAGTGATGAGTTATTGCTAGAGTTGTCTGATGCATCTTTCGAAACTGTAGTCTCACATATGGTAAATGTCACCGTTTTACTATTAGCTGAACGCTAACTTCCGGGATCACTTCTTCTTCTTCTTCTTCTTCTTCTTCTTCTTCTTCTTCTTCTTCTTCTTCTTCTTCTTCTTCTTCTTCTTTTTTTAAAAACAGAACTTGCCGGCGGCAGAGCAGCGCAACTGTTGTTGTGGAACAGAGAAGAAGAAGTGATTGCATTGTATCTGTGTGGAACTAATTTACATAGTCCTAAAATAGACCTAAAATCTAAAGTGCTGTTTATAACAAAAATAATTGTCTGTTAAGATTTTTAAGATATTTTTCTCATAGGCAAATATATGCAAAACCACCTAAAAAGTTGTATTATCCTATTCTTGTTTATTTCCCCATATTTTTTAATACAACCTGCTTGTTATCGTTCATTTTGACAACAGAATCTGCTGTCGTCACATAAAACCGATCGATTAGGATATTAAATTTGAATGCTGTCTAGACAGTTTGGTTATTGTGGCTCTGAATCACATTTCCCTTCGCAGTCTGTGCAGCATACGAGGAAAACGTTAGTGTTGAGCCCTCGTTACGATGCTGAACGTTGCCTCCGCTCTCTGTGTTTGTCTTCGAGCCCATTTCCAGAATTCCATCTGTTCCTACACTGTTTGGCTTTTCATTTATTCTGGGTGCGATTCTCTGCTCGGTCCGCTCCTCGCTTCCCCACGGGAGGCTTCTCTTCTCCGGTCACGGAGTCAAGCTACTCCCCCTCAGGCTGGTGGCTCCGATTCACATGAACTACATAGCATACTTGAAGTCGTAGGTGAACTAAAACTTAGTTTCTGTCTCTGTGATCGATTTGAACACAGTTTGAAAACTCGGCATCTATTCTGTCACCAAAACAAACCCAGTCCGGTTATTTTTTCGTTGCTCATATGTGTTTCTTACTATTTAACTGTTTAAATCTCACAAATCAAATATTCAATAGAGCTGTTTTCCAACATGAAGCCCCAGAAATTGCCCAGAAACTGCATTCCTGTATTCTCCTGTATGGGCTCACCGGACATTTCACCAGGGGGCTGGCAGGAAAGGTTCTGTAAAACTTTAGGAGCTGACTCAGACTCGTGGATAAAAGAGAAGTTTACTCTTGAGATAAGACACGTCCTCCAAGCAGTGGAGACAGAAGTGTAATGGTGTTGTGAAGTGCCACAGCCGAGGCTCCATATTTCCAAGATTATGTGAAGATAATGTGAAAATTACACCACACGCTGCTTAATAGCCCACGTTGTGCTCGATGCAATCTTATTGATGGAGAGCGCCGTTAAAGATCCACTCCTGGACTGTGTTTCATTTATTATTCATGCAGAGAACACAATCATTTTGTTGCACAAGAGTGTTTTAGTCATCTGTCCGTACGCGGCGCTCCCCGCCCACTCCGAGCTGGTTGGGTATCTTTGACTTGCAGGTGTTGCGGTTTGTGTAACGTGGACCGACTCTGTGGCATCTGAGCCGGTGTGCGAGCTTCCTCTCGAGCCCCCAGGAGGCACAGTCATAAATTAGCGGGGTGGGGGTGTATACTCATATGTGTTATTCTCAAGTCGGCTGGAACAGAGTGGCCTTGGCAAATATGAAAAGGGAATCGCTGGATTAAGCCTTTCAAAACGTGTAAATGGTGCCAGAGTACATTTCCGTGTTTGTCGATGGAGCCGCTGTGGGTTCGGTGCCGTCGGGTAAGAAGGTGATAAAACATGTGTTAATAGAAAGTAGAGAAAACGGGAACGACTAAAATAACCATCCGTTTTTTAAACCTCGCTATGACGGTTTGCTGTAAGGGTGTTGGTTCTCGAGAACTTCTGAACTGAAGTACCTTAAAAACTGTTTGTCTGTTTAATGTCAGATCATTTATTGTTCTTTAATTCAGCATAATTCATGACGTTCTACGTTTCATCAGTTCAGATCCTCCACCTCTGCTCCCGTGCGAGACAACCAAACAACCGCATCACACTTAGCAGTATAATTATGGGCAGGAAGCTTTTCTGTGATGGGCTTTTTAAAACCCCCCGGGTTTCAAACATCTCCGCTAAACCTCATTCTCTCAATCCCATCATCCTCTGCTCCTCAACACTCAAACTCACACCAGCTTCATTTAGTTAATCTGGTTCAGTAACAGCTGACTAACGAGGTGTAATCTGGTGTATTCACTGTGACAATAACTTCTATATATGTATTTATTAGTTCATTCATTTGAAACCACATCGTAAGATCAACGTTCACTCTCTGAAAATCGTAACCAGCAGATATGTGACACGTTTTTCCAGATAAATGATTCAAACTAAATTTAATTATTAGTATTAATTAGTGAATTAATTAAATGCTTTTTTAAAATCTCCATGAAAAAGACCATAAAATGCGATTGTGCTGCTTTAGACTGGTTCATCTTACGTGTTACCGCTGCAACTAATGATTATTTTCAGTATTGATTCATCATTTGTCTTTAAGTTGATGTCTCTAAATGTCTTGCTTAAATATGACTAATAAAATGATTTCAATAAGCAGCCCCTGCATTAGCTCTCAGTGACAAATAATATTTATGTACAGTACATTTTCTTTCTTTACTCTTTTCCTCTCGAGCACGCATGGAAGGTTTTATCTTTCTTTAAAGGCCTTGTGTTGATGGATCCGTTCCGCAGATCGATTCCCTCTCGCGTCAGCAGCCGACAGCTACTTATTGTAGTTTGACAAACGATCGAGTCCCCCCCCCCCCCCCCCTGTCATACTGGCTTTTATCAAAATGACACTGATCAACTGACGGGTGGAACACAGTGTTCACCATCTCCTCGTCTCTGACACGTCTCCTCCTCTGGCTCCTGCAGAATAAGTCAGTGGATCAGAGCAACTGGCGCCGCGAGCGTCAAGCGAAGAAAGGTTTCCTGGGCAGGTTCCTGTGTGTCGGTGCCAGGCCGACGTCTCCCTGTGGCAAGGTCCTTACTCCCTGCTCCATCAATGAGCCGCTCGGATGAGCTGGGTTTGTGGGAGTTGGAGTAGCTCTCACTGGCCCACTCGCTCACTCTCTGTGTTTTCCACACGCAGTACAGACCACAGGCTTTCTCTGTAGTCTCTGCTCTTAGAATTTGAAAAATAAAAAAGGCAATGTAAATCACACACAGACACACAGACACACACATCTGCCTCATTTTGTTTGCCTTGTGTTGATTTTGCAGAAGTTTGGGCCTTAAACAGACGATTCTTGTCATCATCAGAACCATAGTCAGTGAATTCAAATGGACGATGAGTCTCCGCTTCCTCCATTCGCACAAAAATGAACCCAAAATGTCTTGTATATGATTCTGTCCGTCAGAGTCTGAAGGCGTGATTGTGACGTGGAGGCGTGGCATCAAAGTCCAGATGATACACGGGCTTGACCAATCGTGGATCACTTTCAATTAGGACGTTCGTCAATCAATTATCTGTTGAAAATCGATTAATAAATCCTCCCACTTCAGTCCTGACGTGTTTTTGTGATAACGTGTGATCAGAGTTCCTCGAAACAGAAACAGAACTGAAAGCAGCAGAGCATGTTCTTATAATTTGATTATTTTCTTTTGCACCAAAGCTGCCAGGAAGCTGCAGATGTAAAGTAAACTCCGTCCCTCGGCTGCGGGGAATTTAATTTGTTGTGGGGAAGAAAAAAAAATCAGATTTATAAGATTTGAGCAGCAAGTTTTATGTCGAGCGTTAGTTTCCTCCGAGGAGAACGTCTAGACGCCATGTTTCCCTTTTAAGAGAAGCGCACACACATCCAATCATACATTTTTTATTACTCGGAGAAGGCAACCAGACAAGTGAATGTTCCCCGTGGACAAATGCCTGGGCGTGTTATTTATGTGTATTGGCCGTGTGTCCAGTCGTCTGTGCAGTGATCTAAATGGCCTCAGTGCCGACCCGGGGTCAGGGCTGAGTACCGACCAGATATCTGTCCCCCCGGTCTCTGCTCTGTCCCCCCGGTCTCGGCTCTGCATGGCGCCTCACATGTGAACAACTCCCCACGCGTTCGCTCACTCGACCTGCCGCCTCATGACCTGCGTGACTGAGGGGAACGCAAAAGTGCTGGTTTCATGCAAATGAAAGTGGGATCTGCTCACATATGTATAATAGCGTGACTCAATGCAATGTTGTTAGATAGGAAGCCCATGTTCTCCACCTTGTTTTAGAGGCGATGCATACATTTCTTTGAGGATTGTGTTGCTCCTGATGGACTTGTAATGATAATGTACTTACAGTTGTACATTGCCTGGAAGAGAAAACATAAAACCATGAAAAATACTGTGTTTCTGGGCGAGTTTGAATGTTCATGGCCTTCTCCTTGAAGCTATAAGTGTTTTCAAATCTCATCCCGAGCTACCAGAGCATAGAAAGTCTGGCAGCGGTTTAAAAAAAGCCTCAAATGATCATTCTATCGTGATTAAAACGAGCAAATCTTCAGTTTGTGAACGTACAACCTGTAAATCTATTACACAGGTTTGTTCTGGCTGTTTCTCGCCGTCTGGTTGGGCCGACAGAAGTGTGATGTCCTGAGTGTGTGAGCCATCTGTAATCAGGAGTAGTGAGAAACGCTGTATTAACATGAATGGCCGTGTTAAGGATGAAGAGCAGTAGATCTATGGCCGGACGGCTGCTGATGCTGCGGGACGTGTCCCCGGCTGCACAGCCAAACGCCACAGGACGCCATCAGAGTGTCGCTTATTCTGCTTGTGTGGGGGGAAAAAAAAGACAAAAGAAATGAAGTCAGCGAACCTGCCTTCAGGACATGTCAGCAGTTTGCTTGTGTGTGTCTGTGTGTGTCTGTCTCTGTGTGTGTGTTTTGGAGCCATGGCAACTACTAATAATTTAGGTTTTCTTCCATAATTGTCTGTCTTTGTCAAAGCAGAGAGGATTTTTCAGGACAGGAGGCACTTGGGGGGGGGGGATGTTCACATCCCCGGGCTCTGCACCGCACCGCTGACGTGACCATTGTGTCGTCTTAAGACAGATTTACGGCCTCATCAGCTGCATTCCCCCCCCCCCCCCCCCCGTCCTCCTCCTTCACTCAAATCTAAAAACCCAAGAATCCTCTGAAGACGACTCAATACTCTTTTGATCCTCTTCTCTTTTAGCTCTGTGCCTTTTTCTTTCTTTCTTTCTTGGCTTGAAATAAAGATGTTGTTCTCACTCGGAGTCAAGACAGCAGTGAGAGATGGCAAAAACTGGGAAGATGAGAGAAGTATTTGAACAAGGGTCAAAAAACACTAATAACCTCTAAAAAAGAATCTGCAATACAGTCACAACTTCCCCGGTGAAGGTAATAATGTCGGATGCAGTCTGGCCTTTGATTTTCACTTGACTCATTTCCCTTCTTGCCCGTGTGTCCACAGGCGGAGCGCAGCGGCTGTGATGTCAACATCCTCAGCATCCCGGTGCCCATGCGTCGCGGCGGCTCCGAGTCCAACCTGGACGTGGTGGACAGCGTCGGCGATGACGGAGTGGGACTGGACTTCACCAAGGGAGCGCTGGGTATCGACAACCTGCAGCAGAAGACCCTCAAGGTCAGAGGAGACGTCACTCACCTCCAGCGTCTTTGTGAATCTCCCTGTGTTTGACTTGCGGAGCAGCGTGTCCACGGGAGGAGGAGATTAAACCCCCTCAGCTCAGTTCGCTGGAAATTCCTTTAAACAGTAATGAGGCAATTCCCATTAAACGTTTTAAATGAATTAGTTGAAATAATGAAAAGTTGTGCTCCGCCACATCTTGTGATTCTTTTTTATCAATGTCCTAATCGTCGAATCGTTTCTTTAACAAGTTGTAGATACGCTTCTCAGAGTGGAGCTAGTCCCACCAGAGGAAGACTGAGGCTTCAGCCCAGTTTAGTTTGATTACTTTGGGCTTTATCTCGAGTTGTGCTGCCCCCAGTGAGTAATACATATAAAGTAATAAACAGAAAGTAAAACAATTGTAATAAGATAATTAACGAGTTTATTTTTCTTGATATTGCTCCCAACAAAAGACAACGAAACTTTATTTATTTGACTTTACAAAAAAACAACTTAAAATGTTCTATATCTGGTGAAGAAATGCAGTATTTAGAAACTTTGATTAGATGATATATATTTTCTTCTTCTGTCGTCCCCCCTTCAGGTGACGGAGCAGATTAAGGTGGAGCAGGCGGCTCGGGACCAGAATGTGGCCGAGTACCTGAAGCTGGTGAACAACGCCGACAAGCAGCAGGTGTCTCGTATCCGCCAGGTCTTTGAGAAGAAGAACCAGAAGTCGGCACACAACATCGCCCGGCTGCAGAGGAAACTGGACCAGTACCACCGCCGCATGAAGGACAGCGAGACCAACGGCAAGCACAGCCACGGCAAGGAGTCTGGGACCCACAGCAAGGAGGGCAGCCTGCGGGACGTCAGCGCCACCGGGCGACACCCGGCGCTGGATAAGGTGAAGACGATCGGGCCCGGTGTGTCGCTCTCGCCGCCGTTCTTCTTCAACAAGTCACGGGAGTTTGCCAACCTCATCAGGAACAAGTTTGGCAGCGCCGACAACATCGCCCACCTCAAGAGCTCCATGGAGGCGGGGTCAGGGCTGCAGGTGGACAGCGCGTCCAGGGGGTTGAGCGGCAGCGCCAACACCGTAGCCAAGGCAGGCAAGTACCAGAGCGACGACGAGTGCTCCACCGGGACATCGGCATCCGCTGACTCTAACGGGAACCCTGGAGGGGGCTCGATGGCCGGGTCCGGGGGTCCTGGGAGGTCGACTCTAACGGGCGCCTGGGGGAGGTGCTGGACATGGTGCGTGAGATCAGGGAGGCGCAGGGACAGTTGGTCGAGGAGATGGAGACGATGAACACACAGTTCAAACAAGACTATGGCTACTTCACACAGGTGCTGCAGGAGGAACGATACAGGTGAGTGAAGAGCACGCGGGTCTGAGATGTTTTTCACCTTAGGGAATCGAACCACCGTGGCAGCCAGTGCTCACAGACTTAGAGCCACTTAGAAGAATCATCTGTGAAAAGTCTGGTTTCATCTGAGGCCACAAGGGTCCAATCTCTCTAATTAATCAAACACATCTGAAGAATTAATTCATCTTCTTGTGCTTTGGCTAAAAACAAATAAATAATATGAATTGACCAGGAGGAGCTCTATGTTGTTGGTCCTGTTTTTCTCTGCAGCTGCACTGTACAAAAACACAATAATCCAATTAGCGCCCCCTGCAGTAACGCTCACAACTGGGTAATTCTGTTTGCTCATCAGCTGCTGATCTTTTTCCCGCAGCTTCGCAGCAGTAGTAGATAAACTGCTGCACTCGCCCACACATGCACTCAATTATGCATCGTTTCTTACTCCGTCTTTGGCGCTCGGCCTCCACCCACTCTGCGTGTTTCTGTGTGTGTGTGCGTCGTCAGGTGTGAGCGGCTGGAGGACCAGTTGAATGACCTGACGGAGCTGCACCAGAATGAGACCAGCAACCTGAAGCAGGAGCTGGCGAGCATCGAGGAGAAGGTGGCGTACCAGGCCTACGAGAGGGCCCGGGACATACAGGTGAGCTGGAATGTTGTGTGTACAGACGCACGGTTTACAGTCAATACGAGAAGCTGTTATTTACTATAACCTTAATACCTGGACTCTTCTGTTTCTCAGTTTTGATTTCAGACGACACTGTAGTGAAGAGATTAACAGACAAAACATTTTATATGGATTATTGAATTACTTATTTATCAAACTAGAACATTCACTGCTTGGAGGAATCCAAGGAGGCTTTAGTCGTTCCAACCCGGCCCACTGCTGCATATGATTTGCATTACTTTTAATACAACAAAGAACAATATGAAGAATAGAATAAAGTTACAAAACAGTGCTGGTCACCAGGGGAAAGTTTCTATGGTTACTTTTACTAGGAGAGAATAAATAAAACAAAAGTAATTCTAAAGTACATTTCGTCATTGTTGTTACCTACTTAAATTATAACTTGCAGCAAGTTTATAAAAAGGATTAAAGTATGAACCGTGTAATACCTCATCATGAATTAAATACTAGTTAGTTTGGAAAGAACAAGAAATTATCAAGTTATCAATTTGGGCTCTGGGATGTTTGTAATGGGCCTTTTGTTTTACTTTATTATTTTTACAGATCTTTCTCGTCATATATGCTTTTCTCTCTCTCTCTCAAATAAAAAAATATTTGGTCTGGTCCGGTCTGGCAAATTAAAGAATGTTAATAATCAACTATCAATCTAAAACAAACCAATTTACAAAACAGTGAGAGAAGGTTTGGTGTCTCCAGAGCCACAGAGACGCTTCCAGTGTCTAATCACTTCTGATGTGATTCACTCCTCCTCTTAATTCTAATGGAGCTGATTCAATTCAAATCTAATTAACTTTACTGCCTGTCCCAGTATTCCCATAATCGTAAACATTGTGTGTGTGTGTGTGTGTGTGTGTGTGTGTGTGTGTGTGTGTGTGTGTGGTGTGTGCGTGTGGTGTGCGCGTGTGTGTGTGTGGTGTGTGCGCGTGCAGGAGGTCCTGGAGTCGTGTCAGACCCGCGTGTCGAAGCTCGAGCTGCAGCAGCAGCAGCAGCAGCAGACGGTGCAGCTGGAACACACCGATGCCAAAGTGCTGCTGGGCAAGTGCATCAACATCATGCTGGCCATCGTCACCGTCATCCTGGTGTGCGTCTCCACGGCGGCCAAGTTCACCGCCCCGCTGCTGCGGAGCCGCCTCCACTTGGCGCTCACCTGCGTGGGCGTTTCCGTGTTGGCGCTGCTGTGGAAGAACTGGGAACATTTGCAGGGCGCGATGGAGCGAGTGCTGCTGCCGCACTGAGCGAGCGGACGAGCGAGAGCAGATAACTTTCGTCCGAACCCCGGGTCCAGGTCTCCAGGAGGCGTGTTGTCACGGCAACACAGAAACTGGGGAGGAGTTTACATGTAGCCTTACACCAGCCATACAGCTCCCCAGCGAACCTTTGTGCTTTGCATGTCTCAGTGGGGTCCGCACGCAGCGACTGATTCCAACCGACAACACACATGTGAGCTGATATGACAACCGAGCAGACGTGTGACGACCAAACACACACACACGGCACAAAGCTGCAGCGACAGTGAATCAGTATAGAGACGAGAATAGGATAAATAAGCTGGAGATGATTGGACGCGAGTCCAGTTATCGGGTTCTGGGTCAGACCTGATATCAACATCCGTCCTGAGAGATCTGATCACAAGCTCGATATGCAAAACACACGTTCGTCATTTCTGTTCACGAAGACCAAACTATGTTTTTACACGAGTCTACAGATGTGTCCGATGTCAGCGTGTTTGTCTGAGTGTTGGTGCGAGAGAGAAAAGGGAGATTTCAAAATGCATAGAAATACAAACAACACGATGTGTGATCGCTGAGATGCGCGAAACTACTTCAAGTTATCGTGAAACTTTCGTATGTGGTTCGCGTTCACGCAGAGCATGCGTCCAAGACGACCTCGGTTAACACCGGGTTTGATCGGATTCTTAAACAGGATAAAAAAAGCTGGAATCGATCACATGTGAGTCTTCTGGTTCTCAGGAGATTCTCAGTCGCAGCAACCGACGCTAAAGTGTAAATGTAAACAAATGGTCTTTTATTGCGGGCGTGGAAATGCAGAGATTATATCCCGACCATAAAGGAAACGGCCTCACGCTGCCGAACAAACACTGGCTGCATGTGTTCGCCAGCAGATCCAGTTTTCTTCTCGTGCACCAGCTGTCACATAGACACATCCACCTGAAGGTTGATTTATGTGTGTTTGTGTGTTTGTGTGTATTTATGTGATGCTTTTCTCGTCAGTGTGTCGTTGAAAAAGAATATTTCAAAGCCTTGGGTCCACATTGTTTTTAACTCTGTCTGAGTTTGTACGTCTGTGTTTTCCTGCTCGTGTGTGTCTGTAACTGTGTGTTTGTTTTTAAAGGAAAAAGTTTTGAGGAATAAAACTTGGGTGGATTAATTTCCTTCTTAAATCCACGTGCAAAATATGAAGCGAGAGCCGTTCAACAAGGAAACAGTTAATCAGACTCTGACAGAAGAAAACATAAATCCACCTACCAGCAGCTGCGGAGCTCAACCAGAGTCATGACGTCACTTTGTGTTTAGCTTCTATTCCACCACTTCCCATAATCAGGGACAGGTTGACTCACTACGTGTTTTTCAAATCCATAACAAATCCCGGACGCTCAACACGAAGCCGTCCAACGTTGTGTTCTCACCAGAAATCTGTTTGCCACTAAAGATGTTAATGACATTAAAGCTGGGGTTGGTAATCCTGGAACAGTAAATGGTGAGAGCAGGCTGCACTTTGAAAAGATGCAGCTAATCAATCCAAACTTGAGTTAACCTAATTAGTGTAGTTAATTAATTAAAAGACGCTGGTAGGTGGATTTTATTGCCTTTTGAATATCTAATTGTTCCTTGAGAGGAAATCTGATGAGCGGCCTCCAGACGAGTTTCCTTCATGTAAAAATCTGTTTTATGTTTTTTGGGGTAAAGATAACTTCTCAAAGCGATTTGAGAAGTTTTACTTCAGCATCGACCAACTCGCATGGAGACTGAGAGGAAGAGAAGCATCCGAGATTCCTCCTCTACCATCGGAGAGAAACACTCTGAGCATGTTTGACTCCTGATTTTTATTAAACTGCCTTTTTTAAAAACGAGGTTGAACAGAACAAATGAACGTGTGTGTGAAGCCTTGTGCTGCTGCCGTGCTGCGTTCAGGCCCGTTGGGAACAACAGACGCTCAAAGTCCCCACTTTAAAAGATTTCCACCTGTTGAAACTTCTTTTTAAACCATGAAAGAGATCGGGATTGATTTCCGTTGTGTGTGTTTTTCGTGGCTCCGCCTCTCGCCCCAGTGTCGGCTGGGATTGGCTCCGGCCTCCCTGCGGCCCTCGAGGGGAAAGTGGGATAGATAACGGATGGATTTCAGTCGCTCGAGCTAATTCCCGTCGGCTTTTTCTCGCTTGAATCTCTCACACAGCTGGAAAGTGACTTAGTAGAACGACTCTGGTTCCAGAAGTAAAGTTCTCGTTTGTTTTCTAGAGAACCAGGTCAACCAGTCTTAAAGCTTGTGGTCTACATTGGATGGTTAAAATATTATGGCTGATATTCAACGTCTAAAGAGAAACTTAACGGGATTGTTTTACTTCCCGGGGCCACAGTGTTGATGTTGATGTTTGAAAACAAGCAGAGAAAAACCTGCCATCTCATTCTAACACACAAGAAATCATTAAACCTGAAACGAGGACGTTTGTTTTCACATAGAAAAATCCATATCTCAGTCTGTTTTTCCCCGTGTGTCCTGAACGCAGCATCACAGGCTGAACAGAACCATGTAGCTCCACACTCCCGGTGACCCTCCATCACTGGGATGATGACGACGGGTCCGAATGGGACTGATGCCTTTTCAATGCAGCTCATGTCGTCTACTGTGTAACTCTGTTTTCTCATCGTGTATCTGTTTAAAACAAAAGAGCCAAATATGGAGATTTTAAAGGCACATTAGCCTTTTTAATGAATTAACACTGTTTTCTTACAATTAGTCCTTAATGTGTTTTCTTCTAATCGGCCCGGACACTACTTCTCTCTGCTCTTTGTGAGACACGCACCTTCTCTGCAGAATCTCTATCCACGAGTCCGTAATGTGTATTTTCACATTTCTGTCTATTCCATGTGCTTTAGTTTTGTAGTTATTAGTTTTCCATGACATTATTTTTTTTCAGATGACAAAATAAATCTTTGTTTTTGTAAGATTGCGCCTGTTTCCCATTGTTGCCTTGTTCTGTTTGCGTCTCATCCATCATGCAGCTCTGGAGCCTTCAGGGATGATGTGTGTAAAGATCAAATCGCTCCGAGCATCAGAAGGAATTCATAAATACAAAAATATGTAAATAACAGCACGGTCCACTGTATAATACAAATTATACTAAATGTTACTTTAAAATCGAGTTACAGATGCAAATGACGGCCACTTAGTGTGTTTTCTCTGCTATTTAAAAGAGTATCAGCTATATTCATGTTTCACTTCGGTCATATTATTCTGCGCTCAAGAATTATTTGCTGTCCACTGTTATAAGGTACAGTAATAAGCATCTAGAAGATTCTGTGGCACCTTTCAAAAGGTAGTAAGAGAAGATATGAAAGAGACATGAGGCAAAATCAAATAGAGGGAAGTTAAATGGTACATAATAATAATAATAATAATAGAATAGAATAGAATAGAATCAGACTCAAACAGAATTCGTTGTGCAGTTGTGAGATTTGAACAAATCTTTTATCCAGTTTCTGTTTATCTGCATTAAACAAACCTGAGAGCACAGTGACATCTAGTGGTCAGATGTGAAAAGTTCTTTTTGAGATATTGTTCTATAATAATATTCCCTCACATCGCATTAAAAAAGCTTTTTAAAACCATTTTATTCTTATTACAATGTTGATTCTTTATGAAAATCACGTCTGTTAACACGCAGACAAAAGCAGGAAAGATGAGTGGAAAGTTGTTTTGTGATATTCTGTTCCTAAATATTACACATTGTATAATTTAAACAAAGAAAACGTATTATTGATCAATTGAGACAATTTTATTGAATAAAACTTTAATAAAACAACGAGATTATAATAAATTAGTGTTTTCTCCTCCGCACCGATAGAGGGCGCTGGTGGTGGACCTCGTTGTTGTTTTGGCGCAAACCGGAAACCGCCACAACTGTCCATCCTGTGAGGAGCTGAAGACGAAGCTAAGAATGGATCCCAGAGATTTGTGATTTATTTTAAACCCGAAACATCCGCGGAGCGAGTTCATGAACCAGGAGCCGAGTGTTTTACTCGTGAACGCGGACACACGTCGAAGAAGAGGCCGCGCAGGGATGTTAGCTGCGCTGCGGCTAACAGGGGCTAGCACCAGGGTTAGCATCGGGGTTAGCATCGGGGTTAGCATCTCGGACGCTGTGTTTTCAGTCTGAGTAAATCCGCGTTAAAAGTTGTTGTTTTTGTTTTTAATTGACTTTTGTTCTAAATGGACGAACACAAAGAAAACATCAACACCAAGGACGTGAACGTGAAGATGTCCGCGACGCGAGGAGGAGACGAAGAAGAAGAAGAAGAAGAAAAGGTTCGTGTCACAGAAACAGTCAAAACAAAGGATTTTCATATTTCACACTTTTAAATGTTCAGGAGAGTTTCTCATTCCAACTGAAACATAAACATACTTAAAGTTTAATGAAGTACTTTGTGTTTTATGCTATTGTGAAATCCTACTTTAATTAAATGTGTTTCTTTAGTGTGTGTGTGTGTGTGTGTGACTTTCCTTATAGAGGGAGAAACACACTTGTGGTTCAAAGATGAGAAAAGACAACACAACCTTTCATTTCTTTATTTTAAACTATAAACACAGAGAAATATTAAAAAGTGACACGTTCAGTGTGCAAGTTAATATTTAACAAACGTTGTGCAAATGGTAAATACTGTGGTGAAAGTGGACGGACTCTGATCCCAGAGTTTTCCCTGTTTCCGTGTCATGTGACCCGCTGACTTCACGTCATATCAGATGTTTATGCTTTATAGTTTTGCTTGAATCCATGTCATGTTCTCCTCTGCTGCCGTGGGTCATTGTTCTATCGCTGCTGATCCCGATCCTTCCTCCTCAGACCAAGTCCTGCAGCAGGATATGTCCCGCAGCCGAGTCCGACGCTCCGGCGTCTCAGTCCAACAGCGACTTCAGCCACCCGGTGTACAAGGAGATCGCCGTGGCCAACGGACACATCAACCGCATGTCCAAGGACGAGCTGCGGATCAAGCTGTCGGAGCTGAAGCTCGACACGAGGTGACACGTCGTGCACGTCGGGAGAAGTCGTTTCGTCGCCCAACTCCTTTTGAGCGCGTGTTTCAAAATCCAATCTTTGTGTGTTTGTGTGTGAAGAGGAGTGAAGGATGTGATGAAGAAGAGGTTGAAGAGCCACTACAAGAAGCAGAAGCTGCTGCAGTCCACCACGGAGGGGGGGCCCACCGACACCTACTACGACTACATCTGCGTGGTGGACTTCGAGGCGACGTGCGAGGAAGACAACCCGCCGGACTTCCTCCACGAAATCATCGAGTTCCCGATGGTCCTCGTCAGCACGCACACGCTAGAGATTGTGAGTTTATTTTGTGACACGATGGCATTGTTTACTTTTTAATATGCATTTTATGTTTTTGATTTATTTGTGATTTATTTTTGCAGGTCGACAGCTTTCAGGAATACGTGAAGCCGGAGTTGAACCCGCAGCTTTCAGACTTTTGTGTGAAGTTAACGGGAATAACCAGGTCGGTGGATCTCACTTCCTGTTGGAGCGTCTTCTTGAATCAGTGTCTTATTGTAACGAGAGTTTTAGTGAACGGGAAGAATATTTATTTCTGTTGAACAGAAAATGGTCGACGACGCAGCCCCGTTCCCAGAGGTCTCCAGCGAGTCGTGGCCTGGCTCCAGGAGAGGAACTGGGAACCAAGTACAAATACGCCATCTTGACCGACGGGTACGAAGCTTCACTTCAGTTCTGCAGCAGAATTCTTTCCTTCAGTAAAACCTCACCTGAGTGTTAACGTCACTTCCTGTCCCCTGTCGTCTCCAGAGCCTGGGACATGAGCAAGTTCCTCAACATCCAGTGTCGTCTGAGCGACATCCGATATCCTCAGTTCGCAAAGAAGTGGATAAACATAAGGAAATCGTACGGCAACTTCTACAAGGTTTGACTTTTCAATGGTTTTTTTATTTCATACAAATGTTGTTTGTGATTTCTTGTGATCAGGAGCAATTTCCCTCAGATCGTCCCTGTTGGTTTTTATCGAGGTTTTCTAATCCACTGAATTAAGTTTTAATATCACAGCTTTTGTCTGTTTCATAAAAAACAATGACTCTGTGATGTAGAGAATCTCTTAACTCTCGTTAACGGATCAGAAAAACTACATCAGCACTTGCCTACAATCGTAAAACGATTCTATACACAATATATATTTTTAGATGTATTTAAATGTGAAATATAAAAGAAACAAACACTAGCGTAGGCAGACTGTAGAAGTGGCTCCCCCTAGTGGAAGGTTACTGTTACTAGACTTTTCATGTTGCTGCAGCAAACCACCGATAACCATACCCCCCCCCCCCACCCCCCAGGTCCCTCGCACGCAGACCAAGCTGAGCACCATGCTGGAGAAGCTGGGCCTGAAGTACGAAGGTCGCCCTCACTCCGGCCTCGACGACTCGCGCAACATCTCCCGCATCGCGCTGCGCATGCTGAAGGACGGCTGCCAGCTGCGCGTCAACGAGCGCATGCACGCCGGCCAGCTGCTGTCGGTGCCCAGCTCGGACCCCGTGGAGGGGGCCCCCGCGCCGCACAGCCCCCGCAGCAGAGAGTAACGCCACTCTTCACCCCCCCCCCCCCACCACGAGTTTAAAACAAGAATCCAAAGCACTTTACAGACTTCATGTAAAGTTTTATTTTGGAGCTCAGTGACGGGGGGGATGTGAGTTTGATATTGTTTAGATTTTTTTGAAGACTGTGCAGGTCTTTGATTTAACAAGTGAGTGTTTCTCTCTCATCACATCTGCCTCTGTTTTAACGCCACGTGTGTGAGGTCATTCCGCTGCGTTGTGGGAGGAGCCTCCTCCACAGCTTCAGTCTCGTCTGTGTTAAATCTGCCTCGCCGCCTTGTCAAGCTGCTAAAACCCATCAACACGGATTCATACCCATTTCACTTCTCCCCTTGATTGTGAGGATTCAGTATTTTTTTTTTTTTTTACCTGGGTTTGCTCCCAAGAAGAAACGGTCTATTTTAAACATCAGTTGGTGTTTATCATATTTTCTTTATCTCTGTGCCTGTTGAGCTGCGGCTCTAAACATGAAATCTACACAAATGCTGCTCTGCTGCGTTGTGACGAGCGGCAGAGCCACAGACAACACACGACCACGTTTCCACAGAGAGTCGAGGGTTTGAAAACTTTCTCTCGAGATCTGAAACCGATGAGCAGCCGAGTGAGTTCCGTTGTGAGTTCTGTGCGAGTTCGGCCCGTGTTGTAGGATCGCGTCGCCTTTTGTATGGAATTAATGTGTATTTCATGGAGCCTGATCTATTTTAACAGGAATAAATATTCTTCTGAATGCAACGTCCTGTGTTTCCTCGTGTTTTGCAGTTCGAGCGTCACGCGTTCGATTCCTCAGCTTGTGCTCTGTGGTCTCTACTCCTCGGATGTTTAAATCTGGAAATTCTGCTTCATACATCTGCTTTATTTTATACATTTAGCATTTTGAAGGCATTTCTAATTAAGTCACGTGGCACAAGTCGTATTTCATTGAACTAAACAAGGCTGTTACAGACCCAGAGGAACTATAGGTCTGTGAGGTTCAGGATATTTTCTATTTCTATTGTTCTCCTAAAACAAGATATGACTTTCTGCATCTTTTTTTAACCGTAAGAAATAAATTAAATTCATGGGGGATGAAAGACTTGTAAAGCAACCTGCTGTAACTGCATTTAGTTAATCTTTTGATTTAAAATAATCACGATGGCAGAAAGTCATTTAGTTTATTTCTACTGAGGTGAATCATCAGACTCCACCTTCAAACTCTGTCATCAAAATAAAAGCCTGGAACTGGTGGACCAGTGTGACCATTGGACCCGGCCGTCTGCAGAAGATACCAACTGAATTTATTCATGCACAATAAACCAAGTTCCCAGAGCAGAGATAGGATCTTTCATTTGGCGTCGGAGCAGAAGAGCTGAGCCGTTTCATTGGAAGCCTTCGAGACGGGAAGTGGACGTTTGAGATCAGAGCAGCTCAGTGGATCACAGGCTGCTCCTCAAACAGCTGGTGGAGAAATCTACTTTAAGTTTTAATATGAATACATAACAGAAACATTTTTTTACCAAAAATTTCCAGAAAACATTATCAACATCCTTTGTTAATATAACACAAGTAATTTAAAAACCCTTTCATTTGATAACCAAGTTGCAAACAAATATTCTTTTATAAAACTAAACCAGACAAAAAGGAGCAACTTTCTCTCATTTAAGGTGGAACCAGAATATTGTTTTAATTGTTGCAACGGACAGATTAAAGTTGTTGCAGCTGTGAACAATGTGTTGTGTAATGTTTGTGTGTAATTAACATAGTGTTCAGAATTCAATTTTAGAAATACATAGTTTTAGAGGCCGGAATCATTCATATATATTTGTGGCTTTCAGTTTGAAGTACTGTAATTGCATGTTTCCTTTTTTAAAAATAAATCCCAACCTTTATTGACTCATGTCCTGCAACATTATGCCATCGCCCCACTGCCCCACCAGGGGGCAGAGTTTCAAAGTTAAGAGGAAAAAAGGGACAAAGACCAAAGTCCACAGCCTCATTTTCAACCCACCTCCTTTTATTAAGCAAAGTATCAGAGTGATCTGCAATTAGTCGCTGAACAGAAAAACAAAGAGAACTTAGGGAATGTGACGAACAGCAGAACGACGCCGTGTGAGAGCGACTGCGTGAATAACTGGGAATGTGGCGGATTAACTGTTAACATGTGACGTGTAGTGTGAGCGTGTGTGTGAGCGTGTGTGTGCGTGTGCCAGATGACTCTATCGCCAGCAGCTGAGCAGTAGTTGATGTGACAGTGTTGAGGATAATGAGACATAATGAAGTAAATCAAATTGTGCTGAAACTATTTCACATCCGTCTCCTGGTGCGTGTGCTCAGGACGTGTGGAGCTACAGTACAGAGATACACAAAAACAAAAACACACACACACACACACAGATGTCGTAAAGTCATAAACGTACAGACGTGACTAGAGTTCTCTATTCCTGGAGTTTTCTAATCAGGGTGGGAAATTGATTCAGAAACTACACTGGCCTCAAATATGAATACCCGACGTACTGTACTTCACGTGTAAAAGAGAAACTAGAACATAAACAACAAACTCTTCGGAGTGGAACCGGGAATCAAACCTTTACAGTGATCGGCTTCTCTACTGTTTCATTTGGGCTTAATTTAGTTTTTTTTTTTACTTCTTCTCTTTGAAAAATAACATTCACGAGCAATCGAGTAAATTGATCTCTACTGTAAATATCTGTAAGTAACATATAAAAAAAATGGAAAATAAATCAGCGGTTTTTTTTTTTTGCTCTGTCAGGAGAACGTCCACCTGCTACTTTTTTTTTTAAACAACTCAGCATATTAACAAAAAGAAAAACAAATCCACTGTACATGTCAGACTCTAAAAGATATAGACGGTCACCTCTGCTTAATGATTTACATCCAAAAATAAAATAACATCTTCAGTCAGTTTGTTTCGTCTCTTTTCAGAGCGACAGGTAAAAAGGTCCGAGGCTGGTGCGTCCGGCAGCGACCGGGACGAGGTCACGAGGTCACGACTTCATGAACAACAACAGGAAGGAAACAACAGCAGGCTCCGAACAACGCTCCAGTGTCAGTGACTCAGTTTCTACTCGTCTCCAGTGTCTCTTCACGTCCTCGTCGTGTCACAGCAGCATCGACTCCTGCAAGGCGAACGCCTCCTGTGCGTGCCTGTAGTGTGGTCCTCCGAACAGCTGGGGGAGCTGCTGCTGCTGCTCCTGGAACTGTGTCCTGTACTGAAGCAGGCTGTCTGGGTTGGCGGGAAATGTGAACTCCGTGAGGGGGGACATCTGGGCCTGCTGGAAGCTGGGTGAGCGGGGCACTCCACCCGGGGACGGAGGGGGCCGCGCGTCCTCTGGCGCCCACCGGAGCACGTCTACCGACCGCTGGGCCCCCCCGCCCTCTGGCGGGTACTGCGGGCTTGCCCTCCCTCTCAGCTGCCCCTCAAACCTGCCCTCCCCCAGAGCGTGGGCCTGTGTGGTGGAGGTGAGCTGTTGCAGGTAGATGGGGGTGGAGCTTCCCTGGGTCTCCAGCTGCAGAGGGGGTCTGAAGCCTCGCGGTATGTGGGCGGCGCCGGGCGGCGGCTGCCTGCGGTAGGTGGCGAAGGAGTTGTTCATAAGAGCCTTCTCCGGGGAGAGGCTACTGGGCTGCCGCTGGGTGGTGGCGTACACTTGTTCACTGTACGCCATGTTGGAGTGTGGGGGGAGCCTGGAGGGGGGGGCATACAGTCTGTCCTCGGCCCGGTGCTCCAGGTTCATGCCGTATCCTGGAGGGTAGATGGGAACCTCCGTGGTGGTTCTGCTGGGGGACGGAGTGTGGAACTGGTTCTGGCTGCCAGGGTGGCTGGACTGCCCCCCCGTGGGACTAATGTGGGAGAACGACGGAGGAGGTGGGTGCTTGGCCGTCCTCGGCCCGGAGGCGACGGAGACGGCGCTCCCCGTCAGGCTGGGTCCATGGCTGGGTCCATGGCTGGGTCCATGGCTGGGGCTGCCCGGATACTGGGATGACGCACTGTAGGGGGTCTCACTGCGGGGGGTCTCACTGCGGGGGGTCTCACTGCGGGGGGTCCTCATTCTGGACACAGGTCTCTCAAGCTCCAGGATCTCAAACTCCTGCTCCGGCAGCCCCGGCACGTTGTCGTACTGGGAGGCGTTGGAGCCTCGGTCGGTGCCGGGGACGAAGCCCTTGGGACGCGGTCGGCGTTGGGGCAGTGCGGTGTCGTCTGGGCTGGAGGGGGCCGGCGATGCCCCCCTGCTCAGGTTGGGGTCCCGGGCCGCTGCTTTGACGGCTTCCAGCCTCGTATCGGAGGGTTTGAACCAGCGGGGAGTGATTTCTTTGTGAGAGCTGGAGGCGGCGTTGGAGTTGTGGTTGGCGGTGGCGTGGCTCTGAGGCTTCCCTCTGTCCACTGTGTCGAGCTGCGGCGTCGGGCTGAGCGCCGAGGGTGATGTCACCCCCCTCTCCGGCGTGGTGATCTCCCCTGACCCCCTGGACCGAGCGTCCCTCCTGTCGGCCTTGTGGTGACGGAACTGTTTCTCCAGCGAGTCCCGGCGGGCGCGGCTGGGAGGCCGACTCTCCCGCTGGCGCTCCGGTACAGGACTCGGCTCCCTGGGGGGGTCGGCTGGCTCCACGTGGCTCTGACCGTTGGCCACGTGGTTCCCCACCACGGCTGCTGCTGCCCGCTCCGGAGGAAGCTGCCCCAACGGCTTCTTGGGAAACTCGTCGTCTTTACCTGCGGAACGGAATCAGTGAGAACACGTTAGAGAACCCTCAGGCGAGAAGCTGCCGGCTGATGGTTGAACACACTGTGGCGCTGATTCACATCGGATGAGGAGTCACAACGGGGACATGGATTCATGCAACACCACTGCCATAGAGAGGTACAACAAATGAAGGAGAGTTACATTCATGACGACACGTAATCACATCTCCACAGGCAAAGAGCACAGGACAGAAAAACAATCAGAAGTAGTGTTTGATATTAATTCCCGGTTTGCCGGAGGGGCTCAGTCGGAGAGTGACAGTGAATCGAGTTTCTCTCCTTTTCATTAAACTGCAGCAGGAGCTCCGGACTCGAAAGGTCGTCCGGAAATAGTTCTGGATTAATGAGGCTTCTCGCAAAGTACAAGCGTTAAAACCACAGGGAGACTTTTTACTACTCTACAAGCAGAACGTGTCACACACGTCACGAGCGACACGTTCACTCGGTGCTTCGCGTCCCGCAGACGTGAGAAAGGGACAGCTGACAGGAGCGGTGACGTGTCGGGGACTGGAAGGGAAAGTGTGATGCCCGCAGTCGGAGGCAGCAGCTGGAGGAAGAGGAAGTGCTGTGGGGAGTGATCCAGGAAACTGACAGAGGAACAGAGGAAGCTAACCTGCTCGACGTCTACGTTCACTTCCTTTGACATTGGTGTAGTTTTAAGCGTCAGAACCTTTTCCATATGTTTTTGTCTTGAATGAACAAATACGAGAAGTAAATACCGAAACAAAAAGATCAGCTTTTATTAGGTTTTTTAAGTAAATTGGCCTAATTTCAGGCACTGATTCCTTAATAGGTAATTTTAACAATTAACCCTCAAGCTCACTTCACAGGGACGTTGATTAGTAAAAAGTCTTTTAGCTCAAACCAGTCTTAGTAATGTTGAAAACCACAGAACCATAAAACCAGTTCCCACAGTTCAGACACGACAAACAGCAGAAAACGAGGCTGCAGATGGTTGTTTCAAAAAAAGAAAGAAAGAACTTTAACAAAAGCCTCCAGTGTTTGGGAAAGTGGCTCATTATCTTGTCAGCGAGCGACAGACGGCTTCTGTTCGAGTCGTGTGGGCTCCGCGAGAAAAGGAATAAAGAGAAATCCTGATAAAGAACCCACTCGCTGCCGTTACAGACGAGCAACTGACAAATGACGGAAGACAGAGAAATGTGAGACAAGAGGAAAAAAAAACCCTGCGGAGGAATTCTGCGAATCTCGAAATTGAAGTGACTCATCTTAACAAATATAAGTTTGTATTGCAGACACTCTTATTTCTGTAAAATGAAGCTGCAGGTTTAAAGTCAACATTAGCGGTTGATTGAGAACATCTCAGTGGCTGTAATTGGCCACCAGGGGGCACACTATGTCACCTGAGGGACCTTTTGACAGGACAGGAAAGAGGAACAGACAGAGGAGAGCCAGCCACTGCAGGACTGAAGCAATGCATCTGCACAGTGTTAAAAAAATAAATACACATCATGTGGGAGGGTGGGAGGGGGGGGGGGGGAGATAAAAAACAGCTGGAAGACTAGTTTGTGAAGGGAGAACCCGAAGTGCTGCTGGACAGACAGGCGACAGACAGGACGGACGGACTGAGGGACAGATGGACAGAGACATGACCAGTCAGGATAGCCCACCGGTTACTGTTGTAGGAGGGGATGCGGCCCCCGCTCGCGGCCACAGTTTTGTTGTTGTTGGCTTTAACATTGTTGGACGGGAGAAGGAGAGAAGGCAGATTAATGAGAAGACAGAGCAAGACGAGAAACACACGAGTCTAGAGGAGCTACAGGGCGGCAGGAAGCAGATCTGCTCTTTACACCGAGGTTAAATCTACAGAACACAACAGAGGATCTGACTCTTTCTTATCGGACGGATGTAAAAGATGTAAAAAGGTAAGAAAAACTTTCAGGAAGAGCAAATGCATATGAAGAGTTAAATCCACAATACCTGAGCATCAGTGATTCTGCTTTGGATTAGAGCTGCTACGGAGTTTTTTTTAATTTCCACATCATGCTTTATAAGATAAGCAACATTTTCTCCATGATTTTAAAATCCGTCGTCATTTTTTTAATAATAGATTCATATTTTGGATGTTATTATATCTCAGAAAGTGAAGAAATGCTCATCGCTACTAATAACCGTCACAAATCCAGGTTCTAATCATATAATAAAAAAGAAAAAAGCAGTAAATTCTCACCTGATAATGAAACATAAATAACACTGCATCACTAAAAGACTCAGTAATAATGACGAATACTAATAGAAACGTAATCAGACATGAGTGAGTTAGGTTAAAGCACATCTTCATAACTTACTATTAATCAGTTCAGCATTAAAGAAAACACATACTGCACAATATTTGAGATCAGATTTGTAGTGTTGTTGTTGTTTGGCAGCAGCGTCGTCAGAGACCAACAAGTTCAATGTCCCATCGTGTGTGTGTGTGTGTGTGTGTGTGTGTGTGTGTGTCTCTGTGTGTGCGTGCTGTAGCTCTACCTGGCGCAGGCACGTCCAGCTTCGCCCTCCTCAGCTCCGTCATGCACGCCTGCATCTGCTCGATCACAAAGTCGTCCTCGTAGTAGAAGTTTTTGGACAAAGTCACCTGCAGAAACTCCACCAGCTCCTCCATGGACAACTTCATCAGGTGCTCTGCGACACCACACACACACAGACACACACACACACACAGACACACACACACCAGGGGGTTTAGCTTTTGTGAGGAGAGAGCGGCAGCTGGTGACGTGGTGCAGAGCTGTCAGTCTTACTCTTGTGCAGCTTGAGGAGCGTGTAGGACATGGCGGACAGCACTCGCTCCCCCTCCATGATGTAGATGTCCCAGATCCTGAGCGTGAGGGTGAACGGAGTCTGAACACAAACACAGGAACCGGTTAGAAGAGCCGTTGTGTTCCTGTCCCTGTTCTCGCAGATGGACGTTACTGCTCCGGCTCACTGCGGCCGTGAAGGATTAGCTTCGGCTAAATATCAATATCAACAAATCCCCACGAAAAAGACCAAATCCAATAATGTTCATGTGTCCGAGCCTCGTCCGGGCCTCATCTCCAGATCCATCGATTCACGCTGGAGATGTGAAATCTTTAAAAGCCCCTAACGAGTGATGAAGTGTTCAGATGATGTTGTTAACACAGGAGCAACTAATGCATCTGGTCAAAGAGAAATATTGAATATTATAATCATCCTTTTAGTCTCCACACATTTATCTGGAAGTTGTTTTCCTCCCGACTGAAGACAGATAATGTTCTTATGAGTTATTCATTCTTTTCACTGGGATCAGAGGATTTTTCTTGTGACATTAAAAATCAATTAACACCAAACAAAAAATATCTCACAGGCAGAACATTTATTTTTTCATGCTCTGGTCAAATGTTGAGACTTAAGGCTAAATGATTAGATTTGATACCAGATTTATTTCTGTTTATTTGTACCTTTCACAGTATTTTCTGATTTATGGACTAACTTCTCTAAAAACCTATAAACTCTGATATTTAAAAACTTCTAATTAGATGTAAAAAAACCTGAAGCAGTGACGATGAACTCACTCTGTCCAGGAAACACTGGAAGAACCACTTCATGGTGTAGAGACTGGTGAACACTTCCTGGTTGTCCTGCAACACAACAGACACACAACAGACACAAGAGATGAACGAGGCACCGACAAGGGAAGAGCATAAATATGTCACAGCATCAATTTAGTGTTTAACCTCAGAATATGAAGTTGTTATCACTCTGTCCTATGATTATTTAGTTTAAACAAGCTTCCGTATCCACAGATTAAACAAAGTTCTATGTATTTCGATGTTTTCTGTCTTTAAGGACCGGTCGCTGCATCGACCCTCGCCACAGTCGTTCCGTGTCTCACCAGGTGTTGTTTCAGTTTGGGCATCATCTTCTTGAGGGTGCGATCGTGATGTTCCTGGAAACGCATCAGCTTCGGGAAACCGGGACGAAGAACCCTGCAGGACGAAAGGATCGCGTGGAGTCGGTCACAGCGAGGCTCTGTTTCCTCGTTCCTAGTCATGTGCTCGTGATTTGAGCTGTCTGGCTGATAGATAATTATCTCGTTATCTCCAAAAGTGTGTGTGTGTGTTGTGTGTGTGTGTGTTACCGTGCATGGAGTGCTTCTGTCCCGACAGCAGTTTGACCAGAGCCCAGAAGGCGTCTTCTTCGTTCATGTAGATCAGTAGCAGAGCTGTGATCTGACTCATGCCCTGGCAGTAACCCACCTCCTGCACACACACACACAGTGAAACACACACACACACAGTGAAACACACACACAGTGAAACACACTCTAATCACTCAGAGGAGGAACAACAGGTTCCTAATGTTTAAATGTTTGCATTTAACTCTGTAAAGTTTTGAATCCTCCTGTATTTATGATTTTTTCCCCCAACCTGTTGTTTCTGATGCATTGTGATTGAGCTGAACATTGTCAATAATAAAATGTTGTGATTAGATTATGATCTGTTGTCTTCACATCATTTGACGATGACCTCATCGACCACCACCAAACATTTCCTCCTGCACGTTCCTCATTTTTAAGGAGACAGATCCTCTCACAACAACCCCTCGAACATCACGTGTCAATTTATGTGAAACAATAAAAAAAAGCTCCTTCTCAGTGTTTGTAAAAAACGAGGCACACAGACACACACATGTGCTCAGATCCAGAACAATGGCAGCGACACGGTGACCTTTTCAGAGTGCGGGTGACTCACCGTGTTGTACATGGAGTAGGCAGTGAGGACGCTGAACAGAGCCTGCTGCCTGAGAACAGCAAACACAAAAACACAATCAACACAAGAGCCTGCTAAACAAATCCACAGTTTACAGCCGAGGTCGTGAATCCTCGTCTCCGGGTTCAAACCCACGTGCGGTGTAGTGGCCGCACGTCAGACTCTCTCCACGTGATGCACTAAATCCCCGTGTAAACATTTAAAGTGTGAGACTGGAGTTGTTGCTGGAGTTTCTTGTAATTATTCCAGAACAGCGTGTGGAAAAAAACAACAACATTACAGTGGTGCTAAAAAAACACAGTGTGAGCTTGATTTTACAAGACAAAACACTAAAGGGGATGTGAAGCTTCATTCAGGGCTGTGGAAATCTCATGTGCAGTTTCTTGCTGCCTAGTTTCTGGCGCGCTGCCCCTCTGCTCTATAATTTCGTGTCAGTCAAACAGTGGGGGGTCTTTTTTTTCTCCCGAGTGAAGTGGGAAGTGACGCATTTAGTTTTCCTAGAATAAAACGAACAAGAATCGTGACGGTGATGTGTTATTTTGAATAATCCTGCCCGGCAACACCGTCTCGTCAAACGTGCTGTGTCTCACGACCCTGAACAGTAACGTGGCGAGTGTGGAACCTACTTGACATCGTAGCGGTCATGAACATGATGTGGTCCCTGTACGTCCGGTTCACGTCCAGGTCAATTTGTCGGATGTCAGGGGAGACGCCTCTGGCTCGGGCTTTTAATTTCTATGGAGGACAAGGAGAGAAAAGTTAAGCTACGTGAAAAGAACTGTTTTATTAGTCGAAAGCCTCATAAAATTTTCTTGTTATATTAAGGAATCAAAAATGTAATAGAAGTATCATCGTATAGTTTGTTAAAGTAGTTTCTGCCTTCAACTCATAATTGCAATACTTCCACATTAAACTGACGCCGGGGGGAAACTTGTTGATGTTGTTGCTGAACTTTCTAATGAGAACCAAAGTTTGTGTCAGTGCAGAACAACAAAAGAGTTACACACTAAACACAATTAAGTTTCCACAGTCACGTCTCGCCAACAATAAAACAGGAGCTCAGTAAAATCAAATCCAGACGAGGGGCTGGCTCCGGTCTTAATGAGGCCGGTGCGCGCTGGAGACGTTTTACAAACTGGTGCTGGCTCACAGAGAAGGACGCTGGGTACATACTTCGTAGAAGTCTTTCTTCTCCTCCTTTATTTTGGGGATATCGAGCAGCAGGCACCACACCTCCCCTCGGAGCTGCAGGGGAATTCCCTTGTAGACTCTCCTGACCAGCTGGAAGGAAGCACACAGCAGGAGGCCATTGTTAGAGACACGATCAAACAGGAGCACAACTCACAAACAGCCTGTACCTTCAGGTCAAGGGAGAGGTTTGTTATCCAGGGTTTAGTCTGAAGCATCATCGGGCCTTTAATAAATATCAGCAAGGTGAACAACCCAGATGCACTCCACACCGCTGGCTGCTGCCAAAACGTGTTTCAGGATCTAGAGCGACCCATCAGCCGAGCCGCTCTCCGCTGTCACCGTCACAAAGAGCGGGAAGGTACTCGGCACTCTGCAGAAGCAACGGGCTTCGGAAGGTGAACTATGACCATCTGGCTGGAGAGGGAGGGAGAGAGAAAGAGAGAGAGAGAGAGAGAGAGAGAGAGAGAGAGAGAGAGAGAGAGAGAGAGAGAGAGAGAGAGAGAGAGAGAGAGAGAGAGGAGAGAGAAGTAGAGAATAGCAGCCAAAGAGAATAACTCAGCGAGACGCGGTGAGGAAGATAAGCAAAGCTAGACTGCAGGAGCAGCAAAGCAATGAGAGTGAACTCCGTGCAGCTTTGAAACGACCACAGACACAGCAGAGAGTCTGAAGGTGTGTGGATGTTAAATGCTGATGAAGGACGTAACCAGAAGACGACACACAAAACCCAATCAGACCCGGTAGATGACTGAGAGAGAAAGAGAAAGAGAAAGAGAGAGAGGAGAGTGCTACGCATGCAGAACAGTCCAGAGTAAATCAGCGTCCACAAAGAGACATAAACTCGGTCGGACGGCGAGTGAGGAAGATTAAGTCTTAAAGCCTAAACTGCAGGAGCAGCAAAGCTAATCGCAGCAGTGAATCCTCCGCGTGCAGCTGTTAAAACCCGAGCGGCCGGGACAGTTACACAGCAGACATGGGAGGTGTCTGTAAGTGTGTGTGTGTGTGTGTGTGTGTTTAAATGCTGGTGAAGGACGTTAACCAGAACACACACACACAAACCCAATTCAGCCTCGTGTCAGGATTGACTCGTGAGGTTTAGGTCTTGGTTTGAGGGTTGGAAAAGAAACAAGGGTTAGTCGTGTAGTTGTGATGGTTGAGGTTTTGGAAAGAGGCCGGAGAGTGATTTATGTCCTCGTGTCCCCGTTAGTGAAATAGTTTCTGTGTGTGTTAGTGGACAGTGTTCACAGAAGAAAAACATCTAAACTTGAACTAAACCTAGAACATCACTCAGTCGAGCTCAGACCTCCACCAAGGCCCAGCAGTCACCGGATGAAACCACATTTAAATTCACTAAATCCAGACAGAAAACAAAAACCTCCTCGGTGACGGTAATAAACAAACAAAGCTGATCTCATGCAGATTCGGTCCCTGAATCATTTCCACAACTCAAAACTGTTTCAGATGTTTTGTTGCATTAAGATAATGATGTGAAAAACAGAACGAGCCGAGAGAGACGTGTCTTCAGCAGCGCGAGATGAAGAGTTGATGAAGACTCATAAATCAGCTCGTCTGTAACCTGAGTGAGTGTTGTGATGTGTGTGTGTCATCTCAAGATTAATGACGATTATTGCTCGTTGTGTGTGTGTGTGTGTGTGTGTGTGTGTGTGTGTGTGTGTGTGTGTGTGTGTGTGTGTGTGTTATCCACAGACTCCATCAGCCTCCTCCCTCCACACTTGGGACTCACTAGTTTTCGTGCAACAGCCTTGTAATTAGGCTCTGATGAGGGAGTCAATGAGAGCATCTGTTGGGCTAATCATCCTCTGAGTGTGTGTCTGTGTGTGTGTGTGTGTGTGTGTGTGTGTGTGTGTGTGTGTGTCTCACATTTACATTTCAGTTTTAGTCTTTCGTTGTATTTACTGTTTTCACACGAGTGTTGTTTTACAGATTTTAATGTAATAAATACTATTAAATCGTCGCAGGTTTATTCCTCCACCCAGCGGTCAAGTTGTTTACGTCTTCTGTGAGGTCTCGGTGACCTTTGACCTTTGACCAGCAAACTAATTAGCTCATCCTCGAGTCCCTCGAGGTGTTGTTAAGATCCTGAAGACACGAAGCTCCGGCCGCGCCCACAACAATTTAGGAAACAACCAACAAAAAGAACCCATTTTTATAATTTAATTCTTTTAAGATTTTGACTTTTGAAGCATCTACAACCGCTCCGACTTCCTGTCACAACACTGCGAGGTGGAACATTGATGTTCCCGTCATGTGCGTCTCACTCTTTACGTCTGCTCGGCTCTCGAGTGTTTTTCCTACTGCGGGCTGAACGCGCTCAGCAGCTGGCGATAGAGGGAAACAGAACAACAGACACATCGAGCGTGACCCGTTTCCTCGCCGAGCTGAAAGAACGCCGCCGACTGGCGAAGATGAAGAGAAAAAGAGAATCCCCGAAGGAAGACGTGGAAAGAGAGGAAGAGGAGGAGAGGAGACGTGATGGAGGGAGAAGCTGAAACGCTCCACTGTGTCCTTGGCTGTAAACAACAAAGAGGAGGCGATGCTCAAGAAGGAGTCTGACTGTGTCATGATAAAGTGACAACACAGTTTTAGGATATGAATATATGAACACTGCAAAGCGACAGCGAGAGACTGAGGGAGTTTGACAGCGGAGACGAGGACGAGCCGTGAAGACAAACAGGAAAAAAAACAAGACCTTCACCTTCTCACTGTTCTTGTACTTGTCCCAGCTCTTCATCATCTTCAGCCATTTGCCGGTTCTCTCCACCTCCATGTGTTTTTGCTGTGGAGAAGAGGAAGTGACACGTTAGCGATGAGCTTCCTGTCGGCCGGGCGCCGTGCGGCTGGATTCACGTCCAGAGGGAATCGCTGTCAGCTCAAAAGCAAAGTGACTTCAGAGTCTTCAAAGTCGTTTGACGCTGCTCTAATTAAAACTTTCAGTCTCTTCACGCTCTTGTGTTTTACATCAGTATCACATGAATTCATAATTGAGTTTATGATTCAAATCGAACGACGATGTTGAGAAACATTTATTTAACATAGTTTGGCCTGTGTCCTCTCTGCTAACATGGAGGAGGCAGGCCTTATGACCTATACTGCAGCCGGCCACCAGGGGGCAATCGAGACGCTTTCGGGAAGCCGTCACGTCGTCCATCTTTATTTACAGTAGATGTATTAAATACTTTGAATTGAACTCACCTTCTCCTCCACCGAGTCGTAGGATGGAAGTTCGTTCTTACTGAGGAGAGAAGAAGAAAGTGAAGGAAGAGTGAATCTCAGATTTATCTCTAAAGCTCCGGTTTATTTTTTTCATGTAAACTAGTATCTCAGATGGAAAACAACTGGTTTCAGATCAGTGGGACGGTTTGTGCGAAGTTTCACTCTCAGTTTATTTAATGTTCAAAGTCAGATTCCTTCGGGGGAAACGGCGATGAAGCGAGCGGGAGTGAAATCCGGGTCGCTGCTCGTCGGACTGTTATCAGGAGGAGGGAACATCAGACATGTCATCGCTCACACAAACAGGAAACAACAGATTAGACCTTCTTCAATCTTTGCTTCTGTTTATCTGCCAGAGACAAACTCGCTGAATATTCTGCTTTCATCTTCCGCACGGAATACTAGTAGTAGTTTAAATGGTTCTTCTAAAGGGAAGTATACAGTTGAACACGAAAATCTATATTAACTTGGATTTAAATAGTTCATCTGCAAAATAAAGTTTGAAAGTTTGAGACTGAAGAGAAGATTAGAAGCAACAGATCTGTGAAACCTCGTGACCCTGAAAAGTAGGAGCAGACAACGGGTCCTCTTGGTTCTGCCTCCTCCTCCGGTCCATGTCCAGTCAGTGACCTTCACCCGAGGACACTCGTGTCCCTGTCTTCAACGATCACATTACCCCCGAGGTTTCTTTCCTCCTTCCACCCTCCCCCTCATCTCTCCCTCCATCTTCCACCCACCGCCTATGGTCTGGCTCGCACCGCTCCACCCTGACACTGGTGCCTGTGATTGTGGCTAACCCGGCTGTTTCCTGCCTGCGTGTGCCAGACTATATATAACCCTCTAGCGCCGGGTTGTTTAAGAGGCTCGCAGCCTCTCGCACGGACTCGTCCAGAACCACAAACACACAAACACACAAACACACTCTTCTCTGAGCGACACTCGGCCTCACAGCCTGTCATCTTCTCCTCGTTTCCTTCAGTGTGGTGCTGCTGCTGCTCACACGCTTCACGCTGGGCTTCTGCGGGTTATTCATTTACTTAACAGAAACAATAACAGACTGTGATGTTCTTACTGGACGAAGCCGAAGCGGTCGATGACTTTGTACAGGTGGAAGTTGGTGTCCTCCCAGGGCTCCACAGTGGCCTCCTTTCCCTGGAGATGACAAGAGAGTAGGAAAAACCATTGACAACATTGAAACAGAACATTTCTCGAATACTGAGATCTGTGCACAGACGACACAGACTGAAGATGTCGGGTCCTTGGATGTGAACTGATTTGTGCTCGATATCTTTCAGGCCCTGGTCCCTGTTTTTGTCTGTTCGATTTTAATTATTAGAAAACAGCTCTCACAGGGGCTCACTCGGACATTATCCAGAGTTTTTATCCAGAACTTTTGCTTTTTCACATACTGCACCTCCCTCTAAGTTCAGGAGAACATCTGGAGTTCAGTGCACGTCTGAAAGCAGCTCCAGAAAGAGTTGGAAGCTCGTTCCACCACAAACGAGAACGATCTAGACTTAGATTCTAACATGTAACGGACATTTCTCAGTTAAATTATTAATCAATCGATGAGAAAAATAGCCACGCCACTCGTCTGCCGTGATCACGTGGGTGATGCCGCTGAGCTAAACTGAAGAGTGGCCTCTGACTGAGCTCCTCATTACATGCCACCCACGTTCTTCAGGGGCAGAGGCTCATGTTGGGACTGGCTGCTCGATTACGGGGGGGGGGGGGGGGGCCCTTGACTCCGGCGCCCTTGGGAAAGTGTGTTGGCGTGAGCGAGTGTTTATGTGACACACAGTGTGAGTGTGAGCAGCGATTAACAGGTGTGAAATGAACATTCAGACGTCCACCTGCGTCAGCGTCTGACTCTGGGCCTCCTGAAAAACGGATGAGATGAAAAAAGCCCACAGGCGAACGTGTGAGGGAAGGATCATCCAGAGAAGAGGATGGAGAGAATATCAAAGAGAGAAAGAGCAATGAAGAAAAGGAAATTAGAGCCTGACCAATTTTTGAAAAACTTTACAACGGTTATATTAAATCCCGGAGGATTCCTCCAGGTTTATTTATGCTCGATGTGAGATCCGAATATAGAAAAGGAACGACGCCTGCTTTCCGTTAAGAAATATCAACAATAACAAAACTTACTTTACTTAAAATGTAAACATAAAGGCACATCTTTTCACATTGTTTATTCTGTAAAACCTATAGATCCTATATAAAAACATATAGAACCCATAGATCTGCACAGATGTGACATTAAGCTTTTTAAACTGAATCAAAGATCCTGTTACAAACATCTGGATGTGAGGACACCTTCGTCTGAGAGTCTGAATAAACAAGGAAACATCGGTGAACCTCAAACTCCACCGTGTGCAGCTCTACACATCTTAAAATATCATTTTCATGCGGCAGCACAGACGGAGAAGGTCGGTCTGACGTCCAGATGTGGAGGTGAAAATATTCCAGAATTCCCCTCCTCCTCCCTCCCGCTCAGCAGAAACACACAGTTAAATAAATAACTCAAACGCGTTTCTGAAGAATCCAAAGAGCTCAGTGTTTTATCCCAGCTCAGCCCATCTGTGTGTGTGTGTGTGTGTGTGTGTGTTGTGTGTGCGCGTGTGTGTGTGCGTGTGTGTGCGTGCGTCCACAGAGTCGAGGGCACGGCATCATCATGGCCGACACATTTATCATTTCTCTCTCTGCTTAAAATCAATTTCATGAGAACATTGAAGCAGGACTCTCGGCTGCTCGGCGCCCGCTCCGTCACGCCTCCTGTGATTGTGTGTCAGCGCCGGTCTGTGATGGACTGCACGGCTCAGTCATGTGTGCGTCGTCTCAGCGCCACTGTTCAGCATTTCTACAGTTTAATAACATAAACGCTGCCCATTCATATCAATAAACCCGAGGTTGTCCACAGTCCTTTGCTCGTGACCTTCAGTCATTTTTTTTCAGCTCGGGATGTAAAACTGTTCTTTTCAGAGATAGCAAAGAGATGAGAAAAGTCTGGAAAAATAAACGTGTAGAGCAAAATTAACGAGTTTATTTTCTTCGCTTTAATCATATTGTGACCTAGAAATACCACGTGACACCTTGTAGGGAACAACTCCGGATATTCAGAGTTTTTAAAAACACATTAAGCACATTATGAATGTTCCTAAATTCTGTGGCAGTTTTGGCAAAGTTCTCCTGAGACCACGAACGTCTGTGTCAAACAATTCATCCAACACTTTTATAATAATCAATGTCAGTATGATTCAACCGCTGGGGACCATGTTTCTCTTCACCTATTTCTTTTTTTTGGCTACTGGCATATTTGAGTTTGGACCGAAGTGAACGGCTGAATTTTAAATTGTGCTATTGTTGATGTGCTGCCAAACAAGCGAGAGGATATATTAAACCCCCGGCTGCTGATTTACAATCAGTGGCTCGGATCCAGAACCACCAGCGTCAGTGGCGGTTCAGTCACGTGGAGAGAAAACTAAACTTTCTGTTCTTTCTGCGAAGACGAGAAAACCCATTTTTTAATGTTCACTAATGAACGCTGGAGACACGAGCGCGTGTGTGTGTGGTTGGCCTGATATCTGACTCCATTAACCCCCCCCCCATCCCCGACAGCAACAATGACACTGATTTAGCTCTGATTGTGACTCATTTCGCCTCGCCACACACAAACATACACACACAAACATACACACACACACACACACACACACATACAGACACACAGACACACACACACACACACACGCCTCCATCATCTCCCCTCCATGGTCTCTTCACTCTTAATGAGGCGGCTTGATTATGCAGCCTGCTGGACTAAATTAAAAAGACTAATTTACAAACCAAGCGTGGTGGGCTGGTCCGACTGATACCACTGGGCTGTGAAATAGAGGTGTCACTCAGGAGACACACACACACACACACACACACACACACACACAGCCCTCATTACTATATAAAGACACACACACACACACGCACACACACAGCAGAGAAGCGATGGAGAGTTAATGTCTGACATCAGCGCACAGACGTTATTATAAACTCGCAGATACGATCAGAGGATGAGAGGGAGGATAAATAACCACAGAAGTCTGGAGATGAATCACAAAACTAAAAGTTCAACACGCTTTCATCTGTTGAAATGATTTCCATTCATATCGTTTAATATCGTAGCACACACACGGGCATTAGGGGACAATTTATAATGGATGACCGTTAAGGAAGATCTCGTTCTGCAGGTACATCTGACTGTAGAGCTGCAGGATCCAGATCTGACACTGCTGCTCTTCCTCTTCTCTTACTGAGTGTTTGTTCATTGAGGGAACTGTTGGGTTTCCTCAATGAACACTGAAACGTGAGGATAAATAAAGGAGAGTTTGGAGTAGCACTTAACAAAGTGACATTTCTTTTTATGTGTTTAAAAACCTTTAATCCGATATCAATACATCTGTGATACTGCTGATAGCGGCTTTTTGTCTGAGTGTTTCATAAACGGGCGCCTTTGGATCTCGGCCAAGTAAAATCACTTTGTGTCCACGACGGCACATTAACCTCTGATATTTACTCTAACGAATAAACACAAATCTTTGTCCTTCGCCTTCTGTTTAAACTTCTGTGTGAACCGTTCAGTGTGAGCGAGCACACGCCGCGAATCGTCGAGGGAGCTACAAAATACGAAACGCTGTAATTTACATGTTAATGTCAGCTGAGCGTCCTCATCACAGCCTTATGCCCAATTTAGGATTTATGTTTAAACCCGAAGGAGCAGATTCTGCACACAACACGCTGCTGTTATTGTGTTTCGCAGACAATAAAGCGTGATTTATAGAGGCTTTAACCACAGAGTTATTAAGTCTGGTCTCAGCAGGAGGGACTGACTGGAATCCGGTTCTCTGCCGGCTGGAGGGAGCTTCTCAACGTACCTTGTCATATTTGGCGACGATGTCAGCCCGCTCCTGGTCAAGTTTCACCGCCGCATCCTGGTCGGTGTCAGACGCTGGGAACAAACACAAGAGGGAGAGAAGGAGGAAAATGAACGACAAGTTACAAATCAAAAGTTTACGAGCTGCGAGACGACAGTGACCAGGGTTTCTTAGTTATCCTGAAATCTGACATTAACATGGGACGTGACCAATGTAGTTTATTGGGGGGGGGGGGGGGATTAAAGCTGGATATTTTACAGTTACCATAAACATTTTAAATGAAATATAAATAAAAAAAAACAAACAAATACAACGGAAAACAAAGGACTTGCATTCAGGAAATAAACATGCAAATATAAACGCACATTCTGATTCTGAGCTGATATTTATCAGACTATTGTGTAATCACAGACTCGCTTTGTGTTTCTCCAGCCTCCCCTCGATGTGTCAGCGCCAGGAGCTGACGTGGAGAACACACCACACACACCACACACACACACACACACACACACACACACACACACACACACACCCTCTTTGCGTTGCAGTCTGACCTCAGCCCCAGAGAATAATGTGTGTTTCTGCCTGTGCTGACGAGAGGAGCTACTTTAAACTGGGAGCTGCTGTGACAGAGACTTGACGCTGCTTGAGGTATTATATATATGTGTGTGTATTTCTGTTGTTACAACAAACACACTATAACACACACACACTTCTCGGAGCCTGAACGAAATCCTGCTTCAGTGCAAATCTGTTTTGATTCTTGATAATCAAACTGTAATTTATTCCAGTTTGATTCACTTTCATCTTTTACAGTCGATGATAACAACGTGGTTTTTAATGGAGTGAGCTCTATTCAGCCTCTTTCTGGTTTTTAGTTATGTAATCTCAAAACACCACAGCAGTCACTTTAACGAAACTTTAAATTTAATAACACAATTTGTGATTTACATTGTGTATTTGTGTTGATTGTGAAATGAAAAAACGAGTTTGGCCGTCGGTTGGGGTTTGGTTGTCATGGATGTGTCCGATTCAGTCTTGTTTTAAGGGTTGGGGGGGGGGGGGGGTTGTGACATTCATTCTGCACAGTGTATAGATTTGCAGCATTTATCTGAAACGACTTTGGCCTCCGACAACCTCCTGTGGTTCAGTCCCAGAGGTTATGTAATATATTCCCAGTTGCTCTCCCTTTGCCAGTTTTTTTAACAGGAAGTATTTGACTACAGTCCTTCTCCCACTTCCTCTCTGGGTCTCACGGGGGGGGGGGGGGGGGGTTCCACGGGAGGAACGGCTCGACTGGAATTCCAGAAAAACGCTCCGGACAAACGCACTCCTTATTGAGCCGGCTGGCGTTTTTATGACAGGATGGTGTGTGTTGGTGAAAGACGTGTGGCTGTGGGCTGCCAGGAGCACACACAGTGGGAGAAGGGGCTGTGGAGTGGGGCTGGGGTGGGGGGTGGGGGGGCGTCCATACCCACCAGGACAATCTGCCAGGGGCAAATAAACAAATACAGTAAAGCCCTTTTTCTGCTGGGAAGTCCGCCCCAGGAGGCCCCTGCGGTTCCCATAGTGAGCGCAGAGGAATTGGGGAGGAAATGAGGATTCAGTCTTTTCTTTGCACTTGAGGCTCGGCTCGGATTCTGAGCCCCTTAAAGCCATATTAGTATTCCACTGTGGCCTGACTTAAGCTAAAGGCAATTAGAGACATTTTCATGCTTCGAGGATCACATTGGCATCCGTGACGGGGACCCGGGGGAGGGGGGGCGCGCGTACGTGTTTGTTTTTATTTGTGACCGTGGTGCCCTCGCCGGACTCGAGTCCAGGGAGTTTTTACGGCCGATTGAAGAAGATGACCCAGAGTGACTGAAATAAACTTTAACGGCTCTGGAACATGTTTGACGAGCACGAACCCCGACTGAGACGTGACTGCATCTGTACACAACAGGTTAATGGTGGAGGACAGTTTAATTAAAAGGACACGAGCCCAAAACCCAGTATGAGAAAAACTGAACAAATAAGCACCGGTTCAGTCGTTTATAAGACAAATAGGACATGGAGCAGCATTGGCTGTTAAGTAGGAAGGTTTTTTCAAAAGTATGATGATTTGACTCAGAAGGACCTAAAACACCAAACAACGCTAAAGAAGCATTTTGTCTCAGGAGTTGGTGGAGACCAAAAATGAAGCAAAAAAAACTAATAATATTGGATTTCAAATCTGCCAATTTGCCAGAAAACCATCCCGACGTAACGTTTGACACAGAATGACACGATATTCTCCAGAAAGTCGACTCTTACAGCCGGTGAGGAAGCGAATCACGTAGTAGATGATGTGCAGCCACGGTCTCTTCGGAGAATTAACGCAAAAAAATGAAATGAAACGCTCGGATGAATCTGAGAAACACAGTGAATCACACGAAGTGGAAGTAGATTAAACAGATTCACCAACAAAAGTACATCTACGAGAAAAGGTTAATGGGTTTTGAGGGTGGATTATTACTTCTCCGCCTTTGTCGCTCGTCACGCTGCTTAGCCTTCATTACAAGGCCACACACACACGCACGCACACACACACGCACACACAGACACACACACACACACACACACTCACTCACACAATGCAATGACTTTCCACCTCCTCCGCTCTCGGCTGCCAGTCGCTCCCCAGCGGTGAGGCTGATGCCAGCTCCAGCTAAGTGTCCCCGTCCTGCTCTGATTAAAATGTCTCTGTCCGTCCCCTTGCCTGGTCAGCTGGACGGACCCTGTACCCCCCCCCCCCCCCCCCCCATTCACTCCTCATGCTGCATTCAGGTCACGTGGGACTTTACTGTCACCACTCGGGGCTGGAGGCGTTGGAAGTGGTCACGTGTGACGGACAAGCTCATCTGAAACCGTCACGGTTACACGAAGAAATCAGGAAGTTAGGTGTAACTTCCCCTTCAGGTGATGAGAACAATATTCTCACGTAGGAAGCTCACAATGTTTTTGATGTTTTGGATTTCCACGTTTTCACCTGTTTTAAAAACACGTGACTTTGAAGGTAAAAGATTTTTTTTTTAAAAAGGAAGAAACGTGACGCTTCAGAGACGAGAGATTTTAATTTCAGAATAAAATCTAATTCTGCTGGAGACCACCACATGTAACAGGAAGTGAAGTGGGGGTGTAACTGTGTGTTAGTCCATCACTGCTGTTATAGACTATAGTGTTGGCAATGAACAACACGACAAGCGTAATCACAGCCTTTCCAGTTTCCTCCGCTGTAATGAGCCCTCTTTGTTTTTCATGTGAAGGAGCCGCCGCTCCCCCCACCACCCCCCGAACATCTCTCATAGATGCTATCCGCTCAGAAAGAGGAATAATAATCATAATGATAATGGCGGTAATAATAGTGGAGAGGTCGCTCGGAGAAGAACTCATTTCCCGTCTGTTGTTCTTCAGTTCACGGCGCTGAAGTCAAAACACGGCCTGTATTCACACACACGCAGAAAATCAAAGTGTCGGATTATTTAACTCTTTCTACTTTTAAATGAAGCTGAATTTGAATGTTTTGGATTTTCAGAAAAACCGAGCAGGACGTTTGCATATCTGGAAGCTTTCAGTGTCATGAAAGATGGACGACACACATCCCACTATCTAGAAATGGAAAATCACGAATAGGAACGCTGCCAGAACTGTTCACACCGGGTATTAAACTGTGTCCTGACCTGAACACGTCTCCTGTGACCAATTGCAATAAGAACATACTTCTCCGCTCTACATGCAAATAAACACGCACGTGAATTATGATGTTTTTACGCAGTGTGAGATTACAGATGCGTCCGAAGTCACGTTGTGCGTAGAGAAGATAATAATCTACAAATACAGATCATTTACTGATCAATGATGCCATTGTCTGAGACATATTTGTTTATCTTATAGTATGATGGTTTTAAATTCGGACAGAACTCGAGTCAATACAGGAACAGGAACACAACATGAACTTCAGCAGCTTCAAATACACAACTGCACATTCAACTATTTAAAGAACGCACAGTGAAGTCAGTGACGCTAATTCAAGTACAACTGAGACATGTAGCACCTTTCTATAAGAAGACACACACAGACACACACACACAGACCCACACAGAGTGATGTCAGCTGCTCCACAACAAACAAGCGATGAGGCAACACTTCACTGTAAACTGCGACATGTCATTACTGCACTTCCAAAACATTCATCTCCCTGCGTCTGCGTCTGCGTCTGCGTCCCGTCCTGACCCTCGACCACGGGAACATGACGTGACCTCACACACACGGCGCGTCAACCAGTAATCAAAGACTCCATCAGTCCTGATCCCAACGTGACTTAACAGTGAACAGAATTAACTCCCACTCCGTCTGCTCCCTGTTACCGACTGGTTTAAAACCACCAGGCTGAAGTTTTCATGGCTTCGCTATGTGCTAATGTGAGCAGGCTAATGTGCACCATTTAAAAAAGGGACGATGAGGCAGCAGCAGACATTTCACACCACATCATTATCTATCATTAGCATTCTAATATTAGGGTATTACATTTAGATCATATTTAGAAGTCAGGTGATAGAATGGTGTCTGTACTGGTCGGTCCCACTGGCCTCTGCACCACATCATTACAGTAAATATAACTGTGCGGTGAAATGTTCAAAAATAAATCTTCAATGTTTTGCCCAAGGACACTTCAGCATGAGAACTGGTGGAGCTGAGGATCAAACCACTGATCTACTGGTGAGTGGACCACCCGCTCTCCCTCCCGAGCCACAGCGGCTCACTAAATCAAGAGACTGAAACTATTCTCGAAAACTGCTTTTGCAACACAAACACACTTCAACAAACCATTTAAATCAAATATAAAAACAAACCACTTCAAACGAAGTCATAATAAATTCACAATCAGTTAATTTTCTCGTCACACATCAGAGAATATATCGTCAAAACCTAAATTAAACTTAAGATAAAGTCCACCTCCTCAAGAGTCACTTCATCCGTTACCTCTTTTCCAGACGTCCGGCGGATCCTCCAATCGCGTCAGAGCTTTAGTCCTCATCGGTCACAGTTCAACCAGGTCCAACACACTCGTAACACACAACCTGCGCAGCCTCATCCCACCACAGCCCTGCAGCCGCGAGGCGAGAGAGGAACCGGGAGCCCGAGGCAAAGAGAAGTGAGATCAGAGGCGCTGCTGTCAACAATGCTGCTGTTTGTTGCCGTGGCCGCGACACGGGGAGGAGGCAGAGAGGCAGAGATCTGACTTCAGGAGCGAGTCAGTCCCACTCGCAACATTCCCCCACCCTGACACAACAACACAACAACACAACAAGCTCTGTTCAGCACATCAGAGAGACGCACAGAGGCAGAACAGGGGGCATCGCTGTCTGCAGACCAGCGACCAGGCTCAGGGAGTTTTTTTTTCCAAATGTCACAAAAATAAAAAAATCTGTCAGATGATTTCTCTGAAAAGGCAAAGACAGAAATGCACTTGTGAGGGACTCGTCTTCAGGAGAAGGAGTCGACCGTTCAATGACGTGGTCGCTCAGAGGAAATGTGATTTTTACTTTCTGTGGAGTTTCTTTGAAAACTTCTTTCTCGTGGAAGCATGGGAGGAGAGAGAGAGAGAGAGAGAGAGAAGCTGAAGGGGGCAAACGATGACAGTTTGGTGATAAACAGTTTCCATTAAAACTTCATTATGAGACGGACGTGATGTAGCATGAAGGGTCTGGTGATGTGGCGTATCGCAGATGGGGTGGGGGGGCTGCGATGAGCAACAGGCTCTCTCTCGCTCGTCATCTATCTCGCTGCTGCATCGGTACAGGAAATATCGGTGTTTGTCAGCGGAGAGTGAAGCGCTGTTATCGCTTCTGAAGCTCCGGGGTCAAAGAGAGAAAAGAGGGCGGACATGTACTGCTCTCGAGCGTCACCGCCTTGTTCTGGAAGTCCACTTCATCCACGTCTGTATTTAGGCCTCATGACGTTGAAAAGTGACGCTGGTTCAAATCCAGACTTCTCTAAACACCGGTGCTAATGGAGGCTTCGATTTCTCCTCGGTCTTTTAACGATGAACAAAACGTTCCTGCAGCCGATTCTCTATCTTCAGACATCTATGACGTTACTCTCAGCAGTTAAATACACGTTTAGTGGCAGATTACATCAGCTGCAGCTAATTAACGTGTACAGATGAGCGCACGATGCGATTTTTTTAGAAACAAATGAATCATAAATCGCCATGAAGGAAAATCAAAGCTCGCGATTTATGTGCAGACTGTTTGTCAAAGAACAAAGCAGTCGTCTCGTTCAAAGAGGCTAACAGTGGGAACAGATCAGAAGCTCACGGAGCTAAATACAGAAACACGACGTCTCAGGAGAGAAATAATCATGAGATCATCGTCCCGTCCCCCCCCCTCGTCTTTTTAGATGCAGTTTAAAAATGTAGCTGCCGTTGAAATGATCTGTTCTTACTTTCGATTGTTTACTTTAAATGTAAAACACTGCGAGACAGTATTAATATCTTCAGCAGCTACGACAGACGGTCACAGAAAGTGGAAAGAGTTTCTGTTCCCAAAAGTCCACGATCAACTTCCTCGCTGGTTAAAGTTGTGGTCTGAGGTCACTTCCTTCTTTTCAGAACCATTTGCTGCCGTCACAGCGTTATCAATGCCACATTGATAAAACCCTGTCAAAGTTAAATTACAGAGTGAGGCTGATTTAAAGCAACATCCTCCACCAATATATATATATATTATATATTTGATGGCTCGTGGTTCACACAGCCACGATTCCAGAGACAACACTCGTGCACTCTGACGCTAATCTGATGAAGCTCTGATCGTCTCCCAGAGGCCGGTATCACCACATCGTGTCTGTCACCAGTTCGCCGTTAACAAGACGGGACACGTTGGGGCGGGGACGCACGGAAAGATAAACACGTGCATTAACAACTTTCACTGCACAGCCACAGATCTGAGGAGAAGTCAGATGCCGCGGAGAAGGTTTTCATGTTCGGACTCTGATAACCACTTTTTTTATTTGTTACCTCCACCGAGGGGGAATATTTTCTATTCTAGTTTGTTTGTCTGTTTGTCGGATTGCTCAAAATAAACACAAGGGACTGGGACATGACCCAGAAAGAACCAGTTACATTTTGGACTTTGGACTCACACGTCACGGTTCTTGTTAGTGGGACCGATTCATAAAATATGGTTCTTGAACAGTGAAGACGAGATCTCAAAGAAAATGTCATGAAGCTGCGGTGAAGGGAGAAGAAAACTCTTGCATCGATTTCTGAGGAGCTGCAGATTCACTTGATGCATAATTTAAAAAGGACTATAGGTGTGAAGCTGCAGGCCGGGATCAATACACTCTGCTACATCTCACACGAGCAGAGAGAGAAATATAAAAACAAGCCCAGATGTTCAAATGAGGCAGAAGCAGCTGAGGCAAAAACACAGCATTTTGAGATTAAACTCTGTTCTGCCACGAAGGCCGGCAGCGGCAGCATGAAGCGCACCGCAGCTTTGCCCTTTAGGGAGGACAGACGGGCAATTAGCCTGGCTGCTACGGTGTGGATGTCAGCGGGCAGCTTCCACCCAGCAGCCACCGGGGCCTGGACCGGCCGCCACCGCTCGCTCGCTCCTTCACTAACCGGCGTGCGGTTTTCCCCTTCAAGCTCCGGTCCACTCGTAGATATAAAACACAGACGCTCGAGAGCTCGCACACCCACAGATGGTTCACGAGTTGGTATGCAAAACGGCAAGAAGTGAAGCTCCCCGCCGCAGTTTGAAGCGCTTTTCCTCTCAGTCGGCGTCGAGCAGAGAGAGAGAGAGAGAGAAGAGGAACGAGAGCTGCTGAATAATGCAGAGAGATACTGAGCCGTGGATGGTGCTGACCAGGAGGAGGCTGCAGTCTGGCAGCAGCAGCAGCAGCACAGTCTTTGCTTTGGACTTGTTATAAATCCAAACCGCTCCTCCTCCTCCTCCTCCTCCTCCTCCCCCCCCCCCCTCCTCACAACAGCCACCAGATACAATCTGCTGCAGAGAAAAGCTCAAGTTTGCTCGCGAGCAGTTTTAACCGCAGATCCTCCAGAGATTTGGTAAAAACTTCAAAGTGAGATTTCAGACCGTGCAACTGCGACAACGACCGCCTTGAAACTTTAAACACCCATAAAACAAGGCAGGAATCGGCGAAGTTAGCAGGAATCCGTTTTAGATTTAGGGTCAAAGGTCATTTATTGACCTCAGAAATACTGTAGCACTTTGACAAAGTACTGGAATTGTATTTTCCCTGAGATTGAAGCTACCTCCCATGGCCTTTAACGCACGTTTAAATCACAGAAACACAACTCTGCATCATGGCTGTGTATAAAGATGGACGACCTTCGGGGTTGAAGTCTTTGCACAAGGATTTCCTGGTGTTTCTGGTCTATTTCTTTCTCCTCTCAGACAGAAATACACGGAGGCTGCAGGGTAAATCGTTAATGAGCACTCAGCTTTGAGTGAGTGTCCGAGGTCCAGGCCTCTGGGATCCTGCTTCTTTAAAAAATAACAATATGATGCATGGCACAGTACAATTGCCACATTCCCCCTGTGGCCAGTCCAAAAAGGCCAATGAACTTCACACATGTTTTCCTTGTAAATCTTAGAAATTGAACCAGCAACTTTCAGGGGATGAGAAAAAAACAAAGAAATCGAAACCAATTCTAAATATATCCTGGGATCAATAGAATCTTCCCTCTTCTATAGGTTGACACAAGGAGGTCGGGATCAAACCGCCAACTGTGCAACTAATGAAGACCCCCCCCGCTGGTCCGCGAGCGCTCCTAAGTACCACCTGTAAATACCTGTGCACCTCCACGCCGTTAAAGAGGAGGAGGTCAGGACCCGTCCAAGAGGATTGGAGAGAAGTGAAAGAGAATAACTGATACAGGAAATGATTTCTCAGCTTCACCCTCATCATCAGCCTCACGCTACCAACATCTGCTAGCACCTTTCCTCCGGTCGTCAAACCTTCAGGTCTGCACAGCACTGCAGTGAGTGTGGGAATTTATGTGTGTGTGTGTGTCCTGTATCCGTTGGATGCCATCTCTAAATCTGCCTGCATTGATCCGAGCCAAGAGAAGAGCCAAGGTGAATTCCTCCGCAGGGCTGATGGACGGAGATAAAGACGGTGGCCAAATGGAAAGTGCGAATCGTTCCCGGGCAGTCGATAAAGCAGCGGCGAAGCTCTCTCTGTTTAAGTGTGTTTGCCTTTCGAGCTGATTACACACACATTTACCGGCATCGCAGTCGCTCACACACACACACACACACACACACACACACCACACACACACACACACACACACACACACACACACACACACACACACACACACACACACACACACACACACACACACACACACACACACACACACACACACACACACACACACACGTCGTCGAGTCCGCGCACTCACAACAGCGTTGAGGCAGAGCGCAGGTTGGACACAAAGGTCGATGAATCATTGAAACATTTATTTAAAGGCATTAGAGGATTTACTGTAGACAAACATGAACACTGACATATTGGCTGACCTGTTTATCACCCCCCCCATACTTCTATCATTCCTCAGATTCAGCTTTTTCAGTTCGATGCTTTTTGATGCTGCTTAGGTAGTAAGTAAATAGCTGTGAGCAGTGATTCGATATAGGAGCCGTTCCCGACAGTAGACCAATCAGATGAAGCAGCCTGAACAATTAAAGGAAGGTGATCGGATGTATGACTGGTATTCAACCGGTCCCAGTGGAAACATTAATAAAGAGACGAGTTCATCACTGTTGCAGAATTTATGCCAAAGCTGGTGAGTCAATCATCGTATTAAAAACGCAGTACATCAGGTCAGGAGTGTCGGTGACGCCTCTGGAGCGACTCCATTAAAGTGGCCACTGAGTCCGTGCATCAGCTCAAGAGGCTAAGTTGTTAATGTAACTTCGATCGGACTCGTTTGACCTCGTCCAGCGTCCCAGGAATAGCCTCTGCCTCCATCTATCATTCACCGACTCAAGACAAAAGCTATTTCTACCCAAAATCATCGACTTCCCGGCGGAGGTCGCGCCGCAGAGCTTTTGTTGCGTGGTTTAATTTTCCTGCACGAGGACACGAGCGGGGTTAGTTGATAAATTAAAGCCGTTATCAAAGCCAGCTGGCACGGACTGAAAGCATTTTCTACCTGAATAAAGTCCTTGTTGGCTCTTGAGCAGGTACATTCAGCCGTGTTCACTGGCTTCTGTTGCACAAATGTTTACATCACCGAGGGCTGAGACCTGGCACCACATGTAATAGATTACTTTTATGGCACAGAGAGAAACGCTTAAAGGGCCCAAACGAGGAAAAGGCCACTGTTTCCTGCACAAAAAAACAATGAAGCTAACAAAGTCTGGATTTAAAAGAAGTCTTAAGAGTATTTAAGGTATGAGAAATCTGGAGAAAGTCCAGAAAAAGGAAACAGAAGCAGAAGAAGGCAGCAGATGATTGTCCGGTTCAGACGCGTTCACAAAACAGGAAAACGTCTTTTTAAATTGACATCTTCATAAGCATCCTTTACGTGCATGGCTCCTCTTTTCATTCTGAGAAATGTGTATTCCCCCAGTTTCACGTCCGGCAGGTATTAGAAACAAGCCTGTGAAAAGTGCATGCCTGAAAGCAGCTTAAGAGACTGGAAGGCAAATGCGAATGATCACTTGACTTTTGAATCAATTTCAGATATGAGGAAACACAGCTGGATACACTCCAGGCAAATCTAGCTGCACACAGACTTCACTAATAACTGGAAATCAAGGTACTTAGGATTAATTATCATCGACGTTCTAATTATAACACATTCTGGAAAAAACCTGCAAGAGGCACAAATCTACCTGCCCATCTGGCCCCAGTAACGTTTATGCAAAACTGCTGCTTTTATTGTGACAAGCTTGAATAAAGTGTAGCCACGATAATAAAGACGTTGCTTGTTGGAAGCTATCAGATGATGAACCAAGCAGGGCACAGGACGAGAGGTCAGGGGTCACAGATTGTCCCCATTACCGCGGGCACCGTGCGTCATTATTCATCGCACACTAGAGGAAATGCAGCTGCAGGACACAGACACACACAGACACACACACCCATGTACAATCATGTCCCACAGCAACAGAGCTATTACAGGGGTGGCTCCAGGGGGATGTCCCTTCCACTCAGAGAAATGATACGAGCACAGCGCGACAGATGACCCCCATCATACGGAAAGGTTGCCAACTTTGCCTTTAATTTCCTCAATTTCCCAAGTCACGTTTTTTCTTCGAGTGCAGACCTTCAGAAAAGGTAGGAATTCTGCAGATAAGTCTAAAAGTAAATCTTCCAGAAACTGAACCCACTAAGGAGAAGCCTTGGATGCAGCATTCAGACAATAACAGGATGCCGACACTTGGGCTGAGAGTGAACTAACAAAGTTGTTTCAGGTGGATTAACAGCCCCTGACATGGAGGTGAGGCAGCTTTCACTCTGTGTTTACCGGTAAGAACAGCACCAGACCTTCATTGAACCATATAACTGGCCAATAACCGGCTTTAATAAAAGGTTTGCGTGCTCCTTCCATTTGTCTAACCTTCTTGCAAACATTCACAAGACTCATAAATCTGCTGGACTGCTGCCCTCTCCTCATATCGAGGTCTCACATTGTATTTTGCAGAAAGATCATGTCCACGATAAAACAAGGACAAGGCTGCTCATTAAATGTCTGCAATTTCTCTCAAATAGGTCAAATATTTGTACTGTGTCTGTTAAAATGACCATAAAGACCAAACGGATACACCGGACATGCACACACCTCCGAATCTGACTGCTGCCCTGCGTCTGGAAGGCGACACCAGCTCCTTGACGATCTGTAGGACCTGCATCCTCACGGGGAGGCAGTGGTGGAGGCAGCCGCAGGTGCCACAGGGCAGGGGCAGCCCATCTTTGCCCTCTCGCCCTCCCTGGCTCCTCCTCGGGACTCATCCACTACTCATCATCTGGACTCCCTGCACCCGGGGATCCTGGTTTTAACATCCCGAAACGAGAGGCGAGGAACCACAAAATCAGACCCGGAGCGGGTTCCTCAATTCAAATGTTCACTCTCCACGTGCTTGCAAAACTCCACAGATGCTCTTTTGCTGATGTTCTCTATAAAACAGCTGCTTCAAATCCTGCTTCTGGTCCATATGAAACAGACGATAAATCTTAACTGATGGCAGCTGCTGAAAGTGGCGGCGCCGGCTCTTCTCAAACTGAGTGTGTTCATCTCCAGTGAGTGTGTGTGTGGTGTCGCTCAGCTGGAGTGCTCTCACACACACTCTTCACTTGGCGGTCGGCAGCAGAGAAGCAGAACAGAGCAGTCCTCTCTCTCGCTCTCGCTCTTTGATTCTTGCCGTTTCTTCTTCCGTGGCTCCAGCAGACGACAGACCACCGGGTTGTTGTGGATCAGCAGATGCACAGCTGAGCGGTGATGATGCCTCTCAACTGCCCGACTCCCTCACCTTCTCCTTCTCCTCTCTCATCCATCTCTACCTTCTCCCATCACCCTCTCCTCTCCCGTCCTGCGAAACGCTGGCTGCCGCGCTCGCCGTCCTCTCCTCGCATCCTTTAGATTCAAATTAATGAGCGCTTCCACTTACTCACCCACAGCATCTCCATCCCTCCCTTCCGCTCGCAGCTCTCTGCCACGCCTCCCCTCCTCCCTCTCTCCCCTTTTAAGTGTGTCACTTTCTGTCTCTCATCCCCTTTTTCTTGAGTACATTACAGCCAAGCCGAGAACATGAGCAGAATGTAAAGGGGTAAACGTAGGGTAGGTGTGTTTGTGGTGTGTGTGTGTGTGTGTGTGTTGTGTGTATGTGTGTGTGTGTTTCCCGGCAGCATCAGGACCACTTACATCCTCAGGCTACGCCCTCACACATTTTTTCAATTGGTCTCTGTCTTCTCTCCCTCACTGTGATACAGATTTTTTTAAAATAGCTTTTTAACACAGTAAAAAAATCGAATTGCGATTTAAGAATATCAGGCTGTTGTGTCGTTTGGACTTAGAGGATATTTCCAAATGCTACTCGCATGAAATACCATCTGTGATGATTCCTTACGCAGGTGATCATGCCGTCTTACCTCTGGACGTTTCTTCAGCTCTGATACATTAGATCACACTGTTCCTCCCTTTCTGTGCAGCTGTTATTAATGCTACTGGTTCATACTGGTTTACCACATCAGAAATCATGTTATAGTTGTAAGGGGGTGGAGACACGATGATCAGATGACATTTACAGCGTGCATATAAAACAGAAGCATTACTGAAGCTGTATAGCCGTCGATTTACCAAATTCACATCTTCTAATCTCATATTTTGTTCTTTTGAACGACAAACTTTTAGAAATTAACTTTATAAATGACACAGGATGGAAAACTGTTGCTTCACTGACAGATTCTCTATTCACCAGAAATTGTTTTGCAGGACACACGGCACTCCCATCCCTCATTAGATTAGATAAGATCCATTATGTCTGTGTCTTGATAACATTTGGTAACTCTCCACCTCATCTTTTCCTTCTTCTGTTCCTCGCCTCTTCTCTAATCAGTCCACACACTGAACGTCCTCGCTGCTCCTCTCTCTAACGGCATCATCCTGATGGGATCAGTCCGTTTGTACTTCACATTGTTGATACTGGGATTCATCTCCATCAGGGTTGGACTTTTTCATGAATTTAGTTTCAGCTGGTGTCACTGAAACTGAAAACAAACAAACCCCCCCACCACTTCCCCCTCCTCGTCTCTCTAGTTTCTAATACAGATTAGATTTCCCAGCAGCCCCTGCAGCGAATTACATCCTCCTATATCTGTATATCTGTATTTGAGTCGGGGGCGGAAGATGATCCCCCCCCGGGAAGTGACCTTGAGCGGCGAGACTCCGCACACCTTCAAGGTACAAGAACATGAAGTGTGTGATTAGAGCTCGCTGCCTTGTTGAACAGGCAGATATAAACACACACACACACCCACAATGAGATCACGCACACGTATGACCATGCACACGTATGACCATGCACACTCGGCACTGATCGAAGGACAGTGCAGCACACAGATGAGCAGCTGGTGAAGCGACACCTGCAGGTTTATTATGTATACTAATGGAATCACTGTGTATTTATTTCTATAATAAACACGTTTTTCCTTGCGATGAAGTGCGTCTGTACTCGATGCTCCGGCACTAAGTCATAAGGTCCAATTACAGGGTTGGAGGACTGAGGCTGCTGCTGCTGTTGCTATGCCTCAGACCCACTGTTGCTAGGCTGTGACCCCCCCCCCCCACCAACTACACAAGGTGAACATGTGGCCTTTTTAAAAACACAATGGCGGCCAATCGGTAATGACAATTGTTCGCTGACACCTACAAGAACGACACAAAAATTATCCTGCTGTTTCTAAAAACCCAACTGTGAAAGCAACGCTGTCAAACTGCCAAGAAACGATTAGAAAAATTGTAGCAGTGAAATATCAAGCCTTTGAAATCATTACCAATTATTCTTTTTAGCTATGGAAATTTATTTCTCTGTATGGGCCGTCAAATATCCACATATCAGTCAGGCTCTACTTTTCAGTGGCTTTTCCATGTCTATGGAAAAGGGGGGGGGGGGGGGGGGGGGAATAGAAAGATATTGAACTTCAATCTCCTCCTGACAACAGCCATAGGTCCAGTCATACATGGGAGGCTCTCACCAACACCAGATCAACGGGCCCTCGACAAGTTTGCCACAATGCTCAGTTGATTGAGAACAGACATTTACTGTAAGTCTGCTGGAGTCGCTGAGACGTCACCTCTATAATCTACGAGATGAGGTGACGGCCGAGCGACAGGTTTCTCTACTCAAACTGGAGACCAGGACGACGCCGATGCTGCGATCGGGTCTTCACACCTGGATGTTAGAGAGACAGGACCCTGCAGGGAGCTGTGTTTTCATGTGGAGGAAAGAAACGCTGGAAAAAAACACTTTTTGTCCCAATTTCCCAAAATTAGTCGCCAGTTATCACAACATGAATGAATGAAAAAAAAAGCTTTTTCTTCAACTCGCTGCCACTTCATCGGTTTCCTCGTAATCTCCCCTCCCACTGAAAATGACACAACCGCGCTGTCATCTCTGGCCTGCGAGTCTGGACGTCTGTCTGCGCTGCTGCACCTACTTTACACAGCACTCCTCTCCACAGCTTCCTCACACACACACACACACACACACAAACACACAAGTTCCACAGACAGAACACACACACTCCTCTGTTGTCCTAATGGCAGCTTTCTGTTGGAGGGGGGGGGTGATTGGATTAGGCTGGGCGCTGATTGCTCGGCACATTGATTAATGCTGCCTGCTGCGCTCCAGTGCGTCGTGGCACTCAAGAGAGTCCAGCTGCAGAATGAGATATAATGCACGGGAACAATATGAACATGAACAATGCATGTCAGCTCTTCACCCCCCCACTCCATCGTCCCCTCCTGAACTGGACCCTGAGAAACTTTGACTCCCTTCACTTTCAATTACCACTTTATTCAATTACACCAGACTTCAGGAGGACAAAAGCAATAAAGAAAAAACAATAAAACAAACAACTAGCGACCTCGGTCCACGCACAGAGCAGAACAGCAAGAGGAAGTGATTCCACTGTGACATAAATCTCACACATTTGCAATGAGGAAACACCGAAGGCAGGTAAACGAAGATAGAGACAAAATTATGAAGATGAATAATAAAAAAGAGAGGAGAATAAGAAGGGAGAGGAGGAAGACGCTGTGTTTTATGACTCAGTGCCTCTAGGAAGCCAACAGACATATTTCCATTGACCTCAGCTGTGTTCTGACATGATTGCTTGCATTGGTTTCTTCTTACAAGCTGAAATTTTGCAGTTTGATAAACTCACAGTTCGAAGATGTTATGAAAACAATTGCGTACTCACACGTCCAACGGAAATTCAGGAACATGATCCCCCTGGAGACATGTTTGTGTCCTGCCCGCAGAGAGTAGTTCCAACAGCAGAGAGCTGAAGTGTCTGGTGATATTTCAAAATGATGTTTCACCGACGACAACAAGAAGAACTCCGGAGCGTCAACTCAACTAAAACAGCAATATCTCAATTTAAAAACCTCCCTGTCATTTGAGACGATAGAGGGAGAATAAAGAGTCAGCATTTTGAAAAGTTGTCTCAGGATGGAGTGAAAGGGAGAGGGGGGAATTACCCAGCATGCCCTCCTCTCTCTGACTCTCTCACTCCCTTTCCTCTCTCCTTCCTCTCTCAAGCTGGCGTCGTGCCGCGGCGAGCGAGGGAACGGGAACGGACGGGAAAGAAAACACGCTGGAACAACATTGCCGCTCTGCCTCGCGCTTCCTGTTTGCCCTGCCCGTGTCATTTCCTGTTTGAAGTGTGCAACTTTTTCGGGCCAATCAGGACGTCAGACTGAGATCCAGTGTCCTTCACATGTCGTGCATGAAACTTTCCAGCAACACTTGCCACCTTCAGCCAAAACTACCTAATGGCTGCTTCTTTATGAAATTTAGACCAATAATTGTCTATAAACTCTACTGTTGAGGCAACTTATTAAAAAAAAAGTAATATTCTGAATGTGATTTGGAATTTCCTGACCTTTATTCTATGTACAGACGGTTAGAAAATCGCAGTGAACAGTAAATACGATGGATAGATTAAATATAGATATCTAGATTTGTATATAATCGTATGATCGTGGCAGATTTGAGACCAGCTGGCAGCTCCACTGACACTCTGGCTGACTGTGTTGTTCTGCTTTAAAGCTCCGTGGTTAAACTTTAATTCACTGCATTTTCACTGCATGCGGTTTTTCTCTGCCACATAAAATACAAACCAGCATTTGCAAACAAAAGGTTATGACTCATAAGTGGTGATCTCCTGTGGTTAGTAAGGGAATCCAACTCAATCAGCCACAGTGAAGTAGTTTGTACTTTAATTACTTGATATCGTTTGTTTTCTCCACGTTGTAGTTTTGCTTGGGCCACTTCTTTATGTCCTGTTTATTCAGGACGGATCCTTTTCACTGTCGCTCTTCCTCCTCCTCGGGTTTTGTTTGTCCCGTTCTTTTTGTGTCCAACGCACAGGGAGTGAACACAGAGGATGGTGCACGTGGTGCAGAATGTGAAAGTGAACTGAACGGAGGAAGTGCTCCTGTCTGTCCTATCAATAAAAAGAAGAAATTCAAATTAAATAGATATGAATACGATTTCAATTAGTCCCTTCTTTCCTTCTAGGCTCTGACTGATGAATTGAGAAATAACTAGAGGAGTAAATGTTCTAGAGTTCAAACTAAACAGTGAAAGTATAACTTTAACCAAAGGTCAATAGCTCAGTGAACCAATAAATCCAAACTGTGACGGTGACTCCACATTAAGACGCAGGCCTCCCTCCGAGCTAACCTCTCCCAGGCCTCCCACTGAACAGCCACCATGTTTACCACAAAGGTGTGTCTGTGTGTGTGTGTGTGTGTGTGTGTGTGTGTCTGTGTGTGTTGTTTACAAGGCAAGAGTAGAATAAACAGCTGGTGAAGCAGCAGAGGGCCGAGCAGAAGAAGAAGAAGAAGAAGAAGAGGAGGAGGAGGAGCAGCACATGGTTTGATGTACGCAGGAGCAGACAGGAGAAGATCTACGACCGCACGGTTGCAGTGACTGCTGCACCAGCGTGGGAGTCTACGAATATTACCCACAATGCTCTGTGTTCGCCCTCTCTCGCTCTCTCTCTCGCTCTCACTCACACACAAACACGGCAGCATTCATACATCACAAAGTCGATCAGGTGTATCCCGCTTGACACTGGTCGATAAGGTGTGTGTCGTATATCATGAGGTTGACAGGCGGTAAGATGTTTGTCGCTGCCTTTGTGTGTGTGTGCGTGTGTGTGTGTGTGTGTGTGTGTGCGCGTGTGTTAGGGTACACAGTGGTTCACTGTAAAGCTGCAGTCCGAACATTTTCCCGAAATGTTCCAGAGGGACTTCACGTGAGAACACATTATAAAGGTCACAGAAGCCGAACAATAAAACACAGCTGAATCTTTTCATTTTATAAAAGCCCATGTGTCTGCAGTCCAGACATGAAGTATTGATGGACTCAACTTTCTGAGCAGGAGGGCCGCCGCTGAGAAAACAGCAGCTCCACTCGGCTCACCATGGAAACTGAGGCCAACAAAAGCTAATGATTAGACAACTTCAGAATTTCTGTGCGCTTGTGTCTGAGGGAAAGAGGGTTGGTTTAAAATATAACTAAAAAAACGTTCTTTCTTCTTCAGGCGGCACAGAGCAGCTTCAGGTCTTTCTGGAGAAACTATATTTGCAGAATATTTATGACGCAGCTGCAAGAATTCACAAACTAATCTTGACCAAACCTTCAGAGAACCACAGCTCTCTGTTCCCTGTGAATCTGATATTTCATGGCTTCAAAAAATGCCGTTTTCTCTGCTGCGCTCACATTCTGTGATCTTTGCCGGGGTCACCAGCCCACCTGGCGTTTTGTCAAGAACATCAGAATAAAGAGAAGCTGCACCGACCATCTATAAATCCCAAGGTCCACTTTGAGTTGCATAATGCAGCAGAAAAACTTGATAAAAGTGTGGCAGAGTGGAAATGTTGCACGGCAGCAGCAGAATAAACCGGTGAAAGTGCTGCTAACCTCGTTACTCGTTCTTTCAGCGGCAGCAGCAACGATGGAAAATGTGCCAAAAAGGTTCTTGCACGCTCCTCTCGTCAACAGAGAGAACCTCCGTCCGATCCAAGATCAATTATTGAAACTCTGCAGTTACAAATTCTGTAAGAGAGGCACTGGTCTCCGTAAATATTCTCACTTTATTGAAATACAATCGTTATTTCCTTAATATCATCTATAGCGGTCTCACATGATAAACACCACAGTTGTTTGTCTTCTATGTCTAAAACGTCTTTGCTGGTAGAATTAGTTCGATCAAAAGAAAATTAATCTTCAGGTTCAAGCTTTTTAAATGTGAAATTTGCTGAGTTTCAGAGGCGTCGTTGAGAGCAAGTTAAGTTTCTTAGAGTTTCGAGTTTCAAACAAGACATTTGAGGACATGACCTGAGGCACTGGGAAACTGTGATGGACATTTTTAACCTTCTTCTGACATTTGAAGCCACACGATCAGTCAATCAATCTAGAACATCGTCAGCGGATTACTTGATAATGACGATAAACATTATCTGGGCACAAAACACAAACCCAGCAGCAAAACCTCAAAAAGGTCTTCAAACTTCAGTTAATGGGATGAATGAGTGGGAAAACACTCGTCTACCAAGGTGAGATGAGGACACCATTACATATTCAACATTTTCCAGGATGTTACGGTATCATGTAACTGCGTCTCCTGCACATGAGAGTCCCTGTGGTTTTAGATTTTTCCCACAAACCACCAGAGCAAATAAAATAATAACAAATCAATGAACCTGCACGTCATGCATCGAGCCAGGAGAGGACGACACTGCCTGGACCAGAGCTGTGTTTTTTAATAAGAGGTCCCACGTATGGAAAAGCTGACACATAAGTACGTAGTGTGCAGGTGAGGATGTGTTCAGGTATGTGAGCGACTGGGCGTGTGTGTGTGTGTGTGTGTTTGCAGTAACATTATATTACTCATTAGACCTCTCTCTGGCTACTTCAGGGAACACACACACTTTGATGCCCTGAGGACAGGGTCTGTGGATCCATTTCCTCCCGCTGCCCTGTTTACTGGGAGATGTAATTATATTCCAGCGAGGCTTCCTTCCTCTAACTCCCCCCCCCCCCCCACCCCACCCACCACCACTCCTCCCTTAACTCCACACACACACACACACATACACACACACAGAGATCCCCGTCTCCACACACATCAGATCCAAGCAGACTTCAACTCTGCAGGAAAAGGACAGAAAGTGCCAAGAAAGTGGACAGACAACATTCCACAGAAGCACAACTGGCATCGGATCACACGTCTCACGCACGGTTCAATCTTCCATCGTCATGGAGCATGAGGGTGGAACGTGGCAGGGGAAAGTGATGGGAGGGGGGGGGGGGGGGGGGGGGAGTATCACTGACAGAGAGAGAAAAGAAAGTGAAAGAGAAGGAGGAGACGACATAATGAAAGATAAAACACAAACATTCATGTTAGAAACGTCACAGATCCCTGCCACTCGCTCGTGGTGAATCCTGCAAAAGATCAGCTCCTCTGGATAGACTTTATACCGCGGGGCTAAAGGGAGAAAGTCTGCAGAAACTCAGTGCACGTCTGAAAGCAGCTTCACAAACTCGGAATCGGCTTGATTATCCTCTAGCGTGGGTCTAAAACTTCTACTAGAAGGATCTGGTGGTGGTGGTGTTGTTTTGTGAATATTCGAATGTATCTTCATACAATTCAAGGAGCCACTGGTTTCCATGAGGACTGACTGAGTGACTCTGGATTTCGTGGTCGGCAGCAGTCATGGTTTGTGGCAAATGGGTTAAATCGTGTGAAATCATTTGCTGCCATCACACAGAGCTGCGTCACGTCGTGTTAAGAGAAAAGGCCGAGAGCTAATCAGTTCTCCTCAGATTGTTTCTGCTCCACACTGAATGTTTTCCATTTTGCCAGCTCGTGCTTTGGTGGTCTATGAAATGTCTGCGTCATGCCGATAAAGCAGCCGGCGAAATAAATTGAACTCTGGGTAAGGAAGAGAGAAAAGTCAGTGTAACAGCCGCACTGGAGAGAACTGTGGGAGTGCACAGCTCAGACTTAATGAGCATTTTGGTGCTGCAGTGAAAAAACACACACCAGAGACAAACTCCGCCACAGACACAACGCCTGTCGCCTTCGATGAGGACCTGACAAAAACAGCGTGTCATCCGTTTTTAAAAAAATCAGGCCTCGGCTTAATCCTCAATCTCCGTTCAAGTTCAAATCCACAGAATGCCCGCGGTGACGAGGCCTCAACACGGAGGAAGCCACGAGCGAATAAACCTGCCCAACCTGCGCGACAACAACAAAGTGAAACTCTCCGCAGGTGAGCTCCGAACAAAACAAATACTGATCCCTACAGTAATCAGCCTGGAGCTGTTGTGCGGGCAGAGAAGCGCTTGGTATCTGGAGGCGGTGAAGACAGTGAAGTACGGTATTTCCCAACAGGAGATCCGCCATCGTCTTTGCCTCAGGGCTTAAACAGGTTCTTCAATAACAATACAAAGAGACACAAGAGGAGGTGCTGTCAGGAATATTGTATAATTCAATGAACACACACACACACACACACACACACACACACACACACACACACACACACACACACACACACACACACACACACACACACACACACACACACACACACACACACACACACACACACACACACACACACACACACACAATGAGTGTTGGAAAGGAACCAAAAACAACAACAGAGCTTCATGGACATCTTGGGTATTTGTTTTGATGTAGACATCAGCCGATGTTTCAGTATTGTGTTGTCACACCCTCCTGCATCCTCTTCTCTTAAATTCAAGTATTCTTGCAGTAAACCGAGAATATTGTGAGGTATTTTTCTCCTGGACTCACACGTCCGCCCCCCCTCCCACTGGGTGGTACCGGAAACAACGCACCTCCACTGAAGCGGCACTTTAATTCCATTCTATTTTCAGGCTGAACACCCGCTAAGAGCTATTTGAAACTGCGATGTCTTGGGCGGAGAAAGACATGCACCGCGGGGAGACATTAGCACCATTAGCTGTCATCTATCCTGTGTGATTAACATCATAGCGGGGAATTGGCAGCTTTACAGGCCGTGTTCACAAGATTCCCCCGGCTTGGAAAATGTGGTCGAGTTAATACCACTCTCGCTTCCCTCGAGCCCCATCGCCGAGGTGTCCCCGGGGGCTCGGGCACAAACTTTCCCCGACAGCGGCCGACTGCTGAAAGACTGAGCTCGAGTCGAGCAGCCTCCAGGTGTGTGGCTGCACGGATGTAAACCAGGACGCGAGCTGGAAAAAGAACATGCATGTTCAGCTGACTGTGAATAGATTCTGCAGGTCTAGCAACAGAGTCAAGTGCGAGGGCCTCGGCTGTGTGTCCTGTGGCTAGCTAACCGCGCGTTCGAGTCCGGCAGATGGAGGCCAGATGAGGCTTTGAAGAGGGGATAATTATCCTGCACCACACCCAGGCGCTGTGTGTGCCCAGCACGCCACGATGACATCAGTCTCCCTCTGACAGGGAGGGATGATGTGTGTGTGTGTGTGTGTGGGGGGGGGGGGGAAGGTGAAGGACAGGTGAGCAGATTGGAGCCAACAGTCTACGTCTGCACACTCATGCTGCCTTCAGGTGCTCCTCAGAAACCTCCAACCCGTGAGTTCATGGAGACCAGCAGCACATCTGGAAGTGTTTTCTTTAGGGGTTAATAACAACATGGACCCTGTAAAGAGGTAATTTCAGGGCGGTTGTCGTCCTGTTTTAGAGACTAACTGGCAAAGAGACCAGTAAAGACCTTGAGTGTTACCAGTTGTGTTGAAAGGAAATTTGTGAATATGGAATAATTTAGATTTTCCACCAAGCACTGATGATTGTTTTCCAGAGTCACATGCAGTCGCACAATCTAACCAGTTCATCTGTGAGTCCCAGTGAACGTTTGTGTCACTTTGAAAGGATTCTTCAAGGTTGTGTTGAGATAACACGTTCACAAGGGAAAGAAGCGTTTTGTGGAGTCGGACTGACCTTCACCTTCGACCAACAGAATCTAACCAGCTCTTCCGTGAGTTTAACCACAATTTAAAAAGGGTTCTCTGGAGCTGTTCAGAGATATAGAGCTCAGTCTAATTCTTTCCTTTGTACCTTGTTTTCCTCCTATTCCACTCAAATTCACACCGACCGGAGACACTCATCCATCCTTGTTAAGGGTCTCGTTAGAGGAGGCCAATCCCGCCCTGCCCCGGGGTCGATGGTCATGTGTGTGTGTGTTGTAGGAGGGCAATTAAGGTAATTAGCTCTGGATATCAACATCTCCGGCAGAGAGAGTGAGTCCATCAAAGGTTGAGATGAATAATGAAACACAATGGCAGCTCCTTACAAAGCACATTTAGGTTGAGAAAAGAAGAACAACACAAAGTTTCAGGCAAATGTTCAGACTTCAGTGCAGGTCTGAAAGCACCAAAACACAGACACACAACACACACACACACACACACACAGAAGAATGTATCACGTAAACCACTGAGCTGCTGGTGGGCTTTTACCAATACTCATCAATCACCCTTTTCTCCATTTTCATCACTCACAATCAATCAGACCAACCACCTAACACACACACACACACACACACCTGTTTGTGTATGTGTGCGGCTGGCGAAGTGTGTAAAGGCAAAGGCAGTAATTGGGTTAAACCTCTCAGCAGCAGCCCCCCCCGCCCCCCCTCCCCACCTCCTTCAACAGCGTCTGCTTAATCCAATCTCCTTCCAGGAAACGCCTCACACGGTTGCCCCGGTAACCCAGTCCCAGCCCCCTGGTACACAGATCTGCAGCCTCACGGAGAAACGCTGCAGACCCGACGCCAGCGGCACACGGGGAGTCGACAGCGCTGGCAGGAGGAAACGCTGGCTCCCGCTCAAGCCTTATCTGTGAAGTGAGCTAAATGGTAAAGAAAAACAAGGAGGTCTGAGAGGAGAGAGCAATCACTTCGAGGGGGGGGGGGGGGATAAATAAACTCACTTTCTTCTGTTCTTTCTTTCTGAACCTTAATAATTCACAGACACGTGAACATTTGAAGATATACGAGTGTGATAAGAATACTACTAATGACAGTTTGGTCCATGTCCCATCTACTAACACGGAGGAGGCAGGGGTTTACAATCTAAGCTGCAGCAAACCACCACCAGGGGGCGATCAAGAGCTTTGGCTTTACTTTTTAGGAGCTGTGATATCATCCAGCGTTATTTACAGTCTATGATAGAAACAAACAACCATCGACGCTCACAATCACACAGACAATAAACCTAAATATATATATATATATAGATATAAAAGTATCTGCTTTAAAATATCCTAATAATAAACACTTTCCCATGACTAGTGCGATATCACAACAGGCATAAACTGCTCACAGGATATTCAATTTCATTAATGTACTGACGATAATCTCAGCTTTAATCTCACTGGGTTCAACTACGTGACATTTAGTGATGAACTGATCCGGTGCGTCGGAAACAGAGATGGGATCAGTTTCCCGGCCACGATTGTGACAGATCCACGTGAAATATCAAATTAAAAATAAGTAAAAGTTGAATTTTCCCCTGTCAGTGAACCTTCATTTAGCGATACACAAGATTAAAGTAAAGACTAATTTGATTATTCAACCTGTGACCAGATTATAACATATATTTCAACTAGTGATGTAGATTTCATCCATATGATCCAGTCTCATGTTCAGGGCCCCCCCCCCCCCCCGGACACCGATCCTCTGGTGCAGTGCGTGTGTGACGTTACACACATGTATGTACGACATTATGCTGCAGTCTGGCCTCGCTGCGTGACTCACACTGAGCCGACATGTGAGGCCGGGCCATTACAGTCACAGTGACATACAGCGGTGCAGGAGCACACCGACACACACACACACACACACACACACACACACACACACACACACACACACACACACACACACACACACACACACACACACACACACACACACACACACACACACACACACACACACACACACACACACACACACACACACACACACACACACACACACACACACACACACACACACACACACACGTAGATAAGGTGGAGATGGGATGGACTCCACAACCTGCTACATTTGCCCTCCCATCATGCTTTGCAGCGTGACTGATGAGTGATGAGGTGCTGAGGGTTGCAGCACTTCTCCTGAGCGCCATATGTTTCTGCCATCAGGGGGTGGAAGAGCCGGGTGAAGGTGCAAATGAAGTGTGTTCGTGCTACGAGTATTCCCACTGAGCTGCAGATCTGAAATCTGTTTAATGTTCACGAGCAACCACTGGAGGGAAAATCTCCATCCACAAAAACTACTCACCTTAATCTTTTAAGGAGACATATACTGCTCATATTCAGGGTCATGATTTAAATTTAATCCAGATTTTCTCCGGGGTTTATCTTTCACATGTGAAGAAGCAGTAGGAGATTATCTGATTCAGACTCCTACACAGCAGCAGGAGACAGGAGATAAATTCTGCTGAGGAAATACCATGTTTTTGTTTAGAGCACATCGACACCGGCATCGGCCGTTATCGCCAAAAGCTCTTTTCGTTGTCTGTTCTTTTTTAAACACACTAGGGGGAGGAAGCACGGGGGGGGGGGGGGGACGGGACATGATATGTCTCCTTTAACCCTCCAGTAACCAATCCAGCTTTAGCAAACTGAAACATCTCCTAACAACAACCACCACTGAAGATACTGCAATGAACATCAGCGTCAGACAAGTGTTTGACTTAAAAATAGTGAAACTAACAATATTTCCCACTTCCAACACAAGCAGCTTGACAAAAGCACACGTGAACGGCTGGTTTTTCAAAATAAAACTGAATAAAAACAGGGACTTACTCATGGTGGGAGTTGAGGGGTGGGGGGCAGGGTGAGGCCCAGGTAGGGCGGGGCTTTGGACAGGTGAGGTTCTTCTCCGCTGGGTCTTTCCTAGAGGCACTCATGACCTGAGGGAGACAAAAGAAAAGCATGAGATCATGTCTGTTCATCTCCAGTGAAGAAGAACGACAGGATGAGAGGCGCTCTTCTTTTCTTTCACTGACTGCTAAGAACTATTCAGGCTCCTTCAAGACAGTAACAGTCCTGTGATCTCATGTTACAGTAAGAGAAAATAAATTCCTGGATTGAATGAGTTCTTCCCTCACCGATACCACATCCTTCCACCAAGTTTCATGACCATCCCTCAAGTAGTTTCTGTGTAATCCTGCCATCTAACAAACAAACAGAAGAAAACTTAACCTCCTTGGTGAAGGTAATGGCCCAATTTCTTCCAAAGTAACAAATGCATTCTTGCATTTGAAACGTACGAAGGAGTTGATTAGAGGATGTGGGCTTTAGCATTAACCTCTTCACTGGGACAGAAATACCCGGGCACAGAGTGGGTGAATGAGCAGCCTCACAGTGTGTGTGTGTCTGTGTGTGTGTGATGAAAATCCATCCATCCCAATCAGCCGGGTCGTTGGACTAAATAACAGTAATCGGATGATAGTATGCGGTAATAATGGGTTATTTGATCACTCTGCAGATGCTGCAGCAGCAGGAGCAGCAGGAAGAGGGTTGGGGGGGTGCAGGAAGATGGAGGGGAGATGGGGGGGAAATGATGCAGGTGATGGAGAAATTAAGTTCTCCCCGTGTTGCCACAAGCACGACTCCTGCAGATGCCGAAAGATCCAATATCCTCCGGGGGCTGCGAGCGAAAAGCAGCACAGGTCAGCAGAACGCCTCGGCAGCAGAGGGAATGTCAAATACGCAGCAGAGCAGCAAACTGAAACACCGGTTCCTTCCTTCACACCAACGGTGGAGGGAGAGAGAGCTGATACAGCCATCAGGGCCCTGGTGTCTCTACCGTCACCAGCCACAGGGAATGTACTGTCGGGTGCAGACAGTTTGAAAAGGCGCAGCAGAGGTTTGATCGTCGTCCAGCTCCTCACAAAGGTCAAGTGCAAAGTGTGAGACGCATCACAAATCACTTTCATCATTGATAATGATGATGATTTACGTAAACAGTGAAATGACAATGAAAAGCATCCGAGGGGCGATTATGTAAGATGACGAATGATTGGTTAAACAAAATGAATTATTGATCTGGTTTCTAATCTGAAGACTTCCAAGAACTTTTCCTACCAGGCACCTATAGTAAAATGTCCAGGAAATTCAAACTACATGGACAAATGTGAAACTGGAAGAACACAAATATCTCAGTGTGAATAAGAGGAGCGTACACGTGGAAGACGTCAACTTGGAAAGACGGGGAGATTCCAAAGTTGCAGGTGACTCAGTCGACAAATAAACGTGATGTCCCGCCTCCTGCACGCTCCACCCAGGCTCCACCTGTCGCTTAAATGTCGGATGAAAGAGGTGTAACAGCGACAGACAGGAAGTGAGATCTCAGAGTGTTCCAGGCAGACGTCTTAGCCCCCAGGCTGTGACCTGGGATTAGATCCACCATATGTCCACCTCTGTCCCGAGCTCGGACACCAGCCTGTCGCAAGGACTGAAAGTAACGAGCTGCACTGCAGGCAGCCAATCAAACGCACCGTTAGAGAGGAGGCGGGGTCAGTTCAGAGAGGCTGACTAGCATTGACTGGTCTATTAAAAGATTTAGACTAACACTCGGCTACTGATGGATTTGTTTTGTCTGATGTGTTTCTATGGAGCATTTAAACCGATTAAAAGGAGAATATCCTGATCCGATTACACTACATTTCTTTGCAATGTTTCCACCACATTGTTCTTTTACATAACTCTCAAACAACAACTTAATTAATCAATTAGTCACACAGCTACACAATTTGAGACTGTGTGTTTGAAACGTCATAGTTAGTTTCTGCTCTGAGGCAACACAACACTGTGAACACAACATCCAACGGAGGAGGAGGAGGAGGTTTAAGACAACACGTACAGTCCTGACTTTCATCCGCAGGAAGTTTCGCTACGATTCACACCTTAGGACACAAGACCCTCCGGGGCGGGGGGGGTCAACGACTCTCAACGACCCGCAAAACGACTCCCAGTGAAACCAACTGGTGGGTCCAGCCTCTCAGGTAACCTCAAAAACCGTAGCATGTATCCTGTATATGAGCTTAAAGTTGATCTGAAGAACTTCTTCCACATCCTGCAGAAACCAGCAGCATCAACATCTGGACAGGGAGCTGTTACCTGAGCTGCCGTCACAAGCTGAAGTCTTTAAGTGTCGTCTAGTTGACAGTCAGGAAGTTTATATTCTGAACTTTTCCACACATTACTGCACCAATAGGATCCTGGATTTAATTAGAAATATTATGATCCTCACCGTCAGTGTAATAAAACTGGTTTATTTTAGAATATTCTGGCACCTCCACAGTCGGTAACATAAAACAATCATTATTATTGGCAGCTTCAGTGTCAAGCCTCCACGTTAGTCAAGAAACAAGACCTCTTTTGTTCTGGGGCCGTAAACTCGGCAGGACAGCAGCTGTGAGGGACGTGTAGCCACTGTTACGTTAAAGATTAACCACGTAACCTGAGACTGGTTACACGTCTCCGAGGTGAATTAACTACCGACACCGACATGAATACAAACACTGTGAACGGGCGGTGAAGGCAGATTTATCCAGAATTATATATATCGGCTGCAATAGCTCCGACCGGCCAAACAGCAGCGGCGTGTTTGTTGGACATGAGGTTAGTTACATGTGATGCAGGTTCGGGAGCCAGTGCCGTCGCGATCCTCACGCAAACACACAGCGGGCAGAGGGCAGCTCAGCATCTGGTTGTGTGTGTTGTGTGTGTGTGTGTGTGTGTGTGATGCTGGGCATTAAAAGACAGAGTGCAGGACTGAGCCAGCGGAGATCAGCAGCCAATAAAGACAGGCAGCGGCAGCAGCTCGGTGCCAAGGCCTGCACGGCAGTGAGGGAATGCAGAAACCCTCCGTTGCGTGTGTGTGTGTGTGTGTGTGTGTGTGTGTGTGTGTGCGTGGACTGCATCTGGTATGTGGGTGGGCCGCCCCGTCTTGTGGAGTCAGTTAAATTCTGCTGCACTGAACTGAAATTTCTTATCAGATTTGAACAAAACCTGCAGCTTTTACTCAGGAACGTGCAACGTTAGACTCCTGTTCAGTGTTTTTAAAGGGACAGTTCCACATTTCGGGAAACAGCAGTGCTTTCTTACAGAGCTACAGACGCCTGTAGTGGAGAAATGCGAGTAAAAGCATCTGTGACGGTTCTGATGATGAAATGTTGTATGAAGGAAATTCTGTTTATAATTAGCAGAGTGAAAATGTTCCCGTCGCATTCAAAGGTCTTGAAAATGTCACAGAGCAGCGACTGTATAAAAGTCAGCGGGAGGTTCTGTGTAAAAAAAAGGTCAAGTGTTGACAATGGTGCTCGACGACTTATCTGACCTTTAACCTCAAAGCGCTGCGGCAACAAGCGTCTACCTGGAGCCAGACCTTGGCTCATGGGGCCCTGCCCGAAAAGAAAAACATGGACCCACCACCCGCGGTGAAGGGGCATCTGGGAACAGAGCTGTGCAAGTCAAGCCTGTGCAGGAAAAGGAGGACAGGCGGGATGCGGCGTCAGCAGTAGTGCGGGCGTTGTACCAGACAGCTGCAGTGAAGAAGGAGCTTCACGGTCGATATGAACCCTCACCTACAGCTGTAAGCTCTGGGTAGTGACCGAATCCCATCAGGCCTGAGAAAACCCCGGGATCCGACAGGAAGAGGTGGAAAGTGGGAGTGGGGAGAGGAATGTGTGGAATAAGACGATGGACGGACTAAGGGCGGACAGTTTGAAACCCTGTGTGCGTTAGAACATGTTTCTGTATCAAAACATATTTAAAAATGCAGGAAGTGAAGGAGCAGGACGGTCACATGAATGTTCCAACTCGGAATAAATTCATGTTTAAATATACGAAATAAAGCTTCATGTGTTTAAAGCCTAATGTCTGCAGGTGTCTGTATTTATCCTTCTTTCATATCACATGTTCTGTGGATGATAGGAGACGTTACAGTGGAGCGACAGGACGGTTTGCTTTCTGTCTCTGCTTTGCATGAGAGCCGGGAAAGAGCTGATCCCAAAGAAGCGATTCAGCAGCAGAGACACAATGGCTCCAAATAAAAGCTGATGAGGCAAATAGTCTGACCCTGACACATCCTGACAAGCAGCTTGTTTCATCCGCGGCCTGACGCTCAGACTTTCACCACAGCGGCCTGGCCTGCAGAAGAAGACATTTATAATGTTTGTGATGAATCTGTCTCAGTTTCTGGTTGTTTTCCAGGAAACTGAAAGTCAAAGCTCGGCCTCCACTTCATGGAACCCTCGAGTTTAAAGGTTGTAAGTGTGTTAAAGCTCCTGCAGTCACAGCACACACACACACCACACCACACACACACACACACACACACACACCACACACACCCCTTGTGTTTTCAAACTGAAAAGCCCCTGTCTGCTTTAAGCCGCATTATCCTGAAGTGGGATAGGAAGGATTGAAAGACTCACTGCTGTCAAGACTCCTGCATTCAAATACGACTTCCTACCACCATTTTCAAAATAAAATGCTCCATTTTCTTTAAGAAGGCCATAAGGATTATTGTTATTATTATATAACTGTATAATAAGATAACGTCTCCTGTGGGGTCATAACAGAGGACATTTATCAATTGATTTGGATTTGGCTTCAACGCTCTGTTTACGTCTGAAACTCCAGAAGTGTTTTGTGGACTCAAACACTTCAGCCCCCCCATCGACATTGTGGTGAGTAGACAATTAAATTTTTCGGTGAACTATCCCTTTGATTCATTTAAATTGGTGAACTTGTATTATTGAAATTTTGAATTTTCAGCCTATATAATGTTTCCAGGCCTTAAGAACTATTTTTCAGGTTATGCTAGCTTCACAATGTCTAGAAGTATGACATGCTCTTATTTTATTATTTAAGGTTTTTGTATTTGTTCCTTTACCAGATAAAAACATTCACCATATCCATTTATAAAATGTTATTTAGTTTTTTTTCCCTCTGTAACTGACAATGTTTCATGCTTTTATTTTGAATAAATGACAGCCTCACATCCGCTATTCCTGACATGTTGAAGTTGATGCACCTTGTTTAAACGGTGACCACCTCAGGAAACTGCACGCGCTGTTCAACTTTATCAAACACAAGCACTAAACAAACACACGTGCACGCGCCGCCGCGTACGTGCACGCTCGTGTTGTTATTGTTGTTGTTTTTTAAAACGTAAACAACTGATTCTTGTAGAAAAATGCAGCTGCAGCTCCGAGACTCATCAAAGTGAGCGACAGGCCGCCACAGCCAATCAGGAGCCTCGGTGCTCGCGGTCACAGCCAATCAGAGGCCGAGGTTGGTGCACTGGCCTCATTGATTCCGCTGCGGGAGGTTCGGTGACATCAAAGCTGCAACAACCCGCCAAAATAACACCGGAACTACAGCGTTTCAACATTCAAAATAAAACACTGCTTTAGTAGACCTGCTTTATACAAACATACAAGAAAAGGAAACTTAGCGTAAACCTTTAAGGGTCACATGATTAAAACGGCATTTTATATAGAATGATTTCAAAATGTGGTGACGATTTACAACCTCACGGATATAAATAGGGTGATCAAAATAATAGGAACACCTACAATTCAACAGCGTCACGTAGTTCATCCTCCACAAAGATCATAAAGCTGAATAAACACCCCCCTGAAAGAAGTTAACCACCAACTGAATTTAAACTTTAGCCAAAGGAGAATAAACTGACAGAGGATATATTTGTAGGGCCTTTTATTTGTTATCTTTCAAAGTAACGGATGACTGCTCTACTCAAGTGTGCCAGCACTCTATAGAATTATTAACAAATGTGCATTCCTCCCCTGTGAAAGGGGATATTAGCTGCAACTACACACATATATATTAATAACACAATTCATACATAAGCTCGGCCCACGATCACCCCTTGGCTGCGTGTAAATAAAGACTTTTACTGTGCAGGAGGACACCGGAAGTGCCTTCGATGTGCTGCGTTAGCTCCACAGCGGTGGGTTCGGCTGCGTAGGCCTCAGTGAATACAAATAAGCGCAAAGTTTACAATAATAAAAACATCACGTAGCTTCGGTTCGCAAAACGCAGAACCAGCGCGATCCATTTGGCGCCAACGGAGTCCGAAAAGCCCGCGGCGCCATGTTTGGACGTCACTTTGGGAAGAGCACCGTTAACGCACCGCGGCGGCGGCAGCGACACCGTGTCCGCCGACACACGGAGCCGTTTCTCCCCCCCCACCCCCTCCACCGATAAGTTACCGACGAGCTCCGACAAGAAGCGACCGACCCGGAGCCCTCACCTTCTCTGTCCGCTCGCCGGGTCCTCCTCCTCGGTCACATCGCTGCGGGTGTTTCCCGGGACGAAGCGGAGCAGGGAACGTCCATGGTCCCGTAACCAGGAAGTCCGGAGCACTTCTCAAACTCTGCGTGTGTGTGTGTGAGAGTGTGTGTGTCGGTGTGTGTCGGTGTGTGTGTGTGTGAGGAGCTCAGGTAGACAATGCGCCGCCCGCCGGGCTCTGGGCTCATGTCACCGGCTGCAGGAGGCTCAGTGCTCTGTGGTCTGTGAATCCTCAAGTACCGAACACGGTTTATTACGGTAATTATCATTAAAACCACCCACAATAAACCGCTTTAATTCAGAAACACAACGACCACAATTTAGACTTTACACATCTACTGGGATTAAAGTACTTTGTGTTTGTTCCAGTGTTTCCAAAACAAAACGAGTAAGCCAACAACAAATTCTCCGGACATTCTCCGGAGTTTCTCCCACCTCTAACGGCACCAACTTTTACATCCTAAGATATCTGTATTTTATTGTTAATTGTTTGCGTATGTCACGTCTTCTGCTGCTTTCAGAAACACAAATGTCCGATCGAGACACTTCACAGTTTCTACGGAGTTTATCTGCCTGGCCTCCCGAGTATAATATCCGTAGAAATCCAGAAGTCGACGTGTGAACACAGCAGGAGATTCACCTCGACTCAGACGTTTCTCACACACAGTCACACAAATCGTTCTTTCAAAGTCAGATAATCACAATCAGCTTTATTTGCAATGTATGTGTACACTGTTGATTGTACTTTACGCAAATGGACAAACAGACTAAAGCTAACAAAATATAGGACAATCATGCAATTATGCTCAAACAGATATGAATACAGGTCGCTTACATACATTAACAATACACAAGAGGTTTGAGGACGTCTATAGCCTCAAACCATTTAAGCAGAATTGCACCATTATCTGCCACATGAAGCTTTATCAGTTGTGTATGGCTGTTAATATGTTATTTGTGACACATAGTAAAGTCACATGTCTACGCGTTTGGCTGCTGCAGGCTAAAGAACGGATGCTGCACGTTGTCATCGTCACATAAATTCCTAATGGTTTGAGCCGAATATCTTAATTCCACTGGGGGAGTCTCGTTTGTGTTTTATTTTTAGCCTCCTGTGTGTGAGAGAGACCTGCCAGTGAAATGAAGTCATTCATATGGACGTGCACGTGCATCACGGAGGGAGCTGACCATAAAACATCACATTCATCACGCAGCATCCGAACGTGGGCTTTAAACATAGTGATAAAAAAAAATCTGTGTGCATCACTTATTATAGGAGTTTATATGCAATAAAATGACGTAAGCCTGGAATTAGTGGATCTATAGTCTCTAATATTCAGTTTATACTAAATAAACATATAAATATAAACAACAGTGGTTTATAAAGTGTAGAGTATATCTCAGCCAACAGCCTCATTCAATCAATCAAGCTGCACTGAATTACACACATGGAGTTTTCCGACCTCAGCTTCTGTACGTTCACACTGACCTCTACAGGCAGAAAGTGATTATGAGTAAAAGCTCCATATTATATATTATATGTGGCCGGTGAAGAAACACGAGTGAGTGAACACGAGAAGGAGAAAGATGGAGAGCAGATACAGCGTCTGTTAAACAAAACGTCTGAGTGTCAACACGAAAGAAAAGCACAGTCATCGTCTGCATGTTTCTACTTTAAAAGATCTCCACACTTCTGGCTTTTATTTTGTAGAATTCAAGCAAGTTAAGTATGAAGGGAATATGAAAAGGGACAGTCACAGGAGGAATCTTATTGGCAGCTCCGGCCTCCAGATGTATTTTAAATCTGGCAGATATGTGTTTAAAACGGGTTGAAATTCAATTATTTTTATCCCACCAGTCACTATAAAAAGACTAAATCTGGATTTCACAGGAGTTCAACTGTTTTAAATAAGGCTTCCTGCAACCTGCAGATTATATGCAAACGAAAATTAAATTTGGCTTCCTTCCGTGTGCAGTGAAAAATGCACATTTCATGCCGCTGAGATGTGGCAGGAACACACAGGAAGGAGCAGGTTCTTATTTCTGTTTTGAAAATCAACTAGAATGGCAGAGCTCCACCAGTAGCGCCCAACAGTCACCGTATAAAACCACATTTACATTCACTAGATCCAGATTTTAATCCAAATCTGCACCAGAATTCAGTGACTTATTTCTGCTGCATCCTTCCACCAAGTTTCGTGTTAATCTGTTCGGCAGTTTTTTGCTCGTTGGAGGTAAACAAACCTTTAAAATGGGTGAGTGTGGTTTACCTACATCTGGGTTATTGACTTCCCCAGACGATGTCAGCCTCCATCCGAGTCAGGGATTGATTTATCCATTTGCTGCATGTTGCGTTCACTTATTGGACACGTCCGTCAGGTGAACTCTGAGGAGGGAGAGGAAACAGTGGAACACACAACCCAGCGAGCTGTGTGTGGTGTGTGTGTGTGTGTTCAGTCTGTAAACCTCAGCCTGCTGCAGCCAGCAGCTCATCAGCTGATGGTGTTACATGTTTTATGGTCCAGTATCTGACGCCGCTGCAGACCTGCACCACTTACCTTGTTAGTTCCAGGCATCACGGCCTGTTTGCTCCCCTAATGTGTCACGTGACCGCGTTGAGGGGGCAACGAGAGGGACGGGACTCTGGCTTCACCCCCGCTGCGAGTGTTGATTTCACGGCCTATTAAGCTGCTGATTGTGGCGCCGCGGTTTGCAACAAATTCTACATCCGTTCCACCTGCAAGTGCTCAACACAACTACACACTGTGGGGACACACAAACACACAAACACACAAACACCAGCGTGAGGACAGAACGGTCACATGACCTTCAGTATATGATCTTAAATAAAAGGTCAGACATCTTGGCCTCCATCTGTCTGTCGTATACAGCAGTAAATGATGAGCCAGGTTGCCATGAGGACGCTGTTGTGTGTACTTGTACTTTGTTTTGTTAGTATAATTGACCTTAAGTACTCTATATGCAGATTGATGTCGGGCACATAGACTGTAAATAAAGATGGACGACATGACAGCTCCAAAGAGTGAAGCCAAAGCGTCTCGGTCGCCCCCTGGTGGCTGGCTGCCGTACAGGCCGCCTCCCTCCATGTTATTCGATGGGACGTGGACGAAACAAATAAAGTCAAAGTACACGTTGAATAAAAATGTTCTCAAAGACGATGACGATTTCTGTTATTTGAAGTAGCTCGTATCACACTGACAAATGTTCATATTTGTTTTTTATTTGATGATACTGTATGAAAATGGGCTGAGACGTGATGATTGACAGCTGAGACTGACGCTCTCTGGGCAGCAGGAGGAAGTGGAGACGTGTCGTTTGTCTTTATTTAATCGGTGGAGTGAAAAAACATCTCACGCACATGGTTACTCCGACAAAAACCACAGTTCACCTCTTAGCTCTGGTCTAAAGTCACATGTCTCCTCCAGCCACAGCATCAGGGTTTGTTTCCTCCTCCATCACAAGATGGCAGCATCGTATCACTGTGCCGACACCGAGCTGAACACATCAGGTCCTCTAGCTGCGTTTAACACATCACTGGGGTTAGTCTGTGCACCGCCAACAAGCCGGAGCGTTGCATAAGCATAACAATGCAGTGAATATTTGGTCTAACAAAGGGGGAATGAGTCACTTCATTTCTTCAAAGGGACGCATGAGGAGAGGAACTCTCCGCGGCCTCCCTTTGATCAACACTATAATTTAATTACCTGCATGCGGAGGAGAGGCTCCATTTGGAACCTCAAGGCAAAGTGAATTCAGGAGCGAGAAAGTTTCGCTCCTTGAAAGTTGCAGCTGATGTGAATCAGCTCAAAACGACACAAACACAAAACTGATGAAAACTGATTCACTGACAAAGTGAAAAACAAGAAGCATCAGTTCTGGGTGCAGGGACGAGGCCTGGTCCTGAGGAGACGATGCAGATTGAGGGACGAATCCAAGATGTTTTAAAATTTTATTTTAAATCACACCACTTATTCATTTTTCTTTTTTATTTCAACAATAAGTTCCAGACGATGTGTAGGACTGTACTGCAGCCGGCCACCAGGTGGCAATCAAGATGTTTTGGCCTCACTTTTGGGAACTGTCATGTCTCCCGTCTCTATAAACAGTCTACTATTAAAACATTGAATTTAAAATGTTCCTGCATTTTGGTATTTGTATTTTAATGGTCAATAAAGTTCCAGTATCGTATAAATCAAAACTCCTCATAATGTTGTAATTCATGATTTTCTGATTGACACAAAGTTGCAGCAACACAATTAAATAGAATCATTTTTTTCTGGTTCATCTTCTTCATGATTAAAACAGGAATTATTATTATTTCTCACATGACTATTTATTATTGTCATTTCAATGGATCTGAGTAACTCAAACATACTGAAATCTGGTTTTCTCTCCCGCATAAATTGTGTCCTCGTGTGAAAAGGTGGAATCAGACTTTCATTATTATCTCCTGCACTCAAACCCTGTGAAACTCGGGTTTTTTAAAATTCCAAACGCATGCAGCAAACCTCCTGTGACCTTTGACCCCGCAGTGGGGAAACTCCCATCGGGGATGATGGGGCCGAGGAACATTCTGTGCCGGCAGCTCACAGCTGAAATCCTCCTCTCATCCTGTTCTGCAGCCCACTCCCTCTGCTGCTCTGTGGCGAGCGGGCGCAGCCTCCCGTCGAGTTCCTCACGGGGAGGAAGTTTCCACGTGTCCGTCGAGAATGTGACGGATTGAGCGCTGATGTGAACGTGTTCCTCGGCCCCCCCCCGCGGCACGCCTCGCATCTACACTGCCTCCTGTGAAAATGTGAATAATCGAGCAGCTCTGTGGTTTGGTGGTTGAGAGCGTCTTGTATCTTTAAAAAGAAATCACAGAGTGGTACCGTATAGCCTCCTACTCAGCGGCATTATGCATTCATCTGCTTTGTTTCACCTGCATCCAAACCACAGCAGCAACATGACCTGAATTAGTCACGGCGCTCTCTCCGTGTTTTCCAAAAAAACATCCCCGTTGTCGGGTTATTTCATTGAGCGTGACCCTGTTTTCATCTGCAAACAGTGTCTTTGTGTTTGCTCTATTGATCCACTGCCGTCTACTCACTATAAATAGTCTCGTTTATTTGGATTCATTTGCTCGTGTGTTCTTCACGCTGTGCAGCCGACAGCTTTCATGATGTGTTTTCCAGCTTTGGCAGAAAGAGAAAAAATTGTAAAAACAGCAAATCTTTGTTGTGTGGCAAGGTGACATGGAGATTTACCCCCCCCCCCCAAAAAAAATCAAGTGTTCTTCATGACAGATCTTGACTTCTTAATTTTTAATCATAATTTTCAGCAGTTCTCCTTAAAAAAGCAGAATCATAACGTTGCACGGCCCAAACGATGTTTCAAAAGCTTTTCAATCCTGAGAAGGACAAAAAAAAAGAAAAATCGTTCTGAATCCTTGACACCTTCTGCTCTTCAAAGCGGTCGGACTGAAAGAAACCGAGCGCTGCCAGTTGCAAAATTCTTCTTCAGACATCCACACTCGACAAATCTCTGTTTACCCGGAACACGGTTGCGGACCTTACCTTGAATCTCGAGGCCTCCTGGTAACAGCTGATGCAGCGAGCGTTGTCATCACTCACCTTATCCACAGCAAACCATTTAGAGGCTTCTCAGTGTTGTGTGTGTGTAACCTTCATTTAAACTTAGCTGGCAAACACACACACACACACACACACACACGACCGGCATGGAGCCTACAACCTTCCCCTCGCCGGCTGCTTCCATATTTTAAAAGTGACTCTATGGGAGGGAATAAAACCCAAAGAGCAAAAATAAAAAATCTTGAGCCGCAGACATTTTCTTGAATTACAGGCCACACGTCGACAATAATGGAGGTTTATTGTGCGCTCGCCCGAACCCAGAATCAATATTTAATAACAGACTTGTTGGACTTGGTGCAGCGATGAAAGGAAAAGACGCCGCTATGTGCCAGAAGAGCACGGGAATGTACGGCCACGTGGATTTTTGTACCATGAAGTCGTAACAGATAAAAAAAAAGGTTTTCTGCACGTTGAAGCTTTCGTTTTTTAAAAAGACGGAATCGGTCTTTTTACATTACACAAGTTACATCGTCCAACAACAATCCCTGCGAGTTAAACTTCAACCAGTGGAAGAAAAGCACCACTTCTGTGAATGAAAGGTGGAAACTTTGACCTTTGACTTCTCTTTCCTCTCTCTCTCTCTCTCTCTCTCTCTCTCTACGGGGGATGCATTGTGACGGTGAGACAGCACGGGAGTGGATCGGACACAGAGAGTGGACACACAGTGGACAGGCCTCGCCCAGGACGACGGCGGACAGCACAGGAAGGATCAGGGATCGAACCCACATAATGAATCAAAATCAGAAAAAATATTATATAATTCAACATTTTGGGAAACTGTGCAGCCAGTTAGCTTAGCTTAGCATAAACACTGCAAACAGGAGGAAAACTCTGCCTACCAGCATCTCTAAAGCTCTAAAACCTACATGTCGTATTTTACGTGTGTTTAATCTACGCAAACTCGAAACACAAAAATGTGTGGTTTACATTGAGTTGCGAGTCAGATCTTTTATTTTACCAGCTGTAGTGACTCTCAGGGACACCAATCAGAGGAAGCTAGCATGGCTACGGCCATCTTATGTTTAAACTATCCTTAAAAAAGGAGTTATCATCTACTACACAAAAATTTGGAAAACTTTGTTTACTGAACATGTACTATTCGGTAAGTGATCAAAACTAGCGAACTGACTGACGGTTAGAATGAAAATGTCCCGATACAGTAAATTGTCAGCTAACACGACCGACTAGTGCTAGCCAGAGTGTTAGCATGCTAGCTACTGTAATGCGCAGTTAGCCAAGTCATCCCTGAACTACCCTCTAAACAAAAACTTTTCCCAAAATGCCAAATTATTTCGTTAAGCTAAGGAAAAAAAAATAAAAAATACATATTTTGCTTTTTTTGTCGACTGTCACGCGGCAACTTGGGCTACACAGTAATATACATACATGACACCTCGATGTATATTTACTATGTTTAGTGAGAACAGCACAGTGAGTTGTCGCCGGGGGGGGGGGTGGAGTTAACTTCACTATGTGGTAAAAACAAAAACACAAACATGAAGGTGAAAGAGAGGAAGAGAGAGAGAGAGAGAGAGAGAGAGAGAGAGAGAGGAGAGGAGAGAGAGAGAGAGGAGAGAGAGGAGAGAGAGGAGAGAAGAGAGAGAGAGAGAGATAGAAAATGAACGAATGGCGGGGAGGAGGTCGTGAAACAGTACGACATCAGACAGCCACTGGAACATAACAACACAGAGAGAGACAAGTATTAGGAAAAATGGTTTAATATAGGAGACAGAAGCAAAAAACTGCATCACACAAGAACATACGTTTACAAAAATAATTCTGACTGCTTCAGCTACACAGTTAGTTCACAGAGAAGGACAGAGAAACCGGAAAAGTCTAAACAGCTAAAAGCAAAAGATTTCTAATTAGTTGATCTCTTTATTAAACTAATACATTAATCCACTGAAGGTGACTAAATATTTCTATTCCTTCTTTTTCTATAATTGTCTTATCGTGTAGACGGCACAATACAGAAGTCAAATGAAACTTACCGCTGTTGTATAGACAAACTTGCTAGAACTATTTATAAAGCAAAAAATGAAAGATCTGACACTCACCTACCCTTTTTTGAGAAAGTAAAAGAAAGAACGAATCACGAAAAGAAAGGTAGAAAGGAAAGAAAGAACAACACTCAAGTGAGGAAAAAGAAGTGAAAGAAATAAAGCCAAAGATCTTCTAGAAAATCTTATATCAAAAGCCAACTTTCTTGATGCCAGCTAGAAATCATACTCGGGGACCAGTCAGGGTCAGGCCACACCACCAAGGCCAGACAGCGTTTTTGTTTCTAAGATTTTTTTTGTTGTATCCTTTAATCTCCAGTATAAAAAATTCCACTGGTACAAAATGCATAAGTACAATCAGTTGTAGAAATAGGAAAGCCTGCATTTTTTGTACTTTTGAAATCCCATCCAGTGACAGATTTTTCCAAGTGTTGTCAAACAAACATACATCACGCTTACAGGATCCACTGAAATGCATTAACTTTGGCTTCTCTCAAGACAATAACTTTGAAACTACTGAAAACCATTTTTTTGAAGAATTAAAAGAAACAGAAACAAGAAAAAAAAAACACACAAAAAAAAGAATTGGATAATTTCTACAAGACAACAAGCTCTTTTTTTTTTTACGGCACGGAAAGAGAGAAACACACAAAACTTGACATAAGCCATAATGCAAAGAAACGACAAGTTCAATTTTTTTTTTTTTTTCCTTTCTGATTTCATTGTTTGATAAATAGCACTTAAGATAATTAAGAAAGAAGGAGAACAGAGAAGTGAACAGTGACGAGATAGAAAGATTACAACAAGCATCGGCGATGACAGCCCCTGAGGTGAGCCGCTCGACAGAAACTCGGTTTCCACGACCCTCTTGTGCTTCGACATTGAAACAAGGACAAAGATGCTTCACGCTAGACTGTGTGCGACTTCAGGCCGTGTGCAACTCGGTGTGATTTGGCGATTTTTTACGACATAGTTTTTTTTCGGGACAGTTAAAAAATGTCTTGGACGGGGGCCGCGTGCAGCGAGTGGACTCGAACGCTATAACGATAGTGTGGCCTCCACACGTAACAAATACGAGTTGTGCGAGAGTGAGGTGTGAAGGTGTGAATGTGCAATCGTGGATTGTAAAGATTTTTGACATTGCAGCGGTTACAACGTGGAATCCGACGCACGCCGGTCAGAAAACTGGTCCGTTAACACTGATTGGACTGGGACTCCTGCGGCCCAGCTTTCGTACAGGTAGTTATGGCTGTTTGTGGCACTGCTCATGTGTGTACTGCATTAAGGAATAAGTCTGCTTGCCTCCCTCCGTGAGATCAGATAAAGTTTGGTATTGGGTTTCGGTCTTGGCGAGGATAATGAAAGCTGTATTGCCTTCATCTCGGCCGCGGCGGTTGTTTTGCCTGTGTGGACCTGCGGACGTGACCCTTCCTCTGCAGCCAACGAGCGCTTTATTTCCCCTGCCGCTATTCCAATAAGACGTCTCTCCACATCGCCCTGCTTCTAATAACCCCGGTTAGCCTGGGAGACAACAACCAGACGGCGAGCGGCATCCTTCCAAACAGATGCGCTCGTGCTTCTTCACCGCGCTGCGAGGACAAACAGCCATTTCAGACCTTCCTGCTCCGGCCCCCGTTGGATGAAAATGGCGGAAGAGCGAAATCCAGACTTTGGACAAGTGGGAGGTTAACTGTACATAGAAGTGAACCTGGACTCGGCACAAATCACTGACAGACTGACAACATCTTCTAGTCTTATAATACTGATACAACGCTCCCTGGTTAAGGCGACTGGTGAGCTTCTGTAGAAAATAATGCTGCCTTTTTTTTTTTTTGCAGACCGTAAACTAGGCTTTCAGGGAGGGGGGAAGGGGGCAGTTGAATAGACTGACAACACTGTGCCATGTAAACGGCTCGACTATGAGAATGTCAATAACACACTTTGGCATCTCAAACATGATTTTTGGCCCATTACACCACAAGACTCACATAATGGAGAAGTCTCACAACCACTTAGTAAAACATCGAAAGGATAAGTTAACCAAAGCGACGACAACCAAAACGTGGAAGTACTTGCTCCGGACCGCCCGCCTCTCGCGTCGCGACCATCCCACCGGCCGTGCCGCTGCCGCCGCCGCTGCGTGTGCTTATTCCTCAGAAGGTCGAGGCCTGAATGAGCGAGTCTTGCCCTGTGCTTACATCATGAAAGCGAGCGCGCTCATCTGAGGTGAAACACGCGGGAAAAAAAGTAACGACCCCCCCCCGCCGTCTCGAGACAAACGACGCCCGGGCTGCAACTCAGAGATGTTTTTCAAAAAACCTAACGACAAGGGGATAAGAGGATTCGGAGAAATAAGGCTTCGCGTACGAGTCTCACCTCAGTTTTTGGGATAGCGTGCGAGAGAAACAATCAAAACAATATATATATATATACCGAAGCCTGATGTCTGTGTGTGCGAGATACTAATAGAGAGAGAACAGGAGTGCAAAGATTCGTGGTAAGGCTTTGATGAATAAAACGGCTGTACAATGGCTAAAAATATCAGTGCGTGATTCTCGTTGTGTGTGTGGTGTGTGTGTGTGTGTGTGTGTGTGCACGCTGGCGGGCGGTAGCGGTTGCTGTAGAGGCTTTCACGCTCAGGGGCTCTCATGCACAACAACAAAGTAAACTGTGAGGTCTGCACGAGAGTGTGTGTGTGTGTGTGTGTGTGTGTGTCCATGTGTGTGCGTGTGTGTGTATATAGATATATATATATATATATGACACATGGGCACTTTTTTTTAACATCTTTACAAAGAAAAAAAAGCAAACATGACATTTTCAGGCAACAAGACCACAGAATAGCAAGTTAACAAACTCTTTTTTAAATCTATATTTTTTTTTAAATATGAGGGATCCATACAAAACACTTATAATAAAATACCCATGTTATCAAATAATTTCACAAGAAACACACTGACGCGCTAGGCAGGAAGTACCTTCAGAATTTGGCACTGAACTCCACTGATCTTGTCTTTTTTTCTTTATAAGACATTTTTGCCGAACAACAAAACACATCTAAATATTGTTTCCCACGAGAGAAATAAAAATAATAATGACATTGATGCTTCACAAGCTGACATTTTATATATATATATATATATAGATATATTTATATTTATATATATTTTTTAGGAATTTTATATAGCTAATTAAACCAACAAGAAATTTAGCAAATAGGGACTCCTTAAAAAAAAAAAAAAAAAAAGAGGAAAATAAAAGAACAAAGTAATTATTATAGTAATATGAAAGGCTTTGTCTATTGTTCAAGTAAACTGATTTTTTTTAAGTCTTCTCTTGAAAAACATGAGACACTTAAGACCGTTGGACTTGTGATGAAACCACAACTAAACTCACGAGAAGCACCGACGTTAACGCGGGTTTACAGGTATCTTAGTATTTTTTTTTCCTCTATACATTTAAACAGTAGAAAATATAGGTCATTTCATCATGTGCATTTAAACCACGGATTGTCTATCTGTGAGTCAGTTCAGCAAAAGGTGACACAAGTAGGTAGCATTTCTCCCCCCCAAACGGGGCAAATGTCATTTTTTTTATTTTTACCTTTAAACTACTCTAGAAAAAAGTGGTTCTATATATAGACTTTGAATGAGAAACCAGAGCCACTTAAAATGGCCTTATCAAAAAACTTTACACTGCCTGAAAAATGTAAAAACCATTAGAGAGCTCGGAGAGAGTCTAATATTGATCAGACAGTTTTTATTCAAAACTGTTTGGAAGTAGTCTTATTTCTCAGAGAAACTGGCGCCGCCTGCTTCTGGCCCGCGCTCTGTGTGTTTTCCCCCCCGGGCGCCAGAAGCAAGGCGACGCGCCAATTCCTGTAGTGAACTTTCAAGTTTACTTTAAATGAAGAAGAAAAAGGAAAAAAGGAAAACTACATAAAAGAAGAAGAAGAAGAAGAAGAAGAAAGAAGAAAGAAGAAAAAGAGAGAAAGAAGAGAAGAGAAGAGAAGAAGAAAGAAAGAAGAAGAAGAAGAAGAAGAAGAAGAAGAAGAAAGAAAAACAAATGCCAGAAAACAAACTGAATGGAAGTCACTTTGCCACCGGTTGTCGTTTGTTTGTTTTTTCTCCAAAAAAAGAACATTTGTTTTTCCGTAAAAATCTCAAGTCTTTTTTTGTTTTTCCATATGAATGCAGCTTTTATATCTTTTTCACATTGATTCATTTTTCTTCTCCCCCCCCCCCCCCCCCCCCCCTTATCGCCTCCCTCCCTCCCTTCCTGAACACCCCCCCCCCCCGGAAAACAGATCCAAATGAGGTCACATGCAAAAAAAATTTAAAAAAAAAAAAAAACACACAAAAAGAAAAATTAAAAATCATAACAAAAATCAAAGTCCAAAAAAGTTCAAAGTTCAAAAGGTCAGTAGGCGGCGGAGGAGAACCAGGTTATGATCAGGTGAGCTCGGAAAAGACATCAGAAAAAAACAATGACGGGCGAAGGAGGAGGACGATGACACTTTTGTTTTTGGCGGGGGACTTTTTTTTTTTTTTGGATTCGTTTTCGTTTATAAAGTTTTTTTTTTTGTGTGTGTGTTTTGTGTTTGGACGCCACGGAGACATGCTAGGCAAACGATGAGCTAACAGGCATGGAGATGGGTTGTTCTAAAAGGGGGAAAGAAAAAACAGGGGAGAGGAGAGAGTTACCACAGAGAGCCAGAGCAACACACCACTACAGCATTTCATCAAATCAGGAGAAACAACAACAACAACAACAACAACAAACAGCAACAACAAAACAAACAACAGCAACAACACTCACTGAGTTCATTGACAATTTTTTAGCTTAAGATTTTGTTGTTTTTACGTAAATATAAAAATGATATTAACGTTATATAGGTCTATATAGGCAACAGCAAACACACATTCATTCACACGTACACAAAAAACAGAAGAGCACCCAAAGCTTAATCCATCAGATCCCAGATGGATGTTGTCATTTGGGAGAAAGTAGTTGTAATATCTTTTTGGGAGGGGTAGGGGGGGGGGGGGGGCGATGTCTATTCACTCCTTTCTATTTTAAAAAGTTAAAATTGTTTTGAAAGGAAGACAAGGGTAGGGGGGGGGGGGGGGGGGCTACGAACAAACAAACAAAAAACGTAAACACGCAAATTAAAAAAAAAGTGAGGAAGAAGTCCCACTACGGATGGAGCGAGGGAGAGAGGGGTGAAGAGAGAGGGATGGATGGATGGATGGATGGATGGATGGATGGACAGCACAGGTAAGTGTGTGTGTGTGTGTGTGTGAATGGATGAATGCCAGAGAAGGGGGGGGGGGGGGGGGGGGGGGGGGGGGGAGGCTGCGGTTCAAATGGCGGTGGAGCGAGTTGTGATTGTGGTTTCTGCACCGAAAAAAAAACAGGGAAAACACCGGAGAACCCGATTCCACGAGACGTCTCCACAAGGGTCTACTTTAACGAGGCTGTATACTTTATAGGAGTCCAATAACTTAACGATAGGCAATAAATAAAATCCTTTTTTATTTTTCCATCTGAGGCAGTAAAAATGTTGTATAAAAATAGAACTGCTTTTTTTACAAATAAAATTTACAGGCCTGTGGCTTTCTGTACTTTGAATTTTTTTTTTAAATCTTCCGACAAACATCAAGTATTTTTCCAGTTACCCCCCCCCCCCCTTTAACCCATAAACTCTTTTATTAGTAGTATGATTAATATTATAGCCTTCATCAAATTCTGGATGATGTTGTTGAAAATGTTCGACGTGCTTTAATATCCATTTCACAACAAAGACCAATGTGATCTGACCCAGAGAAGTGGTTACTAATTATTTTATCCATCGTCCGAGAAATGAAAAAGCTGTTTTCTTTTTCTCATTTCGACATAAATAATAAGACGTAGCTGGAGTGTGTGTGTGTGTGTGTGTGTGTGTGTGTGTGTGTGTGTGTGTGTGTGTGTGTGTCTCTTTTTGTCTTGGTGGTGTGTAAAATGTATGGCAGGCGGATGGTGCCACCAACTATGCCGTAAAAAGAGGCCACTAACATTTTGCAGCCTTCGCTCCCGGGTTACCAGCAGGCGTGGAGTTTTTTTTTTTTTTAGAGAAGCAGCGGCGGCCTGCAGACCAACACCGTGGAGGTCAAAGGGCGAATGTGCATATCGGCGAGTGTGTCAAAAAAAAATTAATAAAAAAAAAAAGAACCTTTCACCAGGCCTCAGGTTCACGTTGAGGGAGAGAGAGGAAAAGATTTAAAATAAAAATAAATCATCATGGCTCCTTTTTGTCTGTCGGTTCTGTTTGTAACTCGTCCTCAAAAATTGTATAAATAAATCGCTGAGAAAGGAAAAAAAATATTAAATAACTTTTAACCAAAGCTACCCAGGATATTGGTTTTTTTTTCCTTCCATTGTAAAAAAAAAAACAAAAACAAAAAACTGCACAAAGTAATGACGTAATGGAAGCGTTCATGTGTGTCAAAAAAAATAAATTAAAATCGTAATAAATAATAATAATACTTGAAACCTAACATAAGAATCTTCAAAAATAAAAATAAAAACAAGGCGTGCGTGTCTCCCTCAGGGTGGTTGGAGGTCGTCTCCCCCTCCCTCCCATCCCTCCCATCAATCCCACCCCACCCCCCCACCCCCCCAGTCCCTGTATAGAGGTCGTGGCTCGGTTTGCTGTTGTTGTTTTTTGTTTTTTTTTCTCTTTTCCATTTTCACTTGTTGTTTTTTTTGTGGGGGGACTTACCCTAGCAGTGCTAACATGGGGAGCAGACAGACCCTAGTGCTAAGATCAGTACGGTTTGCTGTCGTTCTTGGAGCGTTTCAGCTGCACCTTCAGCCGCTTCATGCCGATCTGGAAGCCGTTCATGGCCTGGATGGCTGCCTGCGCCGACACCGGATTGTCGTAGCTGACAAAGCCTGCGGAGAGACACCGGAGGGGAAAGTGGATGGTTAGAAACAAAAAATGGGAGAAGAGCGAGACGACGATTCAGAACGAGGCTGTATCCACATATGTTTCTGTTTGAAGGTGGCGTTTTAAAACTTACACCCTAGAACAGACCTTTTCAAGTATTTGGTGTCGTCTGAAGTTGTGTCAAAGGATTTATTTGTGTCTATGGGATCAAGTACTGAGCAAAACTACACAAATGAATGTGCTGTGAGGAGGAAACAAGCTTTTTCTGAGTCTCAAACTTCCCAAAACCTCTCGTATTTATGTGAGAATCTCTCAAAACGAAGACATCTCCCGTACTCCTCGTCGTTTCCTCTGAATAATTGTCCCTCCATTTCCAAGAAGGCTCTGTTTTACTTACAGTTACTATACTGCTTCAAAATTAAGGTGTAATAACGAGCTGATGTTAAAATGCTACGCGAGACACCCACACTGTGTTTGTCTGCGTCTCGAGATGCGATTACATTTCCATCTACGAAACATTAAAACACTCCTCTGCTGCACAATAAGAAAAGATTAAACCCTAACGACTCCCGTGAGGAAGCTGGCACGAGTTGCTGCAACCAAACAACGACAGAATGAAGCGACATTAAAGTGAAACAAGCAGAGGAAGCACGTCCAGAGTAAATACTATGAATTCAAAAAGCTATATATGACAAAAAAAGGACATAAAACACAAGCGTCTGCTCCAAAAAACATTTTGTCCAACAACTTGACGAGGGCCACCGAGGGTCAGGATGTCAGAACACGGTGTTGTGGAGCAGACGGGGAAGTTCTACCATGTTTTATTTTTCTTGTTGTCTCACACTTCACTTCCTCCTGTAACATTCACAACATCTAAAAGTCTGAACTTGCCCGTCTCTCTCTACGTCTCTCGAGTAATTCTTCGCTCTTCGTCTCGTCTCTCTCTCTTCTCTCTCTCTCCTCTCTCTCTCTCTTCTCTCTCTCTCTCTCTCTCTCTCTCTCTCTCTCTCTCTCTCTCTCTCTCTCTCTCTCTCTCTCTCTCTCTCTCTCGTCTGGCATCAAACCTCACGATGCATTTTCCTGACAACTTCCTTCCTGCTGCTGCGCTTGATTCGTTTCAGTTTGTGTCTTTTGGTCAAATTGTTTTTATACATTTCAGGGACGATGCTTTTTTTAATTGCCAAAAGTCTGAATGTGTCTAGACTAAATGAGAAAATTCACAAGCTTAGAGGTGTCAAATTAGAGGTTTCACATCAGATCACAAATATCTGAGTCGAGTTTTCATATTCCCACACGACATGAGCGAGACACAACCAGCAAAGAAAAAAGACCACATATCTGCAGGCGTTTGTGTGTTTGTGTATGTCTCCCATGTGTGTGTGTGTGGGGGGGGGGGAGCTGCAGACGTACCGAAGCACTTGCTAAGGTTTGTCTGTTTGTCGATGAAGACTTTGGCAGAGACCACGTTTCCGAAAGGCATGAACATCTGCAGTATGTCCTGGTCTCCAAACTCCTGGGGCAGGTGGTAGATGAACAGGTTGGCACCTTCGGGACCTGGTGGGGGGGGGAGGAGGAGGAGGAGGAGGAGGAGGAGGAGGAGGAGGAGGAGGAGGGAGATGCAGAGCAGGTTTCAGGTCAGAGCGATTTATTTTTTTTCTTCATTCAAGCCCCAAAAAAAGCTGCAGGAGACGGAGAGCGCTGCATTGTGTGCGCCGTCGTCATAGGAACGGAGCTGAAGAACGCCGCTTAGCACAATATCGCACGACCTTGAGTTTGTTATTGCTCTCGAGCAACGTTCTGAAATCGCACTGAACATTATACAAAAGACGGAAGCTTTCTACTTTTCTCTTTTAACGATTATATTTCTGCCGGTTCCCCTGTTCTCCTGCTTTGGATCCATTCGGTCTCCGGTGCCGCGGGTCGACCTCCGTGCTTCCATCGCACGTCCCGATAGGTCACATCTCTCAGTCGTTAAATGAAGCTGGGGGGGGGGGGGGGGGAGCCGGATATTTGTCACGTCGGGGTTCTGATTCCCCCCCCCCCCCCCCCCCCCCCCCCCCCTCATGGACCGTCAAAGACACGGAGCATCTTTGCAAATATATCTTTGTTGGAAGCCGAGATGAGAGGCGCACGAACAAACAGGATGTGGCTGTGTTTGTTTCACGAGACGTTTCATCAGCTGGTTTGTATTCAGAGCCGTCGCCCGGAGCTTTCGGGTGAATTGAACTTCCGCCGTCAGATTCGGAGCGAAGGAGCCACTTTGCACCAGCGCCGATACACGGATGATCCATTTTACATTTTCTCTTCATCGCAGAATAAAATCAATGTTCAATTATCAACCGAAACATTGATAATATTCGTAGAAGCTTGGTTAAATACTGAGAGCGATTCTGCAACTAATTCATATTGACTGTAAATTTGGGATTTCGGTAGAAAAGCAAATCCTTGAAATGTGAAGGATTATTAAGAAATACAGAGTTTGATTTGATTTGATTCCTCGGCTGAAGTTTAACTGAAGTTGGTTTTTCAAAAGTAACGTGAAATTTAAATGGTTTCAAATATGAAAATCATAATAATCTCAGAGCCCTGATTTCAGCAAATCACCTAAAAGGCACGTTTATGCTCAAGAGGACATTTTTCTTAACAACAATCATAACGTTAAAAAAACTGATAAATGAGCCTCGAGTATTTAAAAACAATAATGTCTTAAATTTAAAGGATTCAAATATTAGTTAGCGTCTCAAATAATCACGACTAGGAAGATGAACATCACAATAACAATAATAACAATAAGCACGTCAACGTCTCGCGGTGTCGAATCCTGCAGGAAACACTGAGCTCATTGATATTCAGTGTTTCTTGCAAACAGTGTGAAGTCGACCTCCCGCCGAGGGAGCGGTCGCGCGGCCCCCGTGTTACTGACCCTCTTTCTGGCTGCCGGCGGCGCCCTGCTGCTGCAGCAGGGACTGGCTGTAGAGGGTGGGCAGCGCTGCGGCGGCGTACTGCTGGATCCCTGAGTAAGCCTGCGTCAGTGCGTCCATGGTGCCCGCCGTCCCGTTGGTAAGCCCCGCGCCGCCCAGGCCTCCGTTGAGAGCCGCCATACCTGAGAGCATTTGAGCAACTTTACACAAAACCCAACAATGAAGAAAGAAGAGTGCACTTACTCGTTAGCGCTCCATTTGAAGGTTGTGTTTTATCACACATACACGTACACAACTGTTACCACACACACACACACACACACACACACACACACACACACACACACACACACACACACACACACACACACACACACACACACACACACACACACACACACACACACATAGTGACGCTCACACAGACTTTACTGTAACGTACACAATGACGTGTCACAACACACAAAAAGACACAGCACATCAGTACAATTGTCTATAACACAACATAGCACAGGACACACACACAGTATTTAGTTTACACACAATTAAGTACAGTATGAGTGTAGCTGATGACAGCCAGAGCTGCACACAGGTGTACTCCACGTAGGAAGTACACAGCGTGTCATGCACACACACACACAAACACACAGTGAACACACACAAACACACACAAACACACAGTGAACACACACAAACACACAGTGAACACACACAAACACACAGTGAACACACACAAACACACAGTGAACACACAAGAACGATGGCGTGAAAAACAGACTTTGTAACAGACGAGCAGGGACACGGATCAAAACTCTTTTTGAAAAAAAAACTTTTTAGTTTAAAAATGATGATTATTCTCTTTCTCTGGACTTTTGTGTGAACGATATCTTGTGATTTATGTTTTTTTTTGCCAGTTTCCACCGAGTCTCTGAATCGGCCTGTAAGTGAAATGTGTTTTACAAATAAAGCTGCATTGCTAAATCAATACGGCTGATTTGCCACTGATGGAACAGAATGTGAGCACAGCTGATCTGAGACGTGGCGGCGGCGGGGGGGGGCGGGGGGGGGGGGGGGGGGGGGGGGGGGGATTTGTCCCTCCACTAAAAGGACAAGGAAAAAGACAAACTGCCAGATTTGTCGGTTAAACAGGAATTGAAGCTGCGCAGGCACCGACAGGGGAAGTGTCCGTCTTCACGATTTGACTATTTCAACGCTACTCTCCGGATCCCTCGAGCGGCGACGCCAAACACCGACTGCGAGCTCGGACGATCGGTGCTTTTTCCAGCCGGTGACGTCTCACTTCCAGGGGAGAGGACAGGCGTGGGCAGAGCAGAGGGCGTTTTTGAAGGCAACGCAGCGGTAACACTCATTAGTTGCTTGTAACGGCTTAATATCACGACGGAGGGCAACTTGTCTGAGGGGGTCTGACATTGGCTCGGCGTCCTGTCGCCTCGCCGTCAGACACAGTGAAATAAATTACCACCGCGGAGCTCGGCATTATAGGTCACTCATTTATTCAGGAATAATTGCACCGGCGACCTTTGCAATTCAATTAAAGCCTAGATGTGTTTAAATGAGGGTCGGTCGGCGGGGGGAAGGAGAGGGAGGGGGAGAGGGAGGTTAGCGGGGGGCGGCGGGGGGGGGGGGACAGAGACCCGTTCCGACTGAAGGGAACGAGCATGCGTGTGCGTCCCATGTTCCCCGTGTTTTCCCGTGTAGACGCGTATATATGATTTACACACGGCGACTCGAGCCAAGGAGCGGTAAAGGTCAGAGGAGAATAATGTGGTGGGAGAGGCCGGTAGTACCGGATCTGTGCTGTCATAACAGCGCTGATTAAGATCCCAGCCTCGTCTCCCCAGAGGTCAAAGGCAGGACACGATCCCCACACACACACAGACACACACACAACACAGACACAGACACACACACACACACTCTGACCAGACTTTTAAAGCAAACTTGGTAAACTTTAAAAAACGTTTTAAAAGTCATTCCACTGGATTTTTAAACACTTTAGTTTCCCAGTATTATCCGTTGCTATCTCTTTATCTGAGAACAAAGATTTTTCAGTAAGAACAAATGTAATATTTCCCGAGCGTGGAAAATGTCAACCGCTGTAGGTTTTGGCATTTTATTTTATTTTTGATTCTACCTTAAAAGGTCAAATTTAATGTTTTTTTTTACTGTTTGTTAGTTTGTCAGCTTGATTATGCAAAGACGACGGGACGGATTCCACGGAACTCGGTCGGGAGCCAAGAAATATCTATCAGTGCACCTGGGTTGAATTTCAGTTTGACCTTTGACCCTGGACGTATGCACTCAGTTTGCTACACAACTTATTTTGGTAGAAATTGGTCCAATTTGATGATTTTTAAGGGAAACGATCACATAAGTCATGAAAATGATTCTGTATTCTACATTTTTGTTGGTTTTTTAAATTGTAACATTCCCGTAGCAGTAAAGAGTTTATTTCAAAAACAAATTAAAGTTGGAGTTTTGTCTTTCGTGCCCATTGAAAACATTTGAAATTAACAGAAAACACAACAGCGACACAAACAAACCAACAGGATGTGAATACAGCAACAACACGGGTCGCACACAGACGGCGGCGCGAGGCGACAGCGGCACGACGCCGCCTCGACCGGGACGGCACACCAGCACTCGTACAGCAAGCACAACCCCAGGACACAACCAGGGAGCGGATGGAGCGATAGATGGAGGATGGATGGAGGATGGATGAGGGGATGAAATATCTGTGTCCAGATGAATGAGTGAGGCAGCGTAACTGAGCGTGAGGACGGTTTATACACGAGTAGAACAGCGACACAGAGAGATGACGGGAGTCGGTTCATCTTGTTCTCTAATATCTTTTCTTCTATTTGAACTTTATTTGTTCACAAGTTTTTTCTTTCACTTGGTAAATTATGGATTTTAATGTGTAACCGACTCGTTTAAATCTCCACGAATTCAAAGTTGAAAGTCCAATTTCTTTGTTCGGCCGCTGACAGAGTTTGACGCCTTCGTGGATTTTCAGTTCATATTTAGAAGTCAAAGTAAATTTCTCCTTTCTCTAAATTTAAATTTAGATTAAACATTTCAAAATAAAATGACATGACATGAAAATCCATAAGAGTTAAACTCTACCGATGGGCGTGTTGTGTGTGTGTAACAGCGCGTCTCTCTGTGTCGCAGGTTGTGGTGATGAGGCTGCAGATGGGTGTGCGTGGTCGCAGCGGGGGGGTGTTGGTGGAGGTGGAGTGGCGGATGAGAAAGTGAATACTCACTGTTGACGCTACCTGCTAGTGCATTAATGTTGTTCAGGCCGACGGTTGCGCCTGCCAGGCCCTGCAGGGTGCCGAGAGAGGTCAGAGAGTTCATGGCGCTGGCGTTGGAGCTGGCTGTTGGGGTGAGGAGGGAGGAAGGAAGGAAGGAAGGAAGGATGGAGGAGAGGGGTGAGGACGGAGGTAAAGAGGGAGAGGAGGAGACAAAGAAGCAGACGTCTTATAAAGGCAATGAACAAACCTCAACAAGGACGAAGAGGTGAAGGTTTCTTATCACATACAAAATTAATAACTTGTGCAGCTTTGTAGGATTTATGCAGAGGGTGCTACACATGGAACATTTATTATATGACTGAAAACATCTGAAACCACTGCTGAGAAAACTGAGGAGGTCACGTTGTCACTCGTCCTCACGTGTGAAACAATCTCTTCAAGATCAGAGAAGAAATAAGATTTCTGGGTTGAGTTCACCAATTTCCTAAATAGATTTTTTAAATTTTATTTTGAAGGATCCAATCATTGCTTTTAATTATTTTCCAGATTATTGAAAGTCTGGCCGCGACGCTCCAACCAAACTAGAGGACAGAAGAACCACATCAAGAAATGTAAATGTCAAACTAAGGACAAAGTCAGATTCCACGTGCAGATTAAAAACTTACATTTTCATTTTTTAAAACTCAGTTGTTGCTCAATATCACATTTACTCATTTTCAAGGTTTGTGTGGTGACATTTCTTTGCAGACACAGATGAAATATTCCTCCAGCGCGATGCGAGCTGAAGCTTTTCTGAGCGAGAGCGAGAGAAATCCCTCCGCCACGTGTTTACGGTGCGAGTGGAGCCGGTGTGTGAACGGAGAGAAACATCTTCCTGACGAGAAACACTTGAGCTGAACCAGTTTTCTCCGCAGTGGTCTCGTTCTTTTTCGTGGATCTGCACCAGAGTGTCTCTGCTGATTTTCTCAGCACGCAGACATTTAAATATTACAAGTTGCCCCTTTTTATATTGATGTAACAAGCTGCAGCACCTTGACCCTGCATTTGAAAACCTCACAACCACACTTTAAAAAGACAGAGCTCTGTATGGTGTGTTCACTGAAGCTGGTAAAGCAGAGGATCCTTGCATTCAAGGTGAGGCTGTGATGGCATTAAGAAAAAAAAAAAAAAACCCCACAAGGACCAGCCGAAACAAAAACAGACGAATGCACAGAAAAGCAAGAGCACAATCTGAAGAGACTTTTTATGCTCACAAATAGTCGCTGCAAAACGTCGCCCGACACAAACGCCTTGTCCACACTAACGCGGAATATTTTGCAAATCAAAGTTTTTCCTGTTTGAGCCTCTCGTCCACATTTCAAGTCCCAAACACCTTTTTTACACACGTGCAGGCGACGAGCTACTATTCGTGCAATCTCCGACAACTCCCATGTTTCGCAAGACGTGCATCACTTCCTGTTTACACCGGCACATTCATGCAGAGGTCACGTGATATGCGTTTTCAGGCTCTATCGCCACCTACTGGCCCCCGACGTGCTTATTTTAGTGTTTGTAGTTGTTTTTGTCTGCAGAGATATTTTGTAGAAACAAGAGGTTGTGTGGACAGAGATTTAAAAAAAAAAACCCGAGGGGAAAATATCCGCAGTAGTGTAGACAAGGCCTCAAACACACCACAGACAAACTCACACATACACCTGAACACACCACTGGGACATGTGTACTGTACATGATGTCAGAGGTGGTGGGTGGAATGGTGCGGAGGATGGTGCGTGGAGCGAAAACCTAAAAATACTCTTCTAGCGCCTCGTCAAAGTGAAGATGTGAACAAAGCAGGGTTGCCCACGAGACAAAGTGAAACCCCGAAACGCCGCTCTGTCTCCATGCAGACCCGTCTACACGCGTCAAACCGCCGTGTGGCGTTTTTCAGCCTCGTCGACGCATGCAAGCAAAGCGCCGCTCGTTCGCAGCGAGCGGCTCAACCTGAGAGCGAGCCATTCAAGGTGGGACTGATATTCAGAGTCACAAAGAGAGGATGAGAGAAGAGAGAGAGAGAGAGAGAGAGAAGCTGGGATGAAAGCGAGGAGGGGAAGAGACGAGAGACGAGAGCCGGGATGGAAGCGGCGCAAGCATTAACGTGGAGGAGGTGTGTGTGTGTGTGTGTGTGTGTGTGTGTGTGTGTGTGTGTGTGTGTGTGTGTGTGTGTGTGTGTGTGTGTGTGTGTGAAGGAGGAGGGGAGGTGCTCTTCATATTCATGCTCTGTTGGGAGTGCGCTCCAAAAGAGACGGCAGAGCCACGGCTGCTGGAGCGAGGCCGAGCCGACATGAAAGGGGAGAATGATGGAGCAGAAACAGGGAGCTTGTCAGAAAGGAGGGCAGCAGCAAAAAGACGAGGGCAACGAGAGGGAACACGAGGAGAAGAGAGGAGGAGGAGGAAGAGGAGGAGGAAGAGGAGGAGGAGACGGAGCGAGGGAGAGAAATCTGAAGGTGGCGTTGTTTAACCTGAATCGAGTTCTGACATCAACCCGGTAGTTCTTACATCCCCCCCCCCCCCACAGCCATGAGCAGAGACACAACACACATACACACACACACACACACAAACCCAGTCTGCTGTGAAACAACAACAACAACAAGTCCTACAATTCTGACATTGAAGCACAGAACGCACACACATGCACACGCGCACACATGGACAGTGCGTGTGTCACAGGATGGCGTGGCCGCTGGGCCGCGTGGTGAGGAAGTGACGTGTGGGACGCAGGAAGGCGGCGCATCAACAACACAGCATGGGTTCTCTTGTGAGATGGAGGTTGACGGACACACACACACACACACACACACACACACACACACACACACACACACACACACACACACACACACACACACACACACACACACACACACACACACACACACACACACACACACACACACACACCAACGAGAGAGGGGGTCGACAACACGGACGAGGATCTGAACAATGATGATGGTTATGTTTCGGTTGATGGTTTTTGGTGATGGTGCCGGGATCACAGTGGGGCGACTGGTGACTGGTGATGGCAACGGTGGAGAGCGGAGAACGTAAGGCAGGCGTTGGGCCCCCCCTCCCCTCCCCCGGCGTCGGAAACCCCCAACCTGAGAGGCTGCGGCGTTACCTGGGCTGGTCAACGCTCCCAGGGAGGCGGCGTTGGAGGACAGGGGGTTTGCGGAGGGGCTGGCTGAGTTTTGGGCCGCCGCCGCTGCCGCCGCTAAAGTGGCCAGGTTCTGCAACTGCAGAGCACTCATACCTGGAGAGAGGAGCCAGAGAGGGAGGTGTCAAACCTGGGGAGCGCGGCTGAGGCGCGGCCCGCTCACCTGGCGGCGCGGGACAGCCACTGAACATGAGTCGGCTGCTGGGTGTCCGGAGGTGAACAAGGATAACAGTGTGTGGTCGTGTGATCCTGCTGCTCTGAGCTCAGACTGTGTGTGTGTGTGTGTGTGTGTGTGTGTGTGTGTGTGTGTGTGTGTGTGTGTGTGTGTGTGAGGACAAACACCACAATAGCTGATTCCACTAATAAGTCCCAGATGAGTTTAGATCAGTGGAAGCAGCTGTTGGAGTTTTCAGGTTTTCTCCTCTGATTCAGAAACAGACTCAACAATTTAGTTTTAGTTTAGGCTGGAAAAAAAAAAAAAAAACTTCTCTGGTCTCGTTGTCTAGGATGTGATTTAGTAAAAATAAATAAAGACAACTATTGGGTCATGATTAGAGCCTGACTGAGACTTTTGAGGTTAACGTCGATATTTTAAAGCAACACTAAGTAACTTCATAATAAAAAAAAAGTCTGTGTGTGTGTGTGTGTGTGTGTGTGTCTGTGTGTGTGTGTCTGTGTGTGTGTGTGGTGTGTGTGAGGCCTCAGCAGCTTCCTCTGACTCATGAGTTTGTTAGAGAACAGGTTACAAGGGTGGACACTGTCAATGTGAGGTATATGTGTCGTATATACAGTCTGGATGTATATACAGTATCATGGGAGTACACACACACACACAGACACACACGCACACACACAGACACACACACACACACACACGAACAAGACACCACGAAGAAGATCCATCTCGTCCGACTCCGTGGTCGTCACATCCAAACACAGATTTTCCTGAACCCGGACGACCAGGCTGACGGCCGCAGCCAATCACAACCCACGCCTGGTTCACCACAGAACCGACTGGTGAATTAAATCAAAACCAAAAAAAAAAAGAAGCAGAGACGACTGCCGGCGTCTAAACCATCTCTTCTCCTCTCGAGGTGTTGGAGTCGAGCTGCTGCAGGAGGTGAGACGCGTGTGTGTGTGTGTGTGTGTGTGGTGTGTGTGTGTGTGTGTGTGTGTGTGTGTCTGTGTGCGCGCAGAGTAACGAGCGTGAACACCTGACTGTGACTCGGTTACTGTACGAAACCAAAACCAATCTGGTTTTCAAAGCTATTTTCTCCAATTTTTTCGTGATACGCCCCCAAAAACAGCCTGAATGGATTTCTGTGTGCGTGCCGCTCGTCTCTCTCTCGTCATCTCACACTAATTCAGACTTTTGTGTGTTTTTTCCCTGAGCTGCCGTGAAGCAGATTTCCACAGAGAGAAGACGCCTGTTTTTTACGAGAGCTCCTCTTCTCCACGGCTCCTTTTATGAGAACGTAAAAGGAGATTTGAATTTCACTGGCCTTTTCCACTCCGCCGCTTCGGAGCTGATTGGGCGGATTTGGCCGCAGAGGCTCGGATCGGCCCACGCTCGCGCTTTCAAAGCACTTCAGTGTTTTTCAAGTGTAAACAAGAAGTGAGCGTGGAGCGGTGGAGGGTGAAGGTTCACTTCCTTCACCTCAGCTTCCCCATTTTTCTGTTTGCCTCTTTTCTTTTGAACCATTCCTTCCTCTTCCTCTCTTCCCTTCCTGTTCCCACTTCATCATTCCCTCCTTTCTTGTTCCTTTCCTTCCCCTTCTACTTTTCCTGTTACTCATTTTATGTTATGTCACTCTATGTCCTCTTTTTCATTCCTTTTGTATTTTTATATACCTTTAATTAATTGTCCTTTCCTTTCTTCCCTCCCTCGCTCCCTTTATCAACATCACCCACTTCATCCTCATTTCCTTTTCTTGCCCTCCGACGCCTTTTCTGTCCTTTATCCTTTTTTCCAATTTCCCGTATCTTAATTGCTTGTCCCTCCTTAATTTCTTACATTCCTTTCCTTTCTTCCCAGTTCCCAAACTCTTCCACTTCTTCCCCTCCACAGACGGATGGCAAAGCTCTCTCTCTCCGTCTCTCTCCATGCAACCCCCCCATCTCTCAAAGCAGCTCGACACCAATTCTTACATGCATTTGTCAAAGGCTATCTCCCTCACTGAACATACATTTTCCAGACAGTTATAAGGAGAAGAGGAGCAGGCAGGAGATAAAAATAACTGGGTTAGAGGGGAATAAAGAAGAGATGAGGCCGAGAGGAGGAGAAGAAGAAGAAGAAGAAGAGTGAGAGAGTGAGAGAGTGAGAGAAGGCAGAGAGACAGAATGAGACAAATACAATCTACTTCCCACATCAGAGTATCCGGGCTGTGCAGATGGTGTGTGAGACACTGTGAGTACATACGTGTGCGAGGAGGCGTGTGTGTGTGTGGTTGTGTGTGTGTGTGTGTGTGTGCAGCCTGTATGGCGGCGCCGGGCTGCACCAGGCTGGCGTTGGCTGCGTCTAATTGAATGCTCATTGGTGTAATTGAAGCCTCTCGGCTCGGCGGCTCCTCGTGTTAAAGACTGGGACCAGATGTCATTCAGCTGCCTCACATCTCCTGCCAATCACTAATGCTCGCTCGCTCTCCCTCCGTCGCTGCTCGCCGCCTCCCGCAAATGGGAGGACGAGCAGATCTCCGGATTCAGACGCCGTTACTCACCAAATCTAATCTTTAAACTATTTCTTTGACAGGATAACGTGGAAAAAAACCTTAAAAAACAGCCACAGGGGGAAAGTGAAAGGCCTCGAAACTCGAGGGGACGCGACACAAGACAACAAGACGAGGCTCGCCACAGACTCCCATCACGCTCAGATCAATAAGAGCTGGAACCTTCCAGACAGAGAAAAGCTAAAGAGGGATGGGAACAGACGAAGGAGAGGAATGGAGGAACAGTGTGAAGGTGAGAGGAGGGGAGAGAGAGAGGGAGAGAGAGAGAGAGACCCTGAAAGTCTTACATGAATTTGTATTTCTCCAGAACTGGGTTAAAACAATATGCATTTTTTTATTGCATCAGCTTCACCTCAGAGATTCACACTGTCCCTCAACACTCGCTTTCCTATTTCCTTGTGTCCTATTTCCTATTCAACCCATTTAGAAAGAAAACTTTTTTTTAAAAACGACTTTATTTTATCCTTTAATTTGGGTTTTCAACTCGTTGCCCTAAAATGGCTGGAATTGAATTCAGAGTTTATTAAAAATAAAAAATCCAAGAGTACTCTCTCTTTAATAATTTCCAGCTATTAGCTCCCTGGAAACTGAACAGGGAGCAGATTTCAGAATTAACAGAAAAAGAATGGGCCAACATCCGAAGCTTAAATTCTGTTGTGGACACAAACATTCATCCAGATTCAGATCCAGATTCATCCGTCATGTAAACACAGAGAATCTGACAAACTTGGGATGGGACCATGTTTCAAAGTTCATTCGCCTAAAACTAAACAAAAGCTAATGTTTTGCCTTTTGGCTTCTTTCTATTTTTACTCTATGATATTCCTTCATATCTGTCGCACTTGACATTGATCTTAAACCGGCAGGATGTTTCTAAATGCCTGTTTTTGTCCCTCCTCACATTTTAACAATAAGCCTAATTTCATGTGATCCTGCAGATACAAAGGAGAAGAGCCGACAGATCAGAGACCCCCCCCCCCCCCAGTAGATGGCGCCAGCCCGCAGTGCAACGTCTCCACCAACAACAGAGCCACTTTTTTTAAACCATTTTCTCCGGCGCCTTTACTTTCCCTCCTCGCTGTGATTCATCTATCCCTGACAAAGCCTCGGTGTTACTGTTACACGCCCAAGGCACCGCTCTTGTCTGGCCTCATTAAAAGATCAAGATAAATCTTAGCAACAGTTAATAAATCTTGAGGGCAAAGATCTCTCTCTCTCTCTCTACTCCACCACGAGTTCATCTGTTATGCTCTTTGCTCCTCTTCTTCTTTTTTATAGAAGTCTGGAGAAAATAAAGAAATAACACGAGAGGTGCAACAAAGAGCCGGACCGCCACAGCGGATCGTGATTCCAGGGGAGCTCATCGACCGATTTTCTTTTTGTATTTGCACTCACCGGCCATCTGCTGGATCCCGCTGAAGGCTCCCAGGTTACCGGAGGAGGTCGCCTGCTGGAGCAGCTGATGGAGAAAGAGAAAGAGAGAAAGAGAGGAGATGAGCGACGGGGGCCGGATAAAAAGGGGGGGAAAAAGGAGAAACACAGCGAGCTGAGTGGGAAGAGGAAGCTTTTACACGTGTCTACGCGACGCTACGCCGGGAAAGCTAAACTCGTAATGAGCGGTTTAGCGATGTGGTTTTTGCATCAGCGCCCGATGAGTAAATGAGCTGCTAATGTAGTTTGATCTCTCCTCTAAGCGAACGCTGTTTGTGTTCCACCGCGATTCTTCCAGACAAGTTGAGCATGAAAGCTATAATCTAACCGACTAATTGGATTCCAAAACAAAAGTGGAATACTGATGCCGTCAAAAAACTTCATCCTTCAAAGACTCAAATTAACAGCGAATTAACATCTTGTTTCCGTGTGCCGGCGACTTTCTGCTTTTTTTTCTTTCTCCTCCAGAAGAGAGGACTGAAAAATTCTAGGATTCACAAAACACTTTTTTTTTTTATATCTCATTATTTATTAATTGTAACCCGTAAAAAAGACAAATCAATATCCAGTGAAGACGGGACGGTTTGTCTGAGCTCTGCTGACAAGACAGGTGCAAATTGCAGTTTGGATAAAAAAATAAATTAAAAAAAAGAATAAATCCTGCAGCCTTTTGAGACGTGTATTTTAAAAGCTTAATTTAGAAGCTGAAGAGCAATGAGTCGAGTGTTGGAGCCAAAATCTCTGCACGAGACGAGTCCTGAAAAGGCTGAGGACTGTGGAGCGGGGGGGGAGCGGGGGGGGGGGGGAGAGAATGAGGCGTCTGAAAACAAAGAAACCCAGTAAGTTCCCAATCAAACAAATTACCAGTCGAGCTTCTGCTGCAGCCGCTCGCAAATTGGGGATTTGTGGCGTCCCGGGGGCGCGAGGGCCCGAGCGTCCCCCAGACAAACACCTTTCTGTGTGATTCCACGAGAAGCCCCGAGAATTTATCACAATTATGGCTTCGATTGGAAAATTACTCTGAGAACCGGCCGATAACTCTGATAACGCTGTTTCCACCGGCGTGCTATCTCAGAAAACTAGATATTAACTTTGTACTTTATCTAATGGGATTTTAAATGTTTTATTTTAAGGAATTACATTAAGCTATGATATAGTAGAAATAAAACAATATTAAGAAAAATTTAACTAAACGATTAATTAATTTAGAGATAAAAAAATATCACTGTAAAAATAAAAATACTGAGTAGATGCTAAAGAACAACAATTGAAATATGTTTAACATTTTCAGGAAGTATTCTATATGCTCCCTTGTTCAAAAGACACTTTTCCATCCAATAAAAAGTTCTATAAAGTTGAATAAATAGTTCCTTTGCGGTCACAATTATTTCTGATCTTGATATAAAAAGCTCCCTAAATACTATTTTTAATATTTACATTATTTCAGTATTTTAAAAAACAATCAGTTAATGAAATTTCTGTTCTTTCTGCAGAAACATTTGACGGGATGTATAATTCTTGAAGTTTAATTTTTCCCTGGTGGTAAATCTATATATCCTTGTCTTCAGAGACCTCATTTCCCCACTACACCCTCTCCGGGGGGGGGGGGGGGGGGGGGATGGAGGGAGGGAACAGTGGCAGAAATCAAAGAATAAAAGAAAGAGGGGGGGGGGGGGGAAGGAAAAAAGAGGTGTTCTGGGACTGAATGTTTTTGGTTTGGGGCACTGACTGCGGCGGCGTTGGCCATGGGGCTGCAGTAAGGGGCGGAGGAGGAGGTGGTGATGATGGTGGGCGACGCGGCGGCTCTCCTTACAGCCAGATACTGCGGGGTGAGGCCCCCCAGGCCGGTCAGGCTCCCCCAGGTGGTCGCACTGTTGAGCTGCTGCATCTGCTGCGCCAGCTGCTGCTGCAGACGCCGCTGCTCCTTGTCCTTCTGCGTGTCGGCGAACTTCACCACGATGGGAGACGAGCAGCCCTGTGGGGGGAGGAAGAGGAGGAGGAGAGAGGAGAGGAGAGGAGGAGGAGGAGGGAAGGGAGGAGGAGGAGGAGAGGAGAGGAGGAGGAGGAGGAGAGGAGGGAGGAGGAGGAGGAGGAGAGGAAGAGGAAGAGGAAGAGGAAGAGAAGAAAACACAAGACATAGTTATGGAACTTGGTCAAAATAAAGGCTGCAAATAATTAAATGAGAATGATTCATATTCTGTATCCTTATTATAAAGTCAAGCAATTTTCTATATGGGACGTTTCTATGATGACAGACACACACACACACACAACACACACACACACACACACACACAGAAGGACTTAGACAACTGATTCCACAAAGACCAATCAACACAAATTTTCATTTAAAAAAACTGTGCATCAGCAAAAAAGAAAGAAAAAATAATCTATTTTCAATTAAAACCTCTCACACACACACACACACACACACGTGCACACACACACTCGTTGACACGGGACACACACACACACACACACACACGGAGTCACAAAGGAAACTCGACTCTAAATCCAGTGGGGCTTTCGTCTTCCCCCCACAAGGGCTCAGTTATCTCCGAGTCCAGAACGGTTTCACCAGAAACAGATTTCCTGTGTTCTCCAACTATTTCATCACCTCGTACGAAGAAAGAGTTGGTGGTGTTGGTGTGTGGGTGTGTGTGTGTGTGTGTGTGTGTGTGTGTGTGTGTGTGTGTGAGCGAGAGAAAATTAGATAAAGTGACTGGGAAGAAGAGGTTGAGAGGGTAAGAGGAAGATTTTGAGATCTGTACAATTATAAAAAGTGTATTTAATCGAGTGTGTGTGTGTGTGTGTGTGTGGAGGTGAGTGACATATCAAACATCTAATACACACTCGTACTGACAACTATAACTTAAAAAAAAAAAAAAATCCCACAATGCACCTGATTAAAGCTGCAGCGGGAGCGCAGCGAAGCCGAGGCGCCGCGTCACAATCTATCACACCTCAGCGTTACTCGCTCTCGCAATCAAAGCCTAACTAGCGGCAAATCTGAGTGAAACAAAGGCGATCGGCCACACGGAGGATAAAACGCTTCTGATTGAGACGTTTAGTTCGATCCCCTCGGCAGCGGAGAGACGGGGTTTTATTTACGAGTTGTGTCAAGTGTGTGTGTGTGTGTGTGACGTTAATGTGTCTGCATGCATGTGTGTGTCGTATGTGATCATTACGTAGAACAAACGTGGACATCTTTTATCAGGTGGTTTTAGGACACGGGCTGAAAATAAAGACGGACGACGTGATGGTAAAAGTGAAGCCAAATCATCTTGATCGCCCCCTGGTGGCTGGCTGCAGTGTAGGTCATCACTCACGCCTCCTCCATGTTGGCAGATGGGCCAAACTTAAAAAGTAGGTACCTCCTATGTTCAGGTTTTCATGCTCCTGATGAATTTGGGTTTAATTAGTTATTCATGATAGTACTTTATACTGCATCCAGCCACCAGGGGGCGATCCAGATGAGTCTTACACATTCTGATAATAGTTAAATATTACATTCCCAGTCAGGGAAGTAAATATGTGACAACATCCTGGCAGGTTGTGTGTTTTTGACAGTGTGTGTGTGGTGTTGTGTGTGTGTGTGTGTTGTTGTGTGTGTGTGTGCGACCAGACGACCCCTCCTCTGTGGGGCCGGGGCCGACTCTATCAGCCGAATGAGCGTGTCTCCTGTCTGGCGGCGCCCGGGCCGTATTTACTGCGTCTCTCCACCAGTCATCTTCCCTCTTTACTCCGCCCGCTGACAGATAAAGGAGACGACGGGAGAATTGCATTTCGGAGGGAGTGTCAGTTCGGGGGCCTCGCCGCTCGATTCCCCCCGAGACGGGAGCTCCCTATCCCGCTCTGCTAAATATCTCATTACTCCAGCTGACACCCAGCGAGCCGGGGGAAATTCAGCCCCAGAATGAGAGTCCTGCCCTGGGAGCGGGGCCGAGGGCGAGGGGCCCCTACGCCCGCTGAGGCCGGTTCTACCTTTAAAGGACCACGTCGAATTGTTCTCAGGCTCAACTTTGGCCTGAAATGATGAGAAGACGAGCGGAGAGACGAGCCATCTGTTGGTTCCACTCAAAGAAACAAACCACCATTGATTTCACCGGAGGGGGGATATTTAATAATTCATCACAGATTAGTAACAGCTTGAACTTTCATAAATCAGACGCTGCGTGACAAAGAAAACATCACTGAGTTGCTTTTTGAGTTTTCACATCAATCCAACGACGGCATCGAACTAGATGTCATTTAAAAAGTGTTTACATCCAAATTAACACCAGATATATTTATATTCTGTAATCATCGTTAGTGCTGCAGGATTATTATACAGATTTAAACTGCTGCTGCTTCACAATAAAAGCTTCCAGCCCCGGAGAACACAGGGTGGAGTGTTATTGTGAAGGAGACACAGGAAAGAAGTCCATTACATCTCGATCCAGGAATTATTCTTCAATCTCTTGAACATTGTGAGATGATTATAGAATCAGTCCTCATTAAAACATTGATTTATTTGTTTGATTTATTGTTTCTGATTTTTTTCGAACATTGTATTGAGACCTTCTCAAATTGTCATCAATCCACGAATCTCTTTGTTTTCCAAGCGCTCGAGGAGCCGCGGATGTTTGTTGTCGACGGGCGTCCTGTGAAAATCCTGCTGCTCTTCAATTATACCTCATGTTGTGTTAAAACTAAATCTGTAACCCAGCTGATTTGTTTTCAATTGGCCACTGTTGAACGGAAACAGCAGGGGGCGGTGTGATGGCTCTACCTCTCCGAGTATTTCACGAGTCTCCTGCACGTTGTTAACACCTAAAAATACACGGAATTCAACAATAACAGTAATGGTGTCATTCAGCGGAGGACTGATAATTTACACTCGTAAAAAAAGCTGTTGCTCCTGTTTCGTCTTAAATAGTCTCTGGTTTCATATATTGTAATAATAACATGCCGTTAACTTCTTTATCTGCGGACAGCGTCTCACCAGAGCTGCACAGCTTTCACTTCTCAACAAAGTGAAGTCTCATCAGGAGACGTTTCTACGGGAGTTAAAAGTTATTTCTGTTTGCGGATTCACAACTTTACCTCGTATAAACTTATTGACGTCGGTGTTTTCATCATTTCACAGGTCGACTGACCCTCTGGAAAACTTTTGTTGGATTTCTTTCAAACTTCTTCATATTGGGATTTGACATTCTAAAGCATCAAGTGAGCAACAGCGCCCTCTAGGCCTCACGTCAACCCACCTTTGATTAGATTAGTGTTTAAATCTTCATATACACACACATACTGTATATATATATATAATGTTATTATTAAGTGCAGTAACTCCATTATCCTGAGCATTTCTACTATTATTATTGTTTTATTTCTATTATTTTAACTCTATAAAGCAGCCTTAGATACAGTGAATGCTGATTTACTAATCAATAAACTAAGATATCATTGAAGACCAATATAGGAACATGATTAAAGTTTTGTCCTCAGGAGTGAAAGAGGAAACCTTCTCCCTGTTCCGCTGATTTAAGGTTAAGAAGTTTCATGGTGATGCTCTAATGTCCTGGTGTCACACTCCACCTGTGATTGACAGATGTCCACGATGTCATGACAACCCGTGGTCTCAGTGTGACACCGCAGACGTAGCAATAAGCTCCTGGTGTAATTACGATATCCAAACTTTATAATGATGTAATTACAGCTTGTTGGCAAAAAATATAAAAAACCTCAGCCCCTGCTTCGGGCTCCGGTTTGACCTCGTCCACACAAACTTTTGCAGAAGTTCCAGACTTGCCACCGACGCAACCACGAGAGTGCACTCAGCCAATAAACGCCCCCCGTGCTCCCCGAGGCCGAAATCTCGCACACAACCACGAAGAGAGCATCACACATAACGTCCCACGTTTCCCAAGATGTTTAGAAGCACTCACACAAACTGAACTTATAAGCTCTGGTCGGTTTACCTTGAAAATCAATCTCACACGGCTTTCAGGAGAGTTTTATGTGCTGTGAACCTTCTCCGTCTCGTTTATTTACCACTCACGCAGCCTTTAAATGTCAAACCATGTCGTCTTCCGCTAACTAACGGGACAGCAGGAGGCTCTGTTAGCGGCGGGAGTTCTCCGAGCACGTTGCTTTGACCTAATGTTCCAAACAACAAGCCAGAAAAACAGGGAGAGATTCACAAACTGCTCCGTGAACTGCAGCACAGACGTTTCTCCCCGGAAATGTTCCGGACATCCCGCACGTGAGAACGCAAACGTTCCAAGTCAAGAATGTCCAGAAAGTGTCGCGTGAGTCCAGAGTTCGCAGCTTCCAACACGTGACGGACGTGAAACTGGAAGAATACAAATGTCGAGTGGTGAAGAAGAGGAGCCGTGGACGAAGGAGACGCTGACGTCAACGAGGAGATTTGACATGTTTCTGACCCGGACAATCTCCTGCTGCTTCTTCGTCCGCGAAGGAAAAACTCCAGAAGATCTCCAGACCTTCATTTATCGGACATTATCTGGAGTTAAGGTTAGAAGAGTACAACCCGCCAACCAGGACGTTTTTTGGGGGGGTACCCAGAACTCTATTTAGACCCTGGTTCCTGATATGACTCCATCTTTGGATCATCCAGCTTTTATATACGTTGTCTGACATCATCCCTTGATTAATCTAATCTAACGATTCTGTCCGTATCCGTCGCTTCTCTTCAGCTCAGTTCACGGTTGTGTTTGTTTTCAACACACCGCTCTCTCTCTCTCTCTCTCGTGCTCTACTCAAGCCCTTGTCTCAATGTGCTCCAGCGTGGCGAGGGGGCGTGTGCACGTGCGGCGAGGGCAGGATAACGTGCGAGTGTTCCTCTAAGTGTCGTGCGGGGAAAAAAAAAAAATGTAAAAAAGCTGTTGATGGAACTCTGCACAGGCGGAGCTGAGGGCTAAATGAGTCTTTATAACTGGAGTGAATAATGCAACGCACAAATCAACACAAACCCAACACAATGAAGCCGACCCACTTCTCTTCAAATGTCTTTGGAGGTTCGACAGTGAATTACCTGTCTCGCTCATATCCACTTTCATTACGGCCTGACATTCAGCCAGCGGACGCGTGTGTGCGAGCGTGCACCTGAATGTCACGCCGTAATGAGAATGGATATGACAGTGACAGGGCCATCGACGAATTGGGCGCCCCGGCTGCCCCCCTTTCCCCCCCCCCCCCTGACATGTGCCGGGGGGAAAAACACACACGAACACACGAACACACAAACGCACAATCTCGCTCTATCTAAGACAGTTGGGTGCAATAGAGCCAAGACAATAACCAAACTCTATTTACCAGACCTCATTCCCTCATTCGGACCCAAAGTAATTACTTTTAAATTGCAAAACTGAGGAACATTAACAAACGGATGCGGCAATTCAGGTCCGCCTGAGGCTACGCAGCGTGTTTTCAAATGGAAATGAAGGTATTTTGCCATTGTCCACTGCGATATCGCTGTGTTACGGTTTAAGCCTTTTTCCCCGTGCGCCCGATAAGAGCAGGGGACACTGGCAGTGTTTACTCGGCCCATTGTGGCAGACGACTGCTCAGAGCGAGGATAATTCTGGCTTAATATCAACGCCGTCGGAGGAGAGTGTCACTCCTTCTCCCCGGGAAAGACAGAAACGCTGCTGCCGCTGCTGCTGCTCGGCCACGTAAATCAACACTTCACCGACACACACAGGACGACAACGTGAAAGCTTGTGCGAGCACACGCATGTGCGCAGGCGGACGCAGGGCGGAGCGTGCGTTTCCCCCGTGTCGGGGTCACAGCACATCAATAGCAGCCATGATTACCATGATCAGCTCTAATGAGGGGGCGACGGGGTGAACGCCACTCATCTTTTTCCTTTAACACAAGCTTGTTATTACCACTTTTTGTCTCCCTGTCTGACTCACACACGCACACAGGCGCTTCACAGTTGTCGCCGCGCACCGTGTAATTCTCTCCCAATCGCAGCCCTGTCATCCCGCCCTGTCGCCAGCCTGACAATACTGACAAGGGCGCCCCCCCCCCCCCCAAACCAGGAGGAGGGAACACAAAGGAGCGGCGGGGCCCAGTCGCCCATTAAGGCCCGGGCTGGGGTCGCTGTGCAGCTGATGAGGTCTGTAATGTCACCTGGCCGCCGCGGCTGGCGTGTCAGAGGTGCTGCTCTTCGTCATCGGTTGTGGAGACTTTGCCAAAGGTTTAGAAATCTGGGACCAGAAAAAGGCGAAGAGGAGAAAAAGGCCCCCGATCGGCCTGAATCAGCAGCTGCTGCTGAACAGCGCTGTTCCCTCTCGGCCGTATAAATATTTCATCGTGACTTTTAGGAACACTGTGTAATCTGGTGTTAAGACTTAAGAGACATGAAACCTGCGTCTCAGCACTTTAAAAACCAAACTCCTCCGAATCTGTATCATCTGTTAAATCCCTCCTGGAAACATACAGCTGCTGAGTTTATCTATATTTACCTGCACGGAGGAGCTTTTCACCCCCGAGCGCTCTGATTTAACACTGCTGGACATGTTCCCACATTTTCCCTGATTTCTAAGAGAACGATTCAAGGTTCTTGATTAAAAAATCTAGACATGAAAACTAAATGTATGTCTTTGACGAAACACATAGATGCGGACGTTAAAACTACATTATGGCTCATAGCGCCACCTGGTGTTACAAACCATCTTGCAGTTAACACCCTCTAATCCAAGGTGGATGTGTGTGTGTGTGTGTGGCATTTTTTTTGAATTTCCATGATTCATATTATCATGAGAGGGGATTTATCTGCTTCTCCACAGATCAAGAACATCTTGAATTGAATATTTTAAAAAAAAGGGTTGTATAAAGACTGTTATTAACGACCAAAGGCAGATTTTAACACATTAACATGACAACTTTCAATTCAGAGTCATTGAGTACACACACACACCGCACACGCACACGCACACGCACACAGACACACACACACACAGACACACACAGACACACACACACACACACATGAGGCCGACATGTTAAAGTGTCATGACTGAAGAGGAGCGAGAGAGAGAGAGAGAGAGAGAGAGAGAGAGAGAGAGAGAGAGAGAGAGAGAGAGAGAGAGAGAGAGAGAGAGAGAGAGAGAGAGAGAGAGTTAAAGAAAGGGCGAGAGTACAGTACCTCCATAGTCTGAGACTGGTGCATGGCTTTGATTGCATTCTGTGCCATAGCTCTGGTGGAAAACGTGATAAACGCACATCCTGTAGGGAGGGAGGGAGGGAGGAGAGGAGGGAGGGATGGAGGGACAGTGGAAGGGAGGAGGGCAGGAGGAGGAAGAGGAGGAGGAAGAGGAAGAAGAGGAGGAGGAGGAGGGGAGGAGGAGGAGGGGAGGAGGGGGGGGGAGACAAGAAAGAACAAAAACAAGACAAAAGGGTTGGACACGTCGTCGTTATAAATAAAAACAGAGATTGATACAGAGAACAGCTCACAGGTGGACAACATCGTTCTCAGGTCGCTTGAAGGAACAGCAGCGGAGAAATGAGCACAGTGTCATGACAACCACGACCCCCCCCCCCCCCCTCCCCCCCCGACCCCAGTCCCACCACCACAGGACATCTGAGACGACCACAAGCAACACAATCGGGGGACTTTTGGATTTGCCTTCCCCGCCTCCCTCCTCCTCCTCTTCCTCCTCTTCCTCCTCCTCCTCTTCCATCTTTTATTGTTTCCTCTAGCTCCTTCACACTGACTCACACCCCCCCCCCCCCCCCCCCCCCCCCCCCCCCTTGCATTAGAGGCGATTTGAATTCATTTGCGCGGCCTGCGTTGTTCGTCAGGAGAGACGAAGGGAGGCGTGGCCGACCGCCGCCGATCTGAGCCAATCGAGACGCAGCCGCCGGCGTTGTTTTTACGGGAGTTTGTTATTGGTGCTTTGTGGGTAAGAGGGGGGGGGGGGGGGGGGGGGGGGGGGGGGTTTGTCTGGCTGGTTAGGGAGTGATCAGAGGAGATAATGTGAGAAGTGCTTCGTCAATCCCCCCGGCTAATAATATGCTAACAAACCCACCAAGCCATGTTAGCGCAGCCAGGCCTGAACTGATTACACACATGCTCGCACACACCAACACACACTTAGACACACACACACACACACAGACACACACACAGACACACACACGTTCAGGTTCGGCCGACAGACTCGTGGCTTGGCAGGAAGAAAAGTCTCATGCCATCAGATAGACTCTCCCTGGGTGAGTGGATGGGGGGGAAAGGGCAGAGAGGAAAAAGAGGGTGGAATTGTGAGGAGGGAGAATGCAACAGACGGAGAGAGAGAGAGAGAGAGAGAGAGAGAGAGAGAGAGAGAGAGAGAGAGAGAGAGAGAGAGAGATGAGTGGAGGAATAGATCATTGTCCTCGTCCACCTCCATCAGGACTCTGTGATAGAACGAGGCCGCGAGAGGTGAGATTTAAATCCACTACGCAGGGTTTCACACCGAGGCTTTACCCTGAGGAGACACAAGGACGTCCCTGGAGAGGACATTCATCGCTATGGTAACGGTTTAATCACGTGTTCGGACGACACCTTTAGGATTCCCTCGTCAAAATAAAGTTGCTTTCAGACGAGGACTGAAGTCCGAGGGGCTACGTTGCTGCGGAACCTTTCCTGCTTCTGATCCTGACCTCTTTTAAAATATATATATATATTTCTGTCCTTGCTCAATGGAAAATGTAGTTTATATTATTCTTATATATAGAACTCCATCAGTGGCCGAACATTAGAGATGTGGAAAAGGTGATAAAAAGACGGTGAAGGTTATCAGATGCTGTGGCACCGACCTAGTAAACACGTCCATGTGTCCTTTACTGTAGAAAGGACATTCGTAAAAAAAAAAAAAGGGGGTCATTTTTTCTGACAGTCTATTTTAGACGAGCCACAATCTGTCATTTAACGGCTTATGTTGGAGGACGCTGCTCCTTCCTCTGCGGGGGGGCCGTGCCCCAGAACTGGATCAGCCCTGCAGGGGGGGGGCGTCCATTTGGGTTAACCCTCCTGACTCTGCTCATAACGCTGGTCAAGCTACAACGTCGACGGAAACTGGGTTCGTCTCCAGTTGGCCGACAACACATTTCTATCTTTAGCCAGTTTCTGCAGCTTGAACCTCGAGGCTTCTAAATAAAGAATTCCTCAGCGTCGGAACATGAATTCATTAATGTCAAAGCTGTTAATGACAACAGGAAGCCACGCTCACTGGTTGGTGCTTGTCGTGTTTTTTCCGCGCCGCAGAGACGGGACTTGGCTTGAGCGCTAAAAATACCTCACGGGCCGCATTCTGTCGTCAGCAGAGAACCAAACAGTCCTTTAATAAAAGTAGGGTAGCTCCCCAGGCCCGGCCATCCACTGGTGGCGTGATCCATATTTTATTAATAGCGGGGATGGCGGCGCGCTCCTCTGATTGATACCACGATTTAATAGGCGCTCAGCAGCGCGGCTAGGTGGGACGAGGCCCTCGGGGGGGTGCAGGCACAAAGCAACCCTCAAAGACCCATTCATCTCCGGCCCGGTTATAGGTGTGTTTATTTACTATCCAGATCCAAACCGGACGACAAGCATCTTCTCTTTGATTCGCCTGCAGCCGCTAAGTGGTTTATATTAGCTCGACAGAAACAGGGATGTGGCCAAAGCGCCTGAAATATTCATGAGGACAAAAGAGAGCTGAAAAGGGGAAGGAAGGGAAGGAGGCCAGTGAGGGATGCCTGGGAAACGAGGACAAATTGATGCGAGAGAGGATTCTAGGACAGTCAGGGTGATTATAGGGACGGGGGGGGGGGGAGGAACGTGGGGAGTTCGAGTTCGTTGGGTTTGAGGCAAAGATCGGTTCTGGATAGAGACGACCTTGAGGAGGAGGAGGAGGAGGAGGAAGAGGAGAGAGAAGAGGCACACTGAGAAAATAAGACTGGAGTCAACAATAAAAAAACATTCAGAACGTCCGACAGGCACAGAAAAAAAAAAAATAAAGAAAACGTGACCGACAGATCCACATGGAGCCGGCGTGACGATGACAGCGACAGCTCGTGTGACAGGAGGAAGAGGAGGAAGAGGAAGAGGAGGACGACGAGGCAAGGCAGAGGCTGCATCTCCTCAGCACATAGAGACCACAGAGGAGGGGAGGGGGGGGGGGGGGGGGGGGGGGGGGGAGGTAAAGGGAGCGTGGGAGGATGAAATCAGGTGAGTGGGTGGTCGAGTGTGTGTGTGTGTGTGTGTGTGTGTGTGTGTGTGTGTGTGTGTGTGTGTGGGGAGGAAGAGTTGATGAAGACGTTCTATAGAAAAGCTGTGGAGGGTTTGACAGAAGCTAAATCAGTGGTTAGGTTTTTGTTTAGTCATAATCATGATTTACTTAAAAGGTACAATACGTAACTTCTGCCACTAGAGGGCCCTCAATCAAAACAATAAGCATAAGTTTGATGACGCGGTGAAGCAGCGAGGGATATTTTTCCGTCTGTACGTAATAATTTGTCTGATTTTTTTTAGCATTAAGATTCAGGCATTGACGAAAATAGAGGTAAAAGATTTGGTTCTAAATGGATTCAGGACTTTTTGCGGAGCCCTTCAACAAACCAACGGAGAAATACAAATAATTGCCCTTCATGATTATTTTGTGTTTTACTCTATAAATGGAGAAAAATAGAAAAAGGAATTGTGCTTTTTTAAAAAAATACAACCAACCCAGTGGCAGAGCGGCTGCTCAGTGTCGGTGGGAGAATCCGAGTGGCTTACAGTGAGGCTAAACTGGATCGGCAGGGAAGGTGAAGGGTATGAATGGAGGTTAGGAGGTCAGAGGAGGAGGAGGAGGAGGAGGAGAGAGGAAGAGGAGGGAGGTGTGAGAGCGAGAGGGGGGGGGGAGAAAAAAAGAGAGAGAGAGAGAGAGAGGGAGGGAGAAGAGATATATAGAGCGAAAAAAGGAGAATCATGTCTTCACAGCGGCCTCCAGGTGTCGCTGTGGTTCATTTGCGTTCACTTGAGCGCGACTCGTTGAAAACCTTGAAGAGAATCTCGAGCGTTTGTCAGAGAAGCAGCCGGTTTGACGAACAGGATCTGATTCAAGGCTCCTCGTGCACAAAGAGACGATTATACAGATTCACTTCCACCGCTCGGGTCAGAACATGTCATGTGTGTGAGGTTTGTTTGGTGTGTGGATCCTTCGAGCTGCAGTTTGTGTTCCTGCTGCCGACAACACATCTGAGTCCCTGCGGGGATTTGAAGCAACAACATGCAGGAGAGAGGAATATCTGTGAATCGCATAGTGACGCCTCAAAGATTCACCGTCTGTTGGTCTTTGGTTGTTTTTCTTCACCGTGGCTAATTAAACTATTAAGCTATGATCATAACCAGATTGAAACTGTAGAATATCCACCAGATAAGATAAGAGTGTGGATAACGGACCGGGACGAGTCAGTGGGATGTTTGAAATATTTCATCCACAGACTGAATAAAACTGGACGAAATGACGGCTCCAAATGATTTAAATCGTAATTTGGTGAACGGCTGCAGTACAGTTTAATCACAACTTTAAAAAGAGGGGTTTGATTCCTCATTTTTAGTATTTTTTTTTACTGATTTCTAAGTTTGCGTCTCTGAAAGTTTGAAGGCTTCCTGCAGCCAGGCGACACTAATCACCACAGTTTACAGTAAACAACATCCTGAGACTCTGACGGCTCGGGAAAAACTCCAGCGCGACAGTAAAGGAGAAACATCTGAGAGCAAATGAGCTGCTGATTATGCAGGAGAAACGTCTGCGAAGGTAAAACACTCAGGAAACGGTTAAACTAAACAGGAAGTCTTAAATAATGACAATAAATACAGATAAATGTTTTCTTTTGGACGCACGGAAACCAAAATAATGAGCCCATCCTATTTATTATCGGTTACTTTGATTTGAAAAGTTGTTTGTTTCTCTGAGAAACAGCTCAGACCTCCTCAGCTCTCGTCGGAGGTAAACACGTCCTCCGGCAGTTTGAGTCACGGGTCAAGTCGGCACAAATGAACCGCGGCAGCTGGAGGCCGCTCGGGCCACAAATATTCACACGAGGAGCATCGAGTGTGGATGGAAGCGAGTGGCAGCGGCAGCCTCACCTCTGCTGAGTCCGTCGGGCCCCCGCAGGATCCGGCACTCCTCGATCTGTCCGAACGCGGAGAACATGACCCGGATGTCGTTCTCGTTGCACTTCTTCGACACCATGCCGATAAACAACTTCCTGTCTTCCACCGCTGCGGAGCCACAGAGAAGAGAGGAGAGAGAGAGAGAGAGAGGGAAACAGAGAGTGTGAATGAACGAGTGGATGTAATTTAATATGTCGACCTGATGCTTTATGTTTCAGTTTGAAGGAATAGAAATGACTTTTCACCAGTAGAAACTACGTATAGTATTTGCACATGATTAGTGCTCGTCTTCCTGCGTGCATCTTCACCTAGAGTCCTGCACAAGGTCTTTTAACCGGATCTAACTTGGAGATAGGAGCTGGTAACGGGTCGGGTTCAGTATCGGAGCTTTGCAGGTTTGCAAAAGTGGACCCACGCAGGACTTCACCACCTTCACCCCCGTCCTGCGTCTTGAAACATGTCCACGAGCCTCTGGAATTTGCCGAACTGAAGCCGATTCGGCTCCAATCGGGGGCTTTTGTCTGCTGGAGAATTGAGCTAAAGATTTTGGGGGCGAATAAACCTGTTTCCTGAAACCTTGAACTCGACTGTGCACACGAGCGTCTCATTGTACCGGAACCCAACGTCTCTGAATCATACAACAATGACAACAGACAGAAAAATAGAGAAGAAGAAAGAAAAAAAAAAAAGATTAGGGAGAACAAAGAGACGGAAAAAGACAAAAGAAAAATCAAAAGACACAAAAAAAAACGCAGAGAGACGGAACGAAAAAACACAACAATCAAAAGAGAAGCGTCGAGGAACGAGGGGAAGAAAGAAGAGAGACAGCGGGAGAGAGAGACGGAGACAGACAGAGCTCGTGGATTTCATCATTCCATCTGCGAGGCTCTGATCAATGTCTCATTATCACTTCAACGCCAACTGCTCGCTGAGACTCTCACCCTCGGCCTCCCTCCACCTCTCCTCCTCTCCTCCTCCTCTCCTCCTCTTCCTCTTTCCTCATTCTCCTGCCCCACGGGTCTCTCACTTTCTCCTCCGCTGACACAATCCCTCCTTCGCAGGTGCAATCTCCAGGAACGAGAGGCGGCTGCAGGTAGCGGTGTGTGTTAGTGCACGTGTGTGTTAGTGCACATGTGTGTGTGTGTGTGCAGGTTAAGTGTGAATTAAGCTGAGAGCAAAATCAGAAACAATGTGTTTGTGTGTGTGTGTGTGTGTGTGTGTGTGTGTGTGTGTGTGTGTTGCAGCACATTCAATGCAATGCTAATCCAATTCATTTTTAATGAGGAAACTGTCAGCTCTTACCGCGAGGCGAAAGAGATAAGCGGTCTGTTGCACTCTGGGAAATCAATAGCGCACTTGTTTATTTTGCTGTTTGAATTGTTTGTGTGTTTAAAAAACAAACCGTCGGGATACGCTGCCAAGATAAGTGTTGTTTCAAAAAAGCCTTAACTCCTTTGTACACAGCGTGTCTGTGCGCGTGTGTGCGCATCACTCCAGAGGAAGATTACCACGAGTCTAACAGCGATGTAATTAATTTACTCGGCGTCGATAGAAGAGAAAGAGAGAAGATATCGTTACAATTGACTGTTTCTGTTTCTTTTCGCGTGCGGGAGGCGATAAGACGCGTGCGACTCGGGCGCCGGGATGATCCGGCGTCGGCTTTGCATTCTGGGAGGAATTGGAGCGGAATCGGCCTCCTGCTGAGATTCAACACATAAACAAGATACCGGGGGAAAAAAAAGAAACCAGCACGAGATTTAGCAATAATCTTATCTGAGCGCGACACTGTACATCTCTTTGTCTCCCGCGCTGACTGAACTAATAAAGCTCCGAGCCGCCGCTCGTCACCGTTACAGTGGCTCTGACGCCGGGTTTATTAAAGGTCATTATCATTAAGTGGATGGATGGGTTACGTATGGGCTACTTCATATTTACCGTCCCAGCTGTGAGGAGCGGCCACTTTATTAAGTTCCACTGTCGTTACCCTGACGTTTATGTCTTATAAAGTCGTATTTCGCCATATTTCAGTGGAGCGGATGATGGCTTTTAGAAGAGTTTCTCCTCGGCCTTGCTGGATACTCGTTTTATTGTATTTCCCTGCAGTGGACAGTGATTCATCAGGCGGCTCGTGATGCAGGTCCATTGTCTCTCTCTGTGATTCTTACATGAACACACAGGGTTCTTTCAAACTCTGTAAAAATAACCTGCAGCTGGATTTAAACGGTCATTTCATCCATTTTCATATTCTGCTCAATTACTCTGCTTCAAGGGTCAGTTCACCTCACTAAGTCGTGCAAATCAAAAAAAAACTCTCCATCCTGACGTCTCTCAGACATTTGTTAGGTTTTTAAATTTAGATTCTGAGTGGAAATTTGCAGAGTTACAAAAATGAAGCTGCTTTCAGACCTGAACTGACGTCTGGACATTTCATATCATATTTCCAGATGTGCTGTACGTGAGAAAACAACTTTCCTGCCAGTCACCAGGTGAAACGTCCCAAAGTGTCTGAGCGACGAGTGAGAGAATACAGATGTTTTATCCGTTTGTGTGAACTGACCCGTAAAGCTGAGTAATTCTGCAGAATCTCTAACACGGGGAAACTAAATCAGCTCGTGTTTAAGGACACCACATCCACAACGTCTCACCCTGACCCAGAAGATTGATGACATGGCCTTTTATTCCCCTGATCCACCGCCACTAAATACCACCGCTGCTGCATCTCAATGAAACCAATTAAAAAAACAGAACGGAGTCATTCAGCGACGGAATTCAGACGTTTTAAACGAAGGGAAATACTGAAATAAAAAGTTTTAAAGTTCTTATCTCGGGTCCCTGCTGTCCATTCGGGATTTGTTTGTGTAAATGTCAGGGAAAACAGGATTTACTCCAAACATTAGTTATCTGACTCTCAGGTGAAAGGTGGATTTAATGCAGCTTCAGTTCTTCAGAGACTCCATGAAGCTAAAGGTCAGAAGCCCTGAAATGTTCTCACACTAAGTTTACAGGAGCCAGAAAACCAGAACGCTAATATCCAGCTGTTTTAAGAGACACTTTTCTCTTCTTTAACAATGAAACTGTGATATTTATCCAGTGGGGTTTCAGCGCCTCGGACAGTGTAGAACTAACATGTTGTCTTTCCAACGGGATTCGTTGACAATGTGAGAAACAGCGGCCGCATCCTTTTAAGAAACCTCCACACGTCCTCTGGTACATACGTCCAACAGCTTCCTCGTTTCAGGCAGAGAAGGAACGGAGGAGGAGGAGGAGGAGGAAGAGGAGGCTCGACACAGGGAATCAATTCTGAGCTGGATCTGCAATATGTAGTTTGGAGGAAGGGTGATCTGAGGACGGATCGTGCGACGGTGCTCGTGTGTGTGTGTGTGTGTGTGTGTGTGTGTGTGTCTATGTGTGTGTGTGTGCAGCGAGGGGAGCTCACACAGCCACAGGGGAGAGCGGCTGGTTCAGCACGAGGCCAAACCGATTCAACTTCAACTGACCCCCCTCGCGAAGCACCTTAATAATTCATCCCACTTAAAAAAATATATACTTATATACATCAGCCACCCGACGCCATCGCCCCTCTATCGTCTTAGAGCGAGGCAGCGGGCGAACACGCGGGCGAGGCAGCTATTACCAAGCATATTCAAGACGGTTATTGATGCATATGTGTGTGATATTGATGCTGCTGCCTCTCTGTGTGTGTGTGTGTCTGTGTGTGTGTGCATGTTGTGTGTGTGCAGGGCCACTCACCGTTAGATTTCTCACTGTCGGCAGGTTTCATCTGAATAGGGTGGTGCATCTGCAGAGACAAACAAATATACAAACACATTAAATACTGCTCCAACACTCGCTGTGGGGTCTGGACGTCCGAGTGTTTGTCAGGTATATTTTGCATTTCTTCTTTTATTTCATTCCCGATGTAAATCCGCACACGATTCAATACACACTCATGTACACATGCTGTAAATGAGTTTTACAGTTTATTTCCCACAGAAGAAATGTGATCACGTCGAGTTCACAAACCACAAATCTGAATATCTCTACAGTCAAAAATGTACAGAAGAAGGAGGAAGAAGGAGAAGAGGACAACAACGACTAGATGGCAAAGAAGAAGGAGGAGAAGGAGGAGATGGAGGGGGAGAAGAGGAGGAACAGGGATTATGATGAGAAGAGGAAAGAGAAGAAGGTGATGGAGATCCAGATAAAAGGAGAAGAACAAGAGGGAGGAAGAAGGAGAAGAGGAAGATGAAGATGGACAAGAACAAGAAGGAGAAGAAGAACTGACTGGAATTAAAACACAATATGTCGCTGATGCTGGACGACATGTTCTGAAGTGATTCTGATGAACAGACTTCAGCAGAAGAAGAGTTGGAGGTAACCGACCCTTTGGATCGAGAATAAAGTGACTCAAGATTCTGCTAACGAGTTCAAACCGTGACCCGGCAGCTCTGAATGAACCCGGCTCTGCTCTGTGTGTCCCTCACGGACGACACACATCCAGGTTGTGTGTCCCTCACAGACGACACACATCCAGGTTGTGTGTCCCTCACAGACGACACACATCCAGGTTGTGTGTCCCTCACAGACGACACACGTCCAGGTTGTGTGTCCCTCACAGACGACACACACCCAGGTTGTGTGTTTCCAGCAGGTGTGATAAACGCTGTCGTCTCTCTGTGATGTGGCCAAGCAGCAGTTTAATGGAGCCGAATGATGGATGTGTTTTTAAAGGATCTTCTTTTATGGAAAACAAGAAAACATTTCACACGCGAGGGCTTGTCACGCTTAGCTCTCTCTACCGTCTGACTACCTCCTCTCTCTCTCTCATTCTCTTCTTCCATCTCTCTCTCTCTCTCTCTCTCTCTCTCTCTCTCTCTCTCTCTCTCTCTCTCTCTCGACCCTCTTTTTTATTCCCTCCATCTCTCTTTGCTTTATGGGAGATTATGTGGCTGTTTGATCTGCAGAGAGATGAATGACAGTGATTCTCCAAATCTAGCCCAGTATCAATCACACTCAGAGTCAAACACCAGCCGCGAGTTGTGTGTGTGTGGTGTGTGTGTACGCGTGTGCACGTCGGAGTGTGTGTCCGTGCGAGTGTGCCCCGTCTTACCCATAATGCCCATGGGCTCAGTCACGCTGTGACAGAAGGCTTTGATCTTCCAATTCTATCACACACCTTTATCCCAACTCTCTCGCTCTCTTCCTTATCATCATCCTCACTCTCCGTTTCTTCTTCTTCTTCCAGACACTCACTCACACTCTCATCTAGTCTGTCTGTAGATTAGTTCCTAAACATGCCTGAAGGGGGCAGTGGACGGAGGAGAGGAGGCAGCAACAAGGATGGAAAGAGCAGAAGAATGAAGCGATGCAAACCTGAACAGCTCCACCTGAGATATTCTGCAGAGTTCAGTTTCAGACGGGAAATAACAAGAAGGAAAGAAGGAAGCAACAGATGATAAATGTGAGAGGAAGAAAGAGGAGGATTTCAGTGATGGTTGATATTGTTGTCATCCAGTTTACAGTAAGAAGGAAATAAAGAAAGATAGAAACAAGAGAGAAGGCAAGAAAGATAGATGGAAATAAAGATAATAAGAGAAAGAATTCAGAAATGAGGATTTAAAGTCAAGAAGCAGCAAAGACAAAGAGATAAGGATCGGGAGGGGAGAAGAATGAAATGATGAAGACAAAGGATCAGAGAGACGAGTCCAGGGGAGGACGAGAGGAAGAAGGAGGGATGAAGGTTAAGCTTTTACTTTCTGCATCCGTGACTGTCTATGTGGGAACGAACGTCCATGTGACCTGAAGTCTGACATCAGAGGGCGTACGTGAGGCTCTGTGGACGTTCACGGGTTTGTTGCGTCCACGCTTTAGACGCTGACGCCAACTGAGCCCGAGCTGAAGAACACAAAGAGAGAAACTACAAAAAGACAACGCTTCCTGTGGCGTGGACGTCGCCATTAGAGCGCCACGCCTGGGATAGAAAGACTCTGATCTGCGGCACGTGTATGAAACGTGTCCTTCAAGCGGAGAACAACACAAGCTCGTCTGTGGAGTCGGCAGCTCCGACCTTTAGACGGTGCACGGACAGGGAGGCCTTCAGGCGGCATCCCAGTGAAGTATCACTAACACAAGGACAGAGGCAGGGACACGGAGGAGGTGGGTGTGTGTCTGTGTGTGTGTGTGTGTGTGTCTGTGTGTGTGTGTGTTGAAGCCACATCAAAAGCAGCAGAGTCAAAGCAAACCTGGGATTCACATCAAGTCACTTCTTGTTAATCCATTTCAAAGTCAGTCCCTTAAAAACAGAAGCCATGACAGGATCCTCCGCGCTGCCGCCATTCACTCCTGAAAAGCGCTGCCAAACGCTGCCACACACACACACACACACACACACACACACTCACAGACACACACCATGTATCCAAACACAAACACAAACACCCACAGGTATAAAAAACTCTGTCTGGCTTTCAGGCGTCTCCTCCTCAGGTCTGTCTACAGAGAATGCCCGGCGGGCGGCGGCGCTGTTTCGACGCGTTTGATCTGCGCGAGCTCCCGCCGAGACCCACAAAGCAAGACTCTCCTCCGCTAGCCCACATTCCACAGTGCTGTTTCTTCTTTCCTGGCAGGCCCACAGCCGCAGTCTGCCATTCATTATGCGCTCAGCAGGGGCCTGGCAAAACTACTAAGTCCTTTGCCGCGCTCAGGCTCGTAAAAAAGCACCGGAGAACCCCCCAAAAAAACGACGCTACGCAGAAGCCATGTGTTCAGCCGGCTTGACGCTGCGCGGGCATTTAGCTTCACAGCTGTATCGGTCTCATCAGACGGCCGCTTGAACTACTTCCTGTCCTGCTGCCTCCGACGTGATCTACTTCCTCCTCCTGCACGAAGGAAAAACCTCCTTTCAGTTCTTCCTCCTCAAACAGAACAAAGTCTGTTTTCTTTAGGTAAATATTCAATTAAAAAATCCTCCTCACACGCGCACCTCTAATAATTAATCAGCACCTGATTTACAAAAACATAAAATTAAGAAAAGAGAGCCGGGGCGCGTTAAAGGGCAGCTTGCGCTCTTAATCACAGGAAGTCAAATCCAATGCAATTTCCTGATGTTTGATTATTGCGTCGTAAAACTTTGTGTGAGCTTTAAGGGTCTTTTTATTTTATCTGCTCGTAACGCAGCCGCACTGCACTTGAACTGAAGTGTCACCTTTCTCCCTCCTTGTAACCTGCACGGTTCGGTTCTGATTGACTGAGTCCCTCTGCTGTAAAGCACACGATAAATGTGCCACCTTTGAAAAATCGATTAACATTTAATTTACATATTAATGTGCAAACTGAAAGTCGCCACGAAAAAACGCTGCTAACGACGAGACGTTGTTACTCTTCGAGATCGACTTTGCGGAGGAGAATAAACATTTCCTCTTAGCCGCTGCACAATTACTGCAGAGCCGTTACATTTATTAACCCGCTGTAAAAATGTGTCTGGATTTATGGTTGTCGAGCGGCTGCTACATGGGAAACAGGATCTGCGGTGATTATCGGTTCATTTGTAACTGAATGAAATTAAACTTCCACGAATTCCACCGGGAGATGATTATTATTTTTTTTAATCCTCAACTCGGTTCAGCTCCGAGTCGTTGTTTTGTTTCAGAGGTTTGGAGAGAAGCTCCTCCTCCTCCTCCTCCTCCTCCTCCTCCTCCTCCTCACTGAGGGATTCATAACGTTTAAGTAGATTGTGACTAAATAAAGATGGAGGCTGCGTCTCCTCTTCCTCCTGCAGCCAAAAATATTTAGGATACGGGCGCCGCCATCTTTCCACCTGTCACGGCTTCTCCTTCACATCTTTCCTTGGCCTTGTGGCGTGTTGCTTCTGGGTCAAGGAGAAGTGGTGAGGAAAGGAGATCGTTTGGACTTTTCCTCTGTTCTAATGAGCAAGATGGCAGCGTTCATATCCTCCTTCATACGTCTCTGATCTCCACCATCGTCACCAGATCGTCTTCAAGTCTGTGCGTGTGTTTTTTGCCGAGCAGGCGACAGACAAGGTTTTACAAGAGCTTGTTTTCTGGTTGATACGAGACTGAATGTCCTGTTAAACCGAAAGAGGATAAACAAAAATAAAAAAAAACCTTTCTCTAAGGGGTCGTCACTAAAATTTAATTTGATTCACCATTAACGTGAGCGAGCTGCGACTCGTCCGTCGGCGTGACGAGGCAAAAGTCTGCGGCTATCCGAGATTAGCTCGTCCAATCAGCAGAAGATATTTACGGATGAGTGAAGCCATCAGGTCCTCATTACACCGCGGGGATCAGAGTGCAGCCGGCAGCCAAGATAGATTTTATGACCTTCCAGTTCTGGGACAGTCTCTTCAATCACCCTCCCCCTTCTCTCCCTGGCTGCGGCCGAGGTGTCTATTTGTTAGACTAGCTGATGAAATGTCAGCCTCCTCTTTTCCCCTTTCTCTTGATATATCCTCATCATGGGCAGACTCCTAGCAACCTGGGCGGCATTCGGACCATCTGTGTGCGAACCCCCTAAACCAGACGAGTCCCCCCCCCCCCCCCCCCCCCCCCCCGACCACAACCGCTGCCCGCTAAAATCTCCCTTTCCCTGTGCGGCGAGAGCAGGAAACCTTACACTTCCTAAATGTTAACCGCCGCTCTTGGGTTAACGTTGTCGCCTCCTCTAGACGTCTCCCGAGAACGCCCTCGTGCTTAGAAGGTCAGAGGTCGTCTTGTCCTGGAGCCAGAGGACAAATCTGAGGCTCATGCTGGGAATAGAACAAGTGTGTAGGGAGTGTGTCAATGGTGTGTGTGTGTGTGTGTGTGTGCCAGGTTCATGTGACCAGAGTGTTCGTGCCAAAATCTGGGGGGTGCACATACTGTAAGGTATCAAACACCACACACACACACACACACACACTCTGCCACAGACGGCAACCGCACACTGCTTCTCCTCCCTCCTCTCTGAAGATGTGACGGTGAGCTGCTGGGTCAAAGTCAGACAGATGGCCCTCACAGCCGGGATTCAGTCGGTGACCAAAACCGGCGGCACACACACACACAGACACACACACAGACACACACACACACACACCTTCAAATTAACAGCATACGTCTGACCTCCGGAGGGGGATCATCACAACACAAACACTTTGCCTACGTTCATTGGTAAAGTGGTTTGAACACATTATCATCACCAACCAACAAACGGCAACAATAACACAAAAACCTTCTTGCCAGACGAAAGAGAAATTACAACATTTGACGCTTTTATTTGCCAAAGCGGTGCAATAACCACGATTCTCCCTTCGCCGCTTTCATCCAACTCATCACGACACTTTCCAATCCTCGCTCTCTCGGTGCGGTGGTGGTGTTTTCTCGTGGCTCAGTATCGTCTCTAAAGCAACTTGGCATCAGTTGGATTCAACTTCCAGTGAAGTTAGAGACGTAAAAGCAGTATCCAGTAAGAGCTTCACACCTCGGATCAATTAGGAGTCTTCAACCCGACCAATCAGCACGTCTTTGACGACCACGACCGAGAGCATAAAGACTTAATGCCTATTTTGTGAAGCCGTAAATAAAAAGGAGACCTCGAGTCCTGTCGTCGCTCTGACAAACACCTCGAGTGCGACTCCAGTCCTCACTCTCTCTCCTCTTTTAGAAAAACACACCACTATAAATCAAACTGTCCTTTTTACGATATCCCTCGTCTTAGCCCGACGCTATCCCCACTTCATTTAGTAAACAATTAACCCGGCGCGTTGTGTGTGTGTGTGTGTGTGTGTGTGTGTGAGCAGAATGATTGAGAGATGGCGGCATAACTATTCTGTGTCGTGTCCCCACAAGTGTTTAACATAGTTAGCTTGCATTTACCCTCTCTCTCTCTCTCGATGAGTCAATATACTTAAACGCTGAGCCGCCAAGTCGGAGAGAAGAGAGGGGTTAGGGAAGTTAATTTGAAACAAGCGATTCATATTTCTTTCGTTAAATAAGCGACACGCACGCACACAGACAGACACACAAGTGAACGCACACACTGTGAGGGTTGGTGCATCGATGAGGTTTGTCTTCCTTCAGCCGTGTTTGCGATAGCATTTGGGTTTCACTATGGCAATTACAGCCTTTAATTGAATTGATTTTGATAATGAGCCTCTGTAATGACACCGCTGTGGGAATGGTTGTGTGCACGTGTGTGTGTGTGTGTGTGTGTGTGTGTTTGCAATGAGTGAGCTACTGTTGTTTTTTTCTGGACGTAAAAGATGTGTGAGCGGCACACACACACACACACACACACACACACACACACACACACACACACACACACACACACACACACACCACACACACACACACATTTAAAACCTTGGTTCATGCCGCTCTAATAGCCGACCACTGAACGGCCGTCTGTTTGAATCGCTTGTCCGAGCTCTAACCTTTCAGCTTGTTGCATAATATCCTCCAGGCTGTAACACATGAATGTTTGATGACACACTACTTAGTAAATGAGAAACGTAATATCCTACACTGACATATTTCCGCTGTTTTCAAAGCTTAGCACCAACCTACAACTTGCTGCTCGGGTCCTCGGGTGGTCGGCGGTCGGGTTTCACGAGGGAACCCGTCTGCGGTCAGGAGGCGAGCTGCCGAAGGAGGCTGAGCAGCGAATCAGACGCTCTATCAGTCAGTCGGCGTTACCGTATCTCTCTTCCTGCCAGTCGGCTTCATGGCTGCTGCTGAGAGCGATTGTGATAGAGCAGCGATATGTGTAATGGGCTCGCACCGGAGCAAACAACACACACGGACTGACAGGCTGTGGACATGGAGCATTCCTCCTCTCACTGAACGACTAACAAGTACTGAACACGCACACACACACACACACACACACACACACACACACACACACACACACACACACACACACACACACACACACACACACACACACACACACAGTATCAGTTATCTGATAAATGAGCCTGACGCCGGCCGTTGCTTGCATCATTGATCATATTCAGTGTGTATTATGGAATTGATCGATGCCGTCTGGCTCGGATTCCGCTTCATCTCAGGTATCAAGCGAGAGGCGCCATCATCAGGTGGTCGAGACGCGGGCCGAGAGGCTTCACCGCCAAAAACGAGATCTGACACGTTTTTTGTGTAAATTCGCACGATTCCCACAAAGTGACTTCTGTCCTGTTGACGTGATGTCGAGGTTGAAAGTCAACATTTATTGAAACGTTATAAATGAGCTTCAATTGAAAATGGACTCTGTCTATATGGAGCTTTTTTTAAGTCTTGATGAAGACTCAACACACACACACACAATTCATACTGTGCATTGATGTGCATGCAGCAGTGTCACACATCACCGCCGGCACAGAAGCAATTAGGGGGGTTCAGTATCTCAGAGACAGAGGATTGAACCATGCACGACCCTCTGGTCATTATTATGATCAATTATTACGATTAATAAAACTATGTCCACAACAGTAAAACTGGAGCAAACGTCTGAATGAGCTAATTTGGATTTTTTTTTACCCCCGTCGTACAATGTGATCAGAACAAGACGATCGGATACTTTCCAGCATCAGTCAAATAAAAACATATTTCATCAGAAAGCTACAATAAACACTGCAGGCCGGCAACCACAGTGTTTCTCCAAGCAGACACACACACACACACACACACACACACACACACACACACACACACACACACACACACACACACACACACACACAACCACACAGACACACACACAGTTCCTTTCAAGACCACGGGGGCTTTTGCATTAAAGAATTTGATTTCTCTCACATCGTTGAAAGTTATTAATTCACATTATCACTTACAGTCTCTGGCCCCCGAAACTGCAGCTCCGTCCGTCAACTTGAAAATAATAAATGAGCGATTAAACGACTTGTGTCTTTGGATTATAAATTGCTGCTTTATAAACCTCAACCTTGCTGCAGATAGCACTTACTCTGATGAGGGCGTTTGATGTGCCTTCGGTCGCACCGCGAACACACACAACCTTGCGCCTGCATCCTGGCAGCGGAGCATCACTAATTATCTCGCCAGAAGAAAGGTAAGGGAGGTGGGGACCTGGGAGTGTGTGTGTGTGTGTGTGTGTGTGTGTGTGTGTGTGTGTGAGTGTGTGTGTGTGTGTGTGGTCTCAGTGCGACAGTAGCTTTTAATGAGCCCCGCGCTTCTTATCAAACTTGGCGCTCGACAAACGCTCTGATCCGCCCACATGGAGGACGGGGGTTCGACTGATCGTGTCTGAAGCAACCCCCCCCCCCCCCCCACACACACACACCCCACCCAGCACCCTGATCACCCTCCCTCCTCTCCGCCCCCCCCTCCGCCTTCACTGTCAGAATGAAATATCCTTGAGAGAAACTGTGAATCAAAGTCCTTTTTCATCCTTTCTCTCAAAGAGAAAGCGCGATAGAGAGGGAGAGAGCGAGAGAACGAGGGATTCAACAGGACAAAAGAGAAGGAGAGAGGGGGGGGGGGGGGGGGGTTAGAGAGAGGGCAAGAGGTAGAGAGAGAGAGAGTGAGAAAATAAAGAAAACAAGGATAAAGAGACTGAACTTCTCCAAGCTGGAGGGCACTCCAGAGGACGCGTCCTAGATTAGCTCACACCCCTCCCTTCATCTTTCCATGTTTCCATCCACCTCGTCCGGCTTCAGACGGGGAACGGCGGCCCCGGGGCCCTCGCGGCGGGCATCGGGGGGGCGGGAGGAAGGGGGGGGGGGGAGAAGAGGGGAGACACCGGGCATTTAGACATCTGTCAGCCGCTAATGAAAGAGTTCAATTTAGTGGAAAATCTCAAACAACCTTGTCAGACAGGCGGGCTGACAGGCTTTAACTCGCCCCGTGTGTTGTTGCTCGCCGCGTGTGCGTGTGTGTGTGTGTGTGTGTGCGTCTCAGCGTGTGTGTTGTGTTAGCACGGAGGGTGGAGTGGATGAGGAGGAAAAATAAAGTAATGCAATGAACTCAGACTGTGCACATAAAAAGGATGTGTGTGAGTGTTGTGTGTCAGAGTCGTGCAGGGGTGTGGATCAGCCCGTGCAGCAGGGGTCGGGTCTTATGGCTTTAAATCGCTCCAGGGGTACAGGGCATGTTTTTCCACGATAGATGGGCTGTAATGGGGGGTCTCTCGTGTGTGTGTGTGTGTGTGTGTGTGTGTGTGTGTGTGTGTGTGTGTGTGTAGCGTATTTAGACCTTGCTCGTGCTATTAGAGCTGCAGAGATGAACACACGGCTCTCTAGGCAACTCGTGTGCACGCAGACACACACTGGGTCTCCAACCCCCCCCCCCTCAAAACTTCATTAGCAGGTCATTAGAAACGACTTCAGTGAAAGCTGTTGTTCTTCTCTTCAATGAAAAGACGCCACGTACACGTCGGGCAGATGACTCAGTATTCTTTTGGTTTTTCTTTATTGAGATAAATAATAACATAAATATATATTTTGTGGAAGTGAAAGTGGGAAGAAAGACTTTTTCTTGTTGTGCTGTTTCTCTGCTGGTGTTACAGCCGGAGCGTTTGAGGATCGAGCCTCAGAGCCTCAGCGATGGAGGAGAAAGAGGAGGAGGCAGGATCTGCTGCAGTCTTCACCTCCGACCATTTTAAAAACGTCTGAACGACGAGGAACGTTCGTTTGGTGCATTTGAACTCGTGCGGACTTGCTGAGTAGTTCAAAAATCATAAAGATATCACCATGGCAACCAAATCAAGAGGGTTCATTCATTTTTCTCGCATTCAAACAGAACAACTGACAACACGGCCAACATCAGACTCACGCCATCTACGAACCAATCGGTGTCGAGGATAGGTGGACGCAGCTCTCAGCAGATCCGATGGAAACAGAAAACGACCTGACACCATTTCAAAGGAACTATTTGAGTATGAAATAGTTGTGCACACGTTTCTTTAAGAAAAAGCTACAAGTTGAAAAGTAGTAGCGGCATCACTCGCCGCCATCATCACAACATGACCCGGTTTACTGGAAACCACAGCGATCAGCGTCATCTTCCAGCAGGAGACACAATAACTTGTGGTTGGCATGGAAACAAGAGCAAAATCTGGATATTTGTGATCCGTAAAAAAGTTTTAAAAAAACAAGAAGCCTTGGAAACACAAGCGGCTCCTGTTCCGACCTGCAGATGCTGCGGGAACATTGCTTCACAGAAGAGCGCCCGACAGGTCTGGAGCTGACGGGAACGTACACTTCCTGCGTAAAATCACACGTACGTCACATCGCTGACAAATCTCCACCAGCTGAGGAGTGGTGGGAAGAGATGGAGCGACGTGGCGAGGCCAAGCAGCGTTGGCGAGGAAACCTCAGATCCCCCCCGCTCGTCACCGCCATCACGATGAGGTTTCTAGTTCTCTAAAAGAATGGCAGCCGTTCAACTGCCTCTGCCCCTCACCAACATGGCTGCCAGGCCCGGCGGCGCCCCTTTTTTCTCCAATATGGCGCCCGTCCAGCTTTTCCCTCTGATTGCATCTCTCCCTGTTAGAGCCTTGGTTTTGGAGAGGAGCGGCAGAGCGAGGGGGGGGGGGGGGGGGGGGGTGGGAGAAGAGGGCCAATACAAACATTGTTCCGCCGGCTTTTTACAAGCCAGGAGAGTGGGGAAGTTAATAAGCAGGTATTGGTTTTTAACTGCGGCCCGTTTATTGCTTTGCCCTCGAGCGTGCTGGAGTGCTCTACTCCACCTTTTTCCTGTCCATCTGCCCATCACCTCTGCGAACCCCCCCCCACCCCCCCCCCCCACACACACACTCCATCTCCCCCTCTCTGTGTCCGCTTCTCCTTTTGTCTTGACTCCACTCGCTCAGCAATTAATTCTGCATCCTCATCATCTGCTTGTTTTATTTGTTTCCCCCCCCCGTCTCTCGCTGACTCTTCTTCCCTTCACCTCTTCCTGCCCCTTCCTTTTATTCTTTAAGCTGCAGTGACGCCTGTTTAAAAAAAAAAAAAAACCCTGTTAAAATATTAGAACCAAACCCTGCACCAGCCACTTGAATTATCTGTCATCGTGTCACTATTGATTCAGCGTGTGTTCGAGAGCGCGCCGCATTTATTGCCTGTATATTAGGTTTTAAACCACATCCGTCTGTCAATACCGGACTTATTATAGGAAATGGAAGTGAGCCCGTCAGTGGTGTCCGGTTGTGACATGATGAATATGATGCCGTTTAATTACGCACATATTTTGCCGTTGATCAAAGTCGCCTCAGTTTCAATGGACAGTTTTAATTTCACCTCGTCTCAGAAGCTTTCCCGAAGCTTTACTGACGACGGAAATCTGCTGTTCTCCCTGCAAAACATTTAATCTCACAGCTCAGACAGTTAATAGGAGAATTCACGTGTTGTCATGATGTCGTCTTAGATATAAATGTAATCAAACGTAACCGGAGATGCTGCAGGAGAGGAGAGCGAGTGAGGATGGCCGTACACAATAGAGGGAAGATGTTATGGTGTAGAAGGAGAAGGCGATTTCATGTCCCTATAATCCTGGAGCTGCTGCGGCATGTGTCCTCCCCGGGGCGGCTTCACACCTCCGACAAAGGGATAAGTGACTAACCGTCGCGGCGCAGGGAAAACAGAGCAAACTTAACGTTCTTATTCCACAAGCAATTAACACGGTGACTCCGAGCAAAAACAACAAGCTCGACTCCGAAATCCAGAATCCGAGCGAAATCCCACGTACGAGCCTTGTGGGATTTCGCAGGATCCACCTCGTCCTGCCCAGGAGGGCCATCCACTGATCCAGCTGACGGGAAGCGAGAGCGAGTGAAGGCGCTCAATTGATGAGGCTCCAGTTAGCGGGCGCAGCCAAGGAGAGAGGCGGTGTACGCAGCCAATAGCCCGAGCCGAAGGGATCTGGAGGCCTCTAAATATCCACCCAGGGCTGGAAAGAGTGAGAGTGCGAGCGAGCGCCAGCCGACTTCCACTATCACTCTCTCGGGCTGCAGGAGGGAAACAATAGTGGAGGCGACGCTGCCACAACACCATCGTGTCCCTTTGTAGTAGGAGCTCTAAACGTGTCCCCGGGCCCGAGGAGGCCGTTACAAGCAAACACGTAAACACTGGTGGTTTCTTTTAAAGGGAGGCGTCCGCAGGAAGAAGAGCAAACATCAAACTGCACAGAAGTGGAGATTTCATCCGCTGGTCGAGTAAACAATCTAAACAATGTCAATTACTGTGAGAATATTAGATTCTCTCTCTACTGATATATATATGTGTAAAATCACAATGTATGAATAATCCCACATATAAGGATCAAACTGGTGTTTAGTGCAACAGACTGTGATTTACTATCGTGCATCAAATCCTCTGGAACTCTTCACACATGCAAACTAAGCCAGGAACCACTTCCACTGATGTATTCATCCCGTGACCTCTGTTCTCTGGTAAGTCGGGCGTCTCACGAGATGGAAAACACCCTCCACCTCTACATCCTCATTCCAGACGTGACGCTTGCATGGAGGCAGAGCTCAGTCCACAGGAGCTGACTCAGCGTCACATGCCATTCAAGACAAGGTCACCTCATCCTCACTTTATAAGCGAGTGCACTATGGGGTTAAACAGACTCCTATATTCCAGACATGCAGGTTTCATCCAACTTATAAAAGCTTGAGAAGGTTAAAGACGAAGCCCGGCTCGCTGCTGCGATGTCTTTCTTCACCAGTCGCAGCCCTCCACGCGCCCCAGGTAGTTTCCACTCCCGGGGGTGGACGAGCAAAGAGCACGGCAGGCGGTTGTAGTCCTGCGCTGGTGTAGGTCATATCAATTACTCCCACAATCCTACAGGAGACGCGTTGCTTACCAATAGAGGGGCTTGGCCACGTAGGGCTCAACCCATGACACGTACAACCAATCAGAAGTCTTTACATGTCCTCACCTGTCGATATAAGGACACAGAGCTCTGAGTGGACTGAGAGACTAACTACAGGCGGGATCATTACCTTGTATGTTAGCATGTACGCGACGCATCTCATCGACAGAACTGTCTTCGTGTCAGAATGATGCAGAGGGTCAAAGTGACTGTGGAGCTCCAGAGATAAATCCAATGAAGGGTGAAGTGGTTCAGTCGCTTGGTGGAATACCTGAGCTAATGAAACGATTCCCCAATGAAATAACTTGAGATTCCTCAGACCGTTCAACCGCCTTCTGCCCTCATACGAAACATCTCGTGGACGGGGAGACGCAGCTACGCTCTCTGGACCTAACTGGTACGGCAGCTAGCACTTAAGCTACGTGGCTTTGTGGCTGTAGCTTCCACTGTAACTACACTGTAGTGTCTAGTAGATGCTAACATGCTCTTTCTGTGGCGACAGACATGAGTTGGTCCAGTGACCGGTGACCACGGCCTTAGCTCGACCAGTCGGACTGTTTAGCACGTCCGTCACGTCGGCAGTCGGCAGAACAGACGCACGCTTTCTGAGAAAAGGGAGGAAGAGGAGTTTGAATGACAGGAGACACAGCATCAACCCGCTCTGCCTCGATGCGAGCATCACAAACTGGAATAACGATATATGGAGGCGTGTGAAGACAACCCTAAGAGATGCGTTCCCCACAGTGAGACACAGAAATGAAGGTTTTAAAAGAGAAGTGTTTTTTGTTTACAAGGAAATTCTAGCGGGAACCTTTCACACGTGCATCTTCACTCAGGAATTCACACTTTCTCTCACAAACCAACTCCGACAGTCGGTTGCTCGCGTCCGGACGCTCGCGCTCGTGGCAGCGGAGCAACACACCGCTGCACACACAGGTCGGGGCGGGACCCGCCTCGGGGTGATGCTGTAAGTGTGTGATTAGAGGAGAAAGTAGGCAGAGGAGAATCGAGGACACACACTCACCCCTGTTAAGGTCTTTATGTTGTGCAGTGCATTCTGGGCTTCAAGGGCAGCTTTCCTTGTATAAAACGTGACAAAACAGCAGCCTGGGGAGAGAGAGACAGAGAGAGAGAGAGAGGGGGGGATGAGCATAAGGAGCAACAAAGAGCATTTTCTCTATTCATCTGCTTGGCATCACCTGTCGACATCGGCAGACGCTGAGCGAATGTTAAGGACGACACATCCCGGCCGAGGGGAGAGAGAATGCTTTTGGATTTGTTTCAACGCTGATGAGTCGAGCCTCGAGGAAGCGAGCGCACGCCGCGGTGCACGCGCCCCCACACCGGCGACACAAAGGCTCGGAGACGGGAGGTGACGGAGAACGCGGTTGCCTCTCTTCATTAATCCTTGAATAACGAGCTCACGGCTTCTTATTCACTCATTCACTAAAGGAAATATCCGTTTATTTATTGCTCACGCACTTTTGGAATAAGTCTCACGGATTTAATGATTTGCAGATCTGAAGATATCTACACGACTCATTAAAGTGACAAAACAATATTACTTCGCACCTGAGGACAGAACATTTCATAGCGTCCACTTCCCAGACGGAACATTTGCAACACGAACACAAGGTCGGACAAGATAATGAAGTGAAAATGAAAAAGCAACTCGGTCCAATTGTCAAGTGACTAAAAACACACTTTTAATCCACATTTAAAACATCAACACAATTGCTAACATGAATTTAAAATAATGTGATTCATTTCTCATTGATCCAAAGAAGTTAATCCTACAAAATTCTCTGTGCAACATTTTCTAATCAGTTATTTTTACACACAAACACAGTGAGTGGCTGTGGCCGAGGAGGTCGTTGGTTCAATTCCCAGAACATGAACATGACACACGACAGAAAACGCCCTGTAAGAAGAAGTGTAGTGTAAAAGTGTTTTTTATAAAAAATAAAAATTGTATGAACAAATGATAAATTGAGTCTGTTTCAAAATTTAAATAATCTAGTGCAGTGAATTGCTTTGAATTCTTTAGTTCTTTTTTTAACAGTGCTTGGCCCAATTTTAGTATCGACGTCCTGAATGTATTTCCACTAAGTCGCTTACTCCCTCAATGACAATACTCTTTACGCACTCAAGTGCATGTGCACACACGAGCGTATAAAACTAGAGAGCAAACGAGGGAGAGAATGGGTTTTTGCCACTTTATTAATCTGTGTGTGTAATCCCTGCCGAGTGGAGCTGAAGCGCCGCGGTCGTGGGCCGTTCGCAGTCAGCACTGCACTGCTCCGGTGAGACGACAGTCAGGCCAAACACAGAGGTGCGACTTTACTTCTCCTCATATTCACAGCAGCCGCTATTTGATTTCTGTCAAACGTGCTGTTTGTGAAAGTCTCTCCGAGGATCCACAACCTCTGTTTCTGTCCTCGTGAAAAACTTTGACATCGTTATCCCGCAGCCAAAGGGAAATTTAAAAAAAGCAAACAGTTGAAAAAGGGGGGACAGCGTAAAGACGGAAATGGAGGAGACTCTGCGTGAATGTGGAGGAATGAAACCGGCGTGGGTTCACGAGCTCGTGAAGGACGATGAAACCTGGAATAGAGCTGCTGTGGTATTTCATGAGGCCAACGAGGTGAAAACAGACATTTAGAGGAAAACTCCACATTTGAGACTTTAAATCTAATCATCAGCCGAACATACAAACATCATCATTTCTATCGGACGACAGGAAGAAGCCGTGCAGCCACGGGGAGAACATACAAACGTACATTCAAACCAGGAACTTCCTTCGATCTGAACCATTCACTGCGTCTGAAGCAGCTGCTGCTTGTTAAACAAACCGTTAACTGTGTTAAACTGTTTGACTGACAACTTTTAACCAGACAGTTAATTACAAACACAAAAACTGTGTTTTCTGTGGCCACAGTGCAAAACAGAGCTGTTTAATCTATGGATATAAAATCAATCTCCACTTGTAAGAAGAACCACAGAAACACAATCCCAGGCTCCGTCTGCATTGAACAGGGTCCGTACAGCACATTAGCATATGTCCGGTAAACCTCCACGAGGTCTTTGTTGCTGCGGATTCACTCGCTCCGAGCCTCCAGCTCCTCTCGTCAGGTGCTGTGGATGTGTATTTATATGTCCAGAGATGAGCTGAGCGCGCAGCTGTACACATCTGCTTTGTCGTCCTCCCCATTGTGTTTATGACACAAATCAGCTCAGTGTGAATGAGGCGGTTTGGCTGCGGGTTTGTTGTCCGCGGCGCAGACACCGGCCCTCATGACACTCGCCCTGCAGTGCATCTTAGTGAAATCCAGCAGCGAGCATCTGGAGCGGGTTTAGCATCCGAATCCCCGAGTCCCTTTGATGGGGCTGGGAGTGTAATGGATCTGAATTCCTGCCGTGTCCTCCGGGTGCCCGGGCTGCTGAAGAGTTGGCCCTTAGCCTGGCGTCAGCAACGTGATCGGTGTTGCGATTCAGACGCTGCAGTGCCTGTGCATTAGTGAGGATAACTCTCGGCTTAGTGTTTTTCTTCTCCTACGACCTCGAGCATTAAAGGCAGCGCCGAGTGTCACTTCACTAAAACCCTAAACCCTCCGCTTCCCACTTCCCCCGCCATCGGTTCACCGCTGAGAGTTTCTCACCGGCTTCTACAAGTTAAAGGCGCCGAGATAAGTGGAGAAATTAGTCACGACTAAGAGACTAACAGCTGATACGGCACAGACACACATGACCTGGAGGTAAAGTGGGGGCTTCCACGTACCGATCTCGTGTTGGCTCGTTGAAATCATGATAAAAACATAGTTAAACAAATATCTGCAGTAAAGTGTCTTCAAGTAAAAGAAGATTATTGAGTTGAAATCTAATATTGGAGCTAGAGTGACAGAAATCTTCAAAAATAGAGAAACTAAATTAAACTCGTGATAATATAAAAGATATACACATCCGTAAAAAGTGAGATTCATAAATATAAGATGTATAAACACATCAAACACTGAACCCTTGACTTCACTCATGCACGTTAATACAAAGATGAACAGAATGAGCGGAACAAATCACTCACTGGCCCTTAAATTACAACAGTGATGTCAAAATGATCCGGCATCTTGATTTCCATTCTACCTTTCTGCAGAGTGAGTTCTGTGTGTATACAAGAGGGAGCTGTTTTAGCATCGCCTCAGTATTGAACATTATAATTCCATCATAATTCCAATTGCACCTGTGTTCAAGCTTCGGCCCCTCGTGTGCGGTTTGCAATTCCAGCAGCAGAGAACCCGGGTTAGCTGCTAACCTGCGCTCACTCAATCAGGATTCTGGAGGCATTTCTATTTCCTTTTTTTTATTTCTGCATATCTAGAAATGGGAGGGTTAGCTGTTTGCTGCTAGCATGAGCAATTCTGACAGCATATTAAGTGCAGGGGAGGGGTTGGCTGCGAGCGCTGCGTTAGCCGCTGCGTGTTGTGATTCCCCCGGTGTAGCCGGCGCCTGGGAGCCATGCGGCGTGTGGCGGATCGTCCCAGGTGGTGGGCTGTCAAGACGAGGATCAAAGAGCAGAGGAGTGGACCTCACACACACACAGACACACACACACACACACACACATTCCTGCGGTGTTCCGGCTTGCACCTGTTTAAGAGTCAGCACACTCGCTCGCGCCTCACACACACACACACGAAGCTACACAAAGCCACTGAGAGCACGCGTATCATTTTAAGTGTACGTCTGCATATGTGCGTTTTATTTGAAGGAAGAAGAAAAAAATGTAAAACTCCCTGCACGACAACCTTGAGCAGGTGAAGCAGTGCTGCAGACCAGCATGAATAAGCTCTTTCCGTCTATTTGTGTGTGTGAGTGTGTGTGTGTGTGTGTGTGTGTGTGCGTGTGTGTGTCTCTTTTCTCGCAGCACAAACATTTACCTGGAGGCCGAGGGGGCTCAGAGCGGGGAGATACAACTCTGCTTGTGCTGTTGAAGAGGGACACTCCAAAAACACACACGAGAGACGCACACACAAACTCGGATTGAGGGGAAGAAATCTATTAGACACCGACGTGTGTGTGTGTGTGTGTGTGGTGTGTGGTGTGTGTGTGTGTGTGTGTGTGTGTTGTGTGTGTGTGTGTGTGTGTGGTGTGGTGTGGTGTGTGTGTGTGTGTGTGTGTGTGTGTGTGTGTAAGACACCGAGGCAGACGAAGAGGATGTCGGGGAAAGAAGGGCAGAGAGAAGAAGAGAGAGGAGGAGGAGGAGGAGGAGGGGAGAGGAAGAGCGGCTGTGAGCGGAATAGAAAGCAGAGGAGGGAGATGCCTGTTCATAAATGCTTTATGGCTGCTGAAGGGGGCCTTTGACTGAGCGGAGACCCGCAGCCCCCCCGGCTCTGTCAACACCTCTGCCCTCTGCAACAACAGGGCGACCCCGGCTCCGCTGCCGGCGACAGCGCGGCGGCGGAGAAGCCGAGGGGAGGCTGAACCGGCGTGTTGAGAAGGTGCGACCGGGCTCAAGTATTTATGTGAGGTCGATACCTGGCTTTTCATTTAAAGCCAGACACCAGACAGGCCGAGTTCTCTCCGTGTGTGACCGCGGCCGTCGGTCCAGTCCGGGTGAGAGACGCTCCGGAGGTGACAACCTTCAATTTCACTTCTATTATTACCTTTAATTCACGGTGGTAATTTTTTTTAAAGGTAAAGCTTTATTTAGAAGGGAACATCAGTGAAGAGGTGGTGGGGGGGGGTCACGTTGGCTTAAGCAGCAACTAATCTACTTAAAGAGACTTTATGAGTTTCACAGATGGACAAATTGAAAGGTGACGCATGATTCATTTTTTCTCGGGCACCGGTTTCTCAGGGGATCAGTCGTGGATCTGAATGAAAACAATCAGACACGACTGATATCTTACACGACTGTTGGGGCACTGTAGGGGCTATTCCAGTTGCAAAATAATAAAACTAAACAAACTACTGAGTGCCGTTCTCGTTCGAGCAAGTGCAAGTTCTGCAAAGTTAAAAAAAACCCAAAGAAAACACTGGAGCTCCTGAAACACCCTCATAATCAGCCCAGACAAAACTCATGATATAAATATTTCCTACAATGCAGTATGAAAAATAGAGGTAGAAGCTTCACGTCTCCACTTTCTCTCTCTCCATCACTCCGGTTCCACTCCACCCGCTGACCCACATTAACTACACTCCACTGCAATTACTGCTCGCACAGGCCTCTGGGTGGCATGGGACACACGCTCCGCCTCTTTCCTCCAGCAGCTGTATAAAAAAAAAAAGAAGCCCCTTAATGTGTATAATTCACGTGTGTCAAAGAGCCGCTGAGTGACAGCAGGGACGGGCGGCAGGAAAGCGGTGACAGGCAACGCATCCCGAGGTTTGACAACGCCATAAAGAAGAAATTGTCAAACGATAAAATAGGGAGAGGATGAGTGGACGGCTTTCGAAGAATGCTGCATCTCTGACGGGCATTTGGCTGCTGTGCTAATCCTGTTAACGTAGGAGCCGGTCCAGCTCGCAGCGCTTCACAGATCTATACGGGTTTGTTTGGTGGAACAGCACCAAACGAACCCCCCCGCCCTTCTTCCCTCCCTCCCTCCCTCCCCTCGCTGCGATAAACAACAACAGCACTTTCCGGAAATCAAAGCCTCTTCCCGGGCCGACCCCGAAGAGCTCGAGAAGAAAATCCAGCTCTGCAGCTTCGCTCATAACCAAGCAACTCTCTCTGTCGCTGAGGCATGCAGAAATATAACTATGGAGAGAAAAACACACACAACACACACACACACACACACACACACACACACACACACACACACACAATCGCCCATTAAAATCCACCTGCAGCTGCTCTCTAATTGGGCCCGGGTAGCCGGCTAAAGGAAAATCTAATGTCTAGTTAAGGCGATATAATTGGACGCTCTGCTTTAGGAAAGAATGAAATAAATCAGCCCTCCATCTCAGGTCGGCCCGTCTCAACTGAATCCATTACAGCCGATAATTGTCTTGGACGGCGGAGCGCTCACTCGGCGACGCCGCAGCTGAGCGGGAGGATACAGTTGGATTCCACGTTTTTCAAAGCGGGATGATGATGTCGGACGCTTGGCGGCGGGTTCCCCGGACGCGGCGTCAGAGGAAGCCAGGCGGCAGCGAGATTTCCATCTGAGCCGTAATCGGCCTGCATGTGTTTATTTCCAGGCTGGAACCGGGTTGTGTGTTTTTCTCGGTTCCATCCCGGTGAAATTTCAGGGGGTAGAGATTTAAAAATGATGATTGATGTCAAATCCATGTCAGGTGTCCACGTCAAAAAAAAAACTAAATCACCTCTCAGGGGCCGGTATTGATGGTTTATAGATTTCTTTGGTTCCAATGTGATTCCTATGAAGACAAAAATAAAGTGTAATAAAGCGAGAAGCGTTTATCGTCGCACTCGAGGAGCCAATCTGCGACGGTCTTTGTGTCCGTCTCCGGCGCCGGGCGCTGGTGGCCGCCTCGCGTCCCCAGAGGTCGGCTGTCAATCAGGCCGCGCGGGTGGCGGGCGTGTTGCCTCTTGATTTTTGAAGGTTTGATTTTTCCAGAGGTGGCTCTTTTAAGTCTCTGTCTTTTCAGCCACGACGCTGCGGCTGTGAGTTGAATCACGATGTTGCAGTAATCAGCGTCAGGCGGCAGAAAAATGGTTTATTCATGCGAGTGGATCACAGATTCCTGGTTTTTGAAGGCGTTGAGTGATTTCGAGACAATATCTCACTGCGATATTTCAATTTAAGTTTCATTTAAAGTACAGTTCAGTATTTGTGGTTTAAATAATACCAAATAAGGTCATCGTCCTGATCGCCCCCCTGGTGGCTGGTTGCTGTATAGGTCGTAAACCCTGCCTCCTCCATGTTAGCAGATGGGACGGACTAAAAACGATGGATTCTGCTCATTTTTGTGATAAGTTTGGTTTGAATAAGTTTAAAACAGATTAATTCATCATAATTTTGAATATTGTCTTTTCGTTCGGTTTCCACTCACGAGACTTCTGTGCAGGAAACAACCTCTTAATGAAGACATTAGACTTACTGTGTGTGTGTGTGTGTGTGTTGTGTGTGTGTGTGTTCTCAGTTACTCATGTGGGCTCAGGCTGTATCATGAAGATGGATGACACAGTGCGTCCCCTGCCAAAACACACACACACACACACACACACACACAGACACACACACTGCAACAAACCTGTCATTGCGCTTAAGGTTGTGTTTTAGCAGAAAGGACCCTTCTCTGTTTACCCCTCTGGCTCTCTCTCTCTCTCTCTCTGGCTCGTTCTGTCTTTATCTCTCCCTCCATCTCCATCTCCATCTCTTTTTCAGCATAAATGCCAAATTGCTCCATTTCTCATCCGCCCCCCCCCCCCCCCCCCCCCCCGTTCGTCCACTCATCTGGTTATTAACTCCAAACACATTAGAGCAACTGTAGAAGCCGCGGTATTCCCCAGACCGCCGTCGTCAGCACAAACACACAAAGTACACACACACACCTGGGTCGGGCTGCAAAGTGCATCCTGCGAAAACAAAGAAGTGGCACAAAAACACACAAATAGGGAATTATCAAGCTATTTTCATCTCTGGATCGAGTTCTGGATTCTAACCTGAACAGATTTGAAGTGATCACTTTGCCATACGGGCATTTGGATGAATAATACTCTTCCATGACACAAACAGACTTGTGTTTGCCGGAGGAGTTTTTTCCCGTCAGGCTGAAGACGAGTCTCAAGCAGCACTTACACCTGACGTCAGAAGACGAGGATAATAAAAAGCGGGGGGGATTAAACCGATCCACAGATATCCACTTTGGTTCTGACGTGCGTTTCAGCCCAAGATCCGAATGAGCATTAAGAATTTGCGTTTATGTTCCACGCGATTAAACATGAATTTATCGAACCATGTCCCAGACCGATCTGATTGATATTTTAAAACAATACTTAATAAACCAGACATGCTGTTAAAATTAAAAAAAAAAGATTTTCAGTTCATAGAAAGACAAAGAATAGAAATAATTCAGATCCGGCACAAAGATGTGAATCGGGCCTAAAACATCGTAATGCACCGGGGCTCGTTTTCATAAAGCTTCCTCGTACAAAGCTTTTTCCTGGGAAATTATTAGAAATATGACGTTTTCTAAGAATTCCCCCCCCTCACAGTTATAAGACTACAGTTTCTGGTGGAGATAAAAAGTCAAGCACAAAGCGTCTCAGGCCTTCGGAGAGATCCTGAGGTGAGAAGACGCTTCTGAGGGGGGACTTTTAAGAGGCTTAAGAGTTTCTTAAGCAGAGGGAAAGTGGTGTTGTTAAGTTAAGATAACTTCGCCAGCTGCTTTAAGCATTTTATCGTAAGAATAGCTGGGATTTGACGAGGACGATAACGTACAATTTCCCTCAGATGTGATGCTAATTAGAAAAATTACAACAATGAACAATAATACAGATTTAAATCCATCGTAAAGAAGTTCGTCAACACCCAACTTCCAAAAACCGCCTGTCCCAGCCTCTGACATCCAGACATTTATGACTTGTCGGAGTTATCTTATACTTCCGCTGTCAATTTGTCAAGTTTTTGTCTTTGTGTTGTTGTCGCCTCTTTTGTCTTTTTCCCGGTCGGTGCCGCTGCTCAGGTTTCTCGACTAATGAGGATCCTAACACGAGCGGATGAAGAAAACACAAGACAAGTTGTTGGAGTTGTGAAAAGGCTCGTAGCCGCAGCCGTGGAACTTTTTTTCCTGCATCTCAGCGGGACTAACAAACTTATTTAAATCCAAACTGCTGCTTTAATGGGAATAAAAAAAAGAAAAAGAAAGCAGTGCCTCCGGGCCGCCACCGGGGCATCGGAGTGGGTTCATTTGCCCCAGAAGGCCCCGATCATTTTCAAACAACACCGTCGCTAATTTAGAATAAACACACTGAGGGGAAGAGAGAGGGGCCACGGTTTCCCTGACACCAGTGAAATTACCATCCAGCCCGACAATGGGGCCGGCGAGGGGGCCGGGAGGGGGGCCGGCGAGGGGGCCGGCGAGGGGGGCCGGCGCGGCTCCCTCGAGTTGAGAGAGTGCAGACGAGGCCAGGCGGCTTACTTAACTCTGAGAAAACAACAACGGTGCTCGGAGCCTGTGAATAACAAGACCATAAGAGCCCAATCAAATGCTACATTTCCTCTTAAAGCACTTCGACTCGCAGCGCAGACGGACATGACCCAGAATTACCGCCTTGCGGGGGCACGCCGCCGCCGCCGCCACCGCCGACCGCGACTTCTACATCCATCTCTTCCCACACCGACATATACTGAAGCCTTTGAATTATAGACAAAGAAACGTTTAGTCATTTAGGAATACCTGATATTTAAGGTCACAGCAGACAAATAATATCAGTCACTATATTTTCGGGGAAGAGGAGTCGGTCGTGTCTCCTGATTCTTTCCATCTCGGACCAGTCCGGTCGTTTATGATGCGGCAGCAGTCACAGTTTCATCCCCTTCGCTCATCAACCACAAAAACAACTTATTTCCAGGGTGGCGGAGACGGGGAAAGGAGGTTTTGAAGGAGGTGAAGGACAAGAGGAGGAACTCTGGACCGTTTTCCCCTCTTCAGCAGCAGCAGCAGAGAGAACGAGAGCAGGGACACGACGCTGGAGTCGCCTCGAGGCCGAGGACACGCGGACACAAAGCCCGCGAGGGAGTGTGTTGGTGTGTGTGCGAAAAAGAACGGGTTGATTTCAGCTTTCACTGCCTCGTATGAGGAAACACACACACAAACACACACTCTGAGAGAAAAACTAAAATCAGAGCGTGATGGAGTGGGCAGGTGCCGAGAGGTGAAGGACGTCGCACCTCTAAGCCGCAGAGAAGCAAACCATTAATCCCATTTCAAAGCATGATCTCAACAGTTAGTCATAAGCCGGTATTTGTGGCGACTCGTCTTCATCGCCGGCCGACTCCAGAGAAGCTTTTCACACATTCACCTGAGCAGTGAACGTTTTTTATTAAAGAGGGAAATCAGAAATAGTATAAATAGGTCGTGCGAGTCCACGTATTCATCAACAGAATAAGAAAAACACTATCTCAGACATGGCCGTGTTAACCGATTATGGGGCCCCAGAATAAAACAGTCGCTTACTTTAGCCAGTTAGTAATCAACCCCTACTTTCTTATAATTATTTACAATAAGGTTTATGGTTAAATTTTAAAATATCCAGCCTCAACCGAAACGATCAGGATTCATTATGACCGATAGGACGTCATTTGAAGTTAAAGCAGAGACGAGCAAAGTCACAGAGATGATTTCTCACAGTTTGAACATTTGTAATAATATATATAACATAAGGTCTGGTTGTTTCTAGACGTTTGAATGAAGAGTGGTTATATATTACATCTTAAAGACAACTGACACCAGAACCACAATCTGTCCCCGACCGTGACGAAGTGTTTGAGTGGAGTAAACCCAAACCCCACCCGGGACGTGAACCCTGTCGGTGGTGTTTACGTGTCAGAAGCATCCGGGCCCATGACTTCTGCTCCGTGTGCGCCTCCGTCACGCTTCCTGAATCGGAAGGAAACTCCATCAGCGAACGTAATCCAGGCGGCAATTACATTTCCTCCCTAATGTATCTGCCAAAGCTCATTAGCGGCATTTAAATGTATTCTGTGCCGTATAGGGTTTCAGTGTTGTGGATTAATTACCATTAGCTGTTGCACTGGAAGCATCAGCAGGTGCGTGCGTTGGTTTCCAGGACAGGTTCGGCGACAACCGACGGGAAAAATCCGTAAATTCAATTCCAATTTTTTTCTGGCAGACTGGTGTTTACTCGCCGATTCGTATTCCGCTCCGTCTGACACTTTGAAAACTTCTCCAGGAATTTGCTTTTACAGTCGGATGGATGGAAGCGTCTGTCCCTTCCTGTCGTCCTCTCACTTCTCTCTCTCTCTCTCTCTCCGTCTCTTTACTTTCCTCCCACTCTCCGTGCCTCATCGGGGGTGTCGTCAGCCCCCACTCCGGGTTGATGCCTGTTAATATGGCAGCGCTATTGTCTCCCCGTTCCTTGCTGCTGTCGCCATTGTTTGCTCTCACACTTGGCAAATTCATCACAGGAGAAAGAAGACGGGAGAATGGGAGGAAATAGCTGCAAATCACGCAGTTTCGCACAATTGACTGTGCAATTCTGGCACGGGGGGGGGGGTCTTTGTCTTCAAATGGTCCACGAGATGCGTGTTTGCTTGCACATGTATCATTGGTTCTGGCCGTTATCAAGGTGGGACGGGCCACTCGAGCCCAGATGACCCAGATCTCACGTCAGCCAAAGGTCATTTCGTGTCGTAACTCGTATCTCGTGCAGTTTTTCCCACCGTGCACGTTTGCTGCCACGTCTCTGCGGATGTAGGTCGCCTCTCTGTGTCTCTCTTCCCACCTCTGTGATTTTCTGGAGCTTGTTTAGTGCACTCGACGTTCTCATCCGCTCTTCATCTGCAGACTCTCTCTCCGCACTGTTTGATATTACCCGTGCGTGGGCGGTTAAAAGAGGTTAGTGGTGTTTTGAGCCTGCTGTGGGGACCGGTCTGCAGCAGTATGATGATATGAAGTATGATTTTCTGGTCCATGTCCAGACTCTTCTCTGTGTTTTGTCTTTTATCTGTTTTGAATCACCTTGCTCTGTGTCACGCTCACTATCCTCCATGTTTGCTTGTATTACCTTCATGCAAATTCCTGCCTGCATCCATGGGTTAGGGCACACACATTAAAAACAGTTACCTGGTGTTAGTCTGTGTGTGTGTGTGTGTGCGCTCGTACCTTTGCTCTGTGGAGGGTTCTGGCTGCGGTCTCGGAGGATGTTGATCTGGTAGACGGCTCCGTACGGCTCAAACAGCTCCTTCAGCTCCTTCTCTGACCAGGAGCGTGGGATCTGACCCACAAACATCTTGATGGCGTCCGGGTCCGGCTGGTCCGAGTGTTCCAGCGCCCCGTTCATCTTCCCGGCCGTGCCGTTGCTGTGGAGGAGACGGAAGAGGAAACATTAAGCACACGGTATTCTGGTGATACCGTTCTTCATCGTCTCTACTGTGCGTTAAAACTCTCTGGACAATATTTCCTTATCTTCTCACACAGCTTGGGCTGAACTGTGACTCAGTGCGTGTGAAACAAACTTGACCAGAAGCTTGACCTTTTTTGAAATTAAAGCTCCATTTGTCTTGGCATCGCCCGGCAGTTTTGTGCCGTAGCACGAACCGAGCTAATTTCCCATCACGCCGGAGGCACCGGCTGCAGTTCTCCAGAACAAGCTCTCGTTCCTCACGTTGTCAAAAGTAATAATGTCGTGATTTAGTGGTGTTGAATTTCCGCGTGTGGCACCAACAGATATCTCGTAAAAGAGGTCAAATCAAAACGCAGGACGGGAGGAGGTGACTTCACCGAGCCCGTGACACAACATCTGTTCTGAGATCTGATCACAAGTGTTCAGCTCTAGATTCGTATGTTCACACCTGAAGAATGAAATCCGTCCTGAATGTGTCTCCATTTCACTTCCTGCTCTATATGCAAATAAAACTCAGCTTCACTTGTTGTTTTTAACCCACCCAGAGTTTACAGATGTGTTAATTCCAGGTTGTTAAGTTTACTTTCAAGTTTTTCAGAGAGGAAGAAACTGGGAGCATCTGAAGTTAGGACCCGGATATAGGTTTAAAAAAAGCTGTCCCCGAATTTCATTCACAAGATGAAACAGCCTTTCAAACATCCTTTACACCATCACAGAGGAACTCAGAGGGAGCCACAGGTATAAAATCCTCTCAGGTGTCCAAACAGCTCCTCACAGCTCTCAGCTCCACACACCTTCATCCCCGAAGCCGGCGAGTATTTTAAAGCACAACAACTAAACAACCGTGCATCTGCTGACGTGAGATCTGCTGCTGCATGAGCGGCGGCGGGGAACGTTTGCATCCAGCAGGTGTGAGTGTTGGTGCACGTTTTGCATGCACGGCCGAGCGCTGGATAAGCAGCGTGTTAACGCGAGGCCGCGTGCGAGGGATTAGGCTGCAGGACCCGTACAGTAAACCTCCGGGCACTTTTAATAGGACACAGATGCCTACACGCCGATCGGTGCGGTTGTATTTCCACATCTGGAATGCATGTGAAATGGAAGTGAATGCTTTCCCCCCCCCCCCGTCTTTTAACGCCAGCGGTACAATACTTATCTCCACTTATTTCCCCGCCGTCCTCGTGATTGGAATGCAAACGTTACACAGCGTTTTTTTTTTAAAACAAATACAGGCGAGGGAAGGCTTTTTCGATTGAGATGAGAACGGCACCCGAGCACACACGAGGCGAAGGGTGGATGTGTTCTGAGAACAATCATACCGCACATGGCTACCACACACACACACACACACACACACACACACACACACACACACACACACACACACATCACTGTCATCAAGGCCTGTGGTCTATTTAATGAAACCAAAGTCGATGGCTGTTCTATTGCTCTACTTTCCCTTTTGTTGTTCCCGGCAGGAGAGAGAAAGAGCATTATCGTAAGAGGCACAAGCAAAACAAAGCCAAATCCCGAGCTTGGTTCGCTGACAACACTAATGCCACCCTATAAAGCTCAGCAAGAAAGAACGAGGGAGGGAAGGAGGGAGAGAGGGATGGAGGAGGCGGAAAAAAAAATACATCCAGACCTTTGAACGCGGGCCATCCATCTTTTGCACAAAGAGCCAAGGCGCTCAGCAGAAACGCCCAATTCTTTAAAGGACTTAAAGGACATGTCAAATAAAACGCCAGCGCCGGAGAAGGAGTCAACGAGCCAAACCAGGGCTAACAGTCCTCGGGGCAGCAACCACTCCTTGCTAAGCTGTCCGATAAATTGTAGGGGGGCCCGGGCGCCGAGGGAGCCCCGAGGGTGGCAGCTGATGGAGGAGAGGAAAGAAGGGAGGAAGGGAGGGAAGGGGCGGCGGCGGCGGCGGCGGCAGGAGTTACTGCCACGATCGCTGGCTGTGGTTTGGGGACATAAACGGCGAGGGCGGCTGCATCGGGTGAGACTCGGCAGTGGCTGGGTTCAGACGGGAGCACATCATCCCCTTCGCCCTCGGACACACGCACATGTACAGTCGACGTGTGTGTGAACAGAACGAGGGAGAATAGCTGGAGACAATCCCTCATTGTTGCCTGTTTGTGTGTGGCCTGCCTGGCCTGTGCGGCCTGAGCGAGTCCTCGGGGGAGACGACACAATAGCTGGTGTCAGAGGAGCGCCCCCCCCCCCCCCCGTCCAGGACACTGTCCGCCCTGTGCTCCCTCCGCCCGCTAAGACAATGAGCGGCTTCACACTGTCGCAGCCACAAGGCGCAGCAACACTCACAGAGCTGCCCTGTGTCGATGGCATGCTCCGTCTTTTCCTGAGGTGGCTGCAAGTCGCCGACTCTCCTCACTACAAAAGGAGCGACTACTCTTCCTTCGCCCCTGTGGCCAGGACTGACAAGGTGTTATTGCAAGTAGACAGGGCCTTAGTGTTTGTGTGTGTGTGTGTGTGTGTGTGTGTGTGTGTGTGTGTTGTGTGTGTTGTGTGTGCGAGTGTGCGGAGCTCAGCAGGAGAGTGTCCTGGGGCTCGGATTAAGTCGTTGAGTGGATCCACTCCTGCCACAGCCTCTCCATCTCCCTCCCTCTTCCTGCTTTTCTTTTCTCGCTCTCCCTCTCAATTTGAGCCAATTGTTTGCCTTAATGGCTTAACTATTGCTTCCATCACTCCAGTCTCCCTGCAGCACAGGGCCGTGACTGAGGGCTGATATACACCGAGTGTGTGTGTGTGTGTGTGTGTGTGTGCGCGCTTAGCCAGACTCTAAAAATCGTGTCTGGATGGGTCTTTGAAGCAGCTGCTGAGGGCTGCTATTCCCTCACCTCACACTCACATTAGACAGCAGGCTCGTTCATCCCGACTGCAGCTGCACAGTATTGATCATAAAATCTTATGATGGTTGTTTATTTATTCATTCATCATCTTCGTTTTACATCCGCAGCTCCTTCAGTCCGCCCCCTCCATTAAAGACAACGTCCCACATGTTGGGAAACACACGCTAATTGGCTTTGTTTTTTTTCCGACAGCGAGACGAGAGGATCGATGTGAATCTAGTGTTCTGTCAGGATGGGGTTAGCCGAGCTTAGCGTTAACAGTAGCAGCTCGGGGGGGGGGGTATCTATAGATAAACTCCATCACTACACCGTTAGGCCTTGTGTCTTTAAATGATCTTTTGGTTCTCGAGAGCTGTCGGGAGCAACCGACTCTGACTCATCCTCACATACAGCCCCTCCTCAAATTCCAGGAAAATAGCCAAAATGACTGCGTGGAAATAATATCAATGAAAGACATATCTAGTTAAAACCACAATAAAGAGCTGGAAGATGCTGAAAGGTGCATTAGAGTTGAAGCGAAGTGCAGAAAAGGACGATAACACCTTTCAAATCCCCTGTTGTTACAGTGTGTGACCTATAAAAGATGATTGTGCAGCTCTCACACCTCTTGTGCGCCGCCTGTCTCTATAGTATGTAGTATGTAGTCTGCAGTATGTATAGTGGATTCTACAGGTGGAAAGAAAAAAAGGAGAATCCGCTCTGCCTCCGCGCACGAAGAGCAAACGCTGACAGCGCCGAGCGACCCACGCTACATTAAAACGCCCGCTATCTCCTGTGTTCTCCTCGTTCACAGCTGGAGTCCAACAGGCAGCCGGAGAGAGGAACCTGCTGCACGCCGGCGAGGAGGAGAAGACACGGGGAGGACGAGCGAGGACGGAACGAGAAGGGGGGGGATAAAAGAGAGGGGATGCAGATGAGCCCGGTCCAAGAGTAAGCACAGCTCGGCGCTCAGCGTGGGCTCTCTGAGAAAACCAGGCGCACGTGTGCACACATGCACATATATCACACATGCGTACACACACAAAGGCGGCGGCTCAGTTTGGCTGTGTTGATCCCTCTCCTGCTTTTCCACTTCTGTTTCTGCTCTAAAACACACATCCTCTCCAGATTCCCTTAACCCCTTAATCGGAGTACCACAAAACACCACACACACACACAGACACACACGGAGTGGGTTCATGGAAGGGCCGAGCTGTCACACACGTCTTCTTATTGGCAGTGTGTTCGCAGGGTGTGTAACGGTCCCACAGGGGAACTAATCTTGTTGACAAGCTGAGTGAGAAACATCAGTCCCCCCCCCCCTCGAGGGAGCAGGGTGACCAAGGTCAGCTAAACGCTCTCACACCTACACACACACATGTTGGGAAACACACCACACACACACCTGGACTCACTTCTCCTCAGATGACTTTTACCCAGACACACAAACAGGTTAAAACATATTTATGATGCTGAAACAGAAGCGCAGACGTCAGAGTGAGAGTTAATTATCACTTCCTGTCGGACGATATTGAATTACAGTGAACGTATCTCGACTTTATGATAATACGATGTGATCGTTGTGCACGATTTTGTTCAAAAACTGCAATTTCCTCTAGTACAAAGGTTTCAGACAAGTTTTGGCTCACACACTGTAACACTACAGATACTTCAACACACACAATAAAGGTTTTACAGAGTGTACTTTGCCATTTTGCGATGTACTTGTGTATTTATGTGAAGAGAGCGTTCCCAGGCTGCAGGTTGGAGGTGTTGAGATGCATCTGTAGGGTTGTGTGATAATTAAGAGGCTTTCAATGGGCTCTGCTCCTCAACGCAGTAAACACAACCACACTTAGGTCTGTCCCCAGTGGGGCTGATACACACCTCCACACTAACGCACGACATCTGTGTGCGCACGCGAACTGCAAGTCGACAAACACCCACAATTCATTTCATAGTCCTGAATATTTTCTGCCGCTGCATCAAAGTGTAAACGAGATTAACTGCCTCGCCACAACGCGCCGTAAGAGGCGTGCTTTTTTCTTCTTCTTTTTTTTTTAACCCCGGATCCGAGTCTGCGGCTGATCTTGTCGTCGGCAGAGCGAGGAGGCGGATTAGTGACTCAAAGCAAATGAGTGGCGAACCGTGGCGGCTGATTTATTTTGGAACGCTTTTAGTTTCCCTGTAAAGTGACTCACAGCCAGGTGAACCGGCTCCCGGGGGCCCCGGCGTGCTGGAGCCGAACGAGGGAGCGTGTCGCCGCCCGTGATTCACTTCATCTTTACTATAAGCTACGCTCCACCCACCGCTACGCACTGCTCATATATTCATTATCCATTTTGCTGTGCTGCTGGGGGGGGGGGGGAGGCCGAGCAGCTTCGATGATGCCGGCATCTATGAATGGCCGTGAGAGAGTGGCTGCCTTCCTGTGTGTGTGTGTGTGTGTGTGTGTGTGTGTTTGTGGTTGCCATGGAGACGTGGCGGTACATGTGGCGCAGGAGAAACAATCAGATAAATGTCACAGTAGCTAATGAAGCTGCACCGATGCCCTGACGCTCAGCTAGCTCCGCGCTAACGAGCTACCTCACACCGCCGCCCGCTAATGAGACACACACACACACACACATACACACACACAGTGACGACAACACGCTGATGTATGACACACGTGTGTAGAACATGCATGTGTAATACAGAGGAGGAGCTCACACTGTTTCCTCAGAAATCAAGCTGCTGGGTAAGATGCTGCAGGTGCACGTTAGAAAATGACTCTTGAATCAAAGATTGCAGGAAAAACAATCACTATTAAGGATGTTCTCTGCTAAACAATATCCTGTCGGCGTCTTCTGGGTCCAGAACAGTAATTTTTGAATAAAGTCCAGATCTGATTCTTCATAAAAAACAACCCCATCCTTCCTATTAGCAGCTCTGTTCAGTTCGAGACGACAGTCACACTGAAAACTGGTATTTGAATAACATCTCTATTCAAGCTGAAGGTTTTTCTGCAGACCACAGTTATTTTTAATGAATTATTCATGTTATTTGAGATGTAAAGAAACTGTGTATCAATCATCACACAACCTTCCTCCTGTACACACACACAGACACACACACACACACACGTAGACATCACACTTCAGGACATCCTTGAGGAACAAGGTAATGAGCGCTGTCACATGAGAGCAGTTCTCTCTCAGAGCGGATCAGAGCAGAGTCCGTCTATAACCTGAAGCCCCGACTACCCTCGACCTTTTCATGCACTTGGAATCATGAGTTCTTTTATTATTAAAAATTCTAGTTCTGTACTTTGTTGCTGAACGTTTTCCACTTTTAGATTCCTGCAGGATTTTTCCAACGCTTGTCACATTAGAAGGTGAAAATCAAACAGATCGACAGTAAATTCAAATGTTTTATCCCTATTTTCAAACATTTTGTAAAACAGCTAATAAAACAGATCAATTAAAGCATTTATTAGATTCATAATTAATGAAAATAGATAGATAGATAGATAAATAGAATCATCTGTACTTTGGAGACAAACACGTCCTTTTCAACATAAAGCACCAGTTTTCTCCACAGTGTCACATCCTGCAGATCCAAGTAACTTTTATTAAGGGGTTAATACGACTCGGGACAATATGAACTGTTGTCCCGATACCATCGATTAATAAATAAATGTACAGTTTTGATGTGGTCGCCCGGAATCAATAGGTTCATATCTGTTGGGAGCGAGAAACGTGGACGACACACATTGCACGTTTACGACTAAAAGGATTAGGAGCTTTTCTCATTTGAAAATCGAAAAAACACGGCTTAATGGTTCAGCAGTAAGAAAGGTGATAAGGTCTCTGCAATCAATGGGGTTCTTCCTCTCGGGGGCGTGAATGAGCAAAGTGGATTTCGTGCACATCTGGACGCAGAGGTTTCAGGGAGGAGACGGAGGTGATCATATTACCACTGCTGCAGATAAAGATATTACCACACGGGGGAAAGTTCTTATCAAACACTGGCTTAATGCCTCTATTTTGAAAACCCTGCTCCAGTTTGTCGGACCTTTCCCACTTGGACAGCGCGGCTCCTAGAATTATGTGTGTGTGTGTGTGTGTGTGTGTGTGTGCACGTGATAGAGGAAGGCAGGGGGAAGGAATTAGAGCATCTTAAAGCCTCAACACCAGATTGGTCAAATCCAGGCAGCAGCAGCAGCAGCAGCAGCAGCAAAATTCCTCCGTAATCTTTAGCACACTTCTCCTCTTCTTCACCCCCCCCCCCCCCTCGTCCTTCCTGTATCCTGTTGCTATGGGAACAGCCGTGTCGGCGGGCCATGGGGTGAGGGTAGCTGGGGCTATTGGGTGTTTGGGTAGGGGGGGGTGTCTCTTTGGATGACAGCGCAGTGAACGCACCCCCCTGACTCGTCGCTCTTTCGTTTTTTTTGTGTTGTTGCTGGGTTTTTCTTTTTTTTAAAAATATTATTATCTCTCACTGGGAAAAAAGCCTTCAGCTCGCCGTCTCTCCTCCTTCATCACCGACCGCTCGTCTCACTCAATCTCTCATGTTCGCGGGCTTAATGAGAAACAGCTTGTTTGTGGTGTGAGTCTGCGTGCGTGCCCGCGCGTCCGCATGCGACCGTGTGATGAAATGGCAATGGCTCTGATTGTCTGGCATCGCGCTGCGGCTGCATTCTGCCAAAAGTCATCATCTGACTCGCCGAAGGGGATGATGGCCCATTTGACTAATGCTTCTCCGCAAAACGGGCCAACAATGCCGATCCAACGAACGGAGGAACGAGCGACTGGCGCGGGGAATCATATCGAAACGGCCTAATTCAGCGGATCCGGACTCGAGACGCAGGTCGGCGGGAGTCCACCGCGGCCTCCACAGCTTTATCTTTACTGCGTGGTACTGTGCTCCCTCACCTGAACGACATGTAAACGCCCCCCCGGTGTGTTCACGCACATCGGCCGTGACACCTCTAAAGGGCACGACCGAGCAGAAAACCACAGGGTGCGGACAGAAAATGGCGTAATAAGGGCAACGCAGGGAGACAGAGAGGAACGGAGAGGGAGAGAGGGAGAGGGGAGGGAAGCGGCAGCCAGTTGCCCACAACAAAGCACCACTGATTTAACAACACGAGTGCATTCGTCGAACTGGCTTCCACACAATTACGTCCCATTGTGAGTAAACCCCTGCGCCGTTTGCCGCACAAAGGTTACAAAAGCCTGGATAAAAGCTCTGTTAGGGATTTGGCGAGGCTGTTGTTTTCATGTACCGACGCCAATAAAAAACGACAGGAACACGCCCGCACAGGGCTGCTGAGATTGTGTTGTTCGCCATTCTCCCAGAGGCCGCTCGGTGCGTTCCCGTGGCGAGGACCGGCAACGCCACGTCTGAGGGTTTAATCAACCACCTATCCCGCTCCTCACACACACACACACCACACGACCAGAGACAGACTGCCGCAGGAAACATATTTATTGGCTGGCGAGGGAGGGCGACGTTTTCTCTTTGTGTTGTTTTTGCGAGCGTGTGTTTGTGTGGTCGATTGTGAAAAACCCCGCCGTGCTGAGGAGTCACTTTTCTCGGCGAGGGCACATCTGTAAGCTCTTGTTTGTACTGTAATTTCCCTCGTAGATCATTTCACGGGAGTTGCGGCAGAGTGTGTTTGTGTGTGTGCGAGTCCGACCTCGGGCTCCCTGTGAGCACAAAATACAACTGGGGCATTTTGTCCACGTGTACAACACATTCTTCAGTGTGGTGTCACACACACACACACACACACATACCGACACACACACACACTGCGGCGCACCGAGCCCCCCCGGCTGCTATCCAGCGTTTCCCTGCTGTGATTCATGTGAATGAAGTCGGCCTTCGCCAAGTTCATCTCCTCCTCTCGTCCATTTTGTCCACTCTATTGTTTTCTTTCTCTTCCTGCCACATTTATTTCTCCTGCATCTCTCTTCACGCTCACATTTAAGTCTGACCTAAAAAACAATATGTTGTCATAGCAACACAAACTGATTTTAGATAACGTATATAAGAATATATATATATATATACGACATAAAGGAATCAGACAGTTACTAGGCAGGAGAGAGAATATCTGCACCAGGGCTCCAAGGCTAGAGAGAGTGAGAAGTGGACCTGCACATTTATCAGGATCATAAAGTTTCCTTGTTTGAGTCCCGCCCCCCCTCCCCGTCACATTTCATGGAAAGTTGCTTTTGCGTGATTATGCAAACGAATTGAAAACACAACCTTCTCTGGGCCGAGGTCCGTGTCCATGTCCGGTCTCAAGGTCAGAATTAACATCGAGTCTCAGGTTAGTCAACAAAGTCCGAGTCCAGACTTTGGTCAAAATAAGTAGCAGGTGTTTGGGAAGTCAAACCAAGGCTCAACTCAAATCTGATTTTAGTTTTTTGGGAGACATCCTGAAAATGTCTGAAAAAAGAATCAGTCAAGATAAATCCAACTTTAAGAGAAGTCAAACAAAGCTCACGTCTGGTGTCGAGTCGAACCTGAAATCAGTCAACATGGGTCAAAGTCTCCATTCAAGTCTGAAGTCAGTCTGTGCCAATAAGAAAACGGCTCTTGAGTCGTGCAGCCTCAAAGTGTCCGAAGCAGATTCCAGGTCAAGTCTCCAATTTAGCTGAGACAAGTCGACGACCTCCACTCATCCATTTACTGCCTCTCATATTCCTTCCTCCCGTCTCCCCGTCCCTCTCTGCTCGTCCGAGTCCTCGAGCGTGCCGTCAGCAGAGAGGAGGAAATCACTTCTTGTTTCCAAGAGTTGTACTCCGCGACGAAATACTACAATTCATCCTCTGAGCCAAGTTTATAGGGGGGGGGGGGGGACAGATTTCCACTGGGAGCGGCAGGACTGAATACGCCTGTAGAAGAACGGTGGCTAATGCCCGGTGTGGTGTAATTATGCCTGTAATGTTGTAGAGGAGGAGGGGGAAGGAGCGAGGGGGGGGGCAGAGAGCGGGTGAGAGCATTAAAGGGATATTAGGGCGGGTGGGGGGGGCAGAGAGCGGGTGAGAGCATTAAAGGGATATTAGGGCGGGTGGGGTGTTCGTTTTCATTAGGTTTTATGGGCTGGAAAAACATTGTCATGCATACCAATTAGCGCGGGAACAGATGGCTCAACATGGTTGTATGTTTCATCACACACACATGTGCACATGCTCTGTGAGAGAGTGTGTGTGTGTGTTGTGTGTGTGTGTGTGTGCCCGGGGGGGGGACAGGAGTCTGACAACAACAACCCACACAACAGCATCAGGCCGGTCAACGGGTGGAGAGAGTTCAGGCTGACAGCTGTTAATAGCAACAGTCCCCCCCCCCCCCCCCCCCCCCACTCCACTTTCCTTCCTGACCCTTCCTCCCCCCCCTGTTTTCTCTCCTGTCTGCCCTCCATCCCAGGTCAAGACCTCCAGAGCGAAATCAAACCCGGATCAGTCTGTTCAACAGTCTCTCCGAGGAGGGAGCCATATGCTGACATATGCTGATGGACTGGAGAGGGAGCTTCATTATGCCTGTGTGTGTGTGTGTCTGTGTGTGTGTGTGTGTGTGTGCGTGTGTCTGTGTGTGTGTGTGTGTGTCTGTGTGTGTGTGTGTGAGTCTCCGCCAGATCCCAAAAGCAAACACTGTCAAACCGACACAAAGGTTTGACCGATGCTTTTCAGCCTGTATCTGGATGACATTTTGACTTGATATTCACAATCTCCTCAATCTGTTTTTCTCGCCTGCGTTTTTGGGTTTTAAAAGTCAGCGTTTTTTTTTTTTTTTCCTCAGAGCTGCATTCATGTCAGAGTTGAGAGCGTTTGAAAAAGCAGTGAGACGCTCAAACAGATACAGAAACCGAGGGAATGAAAGTATAATTCCCTCATAATAATGATCCTAATCACGAAAATAAAAACCGTCTCGGGGCGAATCGGTGAATAATTCAAACAAAAAAGGCTGAAACAATCACTTGGCACCACTTCAGCACATGATCGCTGCTTCACTGATCATTTCTGTTACAAAAAGAACCTGCATCATGTCCCGGAGCATCATAAAAGATGGATGAATCACAAGAGGCATCAACTTTTAAGCTTATTTCTTAGCCGTGATATCTCAGTGGCAACAAAACCATTTCTCCATTAAATCAGAAAGCCTACCACCCACCCACCTAGCACATCCACGTCCAATGCTCGGGTGTGAAAACGTCCTTAAAAGCTGTGTATATGTACGTGTATCGTTAGATATCACTACACGTATTACGTTTCTCACTTTCCCACTGAACCCGAACGACGCCGCCTCTCAAGTCCCTTTCAGTGACTCCTCTCTTGTCCCCGGCCGCCCTCCGACTCCCTCGCCCGTCTTCAGAGCTCGGGGCGGGTTCAGGTGCGCCTCCCCACTTCAGAGACTTTACACCAGCAAACACTTTAGCCGCGGTGTTAGCCACGGCTCAGTGGGCCTGAATGGGGACGCGCTAACAGGCCAGCGCCGCAGTCCCAGAGCCTATTGATCTGTGGCTGCTCACTAATAACAGACAGCAGAGACTCGCTGGCTCTCTGGGGCCATTAGGATGCATGAGTGGAAACTGTGCTAAATGGGAGAATACACAGAGGTGTGTACAAGGGTAAATACACTCCGGTTCATACGGGGAGTCGGATACACTGCGGGTAAGCTCGGCTAACATGTAATTCCTTCGGATAACCTTGGAATTGCATTAGTGTGTTTATTTTTGTGTGCACGCGTGCGTTGTAATACATACGGATTAAGTGCAGATATACAGCACAAGTGCGGTGGCTGTGTTTAGGGTCGTGCTGTTACATTTTCAGGCCATTATCTGGACCTGTGGGGACGAGCAGGGATTTCAGCGTGGCACAAAACACACACAGACACACAACGGCGCTAACAGGGGTGTGTTTGGATGGAGAGGCAGACCCACACTCAGCCTCCTCTCCCCTGAACAGTAAGAGGGGAGAAATGGAGACGCCTGTCTGCTCTCCATCCCTCTAAATGTTTAATGAACCATCTCTCTCCCCCCCTCCCTCCGTCTCTCTCGCCTCACTCCTCCACCCTCGCCCATCGTCTACTTCGCTCTCACTTCATCCTTGTTTGTCCGTCTCTCTCTCTCTCCTCCTGCGGGCGAAACAGACACCACAGCGCCGTACCGGTCCGGGGATGAGGTTTGAATGCTGACGAGGAAGGAGAGGAGGAGGAGGAGGAGGAGGAGGAGGAGGAGGAGGAGGAGGAGGAGGAGGAGGAGGAGGAGGAGGAGGAGGAGGACGGCTCATCTGCATCCCATTTCCCTTCACAACTCAACCCCCCCCTCTGGCCTGAATCCAGCCTCGCCCAAATATATCATTTGTTCTCATTTGACTTTTTCACTAGATTTTTTTGAGATGTCGTAATTTGCGTTTCTCCTCTGATGGGACGGTTCCGGGTCGACGGTATCTCGCAGGCCGGCGTGGATGCTGGCATCGTGTCGTTTCCACGTTTTAACCACATGAGGAAAAACGTGCAGCGGCAGTGATCCAGCTCCTAAGTGCTTGTAATGTAACTGGCACATTTTTTGTTTTGGCACGAGGAAAAGATGTGAAAACGCCGCGGCGGTGTTTGTGGGCTCCGTAGTCGCAGCTGTTATTTGTCTGTTCAGGATAAAGACTGTGTTGTTTCATTAGACCTAATCTACTGCTCTGTGTCTTTATCTTTTTACCTGAATAACAGCTTTTTTGGTAAATCTGTGTTTTGTCTCTTAATCTCCTGCGAATACACAGTTTACAGGTTAAACTGTTAATCTTCATCCGCAGGAAGGTGAGATTTTGAAAATCCGCCACACTCCACTGAGCTAATGACGTTTAAATGAAGAGACTGGATCCAGGTAGAGCTGTAATTAAAGGTTGAGTGTTTGGGAAAGACTTTAGACTAACGCATGGACGTATGCGTGCAGTGACGTATCATCGAACTTGTTCATATTCGTAGCATTAACGATCTTTAACTTGTCAGAGCGAGACTGGAGAATCGACCACGAGCTCATCTCGACTGAACCGATGCTCGCCTCGTTTGTTTCCAACGAGAAACAGACTTCAGTCGAACGGTTCCTGCTTGACATGAGACTTGATTTATTAATAAACTAATAAACAAAATCCTCTCCGGGCGATATATACAGGACGTCATCTACAATGTGCAACAACCTGCCTCTCCCACGAAAACACACTCAACAACACACACCGCGCAAACAACACTGCCGCGGTTGTGCACGCGTGCTTCCACTCCCAGCCCCAGGACTTGAAATCATCCCGCGGCTCCTCCAAAACACACTTCAGAATTCTTGTCTGCTTTCCAAACTCATTACTTTAGTAGGGCAAATCAAACAGGGCGCATTAAACGGAACTCAGACGTGAAGAGAGTGGAGTGCGAGGGGAAGAAGAGTGTGTGCGAGAGTGAAAGGTGCCCGTGTGTTAATTAGCAGGAACCTGCTCTAATTAATGGCCTATGAATAGCCCTGCTGGGTGAGGAGTCAAGGTTAGACACCTGTGCGGCCATATTGCTGCTTCCACCCAGGGTCTATCAGATTATACACTTTTAATGTAAATACAATATTGGCAGCTTCACCTGCCCCTGAGCCAAGAGAAGAAGCTAAGTGTGTGTGTGTGTGTGTGTGTGTTACACAGACAGTGTGTGTATCCAACATGGATGATGTCAGAGCAATTAGAGAACACATGAATCATCGCTGGGGAGGTAATGACCTCGGAGCACCACAGAGGAGAGTCAATTACGCCATCACACTGGAACCTGGCAGCGTTACACATTATTTATAACTAATTCCAGAAGAGATTTTCTGACTCTGTTGTGCTTGGTGGAAACATTAATTTGTCATAATTCTCAAAATTACTTTTTTTTTTGTCACTTCCTTTTAAATTTGCAAATTGAATTCTTGCTTAAGCCGGGAGACTTTCTTTTTTTCCAGTGTGAAGCATTGAATAACTCACAGGTTGCAGTCGCTACACCTGCAGGTTTCTGGATCAAAGCACGAGGCCGGAGGCTGAGCATAAAGACGACACGTCCAAAAAAGAAAAGTAGTGACGGCACAATCCAGAAGAAAGAGATCTCAGAAGTCACAGTCACCACCACCGGGTGTTGGATTTAGAGCAAAGATGTCTTGCGATAGATTTTTTTGGTGCATCGACTGTTCTCTATTCTTTAAATCTGTAGATTATTAAAAAAAGATTAACCACGACCGTGATTGAAAACACTGAACTTCTTAAGAAGCAAAGAAACCACTGAGTCATCCGGCGTTTTGCACTCGGAAGCAGAACTCAAGGTCGAAAGCAGACACGTCACGTGGCTGCACTGGATTCTGGTCTTTTGAGGTGAATGATGGGAGACAAATTAGTTTCTGCTTCCTCCTCTCTGGATTTCTTCTTCTGCGAGTGCTCAGAGTTGGAAATCCGAAAATGTTTGCTGTTGACATTTCAAGCTGCTGAAACATTTATGCAGTAAAAAAAAAAACTTAGTGGGAAAGTGGAGAATCCTCCGAAGGTGGCCAGACGGTGTCGGAGTTTTAACAAAGCACAGCGACCTTACACGGCATCAAACCACCGTGTCCCTGTAACTCGTATCTAAAAGGTTGGATCTCGTGGTTTCTGGTGGAAAATGGGTTTGATACCATTGGGCCTCCGGGTCTCTGCTGGAATCCGTCACAGCTGCGGTCTCCCACCGGGAAGGAACACGCTACAGCTCCGTGTTCCTTTAGATGAGACTGTTACCGTACAGTTATTTCTTAAGCTGCATTTGCAGGGCGACGAGGTTAACGGTGTCGTGTCGGCACGGCGTGCTCTAATACCGTTGTACTGTAGAATTCCGGCATCAACACGAGCGCGGCCTCCTCCTGTTCACGTGCGTGTGACCAAAGAGAGCATTCCCTCACCAACAGATCAATACCCCGGATCCATTCTGGTTTGTTAAGAGTAATGGGCATGGATTTGAAAAGAGAGAGAGAGAGAGAGGGGGGGGGGGGGGGGGGGGGGGGGAGGGAGTCTAACGGGCGCTGATTTAGCCGGGCTACACCGAAACCCATTTACTCCTCAGCTCTACAGCTAACAGGGTTTCTCCTGCCTCCAAAACACTTTGTACTGCCATCACAGCACTGCACACGGCAGAAGAAAAATTACCCCCATTATGTAATCTCTATAATGATTCCTATTGAGAAAGCAGAGGCTACAACGGCGGTACAGTAAATTACACTAAACACCATTACTCTTGACAGCTCCTTTTCCGAGCGTGTGCGCGTTCGAGAGAGTGTGTGCGTGTGTGTGTGTGTGTGTGTGTGTGTGTGTGTGTGTGTGCGCGAGGTGCAGTGAATGATTGAGTGTGTGTGCACGAGTGCGTGAGCGCCGCTCTCACGGTGAAATTAAACTGGGGCTCAGGTGAGAAACAGAGAGCGGCTTCGGCGAAGGAGACAGAGGGAAGAATAGAGGAGTGGCGGCGAGGAGTTAAACACCCAGAGGACTTTGCAGACGACGCAGAATAAGCCTGTCTGGGTTAAAGCGGGGGGGGGGGGGAGGGGGGGTGGTGGTGGTGGTTGGGGTGGGGGTGGGGGGGGGGTGTGAAGAAGGGAGGAGGAAAAAGAGGGAAATGGAAAAGGGAGAAGCGGAACAGAGGGAGCTGACAGGGAGATTGAGAGATGGGGAGATTGATGGCATGTAATGATGAAACGGATGGAGGACGAGACAAGAGAGACATGCACGTCAGAGGCCATTACTCATCTGCAGCGCACGCACACACACACACACACACACACACACAGACACACACAAACACGCCACCCAAGGGTGTGGGAGCTACCTCTCTCTATTTGTCTCACCTTCTTTCTCCTTCCCCTTCATCCCACCCCCGGTCTCCTCTTCCATCTCCCCTCCTCTTTCACTCCAGGCTCCCTCCAGAGACTCGTATCACTCATATCAAATCACATCCTTCGCCACGAGCGCTGGAACCTGTTTATACCATTTGCATTTCCAGTGGAGTTGGACAAGATACTACAGGTTGATAAATTATCAGGTGCAGTGCACAGATCACTGTTGATGAAACTTTGCCCCTGAATGCTTCCGTAGAAAAAAGGCTTTTATGGTTCTTTACCCGTTTGGATGGATGGAACGTATGAATATATCCTCTTCAGAGCTGGACACGACACAAACACGTTTTAGAAGATAAAAAGCATTATGGGAAAACGTAATTTGTTTGTATTTCTGAGTTGGAGCCCATAGACACATCTCCAGTCCCTCCCACTATCCAGAGATGAAGCCAACAATATCCCAGTTTACAACCTGCCCTTTTTGAATCAGTCTCAGCTGTCAATCATGACGTTTCAGTCTGAACATTAATTTAGAACCAAACTTATCAGAAGAATTCAAACTTGACCCTGAGCCATTCACCAACATGGAGGAGGCTGGATTCATAACCTTTACTGCAGCCCGCCACCAGGTGGCGTGTTTTGGCTTCACTTCTCAGGAGCTGCTACATCGTCTGTCGTCTATGTTTTACTCCACAAACAACTGAATTAACTAATAAAAACCATTCAAAACAAAAGCACTTTGAAAGGTTTTTTTTATTTCATGCCTCTACGTGTTTCAGAGGCTGAGAAATGAAGGTTTTTGGCGAACGTCAGGTTTTTCAGCCCCCCCCCCCCGGGTTCCAGGTTCGGGGAGGTTGTTTTCAAACAGTGTTTTGGTTTTGGAGGGAGCCTCGGGTCTAATTGGGTTAAGTAAAGAATCTGACTCCTTCTTTCTCCGCTGCTCACAGGGCTGCCCTCTAAACTCTGACGCTTCAAACGAGTATCCGAAGAGGCCTTGATTCAAACCACATGTTGTCAGTTTGGGCGGCTTCAGGTTTCTTTCCTTTATTTTTTTTTTGCAGCGTCATTGCAGAGAGAACTCCGCAGGCGAGCGAGCGAGCGGGCGAGCAGACAACAACGTTCTCAAAACATTTCCCCCCAAAAACTACAAACGTCGCTGCGATGGAAAAACAAAGAGAGCGATGGAAAATCAAGGTCATGTTTTCTGGACTTAATTAAGAATGTGTCCCACGTACAAAAGGCTGTTCCAGTTTAGTCTTGGGAGGCTGCAGCACTGAGCTGTGGTGTGATCACGCTACGATTAAGAGCAACGCTCACGTACTTTGCAACCTGTGTTTGGTCTTTAACGCGCTGCAATATGAATCTTCATCATCATCTTGACCCCGTTGACTCGCCAGGCAGAGACAATTCCTGTCTACATCTGGCTTGTGTGTGTGTGTGTGTGTGTGTGTGTGTGTGTGTGTGTGGTGTTACAGTTGTGGCCTGTTTCACTGAGCAACATCTTCCATAATGAGCACTCGGGGGAGAGTTGCACTGAGCTCCGTTCACACAGAAAAAAGGGTCTGCACAGACTTCTGGGATATACCTCCGATGGTCCCCGGACGCCAGAGACAGACTAAACGGCCATTTCCATACCAGCGTCCTCACAAGCAGCAATATCAGCTCCGTCCCGGGGGGGCTTTTCATTCACTGCAAGGATAACATCTGACCGAGTGCAAGAGGGGGGGGGGGGGGGGGACAAACCATATTTTGAAGCAAGCAAGTTCTGGAAACCCAACAGCTCACCTTGTGCGTCTTGAAGGGAAACATGGAATTGGAACATCTCCAAGCAGCAGATCATTACCCTTTGTTTAGACAGAATCAACATCTATTCATATATATATATTTATATATACATATATATATATATATATATTTATATATATATATGAGTTCAATGCTTGGGCACATTGTCCGTGTACTTCTGGCCCGGTAGAGAAGCTCCAGAGCCGATGATCGACCAGGAACCAGACAGGAACTTGTTCTTGTTACTGCAGGTACATCTCTCTAAGTGAGACTGAAACCAAAAGTGCACCAGTGTGCCGCTGAGTAAATGCCTCCTTTCTGCTGCTGTGGCCTGGTGTCGGCTGTTTAAATATCCCCCCCCCCCCCCACCCACCACACACACACACACACTGCTTCATACAATGAGCTGATATGGCGTGTGTGCCGTCCGCTCTCTCCCCCCCCGCGGAGGCTTCAGATGCATCACGCCTAATCAGAGATGGAGGCTCAGCTCATAGCGCCGGGCTAGTGCTGCATGCTAATCCTGTGCAGATGAAGACGCTAAGCTAAGCGCGGGCCTGACAGCCATGTGGTAGGAATGTCGACACAGGAGGCCGATGCTAACTGCAGTGTCACCGCCCCCCCCTCTCATCTCCACCTTCGTTACACACACACACTCCGTCGATGCGTTTGTTGCACGAGTATTTAACGACTAGGTGTGTGGTGTGTGTGTTGTGTGTGGTGGTGTGTGTGTGCGTCTTGTGTGTATGTGAGCAAACAGCAGCTGCACGAAAAGCCTTCAACGTCACTGTGGCCAGCTGAGATTTGATTTGGCTGTGAGCATCTGTGTGTGTGTGCGCCTGCGGGTGTGTGTGCGCGTGTGCTCATGAAGGAATTTGACAATAATACTAACAAGCGCCCCGAGCCAGGCAAATGTGGGATGCAAGACAACCTCTCAACATAAAGTTAACTCTCTCTCACACGCGGACAAGGAGCCGGGGCGAGCTTTTTGATTTGTTGTTGTTTACCACTGGAGGTGAGACGGAGCCGCGGCCCCGGAAATCTGGAACTTGTCTCATTAGCGTGTGTGCTTCGGCGCCGGTGCACACGAGGAATGATTTGGCGCGTGGCTCCGGCCCAGAGCGAGTTTTTAAACACAACTTGTGAGTAGGTAAACACAAGCGTCCGTCCGTCTGTGTGTTCTGAGAGGAAACCGCTCGCCTCAGAGGGATCAAAGCGCTGATGCACACACTCGCGGACACACTAACGGGCTGTAGTTGTGTGAGAGCACTCCCGAGAACCACAAAAGGCTGTAATGTCTGCCAGTCAGAGGAGCACTTACGCAGCGCCGCCTGCCAATCTCAGCCGACCGCGGCCGCCGCAATGCCCACCACTGTGCCCACTCACCGTCAATCACGTTTCACCACCACACCCACCGCCTGACAACCTGCAAAATGTCTTGCAGCACCCGGCCAGCACGCCTAATTACAACCGCCGCTGCCACTAACCCTGCGCCGTGCAAAACCACAACTCGACATAATGTAAACGCTGCCGCCAGGGCTCCTCGTCGAGAGAAATACAGGCTACACTCATTCCCAGGACCCTCAGCGTCCCGCTCCCCCTCTGACACGTTACATCCCATTAACAAGGTGTCACCACTGATATTTAAGAGGTTTATTCGAGCCGCTCCCGAAGCCGATTTGATCTAAACGGAGTGTGACAACTTTAATGACTAAACAAAACAGAGGACAAACAAACCTAAAGACCCGACTGCTAAATCGCGCAGGGGTGGTCTGCAGGGGAGACGGCGTTTGAAGCAGAGGAAAACAACCAAAGGAATCTTCGTGTGCGGCCGCGGCATCGTTACAGCCGGGCGAGGTGAGGCAGGGGCCTAATTAGGGCGAGGATTGATTGAAGTGGTTCCGTACGGAGAGAACAAAGGGAGGAAGCAACGAGGAAAATGAGGATGATCCTCACAAAAGACAGTTTTTAGAGGGGAAGGGATGTAAGGGATGTAAGTCCCAAATTAATTCCCATTGTCTCAGCTCCACGTTCGTGGTATTCATGGGTTTGTATTTCTGTTTAATATCGTACAGCAGCTGAACAACGTCCTGAGAATCCACATTTAAATCCAAATTACACCCTCATGACAGATTTTCTCAACCTACAGACAAAAGTGAAAACATGCTCCTTGACATTTATCGACCTCGATCTTTCAGGGTTTTTCTGGGATGCAGAGTTCAAATGTTTTCAGTTCACAGCTGAAAACTCTCCGTGTTGCAGCTTCCACGTTACAATTAGCATTAGCTCAAGGGGTTACAGGAACCAATTAATTTGTCAGCGGAAGTTCTGACAAGATGATCGGTTGGGGCTGAGTTGGGGAATCTAAAGAAACGGAGACATTCACACACCTGAGCGTCTCTTTTGCAAAGCAGCGCCTCATCCTCCCTTCCCTCCCTCCTTCCCCCCCTCCTCCCCGTCCATCTTCTAAACCGGGTTATTCTTGAGAAGCGGGGCTCCTGTCAGCTCTTGCCTCTAAATGGCAGAGGTAACCCTCTTATATGAGCAGCCACTGCTAAAAGCATGTCATTTTCTTCAGCTAATGTCAAGTGGGAACAGATCAGAACAGGCAGGCGGAGTTAATAACGCCGCGTTCGGATCCTTCGGTGCTCCCGCTTACGTGGTCTCAAACTCCCTACGTGACCTTCGGCTTTGTAAATGCTGAGTAATCATCTGTGGCGACCTGTTCTCAAGCTTTAATTGCGTCTCGCCGTCTCTCAAAAAGCTCTCAATCTCGATGGGGGGGTGGAGGGATTGACATCTTTCCCTCTTAAACTATCGCAATCCAAACCATTATAAACATTCCTTACCGCTCTGTGTTATTCTACTGAGGATATCAGAGCTGTGCGTAGGTTCTTATCTCACAGAGTCCAGACGCACACGCTGAGACCCACGCTTCCACATGGACCTGTACATCAGCAGGTCGTTGAACAGCCAGTGGCAGTTTGATTGGCCTATTCAGACTAGACGTAGTTCCACAAACACGCAAAGCTGAATTCTTTATAAAAGGCCAATTTAAACCACTTGTAGATGCACAGACCATAATGCTCAGGAGGTCATTTATATATATATTAAATCTGCAACTCCCTGTAAAGCAAAGACAAGGACAAGTATCATACTTGTATTTATATGCCGCTGCTTTGCATCCATTCCATTTGGAGCCATTGCACAATCATTTCCTTTCTCCTCCTGAGAAAAAAAAACATGTAAAATATGTATTTTTTCCTTCTGGGGGGTGAAGAAACATGTAATTTCAGAGGATCCACATTAGTCCACATCCTTTATTCCGATGTGGCATAAAAAAAAACACCCGGCTTCCCACAGTGCTTTGCTGGGCTGCCTGGAAAAGAGACTGGAGCCGTTTCATCCATAACCAACAGAGCCATCAGCGGGAGAAACAGCCCCTCTCTGTATTCCACTCATGCCCCCCCCCCCCTCCTCTCCACTGCAGAGGCTAGAGGTCCACACACGCTGTGGCTCCACTCATTACCTTGCCGCTTGGATGCCAGACCCCCATTCACCCCGCTCACACACACACAGACACAGACACGCACACACACACACACACACTGCAAGCCCCCTGATTAATCATCTCTTCTTAACCCCTCCCTCTCCGCGGAGCCTGACAGCCGCCTCCTCGCAGGATGCAACACGCTGGGTGAATGAAACGTGATCCTGATTTTGATTGGTGCCTCCGCAGCCCGACGCCGTAGCAGGGCCGCTCACGTTACTTGACCCCGGCCCACTGGTTCTCAGCGGAGTCGGGGGCTTTGCTGCTGATATTTCTTGGCGGACATCTGAATCAAAATGGGTTTCGGGTCAAGCGACACTACGTTGTCGGGTTCCAACAGTCAGACAACAATGCCAGGGCCAATATCTACAATGCATATGAATAATCTCTTGGATTAGAGCAGCTCAAAGTGAAGATGAGACCCCCCCCCCCCCCCCGCTCCGCAGCAGAACAGCAGAACGCCGCACCGTGACACCTAACCATGATTTACGTTTCCCCCTTCTCTCGCTATTTCATCCTATTGGAGGCAGGCTGGAGGTTGCAGACATTCATTATTTTTTCAAAACAAACGCACATTTGTCACTGGCAGAGGAAAAGAAAACAACCCACGACGATGCGCGCTAACAAATCTGTACGTTCCCGATCTGCAATTCTTCATCCCCCCCCCCCCCCGCAGCTGCTCGGTGATTGGCCGTTACCTGTAGCAGCCTGTGTGTAAAACAAGGGGCGCTTGTCAAATTAAGCGATATGAAAATTCACTTCACATACCTGCCCCACAATGCCACCTTAACACCTTATTGACGCTGCGCCGTGCCAGTGATTGTGGAAATGTAAATTCAACATCTCAACCACAGCCAACTGCCTCCCGAAGCTGCAAATCCAAGCATCAGGATTTTAATTAATGTGATATGTGACACCATTCGGGGAGGCCGTTCCACTGATATCAAATTATCCACTGGACACCTGAGCTCAAGAATTCTTGCTTCAGGTGTCTGATCCAAATGAGTTTCATCTGAATGTATGACTTCCAGCTGTGAGCGAGAACATGTCCTCAAATCCTGGTGAAATCGGCCCCGGCTGCCGTCACCGCGTCCGGGGGATTCGTTCCATTATTCGCCGTCCGCGGAGCAGCGGCGGGATTTGTCTCCGGATAAAAACATCTCTTGTCTCTCTGGTGGTTTGTTTATGGGGGGGGGGGGGGGGGAATTGTTCAAATACACAACGTTAAATATGTGAGCTCCACAAAGCTGGATAACAAACGGTCTGTGCAGCCGTTTTTTCAAGGGGGGGGGGGGGGGGGGATTTTCCCCTTTTTAATCTTCTGCTGAAACAATAAGTCAATTCACAGAAAAATGAATCAACAACTTTGATGGTTAATGAAACATTTTCAGTCTTTTACAAAAAACAAAAAGTAAATGTTTTGCTGCTTGTCTCAGTTTGATATCTTTGGACCGTTCGTCTGCTCTGGAACTTGTTTGGATCTTTTTACGATAAGTCATATCAATAATCAATAATCCAGCAGTGGTGCTGTGCTGCTGTGGATTGGTATCGGTGCTGATACTAATCTCATTAGGGAAACGGCATATCAGCCGGACGTGATCCATACTGATGCTCACAAGAGTGATACTAGGATTTAAAGTTGGCGGCGTCTTTGTAAACAAATACTTTCATAGTTGTCGGGATCTGAACTTTAAATGACTCGTTGAAACTTTTGATTTGGACTTGTTATTTGCAGTCAGTTCTCTGGTCTTGTTATTTCCTTATTTGGACATTTTTATAGATTTGTTTCTCAATTGTTTAGAAACATATCTTTGCGTTTCCTTACGATGGTGTTTTAAAGAAGGATCCAACTTAGTTTGGAATGAAAAGGAAAAAAGGGGGATTTCTGGATATAGATATTAATCTGTAGTAGAGTTTACATTCTACACTAATTCTCGTCTGGACACCACATCCGCTCGTCCCCGTCCTCCCTCCTCAGTCTGTCCTCACTCCTAGTCTCGCGTCCTCTCCTCTTTCACTGGGACTCACTCTCCACTCGGTCTTACTGAGAACATTCAGCTTAGCGAGGGCCAGCTAGCCTGAGTTAAATACACATAGCCTCACGCTGCTCCCGACGGGGGGGGGGGGGGGAAGAGGCAACCCAGAAAGGCACACAAACACACAATCGCACACACAACCACACACGTCCTCGCTGTAGCTTCGACTGTAACAGAGGATAAAAGACAACAGGGGGAACAAAGGGATTGAGAGGAGAAGGAGCTGATGGATGAGTCTGCTTTCCAGGTTACTTAACCGACCCCACCCTCCCCAATCACTCTCTCTCCCCAGGGTCACCATTACAAGGCACACACACTAACACACACACTAACACACATACTTACACACAACACACGCACACACAGTTGCATTTGCACCACATACAAGAACAGAGGTTGTACCACAATGGGGAACATTGATTTTACAATATAAACTAATGAAGCAGACCAAACTCAATACATAGAACACACACCGACACAGGGGGGGGCATGCCCACACACTAACGCACACATACACACACACACACACACACACACCTTGTAAACACATACCGACACTGTCCCTTCGTTCCTTTTCAATGCCCATACTGTAATTGCTGATCTGAAGATAAGTGTGTACATTACTGAAACACAAACCAATTATAGTCACATTGCAGCAATTCTCCAGCTCTCAACAAAAACATGGCTGCACACACAAACATGCTAAATACACACACACACAACTTCTCCTGGGCCTTGTCTGAAAGCGAGTGTGTGTGTGAGTGTGTGTGTGTGAGTGTGTGTGTGTGTGAGTATGTGTGTGTGTGTGTGTGTGTGTGTGTGTGTGTGTTCCCTTGAGGCAGCGTCTCTCCTCTCTCCTCCTCCTCTCTCTATTTCCTTGGTGACAGCTGTCATCCTGTCAGGCCCATGGCAGCGATGGCAGATCTGGCAGCCCATTCTGCTCACTGACACACACACACACACACACACATACACACACACACACACACACACCAACTCTCCAACTTAACAGGCCCCGTAGATCCAGTTTTCCCCCAAACCACCAGCCGGCTCCACCAGGACCGTCGCTCGCTGCAGACACACAGGAAGCTGAACGCAGCTTTCAGCCACTAACTGGTTTCTTCTTCTGTTTCTTCCCTTAAAGAAACAGCAACGACATCTGACAGGAGCAAAAAAATGACATTTCTTTTTATGAAATGCACTCGTCTCCTGTCACACGCGTATTCCCGACAAAAGAAAGGGAATCGATACCAGCGTGTTCTCGGTGTGCAGAGATAGATTTATGGACGTGATTGGGTTAAGTTAGCACAAAGTCTGGAAGCTGGAGGGAAACTGCTGCATCGACAACAACGACGGAGCAGATACAACTTCAGACACCTGCAGAGCAAAGTGAGCTGGGAAGCAACCGACTGGGATTGGATGTTGTCACATGCACAAATCTACAGGTTTAGTCGAGCTCGTTGCTTTTTTAAAAATTTGCAAAGGAAAATCAGGGAGTGTATTTTACTCAGACGCTGTTTTCTATCTTCCATACGACGATGAAACAAGATTATGTGCACGTGCAGTTACCTCAGACCTGCTCGGTCATCCCCGCTCTCTGGTTTCAACATGTTCATCACGTGGCCTTCGCGCTGCAACCACTTGACATGCAATCCCAAATTTATCTGGTTGGCCTTTGACAAGCGCACGGACCCTGATGGTGCGCTCCTAGTCGGTAATTCTACACCAGGCTGACAGGAACCTTCTGCTCGGACACATTCCAGTCATGTACGTTCCTGCTGCCGCATGCCGAACACATCGCCGCCCGCAGAACACTGACCCACTGATGTATCGCTGCGTTTAAAACCCGACGTTACAGCTGAATTTGCTCAGTTTTTACGTCCAGTGTGCTGAATCTTCATTTTACGGCCCTGAGGAGATCTTTTGTAGCGAGCGCTGAACCTCTGTCGATAAAATAAACGGGTTAGTGGAGAGACCGGGGTGAAACACGGAGACAGTGGTTCTGATCGTCTGCAGGTTCCAGCTTCTGAAATACGAGATTTCTGCTATTTCTCACAAGTTCCTCAAAGACGAGGAAGAAAGAGGAGATCGCCATGTGCCAGTATATGACTGTGAGAGGAAATACAAACATGCAATAAGCAAATACACATGCCCCCCCCTCCCCCACACACACACACCTACCTACCCACCCACCCACCCACCCACCCAGAGACTGTTTGGCAAATGGCACCCGGTCGGAAAATGTAATTGCTTGAACTTTAGAGAAGCGACTGCAGCTTCTGAAATACCCACGAGAGCCATCAGACCAGTGTTTTACTGCACACATTCACAAACACACGGAACCACAAACCCCCATTTCAGCAAGTGCAGTACTTAAAGTAGTAATAACTGCTCTGACTGTTCGGGTGAAGAGAGGAGAGAGGGGGAGGAAGGAGGGAGGGAGGGGAGGGAGGAGGGAGGAGTGGAGGGGAAACTGACGCAAGGGGGGGGAGAGGAAGAACAATTCACATCTCGACTAATTCACATTTAAAAAGTGTTGTTTACTGTGCGCTTTTAAAAGTGACTCACCTCAGGACCACGTTGCTGCGTGTTGCATTATGGGGGATGTGTAGAACCCCCCAGGTTTTGAAGCTTGATTCTGACGATTAAAAATAGGATATCTCCCTTTCTTGAAAAGTTATTTGTATCTCACAGTTAATCCGACGGGCTGCGGTTGCATATGGATCAGCAGTGGGCGAGCCGCCGCTGTGGATCCGAGCTGTTACACCACGATTCCAACCGAGCGCACGCTGCAGGTGAATCCTTTAAATGTTGACGCCGACCGCGTCCATGAAAATATTCATTATCAATATAAATATTGGCCTCGAACCCAAAAGATCAGCTTTCGAAAGCAAACAGACGCGCGATAATGACCGATTCACACGTCGGGAATTGCAGCACTAATCTGTAAATCCCATCAGAACACAGAATAACACTCTCTCCCGGACAGATTAATCCCTCGTCAACTCCGTTAGTGTTTCTAGGAACATGCTGACAGCTTGAACCGCGGGGATGCTATTGTGTTTCCATGCTTGTAAGTGTTTAAGTGCAACCATCTGTGTGCGTGTGTGTGTGCGTGGTGTGTGGTGCGTGCGTGTGTGCGTGTCTGTGTGCGAGCCTCGGGCTGTCCCCTCAGCTCTGCGTCTGTATCGACCTGCAGTGGAAAACAGGCCTGTACTCGGCCATGTAGGCCAGGGAGTCGATAGGGACATCAGAATGAGGGCAGCCGTCCAAAACGCCATCACAATGTGCCCAGAGGCTGCGCACTCGCACACAAACAAACACACACACACACCCCACACACACAGTATATATACAAAGGCTTGGCCATTTCTCAAATAGCCCTGGAATTATGGTTTATAAATCCCCCAGATGGTGATTCATGTGTAATCTGTGGGTAATGGCTGCTTGATGGACTCAGTTTCAAACCGTCTTGGATTGTTTTCTGTTTTTACATTGGACCCTAACACACATTCCTCATGTGAGAAGCTGTGTGTACATGCATGTTGCAGTTACATAAATAAACGGCCACTTTCCTCGCTGATTTGAATTACAAGTGTGTTTTCCTGTTTTTCTCCTTTCACTCCAGGTGCGGTAGAATTATTTTTACAATCGCTTTCTGTGCCGCGCACTCAATCAAGAGCCTTTCATCATCACCGGCACCGGCGTGTTTCACTCCCGCAGTAATAACCGAGGCTGGATTTAACGGAGCGGGCGAAGCGGGGAGCCGCCCGAGGAACCGAGGGACCCCTCAAAGCTCCAGGTGCACCGTGTTTCAACTCTAATTGAAAATGATTTGGGGACTGTACATACGACTGGGTGATAATACCAGCTAACAAGGTGAGGGCCTTCAGGTGACTCACCACCAGATCCGCAGGCTCCGCGTCGGTTCTGGTGCTGAAATGAACTTCCATGGTTCCTACACGTGTTCCTGAAGTAAAGGTTTAACCATATTACAGGTTTATTCGGGGGGGGGAATCAAACCCTCCACCCTGGCAGCATTTAGCGCTTTGCTCAGTCACTCGGCGACGGTGTTGCTGCCTCCATATCACGGCTCCCCCCCCCCCCCCCCGACAGATTACCATCAAACTGGAGCAATAATATGTGAAACAAAAATGATGTCCTGGGTTTGGGTTGAAAAATCGGTTGGACGCTCTCATCAGGCAGCCGCTTCGATAACTGGGAGCAAGTAGCTGGATAAGTTGGGTTTAAATCATTCTGTCTGCACGGGGGGGAAAAAAAGACTTTGTTCTAAAATGAGATATTTGAAATATATTTTTTATTTACTGTACCTCTAAAATACACCTTGAAAACGCCAGGGGGGGGATGAAATGGCCCAGTTTGATTGCTGTGTATTTTTCATTTCATCCAATACGTTTTTTAAAGGGTCTCCGAAGTCCAACAGTTACTGAACTTTCTGAGCAACAAATAACCAGCCTGACAGCAACTGGGGGGGGGGAAACAACTCCATTCTCATAGTAGGTTAAAAATAACGCCCCCCCGGCCAAATACAAACAGTTTGGACTTGTAATCATCTTTATTTGACAAACTAAATAGAACATTTGAAAGTGGCCGGGCTTCACAGCCGCTCGGCTCTGGCACTCGGGCCGAACTAAACCAGACAAGGTGCTGATTCATGTATCACCGGGTGACATCTTAGCACCGCCGCTGTCTGCCTCTACCTCTGAACCGCACATCAGATGACTGTTTTCAATTATACAAATTAGGCCTTGATCACAACCACATCCTAATGCGGAGAGAGATCACACAGGCACAGGCTCGGCATCCCGGGTGGGAAATGGTCTGGGACATTGTAAAATAGATCTGTGGCGGGGGAAATGATCCAAGTAGTCGAGATTGCCACTCCGCTCCTTTAAGGTTCTCTTCCCTGCTTCTGTTAATGTCTCTCCAGCTCTTCAGACGCCCGTTTGATCAGCAGCAGCTTGAAGAAATGAGCGATGTTGGGCCCAGGATCCTTTCCCCCACTTCCCCTCCTGCACTTCCCATCAGGGTTGAGAGGCTGTACCACTCCTCTCCGTCGTTGCCTTGTGGCAGGTTATTACAGAATATAGAAAGAGTCTCTTGGGGGCGTACATGCATGCATGGATGAGCAGCTACACTCCCAGGCTTGCTCAGTGCACACATGCATGCACATACAAGTGTTACAGCATATATGCAAGGGAGGCTTGAGTCCTAAAATGCACAGGATGTTTGTCTTTCATCCCCGGGAATCGCTTCACTCGTCTCGTCCCCCCCCCCCCCCTGTCGCTGCCTGTTGCTATTGAAAAGTCACGGGCCAACAGGAATCAATGGCTCAGAAGACACCTCGTGTTCCTGCTCCTCACTGGCAAATTACAGTGCCCTCACCTAAGTGCTGGTGTTTGAGGGACGAGCACCGCCGCGTGTTGGCACTTCTCTGAAAAGGGACTTTTCGGGGGGGGGGGGGGGGGGGGGCTCTAGCAGGCCGCTATCGTCCGGCGGTTCTCTGACCTCAATCAAAAACGCGGCATTGTGCGAAGCGGCTGATATGCCGACCTGTGCCAATGCACCCGGGGCGTCCGACTGCACAGACGCACACACACACACACACACACAGACACACACGCTCTCACAAAAGAGAAATCACAAATTGCTAAACTCGGTTCCTCCAGCGCAGTTTAGCCACGCTACTCCCGAATCTACGAGAGTGAAAGGAGGTGAACAGAAGAGACAGCGTCGGCTTCTGCTCGCTCCACTGGAATATTACGAGCAAAGGTGTCATTACATGCAGAATCTCCTCTACACCCACACACACACACACTTTACTGTCCCACTCGTTCCCCCCCATCACCTGTCACATGGCACATAGGGTCCATACATGTGTGATACCAGCTCAGCATCTTACGTGACAGCTGCTATGCAAAGCATGGCCTGCAGTTAAAGACGCAGCCAACACGGCACGGTGAGGCTTCAGGGGGCAAATAGATCAGTCCTGCTGAAACCAAAGCCCGATGCACACATCAAGAGAAAACACACACACACTGAGCAGCCTGTCACTTTTAATTTGAAATTAGAAAATCAGATTCAAACTGGAATGACCCGTTTGAATTCAAAATTTTGTTTTAAGTGCAGTTTGCCTCGTGTGCTCTCGACCAGAGTAAACCCCCGGAGATGTTTGGCTCTGAAAGTGGAAGACGCTAGCGAGCAAAGGCCAAAGCAGAAGGTGCAAAGTCTTAAAAGTTGGTAAAATTAAGAGCGTAAATGAGTAATTTAGTTATATAGTTTAATTATCTGAAATATGTTGGAGACGAGACTTGCACATTGTTGCACTGGGCTGATTTACAGCAGCGTACCCTCAGGTCCGGCCTGTATCGTTGTTGACAAGGCCAAACACTCGATGGCGCTAACACCTGCGACTATCTACTGGTAGTTGGTGACTTCCTTTGTGCAGAAGACCTTTAAACGTACAAGCGACATTCACCATCTGGTCCTTTATTCTCAAATACAGAAGGAACATCGATCAAACCCTCAACAGCTCCCACCTGGAACCTGCGCGACTTCGGGCGAGTCTGAAGAATCCTTGAATATCTCCACAAAATATCAGAAGCTTCATTCTGAAAACCTCAGAATCACTTTCTGCCTTTAAAAAAAAAAAAAGAAATCCACTGAAACAGTCGGAGGCAGAAGGTAAATGGACGCGGGGGAAGGGGGGGGGGGGATGAGGCCAATTGGATTTCAGAGAGTGGAAGCATGGACTGAAGGATGGGGGGCAGTCTGTGGTGTAAAGTGGGGAGGGTGGGGGGGTAAATTAAAAAGTGGAAATGTGGGCTGAACGGGTGGATTCGATGAAGGGCAGATAGATGACAGTTTAAACGGATGATTGGTGGCGGGGGGAGTGAGTGTGTGTGTGCGTGCGCTCTCCTGAAGTGCCGATTAGATCACTGTTATGACTGCACAAGCCCTCAGGACAGCGCAGATAAACATCAACAGATAACCTACACATTTATTCCCACCTCTGCACCGTCCTCACTTCCTGCCTCTTATTTCCTCCCCTCTCTCTCTCCTCCGGTGCACACCTCCTCTACCTCCATCCATTCGCTGTCACCGCCTCTTCCCCCCGTTTCTTCCCACTCCAGCCCTCGTTCTCTTCCTGCCCTCTCTAACTACATCTAAGAGTCCCGGGGCGGTGCACTAGATCACGCTTCTCAATAAACCCGTCAAGCTCTCCTCTGCACCCTCCGCCCCGTCTCCCCCTAGCTTTTCCGAAAACACAATAATAGCGACTCCGAACGCCCCTCTCAACAATACTCCCATCGATCACTTTGCTATCTGGAACACACACATCTATCACTCCCAGGGAGTTTACCGCCGGCTCGGTGCCAACTGGAGGCCCGGCTGCAAATGTTTTCATGTCACGGAGCCCGAATCGACCACGAGTCGGCCCCCAAGATCCCAATCTCATAATATTTGCCAGGAGAGCTTATTATTTTTTTGCTCAGATGTCTTCACCTGCACATAAAGATACAATACTGTATCTTCACTCTGTTTTAAGAGACTGTCTAGAGACCCGTGCATGTGTTCCCGGTTTCAGCAGATGGCTTTAGTTCACTCCAGCACCTCGGCATCATCATTTTAAAACCTTGCTTCCATGCAAGCGCTTCTCGGCTTCACACGAATCAAACCAGCTTGTCTGGAATCAGGCGCACCTGCTTTGCAAGTCTTGTGATGAATGATGATGTGGTGCATGATTTAGATGGATTTGAATGGATCTTATTGGCCGACACCGGCCCACAGCTGGACACAGTGCTGCAGGCTGGAGCTGATTCTCGGAGTAAACTGACCCACGCCAGCAGCTGCAAAACGCATCCGTATGTGAAAGCCAATTATGGGCCGGGGGCCAGCTTTAAAATACTCCACGCCAGGACAGAACCCAGAGAGCCGACTTGTCTGGGCGCCTGAGTTGTGTAAGATGTGTGAGGATTGTGGGCAGAGGCACTGTGCAAAGATGGAAGCCTCAACTTTTCACTGACTCCGTCTTGAGCCGATTTCAGACGTGACCTGCAGGTGAAATCCGGACAATTGGCTACGGAGTTTCACCCAGAATTCTCCGTTCACACGTGCACAACACAGGGGGGGGGGGTGTTCTTCCACAACAGCAACACATCCTGCACATTATTCAGGCGAAGAGCTGGAGCAGCCGCGTGCAGCAGACCTGGATTTCTACCGACCAGGCGGGTGAAGTCCTCAGAGACTCGGACATTTGCGTTCGTGCATTCACAACTGGTGCAACTTCACATCTAATGTTATTGAAATGACCTTTTGTCTGTGTTGGCACGCACGGCGAGAATTATTGAGGATGTACGAACGATTCTGGCACCTGTGTCAATACTATTGGACCAATGTGCTAATCTCCCGCAACTGTATTTTTTTTGCTCTAAAGCTCCGGGGACGCGTTCGGTGGGATGAGAGAAAAATGGAAAGGTAACTATTGTGGTCGAGTCAAAGGAGAGAGAGAGAGAGAGAGAGAGAGAGAGGAGAGAGAGAGAGAGAGAGAGAGAGAGAGAGAGAGAGAGGGAGAGAGAGAGAGAGAGAACCTGTAGCAGAGAGATTGTGCTGAGTTGGACTCCGCAGGGAAGAAAGAGGGAGGTCGGGCCGAGACGAGCAGAAGCTCTCTGACATCCTGTTTGTGCCCCCCCCCACCCCCCCGCCCTCCTCTTTGCATTACAATTCATTCTCTGTGCTATTCAAGGTTAGACCTGACAGCTCTGCAACTGTCTGTGTGTGTCTGTGTGTGTGCTCATTTCGAGGCGCCTATATAAACCACATACTTATACCGATGTAAATTAACCCCACAACTCCTTTCGCTGGCATTTAAAGAAGTAATGCATCATTTTTCATTAAAAACACGACAGTTTTGCCGTCGTCTCATTAATCCACACACAACAACGGGTTCCATCCGTCACCACAACCTAGATATCGCTCTTAATTTTCCCTCTGTGCTTCGTCTTTCCTGGCAAACATCCTGTTGAGAGCAGGAAGTGACACGATCCACGGATATGATTCTGAATAAAGAGGAGCTGAACTCGATCGTCGGCTCGTGCATGAGCGGACACAGAACCGAGAGCCACCTGGTTGAAAACAACAACAACAACAAAACAGCCGACGACACAGTCCTGGTCGCGCCGTGTGTTTGACAAGTGAAACAATATAAATAACTCATTAGCAGCAGGAAGCGATTCACAATCAAACCATGAGGACACGGAGGATGATCTCCTTAAAAAGCAAAAGCAGCTGCAGTAAAAAGAAACGGGGGGGGGGCGTGCTCAGCAGGCGTCTCCCGGAGCTGCTCGGCTCACTGCGAGCAGGTGGTGCCGACCTTTCCGTGACCTTTGACTGCCATGTGATCGTAGCCTTGAAGTCTCCTGTGCACGCTAATGTCACCGAACCTGTCATGTGCTCCTCACGCAAGCTAACCAGCTCAAGTCAAGTGTGTGCATCCTGTATTTGAGGAGATTATAAAAGGTTGAATACAAGCAACGAGGATATGTGCTATTCACTCAAGTCTTGAGTACGTCTGTAGCACTTGTGTTTATCTACTTGATGAAAGCTACTATGCAAAGATAGACAATGAAGTCTGACCCTGAAACTCTTTCTTCCAGTTTCCCATTTAGTGGCTCTAAAGATGTATTTGTATATCAGAGTCGATGCGTTTTCAAATTTAAATGTCGTCTCTAAGCTGGATGGCTGAGCACCATTCAACAGGTGGAGCACCGGGTGCTGAAGGTCGTCTGATGGGATTTTGTTTGTTGTCTCGCCAAAAAAAACAACCTCTCAGTTTCTTTGGTGCCTTTTGTCGTCTGGACGCCGGGGACTGTACGAATAGAGACGAGGGGTTTGCGCTCTCAAAGGCTCCGTCCTTAAAAGCATTCACGCCGTCGCCCTTGGTCGTACGACGCGGTGACGCGGTGGAAGCAGCTGTGTGCAGAGCTTTTAGAAAACGAATCTCTGTGAACCTGCGACTTCGGGACAAAGGATGTGCCGTTCCTTGGGTTTGGAAATAAACTGAATAAACACAGTATTAATAATCACAGTAAAAACCTTCCACGCAAATGATTTGTGGGTAATACTGCCAACTCACGCAGGTGAGTCTCTGCCTCTCTCCGTAACTCTGACGGCTCTTTCAGCCGAACAAGAGCATCAGTCCATAAACGTGGCCCCTAATCCCAAATTTCTCTCCTTCTCTGCAATAATGAGCTCCTCTCAGACTGGAGAGTTGACAGAGGTAAAGCATTTAGCACGCTTGAATGGAGAAGGAGGGAGAGAGTGGGAGTGCAGAGAAAAAAGAGAGGAAGAGACAGGCCAAAGAGGGAGAAGGGGGGGGGGAGAAGAAGAAGAAGAAGAAGAAGAGGGGGGGGGGTAGGAGAAAAAAGACAAACCGAGACATGCGTGAGGTAAGCTCTCCCTCTGGCAAGGCAGAGTAACGCCACAGCACAGTGACGAAGAGAGGGAGAGAGGAAGAGAGGAAGAGGAGAGGCTGGTGCAGAGGAGAGATATGCATGAAGTGAGAGAGGAAAGAGATCATCATTGTGTTCTCTTCGTCTCTTAGGATTCAGCTATTTTCCTGCCCATCACCACAGCCCAGGGACACGATGTGAACAACGAGGGGACTGTGTTTGTGTTTGCCTGCGAGTGTGTGTCTGTGTGTGTGTGTGTGCGAGAGACGTGGTGTGTATTCTGTGTATTTACGTGGGTGGCAATGTGTGTGTGTGTGTGTGTGTGTGTGTGTGTGTGCAGCACTGAAAGCATGTGCATGCTTCATTCGTTTCAAGGCCAAGTGATGAAATAATCCTCTCGGAAAACAGAAGACTCACAAACACACACACACAACACTGTCTCACACAGACAAAATACTCACTTTGCACAACTCAATTCACAAGGTAGAGTGTGTGTGTGTGTGTGTGTGTGTGTGTGTGTGTGTCTCTGCACTTGCATAAACAAAACAACGAGCTGCAGACTAACACAACACGGAGCGGAAACAAGAACCAAGGGAGGTAAACAGAGAAAGTTACGCCCACCTCACGATTCAGGACGAGTCAAATCAATCCATCAGTCAAATGATGTGAAGATGAGAAGAGTGAACGAGGAGCGGCGAGGGAGGCGTCTGGGAAAAAGTTACGCAGGCCTTGAACGCATCACGGCTGACGTTTTTGGCGGATGCCTGTTGATTTCTGGACAACACACACACACACACACACACACACACACACACACACACACACACACACACAGGCACTACAAGCAAAACGGCCTCTTCACGGTAATAATGACGTAGAAAGAAGCTTTTTGACCCCGTACACACACACCTGCTCCGTACCCAGCCACGCCTCCACCACACACACACCTCCACCCAGAGACCTCAGACACACACGGTCGCGATACATCACCACCTACACACGACGGTGTCAGCCACAGACAACTGCTCCTGAGCCCCCGCAGAGCAAAGACATTCATCATTATGACAACACACACACCACGCACACACACACTCACACAGCACATACATTGAGAGAAGACGACACAAGCCAATGTTGCAGCTGCTGGTGCATGAAGACGACTCCATCACGTTACATCTCACGCCAACTGTGCGTGTTTCCTGCATAAATAACTGCGTTATGAATAAAACAGTCATGAGAGAAACAACAGAGGTTCTTCTTCTTCTTCTTCTCTTCTTCTTCTTCTTCTTCTTCTTCTTCTTCTTCTTCTTTCTTCTTCTTCTGCGGCTGCTGCTACGTTTCTCCTCGTTCCTCCGTGGGGGGTGTCATCCTCTCATCACACAGAGAAAAGCCCTCCCTCTCTCTTGTTGCTCGGCCAAAAGATAAAACCAACACCACGATTCCACGTTTCCTCAGGTCTCCTCCCTCTTTTCAAACCCGGTCCACTTCTCAGATTAGCCTCTGAGCCGAGCAGAGACACGTCGGTGTCTGCGTTCACGTCTGCTGATAACAAAGCTTTGATTTTACAGAATGGAACAGGCCAATAAGATGAACATTTGTTTATAATTGTGTTTCCTTGTAATAAAGTTGATGCTTAAACTTTAAAATAACAAGCCTCAATTACATTTCTTTGTCGTTAGGGTTCGATAACGACATCTTAGGAATCATTTTGGCATCAGCCCCCAAAAGAATTCCTAAGAGATTCATAAATCAGCCAAAACATATAATCTACCCTCTGTATAATTATTTAAGATGCCGGTTCTGGTCAATACCGAATCAACAAAAAGGAAGAATTGTTATTGGTCACTGTTTAGATGCAAACACGGGGGGAAATAAAAAAACCTCTGCAGCCAATAATATTTGTGGAAATGAAGTTGACGGCTTGTTTTGTTTGTTTGTGAATCACGTTGTTTGGAGAAATTCTTCAAATTTGATGTGCTTTTGGTGCAGTGCTGAAATCCCTGTGATCAGCACTTTGCAGTTTCCTCTACGCGGACAATAACAAAGTAATGCTACCAATTATAAAAGGACTCTTACAGGTTGTGTGAGAGCAGGACATTGCTTTGGACATATACGTTGAAGTAGAATTAAAAAGTATAAATCTTTCCCAGGCTCCCAGACGAGCCTCCTCTTGCCTCTCCCTATAGAAACCCCCCCCCCCCCCCCCCCCAATCCCAACACACAGATATACATTTCTCACGAGGAGCCTATGTTGTCCGTCACGGGACCTTTCAGCTGTTGGCTTTTGTGATTTGTGTCCTTTCGGGCTTAGGAGGGGGGGGTTCAGGAAGGGGAAGTGAAGGGACGAGTGGGTGGGCCGGTCACGAAGAGAATACGTGAGATATACATTCCCCCCCCCCCCCCCGAGCCAAGTGAGGGGTTGTCTGTGTGGGTTGTGTACACACTTTGCAGGAATGTGGCGTTTTTTCGAGCATCATCGCGAGTTGGCGTTTCCTTTTTCGCCGCCGCACACGGTGTACTCGTTACAGTCGACCACCTTGGGTTCTTGTTTTCTCAGATTCTCCCTCCACACACTCGGTGAGAATCATTAGTGAATGCTGCACGGGAGTGTGATAAGACCCCGAAGGTCCTCGTAGCTTCGCACCAGATGGGGACTGGACACACACACAAAGTCCAGGGAGGTGAGGGGGGTCACACGTTTCCCAGAGACAGCCCCTCGCCTCGGCTACACGGTCGGACTCGGAGTGGAAAGTAAAGGCCGGAGGTCCTGCACCATTTTTCCTGATTCCCTCACTTTGCCCCCGTTTCATGTTTCCAGCCTTGATGGGAGTGGATGGCGAGAGATTAGGCTGTTAGTTCCACTCGGCTCTCGTATGATTTCAGCTAATATTTGTCAAGTCTGATGTTGTCAGGGGCTGTCAGCGTCGATGGGGGAGCCGCTGCCACAAAGCCACAAAAGCCTGGAAAGGGAACGCGGCCAATTTCAAACCCAAACACACACACACACACACGAGCACAGGACTGAGGAGAAAGATAATTTGAGAGATAGATCATGTAGGAGGGAGTTAGCGACCCGGCGAGTGGATTTAACGCTGGGAAAGAGTTTCTCTGTGACGCCAATAACAAAACCAGTATAAATCTCCCAGAGCGGCGACTGTGAGCTAACCAGCCGCGGGCCCGAGAGGCGTGTTCACGTAAACACAAAGTGTCATCTCCATAAACGCTACCTGGTTCAGCCTGTCCGCCTCTTCGGCGGCTGGGTAAGGGGGCGCGGATCGGCCTGTCTAACGCCGGCGACACGTTATTCATATATCCTTCACTCCGGGGCCGTTAGACCCACGGCTGGTGATGCAAGACACATCAGAGGAAGAGAGAGCGAAGGGCGGCCGCAGGTCTGATGGCTTCCTCGTGCACCCCCGCTGGTTGTGCAAGGGGGGGGGGGGCCCGCGCCGTCAGAGCTGATGACACTGATTAATGAGAAAGCCGACTGCAGCATCATGGGTAACAGACTAGATAGAGGGTCTATGGAGGGAGGGCCATGGTGGTTACAGGGATATGAAGAATCCCAGATGTGACCACGAGTTGAATGTGTTTTCTGTGACTTTCAGGCCACAGTGAATAAATCAAACGAGTGTTTCGGAGTTATCGAGTCTCAGAATCGTCACCACGGTTTGCTCAGATGGTTGCGGCCCAATTTCGTGGACCCGTCCTCGGATGTGGCTTCAACGACGGGCGGGGGTGTAGCACGGGTGATACCGAGTCCATGTGGAACCTGAAGCTGCACCACAGCTGCTGCACACAGAGCTGTTCGCCTGTTGGTTCAGAATCAGCTGTTGTTTGTGATCAACGAGTCCCCAACCTCTGATGCTGCAGAGCGCCGGTCGTGTCTATTCAAAGTTTATACCGACACATGTAAAGTGTCCTTGGGTCTCTGGAACGGCGCTACATCAATATCAAGTTGTTATTATTGTTATTATTAATATTTCACGTATCACGAGTCGAAACCGCACCAATTCCAACGCTGTGCTTCTTTGACCTTTTAACAACACACTTGACAAGTGTCCAGACGATAATAATCAACTTGAGATACAGGAGCCACACACATTTGGACATCTCTAGTAGTTTTCCTTCAGTGAATCATGTAATATTAACATAATAACATCATTTTTGATTTAAAGTAGTCAGCTCTAAGCCATAAGCGCAGGGTTTACAGCTCCTATTTATAAGTGGTCTTATAAATAATTACTATGGGCTCATGAAGCTTTTTATATCTCTATATATATTTTATGGCATTTTATATTTGATCAGCAGGATTTCATGTTCCCGAACGGGTTCACCGTGGAACAATGTTCCTCTGCAGCTGCTGAGCGATTTCACGAGTTATGAGCCTTGTGCATTATCCCTGAAATACCCTGCAAGAGCTTTTCACATCATGAGTCAGAAGTTCTGAGTGCGGCATGCACACATTTAGTGTGGAGGAGAAATAAAGAGCTCCACGAGAGGCTGACAGGGGGGGAACTACAGACACTGTATATCTGCTGGGAGCAAAGGGAACATGATCCATCAGCCACCAGGCGCTGTGAGCCGAGGAGACATAAGTGGGACACGCACCGTGGAGGAGAGGAACACAATGCAGGACCGTGATGTGCGGATGAAACCCTCCCTTTGTCCCGGGCTCTAGAAATGCCGGAGTTTAACTGAATTACAGCAAATCCAATTGAAACGCACGGGACACGAGTCACCCATGCATTCTTGCATGTTCTCAAAAACAAGCCCTTGTGCTTCTCCTCTTTTCTATTCGTGGAGATTCATGTATTTTCTTTCCTTCTGCACGATCTGCATCCTCAAGTGTCCGAAGTGTGCAGACCAACGTGCAGCGAGCAGAAAACCCGCCTCTCGGGGACTCGAACCGGTCTCGTGTGACTGGAGCTGCACGGAGGAGGGGATCGGCTCGGTGCCGCCCGGCTGCACGGTCCCGAACCCCCCGCCTCTGCAGCCCGGAGAGCCGCGGACACACACCGGGGCGACAACTCCGCGTCCGGGTGAAGCACAAATGCTCCAAGAGTTGGACGCGTCGCGGCGGTTCGACGACACGCAGCGGATCACGGAGCTCCGTTAACACGAGGGTTATTCTCGGCGGCGGCGTTAATTCCCCATAATGGCGATCGTTCATCACCGTCCTGTCTGTAGCGGGGAGCAGCCCCGGGCTCCCCCCCCCCCCTCATCCAGGGGTATTAATAAGAAACAAGACACAACTACAACACCAGCACCGCACCGCCACGCACCGCACCGCCACGCACAGACGCACGGTCACGCCGGCTGCAGCGTTCATCCTGACCCCGATTCCAGACGCGCATCCACCGCGTTTCCAACATCGGACAGCTTTTCAGGACAGTGGGGTGGGGGGGTAAAAAAAATGGGAGAGGAAACGCAGAAATCACAAATCACATGCGGGGGTGGTGGGGGGGGGGGAGAAGACGGGTAACTCACATTCTGTCTCCGGGAACAAGCAGGCGGCTCTCCACCATCATATCGGGCAGAAAATCCAGATTGTAGGATGAAGTCATGTTGCCTGCCTGCCTGCCCTGCGTGTGTGTGCAGTGTGTGTGTCTGTGTGTGTGTGTGTGTGTGTGCAGTGTGTGTGTGTCCGCCGCCGCTGTGCCGTGCGTCCTGCCTGATGAATAAAGCGTCGCTCTCGCCCAAACTGCGCCTGGACGCGGAGACGGAGGGGGACAGGTGCGGGAGCCGAGGCCTCCCCGAAGGCAGTGAATCCAGCCGCTCACACTCAGTCCGCATCCAGCACTTGTCACATTCTCCCTCTCCCTTCTTCTTCTTCTTCTTCTTCTTCCTGCTGCTGCTGCTGCTTCTCTCCCTGCTCCTCGGCTCCTGTCTGCAAATCCGCTCTGCAGCCGCGCAACCGACGGACTGGGAACCAGGTGCCGAGCCGCGGAGGCGTGGCGCGGCGCGCTGCAGCTGATCTTTAACTGTTCGGTCTCCTCCTCGGCGGTGGACGTGTTCTCCAGCCGGGTGCACGGCTCCACGCGCACGGCTTCACGTGCACAGAGCAGTGTTTACAACAGAGAGAGGGGCTTGGAGTTTTTTTTTTTAATGTTTAGATGTTTGGGGCTCTGGCACCAACTGGCACAAAGATTCTCCAGACGTCCCCCGAATGACTGGATGTGATGAACTATCAGTGTCAGGATGGTTCAAATATCATGTTTCTTCATCAGGTTGAAACCAGAACCTGTGGAAATCTCGTCTCATTTATGAAAATCGCTGCCAAAACCTTCCACAAAATCCACAGGACAACAGAAGTTATATATTGTTTCTATGCCGCATGTATCCGTATGAATTATACCCTGAATTCAATATTCAGTGTAGCCTAGAACTTCTTGGATCTTTGTTTACCAACGTGATCAGGAGGATCTCAAACTGGATTGGCAGGCGAGCAGGAAGCTGATGTGCTCTCCGACTGTCGCCTTCTGAACCGACGCTCCGAACCAGCAACACGTGAAATTGCAGAGTCGCTTAAACAAGGAAATAAGGAGTTAATCCGAGTAGAAGGAGGCAATCGAGGCGGCAGGAGATGGATTCATGGATGATTTGCTCGGGGATGTTCGAACCCAAACGCTGGAGGGATTTTAACAAACGTATTCCCGACTTGTAAAAAAAACCATAATGGGGCCAATTCTTTTTTTTAATGCGATACACAAATTTCAAATGTCCTCATTCAGTTCAACAGCAGCTGTGTTGATGCATGGATGACGTCGATGCAGAGAAGAAGAAGAAGAAACAAACAACCAAACCAAACGCACGTTCACCTGCACCGTGCATCGACTCGGATACTCGCAGGTGCACGAACCTGGAAGATACTTAGTTCCCGGAATATCACGTAATTCTGCAAAAATACTCAGAGTAGCAATGGATCTATTTGCCAAACTCACACATACACTTCTGGGAGCAGACGATTACTGCATCTTCTCCGACAAAAATTCAAAGAATAACAACTCACTGATACAACGAATATAAAGACAAAGCAACAATAACTAACGTGAACACAATCACACACACTTCAGAGTGGTAACCTGATAAAAAAAGAAACACGGGCAGTTATGTGATTTGCAATCAAATCGAGTTGGCCGGATTTGGAGGGGGGTGCGCACGGGGACAGGCTTGTAATAATGAACCATCCCCATAATTTGCTGAGGAATAGCTGACTCCGTTTATCGCTGCGTTAATTGTGTGGATGCAGTGTGCCTCCCCGTGGAACCCGAGTGGACTTGAATGCACCCCCGCGCAGCACGTCCACCAGGTTGCCCCATTTCCTCCCTCCTCCATCGTGAGGAAAGAGGGGAGGGCACTCCAGTGAAATAATGAGCCTCTCTTAGACGGAGAGAGGCAGCTCTCTGGGGAAAGAATATGAGTATCTGGGTCAATGAAAAAAAATACTGAGTGCTCAGTATGCACACGTACAGCGGGGCAAGTGTATGCCGTGGGTGGGACTTGGCCCGCGGCTCTGCTCAGGGGTCAGCTTGCATGTTTACTTGCAAGGGCCGAGGTCAGGGTGTGGATGGGAAAGGGCCGATCGTACATCGGCGCCTCGGGGCTCGCGGCGGCGTCCCCGGCAGCGGGGACGCCGCTGCGTGTGTTTCACCGCGCTTGAACCTCCACAGAACCCGGGGTCGGAGAGGACGTTATATAACTGACTGCTGCATCGCACTCGGCTGCGCTCCCGTCGCAGCCTTTCATGTTCAGGCCCCGACTTGATGCTCAGAGCTGTTGGTGCAGATGACAGTTCGTAACCTCATTTTTTTACAAACTGACAACAGCAACACACACAAGAGGAACGTTTCCTCTGCACATCTTAATGCTGATTTGCTCTAAGTAGCTCAAGGAATTCCAGATCGTCTTGGGTGAGAATTCAGTCTCGGAGATTTCAGCCTCAACCCCCCCCCCCCCGATACAATGGAGGTGAATGAAATTCAGGTGGTGCTTATTACACATTCAATCTTCATCCCAGCAAACAGCAAAGAGTGTGAACCGTTGGATTTCGTCCAATCAAACGTCCAAAACACAGACATTTAACTTACAATTACACAGAATAAAGGCTGAAGGCTGGAACTCAACCGTATCCCACACTGTAATGAAAAGCAAATCAATACAAGATCAAAATCTGGATCACATGGGAGATGATGGAAAGTGTAGAGAGAGAGAAATTGCTCTGGCAAGAATTTGTCTCGAACAGCCCGACCCTGAACGACGGGCTTCAGACACTAGCTCTGACGTCCATGACAACGTGCCCATGTCCATTTGTTGACCTCTTTGAAAAAGGACGGCGCCCAGTGTTCGTAAGTGCTTCGAGATACGAGAACTTTCCAAGTAAAGATTGAAGGGTTAACTGTGGTGCTGTGGTTGATGATCAGAGACGTTGATGGACCGGTGGTTTTTGTCCAATCAAGGGTCCGAACCCCCGAAGAATCCACTCCTCACATCTGAGAGACTGAAACAACATTTTTTCTTTCTTGCTAAACAGCCTCAATGATTTTCAGATCATCGGAACTCTTGATTAATTTTGGTCAACCGAGCCACCAATTGATTTAGGAATCATTTAAACGCTGCTCATCAACGTGATGAATTGCAGGATGTACCTCGTCGAAATAATAAGACGAGAGGTAATGAGACTTCCAGATTAGAAAAACATAAAAAAAAAAAAAGGAATTATTCCATCACGACATTTCGAGTGCTTCAATATGAGCAACAGTTGAGAACGGACGTCAGGTTTCAGAATAAAAGTCTGGTAGGTGTTGGGGATATAATGATACATCTGCTAATTCCCTCAAACCATGAAGTCCGCCTCCATCGCCCCCTGGTGTCTGGCTGCAGAACAGACCATGAATCCCACCTCATTCATGTTAGCAAATGGGACATGAGCCAAACAAACAAAGTCCAATTGCTAGTTTTTTCCAGGACTCTGGCTCCAAATTAACGCCATCGCCACAAGATGGCAGCGTTCGTGTCCAGCAGCGTTTTGGCTTCGTGTCTGGACAGGTGGAGGGAGCGGAGCCCCGTCGTCCATCTTTGTCAACACGACACGTTTTTTTGCCAACTCCAAACCAAACGGAGAGACCACAGTAGTACGGTGAAGTAAGATAAATAACATTCGCTGTATGGAAATACCACGGGGGAAATAATATAATAAGTGACCCTCGATATTCTACAGCTGCGTTCACTTCCTTGGGACCATGAGCAAAGCATCCTGGAGCCGGTGTTTGACTCAGGGCCAGTGTTCATTTCATATATGGTGTTGCACCTTATTTTCTCCCTGTGGTTTGCTGTTGTTCTGCTCGTCTCCCGCCCTCACCCATCACGTCTCCCCCCGTCTCTCCATCGCTTCACCCGAGGGCCCCGTGCTCTGCCGGATCCCCCCCCCCATGGCAAGGTCTGCCCCTGCCCTCCCTCCCTCGCTCGCTCTCCCACTTTTGTCTTTCCTCGTCTCTACCCTCCGTCTAGTTATTTCTATCTATTCTCCGCCTTCATCTCTCTCTCACCTCGGGCTGGGGGGCCTCAGCTGCTCGAACAATACAAATCGATCACTTAGAAAGGAGTGGGGAGGGCGGAGGAGGAGGAGGAGGTAGGAGGAGGAGGAGGAGGAGGAGGAGGAGGAGGTGGAGGAGGAGACAGGGTGGGGTGAGGGAAAAAGAAAGAGACAAAGACGGGACCAGAAATATCTGGTCTCACAGAGCGAATTACGGGGAAATAAAAAATCCTACGACACTATCAAGACACTGTAAACTATCATCCCGGCCTCTCTGTGCTTCCTGCCTGCATCGCACCCAGAGAGGATTGTGGGTAGCTAATGGCACCGGCTTTTCACACGTGAATATTTGATAAGGAGCTCATGAATAATTCAGAAAAGCAAGCAGCTGCGTTTGAGCATAAGTGGACATGTGAGGAGCCTGAAACCAGAGCGAACAGACAGGAGAGAATCCGGTTTGATCCGTGCATGTATGCATGTAAAAACATATATATATACTTATGTGGAGTGTGTGTGGTGTGTGTGTGTGTTTGCATATGAATCACGTCCTAAACTAAATAATAAGTGTCCCGATAAAGTCTCGTCTCTCTACTACTTCAGAGGAGGAGTGGAACCCCCCCCCCCCGCCACACTCTCTCCATCACTCCCTCTTCAATCTTCAAATTTCATTCCTCCATTTTCATGCTTCCCTCTCCTCCGTGGTTCCCCTCCTCCCCCCCCCCCCCCCATCCCTCCCCCCCTCTCCGTGGGGTTGTTATTGGTCCGTGCTGGACTCTGGTGAGGACACTGTGTTCCAGTTAACATGGAGCCCGGCTCTACCTGTGGGGCGGCAGCCTCCGAATGCTCACTGACCTGTTTTGCACACAAACTCAGACACACTGTGTCCGGACTGATGCATCAGGTCCCATTGTCATCACGTCAGGAGTAGAAACAGAGCACGACCGATTTAACCGTTAACAATCGGACGGTATGAGACTTATTGGTATAAAAACTTTTATTTTTACACTAATCGACGCAGGTATGTTTACATTTTACTTGGAAACCAAAGCGTGTTTGTCTGCGTCGACCCTGTGATGGACCGGCGGCCTGTCCAGGATGTTTCCTGCCTCAGAGGGGAAAAGGAAAAATCCATCACATCCATGTGACCTGAATCCACACATGTACATGTCGACGTACACAGGACATCGTGATCAAGTCCCACACCGTCGAGCAAATACGTCCTGACCTGCTCGCTGATCCTCGCACGCTAATGTCCGCCCCGGTGGTCGACATGACCTAAAGTGCGTCCGTCTCTCTCTCACTCTCTCACTCTCTCACACACACACACACACACACACACACACACACACACACACACACACACACACACACACACACACACTTGATGTCCTCGGCCCCTGAAGAGGCCTCGCAGCTATACTGTTGCCGCTGTCTGCGAGTTTTAATGGTCTCTGCCCGACTGGACTGGACAACGCTCGGCCGCGCTCAAGTAGAAACGTATCGCTGTTGTCAGGGGGAAAGAGCTCGTATATCTCCCGACTCTCGACCAGATGGTTCCACGCTGGTTTAGGCTCGAACGCCTGTTTGGATTCATCCTGTTTTTAAAGCTATGTCAGGACTTTTTTACAACCCGATAGTGAACTGGGGCAAGTGGAGCAGGGGCCCATCTTCAAAATGATATATTAAAACGATATTTGTAGCTCACATCATCGCTTTTTATCCAAAACTACAGTCATGAATCCGACCTGATACTCACGGTGGCACTAGTGCACAGAAACGATCACGTAGAGCTTCACGTTTTTTGTAAATGTTGATGCATTTAAAAGCACCTGGAATAAATCTGCTCTTTGCCCAAATTAAGCCTTTGCACACAGTAAACTGCCGTCGCCGCTAATCCCTCTGGCTGCGCACGGGAACCTGTTCAGAACCCTGAACGGCAGCAGGCTGTCACAACTTAGCGCTGGCGTATCCGAATCCCAAACAGCTACCTCCTGCTGCCATGCGAGGCCACTGATGCGCAGAAAATATGAAACGAGCGTAAACATTTGAACGTTGGGAGCGTTTGACACGTTTCCTGTTGACAGCAGCCAAATCTTCCATCTCCTGCTAAAAAAAAAAACAGGTGTCTCTCAAATTGCCGTTTATTGTTCAGAGGATTAAATGGTTTTCAAAGTGTAATTAACTAAGAATGATGTAGTCGAGCTGTTGAAACATTCGGTGTATGTGAATAATGAAGTATTACAGTGTAGGAAGTCATTAGTATTGCACGTGTACGCTCTGAGATGCTGTTTCAGGGGCTTGTAACTGGAGTTTGATGTCGACTCCTGCAACGCTGCGGCAGAGCTGACGGACTCCATCCTGTTTTATGACATCACACGGAGGATTTTGAGCTTATTTGACCCGTGTCAGCAAAAAACTGTGTTTATGCCCCCAGCGAGCGTGAAGCACATTCAGCTCTGGCTGTCACTCTCCATACTGTTAGCAGGACGACGAGGGAAGCTACAGAGCGAGCTAACACACCGAGCCTGGTTTTTAAATATGTGCACGAGGTGGGGACGGGCCGCAGAAAGCAATGTTTCATTACTCTCTCGAGCTTAATTAGCCCGAGAGGTAGAGGGAGAAAAATCCCTAATGGGGCAGACACAAACATTAAAACCATTAACTGGTTTTATTGTTGTGGCTGATCGCTGCAGTTAAGCCATAAAGCCGTGGAAAATAATTGGAAAAGTTTTAAATCACATTACCGATCAGAAAACAGGCTGTGAACATATAGAAGCATCATCCTCGCCATTAAAAAGCACTGAATGAACCTGCAGCGGTCGGAGAAGCAGGCTCTCAGCTGGATACTGTCAACACTCGTGCAGCGAGCAGACCTGCAGCTAAATGTACTTCTATTGAATCGCACGGTAACACCCCCCCCCCCCCCCCCCCCCCCCCCCCCCCCCCCCCCCCACAAAGCCGGTCTAAGTTGTACGCCGTGCACTCGTTTCTCCTCTCGATGCAAATGGAGGATGGAGGGATATTCTCTGGCCACTCAAAAACCTGTCCGCTCCACCTGCGGTGCATCGGAGCGCGCTCCAACTGTAATTGGCCATCGCATCGGTGACAGAGAGGGGCGCTCCATTCATCACCAACCCCACCCCACCGCCCCCCCCGTCTCCATTCGTCCCTCTCTCTCTCTCTCAGCCCCTCTCCGTTGCCAACTCCGACCAATCTCTCCTTCACTTTCCAATTCCCCTCCCTCTCCCTGTCTATCCCCCTCCCTCCCTCCCTCCCTCCCTCCCTCCCTCCACCTCTGTCCTCCCTCTCCTCCCTCTCTGCTCCTTTTCCTCATTAAAGTGGGACCCAGGCAGTAGCGGTCACTGCCTCTCATTTATTTTCATTTGAAACTGGTGCAGCTCCACTGATCCTCTGGGGCTGCAGGAGAGAGAGAGCAGGATGGTGTCATTCTGATAACAACCGGCGTGCACACACACACACGCACACAGATATACAGTTAGTGCACAAACTCTCACACACACACACTCTCAGAAAAATGGAGGAATACACCACCGCGCATGCAACACACACACACACACAATGGAAAGAAGCCACTTTTCGAACACACACACGCACAAAGCGAGGTGTATACACATCCGCCCGCAAATAGATGCACTTTCACACCCATTTCAATTCATTTCACGCACATATTCACACATTTCATGTACCTGCAAGCTCCCGGCCTCCGTCCCCTCCCTCTTCTGTCACATATGCACCCTCTCCCCTCAAAGTACCACCCCCCCCCACCTTGATTGTGTGATTGTGTGAAGGTGATGATAGCAGGGTGGGAATCAGGGGCCGATAAACCCTCGTCCATTTTCGCCTGTATGATTGCGGGTATCGATCTCGTGTGGCACACACGTGTGCGTGCAAGTATTCGCCGGCGTCCCCCCCCCCCCCCTCTCTTTGCCCGCCCGCCCCCGCTTCCTGTACGTGTGTGTCCATGCATTGTATTAGAGTCGTGTCGGGAGCGGCCCTGCCTGACACTCTTTGATTGAAAAGGTGCTCGGCAGATTAAATCGTTGTAGCGGAGACAAGGTGCGCTCCCTTCGCCGGGGCTGTGATGGCTGGTTTAGCAGATTCAAGAAGGCCGGGGGGGGAGGAATGGCAGGGGGAGGAGGAGGAGGGGGAGAGAGGCCGTTTTAACGCCCATTGCCCTGACCCATCTGGGGAAATGAGAAGGAGACGCAGTGACTCTAAACCAACGGTCATATCTCTAATATGAGACTAATATCCTCCACACCATTAGATAGGCACACAGTGCGGGGGTGAGAGGGAGGGGGACGCCTGGTTTAACTGCCAGCACACCCAGAGGACGGGCGGGAGGAGAGAGGAGGAGCAGTTCCTCCTGCACACTTCCCCCCCCGCCCGTCTGTAAGCAGACACACTGAGCTGGAAGTGAGGCAGCGACTGTGCAGTCCCGACTTTGAGAGAATACTCCGAGCGCTGCAATTTCCTAAAGTTCAGGGACGGATTAAAAACCAACGGGCGAAGTGTTGCTGCAGCGACTGAGATATCCGGAGTTTAGCATTTTTTACCTCAGACGCTTGCTGCCTGCTAAACATCCACGTGCTTCAGACTCCGCACCCCCCCGGTGTCCACACTTCATCACCAGGCGTAACCCACAATACTGGAAACACGTCGCCTGGGCGTCGTTTCTAAGAATCTCTTATTACACAAGTGTCCTCACAGGGCGGTGTAATACTGAAACTGATCCTGAGAATGGTCGACTTCCCCTTTAAGCTTTGATTTGAGGCAGTTTCTGAGGTTCCAGCGACGTAGTGAACACATAAATCAAACTTAAGTGTAACTTAAATAAGTTTAAAACTTGTTGTTATTGTCCTTTGGCGAGTCTTTCTATGTTTTCATCTTATCTTCAACTAATAACTTGATTATTTAAAAAAATTTGACCTTAAAAGCTAAAAGTCGGGATTTTGAATCATTTCATATTAACCCTTTGAACTGTGCAAGTCCACCTGACCCTAGATTTCAATCTTCAACTGCTTCATATCATCAAACACGACTGAAATTGTGTGATACATTTATAAAATATAAAAATCGGACATGTTCTTCCTCCAAATTTAGCAAAATAGACAAAACATACTGATCCAGAAGTTTTCTAAATATAGAAACACTCCTGTCCGGCCGCTCTCTAATGACTGAGGCCTTTTTGTTGCTGCTGCATAAAGAGCACATGTTTGGACTATTATGGGTTTTATTTCAGATTTTAAACAGGATCATGCAAAAAAAAACAAAACAAGGTCCACTTCTGGGGGTTAAGTGTGAAACTGTTCTCCTGTTGCCACCTGAACCCGGCCAGCGTCAGCCCGCCGCCCGGCTCACCGGCTGTAACCTCTGGAAACCCCCCCCCCCCCCCCCCCCCCCCTGTGTTTCTCGCTCGGAGGCGAGCGCTTGATGCAGAAACCGCTCAAAGTCATATTTTTCATCGGGAAATTGCAAATGAAGTGCATGCCTCAAAAGCAATTTCATTTGTCACCCAATGAAGCATTCACCAATTCAGTCAGTAAATTATGGTGCAATAAATTACTACCTGCAAACATCAATGAAATATGTTGACTTGTTGCAAAACAAGTCGACCTCAGCATGAGTGTTTCTCCCGATCGGGTGCGCGGCAGACGCTTGTCTCAATCTCTCATGCAACAGAGGGGGGGGGGGAGCAGACAGATTGTGGCTGGTGGGGTATCGCTGCAGAATTTACCAGTAATGGGAACTTTAAAGAAAAATGATTAATTTCCCTGAAAGATGCGATACAGTGAGGAAGGAGAAGGAAAAGGTTGAGAGAGGACAGTTGGGAATCTCCATTGTTTGGCTGCAGGGAAGCTTCTTTCCTTCTCTGCTCCTCCTCCTCCTCCTTCCTCCTCCTCCTCCTCCTCCTCCTCCTCCTCCTCCTCCTCCTCCTCCTCCCCACCTTTCCATTCATCCATCATCCTTTCGCTTGTGCACAAAAACGTACGTGAAATTAGACGGACCTGAATAAATAAAATTAAATAAATGCCAAAGTCACAAACTCAGGCTGTTGCAGCTAAATGTCAAATCCTGCTTCGGTCGAGTGGAGGCCTCTGGTCCTCTCCCATCCTTCTCCGTGCTATTAAAAATCTATTTGCATGAACAAATAATAGACACCTCACGACTGGTCTTTGAATATTTTTGTTTTCGCCTTCGGACATAAAGCATTACGTACGATTGAAGTTAGAAGATAACGCATCATTATTCAAAAATAAAAAGTAATAAAAGTAAAACCTCGTTCCTTTTGCAGTAGTAAGGCTCAAAAACTTTATAAACTTTAGAATAAGATCATTTCACGAGTAGAAGCTTCGCTGACGCCACGAGATGCTACAACTCCTCGCACCAAAGAAAAATCTAAGAATACAAACGATACATATTCATGCAGATGTGGGCGGAATAAAATAAAGAATGCAAATGAGCTGCAGGGCCTAAACAACAACAGTATGATAACTGTATATGAATATGAAACGACTGAGATGGATGTGAGGTGTCAAAGGTCAATGACACACAGCTGCTGCATTTTAAAGGCAGGAGGAGAAAAAATAAATTAAAAAAAGATGTCTGTTGCCGCCACACGGTGACAGATTCTACTTCCTAATATCTCAGCTCGACCAGGAAACGGTGTCGCTAACGCAGCAGGAGAGAGAGAGAGAGAGAGAGAGAGAGAGAGAGAGAGAGAGAGAGAGAGAGAGAGAGAGAGAGAGAAGGAAGAGGAGTACAAGCGTTGGATGTTACGCTCGACTGAGCAAATCTCCTGCCATCAAACAACAACACTGAGGCAGCGTGTCCAGGTAGACTCCTAACAGCCAATCCTCTCAAATGAGGGAGAAAGCCAGGAGCTGCACTTTGTTCAGAGACACACACACACACTCTCACACACACACACACACACACACACACACACGCACACACACAAAGATGCTCGCAAAGCTTGTTGATCCAAATGCAACCATGCAACAACGCCACACCTTCGCTGGAAGTGTAACAATCCCGGGGGGGGGGGGGGGATGCACGGACGCAGCATCTGGGTCAGAAAAATGGTTGCTCACGAGTGTGTTGTGTGTGTGTGTGTGTGTGTGTGTGTGTGCACAGATGTACATGTGTGTGTACCTCAGCAGCAGCTCGTCAGTCCTCATGGATCCTGCGCTGGCGGCTGCAGCGGGGGGGCAGCACACGGCATCGACACACACTCTGCCCACAAAGCCCAGCTCGGATGAGTGCTCCAACATTACCAACAAACAAACGCACCTTATCAGGCTACAAGCTGCTCTCTCTCTCTCTCTCTCTCTCTCTCTCTCTCTCTCTCTCTCTCTCTCTCTCTCTCTCTCTCTCTCTCTCTCTCTCTCTCTCTCTCTCTCTCTCTCTCTCTCTCTCTCTCTCTCTCTCTCTCTCTCTTCCTTCCTTGTTGCTGCCTGTCGTCTTCAACAAGCTGCCTCTCTTTGCTTCTCTGTCTCTCGCCTTGTTCCTCCCAGCCTCTGCCTCTTGTTCCCTTTTTCCTTCACGCAGAACCAAGCACCCCCCCCCCCCCCCCCGCTCCTCCACTCTCTCTCTCTTTCTCTCCCTCTCCCTCGCTCTCTCGCTCTCTCGCTCGCTCGCTCTCTCTCTGGTGGAGCAGCCGAGCAGTGGAGACCCCGCTGGCTTGCCTGGCTGAAGTAATCCCCTGTGACAGCTCAGCTCATGCTGTTGTGTTGTGGGCCTGTTTGAGTCCAACACTACAGCTCTGGAGCAGCCGAGCCCCGGGTCCAGATCTGGACTCCCTGCGGGTCCACATGGGCCCGGGCCCAGACCGGCCCAGACCAGCACGCTCCCATTCCCTGCACACCGTCTCTGCGGTCAACCGGGCAACCGGACCGCGGATCGCACAGCGGAATATAAACTGACCTTAACTCGGCTTCGCCAGTTTGTCATGAAGTTTTTATGAGGTGAATAAATCGTGAATAAAAGTTGTAGTGAACCAGTGGAAAGAAGCCACGTTAAACACAGAGTTAAGTGTGCGCTGGATATTTACAGTTTATCATCAAGGGGTGTAAAGAAACTCGAAGCAAGATGTTAGTCACTCGCAGTAGATACAGATTTGATCGGTGCCATCGCTGGACGTTGACCAATGGCTGCACGTCTTCGATTCTGGAACTTAACAAGCCTGTTGATCTTTTTCAAATCTTCTCTTCATGAAAACGGAACTAAATTAATGAGTTCTGGAAAATGTGCGTCTCTAAAAAAACCAGAGGCATCTAGGTCCCGGAAATAAATATCCATGAAAAACCGATTTCAAACATTTGTTTAGTTTCCCATCCTTTCAGACAAATAAATATATATTTGATTCACCAGCTACAGGTTGTGTCTGTACACTCGTGCAGCCATGACACTTCAACTACCACAAGTCTCCCCACCCTCAGATGTCCCCCTCTCTCTGGACCCTCCTGCAGGTATGAGCACGGTGCTTCGTCTGGGACCGTCTCGTCTCCGGAGAGACGGCCCGGACCAGCAGATCGTGCCCAGGAAGAGGCAGCTCAGACAGGCATGTCTCTGTGAGTAGCCCTCCCGGAGGAGGCGCTGCCAGATCCGGCTCCGTATACCTGGCACATCACAGCCTCTCCTCCCCATAGGGGGCTGGGGCAGAAGACACAGGCAGGGAGCTACTGATTAAAAATTCATCTCTCTGTTTATTATGATTTATGCATGTTTCACTGAGCCAGGAACGAAAAAGAGAGGAGAGGAGAACAGCTTCATTAGTGCATATTGTGTGTATGTGTGTGGGTGCTGTGTGTGTCTGTGTGTGTGTCTGTGTGTGTGTGTGTGGCTAGCTGGCAGGTGGGGGATAGTTAAAATTATGGATTGTACGTGAGCTTCATTAGAATGTTTGGCGTACAGGGCAAACTCGTCTGTCTTCACAAAACACCTGCATTTCCCTGAAAAACAACAATTGAAATCCTGAATTATCCGGCGTGCGAGGGGCCATCGCCATTAAAATGCAGCAGACACTTTAGCTAACTCCTAACTTAATTACCCATTTCCACGTCTGTTGTTTCACCGACCGAATCGCACCGGCCAAAACCGATGGCAGGCGGCGCGGTGGCGACAAATATTGACACATGGCGAGCGTGTCCACAAAAGAGCGGTGAGCGAGAGCGCGGATCGCGGCCGCGGAGCCAATCAGCGCCCGTGATTTAATGACCTCATGATTTCCTCAAATCAAACAGCTGCCGCAGCCACTGATCATATGTTGCTGACTGTTTATTACAGTGAACGCTGAATGTAAAGAGCGTAATGACACAGGACATAAAAACCAGCAGCGAGCCGGTGAAACGACGCGACGCAATCACATTACCATAGGAAATTAAGTTCCTCGAACGGAGGGCTGATAATGACGAGGACTAATTTGACATTTACACCGATAAAAGTGCATATTTATGCCAACATGCAGAGATTAAAGCTGCATCAGGACAAAACAAGCGACATCGTTGAACGAGAGAATCCTTGAAACCTGAGTCACTCTGGAAATCACACAATCTACATTTCTAGACAACTTCTCCTGTGTCTCTCCTCTTCCTCTCCATAATCTTTAAAATCACAAAGACGAAAAAGTTATCGAGTTCGTTCTCGCCCTTGTTCCATCCTCCACCAAGATTTGTGGAAATCTGTTCAGTTATTTCTGCGTAATCCTGCTGATGATACAACACAACCAACGCCAACAACGAGGTGAAAACCAACTTTGACAACTTGTGTGCGACAGACTGACACAGACACATGAACTCAATCTAACAGGACTTCTCTTCAGGCCTGTATCTACATGACAGCGTCAACCTGCCTCTGTGGTGAAGGGTTAGAGAACAGGGACCATATGGCGGCGTCTGGGAGGAACAGAAGCTCGCGGTTGCTGGGAGGGGCACCTCGTAATAATCCAGAAGCTTCCGACTTGCACGGCGCCCAAAGTCAGCCCATTAAATGCTTGTTTTTACATGTTATACGTCGGGAGGGCCCTCACCTCCCCGCTGAACCGTGACATCCGCTGCCCCGAAGACGAGCATCTTGCATTTGTCATTCGCAGGAAACGCTCGCACTCCGGCGCTGACATCGCAGTCACTTGAGGCCACGGCTCAAACCGAGGAGCCTCTGTCTCTTTTAAAGTGTGTTTACAATTTAATGACCTATTTGTGTTTTGCTGTTTCCGGCGAGCGCCCGATTTACGCTCTCTCTCTCTCTCCCCTCTCTCTTTGTCTCTCGCTCCCTAACACGCTCTGACAGCGAAAGGTCATCGCCCATTGGCTACAGGGTGGGCACTGAGTGATGTAAGGGAGGTTGTCATGGAACGTGCAGGGCTCGGCAAGGACGCAGGATGCTTTCTGTGCCAAACACCAGGGCCGCGACCAGAGTGGGATCAGAAGACCAGAGAGCTCAACTCGGCGGGCGGAAGCGCGCCGGACTGGGGCCGGAGAGGAGAAAAAACGCCCGCTTTAATTGTCTGGCACTTTCCTGGCCCGCAGACTGGGAAGGGGCGGGACTCGGCCAGTCCGGCCAGTGAGGTGGATCTGCATAGAGGAGACGGACAGTGAGGTCGGACGTCAGCTCTGTTCCGTCTGCGAGCCGGCATTCTGCTGAGCTCGGCTTCACATTAATAAAAGAGGGATTACCAAAGTCTGCAGGCGCCTCTTAGGCCCCTCTCCAGCCGAGCGAGGGTTCACTCCCACCGCCCCCCCCCCCCCACCGCTCCCCTTTCTTACTCTCGTCAGAATGCTGCTCACGTTCGTCCCATTCAAAAAAACTGAAAGAAAAAGAAACCCCACTCATCCGCCGTTCCTTGTGTCTGTCTCCGTTCCATTTCTCTTCACGCTCCCTCTAAGTACAGGACGGGGGGGGGGGGTGGGGGGGGGGGGGAAATGCACCAAAACACAGATAAATTATTTAGATTTCTTTTCCCCCAAAGAGTCAGGAAAAAAAAAAACTGACTCCGCAGTTTGAAAGAGGAAGCGAGAAATACCCCCAAAAAAAGAAATAGCATTAGATTTGAGATTCTGCAATCAGCCGGCGTTATGAAGAATTAATCTTATCTTCCAGCGACACGCGCGGCCGAGGAGGAGAGTGCTTTCAAAGACTCGGGAAACGACAACAGGACGAATTCGCCATTTCCATTACGGCGCCATTCATCCATTGTGGCGGCCGACACCTTCGCGATAAGCGGAAGTATTGTTGCCATTGACAATGTCATTATGGGATGGTAAACAAGCGATGCAGCGGAGGGTCGGGATGAACCAGGCGGGGCCAGAAGGTCACCGAGACAATCTGGAATGAAAGGACGCCAAGACCACCCGAGGGAGAGATAAGTCTCCTCCTCTCCTCTTCGTTTTTCTTCTTCTTCTTCTTCATCTTCCTCTTTTCTCTCGCTCTTCCAAAGCCAAGGACGGGCGTACGCTTAGAACAAAGCGCCGGCACTGCGGCGTAATCAACTCCTCTGTACTCGAACAGCAGCAACGCACTCTTCCCTGGAGGTCATTCGCTGGAAGGAGCTTAGCGGGCGGAGCGGCTGCAGGATCACGAGCTGTTTAGATGACTTTCACCCGGGCCGCCGCCGCCGCCGCCGCCGCCGCCTCGCTCTCCTCCACAAATCGTTATGTTTATGCACAAACACCGACAGACACTCACGTCACATTGATGCCACGAGGCTTCTTCTCCAAAAGACGTATTCCCCCCCCCCCCCCCCAATCTTTGGTCTCATTGTTTTGTTTCCTCAGTTTGCGACGGAAGCTTTTTACTTTTACTGCGATTCGAACCCCGAACAATGCACATGAAGTTCATCCATTATTAATCAATTATCGCTGCCCGCTGCTGCTAATTAGTTATAATGGTGCTCGCTGTTTGTTTCAGATTCAAAGAAGGTGATTACGTCACATTAAGTCAGAGTCTCCGTGAAGCCCAGTGAAGAAAATACAAGTTTCCTGACGACGTCGCCCTCTGGATTGAAACTTGTTTTTTGTGTTTGTGGAGATCCAGTCCTTACAACGTGTAGATAACATACTGTCGGCCTGTGTCTGCCTCGTGTTCCAGGTCCACGTGTACTGGGAGCGTCTTGAGGGACTGGAGCAGATCTATATTACAAGGTTAGTAATCTGTGTTCTCCTCTTTCAGTGCAGTTAGTCACCTGCAGTGCGGACCTCTGTCGGAAGATGCATCGATCATTCTCAAAACACAACACAACGATCGTGCATTCCTTCCAAGGTGAGTAACGAAGTCCATTAGAAGAATTATAAAATATATTTACGTGTATTAAAACAAACAAATCTGCATCAAATCCATCATCGGTGCCGACAGAGGTTTTATTTCAGCCTTAACCTCGTGCACTCAATCATGCACAGGTCGGCTGAGTGAGGTGGTGGCAGGAGTGGTCCTGTTCCATTTGCAGACATTAGCACGGGGAGATTAATTTGTCCCTTTCCATTAGGTGGGAAAGCAGCCGTCATTGCCGCTCAATTATCCCTAAACAAAAAGAACTCCAATCACTCCCTCGCGGCTGAACGCCTCCACCGAGCAGCCGAGTTCCACCGAGTGTCCACGAACATCCAGACTCGTGCAGCACGCTGTGTGCAGCGATGGAGGTGGGGGACACTTGAGCAACGTTCCAGTTACGGACACGAGCGTGGGACGGACGTGAGGTCACAGCGGCCTTGAACCTTCGACCGTCAAATTCGAAACACTTCATTTTTCAGAATTTGAAGAAACGTCCCTCGTTCCGCGTCGAAGAAAAAGAAACTGACGGACGAACAATCGACTTTAAACAAAGACGGACGACAGCTTACCCAAAAGTCGGCCCTAGTGGCTGACTGCAGTATTTTTTACAAACCCCCACCTCCACCATGTTTGCAGATGGGACATGGACTGAACAAAAATATACGTAATACGTAAAAGTTGAGACGCATCATCCATCTTTATTTATGGTCGAGGGTACAAATAGACAGATGGAGAAATCTAAACTCTCCAGCTACAACTGGAATAAAAGGGCGGCGTTCTCATAACAAGCGCCGTGTTGCATCATAGGGACACGTTTGTGTGCACAGGTTCCCGGGGAAGAGGAGCGCGCCGGGGTCAGGTGTTACAGTGTTCTCCACCGCGGCTGATGGCTCATTACCGGGCGAAATCTGCATTTTCTACATCTAATATCCAGCCACTCGCACACAGAACCAGAGCGAAACGAGATGACGTGAGAGGAAAGAAGAGGGGGATGTAAAGAGAGGGAGGGCGCGGGGATGAAGGGAGGAAGAGAGAGACGGAGGTTGTTGTTGTTGTTGTTGTTGTCGTCGTTGTGTTTAGACTTGCCGTCTTCCTGCCGCTCTCTCTCCTCTTTTGTGAAAGGCTTCGACTTCATTAGAATTATAATGAACATCGGCGAGGCTTGCTGAAATATTTTTGGCTCCTTGAAAATAAATGAATATACAAGCAAATCAATTCAAATCTGCCCATTATGCCTGTTTTCTGGGTCGGATAAAACCTGCATAATGGGGACACACCACGGGCGCAACGCAGCCGCGTGATGCACGAACAATAACGAGCAGAAATCAGGAGGATCGTTTGTCATCATTCCCAACGACGTATCGTAAAATCAATTTCATATCAACGGGCACGTGACGGCGTATTGACGGGTTGGGAGGCACATCAGGGGGGGGGGGGGGGGGGGGTGTGTGGTTATGGTCGGTAATGTTAACACTACAGCAGAGTCATGTGGAATGTTGTGTTGCGTTGTGTGTCTGTGTGTGTCTGTGTGTGCGCTCGGGCTGTCGTGCTTCGCCGGTGTGATGATGTTGCCGTGTAGTGAGACTTGCTAATTGGCTCACCTGTCTCTCAACCATCTGGAGCCTTTCAAAAAAAGTCACACCGAGTTCCCCCGGCTTCACACACACACAGACACACACGAACACACACACAGACACACACACACACACACACACACACACACACACACACACACACACACACACACACACGCACAGAAGCTTGCATATGTGCAGAAATAGAAAATGAAAAACATGGAACCGAGCACACGATGAAATGTAATCGAAACAGAGAGACAGATATTTTTCTAAAGAGGTTTTTTTCCTCGTCACACTCTTGTCACTGGAGAGATTTCACTCGCAGAAGTGATTTAATAACCAAAAACAATCCCAATGCTTCTTTATCACGAGTCGTACAATCAAACAAAAGCCTTAAAAAATTAACGTGATAGCGATTAATTTACGACGACGAGGACTTCTCTCTCTCCGCCGGGTCGACTGTGAGCAGCTGGTGGCAGCGAGCGGCCGATCGGGGGGGAAGGTTCAGTTACAACAAGTCATGTATAATAAATAAATGTTTGTTTTGGAGAAGCACTGGAATGTGAAGAAGAAGAAGAAGAAGAAGAAGAACACACGAGAAAGAAGAACAGACGACGACCCACCACACACCCCGATCCAGCTAACCCCCCCCCCCCCACCGAGGCATCAGCTGGAAGAAAAAACACTCCAATATCCCAGAATGCACTGAGGGCATGTGTGTGTGTGTGTGTGTGTGTGTGTGTGTGTGTGTGTGGTTGTGTGTTGTGTGTGTGTAAGACGATGTTCAGATGAAAGGACAACGTGACAACGTGCGGATTGGAAAGTGTTTGTGCGTCGATTTACGAGCGACAGGACGTCACCAGGACGCCGATTGCCATGGTAACCCCCCGACACTGCCCCCATGTGTAGGCCTGTTTAATTATGTGATTCACCGGCGTACATATAAATCAATAATAAATGACTTAACATGAACAATGAAATTAAATTATGTTTTGAAATTATTTTTTGTTGCTACAGTTTCGTAATAAGGAATAACATATTGAAAAATAATTTAATTAAAGGTGTAAAAAAATGGTGTTAGAAATACTAATTAAAAAGTACATTCTATTACATGTTATTGTTATTATTATTATCATAGTTATGGAAGGAGCTGTAATGGCAGTAATAATGACTCTGAGCTTAGACACCAGTAGTGTGAGTCTGTGTGTGTGTGTGTGTGTGTGTGTGTGTGTGTGTGTGTGTGTGACGTGTGTGTAATAGTTTTTTATTCTCTCACTACCCAGTGTGTTCCAGGTCAATGGTCTGAATCACACACACAGACGTGCGCTCCTCCCGAGCCACTGTGTGTTCACCTGCCACCCGGTGTGTAGACGTGTGTGTCAGTGTGTGTGTGTGTGTGTGTGTGTGTGTGTGTGTGTGTGTGTGTGTGTGTTGTGTGTGTGTGACACTCAGAGAGAAAGAAAACACTCCTCTGAGAGTGAGGGGGGGAGAGAGGGAAGGGGGGGAGAGAGAGAGAAGAGAGAGAGAGAGGACATATGTCTAAAGGTTCCTCCAGCTCTCTCTCTCTGCCCCCCCCCCCCCCCCCCCCCCCCCCCCCCCCCCCCCCCCCCCGCCATTAGCAGTCCTTCATAATTCATGTGTTTGGATGAAAAATGGATGCTGAGCGAGCATGACACCGACACAGTCACTCACAATTAAAAAAAAAAAAACCCGGTGAGACTTCCCCTCCCACGTGTCCCCGCTGTGACGGTCGTGACATGAGGCACAGCGACAGGTCGGCGCTCGGCGGTTCGAACCCCGTGCGACCAGGTGGGAAAATGGACGGGGTGGGGGGGGGAAAATAAAAAAATAAAGACGTTGATATTTTGTTATGTTCGGTTCAGATATTTGCAGCTGAAACACAGATAGACACAAAGCTCGTGGGATTCAGAGAAGACGTTCTCGTCTCCAGCTGCTTTCAGATCTGCTCTGAACTCTGAACTCTGTCCACAACAGGATGAAGAAGAAGAGCGATACTCATCGAAGAAGCCGACGAGATTTGGAAAGACACAGGGATTCGAGAGCCGTCAAATTCTCACACAAGAATTGTGTTGTTCTTAAAATGTGAAACGCAAACTCTGGAAAAGTTCTGGACTCAGTTGTGTGACCGTGTATGAAATAACACTTCGAAGACGACGTCATTAAAAACAAATAAAGATCTGGACGGGCTCAGTCATGTTTTACTTTCTGTATAAAACCCAACTGAAGTTTGGGAGCGTCTCTAGAAAGTGCGACTCCCCAACGCCGCGTCCTCTCGGACATGTTCTCCTTCCGGGGTGAACGTGCGCCCGGGAAGGAGCCGCTAACTCTGATGAACTGCCACCGGTGACGAGAGAGAAAAAACTCCAGCGTCTCCGACTGCAGCGAGCCAGATTCTGTCTCATACATATTCAGATGTGGAAATGCCGAGGGAGGCGGGGCCAGGAGCGGCGCGCAGAGCAGCCGCTGTAGCGAGGGACCGCTGTTGTCATGTGGCAACCGGGGAGGCAATAACGGACGCAGCGTACCGGGACGCCACATTGTGTGAATCCCTGTAATTATAGTCTCTGCTGTCTGTGCGTCTGGCTCTGTAAACAGGAAGTGTGTGTGACTGTGTGTTTATGTATATAGTGTGTGTGTGTGTGTGTGTGCGTTTGTGCGTCTCTCGCACACACACCTGCAGCCCTCGTGCCAGAGAGGAACTTGAGGCCTTTAGAGAGCTGTTGTATCTGTTCCACTTGTGAGCTGATGCTATTCACACTCTAATCAACGCTTGTTTACGCCAATTTGTGTAATTTTTCATTTTCGTACGAGGACGGCACGTGTGTGACGTGCGTGAGCGTGTGTGAGCGTGCGCGAGCGTTTCCGTCCTTCCTGTCTCGGAGGTCATGTCAGAGCCAATAGTGGGTTTTCAGCTCATAATGACCAATGCTGAAAGGCATCTGTGGCGCCACGCACGCTAATTATCAGCTGTGTGCCTTCAAAGAACATTATCAGCACAAAGACCTGCAATTATACTCTCACTCACAGACACACACACACACACAGAGAGACACACACACAGAACACACACAGATCTACACACTATCCCTTCACACCCTTTATCATCCCTGTTTCCGGCATCAACTCTTCCTCCTACTCCTCCTCCCTCCTCTTTACTCATGATTGCCGCTGTCTTCATTTTTAAAACTCCACTCCGTCCTTCCCTCCTTTTTTTTTTTTACCCCTCTTCCATTTTCCTCCCCCCCCCCCCCTTCTCCTCCATCTTTCCAGCCTGTCTTCGTTTCCTGCCGTCGTCGTCTTTTCCCTCGTCCTCCCAAATCATACCCTCTCCTCTCTCTCAGCTCTCTTGTTTCCACTTTTCCATTTGTTCTCCCCATCTCCTCCTCCTCTTCCTCTCCTCCTCCTCCTCCTCCTCCTCCTCCTCCTCCTCTCTCCTCCTCCTCCTCCTCCTCCTCCTCCTCCTCCTCCTCCTCTCCTGGCCCAAAACAGACGCTTAAATAACGAGCTGGGTGTCAGTCAAACCGCCAGAGAGCTTCATTAGAGGAGGAGAGCACACAGGATCAAATTATACGCCCAGTTCTCTTTTGTGTGATTGTGTGTAAGTGTACTCGATGTGTTTTGTTGGGGATGGGGTCGGCGTGCGGGCGTGGTGATGGCGGCGGCGGTGGCGGGCGAAGGCTGAGAGGAGTAAACGAGCAGCGTGGTGATGCGCAGCGTGTGGGGTCTGATGTGAAGAGTCGTTGTGGCGCTGTGTGGTGTTGTGTTCGTGTGTGTGTCTGTGTCTGTGTGTGTGTGTGTGTGTGTGTGTGTGTGTGTGAGCTCATGCGACAGTCACAGCCTCGCCTATTTTCTCCAATCAGGCAGAAAAACAAAAGCAAAGTATTTTGCCTAATTATTCACAGCCACAGTCGTCGCCTGTTTCTTCTCCTCCCGTGTTTCGCTTTATCGGCGCCGGCGTCTCCTGCTCGGCTGGATCCTGTTTTTGATCAGACGCTGCACACACCAGGTGAAGCCGCAGTCGGGTTCTGTTCAGGGGCCGTTATTATTAAAAAATACAAATCCTTCAATTCTCTTATGAGAAAATTATGCAAACTTTTCCAAAAAAACCGAAGTGACAGCGCAACAAGAATCCATCTCTTCCCCTCCTGCGCAGCCGAAGCACCGAGCAGTTAATTAGAGATTAAACCGATTAAAACTACAATTTAAAAAAAAAAGCACAAGTCAAATTCTGACTTACAGGGAAGGACGCTATCAGTGGTCGGTTATGATCACATTAAAAACTCATATGCTTTACATTAACGTGGAGAATGTCCCGAATGCACTGAGAGTTTGTGAAATGGATTTCTTACTTTCCAGCGAGACATTAGATTCACTCCATTTCACCGCGGAATAAAAAGAAAAGCAGCTCGGGGACTTAACACCGGCTCCGCACAGGAAATCCATCACCGCCAAAACGTTTCGTCACCTCGCGGTTGTTTTGGTTTGTGAGCGGTTTTTGAAAGACGCCCCGGTGACATCCTGCTCCGCACGCTACTCATCGCGCCGCCGAACAACCACGTGAGACCGTGAACCACACTGCGGTTTACTCAGATGCAACAACACTTCATTCATTCACAAAAAAAAAACACACCGGAGAATAAAACTCATCTCGACAACTGCTCGGAGAAGAGCACGCACTCCGGCGACCTACTCAGCCGCGGCGAGAGGAAACCGCCGCCACTCAAAAAGCAACAAAAACAATCAAACCCTGTTCTTATGTGAAGTGCGTGTTTTAAAGGGGTTAATAACCATATTTACACACACTGATGTATGTTTCTGTGTTGTGTTATAATTATTCAACAGATCGTACAGGTGGTGAAAGCGTTTCCCATCCGCGCTTCTTCTCGGCGGGGGGGAAGGAAATCGAAGGGGACATTGATGATTCTCAGGACAGGATATTCGTCCTTTTCCCTGTTAACTCGGCCTCAGATGAGAAATAGGTGCTGCTATTTTAAGCCCGGCCCTTATTTAAACCCTCCTTCTCCCCCCTGCCCTCCCCCTCGCTTGATCTGCCGCTCTGTCGCCGAAGGGTTTAGTTTAATGACCCTCCTCGGCCGCGGATCTGAGCCTCGTCACATCTCTCCCTTCCAATTTCCCCTTTCTCTCTCCCTTTATTCCTCCTCGCTCTTAACCCGGCACCTCGTCTCATCTGCGTGCCCGTCTGTCGGCGTTATCCCCGTCCAGCGACACACCGCCGACACCAGCAGTCAGACTCTGGCCAGGAGCCTGGAGACACACTGCGTGGCTCATTGAGAACCCAGGCCCGGGGGGGGGGGGGGGGGGACGAGAGGGGAGAGAGAGAGAGAGAGAGAGAGGGGGGGGGGGGGGGGGGAGAATAAAAGATGTAGAACTGTACCTTTGTATCGGTCCAGAGAGGTCGCTGGCGTCCTGCCTGCAAGACGAGAAGAGAAAGAGAGATTCGTGAAAAACTGTTTTAATAATCATTTACTTGATAAAATAAAGTCCCCAAAAAAGTGAAAAGGAACATCGTGTACGTAATAAAACTTTCAGTTGTCAGAGCTGGAACTGAAACAAAGGACGATACGCAGGTGATAATCCACTGGTAAATAAATACATAAATAAATCTTCAATCACTGGAATGGACACAAAGAGTTTTCTGAGCAGCAGCGACAGTTTAGAGAAATCATAATTCTATGTTATAAACATTATTATTGGGGGACAGTCACAATTTATAAGGCAAAGACAACTCGTTATGTTTATGGAAACAGTTTCGGTTACGTTAAGTGCGTCGTTAAGGATCGAGGACCGTTATCGTCACGGTTACGATAAAGACGAGCAATTAAGGTTGTTCTTCGTTTTTTCTCGAGGAACAAACAACGTCTGAAACACGAGAGACAAACACAGTCTCCTGTGTGGAAGTCCTGGGTTTCGTCTGGAAATATGATTCCGGCAAAACAAAACAAAACAAAACGCACACACACACACGCACGCACACACACAGACACACACCTACTAAAAACAGTGAGCCATCCAAATAGTAAATTGGTCCGTCCTTGGGAACAGTGGAGTGGTTCGTTCCAGTGGGTTTTCTCCATAATTCCCTGCTGTTTTCACTCCTTCTCTCTCCTTCCCATTTTGTTTTATCCCTTTTTCAGTTCCTCTTCCACTGCATGTAAATAAATTGGTCCCCAGGCCCCACCACTAGACACTGTGTGTGTGTGTGTGTGTGTGTGTGTGCTGCATTGAGTCAAACACACACACAAACACACACACACACACACACGCACAAAACCCTCCAGAGTTGCACCAAATTAGTCTGAGTTTTATGTCACAGAGGTAAATATAATAATGAATTAACAATGCAGTCATTAATAACAAGTAAGAGATGGCGAGAGGGCAAGTGTGTGTGTGTGTGTGTGTGTGTGTGTGTGTGTAAGTGTGTGTGCGTGTTATGATGAAATGACAGGAAAAAACTCCTTGCTCCTCCTCAACACATTGGCCAATCACTGCTATCACCGCTCTTTGCATTTCAAAGACACACTCTTGTCTGTTTCATCTCCGACCGCGGAACGCTCATCCTGTTATCCTGCTGCACGCACGCACACACACACACACACACACGATAGCCACCTCCGCTTCAGTCCATTTTCCCAATGCCATGAATTATGAAAGAGGGTAAATGGAACATCAAACACACTCTGCTCGCACTCACGGTTTTACACATCACACACACAGACACACAACTCTGATAAAGTACTACACATAAAAAAAATCTGCGCTACACACACACACGCCAGCACTCATATTCCCTGAATCTACACACATATAAACACGAAAAACCTTTGCACTCCTTGGTTCTTATTACTTATTAATTGGCATTATACTGCGGCACATTAAAACGTGCGCTGCAGATTACAGGAGCAGTTTTTTTAAAGATGCTAATAAAACTACATTAAAGTGACTTTACGGTTCCGACTCGGTCGCACAACCCAGAGCGGCTCTCACGCAGCCGATATGAGTCGAGGATGATGAAATGTGGTGAATCCAGAGCCTCGGGATCTGGGATTCAAAAGAAAAGCTTTGCCGGATGTACGTCTGGAATCTGACCTACAAAATGTTTACTGTCATGCAGAGTGAGGAACTCGTCTTTCTTCCTTGGGCCATGAGGGTGAAATCACATTTCTCTCGCTCCTCGCCGCTTCACGTGACGCAAGAGGACATCGAGATGATGATAGTGTCGGGAAAGTTCCCGAAAGGAAAAAAAATGGAGCTGCACGGAGAACGTATGGATTCATAAAGTTGTATTTGAACTTTTAAAATTGAATGTTTGTCTTCAAACTGTGTCTCTGTTGCTAGGCGACATTGGGCGGGACCGGCCGGTGACGCAAATCACAGAAATATCATTATCGCTTAAAAAACCCTGAGAAATTCAGCTTCAGACAGTATTTTACCTTTTCAACACTTTCATCAAAGTGAGCAGAATCTTAAACCCCCCCCCCCCACTACAGTGCTTCAATCAAAATAAAACAGTTAACAGTTTAAAACAAAGAGCTTTCAAGTTCGATTCCCGGCGTATATATATCAATCGCCCCTCGTTGGACGGCACAAGCCGACCAGATTCTGGGCCTGAACTGATCCCAGATATGGAAGCAGATGGGAAACCAGCGTCCAGGTGGAGGAGAGCCAGACTTGCGGTTTCGCGGCCGACAGCTTTTTGGCGGCCGCGCGTGAACCCGTGCACAAACTCCTGCCGGCCTCTCGCCGCTGCCGGCCTGGCAGAGACGTAAAACGAAGCTGAAAACGTGAGGGACTCCTCGGGCGGCCGGTGCCAGAGCCCCGACGCGAAGACGGAGCAGGTGGCGGGACCCGGCGAGGACCGCGGGCGCATTTGGACACATTGTGATTAACAGAAGATCTGACACGAACACACACAGACACACACCCTGCGTTAGTACGACATGAAGGGGACACCACGAGCCAGCTGTCCCTGCACCCCGGAACAGCTTTTAAAGTCACCCCCCCCCTCCAGCCTCCGCCTTTCTGTCACCACTAAGTAAAATGGAGTCGAACAGGAACCTCCTCGTGGAAACAATATCCTCGTTTCATAAACACTACTTTTGATTTTGAATGTGATTTTTCGATAAAAGAGCAGAGTGAGAGGTCTTAATATATTAAACTTACAATAACATGAAATCAAATGCACATTCACACATTTAGAAGCTGGTGTTGTTTAACTGGATGAGATCATTTCAGGATTTGTGTGCAGTTAAAATGTGTTTGAATAGATAAACGTCTCCAGCTCGGTTCCTCTTCGTCTCCCAACGCGTTCTCCTCCCCTCCCTCATCCTCCTCTTCCTCTCAGCGTCCCATCTGTGTCACTCTCACACTCTCTCTCTCTCTCTCTCTCTCCCTCTCTCTCTCGTTTCTAACACTTCTCTCCATCCCGCCTTTCACACACACACAACCCGCTTCGCATTCCGTACCCACAAATCCCCGACCAATCAACACACTCAGACACACACATCTCGATAAATACATTCACACACTTGACTTTCACACCCTCCCAACAATTCCCACCTCCTCCTCCTCCGTCTCAAGTCTTATCTACATCACAGGTGTGTGTCTGTGGTGTGTGTGTGTGTGTGTGTGTGTGTGTGTGCGTTCAGTGTCATTCTGCCTAATTGTGCCAACTCTTAAGATGATGTCAGATGTGGGCTGTTGGCCCGCCTCCAGAAGGATCTACACACTCCCATTGGAGGACGAGTCTCTGAGACGGCCGTGCCAAAGCGCTGCTGGGGGGGGGGGGTGGGGGCCTGAGCGACGCCAGCGAGCGGCCGTTTCATTAATCATCATCTGACTGATGCTGCGTTCACGGTGTGTTGGAGAAGATGCGACTCGGAGTCACTCACACGTTGATAAAAACAACGACCAGTGAAGGAACAGCTTCATGCTGACGGACTGTGAAGCACCGTGCAGCCACGATTTAACACAACCGTTCTTTGTTCATGCCGTTTTGTGCGACTCTACATTTTAGAAGACGTGCACACACAACACAGAGTTAGGACAGAGCATACGTGGAAAAGTAGTATTACTCCCTATGTGTGTGTGTGTGTTTGTGTATTTGCAGAAGTGAGCTGAGTGGGTGAGGTTAGGGTGGTTAAAGTGTGTCAGGCCTCATTTACAACTTGATATTCAAAAGGGAACTAGTTACACACACACACACACACTTGATGCTGTGTGTGTTTGTGTGTGTGTGTGTGTGTGTGTGTGTGTGTGTGTGTGTGTGTGTGTGTGTGTGTGTGTGTGTGTGTGGTGTGTGTGGTGTGTGTGTCCACTGCAAATTGTCCAACATCCCCGAGCCATTGAAAGCAGAGACTCCTGGATCATCCATCATGCCTCTGGGAGACCTCCCCTCTTTTTGTCTCTCCCTCCCTCCTTCCTCTCCCTTTAATAATACCCCCCCCCCCCCCCCCCCCCCTTTTCTCTTCCCCCCCCATTTAATAACAGCGCAACAGATCAGCTCCATTAGCCCAGACCTCCTCACACATGCAAATGAGGCCGGCGTTATGGAGGCACGCACCATGCATTAGTGATGCCGCCCCCCCCCCCCCAACCCAACCCGTGCTCTCAACACAATAAACTCTGTGTGTGTGTGTGTGTGTGTGTGTCAGAGTGGTGCACGTGTGTGTCGTGTGTAACCAGTGGTTAAATTGAGATGCATTAAGGTTTCGATCGAGGCGACGGATACGACGCCGGCGCTCGGAGCCGGGAGCGCGGCCGGCGCCAGGTGGCCGGATGATAAGATCGTACATGGGAGAGGATCCAAGGTCGGAGGAGGGATAATTACACGTGTGAAGCAGGACTAGATTAGAACAGATTCAACATATGAAGTCATGATTGTCATTTGATTTTCCCACTCATCTTAAAGGCCTCCACTCCACTCACATAACCTCCGGTGAATAAAACCCAAATAGGATCCAAGATTATAAACCGGTGAGTTTAGTAATAAGAAGGAAACCGACTCACAGCCTCACAGAGACAGGAAGCAGGGGATCCAAGCTAAACACAGAGAAACTCAGGAACCAACCGAAGTGACGAGCCGCCGAGCAGCGACAACGGGAGATAATTGGACCCAGGTGATGTTAATCAGAGGGGAGCAGCCAATCACAGGAGCAGGAGGCCGGACTGAGACACACAGGGGCCAATCAGAGGAGAGAACTGAGCAGCGTTAATGTTTGGATGTTGTTCTTTCTTTACTTAATTGTATTCAACACAGATTTTCCTGCGGTTGTGGAAGTTGTTGCCTCCGCTGTTTCCCAGAGTCTCATTACAAAACTCCAAAGTCCAAACTCCACGTTTTATATATAGACTCAAAGAGGAATTCAACACAACTCACTCGGAGTCCTTCAGAGGAGCAGATGTGATGCCGGCGAAGCTGAACGGATCATATTTACAGTCAGAGAGTTTCAATGTTTTAAGTTTAAACACGAAAGTGCACAGAAATGTCTCGTGTTCCCGACACCGCGGACGCCACGAAGGAGTCCGCGCGGAGGTCGACAGGTTCCGCGGAGCGTGAGGCTTCGAACGCCACAGTCCGCAGTTTTCACTCATGCCGACATGTGTTGACAACGAAGACAGCGACCTTTCCTTGACCTTAAGGATGTAGATTTCGCTCCCGTAAGGTAAACGGAGCCTGTCCGGAAAAGTGACATGTTGAAAATCTGCAGGAGGATGAAGATAAAAACGCTGCCGAGCAGAAAGAAACGCTGCCGACCGGTTCATTGTCAGATTTAACTCTGAGTTACTACCTGGAAAAGTTTTAAATATGATGCCGTCTTCTTCTAAGTAGTTCAACATGCTCTGTGGACACGTCGGTGATCCCAGAAGTTTGTGGTCAGAAAAAAACCCGAAGCACAAAACTGAAGTAATAAAGTTCAAGTTTAAATGTATGTTTCGCTGTTGAGTTTCTGAAAATACCTGCAGAGGCTCTTTGTTGGATTAATCAGCGGACGGAGGATTGAATGGCTGCATCGACGAGAGGTGAAGAGGTGCACGGGGGGGGGGGGGTTTGAATCCGATCCGGTGAAAACAATAGGACCTAAAAACCGTATGAATGGAAAGATATTTAGGAGTTTGAATGTAACAAGTGTTCTCCTTTGCCGGCGGGCGTTTGGCGCTCGGGTCTCTTTTGTGAAGGTGTTGACAAAGAGGCTAATAGGGAACCTCAATCACGGCCCGTTACCTTGTTAGCATTGACGGATGTGCACAATAATTGAGCTGAAATGATGGTTTGTCATAATTGGAAATAATTACGGCCCCTTTTGTGGTCGACGCTGTTCCGTCTGAATCGTTCATTAGCGGATTCAATAGCGGGACCTTGCCTTTGTCCACTCGAGCGACGGAAATCTGTCATGTCCCCGTCCGCCCTCGTGTCGCTGCTCTTTCAAACTACGATGAATAAACTTCACTTCCCCCTAAACAATCATCGCCCCGGCAGCCGGTCGGCGGTTACTTAGCGCCAAAGGGCCCCGGTGACAAGGTGCCTCATAAAAGGCCACCATATCAGATCTATTGCTGCCCAACGTGAATGTGAACTGATAAAAAAAAAAAAAAAAGAAGCCGGGGGAATAAATCAATATCATGAATGCCAGAGTCTTGAGCTACCCCTCAGATTGGGGGGTGGCTCAGACGGGCGAAATGTCAACCACTAATCTCTTTAATAGTCTGATATTACATTTTAATCCCAGTCTGATTCCTTCACTCTTTCTTTCGGGGGGCGACGTGCCCGGTGCCTGTCAAGGATTGAGGGGGGGGAGTAAATAGAGAGAGAGAGAGAGAGAGAATCGGGTGTATTAAAAGAGGAGAAGGAGCAGAAGGTGGAAGAGGAGGAGGGGGGGGGGGGGAGTGGTAGAGGGAGAGAGAGGGTTGGTTTATGGAGCGTCGTGGCACGCTGCCATTTCAAGTCTGAATTTACAGTGCGGGGGTGATGGACTGTGAGAGAGCGAGAGGCAATAAAGTGATGTCGATGAGAACCGAGGACAAATTGATATGATCATAACATGTCACATTAAAGACAGGCCTGCCATCCATCAACATGATAAAAGGCCTCCTTCATTCTAACGCTAACACCAGCGCCATTGATCTCAATGCCTCACTTAGCCGACCGCTAACCATTTATGATAACTATCATTATCCAGTTATGGGGAATGGCGACGATCTATCAGCGCTAGCGTGGCTGACGAGTTTCACGACGTAAAAAAAAAAAAAAAAAAAAAGATAACACCGGCTAAGGAAATTAGGTAGAGAAGAGAATTATCTCCCTCAATTATGTCATAACATAAAGTCGTGGCGATGAAACGAGGGGAAGTGGGAGGGGGGGGGGACGCGATGTAAAGAGCCACGGAGAAAAGTCAACTCGAGGAGGGGAAGACACACTCAGACCCGGGGAAGCTAAGTCCTCATTACGATGAGTTATTTTTCGTTAGCGAAGAGGAGAGTGGCGGCGGGGGGGGGGGGGGGGGGGGGGGGAGAAGCAGCATCGACGATAACGCCAAACATGCTTTTAAATCACCCTTGAGCAAATCAGTAAATCAATATCAATTAGGCTGTTAAAGAGCCCAAATGGACAACTGGCTTTGTTTTAACTAATGAAGTCTGTGGAGAATCCAATCAGTCCTGCCCCTCCCCCCCCCCACCTCACTCTCCGCTGCCACCCTCACTTCTCATTACCACCATGACAACGTGGGGGGGAAAGAAAATCCACACAGACAGACACTCACTGTAAACACCAGCTCAGAGGCAGTTGGTGCTGTGGATTTTTTTAAAAACCATGATTTATGTCGGCGTTAGCGATTTCTTTAAAAAAAAGGCCCGGCGCCTCTAATTGACCTTTAATATGATGGATATTATGCAGTTTGATTGAATATTGATCGACACGGTTTCAGGTTTCACCGCTACAAGGCATCGACGTGCGTTTCCCCCGTCTCCGCCAACAAATCACGAGTATCGATGGAAGTGAGAGGTAATCTAGTGCTGAGGAATTAGCTCGTGTTATTACCTCCGTTTGTTTTACAGCAGGATCAGAAACAAACCACCGGACGGATTTACATGAAACTTGCAGCTGGAACGATGAGGAAAAAAGTTATTAAACTTTGAGGCAGATTACAGGATGTTATTTTGACGTTTTCCTCAATTTCCAAACAGAATAATTCACGGATCTTGATGATAAAACATCTGGGAACTGTTGGCGCCACGGTGGAGGCATTTTTGAAATGATATTCCAGTCGGGTCAGGAATACAAACAGAATGTAGTTCAGCAAAAGAATACTTTTGTATGATTTAGACAAACAAGGCACAATAAGTTATGGAGTATTGGAGGTGCCCCGACCACAACTCCTCGTTACCGCCACGGCAACCTACGTGTTGAGTTCTTTAACTACACGCACCTAAATAACAGAAGTTGTAGAAGTTTGTGTCACTGCTGCGACGACTTGGATAGTTTTCGCTAAGCGAGACACACACAAACACGCACACACACCACACACACACACACACACACCACACCATCCCTGGCAGGCATCGTGCGGCGAGGCAGCTCAGGGTTGCCATATCATTTTAAACATCCATCAGCTCAGCAGAGATATCATATTAGCTCCTCATCTGCATACAGCGCAGACAGAATGACAAACGAGAGAAAGGGGGAAGAGAGAGAGAGAGAGAGAGAGGAGAGAGAGAGAGAAGAGAGAGAGAGAGAGAGAGAGAGAGAGAGAGAGAGAGCGCCCTCTCCTCCTCTCCCCTCGCTGCATCTCTTCCACCCGCCGCCTCTCACCCCTCCGCTCCCCTCTCCGCTCCCTCTATCTCCTTATCCCTCCCTTCTCACCTCCTAAATTGGATCACCACCGCCGGCAGTGCGAGTGTGAAAGTGTGCGCGTGCATTGTTGCGGTGTAATCACATCTTTTAAATGGAAAAGGGGATGAATCTCAGGAGGAACGATGACCACCGGACCCATATCTGACTCGCCAGTCCCCCCCACTGGCGGTCTTTGTAGCTCTGTGTGCTCCATCACACTCGCTTTCACGGAGCAATCTAAGACTCCCGCGAAAAACTCCTCTGCCTCGCGCCTCCTGAGCCATTTCACTCGCCCGACTGTCGGCCCCGCAACTCCACAGACTTTTAATAAAAAATCTTGTGCTGACGTGGTTTGAAAGTTTTCGCGGCGTTCTCATTTTCTCTGCACGACCACCGGGTTATTAAAATCTTAACCCAATGATCCCGGCTGATAGGAGAAGGGCGTAAACAGGAAATCTAATAATAAAACAATCACACCCTTTGCTTGTCTGATCGAGTGAAGCATCCGTTCGGTTGTTAAACTCCACTAAAACCAAGTTAATATGATTTTAGGGAGTAAACAGTCCATTTCCAGGCGTCTGTAATGGCTCTTTATTATTACTGCGTTAAGTTGTGCCACTTACAAATGACCCATTAGTCTTCACCTCTATCTCAGGGCCTAAAAATAGCCTCAGAATTGATTCAAAGGGCGCCATTACAAACCCTCCACAGACGCCACACATCCCGCTTCTCACGTTTGTGGGTTGTTTTTCCCAGAATGCAGCGTTTTTTTGGCACTGGGAGCGTTCGCAAACGCTCGCTTTTTAATTGTTTGTTTTTAATACATGTAGCCTCGACTCCCTGGGAAGCGGCAGCGAAGATGAAATAAAGGAAACGGGGATAGAAGCGGTGTTGACTCTGTGTTTAAACACACCAGCGGACCGCCGGGCCTTTGGCAAGAACACACGGTGCAAAGATATCTTCTCTTTATAGAGATGCCGCGCACGTGCACGTGTTTTTTTGAGCCGTAAAACTAAATTATCTGACTTTTCTTTGATGAAATACATTAAAGCTGGTTTTAATATTTCATTATTTATAACCAAATATAGATAAAAATAGGGGTTGAACATGGCTCGTAACCCGACCTAGAGTTTCAATCCATTTCAGACTAAACTTATCGGGGGGAGAAGTTTCACTTTAAAAAAATATTATTGTTTACTTGATTCTAACTGTTTTATTTATTTGTTTTACCTCGTGTGAAGAATTGTTTTGCTCAATTTTTGTGTCTACGCTTTGAGACACAACACTATTAAAACTCATAAAGTACAGACTCTCTAAATTCTTTCTCCCCCCCCGCTTTCTCGACCCTTCGACGGGCTCCCTCACCCCCCCCCCCCCACCCCACACACACACATGGTAAGAGTAAAAACAGGGGGGGTGAGGACGTGCGTCACTCTTCACCCCCAAGACAGACACATCGCATGCACTTGAGAGTGGAAAGCCAATATCATAGAAAACTAGAACAATACTCAGGAAAACACTGGTACACAACACTGGTACACAACACTGCGACAATGTGTGTCTGAATGCAGCAACACAACAAGGGGGGAGAGGGAGGGAGAGAGGGAGGGAGAGAGAGAGAGAGAGTTAGAGAAAGAGAGAGGGGGATGAATGCAGTAGTATCCTCAGATCTGAAGGCAAATCCCCCTTGGTGTTAGTTCTGCTCGAGCGGCTGGCGCTGACACATGAATATTTCATACTGTTGATGTTTAAATCCCATCATTTGTGATGTGGCGTGTGAGCGTGAGTGGAGATTCATTGGAATAAGGAAGAAGAGGAATGTGTGTGTGTGTGTGTGTGTGTGTTGATCTATAATGCATAGTTTCAGTAAGTTCACTTGTGATATAGTCTATTGCATCTGTATTTCAGGGCCGCGAAGACGTGCGCGCGCTTGTGTTTCCAGTGCACGTGAGCCTTGAAGCGCAGATTGCCTTGTGTTAGCTCATCCATATGCAACTCAGGGCCGGGGACACACCGAGCCACGGCGACGCCCCTATAGTGCGTCCATACATTGACATGCAGCTGCGCTCTCTCCACGCAGGTCAACGCAGACGCCATGAAGCCAATTAGTCGCCGGTTTCTTTTTCCAGAGCGACGGGAACACGAATGCCCTGATTCCTGCGGAGAGCGCACGGACGGCCTGACACCAACAGATTGTTAGATCATCCCTGACGGTCGGGGGGCTGAACATCACCCCGTAGCTTAACCGCCGGGTCTTATCGGCGCCGCTTATCAGAGGCTGAGTCGGCATCGGTGGCAGAAGCTGTCGGAGAGGGAGCCGGTGGTCAGCGTCCCCCAGCTTCAGGGCCAGAGGTGTCAACAGGCCCAGAGTTCAAATCAGTTTCAAGATATTCACCATACGTTGCTTGAAGGAGATTTTCTTTCCTCGTAGCGTCGTAGTCTGCAGTAAAGTGAACTCCTTTCCTTCATATTAAACACTGAAGCTCTCGAAACTCCTCGCCACTTGTCCAGCTGATGCTTCCAGACCATCTTTGCATATCGCACGATCAGAGCACGGAACAAACCGTTATTTAAACGTGTGGAGGTGCGTTGGACACTGATCGGTAACCATCGCAGCTGTGGCAGCTGAGAAGGTCATTCTCCGGCAACATGTGCGGTACTCAGCCGTTTACATTGAAACCAAAGGTCAGGACGTATGTTCCCTGACATCTTGACATCTAAATCATTTTTCTTTGAATCAAACTATTGCCTCCGATGACAACGTGGATATAATGAAGACATATGTACTTGTTCAGTTTTTTTTTACCCGAATATACAAATAGAAAAATCGATATTCTGACATTGATTGTTTGTGTTCCTTAGTGGAAGTTACAGACTATAATTATTGTATTGTGCGGAATACAACCACATTTCTAGTGCTACTACTTCTTGATGCAATAAAGTTTTAAAAAATGACCCAAAAAACCATGTAATATAATAAGTAATCACATTACTTACATAACACAAATTCTAAGGTGCTTTAGAAAAGAAAAGAAAGTGTGAAGTTGTATTTTATATCCGTCCATTAGTTTTACTGGTCTTGTTCCAGTTGAATCGCTGGTGATGTACTTTCCAATTAGCCAAACAATTTGCTTTATGAGTGGATTATGGTTCTATCGATGGAGCCGTTCATCTTCCCACTTGTGTCTCTCTGGGCCTCGGTCCACATCACGGAGCCAGTCAGAGCCGAGCCGCCGTTTCTCTCTCGAACCCTCGGGCTCATTACACGGAGTAATGAGCCCGAGCCCCCCCCCCCCAAAGCTCACCACTCTGTCTTTTTTATTTTCCCTTCCAGGTGAGCAACACGATCAAACCAAGATTCTCCACTCCGAACTTCCAAACGCACCATTTCCCCGCTAATAGAGTGTGCTCGGGAAATGACTAATCGAATCGGAGCTACCTGGAAAATTAATTTAACCATTATGTTCTTCCAAAATTGTAACAGGGAGGGCCGGCAACCTTGTGTAGTGCCGCCGCCGCCGCCGCCGCCGCCGCCGCAGGGGAAAGTAAACAATTAGAGAATCAGTGACTAATGAATTCTGTGATTAACGAGTGTGTCGGCAGTAAATCTCGACAAGACTGACACACACGTGCGAGCACATACGTACAAACAGTTACACACTCGGAGCGAGGCGCCGCTTATCTACACCCAGCGTTCACGGTTGAAGTGAAATATTCCGCGTCGCTTCCAAATTCCCTTTTTCCCCCTCCAACCGCCAACATCCCCTACCCCGCATGGTTAAGTGAAATAGCTGGCATATCCACTCTCAGATTGAGAGCGATAGCACGTGTAAGCTCCGGGTGAGTGTGAGTGTGCTTACATGTAGAATGCAAGCGAGCGAGTGAGACGCAGGCTAAGTTGGAGAGTGTGTATATATATGTGTGTGTGTGTGTGTGTGGGGGGGGGTGAGACGTGAGATAAGGCCAATATGGTTTTGTATTACAGTCTCAGATAAAGAAAGCGAGTGGCGAGGGGAAGATAGCGGAGCGCCTCCGAGGTGATGGCACCTCGGTGGCGACACACTCTTTAACCCACGGCCACCGAAAGTCAAAGTGTGAGCGAGAAAAAAACCAAAACACTGAAGTTTTCAATGAATTTGTCCAAAAAAACAACGAAGAGTCAAAGCGGCCGAGGACAAAGTGTCAGCTCTGTACGACCTCCCCCGATGAGCAAGGCTCTATTATATACAGAACCCAATGGACTGAGTCCCATCTGTGGAGCGGGTAATGACAAATATAGAGGGAGCATTAGGATTAGATGAGTGTGTGTGTGTGTGTGTGTTTGTGTGTGTGCATGCACATGTGCATCAAATCCCCAAAGCAAAAGCCACAGGCTTAATTGAAGGAAGCATAGTGATAGATAGAAAGGGACAGAAGAGACAAGTTGTGTGTTGCTCCGTGCACGTGTGTGTGCGTGATTGTGCGTGTGTGTGTGTGTGTGTCTGTGTGTGTGTGCACGAGAGAGAGTCCCACAGTGGTGTAATGACTCCCCAAGGGAGCAGGACCTGGGGCTGAGGCTCCCCTCCGACTCCCCTCTGTCAACTGAGAAGAGGGATGAAGGAGGAGGAGGAGGAGGAAGAGGAGGAAGAGCAATGGCGGTGAAAGAGAAGACGACGGTGGCGACAGCTGTCGGCTCCTCAGGACAGTAATTGGTTGGCTGAGAGAATGAGTCTGCACACGTTCTCTGACACGCACACGCGATCACATGCCTGCACCCATAAGCTAAACCCGACACCCAGAATCGACGGTGGCACTCGGAGATGGTCATTAGCCACATCCCGCGTGGCACATGTGCCGTGCCGCCCAACCCTGGCGTCCACGGGGGGGTTTCTTGGACACGCGGTGCAGGGGGACGAGGAGGAAGGGGCGAGGCGGGTGAGGTGGGCTTATTCAGCGTGACACCTCCAGTCACATCTCAGTAAACAAGCCATCGGACCCACACGCCCAGAACCCGAGCTGGAGTGACAGCTCCAAATCACACATGACAGCTTGACTGACAGGCCGGTATGGGCAAAGGGAGCGGTGGAAATATGAAAAATAATAAGCTGTAATATTATCCAGACAGGAGAGGAGGGGAGAGGAGGAGGGAGGGGAGGACGGGAGAGCAGGAGGTTCTCTGTAACTTTCGGTGCTGTCAGCTTGGCAGCTCCTTTTCAAAACCAATCTGAATTCATTTGTGTTCAAAACGGGGAAGAAAAGCTGATTAAAACTCTAAATTTCCGGGTTTATTTTTTCCATAATTAAAGGAAGTCGAGAAAAATCGAAATCAGCAGCTGATTCATTTGTTATTCTTTTTCTCAGGTTTTGAATCGTCAAAGTAGGAGCCGATTTCCTATCAGTTTAACGAATGGTGTCTTCATAATGATTTGGCAACATGGGGATGTTAAAATCATAAACATATTCTGTTTAGAAACTATAAAATGTTAAGGGTCTGAACATATCTCATCTTATTCAATACGTAAATAAACTCTTCAATCCTAGAAAAAAGCCTTTGGAATAAAATAAAATTGCGAACCGCCACCATGGATTTGAAATTAATGACAAAACATATCAATCATCAAATCATCATCCGTCTTGCTCAGGGTGGATGATGTGACTGCTCCATATCTCATTTTAAATAAGAGAACTGACATCAGAGGGCAGGTGATGGGGAGAAAGAGATAAGAGGCCAGAGGAAGAAGAGGAGGAGAGGAGGAGGAGGCAAGAAGTGGAGGAAGAGGGGTTAATGTGCGAGGAGAGGGGAGCAGGGGGGGGGGGAAATTCAATATATTTTTAATCTAGCGGATGTAATCAGATTATGCGTCTGCCAGGAGCGACGTATTTCATAAGGAATAACCAGTTTCGGGGAGGGAAGGGGAAGCGGGATGGCGAGGAGCGGCGGTGGAGACGGGCACTTTGGCGGCCCGATCTACATCGACACTGACAGATTCTAATAAATGCGCTGGGAGGCGCCCGGAGAAACACAATGCCGTGTAATCATTTTATCATGACAAACCGGAATTCCAATGCTGTCCCATGTGAGCCCCGGCCGGGGGAAAATTGAATTAACTGTGAATTGCTCATGCTTGGGGAATGGGGAAGAGGAGGAGAAAAGGGGGACAGGGGGGGGGGGGGGGGGGGAGGAGGAGAGACGCAGAGCAAGTAGAAGGAGGGAAAGACGAGAGGAGGATTTGGCCTCCTCCGGTTCCTTGGCAGAGCTTCTGGCCTCGCGGGGCTCAGGCGGCTTCATGGAGGAGCTCCGGTTTCAGCAGCTGCGAAGCTAACGACGCTAACTCCGAGATCCAACACTGACGCGCTCGGGCCCTGCATGACTTAGCTGAGCGGAAAACACATTACACACTTGTTGAAGGAGATGGAGACGCCCAGAGGGTGTGTGTGTGTGGTCTGTGTGTGTGTGTGTGTGGAGGAGGGGGGGGGGTACTGTTAAAAACAATCTGCACACATCTGCTGACACATGTTCAACTCCACCAAACTCCTGCTGCACGTTCAGCTAAAGTTTGCCCCTGAGCGACGAGGATAAACCGTCTTTTTGGGAAGACTGGTGATTTGGTAACCACGGCCACGGAGTCGTTGCCTTCAGCTGCCACTCAAACTACTTTGTGAGTTTTTAGGTAGAAAATAGTTCCCATCTCTAAATGTTCTCGATAGCCATAACCATCTGCTGGAAAGCGGTTGGACGGTTGGATGGATGGAAGTCGTCCTTTGAGACGATTTGTGCAGAAATCTCTAAGAAACATTTCCTTTTGAATGGCTGATCCATCTGATGCATGCAACATGAAAAAAGTGGCTAAATACAGTATATATATATAATATATATATAAGGGATTAGGTGAATAAAAAGTTTGCAGTTACCAAAGTGTTAGAATTAAACTGCTATCAAGGGAGTTGGCATTAAAAGTAACTGTATTTTAACTAACGCAGGAATTCTCCAAGAACTTCATTTAAACTCTTAACTGCATTCTGTAATCCAGGCCCCGTGTGGACGCTGGGTGCATGTCTCCACTTTGATGGAACTGGCTCATCTTTTTCTTATCGCCGCGGAGGCATTTTGTTCCTCTGGAGGGCCGAAGCAGGAGATCATACACCCGGAGGAGGGAAGAGAATCTGCCCTGCTGCGGCCTGTGACTTCAGATTACCGCCTGTCAGGGATCCGGGGTCGCGGCGGATACAACCCAGATGCTGCAGCTCGAGCGGCAGCAGCGGGTCGCTGTGGAAACGGGAAGTGTTGACTCCTGAGAGATAAAGGGCTCGATTCTTCCCCCCCTGCTGAACGAATAGCACAACGTGGAAGGACCGAGGAGGGGGGGGAATGTGCATGTGATGCGGTGTATGTGGAGAATTTCCCTCAAATCCCTTCCACTCCCGCACAATCGCTCCCTTTCTCCTCCCTCCGCCGTCACTCTCTTGCTCCTTAATCATTAAATATCACAGCGCTGACCCCGACCAATGAGGACGACACAGGGATTTGCATAATTGCCCCCACTCGGTGGACGAGTCCCACTCCAGACCCCGTGAGAGCGTCTCTAGTGGGCTCGCTCACTTTCACATGCAGGAGACAGTTAGATAAGCACAGCTGCGAGGAGGGAAAGAGCAAAGCACCCGAGAGGCAGGAAGAAAAGAGCGGCTGTTGTTGGCGTTGTGATAAAGGGAGGGGGGGGGGCGGGGGGGGCGTTGACCCCCGGATAAAAAAAGACGTGACACAGCCCAGCGGAGACTTTTACATAAGCATCATTCCCCCGTCAGTCAGATGCATGAGAAAACTTTTATCCCTGTGTTGAGATGAACTGAATATACGAAGTGGACTAATTTATTCTGTTCCCAGCTTTCCAGACACTTCACAGCAAAATCAAATGTAATTAAAATCATAAAGTCAAATTCATTCATTCATTCCAACATATTACATAAGTAAAGCGTAGGTGAATGATAACTTATGTTGCTAAGCACAACTCCTTCTTGTTATTATCGTTATAAATACTGTTGAACGTGACCTGCAGAACCGGACATCCCATAAATATGGATGTATTGTGATCCTGATGATATTGTTCACGACTGTCGTTATATCTGTGGTCTCGACTTAATCAACCGAGGAAGAGAGATTCTTAAAACTGTATTTTCATAGTCATTGTTCTGCTTTAAATATTGAGAAATTCGTGAAGTGCAACCAAAAAGCAGAATTGAAATCCAGATCTCTCCTCTCGTCCTTGTCGGCCACGGCGAGCGCTGACATTTCTGTGAAGCTGCGGTGGACGAAGCTTTCCCTGAAAAGCTGCTGCCCTCAAAATTAGTCCCAATGAGTTTCATTGTGTAAGTTTCTACATCGACAAAAAAAAAAACTCCCCCTGCCTCGAGCAAACACTCAAAACGTTTTCTTACGGTGCAGAGTAAAAAATGGCAGGCTCTCCATTCAGGCATTTAAATTCAATACATAACTCCTGGATAAGTACTTGGACCCGAAAGGCAGCTATTGTCACTGCAGGGAAATAAATGGACTGAAGAAAGGGACTCAACAACTGGCACGAGGTAAAACAAACCTTATTTTGATTGTTATGGAATTATGGTCTCATCTAAACGGTCCAGGACGCCTGGACTGATTACAGCTGGAGGAAAACAAGCAATCCATGTGTTTTAAAACAGGCCGAGCAGAGAGAACGAGGGAGAGGGCGGACGGGTGGGAGTGGATGTGCGGAGGAATAGCATTAAAGAAGTCGGCGCTGCGAGAGCACGTCCAGACAGAGTGGACCGAAGCCCGGGGGACGTCGGTCTTTACCACAACCCCACACACAACCTGAAAGACACACTCCAAGTGGAGCACCTCTCCTCGGCTTCACGATCCCTCACACCATTAGCCCTTGTAAATATTTCTTTATTGGTATATGTCACGCTCAGGGTTTTTCCTAAAATACAGCGAGGGCCTGGCTATGAAGTAAAAGCTTTAATCAGGCCACCGGCTCCGTGCCTGAACTTGGCGTCGTGGCTCAATCTTCGCTGTTTGGTTTTCTCCATGGATACGGCGAAGAAGTCCCAAAACGCTCTCTCCCACTTTATGACAGCATGCCTCAAAAAGTCAGAAAAAGAGTGCCGCCGTTGTTTGAAAGGAACGAGCGGGTTATGTAAGTGGAAAACAGACAAGGCGAGAGAGTCTGCCGATACACGAGAAACACATTAGGCCGATCGCATCTTGTTTCGCTTCGTCCTGATGCAGCTGGTGTGCGACAGGAGAGAAAGGCGGGCTCAGAGACTAGAGCCCAGGGTGACAGGAGGAGGAGGCGGGTGAACGGGAAAGTAAAAGACCGGCGAGCCGAGGTTATTCCCACCGTCAGGAGCGGGTTTCCGACGGAGTGGCGTCTCCAATGAGGTCCCCCCAGTGAAAGGCACAACAACCAAACGGAGAGCGTCTCATGGTGCGGCGAGGCACACGGGGAATGTACGTGGGAGTCCAGCTGTTCTGCCTGCCTCTTTGTGTCTGTTGGGGGGGTTTAAACAGCGGGAGGCTTTATGCGTCCGGGCCCATACAGCTCATGAATGTGTTCGGCTAATACCGGCAGGCTAACTACTGTCATGAAGCAAGAACTAACCAGAGCATTGTCCCTGATCTGCTCTAATAGGGTTCAAGAGAATGAGACTACCCAGCCGCGGTTGACCCGGCACGACCCGAGCACTTCGTGGTATCTCCGCTTGTCTTGAAAATATACTTGATTAACCTCCGAGGACCAGAACGCTGTGCGGTTAAACAAGCCTGACAAAAGTCGGAGAGAGTCTTTTACAAGAGTGTGAGGCTGAGCGTGCTCTGATTTATGGTTCCTCTTAAAGCACAGGATGGTATGTTGAACAGAAAACGGAAGATTTACGACTGCTGCCACATACCAGTGGATGGATGTGAACACCTGACACTTCCCACCTGCCCGTGCACGCCTGCTTAAGACCGAGGGGCCACGTGAAGCTGACACATGCACCGCTTTAATCATAACATCGTTTCCAGCCCCGCGCTCTGGACATCTTGCAGATGGCCGGATGTTGAACACCCTATTATCCAGAGGATTCACTTTAATACGGGGAGATTCCTGCGCTGCACGATTTACATGCAACACCAACGCAGGAGGCAGCGTGACCTTTAGCAACACGGGAGCGAGGGTGTGCGGGGATCAGGTGGTGGAGGCAGCGTCTCAATTACACGCCATAAATCAGCGTTTGCATCCCGGCTCCGGCTAATAATTAACCTTGACCTTATAGGCGGGACTTTACCAAACCTTAACCACACGTGATGAGGGATGAATGATTTCTGAGTTTCCATATGCAATTAATATAGATAAATATATACAGAAATTGGCGCTAATTGCTTGTTTCTTGTTGAGGAATGTCAGGGACACCGGTCGTAACTAAAACACTGACATTTTGCGAGTAGTTGCCTGTGAGAACTTAAATGTCGAGGTCACTGTTCTGTAGAATTCATAGGCTCCACCCCTCACCTGAATGTTCCAGACAGCTTCTGGAGATAATGTAAACGGAAAAGTAAACAGATGCATAACTTTTCTGGTTTACAGAAAGGAAAAGTCTTCACACAGGCCAGTTTCAAGATCAGAACATTTGCCAAATGTTCCTTGTGAGTCATAGAGTCAAGATGTGTTTTTAGAAGCAGTAGCTCAACGTTTGTACTGACAATTCAATCCTGTCCCAAGTCCTCAGAGTGCTTCATCTGCCAGTTCCTTTACAGAACATGACCTGAACTCACATTTTCTACTTCCAGCGCGTTCAGGGCCACTTGTGTAACCTTTGGATGTCTTTAAATACCTCATCCCTGTCACACTGCTCAGTCTGCACTACATCTGTAAGTCAGCCCGCTCCGCCTCCGTCCCATCGGCCGCGGATCAAACGTGGAAGTGGAGCGTGACTGGTGGAGAGCTTGAGGGGAGTCTCACCTGCCTCTACCCCTCCTCTCCATCTCATTCTCTTTCTGCTGGAGTCATTTTGGGCTGATCAGCCGGAGAAAGAGTGTGAAATAGCGGCCCTGGGATCTCATCCATCAAATCCACACGCAGGGCCCTGCAGGGCCCCTGTGTGCCGAACAGTAACCACATCTGATGCTGCAATAAAACAGTAGAAGGACCAGGCTTCCATCTTCACGGAGATACCATCAAATTAAACATGTCCATCATGGATCAGTTCGCCGGCTACCAATATGGTTTGACGGATCACTTTAGAGTCGGCTGCCGTCAGCGTGAATCCATTTGTGAGATTAATGGAGATGAGCTTGACAACAAGGCCAACAATTGGCCCACGGTTGGTTTTCTCTGTTTAATATGGCAGCACTGAGCTCATAGTGCCAGTCTCCTTCCACAGCCCTCTCCATCCCGAAGAGCTTTAATCTCCCACCGGGCCTCTGGGCGACCCATCCAACACACATTTGCATACATCTGCATATTTCCCATTAGGCCCCACTTGTTGCCTTTTCATGGAAAACTGGATATGGTGATGATCACCCTTGACGGTAATGGTCCTATCTTTCTCTGCCTCTTTCTTCCTTCCCTTTTCTCGCTAACTTTCCCTTTTCACCGCTCCTTGATCCCATGTTCCCCCCCCCCCCCCCCCCCCCCCCCCCGTCTCTCTCTCTCTCTGCCATAGCTGTGATCAGAGTGTAGCATGGGAGTCTGATGCAGAGACAAAGGGAGAAGCTCCGAGTCAGATCGGCAGTGCGAGCGGCAGTGAAACCATCTGGGGCCACTGGCTGCCTCCGGCCTGAGAGGCGACGCAGTAACGAGACAGGAGAAATGAATTCAGCAAACAATGACCACGCCTGAACCGCACTAATTAGATCAATGTGTGATCAACTGTTTAATTAGGCCCATTCAACTGCAGAGCTCCAGAGGTATGGACGGATGCAAATGAGATGAGTGAGCAAAAGTGAAGGGAAAAATAATCGTGTTAACTGCTGCTACGTATGTGTTCGTTCATTCAGGCGTTCGGGGAGTCGATGGTTTGGAACGAACCCAGATGGAGAGGATTACACGAGTGTAGATGTCAACTACGGACCTGGATCTGGGTCCAGTCGGGTTTAGAGTCAGTCGTCCAGGTGTTGTGTAAAAACTTGAATCACATCGTCAGTGGTGGCGACCAAACCAGAGAGCGAAGGCCGACATTTCCTGTATTCGCTGAAATGATATTCACTTTAAGGTGGATGAAAAACTCCCAAAGAACCGATTACAACTGATTATTTATCCTTTAAGTTTAAATTTTGCTTGAGTCTCGGCTCCGCTCATTAAACCAGATTCACGTGCGGCAGGCGGACAGAAGACTCTGGTTTCCTCAGAGTGTGAATATGTCAGTTTTCCGAGTCGGGTTGTTTTCCTGCCTCGTCTCCAGCGCACGCCGGACGCACGCCACACATCTCCGCAGCACACAAAAGGTCAGTTCATCCAAATTACAAGGCAAAAACACTTTTCTACCATCGGGGGAAATCTCGCCGATGCGGACAGGTTTTGGTTTTGATGCGGTGTTGAGATGCAGCGTCTCTCTCTCTGCTTGCAACAGAAACAATGCCTGTGCAGAAAATCAATGTTTTGCAAACCAATAGTAGATATTGAAATCACGTTTAGCTGCAGCTATTGTCGAACAATTAGTCTAGACGACGTTTGGTGAATAAAACCTGCCTGAAAAAGCCTTTCATTAGCTTCCTATTATCAGGACGAGGGCAACGCCATCAAAGGGAAAGTGCACTGAAGAAGTGAGGCGTCGCCAAAACGCTCAGCATCACCTTTCTGCAGCTGCCTCATTTTTCTGCAGGGCACTAATCAAGCTCCTGTCTCCGCTCATGAATTTAGAGGAAAAACCTCGAGCATTTAAATGTGCATTTAATTGCGTTGGTTCTGGAAGCGTCATTAAGTAAGAGCTGGGAAATACATTTCTTAATGCGACTTAGTGATGCCCGGCAAATCAAAGACCATCAAGCGAATTAATGAGGGTGAGCGGCGAGCGCATTAAGAGCAGAGACAGAGCGCCTCCGTAAACAAATACATATCTCTCAACTAGACAGCAGGGACGGGGGGGGGATAATGTGGAAGACGTAATAAATAGACTGTCAATAAGCATAGTGCGTTTTGCTCTCCTGCACAATGTGGCCCACTTTAATAGTGTGAATGCACCGTACACACAACACACACGTGCGCGCGCACACACACACACAGACACCTTTATTCTTCTATGTTTTTAAAAGGCAGACAGATGCTTCTTCAGCGGCGTTCCTTTGCTTCTGTGAATAGAGCGGCGGAGAGAAAGCTTCTGAAGAAGAAGAAGAGAGGAGCGGGCCGGAGGTGGTGGAAGCGGCGGCGGCGGCGGCGGCGTTGGGGGGGGGGGGAGGGGGCAGAGATGAAGAAGAGCAGAACTGGAAATATGAAACCTTCTGAGTTATTAAAAGCCGTCTTGCAAGGGCAGCGCTCCTGCCGTTAAGTACTCTTTCAATTATTAACGGCGCCGCCGCTTTCATCCGCTGGCGTGTGAATGCCAATACAGATCCGACGCACACTTTCGCCGCCTGCCTTCTTCTCTTTCTACTTGGTAACAGGCAAACACACCGCACACACACACACACACACACACACACACACACACACACACACACACACAGACACACAGACACACACACCAGGTATTCAGCTGTAATTGTTGCAGCGCAGGTGAGAGGTCAGCAGTGAGTGTTTTGACGCCGTCTTGAGAGCGAGACAGGACGAACAGGTGATCCTGAGAAAAAGGAAAAATAACTTCATCATCATGACTAAATATAAAAAAACCTCGCTGAGGTATTCTGCATCCTGCCGGCCTCTGGAGGGAGCTGCAGGAACTCACTGAGGGCCGTCGCAGTCGAGAGGCTCAGGCCCAGTTCGGCGAAACCTCTCTCGCTGTCAAGTGGCCGTCAAGCTTGGGCGATAATGAAGAGCAGATAAGGAGAGAGATTGGAGATCGGTGGGACTGAGCCGTGGGCAATAAGAGCGGAGCAGGAAGCTTTTAGGGTGTTATCCTGCTTCTCTGCTGGCAAGCTCCGAATGTTCCCGTGCGTCCGATGAGACCGGCTCATATGACAGATTACCAGCACCAACGCTGCTCTGGGGAAAGACGGCACGGGAGCGATCCAAACACACCGGCGGCCAATATACAGCTGTGTGTGTTGGACGCTGTGTGTGTTGGACGCTGTGTGTGTTGGACGCTGTGTGTTAGACACTGTGTGTTAGACGCTGTGTGTGTTAGACGCTGTGTGTGTTGGACGCTGTGTGTGTTGGACGCTGTGTGTTAGACACTGTGTGTTAGACGCTGTGTGTGTTGGACGCTGTGTGTGTTGGACGCTGTGTGTGTTGGACGCTGTGTGTGTTGGACGCTGTGTGTGATGGACACTGTGTGTTAGACGCTGTGTGTGTTGGACGCTGTGTGTGTTGGACGCTGTGTGTGTTGGACGCTGTGTGTGTTGGACGCTGTGTGTGATGGACGCTGTGTGTGTTGGACGCTGTGTGTGATGGACGTTGTGTGTGTTGGACGCTGTGTGTGATGGACGCTGTGTGTGTTGGACGCTGTGTGTGTTGGACGCTGTGTGTGTTGGACGCTGTGTGTGTTGGACGCTGTGCTCACTGATTCATACGGGTTAATAAAGATGGACGACATGACAGCTCCAGAAGTGAAGCCAGAGCAACTTCACGAACCCCACCTCCTCCATGTTCATTCATGGGACATCAGCCGAAGTAATACAAACAAATTGAAGTCAATGAAGATTTCTCCCAAATGGTTTCTGATTCCGAATCGTTTGGTTTTAATTAGGTTGTTTGATGCTTTAAAAACAGGGGACACGTTATGATTGACACCTAAGTTTTAAATTAGGACTTTATGAACTGTTTAAGGATAATTTCAACGTGTTGGTTGTCGTGTCGTGAGAAGGTTCTGCTGTTCATCCTCCTTTATCATTATCTTTTATTAACAATGAACAAGTCCCTACAAATTATAAAATATGCTTTATTCGAATATGGCTCGTTTTTTGCTGTTATTCATTTGACTTGGAAATAATCCTAATTAAGTGGAATTTACTTTGTTGAGTTTTACTTTGATTATTTCCTCAGATCCAGTCAAATAACTGCACAACTTTCGTCTCTTAATTAACTCGATTTTTTATCCGTAGTCACATCTGAGTCTTATTCAATGTTTCAACTCGTTTCCAATGCAAATCCATTTGTCTTAAGCATCTTTTGAAATCACGTCTAGTTATTTAAGAACCAACAGATTTAATTCTGTCAATAAATCCCACAAATGTGTTGTGAATAAATAAATAAATCGTCAGCAGCTAGAAAAATATTCAAATCAGTTTCCAAACCAAAAATACCTGGTTTGAAGATTGTGATCATGAAGGAATCAACAAATTGAGTCGTGTCGGAAACTCGTGTTCACAGTGAAGATTTCCTCTCTTGTGCTCAGGACTTAATTACCGACTTAACGAGATGGAGATTTCTATGCAGCATGTTTTCATCCCTGACACTGGGAACGTTGGGCGTGAGGCCGTGGGTCCTGCGGCTCTCAGGGAACACTTGTTTGAAAGCGAAGGCCCAGTCGTTCAGCCCATTGACAGTTGGTCGCGTGGGGGATTGTTGGACTGAGGCGGAGAGCGCGGCTTATCGACCACGGCCGGGCGCGTTTCCACTCTGGAGACGGGACGCAATGCGCTGGGGCGTGCTGACGGCCATCCCCCGGGACACCTGTCCAATTACAGCTCAAAATGAGCCGGGGGAGCGCTGAGATTGGGCTGGGTGCACCAAGGTGATGATGGAAGGGCCGCGGGCGGAGGGGGGGGGGGGCTCAGAGATGGAAAATAAGGGGGCCAAGAATATGAGTAGCTCTTGAAATTAATGGAGCAGGGTGGAGCGGGACTCCCAGGGCCGGGCAGAGGCTCGGCTGGTGGCGTTAACTCCGCCCTCCGGCGGCCATTGGAGGGACGAGAGAGATTCCGGCAATCTGGGCACCGAGAGCACGCGGTTCCCCAGATTGCAGCGATTCGCTCGTGCCGCGAGCGACCTGGAACATCGACCACTGTGATGCACGGCGAGTTAACTGCGCGTGACACGATTAGAGGACGCCAGACACCCCCGATGCTCAGAACGACTCGTAAAATCTTTAAAGCATGATCACTTAACTAAGCTGAGGATTCAGGTTGCGATCCAGATTTCATTCTCACCCACGTCACGTAAAAAAACGACAAATTGAAAGATTTCAGCAAAGATTTTAATAGGCGCTGGCGTTCAGAGGGCTTTCATTTGAAATGTCATATTTGGACGACTCTGCTCCAAGAGCTATTAAGCAGAAATGTGTTCGTCTATAAAAGAGCTCTTCTGTGTGTGATTGCCATTTAATAGCCGGCCATACGTTCACGCTCCAGTCTCGCTTTAATGTTGCAGTGCACCGGGGACTGTCAGCGAGCGGGCGGAGGGAAACCAAGGGCCTCGAAACATCTCGTCCAAATTACCGTCATCTTCCCAAAGCGCTGCGTCGAGGGGATGAGATGAAATGTTGTCATAATGTTGCTGTGGTGGAGCTCATTGCCTCCACACTCTGTGCGTGCAGGCTCCAGATACAGCACCGAGTGCAAATGATAACACACCGACACTGTGCACGGGAATTACGACAATAAATCTGCTCGGACGACGCGTGTTGATTAAATTAATAAGACTGTCTGTGCATCCGAAGCCGTGAGTTCGTTCTAACTCTACGTTTTAATCAGGAAAGACGCACGTACGTGTCTCATTTCTGCTAAATGAAGCATTTTAGAATAAACTGCTTTTCACAGCTGGCAAAAAAAATATGCATTCCGCAAAATTGTCGAGTGTGAAAATTGTCAAATTAAAATTCTGGGACAGTGAAGAAAAAGTGCAAGATTTCAACTGGTATCGGCGGCGATCTAAAAATAACGTGCTATCAGTTAAATACCATCAATAACAAAGCGGCCCAGACAAGTGCACTTGTCGAGAGACGGAGAGAGAGAGAGAGAGGAGAGAGAGAGAGAGAGAGAGAGAGAGAGAGAGAGAGAGAGAGAGAGAGAGAGAGAGAGAGAGAGAGAGAGAGAGAGAGAGAGAGAGAGAGGGAGAGAGAGGAGAGAGAGAGAGAGAGAGGAGAGATGGCGAAAAACACATTTAAAGTTTTTTTTTCTCTTCTTGCCGGGAGTCAGCGATGCTTTTAATACATCCAGTCACATCAATGGCACATTAAGACAGGGTAACCACGGCAACAGACACCAGGATTATGTCAAAGAGCGGCGCACAAAAGATCCAAAGACGCTTTGTTTCAGGCGGCGGCGAGAGAAAAGAAAAAGTGAGGACGAGAAAAAAGACGAGAAAAGACGAGAGAAATGAGCGAGGTTTCGAGAGAGAAAGCTCGGAATGCACTCAGGGCTGCGAGGGCAGGGTCTGCGGCACCCGCACAATGTGTGTGTCTGTGTGGTGTGTCTGTGTGTGTGTAGTTGTATTAATCACATAGTGAGGACGTGAGAACTCCAGTCAACACAATGCTGCTCATATTCAGGTTGATCATTTGAATTCTTTGTGTCCTTAAACCAACTCCCTGTTAGTTGCAAGAGTTGATTTTCCACCTCACATGCAAGTCTCTCTCTCTCCCTCTCTCTCTGACACACACACACACACACACACACACACACACACACACACACACAGAGACACACACACACACACACACACAGTGAATGTGATCTAATGACCAGCATGGCTCCGGGGCTCAGTCTTGAGTCATATGACTGTGAGCAGCACATTCGAACACACACTGTTTTCCTGCAGCTGCAGTTTCACTCTGCGCCTCCTTTGAATTCTCACCTGCTTTCTATCTTTATTCACTTTTTCTTTTTGTGTCAGATTGCAGCCGGGTCAAGCAGAAGTAGGACAAGTCTGAGCTTTGCACAGTTGTCAGCCCCCCCCCCCCCCCCGATGTCCCTTTAAAGTCAACGAGTCGCCTCAAGAGACATCGATAACAAGGTCACGTGCTCGGAAAGCAGCCAATCGGAGCCCAGATCTCACAGAAACGTGTCCCGGTGCCAGACGCTGTGATCAATCCGCCTCGTCGCTTCCTCTTCTGGGGCCAGAAATGTCTTTAGACGATTGTGAGTGTCTTGGAAATCCCACAGCGAGTTTCAAAAGTCTAAACTCTCTAAACAGCGTCGCCGCGTACGAGGCAGTAATAGCTGAGTCATTTTCTACCGGAGAGGAGCAGGATTATTTTTATTCACCTCTGAAAGCGTCGGCTGCTTCTTCAGAACTGAAATCTGTATATTTCCACACGTCGCTCGTCTTTGGCAGCGGGAGTTTGTCGACGCATCCGAAGCGTAACAGAGTTGGCAAAGGATCCAGACACACAGGATTTCATACAGCGGCATCATTTGAGTTTTAAATGATCCAGATTGTTCAGACTTTCTTAATTTTTGTGCTCAGGGACAGAGTTTCAGCCGGGAGACGTGGATGTTCGTCCACCGCGTGCACCTGTAAAACACGAGTCCACCGATGAACGAGCCCGTGGGGGGAAGCGTGACTGGAGCAGATGTGACGTCGCAGTTCTCCCTGAACTAGAGGTCGTCCTGAGGGACCTGCTCCAGAACAGAACCAGAGCAGACAACCCCGAATACAAGACACAGGGAAAAACCTCAAAGAGAAACGAGGCTCCGGATCAAAGGCACAAAAGTTTCCCTCTGATCCATTTTTTGGGAAACAAAGCAGAGTCTGATCTCCGTTCTCAGGTTCTCATACCGCGGCTAAGGCCCGGAAATTCAATCAAGCTGCACCGAATCTCACGCGCCGATAGAAACCAGATACACGCCTGATTTATTTGAATCTAGCTCCTTGAATTATTCTCCAGGAAATTTGCCGACAAATGACATAAAAAACGTGTTATATCACGATGTTTGTGATCCTGCAACCAGCCAACAAGCAAAGGGACAAACTTTTCACTGTCACACCAACATCACTGTGTCTCTCCACAAAGTTACCAACTCCAACCAGCGACATGCACCAGCCGTTTGAAGACGGGGGGGTTTTCCAGTCTGGAGCCAATCAGCTCCGGTGGTTACATCATGCTCTGCGATGGCGACTCCGCCCTGCAGCGCCGCTTCCTCCTCGACTCCTCCTCCACGGCGAACATGCAGCGTGACGTGAGTTTTCTTTACTCTCAGTTCTGCTTCATCTCTTCCAACTGTAGAGGACGTCCCCCCCCCCCCCCCCCCCCTGTGACCTCTGACCTCTGACCGCCGCCTCACTTATCTCGTATCTTGCGTTTAACTGACAAACGAGGAACAGACAAACGCCTCGTCCGTCACGATCACTGATTGACGACACGTCCCGGTTGAATAATGCTTCTGCTTATTCGTGAGTAAAAACCCAAAACCATCTGATCTGCGTTAGAGCTCATGACTATAAAACGTGTGCTTTGTGCTCTCTCTTCTCGACACGTTAATAAGCCCTCGCTCTCGTTTCTCTCCTCCGTCTTTTCCACTTCCTCCTTTATTTCCCTCCCCTCGCAACACTCCAGGGTCGCCATCTGCATGGCAACACTCTCAGCGTGACACTTCTTCCATAACCCGGGAGGAGGCAGAGAGCGACGGAGCACAGACCTCGCTCTCTCTCTCTCTCCCCCTCTCCTCTCTCAGGCCTCCCATAATTCATTAGCTCTCCCTCTATCCCCCCCCCCCCCCCCCCATCTGCAGTGTGACCGATGTGGGTTTCTCAAAGCGTGTTTTGGACACTTTCTGGAATGAAAGCTGCTGACGGTCCATCTTCACGTTTGCACGTTTTTAAATTGGACCTTTCTTCACACCAAACCTTATTCAGGGGAAAAAGGCTTCTTTTTTTTTTTTTTTAGATCATGGAACATTAAAAGCCCCCATTGAAATCAAAGATAGTGTCGACACAGCTCGACTGCTGCTTCCGAGGCAGCGAAGAAGAAGTAAATACGTGAAACTAATATTCTTCAAACACGTGGTATCATCAGAAAAATCTCGAACCATGCATCTTATCCATTACGTCAATAATCTGTACCCAGATTAGACTTTGGTCCTTTTTTTGGCAAAATAAAGAAACATCCATAAATAAAGAACTTTTCCATCTGCATGCAGAATAACGATTTCCTTCACTTATCACCTCGGGTTCTGTGCAGATTCAACCCGACCTATTGACGTGATCCTGTAAAAACAAATCCTCGTTATGACCGGTCACTTTTTCTCTCGGCCTCAGGTCATGTGTTGTCTTCATTTTTATTTGGCTTCACTTTCAGCTGCATGCATCAGTCACACACTCGCACTCGCACTCACACACACGCACACACACACACACACACACACACACACACACGCGCGCGCACACACACACACACACACACACACACACACACACACACACACACACACACACACACACACACACACACACACACACACACACACACACACAGAGCAAACAGATTTAATTCCTTTTCTCTTTTTTCCTCCTCTTCACCAGGCAGAGAGCCAATGTTTTTCTTTCTTTCGCTGACTGTCAAAAAACAGAATAACAAAAAGGTGGAGTGAATAAAAAGGGGGAGTTTGGGGGGAGGGGGGGTCCGATGGTTTTGGGGGGGGGGAGGAAATCTGCCACTGATAATGGCCGTGAGGATGAAGGGAAATAAGAGGAGAGTAAAAATGAGGGATGTAAAGCGAAAAAGGTGGAGAAGAGTGGTCTCTGTGCTTCCTGTGTCTCTTAACCCATACGGCATAAAGATGGTTGTGTGTCGCTGGGGGAAACTAACACACACACACACACACACACACACACACACACACACACACACACACACCACACACACACAAGCTTCTTTATGGACCCGGCCGATGTGCACACAGCAGCAGAAGTACCTTTGAGAATAAGACTATAACAAAGTACAGCACTAAAATACAGCCACAGGGAATGATTAGTGTGTGTGTGTGTGTGTTGTGTGTGTGTGCGTGTGTGTGGTGTGTGTGCGCACGCGTGTGACAATGAGAGGATTGGTAAAAAAACAAAAAGAGAGAGAGAGCAGGAGAGATATTGAGTGCTATGCTGCAGGTGGTGCATTATTAAACAGATTTGTCACTTTGGGCCGGTGGTGTTAAGTATTTTTGTGTGTTTCTGTGTGGTGTGTGTGTGTGTGTGTGTCTGTGTGTGAGTGTGTGTGGTGTAGATATTACTCATGTTGTGGGGACACTGTGCAGTTTGAGGTGAGGACGTGTTTTAAGGTCGAGGTCAGAAAGGAGAAGGTTGATGTTGGAATACGTCTCCAGGAAATGAATTAAAGTCACTATAATGTGAAATCATGTGTGTGTGTGTGTGTGTGTGTGTGTGTGAATGGTAATGTAAATGTTTTCTATGTTTGTAAGGTCAAATGTTTGTTGATCAGTGTGAGGACAAATTAATAAGACAAAGAAAATGAAATGGAAAGAATCACGAGGAAGACAGGAGAGAGAAAGAAAGAAAGACCCTCTGTGGCGTTTCTTATTTGATTTACAGGCTCAGTCACATGCTACATTACCTCATGTTCACTGATTATATGGTATTTGTACACACACACACACACACCACACACACACACACACACACAGACGTGTCATGTGAGGTGTGTGTGGGTAACAGTTTTAAATATCTCTGCTGTTGTCGACTAAGCTGATTCTTGCAAACGGCTCCTCTGCCATGACGGAGCAACAACAAGAGTCAAAAATAACATTAAAGAGACAATGTCCTCGATTTGCCTGCAGTGCGTGATCTCGTGGTGGAAATCAAACGGGACGAATGTTGAGACACACACACACACACACACACACACACACACACACACAACCTGGTGAACACACTGTTTTCTAAAGGCTAAAAATGATGCAGCGCCGCGACTGAAGAATAAAAAAAGCAGAACGACACCCGGGTTCGACTCCGACAGCAACAACTGCTCTCAGACATTTTTTGATGCTTGTTTTGAAAAACGCATCCATTTTGACTCCTCGTGAGATTTCTGTTTCCCGGATACTTCAGGAGCAAGAAAAAAAAACTAAGAAATAACATTTTGACCACAAACTTATCTCGGCTGAAACCGAAGATAACTCGGAGGAATGTGATGACGACATCATCAGCAGCCGTGAAAGAGGAAATCAGATCCTAGAACTTGTATGACATAAAACAGAGAGGAGCATTTATGATAATTAATATCAGTGATACATTACAACTGTAGTTTGATGCTAAACATGGTTCAAGTGGATCTAGATCGAGTAGGAGGAACCGAAATGTTATCGTCTTACTGATTTATTTCGATTAGTCATCAATTAATAAAGACGTCGTTAAAGGAAATCTGAAAAACAAACACGAGGATTTTCTGCTTTTCTTTGTCGCGAAATGACAGAAAACGATTTATCTTGTGTGTCGTGCGGACAAAACTAAATAAAAACAGCAATTTGACGAGTCATTTTAGGCTCTGGGAACATGTGACGAGCATTTCACAGGTGTCACAGAAACATAGAGGGATAGAACGCAGAGTCTCTGCAGTAAAATAACCTTATTACCTCTAACAAGTACAGTAAATGTTCCACTTTTTAAAAACAAGACTCATAAACTATTAGACTAAACTTAAAATCATAATATATCCACCACTAAATGAAACAGTGCCTGCGTAGCGACACACACACCTGGACGCCCACACGCAGCTCTCTCCCTCCTCTCTCCCTCTCTCCTGTTATTTCTAATCTTTCCTTCTCCTCCTCCTCCTCCGCTCTTCCTCGTCCTCTTCCCTCTCTTGTCATCTTGCCTCCGTCTCCTTTGTGCTCGCTGACGCCTCGACTGTGTAATTATCTCTCGCTGATTCCAGGGGGCTTGGAGGAATTCGGCCCTCCCTCTCTTTCTCCTTCTGCCCGCCCCGTCCGCCTCCGTCACTCGGATTCTGAATTGCCACATTGTTCCCGCGCCGCCACAAAGCCTTGATTGACAGCTGTGGGAAGCAGAGAGTGAGGAGCGAGAGTGCGCCCCGCGGCGCAGACAGCCCCCCCCCCCCCCCTCCACCGCCGCCGTCACTTTCGTTTTCTAAACTTGTCACCCGGCTTTTTCCTGCGTCGCGTCATTTCAGCGATGTGGCGGTTTAGGAACGCGTCCAGACTGCGGCTCTATTTTTAACAACATTTTTGGGATTCTACTTAGCAACGAGGCGGTGGATTCTACATCCCAGAACTTCTGTTAGCGTGAATAAAAAATGACGGCTAACGTCGCTTGTGATCCGTGTTCTTCCTCTGCTTCTCTACTTCTTTCTCTCATTCGAAACCTCGCGAGCTCCGGCGCTGACCTCTGACGGACAGATCCGACGCTCTGCTCTGGAGGACGATCACAAAAAACCGAAAAGCCTAGAAAACAGCCTGTCGGGACGTCACATGACTGAAATGGCGTCATCGCTCACATGCTGCAGTCGCCATCGCTCCCGGAGCCAATCAGAGGCCAGACACCATCCTGCCTGATTTTAATTGAACAGCTTCCGGTTCTTGTCGCTGTCCAACGTGACGTTTCGAAGCTTCGTCCGTCAACAAAAAAAATACAGAAATCCTGAGATAAACATTGTAAACTTGTGGATTTCTCACCGTTAAGATGTGAAGATAAAGCTCAGATTATCGGCAGCTCGGGTCTGAACCTATCACTGCCTCCGAGAGATGTTTCTCTCTCTAACCCTTTCGTTAAAACCAGTATAATCCTGGACGCAGATAAAGCCCCACACACACTCTCTCACGCCTCGCTCACACACACTCTCTCACGCCTCACTCACACACACCACCAGAGGGGATTTAAAGATTCAAACAGTGGTCTTGGTAATTAGGCGGATGGATTTGTGCCTCTGCTCGCGCTCCGGCGGGATATAAAGCGACACACAATGCAAGCGGACAAACTCTCTAAGTAGATTAATTAAAACCAACACTGCGGGGTCAAAGGTCAAGCCCCCCTCTCGCTGCGGACCCCCCCCCCCCCCCCCCCCTCCCCTGCTCCCTCCTGCCTCGCTCGGAGCTGCAGGATGGCACAGCGGCGGACGTGAAAGGATTTATGTGATTGGATGAACGGGGGGGGGGAAACAGACCCCGAACTCGGAGCGCGAGCACAAATTCTTCACATTAGCGCCACAGAATTCCCCCCCCCCCCCCCGTTTGACCTCGAATCTGGAGATTTCTCTCTCCGACAACACGCGTTTATCTTTAGCTTCCTGTGTCTGCATCTGCAAACCAGACAGTAATGGAATAAAAAAACCTGAGCGCTCCTCTCTCCCTAATTGAATACAGAGCACACCTCGTGTTTGCTCTGTGTGTGTGTGTGTGTGTGTGTGTGTGTGTGTGTGTGTGGTAGCTGGATGTAATCAGATGGAATTAATATGCATGCTGTTTCTCATTATGGAATAACTGAACTGCACTTCAGATATGTGACGTGCATGGCGAGAGGCACAGACAGATTTCTAACATCCATCCACCTCGCTCTCTCTGGAAATAAATAAGTGTGTGTGTGTGTGTGTGTGTGTGTGTGGTGTGTGTGTGGTGATACAGTATATGAAATAGCAGCGATAGTGATTGCAGAGAAGAAGATACGCCCCGCTGCTGATCAGATAACACTTGCTTTGACTCCTTATTACATTTAAACCAAATCAAATTCCACAGAGCTGCATTAATCAGCTAATTGTGCTAATATGCATATCACGGTGCCTCACTGTGTTGCAGCAGTGAGGTCTCGTCTTTTATCGGCTTTAAACTTTCCTCGCTTTGAATTCTTTTCTGATTCCAAACCCCCCCCCCCCCAGTGTTTCGTTTGCTCGTAACAGCAGAAATCAATTTTTTCGGGGAAGAACCAAACGATTCCGCATGGGTCGCTCTGCCGTCGCTGCCGCTCTGAACTGGCGTGCAGGAAATGTCAGGTTCCCTCTGCGTTATCACGATGTGGAATTTGGAAAATCATATCCAACTAAATCAAGCATGTGTGTGTGTGTGTGTGTGTTGTATTTCGCTTCCCATTGTTCAACTGCTTCTTGTGCCCCGGCAATAACAAGCGTGTTTGTTGAGTGTGCGTCTGAGCGTGACGGAGGTGAGTCTCATTAGAGGGAGAACGAAGCACGGAACGCCGCCGAGGTGCTTCATTATCATACAGGAGTGAGAAGAGCGTTTGTGGGCGTGATTGCTCCTTTAGGTGTGTGTGCGTGGACGTGGGAGTAAAAGTGTGTGTGAGTGTGTGGAGTGTGTGTGTGTGTGTGTGTTGTGTGTGTGTGTGTGGTGTGTGTGTGTGTGTGTGACCCCAGGAGAGTGCGAGCGGCAGGCCGGCAGTAAGCTGGTCTTTATTAAGATGTGCCGTCTTCGGGGAGGGAAAGCGCTCCTGCCTCTAATCTGGAAGAACAAAGGTTTAATAAAGAGAAGATGAGGCTGAGAGACGGAGGGAAGTATAAATACCTCTCTCCTCCTTCTCTCCATCCTCGCTTCCTTTTCTATTCCTCCTTTGCTTCCTTCTCTCCTAACGCCTCATCCGATTCACTGTGCAAAACCCAGCAAATATATATATATACGTTTGACCTCTGACCTCTCACCTGTCGAGCGAGCACGGCTGCCGTGAAACCGGTGCGTCGATAACGAGGCCGTTATCTTTTGCTGCAATTAGCCAAAAGTGACCTTTTTTCATTGCCATCATGAGATCTGTCCCCGTTAAGCAAATAGACCGTGAGGAGAGGATGAGAGTCCAGAGAGGAAGTCTCCACTGCTGCTATTCATGAGAGAGTGTGTGTGTGTGTGTGTGTGTGTGTGTGTGTGTGTGTGTGGTTCAGCACCATGCCCTATTTCTCACTCTGGATGGTCATCACCGCCTGTTTGGGAATGACATCATTTAGCCCCCCCCCACCCCCCCCCCCTTCCTCCCGTGTCCATCAGCACTTCAGTCAAATTTGCCAGCTCCACATTGCTCCACTCATTTTCTATTTTGGATTTGTGGATAATGACGGCGGGATGGAGGGTAGTGGAGGGATGAGGACGATAAAGAGAGGGGGGAGAGGCAGCATTAAGAGAATAATCTGAGGGTCTTGAGGGTTCTGTCTCCGCTCTCCGCTTCTAAAATAGAATTTGCGATAGCCCCCGCTGCTGCCGCCGAGGCTGTCGAGGGAATAATGACTTATTTATCAAATGGCTGAGATATTCAGGGACAAGGCCCTTTTAAATTCCAGCTTTTAAATTCATAGGCTTTTCTGCTGAGATGCTTAATGACAGTGAATGTATTCATAGTGATTTGCAGGTCCGAGATAGAGCCGCGAGTCTAATAGCTGTTTGACAGAAAAGGAGAGTGCTCACTCAAGGCTGGGTCGCGTCACCTTTGACCCGACGCAGGAGGCTGAGTGAATCAAATCTGTATCAGGAACCTCCTCCTGCTGCTGCCAAGAAATAAATGGCTGCGTGTTTTGCTGGAGCAGCGCTGGAAAAAAACATGTTTTGAAGCTCGGGAGATAAAATTTAATGTTCTCTAAACGCAGGCAACCAGCCATGAGTAAATGTTTCAAGATAAATTCCTGGAGGGGCGTACTTTCTTTTTTTCTGGCAGCCTGTGAGGTTCTTCAACGTTTTGAGGGGACCAAATCAGCAATGGTGGGGGGGTGGAGGAGAGGAAGGGGGAGTTAAGGGGAGGCGTGGGGGGGAAGGTGGGGTGGAGTGGATGGTGGTAAATGAGTGATATTCGTACTTCTCTGCAGGAATGGAGAAGTTTGGAGATGTTGGTGGTGATGGAGCGCTGTGCGGGACAGGGGGGGGGGTGGTGGTGGTGGGGGGGGGGGGGGGGGGGGGTGAGATGTGCGCGGACACGGAGCAGCTTGCGTGCGTCAGACTCATGACAGAGGAGCAGGAGAAGAAGGAGAAAGTACAGAGAGCGCCGCGCACTGGGGCCGCAGATCGCAGCCAAACGGGCGCAAAACTGTGCGTAATTACGCACCGCGAAGAACCAGAACCAGAACCAGCGCCGAGAAAAGGCTGCGTCCCACCCTCCTGTTCCTCCCAAACACTTCTCTCTCTCTCTCTATCTACCCCCCCCCCCCCCCCCGCTCCGCTGTCCTTCCTACCGTGTCACAATGGCGAGGCTATGTGGAGAGACGCTTACCTTAACACGTTCCAGCTTTTCAGGGGGTCCAGGTCTGAAATTATAGAAACCATGGTTGAGCGGCTGAGCAGCACCGGGAGAGGGAGGAGGGGGTGCGGCGGAAAAAGGCTCGAAAGAAAAAGCGGCGCAAAGACTGTAAACTCCGGCTGCGAATGACAGCGATTGCTCGGATGCAACCCGTCCTGGTTGTTCAGTGGGTGATGAGCGCTGTCACAGCTCTCTCTTTCTGTCTCTCTCTCTCTTTCTCTCCCTCCCTCTGCTCTCACTCTCTCTCTCTTTCTCTCTCTCTCTCCCTCCCTCTGCTCTCTCTCTCTCTCTGTCTCTCTCTCTCTCTCCGCCCCCTCCTGTACAAAGCCTGCGCGTCTCTCCGAGCTTCCTCCGGTGCCTCACTCACATAAGCTGCTGCTGCTGCTGCTGCTGCTGCTGGAGATGCAGAGATGTACAGTAGAAGAGGAAGAGGAGGGTGAACCCCACCGAGGCTCTTTCATTTACCCATCCTCCTCTCCTCTTTTCTTCTTCTTCTTCTTTTTGTAAATGATGAAGAGGTTTTACTTGTTTTTTGGGGATTTGGCAAAGTGAAGTGATCCATTTTCATTTGTGGCCAGTTTTATGTCTGCTGGTCGGATGTGTTTAAATTTAAGCTGCACGTAACTTTATTGTATTTATCGAGGAGCCAAACTGTGGCCCTGCTTTAACGAGATGGTTTTGCACCGAGAGCAAATTAAATCATCGTCCTAATGACGCGTAAAACAAACGGGAACACAAAAGCAAAGCAAGTTCCAAAAAGCAACAATTAATCATCTCTTGATTTGTCGGATAATAAAATTCAAAACACTGTGTTGGTTAATGTGAGGGATCATGGCCGCCCCCCGCAGAGCATCTTCTTCTTCTCTGTGCAAACCACCCTCAGCTCTGACTTCCTGTGTGACACCACCACATCCTGTTTATAACTGCTTCTTTCTTTCTCCCCTCCCCTGGACGAGGCAGCAGCTGCGTCATCCCCGTCGGAGGACGACGAGAACACAGCCAAGTCCCACCTACTCTGGGCTCCCATCTATTTGCTCGTTGCGGGGGGAAAACAGATGAACCCCATGGAGGGAGGAAGGGGAGGAAGAGGAGGAGTGGGGGGGGGGGAAAGGGGGGAAAGGGGGCAGTGTCAGAACTGTGTCTGTTTCAGATAATTGTGTGGGACGACAGAGGAGAGGGGGAATAAGAGTCCCTGCCAAAGCCATCGGAGGTGCAGCACCTGTGGTTTGTTGTTTTACAGATTATGACTTTCACTCAAAAGTCAGAACAACTCCCTTTAAATACATCAACTACAAAACAGTTTTTAGCAATCAGGCGACCGTGAGATCGATTTCTCCGGATCGCAACATTTCTTTTTTCTTTTTCCCCAGGACTGAGGATTCCAGGTAATTCACTGCTGACGCTCGGTGGTTCAGGTGGAAGCAACGGATTGCGAGTCTGAACCCGAGCCCGCTGTAGGTGAGACGTAACAGTAATGCAAAGCTACAGCCCCGGCGCTCTCAGCATCAGCAGCCACACTGCACCGGCTTTAAATAGACTCAATTGGACATCTGCTTCACTGAGGAGGAGGAGGAGGAGGAGGAGGAGGAGGAGGAGGAGGAGGAGGAGGAGGAGGAGGAGGAGGAGGAGGAGGATGGAGAGAGGGATGACAGCATCCTCTTCCTCTGTCTCTATTTCTGTCTCTCGCACTCGTATCGACGCGGACGCTCGCACAATCGCACGCACGGTCGAGATCAAACAGAGTTTATGTCTCCTCAGTTCTAATTTCTTCACGGTGATGAGGCTGGCAGGTCCTGACGCCTCGGAGTAGGTGTCGGTGCGTCTGTGCGAGTTAACAATGCATATATATAGATATACACCTGTCTGCATGAGAGAACAGAACACGGTGGTGAGACAACTGACTGGAAGGTTTTAATTATCATCCGTCATCTACGATAATGTAAGATCCTCTGAGGGGGACGTTTTCTCACTCGGAGCTCAGAGGAGACAGAAGGTTGAGTTAGAAACTGGGATGTTTGAAAGTTGTGGGTGTTTATCGGACAGGGAGGGTCGACCCAGTAAACGCCCCGTGTTGTAACATGGGAAACGTGCGAACTTGGCGTTTCCAGGATTTCTCAAGCTCTGTTACTCGAGTTGCGACTCTTCCTCATCTGTTGCAGGATCCATCTTTAAGTTTGAATATGTTTTCAGCAGGATTTCACACAAACTTTTGTGAAAAGATGGAACGAGGACCAGAAAGAAGTTCGCTATTATCACTTATTCTAATATTGTGAGGTCTTTGACATATTCACTGATTTCTCAGCAAATCATTTGTGGATCTCGATGAAAGAGATCTGTTATTTTAGGCACTGATGTCACAAAGACGCCTTTTAATGATTGATTCAGAAACCAGACAAATTCATAACAAATTATTTGTCTCACCTTTTGTTATAAATATAGTTCCTGTCTGACTGAGAGCTCGAGGACACTGCACGTCCACCCACACCTGCACCCATTGGACAATACACCTGTCGTATCCACAACCCGATGCATACAGTGCTTCATCGCCTATTTGAACATAATTTACTAAATTAACATCACGGCGTATTGACGAAGACCTGAAACTAGAAATTGAGACATAAACTCCTTAGGGAAACTCTGCAGGTCATTTGAGAGGAAACAGGTTTTAAGGCATCTCCGCATTGGATCTGGAGACTACGTCCATTTCTATAAACAATCTCTGAGCCTCACTTCACAAAGTCTAACTACACAAATAAAACCATAAACATATTTTTCTGGAATTGCAGAAAGACGCAAGAGCGATTGTTCCCCTCCCTGCGCCTCGGGACAGAAGTGAGTCCGGGAAAAAAGTGGGAGAAAGGTGCAGAAGCCTGGTACCGAGCTGGGATTCACACTCCTGCAGCTCGGAGCACTGGGTATGCAAATGGGAAAACAGTCAGCTGCCTCTGTGCGAACACACGCCCTGCACTGTCACTGCTGTTTGAACTCACTGATCCCATTATTCAGCAACGGATTTAAAAAACCCTCGGACTCTCTACTGGCACACGTGCAAAAAAAGCGCTCAGTCAGGCGCGCACGTCTGCTCCACACGAAGTCGCCACAAAGCACACGCGCGCAGACGCAGCCAAAACATTATCAGCATGATAAACACCTTGTATTTCCCCCCAGCTTCTTTATTTGACAAAAAATCAGGCAGATCTGAGGACGAGCCTTGAGCTTTATGTCATCATGCATATACGTGTGATGTGCATTTCACATCTAAACAAAGTGTGTGTGTGTCTTAAAACCACCCACTGAATACAGATTCCTGTTTTACCTCAATCCATTTAAAAAGGGGGGTGGGTGGTGGGGTGGGGGGGGGGTTTGGAGATGAGAGGAAAATAAGAAATAAGCAGCGGAGAGGATGTGGATGAAATAAGTAAAGGGGGATTATTTCATAAACGACAGAATTCCCTTTTCTGTGTAAGTCATTTGATCCTGTCGAATGTGCCCAAAGCCACACGCCCACGTGCTCATTGTCGGAAAGACGTTGCGTTTATGAGAAACTTCCCCCTTTCGAACAAAGAGCAGCGTGTTCGGCTGCTCGACTCCACATCAGCCCCCCCCCGAAACCCAGGAGGAGGCAGAGGAGGTCCCAGTCAGGGGCCACGATCCGTGTGCTGCTCAGATGCAGATCCAGGAAGTCCGATTGTAGATGCAGAGCAAACAGAGCGGCTCAATCTCCCATCTGCCAGATCTATCTCCAACAGCATCTCCACTAATCTCCATTTACACCTGGAACAATCCTGCACCCTGACACTCACACTGGGAGATTCCTCCTTTCTCCATGTTTCTGTTCTCTTCTACTGTAAATGTCGGAGTCATTCATATAAAACACACCATTTATAGGATATATACACACACACAATAAATAAAAAAGAAACAAGCAAAGGCTCAGATGCTGTTTGTTCGACTCTCACTGCCCCGAACCAGCAGCAGCTTTCAATGAAGAAGCATTTATGACAACCTGATGGAGGTAAAATGTAACATCTGAAGATCCAGGTTTTCCTCCTCAGGAGCTGGTGGAGAGCAAACCTGAGCTAAAAGGGCAGAAAAGCAGGAAAAGCAAATGGTTGCTAAAAAATTCAGCGTATCAGCTTTAAACATCTGAGCTGTTTTCAGAGCCACCGAATATATTCATGCAGTTTTACACATTTTCACTTGAGGCTCTCCTCAGATATCAAAACTGATAATTTTAAAGAATATGTCTGACCTGATTTGCGATGAACTGAGAGCAACTTACAGATTGTTCCTTTTGCTGGGATCCGCTCGTTTCTGTAGAAAAAAGGGACAAATTACACGAACATCTGGAAACACTTTGTCATATTGTTTTCTACGGGATGAAGATGCTGCAACATTCGGTTCACTCACTGAAGACGCGATGAAGCTGTTTTAGCGCCACGCAAAGTGGAATTACTCCAGGTTATTGATATTGCACAAGATGCAGAGGAAACACAAACAGACGTAAAACAACTGCCGACTTTGATAAGAATGTGGAACTTCTGTTTAATAAACCACGCACGTCTCGACCAAAGCCGAGAATTTGTTCAAGAAAGCACTTTTGGTTAAAACCAGCCGTGAATAGCATCATCACCACGACCATCTGACATCATACGCCTCAGTTCCAGTGGTTCCAACTTTCCTTCTTGCACATAAGGTCACTTTATTATATCATATTTACATTATTACACAAAACACCGCACACTCTGCGCACAGCGACACAACGCGACGCCAACGTGTGTTCTGGTTGTGTCTTCTCCTCCTTGCACATGCTCTCGGACGCATGTGAGAGTCGCAGGGTTCATTCGGGTTGAGAGCCGGTGAGTCAAGCAGAAGATTCAGCAGAAAGTTTTATGCATGGGAGAATACCGAGTGTGTGCTGGTGTGTGTTAGAAGTGTGTCAGCTGTACCCACCCACCCACCGCTACTCAATGCTAATGTTTACTCTGCCAAAGATCCAGAAAATGGACAGACGCTCCGTAACGTTTTACCCATCATCCCTGAATTTGTCGAATTATCACAGGATTTCCAGCCAACAAACCTGGCAACAAGGCCCGTGTCTCTCTATCTATCTATCTATTATTTTTTGGGGGGGGGGGAGTTTGACAAACGATCTGCTCAGAGCGAGTGGAAAGGAAATGGAGAGAGGAAGAGAAAGCGCTTGGCAGAGCAGCGTCCAGGCGAATCGGGGCGAGAGAGAATGAGCGATTGAACCGGTGTGTGGGAGAGCGCGTGGGTGAGGGAGTGAGCGCGAGAGGAAGAGGAAGAAGAAGAGGAGGAGGAGGAGGAGGAGGAGGTGAGGATATATTTAGAGCCGCTGCTAATCAACTTCTCCGTCAGTTTGTGTCTGTGGGGGCGAGAGAGAGAGAGAGAGAGAGAGAGAGGGAGAGAGAGAGGGAGAGAGAGAGAGAGAGAGAGCCACGCAAGTTCAACAGTAAAAATCAATATGCAGCCCACTCGCTCACTGAGAGCCGCGGCCAGAGAGGAACACAGGCAGAGAAAGTGAAAGAGGAAAGAACGACAGGGAAAGAGGCCGAGAGAGAGAGAGAGAGAGAGAGAGAGAGAGAGAGAGAGAGAGAGAGAGAGAGAGAGAGGAGGAGAAGCTTCACATAAATGCACACAACAACTATTATCACAAATGATATTTACGTTATTGATCCAAAGCTTTTATAAACACGAAAAAAAATCCAAATGCCAAATAAGAGAAAGTTAACATCCAGTTTGAAAGCTGGGATCCTCACGGAGGTCTGATTAGCTGTTAGCTCGCCCCGGGGAACGGAATCTGCAATAAAACAACACATGCAACCGGGAGGAAGACGCACCTGTTAGAAAAACTGCTAAAGTCTCGAGCTGCTCAACAAGGACCATAGATTTTTATCCGTGTTTTTTACGCTGTGACCGAATCCCTAAAAAGGAAAACATAGAAGAGCTCAAACCTCCACCGGGGGTTTCCCCAGAGGCTCCTTACATTGAATCAAGCAGCACCAAATCACACACGCTCATAGATATCAGTCTCCTAAATGGGCCAGATTGTTTTCATCGAGATCTTTTGAGGTTTCGTGGTAAATCTGTGAAAATTTCTTAAAATGACAATGTTAATTAGACATTAAAAACAGGTCCTGGATCTGCCCCTTGCCCCGATCGATGCTAACATGGAAACCAGTTATTTATTTGCCCTGTAAGTAGTGCTGCATCATCTCCAGCCGACAAATAAACCAAAAGCAACCTTGATGTAGAGATAAAATCTAAACTTAAAGAAGCATATTGTTGTTTTTGTTGATTATCCAGTGGTTTAGCTGCTCGGCTTCCTGCAGAGATGCAGATGTGCGCCCTGGGGCCTTTGCCGTCCAAGATGACATCACTGGGTGTGGCTACAGGAAAAAAACGCCTTCCACTAGAAAAAGGCATTTAAGTTTGGTTCTACAAGGTTTAGTTTAAAGTTTTATATTTGCAGTCGTTGTATTTGATGATTTCACGGCAGCAGCTCGTCTCTGTGCGACGGGATCAAATCCCTGTGGTTCCTGTATGTGAAGAAAGAGCCGCGTCGCATGCAGCCAATCAAACGCGTGTTCTGCAAGCGGAGACGCTCGTGCATCTTCTCCCGCACCTCGGTTTGATGAAGCAAACAAACGTCTGAACAACAAAAGCACCGCTAACAAGCTCGTAAGATAAAGGAAGCAGCATCAATCTGCTCGCGACGCTCTCCATGCCCCTGATGGCTCTGATGTCAGTTACAATCTGCCCACTCAGAAGCTGGAAGCTTTAAGTTACATTTCTCCTGCAGAGTTTCCGTCTTTCGGGCGATGAAACGCAAGGATGGACATTTTAAAAGTCACTGTTTTGGCCACGAACGGACCGAAGAAGTGAAGCCGGAGCTCAAATCAAAGGTTGGCTCAACTTTTTCAGAACAAAGCAGCTTCGTCCGTGCACATGAATCCCGTTCGCGTGTGTGTGTGTGTGGATATTGATAAGTCTGACTTCAGGTCAATACTGTGTGGGCTATAATGAAGCCGAGATGCAGGAGTGACGGCAACGAGACAATTAAACAGAGAGGGAGGCCGATGGGTTAGAGCTCAGATTCTGTACATCGCGCTGGTTTGGAGAAGCACAGCTCGTCGCTCCCACCCGCCCCAACGTGTCTCATTAGCCGATAATCGATCCCCTCCCAGCGCGGCCCGCACGGAGAGAAAAGGCAATTAGAGCATTGACCAAACGATTGTGTGAACTGGTGATCGATAGCTAATCATCTGCCACCTGAGAGGGGCAGGACGGGAGGGGGGCAGGGGCCGAGGGGTGAGTGGGTGAGTGGGTGAGTGGGTGAGTGGGTGAGTTTGGGGCGAGGGAAGGACGAGTCGTCTGTAAACTGGGGGGGGGGGGGGGTGGGAGTTGGTAACTTCAACTTCAATTTCATTTGGTAAACAACGAGTCGATGGTTCATTTCATTGAGGCTCAGAAAACCAAATGTCCAAAGTAGGAAACTTTGCATCGCTGTTACAGTGATTTACCCAAAAGCTTCTTTATTAAGATATGTATTTATTTATTGTTATCGACAGGACAGTGAACAGGAAACAGACAAATTAAACAGGCCTGGCGTGGTTTTTTATACATGGTTTATGAACATAAACAAACATGAAAATGAAATGAATAGTATTCAGGTGCCTCTACTCAAGCTCTATACGCAAATATATAAATGTTTTTATTGGAGATAATCTTCAGCGATGCACTTAAACGTCCATTGAAGAGGTTATATGATGTGCTTGTGGTCATTGTGCACATGCTAACTGTAGCTCTATTATACCTGAACTCAAAGTGCTGCTTCAGCTCTATTATCACAGTTTTCTCTATTAAGCGTCGTCTTTCGTTTTTGTCTCTGTTTAACAGGAAGTGCCCCGACTCTCACTTCCTCTTTGGGTTCTCTGCCGGAGCGAGGTGGCCTCATTGCTTCCTGTATATTTATTATTCTATCCTCCCTCCTCTCCCCTCTTCCCTTCTTATTGTCTCCTCCTCACTCTACTTCACCTCTACTCCACTCTCCCCTCAACTCCCTCACTCTCTCCCTCTCTCATCTACCTCATCCCACTCCCCCTCTCTCTCTACCTCCTCCTCTCTCAACTCTCCCTCTCTCTCTCTCTCTCCTCTCTCTCTCCTCTCCCTCTCTCTCCTCTCCATCTCCTCTCCTCTCCATCTCATGCCGTTCACCCAATTTCCTCTCCGTCTCCTTTCACAGTGTGAATAGCTTAAAAAGCATTAAGCATCGCACAGATTCACTCACATCATGAATAAAATACTGCCACCAGTCACACAGGGTCTAACCAGGCTCTGACACAGGGGATACCAGAGGCAGATACCAGTGTTAATACATGTTTACAGTAACAATGTTTTAATGCTAAAATTCAGAAACCAACAAGACAGTATTTATTTTTACATTGTATTTAGCTATATATATATATAACCACATGATGTAAGAGTGAGTGTTTGATCTGCTCTATAGTTAACATTTTAATATTAATGTTCTAGTTCTCTTTGTGTTTATTCTGTTATCACGTGGAATCAGAAGGTATTAGAACCTGCTCTAGTTTTTCCATTAGTCGCAAACCAGTTCGATAAAAAATATATAAACTGTTTTCAAATTAATGTTGTTGCCTTGATCGGGGGACAGACGGCAGCTTCTCACGTCAATAAAAGGGCTGAGATCAACCCCATCTATTCTGGTCACATTCGATTTTTATCACGACAATGAGACACACCTACAGCTTCTGTAAGACCGGGAATAAAACAATAAATATGGCTGAGGAATACCAAACAAATCCCCCCCCACCCCCCTGTGACCTCTGCATTGATCCGGAATCCGGAAACATAAATCAGTCGGTGGAAGCTCTTTGCTAAACAACACCTGATGGAAAATCTCTCTTTGTCTCAGGTGCCGCGGTCCTTTGTGCCGAGAGGTCAGAGGTCAGATGGAGCAGGAGCCAATTAAAGGACCTGCAGAATCAACACGAGGAGGAAACAATCTCCAGCCCCATCTGTGGACCCTCGCCTCGGGGGCCCGGTCACCGATAACTGCCCCACCTCTGTGTGCGTGTGTGCGTCTTTTATTACGTTCACACACACACACACACACACACACACACACACACACACTTCCCCCGTCGGAGGTGTCGGTCCGCAGACGTAGTTCTCAGCATGCTGCCGGTGCAGAGGTCACTGCAACCCAGCACACTCCATTTCCCAGGTTGCCGTGGGGCCGGCCCAGGGCAGGACGGCGCGGTGTTCGCTGGTTTGATGAAACATGTCTACCTGTGTGTGTGTGTGTGTGTGCCTTATGGGAGGGAGGGAGGGGAGGGGGGGTCAGAGATGAATAGAGTGTGTGCGTATGTGTGTGTGTGTCTCTATAAAAACATACAAAAGGTATTTCTTTCTTTGCCTCCGCCGTTTGCCAGATCCGTCCCCGCGCAGGGACCCGGTCTCTCTCTATAATATCGTGGGGTCTCGACCTCGCGCTGTAAAGTGCCACGAGATAATGTGTGTTGTGATTTGGAGCCATACAAATAAAACTGAATGGAAGTGAATTATGGTCTTTCTAGTTCAAGATGGCACACGGGCGAGTCAAAGGCTCATTCATCACCCGGTGACAGAGTGATATTTATGGGTGTGTGTGTGATGCAACTGTGTGTGCGTGTAAGTGTGTGTGTGTGTGTGTGTGTGTGTGTGTGTGTGTGTGTGTGTGTGTGTATTAGAGAGAGGGACACAGAGTGAGGCGGAGCGGAGAAGTGCTAAAAATACAAAGAAGCAGGGAGAAGAATTCCTACTTAAGTGAAGACAAGTGTTACCGAGGTTTACTCAAAGTGCATTATGGGCTGATGTCATTATGTTCACACGTTTCTACATGAACTAAGTTTTAGCTTTGATTGAATTAAAAAAAAAATCTAAGAACTGTAAAATCAAGCAGGTCAAGGATATTAACGTGATTATTTAAATTATTTTCATTATGTTTCAGTTTTCTTTTCTTGGAGTTGAATCTGAGATCGTTAGCGTGTGGCGTTCCCTCGTCTAAAAATACAGGCTGAGAGGTCGTGACTCCATGATGACGTCGCTCCGGTCCATGAGCACTTCAGCAGAAACCCTGGTTCTGCACATGGACTCATTCGGACATTATATTCCGGGGCTGCAGGAAAAGTTCTGCAACATGTCCAGAGACATTTGCATTCTCACATGTGAACTCCTCTAGGAAAGCTCAGGTGAATATCCTGGTTCAGTGCATGTTTGAAAGCAGCTTCTGCTTCACACAGAGATTCCTCACATTATAATGAGATGATTGTTTTTCCCCCTGCAGCTGTTTTATATCAGCTGTTACCGTGCAACAACGATTATTTCCTAAATGATGAACGAGGTAAATGTTCATCATCACCGGGATCTAACAGACACGTGATCCAAACCTGACAGAAATAAGCCGTAGAGGAGCCGTCAGCTGCCGACTGGAGCTAAAAACAACTCCTAACTCAGCTAACCACATTAATGAGAGGCAGGCGTGTCCTCATCCCTGGATGAGCGCTTTAAAGACCAAGACTTCTTGTTTCTAAGCAGCGGGCGGGAGAGAGAACAACCTGCCCAGATATTGTTTTCGTAACATCCAGGCTCCAATCCTGACGACCGTGAGCTGGTTTTACTGGCCGGAGAAGAAGTGTTGCCTCGCTGCCGGGTCCCACAGCGATGCCATCCCACGCACGCTCACCTCTGTGCAACCCGCTGCAGGGCCGCGCGAGGAAAGAGGGGGGAAGGACGGGTGGAAGGAGAGGAAGGGAGGGAGGAAGGGAGGGAGGGAGGGAGGGCTCTGAAAAACAAATCTGACTGCGAGGAGGAAAACCTGCAGAGCATTGTGTCATTGCTCGGCCAGAGTGCAGCAGCTCCCATCGTCCAAATGTGTGAGCAATAAGGTTTAGAGAAAACACGCCGTGCACATGGACAGTGTAGCCGAAAGAACACGATCATCTGTTTCTCATTGTTGAGGAATCTTCTGAGCCGCGTCCAACTCCTCACCCCTCCTCCCCTGTATCCTCCCTTTCCTCCCTACCTCTCTCCCTCTCTCTCTTTTCTACTATTCATAATGAAAACACACACACACACACACACTGTTGAACAAACTCACAGCTTCAGGAAAACGTACAAGTTCTTATTATAGATCTTCATAGTCGACATCCTATCGCTCTCAGACTTTCTGATCACAGCTGCCAAGGCTTGTGTGGAATGTGGTTGGACTTTGTTGCATCACAATCTAAATAAATCGAATAAACACAACTAGTACAAACACTTTGTGTGTAACACAACCGAACGGACAAATTCAGCAAGTAGAACAGAGGTTTTTCTACGGGACACAAAAAGGCTGATAATATAATTTAAAAGGCAGAAATCTGTGATATTCAACGACTGTGGCTCAGGAGGTCGAGCGGGTCGTCTACCGACCAGAGGGTTTGCTTATTATTTATCATTTAGTTATAGAAATTCGTGGGAAACATCTACTACATAGTGGTCTGACTCTATCAGGAGTCATGTGACTGTGCAGAGTGTGAGTGTGTGTGTGTGTGTGTGTGGGGGGGGGGGGGTGGAAGCTACAAGCTGTGGTTCACATCAGGGAAGAGGGAGGTTGAGCGGGGGGCGGGGGGGGGGGGGGGGAGCTGTCAGGGCCTCCGGGGTCAGAGCTCCGCGGAGAAGGAAACACCAACTCAGCGTTCACGTCCAGCGAACCCTGCATAATTGCATCAGCGAACCGTCGATACGCTCCGCGATGACAGATCGCATGAGCAGCGTTTCTTATTTATTTGTTTGTCCCTGTCACGCATGTTGTGTGTTTGTGTTGACGTGTCAAACCCTGTGACATGTGAGGGACCGAGTGCGACTCCGGCGGGGTTTCTGTCCTTGGGAAGTTCTCCTTGAGCCTTTACATGTGTTCACCGAGCGTTTAGATCTATAAAGCTCTTCTCTCTCCTCCAGCGTGGACTCAACCTGACGTCGCATGAAAGCAGAGACACAGGAGGAAGAGAGAGAGAATGATCCCTCCGATCCGTTTGAAGTTTATATCCCGGGACACACGTTGGAGGGATCTATCAGCGGCGTCTAAACTCTCTCCAACTGCATTTCTAACCAAACAGGAAAGCAAGCGTGTGTGTTGGAGCCGACAGGAAAGAAGAGGAGAAGAATCCGTTCAGCCTCGTGCTCGGGCCTGTCTCTGTGTTTTGGGGAAAGCGAGGTCATGAGAGGAAGGTGAAGAGGACGTCCGTCTCCTCCTTCGAACACCGACTCTCCTCCGCCTCCCGATCCCCCGGCTCGCTGTTTTTAAAGCCGGGAAGTATCACGTGATAAAAGTGCTGCTTTTAAGAGCTTTTAGAAGTTAAACAAAACCTCTGTTGTTCTTCCTCAGCACCCCCCCCCCCCCCACGCTCGCTTGAGCAATCACACGCCTGCTGTTCTTTATGCATGCACATGCTTTCATGCCCCATATTGGATTTGCCGATATGTAAAAAAAACAAAAACAACAAGAGTGTAAAAATGAAAAGAATATTGCGAGCTAACAGGTTTGACGTGGATATTCAAATGTGCCCCTGTGAAGTGTGGTGGGGGGAGGACGAGTGCTGCTCTCAGGTCAGCTCCAATACCACGGGTCCAGATCAACATAAAAGGGGGAACGGCTCCCCACGTCGGATCCAGAGTCGGTTCATCAAATATTAATGCTGCGTGTGGTATTCCTGCAAGCGTAGCCCGACCCGAATACAATTACAAGCAATAAACAGCAGTTCTGCTTTAATCACAAGAGCAACGTTTACATGATTAATGCAATAAACTCCAATCTCATATCGCTGTTATGAGCTCAAGCTGAGAGCAGAGTGCCAACGTTGTGATTATGCACATGATTATGTTGATTTTTTTTATATTACCTCTTTTCATTTGGCTTTATCGCGGACTCCAGTTTTTTTTTCCCGGCGTGGGTGACGCGGATCTGCCGACGGAGCTCGGTGAGATCGGTGGAAATCCGTCCGGCTCGGAGATGAATCCGAGTTTCAAGCCGTCCCGGAGCTCGTCTGTCTCCCGCTCTCCGTCCTCCAACTCGTCTGCACGAAAGATATCAAATGTACCGATCGTTTATCATATTTTCCCTAATTATGATTCTAATAATCCCCCCCCCCTTTCCTCTGATCTCTGTTCAGCGACGACATCCTAACAAACGGATCAGCACAAGGGGTCAAGACGAGGGAGCACACGGTCAGAGAGGAGAGGAGCTTTTTCTGAAGCACTTTTCACTGGAGTTCCAGACGGCGCCGGGGAAACTATGACATTTACTGGCAAGAAGGAGGCAAAGCAGCTTGACTGAGATTGTTATGGACGTTTCAGGAGCGGTGTCAGGGAGTAAATGAAGAAACAGAGAGGAGAGAGAGAGAAGAGAGAGAGAGAGACTGAAATCCTCAGAAGACCGAAGAAAGGAGCGGAACCACTCCTGATTAGGCGGAATCAGCGGGCGAAGGACGGCATCAGTGTGATTGGAGGTGGCGGTTACAGGAGTGAGGAGCGGTGAAGAGGCTCTCGACGCTGATGGCCGACCCGACTGCTGCTTGACTCACCTCTGTAACAAGATGCAAAAAAATACCCACCCACTCTCCCAGCCTCCACACTCCTGGATCAAACAACCGCCTACGCTCCGTCGGGAAATAAACGACAAAATGCAAAAGCTGGGACGACACGAGACAAATCTTATGGTCGTGCAAATTATGGGTCTTTGAGAAAGATGTTGGGATGTTCAGGTGTGTAAAGGAGTGGAGAAACATCCAGTAAACCTCTGTGGCGGAGGTCACGATGGATTTTGAGTTGTTTTAGCGAATGATAAACACTGTTGGTGTGTTTCTATCCCACCAAACAAACCAGCACTTGACAGTTCACCCTCGCCCCAGAAACTGAAGTTGATAATCTCTCATGTTACACTTGTTCTCAAAGCTTTCAGGGGAAATTCCACATGGTCTGAATTAGCAAATAGAACCAAAATAACAAAAGTTGTCAGGGAACCGTAGATATTCAAGGTTTCCATTATTCTGGGCAGCCTGAAAGTGGAGCCTGGCAGTTTACTCTTTATCTTGGACCCAGCGGTTTGACAGACCACTAACCTCTGAGTGTTGCCTTACTACGTTTCCCTGGATCCGTCAACACAACCTTGGAACGCGGTGACAAATTACTGTGTCATTTAGATTTGAGGTCTCGCTGCCTGCGTGGACTTTTTAAAACCGCCACCGGTGGGAGTACGCTCCGGTCGTGGTGACACATGAAGGGGGGGGGGGGGATTATCAGGGAGGGGGGATTTATGGCTGTTCTTTATTAACGGATGATCTTTGGAAGGAAAGTGTTCATCGAATACTTTACTGTACTGGCCCGTCTATTTTTAATCTTCTGCTGGAAAGATAAACTTCCATCTGAACTGCCAAACATTCAGATTCCAGTATATCCACCTCCTCCATCAAGTCTTTCCCAGTAATCCCAGTAAAATTATCTTCATATACACTTATGAGGTTTTCATTTTCATCTTTGTCCAATGGTTTGTTTGCCTGTCATCAGGATTATTCTGAATCTATGGGGGGAATGCGCCAGGAAAGAACCAATGGAAGTTTGGATTTCATGAATCTAGACAAAGTGGTGGATTCAGCCAGAGAATAAATTCATGGCTCCTGATGGATCTGCCACATTTAGGCGGCTGATGTGTCTGAGTGCGTCCAATCAGTGAGGGGGGGGGGGGGGGGGGGGGGGGGGAGGGGGATTTAAAGCAAACTTTATTCAAGTCAAATTATAGCAAATGAGGCAAAACTCGGCTGCAGCTAAAGGCCTAAATTTGTCTTCCCACAAGTCGCATCAAGCGAACACGGACGGGATCTGATTTTATAAAAGCAAATTGGGCAGAACTCATCTATTTCCACTTTCCCTTCCCGGACCACTTTGAGAGTTAGAAGTGCTGTAATCTGACCAGATGTTTGTTTCCCTCTCAGGTGAAGTAAATCTAATTTGCCTTTTGTTTGGGGGGGGGGGGAGGGGGGGGTGGTGAGTTGTTCTCACCGCCTGTTGAAGACGAAGGGATGGAAATGATTTGTTGATACTTTAAAAAAAAAAACGCAGGATTGTGCCAAAGTGGAATTAGCGTTGATCGAGAGGTGAGCGATACCAAACAGCTCGTTAGTTCGCCGGCAGGATGGAAGTGCTGTGTTAATTGTTCAGCCATTGAAACGTGGATGGGCTTTAATTGTTTGGGGCGATGAATAGCAGATGTTTTAAGTCCTGAATTTCAGCGGGCGCGAAGTGGAACGTATTGTTTAGTCGAGTATATTTATTAAACTCAAAACACAACAACGCTCCGAGCAGCCGACCTCATAAACCTCGCATTTCACTGTTGTTTTAGTCGTTGAATCTGGGTAAATAACTAATTTAGCCTTCATGAGTTAAACAGACATTTGTTTTCATTGTGTCTTCGGTGTTTTCAAGCTCTCGTGTCGAGACGTCTGTGAAGATCTGTTCAGAGGATGATTCCTGACCTTCCGTGACGGTATAACTTCTGTCTCAGTATCCACTGACGTTACTGTTACGACATATATTATGAACTGGGGCTTGTAAAGAGTGATTCTGATGTTTCAGCCTGATGTAAATGTTGCTGCCAACATCGGCCCTCACAGAATGACACATGAGACTACCGTAATTTTATTATTATTATCACAAGGTGAATTTCAAGGGCCTCAGAAGGAAGAGGATGGTTATGTTTTAAAAGTCAGAAGGAAAGCAGATTATTAACGTCTTCTCCTTCTCCTCTTCTCTCCTCTTCCTCACCGCTACCTGCCAGTGCTGTTCCATCCGAACTGCCAAACATCCACTTTGAGATATATATCCATTGACTCCGTCCCAGATCTGCACACGTCTTTATTCCTCTGCCTCCCCCCCCCCGCTGAACCCTGGTGGCCATTGCTTGACTCCCTCGCTCTGAAATGTGGATGTGGAGATTTGTGAATGGGCCCATGGTTCTGAGTGTTGGCTCAGCCCCCTGCTCATAAATCGACGCTCTCTGAGTTTGAGTCTTGACCTGGATCTCCCCCTCCTTGCCCGTGGCGGAAATCAAACCATAAAACCTTCTGGCCTTACGCTGGAAGACACATCTTCCCCCCCTTCTGTCCTTTTTCTATTTTTAATGGCGACTTCTTATCTCTGTGTCAAGCCTCGGCCCCTCTGGAGCTGAGGAAGACTCGCTGGCACCATAAACAACGGGATGATCAAGCTCAATGGCAAAGCTGGAGAACAGGTGGAGCACGTCACTGGGAGAATGTCAAACGTTGGGCGGTTCCCAGTGTAGCCTGGAGGAGAGATGGAAAAAAATCATGTGGGAATGATTCGACTGAAATTGGATCCACTTTGTAAAAGTGTTGAGTGCTCATTTCAGAAAGTGGCAGATCAGTCGAATATAAGACTCCTCGCATATGATAATATTTTTTTTGGCACCGAAGCTGTGGTCTGAAGTCTGAATCCTTCTGAACGAGAGACGACACTAATGACATCATTTGGTGGTGAGAACATTTCACCGCTCTCCCCTCGACTCGTTGAGGAGAGTCACTCCTGTACCAGAGCGCAGTGTCATATCAAATATCAAATATCAAATTCATCCATCGCTCCTTAAGAACGTCGGGACCATTCAACCATGGTGGGGGGGGGGGGGGGGGGGGGCCTTCGCCTTAAATACTAGGCAAACGTCGAGGAACTTAAACTTAGCTAAGAGCTAAACTTCGTCCTGAAGCTAAAACATCCTGCGACACGTAATTTGGAGCAAGAGTCACCGCGATATAGACGCCAGACTGTCTCTATATCGCCCCCCGATGGCTGCCTGCAGTACAGGTCATAACAAAGATGGCAGCATTCGTATATATCTGGGATGTTTTGGCTCCGTCTCCGGAGGTGGGACACCTGTCGCCCCCCATCTTTAAATCCAGCCTGTGGCGCTTCACCACTTCGTTTCTCTCCTGTTGGGTTGTCGAAGTCCTCCGAGGTGTTGAAGTGAGGACCCGGTGGTGATGTGGACTCTTGTGTTTCGGGCCGTGGCCTCTCGTTCACTGGTTATTACATCTGAAGTAGAGGCAGAGAGAATGGATGTGCCTGCTCTCCCCGTCTCCATCCCAAAGACAAGCAATCAAGTGGGTAAACACACACACCACACACACTTAAACACACACACACACACACTTAAACACATATAGACATAACGGTTACAAGTGGCTGTGGATGTTTGTCCTCTCCCTCTCCTCCATCTCTCCCTCTATCTCCCTCGCTTCATCCAGGCCACCCCCCCCCCCCCCCCATTAAAATAGCCCTGACGCTGCCGGCTGTGTTTACTCTGACCCCGGGCAGATTTGAAGTATGTACTCCTATTTTCTTTTTTTTCTGGGTTTTTAAAACATCATTTATTCATTTTTTTCCCGTTGTTGTTTGAAGTGCTAATTCTGTTGTTCTGCCTTTTTACCTTGTGATCAGAGGCCCTGCTCGTGTCTCACTTCACACCTCTGGAGGGACACACACAGTCCCGGGTGAAAGCTTTTCACTGGATTGTCCTGATTTTTTTTTTTCCCAGTATGATTTAAAATACAAAATGAAATATAAAAAAAGCCCCACGACTCCACGATCCTGCAAATTGAGTCCGTTTTTCCAACAAACTTGGGAAGCAACGTTTTACAGACCACTGCTCTATTTACTGTTGCGCAATTGAGGGCAGAAGATAAAGAAACTCATCATTTGTCAAATTAAATTTCAGTGTTTGAATACCGTGAGGAAATGGGCAGCTGCTGTCTGGCACCCGAGGAACAAACCCACGAGCTGCACGAGTCAAAAGGTCCGGTTACATTTTGGTGTGGATCTGGACAAAGGAGCAGATACAGGAATCTTTTTGATCAGATCTGAATAGAAATCTGGATCTAGCGATGTGCTCAGTTCAGGGCCATTCGAGGAAGTGAGCAGATCGGAAAAAACAATAATTCGTGACATCAAATTCAAACGCAGGACTTGAAGCGAAGCTCCAAACAACATCGATTCCCTCGTTTGACACAATTCATCTCGACGCTTGTGACGTGAAAACTCAGGTCAAGCTTGAGATCGCCGCACTTTTCCTTCGGAGTAAGTCCATCGGAATACCGCGCTGTGGAAATCCAGCAGAAGCAGAAATCAGTAAGCAACGGAAAAAACCGCACCATGAGTCTTTTCCTACGGGCGGAGAGAAACAAGAGCAATCTTCTGAAACATATCTGTGCCAGAGAAAGTCTGTCCTCCATTTCCCTTGTGTGGAGTCGTGAGCCCTTCAGGAGGCAGGAGCGCACCCCGTATGGACGCTCAGTGCAACCATATAATCCTGCATACATCTTTATCGTGGTTATTAATATCTTGAGAGAGAAGGTGGAACTCTGTGCGTGTTGTGCATCTCCACAATATTCATGTCAGCATTTACTGAGTGTGATAATCCATTCAGGATGGAGTCGGATCCACTGGAAGTGTGTCTCAAACATATGTGTGTGTGTCTGTGTGTGTGCAGACTCCCCCCCCCCCCCCTTCTCTCCACTAAACTGTGAATGTAACTCAGCTGGAATATCTCAGTCAGGGCTGAGCCGAGCAGGTGACCCAGAAAGAGAGCAAACAGAGATGGAGGGAGGATGAAGCGGGGTAAAAAAAAAAAAAGACTGATATTTATAGATATGAGGATAATGATGGTACGCAACAGAGAGTGTGAGGCTGTGTGTGTGTGTGTGTGTGTGTGTGTGATACATTCCTGCACTGAAACCTGCTGTTTGCAGATAAGAGTTGTACATCATCAATTCCAACGTATCAAACTCCTGCCGATCCATGTACTTATTCCTCCATTACATGTATTTACAGTTTCCATTTACAGCCAGGTACATTTCTGAGATAACGGGGGGGGGGGGGGGGCAGATAAAGACATTGCACTGCAGACTTCTTCTTTTTTACAGCCTGAAACCGAAACAATTTCCTGAGCACATGTTTTTAAGGAAGAGTTTAATCCTCTATCGATCGACTGAGTGCTCGTGCAGAGGCCGTTTGCATCCTACGAGCTAAATGAACACCTTCCTGGGAGACGTTGTGAGCACAAAAGTTTTGGTTAAAGTTTAAAATAATATTTTTTCGTCCAGTCTCGGGCTCTGACTCATCCGGCACCGACTTTTTTTTCCGGAAAAGATTCTTTGGCAAGAAACAAGTCGAATGTAGATGCAAGACGCCAGCAGGAGCACGTTCAGTCCCACGCCACTGATACCGGCCTTCACACGCTCACACTGGTCAAACTCTATTTCCGGCAGCCCTTTAAATCCCTCCATCCATTGTCCCTTCCTCCCCCCCCCCCCCCCTCCCTCCCTCCTTTGTTGCTTCCGCCAGTGTCCTTCCCGCCCTGTTGTCATGCAGAGCCAGGCTGCAGTCGGTAGTCCTGCTGACACTCTGTTCCATCGCTCAGACCCACACTGTCACCTGCCTCATTAGTGCTGAACCGGTGGGGACGAGGCACACAAAAATCCCAAAAAAGCTGCACAGACACACACCACACAGACACACACACACACACACTCCACCGCCTCTTGCACGGTCAAATGTGGAGGTGGGCGCCTGCAGCCCGACACGCAGTCACACACTCACATGTGCAAACGAGCTTCCACACACTTGAACAAGAGGAAAGAAATAGAAGCGGGGGGGAAGAACTTCTTGTGGGTCAGCGACGTGTGTGTGTGTGTGTGTGACAGCAGGTCAGAGAGTGTGTGCAGCAGACGTCTCTTTACCGAGCCGACTGTCTCGCTGTGGCAGGAGGGTTTTGATTTTCCCCTCGTCTGACAGAAGTGACTTATGGCCGGCCGCCGCTGTCTGTTAAGGACCCCGGGCCCCTCCGACAGGAAGCTACGTGTTCAAAGTGCAGATATCACAGCCGGGGAATCGACCCTGGAAGGAAAATCCAACAGCGATTTTTTTCTGGACTCAACCTTTTAGTCGCCGGCTTGCTGTGCCAATATCCATCTTTTTTTTTTACATTTGACCATTTCCACGAACAGATGAGGCCGTCGTGCCGCGGATGTTGTTGGCAGAGCGGAGCGGCCTCTCGCAAAAACAGCAATTACAAGACACGGAAACTCATCACTAACACCAGGCTTCACAACAGCAGCGGTAATGATGAACACATTCATGAATACTTGTCTGGAATCTGATTAAAGTGTCACTTTAGAATCAGTTCAGGTTAAGGATCTGCTCACAGACGGCCAGTGCAGCACTTATCAGCAGGCGCAGTGAACGCCGCACAAGGCTGAGCTGCGTATTAGAAGCAGCTTGTAAGATGAGACTCCTTTTGCTTTCTGCACATCCTCAACATTAAGGGAACGATTATGTAAAAGATTTGGTTTGAGGACTGCCGGAGCCTTAAGGGTGGATGTAGCCTCCGCACGGGGCCGAGCGCTCACAGTGGCGTTAGAGTTTCTATGTCTTCTGGGTTCCTGGTGCAACTTCTCTGGCGTCTCAGACCGACCAGGGTGTTCACGTGTTCTGAACTCATTCGGTCACTGCAGTGTCACGGCTGTTGGCCTCGCTGACCACGACCCAACTCACCTTTACCCTCACGGACAGAAAATGACTCCAGAACATCGTCTAACGCCCCTGAAAGCTCCCAGAAGTGGAGCCGGAGACCGACCGCCGGAGGAAACACAGCTATTTCTGTGGCAGATGAGAATGTGTCTGTTTTGTGTTACTCGCTGCAGCTAATCAGACCCATACTGGTGGTTTCACAGACGGGTTCTAAGGGAGGAGAGAGAGAGAGAGAGAGAGAGAGAGAGAGAGAGAGAGAGAGAGAGGCTTTGGTGAGAAAGTGGAGGAAATAAATCATGGGAGGTTAGAGGAGGAGGAGGAGGAGCTGGAAAGGAAAGGGCAATAAGAGAAAGCAGAGTTTGTGGTCAGAGTTATGAACATAAAACACATCATGGGGAAGACACACACACATGCAAATAAAAGAAACACGTGCAAATAAAAGAAACGACACCCAGAAAGGTGACGAACAGGCTGTGGTTCGAGTTATTAGAAGTCTGCGACTCGTCATGGATCCTGTATTCGCACGTGTTGTGCACGTTTTGCACGTGTCGTCAAATTGATGAAGGCATTTCCTTGTGTGTTTTCTATTTGCGTGTGTGTGTTTTCTTAACATTTGCAGACACCCTCGCTGACATCTCTACCCATCCGACCTAAAAGCCTCACAGACAGCCCCCCCCCCTTTGGACTCACAGCTCTCTTAGTGAAACCGGAAGGTCTCCACAACGTGCGTGTGCAGGCCACTGTGTGTACTTGTGTGCGTCTGTCCGAGGAAACAGATGCTTAGCGAGGGGCCGGGGGGGGGGGGGGGGTTTACACAAAACCAAACCACCACATTCAGCAGCAGGCGTATTGCTCAACACACGAGGCCGGTTGGACTCTGACGTTTGAGTTCACTGATCCTCCGTCAACCTTCTCGTCACAGCAGCGTTCAGGCAGCGACTCTGAGGCCGGAGTCGAAAAAAGAACGTGTTGGACTCGAACGCAGGAAGCATCAACACGTGGCGTTTCATAAAGAGTCATATTCGCTTCTCTTCCATATAACGAGTTTTGATCTGCATTTGTTTATTTGTCAGCAGGATTATGCAAAAAAAAAATATTGAGGAGTGACCCCCCCCAGGAAAGACTGGATCCTGATTGTGTTTCACTTTCTTTAACATGCCGAGATATGGCGTTAACATGATTACATGAAAACTACTAAAAATAAGATTAAGGAGCAGATCCAGGAATTGTTTTTCATTTTCTTTTTTTTAACATTTTCACACATTTTTCAAGGAAGAAGAAATATTTCAGATATTTATTTTATAAAAATCCAGCATATTAATTGGTGAAAAGAGCTTTTTACTTAGAATTACTGTTATGACTTCCTGTTCTTTAAATTTGATCACATCCAGTTTCACACATTTAATTATTTGATGACAAATATAACACCGAATATTAATAGCCATGACATATCTGCCAAAATTGCAGCTGCATGAAAACTGTAAAATGTTATTAAAATTGGAGGAGTAAGAGGCTCTGGTGGATGTATGCGCTCCCTGAGTGTCGTATATTTAATAATATTGAAGCTTTATCTTTCCTCACACTGATATTTTTGTTTATTTTTGATATATTCTTGGTTCAACAACCCGAACAACCACAAAAAAAAGTGAATTTGTCCTTCGCGGTTTGAATATTGGCAGTGCATTTATTCCGTCTGTGCCTTGAATCCAAAAAGTTTTGAGTCCTGACCTACAAACGTCGGTCCAGTGAAAAGCAGCCGCTGGCGCCGCAGTCATTCCACAGACCACAGAAATGCAGTTTTGCTTTTGGGAAACAAGCATTAATTTGCACATGAACTCTTACACAACCATCATCGTCATGTCTGCGTCGAGAGGAGGTGAGAATAATGAGCCGAATAACAGAGCTCTATCAGAGTAAACAAACTGCTGCCCGGGTCGGAGCGCTGTGGGTCTGTGTGTGGGTCTGTGTGTGTGTGTGTGTGGGGGGGGGTCTGTGGTGTGGTGTGTGTGTGTGTGTGTGTGTGTGTGTGTGTGTGGGCGGAGAGACAGGTGGAAACAATGCACTCTTCACCTGGGTTTGAGGGTTCTCCAGGCGGAGGACGAGCGAGGCTGGAGAGGGTGAAAGCTGCTCAGGCCTCCAAACACTGAGGGTCACTACAAGGGCCCCACGTACTAAACTACATATTTATATGTATATATATATATAAATATCTGTTTAAGAATCTGCATATTTATATATATATATATACTTAAACAAGTTAGAGTAAGATATACTCAGATTGTCTTTGAATAATGTCAGAAATAAAGAATATTCTCTACATCTGATGTGAACATTATATTCCTGGCACTTTCCATTGTTCACTAATGCTTTCAGTTAATTCATTAATCATTTAAAAAGTGTCGACATCACAGTTTGAATCCATTTTTTAATTCTGTGTCCTTTTAAGAAGTTGTTAGCTATAAAAAAAAAAAATACAGCTAATGCTAATTTCCACATATTGTTCCTTTAAATGTTTACAGCCCCTTGAATGTTATTCATAGCTCTATGTTTATTTGTTTATTTTGGGAATAATTCAGGGAACTTTATGATGTAAAACACGAGGCTCATATTTATTGTTGGGCCTTGAGCTCTACTGAGTTGTGTATCTATGACCTTTATGTATTGAATCTTTTTCAGGTATTTCCTCTAATTTGTCTTCTCGTGCACACATGTTGATGCATAACAGAAATGTAACACTTTGCCATATTCTGTATGGTTTTAATAACGATTCATCTGAATGTTCAGTTTTGTATCCTAACAATTCCCTCAAAGCAGCTTTGTGTTGTGTTGTGTTGTGTTTGTGTTGTTGTTAACTTCCCTTATGGGCACAATAATCATTTTTGAGGAGATGTCGTGAAGCAGGTGTTTAGCTGTGACCTTCTCATAATCCAGTCAGAAAACACTGTTTTTACATTAATCACCGCTCGGCGAACTAAATACACATCCTTGATAAATTAATGCAGCGTAACACTCATTACTTCAAATTGAAAACGGTTACAGGTCATTATTTCTATTCAACGTGTCGCGTAATTGCAGCGTTTCTATAATGTACAATCACTTATCCTGTACATTCAAACGACATCTCTTTTTTTCGCCTGTCACACACACACATGCACACAAAACCCCGGGCTCAGCGTGACGGGCCTGTGGCGCCGTGCCAGAGCGGAAAAAGCTAGTGGAGCAGAACCCAGGGCATCCTGGGATCCTGCCAGGCCCAGCTGGTGGCACAAGCCAGTGAAAAGGGGGGAAGAGAGAGAGAGAGCGAAGAGGAGGAAGAGGATGAAGAGAGAAAGTGAAGGAAGAAAGACGAGAGCCAGGGGAGTGGAGGGGCTCGGAGACGGGTGGCGTAACACTTCTATCTTTGGAGAGCGAAAGAATCCCTGCGTGAATGAGTGAGAGAAAAGGGCGAGAGGGATTTAGAGGGGGCTGGTGTGCATGTTGATGCACGTATTCATAACTGTGCGCCGCTCTGTGCGAGAGGTATGCGTTCCGTGTGGGCGTTGAGAGAGAGAGAGAGTGATATACGGGGAGATGGAGGAGAGGAGTGAGAGCGGCGACAGAGGAAAGCGGAGCGGAGTCGACTCTATAAAATTCTGAATGCCACTAAATCTTTCCATTATCCACAGATAAGGCAGCGACAGATGTTCGGGAGCCCGGATAGAATTTAAATGGTTCAAGTTTGGCTGATACTGAGGGAATAATGAAAACAGATCGGTGGAGACAGAGCGAGGCAGCAGCCACGATACAGATACACACTGTAAACATCCTTCATTCCTCCTCCTCCTCCTCCTCCTCCTCCTCCTCCTCCTCCTCCTCGCCGCTCTCAGCTGGAGGGTGTTGCCCCATTCGATGAGCTCTCACAGGGTCAGGGGTGAGGCGGCGCCGCCCCCCGGGCTGATTCTGATGAAGACTATGTGTTTGTCTATTGTGTGTGTGTGTGTTGTAGAGTTGTGCGCTGTAGTAAAGTGTAAACAGCGAGCGTAGAGATTGTGTGTAGCGCCGCTCGTGTACGTCCATGTGGGTGTAAAAAAACTTCTACTATCTACAGAATTTAAACTTTTCCCAAACTAAGAGTTCGATTTCGTGCATTTTTAAAAACGTGCCCTCCGACGGGTGAGGCCAGTGCAATTGTAACTTTAACCGTTTTCCAGAAGAAAAATAAAACGTTTCCCCCGAACGAAGCTCGGAAAGCGTCAGAACCAGCGTTTAGACCCTCGTTTGATGCTAAACTCCAGTGAAGCCCATACTAATGAAATTCTTTTAGCTGGGTTAGCAGCTCCTTCAGGCAAGGTGCATGGTGGGATTTACAGACCGACACCCCCGCTGTCGAGTAAAAAAATCCCTGGAAACATTTTTATTATTGAATAGACGCTGACGCAACGACCTGCACCGAGAAAATGAACACACACACACACACACACACACACACACACACACAGCACGGCAGCGAAATTAATATCACAACAGTGTTTATTACTAAGCCTGACTTCCAACACAGTATCTCTCTCTCTCGTACGATTTCCCAAACTCTTTATCTAATCTCGTTTTAATGAGAATTCTTCTTTTTCCTACGACTTCTGTGTTTTTTTTTTTCTCTGCAGAAACGTTGAACCGAGGTTGAACTCGGCTGAAACGCCTCCAGAGACACGGAGGAACTCCCACAGAGCTCCGAGATATTTCTATCTGCTCTGATAACAAATCAATAAAGAGTCGATGCAACAGCAGAAACCGAGCGTTAGAAGCTCAGCTCCCGAATCGAGTGCGTCCACGTCGTTCATTTCTCAGTTTCTTTGGATCTAACTCTGCGTTTCAAAGTCTGATCAGTTCAGAAGCCCCCAAAACTGTAGTTATATAACAATAAACCCTATTTATAATTTAAAAATATCACACATATATTCATTTAAACTATAACCCACACACACTTTGCATATTTTATCGCTGCTGCAACAACAGCTTCACGCTCACAGTCACATATTTGGCATCTTGTACAAATTACCGTTTTATTTTTCTACATTGAAGCAGTAAATATTAGTTTTCCTTCATTTCTGCACGTAGCATGAAAATCACACGAGGTTGTGTTACAGCTTCCTCTGCTGTGTTTTTACAGTAGACAACAAAACGCACTCGAGTTCATCAACCGAATTATCTCGGTAATTAGAAATGTCACCGTACAAATAACCAGATTCATCCATAAACACAGAGTTTAACTGATTCGTAGCAACAAACCAATGAGAATTTGCCGATTCATGCAAAGTCAAAACGCAACGCAAAATAATTGAGTGACACATCAGTATCCAGAGTCTGATAATAGACTTTCATATTGTACCGGGGGGGGGGGGGGGGGGAAACACCAGGGTGACGACAGACAGAGAGAGAGAGAGATGGAGAGAGAGAAGAAGGAGGGAGGAGATCTGTATGATAATTTATGGAAACTAATGGATGCCTGCAGTTGTGGGAAAAGTTGGACGTGAAAAATAAAGTCCCTGTGATGTGGAGTGAGTGGGTTCACACGGGCTGAACCACTGGCGAGGGCCTTTAACAGCACCGTCATCACATCACAGGCGTGAAACAGCGACTGGGCGACTGTGATTCTTACTAAGAGACGAACTGAGCTGTGGCTCCGTAACCTCGGTTTGACTCTCTGCGTGTGTGTGTGTGTGTGTGGTGTGTGTGTGTGTGTGTGTTCCAGAGGCATGTGATCTCACCGTGTGCCTGCGTGAGAAGAGAGACACGTCCGAGACACAACACACAACACACAACACACAGACAGACACACAACTAAAGGAGAACATTGTTCCTGTTGGTGGAATACAAACGGAGAGGCCAGAGGCAATCTTCACAGGAATCTGCTGCAGAGGGTCGGCTTTAACACACACACACACACACACACACACACACACAACACGCGCACACACACACACACACACAGCCCCACCCTCTACACAACAGTCCTCCCCTTGCCACATGATGCATCACCAGATAGGAACCCGTCTCTCCCTGCAGATCCTTTACTCGCGGGCCACTTGTGGCCACGTGATTAATGGACGGCGCTGAGGATGTTAGCCGGGAGTTCAGAGGTCAACTCTGCCAGGGGCTGCCCCCACTGTGCTGTCCACTGTACGTCTCCCGGAGAAGGAAAAAAACCCCACTGAACCTCATGCATATTACATGAAGGCCCGGCCATGGCAGGATGGAGGGGGGAAACAAAAGGGCAAGATTTCATCTGAGCGCGAGGGAGAGGAGGGAGAAGAAGGACGGAGGCTGGATAAAGAGGGTCCTGTGAGGCCCAACAAAGACAGGCTTTATGGCAGTGAGGGTCAAATGGGAGTTTTATTCATGGCTTCCCCCTACACACTGAGAGGAGCTCCCTTAGGTCCCTTTAAAGCCAGGGAGGTGTGCGCGTGCATGTGTGCGTTCGTACAGTCTCGCACTTAAGACTCGGGGACAACCTCCGGTCCACACGTTCCTTCCTGCCGTGACCAACACGCGTGTAGTCGTGCGTGTGCATGTGCTGCATTTCCCCGTGTGCTGTCATTTTTATAGCCTTAAGCTACTTATTCTCCCAGAGGTCCAGCAAAGTGTCGATATGCGCTTTGCTATTTCCTTACGGCTCGTACTTTGGACAAGGCCCGCAGCAGATGTTGGGCCCGCCAGCGACGGCGGGACATTCCTCCGCGGCGGCTCCTCTGTTTGGCGAAGAGCCGGCTGCATGTTCTCGGGCCCGAGTCAACGCAGAGTCAACGCCGAGTCCACATTTAACAGGACGCGTGGCGATGCAGGAAATTGCAGAAGAACACGGGAGTGGCGAGGCGGCGGTGAATACAAAGTTAGGCCATCACCGCAGAGCAGATCAAGAAAGTGCTTTGGATTCACGAAGCTGCACCGATCAAAGGTTTAAAGCTAACGACTCTAAAAAGGGTTTTGAACTCATTTAGCCGATTGTCTCCGTTTTATTAGTTGCAACTTTAATGTTTTTGTTTTCGGATATAAAGCATATCGGTGCTGAAGAAGCAGATATTATTAGATATTCAGCAGATTGGAGCCAGATTAGCCAGATTGGACGGCTCCTTGGACAAGAGTGAATGCATCCAGGAAGGATTGAGGACATGTTTGAGATCCAGTCCCGTTCTGTGGTGGTCTGGGCCACACATGGTCCGATCCTTGAAGTGTGTGCGTGGTTTGCCCCGGCAGATGATCACATTTATTCTTAAATCACACAGTTGGTTTTCATTTCAAATATGTCCATAAAAGTTTTTTAAAAGCTCAAAGAGTGACGTAACAAGCTCGCCGAATATATATTTGGTGAGTTGCCTGAAACACGTCCCGGAAACAGGACTCGGGCTGTATCCCAAGAAATAAATATAATAATATATTTACAGCTATATTTTCTGACTCTGGAATACCAGCAGCAGTATAGGGATTGTCTAGAGAGAAAGAGAGAAATTACAAACAGTAAATGTTGTGACGCCTGAAAAGCAAATCTTATATCAATATCTAATATTCAAAGCTGCAGTAATCAATACTTCTTATGGTCACGGCTGAAGCGACAACTGCATTAGATGTGTAATTAAGCAAAGTATCTCCCATAACAGCCGTATCAAATCATAATGTGTCTTTATCATATTATAATCATAACGCAACCATGTCAATCCTGTCACTCTGGTGTAATTTGAATCACTTACTATAAAGTGTGTAAAGACGCAGATAAGCTGAACGCACTAGTGTCTAATCTGCAAATATGTTCAGACTCTGTGTAAACGCCGGGACGGCCGCCTCGTTTCATTAAAACCGATTTCCAGGAAAGTAAATCGCAGATAAAGCAAACTCACACAAGCCACCACTACTTCACGGCGCGGACAAACAAGCGCTCCTGTTTGCTTTGTGATGATTTTCCATTTCCCTCGACGTCCCCTTACCTATTTTCCACTACGTCTAATACGGGCTGTAATCACCATTGTAAACCTTGTGTCATTGTGAGGACACATATAATTAAAAGAGGATTAGCAGTGGACGGGCCCAGATGCCGTCTGCATGTAATTAACATTCAGACAATGTGGCGGGCATACAGAGAAACCACCTGGGTTGGCGTTTTGTGTGTGTGTGTGTGTGTGTGATGGCCGAGTGTGTGTGTGGGGGGCGTGTCTGAGGAAGTGTATCTGTCTGTGCGTTTGAGAGGGATTAGCCTCGGGAAAATTCAGTCCGACATTAGCCAATCAGGGGCCATTCGGGGGGGGTGCTAGCCAATCACACACAGCAACACAGAAGCTGCCAGGAAACGGTATTAAAATATGCTTCAACCACACGGAGACGGTGAGAAACAGCGACGGCTCACGGGCCGGAGAATGACTGATGCACCGGGGCGTGTGTAACGTGTGATTGACAGCTAGCACAGTCCAATAGGTGCAGGTGGGGCGGGGCAGAATCATCGAGCTCAAGTCCGACTTCACGCAGTTCGTAAACTTTGAAGTTCCATCACCGCTGACGAGTAACAAACTTAACAAATAACTTAACACCTTTCTGTGTTTCAATGTAAACACGAGCTCCTACTTTTGTCTGTAATAACTCCGTAATAAACAAACAGCCGCGGGGAAGATACTTGACGAACCGGCGTCAGTCGACCTTTTCCAGAGCGAAGGCGTCAACAGACGATATATCAGCAGATGTCAGTCAGTAGATGCTCCTCGGCCTGTGGGACGGATGCTGCGCTCTGATAAAAACTGCTAGGTGATGCTGAGACGGGGGGGAGGGGACGGGGGGGGGGGGTATCGCGGTTGCTCTTTGCAGGCACTGTGACATTATAAGGAGATTGTCTAATGGAATTGACCTTTCAGCTTTATCTCCCTATCATGCATATATGAAGAGGAAGCATTCGGCCGGGCTCTGTGTGTTTGGGGGCGAACAACAGAATATGTGTCCTCTGTTTGTGTGTCTGTGTGTAACTGCCTGCATGCATTTGATTCTGTATCTTTGTGAGAGAGAGCGCGTGTGTGTGTGTGTGTGTGTGTGCGTGTGCGTGTGGAGAGTCGGGCACATTTGTGTGTATAGTTAATGCCGGTGGGATCGTCTAGCATTACCCGCACGACCATGAGATGAGGTCGGAGAGAAAGGGCAGCGCGGAGACGTGAGAGTGTGTCACCCTTGACCCGCGGGCCATTAGCTGATGGGTAAATACTGTCGCCCTGCTGCAGCGGGGAAGAGACGCTGACTGCTGCTGAAACAAGTTGCTCCGAGTCCAAAATCTTGTGCGTACAAGCTGTAAGGAGGTGGAGTTTATTTAGTGCAGCGGCTTTTTTTCCCAGAGCAAAGTTGCAAAGTGCTTCACATTAATAAAACAACACCGTGAGAGGGGTAATGAACAATGAATATGTGAAATACAGAACGTCGATACGAATGAGACGGCGTCAAATACCACAGTGCGGAAGATTGTGAATAAAGGCGGAGCCATTATCTCCACTTCCTTCCGGAGGTAGAGAAGCCGCCATCTTGTGCGTCGGATGTCATTTGGAGCCAGAAGCAATCATAGTGCAGCGCCATGAATATAGGCTGTGGAGAGAGCACAATATAATGAACACGACTAAAATGATATAACATAATCTGGTACGTGGAGGTTATACCATTATGAAACCAGTATTAAAGTGTGAGAAACCAGAAATGAGCTGAACAGCAGGAGTCTCTCTTCCTGTCACGTTGCTCTGTGTTCCCTCTCGATCACTCAGCCTGCGGCGGCCGCTTCCTCCCGCTCCACGGCGGCTGTGAAGCCGGCGTCACGTGGACGCTACCTGCACAGAGTCAAGGTGAGTCCAATATGTCGTTAACTGTCACAAGAGGCAGCGCTCTGCATCCATAGCAACCGGCGTCAATGGGTCCATCGGCTAAGTGGGTGATTGCGGACGCGGAAGGAGACACTCGTGGCTTTACTGTATCCGCGTTGAGTGTCGTCTGAGTGCCGGCACTTTCAGTACAAAGGGGCTCGTCACCGCAACACCTACGCTGGTCCATCAGAGACCAAGGGAGTCGGAGAACATCTGGAAGAAAAGCCTCTTGTTTCAAGAAAAATGACGTAAAACAGAAATGTTTGGACGCACGAGGTTTACAGGCGACACTTGAATGTCCCGTCCTGTTGTCTGCCGCTGAGCGCTGAGTGGCTCTGACTGCTCGAAGAGAGCACTTCGCTTCTCAGGGCTAAATCACTCAGGACTCGGGGGAAAGAGGGACGTGCAGCTGAAATGCAGACAGCGTGAGCAAACACACAAATGGAAGTGTGTGTGTGTGTCTGTGTGTGTTCTGTGTGTGTGTGTGTTTGCAGGTGAAGTGCAGTGAAATGTGTATGAAGTAAATCCGATGAATTAATGCTTGTCCGTGTATTCTTTTATATAAGAATAGCTTATATATATGAAGGTTTTACGTTTTGTCTTATATAAAGTGAATGCTCTTGAAAAATGAAGCTAAATCATGTTATCATCGCCCCCTGGTGGCTGGGTGCAGTATAGGTCCTAAGACCCGCCCCCTTCATGTTAGAAGATGGAACATTTTTCTTTACAACTGCTATATAAAAGCAAAAGTCATGATTGACAGCTGAGAGCGACTCTCCATTTGGTGGCGTGCGTGTGTGGGGGCGGGACCTCGACACCACAGCTCCACCCCACGATCGCTACTGCGCAGACTCCGCCTCCAAATTGCGTGGAAGCACAAAATGGCAACGGCAATCGTATCTAGAAAAATAAGTGGAGACGTGTCGTCCATCTTTTAAATTCAGTCGGTTCAAATCAATGGGAGGATCTTGAAAGTTGTTGGGGCAAAGTTTTTATCTGCCTCTATGTATTTACCCCCCCCCCCCCCCCCCCCCCCCCCCCCTGTCCCAGAGGACGTTACCTGTTGCTACAGAACGTCGTCAAAAGAAACTGTGAATAAAGATCAACAGTGGATCCATATCCCCCCATGAACAGTGTTTCTGTTTCTATTCCTGGAATCTCTGTTCTCCTGGAGATGGAGAGAGGAGGAAGAGAAGAGAGAGAGAGAGAGAGAGAGAGAGAGAGAGAGAGAGAGAGAGAGAGAGAGAGAGAGAGAGAGAGAGAGAGCAAAGGGAGATAATTAGCTTTGGCCTGTCAGTCAAAGGGGGAAAGATAAAAAACATCAAATCCCATCAGCCGTGCATTTCAGTCTGGGTGATGCTGCATTTATCTAGAACACAGTAAACAGAGGGAACGGCTGCATGATGGACACGAGGCTGATTCCTCGTGGTCCATCTCGTGGTCGTGGCCTGATCCGTTGACTGAACGAACCCTGAACCAGAGACCCGGTCTTTGTCCTGTTTGTAATGAAGGCGCTGAACAGCAAGCCGTCAGGGTCAGTGGTTCAGTCCCCTGGTCCTTCAGCTTGTATACCAAAGTGTCCTTGAGCAAAACACTTCCTCATATTGGCCCTGGTAGAAAAACCGCAGCACAGACTTTCAGGGGTTAATGAGACCAGAAAAGGACGATATAAATAAAGTCCGTTGCCGTTGACGTGTCGCTGAAAAGATTTGCCACTGAACTTTCTCTGGTCTCCCAGCAACACACCAGCTAAATGTAATGTAGAAGAGCCTTCGATATAAAATCATATACATACACACAGGAATAGATCCTGACATTATAGTTCGTTAAATAGGTGTCGACTGTCAGATCGAGTTTTATTCATTTTCCATTCATCGTTCATTCTTTTTCTCCCCAGTCCGTTTTCTTTTGTTTGTTTGTCAGCAGGATTCATGCCAAAACTACAAAAGGACGTTTCACGAGAGAAAAAGGTTTTGGACATTTTAACCCCAAACTGACGGATCACAGGCTTTTCTATTCACCACGTCCCAGGTGGGTAGTTTGATTTCCGAGGAAAAGCCCCTTCGCTGGTGGATTCGCTAAGGCAGCTGCCATAGCCCCATAAAGCATAACCATAACCATAACCCCCCCATCAGGGCTTACTGTAGGAATACGACAAACCACAAAACATATGGATGTAGGCTGGATGGGAAAACCACTCCTCCAGTATCGCTGCCAGGGTTTGGTGAGAAAAGACCGGACCCCACTGATCCCCGACCACAGAATCCGGTTCTGTGGTCGGGGGGGTTCAACCACTGCTCGTTACCCGAACCCAGACATGCTTTGTCATGTTTAGACATAAAGTATCGCAGCCTCACAGCGACAGATTTCAAGTCTAGTTCTCGTCTCAATATCTATTCAATCGTCTACTTATTGTATTTGATCAGTTATATACATATGAGCTGCTCAGCGGACGGCTGCCGAACTAAAGTGATGCAACGGTGACATTAAAGAATCCATCTATCTGAGAATCCAAACTAGATGAACTCCATTTAGGGGCCGGGTTGCGGGGGGGGGGGGGGACACGACCCAAAGGAGAAAACTGGTCGAGGACAAACGCTCCTTCTTTCACTTTGTGATTCTATTTTCTGCAAAAGCTATCGATCTCATTATGTATGGGGAGGGGGGGGGGGGAGAAAGAAGCCAGACGAGGAACGGAGGAGCAGGAAGATTACAGCACACACACCCAGAATTACCCGGCCTCCGTGGCTCCAATCTATTCCAATTGGACATGGCTGCTGAATGTGCAGCAGCGGCTCTGACACACACTTCTCACGCTGCACAGGCCGTAAACAGTGTGCTGGAATGCATTCAGATTCGACACACCCACACTCGTGCACATGCTCACACACACACACACACACACACACACACACACACACACACACGAGAAGGTATGTACAGGCACATGAAGAAGCCCACAGCAGACAGAGATCCAGACTCTCCCCCCCCCCCCCCCCCCACACACACACACACACCAGCTGTTTACTACTGTCAGGAGTAATAAAAACAACATGAGTCAGTTTGAGAAAAGCATTTGTGAGAGAAATCTAAAACTGTGAAACTCCATATGGTCCCTCTGTCTCTGCCCATCAGGTTTTCACCCCCCCCCCCCCATCCTCCCTCCGCTGCCTCTCACTCCCGTCTCTGCAGAGAAGAGGCATCGTTGCATGAGCTCGGCCGGGAGATGACAGATCATCACGGAAGCTGACAACCTGTATCACACTCACAGCTTCCAAATTAGGCTCAAATTTCCAGCTTTGAGACATAACTCGGGAGGAATTAAGGCGATGACACCGATGTTTATTGAGTCCCCCCCCCCCCCCCCACTCCCATTATGGCACGTCACCTTTTTAACAAGGCGCCATCACCAAAATGTTACAAGCGAAAAAAGATTTTTTCTTTCAATTGCAGTTTCGTTCCGTCTGAAACTCCAGTGATTCGCGGGATTAAAAAAATGAAGTTAGAGAACGAGGAGGGAGGGGTGGGGGGGGGGGAGAAGTCATTGAAATGTCATTGAAATGCAAAGTACGTATTAAATTTTTTCCTCCATCCGTCCGTTCAGCGGTGACGACTTTAAGCACAGAGCTGCACACCAGCCCGAGCAGCGGGAGGAGAAGCAGCAGCAGCACTCGACACAGAGAGAGAGAGAGAGAGAACTGTTATAGAAATGTAACACATTGCCATCTGCAGGCAAGTGAAACCGGCAGGCGCACACACACACACACACAGACACACACAGACACAGACACACACACTCTCACCGACACACAAGGAAGCAGATGAACCCGCTGAGAGCGAAACAAACTTGTCTAATTTAATCAGAAAACTCATCATAGAAAATAAATTGCACTCGTGAACTTGTTTATTATTCATTCAGTCATTGTCGAGGAACGGACAAGCTGCTATTTTACGCCGAACAGAAATAACTGCGAGCTCGTGCTGTCGTCACTCGGCGTGGGTGAACCGCGGGCGGCTGACCGGAGTGGGTGGTCAGCGGGCGGGCGAGTTCGTTCCCCGAGCTCAAGGAATGATTCAAATCATGAGATAGATCGAATGTCCATTGATCGTCAAGGAGAAGTTTCCCTTGCAGCAGCAAACTAAACAGATAAAAAATAATAAAACCACATAAATACCAACAGCAGATGGAACTACAGGAAGAAACACACACGCACACCTTCAGCAGGTTGCTTTGATATTAAATCTGAGCCACACAGGAGTTAAAACACACACAATACAAAAGGCACAAACACACTTATACACCACGAGGAACCGCTACTACACGTGTAGGCAAACACACCACACACACACACACACACACACCACACACACACACACACTCACTGAAATGAGAGCCATCAGAGAGCCGGTGATGGAAAGCAATGGTGACACCAGCCGTCAGCCAACATCAGCCCTGGGAAGATCGCCGTGACAACCACGACATGGACCCCTCCGAGAGATTATCGTCAGCTGCTGCCTCAAGGCTACGAAGCATGTGCACACACACACACAGACACACACAGACACACACACAGACACACACACACACGCACGCTTACACAGCCCACCCAAACTACCGGATGATACTGGATATTACACTGGATCAAATTTCACCACGCGTTCTCCGAAGAGATTTTAAGTTTGATCGTCGCGTCGAACACGAACGAAACCGCCTGGCCGACGTCTGTGTTGCGTTTGAAAAGACAACACGAGGAGAAGGTTCTGCTCGACGGCCTCGGTTGCTTCATGTCAAGTTCACGGGTCTTGAACTTTGACCCCCGAGGCCGTCCAGTGTTGAGCTAGTCTGAGAGAGAGGAGGGAGTTGACCCAACGACGAAGGCTGCAGGCGATGGATCAAGATCTTCTCTGCTTGACGTCCAATAAAAGTCCACCCTGTCCATTTCCATCTTACTCTGACTCTGAATATATTCAAACTCCTTTTCTCGGGGTGTAAACTCAGAGAATCACAAGCAGAACTGAACAATCCACCGTTTATTAGCGCACCGCTGCTTCTGCTGTGGAGGAGCCGACTCTCGCTTATCGACTATTAATCACCGCGACAAATGAGAACCGCGCCGATGATGATGATGACGCTGGTGATAACCGCGGTGACAGTTAAGAGGAGGACGAGGAACCTGAGCTGATACGGCCGCTCGCTGTCGGTGTCTGTTTGTGGAAATCACAGTTATCTGAGCCGCTCCTCTCACAGCTTCCACTCCACTCTGCTGATTGCACACATTACAAACACAACTACCACCTGCGTTATCGCCAATAACGCCTCGACGCAGGATTCTATCAGAACCCTGAATGGCCCGTCTGTTTATGTGACTTCACAGTGTTTGCTTGGGTTTGTTTGCTTCGTTAAAAAACAGCAAAAACACGGACTGTTACGCTAAAATACAGGTTTGATGCTGATATTCAAAAAACTATTACGTGAATCATCCCAAATCCATTGATTTCCCACAAGCCACAAATTCTTAACTGAGTCTGGCTGAGTAAGTTCGTCTTTGTCCTCGTTTTTTTTTTTTATCCTTCCCTGATTATAATGTACATTTTATATCTGGCTTTTCCTTTCATATTGAAATGTTGTGCCTTCAGACACACGCTGCGACAATCCCTCTTTGTCTGGCAGCATCGCGGCAGAACTAAATCATCCTCAGCAGACACAACACATTTCAAATATGGGAGTTTTGTCTTACTTCAGCATTTCTATCTTTCTCATAATTAAAACATTTGCATCCGGAGTCTGTGTTAATTCCGTCTGACAGTAATCCACTCTGGAGGACCTTCTTTCCACACGTCATACCGCGCTCTCGCCAGACGCCACGCGGCGCCCCGGCGGATGTGTGTGGTGTGATTTTTGAGCTTGTGGCAGCAGTTTGCACAGCAAAGTGTGTGAACTGGGAGTGAACTCTGTAGTGCGCGGTGAGAGCCCTCGACGCCCATGGGGAAGGGGGGAAGAGGAAGATGAGGCAGAGAGGCTCCTCTGGAGATAAGACTCGCAGAATTAATCCTCTTGATGAAGCCTCAGCCTTAGCCCCGCTCTGTTTATCTGCCATTCAAAGGCTGCCAACAGGACCGGATGGGAACATGGAAAATAGATTAGGCTTCTCCTGTCTAGACACCACACACACACACACACACACACACACACGCCGAAGAATGCGCAAAACCACGGTGACAAATGTCGACAAGGCAGACGACAAAGCGCGGTAACGATGAATACGAGGAATTCAGACGGAGCAATGTGTCCCAGGATTCCACCGCTATTGACGGACTAATAAAACTGGACCTGGACTCCGAGTCTCAAATCAAGTGGCTGCTGAAGTCAGTTTATTTGATTTATAACGTCAGGAGTTTATGGTCAAATGGCTTTATGCTTTGGGGGCGTGGACACCGTGTGATTGACAGCTACAGCCGTCCAGTGGGTGCAGGTCACTGGTCGTGAAAGAAATGCCTTCTTGAATTTGCCAGTCGTAGTAAAGGATATTTGTAGAATGAAAATCTGGATGTGCTGGAATGAGAAGCCGGATGGATTTGATTTATCTCATTGGACTAAACCCGCATCTGGCTCAGGATTCCATTTTCTGTCCAAACTCGTAACTGAGCTCGATGCAGATCAGACATTCTGGGTTTTTGGGTCCAAACCCGACTGGAGCCTGATGTTTTCCCCGATTACAGGGACGTACAGTGTAGAACATCAAGTACACAGCCCCCCCAACGGTACCCACCCCAAATATCATTAATATAAATCTATATAATCTTAAATTTGCTCCAACGCCTGCTTTCCTTTCTGTTTTATATTCTATCCTTTAAAAAGACACACGACATGAAAAATCACGTGAAGACTCGAAAGTGGTACAAGTGGTAATTTTCAAACTTGAAGGAAAATGCTAATCTCCTCTGATTGCTTGTCTTGTTCCGTTATTGAGCTGAAGACAACCGGACGCTTGCTCCTGATCCTTCACTGGCACCGGAGGAGTTTGGTGCTTTTACTCTCTGCTCTGAATAAAAGGAGCCTTCACTTATATCTGTAAGTTACATGAAAGCATTTTCAGATTGGCCTTAAGTGATAAGAGGGCAGTTTTGTTCATGGAGGAGATTCATAAACACAGAGAGAAAGAGAGATATCTATATTTCTATATTGACACTGGGAAAAAACCTGTTTCCCAGACACAGAAAGAACATGTTTCCCGTTAGTGTTGTCACACACTTTCTTATAGAAATGTCCAGAAATTTCTTTCCTTCAACAGAAATATAAGTGGATTTCGATATTGTTCCCTTCAATAAAGGTGAAATGGTCTAAATGGTAATACCAAAACGGAAACCAGTGGACGTCAACGTCTGCTCGTGGCAAAAGTAGAAAACCGCTTTTCACCGTGTCCGCTATTTTTGAAAGAAGCAAAAAAAATATGGTTTGGGGTGAGATGTGTCTCTGATAACGTCTCACCCACGTGCACTTGAGGGTGAAAGCAATTTTCTGTTCACAAAGCAGGTGATGGCGCCATAAGTCCGACAGCTGCCTTGACCCGGCTGATTGAGGTGCAGCATTAAGGGCGAGGCGGCTAAAGTCCACAGAGCAGTGCATCGGTAATCTTTGGCACCAGAGGAAGAAATTAAGCTGAAGATTGGCACATTTTCAGATGCGGGATCGTGTTTGCAGCTGTAAAATATGATTTGAACAACACGCAGAAGATGTTACATCGGTGAAAACACAATAGAGAAATACTGGGTTGTGATCTAGTCTGGAACTAAAACTTGAGATTTGACCAGACAGACATTTGACCCGTGCATTTCAAAAGCAGCTCTGACTTTCTGCTTTGCTAAAAAAAAACAGGTATCTATGAAAACGAGGGATAACAACACGCCCACGCTCTGCTTCTGAACCGCTCCGGGTCGGGAACTAAACCCCGCGGAGGAACAAAACAAAACCCCGATGCAGACATGACGTCACTGACTTGCATCTGGTCGGAGCTGCTCCTGGGTTCTGAACTTCTACTGTGGCCCTTTTCCGGTAGTGTGGCGTCAGTCCAGCGCTGGAAACACTGGGAAGTAAAGAGGTGACTTCAGTTTTGAGAGGCACTGGCAATAAGCCAATAATAGCACTTTACACTATACAGGGTTAGTAGCTGTTAAACTGGTTCTGGTACCAGACTCGGGAAAACTCGAAGCATCTCAGTCCTGGATAGTGTTGGTACGTTTTGGTCTCCGCGAAGGATTCATGATCACGACATGATCCCGACATACCGATGACATCGTTCCCTTTGTCTCACTGAGAGCAAATCAAAACGGTCTCATTTCTTTAAAATGTTGAACTGTCCCTTAAAAGGCAGACAATGTGAAATCTCCCGGCAGAAGCGCCGCTCACTTAAAGCGTAAACGACGGCGATGCAAAGTCACCGGACCCCCGTGTACTCGCTGCTGCCCCCCCCCCCCGGAGATATGCGTATATATCCATTTGTCTCTAATTGGTTGTCACGGTACAAGTCATTCAGCGAATTTGAATTTTCTGCAATTTCATCAGGTCGTGTGTTTTCATTTGTCTGTCTGTTCACAGCCATTTATAGAAATACATTTGGGTCAAATTCCACTATTTGCCATCAATTCAGAGGCAATTCTGTCCTCGGCAAATGAAAGAGATGGAGGAGGGAATGTGTCTATTACAGCTGGTTTGTTGCTGAATGAGCTCCATATGTATTTACTGTCTGTGCCGCTGTGTGTGTGTGTGTGTGTGTGTGTGTGTGTGTGTGCGTGTGTGTGTGTGTGTGTGTGTGTGCACGTGCGCTCCAGTGTGCAGGTGAGCGCGTGCATGTGTGTGTGTCCATGTGAACACAATGCTGGAGGGGCAGAAAAGAAATACCGACACAATGTCTTCATGGTAACGTGGTGTTTGTGTTTGTGTTGTGTGTGTGTGTGTGTGTGTGTGTGTGTGTGTGTGTGACAGCTGTGTGATGATAAATGGACTGATAGCCGATCTAGCTGAGCTTACACCCTCTAATTAGTTTTTAATTGACAGCCATTAAAGATCCTCATTCCCAATCCTGATTATCTGTTGCACGGAGCAGCGACCTAACTGCCCCCCCCCCCCTCTTCCTCCTATTCATCTTTCCTGCAGCTGAATTGCATCATTTCATCTCAGCACAATCTCTCCTTGTTGTACAGCACGTGCATCCAGTCGACTCTCGTCTGGACATTATCCCAAGCTTGTGGACATCACGTGTTCATACGGGTTCAGAGGAGTAGATGTTCACAGATTAGCAAATTATTGTGGTGTAAAAAACGTCCAGCGTGTAATTTGTGAAGCTGCTGCTGGTGGAGTTTCAGAACGGAGGAACAACGAGCGCTGACAGGGTCGTGACTCCTCTGTTGTGTGTTCATCTGTGAGGTGTCACTGTCTGTACAAGTATGTGCAAGTGTGTGTCTGTGTGTGTGTGTGTGTGTTATAGACACGCAGGCTGTCCAGCATCTGTGCTCATCCTTCATCTCTGTCTGTGATCAGGCTATTCTGAGAGAGTGACGCCTGAATCCAACAACCTGTGGAAAACCCAATGTACTGACGGAGTTAGGAGGACGTATAAATCACTGTTATACGGATAATGTAGTTATGGGTTTCGTTTAAAAGGTTAGAGATGGTTTTATGAGGCCGAGCGGGGTTGGAATCATAACTCGGTTCACCAAGGCCCCCGCACGAAACCACATTTCACCTACTCACAGATATACGTCCACTAAAGATGCCTGATTTATTCACATCAAGATCCATGAGTTACTCTCAAGTTCGGTGGAAATCCATTCAGTAGTTTGTTGCGCGTTTCAGACAGAGGCTGAGAGAGGAGCCGCAGCGACGGACAGTCTGAGAGGAGTCGTGTGTTTCTGAACAATTTGAAGTATTAACACAAGTTAAAACTGATGGAACGATGATGTGTGCAGGGAAAGGTGTAAAGAAAAAGTTGAGGAAAGTCAAAATGACCCTGACAACAAGAATGTGTTGTAAACCAGAAGAAAGGGAAGAAAGCAAATTGCACGACGACAAAGAGAAAGGAATTCAAAAACGAAAATGGATAAATAGGAAGTAAACTTACAAAAAATAAATAATTGAAAAATGAAGACAAACCGAAAAAAACAAAACAGGGATCCATTAAAAAGAAACGCTTCACAAAACAGAGAGGACACAGGGAAAAGAAATCAAAAAGCTCAGAGGATTAAATGTAAAGTGGAGACATGTGGAATAATGGCCGCGGAGCCGGTGTCGAGGTTCGGAGCTGTTGATGTGTTCGGGGGGGGGGGGGGGGGGGGGGGGTGAAGGAGCTGCATTATTAGAGGTCATCTCTCTGGATTACTGAGGCAGAGTTCAACGCACAATGGCGCCATGCAATTTACCTCCATGAAAAATAGATGCGGCCGAGGAATGAAGTGACACATGCTCGGAGAGAGAGAAGGACGACGGACGACGGGGGGGGGGGGGGCTGGATAGGTGTGAAAACAAACCGAATGGCCTGGGGACATGATGAGGTGAGTGTGAGGATCTGAAACTCAAATACAAAGCACTATGCTGAACATTTCTATTGAACGAGCGCCGCAGAGTCCAGTACTTGCACATTATTTATATATATTATCATAAAAGTTAGATTTTTAGCTGCTTTACGGAGGCTATTCGTTAAGTCATAACCCAATCATATCCATATCACCACTGTTTGTGTGGAGAAGGAGAGCTGTCGTTGTTTATGAACCATTTAATTGCCCCGCTCTGTTATGCCCCTCTCCGACATTCCCCCCGAAATGGTTCGACCCTGGACATGAGATGTCACAGTACATTTTTATTTTATCACGTGATAAATCAAAACCGAGCGTAGTTGTTTCAGCCTCGAGAAAAAGCCTTAAAGGTTCAGTGTGTAGAATGTAGTGACATCTAGTGGTGAAAGATGAGAATAATAACCTGTGAGTCTGGGCTACTGTTAAAAAAACATGGCGTCCTCTGTAGAGAGAACCCGTCCCGATGTAAATATAGTATTTAAATATAAAGGACCCGTTCAAGCATAAAGAAAACAACGATTTGTACAGTTTAGATGAAACACCTCAGTCTTACACACTGAACCTTTAGGAAACTGTGCCTGATTACACGTTTGTTAACTAGTTTAATTACAGTCAGAACCGTGACAACTCGACTGTCGGTCTCACGAATGTCGCGAGGTTAATACTTGTTTTGTTTTCCACTGGTCACAACAGTCACATTACTGCAGCGGCTTCGGCAGCGTCTGGTCCCAAAACACGATTCAAATCACATTAAAAACCTGAAATGAGATCTGAATCATAATTTACTTTTCCGCCGCAGCCAAACACATGTGGTTCGGGAATAATTGTCATCCAGCGTAATTGCCGTGCCTGGGACTGTGCAGATGGTTGAGTCCTCCGCCCCGGGCTGGTGGTCAGGGCTCTTTCCCCCATCACAGCTCAACTGTGTGGGCCGATTAGCTCCCGGGTCTTATATCATTGACCTGTTGCCGTTTTCGATCCGTCACTTAATCTCAAGGCAACACGGTGAAATGTGGTTTCTCCACCCGGGCTAATTTGATTCAAGGTGCCATATGTTGACTTGTGGTGATTCTCCGCCGCCCACACCAGGACATAATTCTCCTCCTGGGACACTGGGAGCCTGTGTGGCTGGACAGCTCCAGACCGTCCCCTCCATCACGGCTCTGTCAGCTGCAGCACTGCCCATAATGTATTCTCCCTAATCCAACACCAGCTCCGCGAGCTGCACTCTATCTTTCTGCGTCTGACCACAAAATTGCCACGAGTCAATAAGAAAATAAAGAATCACAACTGCCCTCCCCTTAAGTGACCTGTAATGGCCAAACTAGAATGTATGAGTGTCCGTGCATGTGTCTGTGTGGCCACGGGGCCGGTTCTCCCTCCTGCTTTGTTGACAGAAGATAATTTGGTTTTGACAGCAGATGCTGCCTGTCCTCTCCTGTGCCCCTATTAGCGGCAGAGAGGGATCGGCTCTGACAGGCGGAGGAATATGGAAAAGCTCCCTGAACACAAACACATTCTCCAGCCTCTCCTCTCCATTCACTGGCCCAGCAGGCAATGCAACTTTGGCAAATGAGTGCCCCTCGCTTTGCATTTCACCCTCCTTTTTATTTATTTGTTTGTCACGTCAACAAAGGGAAGCGAGGAGCGATGCGATAACACGACGAGATGTCTTTCTGCCGCCATTTGCCAGGACGTCTGTGACAAGCCGGCGAGAGGAGAATGCATCATCTCAATCCGGCGGCTTGCTTCTTCTCATTCAGCAGCGAACATAACAGAGTGGTCACATTTATGGAGTCGGGCTCCATATGAAAGCACAAAATGTTCCATTAAGCCACTACAACGGATATTTCTCCTACTTTATGCGAGTGCGCCTCATCCCACTCTTTAGCCAGCTTAACCACATTCTGACTCCTCATCTCTTCGCCGGCAGGCCCGACACTCGATAACACTTCGGTTTAAACCCGAACAAGTGTCTTACTCATGCTCACACACACACACACACACACACACACAACACACACAGACACACACACATCCACAGCCAATCCCTGGGGAGAAATAGCTCCTATATCCTCTCTGCCTCCCTTTTTAATATTTCATCCCGACTGGAGGCTTCATGTTTTATTGAGCCAGTCACTGCCATCGGAGGGGATGTACTACATTATGCGCCATCATTTATAAATGACCGCCAATCAATGTCTGCCCTTACACATAACGCTCACTGAACAGGCCAGTGCTCGTCCCTCTGCCACCGCTGGGCAACTCGAGATACAAACACAACGTCTTCCCCCCCCCCGACACAGAAATCACAACTTCCTCGCTGTGGACCTCGCCCCGAGGAGACGAGGTGCGTTTGGTTTGCTGAAAGTGAGGAGTTAGCGGAGACAGCACTCATATGCTCATAATTCACACGCGGGCGGATTTCAGTTCACAGCGGTTTAACTTTTCTCGTGAACTTCAGGGCATAAATATTTAACTTTGTTCTGTTTTTCTACACAGCTCGGCAAACCACCACACTCACTTATGCACACACACACACACACACACACACTAAAACACAAACACGCAACATTTTGTACACACAGGAGGAGTGAACGAGGGACAACGGCGCCAAATAACACAAGTCTACAAAAAGCATTTCAACACTCTCCTCAGCGACAAGAAAGTGTGATTTAACGCTCTGCGATTTTATTTGCTCCAGATAATGTGAACTCCTGACAGAACTCTCTATCCTGCAACACACACACACACACACACACACACACACACACACCACACACACACACACACACACACACACACACACACACACACACACACACACACACACACACACACACACACACACACACACACACTAGGTGATGGTACTTTAAGTATCCATAACTTGGCCCTTGATCATTGTAATCAAACATAGACAGCATCAGCCGGAAGCTCCAGTAATTATTGGCTGCCCTGGCCGGCTGTATAAGGAGTACACACACACACGCACACAGACAGTGGCGTGCACCTGCCTGCACGCTCAGCGACAACCCCCCGGTCTCAAACACATGCGTGCACGTGCACGATGACTCACGGGCCTGCGTGTGCGCTCTGCTGCGCGCTCAGCACAGACGGTGCCTCGGTAAAGGACACTAATGAGTCCAATGAGACTGAGGGGGAAAACAGCTCCTGGAATCTGCACCACAGTAAAACACCTCAGAGAGACTGGGGGGGGGGGGGGATGGAGAGGGGGTGGGGTGGGGGGGGGCTTCAGAAGGCAAACCGCAGAAAGAGAGAAAAGGAAGAAAGACGAGATAAAGATCGAGCGAAGGAGGAAGAAACGCACTGACAGTAGCGATGGTGGTGGTGGTGGTGGTGGTGGTGGTGGGTTGCCAGGGCCCTAGCGGTGCTGTTGCCAGCTGTATCCATGGTAACAGGTTCCCGTGGTGCATGTGCGGTGCAGCCGGTGAGTGTCGGCTTGGGGGTGTGGGGTGTTAGGTGTGTGTGTGTGTGTGTGTGTGGTGTGTGTGTGTGTGTGTGTGTGTGGTGTGTGCGTGGAGGGGGGTGGGGGGGTGGGGAGCTGCGTAGCATTTCTTTCTCCTGATTTTGGCAAACGTCCCGCCTTTATCAGCTGCCCGGCAGAGGAGGGCCTTATGTAAGCTCCGTTTTTAAATAATGCTGCCTATAAAAGGATGCAGCCCCGGTTACATAAAATATCATATTTCTACCAACAGCACCCATAGAAGTGGGTTTGTGAGCGGGGGACACACTCATTGGATCGATGTCACAAAGGGGCCTGCAGCAACTCACTGGCCTCGATGAAGGAAAGCTCGGGGCCACTGGTGGTCCAGATCTGCAGGGGCCCCCGAGCCAATGGCTTGATCTCAGCGAGTTTCCAGCCAATGGGAAAGCCCGGATCAACCTTCCGGCCAACTGACATCCTGCGGTGATGTCACCGACTTGTGCCATATCAGGGGGGGGGGGGGGGGGGCAGAGGGAATGGTCATAAACAACGACGGCTAATTAAATGTGTTTCACATTAATCAGTTACTAAGTGGGGCAACTCTCCTTCTCTACACAAACAGTGGTGATATGGACCTTGGTTGGGTTATGACGTAATGAATAGCCTCCGTTAAGCAGCTAAAATCTAACTTTTAATAATAATATATATGAATAATGTGCAAATACTGGATTCTATATTAAAATGGACGTTGCATCTCCACTCCCATTATTCGGAAAGGGGACGGAATTTCGATTTGAGGCCTGAGTCCGTATTGAGGTCCCACGAATGATCGAGCCCTAAATCAAAGCTTTAAATAACGAGAAATCCATCTTTCAGCCACTAGGGGGTGATTGAGAGGCTTCGACTTTAAAGAAGCCGTCATGTCGTCCATCTTTATCCTTTTGTGATGAGCCTACAGAGAACTCACCTGAGACGTCTGTACCTGCAGCTCCTCTCGAGTTTCAACTCACGATCTAGTCTTCAGATCCTCAACTTAACTCTCATCACTCTCCTATTGTCATTTTGGCCACCAGGGGGAGCTGTCTTTGGAGATAAAGACAGAAAGAGACTATCTGCATTTAGCATTTCCCTCAGGAATCAGATGAAAAAACAACAACAGATGAATGAGGACGTCAACAACAGTTTGTTAACAAGTTATCAAGGTGATCGTGTGTGTCTATGTTTTGCTGACAGCTTGTTTCAACTGCCCCCAGGTGGCTAGAAACAGCCATTATTATTATTAAAGTAAATTTAAATAAATAAAGAAATCGAAATGCAGTTTTGTCAAAACACTCCCATACAACTGTTGAGTGATTCTTTTATAGAACAATCACTCTGGAGCTGTGCGAGCTCCACGGGGGGGGGGGGGAGCAAAGTAATAATCCTTCACATTTTCAAGATGTGGAATCCAAAGTTAGACGCTCGGTAATTACCTCTGTTTATAGAAGATGTTCGAGTGGAGACAACCTCGGAGCTGTGCAGATCCAAGGGGGAGGGCGAGCAAGATAGATCCTTCACATTTCAAGATGTGGAATCCAGTAGACGCTCGGTAATTACCTTGTTTAGAAGTACTTTTCCGAGTGTAGCCGAACCGTTTTGTGCCTAATTTCAAGAAGAGCCGACCGCCGTGCTGCCGAACAAAGAGTTTGGCGGAGAGATCTTAAACCTGAATTGGGGAGCTTTCTCTCCCCTTCGGCTCCCGTCGTCACCGAAGCCGTTTCAGGCTGGAATGTCAACTGCTGAATCTCGACCGTGGCAGTTGGGAAGTGTGTTTGCTCGCTGGTCGTTACGGCGAAGCCAGAATGGCGGAGCCCTCACCCACCGGGCCCCCGAGAGGCACACACACGACAAACCATTCCACGTGGAGTGAAGCCAGCATGTCTGCTCCTGCCTGCACGCATGGCTGTTTGTGGACGGTGTCCAGTTTGTTCTGTGAAGCATTAAAAAAGCTGGTGGCAGCGACCACTACTGGGGAAACCGGGGGGGGGGGGGGACGGACGACAACAATGTATTAGCTTCAAAATAGAGTCCATCATGAATGTGTTGGGGGAATTGGTCTTTTGTCGCAGGCGTTGGGGCGGAATTAGATTTGTCTACAAACGGGGGGGGAAGAGGAAGGCAGGTAGAGGAGGGGGGGGGGGGGGGGGGGCCTTCCACCAGTAAACCCTTGCACTCTATGCTTCACTCCCAGCAGAGTCCCCTACGGCCAGTGCCAAGCCCCCTGCTTCAGGGCCTGATCCCTCTAAGGCTGCTGTTTACTGGGGGTTCCAAACAACGGGCCCCGGACCGGAGGGGAACACACGGAGGTAAAGGTCGACGCCGGGTGATGAAGGAGGATCCACTGGGTTCCTGCTACGGAGCGAAGCACAAACACGAGCCACGAACACTGCGCACATTCAGCTGCCGTCCAATTGGACATGTGAAGAATGAATTATCTCTGCTCATCTATGATATCTGGGAAGCGTGTGGGCGGGCTCGGCTCGCCGCAGGCGTAGCTTGTAAGTGTTAAAATGTGTATTTATGAAGTGTGTTGAGAGCGGATCACAACGTGAGCGTGAATGCAAGAGAAAACGTGTGTTTGTGGTTTTTACACGGTGCAAACAGCATCAAGCTTTCTCCATATATACTAATATAGAATTGATTGAGCTTGATGAAAGAACCTAAATGAAGGAATCAATGACGGTGACATGTTTCTTCCTTCAGCATCGTGAATGTTTCCTTTTTTAAGGTTTTGCGGGAGAATAAACCTTCATAATGCAAATTATAGTTGAAAGCCGATTGGCCCCGACTGTTTTCACTGGTTAAAATGCATTTATTTATACGTTAGCATCGAGAACGAGGCATCGCGTGTAATTTCAAAGTGAAATATTCAGGAGAAGAAACACGCGGGAGGCATGTAGCGTGTGGAATGTCAGTGGTGTGTATTCGTACTGTAACATAACAGATAAAAGAGTTATTCTTTACTGTGCAGAGGGGGGGGGGGGGGGGGGGAAGGGAGAAGCATGTTGCTGCATTAACAAAGAGAAAGAATAGAATTTGATATTGTGCATGACGATGATGGTCGTCTGGTACAATGGCTGCGATCGCTCAAGCTGGTTTGTCAGCACGTTATTTACCCTGTAATGGTTTTAAATGACTTCATTTTGAACAACACACAGGTCGAGAGACAGGGGGGGGGTGGGTGTGACAGGAGAGAGAGAGAGATCTCCAGTTGTTATTGACCTCGCCGGCAGATGCGTTTTTTGCCAGGCTGTAATTTGGGCCAATCCATCAGAGAGCAGTAATGAGGTCTAATGTTAGAGCCCACTGTGGCCTAATGACACCTCTGCTGTCCCGTCAGCGAAGCCTCTCGCTCCGGCCGCGGACCCCCTGCTGGGCCGCGGACAGCTGGGCCTTGACACCTGACCTTTAGTGAGACAGCCCTCTTCATCATCAACCCAAACCACAGCAACAGGACCGGCCCTGCGTGAAGAGCGGGCGGGGACGTGGTGGATATTTCAATCGGTTGACGACGGAAACCATTTCCTTCATTTTACCTATATTATGGTTTAAAATGACGATATATAATAACAAAGGCCTAAATATCAATATTGGCCAGTTCTCAGGTTGTTGCACCAGTTCATTTCTTATCTAACGAAGGGTTTTACATGCAATTAACCAATCAGAGTTGTTCTCCCAGTTCCTTTGTTATACAACTGTGTGACTGTGCCCAGATGGACCCAGGTGCCTTTTTTATACTTTCACACCGCGGCGCTGGACGGTAAAAAAGACGACTGCATCGGCCCGAACTCCCGAAGACAGAAGCGTCACGCTCGGCGCGCTCGGCTCCGGGTGCGAGACGAGGCCCGAGGAGTCTGTCAAGCCTGAAATGACACTGATTTCATTTTCTTTTTAAATAATTAATGTATCGCGAAGCTACACGTTCACAGGTGAGGTGGGTTACACGTCCACCTTGGGAGGGAATGAGATGATATCAATCAAAAGTACAGGATTTTTTACACCAGAGAAAAAGTTTTTAGCTCACGACTCTTTACTTTTTTATTGCAGAATTCTCAATATTATCGTGACGATGTGTTTGCCGCTTTCAGCCGAGTCAAACGTCTCTTGCAGCGCGTTGCATCAGATCGACCTTTCCTCATATTAACTTTCAATAAAAGCTCAATTCTTCACGTAGGTAACGTCAATTTGATTTTATTCAATTAGAATGTTTTTCTGAATTATATGAAATTTCATGGTAAATAAAACAGGTCGTCGAGGATCAGGAGCAGATTCGACTGCGGGGTTTAAATTAGTGCTGACCTTTTCAATATTCTGTCCCTATAACCAAAATCAATGGCTCTTAATAGGTTGTGGTTAAACATAACTAGACCAACATTAATCAAGATGACTTATAGTTCGACTTTGCAGAGACTGTAGGTTTTTAGGAAAATAAGAAATTAGATATCAGATTGTAAAAGATATAAAATATGAGATGCGGTGTCAGCACAAAGTCGAGGACCGACGCTGTGCACTGCCTGTACAGTAATTTAAAAAAACGTATTATTATTGTTGCCGTGAAGTGAAACTGAAGAGAAAAATAGATTAACGACATTAAAAAGTGAATTTGTTGCAGAGGCACTAAAAATAAAGACACATGTTTGTTCTCGGGGTTGTTATTTGCCAAAGGAAACAAGTTATAAATCACCGTAAACTGCCGGGAGATCGAATTAACAGCGGCAATAATGAGAAAAACATGTTCTGCGACTAATTGTGAGACCGATGTTGTTTAAAAATGCAACTAACTAACGTTTCAGAATGCGTGCGGACGGATGTAATTACTGTAAACAATCACATTTCTCCTCGGGAAATTAGTGCTGAAGGAGTAAGAATAGGGAAGAGCTTAAGTATCTAAGCACAGAGAATAGAGAGATGGGTGTGATGCAGGTTTTAGATAATCAACCACCATTGTCTATACTGCTTGTTGTCTGAGGGTCATGGGGGGGGCTGGACTTTGGGGAAAGGGGGGGTGCACCAGCGTATCAAAGCACGACATATACGAGCTGATGGGACATTTCTACGATTCTCTGCTGTAACTTCACACGACGTACATCTTTTCTTTCGTGCTTGTAAAGGACTCGTAACGGATCATGAGATTATGGATCATAGATTCCCCCTCGGGATTAATAAAGTATCTATCCATCCATCTATCTGTGATTAGTCGTTTGCTGTGTAACGTAAATAAAACTTCACGATGTCATCAAGCTAGGTATATTCCCGTTATTGGTTTGATTGAGAGACCTCTAGTGGCCAAAGTTACACATGGTTTTCTCACCGTGACGACATTTTATGAGGTGTTTTATTATTTTGTTTTTGTGGTTTGGAGCAAAAGGACGTTGCAAAGGAAGGTTTCATGATGTCTCCGGTGAATTCAAGCATCAGAGACGAGTGAAGCAGCAGCTACAGGCGAGAAACTGGCGCCCGGCTAAATGCAAGGCTGAGCTCATTAGGCCTGGCCCGGCATCACCACACACACACGGACACACACACACACACACACACAAATACACATATCCACATTCACCAATCTGTCAGTGTTTTCAGATTAAACAAGCACACACACACAGAGAGAGAGGGGGGGGGGGGGGGGGGGAGCAGGAGGATGGAGACAATGCAAACGGAGAGAAACCGAGAGATGTGGAGAGCTCGGGGAAAGAGTTGGCAAAACAGCAAGGATCACACAGGAGTGGTGAAGGAGCGATAGCGAGAATGACAGACAGAGATCGAGTGAAAGACAGAGAGGGAGAGAGAGAGAGAGAGAGAGAGAGAGAGAGGAGAGAGAGAGAGAGAGAGAGGAGAGAGAGGTGGAAACAATGAGGGGAGAGACAAAGCAGGTGGCCTGGGTAATTGCCTGGGGAATATAATGAATGAGCCACAGTGCGTCTGACGGAATAGGAAATCGTCTCTATCTCCTCATTCCCTTCGCTCTCTCTCCTTCTCCCTCTCATTATCTCTCGCCCTCTCTCGTCCTGCTCCTCCTCTTATCCGTCTCCTCCGCACCCTTTTAAACACATCTCCTCACCCCATCTTTTCCTTCTCGCCGATTGCCAGCATTTCTCTTTTCTCTAAACCGCGAGGCTTTTACCACCTTTTTCCTTTTCCTCTCCAATTGCCACCGTTCCACCGTTTCCACCTTTTCCACACATCAAACTTCCTCTGGTCTTCCCTGTTGCCCCCCCCCCCCCTAACCCAAATCTCTGGGATTATCATTCAGCGTTATTAGATTGATAATAACCAGTTTAATCCAGCAGCTGGAAACCGGACAAATAAGCACATCATGGCAGGTTTTCAATCCACCGGAATCGCAAAGTAATTAATTAACGCCGATGAATTTCTTTTTATATTTTAAGGAGATTGCATTTCTATCTAAATTCTCGGAGATCTTACTGCTTAATAATTCTAATTCATTAAGCCAATTAAACCCAATTATGCTTCTGCAAAGATACACGTGTGGAGAATGGTGTCGTGGGTAATCGCAGGTTGTGCTCACCGCGCAAAGGTCACCGGGTCACGAGGACGCGTGCGACCTCATTGGTTGAGCTGAGGTTAAATCAGAAAAGGGGAAAATCTCCATATCGAGCGTCTCCGCCTGTATCTGCATCCTGGATATGATTTATATCATTACTATGATTACCTGTATGATGTTGGTTTAACCTTTCATTAACAATTTAATAAATACATTAATGGCTGATATTAATGAGCATTTGTGCAATCAAAATAAATCGATCGTTACGAGTGATTCCAGAAGATCATCACGTTCCCGCTTATACCAATGCCGCTGCAACCGATTCACGTTTTCCAGTCATCCACATTTTCAACGTACATAATTTGCTGATCTATGATTTGTACAGTGGTGTCGTATAGTTTTTAAAAGAGATCAGAGGGATTTGAACAAAGTCCAAATTGAGTTCTCGATGGATTCCAGCCACATCTTCACTCCACGGCGACAAAGCCGGCGACGCAACGTTTGATAACTTCATGATTTCTCTCTCTTTCATCAAACCTTTTTTCTGGAGGAGTGAGCCCTCCCGTGCGGCAGGATTTAATAAAGTGTCCAGTGAGCATCTTTGCGGTATCACATTCATACAGTAAACAGGAAGTGCAGCAGCGGGAAATGTTAACATCTCAGCTTGAACTTGAGCTGAAGGCTTTTTCGTCCCTCAGGCCTCCTGTCAGCGGCCATTGTGCCCGTGTGAAAGGACGGACGGATGCTGGTGGCTGCAGGTAGATAGAGCACAGAGCCAGGACAGATAGGGAAGTAGGGAAGGATGGAAGGATGGAAGGATGTGTGGGTGAGATACCGAGAAGAGGGGAGGAGGTAGGTGGAGGAGAGACTGATAGTGTCACGTCGACTATTCAGGCCCATTTGATGAGATGCCTCAAACGGCTGAAAGGAGGAAAGACGGGAGAGTAAAGGAGTGAAAGACCCCTTTCATCACGGCGACTTGTGCCGCAGAACACTCCCACCGCCTCCTCCTCACCCCCCCCCCCCCCCCCTCCTCTTCCTCCCCCCCCCTCCCTACACACCCCACACGAATAGATAAAACACATTCAATCAGAGAGAAACGAGCGAACGGGGAGAAAAAATAAAAGAGAGGAGTTCAATCACACTGGCGTTCCACTCTCTATTTCAAAGACGGGGATCAGGTTGGGGGGGCTGACGGGGGGGGGGGGGGGGCTTTGAGGGGAGTGTTGCCACTGGGCTGAAGCGCACCAGGGAGCTAAAAACCACGGAAATGTCCGTCCATTCAGCTTCCTGAAGATGACACGCACGTTAATAAATACACAAGTAACATCGAATTAAAGAAAATCCACACGGACGGTCGATGCTGTGCTTCTGCTCCGTGGAATAAAAAAACTGAAAATGATCAGAATTGCATGAAATAGATGCAACGGAGGACATTTATTTACAATATGACTTTAAATCTTTCAACGGATAAATAAATACAGAGGTTTAATGCAGATGGAGGAAGTTAACGAGACCCACGGTGCTGCTGCTGCCGTCCTGGTCTCGTATGGAAATACACAAACTCACTCCAGCTGATGTGGTCGTCCTCTCGTGTCACATGTTCCCCTCTTTCTTCTCTGGGTTTCATGGATCCAGCCGCAGCCGGCAGCTGCTGGCTGGATTCTCTCTGTTTGCTTCTTGTGTGTTTTTGCAAGTTCCCTCGTGTCTGCATGCCTTTTCCACCAGATGCCCACCAGACATCGCAGGTTCTGTAAATAGAGGAATCTGAATTTCCCGTGGCTGTAAATCTGCCGTTGAATGGTCGATATTTTCAGGAAGGAAGACAAATTTGTTGTGTGGCGTACTAAACCAGAATAAACCATGATCTTAGGAATTGCGGTGATGATGTGACAGCGTGCGCCGACCGGATTGAAGGTTCGAACGGATGAATCGCAGGATAAAACCCTTTCTAGTGTGCGCAGGCCTTCGGTCTAACTTCTCCACTGTGCATATCCTTCACACTTTGTAGAAAAATAGAAGCATGGTAGCTTTTTTCTGCCGCGGGCCCCCGAGGCTGAGTGTACTCGCCCAGAGTGCAGCTGCCAAACCAGCAGAGGCTGGCAGTGCGGGTAATAGCCGGCTGTGGTTGTGTCTGTAACCCAGTTGATGTGTTAGCACTGTGGTTAGCGGTCAGATTGAAGCTTTAGCAGCCTGTTATTCTCTCAGCCAGTTGAACCATAAGTGGGTGGCAGCTGGGGAGCGATGCAGAAAGGAAACCTATGGTTAAGCCAGAGAGGGGGAACGGACACGGTGATTTGGGTGGTGGTGATGATTATTTTTCATAAGGAACAAGCAACTGTGGGTTTTTTGGTCATTTGTCTGTCGATGCCTGAGTGTGTGTGTGTGTGTGCGTGCATTGTTTTGTGCACGGATAAAAGCCTCTACACAATAATTGCAGGTAAACACGGTAAAGGCAGATTTGATTGGATCTGAATCTCTGCTGCAAACACAGCAGCTCGATATCCATCAATCAAAAAGCCCAAACACGTACGACACACACACACACATAAGTGCACGTTCACAGAAAAGGTTCTCAGCCTCAGTAAATGCATGATTAACCGGCTGCTATGATACGGCCATGCCATTAAAGATGAAAGAGGCATGAACACGAAGAAACACACTGTTTTACTGAGTCCTGCTACAACAAGGACGTTCATCTCCATAAATTCTATCGTGAGAAATAAACTCAGGACACCTGCGTTTCTCCAGCATCACAAAACTCACAAAATATGTCAATAATTTCAAATGCCCTTCAAAATAAAGTAGTTCTTGTATTGTTAAGGTTGTCGTACGAGCTCCTGCTGCTCTTATTTAGAAAATCACAGGTCTGACAACTTCTTGGACACGGGAATCAAACCTTTTAACCACTAGTGCCAAATCGCGATATGGGGCGAGTCAGGTCTGACAAAGGCTTCTGTAAGAACACAGGAGTCTTTAATAGAAATACACACAACTACTGAATAGGTAATAGCCCCCCCCCCCCCCTTGATAAAATACCATTCTGTAGTGCAGAGTGGGTACAAACAGCCTTCACACGCTGGGGTGCAAACTAATCATTAGCAAATGGAAAGTGCTATCCCTCTCGGAGTAAACGTGTGCCACAGCCCGCTTGGCACAATAGAAGTGTAAGATAGCGAGTCATTCCGCCTGATGATCGGGGGAGAGAATGGGTTTCATACAAAGGACGGGGGGGTTTCAAAAACCAGGGAACCTGATTAAACGTGGACGAGATGAGTGGGAAACTCGAGCAGCTGCAGCCACGGCCGTAGAGATATTTCAGTTTTAATAGAACGACTACAACAGCTTTAAAAAGGACTTCAGATTCAACTCTCTGATGCCGGCAGAACTCCTGGTTCACAGCCGTGGATAAAGATGGACGACGCGTCACCAATTCCTTCCACCGTCCAGGAATGAAGCCAAAACGCTGCAGTGGCCATACGGTGGAGCCACGGTATCGGGTCGGGCCGATACATGTATTTCAACTTTTTTAGTTTGATCCACGTCCCATATTCGAAACAAAAAGGAGGCAGGGTTAATGACCTATACTGCAGCTGGCCACCAGGGGGCCAGGAAGACATCATTGGAGGTGTTTCATTGGAAGAAAAGCTGATATTATTCTGTTATCAATAGAAGAGGAGATTTCGTTGAAGGTCTTTTTCTGCAACATTCACAATTAAACCTTTCTTGTGTTTTGTTCAATGAGTAACAATTGTTCAATTAGCCAATCAACCGAAATTAATAAACACCATGTGGATCATTTACCAAATTGCAGCTTATTTGCTGGTTGAAGCTTCTCAATAATCAGACTCGAGACTTGTTTCCCACTCAGTCTGAAATCACACTTCATTGTAGTCAAGGGGCTCTTGTTTTTTTTGTTGTTTATATATTTGTCTTTCTCCTAACTAGTCGACGGATGAGTCATCCCCACCTCGTTACATTCAGTCAACCTGGAATATGTATCAGTGGCTCAGGGAAATTACAATTTTTTGCCAAAGTTCTAAGAAATATGATCTAAGAAATGTGAAGATTTGGTGTTTCTGTTTTTTTTGTGGCTGTTTTCCACAGAGAAAAAACCTTAACAAGTTCAATTATTGAAACGTGGGCAGTGATTCCGAGGGAACCGGGAACCGGACTAATGATCGGCCACTTTTCTCTGCTCTGTAGAAACTTCAAACAAGCAATTTCCCGATGTGTGGTCGGGCTCTGCGACATTCTAATGAGCTTTCCTGGTGGTTTTCACATCTTTTTCAGTCCAAAAAACAAATATTAATCACAAAACAAATGGAAATCAACAGTATTCAGCCCCAGTTTAATGATGCTACCGGTGAAAAAGACCTCGTCCTTGTCCTGCATCTCTATATGCAAAGAAGGTTGCAACTGAAATCCTCAGAGAGGCGATGAGCTGCAGTGAAATTAAAGGTTGACCAACCAATTCACTGCAAAACCCCCGTTAGATTTTTTCGAGTTACCGAGCCTGACACTCGCTTGCGGAAGATTTCATCAGGGTACCTCCGGGCTCAGGCGACAATCGTGATGTGACTAGTGCAGCTCTTTGAAAATGCAAACCTCCCTCCGCTGTCCCATCACCATTTACACGCAGCGGATGGAAGGTACCGGTCCTGCCGCCCTCAGATAGTCGGAGGGATTGAATCATCTGAGAGGGAAATGAACAACCTGACTGTTACCGACGCACGTGTCCTCCTGCTTCTGCTCTGCATGTTCGCAAGTCACCAGAAGCGCGCGCACAACAAAAGTCCAATTTCGCACGTTTCCCCCGGCCCCGTGTTAACACTTGTTTCCATGTGAAAGAACCCGGGGAAGCTATTATCCGCAGGTTGTAGGAACTCTTTTGTGAATCCCTCGCTTGTCTCCACCCGCGGCCTCAACATACTGTAAATGGCGTTGGAGAGTAAGGTGAGGGAAATCAATAAAATTCAACAGATTACAGCGCGGTGCACGGAGGGGCCGGCTGTGTGCAGAGAATACCAGTCTGCGGCCTGCTAATGGCTGCCTGCTCCCTTGAATTACAAGAGCGCGAGGGATGTGACAGGAGACGGTTTCTCTCTCTGCCGGTTCGCCAGGATACTCACGGGGCGAACGCAACCGAGTGCCAACACCGGTCCGATCGGTAACTGGGGGAATTTAACTGAGGTTATTAAACAGTTCATCTCGGGGATTAGAAAAGTACAGTAGGACGCTTACGCTTGTTTAAAGGAGACATATTGTGCTTTTTTTTGTTTTTCTTACTTATAAGAATAAATATATAAAGTAATAAGACCTATTCTGTATATTTTGTTGCACGTGCTGTGAACTTCCACTTATGTACACTAGGTATTTTGTTATTGTTTGGATTCAAAGACCCGTAAGCGTATAGTATGAGAACATATTGTCCACCAGCCTCTTTTTACCGAAGTGTGTGTCGTCATCTCTGATGCACACACACACACACACACACACACACACACACACACACACACACACACACACACACACACACACACACACACACACACACACACACACACACACACACACACACACACACACACACACACACACACACACACGCACACACACACACACCCTGAGCCCCGTGCTACCTGGCCCCAGGCGCACTCATCACACGGGGGCTGATTAAAGCACACGGCTCGGTGGACGGATCAGAGCGGACGGACCGGGACGTGCAGGGGCGGCGCCAGCGAGGCAGAGTGGAGATAATCGAATGTGTGTTCACGCCTCGCTGTGGCTTTCTCTTATTAGAATATCGTAGCAGCACTTATAATGAGTTACACTTTGCTGCTAAGACAATGTTTACACGCCACAGAATTACATTTCAGACCCTGGATGAGTCCGAGGAAGTGTTTGATACGAGCTGTGAGATAAGAAGCTGGACAACTCATCGCTGTATCATGACACATTTGTCTTTGGGGGATTTTTAGTGTTTCTTGTAGTGCAGGAGGTAGAGAGGGTCGTCCACTAACCAGAAGGTTGGTTGTTCGATTCCCCGGCCTCAAACACGCAGGTTCAGAAATGTAAAAGTCTTCTGTAATCACATTCCTCTGGTCCTGGACTAATTTTGTGCCAAACTTGATTATGAAATTATCACGTTTTTGGAGCTAATAAACAAATGGGACAGCCTGTTGAAAAAGCAACAACCCTACAAGCAGAGATGATAATAATAAAACGACAGGAAGCTTTAATTAGAATGTAAAGTGAAAATAGCTTGAATCAAAGTGAAGTCTCTTAATTAATCATCCACTCATCCATGAGACAAACAGCGTCCACGCTACGTAACGCTCCTTTACATGGAATCTACATTTCAAACTCTACGTCCGGTGGCCCCGCCCCCCCGGCCCCTCCAAGTTCCCCCAGATGAAGATAGCCGGGTGACAGGGCAGGCCGGGGGGGGGGGGGGGGGGGGGGGGGCAGGAGGTTGAGATGGAGATCAGGTTTTTATAAATCTCATTTCTGCTGCTGATCTATCAGCGCGCCCCGGTCCCTGTCAGCCACGCTCACATGTGACCAGCATGGCAAAAGGCTAACTCATTAGTCTGCCTCATCACAGCAGGGGGGGGGGGTTCTTTCCCAGCGAGCACCTACACACTAACACACACACACACACTCGTCCTCTTTCTTTCCCCCTCGCCTATTTCCTGTTCCCCCCCCCCCCCCATCCCCATCAGTCTCTTTCACCTCTTTTCCTCATTTTCATCCCCTTCCTTCCTCCTTCATCATTCCCTCCCGCTCCTCCTTTCTTCCCGTTCTCTCCGAGTGTGAGCGGTGGCCTCTCCATCCAGGATTTAATTAAAGCAGTTTAAATGGCCAGGGGTGATCCTCATCATGTCATCCCCTTCCCTTTTCTCTCTTCCTCTGGAGGTTAATATCAGACTAATCCACTCTTACCCCCCCTTAAGCCCTTCCTCAATAATGCATGGCTCTTCTCTGGCCACCCAGAGTGGCTGCCTTCAGCGCAGGCACAGCTTACAGGGCTCACATTCATACCCTCAACGCGAGTCACGCCCTTATCTGTGTGTGTGTGTGTGTATACGTCGGATCGACCTACACCGTGTTGCCGTGTTGACGCCGTGCCAGCAATTGGCAGTTTGTTTGGAGGGGGGGGGAGGGGGTTGTGCTGTGATTGGTGGCCTGGCTGTAATGCCGACAGGCTGCTGGTATGAATGTCAACCGCAGGATCAGGAAGCGCGGCTCGTCTTGAATCAGGGTTTGAGATAATTCGCACGTAGCGAGAGAAAAAACTGTCAGATTCCAGTGGAGGGAGAAATGATTCTTTTCTTTTAGCCTCCTGAGCCGGATCCGCTCAGTCTCGCTGCCTTGGTTCAAAGATGTCTTCGGAGTTCGGCGGCAGTTAAAAAGAAGAAAAAGTTCCTGTCGGTTGTTGTGTTAATTGTTTAATTAAAAAAAAAGACAAAGCTCCAAAACGATGAATAAGAAAAGCTGTGCACAGAATTCAGAAAAATACGTGAATGAAAAATACCGTCAGGTGCTTTTTTTTTTCATGTCTTTGCAGCACCGGCGGTTCTGGATGACAGTCTGCTATTACACCAAGCTGCTTCTAATGACCTTTCCACCAAGGGCTGTGCAGTGTGTGCCAGTGTGTGTGTGTGTGTGTGTGTGTGTGGTGTGTGTGTGTGTGTGTGTGTGTGTGTGTGTGTGTGTGTGTGTGTGTGTGTGTGTGTGTGTGGGAGGAGAAGCAGGTAGTCTAAGGCTGCTAATGAAGACAGGGATATACACGGCAACTACCAATTAAAGTTGTCAGAGCCGCAGTGTTTCCCGGCGTTTGACAGTCTCCTCGCACAGCCGCTGATTTTCCTTTACATGTCTCGCGGCGCAGTCAGAGCCCGGTGGGTGTGGTTGGACAGAAATTATCTCACTCGCCATTGTCTCTGCCTCCATTATGAATTTAAGGCCTGTGTGTGTGAGGGTGCGTGAACGCAGCAGCACAGCACCCATCAAGTACGCATGGCTCCGCAGGGAGCGCCACAGCCGCAAATTAAACGCACTCAGGTTCACATTAGTGTCAGAGACGTGCAGGAGAAGCACACGTGCGCACATGTATACACACACGGTATCACACACACACACACACACACACACACACAGGCACGCGCGAATTTAGTGGAGGTTATAATCTTTTACCCCCTGAAACCGGGTCCTCGCCTTCCTCGCCATTTCTCAGTCAGCGTGAATCACGCCCTGGGAGAATTAAAAGACTACGCGGAGGTTTCATTTGCGAACCAGCATGGCTAATAGCCACTTCAGCCACAGCCACAGCCATAAATATCATTTCATGGCTGTTCTACATAATTTATGATGGTGCGGCTGATAGGAAGCGATTACCACTTTACCAGACTGACCTTACCCTAATTAGAGTCTCCGATCCACATTATGAGGAAATATGATTAGGGTTGGACTGACACGCTGGTGCTGCCGCTAAAGGAGCAGTTCAACATCGGAAATAAAAGTTTAAACACGCTTGTCGGTTTATTAGGTACACCTTGCTCACGCTAATGCAGACACTAAAGGGCTCATTCATCTTTCTGTCGTCTTGCTGGAACTACCGGCTGCGCTCGAACATCTGCGTTCTCGGAGTTCAGCGCAGGTCTGAAAGCAGCCGTCAGCGACCATTGGTTGAATAACAACAGGCACCAACTATGTATGGGTGGATGTTTCTCAACAAGCTCGCGCAACATAACTTTGTGGAAGATTAAACGCCCTCAGGTCGGTGATGACATGAAAACACACAGGGTTTACGCTGACGCAGCTTCGTTTCAAAGAGAGAGAGGTGTCCGTTGATCTTTACATTTTCATTCGAGCCCCAGAACGTAACCATAAAAATGACTGACTTCAAAAAGCCAAATCAATAAAGCTGCACTTTAGGACCTAAAAGCTTCGAGTGTTTTTCTCTCAAGCAGCTGTCGCACACTCGCTTGTTATTCAACGCTTCGTCACAGTCGGCTCTGGAGACGTGTTCTGCTTGGGGCCATGAAAACACGTGGGTCAGTCGGGGGGTTTGTTGCAAGTTGAAATCCCAAGTGGTTGAATTAAAAAATGGTTGAATTAAAGAGACTGAATCCACGTGGAACCTGAAGCGGAGACAGTCCAACGGGTAAAACAGAGCGAGACGCAGACGACGGAGGAAGAAGAAGGTGAAGGTTGAAAATGAGGCTGAGATAAAAAAAATAAAAAATGGGGGACGAGCGTGGAGGAATCTGGACGGGGGGGGGAAGAATATGTGGGTCAGGGTGAGTCTGAAATGAGAGGGTGTGGAGGAACTGGATGAAAAAGCTTTCAGGAGGTGATTTTCTCCGTGTGGTTTAGAGCGAGAGAAAGAAAAGAAAGAAAGGAGGAGAGGATGCTGAGTCAAGATGAAAGCGCAGCCGTTTGGGAGTGAAATAATGGTGACCAATGCATTTTCCGTTGGCAGGAAAGACCAGAGTGTGTGTGTGCGCTTTGAAATACAGATTTTATTTTGAAGGGGAATCACTGACTTTCGTTTGGCTGGTACCTGGACAGGATTCAAAGATGGCGGCACCTGCCTCCGAGATATGGATAAGTGGAGACGCGTCGTCCATCTTTATGGACACGTTATGGTTTCACTGCTCTTTTCCACTTGTTCTCTGCCCGACACCAGAAGACATTAAACAATGTGCTGTGTGTTTCTGTTGCTGCTTCCTGCTCTGACTTCAGATCATGGCAGGGCTCCAGCTTTTTCTACTCAACACTAACCGAGCCGAGTGTTCAAGTAGACGCCAGATAAGCGGCGTGAGCACACCGGGCACTGCGAGGCGCGAGCGGAGGGGCTTAAGACCCCCCCCAACTAATTTTCTATTTCAATCACAGGATGACTGGATGCTTGCCAAACCCACGGCGTCCAACCCAAACGGAGAGCCACGTTACCTCGCCACTTAGCACGCCCAAGGACGCGCTGACACCCACCAACCATATACACTCTGTTGTCCGTAATTTGCGGCCGACGACCACGGCGCCGGAGGAGAACCTGCGAATTATCTTTAAAACTACCAGGTACAGAAAACAAATACAATATCTTGTTTATGCATCCAAATTCTTGCCTTCAGGGGTTGCTATGACAACTTGAACAATGCTGGCGATGTGTGTTGTCGGCGGCGGCGGCGGCGGCGGCGGGTGTATGGGGTTACGCTCCCCTCCCGAACCTAGGGTACTCAGGATAAACGCAGCCAATCAAAAGGGGATGTGGAGGTAATGAAGACTAAGGCGCTGAGAGGCAGGGAGCTTTTAGAAGCCGCTGTAACGCTGAGCACTTCAGACCTGTTCTCTCCGTCTTCCACAGCTCGCCGGATTAGCCGGCCTCGTCTCTATGGAAACCTTGCCCCACATGCAAACACCGCACACGCACACACATCATGAGGATTTTCTTTCTTTCTTTTTTTTTTATTATTTCCCTCAGTTGAAAAATGAAACAGGATAATTTAAGTGCTACTTGTGATTTCCTGGTTTTTTGACATGGCTCAGCCTCGTGGTTACGGAGTCATCAGCTCCACTGAGGGGAAACAGGCCTGACTGCAGCAGACGGGCATAAATATAAAGCCTGACGTCTCAGACCTGATGCCTGCGGATCCACCGCGCTCCGCAAACTGGAGCTAAAAGGTTCTCGGGGTATTTGAGAAGGAAGAGACGCACTCGAGGAGTGAGACCGGGGCCTATCTCGCTGCAACCAAAAAATCTACAGGCTCAATTAATTCCTCACCTGGAGGTATACTCTCGCTCGGCGGGTTGATCCCTCCTCATCCGCCGAACATCGAAGCCAATAACCTTTTCTCTTTTACCGGTGTAAGCTCCGGCTGAAGGCGGCGGGTTGCGTTAGATGGGGAAGTGCATCGTTTAACTGGAGCGGAGCCAGAAACCACCCACAGCATCCGAGAACACGCGAGGGCAGAAAACAAAGAGCGTCAGCGGGAGAAAGGAATCTGTACACGGCCATCAAACATCACACGGCACTGTATCTGGTTGTATGTTACCTGCGTGGACGGATGGTGCGTGTGTCTCTGTTTTGATATATTCTTAAATCCCAAAAAGGTCTCACATCTACAATCGTATCGTATGTCACATCGCATATCTGCAAAACAGTTCCCCGCTGCTTCAAGAAGACGGCGTCTGTCAGAATCAAGCATCGCACCCACAGAGACAAATCGATTCACATCTTGATGCGCAAACAACGATGTGCGTGAACGTGTGTGTGTGTGTGTGTGTGTGTGTGTTGTACGTTGATTCAATACAATGTGACGCGAGACATGTTTTTCATTTGTGTGTTTCCTACAATATTTAGATATTTCATATATTATAATACATCAACACAGGAAATAATCTAATATATCCGGGGCTGTAACAATCGGGGTTCTGCTTTCTAGCAATATTCAGAACGGTTCCTGGATGTGGTTCTTCCCCCCGAGTGTCCTGCTGGATCAGATCCCTTTCCTTCCTTTGTTCTCGCATCTACAATGAGAACCAGTCGAGTCACGTTTGTTTGGCCTTGAGCTCCGCTGAGTTTTTATTGTTCGTTGGATGATTCTGTGATTATTCAGATGATTGATAGTCTGTCATGGTGCGATATTAGAACAGCTGCAACGTTTAGCTTGGTGGTTAAACACGCACAAGTCACGACTGTGGCCCAGACGTTTAGCCACAGAACTCGAGGGCTGTTTTTTTAATTGTTTAAATGACATGTTTCCACGGACACGAACCAGATCTGAGTAAGAGCTTTGGGTTTGAGCACTTTGCACCGTGCACTCAAAATATCTCCCACTGTGTTAAAAACTCCTCTCACGCGAGAGTCACTGCAGCAGGTCACCGAGCTGATTCCTGTTTTTAAAATCAGCCATCGTGAGACGTATCTGAGGCTCGTTTCCCTCCGGAGGAAACACGAGAGACTCCATCAAGGAGCATCATCAATCATCAATAATAAATAATGACATTTACATGTCACATCAGGATTTACTGATTCTCTGGCACTTTTTCCACATCTGCCCTTTTCATATTTTAAATATTAAACCAGGTGCATCATTTACATCCCTGTGGGTAAAGGATGCATACGTGTACATACGGAAATAATTGCAAGCGAGCACATCTTCACAGAGCGCACGTGAAGATGTGCAGGGACACATTAGTCGAAGGGAGAAGACGAGGGGAGGATGAAGGAGCGAGCCGAGTCGTCCCCGTCTCTCAGGAAGCTTTTTATGTCCTCCAGCAGCTTTTTGCGAGTTGCTGAATCGGCTCCTGCCAACGCCGCTCCTGTCAGCATCTGACATCGATAAAAGCGAGGGATTCGGAGCAGTTCATCTGTTCAGCTCGCCGCGATAAGACTCGACTTCAAAAGCGGCCCGGCTCTCAATCTCGAAAAACGTTGGGGAAGAGAGGACCCGGTGACAGCCTGCGCTCCTTTTGTCCGTCGTCAGCTCAGCTAGACGGTAATCTGTGTCCGCCGCTCGCCATGTGGGCCTTTGAGGTTCGGGGACTTTGGGTTTGACCCCCGCGGCTCTAAGCTTCCTGTCAGGGTCCGTCCGCGAGCAGAGAGGAGTGTGGACAGTGGATTGAGGAGCGGCCCGGGCACGAGGCCATATGGCGAAAACCCCGAGATAAAGACAGGATCAAACTGCGCGGCGCAAAGATCAGTGTCAGGATAAAAGACGCTCGTGCACAGACCTCACGTCTCCGTTTAATAATCACATCTATTGTGCCGACCTGCCAGAGAACACACTGCCCCCTGTTGCATTCTGTAAATCTCATTATGCTCCATCATTAATTACCTCTTTTTCTATTTCTCTGCTGCCACGTTGACCCCGTCTCCCTTCAAGCATCATTTAAGTTTTGTCTAAAATAATCAAATCTAATTAACACTCAAAGTAAAGTCACTCAGCGGCTCGTTACGTGCTGTTAATTGCGTTAAATATAGTGAATTCCTAAATTGTTGCCAATCCACTTTTTGCGCTATATCCACTGTCAACGTTTAACATTTTAAACCATCTGTTGTATTGTTGGGAAACCGTCATTAAAGCCGAGCTCAGTTCATCACATGACGACGAGAGTCTGAACCCAAACGAGAGGGTTTGATTACGGCAGAGCCGAAGAGCAAAACTTTGATATAGAAGTTTTAAATATGTACCTGACGGCAGCAATTTCAGCAAACAAGAGAAAAGAGAAATTGGAAACATATTTTACATATTATATCTTTGACGATGAGAAGAAACTGATTGCTTGTGCCATATTTACCCTTTTGTGTACGTTACACATTCATCTCACACACTTCAGCCTCGCTGGACTCTCTCCCTGCTGCCGGACCACAGGTCGACCGGCCCACTGGGGGGGGGGGGGGGGCAGAAGATCTCCCGCTGCAGCAGATGGCTCCTGAGCTCCTGCTGCCAAAGTCTCCATGCTACATAATCATATCCAGATGGTTTGCTAGGTAACAGTGAGGTCAGGGTGCTCAGCAGTCACGGTGGCAGTCATGAAGTATGGAGGACTCCCCCCCCCCCCCCCCCGACTGTGATAGTTTACACAGTGAGGTGTCAAAGCAAAGCATTTGAAGTTCTTGTCTGTGAATTATTCATTAGCAAATGTTTTATGGCAGTTTGTGTTCGTGACATTTTCCAAGTTTTCCAACTATGGAATTGACCGGAAAGTTTTGATTGAATCCAACACGACGTTAAAAGTGAAGTTTGACCCGTAACACGTTGATAAACGTCCACAATAAATCATGCACCATCACAACAATTTGAAAGATGCATAACAAAACCAAACTGGGACCAAAAGACGTCGGATTAGTGGTTTTTTGAAATGGTCACAGGGGGAATTCTTTGAAAGCCTTCGCCCTATTTGGTAAATTCGGTATCCGGACTTGGACAAGACTCAAACGCTCAGCGTGTGTAAAGCTGCAATGATCCGTAAGTGTTTGATTGTACCAGTAAAAAAAAAAAACCAATTAATTTTTAATCAGAGGTTTGTCCCATATGGTTTCAGAGCAGGATGAAGGAAAAGCAAAATGCCAGCTTAAAAAATAAAGTGTGAAGCAAAGCGTCAGGATCTGGTGGAGGTGTCGGGTCCATTCGGCTCGCCCATGTTTCATCTTCTCTGCTCTTCAATCTCCGTGTCCGTGTCGGGAAAGGTTTCCCCCCGGTGTTTATCAAATTGGGCCGAAAGTGTCGGAGCTGATTAAGATGTCAACAGAAGCCCCCCCCCCGGTGCTTTCACAAACCTTTAAGAAACATATTGGACCATTCTGCGAAAGCCCCGTGCTCGTGTTTCCAAAGGTCGGCTTCTGTATGGTCGCGGTTCTGAAGATATATATATATATATGCATCTCTTTTTGGAGGTATGCAGCATAATTTAAGCTAGGAAAAGATCAGGGGTGTATATAAAAAACGCTCAACGACTTTTCTTTGTGCCGCGCTACATTGAGGAAGGACGACTTCCTGCACTGGCACCGGATTCTGGCACCGGATGAAAAACACAAGGTGCAAAACCCGACTCCGCTGGCCCCACACCAGTGGCGACTGGAGCGGGGCTGCTGGACTCTAAACCAGTGATGTTTGTACTGGTGGTTGTAAAAAAAGCAAAGACCGTTTGATGGTACAGACCCGGTTTTTCCCCCCCGAGGAACCGACGTTTGAGGTCGTGATGGTCGTCCCTGTTGTCGGGAGTGAAGTATGAAATATTGAGCGGCGTGGAGGGATGAGGTCAGAGTCGCAGTACCCTGCACTAGTCACGCTTGTAAGAGCGAAGTATGAAATATCCGACAGTGTGTTACGCTAGCGCCCCGGACTCCGGGAAAAGAGCTGGGTTCACTCTGCTGGGGGATCAGGCTCAGCCAATCAGAACCTTTCCACATCATTGGCCAGGGCCATCTCTTATCTAACAGAAGTGGAGAGGCTTTCCCTACTAATGCCACCCAGCTCGCTGGATCCTCCATCCTGTGCTTCACCACCATCCCTCCACCTCTCTTCTGCTCTCTCCATCCACCGAAGCTCTCGGCCTCTCTTCTCTCTCATCGGCTGCACTTCACTTTCCTCTATCTCCTTTCAGTTTTTCCAGCCACATTCTTCTCCAGTTATTGGTTACGCATTGCCGAGGTGTGCGATAGGCCACTACACGCCAGACTGGAGGAAAAACCAGGCCTGGCCACAACCAAACATCTGTGCCGAATGCTAATGAACGTGTGCGGTTGGGCGCACGTGTCGCGTGACGGAGTGCGGAGCGAGAGTGACGGATGAAATTAGAATAGTGGGGACATTAAGTGCTTCGGAACGGCTTGATATTGCAGACGGGGACACAAAGAGGCAAATCATAGAGCTGATGATTTCTCTCCCCTCCTTAAGTTCTTCCTGAGAAGGAGAAAAAAGGCGGCAGGCGACAAAAGAGAAGAGGAAGCAGGCAATCCTGTTACTTCTAATCTGTTCATCTTTTGCTTGGAGAAAGAGGTGGGGAGGTGGGGAGGGGGGGGGGGGGGGGGTGTTAAGTGGACAGGGGTCTGCAGGAATGAAATATATTGCAAATGGGAAAAGACACCAACAAGAGATGGGCGCCCGCAGACGGAGACCCCCGCTTAATCAAGACAAATTGCAGATGGGGTTGGATTTTTATTCTCTGAGAAAATAGACTGAAGCTGCCGTCCGCTGCTCAGCGACACACACGTGCAGATCGACACGCACACACACGGAGGAGGAAATAAGAAACACGCAAAAACACAGCACACATACCAACAAACACCCAAAACTCTCATGTACATAACTGGAAAGCTATTATTGCTCGCATACTTCTAATCTTCTTAAAGGTTAGAGTAGGACAAGCTGTGTTTTGAATGTTAAATATCAGTGTGATGTACTCCAGGCATCAAGCAGCATATTAAAACACTGTCCCCAGTCATTCAAGGCACGGCTCCTCCGGCTGCCACGTCCCCCGGTGCCACACTTCCCCCTTCCTGTACACGCACCGACAACAAATTCCCATTTATTTATTCTTGCATCATCACAGCGGCAAATTGCTTCGTAAATGGCACAGTTCCCTCAGCCTCTCCTGTAAATACAATGTCATTGGCGATGTTAATAATCCTTTTGTTTGCTTGACCAGGAGCTCTCGAGCGCCGCCCGTCCCCGTGATTCAATTACTGCGGTTTAGGGAGCGGGAAGAATGAGGCCGGACCTTAAAGCCGCCCGTGTTAATGACATTCAAATTGATCACTGCCACACGTTGCTATGCTGTGGCCCATTTAAAAGCGGGGGTAATGAAAAGAGGAGCTCTCCATTATGGAGAGCGTAACTAAACATGACACCTCCTCGCTGAAATTACAAGGCCCGAGCGCGCGCTCGCTCGCCGGCGCGTGCGTGCGATTCGGCTCGGCGGCCCGGCGAGAGCGGCTTGGAAACGTAAAACATGCAATCTGGAGCGGCGTCATGCCTCATAGACGCGCTGATAGCCAGAAGTGTGTGTGAGCACGAGTCTTCCTCACCCAGAGACAACATTTAAGGAGCCGTTATGTACGACGGACACAAAGGACGCAGAGGAAACCTGTAATAAAACCGCGTGTGCACATTCTTTGGCTCGTTAGCGGCGACCACATCGGGTCACACGGAGACAACGACTACGGCCTTGTGTTGTGTTAGCGTACAATATGAGTCATTACAGGAGAAAGTGATTTTTAAGCATCTCGAAGCCGCAGCGTGTTGCTTATACTCTTCCAAGTGTTTACGAAGCTGATTCCGTCACCGGTGACCGAGCGAGGGAGCGCTCAGCTGTCAGCTCAGCCCGCGATGTCGCCGCTGGGTGAAAAGCAACAGTCATTATGCAAAGACCGAAGCAGTAACACAGTGAACTGCATCGGTAATTTATAATCTCCTCTTCTGCTTCCTGGGCCAAGGGGCACAATGCAATTAGACGAATAAGTAAAAGGACAACACGCATTGATTCCAGGTGGAGTTGCAACCCTCCCAAAACACTAATGACTATTATTGCTTTCTCTGTAACACCGGCAGCACCGAGTGAAGCAAGCCGGCTCTTTACCGTGATGCTTTTTAAAAACATCCATGGGTCCAGATACAAGTTGTGGCATTGATTTAAATTCAATAGAGAATCTAGAAAGTCAACTCATGCATCATCATGTACGTTATTTGATTAAATGTATTTGCAGACAAACAACCTCCGGTCGCTCTATCTTCTGTGGACGTACGCATCTCTAATTCTCGCTGTGAACAACCCGGAGACGCTCACAAGCCTGTCCCCGGGGGGATCTGAACCCACAACCTCCCGCCTGCAGAGCGGTGCATCTTCCTTTTTTTTCGACAGTCCCGTGTCTCTCTCACCGCTGAGTAAATCCCAGCTAAGCGCTGTAATCACTCCAGTTGGACAAAACCTCCAAGTAATGCATTGGTCAATACCGGCCTCGGGGCAAAAGGGGACGCACCAGCATCGATGAATCTCTGTTTACTGGACGGCCAGTCACAGGCGGAGACACTCTTTAAGAAGACACCGTGTCCCTCGTAGGGGGCGAGGAAGAGTGAGCGGACCCGTCGGGTCACTTCTCATCTTTAACTCTCCCCTGGCAGTAAGACAGATGAAGAGAATCCTCTGTTCCCAGATGGAGGACGTCTGCGTGTCTCTTTTTTTAATGAAATAGCATTAGCGCCGACGTCGCTCGGGCCAATGGGAAACCGAGGCGGCCGCCACGTGACACGCGGGATAGATAGCCCATCTCATAAAGTGCTTTTACATCACGGCCCGCCCGATGAGAGCAATATCATCGCATTTATGAGAAAATAATGATTTCTTCTCTGAAATTTATGAGCATCTTGGAGGGGGGGGGGGGAAAAGAGGTTTATATAAATTATATCAGTATGAAAGAAGAAGCGGAGGAGAAGGGAGGAAAGAAAACACTCCCTTTAATTTGTTTTTCCCCTCAAGGGAATAAATACAGCTCTGTAATATCAGGCATAAAAGTCAATCTCTGCGACGAAGAATAGCCCAATTAGTTGAGCTGGAAGGAGACGGAACAAAGGAATCAAAGCAGATCAATACGGGTAGATTCACTAGACCCCCCCCCCCCCCCCCCGATCGATCACACGAGAGACCTGCGTGATTAGAGATCACCAAGTCACAGCGAACGTGTCCGTAATCAAGAGGTAAGCGTTCGTAACCGCAGCACTTACCGGCCGCGTCATCATCTGCATCCGCCGATAAGGAAACAAGCTTTTGACAAACAAACTGTTAAAAGGTGACGAAACGGGACTCGGTGGTTCTGCATGAAAACTAACCAACGACCCCAGATGTGCGAACATCTGGCGCCTGTGGAGGGAAGAACCTCCAAACTGTCCTATAATCAATATATCCTCAGATGTTTGATCCTTCACAGACTAAACTCGTTTTCAGCTGCTTCAGCCGAGTGACCACGACGACTTCTTTCACTTTTGTCAATGTAATTATTGTTATTACCCACAATGCAGCTGAGGAGCAAGTACAGTTCTGAAGACATCGTCCTGTTGAAGTCTTTAAGGCTTTTAACCCGATTTTCCCGCCACTTAGTGTAAAGTTATTTTATTCTCGTCCCGGGTTGTAATAACACTCATTAGCCGCATGTATACAGTATAATAAGACACTTGAACTCTCCATAACACAGAAGGAAAATAAATCCAGCGCACTTGTGTGGAGTCCAATCAAAGTGTCTCATTAGAATGATTTCAGTTCCCATAGAAAATTGATCAATTAAACACTGTCATCAAACAAACTGTGTCACATCCATCACGCCGGCCAATGTCCGATTCTGAATAAGTAGCATCAGCAGAGCAATTAATCAAAGTAACCCGACGAGGCGCCGCCGGCCCGCGAGGTCCATTCATCTGCTCTCCGCTGAGTAAAGAGGTGAAGCTGAGTGTAATTATGACGCCAGCTTCCATCGCGGGGCGGCGACGGGAGGACGCGTGGAGGCCCGAGCAGACGCCGTCGCTCCCTCCGGCCGCGGCGACTCCTCCCGCCCCGCTTGTCGTGGACTTGTCCGACACAAGCGCTTCCTCCGTGGCCGCCCCCCCAAACCCCTGAGCCACCTTTTCCTCCATCGTCCTCGCCGCTCGACATCTGTCCCACCGGTCCGGCATCTCATCCAATCACACGGCGCATAAATCCATAACTTGGGCTCTCCCCTCGGCCTCCAGGAAAAAAAACACAATAAACTGCGCTCATCTTTTATGCATGGTTTTCTGTGTCTCTGTAGCTAGCTCCGCTCTCGGTGCGTATCAATCATCACAGGGACGCCGCGGGGCACGGAGACGGGGAGGAAGCAGCGATGGCGGGCGGGGGGGGGGGGGAAATATACACGTTTGCACAACAAGGCAAAATGAAGAGTCCTGTTTCTTTATCCACTGACTTGGATTTCTTTTTCAATTTCATCTGCCCCTTCCCGTCTCCAGCACCCCCCCCCCCCCCCCCCCCCCCCCCCCCCGTACCTCGGTGCCCTTTCCTCCACTCTCTCTCTTCGCCGAGAAAACACACGTTAGCGATATGAAAGTGACCTGCTCACCTCTCGCCGTGCATCTATGGCTGCGAGTTAACAGACGCATGTTGGTGTTTTTAAGAGACACCTTCTCCCCCCCCCCCCCCCCAGGCTCCTACATAGCTCATGCACACAGGTTGGTGCTGTGGAGACGTGTAGATTCCACAGACGCCTCATTGGCATGCTAACGTATTCGCGGTCGGCGCGCTCAGCGTGGCAGAGGCCGGCGCTCGGACCTGACATGAAACCGGACGGCAGGAGGAGAAACTCCTCGCGGCTGCAGAGCAGAACCACGTCAACCGCGAGAGGAGGATTTTATTTATAGAGCTGCTTCTTTCGGTAGAAGATAAAACACAACGACAGGAACAGAGGCAGCGAGTGTTACCACAACATACTGCAGTACAGGAATGATAACTTATAGTGAATATATATCAACAGATAAGAGAGAGGTCAGATGTGAAGAGAAGCTAAATTGAATATTGAAATATAATTTATCCCAGAGCCACACCAAAATCTCAAGGCTTCATCTTGGGGTCACGTCCCTCCACAAAACTTCACGGGGGAACCGATAAAGCAGATTTTTCGTAATCCTGCAAACTATCAAACAAACGCACGCAGATGGAAAACATGACGTCTTTGATGGGAGCTTATAAAGATAACTGACGTACAAGAAACAAGAAGTCATCCCTGATTGCGAGTTGTGAGAAACCGTGTGTTTAAAACCTCGTTGAACTCCCATCTCTGCATCTCACTGTAACGTTTCATGTTTGATACCCGTCCCCTGATTCGCCCGCCGCCGCCTCACGTACACTTGTTATTTCCCAGGTCTCTAATCCTCAAGTGTTTTGGACGAAAAGGTCTTTTACATGAGAAGTTGTGTTGTGAATAACCACTCAGGGCATGAAGGTGTTCATTATTCAGCTATTATTCTGCAAGCCAATCCATCACAATCAATCAGTCAATCAAAGGCTCTTTTCACGATGCTTTTAACGGAACCATTTGTCATCCTTCAGCCGCGCTTTCACCGCTCCGCGCGCAGCAGGAATGCAAATACAACACACAATGTTGTGCGCTTGTACTCGGAGCAGTCGGCGGATGAGGTGTTTAAAAGCCTCTGTGTAGCCGCGGCGAGTGTGTTCCCAGGTACGTCGGGGGCTGAGCGGCGGCCACAGGGAGGCAGAGATTACAGAGTAAAGCCCTCCGCTCCGTCCCTAAGTAATAACAGCGAAATGAGCCTGACATTTTACTCTGGAAGACACACACACAGCCGGTCACAGACACACACACACACACACAGGGCAAACAACACGCAACAGCAAGAAGGCGTGCACGCACACAACAATAACGTGCATAGAGACAGTCACGAGTGCAGAGAATGACAAGTATCAGAAAAACCTGCCCGGAGGAAAGACGTTCAAATGCACAGACTGCAAAACTGCTTTTTTCCGATCAGATGAAGTAATTAATAACTAAATTGTGGCAGAGAGATTTAATTCAGGAGCCGAGCAGAGTGTGAGATGTTCATGTGATTAAAGCGTCTTCCTAATTGTTCATTAGTTCTTCGACGATGTTAAACAAGCCTGCAGAAGCATTGGAGTAGATTTTGTTTGTGTTTCCTTTGTAGTAAGTATTATTTGTCTGAGGCAGAAAGAAAAACTGCAAAATCCACCTTGCAAAACAAATTACAGTGACATGAACACAGAGACGGTGAAGGTGCTCCTTGTTTGTCTGTTCAGGAAACGGATCATCACCTGGTTCGGTTTCCCTCCAACGTCAAAGTTCCTCAATCAAGCAGCACGGCCGCTGACAACAGAACCAATACAAGGATCCAATCCCACGTCACGTGACATCTGAACAAGCAGGCCTGATGACACGCTCGACAACACGACGTCACCACATTCCACTTCAGTGTTTTTCCGTTGAAGCCTCCGACTCGTGGGTTCGAGTGCCTCGTTAGTTTGGGTTTCCTGAAACATTGACCAATCAATCAAGGAAGCCAATTAAAGTGTTAAACACGTGACGGACGTGAGCTCTTGTCCGACGCCACATCGCAGCGCAGCGGCGTTTTATTTTAATCACGGCACCAATATTTAATTGTTTCATTCCTTCGCCTCAGAAATGATTGCGAGGCTGCAGAATTAAAATAAAAAAAGAATAAAGGATCGCTCTGCCGGAGCGTTTCCAGACAGCGCTGCTTTGTGTTGCAGAGAAAGTTGAGTCAGTGAACTGTTGTGCCGAGGCTCTTTGTGTCGGGACCCCCCCCCCCCCCCCCCCCGCGCTGTTAGAACACAGCGCTCTTATTCAAACGAATGAAAAGGGCTGTTTTCCTTTTCTCTCACGCTGCCGATGTCACTCTGAACATGGCTTCAGGAGACTCCCGATAAAACCTTCTGAGGGAACGTGACGCGACCTCAGATCGTTCCTTTGTCGTCTCGCACACTCGCACATTTGCACTGTCACTTCCAAAAAATCCCCGGCGGTTCACGTGGCAAACTGGCAGCGCCACGACTGTGCCGTGCCAAGTCTCCATCGCCGCGTGCGCTCCATAGATACTCACTGAAACATGTCTATCTATCCCCCCCCCAATTCTACTCATTCTCTCAAATTCAATATTTTATAATTCACAGAAAAATATGTGGAGTGCGACCCGGGCCAGAAGCAGACCGACAGACACGGAATGGGAAAAACAAGGGAGCAGACAGAAAGAGTTATTAAGCGCATATTAATGTTTGCTCTCCTCCTCCATGGCTGCGTCTCCCGAGATCTGCCCGTCGCTACTTTTTGCATGAATACTTAATCACACACCAAACACTGTCTAATTCCTCCTGCCCCAGAATGCACGGAACAAGACGGAGAGCCGGAGAGACGGAGCGAGACATGAAGAGACGAGGAAAAGACGAAAGAGGAAATATTAGAATGTCACGGAGGCAGTGCTGGGATACGGATAAATCTATGCAAATAGCAATTAGCTGAACCGCCAACCTCTGAGTCAATAACAAGCTGATCGGATGGGGAATATCCCGGCGCCAGGCTACGTGGGTTCAAAGGTCACGCTGTGATTGGAGGTCACCCGGCGATAAGCGACGCGGTGCCGAGCGGGGGAAGGTTGCAACTGTGGCCGGGAAGAGGAAGAGGCACTTAATGTTTGCAGGAGCAAAGAGAGTCACCGCTGCGCTCGTCGAGGAGACAGCCTCTAAGTGGATTCCCACTCCTCGTAATTAGTCTTTACTTTAACTGCGTGCATCACTTTAATGAAACACAATATTTCTGCAATCGAGATTCAGATTCGGAGTTTTTCCCGAAGACGTCGAGGACGGAAAACAAACATCTAAGAGCCGAGAAAAGCTTTGTACTAATACTTTTACTGCTGCTCGGGAGATAACGTTAGCATAATCAACGAGCAGGAAAACAACTCTGGAGGTTTATTAACATGGGTGTGTGTGTGTGTGTGTGTGTGTGTGTGTGTGTGTGTGTGTGTGTGTGTGTGTGTGTGTGTGTGTGTGTGCTGTGTAAAGACATGGCTTGACAATCAGGAAGTGACTCAGATTCCCTGAGAGTTTAATCTGCACATATTTGTTAGTTTAGGGTGGACTGCATCGTATTAAAGTAAATTTAAGGTGGACTGCATCATATTAAAGTGATTTAAGGTGGACTGCATCATATTAAAGTGATTTTAAGGTGGACTGAATCATAATAAAGTGAGTTTAAGGTGGACTGCATCGTATTAAAGTGAGTTTAAGGTGGACTGCATTGTATTAAAGTGATTTAAGGTGGACTGCATCGTATTAAAGTAAGTTTAAGGTGGACTGCATCGTATTAAAGTGAGTTTAAGGTGGACTGCTTCGTATTAAAGTAAGTTTAAGGTGGACTGCATCGTATTAAAGTGATTTTAAGATGGACTGCATCATAATTAAAGTTCATGTTAGACTTAATCTTTGGTTTCAATAACACGTTTAAGGTGGACTGAGGTTCAGGAACAAGTCAAATGGATGTTTCTGATGCGCATCATGATTATTTAACTCTTATTTAAAATCTTCTGCTTTTCTCCTGTTAAACACTTAATCGTTTCACCTCTTCAGGCCGGCATAAATTATGTAAATAAAACAAGTGAAGAGGGGAAATCACCGGTTGAAAAGATTACAACTCATAAATACGTGCCGCCTGTGATGAGGGGTCATAAACGGGCGCCGCTTCGCCAGATAGAAAACCGTGGACGAGACCTCGGTTGTGCCGAACGTTGTAATCAGTTATTCAAATACGTATCGCCGCACGCATCATCCTCGTCTTAACGTGTTTAGCATTGTTACGGCCTCTCTAATTTGGCTCCGATGTATTATGCAAACATATGCACAGAAATGATGCAGACATTAAAATTTAACGAAGCGCCGCTGAGCTGTCACTGGCAGTAAAAGTGTAAAAATAGAGGCGTAAAAAAAAAACCTCTTCAGTCATTTATTGTCAGAATCAATCTTATTAAATCACACCCCGCGGAGACGGAGAGGGGGGGGATTACTTGCTTGCTTTTCATTTGTCTTGAGCCTTTTAATCTGTGAAAGAAAGAGCTGCAATGACCTGTGTTAGACACACAAACACACACACACAGACACACACAAGAGCCCTGTGCGGGGGCCACTTTTGATGTGCCGTTAGTCCGGGTGCGTAGAAATCAGGAGCAGCGTGTAGCCCGAGGCGAGCAAGACACCAACAGATCAGCTGCAGAGGAGAGGAAGAGAGACGTGAGTGAATATGTGTCGATGGGTGATTTTTTTTTTTTTGAGGAGAGTGTTTACAGAAGCGGATATAAAAGCGAAAAAACGTGGGAGTTTGTCCCCTCCGTGGATTTCTGGAATGCGCTGTAATATTTTTCATTTCATGTGCTTCAGAGGGAAGACGAGCTTTGAACCCTCCGCGCCGCTGATGGAGTGTTTGGTTTCTCTAAACTGTCTCTGCGCAGATTTGACTTTCTGTGTTTCGGGTTCCTCGTGTCTCGTGTCTATATGTTTGTGCGTTTGAAAGCATGCTATTGTCGCGTGCGTTCACTTTGTGTGTGTGTGTGTGTGTGTGTGTGTGTTCGTTCCTGCACCGCTTGTGTCTCCGAGCGAGTTCCGGGTGTTTCCGCTAATTGCAGATCAGGCCCGATTAGAACCTGGAGAGGAGCGGGCCAATCAGAATCTCCCCCGGAACACCTCGGCTCCTCTCTATCTCTGTGAGTCTTGAGTCATCTGGAACCTCCCTCTGCAGCCACCAGGGGGTTTTTAACCACCGAGATCTGCACTTGGAATAAAACTTCATCCCCCTCGACTCCTAACGAGGAGCCGGTGAACGCGGCGTCCCCGGCTGGATGATGCAAGAAACTCAAAATGGTGGAAAATCCAATTTGCCTTACAATAATAGAAAAAGAAAAGTTAAGATCAACTGGTGGCAACTGAGCTGCAGCTGTGAGCTTAACCCTTTCTGTCCTCGGGTGCTTTTCACTCCCATTATTTTCATCATGGCCTCGGATACACTGCTATTTACGAATGCCATGATTTGAGGGGTGGGTTGTGGGTTCCAATCCCTGAGCCACAGACCAATACTGTGCAAAACCATGTCACTATATTAAAAGAATTATAAACCCGACCGAGGAGTTACTGTTTCCACCCCCAGTTTGTTGTTTTTTATTGTTTGTCAGCAGGATGAATTAATAACTAATGAACAGAAAAGAAGAAAACAGCAAAACGTAATATATCATAATGCTAATGATGAATTAAATTAAATCTGCTGGGATAATAACGCAGCTTTAACATTAAAAGATATTATTTTCTTAACCTCTTGACCTTAAAAAATCTGTGTATTATCAATTTGTCACACTAAGCAGATTTAAATGTGGTTTCATAAGCGAGTGTTGGGTCCCAGCGGAGGTCTGACCTCTCACTTCCATCCTCGTTTGTTAAATCTCTCTCTTTCAGTCCTACAGGAAGTATAATGCTCATATATGTGCAAGTTGTTTGTGAATGTGCACAATCAGCTCCTGTAACCGTGGCGATAACGATCAAGATGGTCACCCACTAGGAAACCACCTGAACCACGAGCGGCGTGCACGTGGACACGTGTTTCAGTTTGACAGAGCACGGCTCCAGAGGAGACGCTGATGTTTCCCACTAAAAAATCTGCCGGTTAAAGATTTCAACGGGCCGCAACCGCTAATCCGACAATAATCCACAATAACAATTAAAATGATTGAGCAGAAAAAACAATGAAGGGCAGAGGACTGGGAGAGAGGAGACAGTGGGGATGTCAAGTCGGCGGATATGAGTGGTGCAAATGAGGATGAGCCAGTCACCGCCTCAGACAGGCAGCTGAATAGACGAAAAAGAATGGAGAGACAGGATGGGAGTGCGGGAGGGAGGTGGTGGTGGTGGGGGGGTGTGTTATTGTGAGCGGCGACAAGTGATGGCAGAATCTGGGTGCTGGGTGTCACTTTGGAACAATCAGGGCTGACGTCCCAGGTGCTGTGCGGGCGGGCGGGAAAAAAGGGGAATTCGCTTTTTCGGGGGTCTGCCTAATCATACGGGGGGGGAATAAAATCCGGCGCCAGAAACCCAACCCCGGGATCCTTCAAGACACGCCGTCAAACACGGAACAGGCCCGGGCGATAAGAGGCGGAGGGGAAGATGACGAGCCTCTGAAGGACAGATCTCATTGTTCGACCGCACGCGGATCAATCACGAGCGGACGCTTTGAGAAAGAACTCGTCAAAGCTGAGAGACTCGGAACATTAAGCGTCTTCGTGTTGCAATTAAGTTCACGTCCGTCTCTTTTCCCGCGGCGTGCTGTCATCCAAACGGGAACCCGGAGGCCGAGTCCCGTCCTCCGGCGCTAAAAACATAAAACTCACAAACAAGTTTCCCTTTAAAGAAGCGTCTTAAGGGAAGACACTTTTAATATTTGAAGAGCTGAAGACACCAAATACGTGTTTTTATAAAATGTTGCTTCATCCGAGCGGAAGTGGGATGTAACTCCACGAATCACTGATTCATTCTTCAAAGCAACATCGACTCAGTCAGCACCCCCCCCCAAAAGAAAGTTGTTTTTTGGAGGATCTGCAAAAATCGTTTAAGCTGTGATGTTTATTAATGTTCAACAAGGTCACACGAGGTTGTTGCCGTCTCTTACAGACATTAGAAAACTATCTGGATCTGATGGACGAATGACAGATCGTCTGTTTGATGCCGAGGGAAATTAAGAATTAAATAAACTCTATGAATCAAAAACTTTGGAAAACATCCTGGGTTTTCTTTATTAACGTTGGGACATCTTCATCGTCACGGTCGGTGTCTCTTATCCACCGGCTACAACAGACCCTGACACACTGACATCACATTAAAGATAAGGTGCTTTGATATAATAAGAAATTCTGATTCTGTTTCTATTCTGGGAGTCCACATATTAATCAGCAGCACTGGTATTTTTAGCTCCAAACATTCACTCTGTATGCACATGGTGTCTGACAACACTCTGTTAGATACCGGGGTTCGTTATTCTGTCTGTCAGAATATCTGCCATGAAATTTTTCTCGCAGAGCAGACTGGCCCTCGGGCGAAAGGAACTGTCGATTCGATTTCTGCGGTGATCCGGGTCTGAGATTTCTGCTGTTCCACAATTACCAGTTTTTTTATCTTTAATCATGGAAACGGCTGGAGATAGAGACTTGATTTAAAATCCTTAAGGTATGTTTCCAAGGTCAGGAAATCAATTTAACTTAAAACGTCAGTGGAGGAAAACGATTTGCTGGAGTGTAACGAGCCCCGATTCAGGACAGAGCCTCGTCTCCTCCGTCAGTATTTACATTATATATTCACTCTCACCCCCTGAACATGCATATCTGTGTTTTCTACCTTTCCGTCTGTTTCTATCTGACTCGCAAACCCACTTTTCTCCGAGGGAAAATGCCTCAGACAAATTTCTGTCTCATAAAACTCGCACAGTTTACGGCGAGTTATTTGAAAGCGTCCGATGACGTGACAGTGGAGTTTTTATCTGAACGCTGTGCTTGTGGTTATGAAGCAGAAAACGTCCCCGTGTCGCAGTGAAGATACAACAGCTGATGTATTGTTCCATTATTTACTGCCTGCAGAGCCGCTCCGGGATTCAACTCCAGATAACATCACCACGACAATGTGTCCTTGTGTTCGGGCTTGAGCAGCGACTTGTACCAAATTCACAAACCAGAACCGAGCTGTGCAGAGACACACGTGGGAATGATCTCTTTTTTAAAAAAAGGTGGATTTTACTTTACACACGTGATGATGAATCACCGACGTGTTGTTCCCGCTCATCAGCCGAGCACAAATCAAACAGGAGGAGAGGGAAGCGTAGCCGGTAGCTAATGATGTGTGGATTGTTAGACAGCCGAGCGCGACTCCAGGAGGCTTCTCTCCGCGGAAAGGGAATATATTTAGAGAGAAAGTGACAATACGAAGAAGAAGGAAGAAGAAGAGATGCAGCAGCTGTGGAAGATGCGACTCGCAGCCTGACTCCGAGCAGAAAACAGGTTTTCATCTGCCTTCTCCTTCCCTCCTTCCTCCCCCTCTCCTGTTTCCATCTCGCCACATCTATCACTCCCCTCTCACTTTCTCTCCGTCGTATTGTTCACTCCGTCAAGAGTTGTCATGACAAGGCTGTTTATTTCTAATGGTTGACATTTCGCCCCGTGCCGCTCGCCTGAAAGAACACAACCTGGGATGAATGCGCCCCGCAATTTTCAAACGAACATCTTGTTATCGCGCACGCACGCACGCACGCACGCACGACGTGCACGCAGGCGCTGAGGTGCATTTAAAAATGGAAAAAAGATCTATGGTGCTTTTTAACCTTTCATCTGCGAGCAGAGAGAAGCAGGTTTCTGACTCCCACATGGTGTTTCCACATCCTCCCCTCCCCTCCCCTCCCGACTCAATCCAGCAGCCTCCTCCTCCGTGGGATCAAATTAAGGTAGGGATTATTAAAAAGATGGGGCTCTGGCCTGAATGCTGGTTAATGTGGGCCACAGGCCGGCCATTGTGCCGCTCTGACGCCATCCCACAGGAGGAGAAAGGGAAGGATCAATTTTCTCTTCCACCCCATTCTTCTCCATTCCCATCTCCTGGTGCCCTTCTCATCATCCTGCTCTCATCTCTCTTGCTTTGTCTTCTATTTCCCATTTATTCCCTGTTCTTCTCCGTCTTTTTATTGTCTGCGCCGCCGCGGCTTTGACGTAGCAGGACAATGTCCCCTGGAGGATTGGATCTCAAAGTCAGACACATGGGCTGCCAACATCTCCTCTTCTGTGAAACGCTGAATATGTATTGGAATATGTGCAATTTTCAGCTCTATTAAGTAATATTTCTGACAAGCTCTGTCGAGGATGACGCCTTGTTTGTGTCTCTGGGACGTGGGACAAGATGTTCCCTCCATTACCGGAGATACGTCAGGGAAAGATGATGATTAAAGGTTAACTCTGAACTTTTTGTTCTCTTCTATAACAACATCAACAACATCACATTACTTCCATCTTTGCTGCTGAACCTGGGGAAAGTCACAGAATCCTTTGGAAACCAGGTGTAATCAGTTTCCACAAGACAACGGCAATCTACGCCGAGCATCATGGTTACACGGTGGTTCAGGGGCGTCCGTCTGTGGATCCATCAAACTGTAACAGCAGCGGAAAGCAGGTCGATAGGCCGACACCGAGAAGCAGGGTTTACTCAAAACGGATTAGATAGCCTCACTTCTAAACTGTATATTGCAATTGGCAGCTGGAGCGGAATCAAAGCCGGCGCCCGGGTGAGATCCTGGCGAGGTTTCGTCAATTCCCATCAAGTCAACTGGACGTGGAATTTGTCCATAGGTGCCTGATCCAATTCACGGCACTGAGGCAGACGTGAAGTGAAATTGAACAGTGGACCGAACGCGCAGGGCGGTTTTATTGGTCTTTTCCTCCGCGGAGAGAGACGGAGGGAGAAGGCCGCCCTCTCTGAGGTGCTGTGCACACCTTGTAGGCTGCCAAGCCCCATTAGAGGGTGACAAACAGACGTCCGCTCGGCTCAGCGCTGTCAGACCTCGGTAATGAAAGACACATCAGCCTGAGAAAAAGCAGAGGAGGACGAGGAGGAGGCGGCGGCGGCGGCGGCAGCGGAGGAGGAGGAGGGAGAAACACAGAAACAGGCCGTGCACAGAAACAAACACATTTTAAGACTAATGGCTTAAATGCAAATGTCTTAATGCAGGGCAGGATGATAAAAATAACTACGTACAGACAGGAAGACGCAGGACAAGAGAAGACAAAGAGTAAAAATAGATGAGAGAATCAGACGGAAGATAAAAGACAAACAGCAGGGACAGAAAGTTCTGTTGGATCTAATGGAAAAGGAAAGAGAGAGAGAGAGAGAGAGAGAGAGAGAGAGAGAGAGAGAGAGAGAGAGAGAGAGAGAGAGAGAGCCGGAGTCCTGTGCGACTCATCGAGCTTCGCGATGTCGATGCTACACCGAGATACGGCGTCAAAGATTATCCGCGTTTCAACCACGTTGCCATCAGATGATTCAGTGGCGCTAATAAAGCTCCCGACACAACACAGCATCTATCAGAGAGGAGGCGCGGAGGAGGACTCGCCGTAATCAGGCCGGTTGAGAGCGTTTCTCTTCCCTTTGCCCGTGAATCACAGTTGCACTCTGTGAGGCATGCAGGAACCTTTAAGCACATGGTAATGAATTATACAAAAGGCCGGAGACAGATGCCGAGGCAGGCGTTAGGAAGTGAGCGGTCGTCGGCACAGCCAATGGATGCAGGCTCTTCCCCGGCCACGCTTGCTCCTGTAATATATCGCAAGAGGAAGGACGAAATGTGTCTTCGAGAGGAGGCAGCTTTGTCAAACCTATGTTTCTCCCTCAGTGAGAAGGAGAGAGAGTGAGACAGGCGGTGGAGGATTATAGAATTCATTAGTTTAATGGCGTTTGTGCCACTTGGAACGAACGCCTCTGAAGTCAACCAGAGAGAAGAGCGAACACGATGACTCGTCATGAACTCCAGAATCAGGGAGCTGCAGACGACAACGCAGATGTTTCAGGCTAATAAAGTGGATCGAATAAAACCCAGAATAATAACGCAGAATAAAAGTAAGTTGAATATTACACCTGCACCCTAAAACACTTAGAAAGATAAAACACAAAGGTTATGACGCATTAAATCACATATTGATATCAGCCCAAACCGAGTGGCAATACGTGAATGCTGTATTTGAAAGTGTGCGTCCGTGTGTGTGTGTGGTTTGTGTGCGTGGAGGGAAATGACAGTGACATTTGCGTTTGTGGTGTGGACGCCTGAAAAGCAGCCGCCCACCATGAGCAGCACCAGCACCACCACCACCACCACCACCACAGAGCGACTCGATACTGGCCCCCGACGAAATCATTACGCCGCTTCCTCCGAGGTTAAAACACGACACTACACGGCCACTTAGGAATATGGATCGGACTTGTACGACGGCGAAAGGGCAGGTTAATGCAATCAATTATTTTTTAACAGTAATGGCTATGCAAGAGTCCTTGACATACCCACACAGTCTATCTCCCTGTAATGTAATGGCCCTCAATGATTCTTTTGTGTGTGGGCTTCTGCTGCAGCTGCACCCCCCCCCGGTGACATTTAGAAAGGGACAAAAGATCAGTTCATTGGAAAAAGATTTTTATTTATTTTTAATCACATTTTATGGATTTTATGGACAGAAGTCTGAGGCTGGACAATCCTCCTGTGTTTGATTGTTTTTAATAAGAGATATCGATGCGTTTCTGTGATTATTGTAATCGTGACCGGCTGCGATGAGGAAAACAAATCGTGTCGGGGCTTTTGAAACAGAAAGAATCTCACGGGACGTTTCCACCGATCGACTCCTGCGGAGTTTCCGACGGGTCAAATGTCGCGTGACGCGTGAATTCATCAAACACTTACCGCTGAGCAACATCTGGGGAGCAGCAACATCTGGGGAGCAACATCTGGGGAGCAGCACCAGGTGGATCTTCGGCCCGAGTGTTGTTCCTGTTTGAAAAGAAAGAGGATGAGAAGCAATAGTGAAAATGACACCGGAAACGTTTCCAGGGGACCGAAAACAGTGACGCACCACCTGCAGTTCAATGCTTTGTGAAGTTCCATCACCACCGACGAGTATCAGACTTTAATAACTTGAATTGATGAAGATGTTTCTTCTATTTGCACGTGGTCGGATGACGTTTTTTATCATTTTGACTTAAACTGGGAGAGCGAACAGTTATGACATCGAAAGAAAACATGGGAAAAAACGGTTTGCGCCACTTAATCCAGATCTATAACAAAATTAATTAGTTCCTTGTCCCTCGATCAAACAATATAAATAAGGTCATCGATTACCGCCGTCAGCGTTCGAACAGCCGTTCTGCAAACAGAGTTAACAGAGGATCTTTACCCGAGCGTACTTTCCCCTCGTACGCTAATAACGGTATTTGGTGTGTGCTGCTGCTGTTTATGTTGTAAAAGCCTTCCCATTAAAACTCAACATAAATCTGGGCGAGCGAGCGACATCAGTGAGCAAATGAGCACACACCACATGAACACACGCGGCGGCGGGCGGGGGGGGGGGGTTAGAGGAAGAGGGCAGATTTCTCCCCCGCGCTCTGGGGACCCTCATTACCGCACGGAGGCGTCGCAGGGCAGGCGTGTGAATAACGCAGCGTGGGGGCGAGGGTTTTTTTTTGGGACGGGTTGTGTCAGTCGGTTTTTCCTCCTTATTAGTCACCTGGTGCTGCCGCGTGTACGAGTGACCACAACACGGAGAGCGACTGTGCACAGCGGCGAGGAAAGCTTTTCAGTTCAGGGTCAGGGGTCAGAGACGAGATGAGGAATCCACCTACTGAGTTCACGGACTTCACATGAGCAGATTTATGGATTTATACCAGCGCTGATATGGGGGCGAAAAAATATGATCACAACTTCTACTGAGTAAAAACAGTTAATTGTGTTTTTTTTAAATCTTCTTTATAGGCACAGACTTTATGTCTAATACCTCTTAATGGGCTCATAACATGAACTTTTGTTATTTCGCTATTTAAGAGTAAAACATGATCTCATTTGTCATATTTACTTCGTTGCCCAATGAACTTATTTAACCACCAAACCAGAAACACACCCGATATCCCCGGCTACACTGAAACTGAGGTGAATCAAATGTTGTTTCTGATGGAAAATCCCATTTGAAAATATTCTGCTGCCACGCGTCCTCCAGTGTCCTCGTGTCTTTGGATCTAGTTTCTATTGAGGAAACCGTCCTGGAGAAAAGAAAGAATAAGAAGTTGTAGAAATAGTGCGTCTACATAAAAGAAGAAGAAGAAGAAGAGAAGAAGAAGAAGAAGAAGAAGTTCTTCTCATTCTCTCGCAGAACACGGTTTTCTGTTCACCTGCATCTGAAGCAGAAATCTGTAAAACCTGGACAAAGAAATACATACATACATACATACATAAATAAATTTATTTGTGAGAGAAAGTTTGGTATCTTTTAGTAAAGTACTGTGTTTCAAGTTATAACTAATAAAGATCTTTCATTATCTTCCTGATCTCGTTAAGTTTATTTTGCATGTCGTTGAGAGTGAAGTTGAATTTTGAAGTGAAAGAAAAGTCCTTGTGTAGATGAATTGGTGAAACTACTTCAGATTCTGATTCAGTAAGAAGGAAATAATAATAATAATCGCCCAGAGTTCTTCTTTATTATCAAAATGCAAATGGAGACGAATCTTCCTCCTCTCCCGTTTGTCTTATACCTGAACCCTGATACTCTCTTGTATGCTCCAGGGCTCAGTGCAGGGAACAAGTTTCTGTTATTGTCTCCTCCTGAAAACGATCCCGACCCGTCCTGTGGAGCGCAGACACTCTGAGGACAAACATCTCAGAGCTGGAACGTGTGACTGACACACAGCGACAAGCACGAGGAACCAAAGACTTTACCAGAATAAAAGAAACAACACACATACAAGAGTGAAGTCGCAGGTAAGAGCTTAGGTGGGGGGTGGGGGGTGGGTCTGATGTGAGCACTTTGTGTAACAGGAATAACGCGTCTTTAATGACTTAAGTAATGTGATTCATTGCTTTTGACGGTCGTGTGCTGCTGCAAATCACACGGCAGCAGCCGGAGAGCACGAATCCTCCGAGCCGCCGACTGAAGCCGTGCTTCCCACATCGCAGGCGGACGACAGCTACTTAGCCTCCTTCTCCAATCAGGACTTTGAGGTAATTGAGAGGAACGACGAGCAGATCTCAGTCGTCCGAGTGACGGGGCCGCGCTGCAGCGGAGGGGAAACCATTAGAGCTTGTTTATGAGAATAACGTGAGAGTATTATCCATGTTCTGCGTAATGTGTTTATCTGGTGCGACACAAACATGTTTCTTCTAATGCAAGAGACACGGAATTACGTGCAAGACACTTAAATCTAAGATTCGAAGGCGTAATCAAGCAAATATCTGTGTTCTCTGTGTGCGGAGGAGCTTTAAGGGGCTTTGAATCAACTGTGCGGCTAATTTGATTTCAAATCTGGCGAGGGGCCGAGCTGTCATGTGACGCATTGAACCTGGGTAATGAACAGCAACCCCAACACACTGGCGAGTGATGGGAGAGCTCGAACTCACAAGGAAAAAGGAAAAACGTCACACGGGGGAACCTTTTGTTTCAGGTAAACCCACCCGTCCTGTTAAAAAAAAAAAAAAATCAAATAAATTACAACTTAATGTGCAGCAGAGACGCAGGTGAAGAAGTCAACGCGGTGATTTGAGCAACGGGAGCAGAGGAAATTGGAAAATAAAACAGTGATTGAATTACAGCGTGTGGGTCGTGTTCCCCCGGGAAGGACGGCGGCAGATGTTACACGTCGAATCCTCTGTGATTCCTAACGTGCTTTTATTGGCGCCCAATTTATATTTCACTGTAAAGACAAGTTCACGTTATTGATTCTTTTCAATCTGAATTTCATCAAGCGATCGGAGAAACATCCAGAAAGACGGGGAAATGAAATAAATGAGGGACTTTGTACAGGATCTGTCACCAGAACGTTTCCCCCCCCCCCCCCCCCCAGCAGCCAAACTGGTTCATTACACCTGCCAATCTATTCTCTCAGAGCTGCAGCCGACATTTAAAAAATGTGCCAAGCATCCGTGAAGCAGAGCTACAGCTGTGAAGATCCGTATCTATTGTCTCGCTCCACCGTGGAACCGACTGTGAACACATTTACAAGCAACGACTGGAAACCACTAAGGGATTATGGGTACGAAAACAGATGTTGACATCTGCTGGTCAGTAATTACTCATGGAAATCTTGGCGTTACGCGGTGAGATTGCGGAAAAAACTTTGCTGCATCAAGAGATAATGTATGTACCTCGTGTTTGTGTTGATGTGTGATTACGGTCGGGGGAGAGGGAGCACGCTGCTCTGCCTCAGCTGCTTCTGCACTGCACAATCATTTCTACATTCATAACCACATTCACAGAAACCGCCACGAAAAACAACTGGGAGGTTAGTGGTCAAGCACGACGTCACCCCTTCACCGCACTGTCAGTTTGAAGCAGAGGATTTGGGAGTCGAACCTGTGGCCTTTTGTTTACAGTGTGCATGTTGTTCCTGTGCATGCACCAGCTTCCTCCAGTCTAAAGACAGACTAGGTGGCCCACAGGTGGGAATGATAGCTTCAAGGATGGGTGGTGGGATGGGTGGATGAAGGGATGGACGAAGGGGTGGATGAAGGGGTGGATGAAGGGGTGGATGGTGGGATGGATGGATGGGTGGATGAAGGGATGGATGGTGGGATGGATGGATGAATGGATGGGTGGTGGGATGGGTGGATGAAGGGATGGATGGATGAAGGGATGGGTGGATGAAGGGATGGATGAAGGGGTGGATGAACGGATGGGTGGGTGGATGAAGGGATGGATGGATGAACAGATGGGTGGTGGGATGGGTGGATGAAGGGATGGATGGTGGGATGGGTGGATGAAGGGATGGATGGATGAAGGGATGGGTGGATGAAGGGATGGATGAAGGGGTGGATGAAGGGATGGATGGTGGGATGGGAGGATGAAGGGATGGATGGATGAAGGGGTGGATGAAGGGATGGATGGTGGGATGGGTGAATGAAGGGATGGATGAAGGGGTGGATGAAGGGATGGATGAATGAAGGGATGGATGGTGGGATGGATGAAGGGATGGATGGTGGGATGGATGGTGGGATGGATGAAGGGATGGATGGTGGGATGGGTGGACGAAGGGATGGATGAAGGGATGGGTGAAGGGATGGATGGTGGGATGGATGAAGGGATGGATGGTGGGATGGGTGGACGAAGGGATGGATGAAGGGATGGGTGAAGGATGGATGGTGGGATGGGTGGACGAAGGGATGGATGAAGGGATGGGTGAAGGGATGGATGGTGGGATGGATGAAGGGATGGATGGTGGGATGGGTGGACGAAGGGATGGATGAAGGGATGGGTGAAGGGATGGATGGTGGGATGGGTGGACGAAGGGATGGATGAAGGGATGGGTGAAGGGATGGATGGTGGGATGGATGAAGGGATGGGTGAAGGGATGGATGGTGGGATGGATGGTGGGATGGATGAAGGGATGGATGGTGGGATGGGTGGACGAAGGGATGGATGAAGGGATGGATGGTGGGATGGGTCCTGTGGAATTGCTCCAATGGAAACCTCTTGAACTATCCAGGTAGAAATGTCCAGAGATGTATTTCTCCCGTGTGAAGGAGCTGCAGCTGCAGCAACATCTGTATCGTGGATTAATGGATTTTGACGCTTCTTAACGTTATTGCATCGCGGTGATAAATGTAAAGTGAAGCAGCCGCTGAGCTGCTCGGGTTGAAGGTCCGAGGTCAGAGCTGCGGCTCGGAGTGAGATGTTCGCAGAGAGGCAGTAAGTTAGCGATACTGACCTTTCGTGCTTTCTCTGCTCTCACGTCTCCTTCCTCTGCCGCCGCGCTGGTCAGCGAGCGGCGAGGCAACTTTGATGAATTAATCCAACAGAAGAAATTGGTCTTTCAAATGTAAAGAGCACCTTGGTTCTGGAAAGTAACTGGTGAAGGGAGGAAGGTGGAGGGGTTACGAATCAAGGGTGAATGGACGAGCCTGAAAGAACCTGACTACAGGGGATGTGTGTGAGTCTGTGTGAGTCTGTGTGAGTCTGTGTGAGTCTGTGTGAGTCTGTGTGAGTCTGTGTGTGTGCGTCAGAGGGAGTCAGGAGGGAAACCTTCTAGGTGAAGGTGAGTGTGTGTTGGAATCTAAAAACACAGCCTCAGGTCCAAACTTTCAAGACGACCTGGGTTCTGAGGTGCGTCTGATCAGATCTGTGAGATCGACTCAGGTCCCGTATCTGGAACAAAGAAGTGATTTATTCCACTTATTGATTCCTCTACGTGACATTTCTTCGACTAATGAATCATCGATTCTTGATTCTTTTGCTCGTGACCTCAACGGACACATTTTAAGTTTCTGTTTTTGCTCAAATATTATTCCCAGAACTGCGACCGGAGGCCGATAAGAACCGGGATCAACGAGGACGAGGACGGACACCGATACAAATCGAAACGATGCCCCAACATTGACCTTTCTGGGAAACATTTCAATGGGACATTCTTTGGCATTCAAAGACACTGCATCATCAAACAATAAGTTTTAACCTTTCCTGGGCTGCGTTCAGTTTAAATCCCATTTCTTTTGTCTTGCTCTGACGGAGGTTACATTCAGGTTATGGTATTTATGAGCCGGCTCCATCTTCTGTTTGGTTGAAGCCATTTTAAATTTGAGATTAACTCTGAGAATGATTAGAACTGGCTTCCCAGATAAATCGTTTGACGTCGCCTGATCCAACATCTGCAGGAGCCCACCTGTTGTGACAAACCTATCAAATCAAGACAAAAAGCCCGAGCGAAACACATTCTTTCACATTAAAACCTCACGAGTGAATTCATCTCTTCATCAATCGGGACGAGAGATTTCCTGTCGAACGTGAGAAATTGCATCGAGGAGTGTGTGATTCGATCAAACGTCTCCAAAACTAACCGGTTGGCTTATCATCCCTTAAATTAGTGTGACTTCCCTGTGGTTTTTTTAATTACTCTAATTGACACGACTTAAATGGAGATCATTGTAATCACGTAGCTTAGGAGAGAAAGAGGATGATTCCCTCTCGGGTTTTTGTGTGTGGGGGGGGTGGTAGGAAATAAATACCACTCTTGAGCACGACAGACACACGCAGCATATGTTCGCTCTCGGCAGTCACCGCAGATTTGTACATGTTTTGCTCGCGGCAGCTACGCGTGTACTCGTTGGCAGCGGGCGATACCGGTGCAGAGAGATTGTTCCTGGGGGCGATGTCATGTCAGATCTCAGCCCAGAGGAATGAGAACCCCCCCCCCCCCCCCCCAAAATAGAAGTAAAACCCAACTGACATCGAGTATAAATACACACTCGTCTGCTCGGAGGGATCGAATCAACAACCCTCTGCCTTTAAAGTTCCAATCGGATGAGTTAATGAAAGTGTTAATCTACTGATACTGACTCGGTTTCTCTTGAATATTATAATTAACAGTATTTTTTAATATATAAGATCACATGAGAATGTAGTTAAAGATGAGCAATGGTTATCTCTGCTGCCTCGGAGCAGGAGGTTGTTGGTTTGAATCCCGGGTTTGGCCGGAGTCTCTCTGAAGATGTGCAGATTGGGATGAGGTTAACTGGAGACTCTACATTGACCAGAGGTGTGAAGGTAAATAAGCAAAAAGTAGTAAGTAGATGTTTATAGACAAGATTAAATGAAGTACGATTAAATTAAGCCCGTTTCGAACCGTGGGCTTAATCATCTGTCCATTATTCATTAAAACATCTGTCCACTGCATCTGGATCAATAGATGAGTCGTCACTGATTCTGAGCTCAAGTCAAATGAATAATTAAAAGCCGCTTCCTGCTTTCCACTTCCACTCCGCAGGAACAGAGAGAACCCGGTGTTCCACACTCACACACTCCTTTGTTCAAGCACTCTTGGAAAAAAACACACAAGAAACCTGATAAGTTTCAATTGAGCATAAACTCGATAAGGGCATCTGAGATTGGCCTCGTGAGGATGAAGCAATGTGACAGGCCTAAAGAGGTTAGACGCCAGGTTTATCCAATTACAGCTCGGCAATAAACAATCCCAGAAACACTCTATCCCCCCCAATTGGCTCATTGCTCCCTTTCTCTCCTCACTCACTTTAAAACTTGACCCACCATCTGTATCTATACGCCGCTGACGGATGCCCCGGGGTTGGGCGCTGACACTACTTGTGATGAGTGTGTGCGACTCGCGTCTGCCCGATCTGTGCCGGTAGCGGGGGGGGCCCTCGGCGCTCCTGCACCGCTAAGCAAATATTCACAGACTCTGATGGCATCGTTTTTTTCCCCGAGATTAGCGAAGAGCCGTCTGCACATGATGATAATGAGACACTCTATTTCCCCGACTCTGGCCGTTTGAGAGACAGTCAGACGGCCGGATAATCTGGTTTGCGCCGGGGGGGGCCTCATCCATCGAGTCCCACCGCCGCCTTGACATTAGCACCAAGACGTATTAGCACATTAGCTCCAATGGGCGGTGATGTGTTCTCAGTGAGTTAAAGCGGAGTGTGATAGCGGCTGTGTTATGGTTATGGTGATGGCTTTTTACGGAGTCGGCGACAACTCCATTGATCTCCAGACGCACCTGCTCACGCCGACATCTAAGGGAACGGCCGACTTGAGAGAAAGATGGAATTCACCGGAGTTAATCTAAAGGAAAAGGGGGAAGTGGCAGAAGCTCTTTGCCTTCACGCCGGCGGAGGGAGAAGGGGTTAGTGAAAAGCCCCGCTCTGCTCTCTGAAGGATCACAGACTCGAGATGAACTGAACTGCGATTTCCACAGATCTCCGTTGATCCTTATTTAGCGGTGTGGATGTCACCGGGAAGCCGGGGCGCCGCAGTCGAGTCATTACACGCCACAGGCCGCAGACGCAGATCTATAAATGTTTGGTATTAAACGGACCCACTGATGGTCTGCCCTCGCTCCCTTTGCTCCTGTTAATGGAGCTTTTATGAATCTCAGGCCTCATTTGTCTCTCGTGGTTAGCGGCTTTCTGCAGCCGGAATTGTGTAATAATGGCAAACCCAATTTGCTTTGTGCTACGTTAATCTCAACACGCCCCTCCTCTTCCTTTCATGCTTCCCTAACCGCATTCAGCTCATTCATCAATGATTTTATTATCACTCTGTTCTTTCCGACTGTGCGTCTGCGTGTGTGTGTGTGTGTCTGCATGAGTGTGTGTCTGCATGTGTGTGTGTGTGTGTGTCTGCGTGTGTGTGTGTGTGTGTGTGTGTGTGAAGGGGAAAAAATAAAATAAACCCAAATTATGCCGCTCAACTCGTAACCGACAAGTAAAGCAACAATGACACACAAAAAATACCCGAAAGAAAAAGGCCATTAACGCCTGAGCCATTATCTCCTTTGAAATTCCCCCTTTTTAAAAAAAAATTTTTTGTTCGACATAAACCGAAACATTTCCTCAAACAATCGGAGCAGTTTTTAATGAAAGAAGAAGCAAAACGTGGAACGACTGAATGCAAAGCCGCTGTTTGAGCTGCTGGTTTTTACAGGAAATTACCGACACGGGGTTGAAGGGCTGGGGGGGGGGGGGGGGGGAGAGCAGCAACTCACAAAGGAGAGACGAGTGGAAACGGACAAAAACAAGTTACAACAAAGTAACACAAATGGACTGTTTGGACCACTTCATCTATTTATCTCGGAGCGCACACAAAACACAAAGAGGAAACTTTTTATGTGGAGGAAAAAGCTTTGAATGGAAGTGGACAGAGGCGACGCCACCTCCTACATGGTTTTGATTCAATGATGTAAAATATTTAAAAAGGTTTTTTAAAAAGAATTCATCTGGTGTATTTGCATTTATTGTGTAACTAATGGTATCAGAGGGAAACTATGGAGGAAGGGATGTGTTACTTTTAAGTTGCCGCTACGGAATACAGAATTAAAACGTAAATAATAAAAGTAAATGCACGGGAGTTGCTATCGACACTTGGCTTTGTCCCGGGAAGAGTTCAAGATCATGCATTAGAGCAATTTCACTCTCGTCTCAAAGATGCAAACACCGAGAGACGTGAAAATAACGACACTGCGAGATATGGTTATGATTATGGTACCGGAGGGAGCAGTCAGCGAGCGACGCACCGCCTCACGGCTCGGTCGGAGGGAAACGGAGAGCGTGGTGCAACAGCTTCCTTTTTAACTTCAGTAAAACTTTGCAGGAAACAACGTGTTATTTGAAAAGAACAAGTTCGACTAGAGAGACTGGAGTTTCAGGACGAGCACTCAAATGGTGCAGACACGTATATTTAAAAGGATTCAAAGCAGACAGGGAATTATAAATGTGCAAATTAATGTATTTCTACTTCTATTCCTATAACGAAAGCAAATCAAATATACTTATCATGTGAGATGAATAGAATAATTTCCAGTGATAATGTGCATCAGTGCTTTATTCCTCCTTCTGCTCTATAGCATAACTGAAACATCAAACACCTTTTTTAACTTATATCCTCGACAACCGGAGAATACTAATCTCTTTACCTGCACTGGTTCTAAAAGGTCCGGATCACAGTTCCATAATCATAAAGGTCCAGAGAACCACACTGGGCCAGAGACAGGACCAGTGATGTGATGTTCAGACAGAACAGGACCTTTGTTTGATTGCAGAAGAGGAAAGACCGGACTTATATTCTGAAAAATACTTCAGCTGAACCAGAGTTTTTGTGCATATTTTATTTCCTTATGAATAAAACGCTGCCATAATCAATCTCTCTTCATTATGTAAATCAGCTGCTGCATCAAGTATCAAGTTGATTAACTTGATTTTAAGGCTCGTCCCTTGGTTCGCGGATCTATAGATGTGGTGCTGCTCCCGGTGGACAGGTTGTTCGATGCCGTTTCACCGACCGTGTCACGTTTACACCGTACGCTGTAGCTCTCAAACACATCACTGCTGCTCCGTTCACGCATGTCGTCACCATCAATCCACATAAACGCCGCTGGGGATGTTTTGGTTTGGCAAATAAAAGCACTTCCTGTCCACACCTGCACGCACAAGATGCATTTGCAGGTGTGGACCGAATATAGAAATTCTAGTGTTCACATTAAAACATTGATATGTGTTAACAAGCAAAGAACAAGAAATCAACACAGGGACAAAGGATTAAAACCTGGAAAATGTATTTCTGATTTCACAGGCACTCGGAGGAGCTGTTGTTTGTGAAGCTCTGTTTTCTAAGAGAAAGAAATAAACAGATAATGATTCCGGCCTCGGCAGAGAGAGATCGTGGAAATCAAAGGATTCAAATGAGGTCATCTCTCGCTCTAAATCAGATTCCTCTCATCTTCCCAACGTTGATCGAGACATCTGGTTCTGACTGGATAGAATTACAACATCACACGCACTCCTCCCAGTAAACATGCAGAGCGAGAGTCACAAATGCGATTTGGACAAAATTAAAGTGCGAGCGCTTGCGTGAGCCGTCTCCACGCCGGGGTGCCGTGGAGAAACGGAGAAAATGCATTTCGGCGAATTAGACGAGCAAATGATGAAGACTTTGGGAGAGGAGTAAAGAGAGAGAGAGAGAGAGAGAGAGAGCGTGGGAGTTGGTGTGAGGGAGAGAGTTTCATCTGTGCTGCGAAAAAAAAACATGGCAGAGAGAAAGAAAAAACAACAACGTGGAGGAAAGGAGGAGGAGGAGGAGGGGACGGGGCGAAGGACGAAGGGCATTCTGGGATATGTGAGCGCATGCCAACCGGACAGTTTTTGTTAATATACTTCACTACCAGAGGCTGCCAAAACAACTCCTACACACACACACACAGTCTCGTACCCCGTAGCATGTGCAAAGGGAGAGAAATTGAAAGAGTGAGAAGAAGCCGAGGAGACAAGGGAGCGGAGGGATGATGAAGACGAGGAGGCCAGATTGCAGGAGCAGCTTTGGGAGCGTAACTCAATTCTCGTGGCTGTACTGACGGCGATGCACACTTCGTCTCCGTCTCATTCTCTCTGCCTCCGTTTGTCCTCTCCTCCGTCTCACACACACACACACACACACACACACACACACACCCTCACAGACACACACCCAGCGTCATGGTGGTGAACGGAACAGCAGGGAGTCTGTGACCTTCACTGAGGGATTAGTCCAACGTAAATCCTCCTGTAAATGAAAATGATCTGATTGGTTATCTCGTGCTCCCTCCCTACGCAGATATATAAACTCAGAGGTCGAGTTCAAACTTGACGTTTAAGATCCACGATGTATCGGAGAATAAGTCCAGAAGAGTGTCGTCCGTTAGCTTTTCCAGAAGAACAGTTGAAGATGACTTCTAGGTATTTGGCCTCGGTAGTAAAATAAACTTTGAGTCACGTTGTCAAACTAAACTATCTCAGTTAAAAAGGAGCTGAACTTCGATGCTTTGGTCACGAAGCAGAATCCATTTCACGTTTTTCCCTGTTTTTTACATAACATAAAACTCAATTGTGCAAAACGAGTTTATTTCTGTCGACCGCGACGAGAACAAGACGACTGTGAAACACGGAAATGTCACGACTGAATATCGACAATCAAACAAACTCAGTGCAACTTTAATATATTGTCGCCTCCTCAAGTATTAAGATTAAACACGACTTAAGATATAATCATCTACTTTCAAATACCAAGACTCTGGAAATCTTTCTTTCACGATCATATTTTGAGAATAGAGCCTGAAAATGGATCGTGTACCTTTTAAATCTTGAAAAGTTTAAATTGTTTGTGTTGGAATGCGACAAATTGTCTTTGGCATAACTTTATATATATCGTCGATTATCCTCCCTGGTGCTCAAATGAAAAGGGGGTCAAGCAGTCGTCATTCCAGACCGACCAGATGGTCATAAACTCAAGTTATACAAATTGTTTTCCCGAGTACAGTATCTGATTCCATTGACACAATGAGACTGAACTCAGGTGCACACAAATATTCAATTTAATTTATACTCGGCAGCTCCAGCACACACACACACACACAGACACACACACCTTGCACACCTGGGTTGTGTTGTCCAGCTGCTGTCGGAGGAACCACAATCTGTCACATGTGAGCAGGGAGGAGGACCCTGGAGAGACGGACATCTGGATGGAGAACAGGGAGGGGGGGGGGGGGGGGCACAAAGCAGGGAGTGCAAACGGTGAGAAAGAGCGGGAGAGGAAACGAACATCTGGCTGCGACACGGCCCTGGAGGGCATATTGCATTTAACCATTTTTAATGTGACCACAGAGACTCGCTCGGTGCCACGAGCCCGAACGTCGACTTCGCCCAATAAACAACAAGGCGGTTTTTAAATTTGACCAAAGCTGCACACGGGGAGTTCCTCACCTGGCGGGCGTCTACCGTCGAGTGAAGCGAGGAAGACCGGTGCAGCCATAGAGCTGAGTTTCCACCGAGGAATCCACAGGAGCTACTCATAAACTTATATTTAGATCATTGAATGAGTCCTGAGATCTGTTTCACGTCCAGACTGGCAAAACAATATGAATCCTATTTGTGCAAGAGAAATGTTTATTAGCGCGAGGACACGGTTTGTTATGGAAGCTTTAGGTTTTTCGGACTTTCCCTCTGCGACTCTAATTCCTGCAACATTTATTAGCAGGAGCAAGACGCTCTCTCGTGTAAATACAGGTTTCATTACAACCTAGAGTCGTGAGAATGTAATATTCTTTTATTAAAATGCAACGTTATGAGACTTTATCACGGACAAAGGGGGGAAGGACTTGGGACTGATCACGGCACGAAACAAAATAAGTATGAATCGTTCTCGTGAGGCCTTGAATATCCAATATTCACAATATACAGAACGAAGTGAGTCAAATCCCCGAATCTCACAAATATGGAGTCACAGTTTCGTGCAGATTGAGCGAGAGATTAATGAACGAGTGAAATTGCGTCACTGTGCAAACCCTCAACGAGGAATCAAGAGTTTCACACCCTGCCCGACCTCAGTCTGCCTCTTCGAGTCCTCGGCTAACTTGGATATCAGCGAGTCCTTTTCATGAGTTTGCACAAATTCATCCCTCACAGGGGAAAAAGAACCAGGGTGACCGACATTCCGCTGCTGAACCGTTATTATTCAAACATAAAGGGAAAAGGACCAGAGGCAAAGTACAATGTGGATGAATTTCATTTCATTTCATTTAATTGTGGCCCAGTACGGGCGACTGCACCCCGGGGTCCTCGCTCAAAAATACAAACGTGGAGTTCAGAGAAAAAAAAAAAAACCCGGTTTGTTTCTATAGAGCGACTCATTAAAACGATGAAAACAAAAGTTTGTTTGAGGCACATCAACATCAAGTGTTTTCATTATTTGACCAAATGAACCGATAACTCACCGCTGTCAAAAACTAAAATGTGCAGATGTAGAAGATCCAGAGGAGTTTGAACATGTCCAGTCGGCCTGCACCCCGGGGGCTCGCTTAAATAAAACACGTGTGAATTTCGACGAATCATAAGAAAGCGCTCACAAGTCTCATTTGATAATTAATGCACGGCACATGGTTGCAATGATTGTCAACTAAAGTTTGTGTAAACACACGGACACATTATCTTTACGTGCATGTGCAGATAAAATAGCTAGTTTCAATTTATCTTTAAATGTGTTTTCTTTACACCTATAGTTATTAATAATGGATTTTATGGGTTAAATGTAAAATCAAGCATCAGGACCTTTCAGGAAACATTCCCAATTTTCAGTTTTTAATATACGAGCTGATATATCAGTGTACTTTTTTTGGTATCGACATCGACCCAACAGACTAAGATCCATTCTGAATGGGCTGTAATTCACGTGCTTAATTGGGATTACATGTGAACTGGATGAATGTCAGGAATTATTAGTATTTATGGTCTGGATCACGACTGATGCTGCTGTGAGGTGAACCCCATGTGAAGCCCCCCCCCCAGGGGCCGTTGGGAGCCCTGAACAAAATGTATTATTGGTATCGACGTCGCACAATAGCGCTTATGTAGGTCAGGCTTTAATGGCGCAACGCTTAAACTCTTATTCACAACTGAATTGAACGTTGCAGCGTTGCAATGAGCATCGCTGTGATAATGTGCATTTACAACACCCACTAGTTGAGAACAATAACTACCTTCATGTCAGAACGCAGCCCACACTCGCCTCAAACCACTCTTCCTGTTTGAGAGGAAACTGTGCGTCAGAAAAGCCTCGGCAGTCCGCTTGGTGTCTGCACAGCGCGGTGCTGCCGCGCTGGGTAAGTGGACCGAGGTTGTGTGGCCGCCTGCAGATCTGGCAGAGAAATATCTCACGGCTTTAAATAAAGAAATAAATAAAATATGAAATATAGGGTAGCGAGAAAAGAAGGAGAACGTGGCCTCGGTGGGAGGAAAGCGAGCGATATATACTGCAGCTCCCTGGAGCCGACTGTTAGAGCCACAACCTTTACACCGGCCTCCCCTGGGACCGGTCAGACGCTGCGTGGCATCAATATTTAAGACACTACACCACGACTGCACTTATGGCTGCATCAGAGGACGACATGCATGCGGAAAAGCACACAGGCGAAGACACGCTTTTGCACGTATTACACATAATGGGACTGAAAGGTCAGGCTACTACACTGCATTTGTCCTTTTGAACCCGGTAAGCTCAGACCTCGGTACAGCCGTACACACCCCGTACATTAAACTGACTAGAACTCATAATGAAACGTCACGTTGGATGATCCTGGGTTCAAACGGCAGTGATGGATCAGTGTTCTGCTAATTAAACAAGAAGGAAACCAAGTTCCTTTATGTGTAATATGCATTTTATCCACGAAATCAATCAAGGAAAGACAACGTGATGTAACTGATACTCCGGTGTCGCCCTGTTGGTTTAGTACTGGTATCTGTAACGGACTGATTCTAACTAATCTGTCTCATTGTTCCTGAAAGCAGCATTTCCCTGCCTCCCCTCCTTCCTGCCTCCCCTCCTTCCTGCGTCCCATCCAGGCGGCATCACGCCCCGCTGCACATTAGCATCCCGTCGGACAGCTTGCTCAGTCAGAGCAGGACTTTGAAGGCTTCCCTCCAAGTTAATGGCCCAGTTAAGGTTGTTTTTAGAAGCTGTCGGCGAGGCGACGCTGACAGGAGCCTTGTTTTACCTCATTTCATCTCGATTGAAACTCATGTCCTCATTATGTCAGCGCGGCGATGGAGCTGTAAATAAAAAGGTGCAGGAACAGACAAGAGGCAGAGGTAAAGGAAGACTGATGGGAGGCCGTGTGTCCCGTGGCTTTTCAAAACACAAAGGCTTCAATCAGGATGCGAGCTCTAATTTCCCAGGACCTGTCGAGCTGGTGCAATCGCTCTCACTTGACACACACACACACCACACACGCTCCATCTTTAAAAATACACTCACACACATGCATGCACAAACACAGAGCCAAGAACGCAAGCACCCGAGGGTACTGCCTGTGTGTACATTTTGATATATATATATAAAAGTGTGAAGGTTTTGTATCTCGTGCCACGGCGTCGTTGTTTGAAATCTCCCCGTGTGTTACCGCGTGTGTCTTCTAGCCATTCGATTCCCAGTGTTGTTTCATTGCCTCGCTAAGCTCCAGCAGATGTTCCCCTGCTTTTCTAAAGACCTTCTCGGCAGCCTGGGCGGAATATCAGAATACTGCTTCCTAATCCACTTTACCCACTAATCCTTGCTCCGCAGACCTGTTGGCTTGCTTTTTATACAACACTACTTCTCTCCCCCCCCACACCATTCACTGGGGGTCTTAGCGAGATCACTATCGAGGAAACCGGCAGAATTAGTCTGCGTCAACATACCAGGGGAGGGATCTCGCTGCCGCTTGATTTACTGATATTTAGAGGAAGTGGAATTGATCGGAAGCAGCGGGGCCCGGCCGCTGTCTGCCGGGGCTTTGCAGGAGTGAGTTAAGGTTTCCCATTCCGCTGTCGGCCCGCCAAAGCAATGGGGACGGGATTTAGCCGCCTGACAAAAGCTTGAGAGGGATGTGATATGTCATCTGCTGCTGTGGGATACAAGGGGGATATTCACAGGCGCAGCGTAAATAAAGGCAAAAGGAACTGCCAGTGCCGGAGACGCGGCACAGACAGCCCACATCCAGCAAGCCCTGAATGAATGACTGGAGGGTGAGATTTGATTCAGGCGACTGGCAGTGGGACATCAGCGCAGGGAGAGGGACAGAATTAGGCTAACTGGTGCGTTTCAATCCTTGTATTCTCAGAGTCCCTGCACTCGAGGGGCCCCCGGCAGCAGCCGGAGAGAGAGGGAGGCTGATTCGGTTGCTGGAGGTTGACGAATGGCCGGTCTGATGCTGTTTGTCTGGTCAAGTGTCGTGACGGCAGAGCAGTCGTGGTAAAGGAACGATTCAAACGCTCGGTCTGACCTGCTCGAGCTTCAACTGAATCTTGCCGGGTAAAAAAAAAAAAATTGCTTAAATTAGACAAACAATCCGAATCGGCGTATATCAAAACAAACCCCCCCCCCCCCGAGGGTGTGATCGTCAGCAGGATCTGCATCTCAGACCGGTCTCTGTTTGTGCCGAGCTATTTTCTCACTTTGTCTCTTAGCAACAGGCACTTTGTCACGTCGGCGCCGTCTGTCAGAGGTGCGGTGACGAGACGTGGGCAGCCAACGTGTCTCCGACTGAGCGAGTTTGATCTCCCGAGATTTCAATCCACTGCAGAGATCAAAAACAAGGCAAAGCCCCCACATCAACTCCCCCCCCCCCCCCCCCCCCCCCTCGCGAATGACACTTGTTCCCTTCCAGCTGAGAGAGAAGTTTACAGAGTCCACGAAAGTCCAACTGAACTTTCTGAGCTCGAGTCTGAGTCGATCATCGTTCCAGACCCGACATCAGTGTGTGTTGATTTCTCAAAGTTTTCACGGTATCAGAAGGAGGAAGGCGAAGTCCTGGGAGGCCGCTGCTGCTCAAACCTTCCAAAGCTTCGGCTTAAAGAACCGGGGGTCACCAGGAGGAAGATCTGCAACTCCCACCAGGAACAAGACATTATATGTTTTCTTGTGAGAAGCAGTTTAGTGCAGCTTGACTGTTCTAGTAGAATTCTACATGCTACAGATTCTACAGACTCTATAGTTCTCTAAGTCCTTACTTCAGGCAAAACAACAGAAGTGCGTTTCACCACATTTCAATCTTTTTTTAGACAGTTCATTCAAAATTTCAATTGACAGTTGGACAGAGAAGGGGCTGGTGTGTGGGGGGGGGGGGGACAGACGTGTGACAGCTGGTGACGGACAAAGATCCCAGTGGGAGCGAGAGAGAAGAGAGGATGGACGCAGGGGGGGGGGGGGGGGGAGAGAGAGAGAGAGAGAGAGAGGGAGAGGGGGGTGGGGAGGAGGAGAGAGAGAGGGAGGTTGATGAGATTGCGAGGATTGTAGCGGAGCTACGGAGCTCGTGCGCTTGTAGAGTGCAGTTTGAGCTCGTGCAGTGAGCCTGACTCGCTCGCTCAGCGCTCGAGAGAGAGGAGGTGACGGAGGCCAAAACGCAGATGGAGAGTCGGCTCTCGCTCTCGCTCGCCCCTCCCCAGGGAGACAACCAGCCAATCTGAGATCTGAGGCCCAAACAGAAAGAGAGGGAGAGAAGAAGAAGAGAGAAATGAGCTCGTAGTTTTATATTTTTTTCTTTATGAGTGACCTCACATCTTCATATTCACACATTTGCATACTGGCAGCTGCCGAGAACATCTACTGGTGGTTTCATGACCACTGTACGTTCACTGTATGAAAATAAGAGTAAAAAGAAAGAATGGACGCTGTTTACTTTGCTATACAGCAGTAGAATCTAAATGTTGAATTTCATTCAGGGTTATGTACATATTGAAAATGTGTGCGTAAAAGCAGGTGTTGTAGTATTGTTCAGACTAAGACTTCCACTTTAAACTGCACTGGGGTTCACGTGCCTTGCTCAAGAGTGCAGCGAAAGTGGCAGCTGAGAGAGAAAGGGGAGTTGAGACGTGGAATTAAGGATCTGCCAAAAAAACGAGGAAATTATAAGGAGAGGAGATGACAGGAGAGAAAAAGGAAAGCGAGAGGAGGACGACAGAAAAGAAACAACAAAGCCAGAGAGGACGACGGCACCGGCTTCCACTGAACGGTAATTAAAGGGGAAAATGTCATTAATTAGCCAACAGGCCAGCTGTGGCGCTCTTTAAAGCTCTGCTTCCTAACATTAAATATAGATTACAGGACATGCAGCACACACACACACACCACACACAGACACACACAACACACACAGACAGAGAGACAAAATAACAGTGATGCACAGATCTAATTAGTGGGATTGATTTTCTCTAACCCCAGTGGAGAGACGGCACTAGGAGAGAGAGGTCCTCTAAATGCCACACCTCTGCAGGAATCCTCTCGTTCCGGGGGGCACGGCATGAAAGACAAACGGACACAGGGAGGAAAACCTCGGGAAAGTGGCGGGGGGGGGGGGGGGAGGATGTGCAGGCAGCTGTCGGGTGAAAGAGGAAGCAGCGGGGGAAATAAATAACCCCCCCCCCCCCCCCCGAGCGGGAGGAGGTTGAGGCTGAGAAACTCCACTCGGCGGGGGCGGACCTCGCAGCCGTGACGGTTTCACGCGGTGACGCAGGAAAAGAAATCAAGGAAGACAGAGGAAGTGAGCTCCGCTGATTGGACGCATCTTAACTCCCGGCAACAACCAGGAACTCCACCTGGCAGTTGCCGTGGTAACAGCAGGGCAAGAGGTAGGCCTCTGTTAATTGGTCTGAGTTTAACCCTCGATGCTTTTAGCTCCACCGCCGAGGAGGTTATATTTTTAACGTGTTTGTCAGGATTTAAAAAAAAGGGGTGGATCCAGAAAACTCATCAGGGGAATGATTGTGTATTTGGTGCAGAAATTCATTTGGCAGAACATTAACTTTCAAATACATGATAACCCCCCCCCCCCCCCCCAGGTTTCCGTGACCAACCATCCATTTTGTATCTAACATTTCACTTCGTCAAAAGATCCTTTAAAAACTGAAAGTAACCTGTGAGCTCACAGATCGTCGGGGTCTCTCCGGCGTGGAGACCGAACCGACAACATCTGTCGAAAAAACACACAAATGAGATGCAGAGAAAACTACACTCACAAACAAGTGACAGTAATCATCTACACAAACAGCAACAACAGAGTTAACAATCATCCCGGACCCTCCCTCCCTCCTCCGCCGGTTAAACCATAACCGCTTCTCCTCTGACAATACAACAAACGCACCCTACCCAACAACAACCTGCTGAAAATAGCCCCAGTATTTACATGAGTATTAATAGTATTCCCCCCCCCCCCCGCTCTTGAAGAGCATTTGTTTGAGTTCTCCCTAGATGCTTGTTGAATCACCGCGATCCGTGTGTCGACTGCTGTGAGCGGTCAAACCAACACGCTGAGCTGTTCTCCGAGCTGCGCACTGGAAACTAGAAAACTGGTTCTGTGAACTTTGATTCTGTCGAAACGACAGTCGGCGCTCTCGTCAGATATCCATCGCTCGTGAAATGAGGAGTGACAGTCGGCGTGCGGACGACAGACACGCAAACAGATGAAGACGCGTCCGTGTGTCCGTCGTCAACACACAGACAAACATCTGGATCGCTGCCGTATGGCTCACAACACCTGCCTCAGATTGTTCTTTTCAAATTATAAATAACACGACAGCTAAAACTGACTCCTGATTGGTTGATGTCGTATATATATATATGACCTCCGAGCCGCTCCTCATTTTTGTGCAAGTGGAGGAAGATGGAGACGCGTCGTTCGAACCGCAGATATTAGTCAATAAACCTAAAAAAAGACATGTTTCTTTCTTCCTCCACTTGAGGCGAGTGTTTCTGTGCGAGTGTGAGAGAGTGTTGTCGGCGCCGCTGCAGCTCCCGGCTAACAGAGCCTGGTGCACTGTGGGAAAACAGGAGGCTTTTGTCTTCTTTCATGGTTTACAGCACTCTTTCGCTGCTCTATCGATCCTTCCCTCCGTCTCTCCCACACACTTGGCCCCTTCCCCATACCGACACAGCAATGTGTGTGTGTGTGTGTGTGTCTGTGCGAGCGTGTGAGTGTGTGGGAGAGATACAACTCAGTTTGTCCACCTTTTGCATGTTTGCTGCCATTTACCGCACAGAAATAGTTTCCCATAGAACAAGGAATCGCTCAGTGGCGTGCGGGCTGAGAGGGAGAAATAAAACATCAGCTCGGTAAATGTTTTGCGCCGCGTTCAGCGTTCGACGACGTGGTTTCGTACGATTGGTCGCGATACCACAACGACCCCGGCGTTCCACAAGGTCAGCAGGTAAAAAAAATACCAAAGGTCAAAGTGTCACCTAAATCATTAGACTTCCATCTCCCGGTGAAATGAGATGATCCGGTTTCTATGCAACAGCAACTGCGGTGAACGTTGTGCAGCTTGAAACAGGTTCTGCTGCGTTTGACACGTTGTCGTGATGCGCACGCGTTGCACTCTGGAAGCTGAGGACGCCGTTGTTGCCCGTCTCTTGTGGAAGACGTCTTGGAGGTCGATGATGACGATGTGGGACGCGGGTTCAACTCCAGAACTGTGGTGCAGTGAGGCTGAACATCGAGCATCGATGAGGAGGTTCCTTGAATTTGAAGGAAATGGAAATTTAAATCAAGTTTTTCCTCCGTCACCAAGTTCTCTTTCCTTGAGGATGATTGAGGCTCTTTTAATTATGTCACCTTGTTGTAGCCACTTCTCCCGAAATTAAAAAAAAACAATAATCACAATGCCACACATTTAAGAAAGAGGGAAACATCTCAAACCGGGCGACTTCAACAGAGAAAACCGACAGCAAATTGAAAAACTAGAAATCACGATTGGAAATAAAAAATGACCGTGAAAAACAGATCAGTATTACACTGGTTCTGAAGTGACGCAGAGGAAATAAGCTTCAGCAAATGAAAGCAACACATTCCCTCTCTTACACATGCACACAGACCTGAGACCCTGATCTTCTCAGGGCCTGATGTAGGAATTGACGTTTCTTTCCCCGAGACCCTTTTCTCTAATCCGGCTGATTTGATAAGGAATCTCATTCCCCCCCCGTGAGGCCCCGCTGAGGGACCATCCGACAGATCTGACTCCACTTCATACTCCCCTGTCAATGCTATCTCCTATTGCTCGTGGCAACCGGAGAGGAAATAAAGCCGGGGCCCGGGGGGGGGGGGGGGGGGGGGAGAGAGGGGGTCGGTGTCGCGGTGGCCACAGCAGAGGCAGCGCCGGCCCCCCTCCGGGACCCTCTCTGGGAAAAAGGGGGTCTGCGAGACCCGAGCCGATCGATTCTTATCGACAAAGGCGGTAATTACATTTCATTAGCTTTCAGCGCTAATCCACATGGTCCTGCCGGGTAAACGAAGTGAGAGACAAAGAGAACGAGAGAAAGAAAAGAACAATGGAAGGTGGAAAAGTAGAGAAATAACACGAAGCTTGACTGTTTGTTTTCAAACAGTTATTTAAGATCTGAATGAAATTGAAACCGACGGCTGCTCGTTTCCATTCCAAACGGGCTCACGGGGAGAAGACGTGGTCGGACCTTCACCCTCCAGTGTTTCATATCAAGGCTTTAAAACCCACCTTCAGTCTTCGGGTGTCTGGGGCTGTCGTTTATTTTCCTCTATGTGAAGCACTTTTAAAAGCAGGTTGTTTTAAAACGTTCTATATAAAGTAACTTGACCTTAACGTGACATTTGAAGGTTCCTCTCCAATGCCAATGGATTTGAAATGGCTGCTTCAAATTTTGTATTCAAATAAAAATAAAACTGGCTCCTCCAAAGTCTAAATTTATAGCAAAAGCTGCTTCACAGTGTAATATATTTGCAATAGGACCCATCGGTCTCTGCGTGGTCTCAAATTAAAGCAAAGGGGTCTTAGCCAGATTGAGAACAACAGCTTCCCATTGGCTGATCCTGAGTGTGGATGTATAAATGGATCTGGGTGCAGGGGATTCTCTTTTCATTAATCACAAATCCAGGGTGTTATGTGAAGCGTCGGCTCATTTCGAGGGGGCTCGGGTAATATTCCCTGAACTGTGACGAAAGAACGAGACGGCTGACGAGACGAGCCGCCACCGTCTTCTGCTCTACGTCTTCCAGGGGTTCCGGTGCTTTCTCTGAAAATGTAAGCATCTCCAGGAGTCTCGGATCGAGGGCCACATTTCATCTCTCAATTAACTCGAGTGAGTTGATGCAGTTCATCTTATCGGCATCATGCTTTATGTATTGTTACAGGCCCGAGAAGTGGATTTTCTCGGTGGGCCAAACTCCGCTAGCAGCTGGGACTCGCGTGTGCTCGGTTTGACAAATACTGGACGTCCAAGAGTCGATTCAAACTGTTCTTGAATCAATCGGTGAATAAGTATTTTTGAAGGATCTGTTCTCGGTGTCGGTTGGATCACGATGTCTTCTGCCTTGGCTCCACACGCCGGCTCCACAACACACAGACGGTCGACAGTTTAACTCCACTGCACTTAACCCCCCTGCTCCAAATGTTCAAGCTTATTAAATTAAATACCAATTCCTCCTCTTTCTCCGTCCGTCTCTCTCTCTTCCATACTCCCTCCTCCTACACCTTCCTCTCATCCTCTCTTCCTCAACCCCTGAGGAGCGTGTCAAAATGTTAATTTCCCTTAAATTACTCGCCATTACTGCACAGACACGGGCAGCGAGGAAGAAAAAGAGTTATTTCTCCATAAAGGTGAAGTAGTGAAGAAGCTGTCAGTGGTCTCTGGGATGAAGCTTGTTTCCTCTGCGGCTTTTCTTTTTCATAATTTGGCATCACGGGCAGGAAGCTGGGTAATAAGTTAAAGAGCACAGGCGGAACCTTTAATTAACAGGCCTGCCCGTTTACCGTGAGCTATGGAAACACGTTCATTCATCAGACCAACAAAGAGTTTTGTGATCTCCGAGTCGCCGCAACCACAACAAACACTCCGAGGCTCGGGCTCGTCGTCGGAGCAGCTTCGAAGCAATTAGCGTCGCTTTGTGGAACGACAATCGCTGACATTTCCCGTGAGGTCAAAGTTCAATTGCTCCGTTTGTCGACAGGAGCACGTGTCGGACTTCGAGATTCTGTGCGAACGCTCGTCTGTCTCCAGGTTTTAAAAGAGTAATCCCTCAAAAGCCGGTGAGTGCATTATCTAGTTTGTCTTTTTTTACTGCACCACATTATGTCAAATCGATGTTTTTCCAGCAGAAATTCATAAGCAGGAGGAATAGATGATTTTTTAAACCCTCAGCTGGGAGCTGAAGGTTTAAAGGGGGCCTCGCTAGACGTTCTCACCGGCTCGCAGGAAGAAGGAAACCTCAGCAGAGGATAACTCCACTGTCTCCACTGAGATTAGCATCCGATCAGCAGAGTGTAAAACACGTGCTGCATTCAGTAATAATAATTTTGCCTCTGAATCTGCTGTCTCCCTGTGCTGCTGCTGCTTTCTCCCCCCCCCCCCCCCCCCCCCCCCACATACAACGATCACAAGTTTACCTCAGGCTTGTTTACTCAGAGATTCAAACTTTCCTTCAAGCTTCTTCAAATTATACAATAACTGACATTTAGGTCATATTCCAGGGTCGCTGAGTAAACTTTGCAAATAACAACTACACTAACTAAACTAAGGCCCTCGGAGATCGTAAAAACTTCTGCCAAGGTCCAACAGAAACCACAACTTAAATTCACTAGATCCAGATTTGTTTTGGGATCAGCACCAAATTGTAAACACATTCTTAAAATCAAGGCGTTATTCCATGAGCAATCAAGACAAATGAAAGACATGAATGCCAGATTTCATCCTAACCCCTCCAGTAGTTTTTTGCAATATCCAATATTGCAGTATGCGAAAAATGATATCCAATCAATCACTGGTTCATCTTAAGTAACGCGTTTTTGATGTAAAATATGGTATTTTTCTGTATTTAAAAGTATATTAAATGTGTTTTCCCTCAGAATTAGAATTTTTTACGAAGCTGAATGAAATGGAAAGTTGAAGAGGATTCAAGTTCAAGGATGTCGAACCGGCCTGAATACCAGATGAGATTCTTTCTGGAAATTATTAACAAATGTATAAATAAACTAATGAAGTAATTTCTAAAAAGGTGTAGAAATGAAACCTTAAGCACCAAATGCATAGAAATATATATATTTACTTGCAAAAAAATATCCACATGTAAAGAATGAGCGTGTATGAATTCAAATTAGAAGAGGAGGAAAAAATATAAAATATGGGAAAAAGATTGTGCTCCTGTGTTCGATCCCGACGTCTGTGAGTGACGAGCGATAAGAATTCACTCGCCTTCGTGACTGAATGTGCGTCACTGCCAGGCCGCAGATCTATACCTGCACAGTGTGTGTCTGTGTGTGTGTGTCTGTGTGTGTGTGTGTGTGTGTGTGTGTGTGTGTGTGTGTGTGTGTGTGTGTGTGGTGGTGTGTGTCTGTGTGTGTGTGCACTTCACCTGTCAGCTCACCTAAACTGCATTTAATGTGAGATGTGGTTTATGCAGGTTCCCAGGTGGGAGGTGCCTGCTGAAGCGTTTGGCGGAAAGTGGTGGTGGTGGGGTGGTGGTGGGGGGGGGGGGGGATGACAGATCCAGCGTGGGCGGCGGCCAGCGCCTCGGAACGGGACCCGCCGTCCAACCACCTTCAAGAGACGCGAGTGTGGGAGGATAATTACAAGTATTCCTGTCAGAGGCGTCACGTTCCCATTGATGCAAAGAAGTATGACCAGCAGCGGCGGGAAGGAGGCGAGTGGGCGAGATGGAGCGACAGGAGAGACGTTAGAGGTTGGATTACAAAGAGCAATTAATTAAAGTCTTTGTCCTTAAACGCTCTCGTGATTTTTCTTTGCTGAACGTTATGAACCGACGGGGGGGTTGGAGAATAAGTCGACGTTGTGCCTTCAACAGAGGAAGAGGAAAAACATCACGAAACACAAAGAGAGAGGAGGATCTGCCGCTAATGGGTTTTTTCTTCCTCTGCTGTGGAAATGCACAGAGAAAAGCTTCTACTGTACCTGTGCATTAATGGAGTTCAGCACTTTTGCATGTGACTCCTGTGTGTGTGTCTGTGTGTGTGTCTGTGTGTGTGTGGGTGCTGATGGTTTATTGTAAACCTGAAATAGCCGCACTAAGCTAACAGTGTCCGTCTCCCACACAGCCCGACCACTACACTCCCATCACGCCGACTGCTTCTCATGATCAGACCAACACACGTCGCTACAGGGTTCCTCTCTCTGCTCAGGGTTTTTTGAAAAAGGCATCATCCATATCACTGCTTCTACTTTGAACATCACGGTGTCACTTTGAGAGTTTTGTCTTCTCACATAGTTCTATTTAAATCAATTCTTACTGCTGTAATAACCAGATTTCCCCTCATTGAGATTGTATATCTCTCCGTCTTCACATTTTCAGTTTCCAAACATCTCATGAACTCAAAGACCCTCATGTTGTCTGACGGCACTCGAACTACAGCTACTACAGATGTAACGTGTAATATTTAGGTTTGCTCCGAGGCTCCCCGTCAGTTTGACTCCCGACACCGTGTCGTTGCACGTTGTTGCCCGGGAACTTGTCCACAGGCGGGAAAAGACTTCAGCACGAGTCAGACCAACGGAGTTTACTCGTGATCACAATAACAACCGCTCGACGGGCGCCGACTTCTAAACTGCCGCTGTCAGCAGTATCACAAACAGCAGCGTGTACCACACACAACACTTTAATAAGAGCCGGGTATATAGGCAACCGCTCGATACGGCTCTATTCTGTCACGGCTAATGACTAGATCATGCTAATGCAAGAGCAAGGACGGGAACGCCAGCGAGTCCCGGCGTCGCCTCAGACGTGAGTCGTAGATAAACCTCACACATCAATATAAACATGGCTGGATTTCAAAACACACAGAATAAAACCACTTCAGTCACCATTTGTGTGTCACATCTTTATTTCACTGAGACGTACGTTCTCCACGTTGTGTGTTTACGTGTCCAGAGATCGTAAAGGATATCTACTTATTAAAAACGTTTTCTTTTTTTTTTTTAAAGTTGCCTTTGACGAAGGAAGAAAAAAGTAAAGTTACGTGCATTCATTCCCGTGGGATCTGTTTCCATCAGCGTGACGTTAATGATGCACCATATGTTCACGTTAATGATCCTTCTTGCTTCAAGTTAAACTCTCGTTGACGAGTCTCACCACTTCCTGCAGATGTTTCACAGTAAAGCGTTTTTTGCAACTTTCAAACCTTTCAACAAAGTTTAATGTCGAACAAAGTTTAATGTCGAAGATAAACTTATTATTGAATTTACAGTCGATTCCCTCGAAGAAGCTGTTAAGTGGATTTTATATATTGTAATATTTTTGCCTTAAGATAATCATATAACGATAAGTTAATTAGACATTAAAAGCAATAATCTTTTCCAATAAACAACAAATATATTTTATTATGATGTTGGGCTGTTTGAAATTACAACATTGATTATTTCTCCGGCTTTTAATTTGATAAGCAAAAAAGTCAAGTGCTGCTTATCTCAATTATGTTTCATCGTTAAACAAATATCTTTATGTGTTGGACTGGTTTGATTGTTTTAAGAGGAAAAAGCAATTTTTCGAGACCAAACATCAAATAAAATAAAATAAAAGATAAAATGATGTGTTAAAAATGTTCACGGCAATTTTTCCATCTGCTAAAATAAAAAAAAATGGAGTATTCATCATGAAAGACGGGAAAAGTGACATTTTAAAGCCAAGAGACTGAAGATAAATTATGCTAAGTGCTGATGGGATTGACCCTGTGAGGAGATTCACTGAGGGAATTACGAAGTTGAACTTTTCATCAAGACGCCAGCGAGTGAGGACGAGGTGAAGCGAGTCACGCAGGCAGTCAGAGGCGTCTTCGAAAACTCTGTCAGGCGATGCCGAGGCGCCGTCTCTACAAATCATCTACAACACTTTCCTCCGCGGCGAGCCTGCAGCTACACGTCGACTCCGCGGGACGCGCGAGCCGAGGCTGAAATTCCACTCGGGCCTTATCGATGGGCAGCCATCTAATCAGCAGCCGCTTCAATTTAGACCAACGCACCTCTGGCCAGGCACCGCGGTGAAACTGCTTAGCTGCATCGAGCCGGAAAAATGGCCCACGCCGCTTCGCCTCGCAACGAGACGAGCCAGACGGTGGCCAGAGCCAACACTCGGGGGGGGGAGGGGAAACCCTGTAAGAGACCGAAGGTGATGGTTCAATTCCTGAACTGTACGTCTGTTCACATGTATCAGAAATCATTGCACGGATGGATGGGGCGGCGGGCGACCGGAGGAGGCTGGGCGGACGATATCTAAGACGAATTAGAGAGACGTGATGAATGACGCAATATTTTCATGCCGGAGGGAAACTATTGCACTTCAAATTAGAGGGGGGGTGACAGAGAGAGAGGGAAGGAAATAAATCCACAGGAATAAATGGCTAATGGGGGGGGGGGGGGGGGAAGCGTTTTACTGCTGGTGGGAGAGAGGAAGGGAAAGGGTGGAGGGGGGGGGGGGGGGGGGGGGGGTAATGTTCAGTGTGATATTGTGTTTATTGAACACTCAGAAATCACAATGTGAGGGTCGTCGTCGTGTGACGGACACGATGGAGTTTGATTGATCGCTGCGTTAACGTGCGGATCGATAAACTCCGATCGTCCGGTTGGTGGCAGATGGTAATGATGATGATGACGTCGGTATTTACACAGCATTTTTTACAATTTCATACACACACACACACATTCAGTGCATTTATCATGAGTGTTATGATAACTTGCAGGTTTATTAATTCCTTCAATAATAAGGTAACATAGTACAAATATATATCTGCACACGAGCTTAAAGCAAGAAAGGTTTCTGGGCTTGATATTAGAAATACTTATTAGATGCTAACAACAGGCTAACGAGCTAACGGGTTCTGGATACGGCAAAACACCAAATCTGCTCATTTCTAAACGTGATCTACGTTTTAAACTCCTCTACGTTTGTTCTTCTTAACCGTGGAACAAAAAACACACAAGAATATTCTCCACAGACATAATTACGTCTTTTCAAATAGAAAACTTGAACCCACGCACACACGTACACGCAGATACTCCACATTCATATTCATACGGATGAGACGTTAGACCAGACTCCATCTTCAGACCAATACAAATGATACAGGCTAACTCCAGCCAGACTATATCACACACTCATGTACCTGTCAGATGGAAAGAGAAGAGCTCAGATGGAGAGCGAGAAGGGAGGGGGGGGGGGGGGGGGGTATTGAAATATCTTATGAGAGGTAATACAGAGCGAGACAGAGGACGGCAGAGCGAGGGAGGACGCATTAGAGTGGGAGAGAAAAACCTTGGAGATAATAATATGATTGGATGGGAGCGACGCACCGAGCGGTGAAGTGACAGAGAGCAGGACAAAGTTAACTTTGTGTTCTCGCAAAAAACGGAAAAACACCGAAGTGCTGCTCCTGATTATCGGTGAAACTTCACCTGATAAAAGGAACTAGACGTAACATCGATGAATCCTCTGGAGACCATGAATGTACAGTACGTGGATATCCAGTTGTAGCAATGAGGCATTTTTAATTATCAGATTAAATGTCTTCTGAAGGTTTAAAGCAACAATCTTCAATCCTTTTAACCCGAACAGACTTGATTTGAAATATTACAACACAGAGAAAAGGCAAATCTTCACATTCAAGAACATGGAATATTACGTTATTGCTAAAGATATTCAAAGCGATTCTTGAAGGTTATTGATCACCTTCCTCGAGGCCTCCGGAAGTTTGGAAGTGGCCGTTACCATGGTTACCAGAGCCGGACCAATTTATCGTTATGTTAAAAGATTGTGTTAATTCACATTCTATATATATATATATTTTTTAGTTATAGTAGTTTATGCTCAAACTGTAAAATGGAATCTGAACGTTAACGTAAAGCCCGTTACACAGAATCCAAATATTGGATTTAATCAAAAAAATTATTCACGGAAGCAATTAGCAACAACGGTTTGAAAGTGGGGAGAAAAGGACTAAATTGATCCGCTGTGGATAATTGGTTGATGTTTGACGGAAGCTCGAGTTAACCGGCTGAAACGTGGCCCCCTGTCAGAAATTACTTTTGAGTGGAGAGACGAGCGAGTCGACAGCCGGCGAATATACGTTTGGCGGCGTGTGTCTGTTTTTCTTGTCAGCGCTTCACCTTCCATCTCACTTCCACAACCCTGAGACACGGCCACGATTGATGCCGGAGTCCAGTGGACCACGCTTTGCTCTCCCCGTCCATTTGACTTGTCAGCCGGTAACAACCGGAAGCCATTACCTCCACAACCATCCCCCGAGGTGAAGCTAAAGACGAAGCCCGGGAGACATGAAGCTTTCCCTTCTCGTAAACCTCCGATGACACGTTTAAACACGTAAAGTATCCCCGTGTACAGGTAAAGAACACGCGTGTTTGCATTTTAACGGAGGACCTATGAATAGAAATCACTCGAGCAAACACACACACACACGGTGACCTCCACACTCCAGTGGGCAGATTGGTGGTTTCTGTCGTCTCCCAAGACGATTCCTGTTTATGTTTCCCTTCCTCTTTAGGCACGGAGACGGGTCAGCGTCTGTTTGCCTTCGGTGGACGTCTCGTATCGAGGCGAAGCGAGAAAAGGGAAATGTGAGGAAGGTGTTTTTAGACGCCACGGAGAAATGGGAACAAAATGTAAACATGCCAAACGCTCATTTCCCCCCCCCCCCCCCCCCCCCGTGGGAAATCAGGCCTTGTGAAGACGAGGTGTCAGAACACATTTAAACACGGTGTGGTACTTGGTGTGCCTGCTGAAGAAACAGGAAACACAACGACGGGGAAGAACACAAACACAATAAAAGAGTTGTGCGGCGAAATAGACGAGAAAAACTCCGGCAGATGGAGAATAAAAAAAAACTTCATCAAAGTCTGAGAGTGAGTATTTGGTGCGTGTGACGGCACTTTGAGTTTTTTTTTTTTTTGTAATATTTCCACACCAGCTGCTGCTTCACACGTTTGTCCACATTTGTTATTATTTTCATTTGCAAGGTAGAGAAGTTGAAACACTCAAAAATATGATGGGAGATGTTTGTTAGGCTGAGACGAGGATCGGCTTGGTTTCACTGCAGGTACCTGTCATCTTTACATTCATGATACCTGATGCTTAGTCACTCCACAACCAATATCACTCAAGTTAAATAACTTTATAAGTTTCTTTTACGTGCATAATGGCCGACAGTACTCTGGATGTGTTTGTTGTCACAGTCAAAGTCGTCTTTGTGTATCTGTTGGACGCAAACCCTGGTGGCAGATGTGTTTTCCACAAGTGAGACAAGGAAGACGACCTTGAACCTCGACTCTAGATACTCTGCCGTTATTAGAATATCCAGTAAATTATGGGATGACGGCACATCGCCCGGGGCTTCTGCCAAGACCGATGACGCAAGGAAACCAATTCGGACTCTCGGCCTCAACTGGAAATCCAGATACACGTTTTCTAATCTCCAACTGTCCAGTTCTACAGCCTCAGATTTCTGTTCTGTTCTACAAGCTCATTATTCCGAAGACACAGTCGTCACAACTTACATCTGGAGCCAGGTCAGTGAAGGTTATGTGGGCTGCGACTGGCGATATGAAATGACCTCTTTAAGGATATGAGGTTTCGGTCAGTCAGCACAACCCTACTGCCTGATGACTAACACCGTGAATCACCACAGGAAGCAGAATTATCATCCTCCAGTGCTGGGCGGCTGATTGGAGTAATGATAGGGGTGGAGAGACAGAAGGGAGCGGGGGGGGGGAGTCAGTGTGGGTGAGATCATAAGGGGGGGGGGGGGCAGAACACGCCAACGCCACGGTCCTGATTTCTCTCTAGCAGGGGGCCGCTGCTCCACTAGCCTGGCGCCCGGCCCAACACGCCGGGTTTCAGTTTGTTGTTGAGGGGAAGGCGAGCAATCAATCCGGAGGCTGGAGGGAAAGGAGAGGGAAGAATTATTTTTTGATAAGTCGTCTGAGGAAAACATAATCACGGCTGTGCGGCGTGAGCTTGTGATGGGTGTTAAAAAACTTTTTTCCATATCTTTCCTTTTTTCTCTTAGTGTGTCTGTGTGTGTGTGTGTGTGTGTGTCTGTGTGTGAGAGAATGTTGCGGACTTGTGTGAAAGCAGAAAAGGTGTTCCTTCCTCAGCTAGCGACAGATGTGTCAGAGCATGAGACGACATGACGCTCTCGAGGGACTTCTTTCACTGTCTACACACCACACACACACACACACACGCACACACACGCACACACACACACACACACACACACAGAATATCTTTTTGTCAGAAGTGCTGAATAATAGTGCTGTACTAAGCAGGCTGGGCCAATTAGGCCCGCTGGGACTAGGAGCAGGCACCGTGTGTGTGAGTGTGTGTCTGTGTGTGTGCAGACTATCGTTGAGTCATAGGAAGACAGCAGGACCCAACGTCAGAATATTGTCAGACATCTGCCTGCCTGCCTGCCTGCCACTGCACAACACACACACACACACACACACAGAAATACACAATGTGGAGCAGAGGAGCTGGAGGAAGAGGATGTTCAGGGAACCAGGCGTGGACATACTGCCACTGAGGAGACAAGCCGGACAGGATGGGAACCAGCAGCCAGCGAGAGCTGCAAGAAGAAAAATGGTCTGAAGAGCATTAGTGAAGAAGTTTCGCTTGGGTGGAAGGATGGGACGTAGGCTGAGATGAGAACCCGGTGGATCTGGTGGATCTGGATCCAGCAGCGGATCCAGGAACTCAACACTTTCTTTAACATTAAGAAGGTTTGCTTTATTTTTAACCAGTTTCCCAGGGAATAATTCATGGATCCGTATGAGGGGGACTGCAGGGGGGGGGTGCAGATAGGATAAAACAGTTCAGATCTACATCAAAATCTCTTTAATGTGGTTTCACGAGGGGGGGGGGGGGGGGGGGGGGGGGTGTTGGGGCCTTGGCTGAGGAACGTACTCTACAAAGTGTCATTCTATTCAGTTCAAACTGATTGATTGATTAAACTGATTGAATTGAATGGATTGATGGATTGATGATGGATGATGGATTGATGGATTGATGATTGATGGATTGATGGATTGATGATTGAACAAGTTAAAACAACCACACATGTTAAAAGACTCCTTTGTACCGAGCAAACTAACTTTTAACATATTTTAGGCCCTATTAAATGCCAAAGATACCATTTGTCATTAGTCAAACTGTCCTTATACTTAGTATAAAGTACAAGGGCAGAGGAGGCAAGCAAACAGAAAGGGAAGGAGGTAGGAAGGATTACAGAAGAGGCCGGAAACAAAAGGTAGGAGGGAAAAGACACCAGAGACATGAGGAGGTGGAGATGAAGTCATGAAGAAGACGAGATAAGGATGGAAATTATTAGTGAGGATGAAAAAGCCCCAGGAGGCAGAGTCGCCTGTTGCTACAGCGCAGTCGTACCATCGCCTCCTATGGGTTTTCCTCCAACACTCCAGAAGGTTCCACCTACACAACACACACTGCCTCACACATCCACCAGGCCCCGTCTGTGACACACACACACACACACACACACAACACACACACACACACACTAAGCAAATCCATTGAAAATACTCCTCAGGGGGAAACAGTCTGTTCTTTTCACACTTTACATCTTATTCTACAGTTCAGCTGCCTCCTCGGTCAAAGAAGATACTTGTATGATATCAATACACCCGAATATGTGCAGGCTATGGTTAGTAAATACAGCGTGAGGACAAACTTTATACTTTGATTAACAAGTGAGCAAACGCACGTTGTTGTTTGTTAGCTTACACAATGCTGAAAGGAAAGAACTGCGCAGGGACGGGTTTGGGGAATTGAACATGTGAACACTCCTGTGCACCGCACATCAGACGACAGGCGACAAAGCTAAACATCGGCGTCGGGAATCGTGATCCATGTGTCGGGAAACCACCGAACCTGAGACTGAACCTCAAGTTTGAGCTAATCAGACACCTTTAGATCCCGGTGACGTCGTGATGCAGAGGAGAGAAAATAGAGAAAACCATTTCTTTTATATATATATTTGGAAAATGTGAAGAGATAAACGAACACATGATTAAATCTGCAAATGCAGTTTTCATTTCAAGGAAGTCGCAGCCATTTGAAACTCTCTCGGCTTCTTCCAACCCAACCTGCGTCTCTTCTTCTCCTCTCTCCCTCCCCAGCCTCCCTGAGCGGCTGTTAATCTAATGCCACTAGTACAGAAGTCGATGCCGCTCACCTGATACCACTAAGTCTCAGATGACACACTCCAGCTCAGGTACAATCAGACGGCGACAGGCCCAGGGGCCCAGCAGCTGCACTAATGTTTCTTAGCACTTTCAGAAGCCCCAGTCCCAGAGTGGATCATTAAACTGGAGGAAAATCAGTGGCAGACGAACCCAAGGCACAAGAGCTCGTCGTGGATGACTCCCAAAACAGAGCCGGAGAAGAAAGGGAGGCAGAGAATGGGATGAGAAGAAAGTTCTCCTTGGTCTAAACACTGCTCGTTAGCAGAAGCAGGTATATGCCGCCGAGTGAAATGATGGTGAGAGAAAATATCAAAAAAATAATAAAAAAGTCGGAAGTGCGAGGGAAGAAAGATGCCGGGGTGCTGACGCCGAGGGAATGACAGCTCCATGCTGAATAGGCAGGAGTGTCTAATCTACTGTTAGACAACCGCATCAAAAAATGTCTCTGCTCCAACAACTGTTCCGTTTCCTGTCAATTAGGTGCCAGGAAATTGTACACACATTTGTCCAAGAGGGGGGAAAAAAACACACACACACACTTTAACACAACATAGTCGAACTAGTACATGCACCCACCCACGCATGTAGCACACACCTCATCAAGCTACAGCGAGAGCGCCATGATTAGTCTATCCGGGGCCCAGCATGCAGCGGCGGTGGCTATGCACCCGCACGTGTATTCTCCATGATTTGTTTGACAAATAGAAAGCGAATGCAAGGAAACTGTAATTACACTTCCTGAAGTAGCTGGGGATTTTGAATAAAGTGTGTGGGGGGGGGGGGGGGGGGAGGAGGAGGAGGAAGGATGAAAGAAAAGGAGGCAGCGAGGCCGTGAGACAGGGATGTGGAGGAGCGCCGTTACCTGAGCGGCGATGACGAGCTGAAATTACCACACACACACACACACACACACACACACACACACACACACACACACACACACACACACACACACACACACACACACACACACACACACACACACACACACACACACACACACACACACACACACACACACACACACACACACACACACACAAGAGAGGAATCAAGTGGAGAGCTGTCGTGAGCTGGCAATTAGTGTTCGGCAGCCGGCGGCACACGTCGCCATCACGGTTTGAATTGAGACGAGCACTTCTTCTTAAATGTTCCTCACGAAGCCGGCTCCGACGCGGAGAGAGAAGAAGAAGAGACTCCGCTGCTCGCGTCGTTATCGGGAAATTAAACCTAATTAAGTTCATTTTGTCGGAGGGACAGGAAAACGTCAGGTGCGCCACATTTTTGACGGCAATTATGTCGGCGCCCGCTGGAGGTAGTCGCTGCCCTTTGCTGCCTCCTCGGCCCTAAACACCAATCAGCCGTGTTGCACTGGGATTTAACAAGCTCACAGGGAACGGCGGCAGGTTTTCTGTCACCGGTGACTTTATTTTTAATGAGGTAAAGGGTCAGGATCCGGTTTTGACCTCAGCACAGTTGTGTACCACATGAATGGTGTAAAGAAATATACGGTTTCCATTCAGGGAGGCTGCGGCGCGAGGAGTCGTGGAGGATGATGTCTGGAGGCGGAGATCTTCCCTGACTTTCTCCGTATGATTGGCTGAGGAGGCAGCGGCAGGGTGGATGTTAGGTGCAATGTGTTGAATTGTCTGTTTCCGCCGCCTGTGGCTGCCCTGATTGCGTTCCCTCACAGAGGAGTTATATATGAGATGCAACATTAACAGAGGAGAGGAAGAGGAAGAGGAGGAGAGGAAGAGGGAAGAGGAAAGGGAGGAAAATGGAGGAGAAACAAAGGGAAGAGATGTTGGGAGTCAATGAGATGAGATTAAAGGAAGAGGAGAGGAGAGGAAGAGGAGGAGAGGGAAAGGAAACTGAGAGAATTCAGAGGAAAGTGAGAAAATGGAGGAGAAACAAAGGGAAGAGAGGAAGAGAAGAAGGGTGAGATGGAGGACAACAGTAGAAACATAAAGAAAGAAGAGGAGGAGGAGAGAAGAACAGGAAGGTGGGAGGGTAATAGTTGAGGTAAGAAGAAGATGAGTAAGATGAGATGGAGAACAGGAGGAAGGAATCAGGAGCTAGGAGAGCAGGAGAGCAGCAGACGGGGATGTTTAGTCGTTATCGCTCAGATGTGAAAGAAGAAACGAGCATTCCGTGTTCCCACCTCCCTCAGCATCACTTTAACTCGGCACAGAACAGCTCATACTGTACTCTCCCTCTAAAACGTCAGTCAATCACTGGGAGAGCGCCGTGTTCTCGGCGTTCGTCTTATCTCCCCCGACAGAGTCGACACCTCCTGTTTGCTCACACGGCAGATCAGGAGGCCGACATTAAGAGACTATTGACTCCCTCCCGGTGCTTAAATAAACACGTATCTGCATCCAAACGCCTGTCAGCCGCCACCGAGGCTGGGGAGGTGCTGCGAGCGCCCGAGGTGGGACCACGTCTGTGCGAGGCGGAGGCACGCGAAAGTTCAACCACATATTTACAGCTGCTGCGCTTCCGCTCACTTGAATGAGACTGTGTGCTGCGCTTTCAGTGAGTCGTCAGAGTTGATGTTTAAATGTGAACCCCGGCTGTAACCTCAGGATAATAAGGACGACCTTGAACCCCCATTTTATCCTCTCTGATCACAGGCTGTATTTTAAAATGGACGACAAGTCACCATCTTCCACTTTTTAAAGTCCGAAGGTGTCTGAAAGTCAGAAAAGGATCCATGAGTCCAGGACAACTCAAGATAAACTACCCAAAAAGATAGAAACAACCTTTACCCGACATATACATTGACTTTTTAGTTTGGTTCATGTCCCGTCTAATAACCTGGAGGAGGCAGAGTTCATAACCTATACTGCAGCAAGCCACCAGGGGGCCGTCATGTCCTCCATTCTACAGTCCATGGTTTCGATGCATCATGTATGTGTAGGTCTTTGAAATGAATATTGATTCGCGTTCACCATCTGTCTCTCGCGTGTCTTCGGTGTATTTACAGATGATTGACAGCTGTCAGGGTGGAACACAGTAAGATGAGCTCGGTGATGATCTCATTTTACAGCAATAAACTAAACCTGCAGGCAAAGCACATTTGTGGAGCCAGTATTTAAAACAACACAGACACTTTGAAACAGTGAGACTTTAAAACCTAAGGTGTAGGATTGTGTTATTTTTACAAACGGCTGTGTGCAGGTTTAACTCTATAAGAACATCCGTGTGATGTTGCTGATCAAAGACTGTACACAGCAGATCTCTACTGTCACCCGAGGGCAGATTGTACAGTAGGAAATAAAAGCTCGGGTGTATTTTTAGACGAAAGGCTGTATCTGTTGTGTGGTTAAAAAAGAATATATAAAGAAATACATGTAAATGCACAAGTTCAGACTCACACAGATGAACGCTCCGACAGTCGTGTTCCGTATAGAGTCGATACGAGGAGAGAGCTTCGTGTTGATGTTCGTAAGTCGGGTTTTTAAGAATGACTGAACCTCCGGGGAAAGGAGAGAATGGTCTGAACCATGTCCCGCACATCCATCCATCATCTTTACTGGCTATTCTTTGAGCGTCGTGGGGAGCTGGAGCTAAAATCAGCCGAGACGCAGGGTACACAGAGTTTCAAATGAACGTACCCTCGTTCGGTGTATCTTCGGGTACCGGGAGGAAGCCGTAGTACGACGAGAAAACCCACTCAGACACGGGGAGAACATGCAAAGACCCAGAACTAACCAGTAACGTCTCAAATGGACATTTCGTCTTTTTAATATCTGGTTGTTTACTCCTTTTTCTAAAATCCAGGCACCTGAAGCACAACATGCAGCTCGTTTGAGTTTTGGTCATTTAAAAAAAAAAAGTACTATCAATCCACTAAATACTACTTATGCATTCTAATATCTTGTAGGTAGTCAAACACAATCAAAACGACACGGGCAACACAATCAAACCACAGGCCGACATCGTCCCCCTGTATCAGTGCGGCTCATGCACGTGAACGTGCGCTCCCCCAGGCACCGCAGCAAACCACCTATAGGACACGGTCATTAGCTCCATTCATACCGAGACATAAGAAGATTGAGCACGAAAACACAAATTGTTTCTGCTGACGACTGCAGCCGAGGTGCGGAGAAGTTTCACCGGGGAAATCTCGAGATTCATTTGCCCGTTCGCCTCTTCCCTCACGAGGGCACTGAGGAGATCGTTGGGAAGAAATGAAAAATACAAACTGCATATCCTTCAGGTTTATAGGGGGGAAAAAAAACAACAACACAGATATCAAAAATGCAAAACCCCCCCCGAACGCACAAACACACTGGCACACAGACACGCACGCTTGCAGTAACCAGTTATCAAGCCACTGTGATCTCGCCATTGATCAGCGTGCAGATCAAAGCGAGGAGCGTGGCTGCAGAGCGGTGTTGGCTAATTACCGGGCCCTGTAAAGGATTTGGGTCTTTTAAGCGTGGCCTCCGGGCCCCACCTCCGTAGCGGGGGTTCCTATGATCAGGGCCACGGAAGACCTGAGAGGCTGCGGAGATGAAACCCACGATTACAAACACTCGGCTGGCATATGTTCGCCATGACTGATTGGCCTCGGCGCTGCCAGGCGTCAGCTGCCTCCCCACAGAGGAGACGGTTGAAAGCCTCAGACTGATGTTTTGTGGTGTTTGTGTGGAAAGTAAACCATCTTTTTTCATTTCAGTTTTCATCAAGATGCTTTCTCACCGGTATCAGCCGTATTACTCTCTTATGCATAGACATAATGGAGGGGTTTTGAAGGATATGACATATTCAGTCTGGGTTTAGAACCATTTTCTCTGCTCATATGGAAGTTATTGGATCTGGTTTGGGTCTAACATTTACAAATATAACGTTATTAACCACGGCCGCAACAAATACACCTACATTTTGGCAATATAATGTCTAATGATACTAGATCTCCGTGGGTAGATGCTCGTGCATAACGCAGGAGGGAGAGCAGATCATAACCAGGACCCTGTGTGTGTGTGTAGTTGTGTGTGAACCGCACCGGAGAGACCACACACTTCATAAATTTGGATCCACCCCAGGTCAAACTTTAAAAGAAAAAATGTCAGCTGTCGGTCTCTCTCCAGCCCTCGGGCCTGATTGAACTGGGTCACGTTCGGACGAAGGAAATTCTGGCCGTGCAGTTTCTATATTGGCTTCAAACACTCGGGTGCAGCTGTGACTCTTTGCTCCGTGCCGACCCGGCGGCAGGAAGGATCCAGGCCACACACACCCCACTGAAGGTCTTCTACTCCGCCGACCTTATCACAGCACATAAACCCAACACGGGGAATGTTTCCCCCGACAACCTGTCACACATAAGCACTCGCCACAAGTTATGGAGAGCCAGGCTATGTGTGTGTGTGTGTGTGTGTGTGTGTGTGTGTGTGTGTGTGTGTGTGTGTGTGTGTGTGTGTGTGTGTGTGTGTGTGTGTGTGTGTGTGTGTGTGTGTGTGTGTGCGTGCGTGTGTGCTGCCTGGCAGAGCGCCAAGTGCACCCCCACCTCTGCTGTCAATCTTGCTCTCTCACTGGAAAAAACCAGGGTATGCGGCCTCTGCTCCCTCCGATGCTACAGCTAGCACGCAGACACCCACTCTCCCCCCCGCTGTGCTGGAGCTGCTGATGGACACGCGGGCCGACCGCTGCAGCTCTGCCCTATTTCAATTACTGTGTCATCCCCCCCCCCCCCCGGCCTCTCTCTCTCTCTCTCTTTGTGACACACAGCTTGCTAAAGCTGCTTTCACACACGCACATGACTCCAATTTGTGAACCCAAATGTCCGAGTGAGACGCTCCGCGGTTTCTGCTACACTTTCTCCACCTGACCTCCGTACAACAGTGAGAACACAGCTGGATTCAATGTGAGTGAGCGAACAGACGCAAAAATGCAAAAACAGAAAAGAGAAGAAATATCTCCTGGTGAAAAAGTGGCGTAGAAGACACGAGGACGTCAAGAGTTTGTGGCGACAGAGCCGACGACATGATCACGTGATCTCCGCAGCGGCGTTGATACCTCACTTCCTGCTTCTGTGTGCGGCACCCTACACTCCATGTTCCTTCTCCACCACCGTGACACAACCGCTGGACTGTGGGGAACAAAATGCCCCCCCACCAACAGGAAGATGACGGAGAATAGAGGAGTGACAGTGGCTGTGATAGCCACCCGTCCGTATAATCACACAGCGCCATCAGAACACCACAGTTGTTGAATCAGTGGAGAAGCATTAGTGCTCATTAGTCACATGCATTAGCTCCTGGATTGGGTCTGACAGAGGAGCTGGTGGGACATTAATAAAACTAAATGGGGGGGGGGGGGGGGTTGGGGTAAAAGACCGATGTGTAGATTGATGGATGGAGATGTGCAGTGGACGTACTGTCAGGTAGAATGATTGAACAGATCCATAAGAGAGTAGACGAAACATGAACCGATGGATCGATTGGATGATTGGATTCAACATGAATCGACCCGTTTCATTTTAAAAAGGCAGATGCTGTCAGTTATCGTCTTTAAATCAGGAACATTAGTTGTGAAACATCAACTCAGCACTTATTAGAACAGCATCTTCCGAATCTACGTCATCTCGGCTCCACATCGGCGGTGGTTTCGTGTTTCTAGCTCGCTGAAAAACAACCAAGCAACAGGTTTGATATGCGAGTTTGAATAACTGATTATTTCTATTCATTACTCATCGTTTTGAGTCACTTTCTCTACAGACTGGAAGGATTATAAAAACCGTCACAGGCCAGGAAACCCTCCAGCGCAGGTCCCACACAACAACTGTCTCTTTATCTTTGGATTTCGAAGCATCAACTCGCAGCCTCACAAACATTTACTCCTTTAAATCACCCAAATTATTCATCAAAACCAATATTGATAATAGAACAAACCCAAAGAGCAGCTTCTCTAATGTACTCGTACGTTCTCTGCTTTACACGTCAGCCATTTGTTTACTCTATTCTTATTTAATCATACTCCGCTTCGCTGTTTGCAAATAACAACAGTCCAGTTCCCCAAGGGCGTCATTAAAGTTTAATCAAATCTGAATTAATCGCGAGCGCTCGCGTTGAAGCCGATCAAAATGTCTCATTAGAATCAATCACTCGGGTTAAGGACTTCCCACTAAAAAATAAAAAAAACGGCGGCGCTGATGAGTTCTCGAACAAACGTGTAATCAAACAAACGCATCGGAGGAGGAGGAGGAGGAGGAGGAGGAGGAGGAGGAGGAGGAGGAGGAGGAGGAGGAGGAGGAGGAGGAGGAGTGCGATGGTGATACCGGCTAATGTCCGATTTTTTAATGAAGCCTCGACATCCAGCGCAGATCTGCAGACAGATGACAGGCGTGTGACAAATGGTCTCCTGCTCGGTGTGTGTGTGTGTGTGTGTGTGTGTGTGTGTGTGTGTGTGTGTGTGTGTGTGGGTGTGTGGGTGTGTGTGTGTGTGTGTGACCGGACGGGCCCCACTAAATGTTAATCATACAGCACACCCCTATTAGAGCCGAGCAGATGCCACCTCCACCTCTGTGCCGCCGCGTGTCTTGTCCAAATGAAAGCTCAGGTCAGAACCACAGGTGGGGCGCAGGCGCACACACACACACACACAGACACACACACACACAGAGATGCACAGAGTGAATGATGGATGAAAGTGGAGACAGAAGAAAGGCGAGGTTGACTGCAGGACTAAAAGCAGTGCGTTAGTTGAAGGTGGGCAACACGAATCGGTGTGGAGCTGCCGTGCCGCTGAACGGGCTCAAGTAATGAGGCCAGCATAGCGGGGAATACGGCTAATAAGAGGAGATCAAACTACCGGTACACCTCCAGGAACACGCTCCCTGGGATCCCTGCACTTAGATGTGACACCCCGCAGGCTCAGAAACACACACACACACACACACACACACATGCACGGACCACACAAGTCAGCTGGGCCTCACGCTAAGTGTATTATATGAACTATAATGTGTTCAATTACCGAGGATGCACGGGAATGCAAGGGATGTTCATGAATATAGCAAACGGCGTGTTTAATTTCCAGCTCGAGACGGAAACATACAGTCGATGAGGACGTGAGAGAGGAAGTGGATTCAGTCGAAGGAGAGGAATCATGGGAGGTGGAGGCAGGAAGTGTTTCGGGGGGATATGTAAACACTGACATCATATCTCATATCTGAGTGTTACAGTTATGAAACATTTTCTTCCTTTGACCCGAATCTGCATGAAAGTGAGTTAAGTTCCTCCGGGGACGACCTCAGTTACATTATTCATTCATTGTTTAAGAAAATGTGATTTAATTTCAAATTTCAACAGTAAATGTCTCTCAGAAATATTTACTTCTTTAATAACTAGAGTGGTGTCTATTAAAACTGTGCCCGTGTGTGTGTGTGTGTGTGTGTGTGTTATGTAAAACAAAATTTAAGAAATCACGACTATAATATTGGCAGATGATTAAACTTTTAATTATCTTTAGTGGGAGCTTCAAAAATTCAATTTAGAGAGGATTATAGAATATGAAGTAACGCGGGATGGTGGGGGGGGGGGGGGGGGGGGGGGTGGAGAAGAGCTGAGAAGGTCCCATCTCCAATTAGCTGTTTCATCTCAGACTGTGAATGTGACTGTGGGGAGACGCTGCCCTCCAACACCCCCTCCTCTCCGACGACTCACAGCGAATCGGGGATGAGTCTGTTTGTTATCGTGTAAATACATAAAGAACATTGATTCTACTGGTTTCAGATAGCTTCACCTGTAAATACCTTCAAAGGGAGAACTTCAAAAATGTGTTTCGCCAAACCACCGATAACGGAGACGACTTCAAATAGAGTCAACCTCCTTTTTATGAAATCCACATTTTCAGTTTGGCTCATGAAATTAAACTCTGTCCTTACAGGCGCTCTTCACCCCGACGTCTTTGTGCAGTGTAGGTTCTAACCCCGTCTCCTCCATGTCAGCAGGCGGGACACGAACCAAAGAAATCCGAGGTCGGGGGTCGCACAGGAAACCGGAGAAGTTCCCACGCCTCTCTCTTCCTGTCAGATGGGATATTTCACCATATGCGACCGTCATGAAAACGACTACATAACCACGCATGAGGCCGGTAAAGACCGGTGCAACGTGTGATTGGCTCCGTTAGCGACCGCCTCCTGGCTTCCCAGAATCCTCCTGGCTTCCCAGAATCCTCCTGGCTTCCCAGAATCCTCCTCGCCGTCACACGTGCCACCACAAACCAAATGAGCAAGACGCCGATGCCAAACATCCGCCTGCGCTGCTCTTCTGGCTTTATCGTGGAAACAAACAAACAAAACAAAAAAGCAGGTAAACAAGCCAGACAGCCTGAGAGGGTGGAAACACAAAGACTCTTTTTTTTACGAAGGACACACAAAATAAAAAACACACACACGCGCGCCTGCACACGCAACGCATACAAAGTAAGGGCTGTGACGGCACCCGGGGGAGGCCTTGTCAAATAAACAACGAGACACGATTAAATGACATTATTATATGAAACTAGCTCCAGTCATCAGGGAGAGAGAGAGAGAGAAGAGAGGTTTTCATTTGCATCCTTCATTAGGTAATGGAGCCGTTTGAATGCTGACGCCTTGTGTCAGAACTCCTCGACGTTTATGTTCCCGGTGTTCGGCATCTCTCTCACTTAAACTCTACAGGCCTGTCAGGCACTCGCTCACTCCCTCACACCGTGTACAGTGCACGCAACACACACACACACACACACACACAGACACACACAGTCGTACAAAAAGAGGCTGTACGCATTCAAGCGTTCTCTAAACTAATAAACCTGCCTATGGACTTAGCCAGTCTTAGTCTGAAGTGTCATTAGAAGTGTCAGGCAGCTGTGGCAGCCTGTGAGGGGCTAAGAGGCTTGAGCTCCCACCGTCGGTAATCCCTGCAAACAAAGTGCACGGCATGCTGCAAAAATAAATATATAAGTAAATAATACATGCATGCACACCACACACACACACACACACACACACACACACACTCTCACACACACACAGAGTGTTTTCCACCTGCAGGAGGTGAAGTGGGGGAGAGAAGACGCTCGCTGAAACTTCAAAGTGACGGTGGAAATGCAAAGTCATGTGTGCGGCAATCCGCCTTAAAAAAAAACGTAATCCGACACACTGACGGCTACGAGAACAGGCACGTGTGATGTGCACAAAGCAACACACACACCACACACACACACACTCACACACACACAGAGGCTGAATTCACTTTTAGGGAGGCAGCATAAGAAGCACATTTGGCAGAAAGACACACACGGAGCTTTGCTAAGTGGTAATAAAGGCCAAGGCTTATTAATGGGACAATCTGACAACCAGCAGTGCTGTGCTGAGGTTTCATATGCGCACACACACACACACACACACAGACACACACACACACACACACAGACACACACACATCCCTGATAGCTGTAAGTTATTGGAGAGGAGGTAATGTTAGTGGGCAGCGTCTCCCCACAGTCACATTTCCACTCGGAGATGAAACAGCTAATTGGAGATGGGACCATCTCAGCTCTGCAGACTCCAGTAATTGATTTGGACGAGGAGGTCACCCTCCCATCCTGCTTCGCTTCACATTTTTATAATCCTCCTCCCCGCGTTATCTGCTCCTCAGCCCCCCCCCCCAACCAAACAAACCGAAAACGCTCCATTTTAATTCAGGATGCACTTTAAAGGATAATATGAGACCAGTTATAACGAAAGGAGGTTTTTTTCTGCTGTATTCTTCACATAAACTAAACTGGTCTCCTCATCTTCTCTTTCTTCTTCTCCCAGTTCCAGTTCACCGTGAAGCTATTGAGGCATTTGACATATTCTTTCAAAAACACTCCCAGTTATTACATCTTCTTAGGTGCAAGTGTTTATCTCCATCTCCATCTCGCGGCTCCCTTTCTCTCGGCGCTCCCGGTGCAACTTTCTCTTTGAAACGTTTTTTCTAATTAGCACGTCCAACACACAGCCGGGGTTAAATTAAATTGCCGGAGATACAAGGAGGTTGAGGTCAACGGCTCGGCGAAGACCGTCGGCGCAGATAATTGGGAGATATACTTTTTTTTTTGTTGCTAAATAACCATGATCAAAATGACACCGGATGGCGCGCACAGACAGTTTGGCAGGGTGGCGGCGTGCTGAAGCAAAGGCGCCTTATGAAATATGAATTTATTTTTAGAGACAGAGGAAGACAAGTAATTAGGAGTGTGCAGCGAGGAATTAAAAAAAACAACACTTTCATGTCTCCTCTCACTCTTTGCTCAAAGGCGTCTGCACCTGGGAAACAACTCCTAGAAAAACAATATATATACATATCAGGGCCGGTTTTGGCTTCGTGAGAAATAAGATGACGCAAGTTCCTTGACTGCATTTATATTAATAACGGTAACTGATAGGAACCACACTGGTTCTCAGGTGGAAGCTTTTGAAACAACTTCTTGACTTTTGATTCTTCTTAAACTCCAACAAATGGTTTATAGTCGATTTGATTTCACGATGGATCAACCGATTGAAGGCCAATTTTTTTTGTTTACATATGAAAAGAAATATACGTCTGTTTCAAACGATGCAGCTGCTTACGTACTTCCATGGTTATTAAGGAATACCTCCAATAGAGGGCGGTGCAGAGTCTCGACAACAACGACCATGGCGACGGGAGGAGGTTGTGATATATGGTCGTTTCACTTTAACTATTGCCTACACTGCCCCCCCACGATTTCTGGCGGTACTGCTCCGTTTCATCCATATCCGTAACCTTTCAGGAGACGTGCAAAAATACGACAGAAATGAACGCAGAGCACGGACAGAAGACTTTGTCCTTTTTCTGTATCTAACGATGAGCAAACAACGATCTCCATGGAGGAGAAGGTCTGTCAGAAGGTTAAAGGTCAGTTCCCCCTCCTCACAGAATCTGGTTTGTACTTCAACGCAGGAAGGATTTGATTTTGTAGAAATCACCTGTTTTTGTTAAATCACCCGTTGTTCCTTCTCACTTTCTCAGTTCCCAATTTTTTGGGCCGAGACCTCTTCAGGTAACTGTTCCCAATTACAACCAATTATCTTTTCCCCTCGGTGCTGCTACGTAGGAACGATGACTCTGTTCTGAGGAGCTCTTTGATTTGATCTTTTAAACGTGGAAACAAAGTTAAGTGTTTAATCACACTTTGGGGTTTTGAACAAGGAGGTGGTGGAAATAATTTCCCCTGAGAAAAAACTTCACAGCAACAATATCAACAAAAAAAAAGTCCGCAAATCTTAATCCTTCTTGATGTGTGTAGATTTCCAAAGAGCATTTTGGGGAAATGTAGGAACTTCTTAAATGAAGTACGTTCAGATGCATCAATGAAAAAACAGGAAACGGTTTTTATTCAAAAAAATCTAAATTTAATTACGGTTTAGCAGCGTAAAATAAATAATCTCCCCCGGTGGAGTTTTCCTCTTTACACGGATCAAGTTTGTTGGTATTAATGATTTCCAACGTACAAAAGATACGTACATGAGCCATAAACGAGTCTGAAGTGGAGTAAATAAAACAGACGACAAAAGATGGAGAGTGTGAGACGGAGGAGGAGGAGGAGGAGGAGGAGGAGGAGGAGGAGGAGGAGGAGAGGGGCACTCTGGGAAAATGAGAGAGCAATATGTCAGCATGGTAACACATCTAAAAGTCACCGAAATGCCAGGTCACCGTGCTCGACGGGGAGAATCAAACCACGCGGCGAGCGTGTGAGAGCACCTTGCATCCAGCGACATCACACACACACACACACAAACACAGACACACACACACACAAACACAGACACACACTTAAAAAAAGTGACAGCTGCCGCCACGGTCAACAACTCTGTCGTCGCCTGGCTGTGATTGCTTTGTTATATGCGACGATACTTTGTTGCCGTATCCTCTTTGATGATTATTCTTTTTAATAAAGCCTCTGAAGGTGTGTGTGTGTGTCTGTGTGTGAGCGCTACACTATATGTCACAGGCACAATGTCTCACGCAGAGTCAGGTGGGAGGACGGTGTAGAGAGAGAGCGTGTTAAAAAATTTATTTCGGCTTCATTAATGTTTCACACGGAACGGGTGCGATGTACAAACCGATGACGACACCCCCCCCCCCCACACACACACACACACACACACTCCAGGAAAAAAACTCCCACAATGCCCGGCGTCCCCCGTCCTCGAACCCTGCTGAGCTTGCTTTGCTGCAGGAGTAAACAATTTCTCCTGCAAATCTAACTGTTTGACTTCGGCTCTCGCACAAAATCCAGCCCAGGCGAATCCCTGCTAGTCCACCCCCCCCCCCCCCCACCCCACCATCCCCCCCCCCCCCACCCTCTCTCTCATCATATCTTAGCGATCACTGAACCTTGAGAAATCTCGAAAGTAGAGAATTCTCGGTCGCTGGAATACGAGACGTCTGCGAGGATGTAATCTCGCGGCTCACCCACCGACTACCAGAACCAGACATATTGAGTATTAGGAACCCGCAGCTTTTTCACTAGACAACCTTAACACACACACACACACACACACACACACACACACACACACACACACACACACACACACACACACACACACACACACACACACACACACACACACACACACACACACACACACACACACACACACACACAAAAAAACCTACATGTCTACGATTGTGAGAACAATCTCTGCTTTCAAATTAGCTGCAGCAGCTCAGGGTGAAGCGGTGGGTTTTCAAAATGTCTCAATCAGAAAAAAACAATCTGACAAATTGGTATCGTTCGCTTATCAATCGTTCATTTGGATGTATTATGTGCTAATGAGGAAAAAGTCAATTAAAGAAGATTATCAAGCGAATGTTTCGGCAGATCCTTTTGTCAGATGCATAAATAATAATAAACGTTTCTCCAATTTCCTCCCAATATCCAGAAGTGAAGCCAAAACATCTCGGATACGAGCGCTGCCATCTTGCGTGTCGGGAGTGTAACCGCGGCAACGAGGTCCCGTCGACACACACCACTCCGCCGATCGCAGCCGTCAATCACGACATTTTCACTTCATTTTTTATCTCAACAAACAACTAATTAACACCTTAAAACTTATCAGACGCAGCAACACTTGAACATAATTCAGTGAGATAACAACTGCCTCATTTATTTCAGGTGCACTTTGATTTTTCCTTTGAATCTACGTTCGGTGTACGCAACACTCTATATACACCACACACACACACACACACACACACACACACACACACACACACACACACACACACACACACACACACACACACACACACACACACACACACACACACACACACACACACACACACACACAATGACTTACTCCCCCTCCTCCGAAGACACCTCAAAGAGTATTTACTGTGTGTCGGGCTGTGATGTGCTGGGTGGAGTGGGAGTGAGTTCAGTGGGAGATGGTGCTGGAGTCACCGGGAGGAGAAGCAGCGCGGCTCTCAGCGGAGTCGGCTCGGGCTCATTACGGCAGCTGCGGATGAAGCTTTGAACAAAACACCGGTGTTCGGAACCAGGGGGCGCCGACACGGGGAAGTTTAATGACATCAGCAGCACCGGAGGAAGAAGAGCTCATCCACACGCTGACACGACGAAGGTGTACGGTCCAGTCTGGTCACACCGATATCTAATTTTAATCCATGTTCATTTGTGTTTGGTTGGATTGTTTGTTAAAATGATTAATACAAAAACTTCTGGAATATCACAACTCGCTGGACGGATGCAGTTCGGGTCAGGAAGGAAACCGTTAAAGGGTCGGTGATTAGAATTTAGTGACATCTAGTGGTGAAGTGTCACGTAGCAGCTGAATACCAGCAATATAGTTTATGTAATTAACGGGATATAATCTGTAGGTGTGTGTAAGACGCAAACGCTGCCTGATGTCGGACGAGTTGTTTATTTAGGGGAACAGTTAAATCACGAAGAAGATGAATGTGATGTTTAAGGTTTGTGATGTTTAAAAAAAGGCGGCAGAGGTTCCACATCGGCCGAGCTTCGCATAAACACGTATTTTACGAAACGTGCTTCGTGCAACAGGCGACTTGAACCACGGCTCCGTTCTCTGACTTGGCCTTTGAAAATGGGAGAATTCTAATGAGTCTCTTTCCTCTCTCACTTGCAGTTTGTTCACACACACACACACACACACAATGTCACGTAGCCACACAGTCTAATGAGTGTGCCTTGCGCTTTCCTCATTAGCCACACAGTCTTATCGCAGGCATCAAATGCGATGCACCGCCACCCCTGACAGGAAAGAGAGTATAAGGAGGGAAAGAGATCTTCTTCTCCTGCTTTCTCCTCTTCTTTCCCCTCCCTCGCTCCGAAGGTTAACACATTTCGTTATGCAGCCACATCACACACACACACAACACACACACACCTCCCTTCCAATCCCAAATAATGCATCTCACGCTCTCTAAGATGTTGACTAACTTTAAAAATCGCGGCCTAGATCTTCCCTTCTCCTCTCTCTCTCTCTATCCGTGGGCTGAGGCTATTGTTGCTATGGCAGTGATGCGTCTCTCTCGCCATGCAGAAATGGAGAGGTTGTAGGAGTGAGCGAGGGAGAGAGAGAGGGAGAGGGAGAGAGAGAGAGGGAGAGCGAGAGGCCACCAGCTCAACCCCTCGGAGTCACGGACCGAGCTGGAAACATTGGAAGAGCCAAAGAGCAAAATACAATACCTGTGAACGGAGCTCTGACTCGAGCGGGACGAGCTCCTCAAAGAGTTTCAAGTGTCTGACACGAGTGTCACAACAGCTCGAGTCGCACGCTTGTTTTGTGACAGAACCGTCAACATGACAGCAGCTTGTGATGCGCAAAGTCTGTCATTGTAGTCAGGGGCGGGCGGGGGGGGGGGGGGGGGAGGTGCTGGTGGGGAGGAAATGAATCAGACCGAGGGAATCTTTTCATTTTGTTCAGTTTTTTTGTTTTTGTCACAGGACAAGTTTGAAGAAAGACTCACAAAGACTTAAAAAGACTATAGAGAGGGCGGAGTAATGTGCGGGAGTGACGGGGGGGTGTGAAGAAGAAGAGGGGGGGGTTAGCTCTTCGCGCGCGGCGCCCGGAGCCACGGCGGAGTCATTAGAGTAGATTTGTCACGTTAACAAAGCAGGAGGAATCGGCCCTTTTTTTTAAAGAGGCAAGATAAAGGAAGACGTGGAAAACACAAAGACGCAGGGCGGGGAAGAAAGGGAAGAGGAGGCAGTGAGTGAGATGGATGGAGGGGGGGGGGGGGGGCAGAGGTTATTTTCTGGAGGAGAATCTGTTTATTCCTGGATTTAAATAAATAAATCCTCCTGACACTTGGATGTCATGTGTTTGATGTTCTGAGCTTTTCAGGAAGTTACTTCGTGATTGAGGTGTTTACCTCATCGTGCAGATGGCGACTCGTCCTTCGCTCTGGTTTCCCCCCCCCCCGTGCACGCCGGACGCACGTCTCCTTCCCCGTGGGTGGACGAGGAGGTGATGGAGAGCAGCAGCAGTCTGGAAGGAGAGGAGTTTATCTTCAGCCCAGTAGAACGTTGATTTACTCCAAACACAAACACACACACAACTTGTTTGTTTGTCTGCAAGATTTAAGAGAAACACACAACAGATTTCCACAAAATTTGGTTCAGGAATGAAAATAATAAGAAATGATGATATCTGAGTGTGTGTGTTTTATCAACCCATATTCTTCTGCCGTTTGAGATGTCAGGGTCGACACTGACTTGTCTATGAAGCTCGATTGAATTCAAGGGGCCACGATGGAGGTGTGTGATCTTCTAAGTGAAGTTTCTGTTTACGCTTTTCTGCACTTTCCATCGTAAATATCTCGTAGTCTGAGCTACAACAACTTTTATTGTTCATTTCTTAAGTTCACTGGGACATTTTTTATGCTTTCTCCCTCCAGTGTCACTGCATGAGCCGGAAATGTGTCGCGTCATCTTCATCCCACAACAGAGGAATCTACCAAACCTCATTGTGGTGGTTAGTTTTTTTGGGGGGGGACTCTGTGAATTCACTTTGCCGTGTTGAAACATTCATGCTTCTCTCTCAGACTGCTGACGAAGGTGCTGTGTGCAGCAAATTTCATGCCTTTTCACATTTCCCCCCAGAAATCACATGGTCTTCTGCTGCAGAACCAAACTCCACATCTCTCGCTGTCTGTTCTTTTTATTTTGCTTTGCAAGAGGAAGAGAAGCGAGGTGCGAACCCCCCGCTGCCTGCGGAGCATCACAGAGTCCTGGAACAACACTTTCCGAGACTTACAACCTGTTGGCAACAGAAGCTGCTGCAGGAGATTCCTTTTTTCTTCACGACGGCCCATCTTGTGATTAATAATAAATTACTGCCGAACATGATTTCCAGAGAAGCCTCTCAAATCTCACGGCCTCTCCTCGCGCTGCCCGACACGCCGGGCGCCACGTCCTTCTCTCTACTGGTTGAGATGTTAGGGTCGCTGCTTCGCTGCTCCGCCGGCACTTTGATCCTTTCACAACCTGGTCGCACCAAACGAAATGCAAAGAGGCGCACTTGAAAAGAGAGTATAAGGAGTGTGTCTCAAATAATAGACCCCGGCTGATGGATTTGTTCGAGCCTCTGAGCGATAGATGCTTTCTTTTCCTGTGAAACCTTTTTGCTCTTTTTTAGAAGTTTAATTTGTGAAATGACTCGTGTGGCGGAGAAGGAGCGGGGGTGGAACGCATTTCACTTTCCGAAGGGATTAGGGCGCCGGCGCCTGATTACAGCAGCGAGCGGCTGTTGTTTCCCCCGGCTGTATTAGGATTGTCAGGGTTTGACTTACGGGTAAAAAAAAAAATCGTGTATTTCTGCCCTTTAGGCAGATTTAGATGAAAACATAAAGCCAACACCTTATATCGCACAGCGGGTCTCAAACGCTGAATGCCTGTCGCTTGTCAGCCGGGGATTTGTGAAAGAAAATACCACGAGCTCCCCCCCCCCCCCACACACACACACAGAGGCTGATAATGATGACATAGCTTGTCAAAATCTGGCACCTTTAACCTTCCGTATCAGCGTTATTGCTTTCCACTGTTACCGCGGCTGCAGATACACTGAGCGGTTAAGTTGCCATCACGGGGCTGAGGAGCGACCAGGTGTGTGTGTGTGTGTGTGTGTGTGTGTGTGTGTGGTGTGTGTGTGTGTGTCGTCGCCCTCGCACACATCCTCCTGTGAAGCCTCACCAGGCAGCTGCAGGCAGACTAACTTTCCCACTGATGCCCCCCCCCCCCCCTCCTCCCCCTTCCCCTGCTAATATATTCATTCATTCCCACTAATAAAACCCAAATCACCATATAAATGACATTAAATAGGGAGATGGCACAATTTAATACGTAAAAAAAAATAGATTCTCACCCAAAAAAAGTCATTAAACTAATTTGATGCGACAGGGCAAAGTCGAAACAATCGAGGCACTCGAGTTAATGTTTTTTTTTTTTTTGGGGGGGGGGGTTAAATGTCTCCTCTTCTGTTCGCAGTTAAATTGGCAATTATGAGTGTTTACACGATTGATTCCAGAATCATATCAATTCATTTCTGATCCTAAACCTGCGCCGCTCATCATCATCATAGCGACAAAAAGGGTGAGACGCCGAGAAGCTCGGAGCGAGGAAGTGAAACTGTTTGTCCTGAAGCTAGCAAACACCACACACACACACACACACACAGACTCACACACACAATGAAACCCCGTTGGACTTTGTCCCAATTTCCTCACATTTCGCTCTCGCCACTTCAATTATGAATGAAGACGTTTGACTACAACAGGAGAAAGAAGCAGAGATTAGAGGAGGAGTGTTAAATGATTTCACTGCACGGAACAAAAGAGAACAACACTGTCGCGTGTCTTAGCGAATATATATACATTAAAAAAAACTATAAACGCAGTCCAGCCATCCTGGGGCGATCGGGTGAATGTGAATTCAGCATCACAGCCAGGATTCCTGTGCAAACCGATAATAACCGTTCACCGGTGCCAAATTATTCTCCTGGTATGACTTGGCCGACCTGAAATTTGCCTCCTGAATGGCGTCGCCTTCGAGGAAATGGAGGAGCCATAATGACACATCAAAAGAATGTGTACGCCGTGTTCCTGTGACCCAGATTCTCGAGATGTAGGCTCAATTATTACGCTGTCAAAAGGTGTGTGTGTGTGTGTCGTGTGTGTGTGTGTGTGGTGTGTGTTTTCGCGTGGGTGTGCAGATATGAGCCCCCGGTGTGTCCCACTGAAGTCAGTACTTTAATTAAAGCACGAGGAGATGTAAAATGCATGGCCCCCAGGTTCACCGCTCCTTTTTCTTACATTATTAAACCATCTGAAGCCAACGACAAACGGTAAACAAAAACAATCCGTCCCTCGGCTTGTTATCCTTTCATTTCTCTCGCTCGGCGACTGACAAACTCCGGCGGTGACGACTCTGTGCGGATGCTTGACTTCAAGGTCCACATCGGCAGCTTCGTTTCACACCAAAAGGAATTCATTGGAATAGAAAGGACGACTGTATCGCGAGGATCTGACACCGAGATGGTGCCTGATTGATTCCAATTAAAGTCACTCACCGGGTGCACGTGCCTCCACGTTGTGAAAGTACTTCGTGGACATTTTAATAAGATAGTATTTCACACGTAAAAGCTTCACTCTGCTTCTTAAAACTGTATTAAACTTTTTAGGTTGGTAAATATCCCGTCTGCTAACATGGAGGAGGGAGGATTTAGGTGGCAAATCAGGAGGTTTCACTTCTGTCGACCATCTTTGTGTTCGTGGTTCGTGGTTTAACGGACTGAGCAGATGCTGCAGAGCTCTTTCTTATGCACTTGAGGTGTCTGTGAAAAAGTCCAGAAAAAGAAACAACAACTTTCCTCTCAGTTGTTTGAGATGAAAAACTACAGCAGATCTAATCCGGCCCCTGCGGCACACGAGGTTACCGCCGGTCACGTTGTGTGCCGAGCGTTATGAAGCCGCTGTCCAGTAGACGGGAGGAAAATCTGAGAAATTTGATTTGAGGAATCCTCCAGAGGCGTCTGCAGATATAATTGAATGGGTTACAACGTAGGAGTCTCTTTTTTTTTTTCATCTTGCACTCGTGTGTGTGTGTGTGGCCTGATTGTGAAGACGACTTAAAACCTGTGATTCTTATATCGGAGGGTTAGATGAAGATGAAGCGGTTCCTACACGTCGCCCTTTTGTAGCTGAGAGAGGGACTTGAAGGGTGAATGACACCTGCCGAGGAGGGGGGGGAAAGGAAGAGATGAACAACTATGAGAAGACGGGGGGAGGGGGGGAAGGAGGGCACATGAAAGGCCCCCCCCCCCCCCCTTGGGATGGAGAGGTATCTTCAGAGGGTCGACACGATGAGGACGTGAGCTCGTTAGGGCGAAGTGAAGAGGACAAGGACGCGATGAAGACGAGGAGAAAGAAAGCAGGGTAAATTTTTTTTCTCCCAGAGATGATATGATGTTCTTTTATCCCTGTTGTGTTTATTTGCCACCTCTCACAGAGGTTTATTATTATTATATCCTCGGCAACGCTGCTCTGGCACATATGGAAGCTGCCACTCAACGCCGCAGCCAATAACGCCGGCGGTGCTTTCGCTCGCAGCTCTGAATTCACTCCCCTCCACAAGTAGCTGTTCATATTAAAACAAGCAGGGATATGAGAGCACATATTAAAGCCGGATGATGTCCCACCCACCCTCATTCCCATCCATCCATCCATCATCCATCCAACCCGCTCTCCTCCTCGCTGTTCGCTTTTTATTAAACGGGGAGCAACGCCAAGCTCCAGCCGAATTTGGACGGAGAAAGGGAACATCCCTGTGTGCATGGAGATGAAGCTAGAGAAGCTGGTCGCGAACAGCCCAGACGGAGGCTCACGAGTCTTCTCACTTCACGTCGAGTGTGATGTGCGTGCACGTGTGCGTGTGTGTTCCATCACCCAATCTGCCAGCAGAGGCCGAGCTCGGCTTTATCTCGCACTGAAATCTGGCTCCGAGCTCCTCTAATTGGCTCGAGCGTCGCCGGCCATCCTTCCGCACAGTTTCCTGTCAGAGAGGGAGCCAGTGGAGCGTGATCCCGCCGGGCATCCGAGCTCCAACCTGTGAGAATCTCCTCACGTAACGTCGGTGCGATTGGTCCCCGCGGGGGGCCGGGGGGCGAGGGGCGGGGGGGAGATCTTTAAGGCGCCTATGGGCAGAATTAAACCTGAGAACTCCTCAAGACTTCACTCTGTGTTCTCCTCCCGCCGTCCCCCCCCGTGCGCTATCTGGGTTTTCCAGGCCTCTTCCCGCACCACAGCCGCCGCCGTCGCCTCCTCCTCCCCTCTTTTGCCTCCTCCCATCTTCAATCAGTCATTCTTCTTCCCCCACACATCTTTCTTCCGCCGCTTGATGTGTGCAATCCCTTAATCCTCTTCATCTCATATGCGTTGGGGTCCCTACTTTCTTCCTCCTTCCCTTCTTCTGTTTATTTCTCTGCCTCCGTCCGTCCGTCCGTCCTCCATCCCTCCTTCTCCATCCTCCTTCCCTCCAATCACTGTCACCCACCACACTGTCATCCTCCACTCATTACTGTCCTGGGTTCCCTTTCCTTTCTTTTTTTGTCACTCTGTCCTTTTCTCGTCCGTCTGTGACCTTTCTTCCCTCCTCGACTTTCCTCATCATAGCTTTTCTCCCCCCTCCTTTTATCTGTCTGTCAAACACAGCCTGCCCTCTCCTCATCCCCTCATCCCCTCATCCCCTCATCCCCTCATCCTCTCATCCCCTCCTCCGCCCCTGATCCCTCTGTACTTGCTCATATTCCATCTGAGAGCTTTGATGTTTACCTTCCTTTAATAATGCTATTGTCGGGTGTCATAAACACGGACGTTCCAGGATCTTTGGGCCAATATTTGCTTTAATCATTGTGGCTCAGATTTTTAATGACATTTTAAAACATTAAAATGAAATCATGTGTTACAGGGGGCGGGGGGGGGGGGGGGGGGGGGGGAGAAGAGATAATGTTAATATCCACTGACAATTTAACTGAGTATATACTGCCAAGCTCCTCTTCTGCTGTTTGTGGAGACATCACTGAGTTTAAGAACAGTCTATTTTAAATGCCATCTAATTATATGATAAGACTATAATTGCACACACACACACACACACACACCATACACAGTGATGAAGATAGCTGCGATCCACACACGTGCATTGATGTGCACACACTCACACACACACACACACACACACACACTCTCAAAAACACATGCATAAATCATCATACATGCTCTCACACAGAGCTTAGTGAAGTCCCAGTGGAATCACTTTCTAAAGAGAGGCCCTCAGTGTCATATTAAAAGGAATTACAATTAATAACGTTATTACAGCAGCAGGACGCAGAGAATGGCAATGGCCAACATTAAATGAAACCATAATAACTGTTAATATGGACATGATACTGCCTCTGATTGCCGGGTTGTAATTAAATGTGCGCCGAGGCTCGGTAAACATAAAGATCCGACGGAGCTCAGCCGGCTGCACGCGACGGCACTTTAATGTTCGCGTGACCGACGTTTGGGGACGACCATGAAAAAAGGCTCTCTTTGAATTACAAGTGTGAAAAGATGAGTTTACTGAAAACATCGTCTTCATCAAAGTGCAGAGAAAGAAACGAGAAAACACACACGAGGAGCAAGTCAACAAACTTGTGTTTCGTCTGTTTACATCCGTGTTTTTATGATCAACTACAACATATTACCTGACGAGACGAATACCACGACCGCAGTTACTACGCAGACGCCTGCTTCTGATTCGCTCGTGCATTTTTTGAACAGTTAAAATAATCCGAAATCTCTCACAGGGGTCGATTGTATAAACCAAATCACGTAGTGTTGAGAAAGTAGGTGTAGCTGTGATCAAGGTGTTTGTACGACACATTCAGCGCCTTAAAAAAAATGAAAAACCGGCTGCATGCAAACGGGTTCGCTCGTTATTTTTGGGCCACGATTTAAAAACGGTGCAAATGAGCTGAAGTTGACACTCGCCGGGATCGTGAGAGCGGTCGTCGCGCCAGATCGCACCATAAATCAACTCACCATAATTTAACTCACCATACATTTACTGACAATATATTAACTCAATAAATAAGCTGAGGTCTACTTTTAGACAGAAATCTGCTTTACAAAAGTATTTTCATAATTTTTTCCAGTGCATCTGTGCGACGTCACCACTCCACGAGTTATTTTATGGGAGACTTTGGAATTACGTGTGCAGATTTCTTTATAAAAGACCAATTTGAGCACATAAACATTAAAAAGGACATATTTTTTGTAACCTGCAAGGACGAAGGAAGGGTGAAGCAATTATCAACGATCAGACTTTCCTTTATAAACGCGTTCATCCTCTGGGAGTGGGGATCATTTCAGAGACACTGGTCAGCTCCAGGGATTCCACATCAAACCATTATCATTTTGTCCCAAACCACCTTTCCCCCCACGTCACTGTGCATCGAACGCTCGCTGGGAAGTGTTCCCACCGTCAGCTTCATATACTGCGAGCTGTCTTTCCCCCTCACGAGGAAGACTCTCTAATAAGCGGTGGCAGACGTGAAGCAGACTCAGCAGCCGGAGCAGACAATGGTGTAATCAACAGTGAACCAGTGGGGCACTGAATCCCTTCCTGTGAGTGCAGAGGCGCCGGCGAGGAGGAGGTGGAGGGGGAATGAAGGATGTTACCTAGGTGTTTGTCTGACAGCTCTTCCTCTCTGTGTCTTCACCCCTGCGGGCAGCGCTCATCAACAATATTAATCAAAGTCTGATGTCTCCTCAATTAGAGCGAGACTCGGCTCGACGACGCCCACATAACACGGAGCCACAGGTGCAGAGATACGCGTACATTAAAAATGATACGCATTGAAGTAATCATGTGGAAATCAAAGTATTTGCTCCTCTTAGGGTTTTTTTTTGTATTCGCTTGGAAGAAATATTGTCGGAAGCTTCAAATAACAGGAACAGGTGAGCGTTTTAAAAACTCAAGGACGTCAAACGCCGGTGAGTCGAGCTTTATCGGGACGAAATGCTGAGTCACCGCTCTTCATGTGGCGCTTTGAATTCCACCAGCTCGGTTTGGATTCATCACTCGAGTGCACATGGCGCGGGGACAAAAGTCTGAGACCACTTGAGCTGTGTCAGTCATCTGCTCACAGCCAATGAGAGGGAAAGTATCCCAGAGAAATACTGTTTTTTATATGTGATTGAAACTGCAGCCATAGAATCTATTAGGTTTAAAATCCATAATATGCAAAACAATAACAAAAAGACTTGGCGACTGCTTTCTATCCGAACTTCACTTTACTGGAAGAGACCGGTGTCACGAGTCAGTATATTGGTGCACGATGGAGTCGTGTGGTTCTTCATCCTCCCTTCATCCCTTTCCCCCCCCCCCCTCGTCGCTGGCACAGTTATTAAAAACAAACAAGCGCTGTACTCTTTGGACGACCAGTGTCCTCACCGCTGGCCCCCCCCCCCCACACACACACCCACACCCCACACACACACCCACACCCCACAGCTGTCAGTCTGCATTTCACACACACATGAACACACAACTGACGGCAGCGAACCGCGAGCCTGGATCTAATGTGGGAACTTCAGGACAAGATCAGGCCACTAGTTATATATGCTCTGACAACAGATCTTCAACTTATGGTCCCATTTAATCAATTAAGTCATAAATCCCAGCATGCATTGTGGGCGTGGATACTGTTTGATTGACAGCTAGTGCCGTCCAACGGGTGCAGGTGCACGTACAGTGTCCTCGAGGTCTCACTCAGGCTCCGCCCCCTCCACTCCTCCATATGCTTCTGGTTTTTCAAAACAACCAAGATGGCGCCGGACAGAAGGCTTCAGAACAGCAGCTCACAAACCGGCGGGTCTTCAAACGCAGCCCTGGATCTTTTGCTGTGGCATGTGCACGCAGGTTTGAAACAATTACCGCCGCATTTAGCCGTTCGCTAATGTATGGCTACAAAAACGTGCAGGTTTGGGTCGCTTGAAGAACGAGTGATTGGCTAATGGAGGAAGTGTCTGCGACTCCCTGGTCCCCACTCGGGGCCCGTGCTGCCTGTTCTTTATGCATTAGACCGGAGCACTCAGGACAGCTCATGCTAATTCTCTCCCTGAAGAAAGTAATTAGACCGCCGCACTCATCTAATGCTCGGAGGGAGGAAGTGGGAGGGGAAGCGTCACTGGGCAGGTGAGAGAGAGAGAGCGAGAGAGAGTGGGAGAGAGAGAGAGAGAGAGAGAGAGCGAGAGAGAGAGAGAGAGAGAGGAGAGTGGGAGGGATGTGGAGGAGAAAGTGGCGAGGGATTCGTTTTTTTCGGCCATCGACGATTCATTTCACATCCAATTATGAGTCATAAGGGGAAAAAAAAATCATTTCATTAAAGGTTTGCTCTTTAAAAACTGTTGGTCCTGCATAATGAAAGTAGAAATATTTAAATGTGTGTGAGAGAGCCGAGTGCGAGCGGAGGTGAGCTACAGCGAGGAGGCAAATTAAAGGGTTATTATGGATGTTACTGAACACAGACATCACACCTATCGTCTGAAAGGTTTTAATTAATTAGAGACGAACGTATAAAGGATGCAAACTGCTGTTGACAAAGTTTACACTCGACTCTTTGGTCTCAAAATGCTTTTTTTTTAAACTAAACTCAACCACACAGACGACTTTTTGAACGCGGCGTGAATCAGCAAACTTCTGTTTCACGGGCAGGGGACACGAGCCACGGATTTATTTATTTACACTGGATAATTATAGATATTTAACAAATTGCCAGCTGAGCCCCGCGTCGTACAATCCAAGTCCCAACATTTCCCAAAACTTTCAAACACAGCGGGAACTCAAAGTACCAGCGTTCCACAATTCAAAAGGGATTTCTTAAATAGTCTTTCTTGAGAAAAGAAAGAGAAATCCCCACCGCCTCTCAGGGTTTGTTCTGTTCATACGGAAATAAGATGAAAGCAATCAAAGAATTTTGCCATAAAGGCCTTTGAATGTTAAAAAACCCACCGAGAGCATCCTTAATTTAGTGTTTCATTTCCAGGCAAGTAAACAAAAACAATGTTTGCTTTACTTTAAGAATTCAAATTAGACCTATTAGATCTGTGTGCTTTAATATTGGATATTTGTGTTGTTATCAACAAAAGAATCCTATTCTGGGAGGATACAAAACTTAAAGGCTGTTATTCATAATGAGGGGAAAACTAACTACGAAAGCAAACAAGAAAAGTTGTTCCCCCCCCCCCCCCCCCGCGGAGGTGTCAAGAGGCCGCGGTCAGACACGGCACAGAACCTCTGGGGGCCGGCGCACGCACTCGCCGCCTGGTCTGTTATCACGAGCGGCCGAGTGGATGATGGGCCGTGGCAGCGCTGACAAGTAGAAGTGTTTGCCCACTTGACGTAGAAAGAGCGGACATCATTCTGCCCCGGGGGGGGATTTTCAACGGGGTGAGACGAGAAGGGGGGGTCAGAGAAGGACGCCATGACACCACGGTCGGTTTGATTTAACACCAAAGCGTCTAAATGATGTGTCTGGGATGAAAGTGGGGCTTTACTATTATCTATGCACCGTCAGCACTTTTTGGACGTATCACGTGTTGCAGAGGGTTTCGGGATCAAGTCCCTTAAAAATGCTCCTGATCCTCGTAAACCTGTTCAAACTACAACTCCAGCAAATATGCGATCCGGAGCTCAGTGACATTCCGAGTCAGAGACGCAGGGTTGAGTCGGTGCCGTCCTCCAGAATCACACATTTCATGCAGCTCTCCTTCGAGCACAATGTCATTCACTTATTCTCTTGTAAATCAAAGTAAATCCTCGAGTGACGCAAGGCTACGAACTTCGATTGAGGAACAGAAACGAGAGGATTCAGTCGGTAGTTTCCTGGAAAGTTGTGTTCGGCGCCGCGGGGTCACGAGCGAGGCGACAGAGTGGGGGAGCGCGTGCGAGGGGGTGTCGGTTATTTGGAGTCGGTATTGAACCTTGAACACTCCGGGAACCTGTCATTTCATTTTGTGTTTGCTGATGGATTGGAAACGATGGGGATGTGTGTGTCTGTGTGTGTGTGTGTGTGTGTGTGTGTGTGTGTGTGTGTGTGTGTGTGTGTGTGTGTGTGTGTGTGTGTGTGTGTGTGTGTGTGTGTGTGTGTGTGTGTGTGTGTGTGTGTGTGTGTGTGTGTGTGTGTGTGTGTGTGTGTTGTTTGTGCCGTCCCCCTCGGTGCCTCCAGTGTAAACTGGGGTTTTGCTGGGTTGTGGCTGTCACCTCATATTATCTGGAGCCTGACATGGCGCTGGTACTGTAGGCGAACGCTACGGAACATCAAAACAAAGAGGAGAAGAAGAAGAAGAAGGAGGAGGAGGAGGAGAAGAAGAAGAAGAAGGGGAGGAGGAGGAACTGGGTGGAATGTGGAGCTTGTAGAAATCCGCGGCAGTGACTCATCAGCGATGTGAAGATGCAAGACGACGTGAGTGAAGTGAGAAATCTGATGAAATGTTGATTCGAATAATGCTTCCGACTTCTGTGCTCTTCATTTATTGAAGTGGGTTAAAAATGCTGCTGCGAACAGATACGTCTTCAAAGTTGGATGTTATATATATATTATATTATTGTAATATATAATTAATTCCCAGTGTTTGATAACGTACCAGTAGCTCCTCACTAGTAGACGTTAAATCAAAGCCACAATATGTCGCCTCACGTTTTTGTGCAATTTCTAATCACCACTTTAATTTGTCGCAGAATTACACAAACAGGCAGCGACCGCAAGACGTTCTCATTATGAATTTTGCGAACGCAGTAATTATGAGCCTCAATTACCAAAAAAAACCACAACAAACCATTCACACGATGACCAGAAATCTCCCTGTAACCGTGCCACATTAGTGCCGATCAATAACCTCATCAAGCTGCCGCGTGCGTGTAAAGGTCGCGACCTTTCACAGGGTCGTAAAACATCCCGCGGACCGTCCCTTCGGCTGAGACTCCCCAGATCGGGCCGAGCTGATTGAGTTGTTTTCACGTTTACATTTCAGTTCTGCATGTTGTTCCCTGGTCTCAGAGCAGCTGTTATTAATAATGCCGCGGAGCGGCTTCTTGCATTTCATTCCCACCACACGCTGCGAGTCAATGATGCACAGTTCACTTGGTTGGATGAGCAGAGGGAGGCGGGCGAGATACGAGCCGGAGAGGCTGCGGGTAAATAATCTGGATTTTCCAAACGCTTTGATGGTGCAACGTAAAAATGAAAACAAGCGACAGCGTCAGAGACTAAACGACGGAAATGATTGGAAATGAAGAAATCTCTTTTGTTCTTTTTGCACCATATAAGATTGTTGCATAGATATCTCCCCGAAAGGGTCTTGATCGCCCCCTGGTTGCAGGCTGCAGTATATACATAATAAAGCAAAAATAAGATAGATCTAAGGACGAGTTAAATACAAATCTCTAAAAGATCATCTCTGTAATTTTAGTAGAACGACCTCTGCATCTTCATCTCTCGTCAGATGCATCAAACAGAAACGTAAGCAGCGAGCCTCAGTCAGGAGAAGTGAAGCAGGGGGACGCTCGTCTCGTGTCACCAAAGGAAACCGAGCGGTAATTTGTTTGTGCAGCCGAGCCTTCGCGCCGCCATCAGAACCGCCTGGCCTCGACTCCGACCCGACGCATCAGCTCTGCCTCGCGGAACAAAAACCCGCTCTTATCAAGCAGAGAGGAGGAGACAGTTATTAGCGCCCTGTGATGAGTATCTTGGCCTCGGCCCGGGTCTGCGTATTCCGCCGGCTGATTCAATTACAACTGCCGGAGTGCAGTGCTACAGGTGCTGTGTGGAAATGCAAATTTGAAAAAGCGGTTGTATTATTTTCTGGAGGACACAAACACACTGTGGCCGGGGCAGTGACAGCGGGGGGGTTGCGGCGGTTGTGTAATTAGACATGAAGTGATTTCTGTAATAAACAGGCGGAGAGACACGGAGAGGGTCAGGCTAACCCGCGAGGCGGGTCAAACACGGCTGTACATCCAAGACGTCAGCGCCGCCGCCGTCTCCCGCTCCGTCTCGATAAAACATGCAGTGCTGGTGTTCGGCTCTATAAATAACAGCGTGCTGTCAAGCTGTCAGGTGGATTAGCGTGTGCGCCGAGTGTGTGCGGCGAGGCCTCGGGGCCGCCCCGGGGACCAGGAGACAAACTAATCATTCAGTTACACCTCCAGTCAAACGCCGGAGCTGCATTACGTTCAAATCTGCTGAGGAATGATCTTAAAACCGCTGTTAACTGTCGTTCACTCTTCAACCTGTGCACCGATAATTGCCACCTCCTCATGGCCGACGGGGATCATTCCACAGTTTTGTATTTGGAGGAGAAGTTCCTACGTGAAGCGGAGAACTTCTCTGCAGGTGGTAATACTTTTCTCACGGTGCCGTTCGTACATTAGCATCAATCAGAAGGACCCGGAACATGAACTTCTCGACACCGGCCTCAGGTGCGGCTGCTTCATCGGTCATTGCAATTAACTTAAATTAAATTAAATGTCATTATCAGAATAATAAAGAACGTGGTTTTGTTTTTTTTCCTCCCACCAATCTGTCGCTCATCGTTTAGCCTCCGATAATTATCGCGCGTTCCCTAATTTTTAATTTCACAACGGATTTATTCATCAAAATCAAAATATATATGATTGACGGCTCGTAAACAACAACAAAAACGGTTGTCTTGTGAAACAGCGAGAGAGACAAGAGCTCAGAAACATCACTTCTCTCGTCGCTGAGCTCTTTGCCTCAAACATGTCACTCTCCCTTTATTCCTCTTGTTTTTGATTCTCCTCTTGTCACTGCATTTTTATGTCTGACTCGAGAATTACAGTTATTGCTTCACTTCAAAAAATATCTGGTTTGTGTGTCTCCCTCTTCTCCTCCGCGAGTTTCGTGCGGGGAAAAAAACACATCCGACCGCTTTTGCGTTTGTGTTGAACTTTTAGTCGACTTTTCAACAACAGTGCGGCGGATTTCTGATTGTGGACAAATTCTTGTTCCTCTTTTTTTACTTCCCCTATAACAACTCAACGGTTTAACGCTCAAAGCTGAAAAGCTTCTCGCAGCGTCTCTCGTTGAAGCTGTGAGAGAGTCGGCGTGGATCGTTGAACTTCTGAGGGCACACACACACACACACACACACACAGACACACACAAAGAACTCACACAGATGTGGACACAAACACACTCTCGTACAGTGTTTGGACTCGACATTGGGAATCGATAGTCTGCTCGATGCTGTTGGCTCCTATGACTTCACACACAGCAGCTGCCGTTAAGACGATGCCAGTGGCACAGATGGAAGTTTTTTTTTGTGGTGTATCTGGAAAGCGATCAAAAAGCTTTCAGGTTTGACAGCCGAGTGTTAGCGAGACGCTGCCGAGGCCAACCTGAGCACTCACCGCCGTCTTAAGCATTGTTTCCCTGCAGACTTCCCTTTTATTATCACCGCTTTCAGTCGCCGTGCGAGCGTTTCCCCCGCCGCCGCCGCCGCTGCCGCCGCCGCCCGAGGCTGCATCCATCAAAGCAGCCGACGCACCACAGCCAATTGATTCCCTAATCGAATATCATTATTACCACCAATTACCTTGCACTATGACTTCAGTTAAAATCGCTAATTAACAAATGTGGGCAGGAGTCGGGCGCTGGGAAGACAGAAGATGTGTCGGTGGAAACGTGCGCCGAGCGAGCAGCGTCCCGCACGGCGAGGCGTTCGGGGGGTGGGGGGGGGGCTCCTATTAATCACTTTTCCCTTTTTCGTGGTCGTTGTTCGACGCAGCGATCGCCGCGGTGACGGGAGCCCACCTGTTTGTATCTGGTGCTCGACTCGGCAGATGGCCCACCCAAGGAATGGTGCCGGCTAATTGCTGTTGATTCATACACAACATCCAACATGTTTTTTTAATGGAGACATGCTTCTCTTTATTGAATAAAGAGGGAGGGAGGCGAGGAAGGGTGGGGGGGTGGGGGGGGGGGGGGGGGGGTGTTTACCTGTGAGTGATGATCTCAGTCTGAATCTGTTCACACGCTCCGCCATTAATCATCATTTACCTACAATTATTGTGCAACTCAGCGTTTATGGCCTGTGACTTTTTAAAGACCAACAAAATTTGTCTTCCGATGATCCCCCCCCCCCCCCCTCACCCTCTCTGCTAGATTCGCATTTATCGTTATCTTTAAATGGAACAACGAAAGATTTTAAAAGGAAATAACAATTCATACACAAAAGTGTTTTGAGCGCTTTAGAAAAATACGTTGATATCTAGAAAGTAGAAGGACGGAGGTGACCTCGGTAATTTGTGTTGAGTCAAATGTCAGAGCTGGGGGTGGGGGGGGGGAGTGGGGGGGCACTTTTAGCTCGACGCCGGCGGTCGGGGACGGAGGTTGGAGAGCGGTCATAGTCGGCGGGTGTCTGCTGAGGTCTTTGTTAAAGCCCATTCTCTCTGTGGCTGCGGGGGGGGAGGCGAGGAGCGCCGAGGCCGGTGGAGGAAATCAATGGAGCTGCTGGAGACCATCCTCTCGCGCCGCACGCCGCTTGCACTCACGTGGCTTTCTCCTGCTCTCTATACCTCAGCTTGACCCCCCCTTCTCTCCATTTTACTTCCACTCGCCATCTCACAGCGTCCCGCACTTTCCCGAAGTCCCGTCCTGAGCCAGTGTCCGTCTCTCTTTCTGCGTTTTTCCCTCCCCGTCCCTCCCTCGACAGGCGATCCTTTCCGAGGGACCAGGCCTGGAAACGTGTTGGCTGTTCGCCCAGCTGGATCCAGAAATCTGCGGGCCCGAGCTCGAATGTGCAGCTTATGAAGGCAGCGGAATATCATGAATAATAACCGCAGAGCTTCTTACTGGATATAACACACAGCGGCTCGCACAATGCCTGTACTTGTATTGTACGCAGTCACAATTGCCCACAGCTATCATCCATTGTTTCAGACGTTTAATTGGAAACACAGAAGCGGCCCACGCTCCTGCTAATACACACAGTGCATTCAGCCCCCAGAGATCTCGCCCGAGATACATTTACAGCCTCCGCCACAGGGGAGCGCGAGGAAACGGGCGCCGCTCAACCTCCATCTGTCTCCTTCGGCCCGCGAGCTCGGGGGACATAACACTTTTCTCCTCGATTAACAAGGTGCGGGCCACTAAGCACCGCTCCCCGCTAAAGACTCCTGAACTGACCGGAGATTATCGCGCTGAATATCAATATAAACAACCGGCGATTTTTTTCCTTTTTATGCTCCGCTTCCATAAATCCGAGTCCATTAATCTGGCTGCACTGTTAAGGTGAGAAAATACAAATAATAATGAAAAAACAGCGGTGCCTTAAGGTTTCGTACAATATCTTTTGCCCCTTTGTGACTTAACTTGTCGAGAATAATGCATGAGGGTGCAGGAGTGCATTCGATACCGGCGTCTCCGGCAACCGAAACCTCTCCATCTCCACTTGATATAATAAGTGTTCACACTGAGAGGAGAAAGCAGGAGGAAGCTGGAATCAATGTTTTATTTAAAGACACAGAGCGAGATCATTTGATGTGATGCTCCACACACGCTTCGGTGTAAACTCCTCCGAGCCGAGCAGCAGAGGATCCTCGGCAGAGCGTCGGACGGAAACCCGTTTGCGGTTTGGACTAAATGGACTTAAATCATTTGAAACCCCCCCTCCCCCAATTTATAATATCACAATACAAACCATACATCGTGTTAATGAGGGACACACACACAGATGTGTTTGGCTTCTATTAATTCGCATGTTGACTTCTTGAGTAAAGCTCATTTGTTGAAGCAATTCTTAATTTCCTGATTATGCTCTTTCTAACTCACTGAACTGAAACTGATGATGTGGATGTTCCTCGTGATCCCCTTCTTCCTGTCACTGTTAAAAAAAATAACTATTATCTGTGCAGTTTATTCCTTGAGGGTCGGGGGGGGTTGGCAAATATTGGATGTGAGGTGTGGCACTCCGCCGCAACCTTTAACTCACCCGTCCCACGAAGGGTTAACCCTCAAACTTGACATTAAAAAAACCATAAACCTGTATCAAAAAGGAAAAAGGACGAGGATAAATGTTTGACCCGAAGCGAAGTCGTCTGCGGATGATGAGACTCGCTGCCGGAGCCCGAGAGGTGAAATCCAATCTGCCAGACAAGTTCTCAATGAGAGGACGATGATTTCAGAAAAGCAATTTGAAAGTAAAGTGATTACTTTTCCAGCTTTTGAGTAATCATTCAAATCTTTGTTGGTGAAAGAAAAAATATATATATCTGATTTGAATGGTCATGAAGCAGAAGTTTTGCTTTGAGCACACGAAGTCATGGGGATGTTTTCTCTTCACACGGATACTTTAGGTGGAGTTCATAGGGATTCGCCCATTAGGATAAATCAGCTAATTAGACGGAGATTCTCCTTCCTTTGGTTTATTAATTGGAACCACGACCACCCCTGTGTGCAGGAAATGAGTCGTCTCACAGCAGATGAGCTTGAATGAAATAAAACAAAACACCACATCGGGTATTTTCACATGCACCTGCAGAGGTTTAAAGCAATAAGACTTTAATTCCACCTCTTTCCTCCGGTCACATCACCTCAACGGCGAGAGAAGAAAGATCAAGCTCTTAATTTCCCCCTTGCCGAGAGTCGGGGGAAGCCGGCGACTCTCGTGTTCGGTGCGTTTAAAACTGGCTTTGGTGAAAAGGTGAGTTCAGCAGAACAGGATGAAGATGAACTGAGCGATACAGGAAAAGGACGGAATTACAAAACGTGGGAATCGGACACGCTTCCTCGTCGTTCGCTTTTAAATCTTGTCTGAAACACTCATTTTTATAAGATGGTTAATATAAGACGTCTTATATCTTTGTGTATGTTAATATTCTGCTTCTATGTTTGTGAAGCACTTGAAACTTGTTTTTGAAAAGTGCTTTAAGCTTATAAAGTTGTATTATTCTTATCTATAAGGGGAAGATTCAGTATTTAGCTCTTCTACTTACAGCTGTGGAGTAATTTAGTCAAACACCTTATTAATTAGAGGTTGCACTTGTACTTAAGCCACTTATTCTCCTCCACTTGAAAAAAAACAAATGACTCTTTATAGGAATACAATATTTTAGACGTGAAACAGGAAGAAGAACAAGTGATGTTTCCAAAAAACTCCTTCGGGGAAGAGTTGTTTCGAGCAGTAATGACTCGAGCCCACGACTCCCACTCGCTCGGCGTGGAGAGCGTCTCACCTTGAAGCCTCTCAAGCTGTAAATTGACAGTCACAACACCGCTGGCTTTTAACCGGAACCTCACCGCGGACACCGAGTCTCGTCTGGTCCGTCGTTTTACCTCCGTGAGAAACCAAAAATGAATAAAAAGGTACAGAGAGCAGGGTGGAAAGAAAAAAACCTCAAGAAGCCGAGAGTGAAGCGAAGAACGAGACGAGACGAGAACTCAGGGATAAAATAATAAGTACGAGAAAGACGGAGAATTGGATGAAGATAAAGAGAAAATACAGGGATTGACGAGGTCACCTATAGAAATGATTGTTGGAACAAAACCAGGGGAGATGAAATGCTCCGAGTTTGGAACAAGGCCGCTGGGATTTGCTCCCATTCAGCCACCGGGGGCAACCGCAGTGTTGTCCAACACCGATAAAGCCTGGATCATAATCACTGTTCCACTTCATCCCTGAAGGTGTCGGATAAAAGCTGGAGGCGGAAAAGATGGGGGGGGGGGGGTAGAGAAATGGATAAGAGATGGATAGAAAAGATGGAGATGGAGAAAGCGATGATTCTGAAAGATAAAATTCAAGGTAAAGCTATCGAAAATATCAAGTCTCAATTACAATCCTCTGTCATGAGGGTTTTATAACCACAGATATAACAGCAATTTTTCAAATCTCTAATATCGGCATCATCCTTTAAAAAATCAACATCTTCTGGATAGTTCTTGTAGAGAAAATAAAAACTTGCAAAAATATGTATTCAGCAAATCAGGGCGCAGCGTTCAGGTCAGAGGAGAGAGAGAGAGAGAGAGAAGAGAGAGAGAGAGAGAGAGGAGAGAGGGAGAGAGGCAGATAGACGAATGTAAAAAGACTGTCGATAGAGAGAATGACAGATAGACGGAGCGATAGAGAGAATCACAGATAAGACGGAGGGATAGAGAGACTGACAGACCTACAGACAGACGACAGACGACAGACTGCTGTAGAGATGGACAGAGCGAGAGACTCAGACTGGTTCACAGGTGTGCGTGGGCGGAAGAGGAGGGGAGTAGAAAGGAGAGAGAGGAGGGAGGGAGGGAGGAAGAAAGAGAGAAGAATTCAAATGTCTGGGTGTTCACACCGTTAATTTAGCCGTGCCGAGCAGCCATCGCGCCGTCCTCTCACTCTTCCTCGCCGCCGTCGTGAAACATGCTAATTAGGGAAGCCGACTGACGTGAGCGAGGTTTAAAGGGTAATTAGCATAAAAAATCCTACATGCTGTATTTTTACTTTCTCTAATCAACACCCTCACACGTACACATTTTTTTCAGATGTGAGAAAAAAGCAGTTTGACGCAATTAAAAAATGAAAATTAGCATCCAGGAGAAGGAGGGAGGGGGGGAGGAGGGGGGGTGAGGAAGAGGAGGAGGAGGAGGCGGTGAGACAAAATGTTCTCCGCTCGCAATTTGTTGTTTTTCTCGTCGCAGCACTTTTATATTTTTTTTAAAGACTCAGAAAATGTAATTGTCTTTACAAACAGAGGACACGCGGAGTGACAGCAGCACGGCGGGTAGATCTCGTTCTCTGTCAGCCGCCCGACAATCTCGCACCTCGCCTCTCGGGAAACGTTGATTCACCGCACTCGACGCGCCGGTGAATATGTTTTTTATTCTCCGCGAGCCGAGTCTCTGGTGCCTTTTGAGAGAAGAAGAAGAAGAAGAAGAAGAGGACACACACAAAAAAAAACACAAAACAATCTTCTTTAGGCGAAATGATGATTGCACAAACGTCGGCTGACACTTTACTTGGAAGTGCTGCTTACGAGGCGTCGAGACGCTAAAAGTGGATTACAAACACATCGTGAGTGTCTGGAAATTATTATGGTCGGAGTAAACACCATGTGCAAACACATGATGGGTTTGAATACGATCTGCATAATGACATTATACTGAAGTGAATCTACATTTCTGCTGCTTTCCGGGGAAATAATCTGTAAATAATTGCTCTGCTTGTGTTTCTGAGGTTGTCGTGTCGAGAACAAGCGTCCGTCTGTTCCATCTATTCGTTTCACTGTATTATCTCTTTTTTTTCCTGAACTGACCTTTGTTTTTCCGGCCCTGACGAAACCCGGTGGTTAACGGAGAAAAGGAAAAAGACATGAACTCAGCCCCAAAGCCCAAATATCATCTTCCAAACAACGTCTTCACATTTCATATCCTGCCCAGGCTGTAGCAACGTGGAAATTAAGTTTCTTCTTTGTCTCCGCACGTGCTCGACTCCTCTCGTGATCCCCTGCGACGGGAAGAGGAGCACTGACTCGACCTTGGAGCCTCGTCTCTCGGCACCATATTGCCCCACACCTGGGAGGCCCGGGGGGACAGGAGACCCCGTCAGCACTGGGCGCTCTGCAGATGGACCGGAGCCGCGGTCGAGAGAGAGAGAAGAGAGAGGCCAGGCCTGGGTGAGCAGGGGGGGGTGGTGCCCTGCGATGCCTCCAGGGATCCATATGCTCTCGCTGACTCAAGCCAATGACACCAATGATCACGATTGGTTCAGAAAATGGGACGAATTGGGTCAGTTTTGGGTCTTTTTCGTGTCAAGATGATGGAAATAAGTCAGATTCTACCTCTGATTAGGGAAATAACAGTGTTTTCATTTGGATATGGTTCTATATCGAAGATTTATATAAACTATTGAGACCCAACAACTGAATCCACATTATCTCAGCTACACGTTGGTAGTTACAGTTTAGTTCCAGCTCCATTTTTTATCGTATAAAAAAGAACTTCCCCCGATTATACCACATTCAAATCTGCTAGATCCTTGTTTTTATTTGGATCATAACCTGAAACATAACCTCCCCGATTTAATAAACTCAGGATTAAATCCCCGGATTCCCGCACATGAAACTTTTCACAGGAAGCCAGGTCTGACAGCACAGCGTAGCTCGCCTGATATCAGAGGTGAGCAACACCCGGTGGACTATATTTGGCCAGACTCTGGTATTTACTCGGTATGAAAAAAAATCTAATACGCCGCGCTGACCTTATACACTTTAAAGGAATTGCGAGTTCAAATGTTGAGAAGAGTCAAATATCAGAAAGTCTCTCAAGTGCCCCTTTCTGTACATGTTTCATCAGAATCTCCCACCTCTCCCCCGATATCAGCTCCACCGTCCTCCGTCCTCGGTATTAAACCTACAATATTCCGCTCTCCCCCGGTGATGGAGGCAGCAAAGTGTGTTAGCGGCCCTGCCCTCCATCTCCAGCTCGGCTCCAGAAACCTGCGAATCGGCCGCCCACATCTCAGCCGCCATTTACAATTATGTCCTCTGACTTCTCTAGTGCTTTTATCGCAAATCCAGTCCATTCGGCTGCGTGGTGCCCACTTAGCGCCGCTGGCAGCTGTAGTCCTGATATGTCACACGCGGCGAGGAGGAAACAGAGGAGTCGCTTATACATTGTTGGCGTTTAAAAAAAACAACCCCCTGTCTTTATTTGTTAGCGTGCACGTCTCGTCTGCCTCATGGGGGGGAAAAAAGGTGGTTGCAGAATATGTATTTGTCATATTGGTTCACAGGAGATTATCCTCACATCTGTCTTTTCACACCTGCAGCTCGAATTCAGCGAAGCTCAGAGTTCTGTCGTCGGCTTTTAAGATGACGCCTCAATTCGAGATTCAAGGTTTGTCATCGTTCTCCGGGACAGAACGAAGTTGTCGCCACTTTTTCCAAGAATTAAGACAAGCAATTCGAATATTGTTATTGTTTGCTCGCTAGCATCCTCCATTGTCGGAGCAAAACAGGAAGCAGCTCTCAGCAGCCTGCTGGTCAAACAGCACTTTGGGTCAAAGAGCACTTCAGCTTCACAGGAACTTGTTCCTACCCGCTGCCTCCATGATGGAGAACGACTCTCCACTGTTTCAGGGGCTGGAGCAGTTCTTCCTTTTGAAAGGGCAAAGTAATCCGGACATTTCCTTTCCTCTATTATCCATGTACGTTCTTATTTTTATGCTTTATTTAGTTTATTACTTGTGTGGATCTCTTGTAACTCATCTTCTTGATTAGAATAATCTGACACACGTGAGATAAATATGAAATATCCAGCATCTTATCCAATAGAAAAGTACGAGCTTCCACACAAAGGTTTTTATTAACTGCATCACTTCTCTCAGCTGCGTCTCTCACCATCACCGGCCCGTAGCGATGATTTGTTCCAGCAAATCATCAGAACCCAAATGAGCCATGTTCAGTGTTTGTGGGAGTCGACGGAAGCCAAATGTTTCCCAAACTTATCAGAGCTGATGAACTTCCACATCATCCTCATCATCATCACCGGGCACGTAGGCACAGAACAATATCTCACGACTACTCATGAGATGTGAATGTGGGTATTGGGACGAGCCCGGTGAGTCACGGCCGATCAGACGGTCCAAATCATCTGATGCATTATCTTTTACTTTATTGTGCTTTCGTTTTAATTCTCCCCCGATCACGAGTCGTCTTCTTCGAGGAGCACGAACTCGCACGTGAGGAGCGCGAGGTCGTCGCTCTAATTCTGGCGCCGGCGGTTGCTAAGACAATTATCACCTCGTGTATCGGCGTCGGAGGTGCGAGACCCGCCCCGGCCCGGTCCGCAACAGTGATGTCACCGTTACCTCGGATACTCAACACGAAAGAACAGAAGCATTGCCAAGCCCAGCCTGGGTGGGTGGGGGGGTTAGGGGTCCTGCGCCCTCTTCGTAACGCCACCGTCCTGCGCCATTTCCCCTCAGAGCTCGCCGCCATCTGGAGAAACACGCCCGTTTGTTTTCCTGCTCGATCTCTCATCCACGTGTGTCTTCTGACTCGCCGCCGCAGGCTCCTCGAACCGAAGACCGGCAAATCAGCCCCCACTCGTCCACGGACCCCCTTCGATGGGATTTCATTGTCTGCAGCCATATGGGAGGATCTGTGTCGATTTAGTGTTGGATTTCAGAACTGACAGCGCCGTATGCAGAGGGCTGCAAACCGCGATTACTCATTCTCGTACATCCTACAGGGGTCATCTCTGCTAAACCGAACCAAAGTGAATTTCTCTTCCGTTAGGGGGGCTTCCCAGGAACCACTTTGAGGACCCCCCGGGAGCCCGAACCCCCCCCCTCCACTTAGAATGCCACAGCAGCTGGGTTGAGAGAGCCAGAGACAAACTGTGCACAAGAGAGAGAGTTGCAACCTAAAACTAATGTTCTTCCTCCAACGGGCTAAATGTAATAATAAGCCTTGGGGCTCGTCTCCGCAGCTGTCACAAAGATCAAGTTACAGCCCCACATGAGCACGCACAGCGAGCGGGGGGGGGTGTCGGTGCAGAGTGTACTTAACATGATGAATTACCATCTGCATATGTCTACAGAGCTAATTTCAACGAGCCAATGAGGTGATGCCGAAAAAAAGAGTAATATACAATCCTGACATTTGTAATACCTGTATTTTTTATCAATTTATTCTTCTCATCTTTATCCACGTTCTCCTTTTCTTTATTCCTTCGCCCGTCTTTGTCCAATTTTATCCACCGAGAGTGCGAAACAATTTCTGAAACCGACGCCGCCAAACTCATTTCACATAATCCACTTGTGATCAGAATTAATTGCACAAGATGGAGCAGGACTTAGAGTCTTGAGCCAGTTAGCGGCCACTTGAAGCTTTTACCTAATCGCACCATTAGCTACGTGCTAATGTCACGCAGCTAACAAAACCTAAACCCGGTGTGATGTTTACTGTGTCGACACTACACTCTCAGTTTAGCTCGCCGTTACGCTAACGTTCGCACGAAGCCGAGCGGAGGAAGGTCGTTTGTGTTTTTGGAGGAAATGATGTCTGCGTCGCATTTCACGGAAAACCAGCCAGAGGAGAAGAACCATGAATGTCATAACCAGTGGATGTGGAGATATTTCACTGGGGTGAAGCAAAACCACGGATCAACACCATGGATGCTAAGCCTGGTCTGTACTTCTGCACTGGTTCCGTGCAGATCATACATCCATAGGCCGACACCTGGTCATAACAATGTGCATCATGGGAGCCTCTCGTATCCTGCATTCGTTTTTTTGTGCACTAGATTCTCAATATTAACGCATCTGCAACGGGTGTGCGCGCAGATACTATATCTATCTATATATATTATTGATTTAAGGGCCTCACACACACACACACCATCAAGAATGGTGCAGAAATCGATTCTTCCTCCAGTGTCCCCATGTTTTTAATTTACAGGACACAAATCCATAAGATCTATAAGCTCCAAGTTAGATCAGAACAATAGAATAATAAAGTTCTCCTTCGGAACGCGTGTGTGTAAATCCACACAACAAAAAGATGCAGTGCAAACACACTGACCATCACCGGGTGTGTTGGTTATAATCAGATCCCTTCCACTTACTGTAACTGTTCCCTAAAGGACAGTCGGGCCTCACTCAAGTGCCGTCACTTCCATTCCATCCATCCTCTGATCCCTCCTGTAACGGTCAGTTAAATAGCCAGTAATGCCCTTTAGCCTGTTAGTGCTGGATGCTGCTGAGCCCAGACAGACCGGGATGGACATATGGAGCGAGTCTGGCAACGGACTCGCGTTCCCCGATGCCAGCTCCTCAGAAATATTCTTACACAAACTCCCTCGCACACACACACACACGTACACACAGCCACACGTCGGCACTCCTTCGTATATATGTCGTCCAGAGCTCCGAGCTGTCCCTGCTTCCTGCTGTCTGATTATCTCAGAAGCTTCTCCACACGGGCCGTCGTGGGAATCTTGGAAGCCTCTCGATTCCCCCCACCATCCCTTTTGGGCCAAGGGCAGGCGTCCAGGATGAGGGGCTGGACGGCTCTCCGTATTTGCGAATGTCCGCCCACGGAGAGATGGAGGATGGGCCGTCGGATAAAGGTGGAAGCGGCAGCGCACACACACAAAGCTTTGTGCACAGAACAGTCCAGCATGGATCGCTTCCCTGCCTCACATCTTTGTCTCCGTCTCTGGGTGTGTGTCAGCTCATTGTGTGTGTCTGTGTGTGTGTGTTGTCTGGTGCCTGTGCCGACAGCTGGCCCTGAAATCCCTTCCAAGAGTCACAGGTTGAGTTCTGTGTGAAACAGAGAGTTGTTATCGGGAAGCCAGATTAACAATGAGACCGCTTGCCGACTTGGTTTTTCATATTCAAAAACGCTCGAATGCAGAATGAATCACTTTCTCTCATACGTGGTTTGATCCTGACGGGACTTTGTGTTTCTTAAAGTGCTGGTGACGCACAAGTTCTGCGCCCGCTCAAGTGTTTACACTGTTATTATGGAGCATTTAAAAAAAGAGTCCATTTCACATTGAATGTCGTTGGATCTGATGGAAGTGCCCAGAGTGACACAAATGGAAATCCCTATACAGCACGGAGCCGGTTGAGATGTTCTTTACATTACAACAAGTCCAGCTAAAGCTTTTCTGTCAACGTGCTGAATGTGGAACAAAGGGAAGACCTGAAGACGACACAAATCACTTCCAGCATGTTTGTTCTGTTCAATAAAGCCAATCTAGAAGCACTAAAGGGGGGGGGGGGGAGATTCGTGTTGGGAATCGAACCAAAGCAATCCTGCCGCTCGGAGACTGAAGCAGCGCGTCAATCATATATCAAAATCACTTATTGACAAACGAACGTTCATGTTTTAAATGATGTGGCATTTCCACGTAGCGACAGCAGCACCTCTGATCAGCTTAGTGGAAAATGAACCGAAAAACAATTTGCATGATTTGCCAAATATTCTCCGGTTCCAGCATCTTTCTTCCTCCATTGCTGCAGCTGCCAGACGAGACGCAAAAAAAAAACGTACTCGGGACATTACGATGATGCAGCATATCGGCCGAACAGCTGACGAGCTGGTTCAGGAACTTCCTGTCCCACAGACTTTGGACTTTTTTAACTTTGCAGAACTTTTACACTCACCAAAAACCCCTTATATGACACAGTAGATGAAATAAACGCTGAAAAACATTATATATATATGTATTTAAAATGCAACATACTGGACAAACCCCTCACAGGAACCAGCAGCAGCTTAAACAAGGGTGTTAATACATTTTCTTTAGACTTGGATTTATGATTTCAAACTTGTTTCTCGCCCCCAGGACCTTGGCTCATACCTAAACCTGTTCCCGACAGCAGGTGCAGTAAAGCATCCCACTGCAGTCCTGCTTCTAGACCGGACTCTAATCTCGGCGTTGTGTCCCATCGTCGCTCCGTCCAACTGTTGTCTAATCCTCCTCTTACCCAGAGAGAGCGGCAGCAGATGGGTCTGTTCCTTTGTGAATAATCACAGCTCCAGGATGCAGCGTGCACAAAAACACGCCAAAGTCTGTTTTGTGCACTTTAACCACTGGCGTTGATTTGACTCAGTGACTCAGCCTGTGAGTAACCTGTCGTCCACCTGTCGGCGTGAGTGAATGAAACGTGCGAATGAGAGGTGAGAGGTGAGGGGGGGGGGGGGGGGCTCACATAAACACCCATTCACAAAACACACTAACATCTACACACAGTTCATCGCTCATTGGGCCTGGAGATGCTCGGACGTCTCCTCGGCCCCCCCCTGCGGACTCGCAACATCCACACGTTCCACACGTCACATCCCATAATAAACAGGTTAGGAGATTGAGAAGCATCCTGAAGCTGCACGTGCCTCCGCGAGCAGCGCGATGTAATGCTGTAAATTTTTCAGAACCCGAGGACTTTGCTGCCCAGAAATTATTGAACATGATAGGAAGCTGCTGGCTGACAGTTTCCTCTCGGTGCTCTCGGGGGGGGGCGGAGACGGTTCAGAGAATCCACCACCTTCCTCTAGTCCTTTATTTCTTTAAAAATTACAAGAGGTAGATGTTAAGTTTTGAAAACTGTAATTATTAATTATTGTGTTATTCATCCTCTCCATTCACTGGCAGTGTTACAGTTCTAATGATATTAGAGTTTATCAGAACACACGCGAGGTGACAGACGCTTTATTATCTCCTCAGAATAGACCTGAGTTAATGACACTGATCCGGAGTTTGCTTGAAGCTCGGAGCCGAGCGACGAGCTGCGGCAGCGGACGTGGGGTTTCAGATTTGTGCGTGGGCGGCCACTCGCTGACTTTATTAAATGTTGCATTATCAGGGAGTGGATTGACTCCGAGGGCTGCAGCTGGAAGTGTTCGTGAAGTTTGATGTTGCCGATAAAGTTTGCTGGATTTATATCAAGATTTAATTTACAGGGTTCAATGATTAAAGCATTTTTAAATTCTTTAGAAGCTGATTAATTAAACTATAGACTCTTTGTAAAGACGATAAACCCCAACTCCTCCAGGTAAGCAGATGGGACATGGGCCAATAATTAAAAAATTGTTATTATTAAAGTTATTTTATTGATGAAGGGACATGAGAAGACTCTATCTCTGCTGAACCACCTCTAATGGTTGATTTCATGATTTTCCTTCTGTGTTTGTCTTTGTTGTCGTTGAGTTTCAAACCTTTTTACAGATTTTACAGAACAATATTATTGTAAATAGAAAAATGAAAGTAAAATGGTCCAACTGTAAAGCCAGGAACACGAGGGGGATCGAACATGTGGTTCGGAGGCGGACCACCGTAGCTTGAATATGTCCACACGGTAAAACCCCGTGGTGCATGTGCCCCCCTGTGGTGTGTCTTCTTCTTCTGCTCGTGCTGTAAAAATATGTGCAGTGTTGTGCAGGTGGTCATGTCATCAGCCTTTCAGGGCCCCGGTCGGGGAGGGAGGGAGGGAGAGATATATCTGAGCTCAATTAGTTGCACTGTCACGACAGGCTGGCGAGCCGGTGGCTTGATGGCCCTGGCTGCCGGCCGCCCAGCTGTAAATCAGCCTGTGTGTAATGGGCTCGGCTGCCGTCTCCAGGGCGCCGCGTGGCGTGTGTCTGCACATGTTCCTGTTCGCGCGCGTGAGCAACAGGACGATGGCTTTTCCAGCGTTTTTATCGGCCGTTTGGTAATGATGGCGGCTGGGTGGAATTGATGCCCGGCCCTTTAATGGCGGCGGGTAATTTGTGTTAATGCTTTCAGCCGGAGCCCTCGGAGACTTTCAACAAGGAATTTTATGCCTCCAAATGAGGGAAAGGTCACCGGCTGCTTTATTCCATCGACCAGACGGGATCAATGCGGCTAATGTTCTCGCCGTAACTTTGTTGTTGCGCCTGGTTAGAAAATCAAAACCATATTTATGATGCTCATTCCTGTCTTCCCCTCTTGGCTGGACGGCGAGCGGCACTCCTCGCCATCCGAGATTCGTTTTAATGCACCTGTCCCTGCTTCCTTCCTTTGTGTGGCGCCAAAAATATGCGAAGTGTGGACAGAACCGAAGAGCAATAATTTGGATCAACTCGGGGGAAGGGAGAGGGGGAGGGGGGGGGGGGTGTTATTATCTCCGGCAAAGCACAGCGTAGCCCGGGCAATCAAAGAGACGCCTCTTCTGCAGCCGGGAGAAGAGCAAGAGACACGGAGCAGGGAAATAATTAGATGACAGAGATCGACAAACACATCAATAAAATGAAAGGGAGACTGTGTGTGCGCGCCGAGCGGCGGCGGCGGCAAATTGAAGAAAACAGGAAGAAACCTCCTCATTTAGGAAAGTTCATGCATCCAATCAAAGCCGAGCTCAACGGTTAAGTATTGACCAGCATTAGCCGAACTGTAATTGGCTCCAGATAAATAAATAAATAAATAAATAAAAGAATCAGGCAGCTAAGGAAACAGGTTGCAGAGTGATCCAGGCTGTGGAGCGTGTGTATATTTTTCTATTTATTCAGCCAGAACAAATGGCCTTCATGCATCCGTGTCTCGCTTCCTGTGCACAACGGCATACGAGACATCTCTTTTTCCTCCAGCCGCCCGACAACTGAAGCCCTTGCATCTTTGGCCCACGCGGCGATGCGTGGCTGTATCTGTGTACTCACAATTATGTGCGTTTGTGGGGCTGACAGTGGGCCCGGGCAGCGGCGTGTGATGGATGGAGGTGCAGGGAGGAAATCTCCAGGGTCTGCAGCTGATATAAGAATCAGCAGCAGGCAGGCAGTTGACGGGGGGGGAGGGTCAGTAACCCCCCCCCCCCCCAATCCTCCACCTCCTTTATTCATACGTTACCTCCCGCTTTCCCTTTCCCCGCACCTCCTGTTATTCATGTATCCTCCGACAACTCGTCTCTCAGGTGCAAACTTCACTTTCTCCTTCTTCTCCCTCAGCTCCACGAGACCTCGGCTGATTTTTAAAAGCTCCCACGACAACGAGTTTCCACGCTTCGGCAGTTTCTTGGCAATTTATAACTATTTTCAACTACAGTGATTCTTGTTTAAATCACCCACTCCTCGGCGAACTCAACATCAACCAAAGTTAGCAGGATTTCCAGATGTGGAGGAGTCGAGGACCGAGTCTGACGTGTGGTCGTGTTTTGGTTTGTGAGAAACGTGCACGGGAGGAAAGTGAAAGCTTGTAAATAACTGAGAAGACGTTATTCATTCTAGTAAAAACACTTGTTTGCCGTATATTGTGCAAAGTCTTTCAATTTCTTAATTTCAAATCTGTTCCAGCTCCACTAAGTTCCTCTGTATTTATCTCATGCACCTCTCAACATCTTTTTACTAACTTGTGTTACCAAGTGGATCGCGACGCTCGTGCGAGAATAATAACAGTAATGTTCCACCTATAATAACAATAATAAATGATTTCACTGTGTGTGTGTGTCAGTAATTTTCCTTCCCTTCCGTCCCTCTACAGTTGACATGGTTACCACATTCCTGCCTTTAACATCTTAATTTCCCTGCATTCATTACATATGTCAAACGAGTCCTTGAGTCTATAATAAGTGGCCACAAGCAAACAGCGCTGACACTCGGCCAAAGGGCCATTTAGCTTAAAGGAAGCGTGAGACACGGGGAGTTCGACCCTCGTAACAAAGATTTTACTTTGACCGAGAAGCTGAGGGGGAAAGTGCTCCAGAGATTAATTGCCAGAGTCTAGAATTGATTTAAATATTGTATGAACGTTGAATGGAGAACAGTGCGTATAGCTGCACGAAGGCCGAGCCGTCCCCTCGTGACACCGCAGTGAAATTAACTACATCTGGATTTTAACCGGCAGCAAATCGCGCACGCACGCACGCACGCACACTCATATATAATCATCTAAATATGCCAGATTCATCGGGATACATGTGGGAAATCCTGATCCAGACCTGCACCACGTTTTATTGGGTTCTTCCCTGACCCACACCACACATCCTGGTAATTCATCCAGTTGTTCTCGTGTACAAAACATAAAAACCCAAATTCTGAATTCAATGGCTTCTTCCCTGACCCCTGTCTCGTCCTTATGGAGTTTTATGGAGATGCGTTTTTGCTAAAATGACATAATTCAGCCGCGGTCGAGGGGGTAAAACGTGTCACGGGGGGGGCGAGGGCGAGGGCGCCGGTTCTGGGCGAGGAGCAAAGCAGCTGGTTCAATCCAAACAAAACCCCAAAAACCAACCCCCCCGCTGCTGTTTGGTTTCACATCTCGAAACCAAACATCCGCCTCAGAGAAAATGCATTATTTCTTTCTTGTTGGGGGAGTAAAAAAAAAATGTTCAAAATCACATTACAATTCAAATGTGTTCATTTAAAGAGGCCTTTTTAAAAAACATCTCCGAGGCATACGGCGCCACGCGGTTCTGGGCTGTGGCGGGAAATGATAAATAATAAAAGGGGCCTTACTTCATTAGAGGGTGACATTATTTTGAGAACAGATATTGCGCTACGAGACAGAGTGTACAATAACACAATAACAGCCATCACCCATCGCCGCCGCCCGCCTCCCACCTCGGGTTCTCGCTGCCGAACAACCTCGGATTGGATATCTCGCGGAGTGCACCGGAGTGAGCGCTGTACACAATACAGTACGGCACTCACAACAACACAAAAAGATATTTCCCAATGCAGCCCCGTAATTATTTCTCCCTGCGTAATTTAATCCACTGAGTGCATATTCAATTCCGATCTGGGGTTTCGTGGTGCGCTGCAAGGTGCTCGGCGCGATTGTCTCTGAAATTGGATTATGATAACCTGTCACCGCTTTAATTCCATAAGATATTAGGGGGTGGAGGAGTGGAGTGCATGGAAGGAGGGTGGCTGCAGTGGGGGCGGGGGGGGCTTCGGCATTGAGAGAGAGATGTGTTTAATGCATGTTTCATTTCTGTGTTTCCTCAGGGGGGGGAGAACGGAATAATACGTGTCTCGTCTGACCCCTCAACACACTTTATTTCCTGATCTCTGACATACCCTTTAAATATCCATTAACAGACACAGAGAGGGGAGTACAGGAGGGTGGGGGGGGGGGGGGGAGTCGAGGCTGGAGGGCCCTGGGATACTCGTCTCTGCTTGTTACGGACTGCCGACAGAGGAAAGCGCTCTCGCTCCGTCTCTCCTTTGCCATCTGCCTAATGGACGAGGTCAGACAGACCCTTTCTCCACGAACGCCGCTGCACATTTAAATCGTCTCGGAGCCGGAGAAGAAATCCTGCGTTTGGATCAACGGTGTTGTGCGGCTGGCGGAGTTGAAAGAATCAGTTCACCTCGAATGGGAGAAAGAAGCTGGAGTCAAAAGACACCTGAGGTGAATCAAATGTTCCCGTTCGGCGCCGGGATCGCCGAAGGATTAACTGTTAAACGTCTAAGAAAGAAGCTTATTCACTTTAAAAGCAAAGCATTCATTCAAAAAGTCATTTAGATTCACACTTTCAAGCATGATGTCCACAGTACTCTGGATACACAACTCACTGGCACAGGACACACACACAAACACAAAATCTTGAGGATTATCTCAAATAAACTGGGCTCTTTTTTTTTTAATTGGAAATTCAAAAGCTTCTTATTATAGTTGTCCATGGATCAGGTCTTTTCAAAATATCTCCGCCTCGTCTTTGGCTGCCTTTCACATCTGGTCTCCACAAAACAGGGTCAGGTAATTCCTCTGGAGATCGGTTTCCGATCAGGAGCACATCTTTCTCCGGTCGTGACTTCTTTACTTTTTAAAAATAGATCACAAGGATGTTTTTGACCCCTTATAATAGAAAATGTTTTTTCCCCTTCACTGAGGAGGTTCTATTTCCAGCCAGGTCCGGTCGTTGGACGGTTGGTTCATTTGCAGCAGGATTCTCATTCTCTGGTTGACGTGCTGCACGGACCAGCGGCAGCGGACGACTCCTCTTCCTCCGCCGGCTGCCGTTTGGATTTAGTTTTCCCTCCGGTGACGCGTGGCTGCGGTTCACCGTGGACTTGAGGACACGTCTCGGGTTTGGCCTTTGTTCCTGCTGTGCCTTCTCGACTGGACACAAACACACCAGCAGGCCTCTCGTTTCATGCAGGTTTCACCGGGTGCAAAGTCAAATATCAAGAAGTTAAGTTCTCGGTCAGGGAACTTGGAGGCTTCACCTCTTCTCCCCCCCCCCCAGTTTCTTCACGAAGGCTCCAGATGATGGCTCCTTTAGATAATGCCTCCATCCTCCACCGGACTCCCCCTCATCCTGCTTCAGATGCCACTTCCTGCAATCATATCCTTTGATTCTGTTTTTTTCCCCCGCTGCAAGCTGCTCGAGGTAAAAGCTCCGTTCAAATGAAACTCAGATCTCAGCGTATTACTCCACGCACTTACACTTAGCGTGTGAATTTGGCTGTGCTCCTGCTTTTATCAGCGGAGAGCAATCAAATCAAGTCAATGACGGAGCAGGGCAACCAGACCTCGGTAGCTCCAGCAGCCATTAGACCTCAGAGATGAGACATGCATTAGGTACACTTCTGCACGGGGGGGGGGGGGGGGGGGGGGACCATCCAGGGCAACATCATTTACCTCGGCTGCTACCAAGTTAAAAGTTGCACGGAAACAAGCTGGCAGCCAATGCCGGACATTTAATCGGTTGCCAGATGGAAAAGAAATATTGTTATTCCCAGTTGTTGAGTTCAGTTTTTCCAAAAACCGAGTTGACATAACAGGCAATTTGTTAGAAAGTATTTAAATCCGTCCCTCAAACCCCATCAGAGGAGGTCGAATACTTGATTATACTCAAAACAAGAATTCCACCGACAACCTGCTGATATTGGAACCTTCACTTGTCGCCTCTTTGCAGAACTCGATTATTTCTTGGTGACACGGTGCCGTGTTTGTTACGTTAAAAAAGTTTCCTCCTGCAACTTTCATCACAGCAACATGTACTCTGTCTACATGCATGCGAATGATGAGGACGCGTCTCCGCAGATTCTCTCCCAGCTCCGTGACGGCGTGCAACTCACTTGAAAAGAAAGCCAGAACACGTCACCGGCTATTTATGGCCTTCAAACTCGACGTGCTACTCTCCTGCTCCCCGTCGAAGAGTTTGACAGACACGAGGATCCACATCAGCGTGAGATCAAACAAGCACCAAAACAAAAAGTGAGCTACGTGTCCAAGGTGTGAATTCTCATTTAGAAAAACGCCATTTTTTTTAAAGCTCACGGACGACGATGATCACAAAAGCTGCAGACGTCAAACATCCTCGAAGCATCAGTTTCAAATCCATTCATTCAGCTGCTATTTGATCTGACTCACTCGCAGCTTCTTTGAATCTGCACCAGAGCTAATGATACGCTTGCTGGGGGCCCGGGTTGTGTTGAGAGGCCTGTGGCATAACGGGCCGTGCTTACCTTTGCCTTAATGTGCGCCGAGTAAATCCCGCTTCCATCGGGCCCCTCTAATCAAAGCTACAGCTAAATGGATTGCATGATAAATAGACTTTAACTTCTCTCATTACGCAGCAGAGCCGATAGCCAATCCCTGTGAAAACAGATGTTACTGTTAAAAACTCGTGAGATCATCAGGATACTTGTTGTTTTTGTTGTTGTTTTTTTCCTCTGGCTGTTTCGCTGTCGCTCTTTTCCTCAAACACAGAAAACTGTCTCGCTCCAGACGAGCCCAGTTATTGCAGGAGCCATGCAAAGGCCACAAAGACAACCGGCTTTCAGGAAACCAACAGTCAGAGAAGATTAAAAAGCTTCTCTGTGTCTTCCCCATGATGGCAGATACATCACAAAGGTAGGAGGGTCTGTGTGTGTGGGCAAGGAAATGGCGACTGATTCTTTTTCTTCAGAGCGCAGAAGTTGGCACCACTTCCACTCGGCTGCGTCCTCCCCCTCACGCGGCCTCTCCTCTCTCTGATGTCTGTGTCGGTTTCTTTTCCATCTCTCCGTCTTTTCTCTAATTTAATAATCCCGCTTTGAACTTCCGTCGCGCAAAGGCCTGACTCTGTCGGCCGAGCGGGCGGGCGAGGCGTCACGCGGCGGGCAGGGCCGGGCGTGTGGGTGGTTGACAAACGCCGCCGTTTTTTGCTTTATTGGCTGTGAACGGGGGGAACGGGTGTGGACTCGGCTGCTCGAACTCCTGTGGTTTCAAACCTTCTGCAGCCGGCTGTCGAGCACAAAGCACCAGTGGTCTTGAGATTGATCGCTGTTGTCCTTGCAGTATGTTGCATATTAATTGAGCAGGCGACTCACAGCCCTGCTGGCAGGACGGGCTTCTGAGGTTTGTTCTTCCCGACACATGAAACTCTGGAAGTATAGTTACAGCTATTCTGGTTTGAATACAGACGAGCAGACGGATCTGTGCGATGTCTCCGGCCCCGCTCCGTGACCTTTTCTGAATGCGGCGGGTGCTCGTAGGCACGTGTGCACGCAAACGCCGCGTCCCGCCACAAGAGCGTGCGCTGTGCCGAGCGGGCCGACAGATGAAAGGGGAAGTTTGATCAGGGAATGAGAGAATGAAGTTAGAGAGTCTTCGCTTCATGAAGTGCAGAGTGAACGACGGACTGACAAGAGAGCAGGTGGACGACAAGAGAAAAATCGAAGCGAGGCACAAAAGGCGGAAGGTCCGTCGCCTCCTCGGCTCTTAAAGGCGCAACTTCCTTTTCCAGACGCGTCGGTATGAAGGGAAATGTTCTCACAGTTGCTTCAACACAATCCTTGAACTCCTCGTTTAACATCACGTTCGATTCCCAGTGTCATTCACAAACCAACAGCGGTGGGAAAGCGTGCGTGAGAAGTCGAGGCTGAACCATCAACTGCCGATCATTACCTCAGTTTTGCATTAAGCCTCGTGACGGGTACACGGTGCGTTCTTCGGCGATGCTTTCAAACGCCCTGGGCTCGTGTTTCATTACGGTCGCTATCGGAGGAGGGCGGCTGAGACGAATCCCGCGGATTGATTGTTCACACTCTTGAAGGATTCCGGGCGGCGCTCGGGTTCGAGGAGTAGAAAGAGTTCTCACACTTGACTGAGGGTTGAATCCATCTTGGGTTTAAAATGCATCAATAAAACAGAGAGTCTATCCTAAAAGGCACCGGAGTGAAGATGTTGCGCTTGAACAATCGTTTAGGAAAAACTGTGAGAGGAGGAACAAAGCAAAGAGAGAATATACAAATATTTAGGATTGCTTTTTTATGTTTTTGCCTTTAAATACCACATTTTCTTTTCAAGTAAAGAAAAACCTTTATGACGACAAATTCAGTCGCAGGGACCAGGATCTAAATTAAGCTCCAGGGAAGTATTTTTACCTCTAAAATCCCGGCTCTGCAAAAGCTTTTATGTTTCAGTACTTCAATTCTTACATTTCAGGTATTTTGACTTGCACTTGGTGCTTGTGTCTTCTTTATGCACCGTTAGGCCCCAGTGGAGGTTCTAAAGACCCGGGTCTGCAGGAACCATTTAGGTCCTTGACAAGCGCTTGCACCGATTCATTAATGCAACATGCAAGCTGCAATCTCACATTGCAATATACACAAAAATGTGTTAAACAGGTGGATGAATAAACACACAGGAAGATGCATATCAGGGATTCTTTAAGCATCAAGTTGTAACTGAGAGATGGGACGTGAGGGAAGCCATTAAATTGTCTGGAAACGTCTGCGGCACGCCACACGCCGCGGCAGACGTCTGGTAAGCAGAACTGATCAGAACAGGCACCGTGATTCCACACACAGTGAGAGCTGACACCTTGAGCTAAATGAAAGGTGATGTGCGAGTGTATAGATTGTTTTGTCAGAGCGGAGATTCGGCAGATTCTCCGCAACGGATGCCACGTTCGTTTTTTCCCTCCTCAGTCAGGATGACATGTCGGAGGCCCGACTGTGAAATAAGTTCAACAGCGAGATTAACAGAGATATGCTGGCAGGTGGGGGGGGGGTGGGGGGGGGGGGGGGGGGGGTGGAACAAGACGTACGAGAGGGGAAGAGAAACACGGGGTGAGAACTCGAGCACGACGCCAAACACTGCCGACGCCAGAGGTTTGATTCCCCCCGAGGCAAATGTTGCACTGTAAAGAGTTTCGATTTTTAAATAAATGCAATAACTGCCACGTTACATTATGTCATTGCAGGTAGATGGGGATTGATGGGATGGATAAATATTATGAGAGAAAATGATTGTGTGGAATAAAAAGAAGCAAATTATGTTTTGGCAGCAGAAACCTTTCATTCTCCATCTGTTTAGGATTCTGCTGCTTTTATTTGTGTTTATTATTTTTATTTAACCTTTTATCAAGAGCCCGTTCTTCCTGGAGCTCAAACTTTTGATCCCCTCTGGATTTCAGCCATATGTTTTATTATAAGTTGTACTTTGTATTGAAAAGTGCTCAGTTAATAAAGTTATCATCCTAATAATTAAATAAATCATTCAATCAAGTCAATACGGACATATTCGTATCTTCGGAATCGATGTCAATACATCGGTATCGGGAAAGTTCTGTAACTTCACAAACTGCGACAGGATATTATCTGACGTTAACTTTTTTAAATGTTCATTTGAAACTAGACAATCAAGAGCTGTTGTCTCTAGAACAATACAGCGGATTCATCTCAGCCATCGTTTTTGTCTGTCACACTGTAAACTCCTCCAGTCACAACAAATCAGTGTGTCTCTGATGAACATAATGGTTTTGTATAATCAGCGTTGCTACTTTGACCTTCTCCAATTAAGACGATTGTGAACGCGGAGAGAAAGCAGCTTCGCCCTTGATGCTGTCATCCGCAGCCGATGAGAGAATCCATCGTCTCCTTTCTATTAATCTGCCCTGAGTTCTGTGAATCTCAATGTCTGCAAACACAGATATGATTTTGTAAAAGTGAGAAGTCAGAACGACAGAAATATCAACTTTACAATGACGAACACAAGGAAACTTCACGTTTGAGCACGTGGAACCTGGTATGTTAGGGTCAAGGGTTACTTGATGAATTAGTGATTCAAATATTAATACTGCAAAACACCACAACTACATTTCCTGCTATTTAAAAAGTTCAATTCCAAAGCGTTTTTATTATCATATGTACAGTCCCCCGTCCAAGGAAATTCTTTCTATGCCTTCCACTGCGAAAAACCTTAAGAGTTAAGTAAATATAAAAAATAAATCCGTACACAATAAAAACAGTTTCTTCTCATTTGTAAAGTTCAAATGTTCGTTTCTTTGACCGTGCAACCAAACAAAATACTCCCACATTAAAGTCAAAATAAATAAAACCTGACAGATCTAAGCCCCGAGACCTTTTCCGGCGAACATCTCGCATCATGTGATGCGGCTGGATTACGTTTATATGTGACAACTTAATGCGTCTCTAGTATGTGCGGTGGAATTGGATTCCCCCCCGTCCCCTCTCTGAAGCACGGCTGCCGGGAGCATCACTTTCACTTGTCATACTTACATGCTTTTAAAACCGCCAGTAAACACCTCGTCTCCCCCCCCGTCCTGGAAGCTCGTCTGACAAGCTGCCTGCCACCTGTTGGATTCAATTTATCTATCCGTCCCATTCGAATGCTCGATCCCTGTCTTCCTGGTCGGATCACACGGGGACGGTAGTTTTACCGAGGCTTGTGAGGTGAAGGATGAGGAAAGGATGAATCACGGCAGAGGACGGCGGCGGCGGCTCCACTGTCCGGCACTGGGAGGTTATTTCCAGCTCTGCCTTTAACCTTTCCATTCAGGTGCTGAGATTTCTGACCTTTCCACCGTGAGGTTCCCCACTGCCTTTGAGTGCTTCTGATAGTTATGGAGTGGAGCTCTCTAGTATGGCAGCGTGCGTGTGTGTGTGTGTGTGTGTGTGGATAATGCACTATGATTGTGTACAAGCTTGCGAGTGTGCGACCTCGTGTGCGTGGATTCTGCGGCCGCTGGAAGCCGCTCGGGCCTCGTGCGGGGAAACTCGATTTGACACGAGTGTAGTGAAGATTACCTGTGTCCGGACAGTTATTGCCTTACAGACAATAAGAGCGGCCATCGCTCACTTTTAAAGGTCAACACGCTGAAACAAGAGGCTCCGCCGGGCCGGAAATAACCTGACAAAAGACCCACAGGGGAGAGGGGGGGGGGTGAAGGTGAGGACAGACAGAGACGGAGAGATGGAGGGTGTCCGACCTCGACACAGCAGGCGTCCATCAGCCTACTGACCACTGACCCAGATCCCCCCCCCACCACCACCACCTGCTGCAGCCAGCTTCCTGCACATCTTCCACTGTGGTGTCCTGGTTCTGGGATTTACTGACTTGAGATTGGCTTTAAACAGGATCTGTTTTTTTGAACAGTTCCACAGAACCTCTTCTCATGGCCATAATCATGACTTAGAACTACAGTGGCATCGTTCGCCGGGATGCGCTCTCCACTGACTCCGGTGAAGAGCATCAACGAGTGGATCAATAGATACTACGAGTATATATTACGGCGTCTGTCTGGATCGTGTACTTGTATTCAAATTGTAGTAAAAGGCAGTGAGGACAAGAAGTTTAAAGAAGTTCCTCCAATGTCAGTTGTGTCAGTTGGGTTAATCTGTTCTCACTCATTTATTGTAATGCAAAGCTCCAGTGGTTCAACCTTGTTATTAATATCAAAGATCCACGTCTTAAACAATACATTTTTGCATCAATTTTCTCGTCCCAAAGCAAAAAGATTATAAAGTTTGAAGTGACGAATGTGGTATATTTAATAAACCACAAAAAAAAACGACTGCTGGGGAAAAAAAACTAAAACCTGTGAAAGCCACTGAGAATAGCAAAAATATTCTTGTTAAAGCATCAAACGTTTTCCGTGTCCTGTTTCCGCTGCTCCACACATCACAGTTAGAGCCCGGCACAAACTAAAATACACACTTTCCCACCCCCTCGTACCACCCGGCAACCACCCACACACACACACACACACAACACATACAGATACACACAGCCATGCGAAATCAATACATCTCTCAGCCGGCTGCTGTTGTGGCTTGAATGTGAATAAACAGTCGTATATTTCAGCCGAGGGGTCGATAGGTGTAGACGGATGAATGGCAGACAAAGACACCTCTGAACAGGACGGAAGGACCTCGGCGACAGTGTGTGAGTCTGTGTGTGTCTGTGTGAGTCTGTGTGGTGTGAGAGAAAGTGACTGACGACCCCTCCCATTCCTCTTTTTCTTACCGTTACCCAGCGTCTCCCTCTCTCTCTCCCTCCCTCCCGTGCTCAACTGCTCTTTCAGTCTCCGAGGATCGATAGGTGTGATGGATTAGTGGCAGATACCACACGCTGGAGACACATGCTATCAAACAACATTTCCCATTCAGGCCCATTTCAATCACTCTCTCCGCCAGTCAGGACTTGTTTTGTCGCGCCGTTAAAGCCGCCGCCCTGCGTTGCACACACACACACACACACACACACTGTCTGTACCTTGAGCTCACACTGAGCTTGAACCCCTGACATTTCCGTGTGTTTTTGTGAAGTTTTCCACGCTGTGAGTCGGTCTTTCAGGGGACGGCTCTGAGTCTTCGGACAAAGGCCCCGTCGACGGGCTAATCGTTTAAATCTGTGGTGCTCGGCGACAGCGGCGCAGAAGGTCCAGGTCTTCACAGCGGAGGACTCCCGACGGTCGTCTAAACAAAGACACGCGGACGCAAGACGGAGCGGGTTTTATTTCCACTTGATGCACGGACGTCTGGGTGTTAACGGCGGTGAAAGATTTAATTTGCAGTTCACGGCAACAGTTTGACATTTTAAGAAAAGATACGGTGACAACAAGTGGAACTGCGGCAAATCCGGTAACTTCCTCCGATTGACAAATTTAGCGGCGTGATCGAGGACGGACTCACAACCCGGGAGCTTCTCCTGCTCTTGTTTACGAGAAGCCGAGGTGGTGTAAGTAATGTGTTTTACTGCTTCACGTGTTTGCTGTTTCAAAGGGTCGGCACGGAGGTACGCGGACAACGCCGGGGGTGTGAGACCTGAAACATCTCTGTGAAAGTTGTCACCGTCACAATGAGGCTACAGGATTGTCATATTGTGTTGTTTTTTGCCGCCACTGCTGGCACACACACACACACACACACACACACACACACACACACACACACACACACACACACACACACACACACACACACACACACACACACACCACACACACACACACACACACACACACACACACACACACACACACACACACACACACACACACACACACACACACACAGTAAAGGGAGCTAATGCTATTCATATGGCTCACTCCAATGGCTGAAGAACACAAAGGCCTGTTTGAGGCCGTCACTTTGATCCTGGCAGCTCGGGGGGGGGGTCCCGTGGCTCCGCCGCACTGAAACCTTTATTAGCCATATGCCGGGGACATCAGAAACAAGTCAATCAGAATTTACATCAACACACAAGAGGGAATCAGATCACAGCACAAGCGCACAACGCACAACGCGCCGTCTGGCCTGTATCCACTCGCACAACTCCAGAGGTGCACTTCTCTCTCCCCCCCAAAAAAACTTCCACGAGTCATTCAGAGGCAAAGTCCGCCCCGGAGGAGGAATTACATATTCCAACTTAATTGCTCAAGAACTCGGAGTGTGTTGAAAACATGGCTGGGAGATGTTGTACATGGTCACGGACGGTTTATATAACTCAGAAAAATAAAGAGGGACAGTTTATTCCAAACAGGAAGTAACCGCAACGTCAGTGTTCGGTAGCATTGCATCGTACGTAGACCGCGTACCTGTGGCGTGGCTTCGACGCAGAAACTCGACTCTGCGCTGCCCTCTGGTGGATGCATTGCTTAACAACCTCACGTGGCAGTTGTGCGGGTACAGTGCCAGTTGTGTGACGTATCGCTTTCCGAATGTGGCGGCAGCATGAATGAGCCTTTAAGCTCCGGCTCAGCTCAGCGTGTGTGTGTGTGTGTTGTGGAAGGCGTGAGGATAAAATGATGAACAGTCCTCCAGATTGCCCGATTACTGTCCTATTATGATGGGCGATGGATTACGACACATTCGCAACCCTCCGTCACGCGGACAGGACGCGGCGAGCGGCGGCGAGGCGCCGAGCAGGAGGAGAAAGAGAAGAGAAAGAGACATGGAAGAACACAGGGACGATAATAGAAGTCCCTTGATATCTCTAATGGGCGGCTGATTAGAAAGCAGAAGAACCAAAACAGGTAATTCTTCTTCTTATCGTCAGCACCAACAGTCAGACTCACACTTATCTCCATAATGACTCCAACTATAATTAATGAGCCTTTTAAGAGTGTACAGTGACGGCTGCTGAAGCTGCACGCAAACACACACACACACACACAGACACGAGACTATTCACAAAGGACTTTGGTAACGATGGCAGATTCTCCGTAGCGGATGGAATTCTCTGGTGCTTCGTTCTATTCAAATCTGTTTTCTTCTTCTTCTTCTTCTTCTTCTCTCAATCATTTTTAAAAAACGTCCCAAGGACAAGCGGCAGCGTGAGCCGAGCTGGGCCCCCGATTCCTGGTCAGACAACACATGGATGGAGCATGTTGAGTGTTCTCAACATGTCTGTTTTTATGTACAATATAAAAAAATGTGTATCTTTATGTACATGCAGAGGGAAACCATATCAAACACACACACACCTGGACATGCACACAAAAACACAACACACAGTTGCAGTCAGCGACACCTGCAGAGGAAGAAAAAAAGAACGCCATTCCACTTCCAGTTGGAAAGCAGAGTTAATCACCTCCTACGAGGATTTTCATTCTCCTGCAAACTTCCCTTTAACTGGGGATCGAACTGTGGGGCCCCGGCGATAAACACAACGCAAGTGTCAAAGCCACAGGTTGACTCTGGCAAAGCGCGTGTGTGTTGTGTGTGTGTGTGTGTGTGTGTGTGTGTGTGTGTGTCTCCGTGTTGGAACGAGGACCGTGCCCTCCCTATCCTTTCCAATCTCGCACACAGCAGTGGACCTATCGCTGCGCAGGTTTACTCATCAACTCACCCGTGGAGCCCCTCGATTTCAAGGGATGCTACATTAGCTCTGGTGGCTGAGAATATAAGGGGCGCCGCGGGGGACGTGCTGTTGTGACAGCCCGCTATAGGGAGCAATTTTTAAGGAACGCGGTAATACATTTATTTCAGCCACTTCTTTCAGATATCGGTAAGTGTCGGGATTATGGCCTTTTTCTTTTTTTGGGGGGGGGGGGGGTTTAGTTTGGTGTTTGGGATCCGTCCCTGAATGTGTTACTGCCTGTTCCCCATTCCTACTGCTGCTCCCGTCAGTGTGGTCGCCGCACGCCAACACCGCTGTGCGCCCGCCTCATCCCAAAACAACCACCTCTCCCAGACTCAGCCGTACATGAGGACTAGAGCCTGACTCGGAGGAAGCCGGCGCCGGGAAAACCCAGAAGAAAAGGCGCCAGAACAACAAAGTGCTCCTCTTATGATAATTCAAATCCTGAATAAAGTTGAAAATCCCTTGATGGCGTCCCTGTGTCCGCGGCCTCAGCGGCGGGGGGGGCGAGGGCAGTTCAGCTGCCGGTCGAGGGTTCGAGTTAGCAGCAGCTCAGGTGTGACATGTGAAGAGTTGGAGCAGATGCTTCCACTTTAATTACCTCACAAAGAGATAACTTTCCTGTGATGGAGGTGACGCCAAACACAGCTGGGTCCTCGCGGAGGCCAGGGCCAAAATAACTCACAACCACACACACAGACACACACACAGACACACACACATAGAAGAAGAAGAAGAATATCATGTTTCAGATTCTGTGCCAAGATATATTCAAATATATTCATAGTTAGATCTGTCAAATGTCAAGTGAGCTAATCTGGGAGATGGATTTTGTGGCACTTGTGATAAAAAAAGAAAAACGAATGTGGAACATAATGAAAATAATACCTGGGATTGTTATTTTAACCAGAGGGGGGTGGGGGGGGGGGGGGGGGGGGGAGCCAACTGCTGACTGTCGGCCAATCACAGAGCCAGAGAGAGAAGCCAAGGTCGCAGCTGAATGATAAAATGTCCGTCAGGTTTCACTTTGAGCTGCTTCTCAACTTCTCTTCCTATAAACTGCTCGTTTGCTCTTTGAAATATCAGAGAAGAGGGAAAATCAACAACACGAGAACGTTCTCACATTTCAGAGGCCGAATTTATCTCAAACTATCAATATCAATATCGTGGGCGAGTTGATTTGTGGAGAGGATTCTGATAAATGTGGATCCAGGATTTTGGCAACTCTAAAAAAAACCTTCTGAACCACGCGATCAAATCATATTCCGTGACCTATATTCACGGCATACGCGGAATGCATTGTTCTATATGTTTCACACTGTTGTGATATTGTTGGTTGTGGTTGTTTTACTGTGTTTGTCATTTAGTTCATGTGAATAAAAAAAACACACAACACGCGGAGGAACTGAATATCTCGGGCCACTAAACGACAGATTTCACACGTACTGCGTCACCTTATTCTCAAAGCATCCGCCGCTAGTGTTACACAAAAGTCTAATATTAGATGAATAACGCCAAATGAGTTCTGTGTCTTTTGAAGAGCTGCGAATAAAGAGCAGCGATTTTAAAACTAGGTCAGGATCCACCTCTTCAATACGCTGATGTCCCGACTGCGTTTCAGTCCAAGCAGCCGATGAACTGTCAATGACCTGGAGCTTTATAACACTATGTCAACAACCGCAGCCGCAACAATGATCCAGTGTTGGTAGGAGATTTATTTGGGTTATATCTCCTGAAATCCTCTTTGCATCCCGACAGAGAAACCTCCATCATCTGCTGTGCGGCTGTTAAAAAGCTCATCGAATCACTGTACTTGTGCCGAATGAAGTGATCGACCGACCCGTGCACGCTGCTCACGTGCTCCTCACGCTTGACCAGAACGTCCTGCAAAGATCCTGTATCTTAGACGGAATCTGCAGCGCCATAGCCGCGGTCAGGCAGACACGCCTTCGTGTTTTTTGAAGACGTGGCTTTATCACGTTCTCACGATGTTATAATTTAATGAGCTCCTTCTTGTTTGATGTTCCAACCTTCAACTGAATCCAATGGAAATCAGTTCTGTAGTTTTTGTGCAATCCTGCGAACAAACAAACAGACGGGGGAGGGGAGTGCCCTCGGACCTTTGGACGCCGCCGAAAGTTTCAAGTCCTCTTAACAATGTAAAGTTAGAAACATTATGCAACTTATAAATTAAATCCGCTCCGGCGGCTGCGATCAAACACACGTCGACCTCTTGGCTCTTTCTTTTCCCAGAGACTCGTCATTACCCCGTCTGCCCTCGCTCACCTCGTCATCTGATGATGCTGCTGCTGCTGCCGAGACACAATCACAAGTAAACTTTGTCGCTCTCCGTCAAATGCATCATTATCCCCGAATGCAACATGTCTGGGAAACTTCTGTGCGTCTCTGTTGGAGTTTCTAACAATGCCTGTGCTTTCGCAATACGGAGGCTAACAAAGCCGCCCCTGTAGATTTCCTCGTTTGAGGCCGAGGTTGGGCAAGACGTCCCTGAGCTGAATGTTTACATAAAGTTTGCCAATTTAGCTGCATATCAGGGAACTGGAGCTTTAACCACACACACAGACAGACACACACACACGGAGAAACTCGCAGTAAATCACAGAATCCAAACAGTCCAGGGGGCTGCGATAGAAAACAGACGCAAAGCAAGATATCTGTATTCAAAAAGGAAAAGAAGAGGCGAAACACTCCCCTTATCCCGAATATAAAAAACAGACAAACAGACAAGAACTCTTTTTTTTGAAAACACACATTGTGCCGTGGCCGTGAAGTCCCGATGTTTCAGGACGCTAAGTGTCCCTGTCAGCTCGGCCTGGCATGAAAGCAGAGTGAGAGGCTCTGACAGGCCGAGGTAGAGAACAGGGCTCGGAAAGATGAGACACACACACACACACACACGCACACGCAGGAGTAAACTGAAATGAGCACAAACACACTCGCACACTGATTGTTGCCGATCCGGTGCCAGTAAATTGCTCTGTGCTGGAGAGCTTAGGGAGGCATCAGAGAGCCCGGGCAGCATCCTGCTCTGAGCTGCAGATCCCAACCCGACTGAATGTGGATGCTTGGCCCAGTCGGCTGGATCAGCCGCTAATACACAGCCTGGGACCAGGGAATTACTGAGTAAGCACTGAGCCCCATACAGCCGCTAGCAACACGCACCGAGAGGCACATGCACAAAAGGACAGGGGGGGGGGGGGGGGGGGGGGCATGCTTGGTCACAGGAATGCACGACATGCTCTCACAGACTGTGCTGCCATGAAAAGAGACAAAGCTACGGCCAGATACACACGGACATCAAGGGGGGGGGGGGGGGGGGGGGCATGTATATCAAATGCCAACTTTTGTCCTATATCTGAAATCAACGTGCATAAAGATGTTTAAAGAGAAACTTTCACTGCGGCAGGGTCAGAGGTCAACAGACCAGTACCAGCAGTATATAGACATGACAGCTCCCACAAGTGAAGCGCCACCTGGTGGTTGGCTGCAACATGGGTCACAAACCCTCCCTCCTCCATGTCAGCAGACGGGACATGGACCACACAAAGAAGTCAAAGTACGTGTTAAAGAGATTTCCACAGTCACAGTTTATTTACCATTAAATACTGCAAGTGCACAAACCAGTGACTTGACTGTATCCCAGCGCCTACAGAGCCACATCTATGAAGACTTTCCTGTAAATAAAAGAGGACTGGACTTCTGTATATACGACGCCCCCCCCGCCTCCAACATCATTTGCCGCCTCTGGTACAATACCCCGCCTGGAAGTACCTCTCACTAACAGGCACTGGCCTACTTCCCAAAGTACTCACACCAGGCTGAAACCCCTGCGAGGCGCTTTTGAGAAAACCCTCGCTTTATATTTAAAGCTCTTATTCTCCGAGTGTCTTGTTCCAGTTCCTCTTCCTCCTTCCTTCCACTCTCTGAGCTTCCATCTCTCCATGTGATACACGAGAGTTACGTGCACAAGCTTTTTGATTGTGTACTTTTTATCCGCGGCTTCCGGCCTCGGAGGAGCACCTGGATCGATGGGATGTTTAACATACTCCCTCTGCTTTTTTAAAGCCTGCAGCGAACAAGCTCCTCGCCATCGACCCCCACCCGCCGGTGCACATCGAACACCCCACCCCACCCCCCCCAAAAAACCACGTGACCACCTTGCTCAACACTCACGGGAGGTCCTCTTCTCACCGGGCCGTCTCCCACTTCCTGCTCAGCTGCCGGTTACCAAGGTGAACCATCGCCATGGGCAACGGAGCAAAAGAGGAGGAGGAGGACCGGGAGGAGGGAGGTGAGTCGGAGAAGAGATGTGAATAGATGTGAGAAGAGGGCATGAAATCGATGAGGCCATGCAACAGCTTTGCAGCTCATGTGCCCACACACTGAGATGGAGATGCAGCCGGGAACACACACACACACACACACACACACACACAGACACACACACACACAGACACACACACACAGACACACACTAAAGTAGGGAGTGAGATGACCTGGCATTCTCGACAGCCAGCGATCTCGTCCACATTACAGGAACGAGTGCGAGCGATACGCACATTCCTCCCTCACAAGTTAAATGTTTCATCCATTTATAGAACCGCGCAAATTAATCTTCTCCACCTCCGCTGACATGAATATAAGTTTTGACTTCCCCTTTAATTAAGGCAGAGCTTTAGCGCTTCGTGCGGGAGATTGAGAGTTTCATTTTCCCTGTGTGTTGCGAAAGGTCTTGTGTTTCTTTTTTAAATGTCATTCTGCTAAAAACAGGGTTGCATTTAAGCAGCAGGACTTGTGATATTTAACAGGGAGAGAAATTAGAGAGGCTGTGAGTACACGCCGCTCGTCAGCCGAGGATATTTTTATACGAAAGAGACGTCTACAGTAACTGCTAATACCTCGCGGAATTAAAACACATCTCGCCGAGGCACGGAGTCGCTACGCTGGTTTATGAGAAATCATTTCATCTAAAGTTTCCACTTGGAATAACAGTCAAGAATCGTTGTGTACTTAAGGTATAATTAAAACAAGGAGCGCTTCATTTAAGTCTTTTCTTCATTTCATTGGATTATTGTGATTGAGAGAAAATCTGTTCTGCCCAGAAATGTTGTTTTTGCTGATGGCAGGGCCCCAGGAACAGTCCTTAGACCAACGTGGAAGACACACTTCTAATTCAATATTTCACTTTGAGACGATACAGAAAAGGTCTGCGTCCAAAACCATTCGCCCTTTACTAAACAGTCCTCAACGCAGAGCAGCTCATCGGCGCGGCTGCTCGGAGACGCCAGCAACATTGGCCCGAAGGCTCCTTACGTTCTCTTTGAAAGACGAGATGTTCAGAACGATCCCACGGAGCAGTTTCAAAGGTTTGGTGCAATCAATGGCCAAAGCTACCTCCCACCATGCATCGCTCAGACCAATAAAACAGGTTCGGATGAAAGATATGATATGAAAAGAGAAAAATACAACCTGCTTCTAAAACTGCCATGAACAGAGACACATGTGTGGTGTATTCTTGTACTTCATAAGCGGGTTTCACTGGGCGGGGCGGGGGGGGGGGGGGGAATCTGAAGCTTGCACCTACTCAAAGTGACAAGTTGAGAATCTGATCTCCCAACAGCGGCGTCACGAGAAAGAAACCTTCAGAGAAGCGGCAAAGCGGTTCGGAGTTGTTCGCTTTATTCATGAATTCTGGCTCCTGGAGCTCAAATGTGGAGATTTACAGAAAATACAGAGGAACCAGGTTTGTATGTTTCATGTTTCTTTGTTTTTGTTTATTTTTTTTGGGGGGGGGGGGGGGGTTATCAAGTAATGTGGGCGGAACAATGGAAACTCGACAGTGAGATGGACGACATGACAGCCAATTAAAAACTGGGCAAATTGAGCCTTTCACAGACATATTGGTTTCAACTTTCATGTTTTCTTATACAAAAACATTTATTCTACACATTTAACAATGTTGTTAACGCAAGTTGTCGACCTGCACTGTGTTTTAAGAGGAGGGAGTGGATCCCACAAAACTCCAAACACACAAACCACTGCAACACAACACAGTCAAAGTCAAATACACTATGGTGTACTGTAAATTCAATGCAAACCATCTTAGCACCTGCAGGCTGTTTATCTCTTTTACCAACAAATACTTTAGTTTCATCGTTCCCTGCTTTCTACACAACTTGTTATTATTCAAATTATTGTTTTGACAGCCTCTGCCTTAAAGCTAATATGTGAACAGTTTGAAAATTCAACTTCTGCCAGTCCCCTGTGGCAGAAACAAATAACAATGGCAGCATGACAGCGATCCGCGTGGTTACCATCTGACCCGGGAAGACGAATGTGCAAAGACACAAAGACAAACAAGCTATGTCACCACTTCACGGAAAATAATGTTTACTGACATTTCATAATAACCTAACCTCTAATTCCTGATTAATTATTTCCTTTAGCGAACCACCTCCGCACACTTCACCGAGCTACGGACCACGGTGATGGGCCCTCTGCTCCATCAGCGCACAAGGACACACGCGGCGGTTCGAGCCCCTCGGCGGCCACTCGGTGGGGGGTCAGCTCTCCAGCCGCGCGGTTTCAGCTCAAGCCTCTGCCGCGCGGAGGGGAGACGGGCCGCAACCGCACGAGAGCCTCCATTACGGCTCCGGCACAAGAGCCCTGCTCCATTATGGCTTCCACATAAGGGCCTTCATTCGGGCTCTTAGTCATTCTAATGAGCCGCGCTCCGCAGCGCTGCCGAGCCTCTGACTCGGGCTGTTGCAGGGGCCCCCGTGTAACAGCTCCCACGCGACTCCGGGGCGGCCCCCGAATGCAGAAGAGCGCTCGACGAGGATTGCGACTATTTTTTTTTTTTATTTATGTAATTGTGAAGCTTCAGAGGGCTCTTAGGCAGAGATTTAATGGCGTCTAATGGAATCTCATCACAGAACAAGAGAGAAAAATGGACTGAGAGGGAGAACACTGACTAATGTCTCTGCATAGTTTCACTTTGCCTTTCGCCCTAAATCCTGTGACTATGATTAACTTCTTGAATTTTACTTTGTGGGAAATATTTTGCATATATTTTTTGCGCTGCGTGTGTTTATTTAACCTTCTCTTTAAGGCGACACACAGATAAATGCACTTGAGATAACGTGACCATCTAAAAAACGGACTTCTCGCTGCATTTCTCTGTATCTGCTGCTTCTCTCCTTTCTCTCTCCATTTTTCTCTTGACATTTCCACCTGAAGCAACGAATGACAGCATCTCTAACTCTGTTTCAGTCTGAAATCCATTAATCCCCCTTTCACTTCCACAGCCGTCTCGTATATTTCTCTCACTCTTGACCAAGCAAACCAGACGCTCTGGCTCTTTGTTTTTGGTCTCCCGGCTGGTTTCGGGGGTTTTAGCCTCCCACTCGCATCTTTAAGTTTGCCTCTGCGGTGCAGTTAAAGACCGATGAGTTGTTGCTGTGTTAAGTGCATCCAGAGAGTTGTTACTCCCTGGGTTGCTCTCAGTGACCACCCGATGCTGCAGCAGCATCTGAAGGTTCAGAAGAAGCTATTCACCTCCCGTCTGCAGCCACGTGAGCCGTTAGACGAGGATATAAATTAAGTGTATGTCCTCGTTTATTATAAAGAATGAATTGTGCTCACGAAAGTATTGTTTATATATATTTTAGTTCTGACCCTTGCTCACAGATTCATTCATTTATTTAATTTCAGTAACACTGGACCAGACTATGACAAGAAGATGACACAATGAGAACAGGAAAATCAATAAGGAGGTCAACCAGATGTGGAAATTCAGCTGCTGCCTGGTTCGACAGACGTGACGGCCCCTGGTGGCTGGCTGCAATAACGTTCATATCATCTTACTTTCTCCGTGTCAGTGGACGGGACATCAGCCAAACTAAAAAGTCACTGATGCATGTTGAGATGTTCGTGTTAAGTTTTGGTTTGAAGTAGTTATTTGATGCTATAAAAAACAGGTGAACGTCATGATTGACAGCTGATATTGACTCACGGTTAGTGGAGCGTGTGTGTCGGCGGGACCTCGGTGCCGGGGGGGGGGGCTCCATCTCAAGATCGCTTCTGCACAGACTCCGGTTCCAGATGAAGTCTTTTTCGGCGCAAGAGTCCAACATCCAGGATATTCAGCTTCATTTCTGGAGGAGGTGGAGACACACGTCCGTCTTTATTTACAGTTTATGGTCTCTCACGCTGATTCCTGACACGAGAAATACCCAGATGGTTTTTCTCTAACTTCAGCTCGTGGCTTCTTCCACTGAATCACGACTGTGTTGTCTCTCACGTCTCTTTCTCGTGAGTCACAGCCATCATCACCGCTAATGCCTGGTGTCCTTATTTCTCCGAGCTGCACTTTTACAAGTGAAAGTCTGAAAAACACGAGCACGCCGACCATTAACCTGCTTCCTCCTGAGAGGCCGCATTCATCCGTAACATAGATGCGCTAATTCAATTACCTTGTACTCTTTTGCTATAATATCCTGTCCAGATACTCGCCGGGATGAAACATGTCTCACGAGAAAATCGTCATCATTGCCCAGCACTTAAATATAATGCATTTTAATGGATATGCAATTATTTAGCATGCAACCATATGGGGGGAACGGCACCAGTGCAACATTTGCGACTATAAAGCATGTGGCCGGTGCATTATGTTGAGTTATGGCACAGCAGCAGCCGGATGCATGCGGCAGTGGGCTATTAAAGATTAAAATCCGTATATACCACTCTCATGTTCTACAAACAGACTCATCCACGTGGAAATCTACAAAGAGGTGTGTGTTTTCTGCAACGCATGGAGGCGAGAGGGGAGGACAGGGAGAGAGGAGAGGAGAGAGAGGGAGAGAGAGAGAGAAAGAAAGACATCGGGGGGGGGGGGGATCAGGAGGTTGACGCACTGACAGCTGTCTTTGATTCACCTGCGAGCCCCGTGAGCATGCACACGCACTCAAACGCACGGCGGGCAACACCCACTTACACACAAACACCCGCAACAGGGGTGACAGCACGGAGCACGGAAAATTTACATTAATAAGACTTCTTGTTTTTTTCCCCTCACTTAGACAAGAGATATTCGAAGCATTTATTAAATTATTAATCTTTTTTATTTATTCATTTAGTCACTCAGTCAGTCATGTTTTTTTCATGGCTGAGGAGCTCAGTGTAATTTCATTGAGCTACCAGATGGTTGAGGGTTTAATTAACAACTTCAAAAGCAATAACTGGAGAGCCGGCCAAATACACACACACACACACACACACACACACACACACACACACACACACACACACACACACACACACACACACACACACACACACACACACACACACACACACACACACACACACACACACACACACACACACACACACACACACACACACACACACACACACACACACACACACACTATCAGCAGCCTATGCAAAAGTCCTACACAAGCACAAATGCATATCATCCCCACATGCTTATTAATTCATACTGCACAGGAATCAAACAGAAAACAGGCCATTGTGCTCTCCCGGTGTGTTTATGTACACTTCCCCTCTGCTCGTTACGGCGCCCGCTCCCCGAGCTCCCCGGCCTGTCAGCGGAGGTGATAGTTGGAGTGGAGGGGAGGTGCTGTGGATGGGCTCGGGGCTCCCAGACTGTAAGTCACACCCTGCTGATTGGATCTTACTGGCCTCTCGGGGACAATAAAAACAACTCGTCTTCCCTTCATCTCTCCCTCCTCCCCGGCTTTACTGGCAACCGTCGCCATTATTCCACTATAATGACATTATTTTGATTGGCCAAGCAACAGTGGGCGTCCATCTGCTCGCATTAGGCATAGTAATCAGACAGCGCTGGGTTATGGTGATATGACTGGCACAGGGCAAAGAGCCTTTAACCCGGCCCGGGGGGGTATCGGCTCTTCTGGCTCTTTTCTTCAGACGGAACAGAGACAATCCACAGATAGCTGCAGCTCGTCGGCGGCTTCGGGTCCATTCCTTGATGTTTCTGGCCCGGAACCGACTCTTAAGATGCCAAAATTAACACAAACACAGCAGCTGGCGTCCGCTCAGTGAACCCTATGGTAACGCAGGGCTCCTGCATCCAGTACCGTTTGCCATAAATCATAATGTGGGTCATGTGAAGCTGAAGTTTGAATGATTTTGTCCAACTTACAAAAAAGGGAAAAGGGCAGGTGAGTGAAAAGGAACTCAACACAACTTGTCTGCACTCTGGACCACAATCATCACATGAAGGTATAGCTGGGTGTTGAGTGTTGTGCTGGGTGTTGGGTCAAGGTTGTGTAGTTAAAACATTGTATAGAGGTTGTATAAGCAGGTGGGAAATGGATTAAATAAGACTGTTCCTGTATATCTTTGTGTTGACGAGATCCTGGACAACTGAAGTGCCAGAGTTTGGCTTTGGTTTGACATCACATCTCCTCTCAGTAGACTGTAGAGTTGCACCACTGTCAATACCCAAAATACCCAAACTCCAATTGAACCTGGACGTCTACACAGTAAACAACGAAAAGGAAAACAAGTAAAACACGGTGCATTGACGATAATGGCGGCACGAGGGGCTCGGATATTTTGATGTGCTCGCCAAAACCAAGGGACATTTAATAGGTTTGCAAACCCAAAAAATTGGCAACACCCTCCAGTCAGCGATTCTTAGCGATACTAGATCAAGTCAACAGGGAAATCGAGAGAGTTGGCTCATTTAAATGCCCCCCCCCCCCTAAAAAGAAAAGTTCTGCTACTTGTTTCTTGCTCTCGCTGTAGGTCAGGAACCCGAATGGCTTGAATGCGTTTGATTTCCCGAAAAAAAGAAATAGTTTAGGTCCCTGTTGACTGTCGAAGCGCTGCCAACAAATTCTATCAGCAGGCGCCAGTCGGCTTCTTAAATAAAACACATGAAAACAACAAAAAAAATGCCTTTAGATGCTGTGAAAGAATTCCTGATTAATAACAAAATAAAGTAGCTTATGAAACTCTGAGGTTTTGTGCCCTTTGGATTAGCGAGTGTTTATACAGCCACTGGGCTCGGAGTGTGGAGACGGCGCGGATATTTCTCTCGCTGTCGTCCATTGTTTGCGAGGTAAACAGGACAATGGAGGATCTTCAGAAATGCCTCCAGATCAATGTCCGTCCTGCTGGAAATGTCAGTCCGGTCGGTTCATTAATCTTTTTGCCACCGAGCAGAACAAAGAGCTCCGCGAGATATTGGACCGTCCACATCACTTTGATGAATAATCCCCCCCCTCTGCTCACAACAAAAGGAAAAATGCTTACGCTACAATTTTTGCCTCCTAGACTGGAGTCCTCTGTGCCCCGGCCTTTACTTTCACATTAAGAGGTATATGGAATAAGCTCCGTGGGAGGTTTCCTGGGGCCGTCTGTGAGGTGCAGCCACGAAGCAGATTCCTGTTCTCTGCAATTTATCAAACTAAATTTGAAGTCTTTGTTTTATACATTTGCCAACTGGTCCTTTCAGCAGCGTCACCAAGATCCTTTCGGTTTCTCTTTCTCACAGGGTGGGACGGCGAAAAAGAGAAACGTGGGTATTTTTCAATCGTTTAAACAAATGGCCGGTGTTTCCTCTTATCTGGGGAGGAGAGAAACACTCAAGATAAATGATTCTCAAACATCTCAACAGAGCTGGTTTCCTTTTAGGCCACGTTGCTCCTACAGATGTCAACGCTTTCATTTTGACTAAAGCATGTCAGCGTTTCTATTTTGCCGATAAGCACCGATGTCCATTAGCAACACCACTTATCCCTTGAAGTGGAAGCTACACTATAGGCATTCCCCATATGGTTGCATGCACGTAGCCTATGCACAGGGCAGAGCGCTCACAGTTGTGCGTAGGTGTGTGTGTGTGTGAGTCACGCTGCAGTTACACTGCTGAAAAACTAGTAGAGTTTACATCCTGGTCTTCAGAACAATGACGAAGATACGATGTTACCAAGCGAACCAATCACAGCGCGTGAAGTCTGCGTCGCCTCGAGGTGAAGTTACATCTCCGGGGAGGTGTGCACGTCCGGGTACGGCGTAGCTCCGACACAGAAGCACGAGCTGGTGCTTCAGAGTCTCCACTTGACCTAAACCCGATCTGCTCGTCTTTGAGAGGAAGCTAGAAAACCCCGAGACTCCAATACGAACATGAGGTGCACAGAACTCGCTCTTCACCCACGCTCGTGGTCGCTGTGAGAAGAAGAAGAACGTCTCTCCCATCTTCCCGAACTGAAGACGCTGCTGAATGTCACATGTGCCAATGTTAAAGAAAGCAATTAGCCACGGTTGGCATGTGCTGGTCTGCGGATGAGTAATGACTGGTGGGGCCGGAGTGTCTAACCCTGATAAATTCTACTGTCCCTCCGCCTTATTAGTACAATGACTAACTGGGGGGGGGGGGGGGGGGGAGCTAAGGTGATAGACCATAGGGGGTGTCAAAGATAAACCTAGATTGACAGCAGAGCGGGGTGGCTAAATGCTAATGTACCGAGTGACATTTCCCGACGCCGGCCCGGGTTAGCTTGGATGCTGCTGGCGTGCTGACAGACGGAACAGCAGAGAACCAAAATACCCGCACACAGACTCTTTCCCCCTCCTCCTCCTCCTCATCTCTTCTTCATTCTTTAAAATGAAAAGAAGGTGAAGACGGGCGGGGGGGGGGGGGGAGAGGGCCGAGATACGGTCACACGGTTTTTTATCACAAGTCGGCAGCCGACGCCGAGAGCAGGTGCTTCAGTCGTTGATAAAGAGAGCGACGGATAAAGACGGCGCCATGAGGAGAGCGAGTGGAGACAAAGGGGGAAGACAACGCTGATATTTAGCCGGGGTACACCCCCCCCGCTTTGCCTTCCCATCAGCCACCTGGGGAGTTCATACCGAGTCCGATGCTTCGGCCACTAAACCCCACAAGTGCTGCATTTGTTGATAAACCCCTCTGCCTCCCCCTCCCCCCCCCCACGTGAGAACGATCTCTATCTCTACCCTCAATTTCCAGGAGTTGCCAGACCATTGCAGAGGAGAAGGAAAAAATAAACTTCTTGTGACTTTGCGGTGGTCGGGAGTCGAACGCCTGTCGAGGCGGTCGGACGTGATGGTGCGGCGGCGCCGTGTCTAATTGGGAGTATTTTTAACACTGAGTGGTGCGTCGGCCAAAGAAACCTCCAGAGTTATGAATGCCACCTTTAATGGAATCTAATTAGTGGACGGGTGCGCTAACAGAAAGTCAGTGAGCAGAACCAGCGTGTGTGTGTGTGTGTGGGGGGGGGGGGGGGGGGGGGGGGGGGGGGGGGCTTATCTGATTGCTCACTGAGCGGTTCTGATACCTAATGCATTATGACAGAATATGTGTGTGTGTGTGTGGTGTGTGTGTGTGTGTGTGTGTGTGTGTGTGTGTGTGTGTGTGTGAGAACAGGCATCACAGAACAGAACTTTCTAAAAGGTTGCTGAACCGTATATATATATATATTAAATAGAGTCATATTAGAAGAGGACATTTTATACTTAATTAGGTTTGAAACTAACAGTTTCAATAAGGATGAATCCAAAAAGGGTTTTTTGAATTCGTTATTTAGCCTCTAAAATATCAGAAAACAGTAAAAAATGTCCCAGAGCTCATGTTGACAACTTCAAATTGCTGTGTATCTTTGCGTAATCCAAGATACTTCGGCTTCATTCATCTTTACTTATAGTTTATGGTCACAACTCATAGAGCAAAACAAACATCATGAACACAATGGTGGACGGAATAACTGAGAGAAAACAAGATTTCAATTTAGTCTGATTGTCAAGCAACTTTGTAATCAGACAACTGATCGTTGTTGTTCATTATTTCACCGTTTGTGTGACTATTACTATTAATATCGGGAAATCAGATAGAAAAAGTGCCAGTCAATCCAAGTGAATGACCCTGGTTAGCGGCAAACACACACAGACACACACAGACACACACACACACAGATTACAGTATTGTTTTTGGAATTAGACGAAGACAGATCCGAGAGAGATTAGTCTTCTCAGGCGACATAATCAGATTTAGTTTTTGGCCCTGAGCATCCTCTGGAGCAGCGCTGATCTGATCTGATCCCGTCGTTGAGCACAGCAGCAAAAAAAAAAAAAAAAAGACTTCACCCTCCTCCTCCTCCTCCTCCACCTTCCTCCCTTTTATTTACAGAACTCCATCTTTCTCTTCCTCCTCAAACTTTAAACCACCTCATTTATTTTGGACTCTGCGTCGTCCTCTCTTTTCTGTGTCTGCTCCGTTTCTAAACAAGTTGTGTTTCTGCTCATTACTGCCGCCTGCACCCAGGGAAGTGAGTCTAAAGCGAACATTAAAGACCGCTGCGCTTATTTGTATTTCTCCCAGTTATAAGAAAAACACCGGCTAGTTGCCTCGTGACAAACCTTCCCGTGGAGTTTACACTTCTACGCTCAGTCTAATACAACAGATCAATGGAATAAAAGAAACGCACACACGCACCCCCACACAGATATGTATAATGGGTCTTCTTTTTCAGGACGAGCAGCGGTAATTAAAAAATTGCACTTTGTGTAACACGGCAGGCTGGAAGGAGGAGGGAAGGAAAAGATGAGAGATGGACGGAGGAAGAGGGGAGGGAGGGGAGGGAGGGGAGGGAGTCTGGGTCTGGTCCTCTCTTTAATGAGGATCCTAATCAACCCAGCGGAGGCTGCCCTGAGACCCCCCAGGTTCATTAGACCAGAAAAACCAGACTGCCAGCAACTGAGGAGAAGGAGGGAGGGGATGGGACCGAGCCACGGACAGAGAGAAGAGGAAGAGGGGAAAGTTTTTAAGCGACTGATGAAGACGAGAAAGAGACAAAACGAAAAAGAGAGAAAGAGACGGAACGAAAGGCAAACATTGAAAAACTCCAGGGGGGGGGGGGGGGGGGGGGGGGTGGCCAGCAGAGATAACAGCGCGGGTCATTGGGCGAGTCACGGCTGCCATCGATCCTCTGATTGGCTGTCTGACGGTTTCAACACATCTGCCAAACCCTTTAGCACAGAGCGTCTCCTGCTGTGTGTGTGTGTGTGTGTGTGTGTGTGTGTGTGTGTGTGTGGTGTGTGTGTGTCAAAATGAGTTACTATCTGTGCCATTTGTAGTCCATGTCTTCGCCACCAGAACTGATATCTGTCCAGCTCCATCAGCAGCCTGATAAGAGCACCTTACAGCTGCAGACACACAAACACACACCATCCTTTTCCCAGCCAGCGAGACAGACAAAGCTGGAGGTGTGTGTGTGTGTGTGTGTGGAAGTGTTTGTGTGTTGAGGGTAACGTTTAGTGACGTGTGCACACTGTGAGGTGAGAGTGTTGCCGAGTGTTATAGTGGCCCTCAGCCCCTTCCTCTCCCGTCCTCTCACATCGACTGGACAGCAGGAGGAGGAACACACAGCTTCCAGCAGCCCACTCAACTCCTCTCCTCCCTCCAAATGCCAAGACACAGGGTGTGTGTGTGTGTGTGTGTGTGTGTGTGTGTGTGTGTGTGTGTCTGTGTGCGAGTTGTACTCACCAAAAAACAACCATGTGTACGAGTTTAAAAAAGATTCGCTGGTTTTTCTTTCTCTGTGATTCAGAAAGAAAAACCTTGAGAATCTAATTTTCAATGACGTCAACCGACCGTCGCCGTTTTATTTTTTAGCTCTCAGCTCCAGGTATTCTTATTAAAGCCTGACGGATTAAATATAGATATTAAAAATATGTATTATTCCTTAAAATGTCATTGTCAAAAGCCTCATGACAAATGCAATTATCAAACTCGTGCAAATATCAAACTTAAATCGAGAAAATGAACATAATGTTTAATATTGAAATGCAAATACAAACGCAACTTTTCTGCAAAACAAGTTTTCACATCACACAAACAAACACAAACCTGTATTTCTGTGAGAGTAACCGATAAATCACGAGTCAGGCTGTAATTTTTATGCTGAACAAAAAAACCCACTGAGCTTATTAAACCCACTAAACAAGATCAATAAATCGTATTCGACGTGGCCCAAGAGGAAAAACACATTAATAATAAAACAGGAAAACAGCTCATGTACGGAGGCTTGAGTCTTCAATGGACTACCCCACCCCCTCCCCCTCCCCTTTCATGCTATAATAAAAAGGTTTAACGCCCAATAAATATGTTTTAAAACGTAATAATACTAAAATATTCACCAGCATCATGAGCAAAATGGAACCACACGGGGAATAAGCATGAATGAATTTGTGCATTTAGCTCTTTACGTCGTTTTAAAGGTTGACGAGAAAAACAAGAGTTAACTACACCGAAGGATAAACACTGAAGTATTATTTCACGTTTTACTCGGGACTCCAGCCGACGCTCGAACATAAAAACGTTCAATGCAACTGCGTCTCGAAGGGTTTCGTTCAACCCGAGGTATTTTTTAAAGGCTGTAAATTTTTACCATGTTTAGTCAAATCTCTCTGCTGCCGAGGTTCGACTTGTTTCACTTGTGTTCTTTTACATTTTGCCTTGTTTTTAAAGTGGTCCCCTCTCGGCGTGAAGTATACGACGCAGGTTCCTTCACGACGCTTTGAAAAAGTCCCTACATTCATAAATATGCCTCAATACGACTCACGTGGAGCGACCTTTAACCTTTTGCTTGCTAAATTACACTGAAATCTCTACGACAGCCAATAAGCAGACGAGGAAATGAAAGTAATTGTGCTTATATCTGTGAAACTGAAGGACTGAGTGAGCAGATTAAAAACGTGTAATCACCGAAAGTTGGCTGCGGGGAGACAAAGACAAACCCTGAGTGCCGATACGCAAACCCTCCACCCGTCCTGCCGGGAGCTTGCGATACTGTGACGACTCCGCAAAAAAGATTTCCACGCCAGACAAACAAACATTCATTATGCCGCAGACAAACAATTCAAATTCCCCCCCCCCCCATCTAAATAGGCATCACAGCTTAGAGGAGTAAACAGGATCCACGGAGGAGCTTAAGTCTTTGCCTTTCTGGCTTTGAAGACACTGACGAACCTCTTCTGTGCTAAAGAATCTCTCCCTGGGTCGAATGCATCTCACTGCATTAGAATAATCACCTGTTTTGTTTAACTAAATTATGGAAAACACACGACTGCATTATGACCGAGCAAACAACTATTTTTAATCCCCGAACGTGTAACTCGATTAAACGCAATTCACCGGCTCCCTCTCCTGCGAAGGGCTCGGCTGAATCAATACGTACCTTACACACCCGAAAAAGTTTGCCCCGCTTAATAAAATTTGTGCATTTAATAAGCAAATTATTCTAATCATAAACCTCTTGCCAAAGCAATTAGTGATAAATTATAATCTTATGATAAATTATCTTGTGTTGACAGCCTGGGGGAACGCTGCAATCAAACATTAATTATTCATTGGGTAATTAAGTTCATAGGTGTTTCTCCTTCCCTTTCTCTCGCCTGCTCTCTCCCTCTTCTCGTTCGGGGGGAGGTGGAGGTTGAGTGTCCACGGTTTAGTCAGGCAAACTTCTTTTTTTTTTTTATTAGATCTCGTTGCAAACAAACTCAAAATGACACCGTTGAATTGTTAAATGACGTGTTTTCCGCCTCCTCAGGTGAACAAAATGTCATAAAAGAAAACATTTGCGTATTGAATAGAAGCTTCAATAACTCATCAGGGGTGACGACATGTCTGCTTTATCGTTTCTGGGGATTTGGGGAATCTGAGCCGCCACGTTCAATATCCTGGAAGTTATTCTAATGTCAATATCTTTAAAATGTGCGAGTGAGGTAAATGAAAACAATGAGATTCATTATGGCTCCACCTGAAACATCTTCCTGCAAGTTTGGTGGATTATATAGGAGATAGAATTAGCTAAACTTGTTTTCTTAAGAGTTTTATGGATTAATTTTGGGTATAAAAACAGCCAATAACAATATCCCAGGTCAGCTTCTGATGTGCATGTTCAGATTCTCAGTCCAGAACACAAGATATTTTTATATTTCTATAGCAACAGTGGGAAAACAGGGGTTTAGTATACAATTGTTATTGTGTTGACATAATTCCAGCTGTAGAGATTGACAAATGCAACACACGGGGACGACACCTGCAGGGTTGGGGTTTGCGTCGAGGAGGTCGGGAGTCATGACTTCAGTGTTTCCAAAATAAATCCCGTGTCGTTCCTGAAAACTCGTGTGACAGCTGCTCCAACACGAGTTTCTGAAAACCTATCCCAAATCTCAGGACCATGATATTTTGAGGCTTTTTTTTTATTACAACATTTTCCCTTTCGCTTCATTGTCAACGGGGGGGAAAATATTGACATCTGCAGAAATGTAAAAATATCTCCTGGAACTGAATATCAGCGTCTAAATTAGGGAGAGAAGCTTTTTACAGAGTTTCAACTGCAAGAACAAAAGAAGCCAAGACAAACTTTCTCACGATTACAGATAATTGACAATTCAAACGTGAGCTCGCCGGCAGGCAGGTGACGGATCGCGTTCTGAAAATAAAACCGGCCGGCCCAGATATGTCACACGAGGGTTGAAAGGACAACGCGTGTTCACAGGAATAAAAATCAATCCTTCATCAAGTTCAATTACACGCAGGAGACATCAAACTTACACGAGACGCAGCTCTGGGGGGGTGTTTTTAAAGGATCTTTTTTTCCCATCTCACTGGAAGAGACAGCCTATTACCAGTCACAAAGATTTGGATGAAGACATGAGGAAAAAAATTAAAGAATCAAAGAATTAATGAGCTCTAACTATGTCTCTTTGTTTTTTTTGGCTCTGCACATGAATCTGCCTCCGCCTCCCTCGGCCTCCCTGCCGCTGATGGAGTGGCATGTTGCTGCCATCTAAAGGCGAGAGGCAGCTTCACCTTCATCTCTTTATTCCAACCTCAGTGTAATACTTGAATAAAAATTATTAAATTATCAGCTAATTGCTTTAAAGGGCCCGCTCGACGCCGAGGATTGTGGGAAGGGGGGGGGGGGGGGGGGGTGAAAGGTTCGGGAGAGAGGGAGGCTGGGAGAGTTTGATTAGTGTCCAGTGGACAGACAGGAACACAAGTGATAACTCTGTAATCCCCTGTAAGCCCACGAGCCGGTGTAACTGCTGGACAAACACATGTCCGGTGAGGTAATTAAACTAATTTGTTCTGTAAATAAACCGAGTGGTGCTCTGTAGGAAGGATGGATACACAACAGGAAGTGTCAGCCCGTGTTTAATAATCAAATATCGTCAATAGCTGCACAAACTTTCGGTAAAACTGCGAGACAACACGGGGAGTCGTTCAAAAACTTGATTAGAAATCTTATTTGGAAGTTAATAAAGCGTTAAAAATAAGTTTCAGCCTGGAAGACGACGCATTCCAGCCGTTACTAGGAAACCACTTCTCCCCACTCGATGGAGACAAAGTTGTCAAGAATAGAAATGTATTAGTGTTAAGTGCTGCGTGAGACTAAGGCACTTGTTTGTTTCAAATGCTGTCAAGTCGCTGTGGTATATGAATTTATTGATACGGGTGTGCAGGATATTGTTCATGCTAACACAGTGGACTAATACAGGATCAACTCGTCTTGTGAAGTTTCTAGTCTCTCGAACACAGCGCTTTACAACATATGTGTTGTATTAAACAGATTAGATTAACACAAGGAGCCGGTGATCGATACCTGAACATGATTATGAATCTGATTTGTCTCCACCTCTCCTGTGAGATGTTTCCCCATCACGTTCAAATGAACACGCTCGCTCCATCGCTTCCTTCCGTCGAGATCCCAACTGAACGCCGTGTCTCACGCGCCAGAATAAAACAGGCAAACTTTTTGTACTAATTAAAAGTAAACTCTCCAACAACACACACACACACATACACCCCCCCCCCCCCCTTCAGTGCCAGGCAGCATTGTGGTGATGACTGCGCTGGCATATTGATGTCAAGTCTTTATTGTGTGGGTTTATGGTGGAGAGGGAGTGTTGATTATCTTGTAACCTTTCCACCCCTCTCTCCGCACCTCGCTCTCGCTCTTAGCTAACAACGTCCGTGTGTGGTGTGTGTGTGTGTGTGTGTGTGTGTGTGTGTGTGTTTAGTCTAATGAAAGCTACAGACCCACAGCTTCCTTTTGCATGTTCACGCCAAAGCCTCAATCAGACTCTCATGGCTGTGTCTCTCTCATCCCTCCCTTAAAAATAAAAATAAAAAGGAGAGAAAGAGCTTTGAAGGGTGTTTGTGTTGCTCCCCCACGTCTGACTGTCACCGAGCTGCAGCCTCTGTCCTTGTTCTAAACCCAGATATTAAAGTTACACAGCGGCAGAGATGCAGCGAGTGAAAAGAGGGGAGATGAGAGAAGATCTGTACACAACAGGAAAAAAAAAATAAGAGAGTAAAAAGGAATAGTTTCTGAAAGTCAGACATCCAAACAGGCAGCGAGATCATAAAGACGGAGTCGCGTTGGATGTGCAGACGGCTCACGACTGGGAGCGACGGTGACAGAAGAGCAGAGGAACCCATGAGCAGAATCAAACCGACGATGCTCCTGTCAAAATCCATTACTGCCCAGTGTTTGTGCAGCGGTGGACGAACTACTGAGAAGGTTTTACTGGGAGGTTACAGGCACTGCAGTTTCTTCTTTTCATTCGAAATTCTAATGTTCTAAAAAGGTGGGATTACCTTCAATTTTTCATAATAATTGCAATAAAACCATAGTTACATTGCGCGGCTGGACTTTGCTCTACATGCATCTGCAGCAGTGATGCTCTGTATTTGTCTCGCTTGCACTTCCTGGCGTTCTCAGCCTCAGTCGTGGGCCGCTGTGTTCGGGCGCAGTAATTGCCACCAGAGCGATTGCCCCTCATTAGATGCCATGGAGGCTGTAATTGGCCGTCCCAGGCACCGCGATCAATTCCAGCGTTATTACCGGGATTCCAGGCGCCGAGGACCCAGGCGGCGAGGCCCAGCCGAGGCCAAAGGGGAACTGGGTAGGGAGGAGGAAAAGGGGTGAGGCCCCCGCAGCTTGTTATGGCTGCACTTGGACAACAGCTCGTCAAGGTGTCCATCGACAGCTCGCCGTCCGGCTCTGCTCTTTCCATCCAGCTCGTTGACACCTCCCTTCTCTGCAGAATCCGTCTCTGGGTTCATGTCTCACCTCGCCTCATTAACGGGACACCTATCACAGCGGTTCCCGTGCTGTCACACAAGCCCGGTCAGAAGGTCACACCGTGTCCACGTCACGGCGGAAAACATCCTTGAATTAGAACTCGTACTCTGAAGCCTTCACTTTATCGGCACGTTTTACTTTTAAAACAACATAACGTAAAACAGAAATCGCATCTCGAAGGATCTGAAACCACCACAGCTTTTCTTTTCGGTTGGGAATTAAGCGAAATGCTCTTCTCTGTGACCGGCTGCCGTTTATGTTTCGTCCATCTACAGACGACAGATGAACTAATGTAAGTAAAACAAATAGATCCCTTACTTACCGGACAATTCCCAGAACTTCTCCTGGTAGAATGTCCCAAAAGACAACCCAGACAATATCCTCCTGCTTCCTCATGTAACCGGTCTATCCTTTGTGTCGTATGCTCTGCGTTGTGTATCACTTTATGAAATCGAAGACCGGGACTTGGTTTTCGGGCACAGGACTTTTATTGCTGTTCAGGGTTTCAGCAGAAGAAAATAAACAGCATTGGTCATTTGCCTTCAGTACATGCCTAACATAAAAAAAATATAAGGTTCAACATGCGTACTTCAGGACACAAAATGGCGAATGCTAACGCACCTGCACAGAAACATAACACATGTTGGCTAGCTCGCTAAAACACCCTGAACTAACTCACAAATTAAAATGAACCAAAAATAAATGAAACGGCTCGACTGCTATGATATTACAAGCAAATGAATCATCCTGAACACTTACATATGTCTTCAGCTAAGAAATGTACACATTAGTGTTGCGCTGTACAAAATACGTACCGCTCTCGGCCAGCTCTAGTGCATTCTGGCGAGAGCCGGGAAAATAAACACAATGTCCGCCCACGACCAATAGAGGGCGCCAAACCCATGTAAAACACCCAATACAATAAACAGCAATAATTAACAAAAACTGAGGGATTTTCGGTGGAATGCAATATTAACTTTAATACCTGCTACACTCACACTTGAATTACTAACTCCAAAACATTTTCCGACAAGATTTTCATCTAAATATAAAGATGGAAGACGGAGGTCAAAAGACAAGTGAAGCCAAACACCGCTCACTGCCCCCTGGTGGGGGGCCTCAGTATAAGGCAGTAACACACCTCCTCTGTATTGAGGGATCCAATATTTAACTGACAATTTTTTCTGGGTTATTTTCCATCACAACTGGTGGAAGTGGCAAAAATTAAGGAAACAAATATTAAAAAAGGCAATTTTCATTTAAAATAACTTTAACAATAAACCAAATATATAAAAATAAACCCAGATATTAAAAGGGGCCTGTGTAATTCAGTGTAGCCCCAGTAGAACAGCAGAAAAGAGCGCCGCCCTTTAGGACTCACTGAGAATCTATTACCGTTACAGGTCACGAATTAAGTTGATTATGCAAATGGGTGTTTAAAACCACTTATAACAATATTTTTATCCAAAGTGAACTCGCTGGGACCCGGCTCCGGCTTTCAAGGGTCTAATTCACGACGTTCTTGATAAATCTGAGAAACATATTTTGACTTCCTCAGAGTCAAACAGGCCCGGTTATCGCTCCCTTCTCACCCATTACCAGAAATAGGCTTCATAAAAGCCCCAGACATCCTCCCGGCAGACGCATTGTTGCCGGTATCGGCTCCGTTTCCACTTTCACCTGCGTCTGCTTGTGTGGATTAATTTATCACACCATTAGCAGAGCATCTCCCCTCCTTCGTGAAAGGGGGACGTGGTGAAATATTCGATATCAGAGACACTTTCCCTCTCTGAGAAAATCTTTAACGAGCCCTCGTGATTCCCTTGTATTTCTCTAATAACATTCCCGGTTAACTAAATATGTTTAGATTATTATAACCAATGACAATGACAGAACGAGGAGGCAACGTGTGGTTAAATCACTTTTCAAAAAGGGCAGATTAACACTTAGCATGAAGACAGTGAGAAGTGACGACAGGTGATCACAGCCCGTAACTACGGCCTTGGTGAGCAAATGTAAAGATTAGAAATCTTTAACTTATTCTAAGGTTCTGGAACAACTTGCAAGATGATCTCGCCCCCATCCTTGTTTTATTAGCTTCCCATTAGATTCAGAAGTTATTCTAAGATCCTCATCCTGTCATAAAGTGCACGGACCTGTGTACATCTCTGACCTGCTTCTACCTTCTACCACCAGCAGGTCGCTTCGACCTCCGACCGGGACTTACTGGTTGTCTCTTTCACTCGATTAAAAACAATAATGTTGGTTGACAAACTGTGCATTTGGGGATTTACCAGAGAAGCAGGGGTAACATTTCATCGCTCACATCCTCTGACTGAGGGTGAATATTCCTTCACACAACGAGGATCCTGGTGTAACGTGTGATTTCTCACCTGATGTGATATCATTCCTGTTTTCTCCAGCTGTTCGTCGTTTCCCTCAATCAATGCTTTCTCAATGCAAGCCCACTTCAAGATGCTTTTCAATAGGAGATAAGACACCGATAAGGAATGAAGTGCTGAAAGTGTGATGAGTTTTTATTCTGGTTTGAAAATCTGTCGTTTATCAGATCCAGATTTATTCTTATTCTTGTGCATGAACACACATGTTCACAAATCTGAGGCTGCAAGATGCCGAACATCTGTACCGGCCCGTTCACGACTCTCACTGGTTTCATTCCAGTGTGCTCCTCTTTGTTCTCGTGTGTGGGAGATCTTCAAAAACAGTGGATTTCATTTATCTACTGAACAAACTGAAGGTAAAATCTCATCTAACCATTTGTGTTCTGCTGCTGTGCAGAGGGGGCGGATGTTGGAGGAGCTGTGTTTGACGTGTGGCACTGCCCTCTGCTGGGTGAACGGGAGTGATGAAAGCAGGTGGAAGAGAAAGGAAAGCAGTGATGTGACCACAGAGGGGCAGAATGGGCCAAATATAATACATCTGCTCAACAGAGGAATCAAAACCAAACCAAAGACAACTACTAACCCAGACCTGTGTGCAGTCAAAGACACTCACAACTAATCCCAAATGACCAGAACATCTCAAATCAAACACTAAGTTCGGAGGTCGAGAAACCAAACATGTGTGAGGAGCTGGAGACACGTTGAAAAGCAAGATGTAGGAGGAGGAACCAATCGACAGCTGACAGATCCAATAAGACCCCCCCCCCCCCTGCACCTGTAGATCCTCACATACAGACAGAGCACCCACTCTCACACACACAAACGTCCTGATAACAAACTGGGTCAGGGCCTCGTAGATCAAACACATCTGGACGACTCTCGCAGCGTTAATCAGCGTTTGAATATGATTTGGAAAAACTGAGGGAATCAACAGATTCTTCATAATTAGGCAGATTATTTTCAGAAGGAATTTAAATGAAGCCGATCTTTATTAATGAGGCCCCTGGGCTGAATCTGTGGCACCACATGCAGAGGAGAGCTGTTTCAGAATTATCCATCTATCTCCAGCATCTCGTGTCTACTCCTCCTCGTTTCTAATCCTGGGAGGAGAAGCAAACATAATTACATTGAACTTTATTGACTTATTTTGTTACACAGTCATGTTTTTGTGTGTCGATATGAGACTTTTCATGTGTTCATTTGCAAGGGTTGCATACAGTGGGGCAAAAATGTATTTAGTCAGCAACCAATTGTGCAAATTCTCCCACTTAAAAAGATGAGAGAGGCCTGTAATTTTTATCATAGGTACACTATGTCTTCCATGTTCTAATAATTGCTCCCACAGTAGATTTCCTCACACCAAGCTGCTTACCTATTGCAGAGTCAGTCTTCCCAGCCTGGTGCAGGTCTACAGTTTAGTCTCTGGTGCAGGTCTACAGTTTGGTTCCTGGTGTCCTCTGACAGCTCTTCGGTCTCGGCCATAGTGGAGTTTGGATTGTGACTGTTTGAGGTTGTGGACAGGTGTCTGTCATACTGATAACGAGTTCAAACAGGTGTCTGTTATACTGATAACGAGTTCAAACAGGTGCCATGAATCCAGGTAACGAGTGGAGGAAGGAGGAGCCTCTTGTCTGTGAGAGACACACATCTGGCTTGTTTGACCAAATACTGATTTTACTGAGGAATTTACCAATTAATTCATTAAAAATCCTACAATGTGATTTCCTGGATTCTTTCCCCCCCATCCTGTCTCTCATAGTTGAGGTATACCTATGATGACAATTACAGGCATCTCTCATCTTTTTAAGTGGGAGAACTTGCACAATTGGTGGCTGACTAAATACTTTTTTTGCCCCACTGTACATGGATAAATGATAAATGAATTGACGGCTCAGAAAAGACTGAGAAACAGAAAACACTGTCTTCTCTGACCCAAAGTTTTTGCTTCATGTATCCACGTGTCCGTCACATGTCAGATGTGACACGATCCATTCAGATGCTCCTTGTTGGTCTCATGGTGTTTGCAAATACTGTGACTGGGTTTTTGTGACATCGTCATGATTATGAAATGATAAGACGTCGCACTGGAATCACTGACTCTGCATTCACCAGATGAGATGAGCAGATGTTGCTCCTGTATCTCCTGCAGGACTTCACTCCTCCACACGATGCCAGTGTCGCGCTGCTGAACAATCCTCCTGTGCAACCGGCCGACACCAGCAAGTGAGACAAGTCGACTGATGAAGGGACCTGGGTGGAATCACAGACGGAAGCTCTCCTGAGTTAGTAAGAAAGCCAAAGAGAAAAGTTTATCTCGGCACAAGTCGTTGTCTCGGATGGAAAATGGACCAATGGACGTGGATGAGATTCTTTCCACCTTTATGAGTGAACCCTTTCGTGGACCCCTCTGTCTCCACTGTGCTGATGAAGTGAGTCTGACGGCTCCTCCATCTTCTGACCCATGAATCCATCTCCTCCCCCCCCCCCCCCCCCCCCCCCGTTCTGATGCATTACTGGTCCACTCGGCTGGGCCCAGGAAGCATCAGGAGATAAGGAGGGAAAGAAAAGGGCGGCCCGGCTCTGTGATCCCTCAGATAGCACCTAATCACATTCATTACATCAATTAGGGTCCGGCCGACACAACACCGGGCTGCGAGTCAGACCTCCATCTCCCGCTGATCGATGCTAAACACTGAGCACATCCTCCGCCCTGCAACCTCCACCCTGTGGACCACCGCGCCGTGCTCACTCTCACCTGCCACGCCGGGCCTCTGCTGGGAGATCACATCCACACCGGAGCCGTTTCAAAACAACTGTCGTTAGTGGAATTTAATCTAAATTAGCTTTTTTTGAAAGCTGGAGCCAATATTTGGAAATACAAACGCAAATGCAGATAAGCAGATGCTTTTGTATTCCAGGATAAAGGCTATTTATTATTGTTCTTGTATTTTGCATTGTCGCATTTTATTGTACCACAATTAATGACGTTTACATTATTATAGTCCAGTGAAGGTAATGTAGGAATATGGTCATTTGAAACAGCCGGTATTTTAAATATAGATATCTAAAAATGTGTGTCAGCTAAAGGCCTCCCACCCGATGTGGGATAGATCAATAACAATATAAAGATGTACTAAAGCAAACCGGATCATATCACTACAATCACTTTCATTGCATAAACACAATCCGGGTGTATTGACAAACCGATCTATTCAGACCACTGGTGCACTTTAAGTGGTGAGGATATATTAAGTGGTTTAAAGCAGGAGATGAATGCACATCCTGGAATCCCCCTGTGTGTGTGTGTGTGTATCTCCGTCCATATGATTAACCAAAGTCATATCATAAGAAGGGAAAATCAGTATCAGTCCAAAGTCCACACGCAGCAGCTTTAAGCTCAGCACAATAGTTTTTCTCAATGAGACGTTTTAAAAGTCGTAATCTCAGCTGGTTTGTCATTAGATGTCGTTTCAAACCGGATCAAACCACAGAGCGGCTTTTTTCCAAACTGGTGACAGATAACAGGAGCTGCACGAGGCGTTCAGGTGCTGCGGGAAGAAATATTTAGAGATGATCTTGAGGACGATTTATTGACGTTATCACGCCTCGCGTCGCGATGAACTCTGGGACACCGAGCTGTGGCCTTTGATTCTTAAGTTATTTTGAGGTTGAGTTAATCAGAAATTGCTGTTTACATGACTTATTCAGACTATTGTCTTAATCTGGTTCATATCGGTATATTGGCGTCCGTGTAAACGTATATATCTACTGATCCAGGACCAGGTTCCCTCTCCTAAAAGCCCCCGTTTGCCAAAGTGAACCTTAAAAAACACAGTAGACACTTCAGTGCTTCCATTTTCAGTCTGAGTGCAGGTAGACGCACATTTTCATTGTAGGCGTCGGGCAGAATATGCCCAATTTCTTCTGTTTGCATAGCGTAGAAATCCCAGAAGGCATCGGGATAATTTCTTGAATTTCCCGAACGACTATGAACTTTATAATTTGTACCTTTTGAATTAATAAATCCTGGGCCCCCACGAGCTGTGTGCGCTGCGCAGGCCGAAGGTTCTCAACCACCGGCAGCATTCTTATTCCATTTAGAGCCGATTGTGGCCATAAAGTAATGAATTAAAACTGCAGAGGTGCTGAGGTTTTGCTACGGAAAGTAACTGGAAATGAATTTGTTGGAGGAAGACGGCTCTCAGACACACACACACACACACACACACACACACACACACAAGTCGTGCAGACACCAGACAGCGAGAGTCACGCACAGGTTGAGATGATGACACACGGGTCGCTGTCCCCGTTGCGTGAGGATGATGAGCATGTGACACGCTCAGGTACGATTGTCCTTTTGGGGAATGCAGGCCTCGTGCATTCAGAGCCTCGAGTGATTGACAGGTATGTGTCAACTCTTTAGACACAAACTAAATGACTCGTGACCATCAGGCGCCACGTACAGTACATTCACGAGCACGGATGCATCATCGCTGACCTCCTGACTGAGACGGCCTCCTCCTGAAACCCTGCTGCCTTCCTCCCCCCCACCCCCCCACCCCCCCCCGCCGGCGACAGAAAACCTGGTGACACCAGGATGAGCGACAGGCGAAGAAGAGGAGAAATGGCGCCGAAAACTGGAGGGAGATAAAATGGATAGATAAGGGCCGGGGCATCTGAGAGGAAAAAAATGGGAAAGTGGATAGATTGCGACGGAGGAGAGAGAGAGGAAGAAGAAAGGGGCGGGAGGCGGGTGAGAAGAGTGATGCTATTGATACAGTGAAGCCGCAGAAAGAGGAGAGGAAGGTGCACGCCATTCCCCCCCCCCCCCCTCAAAGTGCTATCGGAAGACATACATTACAGTGACAGCACTGTGACCACGCCAAGCACATAAAAAACCCACCGCCCTTTATTTCATCTCTGCAGATAGTTATTAATATAAACCAGGACGACACACACACAGAGTGACAGAGACGGAGGAAAAACAGACGAGAGGAGCGATGAAGAGGAGAGAGACGAAGGAGGAAGATCGGGCCGTGAGGAGGCTTGTCCGCCTGACATCGTGAAGTCGAGAGCAATGGGCCTCACGCCTCGATTTGTCAGAGTGATGAAATAAGCCACGGGGCCACAATCACACACTCCACACACCGTCCGCCGAGGGCGACATCTGAAGCATCTCTCTCTCCTTCCTCTCCTTCCTCTCCTCTTCCTCATTTATGCCCTTGTTTCTCTTCTTGTGCTCGCTCACACGCTCGCTCTGTCTCTCTCGGAGTCGCGGGGGTGTTATCAGTATCTGACACACAGTGAATCAGGGAGTATCTAGCGGCCCCGCTATCAGACCTCTCTTCATCTCCCACTGCCCCTCTGTGCTCGGGCCTATCAATCAGAGCGCCGCTGCCGGGACAGACGCCAGCGACGCAAACCCGGAGACACAACTTTCGTCCACAACAACACTGCGATTGACAGAACTGTAACGCAATTAGCAGGGCGACCTTCAATCACTGCAGAAAGGTGCATTGGAGGCTAATGTGTCGCACGCGATGTCCAATAATTGTGGAATTTGGAGGATTATGATTGTATTGCACACACTAGTAAATATCAGTCCTCTAAATATGCCCTATCCCTTTACTCATGATCCATGAATTGAAGTAGAACTAATCAAAATGGCCTCCTGGGTCACATGACCTGGTGTCGTGGCTGCAACACAAATCAAACGCACCCTCAGAACTCAGGTGAAGTGAAGCTGTGTCTTTTTCTCACGTGTGTTGATGTTGTTTGTGGCAAAATGTGATCGAACTGCTGATGCTGGTTTCTGTTTGTGTTGCTGTCGATTGTGATGTAATCATGTGTCATGTTTGTTGTTTGTCGTGCGCCTCTCGAGGCTTTCGCACTTTTCTCTCACACATTGTCGATACTGTGTTTTTCTGGGTTTGCACATCAAGCTCATTCCTGTAACTTCGCATGATTCAACACTGCTTTGTGGAAATATTTGATTTTGCTGGACTCGAATTGTTGATTTATCAAATATCTCTCGGCCTTAAATGCATTTTTTCCAGAGTTTCCTGTGTGGGAAGTTGTTGGAAACCGAGGTGCTGAGAGGTTAGCATCTCCTACTGGCACGGGGCTGCAACTGCAAGGCAAAAACATTGACTAAACAGATATCATTTCATTTGTAAGAATTATCGTTTCGTCATTGAATGTTTTCTATGCATCCTTTCTATACCTTGAGTTCAATTTAGAATTTTTTTACCTGCTTATTCAAGTCCTGTGAGTATCTGTGCATGTTTTGACCTGTTAGTGTGCATATTAATATTAGTGAGCTCTGATGCTGCTGAGCTTTCTGGCAGTTTTATTAGTGTGTCACAGATCTGCTGCTGGTTGTTCTGGATTTCACTGGCTCATAATATCCGCTGCTGCGTTGGTTTTAAATGTGTCTTCTTGTGGTGGTGATGATCAGTTCTGCAGTATTTTGTGAATAACTTCAATATATATTTAGTGACACGGCTTCATCGGTCACTATTTTACCACACCCTCACCGTGGGCCTGTCCAGGCTCCCAGATGTTTTGGTGTTATTTGTTTTTGCAACATCTGCATCTGCCTTTTTTATAAAAGACGGTCAAGCCCTTGAGTCTCGAGTTAAGTTAAATCTGAAGTGACGATAGCAGGGAGGGGGGGGGGGGATAAAAGTATGTTTGAGACGCTCATCTATTATTGAAGAGGCCACTAGATCCAGATCACATCAGGCCTGGGACAGTAGATAGTGTTTCATGGTGGCTTTGTCTTTAAATATTCTCCTAGATTGAAAGCTTCAAAGTAAACTTCAATTACTGCAGTGATTAGATCTGGCCTGCTCCATTAGAGGACATTCTAGCTTGGTGGGGGGGGGACAGAGAGAGAGAGAGAGAGAGGGAGGGCAGCCCGAGGACTCTCAGACCCCCAGCCCGAGGAATTACTAACTATTGATCTCGCTGCCACAAGCCGTCTGACAATGACATTATAGTTGTGTAGCTTGGGAAGGAGCAGTACACTGGAGCACGGGGGCCGATGTAGTCCCTGCAAAGCTCTTAGACACGGGGGGGGGGATCCTATTTGGTTTGGGATGGGATAGAGAGCAAAGGGCTTCTGTCGGCTGCGGGTTCAACTTCCAATTTGATGCCGTTTCTATCATTTGTTTGGGTTTAGAAACACACTTCGGCTTTAGAGGAGGAATCGAGGTTTTCACAGTTTTCATCTGCTGCTAAAGAGACTGTTTGTGTTTTTAGTTTGTGATAAACAGATGTTTTTTGAGCTTAATGACATTTAACATGACAAGTTCTTATGGTGAACTTGAACACACACACACACAGAGTTGTGTGTGTGTGTCACAAAAATAACAAACTTGATTGTTAGACCGTGAATAAAGATGGACGACGTGAATGCTCCCGAAATTGAAGCCAAAGCGTCTTGATTGCCTCCTGGTGGCTGACCGTGGTATAAACCCAGCCTCCTCCATGCAACAGAATAAAAAGTCAAAATCAAACATGGTTACTGTCATTTTAGGTTAATTAGGTAATTGATATACAAAAACTGAGTGATTGAAAGCTGAGATCGATGATTGGCAGTGTGTCGACGAATCTTCGTGACCATGACTCCACCTCCTGATTGCTACTGCACAGACTCACATGACGTTAGTGGGGGGGTCATCTTTATTTACAGTCTTTGGTTTGTAGTGTCCACATGTTATATTTCTACTCCGAACTATGAGAATGCCTTACATCTTTAATTCTTCATCCAGTTTGGTTTGTGTCTTGATATTTTCTGGACCTCACAAAGTCTTCAAAATCACATTTAGGGAGTTTTACTCGACTCGGAGAAATGCTGCGAAAAAAGTCCTGATGGGAAAACGTGTCTGTTCCTGTGCGTCCCCATAGTGATGTGGTGGTGAGCCAGTGAGGGGCGCACCCTGCTGCCCACCCACTGTGCACCGGGATAAGCTGCAGATCCCCGTGACCCTGAACAGGATGACAGGTTTAGAAACTGGATTGAAGGATATAAGAAGGTCTCAAGTTGAGTTGTGACTCAATTCTGCTCCGTGCTGACTGAGGTAACTTCAAAAACGGCTCGGACCAATCAAACAACACAACCTAAGACACAACACGAGAACAATACCAGGAGAGAGTGGCTGGGAAATACACAACAAAGCAGAATCTATTGGACTAAGTTGCTTATCTACGTTGAAACTAGGGGCATCAATCAGGAGAGAAATATTAAGATTTGTCAATAAACCAAACCAAAGCCCCGATGATGTTTCTCTGCGTCTCTTGTTTCATTTTGTCGGATCGAGTAGAAACGACGGGGGAAACGCACGACCTTGATAATGATGATAATGATCCCGCTGGTTTCCCCCGTCACAAAAAGGCAACTGCTAATAACGACAGTGATGATGATGGATGGGATGATGATGAGGATAATAACGATGATGATGGTGCTCCCAGCCCCGCGACGGTGCTGGGCGCTGGTGATGCAGCTGATGATTGTGGAAATGAGCATGTTGATAAGGCCCAAACATTTTCTTTGAGCATGCATGGCTCCTGATAACGCAACTGTAAGTCTACGCTGACCATCTTATCTACTGCATCTCACTGTCAGACATCCACTTCCCTTTCCTCCCGAAAACCATTATGACAACCTGATCTCCGGCGTGCGCCCGTCCATAATAATGAAGCGGATATGGAAGAGCTAAATCATAGAAACTTCACAAGGATTTGATTTTTAGGTTGAGAGTCAGAGAAAAGGGGGTTGGGGAAAGTGAAGAAGAACACGGGCTCTCAAGTAGGAGAGAAGATGGAGACGGAGAGGAAGAGGGGGGGAAAGAAAGGGGTAGAGAGAGAGAGAGAGAGCGAGAAGGCAGGGGGAAGATAGATCATGGTCCTGAGCGATTGTGACAAGCATAGACCCTATCAGCCGCTGTTTGTTTGCACACTCCCCTCTCTGCATTAAAGGAGCCGTCCAGGCCGCCGGCAGGCCGCGAGCGCTCCATCTCATCACCTGACACGCCAACAGATGTTATGGGCTGATAAGGGCCCCGCGGCCCCCTTCCCTTTGCATCTACGATTACCTCCGCACAAAGAAGAAGGGGCGGCGGCGGCGGCGGCGCAGGAGGAGGAGAGGAGGTCGGGGATGGAGAGAGGGAACGAGGCAGAGGAGAGGAAATCAAATACTTCATGATGGCCTGGTGGAGAAGAAATGAAATGGATGGAAGTGGAGAGTGTGCGTTTGGGGGGGGGGGGGGGAGAGATTGAAAAAGGGAACGAGGGAAGGAAAGATGCTATAGGACACACTCATTTGTCCTGTGTGAAGTGGTAAATGGCCTCGCCGTGCTTCCTGGCCCCATGCTGTTTGTCTCTGTCCTAATCGGCTTACTCCATAAGCACTGCTGCACCATCGTCATTAGGCAATGATAATGATATTATTTAACAGGGGATGAGAGAATTAAGGAGGCGCGCTATCTGATGGCTACTTTCGCTCGCCGCCTCATTTCCTCGTCCTCTCCGAAAACGTAGCCGTTCCCACTCGATAAGAATTGTTTTGCAAAGACGCTTTTAATGACGTCCTGTCGGCTTCACGCCTGAAAACTCCAACTTTTTATAATATATTACACGGGCGCGTTTTGTTCCCGCTAACTAAATTGGGACGTCGAAAAATAAAACAACAAGCGCTCTACGTGGAACATCGGTGTTGTTCTGGCTGAACGTAACCCAATCACTGCAGTAAACACACACACGTCTGCGTCTCCTCCCTCCGTCGCTTCCTCCTGATCACTAATTTATGATATAATTTGACAACGTTTCTATATTTGTTCCGCTAAACACTTTGCGCGGCATCAAATTACGGCTCACAAAAGATCATAGAAACCCAATATCACGCATCCTATTCTGGGCCAATCTGAACGGAGAGATTGTGTTTTCCTTTCTCTTCCTTTTCTCCCCGCCGCTCGCGCTCCGAGTCCAGAGGGGGAGAGATGACATTACTAAACACAAATCAGCCAATAGAATAAACAAACTCGGAGGGGGGATGAACAACAATACAATCTCTATCTGTGCGTAAACAATATGGAGAGTGTGTGTCTGTCTGTCTGTTGTGTGTGTGTGGCTTCTCTTGATGAGATTGAATATGTGTAGATGATAAGACGACCAAGGTAATCAATGGAGTAATGATGGGGAGTGCGGGGAGGGGAGGGGGGGGGGATGTCCTATCGCAAGCAGTCATCAATGGGATTTCTAAAGCGCCTTGCCTGCCCTGTGGTGTGTGTGTGTTTGTGTGTGTGTGTGTGTGTGTTGTGCGCGGAGCAAAAGCGTGACAAACGCGTCATCTTGTGTGCGAGGGAGATAAGCTCTAAATAATTGCGGCCTGACAGGCCTGAATAATGGCCAAATTAGACAGAAGGTGCACATTATTACGAGCGGCAAACATTCAAGGCTGGTTCGAGATGTAACCGGGTTTGATTAAGGCTGCGATGATGATGATGATGATGATGATGATGGTGTTGTTAGAACCCCCCCCCCCCCCCCCCCTTCTAAACCTTCACCCTAATCCCGTTTCCTCTCTTCTACCTCGTTTCTTCCTCCCCTCTGTGGATTAGCATTGCGGGGCCTCTCTCCGGCGAGTTACCTGTGGACGACCTCCTGTTGAGCAGCAGCCCACACACTGAGTCCAAAGAGGGGCGAGGAGGGAGGAGGGGGGGGGGATGAAACAGTTATGGCCGTTGATAATCAGTGGATAAAAAGAGCCGCGCAAGGTCAGGGAAAGGACGCAGGAACAGTTGGGTGAGAACAGAGGGAAGGAGGAGGAGTGGCGGCGGCTTTGATGGTGATCGGGCGTTTGGGTGTTTTGTCTGCGCCGCGGTTACGCCACGCTCAGGTAGAAAGATGAGAAAGGCCCTTTTTTGGAAGCCTCTGCTCGGTTGACGCTCTACTTGAGGGCCCCGACCAAAACAAGGAGCCTGCATCCGCTGTACGGATCAGAGCGGCGGTGCAAGCGTGACCTAATGGCGCTAGAGACGGGGCCTGAGAAACGACTGAATCAGCATGTGGCGGAAGGAAAAACAGACCTCAGATCAGTTTCTAGACCTGACGTGAAGCTTTATGGCATAAATCAAAGTCAGTGACATCAAACTCACGTCATTTCCTCTGACCTGTTCAAAGAAAAGCTCCAAGTCGTGGTTTCTTCAAAAAAAAAAATGGATTTTTGTGCCGTTTGGTGGTTAAACATTATTCCTGCACTTTTATTCACTGTGCTGTTTAATGTACTGGTATCACGGGGCGGCATGTTGACTCAGTGGTTTGTGCTGGTGTCAGTGTGAAGGTTCTTTAAGGTTCCTCCAGGTTCTTTGTTCTGTGCTAAAAGATTTGATCCGACTCGTTCCGAGCAAAGCAACAGGTGTCGAGTGCAATCTGCTCGTGAAGGTGATTCAAGACGATTCTCACAAAATGATTTCTCTGTTGTATTCATGTGTTTAAACGACACCTCTGCACAACATCTACTATAATAATGAAGAGCAAAGAAAACAGAATAGTGTACGGAATGGATATAAACAATTTAATTTGGTATATTGATTGATTTTAAAGCCTGAATGACTCTGTCGTGTTTATCATATATGGTCTTTTTGAAAGATCTGTCACTGCCTTGCAATGAACTCTGGAAGAAGGACACGTTTCTCTGGCCTCCTTCAAATTGGGATTGCTGGTGTAGTCGCTCTTTAAAGCCTCCGAGGGCCACGTCCCCTTCAAACTCTTCAGTTACATTATTATTTCTGGCTACGCGACGTGTATCCTAAGTCTGAAATCCACTCTCCTATGTTAGCTGCTGTTGCTCTCAGGCGGCGTTTGCAGCATTGGAAGCATCTTTGTTTAGATGGGATCCTATTTCTCTAAGTGATGACGGTTTTGTTTTCTCTTCTTCTCACAAGCTGGATCATTTCAATTTTGGAGCAGAACTTCCCAAATCTATTTCAAACACCCATCTGATACCTGCATCACCGGGAGGAGTGATCAGATCCAGATCACATCCATAATCTCCACGCTGATCACTGCCCGAGCAGACGGTTATCTCTGCGTGATGGTGATTGGGAGATTAGCCATTTTAAAAATGCTTATCCGCGTAGACCTCCCTGAGGTAGCCTGGCTCCCGAGCCTCCGTGGAGGAGCCGCGGCGTCAGATCAGAGACTCGGAGACACGGATCCAACATGTTGGTTTTTTTTGGTGGGAGAGGATGGAGGGGGGGGGGGGGGCGCCGCTGCAGTGGATCATGCACATAATCACTTGTTTATCACCAGAGCATCTCGCCAAATCACTAAAACACAGCTCTAATCACAGTAACCAGAGCAGCTGCTGTTTTACTCCTCGTGGACGTGCGCGGGGTCAGTCTGGGATTGTACACAAAGTGTTTTCCAACAATAGTGTTCTGGGATAAAAATCTGAGAATATCTCCGACACGGTCTGGACGATGTTTTGAAGGGGTAATTTTCCATCCTCGTCTTTTTCTGCTTCTTCAGACAAACCTTGTTTTGCACTTATCTCTTTATTGAGCACGGAGATAAAAACTGATATTGATTTTCTCATCTAACTCGTGGGAATACTTAAAAATACAACAATTCTTTATAAAACTAATAAATCTGATATTATTCATGCAGTAAAATGGACTAATATGTCGGCTGTTGTGCCCAAAAACAATAGTAACTCTGTTGTCGTGAGTATTTTGTAACTTTCCAAGTTTACTTCCTGCTGCTGCTCCTAAGAACAATATGCAAACATCCTTTATGTGAAATCTGATCAAAAATGTCACAAGAATCAATTCAGGCAAAGGCAGACGGCCTCGTATTGATCAGCTGCTGCTACTTCACTACTTCACCTTCACCGCCCCGTGGGCCAAGAGAAGCGTGTATATCTCATCCAAGTGTATGTGAGTCTGTGGTGGTGGGGGTGGTGGGTGTGTGTGGTGGGTGTTGTGTGGGTGTGTGTTGATGTGGTGGTGTGTGTGTGGTTGTGTGTGGTGTGTGTGTGTGTGTGTGTGTGTGTGTGGGGATCAGGACGAGATCAAATCCTCCATACACAAAAAGCTTCCCGCTATGTATCTGCCGCACTCATCTACCTCGGCCTGGTAGGAGATGTTCTAGTGCCAGTACGACGGAGGGTGAAAACTCCAAACGCTAAATAAGCCTTATCTGCTCCCGGTGCTCGGCTGAGATTAGGAGAGAGGAGTAAAGGAAGCCAGCGGAAAGGAAAGGAGACCAACTAGAGGTGGTTAAGGAAAAGGGAACCAGAGAAAGAGGTGATTGAGGAGCAGGAAAAAAGACCCAAATGATGAAAGTGACTTTGACAGGAGGTGAATGAAAAGGCGTCGATACGAGGGGAGAAGTGAGAAGAAGACCAGACGTGGGCGTCGGATGATGTGTGTTCTGGCTTTTTCAGCCAATTCTGAACTACTCCATGCTTCGTCAAAGAGAAGGTGTCGACTCGGCCGCCGCTCTTGGAAACGAGCGTCTATCTTTGGGGAGAAAGCGCTTGTGTTTTGATGCCATTACCCGGCCGAGGTGTGTGGGGTGAGAGGGTGGCAAATGGGGGGGGGGATTTGGGACTGCTCGGCGAGCGGGCGCATGGGGAGGAAAGCCAGTTTGGGAAGCAGCGGTGGAACCGCAATCTCTGGAGTCCATTCTGTCGCTGCCGCCCCGTGATCCCCACAGCAATTAAAGGCAAAGGGAGAGGGAGGCCACGGGGAAGTCCAAGAAATCACGCCCACGTGTAGATGCACCCGGGCTTACTCACAAATGTGTATCACATCCCTTCATGTGTGGAAAGGTGCCGAGGAAAAGACAAAGAGGGTCTGTACACTGAGATTCAGTCCTTAGAACAGTGGATCAGAGGGGGAGGCAAAAGAAAATGAAGAATCGCTTGATTTAACTTTTAATTTCCCTACTTTACTGTTTTATTCTCACTTTCTCTGATCACCACTTTTCGTCCAGTTTAGACTTTTGCCTCCACTCCCATCCAGCAGGTGGCAGAAGATTGCACATCTACTTTTGCGGACTTGATACTTGGGGGGGGCTAGGTGAAGAGAGTCCACAGAAACTCAGGAGTCTCTCTCGGGTTTGTTGTTTGAACACACACTTCCTGTAGCCTCCTGAACTGCAAAGATTCATATTCATGCCTCCCGAAAAGAAACCGAAGCAAAAACAACCGCGTGGAATTAAAACAACTTCAGTGTTTCACAAAGAAATCCACCCACCGACTTCTCACTCTCGTCACAGACCTCTAACACATTCACATCATCCCATAATCGTGTGTATTAAGGGAACTTGTCGAAAGTTGTGATATTTTTTGATCTGTCGTGTTTTCTTTACTCCTACGTTTGTCCAGAGAGGAAAGAAAACAAAACAATCTCGCAGACGATGGGGGAGATTGTCCCCCCCCCCCCCACACCCCCGGGTTTCACTTTAAGTCGAATATCACCGCTCACTCTTTGCCGGAGCTTTAAAGCAGCGCCAGCGGCCGCCCACTCCGACTCTTATCCCCTCGTCTTCCCCTCTCCTCCGATGTCCATCAGTCATTGTTTCCTTCCCGTCCTCCCCCTCTCCTCCCCCCAGACCCTCGGCTTTGATCTTGATTTCTGACCAGGAAATATCTAGCGAGGGGCCGTCCGGCTACAATAACGTTCAATAAAAGAACACGAGGGTGGCCGAGACCGGACCGCTGATAGCGCCACGATTTATGGGCCCCGCTCGCCTGCTCGCTGCGACAGCCGGGCACTCGCACACAACACACAACAGCTAACGCACACACACTCGTATGTCACCAAGCAAACGGCCATACGCTCAAACATAACCACGTTATTCATATTCAGGCGTCTCGTGTTGTCTCCGTCGTAGTCGTACCCGAGGCCTCTGAAGAACTCGTGGCTCTTTTTGTGTAAAGACTTTATCGGAGACGCAGAATAGAAAAGTTCGTAACACCCAAAGATCTACGACATATTCTGCCCTTTTCATTTCTCTTTCAAAAGAAGGAAATCGATCCGGGACGACGTCACAACCGATCTGACGGCACTGGTGAAATTTGGTGTTGTGAAACCTTGCAAGTTTTAAATCTTACTTTCGGATCAAAGTAACCAAACTTTTAAAGCGGTTTTCCAATATCAGAATTGAGTTTTTTGGGTTGGGATAAATCTGATTCATGAAAGTACTTCTGCGTGTTTCCGTGTTTCTACGGAGAAACTTTACCTCCGACTGCTTCGCTGGGCTTTGTTCCCTCGATGCAGTTTCTTTGGCTTGAAGCAAACTACATCAAATCAAACACAGGCTGGGCTGTAGTTGTTGTTGTTGTTGTTGTTGTTGACACTTGTCTCAATCCCCTTTGTTCCGACGTCTGTATCACCAGCCCCCCGCTCGCTGACGCCCGTCCAAACAGGACTACAAATGGCTGCCGCTCCCACAGTCTTTAACACGGTGCAGGACCGTGCACTGCTCTGGAAATCCACCAGTGACCAACGCCGTCCGAGCGGACAAGAAAAGACAGCGTCCCCTTCTGCCTCCAACCTCGAGGGGCTTGGAGGGAGTGTGACGCCTCTACCCACAAACCACTGGGGTATCAGCCCCTTTGGGCGCCCACACTCCCTTGACCGGAGCGCCACCGTTACGGGACGCACCTCTGAGATTCGTTCCCCCCGTCCCAGATGTGGTCCCGCTGCGGTTATCTGCTCAGGGCCAGGGAGTATGGACAAGCGTGGGACGGATGGGTTGGACTGGCGTTGGGGGGGGGGGGTGCAGCACGGATCCATTTTAGGACGGTGAGGGATCATCATTGTCTCCCGTCTCACCCTGTCACTTACTGTTACCAAGCCGGTAGCTGACACCCTGTGTGTGTCTGTGTGCGATTCCACAAAAACAAAAACAAAACCGTCCGGGATGTGTGGTCTTGGCTTCGAACTCGCACACGTGCACTTTACAAGCGGCGGCGCACACTCTCTCTTTCTCCCGAACGCACACTCTCTCTTTCTTGCGAACGCACACTTTCTCCATACACAGACACGCTGACATCACTACAGGCGCTTCTCAGCAAAACCTACACACACGGGATTGCGAGCGGCGCCGCAGACTGTGCGTGGGAGGGACGGAGCCACGGGCGCCAAGTGTCTCTATAGCCCATGTGAAATCAAATGTAGGCTGCGATGAGCCTCCAACCAAACCGGGGCACAATCGCACGGGGAAGCAGAGGGAGCTTTACAAGACCACCGAGGATAGAGCTGCGTGGCACAGGATGCCGGGGCTGCTCCTCGTGTTAAGGGCCTTTTTGCTTCACTGTTCCAAAGTATTCACCACTTAAAACAGATTAAGAGCTCGGGGGAGTAAACAGGTCTGATGCTACGAGGTGGGGAAACGCGCGGGGGGGAATTAGAGAGCAGGACGGAAAAGGGAAAGAAGCCTTTCAGGAGATAAACGCCTGGAGAAGCGATCGGGATTGTTCCGATATTAAGGGTGTGAATAGAAACTTGGATTGTTTCACGGGAAAGAGGAGGAACTCGTGTGTGTCTGTAAATGAACAGAGGAGATTGTGAGATGGTGTCAGCAGCAGTTTGTTCACTAGCTGCCGCGAGCCCTCGAGCAACGGGGTCAGCCTCTGTGGGCGTTTTGGTCCGAGTGTGATGAAGCTGTGCCAGCACGTCCTCCGCACGCCTCTGCTGGGATAGAGTGCTAAGAGTGGGGGGGCGGGGGGGGGGGGGGATCCATCAGATTAGTTTCCTATGGGACAGCGAGATATAATGGTTTGTCACTTTTGGCCTGTTATTAGTCCGGCGCTGTCTGCCCACTGATGATAATAATAATAATGGTTGTGATAACATAAGCACTTAGATCACACAAGAATTCATGAAAGTGTAAATAATAAAACACAATGAGGTCTTGAGAGCGGAGGAGGAGGAGGAGGAAGGAGGAGGAGGAAGAGGAGGAGGAGGAGGAGGAGGAAGAAGAAGAGGAGAGAGAAGGCCTGAGAACGCCAGAGGGGCATGATGGTCCGTCGTTCGTTGTCTGACTCTGAGTTAAGTTTGGATAAATTTACCAATAATAACTTATAATACTTAAGAGCAGACTCTGGACGAAGGATCGTAGATTCCTGGACGGGATGTTGGACCAGTTAATCAAATTTTTCTTAATTTCAATAATAAAACTGGATTTTTGGTTCTTCTGCAATAGCAAGATATCAAATATCACGACTCAAGCTAGCATCTCAGTAGAGTGCGTTCCTCCTCCAAGGCCCAACATTACTCTTAAATGCATTAATATCAGTCCCCTAAATATGCATTTTTATATATATATCCATGAATTCATCCCTTGGAAAGTGGTGAAAATGTCAAATGTCTTAAGATATAAATATAAAAAAACATAACCTCCTTGATGGAGGTAATTATTCTTCAAAGACTACAAACTCTAAGTTTCTCTCCAAACTTCTGACCCCAGTTGTGAACTTGTCGTGGTCGTCCTGCTCTCACGCAGACGGCAGCGTCACGAGGTTTGATAGAAATAGATCGGATCCCGGCCTGGGAAAAAAAAAACGCAACACTGATTAAGCTGCAAGTTTTTATTGTTTGATTGATTTGGAGCAGCCGAACGCTCTGATCAACAAAATGAAAAGAAGAAGACGAGCGTCAGAAAGTGAGGGGGAGAGCGAACACAGTGGAAGTTAATCCCTCATCGACGCCGTCATGCTGACACATCTTTTAAATAAGATTTAACTAAGTTGCCATAATGATGGGGACGATAATGGAGGACGCCCCCCCCCGGGCAAGTGCGGTGGGCGTTATTGTCCCCTCATTGGGGCCCCTTACACCCCCCCCCCCCCCCCCCCTCCTGCTGCTGGTTTGATTTGCAGGAAATATACGAGAGGGAGGAAGACGATTACCATAACAAACACACACATGCAGACGCACGCCTCCCCGGGGAAGTGTCAATCTAACAGGGAGCGTATGTTGACATTTAAAACCATCTGGGGGGGGACATGGTCGCGATTTCTCAGCTGTTTAACTTCAATTAGGGAAGGAAGGGATGGAGGGGGGTGGGGGGGGGGGGGCGGCGGGGGGGAAGGACGACTTGTTACCGAATGGTTAAGTGGCAGCAGAAAAAGGCGCTAAAGGGGGGAAACACATTTATGGGTGTCTCCTAAAGAGTTTGCATTGTGCCGCAGCCTTTGTGGCTTCACGGTGATGGAGGACTGCTGATGGCGAGGGAGATTACGTATTGACGGTGGATGTAAATGTGGACCTGGACCTTTTACTTCTTCTTCTTCTTTTCTTCTTCTTCTTCTTCTTCTTCTTCTGCAAAGACTGATTACACCAGCGAGGCCTCACTCTGCCGGGAAGTCACATCCATTCACCTGGAAGCCAAACAAATGTCTCAGACGTTTTTCTTTCTGTTAAGGTCGCTAGAGATCGAGATGGTAGATCCCGGCGGACCGGACCAAGAGTGAGAGATGGACAGAAACCAGGGGGGGGAGGCGGGCGGGGGGGGGGAGAAAACACCAATAATAAAATGATGAGGAGGGGGAATGAAGGTCCTATTGGACAGGAAATAAAGTGTGCTGTCAGTCAGTAGGTGCGCCGCTGCCAGAGTCACATCTCCCAGGTTATTGCTTATTGTTTACCCGGCTGTGAAAAGGTCAGAGGTCACGGCGACCACATCTATTTTTCTCTGCCGCCCACTCGCCCCCATTCTTCTCCGAGCGCATTGTGGAACAAAGAGCGACGGCGAGGGGGTGGGGGGGGGGGGGGTTGGAGGCTGGTGGAGGGAGAGAGGTACGGGGTGTGTGGTTGGAGGGCGAGTTGGCGGCGGCGGCGGTGGAGGGAGAGTGGAATTAGAAAAAAAATATATATATAGAAAGGGAAAGCAGCGATCAGACTGCGCTGATAAGGAGAGGAGGCAGGGGCGGGGTGTTGCTGTGAGCTTTTGGGGGGGCGGCGGCGGCGGAGGGAGGGCGGGAGGATGGGGTGGGGGTGGTGCGGCGGCGGCGGCGGTGGTGATGTGTGTATTCAACTCCGGGCTGACTCCTCTTATGCTAATACAGCCAATTTCCTCTTTTATTTCATTTCTGGAGCCGAAATCTGCGATCTGCGATAAGGTTGCCGTGGCGACCGCCTGTTCCCCGGGCGGATGCGGGCAGCCGTGTGATGGAGATGTGTAAGTCGGCGGGAGCAGCAGGGAATGAATAATTTAAAACTCCACCAAGCTGAAGAGATAAGAGAGAGCAGGGCTGAGGCCTCGCTCCCCCCCCCCCACTCCCCTCCCCTCCTCCCACTCACACACACACACACACACACACACACACACACACACACACACACACACACACACACACACACACACACACGCTATCCCTCGCCCTCCATCTCGCTCCGTCTCTCACCCTTCCCCACAATCCATCTCTCCACCTCACCCCTTCGTCTAACTCTCAATCCCTCTTTCCCCCTGCCCCCCCCACCCACCTCCCACCACCCCACCCTCTCTTTCACTTTCCATTTCTCTCTCTGGACATCTAAGGCTTCATCCTCCAAAGCAAGCTGACCCTCCAAGGTCAAGGGCATGATGGGTAATTGAACTGGCGGTTTAGGGCCGGCCGGGATGGGGCCCACGGACGATACAGCAGAGACGAGAGTGGATGGTTGGTGGAGGTGGAGGTGGAGGTGGAGGAAAGGCCTCGCTCCAATTCAATCTGTTTGTTTCTCGTTTAAACGTGATGGATTCTGAAGCATCGCCGCCACCCACCGCCACCGCCACCGCCACCGCCACCGCGCTCCGGCTGCCAAGCGAGCGAGCATTCAGCGAACTTCGTGTACTTCAAGTTAAGCCCACTTGGCTCGTGTCATTCTTACATTAGTCACTCGAACAACAGCCGCACTCCAGCTCACAATGGCCCAACACTTGAATGTAACACATGCTTGGAATAGTTGAGTGTTCCAGCTGAACGATGCTCCTGTGTAAACACACCCGAGCTCCGTGGGCAACTCCGAGGTGTGTGTCTGTGTGTGTCTGTGTGTGTGTGTGTGTGTGAGGGTGTGTGAGGGTGTGTGTGTGTGTGTGTTGGTCTGTGTGTGTTTTAAGGGTGTGGTTAGCACAGGTGAGTTATAAGAAAAGATCCCTCAAATGGTTTGAAACTGTTTCCTGGTTGATTTACCAGATTCACGTCTGAGTCATATTTACTTAATGGATTAGCAATAACCTGAATACTGTTTGAAGTACTTGTATTCACATTTCATAAATACCATCTACATTTATACCATCGTGTTTCAGATTCAAAGATTTGTCTCTGTTACTCCTCCTGCGTTTATTTCAGAATCAGAAGTTTATTGCCAAGTAGCTTTTCACATACAATAAGTTTTTCTTCGTTGTTTTGGTGCATAACTGTGAAATACTAAGAAACATGAGAGGAAGAAAGTACTGTCCAATATATTAATATTAAAAGCTGTTGACTGATATAAGGGAGTAACATATTTCCCATATTGATAAATCGATTTATATATATATTCCTAAAATGTTGTGTATAGGAGACTTGAATTATGGAAATAAACATCTTACTTAATCTGCATTGTTTATCCTGTATAATCTAAGTTATTATATCTTCAAAGATAAAAGCTGATTCTGATTCACAGGTTTGTAGATAACAATCAGCTGCAGCTCGACCTTGTTTCCAGAAAACACCAGAATATGAAACCTGTTGCTGTTTCAAGAAGAAGTTCTTTCTCTTTCCTCGGGCTCATTCCGTCAGATTAATTTCTCTCCAGATAATTCAGGATTAGAGTTGATGCCTGTTTCAGTCAGTGGGGTCATCAGAGAGGCAGCAGCTTTTGGGTTTTCACTGTTTGGAATAAACTTCCCAATTGAATGAGCGACGTGCGGCGGGTCTGTGGCGCTGGTTCTCTTTGGTTCTGAGTTTCTGGGGGCAGTCATGCAGGCCAGTGGCCCGGCCACTCGGCAGGTTTGCGGTGGTGTGTGTTACGTTACATCCTCGACTCCTGTCTGTCTGGCCCTGCCGACGTGTTGTCATTCCACAGCCGCGGCACACGGCTTTATCGCCATGGAGATAAACCCACGCTTATAAACACCCCCCCCCCCTGCGGCGGGTCACCACCAGGTGAGGGGTTCACGAACGAGGTGTGGCCCCGGCCGACGCCCACTATCCCTCCCCTCTTTGCCTTCTCTGGGTGTCGGTGCCTGTCTGCTAAGAAGTCACAAGTGGAGGGGAAAAATCGGAACAAAAAAGCTGATTCATAAACAAGCCACACAGGGCGCCCGCACAGGTAATCTCAGCCCAAGCGTGAAGCCCTCATCCCCGTGGCGCCAGGAGGTAGCTCGCCCCGCCAGGTCCTACACGCCACACACACACACACCACACACACACACACACACACACACAGTCACATTTCCAAATAAAGCCCCAAAACAATCTAATTTAACTTCATCTTAAACCTTTTGACTCGAGCCTTGTTTGAGATATTAAAACACTGTGCGATAACGTGTTGATTTATAAGCTTTTTTGTTTGCATGTAGTGTGTCTGAGCGCCATCTTTCATCTGAGGATCTGGGCCCGCATCCTCCCAACGGCTCCCCCCCCCCCCTCCTCCCCCCCCACATCAAGAGGATAAGGAACTTGTTTAGTCTGCGTCGTGCAACAACCTCGCGTTCCTCCATCTGACGGAGTGAACGCACACACACAACCACACGTATGCAGCTCGGCAACAAACATGCAAACACAAACTACACATTCAAACATCTGAACGTGCAGCAGCAACAGAATGCACCTGCGCTTCCTCCACCGGACACATGGTGGCACTACGTACTTGGTGGAGGGGCCTGCAGCTCGGGTTCCCTCCAATCCTGCCTTCGAACATGGAGTCCCACCGAGCACACACACACTCACACTCACACACAGACACACACACACTCACACACCTCCAGCAGATACTCCAGATTACATTGATAAAACCAAAAATATTGGCCCATAGAAATAATACAACACAGAGATAACGGCGTTGCTATCTGTTTTGATCATGATACCACAACTAAACGCGAGCGGAATATCAACTGCTCGCAAACAAGAAACCAGAACCCGGGCCCCCTCGCGTCAGCCAAGTGGCAAAAATAAAAAAAAACAGACTGACACCCCTGGATCTGACACAAGTGAAACCCGGTCGCCGTCCCTGACGCCACTGATGAGAATTACAGTGAATTTTCCCGCGCGTGAAAAGTGGCGTTTTCAGCTTCTCCCGCCGTGACGCCATGTAAATAGAGCAGTTTTTAAGAGGCTTTCAAGGCTGCGTGTGAGCAAATATGATTTCATTAAACAGGATATGAGCTCTCCTTTCTGATGGCTGCTAATCTAGATTAAAGGTTTGTCTGGATATTCGCAAATAGATGTTGGGAAGAATCGGGCAAATTGAACACACGCCCCAGTCGTCGTGGGATCTATTCAAACAGGGTCCGACACAGAGAGGAGTCTCTGCTCTTTATTCAATCATCATTATCTCCTTTAATTAAATTATTCCCAAATTATTTCTCTGTTTAAAAATTGCAATCGTTATAAAGGAATAATAATAACTTTAATATATTTGTTTTTAAATGGGGAGATTTGCCTGCGTGGGGGATGCACATCAATCTGTTTTCTTTTTGTGTGTGTGTGTGTCTGTCTCTGTGTGTGTCTGTCTCTGTGTGTGTGTGTGTGTCTGTCTATGTGTGTGTGTGTGTGTGAAAGGCACTGGTAGATTTACATTTGTTTAATTATGGAGGCTTGCGATCGTCTCTATCTGAACCGCGAGTGTGTGTGGAAAAAAAGAATTGTAGGGCCTCAATTAAATCTGATGTTAATTAAATCTGATCTTGTTTTGTGTATTAATCAACCGGCAATTTTAATCTAGTGAATACACAGACTGTAATAAGAAATGTGGATATAGAGGGAGAGCAAGAATTATTTTAATTTCATGCTTGTGATGAATGTATTTTTTTTTTTTTTTTTTACATATTTTATTTAGCTGACTTGCATTAGTTCCTAATCTCCCCTCCCCGCCTTTATGCAATCTGAGCATCATATTCATCCAGTGCTAAATGTCTGCACACACACACGGAGGATGTGAAACAGCATGAACAGGCCGACATCCACCGAGGTGTCATAGCAGAAGTGCTGGAGAGTTATTATGTGGAGAACTCTTCTGTGGAAAGGCTTCTTTTCAAAAAAATGAATATTGATGTACGAGGCTAATATTTCATTTATTTCCCCCCAAAGAGCGGAAAGAACGGAGGCTTGTTTGCATGTAAGTGCTCAGAATTATTATTATTTTTTGGACTACTTGTGCTCAAATGCTTTAATTTATCCTCGACCTCATCTGAATTTGTGTTTGTGAGCGTGTGTGTGTGTCTGTGTGTGTGTGTGTGTGTGTGTGTGTGCCCACGCAGCACGGCCGCGTGTCAGGGTGTTAATTATGTTTACATCAGCATTAAACTGAGCTCTTATCAGATGTGCTATTCCTTCTCAGAGGCCGCTTCTCGGTAGAGTGACACCAGAGATAAGTGGGAAAATTTACTCTGTGGTCAGCAACTCTTTCCTCAGATACACCCACTGTGTTTCCTCCCGGTCGCTCTACGCAAACATTCCCCCCCCTGAACGCGGCGATAGCGAGGGAAACACAACCTCTATCCAAACCACATTAGACTAATTAACAAACTCATTTAAAAGCTGGAGAAATATTGATTGCCATACATTTGGAGACGTGGAGGGTGAAGGTGGCGGCGGCAGGAGGGGGTGGGAGGGAGGGAGGAAACCAGGGGGGGAAATAAATAAATAAGAGTGTGGCAGGTGTATGTAAATTGTTTGTTGGCAATGGAGAAATTTAAATTACAGTTCAATCAGAGAGGAGGAGGAGAGGGGGGGGGAAGAGAGAGCGGCGAGCACCCTGTGATTTCCCGTCTCCACGCTCAGTTGATATTTCACTGGGTGAGGACTGAGCGCTACGGGTGCATTTCACACCCTGAATGAGGAAAGGCAATCTCGCTCAGCCGACTAGAACAATAATTAGAATGGAGATTAAATAAAAAATAATTAGAAAAAAAAGTTCATCTAGTTTTTTGATGTATTAATTATTCCGCCCCTGCTTTATTCCAAGTCTAATTATCTGCTTCAGTGAAAATGCCAAGATTTTCCTGTGAGTCATATGAAAAAAAAAAAAAATTACATTCATGTAATTATGTCAGCAATTTGGGGGGAAGTCAGCTAAGCAGAGCGTCGTCTCTCTACTCCCCCCCCCCCCTTCTACACCCCCCACACCCCCCAACTCCCCCCAGTTTAAAGTAAGTAACTTCTAACTACTTATAACTTATAAGTTAATACAGTCCCTTTCAAGCCAGGGGTATAAATAATAGAATGCAATGGGAGATTATTGACTCTTTAAATGAGGAGCGGCTCCCTCTGCTCTCCCAGCTCCTTCACACTCACACGCTCCGCGCGCCACAAAGAAAACAAGACCAGTTTTTATCCATTCTTGGTCAGTAGATAATAATTTGCATATAAATGGAAATATTTATTGTGACAAAAAAAAAAAAATAAGGGGAAAGGGAGATGTAGGAAGTAATATGCTCATTTTTCAAAAAACTCACGGGGCCCCAAAGTGTGATATCTGTATTTTTTTCCGGGAGTCAAGCAGTTTAAAAAAAAAATAAAAAAAATAAGACGAACTGAATCTTAAATAAATAAAAAAAATAAATAAAAGGAAGGAGAGAAAGAGAAGAGAATAAATAAATAAGTGAATAGCCAAAGAGAAGAAAAGGAGAGGGGAGCCCGGGGAACCTTTTAAGATGTTTACTACACAAATGGAGTCTCCGGAGAAAAGACGGCGTCCCGATGAAATATGAAATATGAGAGATAGCTGTCGACATTCTGTACTTTCCTCCTCGGCTGTGGAGATGGAGGCGGGCGGGCGGGCAAGGCTGGAGGACTAAGCTGTAATGACTTCCCTTCCCTCCACCTGACTCACCGGGGGGAAACCAATAAAGTTACAAAAATAAACTTTACAGATGTGGAAAAATGTATTAGCGAGATAGGAAATAGGTGACTGCGCTTGAAAAGGGAAAATCGAAAAAAATATTGAAGGTGCTCCCCCCCCCAAAAAAATAAGAAAGAGAAAAGGTAAAAGTACCAACAAAAAAATAAAGATAGAATGCAATTGTAAACACTTTTTTACATTTATTTCATTCAAAGTATAAAGCGATACATAAAATGTGTGAATACCCTTTTTAACATTCATTTCTTTGGGGTGGGGGGGCAGGGGGGGGGGGGGGGGGGGGATAAGTCGAGTCAGTGAGAGCACTTTGAAAAGCAGAACCTGTCACGTGTGGACGTCTGCACAAACACACACACGGTGCCAACACGTTTAAAGGCCTCTCAGTTGGTTTTGTGTGTGTGTGCACGTTTAAAAGTTTAATTCCCATTCGTGAGCACGAAGCATTACAATGAGAAAGTAACGTTTAAAAAAATATATATATAAAGGAATCTGCTGGGATTCATTAAATCACCCGGCGTGCAGCAGTAGCCGTGCACGCCGCACGCCGCCGCCGCCGGGGGCTCCTGCGTGGAACCAATATGCATTGAAATAAAAATGCATGTAAAGCCGTATGTACACAGTGCAGATGTGATTGTGGAGGTGTGGGTACACGTGTCGGCCCGGACTGATTGATATCGATAGGAAACAGGAAGAGTGTTACACAGCCGGCCGTTCTGGTACAGCAGAGATGTCGGCGTGCTTGCTCCCCATGTAATGGCTTCACATGAGCATACATGCATACGAGGCCCCACAGCGGCGAGCAGATAAGAGCCCGAGCTGCTTTTCGACTTCGTGTTTTTCTTTTCAGAGACTCGGGGCTCCTTGTTCCCCCCCCCCCCACCCTGCAATATTGTTTTGAATTTTCTTGATTTAGACGTTTGTCCTGAGTTTCAGACGAACTGCAGCTTCTGTAGATCAAGATCACACGTTGAATGAAACAGGGTTCGGCAGGAGAAGCCAGTTGTCCTGCAAGTAATTAGTTTTTTTTTTTTTTTAGTTTTGAATCAAACTCACAATCTCTGGGAAATTAAATTGAGAAAGTTTTAGAAATACGAAGCTAATTTGTTCTAGATTTCACTCTTTTTATGCTTTTGCCAGAAATGTCAGCAAAAATCTTTTTTTTATCTCTGAAACAATATATGAATGAAATAAATTGACAAAAGAAAAAGTACATTTTCAAAAATCTACTTTCACAGAGTTTCACATAAACAAACATGGGACTAACGATTGTTAAAAATCTTTTGATGGGAAGAAATCATCATTTTTATGCAGCTTTACAGTTTTTAACGGTTTCTGCGCCAAAGTAGAATTTGTCTCGTCGATTGAAACATAAACACTTTACACTAAAACACGTGCTAATGCAGTATTTTATAACAATATTAAAAAGGCTTTATCGTAAAAATGTCAAATCAAATCTACATAATGACCTCGACACTTTGTTTTCGTGCCACGGGCAGGAAGTGACCTGAATCATTTGCGATCAATCAGGTGGTTTTATCTGCTATTTACATGAACGACAGGGATGCGTGTGAAAGCTGATATTCATATTTTATATCGATTTGCGTGGGGGGGAAAAACCTGATGCGTTGAAAGCATGTGTGTGCGAAACAGAACCTGTGTGCGTCTCCGAGCTGCACCGTCTCATCCTGTGCTGTCGTGGAGTTTCTCATTTGGTCTCTTTCTCTTCTGGCCTCTATCTGTCCCCTGCATCTGCTGAGGAGACGCCGGGTAGGACTGCTGCTTATCAGGCCCTGATCAATGCAAGCAGGAAACATACTGATTAGAATATGAACAGACCGCAGAGAGGAAAATATGGCCGCACACACACACAGACACAGACACAGACGCAGATGCGCACAGACACACATATGCACACACAGCAGTCCGAGCCGAGCTGCAGAGTTTTGTGAAATATTTGCCTCATTTCTCTGCAAACACGAGTTCCCCTGATTGAATTTCACAGCTCGACCACATGCAAGAGAATTTGCTCTTAATATGTGAACAAGCCAGAGTTTTATTTCTGCCTTCAGTCAGGATTTGAGTCAATAAGGAGACACACACACACACACACACAAAGACACACACACACACACACACACACACACAAATGTCCAATTTACAAGCAGTCCATTTCTAAAAGCTCACATTTGCGTTCACACGAGCGACTTCTAATACTCGGAGTTGCTCCTCTTGGCTTTGAGAGGCAGTGGTGTGTGTGTGTGTGTGTGTGTGTGTGTGTGTGTGTGTGTGTGTGTGTGTGTGTGTGTGGTGTGTGTGTGTGTGTGTGTGTGGTGTGTGTGTGTGTGTGTGTGTGTGTGTGTGTGTGTGTGTGTGTGTGTGTGTGTGTGTGTGTGTGTGTGTGTGTGTGTGTGTGTGTGTGTGTGCGTCGTGAAATAGCTGTAATGTAGGATATAAAGTCGAGGAGCGGACCTGCACTTCCAACGCCATTGTCGAAGTTACAGCCGCTGAGTTTTGGGCTGGATCCCCGACGCCCGGCTGAACAAGCCGCGGAACCGGGAGCTCTCAGCGTTCCTGGATCGATTTCAGCTGGAAGATGATCTGCTGTTTGCTCTGATGTCTGTTTCTGGACCTTTTGATTCAATTATGAGGCAAAATGTGATTAAAGCAATAACAAGTTAACCAAATACAACTTGTCTGATGTTTTTCTGATTGATTATCTCCTGGGAAATTGGTGGAAATGTCCCCAACTCACAATGTTTAAGAAATGTATTGAAAACAATTGAATTGGTCCTTCCTCCGAATTTGTAGGAATATGTTGTGTAGTTTTTGCGTAATCCTGCAGTAACACAAAAAAACCAAGACAAACACGGAGTGTGGTTGTGTTGTGAGTCGTCACTGGGCGGACGACACTCTTTTTCCTTGTGGGAATGTCCGGGTGTGTGTGTGTGTGTGTGTGTGTGTGTGTGTGTGTGTAGCCGTTTGTGCAAATATGTGTACGTCTGTTTGTGTGTTGGCTATTAACCACATTAAGACGCAGATTAAAGGGGCGGGGGGGTACAAGCCCTGGTCAGTGAGTTGTGTTGACAGACCTGCGGCCTCCAGCTGACACTCCGCTATAAAGGTTGTGTAGCTGGGCCAGAAACAACATGTGCTTTCGTTTGGAGAGATCGTTTGACGCCGACACGTTAGAATTCTTGCTGAAGACTCCTGAAAGGAGTCGGTGTCTCCAGCGATGATGATATCTATCAGATTCGGTCCAGAACCGTGTCAGTAAGAGTCGGCGGCACCGACCCAGTGGGCCCGGGGTCGGTTGATGTTTGAAGAATGACGTAAAAAAAAGTCCTTCTGCTCCACAGCCTCGGTTCCTCGTCCCCCGGCAAGAAAAACACGGCTGTTATTTTCTACCCCAAAATTGTCCCATTAACAACAACCAGTGACCCGGTGAATTCCCAGTGGCGCGGGCCAACACAAACACAACACAAACACAACACAATCAATCCATTTTCTGTCCCACTAAAAATATTACTGCCACCCATTATTATTAGCGCTGCCAGCTTGACTCGTCACAAACCAGAATCCACAGATGGTATCTGAGTGAACTTCCTGTTGTTGGTCCGCTGTTCTCCGTGTGACGACCTTTTCTTTTTTGTAAATCCAGATTAGGAGGCTCGTAAAAAAACCCAAGTGTGCCGCAGAGTTTTTTTTATGACTGATTTCTGACTCTGAGAAGGAGTCACGGCGAGGACGGGTTTCTGCTTTGGATTGCTATTTACGTCCGGTTAGTCGTTGGCCAACAGAAGGCGCCACATGGGGGGGGGGGAATCGAAAAACGAGGGGCCTATCAATTACTGACCTCGGCGAGCGACCCCCTGACTCACTTGGACTCCCATTCTCTCCGCGCACGGAGTCACAGGTTAAGTCTGGGGTTTTGAAAGGATCCCAGGGTGAACATTAAATTCTTAATGCACTCCGGGTCCCCAGGGGCCCGTCCTCGCGGGGGGGGTCGGGGGGGGGGGGGCCACACGGGACCACTCTGCCCACTCTCATAATAGGGGATTGAGTGACTGCGTGGAAACGTGCGGACGACTCCTCGTCTTTGCAGTTAAAACGTTTTGAGGCCGATAAAATAAACAACACTTTCTTTAGTAACCCCCACTTTATTCTACCTCACTTGTGTGTGTGTGTGTGGGTGTGTGTGTGTGTGTGTGGTGTGTGTGTGTGTGGGTGTGTGTGTGTGTGTGGTTTCCTGTGTGTCACGTCTACGCCGTGCAAAGGAAAATAAAGCTGTCGTTAATCGGCGAGGTTGAGTTCCTCCTCCTGGACGTTTGTTGTTGCTATGTCTGAATGGAGGAGGAGGCCGGCGGCTAATTGATCGACAGCCCCTCTGGGACTCGGTTATGATGATCAATATTGACAGATGTTTTCTGCCCTCGCCGTAACTCGTAAACATCTGTACGCATGCAGCCGCACAACTGGCTGCTTGTGTGTGTGTGTGTGTGTGTGTTTGTGTGTGTGTGTTTGTGTGCCTGTGGCGGCCAAACAAAAACAACCAGCGGGTTTAAATTTAGACTGGAGATGAAATGGAAAATGACACAGGATTCACATAAAGATATCTATTTTTCTACCTGTATAATATTCAGTTTACTACATATCCTGGTCACAAATATTAATAAATTATTAGAAGAGCACCCACCTCTGTCAAGGCCCAAGCATCTCGTTATGAAACCACGTTTAAATCCGCTAGATCCAGGATTTTATTGGGATCTGCACCAAATTGCATAAAATAATAAATATCAGTGCCATAAAGATGCCGGATTTTAATGCCGGGTTAAAATTATTATCTTTCTCTATTCTAATACTTTAATGTCAGCGTTTTGTAATTTAAATATCAGTGTTTGTTTCTGCCTGAAAACTCTAATTGCACTCGGCCTGATGAGAACATCCGGAACTAAAGATTTAATTTCCCCCAAACTGGAGAAAAATTGAGAATTAAAAGTATATCAGCCGCACTAAACTTTTGGCTTTTGTTCCAAACGATGTGTCTCAGCTCTTCAACACGATATGGAGCCGCGGTTTTGGAAGGTCAGGGTCTTGGTGGCAAGGGGGGGGGGGGGGCGACAGTGAAAAAGACCATTTGGGTCACTGGGCAATTACCGACACTCTCCATCACAATAAATGGACCAGCGCATACTTCCCCCTCAATTAATGCATTAGGGGGGGTCAGAGGTTATGTAAGCACCAGCCCCTCCGCCAGGACTGGGCGGGGTTTCATAATCCAGGAAGCGCGGGGCTCACACCTGATTGGTCGTGTTATGAATGTTTAGCTTATGTGTCAAAAGAGAGCTGAGCAAGGGGGGGGGGGGGGCTGAGGAAAGTGCTGCGCTGGGTCTTACTGAAAAACCTTTATATGAAAACACACTTTAAAAGCTTTCTTTAGTATTAAAAACTCGTATGAAACTTCCCTCTTGAAGAACGACGTGTTACGTGTCCGACCCGCACATCACACGGTAATAATCCCTCGAGCTTTAACAGAACATGTACAAGTTGTGTTTGGACGGAAGGCCGATCACAGGAGGACGGCAACACAAGCAGCGCAATCGCACACAGTCGCCTGCTCTGCCGTTTAGTCAAATAGAGTCACGACTGGTTTCCTTAAGATGTTTTCTCTGCTGTCAGGTGGAGGTGGAAACACCCTTCTTTGCTCTCTCCCTCCCTCTGTGTTTCTATTAAGGGGGGAACGCTGTCGGTCGTTGCGCCTCGGGCCAAATTCCACTTTCATGCGGAACACACACACACACACACACACACACACACAGCAGCAGCTCACACACATCACCAGTTGAAGCTTTCTAGGAAATGTGAGTTGACCTCTCCCTTTGTCGCCGCGCCGCCCCCCCCCCCCCCCCCCCCCCCCCCCCCCCCCCCCCCGTAAAGAGACGTCGAGCCTGCGATGGTGGGTGAGGTTTTTGCGAAGGTATGTGGTCATCTGAGTTTCTGTCCAGGTTCACGGTGACGCACGTGCTCCGGTTCTCTGCGTGATGGATGTGGACGTGTCAGCAGGTTGTGTGCTTGATCTGTGGATACAGGCCTTTCGGGGCCTTTGAGTCGTATCAGGCAATAAACTGAAAAAAAGGAGTTTGTGGTGTCGTAAAAGGTAAAAGATCGTCATTGTGCAAATTCAAATTACAAGAAATTGAAGCTGATGAAGTTGTTTCCATGTGGATCAGTTTGAAATTAATACGATTTAAATCGTGAATCGTTTGTTTCCAGTTCAAGATGTTTGTTCTTCCTCCTTCAATAAATAACAAACTGGATCCGCTCCTTCGTCGCCAAGTTCACCGCAAAACTTAACGGGTTCGTTCTTGGCCGTCGTCCCGTCGCTCCACCGAGACACAGGAGTTTTTTTTTGCGTAACGTTTCTTTAGAGACTTTGTGTTTTAAATATTCAAACAGGTTGTTGAGTTGTTCTGTTTCCTTTAGAATATCTGATATCCGTGAAATCTTGTGCAAACACGGAACATATTTGATCAGGAGGTAACGTCTGTGAGGAGTGCGACACAAACTGATACCGACACTGAAGAAGGAGCCGGTTTTCACTCCATCACCACCAGTCAATCATTCACCAATAATACCAGTTAAAACCTTCCCTAAAGCGCTCTTTACATGTCCGTGTGTGTGTGTGTGTGCAAGCATGTGTGTTTACAAGGCTAGTTGAGGCCATGTTATATTAAGTTTTAAGGCTGTGTGTGTGGAGGGGGGGGTGTGGGGGTGGGGGGGGTGACAGAGTCTCTTTCTCAGTGGCGAGACTTTGAAGTCGGGGCCGTTCTCTCTTTGAGGTGGTCTATCCCCCCCGTTCTCAACAGTGTTAATCATGCGTGAAGAGAACATGCTCGCTCTGTGGTTCACCGGGCATCGCTGCTGATGGCTTCCCCCAGTCTCTGTGCGGGATGGGCGGGTGGGGCTCAAGGCAAAGGGTGGGGGGGGGGGGTAGCGGGCCCTGATTAGCATGGCCACGGGCTAACGCAGTAAAAAAGAAAGCGCAGCAAATAAAAATATACGGGGGTCAACTTGTTCAACCGTAGCCACGAAGGGAAAAGGGTTCAAGGCAATTTACATTTTTACTACGAGGACGTTTTTCTTTTTTTTTACCTGCCGACTCTGTCGCAGATCACTTTTATGGATTGTGAAATCCTGCAGAGTGTCACATGTACGTGGACACAGACTTTTATGTGCTTTCATAATCCCAAAGTTCCAGTTAAAGGATCTTAACGGGCACGTTGATGGATTTCCTTTTTTCGTAGCGCACTGCAGCCGCTGCGTTACACGTATATTTCTTCCCCCGTTCACACTTCATGCATCAGTTCGTGCATCAAAGCCTGATTTGAATTGCTGTCAGATATCTAAAATGCTAAGTGCTGTTAGCAACAAATCTCGTTCGCCGCTAGCAGTCGACTCCTGGCCGATCAGGAAGTGACTGACACCGACTGCATCATCGTTTCCAAAAGTCCGACCAGACCAAAACACAAACCTGGCATTCCCAAACCCAAACGGGGCCAGAGGCTTCTCCAGACGTCTCTGTGTTAGGGCCCCCCGGAGCAGTGTGGATGCCAGATGTGTGTGTAGCACCGCTTTTCCAAACTAAAATGTATTTCTAGTGTCTTCGCAGATCCTTCAGCGGGATCAGATAAACGGGACAACACTCTCACTCCTTCTGTTTAACATTATTCCAGAGGACAGATCCTGTTGGTGGTTACGTAGCGATGTAGCTACACTTGGAAGGAGTAAGGATTACATGTGCGCCTCGGAAAAGACTAATGCAATTTCACTTTCCCCAGCATCTGGCTAGAATGCATCTCAAACCCCCTCCAGAGGTTGTTTGACCCACTGGATCTGGGTCTGTGCTGCTTCTTGGTTCCTCGGCGGCTGATAGTCATCTGATCTGCCCCGTGAAGAGGGGACGTTCAGCTGGAATCCAGGACATTTTTTGGAGTTTGCTTCCAGCTTTGTGGCAACAATTTGTGCAAAGCTGTTTCCTGTTTTTGACATGAATGCACAAAGCAAGATCTATAGCAGAACATGGGCTGGCTCGGGGGGGAAATATCTTGACCTTTATCCCATCCAAAGCCTCTGGGAGCCAATCTGCAGCCAGAGTCCCGAACTCATGCCGAGAGACTTCTTCCAGGACTGGAGGCTGTTGACGCCCGATGGTTTGAGTGGGAGACGTTTAACAAACCCGTGGATTGTCATTTTTTTTGCGAGGCGACATACTTGTCTGTCGTGTATATTTATCAAACCGGGGGTAATTCAGCTGCCTGCCAGATATTAATAAAGGCACTGGGAATAGGAACATTGGACGGGTCAGGGAAAGAAGTGTAGGAGATTGCCGGGCCTAGTGAAAGGATATCAGAGGGAGAGAGGCCAAGAGAGAGGAAATGGGGGTGGAGGGGAGGCCGTGGAGCAGGGGGAGGCACAGACAGTTGAGTCATATTTCAGGCCTGATTGGAACTGACAAAGTGTTATTGGAGGACTCAGTCCCCACAGCATTGTTTGCTTTAGAAAGTCAGGGCCAGATTTATTATGACTGAAAAACATTAGAGAGATCGGAAGTGGGAACAGCGCAGGGAGCACGGCATGTCTGTCTGCGCGCTGAGAAAAGGAACTCTGCAGAGCTCGTACAGAGACGTATCGGGCCAGATCTGACGCTTCGTGCCGTTCATAAAAAAGATTTAAAAGCGTGGTGTTGAAAAACGCTAATGCAGTCAAAGGAATGGCCCGAATATTACGAATATAAACCTGTCGGTGCCCTCGGTGCGTGGAGTTCTCCCTGAGTTCACTCATGGAGACAAACGGCTGCCATTTGCCATGTTTAGTGTTATTGCCACCGGCGTTGACAGATACGTGTACACATCTCACGAGTGTGGACTTTTTATCTCTTCGAAAAAACTCCCAGTGCATCCAAATCCATTTTCTATTCATCGGGTTTAAAGTTGAGCGATAGTTTCAAGAGGAGCGGTAGTGTGATGCAGGTTTGAATCCCCACACTGAACGTAGGCAGTTATCTATCCATTGCAGGACAAACTGTGTGCGTGGTGTTGACTCGGCCTTTTGGCAAAGGCTTCTCAGGGAATAAGGAACCCTTGAGCAAGGCAAAGAACAGATGTGAGAGTTGTGAGGAGGCCAGAGGTTTGAACACCGAGCATCTAACAAAGGAGAAACCATGAACACTGAAGTTTCAGCAGCTCGTCTCCTCAGTCGTGTTGCTGATCACAGATCTGAGTCCGAGGCCTCGGCTGGAAACAAACTACGCGTTGCTCAACTCTCGTCTGTGCGAATAAAGCTTTCAAATAAAAAGAAGTGAACACAGGCAGGAAAAACAATGGCAGCCAGAGCAGGGCGCTCTCATCCTGACCTGCGCTCACACATGTTTTGATAGTTAATGGACAGTGTGGAGAGGCTAAGCTCACTGTATTTGAGTAACCGCCGCCTGACCCCCTCGTCACCCACCGCCCCCTCCTCATCGCACACTGGGACAGTGAGCGGCGGCGGCGGAAAAAAAGAGGGAGGAGGAATAGAGGGAGGCGTCGGCGGCGGCGGGGCCACGGCGGTGCAGCCGGGTCCTAAATGAATGAAGGCTCTCGCTGGTGGTTGCCTGTGTCGTGTTTGGTTTGGCAGCGTCGTGTCCACACAGCCGCCGCGGCACAGACGGCTAAAATCAGCTGACGGCTGCAGAGACGCTGGTTCTGACGCTGGGATGTTTATTAGTTCAGTCAGTTAATAATCTGAAAAACAGAAAATGAGCCCCCCCCAAAAAAAAAAAACAGATGTCAGATTTAGAGATGGTGCTTTTAAAGTTTTATTTAAGAAAATGAATAAATAACCGATTCGTTATTGTCCGTTATCTATTGTTTAAGTTTTATTTACCTGGGATTGACTTTCTTAAAAGTGAATATTTTTGACATATCTGATAGTAAATTTAATTTCTTTGGTTTGTAAACTGTAAAAATGATCAGTTTGTACTTAAAAAAACTTAATGATGCCCATTAATCTTAATTTTATAACATTTTATAAACAAAATCTTCCAATTATGCTAATCAGCTGTGTAAATAATCTTTAGTTCCTGCACCTAAAAAATAAAAAACAAGAAATCTTAGATTAGTATCTGTCTTCAGCATCAGACCTGGGTAGTGTCTCGTTGCATCACACCCAGCGCTGATAAAGAAGTTGTCAGTCAAGAGCCGATTCCGCCTCGACTCGGAGATAAATGAAGATAAACTGATAAACACGAGATGCAGATAGAATGATGATGATGAGGGTGTGAAGGGGGGTTGATTAAAGACATGGAAATACAGAGATGTGAAGATTAGAGAAAAGAATTAAAGTCGGAAAGGGAAATGTGGCAGATGTGAGCAACCTTTTGGCTGCGGCAGGAGAGAAACCCAGCGGGTCCTGAGCCGCCGGTTCGAGTGCCAAGAACTGAGCTGCCTGAGGGAAAGTGAGGAAGGCGGCGAGGTGAGGCGAGGAGAGAAGAGAGGAAAGACTCCTGAGATTCTTTTGGCTCACAGACCCACAGAGAAGATTGTGACAGGTTTGTGCCCTCGTAACATAAGTGTTCTTCTTATTTGGGTCATTTGTTCATGGACTCCTCATTTCTGCAGGAAACGGGTTCAACCAAAGTGCCACCAGTTCATAACATAACCCCCCGAAGGAATCTGGTCACATCCGTGCACCCTCCTGGCGTCTCCCCGCTCGTGTCCCTCCGAGCAACGGCGAAGGGTGGGGTCTGGTTTTTTTCTCGGGGAGATAAGTTCACGGTCTGATCCTGCGTGAGGGTTGCCTGGCCTGGGTCACGGGGTCGTGCGGGGGTCGGCGTGGATGTGCTGATCTGGGAGCGATTAGCCTAATACGATTAGCCGCGATACGACACGCCAGCAGAGCCAGGTGTTAGCCGAGGAGCCGCAACTCTCGGGCTGAGGCGGATCGAGGCCTGGTGCGAGGAGAAAGTGAAAGGGTCACAGGGTCTGTGTGGGGGGGGGTTCGGTCCTGTGCCAGACGGGCAGTACAGTAGGACACGGGCTGAAGGAGCCGCAGATTAGAGATGACACCCAAGGTTTATTTCATTTATTACAAGACCTTCATTTGGGCCGATTAAACCCTTTTGACAGGTTTAGAAAAAGACTCCGTCATCCACTTCAACCTCTCAGCACAAGTTGCATGCGAGTAAATATATATAAAATAAAACTAAAGTAATAAAATAAAATATTCAACTGAAATGTCAATTATAAACTGGAATATATATATATATATATAAATACATATATGACTATTGGGTGAACTGGCCCTTTTAATAAGTCAGACGCTAATCTGAGTCACAATCCAAATTTCTCTCTAGATCGTGATGCATGTTTTGGGAAGTCTGAGCTTTTAAAATATAGCGGATATCATTTATTTTTTAATATGAGAGGTTGAGGTGTCTGCACGAACTGCACTTTAAGACTCTTTGACCAGAATGCTTTGCAGTGGACGCTTCACGTTCGTGGCTCAGTTAAGTCAATAACAGCTGGGGACTGTTTCTGTTAGGTTTATGAACTGTGTGTGTCTGTGTGTGTGTGTGTGTGTGTGTGTGTGTGTGTGTGTGTGTGTGTGTGTGTGTGTGTGTGTGTGTGTGTGTGTGTGTGTGTGTGTGTCTGTGTGTGTAAAGGTAAAGCTCAGCACTAAAGACGATGTCCTTCAGGTGCTGCAGGTGTTGTGCCCGTCCTCTCCAGTTATCACACAGAGTTGTGCTTTGTGCCACACACACTGTGGAGGAACCGGCCAGAGAGCGAGCGACCCGACCCGGATACCTGCAGAGGACTGTGGGAATGACCCAGAAGAGTCGCGGGTCAGCCGCCGGTCCCACAAGTGTTATCACTTTCTTTTAACATTTAAAAACAGGCCTATTTCGGGGACTGGGATCTATGAGTGGTGGTAATTCGGTCCTGATTGATTGACTGCGAGTGGAAATTACAACCTGAGCCTCTTACAGTATCTGGAGAAATGTGCTTTCCACAAAGTCCCTCCTGTTGGAACACCTGGCTGTTGAAGGAGGCTCCTGGAGGACCTCGAGGTCCAGGGGCCAGACCCGGAGCTTCCTTAGCCCGAGCCCCGGGGCCACGCCGCCTTTTGTCCCCGGGACGGCAGCGCTGCTCGGATTCCCCGCTCCTATTCCCAGCTCCGTAAGAGAATACCCCAACTACACGGGGTCCACCGGCTGGTCATGACCACGAGTGCATGTGAATGTTTGCGTTTGTGTGAGTGTGTTTGTTGATCTGTCGTCTTAATTGAGTTACGGGAGTGGATGACCGTGCGCTGCAGCTGACTGGAGCTGAATGGTGCACCTGCAGCTTTGTTGGACGTGCTCTGCTGTGACCCCCTGACCCCTTGACCCTTGGCCTGTAACTGTAAACCTGGAATACAGCAGAAATGTACCAGACGTGGGGGGAACCTGGTGTGTGTCTTAGCATTGTGTCCACGTCAGGTTGTGCATCTGCGGATTCCGTTTACCTTGAAACTTCAAGGTAGCGCTCCGTTAATTGAAAACGCAAAACTTCCTCCACGAGCGAACAATAGTGTCCGAGTCCCGAGTCCGGGGCTCGAACAAAGGGCCCGGGAAGTGTGCGAAAGCCCGTCTGGCAACACGTGAAGCCAGCTGTGAAGGACATTAGACCGTGACCGCGAGACCCCTGAGAAATACAGCGTACAGTATGTTTGAGAAGGAAAACTGCAGGACCAACTCCCGGCCTCCCCCCCCCCAGCTGTCCCTTTAAGAGCGGGCTTAATACTGGCTTTATTGTTATTCCTGCCTGTTTTTTAAAGGGGCAGGCGAGCCAGGGGAGTAATCCGCCCGTCAGCACTCACATTAATGGCCCTAATTGGTCTCTTCTCTCCCAGTCACAACGCAGGCCTCAGCCTCACGGAAACGCTAAGCCCTCCGAGCCCCTCGCTCTTAAAGACCCGAGAAAATGCATGATGTCTCTGCAAAGTGGAGCCGTCACTACCCTTCTCTCTCTCTCTCTCTCTCTCTCTCATTCACATTGTTGTCATTCCTGTTTTGTTTTTTTTGTCCTCTTTTCTGTTTCCCTCCATCATGCTGTGCGTCACATGTGGCACCACCAACTCAGAGGGATCCTCAGTGGGTTTAACCTCTTGGCTTAACGTGGGTAATGCGTTGTCAACCAAAAGGCTAATATTCATACAGGACATGATGAGCGGCATTATTACGAACAATAAAGACCGGATCCCTGCGGAGTTTTTCCACTTCTTTTAAATAGTCCATCGAAAGAGTCTCCTAAGCTGCTGTGTGTGTAATTAGTCATTTGATGGTATAGAAAACGGGGAGAAACGTCTTGATTGACACACGCAGTTGGTCCTGCACGTGAATCGGTGCGACCTCGATATCGTGGCTCCGCACTTTGATCGCTGCTGCACAGACGCCCGGCATCAAACGACGGCAGGAGCGCAAGATGGCGGCACACGTGTCCACTAGGGGGTGCAACGGATCACAAAACTCATGGTTCGGATCAGATCACGGTTTCTAGTCACAGATCCGATATATTGTTTGGTTCAGCAGTTTTATAATGAAACAAATAAATGTACGATTCTAACAATAACATTAAATATCTCAGAGTTGGTGTTTAGCTCTGTCGATTCCTTGGAGACCCGCCTGCAGCGCTGTTTGGCTCGTGTATCGTCCATAAAGTTTTTACCACATGTTCTGAACTGTGGTTGTTGATGCGTATGGATCATTGTCTGTCACGCCACTAGTATCTTACAGTGGGATCTCCAGTCTCTATCCTTTCACGTCTCGTCCCCTCCATCTCAAACACTCTTCGGCTGCTTGCACTACTTTTAAATCAAAAACAATTGATATTGCCGTTTTCCGTTCCAAGTAGAACCAGAGTTTGTGGAAAGGCGTCATCGTATCCCTGTGTTGGAAACGCTCAATCCGTGATAATCTAATTGTTTAGATGGCAAGCAACATTTGCGAGGGTTGGAGTTGTCAACCCCGGGAGCTTTCCCCCCGCGAGTCGTGTGCAGCAGAGGTCAGCCACAGTGTGAGCGCAGCTATCTGCAGACTGGGGGTTAGCCAGCTAAGTGAAGAGATTAGCACAACGTGAACCGCCACAGGTGGATGCAGTTATTGTATCATTTCCTAAACTTAATTAAATCAGCGAATGGAGGATGACTGCGAGAAAAAGAGAGCAAAGAGGGAGTGATTGACGCCTATCGACGTGGCCATCAACATAACTGCTCAGTAGTTTAATTTCCACTTTAGCCCCGGTGTCCCGCTCCCCTTCACACATATGCAGCGGAGGCTCCCATGCCAGATCAGCCGAGATGGGAGGTTAGGGGTTGGAGGTGAGGGAGTGGAGCTCAGTTGGCAGTTTAGTCGGTTTGTGTGTGTCTGTGTGTGTGTGTGTGTGTGTGTTCGGGGGGTGGGGTTTGGGGAGAGCTCATGTGTTAGTGTAACCGAAGCTGTCATCCAGCCCCAGGGTCACCTCCCCAAAGCACGCCGGCTGTCTCTTTTAATAGACTAAACACATATGTCTCTCTATATCAGCGCAGGATGAGGAGCGAGGCGGGGGGGGGGGCCGGGGGGCGTCGGAGGCGAGGGTGTGGACCCGCTTCATAATTGGCCTGTCACAATTTTTCTAATGGTTAGTGGAAAATTGACAATAACACGAGGTGCTGCATGTGTCTCTCTCCCCGTGCATGTGATGAACAGGAGCTGCACAGTTCACTTCTTGCAGCAGAAAAAAAAACAAAAATCATTTTAGGACTGAAACCAGTTCTTTGGTTAAACACTTTCCGTCATTCGCACTGTACGTTTTTCTTATGTAAGACACAACTTGGGGGGGGGGGGGGGGGGGGAACTTTGGTGCCTTATGCAACATCATCGTGGTTTTTAAAAAGACGTGTATTTGAGGAAATGCTGACGACTTTTTTTTATCTATTAGGAGGATCTCACAGCACCCGGTTATCTCGGGTGTCCTTCCTGTTTTAATGTAGAACAAAGTAGGAGGTTACGATTCCAGAAAACATCATTAAAGTCATAACTCATCTTTTTTGGGTGACGTTGGCTTCGTTGATCGTCTTTGAAATGAATCACAAGTGGTTTTTTATGCATTTACCACAATTAATATTCACGTAAACACACTGAATAACTGTTATTTCACAGGGGAATTAACTTTGTCAATTTCATCCCTTGGACTTAAAAAACATCGCACCACGCTAAGTGAGGGAAATTAGTTTTGAAAATTTAAATAATAAAGTCCCCATAACTAAAATTATGCAATTAAAGTAAAGTAAGAGTTAAGGAAACTAACATGAATCAGGCTTTTAGTATCAGACGTGTTTAAGAGACTTTTACTTAAGTTAAAGCATCGGTGTTTTCATCAGAAGCTGCAGAAAGTACGTTTCCAGAGATTTAAAACAACGTGTTATGATGCATTAAATACACTTTGAATATGTTTTTGATGTTGAATATTTGGTTAAGGAGAAGCCGTTATGACTGCAGGCTCCGTAGGCGACTGAACAATCATCCGTTAGACATCTGAAAACCATTTTTTGTTGCAAAAATGAATAACGGCTGCACTTCGACGGGTCTTAGTCATTCCGGTGCACCGAGACTTTTGTTGAAACCTCTGAGGTAAAAACCAAACTGTTTTTCTCGCGACTGAAGCTTTCTCCTCTTGGTGTCCTTGATCGGCCTGAATATGAAATACATATTTGAAGAATATAAGCGTGGGAAAGGTCTCAAACCACCTTTTGTGAAAAGACGCCAGAAATATGTGGCTTCCATATGTGACTCATCCGGTGAAATCAAGCTGACCACAACTGCTGCTCGTTTTTAAAATATGTAAAATACCAACTGGAACAAGCTACTTTTGGTGAATATCAATTTCAACAATTCAGAAAAACTAGTTTTTGCTGAGCTAATCAACAGCTAGCCACTTAATCACCACTGTAGCTTCTGGTGTTAACAGATGAAAACTGAAATTATTAACACAGGAAAACCTATAAATACCATAAATAATATAAATGTTTGACTACTTTGACAATGAACTATAACAGCAGCTACTTTAATGTCACAGGACTAATGCAAAACAGTGTCTTGATCGCCACCTGGTGGCAGTACTGTATGTAAACCCTGCCTCCTCCATGTTGGTGAATGGGACACGGACCAAACTAAAAGACAAAGTACGTGCTAAATAGATGGTTTCTGTCATTTTAGTTTATTCATATCACATCGGTGTGTTCATAGTTTGGTTTTAATTAAGAACGTGATGCTGTAAGTTGGGTAAAAGGTTATGATTGACAGCTGTGTCTCTGGAGCTTTGCTACTGCGGCTCCATATCCTCATTGCTCCTGTGCAGACTCCGAATGCACATGTCCAGGATGTTTGGGCTTCCTGTTTGGACGGTGGCGAGAAGCAGGGACGCGTCGTCCATCTTTGTTCCCAGTCTGTGGCTTTAGCTAACGACCCGATCTTCTCGAAACGTGTAACTGATGAGATACCGAGGTCGGTGTTTTTCCAATCGAGTGATTAATGATTTCTCCGACGCAGCAGCTGATAAACTTGATAAGTCTTGGCAATCCATTGTACTTCTTCGAGGAGGATGAGGAGGGTTTGCAGGAGGAGGAGGAGGAGGAGGAAGGAGAGGAGGAGCTCACAGTGGGGGGGGGGGGGGCAGCAGTGCAACAGAAGGGGTCCAAAAGTGAGTCAGAAGAGCCCCCCCCCCCCCCCCCCCCCCCCCCCCCCCCCCCCTTAACAGGCTCTTCAGAAAGCTGCTGCCTGGCTGCGCCGTTGAACTTGGCCTTGCTGTCACTCCGGCGTAACCCAACACCCGGCTCAGAGGGGCCTGACAGACCCGGGGATGGAGGGGGTGCGGGGGGTGGGGGGGGGGGCCTGGGAGGGCAGGGGCCCGCTGGGACCCAGAGTGCATTTCAAACCCATCAGTGTCAGTTAGTTCACTAAGTGGTGACATAATCACCATCGCCATGGCTGCTCCTCTGGGAGAGCCAGGCAGAGGCGGTGGGAGCCCCGGGCCTCAGTCTCCTCCTCCTCCTCCCTCCTCCTCCTCTCCTCCTCCTCCTCTTCCTCCTCCTCCTACCCCAGTCGCCACGCCGGGGTGGGGGGGGGGCTTTAACAAAACTGCTCCTCTGTTGTACTTGTCAGGGTATTAGTGATCCAATCTGTGTTTAACCTGTACAGCGCGGGGCTGCTAACAGACTTACAGGTTCAGTGTGTACAACTTACTGACTTCTAGAGCTCAAAACTCAAAAGGTGTTTTAGTTTGTCCTGTCTGGGCTCCTGTACAAAACATGGCTGCCTCTGTAGAGAGGACCCACTGCAGATATTTAATGTAAAGTATTATAAATATATATATATATAAAGGGCCCATTCTAGGGTAAAGAAAACTACAATTTGTACAATCTTTATGAAACACACTCGTGAAAACATCACTAGGATTATTTTATATTTCATTTATACCAATAGATCACTTTCACCTAAATCTGAACCCTTATGTCATAACCAGCATAAAGTCCACGTCTAGATTCACACTTGCTGCCTCTGCTTTAGAACAACCCCCCCCCCACGATGAAGTGGCTCTTGAGCAGTGATGCCTGCAGCAGCGAGTTCGCCACTGTTTTGTTTCCTGTTTCAACCACATGAATCGTGAGGAAACTACCTGGGCTGTCACAGGAAGACGGCATCTGATCCAAATGACTGGCCCGACTTTTCACAGAGCTGTTTGTCACAATCTCACCTACTCGTTTCCATCTCCTGCCGATCTAAAGGTCGCGGGCCACTTCTTCGATGTGCCGGTGGTCGCAGCGTGGCTTTCTCTTCCATGAGTTTTGAATAACGATGATTGGTTTCTCTGACTCGCACACAAAAAATCTCTGACATGACGTTGGGGGTCCAGCGGCATGAAGGTTCTGGGTTCAACCGCATTTCCTGTGTGTCTGGGATCGGCTCCGAACTCGGAGGATGAGCGGTACAGCTGAGGGATGGACTTTGAGGTCTTCTTCATTCCTCTGTAGCTTCATCTGTTCATTTTGGAGTTGTGTGGATTCTCATCGTGCTGTATGACACTGATGCGTTTGAGAAGTTTGGGTTCGGACGATCCAATCAAGTGTTTCAGAAGTTGTACGAGGTGTATCTGAGGTTATTCTCTACTCGGCTACTTCCCCTTATCCTCAGTTATGTGCAAACATAAGTAATTCTGGGACTCTCGTATTCCTTCATATCTGTTGTACTTGACATTATTTAAATTGAAACGGTTGTGGTCTTGAAACCCTGAGCACACAGCTGATTTGAAATGGGGGAATACAAATGCATGTGAACTGGGTTCTGCTGAGGAGACTGTTTCTCTCTCAGTGTATTTAGATTGTACTTTAGAGAGTTTGTGTGAATCCCTGTAGCGACCCGCATGTTCTGTTCTGAACCTTATCTCAGCTGCCACTGGTTTACAACAAAAAAAAAACACAGATGAGAAGTAGCTCACTAATTTTTTTTTTTTGTGTGCTTCTTACTCCTTTTTTTTTTATCTGTCTGTGGCTTCTATCTCTTCGCACCTCCACCTGCGAGTTGTGCGTCTTGGTCCAATCTCACAGAAGATGGTTATCACGCTGCAGAAGCTACGAGACCTCACTTTGTCAGCGCGCCCGAGTACAGCCGCCGCCGCTGTCGTTACCTGTTTGCCTTTTTTCCCCTGCCGCTCGTCGCCGGATGACGTGATCCCCAGTAACGCCCTCCTTTCCATCAACGCCGGGCTATCTAACGATGGGACAAGACAAAAGGGGGGGGGGGGGGGTTATCAAACGAGGGGACGATAACACAGCAGCAAATTAAGATATGCTGTCTCCATCACACGCAGTATGTGCCCACTATCACCATGAAAGGGTCAGGGAAAGAGGGGGGGGGGGGGGGATGAATGGGATCGGGGGAACGCAGACGCCCCTGTAGCTCCAACCACAACAGAAGTGTTTTTGAAACGTGTCATGTGACGATACCGTCCAGTGAGGATTTGTTTCCGTGGACATGTTTCTACCTTTTGTCAGGATCCGTGCAGGAGTTGAGGGAAGTGCCCTGTGTGGGGGGAGTGAGCACTAGATGGCACTAATGAATGGTAATTACACTCATCTGCTCCTGTAGGAATCAGCTTCATTATTTATTTATAACCATTTTATATTTAACTGGTAGTAGTTGAACAGAAAACTACTTAAAACACAACTCGCTGCTTTTAAAATGTAAATAAAACACATTTATTTCCTAATGAATATAAAGATGTTTTTAAGGTGAAGGTTTAAGTATTTTAAATATATTCTAAATATTATTTCACATGCTTTTTAATGCTCCATGTTTATATTTAAGTCACTACAGAAAGATTTGAATTCTTTCAGATTATCTATTTGAAATTATTGACCCTTTAATTATCAGTATCACAGCTTTTAATTCACCTCCTGCTTATTAAACGTTTATAAGACGCTCTCGGTGAGAAAGAGGCCGATTCTGCCACTTTTACTTTTTTTTTTACTTGGAACTTCTCGGATACAGTTCTCACCTCAGTCATGTTTTCACATGGTGGGCTTCGTGGTTTCTTCAAGTGCTGGTTTCAGACGATGCCATCTCACTCTCAGAAAGTCCCACTTGCCTTTCATTCGAGGAAATAATTAGAATAAATGCCAAATAACAAATGTGATTATTTAAATTGAGGTCAAGGACAGTCAAGAAAGGTCACTGTTTTTTTATATTTGTTCATATATTAGACTGTTTTTTTACATAACCAACTGTGGCTTTAATTAGCCTGATTGACAAGATGGATAACGGAGACGGTAACAAGATGATGAACGAGGATTCAACAAGTGCTGAGCCTCGGCCCGTCTCCTCGCAGCCGGGCCCGTGTTATCACACCCGAGCGTGCTTTGGCAGATATGGCCTGAGACATGTCAACTTAGTGTGGATGTCAAATCTCTGGTGCTTATGAGAAGGCCAGGGAGCACAGCGATAATGGCGGCCCCGCGACGGCGGGGTTAGTTATCGTACAAACGGGGGTCGCCGCTCCGGGACCCCCCCCCCCCCCACCCCCCCACTTGCCCCTCATCCCCTTGTGCCGCGGCCGGGGCCCCACGTAATCGCCCATCTGGGCGCTGCCGTGCTCCTGTTTGTCGTCGGAGCTTATCGTAGGCAGGGGCTTAATCTGCACCGGTGATAAGATATGTGCTGCTACACACACACACACACACCACACATGCACTTTTCGACACTTCCTCACACTCCTCTCACTGTCGCCCGGCGATGCTCTGATACGTGTGCGACCGCGTCACTTACTGTCGCTTCTCGTGAATTCAGTCGTTTGTCGTTAATCGGTACAAATTCTGGAAACTCCCTTTAGTTGGTGTTCATTAATTTATCAGAATTCAGGTTTGGGTGATTCATGCAGGGAAACAGGAGGAGCAGAGAACATGGGGTTTCGGTGAGTTCAGCTGATAACAGGAGGGGGTGGGGGGGGGGGAAGCTGAGTGGAAGAAATGTGGAGTTCAGTCCGACTGACCAAAGAAACCTCAGAAGTGGGTGATGAGCTGATGACATTTATCCTGTCCAACGTCTTTTCGTACTTCTTGGTGTCGACCGCCCGACTGATCTGATGCTATCTCCCCTGTCTTCTCACACTTCGTCTCATTAAGAGCGGGACAGAAAATAAAGAGTAAAAAAAAACATCTGATTCCAAAGATTAGATAAAGCAAGAGTCACAAAAAAAAGAAAAAGAGAGAGGGGGAGGTTTATCTCTGAGTGTACACGTCCTTGAGTTTCTCTGGAGGCTGCGGCACGAGGTGACCCTCTCCCCGGCGCTCCGTGCGGTCGGGGCGTGTAAGCTGCGAGAGGTCGGCGAGACGAGAGGAGGAGAGGAAATGGACAGAGCAGCGGGAGAAGAGAGGGAGAGAAGGGGATGATGTTGACCCCCAGAGTCTCCTCTGTCTGTCTCGTCTCAGCTCGGGCGTCTGTGCAGATAGAGGCTTTGAGCTCGGGGACAGGAAACGGACGAATGTGCTGAACGGCGGCGACGCTGAACCGCTGCAAACCGGCGGGAAGCACAACCAACAGCTGAGAACGGACCTTTCGCTGTAAAGTACAACATTCATCACCTCAAAATTAGCTTTTTAGTTTCCCCCTGAGATGGAAATGAATCATAATCGGGCGTCTGATTTGCAGAAATGAGCCAAATTTGACTTCTTTATATTTCTTAGACGTTAAGTGCCTCAAAGAAAAATAAATAAACATCCACGTACACATATTAAGGAGTTGAAAATAAGCATAAAGATTGATATTCATGGACAATGTGTTACTTATCTTTGTGCTCGATCAGACCCCAGAGAGGTGCAACTTCATTTCACATCTCTTAGGAGCAAACTTAAAAATGTGCAAAAACAGAAATTCAAATATACTTTTATCAGGGTTTTTTTTCTTTTCACAATTTTGTAATTTGCTGCATAAAAATAAAACCAGATCACAGATGCTCATACACAAGTAGCAACACTCCTGGAATTAGAAATGTGTTTTATCAGCTGTTCCAGAAGTTTGTAGGATGTCAAACACGACACCACGTTAATAACAGATATATAGACGCCCCTCATATTAAAAAATCTGACTTCAAGACAGCTCTCAACTTTTATTTTGACACAGTATAAATGTATATTTGTTATCTGCACCCTGTCACATTAAAAGCAACATGTTTACTCCACGAGATACTTGTGTCAGATACAGAGTTTGCAGGATTGGATCCCATTCAGAAAAGTGCACGGGGGGGGAAGTGGGGAGTTCTGCAGGAGATTTTTTTTTTTCTCGCCTCTGTGCCACTGCTGGACCGGCGCCCATCTCTTTATCGCCGCCACAGCCGAGGAAAAACAACAAAATATGTTTACACCGCGCTGATAAGATCCGGCCCTCTGCAGCCGTGCACGTCTACACTCAATATTAATAGATACTGTAAGAGAACACAATAACACCACACAGCCCTACGTGCGTGCTCCGCGGCGCCGTTTCAAAACGGGACCGAGTCTGATAATTGATAATTGAGACGCAGATTATGCGTGGAAGTGATTGAGAAATACAGTTTGAATCATTTTATCTCGTTTTAACTTTATCAGCTTCCTATATTTAGTTTCTAAACTGTTTCCTCTTTGAACGGCCGTGTGCTGCATTTCAAACGCCCAGCCCTCTCTCTCTCTTTTTTTTTGTCATACACATTTGCTTATCAGATGTGGTGTGAATATCGATTTCCCGGATATGAGGTGATAAGGTCTTTTACAAGGCCGCTCTCTTTATGAGCGCTGGTGAATATTTGATCCACCGTGGATTATAATGAGTGATTAAGCTCAGTCGCCACGGCCCATCCTTTTTTAATAACGCAACCAGCAAAACTGTATCGATAAACACATGCTTAACGTGATTCGGTACAAAGTCATAAGCCGCTCGCTGGACGTTGACACTGAAATTTCTGATTTAATGCAATGAGAAAAAAAGCAGCGTTAAGCCTCTGCAGCGGCTTGTGTGTGTGCGTGTGTGTGCCCTCGCTGAAAGTTCCCGAGTAAACAGTTTGAATTGAATACAGTGCTGTGTGTGTGTGTGTGTGTGCGTGAGTGTGGTGTGTGTGTGTGTGTGAGTGAGTGTCAGTGTGAGTGTGTGTGTGTTGAAAGAACAGACTTTAAGGAGCCTGAGCCTTATAATGGTGCCCGATGACAAGGGAAGCGATCTGAGCGAAGCTGGCTGACTGTAACCTAAAACACACACGGACACGCACAACACACGCACACAGACACACACACACTCTCTGACAGACGCACAATCACAGAAGCACTAGTTGCTTCTCACTTTCTGCCCTACCTGACAATATGCGTGACTCTCTGTGTGTTGGTAAGTTCGAGGGGGCGGCCACGAGCAGAGCAGAAAAAGCACTTTGCATGTTTTCTATGAATTCTGGTTTTAAATAATCACTGGAAACTGCTCACATCACAGGTTCGTACTGTGAAACGTGATTTCCACTCGTGTGCATGGTTTTGTTTTCCTCTGCAACATAAATAGTCGTGTGTTTTTCCTGTAATTCCCTTAAATCACGACTTTCTTCTTGATAAATCTTCTTTCTGCAGACGCACACGACCTGACACACGTGATTCCTCAGCACGGCAGGAAAGAGGTTCTGCTCCACACTCTCCGTTCGAAAAGCTAAATAAAACAGGAGGAGTCTCTCGTGTCCTCGTTCTAAATCAAGGGGCCCAGCTTGTCATATTTACAGCTCCTATGAAAAATGGCTGCAGACATACGATGGAGGGCAGCACAATGCCGCCGCAAGGTCTTCCAAGACAAGTGTGATTACTGTTGCTCCTTTGCCCTTTCACGCCGGCTTTTTATGGCACTTTCAACAGAGCAGCGCCGGCTGTAAAACTGAGGGCAAAATAATAGAGAGATCAAGACCTTATCACACAAGTTTGGATGGGAATTGTCCCCATATATATATATATAGATATATATATATATAGATATATTTCTTTTTTCCCCTGGACCTTTTTATTATTCAGGACAGGCAGTGCGGAGTGCATGGTTGTGAAAATGGGAATAATCTCATGCAGCAGATTAAGTGGATTAATTAGGGTTTTATTCATCAGGGTGAATTGGTACCTAAAGAGCTTCCCCCTGCAATGACAAGGATTTTTCACCCTTAATTATCTCGGGCCGCGGAACGCAGCCCTGCGTGTGCGGCGCGTCGACAAGAGAGCGAGGCACGTCGGCCCCTGCAGCCGTGGAAATGTGAATCTGTACGCCCTCCGAGGATGACTTCACTTTCATTTATTTATTTTAACTGCAGCACAAATGATTCTTCTCTCTCTCTCTCTCTCTCTCTCTCCTCTCTCTCTCTCTCCTCCTCTCTCTCTCCTCCTCCTCTCTCCCTCTCTCCTCTCTCTCTCTCCCCCCCCCCCCCCCTCTCTCTCTCTCCTGCTGCACCACCGAGCAGGATTCAGGCTGAGGTTACGTCGGACCGCAAACTGTTATCTCTCCATCGAGTCCCTCATCAGACTAATCTCTTATATCCTCGTCATTTTCCACTTCGCACATGCACCTCTCTCTCTCTCTCTCTCTCTCTCTCTCTCTGTCCCCCCCCCCCCCCCAAGTAGTTACCTTCCGTACTGTAAAAGCAAACACACAACAGTTGACACAAGATTAAACAGAAAAGTAAAGAGTCTATAACATAGTAGTAAAGAGTTATTTTAACTTGTGGTATTTAACATGAGGGGGGGGGGTTTAAACACTTTACAAACTTCAACAACAACAGGTGTAAAAACATTTAATACAGAAATTACTTTGATTGACTTGTACAGTTGCTTTTATGTACTTTTAGTTCCAACGTAAACCAAGACACTTACACAAGAGTAATTTATAAAGAATCGAAGAAAGGAAATTTTTGTCGGTGTAACAGGCGGCGAGAAAATGTAAAGTTTGTTCTTTAGAAACTCTTTAAGGTGCAAAGGGAACGGAGCCGAAGTGAAAGTGCATCTCGAGACTCTTTCAGGCCGAGACACAAACCGGCACTTTCTCAAGTTCCAGGCTCTTTTCTCGCCGCGGAGCACAAAGAGAAGCCGAGCATCGTCGAGTACAGGCAGACAACGAAGCCGTGGGGGGGGTGAGGATGAGGAGGGAGGTGGAGGGGATGATGGGTACTGAGGTGGGGGCGGGGGGGTAGAGGGCCAAAGCAGGGTGGGTATTCACCGACCAGGTCAGACGTGATGCTTGACTGGCGAAATGTCTGATACACATCTTTGGTCTTTAGTCTCCCTCAGCTGACTGACAGGCTGCTGTGTGTGTGTGTGTCTGTGTGTGTGTCTGTGTGTGTGTCTGTGTGTGTGTGTGTAGGCCTGCACTTTCATTTGTGTAACAATAAGAACAGTACCGTGTACTGTGTGTCACCGGTGTCGGATGAAAATCTCCAGAACATCTCATTTCATTTCATTTTAAACGACACAAAAAAAGAACAAAAAAACAAAACGAACATCTCACAAGGACGTGAAACGTGCCGCCGTGCTTTGGTGAGCGTGTTGCATCATTTCCTGTTTGCCCACAGCTGGCGGGGGGGGGGGGGGGGGGGGGGGTCACGCTCTCTACTCGCTCCTCCGCTCGCTGATGATCGATAAACCCAGTGAGACAAATTGTAATTTGTGGATATGGGCTCTACAATATAAGATTTGATTGATTGATGGAAACTCAAATAACCCTCGACGGCAGCAACAAGTGACTGGAAGCCAAACAATATAAATGAATACTAATATATATTAATTACGGTGCTTTGTACAAAATGCAGAATTGTTTTAAAAATTTAAATTATATAAAAACACCTTTTGAATATTTGGTCAATTTTAAGTTCCAGCCTGAAAACGTTGTCAGAAGTGACTAATTTAAAAAAAACATAATATCTATGAATTATGTGACGAGTCTATGAACAAAAATAACTAAGTGAAATTTGGTTTATTTATTCAGATGTTGGGGGAAATAAATACTGTAATTTGAAGCGGCTAAAACTGTTAGAAGTTAAATAAATACTAGAATAAGAATTTAAAAAAAGTATAAATTGTATATTGAGATTAATTAGTTTATGAGCAAGCAGAATAAGTGAAACTACAGTTTATGTATATTTTATAAACAGCGTGTTTCTCTTCTTCCATTATGAAGGTAATTCCACCCCCACGCGCGCGAGTGTCCCTCCGTCGCCTGAGCTTCTGAAGCTCGAGCAGAACAAAAGAGGAGAAGCCTCCGTCGCCCGTCGCTGCTCCACATCACGCAGAAAAACAAAAAGGCCAGTTTGTGTGTTTTGTTGCCTCGTCATCGTGCTCGAGTTATGAGTTATGTTTCTGGCCCCGAAGTCGTTTCCCCTGTGACCTGAAACTTCTGGTGACATTTTAATCCACTTTGATTGTGTTTTTTTTTTTTTACACTGACGTGGTTTCAAATATGAGAACAAACATGCAAACAGATAAACATGGTGCAATTTGCATGGAGCTATTTATTGTTGATTGTGTCGTTCTTTAAATGTACATTTTTTTTTCAGATCTTATCTAAAAGCTGAATCGTTGATGATACAATGATTTAATTGCCCTTATTTACTAACAAAATTGTTCTTGTACTTAAAATAACTTCACTTGTACTTCATTCGATTATTGTTCTTTGCAATGATACGTGTGTTTGTGGCTTTTCTACAGGGAATCAATACCTTTTTAATAACATTTTTAAAGCTACCTTTTTAATGTGCTTGATAATAAATACATTCCAAATTTACTTTAAACTCTCAGTCACTTCAATTCAGTAAAACTTATTTTGTCAGGGTTTTTTAAATCTGCTCAAATTCTCAAATCCCTGAATTCTAAAGGTAAAATTAGTTTAAAAGTTGTGTTTCCAAGTTGTGTTATTTCACATTTCCCCCGTTTTTGTGCACAATTTGTCCTTTTGAGAAATCGTACAGCCTGTTCTGACGTTAAATGTGAAATCATCAATGCGTTGAAATGCGTAAAAGGATCCTCTCCTTCTGATAAATGAAGCGTAACGTGAATGACGGTGGCTTCCTCTTCCTCTAACGCTCTTCATCACTTTCTCTCTGTGCTGAAAGTAGGTCAACAGGGATTTCCTGCCCTCAGACGTCTTTCTCTCTCTCCAGCCGCCACCTGGCCTTTGTAATGCCACTTCAGTGACAGGAAGCGGTGTGTGTACTGTATATATAACATATGGGATCAAAAGTCACAACAGCTTGTAAGTATTTACCAGCGTGCAGGGAAACTTAAGACCGCCGGTGACCTTCATGCGGCAGCCGGGGCTTCGGCAACTCTCGACGGAAACCGAGCAAGAGAGACACTCCTGGAGATTTAGCTGCAGCTCCGGGCCGGGATTTAAAAAACACACGGGCACAAAAACAACAGCCGCATATTTATTCCTCTAATTTTCCCAATTTAAAGTTCGCTCAAGAGCTGCATTATGAAACAAAAGCCTGCCATTACTTTTTCTTTTTTTTTTGTCAGACTGAATTATTAACAACCCGAGGCTTACCTTTGCATTTCTAATTACGTGACGCAAAAAAAGACACAGAGAGGCAGAGACGGCAGCGGCAGCGGCAGCTCTGAACTCTGCAGGCATCCAGCTCGTGTCATTGTGAAGGAGAAACGCAGGAAAGCACAAAGTAGGTTACAGAAAAAAAAAACTGTTTGAACACCTCTGGCCCCCAGAAACCTTATTTCTTATTTCTCTTGCAAGTGTGAGAAATATTCTCAAGAACATCACAGATCTTTTTTTTTGTTTATTGAAGGGATAAAAAGAAAGTGGGTTGATTCAACTGTGCCGGGGCAGAAGAGGGCCGAGGAAGGAGCTGACGGTGGTTCGACAGGGGGTGACTTTCACATTTTGAGTTCCGTTGGATCACGCCACAGTGGGCGTGCGATCAAAGCGATGGCGCTCGCGGTCGCGGGGGCGGGGACAAGGTAGTTTTTTTTGTGGCTAAACAAAATAATTCATCACACAGAGTTGATGTGGGATCACAACAAGCTTCTTAGAACAAAACCGGCTCGAGAACACACGAGGGGGAATGCTCACCTTCACACACACCTCGGGCTGAGAGTCATACCGAGAGGACGGCTGCTGTTTGATTCTGAGAATGTGATTTTGTTTTTGTGCCTCTCGCTATCTGAATGAATAATTTTTCCGTTTCGGGGCCGCGACCAAGAGTATCACAAATTATGTCGGGGCTCAGAAGCCTCTCTAAGAATTACAAGAGTCACGAATACAAAGAAAAATCTGAGCAGTTTTATTTTGAGAATCATAAAAACGCACACAGCCTGCAGGGAAAGAACGCACACACACACACACGAACCCACACACTCTTCATGAGTCAGTTGCACCACTTTTCCGTTCCTCCTCTGGATGGAGGTGAGCTCGCTCCCCTGCAGGGAGGTGTGGTTTTTTACCCATGTGCCCTCGGGGGTGCTGGCTCCGTGGTCATCGCTCCACGTGAGGAACACCTGGCTGCCATGGCGACAACGCGCCGTGTTAACTGCAGCTCCTCGCACAACTGAAAACAACCACACGTTTGTGTTTGTTTCTAAACCACGGAGTCGCTTAAGGTCGAGGTACTGGAGGTGTGTGTGTGTGTGTGTGTGGGCGGATGGGGGGGGGGGGGGGCACCCATGGGTCTTTAAGAGGGTCCTAAAGGGGGGGAAGCTGTATTAGCCAATTAGCACAAACTATGAAGAGAAAAGACGTTTCCAAGATTGGATCTTTCTTTGTGAGCTGAATGGTAAAATTAAAATGGAGAAACAGTGCATTAGTATATTTTTAATATTTTTGCAGGGCCCCAGTTTGTTGAGTAGATGTGTTACATCTCTATTGCCCCTGGTGGCTGGCTCCAGTATAGGTCATAAACCCCACCTCCTCCACGTTAGCAGATGGGACACAGATTCCTTGATATGGCCTCGTTCGTGGAGACATGTCGTCCATATTTAATAGTTTTTTTGTAACGTAAACTTGCTTTTACACAGAAATTTAGAGACACGCACTTTGTCAGAAGGTCGGAGGTCGGACGCACTCGTGCTCCCACGTTAAATAACCTTCCACGCGGCCGCCCCCCGGTCAAACGCTCGCCATCGCTCCGCCTCTCCATTTCAAATCAGGAGTTTAACCTCCGAGCAGATTCTGCTCACGCTACGGCAGCGGACCTGGCCACGCACCATGGGAGAATTACCTCCCATAATTATACTGCAATTACGATGGCGATAAAATCAGCATTATTCTAAAAAAAAAAAAAAAGGGGAGAAAAAAGTTTAAATGAGCCGAGGGAGGGAGGGAGGGCAGGATGGAAGGACTCGGAGCTTTAGGGTCTCGGAGGGGATTGGTGACAGGCCCGTGAAACAATAGGAGGCGAGTGGACAGAAAACCTTTCTAATTAAGCACAGAGAAAAGATGGTGTCTCTGGTAATTATAAAAGTGTAAGAGATTCTTAACTGGTTTCCAGGGCTAATTCTGTGGCATCGGGTTCTGTGAATTTACTTTTTTTTTTTTGAAAAAGTTGAGAGCAAACAGAGGAAGTACAGCACAAACTTTCACAGTGGAAACCCAAAAATATGTCTGGGATATTATCATAAACCACACAAAATGCCTCCTCAACTGGCCACTAGGGGCTTTGTGCACGCTCCAGCGTCGGATTCTGTCCTGGCTGCAGCAAACGGGGGGGGGGGGGGGGGGGCCTGCAACAAATAAGCTCTCCTTTTTCAAAAATCTCTTCAAAACCGCCAAACCCACCTCCCAAAAATAGAAACGTGGAGCTTCTGGGGCCTCGTCATCCTCGGTGACGTGTGTTCAGCTCCGGGTCTGGAGCTGGATGGCAGCAGACAGGACATCTGCTCCTCATATCCGCCCGGTGTGTTGCACAAAGTGGACTCTCTTAGCCGCGGCCGCGGGCCCGGCGCAGGCTGCACGGCGGGCACCATTCCCTCTCCAAACACAATTCGGAAAAGGGACTTGTTTATCCAACCATCCAGGGCCCGGGATCGGAGGGAGATAATGTCTGGATGGGTTTGGAGTCTCCCTTTTCCGTGCAGCCGCACACACACACACATCTGCGTCTGAGCTTTCCAGTGAGAATTAAAGAAAAGAGAAAGGAGACGACGGAGCGGGTTTGAACTGAGCTGGTGCACGATATACAAACACATGCGGCACAAACATAAATACACAGGTAGGCCCAGCGCTGCACGCGTTGCCAAGCACTTAAGGAAGACATTGGTGGTCCATAATATTATATTTGGATCGTGGTTGTGAAACATCCACCTCTGGGGGGGGGGGAGGAGGAAACATCACAAAGTCACATACAACTTTTAAAGCTCTTCCTTTCCGTCTTTGCAACCATTTGAAATTCTTTTTCATCACTCCACTGTCACATTCCTCTAATAACACCGCAATCTCCCACCTCCCATCACCCTTTCTGAGGTCAACTCGCGGGAGGAGGAAAATTCAAACATTTAAAAGCAGCAAATATGATTTATAACCTGTATATTTCCGATATGAAATGGCTGTGGAGTATCTCCCGTCGATGCCATTACTTATTTCTGAAAGCCCACCTGATTGTAGTCGGACGGACTCGCCTAAAAACACCGAAACCCGCTCAATAAAGCACCTTGAACCGTGATTGGGATCTCACTCATATTCCCTCGTCACGAAGATGAATGCATCTGCGGAGGAAGGATGAGAGAGGGGGATGAGTTTTAATAAATTCCGCATCATGGATCCGCCGCGGTGCCCACGAGCCCCTGACAACTGCATTTATTTAAAGACAGTTTGATAAATTAATTTTGTTTTTCTCTTATTATCTGGAGAAATACATTCACGGGGGGGGGCGGAATAATGATCTCGACTGAGAAATGGAAGCGTTCCAGTCGAGGGGAGGCGGCGTTGATTCCTCGGCTCCGTTTGAGAGACCGTAAATCAAAAAAAACATATTAGGCAAGTTATTGTGTTCCCTCTGTATTGTTTATTGTGTTGTATTTATTTAAAAAGAATGTATTTAACGACGCCCCCGCTTACAATTTGTTCACTGGGGGATTTTTTTTGATTTTTCTTGTCACTCAAATCCCCTGTGAAGAAACGAGAAAAAGTACCCGAGACCACATCTTGATAACGCAAAGTTGTGCAACAGGACGGACACATCAGATAAGTCCTGCGGAGGTCACGCAAGCTCGCACGCGAACGCAAACGCAAACAAAAAACACACACACAAATTCCAAATAAGCTGTCACGGCCCCACGCCGAAGTCGAAGCTTGCAAACATGCAAAAAAAAAAAGAAACGTCGGTAATATCGGTATCAGCTGCATCTGCACACGCTGCAGGGCCGGGGCCCGGCAATATCCTTCAGAGGACAAAGTGTACCAGATGAATCAATAAACTCAAAAGCCCTGAAATCTCAAATCCATTAGTGCTACAACCAAGCACATATTACTTCAGAATGGAGTTGCATTAAGTGTCAGATGTCCGCGATAAGGCCGTCTTCATTTGGTTGTTTTTTTTTGCTGTTTTTTCCCCTGACGGGACACATGAGTGGTGCCTCCTTATCATTCACGCCATAAAGCGCTATCTGTGTCTCTTATCATCCGTCTCTGCACCAAAGAGGAAAAAGAGCGCGAGAGTGTGACAGAGAGAGAGAGAGAGAGGGAGAGGACGAGGGAGAGAAAGTGGCGGGTGATAAAAATCTCTGCTGCGGCTGTGGCCTGGTGCACGAACACCTGTACGAGTGGACGCGGATGCAGTTTTTTCGCCACCTTAACACACTCGTATCAAACGAGGCCGCGGCGCTCTGACATGTGCTTATCTCCCCCGCGGCCCTCTCGCCATGAACAGATGTGTCGCGCTGCTTCAGCCGCCAAAAGTACAGAGGAAGTCAAACTGTTGCAGAGAATCTCAAGGTTTTCTTTTTTCTCTTCTTCTTCTCTGATGGCCTCTCGTCTTATCTCCTCAGAGGAACTCGAGTTCTCCAGCCAATAACTTTGATCATCACACACACTTCTTTTCTTTTGGTGTGTGTCGAGACGTGAGAAAATTAAAAGCGCTTCTTCTTCTTGTCTTTTCTACTTGCATCATCACTTTGACTTTAAGGAATCAAGCGATTTGAATCGGAGGAGAATTCAAACCCCCCCCGGATTTGAGAGAGTGTCATGGCGGCAGATCGCGCGCACGATACGAACGCGTTGACCCCGCGCTCGAATTAGCAAACGCAACACGACACGCTCCTCTCATCTCGGCTGTTTTCTTTTAATACGATCTGAATCCCGTTGCTATGCAAGGCGTAACCTTAATCTCGCTGCCTTTAACCTTGCCATTCTCCCGCCTCTATCTCTCCCTCCTTCGCTCTCTTGTTCCATCTCTTCCCTGCGTTTGTTTATCCAGCACTCTCTCGCTGCCTCTCTGATGAGTGTTTTATCTCGCGGCCCCACCTTTTCACACTGCCGCGCTCACAATCACGAGTATCACCCGTAATTATCTCGCCGTATTCCCCCGGTTCTCGCCGTATCGCCGGCGTTCATCTCGCCACTGGAATTATATGTGTTTCAGCTGGATGCCGCCGCCACCGCCCCGCCGCCGCCGCACTCTCCCACCCCCCAGAGGACAGGAGGAGGAAGAGGTAGGGAGGAGAAGAAGAAGAACCAGGTGAAGAGGAATCTCGTGTGTCGCAGGTTGCAGATTGTAAAGCCTGACCTGCATCCCCGTGCACGCGGCCCGCCGCCACATCTCAGGTGTAATTACTTTGTTTCGCAGCTTCCTTTATCTCCCATCGACTTTGCATCTGTCCCCGTTCATACCCCGGCACTCCCGCGCATAATATAGTTGTGGTCCCTGTCAAAGTCGCCTTGACCTTCCTCCTTTCTGCCCGCCGCCATTGTACCAATAAGAAAACCAATTAATGACTTATCTGTCCATCTCAATGTCAAGTCTTTTTCTGAGGTGTACTATTATGTCTACTTTTCCGACGTGCCGTTAATTAACTCAAAGCTTCGTCTTCTCCACTCCGGCCCCACTGCTGCTCACTTACCCGACCGCGCCGGTATTCAGCTGCATAATGGTGCTGTAGGTGCACACACACACAGACACAACACACACACCACACACACACACACACGCACACGCACACCAAGGAAACCGTTAAACTTCTGAGAGCAACAGAATGTAGAGGGGGGGACGGTGGAATAGGCAAAGAAGGATATGAAAGGATTTAATGAACAAGATGTCTGAAGGAGAATTGAATGGAGGGGCCCGATAAGGCTGTAAAGTTGTTAAGAGTGGGCAGAGTGTGGCGCAGCCGCCTCTTTAGGTTGGAGACGCCGGCGCCGTAAAACCCCCGCACATCCTCACCCTTCACGAGGGGAGCCCCGACACGTCCCCTTTATCGCATTCAAATTCAAATCTCTGAGTGAAATGTCAGAGATGATAGACGTATCACTCTTTCTGGGGCCGGCATTCAAAAAAACCCGCCTGGATTTAAAGGTGGAAAACGGCGTCTGCAGACTCGTGTTGTCGTGATGATTATTCACGACCCTGGAAGTCTGGGACGGCGTTGGCGCCCGACGCTCACTTACCTAAATGGTTTGACCTTATTTTTTTTTTTTATGGCTCGTACAAAGAAAACCGCGTTCACGCCTTCGCTGTGCGGAACCTGTGGCGGCGTTCCCTGCTGGATGCCCAACCAGATCTTCTATCTGTTTCACTTGTCCCCAGTTCCATTTTTATTTTAATTAGAATTTGGCCGAGTATTGTCCTAGGGGAGAACTATTATGAAAATCGCTCCAGTGTCCTAATACATAAAGCAGCAGCTCTGTTTATTCAGTGTTTCTTCTTCTTCTTCTCTTTTTTTTGTGAACTTTCTAGTAATAAATTATCCTCACGCAGTCATAGTGAGGAGCCGGCTGTATCTTTTTTAATTTTCTAAATGCAATTCACTGCTCCCAACATGGAGTCAAAAACACTAATTAATTTGTATTTGATAATTTGCCCACTTTCCCAGCATGACATAAGTGTAATTTTTTTCTTTTTAAACTTTGCACTGCGCGCACAAGTTTAATTAAGTGCGAACTCTCACATTATCAGCATCGGGAATTGTACATATTTTTTGTTGAAGGGGGAAAGAAGTAGGTCTGCGAGGGTCTTTTCTCCTCGTCCTCTCCACTCCCACAATTTCCCAGCATAAAAGAAATTCTCCGAATGAGGAGTGATTGCTGGAGGAGGTATACATTTCAAGTTAATTTTACATTGACCTTGTAAAAGGGATTGTGAAAGAGCGTGGATAAGTTAAACAGTAATGGGGAAAAAAAGAGAAGAAGAGGAGTTAATGCACCTTCATCTCCCTGCGCTGAACTGTCTCACTAACGGACCATCCACTCCTCCTCCTCCTCCTCCTCCTCCTCCTCCTCTCCTCCTCCTCCTCCTCCTCCTCCTCCTCCTCCTCCTCCGCGGTACAATCCTGCCGTGTAGACGCATTTCATGGACCCACAGCCAACCTACATTCGAGCTAAATTGTACATTAAACAAGATTAATGAGATTTTGGTTTCAGGGGGCTGAATTTTTCAGGATGTCTTTTCAACTTGGCGACTGGAAATAATTGTCTTCGTTTTCAAAAGTTTCTGACCATGAACAATTACGCGTCCCCCCCCCCCCCCCGCTCTCCGCTGCCGAACGCGCTCGCATCATTAACGGTTATAACCTCGAGCCCGTCTCACCTGCGAGAGTTTCCCCGCTCTAATGAAGCTATTGTTTAAGCTATCGTGTGACCTTCGACCTGATTTCACCGGCTGCTCTGTTGTTTAGGAAACGAAGCTTCGCTCAGACTCGTCCGGCGGTTTGTGACACACGCCACTGAACCGCCTTCGTCTGCAGCGAGCCATTAGCTTCTGGTGACACTGACAACGTGCAGGGAACCAAATTTACTTTGCAAGCGAATGCAAAAGGGATGAATTTGAAAATAATTGAAAACTACTACTTCGTTAAAGAGACTAGAGAAAACTGTGATAGAAAGGAAATGTGCAGGTTATGGAATTACTGCAAAACAACTGTTGCACAATAAGGGGTCTGGGGGGGGGGGGGGGGGCTCTGTCAGTTTCCCAGTTTGACCAGTGTTGCTCTTGGTAAATTCCCAGAGCCCAAGTTGTCCTGCTGCACCTGGAATTTAAGATCTGGTGATGAACTCATGATCCTCAGGAGCAAAGGTTCAGGATCTTCGACCAAGTTTAACTCAAACTGGTTTGTTAGTTTTATGAAAACAGAAACTGGAGATAAAACATGTTTGAGTTTTTTTTTTAATTAAATATCAAAGTTGTTGCAAATGTCAAATTCTTTCAGCGCCGATGTACAAGTACAAGCTTTTTTCTAAGACTCCTAAACCGAGAACCCTTCGGTCCGTTGAGCAGATGATTCTTCGTCTTTCCTCACGTCTGAGTCTTCCTCAGCTGCCGGACATCACGACCCTCTCCCTGTCGGATCACCGGAGCGCGTCGCCCGCCGACGTGTCCGTCTCCCCCTGTCATTAGCCATCCTATCTGGACAGCGCTTCCTCTCCGTGTCCGTCTGGGGCGAGACAAAGACCCGCGACTGGGCCCCGAGCCCAGAAAATCATTTAACAGGCCAATCAGAACATGGGACCGATCCCAGCGCAGCCATTAGGGAAACCCGAGCCCGACCCCGACCTCCCCGTCTCTCACAGCCTCTTTCACGTTTTTAGACGCTCTACAAATTGAGCATCATCCTCCAGCTCTCAGCAGCCATTTTGTAAAAAAAAAAAAAAAATTGACGGCTCCGTGAAAGAAGAGAGAGTGGGAACAGACGTGAAAATGATGTTCATCGGGTTTACGGAGGAGATGTGGAGAAAGAGATTCAAATTAAATATCCCGGCTGAGTAGAGAGGGGGGGGGGGGGTTCTAATTCTCCCCTCCCCTCCTCGTCTCCTCTCCTCTCCCCAACCTTTAGTTCACCGACTCAAAACCGCGATAAAACCCTTTTCCTCCGCTTTCATTCTTTCGCTCGTCCTCTCTTCTTCTTCCTCTTCGATCCCGCCACGAGGGAACACTCAGGCCTTTGTTCGCTGAATTGGTTTTCAGATGTTATTTTTTCCTTTCTCCGAGAGCATGTGATTAGAATCACCTCAGTCGTTAAAGCACTGATGCCTTTTGTCTCTGCGGCCCCATTCTGCTGGGAGTCAGGGGGCTCGCCGCTCTACATCTAACAGGTAGGGTGTAATAGGATTTCACTCCTGGCTCTTCCCTGCGCCGTCCGTCTGCATATTTAGAGCTTAAACACATGCATATGTATAAATTAAGGCTCAGGGCAATAATCTGAGCTTTTAATAAGAAGCAGTGTATAATTTTAAACTTTTTTAAGTCTGGATGGAAGAGGGGGGGGGCGTGTGAATACTGCAGCGAGTACGAACGTCCCCCCCCCCCCCCCCCCCCCCCGTGTCCAAACACGACTGTTTCGACAAATTAAAGTCGTTTCATGAAGAACAAACACGTGTTATTCATGAGTCGCTCGCGAGCTCGGGTGCCGGAGACGGACGCGAGGGAAACCGGAGGAGAGCGAACACACGGGCGTCGACGTCGCTGCAAACATCAAAGCCCCCCGTGAGATGATTATACATGTCGAGGCAGAATAATGTTTCTTTGCTTCTCTTTATTATCCCATGATTTTTTTTATTCTATATAATAAATAGAAGCCTGAGACAATTCAGGTGAAACAGCAGTTTAACCAGACTCGCTCTCTTCCTCTAACGTAAACTGCTCCTTCAAAGATGAAGGAATACAAATGTCCCAAAGAGTCGTTACTACATAGGTTTGTATTTACAGTATTGCAAAAGTATTCGTCAAAATATTATACACCATCGTATATATCTCATGGAATATATATATATAATTCATTCAGCCTTTAAAAAATGTCCCCGTCCAGCTCCTGTTGCTTCTTCCAGCAGGAAACAGATGTAACATAAAGATGGACGACATGGCGGCTCCTGGAAGTGAAGCCAAATCTTCTCGATAGCCCCCTGGTGGCTGGCTGCAGTATTAGTCAAACCCCCTCTCCTCCATGTTAGTGGATGGACACACAGACCAAACTAAAAAGTAAAAGTACACGTCAACGGTGGTTTCTGTCACGTTTGGTCGTTCTTATCACGCGTTTCTGATAAGTTCGGTTTTAATTTATTATTTTTTACGATATATAAAAAGGAGGTTAAACATCATGATTGACAGTTGAGACTGACTCTGGATCAGTCGAGCACATTCATCAGCAGAACCGACGCCTGCACATTTCCCAAAGCGCTAAATCCTCCTGTTGATTATCCTGCACGTGTCTGTTCTGATGTGGCGCGGTGGTCGTGGTCGTGGTCGTCACCTGTTTCAAACAGGCGCCAGCACGTACATCCAACCGACGTGATCCCAAACAAACGACCTCCGTGACCCTTCAACCCATCGGAGCAGCGTCTGGTCGCACACGCCCACTTCCAGCCACAGAGGAAGTGACAGAGAAAAAGCAGCAGTGTCTTTGCTCCTTCTGAGAAAATCCTCCCTCCTCTTCCCCCCCCCCCCCGTCCCTCCTCCCCCCCGCCTCACCCTGCAGCCGGCTGCCAAAGGCCTTGATTAATGGCGTGCTTTAATTAATACTTTTACAGTACTTAGAGCACAGACCTTGCAATTAGCATTGGCCTAAAGAGTGTAATCACCTGAGCTCATCCAGATCCTTATCCACCGGACTGACTGACTGACTGACTGCTCGGCAGAGAGGCAGGAGGAGCGTGTGTAAGCTTGTGTAGCTTAGACGCTCATTATATTTCTGAGGAATATTACGCGCTCGCTCTTACAACTCGGCTCCGACTTGTCACAAAGAAGAGAATTGATTGTGGGGCGTCGATCCTGCGCCGCGTTGGTCCCCGAGGCACTTTCCATACCTGGGATTCTGAGGAACCAAGAGACAGTGGAGTCGGTTTGAATGTCAAAGGGGAAGTTGTTAGAACGACGACGACGCCGGGATTTAACGGGATTTAACGAGATTTCCCCAAAACTCCCAAAACGTAAACATCACAGTGTTGGTGGAGAACGAGTCGACTTCATTTTGCTCGTGTTTGTTTTCAGCGTGATCCCAGATTAATTTGAATTAGTCCACGAGAACTGTCCCTGGACTTGTTCTTTGTGTTTTGGTGCAGTTTTGTGTCCAAATTATAATTTAAAAAAAACAATATTAAAACTAATATGATTGTGCAGCCTAAGTACATTCCGGTTTTACACAAACTACTTTACCTCCTTTACTATAATTACCTTTTTTTTTTTATAGCATTGTATATATTCCCTTATCTGAACACCAGTCACCGAGCTAATGACTGTCCTCCAGGCCTCCCACGTGCCTCTGCAGCTGAGATATATTGTGTAGTTAGTTTCAGATTGAATCCACCGCGACGCTTTAATACTTCCAGTAAAGAGCGTATAAAAGCAAACCCCCCCCTTTTTACTTTTTTTTTGTTTTAATGGGAAGTGGAGACGGGCAGCGAGGAGAGAGAAAATCCACGGCGTTAATTACAAACTGATGAGACGCTACTTTTGCAGGAGGCGGTATCGTTTATTAGAGGGGAAAATAACGATCACAATTCCAGCAAGTTCTAATTGGAAAAACAGCTCAAATCTTATCAGGGGGCTGCGTGATGCATGTGCAACACACACATCGCTTCCAGGACGCGCACACACACACACACACACACATCTGGAGACAAACAACCTCTGTGGTGTGTGTTCTTTTGGGGGGGGGCGCACACACACACACTTGTGTCGGCGCTCCCACTCCGAGACAGAGGAGCCGGTTTAAGCACATCAAGTCGACTGCGGGATTATGTTTGTAGATATTACCCACGAAAGAATCAGCGGTGCGCTTTCTCAAAAGAGACACAGACAATTACAGATCTGATAACCCCGGAGTCGCCGTGTGTTTACACAATCTGACATGGCTGAAACAACGGCACAAATAAGAACAGAGGGGGAGATGCTCATCTCAACTTTCCCCCCCGACTTGCCGCTTATCACAAACCCACCCCCCCCTAAAAAAAAATCTGTGTCAGACAGAGGCTGGAACGCGCCCCCAAAAAACAAACAAACACACACACCACCATCACGTCACATTTATTTTGAGTTTGTGTATTTATTGGCAGCAGCCGGGAGCGGTTTGAAATACTTAAGAGGATATTTCCAGACAAATAAACACCAGCTTGAAGAAACCTCTCCAAAAGGAACGTGTAATGTTTTCTGTTAAATTGGCAAACAACAGCGTGTCTGTGTGTGTGTGTGTGTTGTGTGTGTGTGTGTGTGAGAGATCTCAGAGGAGGGGGGGGTGCTTACAGTACATGACTCATGTTATGGTAATGACACAGTCACAAACTGAAGGATCTTCGCCGCGGGTCAACAAGACGGTTTCGTAACGTCCCAAATTGGATTCACATTCGACTGGAGTAGCGCTGAATTGGGAAAAAATATGTTTGTTTAGTCTCTCTGCCATCCAGGGAATTTACACTCTCACACACACACACACACACACACACACACACACACACACACACACACACACACACACACAGCGTTATGATTAATAGATCGTTTTGTCATTGCTTTTATTAATGTGAAAATGCCTGATTTATGGGCCGCGTCTAGACACAGTTGCAGCTTTCTCCTCTCCGGCGGCAGATCAACTGTGATCGGCTTGAACGCGCGAGTTTTGTTTTTGTCTCTGGAACAGACGGGGCGACGGGTTTCGTTGCCATTAATCGACTCCGCCGCTGCTGCTCCCCGGCTCGCAGCGTGAATATGAACATTGTGCATGTGGGTGGCTCCTCTGATTCTTTATAAACAGAGTCATTACAGTGTATTAGGCAAAACAGCAGTAAATCAGCCCAGTGACGGGGCCTGGCACGGCGTTGAAAGGAGAAGACGGGCGGCGCAATCTAATATTAGATATTGTTCCATGAATTGATCCACTGTATATCTGCAGCTGTCATATTGTGGTCGTTGCAACATTTGAAATCAAATTAAAATGAAATAAATTACAGACTCTCCACACCCTCCTACCTTTTATTTCACAGAGGAGCCGAAGAGCCCACAGTCATGTTTCGGTCCAAGAACAGTGAGAATGCAGCTCATTAAAATACATCAGACACACACACACACACACACACACACACACACACACACACACACACACACACACACATCACCATGATCATAAAGGTATCTACTCGAGGAGAAACTGGAATCGGCCTCTCGGTTGGATCAGTCAGAGTATTCCTTTACCATGTTTCTGCAGGCTTGGAAGAGGATCCTGGAGGGTTGTGTGTGTCTGTGTGGTGTGTGTGTGTGTGTGTGTGTGTGTGTGTGTGTGTGTGTGTGTGTGTGTGTGTGTGTGTGTGTGTGTGTGTGTGTGTGTGTGTGTGTGTGTGTGTGTGTGTGTGTGTGTGTGTGGGGGGTTGGGTCGGTTAAGGCTGGGGGATTGTCCAGGGAAAGTGTCTGCTTGGCCGTCCCTGGCTGAGAGGTAAGCCTTGCCGGTGGTGTGCTGAAAACCGACCGTGTTGTCGCCGGCTGCGGAGCCAAAATCACTGACGCGTTTTTAGAAAGAGCCCCCGGTGCCGGAGAGGACGGGGGTATTAAGCACACACACACACACACCACACACACACACACATAGTCATGAACATGTACAATGCTGTAATGTGCACACGCACACCTACTCGAACAATACTCAAACAAAAGCGCAGGCATATACCGTAACTGCAGAGCCAAAGGTACACCCTCGAATGTGAACACACACACACACACACACACACGCACACTAATGCACGCTCAGAGCGGTGAGCCGAGCCGCTGTGCCAGGTGGCAGGAGGGGGCTCTCGGCTGAGAACGAGCAGAAAGGAGGAGGAGAGGCTCTTGGCCGGCCTTGAAAGCGAGAGGCACAAACGGCAGCGCGGTGCCCAGGTTTGGATGCAGCCGGGGGAGCCCTGGAGGGCTTTCCTGGGCACGCAGGCAGGGAGGCAGGGAGGGTTGCTGGGACCGTTGTTGGGCTACGTCTGGTCTGTGGTCAGCCCCCTCTGTAACAGAGAAGTGTGATCCCAGACACAGCTGTCCTGTTCTGAGCTGAACCTCCTTGTCCACGGGCCCAGAGCGGCATCAGGGACAGGGATGCTGCGAGGGCCTGAGACTGGGCTTACACACACCTTATTGTTCCCAGCGTCGACGCTAGATGCTAAATAAGACGTACCTTTTCCCACTAAGCTGTGTGTGTAGCACGGCGGGTTTAGGACAAACGCTATGCTAATTATCCCTGGAATAGAAATACAACACCCGGAGATAAGGCGCTGTGTGTTCGCACCCGGCCCGCTGAGGTGATCAGATAAGGGCGAGTTGACTGGATACAGTGGCCAGATGGATTGGGTACCTCACACACCAAAAAGCACCAGAAACAAGGTCAAGCAAAGGGAAGCTCGCATCAAACAAGAAGAAAAACAGCCTGTAAATGTGCACTGAAACCTCCAGGTGCATTAAACACAGTGCACATGTAAACTTACTGCCTGTTTATCTGCTGCAGTGTTCTCCAAATCACCAGGGAGCTTCACATCTCAGGGTATCCATTGTCCTTGTTGCCCCTGAACTCTCCAACTACCGCAAACAGGATCAGGTCCCGGCGGAGGAGACGTATAAGAAAAGAAGACTGTGAAGAATAGGCAGGTGGGGAACGAAGGAGGGGTGAGGAGGAGAAGAAGACACCGGGTGGAGGAGAGAGAGAGGAGGGTGGAGAAACGAGGGAGTGAAAGATGTGAATTAACAGAGTGCCGGTGAGGTTCTCTGGTCGGGGCTGGATCACGTAAAGTGAGCTGTGGGGCGTGTAAAGTGAGCAGGGGGCTATTTGGGTCGTTTTCACATGGAGCCTGGCCAGACTCCAGAACCCAGCGAGGAGAGCGAGGGAGTGTGAGAGAGACGCAGTGAAAGAGAGGGAGGGAGGGAGAGAGAGAGAGACTCCTAATGGCTAAGCCTTTCACTATAGGCCACACTGCAGTGAGCCGTAATTGAAGGTAATTGTTGGGAAGAGCCGACACACACAGCTTCCCCACTGTTCCCCGGGCCAAGATGGACAAGCTTGGGATGACAGAGAGGAGGGGGGGGAGAGAAGGTGTGGAGGGAGGGGTGTTGAGGGCGAGGACCGTGGGGAGTGGGTGAAGGCGGCGGCGGCGGCGGCGGCGGAGGGGGGGGGGTAGCGTTACCCTACCTGCACCATCCCCGACTGTCCTACACGGCATTTGTCTGCTCGCACAATTGCGTAATTGTGTCCGAGCTAAATGGTTGGAAGGGCCGCCGCAGCGTCTTGGATGCAGGTGGGCAGGCTCGGGTGACGGACAGACGGGCGGACTGAAAGACGACAGAGAAAAGGCCTCAAGTGAAAGGAGAGAGAGAGAGAGAGAGAGAGAGAGAGAGAGAGGAGAGAGAGAGAGAGAGAGAGAGAGAGAGAGAGAGAGAGGGGCCCGGCTGCTGAGATGGCGGCCGGTCGGATTTGACCACAAGCTCGCGCTGGGACACCAAGTTTGAAACATTCCCCCCGAAAAATAAATGTAATTTTTATTTTGAAGGGCGGCGGCCTGCACTGCACTGCAGTCCAGTAAATTTGATCTTTTCCCCCCAGAATCCTTCAATGAATACATTTCGCTCTTTGTCACACGCACACACAGACACTTTCAAATAGATTCCATGAGGTTGTGCCGCGGCAATGGTGTTCATGTGTGCGACTCTGAGTGTGTGTGTGTGTGTGTGTGTGTGTGTGTGTGTGTGTGTGAGCGGGAGATGGAGGAAATCACCTTCCCCACTTTGCCTAGCCTCCTCGGTTGGATGGGTTTAGCTCCATGAGCGCACTGGAGCAGGAAATCCAGATTCGCAGCCTATCAGCGAAATAGCACATATATGACTCCCCAGCCTAAGACGGTCTAATCAGGCCTGCCAACCCGCTAACTCCACCACCATCATCACCGGGCGCCAGATTGACTCCCGGGTCCAAATCGCCGGCTCCTGCTTTACACCATCAAATGATTCCTGTATTGGTTTCCTCTTAAACCTGCTGGAGCTAATGCAATGTAATGTAAAAATTAGAAGCATAGTGCCACTGTGCCGCATGTCAGCAAGTGCAGATTTGACTGGACGAGGCCGAGGGAGACGAGGAGGGGCAGGCGGTGGGGGGGGGGGGACTGGACTTATCGAGGGGAGGGGAGGGGAAGGGATGAGAAAAAAAAAAAATCAACCCAATTACCCGACGAGCTACTGTTCTGCCGCCTCTTGTGAGCCGGGCTGATGAATGTGAAATGTTGTAATTTGCGAGTGCTGATAGTGACAGAGACGTGGCGCCGGATCCGGCAGAGTTGGAATTAGAGGAATGAAAGACAGGATCCGATTTGCTCTCCTATCAGAAGAGCTAAATAAGCTCGCTCATCTTTTATTTCGGAAGTAACCTTTTTGCCTTAATTACCGAGTGTCTGTGATCCAGGGTCCTGCGTCGCTGTCGGACACACACACACACACACACACACACACACACAGACACACACAGACACACACTCGTGCATCAGGACAGGCTTTGATAATTAGCCAAGCAAAAATGAACTTTAATTCTTCCTTTTCAAATGCGAGATCTAGCCCATAATTACTGGTGTGTAATTAAAAGTCCCAATCAATCTGTTGGATTGCAAAGTCTCGGCGAAAGAACAGGAGAAATTAGACCTTAATCCTCGGAGCTGTGCCGCCCCGTCGAGCCGCTCACTTCTTTTCTCATGTCCCCGTCACATGTGTCGTTCTCACGCACACACACACAGACACACACACACAGACACACACACACACACACACACACACACACACACACAACACAACACACACACACCACACACTCGCTGTCACACACTTTAAACATCTCAGCCCTCGACCCTGAAAAGACAAACCCACTTTAACTGGGAAAGCTTTTTTTTTCACACCTCCTGCAAAAAAAAAAAAAAAAAAAAGTATAATATAATATAGACCATTATGTTCTTTTAAAAAACTCATTACAGCGTTTGAAATGGGAATCTTGGGAAGTCTGTTTAAATAGTGCCTCCTCCACATTGTGCCGAGACGGGGGGGGAAGACACATCGGGGGACGTGGCATGCAATTAAGAGCAGAATGGATTAGTTTCCTTTTTAAAGTTATTGAGACACAATAAAGGGAGAGGCTTTTCTCTGTTCCCCGCTCTCATCATCTGTATTGATGGCTCTCCCCTGTAAGCCCCTCCGCCTGCCCTCTCCCAGTTAATGACAGTTTGCATTTCACACCACGAGGAACCCAAGGAAAACCCTTTGGCCCCCTTCCCCTGTGCAGAGCGCCGAGATAGACCCGGGCGAGAGAACAGAGGTGTGACAGAGCCGGCTGACTTTGCGGGGTCGTGGCCGTCGTCGTGGTGTGGAGAGGAATTAGCCCGAGACAAACATGTCACAGGACTAAAAGGCATTACTCCCCCCCTCCTCGCGTGTCGTGGCAGCCCATTCTTCTCCCCCCCGCTCACGCCCGTCCTGGAAATCACAGGGAATCCGAAAAGTTTTGCAGCGAGGCAGAAATTACTCGGCTTACTGTATTTATGGGGCCGGATGTGCAGTTAGCTGCGGCTCGTCAAAGGAAAGAGGCTAAACGCCACTGGGACTGCTTGGTTCGAAATATTAACAAATATATCAAATATGTGCCTTCATTTATTTCCTTATTGGGTCCTGGAATTAGCTCCATCAAAGAGGTCAGTTGGTTTGTTTGTTGGTTTGTTCCATGAAACTTGTTTATGAGATTTAACATTTTCACCTATTTATGATTCATGGATCTTACTGGACATCGAGGGGACTGGTTTCTGTGGTAACTGGGTGGATCCAGGAGTTTTTTCCTCATATTTCTTTTAAGTTTTATGACAAGCGAATCATCTGTATTTCTAAATTCATGTGTCGGTGGAGGGAGTAACAGCTGTGACGACCTTGGCACTGACTCCTCTCCGTGATGTTGCTGGTCTCCAGTCGGTGGAAGCTTGGGCCGCGAGCTTCTGCACGTGTGTTGACTTCCTCCTTCACACGGGGTCGTATGTGAGGAGACTAGAATCTTGTCTTCTTGCAACAAATCAATCGGACGTTGACTTCTGGGTCAACTATAGTTTTCTTACCGTGGCTTTGTGTGCACACGTTAGCTGCTGTTCATTAAAGGACCAAAACTGACAATTTGAAAGTTCTCCCTTTTTTGTTTTACTTTGAAGAAGTTATGATAAACTGGAAAACGGCTGCAGATTCCACTCCTGTAAATCTGTAAAGATTTCCCTAATTTTTTATAAATCTCCTTCCCGCCTGATAGGATATCTCCTTTATTCCCAATTCTTACCTTTCACTTCCTTTCCCGAAAACGTTCTGAAGAACCAGAATTTGCGGAAACTCGAAGGAACCAGACGCCGTCACGGTGGCCTACGCCGCTCTCAAACCACTAATATCATTCTGTATAGCCCTAAAACGCGGGGCTTATGATTAAACACCAAGCATATATTAAATTAAACCATTTCCCCCCTTTTTTAAGAGAAGAAGTAGGGAAAAAAAATGCTTTAATCGTTTTCAGGTATGAGGAATGATAATCAGCCTCGTTTGGAGTCTATCCTGCCGCGGCTACGTGGACCCGCTAATCCAAACGCGGCTCCTCTCCTGCACCTGAAAGCCCCCACTGATCCCGGCTGAATTCTAATGATTGAAATGAAAGGCATCAGCGTGCCAAATCACATAATGGAAAAAATCCAGAACAAATGCTATGACCCCCCCCTGGCCTTTCCTTTCACCGCGCCACATCTTATCTGACTCCTTATTCTATCAGCGGAGGTGCACCACAATGGCGCCACAAGTCGCGAACGCGTTTTTTTTATGCGGCACGGAATTGTGTTGTGTTAATTCACAATTCATACACGGGGTTTAGAGCGACAGATCCGATTGCAGATATTGTTCTTGTCTCAAAATATCAGACGACTAGAATGTCACTCAGCGGAGGAGCTTCTGGGGAATGGACTGGATTTTCATTTTTTGCTTTTCCAGTTTTTAATCCACCGCATCGCATCCACCCCTACGCACGGCCCTGTCTCTATCACACACACTTCATACAGTGTCGGGGGCGGGGGCGGGGGGGGGAATTTGGGGTTCAGTATCTTGCCCAAGGACACTTCAAAAAGCTGGGGATCGAACCAGCAATCTTCCGATTAATGGACGAAGCAACAGTCGCCTTAAATTTAATTAAGCGACACCAAACCGAACGTCAAATTGAATGGTTTCAAAGTTTCATGGAAATCCGTGGAGTAGTTTTTGCGTGATCTTGTTGACCAACAAACAAACGTGAAAACTTAACGTACTTTGTTTTATCCGAACGCTGAAATGTGATCAATGTGTGGATGTGACCAGAGTTGGACATTGAACATTTGTTATAAGATATTACGTCTTTGTGTAAATGTTTTTAAAGTCTTTTTGGTCTCAAACACAGAAACAACAACAACTTGAAAACATCTGGTTTGTGATGCCCACAACTTAAATATGGCGAAATCACAAAAAAAAACACAGACACACACAGACACACACACACACACACACACACACACACACACACACACACACAGACAGTGGTCCTCCATCACTCCTGCCACCCCTTCATCGCGGCAGAGTCGCCTAATCACTCACTCTGTATCCTAACCAAAACAAAACGGTGCCAACCAGTAGCTTTTAGCCGTGTTTACACTCCCGACTCCCCACCTCCCGGCCGCCCCTCCCTCCCCCCGCCTCCCCCAGCGGCTCGTGGCGGCGTGGGTGATTAATTTGGGCCGCGCAGACAGGTAAACACAGGCCTATTTACATGGCTTACCCGCCACCGTATTTATACTCAACAGGACTAAGCTTCAGATAGAATATCCTCAAAGCTCCCATCTGTTTATTTTCTCTAACCGCTCCTTGAGCTCCGTCCTGACACCCGTCCTCCACCGTCTTCTCCTCGCCTCGAAGCCCCCTTCCCCCCTTCCCTCCTTCCCTCCTTCCCTCCTTCCCTCCGCCCTCGTCCCCTCCCTCCTCCCTCCTCCACCCCTGACCTTTCTCCCTTTCAGGTCAAACACGGAGCGTTTCTCTGGTCGTTTTACTCCCAAAGAAGTGAAGTTATTTTTAATTTCAAGTAAATAACCCCTTTTATAATGAGGCCACAATCATAGAAATATTCCTGTGCATTTAAACTAAAGGCCTGCATTATGTATTTTGGCTTTGTATCGAGGATCACATCATAACAGCAATGATTTGTCTTGTGCGGCTTCCAACCTCTAAACCGTGTGTGTAATACATCTATGATTTATATTTCAGGTTTATCTCAAAGGTCAGATTCCAGGTTTGAATACAGGAGCTTTATCAGCGGAACATTTGTAAACCGAACGTGGAGCTGCAGCATTTCTCTACATCGAGACGTTTGGTTTCATAGTCGTACGAGTTACCAAATTAAACCAAATAAATAATCATTACCAATTTAAAAACATGCATTTGTGCAATATCAGAGTTTTATTACGGAACATTTTAAAACCAGTATTTTTGAAAATCCAGTTCTCGCCACATTTCATATCAACTAGTTTTGTGAAAAGTGAAAGTATAAAATGTAAGTAACATGCAGGAAATATGAGGAAATATAATACACACACACACACACACACACACACACACACACACACACACACACAACATGAACCGGTTTAGAGAATGAATGACGCAGGGACTGAACCCGGAAGTTTTCACGAGCAGGGTTCCAGCAGCTGCACAAATTAAAAACATGTCACTTTACGATGTTCATAAACAATATTTTAAAGGAAGGAAGTTTTCACAGTGAATGAAATCCAGTTTGACAGGTGCTCTGTGCGACTCCAGTGAAGAGGAACAAGCACAGGACGAACTGCTTTTAAACCTTAGTACTGTTTTACAAGCTCTGGGCAGATACCAGTTTGTGGAGCACGTGTCTGAGGCATTTGAGTAACTTTGAGAATTATTGCAGAATGTTGCACAAACTTCTTCATATCATGACAATATCACACAGCGTCTGCACAACCTACTACAGTTTTCTGGGAATTGCAGAGAGGAGAGAATCATCCCTTTTACCTGTTTACCTTCATATTTGCACATTCTTTGCTTCTGCACCTAAATCAGTTTGTGTTTTGTGTGCACGTGTGTGTGTGAGTCTTGTGTTTTATGTTTTTAATTGCTGCTGGAACGTTGTAATTTCCCCCATCTATCTATGTTGTAGGTTTGATTGGTAAATGTATATGTGTGGCCGTCGCTGCCATAACCTGATATTTGAGTCAGTGTCTTAAATGTGTTTTTTGTTCTAGAAACGTTTTCTATCGTTAAGGTGCAGAAGCTCCGTGCCTTTTGGGAAACTGGAAAATGTCTGTGGATATCAGTGTAACACTAATCACTGTCAGTGCATTCAGCCTGACACAAACATACCACTGCATCACCTACAGTAGCTCTCCTCCTCCTCCCCCTCCTCCTCCTCCTCCTCCTCCTCCTCCTCCTCCTCCTCCTCCTCCTCCTCCCACTCACATAGCTGCAGTGTTAACACGAGTGCAGCAGCAGCAGCAGCAGAGGTGCTTCTCCTCGTGCTTCACATTCCTGCAGCTGCGGCCGCACCTCTCCCACCTGAGGTCAGCACGGGGGGGAAACCAGGCCAGAGGTAGAAACCACACCGGGCGGGTGAACAGGTTCCGAGCTGCGGAGAAAATGTACATGAACTTGTATTTGTTTCTTTTTTAAACGTGAAGAACTAGATTGATGAAACCACATTTAAATCCTCTGGATCCAGATTTTGTTTTGGGGGATTGCACCAAATTGCACCCACACCCGGATATCGGTGAAGATGAACTATTCATTTGATCCAAACCTTCGAAGCTCTTCACTTTCTAGGGTGATTACTTGATGTTTATTTCCCGTCACAGTTTCACTCGAAGCTAACCTCTGTCCTGCCTCCTCTTCTGCTCATTATACAGCAACAGTGCTTCATTAGCTCGTCCGATCAATGGCTGCAGCACGTTGAGGTAATCTCCAGCCTAAATGTCCTTCCCCCCCCCCCCCCCCCCCCCCTGTATCTTAACTTGATTGTTGACTGCAGTGGAAGCGCGAAGCTAATGGAAAATCCACAGATATAAGCCCCGCTAAGTGGTATTATACGTGTACACAAAGTACATACAAGTGGCATTAAATACATACAAGCATTTAGAATCGTACTTATGAAAAATCGTGCGTGCGGGATCTTAATTTAATTACAGATCAGCACATTTTTTTGACTCCGCAATCCGATCTTTGAAGATTTAACGTCCAGGCGGCCGCCAGCAAACACATTGTACAAATGTTTTTTCTCCCCCCTGTGAATCCCATCATGCCTCTGGGCAGGGATAATTACTTATCACCACTAGAGTTCCTTAAAGGGGTGTCCAAGAGCACACAGGCTGTCTGTTTGTCTGGGGATTTTTATTCCACCACCTCGTGGAGATGATTTGTCTATTATCTCCGGTGGATTTGCTCCCCTCTTCATCTGCAGCGCATTACTGCAGTCGTAAAGCTGCAAGGTCAGGGGAAAGGCAGGGAGGGAGGCGAGCAGGGGAGGGACGGGGGGGGGGGGGAGGAGGAGGGTCTACAGTGGGAGCTTTACCCGTCAGATGTATGATACAGTTGCCTGTCATACACTCAGCGAGCTGTGATAAATCAGCGAGTGTGGTCAGAGGTAAATATCCATCATCATCTTTATCGTTGCCGCTGCGACTGAGACGACCATTTTTTTCTCCGACTCTCGCTCCGAGGGTTCAGTCGTGAAGGAGAGACGGAGGAAAGAGTCTTAAACCGAGAGGACGTCATTCACGTCGCTCGGCTCAAGGGCTTGTTTACGTACCGACAGACGTTTGTCCGTTTCAAACGACGTGTACCTTGGTGTGTGTGTGTGTGTGTGTGCTTGCCGGGCGTGGTTGTTAAGCAACACGTCCACTAGAGGACAGCGCGGAGTCGATGGTTTCTGACAAACGTGGCGTCCGGCGAAGGGGGTTTGTGATGATGCGGCTCTGAAGCAAGATGCAAAAGGTTGTTTGTCCTTGAACCCGTGCAAAGTGACAACAGGAAAAGTTCGTCCTCAAAAAGTTCCACCGTTGTTATAACGACTTCCTTGTGTGCTGCGGTCAAATCGCTGTAACTACTGGCTGCGCTGCCCTCCAAGGTTTCTCCGTGGAACTGCGACCGCCGCCTGATGAATATCTAACGTGGAGCATGAAGGAGCCTTGGTTGTCGGTCTTCATGGCGCCGATTTCAAAGATGCCTTGTTGACACCTCATTGGAGAATTCCTAAACGTTACAGATTGACGATGTTCAACGGTGTCGCTGTCTAAACCAGGATTTTTGCCGCCATCCAGTTCCCGTGCCGCCGCAGTGCGAGTCCCCCGCAGAGCGAGCCGAGGGTAGCCACGGGTCATCCATTCTGTTCTACATGCAGACACAGTGCAGCTAATACCATACTTCACAGCCCGGCCTTAATCAGCCACCGCGCTGACAATGTAATTATGGAAGTGTCCAGGCACCGCGGTCAGCCGGGGAATTCTAATTATTTACACGGCTGAGGAGGGGGAGCCCACGGTTCATCTGGAACCCGCGACCCGCCGCTCCCTGCGCTCGTCCAAAACTCATCTTCGAGCACGGCGCCAGACTGAGGGCGTCCATGAAAAGCATTTTTTAATTTAGCTGGATCTCTGGCAGAAGATATTCGAGGAGCAGATTCAACTAAATCCTTTAGAAGTTTGACCATTAGTCTCTGGATCCAGACTAATGTGAACTGTGACTACAGGCCCGTAGAGACTCGACACCTCAGAGGTCATCACACAGCCGCTCTGATCATATCGTGATTCCCGCTCCGGCTCATATTCGGTTATTCTCGAATGTGTTTCTGACCAAACAGGTGTCACAGCTGTGCTCGTGCCTCTTGTGATCGATAGTCTATTATTTGAGATCAAGGTATTACTCAAAGCTGTTCGGCTGTGGCCTCGGTTCATTTGAGCCGCGTCTGACGACGTAGGATCCGGTTCAAGGCGGCGCGTTAACAAGGAAAATGTTCTTTTTACTGCATGATTTTGACCCCAAAGTAAAAACAAACATAACGTCCTCTGCAGAAACACGCCGGGCTCGTCGTGTTGATCCTCCTCACACGGCAGCGAGAGGCAGAGAGGCAGAGCAGCATCTCTCTTATCGGAGTCTGCTCGTGTACAGTAAAGGTCTAATCTAATCACCACACACTCACTGCTTCCTCCAGGTGTATTACTGTACCGCCAGTGTAATGCAGAGAGAGAGAGAGCGGGGAGAGAGAGGGGGGGGGGGGGAGATAAGTCATATTGATCCGATGCTGCGATTGTCACTCCGTCGGCTGCCTTGAATAGCTAATCTCTTTCCTCACGGGTCAGAGGGAAGAAAGGCGACGGCGGCCGCGGGTTTCAACCGCGGCCAATCGACAAAATTGTTTGTGAACGTGGCGCCGATCACACGGCGACCGGCAGCGATGGATGTGAAATCGTGTCTCGCAGGTGTTGTTGACGGGAAAACCACGATGCCGATGATAGCGATGAAGAAGTTCTGGATACTTTTTGGCACTTGTACTGCAAAGAAAGTAAAGTGAAACACAAAGTACTCGTGAGGATTCTTTGTAGTTTGGAGTAAATTCACAATAAATACATCATTTTCTGTTTAGTTTCAGATAAAGTTTTGCATCGTGTTCAAATAATATCTAAGTTTTATTTGGAAAGTTTTAAAACCACAACCGAGCTGGAAACATCCGGCTCCCTCCTCATTAGCACTTCAGTCAAATGTCAATCTGCTCACATCCTGGATCTGAGTTGATTCTTCGCTTCTGTCCAAAATGTCTTTGACATCTAACGTTTGATCAAGTAATTACAGATTTCAATCAGTTCTTTTCCATTTCGGAATATTTAAATATATTCAACGCGATGACCTTAACTTTGTAGAAGTTCCTCGAGTGTTTTTGTATTTATTTGGTGTTTGTGCCAAATCCCGAATACATTTAACGTGACGGGGTTTCTACGCGTTTCCGATTCTACGTGATTCACAGGAAAGCTGTGTTTTCTCTTTTCCTTTCAACCCCCCTCTCCAAACTTCAATCCTCTTCACTTGTTGTATGAATGGTTATTGAGCAGTTAGTGCCTTGCTGAAAGGCTCAAGGTCACGGTCTCAGAGAGGAGGCCGTGACGTCCGGCTCCTGCACCTCCACACTTCACTCTCCTGATCCTGAATATGGCTCAAACGTAGCATTTCCACATTTCAAGATGTTCCTTCTTCCTCTTCTGTGTGTCAGGTGAAGTCCTCTTGTATCTAATCTTCATCACCCCCCCCTCCTCCTCCTCCTCCCTCCTCCTCCTCCTCCTCCTCCTCCTCCTCCTCCTCCTCCACCTGTATGCACATCTATCACCTCTTCCTCTCACACATCTGGAATTGGAAAGGAGGGACGGATGCGGCGAAACACACGCCACAGTAGTTTCCATTTACCAAGACCAAACATCAGCCGGCATATCTCCTGACACCAAAGGGTCTGCCTGGGTGCCTCTCTCCCTCCCTTCCCCCCCACCCCCCCCTCTCATTCTCATTCCCCTCCGTCCTCCCCCCCCCCCCCCCCCCCCCCCCCCACCATCTCCTTTTTAATATAGAGGCTGGAGATGAAAAATGGTGTGCTTTTGTTTATTTGCCACCGATGCAAATGCGACCACAGCAGGATTAGTGAGTTCTCCATCTCTGTGCTGATAGCGGTGGGAAGAAAGAGGGGATTTTTATGCAAAAAAGATCTCTCCCACCCTCGCTATGACAATTGCAATGCATCACTTCATAGACAGTTTTTAATCTGTTTCAAACCAACCACACTTTGAACTGCTGGGAATGCAAGATATACAACTGTGGGTATGTGCCTGCGTGTGCGTCTGTTTGTGTGCATGCGTGTGTGTGTGTGTGTGTGTGTGAGTGAAAGCGAGCGCCTGTGTGTGTGTGTGTGTGTGCTGTATGTGTTTTCCTGTGATTAATCTTTGGAGTTGGTTTAAGCACAGTGCTGACACAGCACAGATCTCCCTCTCCCTCTCTCCGCCGCTAACTTTGTCTCTCTGTCTGAACGCCCTTGGATTCAGCTTTGAATAACAAAAAGTTTGTGTCCTAATTCGCTGTCGGTCCATTGTGTCCAACTTTTCTCACGTCGTGCGGCAAAAACTTAACCGCGAGGCTGTGAATTGATCAAGAAATCTGCGGCAGCGCCTAAGCTTCTTAGATTCACTGCGTGGACTCACGTCTCTCTGCCGGAATCAGGAGAAGCATAAACCTTAAATCTGCTTTTTTTGAAAGCTGCAGGAATGATTTGTTTGTAGAAATCCTTTATTTATTCCTCAGACGAGTAAATGACAAAGTCAAGGCTGGAAAATAAAGGAGTGACCCGTCCATCCCCCGGAAGAGTCAAGGAATAAATTGACGTTTATTCATCCTTCAATCCTCACACGTTTATTTTAATTCTAGTACCTTCCAGTACACAATACAACTTCAACTTAACACCAGGTATCCAGATACTCTGCAGTATTCAAACTCCCAAACTAGATATTGATGTATTTTCCTTTTTATCGTCTAAATATCGTATAATTTTACTCGACTCCTACGGGAGCTGTTGGTGTTTTGCCGACTTCCTTGAGGATCATTTCTTTTATCCAAATAGTCTCAAGTCAACGTGATTTTCTTGGTTCAAGAACCAAATAATCAGGGGCCCTTGGAGATCCGATGGTGAAGGTGCTGACCATGAACGGCCTTGATTCCTGTCATCTGACGACTAATACTACTTATGAAAAACTCTTTTGTGACATCCTGTGGATCCCTGATATGTCAACTGTTCAAGAATCATAAGGATATATTCTCTTTATATGTACTTTCTATCATTTTGAGCACAAGAACCTTTTAAAGAACGTACGTATATATATACGAGTCACTTCAAAGCATCAAGTGTTAGATTTCTGATATTTTCCCATCTTACGACAACGATAAGCACACAGAGCTGTTGGTTTTGAGGAATAATCATACGACGGTATATGAGCTTGGATCCACGTGCGCAGCAGAATAAAAGCCAGGGTGTGTTTTTTCCCTCCGGAGTCCGTTTTGCTCACAAACACAAACCTGTCCGCTCACTTTTCCCTTTGCACGTTCCTTTGATTCCACGTATTCAGACGCGACGTGTCAGATCAAACCTTCAAACATCCATCAGCCAACCCTCAGAAGAAAGGAGGAAACGCCAAAGTCCCAAACACACCGTCAAACCCAACACAGACAGATACAGCAAACTCCGAGTTTCCGTTTAGGATTTCTGACTGACTACACAATTATCAAGGGGCTACGGGCATATGACTGCGTATCATAAAGAGGGGATAGAAAAGGGGGTAAAAGGAGGAAAACACGGGGCCTGTTTATCTTTCCCTCCACCGTTGGCATCCTGAGGAGAGAGCCTGGCTGCCGGTAGATACCAACGGGGACGACACAAAGGCGAGATAAAGCGTTAAGACGTTTTTTTTTACTCATCAAATTTAATAAGCCTCATCTCAGACACGCAGGTATTCAGCGCGACACTTTTCAGGGGAAAAGGTAAACACATCCATTTTGTAAGCTCTCGCCGAGATCCAATAAAAAAAACAAACCTCAAACCGGTGGCTGACACGCATTCTGAACGTGTCAGGCCGACAATAAGATACACTATGAATAATAGAATAAACAGATACATATTTCCCCATGTGCCTCTCTCACCCCCTCTGTGGTTGACACCTCGGCGCCACGATAAAAACCCTTCATCAGAAATACTTCACTCTCCCGGCTCCGCCCTTCCTCCCTTCCCCTTGTGCGCCGCCGGCGGAGGGGCTTACCTGTGCCCTGCTCGACTGACACCTAGCATTCGAGGCGGCTCGCCGGGATTTAATCAGTCGTCATTATGGCGGAGGAGAAAGAGGCCGCGGCACAATGCTGACACAAAGACGGTCTAAGGGGATCTTTGTGCTGTAAATGTGCTTCTCACAGTGGCTGCGTGACAGCTGACGGCGAGTCGCTGAAACACTGATCCACTGTTTCCTTGTAGAGACATCAGGGTGAATACAGAGGTGCCACGGCGCGCGCTGAAAGCTGCCTCAAGACCTGAATGCTGCACAACACCTGCATGGCTGCTGTGGCGGATTAGGGTGTCAACACACACAATGGCGGAGGGAACTCAATGCCTTTTGACTCGCCTCGCCCCACTCCCCCCCCCCCCCCCCCACCTCCTCCTCCCTCCCCCCGTGCACTTTCTGACGTCCCCCCATTGTCAACCACTCTATTTTATTTATCACCACGACGGCTCAATGGGGGAATTAAAGGGGGAAAGAAAATGGCGACCCGGGTTATTGAAAAATATTTATACACTTTGGGGAAAAAAATAAACATTTTTCAGTTAAAGTTTGTCTGAGTCGGGGATTATCCCCGGGAGAAGGTGGCAGAGGTTGTCGTTTCCTGTTTCGCTTCCTGCTTCCACTTTTGGGGGGAAGTCGGTGACATCTGCCTCCGGGCGCAGCAGCAGCACCCCCCCCCCCCCCCCCCGCCTCCGAGAACCGCGAGGAACAAGATGGCGGAAGAAAAAAAAACGCACCGAGGAGAACGAAGGAGTCGATTCCAGCGCAACAGATGGAGCCGAGAGCGGCTGAGGAGGAAGGGAGCCGGGAAAAGGATAAGGGAAGGGTGGCGAGTGTTCGGCAGGAGAATTTGGCAGGATGGCAAAGCGTCTCGGAGGCTGGCAGCGCCACAAAGAGCCGCGGCTCTCGAACCGGCTCGGCTCCACACCTCTGGCAGACATGCCATCACAGGCTTTGTTTACATGGGTCCGTGCACTGTTGGGAGCGCTGGAGAAAACAGAGCCCGAGATGCCGTAGATGTGACGTGTGTGTGATAAACATCTGCCCTCTTGGTTTTCTGTCGGCTGTGGCGAAAATCTGCAAAATAATTCTCTCCCCATGTGAGTGGTTCAGGCTGTGGTGTGACCACAGATCACTTAAAGGAGACGTATTGTGTTCATTTTTAGCTCTGTGTTTTTGATTCTGGGACAAACGTTTAAATGTGTCACTGTTCAGAAATGTCAGACTTCCTGTCGGAGCCTCCGATTGAAGCAATATTAGCTCAGGCCTCCTTAAAAGTCCACTTTCCTCCGGTTGGCTGAACTTCTGAAGCACCGCAGCGTCGAGGTCCTGTAAGCAAACTGTAAAACAACGAAACTGAAACACCAGCACAACATTGAGATGTTTGACTGAATATTAATCTTTAATTTTAGTCCTTTTTTTTTATTACAAATCTGGATCCAGATCTGTCATTGATACGTAAATGAAAGAAACTTCTCTTGGTCGTTAAGTACCGTATTCACTTTGAATATGCTTTTTCTAAAAGGCCACTGAATCACACTATACATATATAAATACATCATAACTTGAACATTAAATATTAAGCTCATAGAACCCGCTGTACTTCACACGTCGAGCAAAGACGGTAGTAATCCTACTTATTGTTTAGTAGCTTGATGGAAGATGAGTAGACGACGTGCGTTTGGTCATTTCGTGTCTCGCTAAACTAATTTCCTTTAATTCTGCAAAACTTAAATCAACATTATATCCAAACAAACAATATCCCGGTTTACACACTCATCTAGGAAACACGGACCTGCACAGCAGAGCCACCAACACTCTCACTCTGGGGATAAAGCAGTAACTCCAGTTTAACTCGACTCACCCTCCGTATTTTATGCTAGTCGGAGTAAATCTCTTTAACTGGGCTGCAGCCTTCCCTCCTCCGCTGCCCTTCAGTGACAGTGGGAGCAGACTAACAGTAATGGTATCAGAGAATGAGGCCCTAAGCGCCGGGCTCTGACGGCCGGCCTGCCGATGATGGATGTCTTCAGAAACTAAACGACTCCGTCCTCTGCAGCCCAGAGCTCTGCTGTTGCGTGTTGGGATCCCCTCTGTAATGCCACGATGGATATTTGAGAATGGGAGCGGTGTGTGTGTGTGTCTGTGTGTGTGTGTGTGTGTGTCTGTGGACATGCACGTAGATGACTTTAAAGTGTGTTTGCATGTGCCCTGTGTAGTTTCCCGTGCACATGCGCTCAGACTGGTGTGTGTGTGTGTGTGTGTGTGTGTGTGTCCTGCTTGAATGAACTTGGGAGAGTTGAAGGCTCTTAGCGTGGAATGTGAGGGATGTTATATAAACACATTACCGACAGTACCAACGTTCAGCCATACACACTGCTGGCGCCAGCCCACACTGCATTAGCTGACATTTTATACAAAAATGGTGAAAACGGAGCGTCTGAGGGAGCGACGCGGGTCTCTGGTTCTCACCAGACTGTGTTTGGGTTGAAGTCGTTCCCTTTTAGCCTCCGCAGACGTTTGATTGCTGACTCGGCCTCCCAGAGGGACCGTCGCGAGGTGCTGCGGTCGTTCAGCCGCTTGTACGACCTGACGATTCAAACGGGAAGTCTGGAGGATTGGTCATTTACATCAAATACAGGGAAATGGGAAATTGGTCCGAGCACTAAAACGCGATCCAGTTACACGACAAAATGCGCACACACACACTCCAGCGTACAAAAGCGTTTCCTGTGCATTTACAGAATGCAACAACAACACAAAAAAAAAGGTAAACAACACAGGGGAACGTGCACACTCACAATCAAACACACACACACACTGGTTCCTCCGTGCACACCAACACCAACACACCGACTTTGAAAAAGCAATTAATTCCAGATAGCGCGGACATGAAAGGAGCCGGGATGCTGTGAACATTAAAAAGCACAGGCGCCCGAGTGTTGCTTTCCTGCGTGTGTCTTTAAGGCTTTCCCATCCAGGCCCTTCTAAATGGGATTCACTAATGTCCAGGTTGCTTGTTTTTAAAACTTCAAAGATTTTTTTTTTTCCTCCACCAAACGGCTTAAGTCCACAGAGAGAGGAAGAGAGAAAGAAAAAACTCATTAAATGTCACCAGTCACTATAATTGGCGGAGAGAGGAGAGAGAGAGAGAGAGAGAGAGAGAGAGAGAGAGAGAGAGAGAGAGAGAGAGAAGAGAGAGATAGAGAGAGAGAGCAGATGAGCTGAGGACGAGCGACGAGCTAGAGACTGTTTACGTCCTCAAGAACTGACGGATTACAATAAAAAAAACTCCATTAACTTAACCATTACACACCTTTTTATTTTGTGTTGTTCGTCTGCAGGGTTTCACAAAAACTACCAAACAGGTTTTATACCGAACTTGTGTCTCACCTTCCTGCCGATGGTTTTTACAAGCTCTCGTTGTTATTTGATGTATTTATGTATTTGAATGTTTTAATGGATAATAAAGTTGAAATTGAAAGGATGAAACATGGGTCAAGAGAGGTATCGGCCTCTTTGTCCAGATCGAAAGTTTCATGGAAATCCATTTGGTGCTTTTTGAGTAATCTTACAGACAAACAAACAACAAGTTGAGGTGAAAACACAACTTCCTTGTTGGATGGAAACTAACTTCTAACAAAAGTTTTTAAACCTGTTTCTGAAAACTGCTGCAAAAAGCTTTTTTTTCCCCATCTCCACGTTGCCGTCACACGAGCTGGTGAAAGTTCCGTCTCTGTTTCAGTTTGATGTTGAACATGCATGACACGTATGTAAACTGAAGACTCGGGTCTTGGCCCGTCCTGCACTTCGCTGTCCGTCAAACACTTTCCCAGTCAGCCTCCCAAGTTTGATATCTGCCGCGGAGGCAGAACAGAATCCGGCCCGGCAAGGCGAGCCATGCCGAGGAAAGCAAGGAATTGTGTTACAGGTGACGGAGAGCGAGGAGGGTCAAAGAGAAGAAGAACAAGTGATGTCTGTTGACTCTTGAACAGATCGACTCTCGCTTTCCTCCCCATGTCCGTTAACCCCCTCGTGAAGAAACCGATGTTTCATCGCCGGGGGGGGGACGAGCGCACGGGGATGTTAAACCAGGCGGGTGGAGGGCCTCCTCCTTCTCCCGGGCCGCCAACAAACCGCCGGCTGGGAGAGCGGCCAGGAGGAGAGAGGCAAGGAAGCAAGTCTGAATGTCAGCTGGCTCCCCGACACAACCGGCAAACGCACACGCTGTACACACACACAACACGCAAGTACACGCTGCACTACACGTCCCAGCAAACATGCACACACATTCACCCTGTCACGCTGTTCATGCTCTGAATCAGGAAGACGACTACACACACACAACACACGTTTACACGCACAACCCCCGAGTCCCCTGGCAACGCGTCTCTCCGCAGCGCAGGCCTGTGATACTGAGGCTGAAGGAATTTGCTGTGGATTACTTCTGGACTGAGGCGGGCAGCTTTGGCAAGACGCGGCCAGGCCACTTTGAGGATTTAACCAGCACCAGCCACTGCCTCCCAAAAGCCCTGGGAGCCGCCCCGACTCCGACAACACACACACACACACACACTTACACACTCAGACACGTGCAATCTCATCAATTTGGACGTCAAGGATTCATCCGAGATGCTGCGAGAGCCGCGGAGGCCGAGGCCGCGTGAGAGAATCTGCACTTTCACACACTGGAGCAGAGCATTTCACTATCTTGTTTCAAGTGATGTTCGATTCTGTAAAGTTAAACACGAGGAGAGCGGTCATATCTGCTTCCTCAAACACGGCCGGAGGCGTCGTGTCGGGTTACCGGCGTGCCGGGTGTTAGTGGTGGTTACAAGTGAGAGAGGAGGGGAGACGGAGGGAGGGAGGGAGAGAGAGAGAGGGGAGACAGCAATGTCTGTGACCTGTCCCTCGGTGAGATGCTGTAATTATCCAGGGAATGTCAACACTTCCTTTCCTCTGCCACGCCCTGACGCAGCTCGGCCACGGTCATCACAGGAAACCGTGTGTGTGTGTTGTGTGTGTGACGCAGTGAGAGAGAGAGAGAAAGAAAGAGAGCGAGCGAGCTTGTGTCTTCTCTGCCGTTCACCCCCTGAACTCTGGAACGAACCTCTCCCCCCCTTCCCGTGTCCCCTCTTCATTTAATTATTAAATTATTATATATTTATTCATCAACTGCATCCAAGCCTGACCGGGGGGAATAAAAATCGACATCTTCATCGTAAGAATAATGAAGACGAGGGTGAAAAGAGAAGTGAGCGATGTGGAGGAGAAAAGCAAAAAGCCCGAGGAGAGCGAGTGGATGAAGGAGTCAGGTTTCAGTAGGGGGCAATGCTAGGCTACACACCGAGAGAGCTGCGAGCGGCTGCTCCCTGCAGCACACATCATCTTTAATACGAGTCACACCACTGTACCCGCTGCTCCCCTGTACCGCTGCTGCATCACCGGGGGGTTTGAACGGTGACCGAAACGCCACCATCGTCCTCGTGGTCAGTGCGACGCGAAACACGAGGGCGTCTGTGGAAGATGGAAGGGCGGGAAACCCAACGTGTGTGTTTGCAGCCGAGTAAACAGTCGGGGGGGGAAATGCTGCAGAAATTAACATGGAGTGAGCGACTGTAGCTGCGTCAATCTGCAGATAAATGATTGACAAGTGCTGACAGATATTAAAAAGTGTTTACTCGGTTTGATCCCGTCGCTGAAAACGCTTCCTCTCATCTTGTTTGTGCGAAAGCAAACCTGGAAACCGAAAAGGGAAAAGAGTTCATCAAATATAATGCATTCATAATAAAAAAAGTGCGCGTCCCGCTCTTCCACCTCCTCCGCTCCACATCCACACTCATCAGCAGCTTTTAATCTAGCCAGAATTAGCATATTCAAATGGTTTTCCTAATGACTTTCATCTGGCAAAAAAGGTAATTTCATACACGAGAGTGGCCATCAACTTCCCCGGCGCCAGAGACAAAGCTGGGCGCCGGGGTGGCGGTGGCGCGGAGGGCCGGGAGATACCGCGGCGTGATAGGCAGAGCCGCTGTTCCAGCTTATAAATGGTTTTAATAAGGTTGTTTTTAATTGAACATATGGGCGAGAACTTTGAACCGCACGACGCTGATGTCCTGTACGTGCAGCGAGGCGCTGAGGGGCGAGCTGCGAGCGCTGGTGTAAATGGCATATCACGCACTAATGCTGAGGAGGGACCGGGCGGATTCAAACCATCAGGCCCCTGTCGGGTGGAGATGGCCGCGGAGCACGCTAACACACACACACACACGCGTGTGCACGCGGCGCACGGACCCCGCACAAAACACACACGCAGAGCCTTTTTGAAATTTTTATTCTTGAGTACAAAAACAATTAAGAGCGGTGGTGCTTTGATGTGCAGTGCCGCCCCGCAGGTCAGGAGGGAGAGTGCTTCTTTATCTTAATTGAAAAAATTAAATCATTAACCTGATGCCACCGTTTTCTGAATGACAAGTCCTCCGCTTTCCACTCTTTCCCCAACTTAGCCTCCACCGGCAGTGAGAGGGGGGGACATGAAGAGACATGCTCGAGAAATGCTCGAGAAGAAAGTGGAGGAAAGAAAAAAAGAGGGGAAGACAATTTCAATAACACAAGAAAAAGAAAGTTTAGTGGGTGTAATTTGATTAATAATGCTAAACGGAGCCTGGGAGGGGGCGAGATAGGACCGAGGGAACAAATTAGCCGGCACAGCTGGGGAAGGACTCTGTGCGTCAGGGTATCAAAGGCTCACAACACAACGCCTTTCTCCTCCACGCCTCCGCAAACTCAAATTGAAATTCGGTATCTTGTCATACGAGCCTCAGAAGTGTCCTTCTTTATTGGGTCTTTATTTTTCTTTTAATTTCGCTCATTCGTTCTTTTTTTTTAGTTTAGAGACATGAAAAACGGTTTTGTTGAAATCAAACACCGATCAATACTATTCATTCCAACGGCGGAGAGAGAGAGAAATAAATAAAAGGATAGGCTTCGTGTTTCCTCCGCGTCTAAATGTGTCGTTTCTCGAGCGGATCAACAGTTTAGGAAAAATATATTTCAACTCCGATGAAACTCATAAGAAGCTTAAGTGACTCACGCGAGGCCGCTCGTTCGTATCTGTGATTTTTAGCTAAAATAAGAAGAAATTAAGCCGTAATTTACCGTTGAGATACGTAGGATTCTTTAAAATACATTAGATTATACTCAAAGGTCCGTGACACGCACACACACACACACACACACACCACACACACACACACACACATCCAGATAACACCTTGGCCTGTGAGATAGAGGATAAGTAAGTGTGTGTGTGTGTGTGTGTGTGTGTGTGTGTTGGGTGGGAGTGGGAGTCAGCTTGTCATAACACATCTAGCATTTAGCGGGCTAATCGTGGGAGACGACCATGTTGTTTTGATCACCTGTAGTATTACGGCGAATGTAAATAAAGGCTTACGCAGCAGGCCTGTCAATCATCCTGTCTGAGGGCTGGGAGTGGAGCGAGGGGTGGAGGAGGTGGAGGAGGAGGAGGTGGTGGAGGAGGTGGAGGAGGTGGAGGAGGAGGAGGAGGAGGAGGAGGTGGTGGCCAAGGTAAGAAAAATCACTTCTTCTTATCTCTCTTCCTCTGACCTGAAACAGTCAAACTGCGGAGCATGAAGTCACAGAGAAAAGAGCTGGTGGAGGGGAAACACACACACACACAGTCACACTCACACACACACACACACACACACACACACTCACTCACACACACCACACACACACACACACACTCACTCACAGGGAGGAATCTGGATGGGAGACAATGAGGGAACTCTGTGTGGTGATGCATCATTGTCAAATTAGTGGTGATGTGTGTGTGTAATTACCGTAAACAAACCGAATCGTGACCGAGAACATTATTTTTTTGCTCCTCCCATCTTTTACTCCTAAAGTTACAAAACCTTAAAATTAAAGGTTGTTCCTTTAAATGTTTAAACTATTTAAACATTTCACTTTTTTTTTTTAAATCTCCAAAATCGGATTTATAATGTAAAAGTAAAGTGTCACAACTCGTACTTGTGTAAAAGTACTTTGTTTGTTTTCTATTTAAAACATTAGAGGAACTCACTTGTGACGTTTGAAGCTTTTACTTGAGTATTTAATTTAAATCCTTGAATATGTTGTTGAATATTTACGATCTATCATGTTTATGAGTCGTCTGCCACTTCTTTTATCTCAATTCATAATTAGTCCATTAATTAAAGCCTTTATGATACCGTTAAATGTTAAAATCCACAAATATTGTTTCAATACTTTAGAGAAAAGCATCAAATTCTGACATTTGGCATCAAATATTCATCTTTTTTGCTGTACTGTAATCAACTTTTAAGACAGTTGAATTCTAATCAATTCAATGAGAAATTGATTTTAAACGATAAAAAAGTCAAGTTTATCTTCTTTTTCTTGACTTGAGAAGTTCTGTTCTAACTTTCTGTGGAATCAAACGTCCTCGTGCTTCCTGTGTTTCTACGGTTTGTTCTTCTTCTCTGGAACAGGAGCTTCTTCTTCTTTTTATTCCTCTCGTGCACATAAAGCAACTTTCCCACCAAAAGATGTGACCTAATTGCCAAAACAAAAAACAGCTCCACTGTTCCGTCTGTTAATCTTTTGGTAAACCGTCGTCTTTGTTTACAGTAATTAAGCTCGTGTCTCAGAGGTAATGTGGCGATGAATTATTGATGACAAAACACAACACGCAGCAGCTTGAAGAAGAAGAAGAAGCGGCAGCGGCAGCAGCAGCAGCGGCGCGGCAGCGGCGGCAGCGGCAGCAGCGCCGAGCGGAGGGAGGCCCGCTGGGGTCGTTGACTTCTCGCTGCTGCACCTGTGTCTTCACACACGGTTTCATCTGCGGTTTCGCCCTCGTTCAGTCGGAGTGTGTGTTGCAACAGTCGCCCTTAAAAGACCAAGTCTCTTTCCCTACCCCCCCCCCACTACCCCCCCGCACGTTGCCACCTGCTGCACGGGGCGGAAAAGTCCTTCAGCGGAACTTCCAATGGAGCTCGTACCACGTCTTCTTCTTTCCATCCGATCTGCAGAGAACACACCAAAAAAAACGTCATTAGACCTCTTTTTTTTTTTTCGTACAAAATAAAATGTCAGAATTTCAAGTGCAGGGGGGGGGGGGGTGTTTGAAATGTGACAATTTTCCTTTTGTTAGACTATAAGAATATTAGCGACAGAGACGCCATTGTGAAGTCAGGAGGAACACACTCTTAGTTCATCTCCGGGGTGTAATGATGTCTTATAATCCCACGTTCCATATCTGCCGCCAGGGCCACACCCATGTTTGGAGACTAATATAAAGACTTTATATTCGGCTGCACAATATAGTGAGAATGTGCTTATTCGTCCCCCCCCCCCCGATACATAAATATGTCATCGCTCGGGCAGGAGCTCTCGATTGTGAACGGGCTCCCGGTGCACAATCATCTCCGTCCGCCGCTCTTTCACAAGTTGAAGGATTTCACACAACACTTTTCACCGCCGTCTTATTTTTCTCGCTTCTTTGAAAGAGAGGGGGGGGGGGGGTTGGTTGGTTATGATTCCCCCCCCCCCTGCATGGGTTTAACTTGGACTATTTCAACCTTTGCAGAATGAAAAAAAAAAAAAAAGTAAATGTGTTTCCGGGCTTCTTTCAGTCTGAGCTGCACAACTTATCTCCCTCTTTGTTATTAAATGCAGCGAGCGAGCGATCGGCGTTTCTCTGAGGGACACGGAGAGAGCGAGTCAAAAAAAATCTAAATGGGGGAGGCACACTCCCCCGCATTACCATAAAAAAAGAGAAGGGAACGAGGTGTGTGTGCATGTGCATGGGTGGGGTGGGGTGGGGGGGGGGGGGGTTATCTCTCGTGGAGGGGTGGTCCCGAAGCCCTTATCGCTTCACCAACAGGAGAACGGAAATGATTAACATCTAATTTAACCCAATCTCCCGCTCAATAGGCCGCCATTCAAAGGGGGGGGGGGGGGCTGCATCCATATGTATTTAAGAGGTAATCACTGGTCGGACCCCACGCTCTCGTACCCCCCCTCCCCCCCTCCCTCCCCCCCCTCCCTCCCTTTGTGCGGCGGGATGACACACAAACATATTTCCATCTGAAAAGGCCCCGCTGGCTCCGTTTCTGAAGGAGAACCGCTGGTGTTATTGTCGGGCTGTTTGTGCGGGGGCCTCACTGTACTTGCATCATATGGGCTCGTGATTGTGTGCACGTGTTTGCTTAATGCTGTCGGGGGGGTGGTGGTGGGGGGGGGGGGGGGGCTGCTCGAGATGTCCCCCACTCAATTATAAAGCCCTGATGACAAAGTGTGAAGCGGTTGTTCAGCCGCTTCTGTCGGGAAGATATAAGTTTGGAGTTTTTTCCCGTCTCGTGGAATGAATGTTCAAAATACATAAAGTTTGTTTCTTTTTAATCATTTTGTTTTTTTGCTTCTTGAAAATAAACATTATGCAGAAACTTTAGGGATGAATTCCCACGATATTCGGTGGAAGGATTGGGTCAAGGAATATAAAAAAACGTTGGTGCAGATCCAGGATTTCTTTATCACTGGGGTATAATTCATTTAATAATAATAACATTTACGATTATTGTGAGTTTATTAATGAATCCTTAAAGACCATCCCCGGTATTTAACCTCGTGGGCCAGGAGGGGGCGCTCACCGTCAGCTTGACCTGTTGCCCTCCCTCTTGACCTTTCAGTAAAATTAGCAACAACAATGATTTTTGTTAATAGCGACAGATTAATCGCCTGACGAGGGTCAAATGTTTTGGATATATTTACAGGAGCCACCGATTGTTCTGTATGTTGGTGACGCTCCATTAGAACTCACGTGTAGTTCATGCGTGTGGGACGAAGGACGTGAACCTCACGGCCGTCCATTCAATATATTTGGTCATATTTCTCTTTGGAGCAAAGCTTTGGGATAAAGCCCATTTCCATCATCAGAGGCTCAAACAGTTTATTTATTTTATTCTGTTCTCTCCGTAACCGAGAAGTTCTGATCTTTGTCTCGCCGCACGTCGCACAATCCATAACGCTCCGTCCTCTCGGCGGCAGCTCGACTTGAATCGCAGCCGTTTTTTTCTGGTGCAAATTCATAACATGCATCATATCGGGGGCGTCATCAAAGTGATGCGAGTTTTTTTTTTATGCGGTGATGATTTTCTTTCTTTCTCGTGCAGCCCCCCCCCCCCCCCCCCCCCCCCCCCCCCCTGCGAGGCCGCTGCGGTTCACGGATTTCACGTCCCGTCTGCGTCGCATGAGAAGAAGTGGGATAGATCTGAAAGGCAACTCTTTCATCCTTATGTCTTTTAAATCTACCAGGAAAAAAAATGAAATATTCTTTTTTTTTTTTTTTTTTCAAAGATTGCCTGGACAGAATGCACGGATAAGTGAGAATGAGAGTGTGAAGGAGAATCCGGACCGGGTTTGAATGGAGATGAGAGAAAGAGAGTGTGTGTGGAGGGGTACTGGGCAGGTTCACCCTGGGCGAAGCCTGGCAGAGGCACTTCCTCACTGCGGGGGGGGCGGAGAGGAGCAGGGGGGGGGGGTGCATGAAGATCTGTGCCGAGCTTTCCATCAACGCAGATTACAGGCGTGTAGCCGCGGTCAAAGGGAGCAGCAGAGAAAAGAGCAGGGGAAAAAAGGTAAAAGTGTAAAATAAAGGAGGTGGAATCAAAAGGGTCATGTGCAATCTCAGCAATGGGGGTGATGACAGGTTTGCCTCACACCTGAGCTGTATTATGCATTCCACGACCGGCCGAGCCCTGCACACCACACACACACAGACACACACACTGAGACACACACACACACACACGGTGACCGGCGGCGGCGGGGTTGTGTTGGCTTTCTCTGACAAGGTGAACTTCATGCATCGCGTGAATGATATATAACTCCAGAGTGGTGAACAAAGCCGAGCAGACGGAGCGAGGAGGACGGAAAGAAGAAGAAGAAGAGCGGCCGTCCTCCTCTTTCTTCCTCTTCTCCCCACACGTCTGTTTCAAGGGGGTTTTGTCTTTTTTCATTTCTTCCTCCTGGCGAAGTGACAAAAGCGGTGTTACGTAGGCGACCTTCGTCTCCGCTCGCGCTTTCAGGACGGTACAAAAAAAGACAGGGTCAAGGTCATTCCGCCTCTTCGAGGTAGACGTCTTTCTCTTTCTGGGGAGCAGTCAAAACACAAAAAAAAGGGAAAGAGACTGTAATTCATATTTTCTGTCACTCGACAAATAAATCTGAGATCTTTTTACAGGAAGAGTTGGTTTTATTTTCAGAAAGTCCAAACAGAGGATGAAAGAGGAGGAAGGAGAAGGGAGAAAACTGTCCATTAACCAAAAAAGCAATTTCTGTTGGGTGTGCGCCTCGCTGCTCCGAGGTTCCAGGCCGGGCTAATAGCCTTTCATTACACGTTTCCTCCCCAGCCAATTAGAGAGCGGTCCGCGGCCGTCCGGCCCGCCAGCCCAGCGACACGCACCACTTTGATCAGCTCTCTGTTCACTGACACACGTCTAATGACCTGGGAGAGCAGGGAGGGCGGCCTGTGTTCACACATAGCCACACACACAGCCGAGAGCACACACAACACACACACACACACAGACCCACACTGCAGCCGTGTACAGGAATGAGGTGGAATGTGAGCCAGTTAACGTGAATATTTTATTATTTGACGAGGAAAAGCCACGTACGTACTAAAAACACAATATCCGTCAAGTGGAGCGTTTAATCTCAGACGTAACCTGGAAATCCACGTTCATAGCACCTGTAACAGGAAGTAGATTGTTTGTCCTTCTCTACGTTTCGCCGCCAGGTCGAGTCGTGACTGATAATAACCGAGTTCTGTCGACCAGTCACAGTCTCAGTTGACAATAACGAATGTTTTTATGTTTTCATATCATCAAATAACCAAATAAAACTGAAACCCGCAGCGAAAATGTCTCGTTGGAATCTGCGGACCGAGCTTAAAGAAGCTCATTGGACCATGTGAGGTTTAACGTTTGATCCCCTGATGGTGTAAGAGCTCAGTTAAACAAAAACGCAACATACAAGAACCCCCCCCCCCCGCCCCCCCATTGAGGACATTAAGCGTCCACAGCACTGAAAGCCCATAAGCCTTCATAGAAGTTGCAGCGTGTTCATACATGTAATCACACGCCGACACAAAGACAAACCCTGGCTCCAGAAAAAGAGGCAGAACAAACCCTGTAATTAGCAAATTAGACTAAACTACGGCTTTAATGAAGTCGCTTTGCTCAGAGGGTTTAATCCCGGTCAGTGCGGCGCGTTCCTACATTCCTGCCATAGATCAGATATCTGTGCTTGGGTGGGGGTGGTGGGGTGGTGGTGGTGGGGGGGCCCTCCCTCCCTCCCTCAGGTGAGCTGGCTGCCTCTTTAATCATTTACAATAGACCTGAGATCAGATCTGATAGAATTTAGTGACACTTTGTAGATTTCTATTATTGCACTGAGGTGTTTAAAAAAATCTTTGCGTAAAGTTCACTTGCATCAAACCAACCTCACATTTTTTTAATGACATGTTTAAAAGTTGAATTAACTTCACGGAGCATGTGACACAGCTTCACGTTCGCCTGCTGCAAAACCTGTCGGTGCAGGAGCAGCCTCGTAAAAAAAAATCATCTCTCCAACCTGGAGGTGACTGTCTTAGAACAAGTCATTGCTCCATTAAATGTAATAACATTGTTTTTTACAGTGTAATAACTATAATTACACTTGAGAGAATGCCCCCAAAACACAGTGCGTTGTTATTGTAGTGTTAAGAACACACAACTCCCCTCGGCTTTAAATACATTGATGACAACAGTTTGTACTTGTGACGTAGTTCTGATGTTATAATGGTTTTAGAGGTTGTGATCGTAACGTTCTGTCTATTGTGTGCGTTCTCATGACTCTAATATTAATAACTGGTTCAATCTTAGGTCATTATGTTTGCCTCGAAACGTTTTTCACGATTCTTTAAGAGTTGAAAATCCTCTCGTGTGCACCGGACCCTGCAGCTCAGGATCGCACCGCCGCTGTGTTTACCCACGAGGAAACTGTATCCACTGGACAGAGAAACGTGAAACGAACCTGGACACACAAAACTGCAATACTGCATCAGGGCAAATGTATTTTGGCCCGACACATATTTATGCAACAACAGCGCAGGTGGAAGCGAGAGTTTGTTGTCTGCACACAACATTAAAGCCGCTAACAGACAGCCGAGCTGGAGACGGATACTAACGCGTGTTTGGACACAAATACGGAGACATCAGTGGAGACGTGGATAAAACAGGGAGTGGGGGGGGGGGGGGGGGGTAGTGTTACCTGTGTGGCTGTGTGTGCAGGGTGGTTTTATAAAGTCGGCATCCAACAGGAGCTGGAAGAGCTCAACACAAACCTGCAGGGAGCTGCAGCAGAAGTAAGAGAACAGGGTTGAACTTATTCTGAGGAGAAACTGAGAGATCACATGTAATCACATCACCGCAGCAACAGTACACTGCATGGGAATAACAACACAACGCACTTCGACAACAACTTGTGCGACATGTACCGAGCAAGGAGATTGTGAAACCTCCATGTTTGCGGTACAGGAAGTGCGTACTCTCCAAACAAAGATGGTTAGCCTCGGTAATAAATAGTTAGAGAGTAGTTTTAATATCTAAACTTCTGAGGAAAAAAAAACTGATTTCTGTAAAAACAGCAGGCAGTAAAATAAATGAATCGGAAAAACAATTGAACGAGAGAACAAAGAGTGTGTGTGTTGTGTGTGTGGTGTGTGTGTGTGTGTGTGTGTGTGTGTGTGTGTGTGTTGTGGAATGTCAGATGTGTGTCTTTGTAAAGCCGGTGTTTATGTTCGTACCCAGGTCAGCCCCACAGGTATGTTTCAACCACAACATTACCTCCCACTGACCCCCCTAATGGACAAGGTGAGCGAGCAGTCAGCGGAAGGGTGTGACGCCCCTAAAACACACACACACACACACACACACAGACAGACACACACACACGCCTCCTCAACTACAAGTCAAAATACTGCCATTAATCTGAAGTTGGACACAAACCTAAAATTACTGCCTCTGCCGACCGATGGAGCGTGTCGGGGGGGGGTTTCTGTCCCACTGGGAGAAGGAGGGAGGAAGCAGTGAACGTCTGGATGAAGGGAGGAGAGAAGGAAAGAGGGAGCGACAAGTGAAGGAGAGAAGGAAAGAGGGAGCGACACGTGGAGGAGAGAAGGAAAGAGGGAGCGACAAGTGAAGGAGAGAAGGAAAGAGGGAGCGACAAGTGAAGGAGAGAAGGAAAGAGGGAGCGACAAGTGAAGAGAGAAGAGGGAGCGAAAGTGAAGGAGAAGGAAAGAGGGAGCGACAAGTGGAGGAGAGAAGGAAAGAGGGAGCGACAAGTGGAGGAGAGAAGGAAAGAGGGAGCGACACGTGAAGGAGAGAAGGAAAGAGGGAGCGACACGTGAAGGAGAGAAGGAAAGAGGGAGCGACAAGTGAAGGAGAGAAGGAAAGAGGGAGCGACAAGTGGAGGAGAGAATAAAAAGTGTAATTGGAAAAAAACAAATCAGATTTTGAGGGAATTTCGTCGTCGGTAAAAGGTGAAGGAGGAGCTGTGGTCAAAGGGAGAGTGACCACGTTGTGTGTTTGTTTGAATTGCCACTCGTGGGTTTATAATGGAACACACACATTTCTCTACACACACACACACACACAGACACACACAGTACAATGATTACCATACTCCATATTACTGGTGTACAGATAACTGCTGGGCTCCCATGGGCCTGCCAATCCACTGTAATCCCTCAAACACTCTGAATTTTCATTTCAAACAAAAGCTAAACCGCCAGAAGACACAAGGAACCATTCTGCTTCCTCCTGTTTCTTTCTCCAGCCTCGTCGTTTGGGCTTCCTTCCTCAAACCACTTGTTCCCCCCCCCCCCCTTCTCCGTTTCCTCTATTTGTGAAATTGAATATCCGAATGATAAATAATGCCGCGGCGGCGACGCAAACACAGAGAAACGTCCCCTGATTCAGCTGAGAGTCAATAGCTTCAAAATGAATCGTGATAATCTCGTCTCTCTCGCTCCGATACCCGGTCGATGAATAACGGAGGAGGTCGGAATATCCTGAAAGTGATCAAAGGGAAAGGCGGAGGCGTTCTTTACATTCCTGGGCGTCGCCGTATATATGGAAAACATGACATCCAAGCCCCTTTGACTTCCCATACGTTAGCTCGAGTCAGAACACATGCTAATTTCACATTAAAGCACAAGTTCCCTGCAGAGACTTCCCTAATCTGCACACGTGGCATTCTACAGATACACGTTACGTTACAGGGAATATTCTCAATTTCTAGAGAATGTGCAGGACTGGGTTGTAACCGGGGGGGGGGGGGGGGGGAACTTACATAACCTGTTCGGACACCTGCTCTGGTTCGGACACACAATGTGACAGCGTGAGTCTGAAAAGCCAGTTTGCAGATTACTTGTCGGGAGCTGGAGATATTTGAGTTTTCTTTTATTTATTTCGTTATCTGGAACACGTCCAAAGAAAAATACTTCAGCATAAATCTCACAGATAATAAATATAGAATGATGAAAACGTTTTTATTCTCTTAATACTTGTCCGAGTATAAAAGGCAGAAGGAAACGATGACGTCAAACGTAGCTTCGTTATTTTTCGAAACAGGAAGTTCAGGTGTATCACTCTATGATTCTAATCTGCGTCCGTTTGTATTCATCACCTTTGCTCCTCGTGTCCGACACCAGCTCCTGTACCCCCCCCCCCCCCCCCCCCCCCCCCCCCCCTTCACACACAGACACACACACACACACACACAGTCACCAGTCAAGGCCCATCTCCACAGTGATAGGCAGGTGAGCCAATAAAGGTGATAACAGAAGACAAGAGCCATTACAGGGAGGTGGGAGAGATAAGCTAATTGAAATTGGATATTGCAAAAAAAAAAAAAAACAGAAGGCAAAAAGAGGGAGACAGAGCGATGAAGATGGGGGGGGGGGGGGGGGGGGGGGTGTTTTGATGGGGGTAAATATGCAGTGTAGTCGTTTTTTTCCTCCTTAAGTAAGTAAGACTTTAAGCAGAAACCCTTGAAATGAAATCCGGGTGGTGGCGGACTGAGGCATCGCGGCGGCGCGGTGTCGCAGCGTTGAAGCCGCGCTGTGCTAAGCCTCTTAGATTACAAAACACTTTGGCTGCGTGTGCACGTTTTTTTCTGCCGTTTTTATTTATCAATCCAGATTCCCCCTGCTTGTGCGCAGACACAGAAGGGGGGGAAAAAATGTCTGTACACAAATGCGACGGCGTAGCCTGTGCGCCGCGTTCGCGAGAACGTCGCTTCGTTAGAAAACTGACGGGGCCAAAGGGGCCCCCCCGTGCCTCCGAGGCCATTTCAGCGAGACGGATTCTGCGAGCGACTCGTGATGGAACAAGTAGCGGCGTCTCGTGCTCGTGACGGATTGCTCTGCAGCGTCGGCCACAAAATGTCAGAGGGAAATATCCTGAAAGATCCTCGGCTGTGATTTGTTTGAGGGAAATGGCTTCCGGGCAAAAAAAAAAAAAACATCTGTCACTTTGACAGATGATGGAGTTTGAGGGAAATACATCCAGTCACTGAAATATCCCATAATCAATGTGTTTGGCATTAGCAACAGATACAAAAATCCTGCTGTTCACCTGCCCGGCAACAAGCAGGATCATAATCTATTCAACGCTTTATCTCATCGCGTCGCAGAAAGTAACAGAAAGTTTATCCAGATCCACTCTGCAGGAATTATTAAATAAAACCTCATCGTTCGCCCCCCCCCCCCCCCCCCCCCCTCTTTCAGACGGCCTCCCTCGCCAACCTAACTGTCACTATGACCATTACCGGCGTCCATTCAGCCTCTGCCCGCCCTCCAAAGGCGTCCTTGTTCTCCCCGTTGCATGGCTGCCCGGCCGCAGCCCGCTGGCCCGCTGGCTGCTGACCCCTGGTCTGGCCCACAGTCTGGCACTGGCGCCCTCCATTAGCCTAATTACAGCCATGAAAGCAGTGCAGACCGAGGCCGGTATTAGGGCCAATTAGGGCCGCCCAGGATGGGCCCTGACGAGGGTTGGGTTACCTGCACACACACACACACACACACACACACACACAATGTTTGTATCACCAGGCATGAGAGTTGTTATTAACTTCATAACTAATCCTGAATAAAACCTTGAACTCTTACCTTAAACGTCACGTTGTCTCAAAGTCCCAAAAATTAACTTTTAACCTCTGACCCGGCTGGAGACTCGACGAGAAGCCGCACGTCGGGCCGAGCATCTCGATGTCGGCGGAGCGGCGCGGGTCTGGAGCGAGTGAAAGACGGCGGGAGGAGCGTCCTGTAAAAAGAGAGAGAGGCTTGTGTCTGTGCACTCGTGCGTGTGCATGTGGATGTGGAGGCCGAGCCGGGGAGCCGGCGGTAATTTGTGGCTGTCACAGGCAGATAATAAGGCTTGTGTCTTTCCCTTCAAACACAAAGGTAGAGATCCTCCTCTTAAGACAACTGTCCTCTGTCCTTTTGGTTCCTCGCGAGGCCCCCCCGCAGGTTAGAGCGGAGGGACGAGCGGACGGGGGGACGAGCGGACGGGGGGACGAGCGGCAAAACGTCTGTCGTGATAACGGGTTATTTGATTTCTCTTGTGAGAAGCATGCGTCAACTTTTCTGTTGTCACTTCTGAAAATACAAATGAAAACAAACATCAGCTTTGATGTTTTCATCTGTCTTTAGGCTAATTTATCAAAAAAGGACATAAAATTATTATTTAAATCAGTTCTTCCACAAATTATAATGAAGCAATTTAAAAATATTAATGAAAAGCTGAAAAAAGCATCAATTGATGCATTTTTACATTGATTCATACACAACAACAAATAATGATTTTGCTGTGTTGTTGTTGTTGATCAGATTATATTCCCATTAGAATGAATTAATATTCATCGTCCTTATTCTGGCGATTAAGCGACTGAAACAATTATTTCTGATTCAATTTCAATATACAGCAAAAAGTCAGTTTTATCAGAATTTGGTGACAATTTTGATAATTGTTCTTATCAAACCTTTACACACGCGTTTATGTTCAGATGCATAAATATCAACAACACGTTTCCACTGAGGCCAAATTGTTGTGGTTTCTGGCTCCGTCGCCTGTCAATCATGACATTTCACCCTGTTTCTATATCATCAATTAACTAATTAAAACCAAACTCATCAGAAACATGTGATGAGAAACTACCTTAGATAACAAACCATCTTTGGCATGTACTTTTATTTATTAACTTTGGTCCATGTCCCATCTGCTGACATGGAGGAGGCAGGGTTACGACCTATATTGCAGCCAACCACTAGGGGCAGAAGCCTTTTATTTGCGACCATCATTATATATATACAGTGTATAATAAAAAAAAAGATTTTGTATCATGATCGGTCTCGATGACGTCCACGATCTACTTTTCACTTTATAACATTAACACTCTTTTCACTTTGGAAGAGGAGGGCGGGGGGAGGGGTGTTCAGCTGCAACGTGACACTCAACCACTAGATGTCACTACATTCTACACACTGAACCTTTTAATAACACACTTCCTTTCACGGATCAACAGAATTAATTTCTAAACGGCCGAACTATATCACATGTCTACATCATGCTCGACATATTCAATGTAACGCTGGAAAGAGCGAAAGAAGCTAGCTGAGGATACGTGGGCGTCGTAGATCCAGGTCATTAATGCGATATACATTTCAAAATTTAAATGAAAGATTCAGTTTATGGAATGTGGTTGTGTGTGATTGCAACGTTCACACAGATTTTGTATCACCACGCGTACACGCTGAATCTACAAGTTATTTTGAGCGACACAACGAGTCGGTTCACTTCTGCCGCATGCGGCCCGAGTCGGCGGTTCGATGCCGGGGGGGGGCTCCTCCGTCTGCGCTGGTAGCTGCAGCATGTGAGGAATCTCCAGCCCGAGCGGTGATTAATTGTGAAACGTGTCTGGAACAACACAAAGCCCGAGTCACGGAGCTCGTCACATGCTTACACAGCAGCTTACCCGAGACTCGCTGCTGTCAACGCTGCCTGATATGATCTATACAGAGGATGAACTTTCCCTGTTTGAGGCTTAACTGATAAACCACACACACACACACACACACACACACACACACACACACACACCACAACACCAGATAACAGGCTCACTCCTCGGTGGGTGTCAAGAACAGGTGAGCAGCCACCTGCTCCTCGCACTTCACACACTCATAACTATTATTCATTCAGGCTGATTTACCCGACTCGGAGGAAGTAGTTTTTAAAGTTTAAATGTTGTTTGACTCTTATTGTAACTACAGCCTTTTCACTTTATAGATGAATATATGCACTCTATATGAATATTTAGTTCAGTGGTGTTTTTTGTTGTGTAGTTTGGGAAATTTTCAGGTTTTTTTAAATGTTATTTAAAAGTTTGAAGATGCAGAGTGAATTCTGCTTGAACGTGGCAGAAAAGCCCATTTGATTTATAGTCGCATCAAATTCATGTTTTCCAGCGGGGGGGCCCAGTGCAACAGTTGAGTTTTAGAACATAGAAAATAAACAGAATAACATAGAAGAGCAGAGCAAAGAGTAGAACGGAGACTCATCCTTGTAATAAATCTGCAGATATGAGTATTTGGGTGTTTGAATTCTTACTGAAACCTCTTCGAAGAACTTTTCGTTGATTCTGGCTTCTCCACCGTCTCCTGATGTAAAAACCTTGTGTAGCCAGCATGTGTGAACAAAAGTAATGAGAGGTGACATATATTTTTGTTGCTGTATGATTGATAACTGTTAATATGACAACATAATAATAACAATATTGAAATTGGACCTTTTTTAAAGCTGTTTTCAGACGTGAACTCTGGAAAATGTCCACAAATTGGGTCTGGACAATTTTTGGACTTTGTCTGGAGCATTCATGCGAGGGGAGGAGCCTGGGTCGAGCAGCAGGCTCAGGACCTGACGTATCTACTTGTACATGATTGACGCTTTATCCAAATGATATTAATGACATCAACAGTGGCTCTGCACAGTTTTTATTCCTGCGAGGACGGGACGTGTTTTAGAAGTACAAATAAAAACCCCAGGATTGAACGCGGTCTGACTCGGGGGCTGAACCCCGGACGCAGCCTCTGGTGATTGTTGCCATCGCTTCCACATCCTCCGTCCGTTAGTATCAGATTTTTCTCCAAAGGTCAGTGTCCACAAGCCGAACCACAAGTCGACACACGTACGGACACACAAACACCGCGTGTGATTGCTTTTGCTTTCAGGGAAGCTGCGGGTAATTCATGGGAGATTGGTGACGGTGCTGCTCCGAGATGTGCAGCGTGGTGTGGAGGGATACGTGGGAACTGATTGGGGATACCGCTGTGTCTGTGTGTGTGTGTGTGTTGTGTGTGTGTGTGTGTGTTTGGACATCGTCGGGGGGTGGGGGTCATCCGCAGACGCCCCAGCCTCACCTTATCTGCAGCGAGGTGGGCTGTGTTCACAGAGATTAAACACATTTTGAAGCGACGCTAACTGCCGGGGCCTAAAGAAACGCAGGCGGAGGCAGAGCCAGTGTAGCCGCAGCCAGTGTTGTTGTTAGCTGAGGAGAAAATCCTTGTTCCCAACACCGATAAGGACATAAAGTGTTTCTGTCCCCGAGGGGGTGGGAGGCAGATTCAGCCTCTGTAGATCCACTGTAATGAATATCAATAGCAGGGAATGGGGCTGCTCCCGTCCCTTTGGGCCTCTCGCTGCTTCTCCCCTCGCTGCCGCTGTCAGAATTGCGACAGGGACACTATGCATGAAAATGCGAGGCTTAATATATGGTAATGCTATGTAAACACGGGCTGATCTGAGAGGGAGGTTTGGAGGGAGAATGGATCGACGGCCGTCTGCGCCCAGAGCCGAGTCGGGGAGAGTATCTCAGAACCCAACAGAAGCCTCTGAGCACGTTTATCTGCAAATGAATATGATACAGGAAGAAGGGAGGGCAGGGTGAGGGAGGAGGGAGGAGGAGGAGGGATGTGGTTACTGCAAACTCAGCACCGCCACCTCCACCTCCTCCTCCACCACCCCTCTTCTTCTTCTTCCTCACTTCTTCTCAACAAGATGTTTCTCTCGCCCTCCTCCTCCTCCTCACCTGAGCTGAACGGGGTTTATTCAAATTGGCATCCTCTGGGCCGAGAGGTTACCTGAGCCCCTGTGAAAGGGAGAAAAAAAACATGGCGGCCACTGTGGCAGGCATGTCTGCCGCCCTCACACACACACACACACTGTGGGGGTTCGGTTACCGCTCTAAACAGCCCGTCGGGCAGCGCCATGGGAGGTTGGGGCAGGGGAGTCAGAGCTGGAAGCATTGTCCCATAAAGTGGTGTGGGTTTCCCAACTTGTCTGACAGCACGTCACAAGCAAACCCCGCATTCCAGCGCCGGTAGAGGCCGAGAACGAGCCACCTCATCGTCTGCCGCCATTCGTCAAAAAGTTAAAAATAACTTCCCCCCCAACCTCCCCCCCCCCCCGCCCGGTTATCGCTTCATTCAGCGGGTCATTCCTCACCGCCGCTTGGATTCTACGCACAACGAGCGAGCGAGCGACAGACAGAACAAGAGGAGGACAGTGACAGAGGGGAGAAGAGGTAGCGGCGGAGAGAGGAGAGCGAGGCAGGGTGTGTGTGCGTGTGTGTGTGTGTGTGTGTGTGGTGTGTGTGTGTGTGTGTGTGCGCGTGTGTGTGAGATGCCGTAGCCCGAGGCAGCGAGGTGGGATTTGTAAGCCCTTTGTAAGTAACAGGCACCACTCTTAGCAGGCTGAAGGTATGTTTTTGTGTGAGTAATCCGTGATGGATGTTTTAATTGAAAGCACAAGGCTTTTAGGGCTGTTTTCATAGACCACAGCCAACATCTGACACCTCCACTCAGACCAACACACACACACACACGCACACAGACACACACACACACACACACACACACACACACATGGAAATCTCTCTTTACAGTCACACAGTTGTACGTGGACCCAGGTCGTGCTCCCGGTGCACCGGTTACAAAGAGAAAACAGATCACACCAAATTACTCCTGACACCTCTTGGACGTGAGGTTTAACCAGTAGTAGGGCGCGGGAGGAGAGTGGGTCCGGCACTAATCAGAAGGTCGTAGGTTCGATCCCCGGCTCCTCTGGGGAAGCTGCCGAACCCCATATGTGTGATTATGGAAGAGGTGTATGAATGTGTTTGAAGGGAAGAATGTGACGTGTGGTGTTAAAGAGATTTGTGTGATCATTAATAATAAAGAAGCAGTCGATTTAGTTTAGAAGTTATGTTTTTTACACATGTATTAATAATCATTTGATGTCAAATTGATAGAAAAGACAAAAACAACTTAACATTAATACAAATACGACAAATATAACTTTGAAATGGACAAAAAGAACATTGATAGAGAGAATACAGTAAAAAAATATTTCAGACACATCGTCAACATGTCACAAATCAATAGCTCTGGAAATGTTAAAATTCAAATTATATATAAAGTATACACAATGTAGTATAATACAAATATTTTAGATTTTATTTCATCAAGATGTATGAATTATAAATGTTATCTATCAACTATCAAAAAGTGATTTCAAGTAATCCAGAGTTCTTCAAGTGTTTCTTCACTTTATTTAAAACTTTAAAGTTCTCTGTGGTTTTCATTGGAAACTGATTTACATATTAAAGAGAGAGAGAGAGAGAGAACAGAGAGAATTCCTTCCTCCTCCGCAGTCACATGACCTTACCTGCGTGGTCACGTTGATAAGCAGCGGTTGATCCATGAGGCCCGTGGGGCGGATGAATAATTCCTACAGTAGCCCAGGTGGGGCCGGGGGGGGCGGGGGCCCTGCAGGGGGACCATAAATTTACAACATGATGAGTCGGGTTCAGGAGGGATTGACCTCGCTTGACCTGCAGAGCTGCGACCTGAGGCTTGTCTGGACGACCTACAAACTCTCACCCCCCCCGCCGCCGCCACCGCCGCCGCCACCACCCTCCTCCTCCTCTCCTCACCTCACCTGCTGACTGGACCTCACCCCCCCCCCCCCCCCCCGCTGCAGTCCCACAGATCCTTCACAAAATACAAAAAAACGACAGCGAGTGCTCTTGACAGTGAGCAAATGGGAACAAGCTGTGGGAGGGAGGGAGGAGAGAGGAGGGAGCGGGGGGGGGGGGGGGAGACTTCACAGGGATTTCTTCTTTCTCTCTCCTGTCACTAGCCGCCAATTTACCCCCCAACGCATTTGGAATCAAAACTTAATTAAAAATTGAATAAATAAAAACAACGGAGAGAGAAAAAAAAAACCCAAGAAGTTATTGAATTCCGAACCCTTTGATAGATTTATCCCCCGAACCCCAGAATAATGCAAAATAAGATTTAATAACACCTTTCATATGAGAGTACAAAGCCGGGCTATTTGCATTAAAGTGTAAATCGGCGTCGGGGAAAAGGCAGTGTGCCTCTAAGCTTATTGATGTTCGGTTCTGAGCAGCCGGGCGGCATTGTTTCATGCCCGAGCTTGACGGATGTCAAGGTGATTATAGTTTAGATCACCCGTAAGAAGAAGACAACGTTTTGAAATGGTAAAATACAGACAGGCGACACAAAAGCCTTCAAATGTTTGTTTTACTGGGAGCGGGGAAGAATGGAGAGAGTGGGAAAAACTCCCACTTCCAGTGTTCGCTCATGATTCACACGCAGGATGGATAACTCCGCCGCTGTTCAAACAATCTGACAATTTGTCGAGTTCCTACTGACGGGCGCAAAGTCCCCCCTGCGACAGCGGCGGCAGTAAATGGCGTGACGATGAGCGGGAAAGGTGCGAGGCGCCGCCGCATTAGTGCTATCGGTGGTAACACCCCCCCCCGCCGCCGCCGCCGCCGCCGCTTCACCTCCGCGTGAAAGTAAGACACGAGGAAGAAGACGAAGAGCAAGAAGAAAGTTTGTGGTAAATACGTTGCCAGTGGCGAGGGAGAAAAAACAGGAAGTCGGAGATCGACTGTGAAGTTTAGTTTCAAACACCCGACTTTGTTTTTCCTGCTGATTCTTTATTTATATTTGAATATGTAAATTCATTAGACATGAAAATACAAACATGACCATGATGAATAAGTGAAATATATTGAAATGATTCAATGTCGTCTTTTTTCTTTCCCCCCCCCTTAAAAGATAAAATATAGTTTTCTGGCATTATTTAGAATGTTTATATTTTAAGGATTATATTAATAATAATAATGAATTTGTTAAGTAAATGTTATTAATTTATGTGTTTGAATTACTTTTTTGGGCAAATCTAATGTGTTTCTAATTTAACTTAAAAAACAAACGTTTGTTAATTTGTTAAATACAATTCCCCCATTTTAGCTGAATTTCCACTAATTAATTGATTCAACTTAAAGTTAACGAGTTATATCAGCACAGTTGCTGACTAATTGAAGTGTGATTTTAAGTCGGATCAGCAAGTTTCTCTCCTCGTCGTCTCTGCGCTCTGACATCACGCCGTCGCCGTGACTCCGCCCCCTGCTGAGTCCGTACAGTAGTGCGAGCTGCGGCCCCCGGGCTGGAGGCGTGTCGTACTGCGGCTAATGGCTGCCCGCCCCCCGTCTAATTGCATCTTATCTGACCGCTGATAGGACGACTAACTGAGGCGGACGCACACACGCCTCGGCAGGTGACCGAACTGTGTGAGTGTGTGTCTGTGTGTGTGTGTGTGGTGTGTCTGTGTGTGAGTGTGTTACTCGTGTGAAACTTCAAAGCGGCTCCGCAGACAGCCTCACAGATTGCAGCCGACACGGTGCAGAGTTTGGATTTGAGGCTCTGTATTCAGTTTGTCCGTGCATCAGGTGCAGCTGCTGCTGAACCAGTGTGATCCGGCACAACTGCTCCGAACCACGAAGCTCGTAATGGTTCATATTCCAAGAGGTGCTGGATAATAAACCTGTTGTTTTATACTTTATTTACAGTCGTGCAAAAAACTAAAACAAATGGAAAAACCCCCGGCGGTGGTTTTGTGCAGATTTCACATCATGTGGCCGACGCCCATATAACCACCTGATTAGTGACGAGTACAACCTGTGGAGCACCTGTAGTGTGTGTGTGTGTGTGTGTGTGTGTGTGTGTGTGTGTGTGTGTGTGTGTGTGTGTGTGTGTGTGTGTGTGTGTGCGCGCTCCATGATACTGCAGATGACCTGCTTGATTTACAGTTCTGTCGCTGAGGCTTGTGGGACGCGCTGGTTACCGCGGTTACCTCGCTGCCTCGCCTCAGGTGAGGGACCCGTATTTGTGCACGTGGGCAATAACTGGTTGTGTGAGGATGTTGAACTGTGGGACAATCTGAGCACACACACACACACACACACACTCCACATGCATTCACTGATGTTCTCTCCAGTTTTTAAATATGGATTATCAATTCTCTGCAGGAGAAACGATTGAGTTCCACTTCAGAGATTTTCATATTTTTCTCTTTTTTTATACACAGGGAATAAAATGTTTTTTAGGAGCGATGGAAGTCGGAGTAAATGCAGGCGAATAGGTAAACGTGTGGAGGGAGGAAGGTGGGAGTGATGAAGAGGAGGGGGGGGGAGGGAGGGAGGGAGGTCAGGTTAGGGGTCACGTGTGCGAAGGAGATAAGACCTCCTCATTCCGTTTTGATTGACAGGCCGGGGGGAGGGCTCAGCAAAGCCCCCCTGAGACACACACACACACCACAACACACACACCTCCATCACTCTAGCCCGGCCGCTATCACACTTTCTCTAGGCCATCACTCTCTCTGTCTCTCGCTCCGCCTCTATCGTTCTCTCCTCCATCCTCCGTCACCTGCTTCCAAAATTCACAATAAGTGTTTTTCTTGAAACCCTCGACTCTTGTTTCCTGCGTCTCCTCCTCACGTCTCCTCCTCACGTCTCCTCCTCACGTCTCCTCCTCACGTCTCCTCCTCACGTCTCCTCCTCACGTCTGCTCACCTTCCAACAGGAAACTCCTCCTCTCGCCTCCTCGTAGGAGTTTCTCTTTCTCGTTGTGTCCAGCGTTTGTGTGTGTGTGTGTGTGTGTGTGTCACGTCTTTGGCGTCTTGTTGTCGTCGTTGAGATCATTTGTTTGTCAGCAGGTTACTCAAAAACGACTCGGCACCAGGGGACTGATATCTACGAGAGAGTGAAATTCAATTGTGCAATAAAATGTAATTGGCGACGTCCACTGCATCGGGCCGTTAAACCACGTCCTGTCTCATCATCGGACTTTGTTGTAGTTTGTCTCAACTATTTTATTCTGACGTAAAAAAAACAAAGATGAACCTTCCAGAAACGTCCGTACTGATCTCTGGTTTCACGGGAACGTTTGTGCAGAGCGGCTTGACGGCCTGAGTCATGAGTTTGCTCTTGGCCCGATGTTCAAACCCGTAACCACACATCTGTTTGTTTTAAAGGTTCTTCTGTTTGATTTATGTCTGTTCAGATTGTTCTGCGTGTTCTACGCCCGCAACACTAACACTGAACCTGCTCTAATGTTAATAAACATTAGAGTCTTGTTATCTATTCGTATAATATCTGTCAACAGTAGCATGCCCGGCTGACGTTAGCCTCAGATCCTGTTACTTGTGGTTCAGCTCGGACGTAATCATCCCAATGTTCAACCGCAAATATCAAACATGTTGGAGGATCCTCGGTGTGGCTGCGAGCATTTAGCAGGCGGTTCACAAAGTTAAAGAACGGATAATCTGGGCCGACCAACGTTCCAGACCAGATTAAATCAGGCCCGAATTTCCTGTAGCCTGTGTATGACAATTATTTATCATCAAACTATTTTTCTCAGTCTTTTCACGATCTTTTCTTCAGCCAAGAGGCTTTTTTCACACACGGAGAAGACAACGTTAGAGGCCGATGATTTGTTCCTGACAAGAACTCGACCTGTAACCTTGAATTAGTCACTCGTGCCCACAAGGTGTGTTTTCACTGCCACAGCAAGATTCAAGAAAAGCAAATGCAAAGGAAAGAAAGACGCAAACAAAGGCGGCGGCATTGTTCCTACGAGCATTATCTTCATTTTTTAGCGCCAAACAATGGCTGACAATGCGCGGCACAACAGGAGCCTTTATGGGAAAGTGGCAGAATGGAGTTGAGGCTGTTGTGAGAAGTGGCAGAGGAGACGAGACAAAGTGGGATGAGAGGGACGATCTTCATTGTGGCGTCTTCTCTCATTCTGCCATGAAAGACACCGGCGAGGACTCGTCAGGGCCGCTGCCAGCTGCAGAACAATCACACCCGTTGCGCCGCGACCACGCCGCCCATCCAAACACATTAGCGGAGCATTGTCGCCGCCGCCGCCGCCGCCGCAGCTCTGAATGGCTGCCGCAAACGCTCGCATGCAATCACAACATCTCCTCGTATCGGAGACATCTCACATTTACATAACCCTCACATTCACACGCCCACATGTGTATCGTTTTTTAAAATAGACCTTAATCAGGGCAGATTAGATGCCATTTCAGATGTTATTGATGAAACTGGCATTTAGAGGTTTTCCTTGGCTCAATCACACCAATAAGACACGTGCTGAATAAAGGGAGAGTATAATCTATGCATCGCTGGTTCCACAGGATTACGGGCGAGGAAAGAAGGGGAGAGCGGAGGGGTGGGAAGCGATGGCGAGCGAGGCGGAGAGTGACGGGGAGAGAGAGAGAGAGAGCGATGGATGTCAGGTTTTTTCTCTCCATATAAAACGCCAGACGCAGCAGAGGAGGGGATTGGATTCACTTTTTAAAATGTCACCCAACATCTGTTTCATATTTATGATGGTGGCGCTGCCTCTCCGATGCCCCCTTCAACACTCTGGCGATTCTATCTCTGCCTCGGATTACCCCCACTACCCACCAATGCATAATTTATAAGGCTAATCTTTCCACGAAAGACTGCCGACCGGCAGAGGGAGTGTGAGCGAGGGGGGAAAAATGGATTATAAAAAAGACAGAAAAAAGTGCCGCAGATTTTTCGCTGATATGTGAAGCGAATGGCTGATTTCGAAGATGATACCTTAAGTATCTCGTGTAGTCATTAACAGGATTAAGTGAGTGGGCTTCTGATAAGGTGGGAAAACAATTCAGGATTTGGCACATCTTGTCCTCTTTAACCCAAACGGAGACATATCAGTGTATGTGGCCCGTGTTTTTCTTTCTTCTGTGATTCGTGATGCCTTCAGATTCCCGCCGATAAGCTCGGGATGCCATTAATGTCGCTAATGATAACGTTATAGCCCCCTCTCCAACGCCGCCGCCGCCGCCGCCGCGGCACGTGTTGATGTGTCGATGGGGGGGGCGTGAATTCTCCAGACTGGGCCGGAAGAAGCTGCCATTTGCCCTTCGTTTGTTCCCGACGGGAACCGTTGCCAATTTGTTGCCACCGACAGGATTCTCGTCCTCTTCCCACTGTCCTACCATCCGCCACATCTGACATGACAGTTTCTCTCCCCCCCCCCCCTCTCCTCGCTCGCCCCCTCACCCCCTTCCCTTCCCCGCTTTATTATGAAAAGTACACAGTTTCGATAGAGTGCCCTTCTGACATTTTTCGACTTATTAGCTAGTTTTCGTACCGTCTTCAATCAGCCTCCTTAATCCTCACAGGGAGAAGCGCTTTTAATTCACCGATGGGCTGATAAGGGGCGCCGAGCGAGGCGCCGGAGCAGCAGCAGCAGCGGCGGCGGCGGCGGCGGCAAACGCTAGCAAAGCAGGCCTCGGATGAGGGGGGGGGGGGAGGGGGAAATAGAAAACGAAAGACGGGAAAAAAACGATTTACACGTAGATGAATCGTGCTTACAAGATGGAACCCTGGGCATTAGGAGCGGATCTGAATTTCCTATCTGTCATTTTTTTTTTCTTCTTCACCCTCCATCCCCCCCCCCCCCCCCCCCCCAGCCACCACATTCGTTCAATGTTTTTTTTTTTTCCTGCCTCCCTCCTCTCTCCCCTCCTTCTTCTCCGCCATTACCCTTGCCGATTGCAATCTTTAAGCGCCATTGGGCCCACTGCTTCTGCAGTTTTTAATCTGTCTTTAATCCCATAGATTTTAAATATTCCCCAGCTCCCGGAGACTGGAGGCAATTAACTGCCCTTCTGATGCTCTCCTTATCAGTTGCCTCCTTGTATCTCTCTGAAGCAGCCTCAAGACACTGCCAGAGCTGACAAATAATACCGCCATTTACCGCCGAGCGTCCTCGGGGACTGGAAGGGAGCGCGCGGCGCAGCCACCGCCGCATTCTAAACAGGTATTTGGTAAACATATCATACAGAGGAGAGAGAAGAGGAAATATACTACAACATCACTCCCAAAAGCAATGCGTGTTTGTCTGGCTGCCGCTTTGCAAGTGTGTACGTGTGTTCTCCCTCGGACTGAAGACGCAGATTGTCCTCTAGCCCTGTGCCGATGCGAGGAGGCTGGGATGCATATAGGCCGATACTAATACATGTAGTTTCCTCTCTGGCAGCCCTGTGTGCTCATGATGGAAGAATATATGAACGTAATATTTTAGATCTATAGACACGTTTCTCTATCCGCACTGATTCTGTGTCTTCGCTTTTTACTTTTCTTACATTTTCTTGTTCTTTCCCTGAAAGTAGAGACGTGGTAAAATATATTTAAGTTCAATTTAGGGAGCGATGCACAGACTTCAATCTTTATCGTTGATTTTCCTATTTTATTCATACCTATAAGATGAATAAAGTATGATTCAGGGACCTGCAGTTAGAAAACATCAGAGGTTAAGTGCAGGATATCAGACACAGATACATGATTTAGTCTTTAATTAGCCAAAGAAGGATGATTAGTAAAGTTTAGAGACAGGAAACTCTTATCAAAAGAATATACATGTAAGAATAATGTTATTTTCTTTATTGTAAACTGTGTAAAATGAGGTTACTGATTGGAAAAGAAAGAGGCGATGAATGCCCAACTTCTGCATTGACTTAACTGTTTATACTTCATTGTTCCTTCGTGATTTTGTCTTTAAATCGTTCAGAAATCGTTGCAGCGCGACGCGGATCCGAAGTTCAGAGACCTCTGTTGCTCCCACTTGACTTCGTCCCAGTGCCATTAGTTTCTGATTTGGACGATCCCAGTGAGACCTGGGATTGTTTAGTTAAGTCTTGACCTCTGCCAGATGGTTTGGGGTTCACACGAAAAACGTCCAGGGTTTTCTTTTCTACAATCTATCCAATCACTGCGCTCGATAATGCGTCCGATGGCAGCGCGATGAATGCAATCACCAACCCCGTGCACCACAAGCCCGCTGACAACACCACAAGACACTGCGGCTAAGCCAAACCGGCGGCCTCGGCCAAACCCGACAGATAACCATCAGCTAAGAGCTTTGTGACATCATCAGACAGAGACGGCTACTGACTGCATGCCAGGTTAGAGAGCTGCTAATCCAAACCACAGACTACAACAACACAGACGGGGACAAAAGCAGGGAATGTGCATCATTACAAACACTCTTAAACTCTTAAGCTCTTTGTTGACCCCAACAACTCCACGGCTGTAATGGAGCTTGTACCTTTCTCAGGTCGCGTCTTAAACTGGCCAGATGAGATCTGAGGATCATAATTCCCAGTTTGTGACGATCTTCACGCCCACGCGTCGGCAAATCTTCTACCTTCTGCCGATATGTGTCCGAACCAAGTCAAAGCAACCCTTCCCCTGACAGCCGCTGGCATTATTTCCCCGTCTCTGGTGTTGGATTACAGAGCGCACTGGCTTCTCATCATTAAAATCACATTCAATTACCAAGAGGCTGGGGAGATTGAGTAGACAGCAGTTCTGCTAATGGCTAGGTCGTCAAATTATGATTGCAAATGCAGGACATGTGCTGGCACATGCGTATACACAGAGATAATTTTTTAAAAATCTGCCTCTGCGACGTTCTGATGCATATTTCGGTCGTGTTTTCATGGGATCTGCCACCTCGCTGCATCTCCTCCGTCCCGATGGAGCGGGAGCTGGGTTCTTCACATGTGCGGCCCGAGGAGGGCATTGGCCAGGCGGCCCAACAATGCATCATGGGATCATGTTCCCGTTGGCCCGGCGAACGAGAACCAGTCAGCTGCGAGCTCGATCTTCATTTGTTCGCCGTCATCGCCACAACGCGGTGACCTCTTTCTGGCGGTTCCTCAAATTGGATAAGAGGAAACCGACACTGTCGCCTGCGTGAAGCCAGGGTTTCGCTCATTCGCTCCTTATTGTGCATATTCTTTAATCCAACTCCCACACGTGTGCACTTTGTCTCCCATTGTGCGTGTCTGTGTGTATTTTTATGTGCGCTTTTGTTGTTCGGGAGGTTGAGCCGGTGCTGCTCTCTCAGCGCGGCTGATACCAATCCAGAGAAGCGCCGGGTCGGAGGGGGGCCAAGGGTCCGCGGCTCAGCCCACAAATAGAGGGCCATGCCAGGCAGGACATCGGCCAAGAGGGGGGGGGGGGGGGGGGGTTAGAGGTGGCGGATAGAGAGGAAGGGACGACAACAACTCTCATCCCTTTCTAAAACCGCGGCACTTGGGTCACACTAGGGGGGCCCACCCAATTTCACAGTGTTCTCCGGCATGGCTCCGTTTCAGAGACACACACACAAACAGGGAAATAATAACTCAGCCGAGCCGGGGAAAAACAAAAACTCCAGCGGAAATGGTGTTTAACGGCTTGTGCCCATATTTCTTTTCTTCAACTTTCAAAAAGAAAGAAAACGTTTCAGAGCGAGGTGACGGTGGCGGCGGCGGCTCGCTTGTATTTACCTCGCTCTATTTACAAGCCACAGGTCAGAGATTGCGTCCAAACAAAACTCACTCCAGCACTTTGCCTCAAATCCAATCAAGCTGCGTTATCAGCTCTCGTCTCATCAAGGAGTGGGGGGGGGGGGGGGGGGGGGTGTCGGGACTAAGCCGACCCCCCCCCCACACCTCCTGCCCCAAACTCCATCACCCAACCTACACCCCCCCACCTCACCCCCCACACCATACACACACACACACACACACCAACCACTACACCCCCCCCCCCCCCCCCCCCCCCCAACCTCCCATACCCCTCTCCCCCCTGGTTTCCGTGGTGACTGCTAAGCCCGAAGTTGCGGTAAAGCTGGTGTGCCGCTGAGCCCTGGGCAGGATTTGTGACAGAGAAATCACATCAGCCTATGCTGATTAACAATTCCATTCCACCCTGAGATTTATATAAAAAAAAAACTATCTTACATTTGGCTTTTTAATAGGAACGATCGCTATCTCAAATTGAGTCCCTGCAAACTTTAATAAAGGCTACAGGGTTGAGTGGCATTTTGCATGCTGATTTAGGCCCGATTGGCGGCTTTTGATGAGAGGGAGGCTGCTATGTAAAGCGGTGCTCCTAGCGCTTTTCCACATCGCTGGTTCAAATGCGGAAGGATAAGAACATGAAAAAAAAAAAATACCACTTCCATCTGCAATCTCCGGATTTCTCTCTCTCTCTCTCTCTGTCTCCCTCCCTCACTCACTCCCTCACGCTGTCTTTTTTTTTTTTTTTTTCAGAAAATGATTGACTGTTGAATATGAATAAATGGAATAGAATGAAGCAGGAATAGAGAGACTGAGCGCGGCAGACAGAGGGAGAGATGGAGGGGGAGAGAGGGAGAGAGAGAGGGAATAAAAGAAAGCTCCTCTCCTGGACTTTTTCACTGGAGGTGAAAAATAAAATCATAAAGCCAAACGTTTTTTTTTTTTTTTTTCATGCTCTCCCATTCTGACATTTGGAGAATGGTATTAGTGTAGAATATTCACAGTGTACAAAAAGGACCACGGGCACAAGAGAGCGCTGGTGTGTGTGTGTGTGTGTGTGTGTGTGTGTGTGTGTGTGTGTGTGTGTGTGTGTGTGTGTGTGTGTGTGTGTGTGTGTGTGTGTGTGTGTGTGTGTGTGTGTGTGTGTGTGGCATCAAATAAAAAAAAACATCGCCAGAAACACTTATCCCCGGCACCCCTTCCACTCCGGCCCCCACAAATCTACATCGGTATTAAAAAAAAACTATTTATAGTAAGAGTTCAGCTTAATGGGATAATCAGCTCTATTTGTAAAGATATTGGATAATCCCAAATAGTTTATGTGGGCATAGAGATTTAAAACATTTTCATTAGATATACTGCGTTTCGGGGGCATTTCAGATGTCTCTCAGTTTGCAGCATAAGCCGGGCCCCGGACAAAAGGAGCTCGGAGGAGTAATTCCTAAAGCGATGGCCAAACACTGGGCCTCTGCAGCCGAGTGTTCCTGTTATTAAGAGACACAGGAGCGGAGAGGAGAGGAGAATCCCCCTGGTTCCTCCGTCGTCATCATCATCAACAGCAACACCGGGTTTTGCTTTTAACTGGCGTTGCACAAGTCTTGGCCGCGGACGAAACAGAAACACGTCGCAGTGATGAACGTGTGTTTTCTATCCGTCTCCGAAAGAAGATGAGTAGTGTTTTATAATTGTGGCTTTTCTTCAGTTTGTTTTTCATCATGTTACAGGCGGAGAGTGACGCTCACTCTCGGGCCTCGACCAGAACCGCCGCTGAAACACCAAAAAACAGAGGGAGGAATAGAGAAAGAGAGAGAGAGAGAGAGAGAACGAGGGAGGAATGGGGGAGTTGAGGGGAAGAGGGCCAATGGAAGGCATCCAACAGGATCAGTGAGTCGGGCACGCTGCCAACGCCTGGCACACACACACACACACACACACACACCCACACACACACACACACACACACACACACACACACACACCGTTTATATCTGCCCCGCCTTTCTCCCTGAAGAAATCCCACATAGACCCTGAAGGGTGGACCACATCCCCGAGCATCCCCACCCCACCCCGCTCCGTCAGCCAGTCAGAGAACACTGGTCGCACTGGGATTCCATTTTGCAGGTGGATGATGGCTTCAGGGGGAGTAAAGGAAAAAAAATCATGTTACATAGCCAGTGTAACCTCGACGCTGGGCCAACACGAGTTAATCCCCAGATGCAGAACTGTAAAGAACACTTTAGATGATTGTGACTATCATGAGCTTCCTATGAGAATAAACAGCCGCTCGTCATCTTGCCAAATATCCGATGAAAGGACTGGCATCGGAATCATCTCTGGCAGATATCTCCGTCAGCTGCTCGCGCTAATACGTCTCTGTGCAGCCCTTTAGAAAGAAGAAGAAGAAGAAGAAGAAGAAGAGAAGAAGAAGAAGAAGAAGAAGAAGAAGAAGAAGGAAATAAAAAAAGAGGAGATGAGCCCAGAAGTGAGAAAGTTGGACGTTTTTTTTCCATAAATGCTGATTGTTTGATTTTGAATGAGTAAACCTGACTTCACCCCCGGTTCTGCATCATGGTGACTCACACTCTGCAAAACAAATGATTTCAATCAATGTTTCTAAAAAAATCTGTCTTATTTTTCACGTTTTTGCACTAAACATAATAAATCTAAGATATTTCAGTCACGAGCTATGACGATTAGGATATTTTGAATTCATAATTTAATGAAATGACACATCACAGCTCTTTCCTGTGTATATATATATATATTCACTCAAAATCCCGATATCCAGATATAGAGCAGCGACTGTGGCTACGTTCAGTCACTCAGAACTATTTTCTTGGTGTAGTTTAATTTAATAATTTGGTTTGACACTATGATAAGAAACCAGAATGATGCTTATACCATCGCAAAGGCCCGACAGTCGCCTTGAAATCAGTGAAAATGTCAAAACGAAAAAACCTGCTCTCACAACGTTGAAGGGTGAAACAGAATCCCTGGGTTCTTTCTTGACCCGTGTCCCGTCCTTGCACCGAGTTTTGTGGAAATGCATTTGGTAGTTTTTGCGTAAACCAGGTGAAAACCACCTCCTGGGCTGAGGTAACTACAGATGCTCAGTTTGAGGGTATAAGCCTGTATGTATAATAAATACCTTTGTAAAAGAGCCAATCAGAAAAGCAGCTAATAAAAGGAAGTCGTCGTGAATCCAAACACACCACCACATGTGTAGAAACAGGAACAGAGCCCGTCCGACACTTATCGCGAACTGACAGCCTTCGTATCGAGAGCACAGTCAATTGATTTGCACTGGGAGAGCCACTGGGACGCAGCTCGATGCCCCCCCCCCCCCCCCCCCCCCCCCCCCCCCCCCCCCCCCCAGCGAATCAGACACAGAGGACGTAGAGACGAGCCTGAAAAGGACAAAAGGAAAAGTTCCGGCGTCGTTAAACAGAGTCCGTCCGTCCGTCCTGCAGGAAACAAAATATGACCCGACCCGCCATGAAAAATGAGTTTCTTGCCATCCAGGCTCCATCAGGCCGTACCCCGCCTTCCGATAACTGTCCCAGGACCCTGTTGGTTCAATACACCCCCCCCCCCCCGCCCCACTATCGCCCACCACCCCCACTGCTCTTACCTTCCCCCGGCCAGTGCTCTCCTCCGGCCCTGATAAGATGCTATCAGCCGCCCTCTAAGCACTTGAGAGGCACTTTAGGAGATCACTGGAGCCATTACCATGAAAAGTAAAAGATACAGGCTATATTGATGCCACATTAATACTGACCAACATGTTATTGATTTCCACCTCCCTCCCTCGCCCTCCCTTCCCCTCTCCCCCACCCCCTTTTCTCCGTCTCTGCTCTGGACCTCTGGCGGTGATCTTATTTTCTGATGGAGCAGTGTTTTGTGGCCTCCTCCTCCTCCTCCTCCTCCTCTTCATCGGTCCGAGGCCACTATCTACGGTTTCACAGGGCCATCCTTTAAAAGGCGCAGAGCAAAGGCTCGCCGTTATCTGCCGATGTTATTCAATTGTTACAGGACAATCTGGGCCATTAGCCGGCTGTGTTAAATAATGCATCCGCTTTTAAAGGGGGGGGGGGGGGGGGCCTTATCTCCTCCTTGCGTGTGTGTGTTTTTTAACATTATTAGTATAGGAGTGTAATGAAAGGTCCCCGCCTGATGGTTACTGATATACCCCCAAGGTCCCTGTGTGAGCCCCCGCCTCCGCAACAACAACAACAACAACAATGCATAAACAGTGACCTTTTTAATGAAGCCCGGTTTTATCTGGTTTTATTAAAAAGAGGACAACAAGGAGTGGAAACGCTTCGGACGAGATAAAAAACGTATTCAAATGCGCTCGTCTAAAGGCGCAGACAATCGATCACAGCGCGAGCCCCGACGCTCGGGAGGGGAGAGCAGGCGCATGTGGGCCAGCGTGTTGCTACGAGACACAAAAGGGAGGAAGAGAGGTGAAGAGGGAGAGGGGTGGGTAACCTGAGCGATGGGAAGAAGAAGAAGAAGGAGAAGAAGAAGAAGGAGAAGAAGGGAGGATGGGAAAGGATGAGTACAGAGCGAGGGGAAGGGTGGAAGAGGGGATGGGGACGGCGGCGGGGAGAGCGATAACCGCAATGTCTTCAGTCACAGATTTACACAGGCCATTGCACTCCCATTCTCCCCGGCTCTTATCAGGGGAATTATTGAGCAGTGTGGCATACCATTAAAAATTCTGCTTAGATTTCACAAAAATCAAATTGCGTAAGGTAATGAACGCAGCTTTCAAATGGACTCCTCACTGATACCCATTCTCAGCAGGGCGGAAATACATCTCAGTCATAATTCGCTATCTTTATTGTACTTCTACACAGACTTAACGGCGCTGCCAGAGCAGGGAAAGCTTAATAATCGCTGTTGCCCTTGATGTTGAAGGGATGATTCTGTGGCTATTGCTCGGCAACGACTCCTCACTCGTCGTTCTCCTTTCTCTAATTCTCCCTCTATCTCCATCCATCTCCCCCCCCCCCTTTCTCAGCCAAGGTCAGATGGGTCAGCACGGGCTTTATTTATTTTTTTATTCCCCCTCCCAGAATCCCCCCCCCCCCTGTTCCAAAGCGCTGTTTGCTGATGACTGGGAGCTATGAAGCCGAGCAAGAACCACATTTCAAGGATGTCGGCGGCGGCGGCGCTGTTTGGTTTGGCTGGAACCCGCTCAGAGACACACAGGCACCGACAAGCACACAACTTCATTTGTCTTCTTAATTTATGGCTCAGACTCATTAAAATAAAAAATGAGTGCACGAGTAAAAGCAGAGCTGCGGCTCTGTTCTCTCCCTCTCTGCATCACGGGGCCGACAATGGAGTGAGGTAACACTGCGGGAGCGGCGCGGCACGCAGATCCACTCTGCACCTAACCCAAAGCCATAAATCTCACGGTGGTACTTTCAAAGAGGTTCAGCCATTTGACATGTGCGCAATATTAAAAAGTCTTAAGAATATTAATTAAAAGAGAAACGGATGAACTTCTTTCTCTTCGGAGTCGGAGGGGAGTTGAGGTCTTTAAGCGGGAAAAAAGGGAGAAGCAGTTTAAGAGATGTTATTGCCTGTTAAGTTCAAAAGAAGGCGTGCATTAGTGTTTCAGCACACAATAAATCTCTGGCAGGGTAATTTTGACAAATGCATATACAGTAATTACCATTAACAGAACTGCAGGTTTGTTTTCCCCTGAAACCGGGTCCCACAGGAGTTCACGTGTTGCGGTGAAATCAACTCAAATCAGGGAATTAAAACCTTCTAGTTAACTGTTAACTGAGAGTTAACTAGAAGGTTTTAACCCGTTTAGCTCGAGGGTAGAAAAGAAAGAATAGAAATAAGTTTGTGGAGCTATTGTGACTATATGTGTCCCATCCGCTAACATGGAGGATGCAGGCTTTATGACCCACACTGCGGTCATAAAGGGTTAGGGTTAGGGTTAAAGGTCGGGGGGGGCGTTACTATGTCGACATCGCTGCAGAAAAGGTGACGAGTTTCTTTAGTTTCTCACTTTGCCTCCTGTGATTCTACACAACGTGCTGATGTGTAGGGTCATTGTCTTGGCAAACACACAACCGAACACAAATGCAGAACCTGAAGAACGAAGTAGCACCGTCTTTATGTTAAACCCCCCCGCACAGATGCTGCACATGTGGCCGTTGGACAGAAGAAATGCTCTTTAAGCGTTGGCCGGTGCGACACGGGAGCCGGTTGTTTATCTCCTGCACCTACTTATCATTCCCTGACATTTGAACATGACGGAGCGCAGACAATGACAATTTGTCGCACGAACTTCACTGCTCAGAAGGATCTAGTTCCACTTAACTTAATGTCAGCCGCCCCCCCACCCCCAGCCCCATTCATCCAAAACCAAAAAATAACGACCCAAAGCCCAAACAGTGTCCTCTCTGTAGCTCCCTGGCACCGGCTCTATCTGGCTGGCCTTTCCCTGCAGCCAGTATCAGTGTGATGTGCCAACGCGACAACTGCATGCCACGCGGATCTCGCCGCTCCTCTGTGGCTAGTTAGCCCGCTAGCGTGCGCCCGTCTGTCGGTCGGCCCCGTCTGTACTCTGCTGGGCTTCTCCAATCAGAGGCCTTAGCCCGTGCAGCCCCTAATCCAACCACGGGCTTTACCCCACCAGCTCAGTGTAATCACACGGCTAATTCACAGGCGGACGGGAGGAAGGCAATCCGTGACGGACGTTTTTTGTGCAACTATGAATGAGCTCCCCGGTGACCAGGGGAGGTGGTGGAGTGGGAGACTGTCAATGAAGGGGCCGTGAAAAGATGGCTCCGGAAAGGCGAGATGCGAGGGGAATAGATGAATAGCAGGAGCGGGCTCCGAGATAGAAGTGGGAAATAAGGAAAATGTTTGGAGTGTGTGTAAAAAAAAAAAAGAGGACACGAATCTGCGGCAGTCTTTTGCCAAGAGAGTGTTGAAAGAGCCATTGTGAGTTGGAACAGTCTATATTACTCAATAAAGAATGGCGAGGCTCTGTATTAATTTGGATAAGAAACCTTTGCCTCCGTGCCCCTTTTCTCTCTCGGCTCCCATCCACGACACCTCTGTGGTTTAAAGCAGTGTTCGGTTTCAGTTCAGCAAGCCAAGTCATTACATTTCAACGTGTCGCACCTTTCAGAGGGGGGGAATTAACTAGTGCTGTTATTTCTTCATTCCCCACACGCTGGGACCCAGAGGAGCCGGGGGGGAAAATAAAAAGAGAGGAAGAGGCGAAGGTGTGGATATTCTGACATTGTCAGCTTCGTGCACACTCGCATGCTATGCATCCTGTTTGTCCTCCGACCGTCCTCCCTGCACAGCGGCCTCCTCGTCGCTCATTTCCGATGAACTCAGGAGGTGCAGGGACCGGCTTGGCCCTCTGCCAGATTTCACTGTTGACGTCCCGGCAACAAAGAGGGAGTGAATCTGTCTCTCTGACACTTTGCGTGTCATGTCATGTCTCACCCGTCGGCAGGCAGAGTAAATAGTGGCAACCGCAGATAAACCAGGGCGGCTCTGCCTTTGGTGCCCGAGCTGAGCACGATTCAAATTATCGTCCAGATAGCAGAAGAGCATCGGGTTGATACAGAGAGTGTAAACAAATCCAGGTACTTCGTGTTTATGATACATATTCGTAGAAGATAGCAAATAAAATAGCTGTCTACACGCGCGCCCGTCTACAAACCAATCTAGGTCGATTACAGGTAGACGCGGCCCACGACAGGACGTACGTACGTTATACAAAGTTCTTCAGGGCCTTAATTACAATGTGAAACCAAAACTAAACCAGATCAAATGGAAACAAATGTGTTTTAATGTCCCTGTAAAGGTGCAGAGTCGGCTCCTTTAAACTACTGAATGAAATGCACCGACCCTAAAACAGCATAGTGTTTGCACATGACTCTTATCAGAAGCTGCTCTCAGACGTGCACTGAACTCCGCAGATCCTCAGGAGTTCCTCTGCAGGGGCTGTAGGTGCTTACACTTTCCACTAGATTCATGTGTGAAGTCTTAAAAACTGTTTATTCATCCAAACCTCAGTTATGCGATCTGCTGATGAAGCCCTCCTCTGCAGAGCGTCTGTATGGTTTTAAGATTTACCAGCCTGAGTGATCCTCCTGCTCTGATTGATCACTCCAGGCTCCCGTGGCTCTTATTACACTTACTCAATACTTTTTTGCCGCCCTCTGATTGGTGGACGGCTGCTCGGGGGTGGGCGGGGCTGCATGTTTCGCTCCGTCGCTACCTGTCGGGTGAATCAGAGTCGAGGCAGGCGGCCAGGTGAGGTTAAGGGGGGGTGGTAACCTGCGCTCATTAGCGGTGTTTTCTGTGCGGTAATTTGGTCGACCAAACTCGAGCCTGTAGGGAGAAGAAAAGAGAGGCAGAGATATACAGCCTGACAAGATGAGCAACTGACACTTTTATGGTGTGAATGTGTACGTAATGTCTGCGTTTGTGTGTGTGTGTGTGTGTGTGTGTGTGTGTGTTGTAGGCAACCCCCACGCAACATCTGTATCCCTGCTGTTGCTTACGGCAGCTCAGATGTTTGTGTTGACAATCGACCGTCTGATCAAACATCCCCGAAAACCCAGAGAGACGAGGGCCTGCGTGGGTTCATCGCGAAGACGACAACAAATAAGACGGCGGTGCCCAGATTTCTATATTTGGATCTGCACACACTCGTAGATATCAGTCCCTTATTTCAGGATGCTGCACACTAACAAACAAACGAATAACAGACCGGGGTGAACACATAACCTCCTCGGTGGAGATAAGCAGGATTGATGGTAAATACCAAATATATCAATCTTCATCCCAAACCCAAACACACACACAACACAGTAAATAGACGAGTCGGTAACAAGACCTTTACTGCAGATAATAACATGTTGATAATCTTAGAAAAGTAGTATATATCCTGAGATATTCTATAGTGTGTCAGAATTTTAATACTCAAATATTGTAACGCTATTGTTTCTCGGCTCAAACTGAAGAAAAGTGAGGTGGCGTGCAGGTGAGAGGAAGAAAATCAAAAACTGAGAAACTGAAACTCTGTGGCCCCCAGACCAGTGATCAGGTGTTGAGACACACACACACACACACACACACACACACACACACACACACACACACACACACACACACACACACACACACACAGGCTTAAAATACGGAAACAGAACAGAGGGGCATCAAACCACCAGAGGAAGACGCTGCTCCAGACGCCTTTATTAACTTCACTGACAACTCCTGCTTTTAACCACAGCTAGGTCATGTCACACGTAGTACGAGACACACACACGTACAGACACACACCACACACCACACACACACACACACACACACACAGACAAGCAGCCTGCTACCAATTGGACAACACCCAAGACTGTTGGTGGCACCTGCGCTGTTGTGAGAAGATGTTCCCTCTTATTGAGCCAACGCATCCCTCTCCAAAATAGCTGTGCACACACACAAAACGCACACACACACACACGCATGCACGCGCACACACACCACACACACACACACACACACACACCACACACACACAGAGAGACAGAGAGTCTGGTTTGGTTGCAATGTGTGTTCAGATGGTGTCAGTGTATATTACCTGTTTTAGTTGTGGCCAAGCTTGGGGGGGGGTGGGGGGGTAGGCGCAGGATTAAGGTGGCTGACATTGTGCCAACACACACACACACACACACACACACACACACACCACACACACACACAGAAATACATGTGTCCGCCATTTAAGACACTCCTGTTGTTCATGCCTCTGAATTCTTTATAATCCTGCAGCCCCACATGAACGTGTTTGCACATTCAGACATGTGTGTGTGTTTGTGTGTTTGTGTGTTCTGAGAGGTGTGTCTATATACTTGTGTGGTGTGTGTGTGTGTGAATTATAGTATATGAATAAGTGAGAAACACACACCTTGTGAGATTAGACTCTTCAGAAATTGGCTGATGTGTTAATGTAGTTTTCTGCAGAGACGCTCGGTATCAAGAAGACTGAAACAACCTGTGTGTGTGTGTGTGTGTGTGTGTGTGTGTGTGTGTTGTGTGTCTGTGTGTGTGTGTGTGTGTGTGTCCACTTTCTAGTGAGCAATGTGGGGAATACATGTTGGTGGGTTAAGAGGGGTTAGCTTGAAGTGGTGTTTTCTGAGCCGTTCAGTTTGCAGCGGAGATGTTTGCTTCTCATTGAGACACCACACACACACACACACACACACACACACAAGCACACACACACACGCACACAAGCACACACACACACACAACCACACACACTCCATCACTACCACAGAGGCAGCTCAGGCTTCAGCAGCGGAGTTTTGAGAGGGATGTAATTTGTTTTAATAAATGCAATTACTGCGGCTTTGCTTTTCTAACCTGGTCATGAGAGGCTGCTGTTTGGGACTGTGTGTGTGTGTGTGTGTGTGTGTGTGTGTGTGTGTGTGTGTGCGTGTGTGTGTGTGTCAGACCGTTAGAAAGTTTGGACACAATAATAGAAACAGTACAATGCGCTGTACGGAGTCTGCTTTGATTTGACGGAGCCGTACCTAATAAAGTGACTTCACCACGGCATCTGACTCCGTCCTCCTGTGGTCAGTGACACGATCTGAGGGCCACGGTTAAAAAAACACGAGCGGGGATGAAAGCAAAGTGCCGAGTCAACACAGCAGCTGCAGACGGCCGCATTGTTTGTGAAGAAAAGCCGACGCTGTTGAATTAAGGCAGAAAGAAAAAAAAAAAAAACCAGCATGGCTTAATTACTGTCGCATAATACCAATTATTTTGTCTCCACACCCTTATCTTAATTACTTCAAAAGACCAACTTCAATTAGGACGTGAAAACTGCATCTAGAACTGGCAGTCCAATCCCCAGCTCCCCACGGAGGCCACGTCACTCAATTACACACACACACACACACACACACACACACTCAATTACTCTCACGCACAAGCAGAATCTTACCAACAAATTTGCCGATAATTAATTGACATGCCAGGCATAATATTCAGCATAAATAAATGAGTATTGTTCTGAGAACGGAGATGAAAGCGGCGCACAATTAATTCCCTGAATCTTGCACAGAGCGAAAAACCAGGAGCCGGCCGAATCGTTTCATGTGTCGCGAGATTCCCGGTTTGAAACGTCAGCGGATTCGAATTAGAACCACGAGCATTTATATGTTTCAGATCCAAAACACCCGGGTCATCGCAGGAGGAACGAGAACCCGGTTGATAACTGATGGGTGTTAAATATTCGTCTGTTGATCCCATAAAGGCCAAAGAATCTTTTTTGGGTGATATTAGCAGGAGACAGTTATAGAAGAGTTGCTCTTTCGTTGCCTTCGGGCTTCGTCGATCCTCTTCTCGTGCTGCCGACACTCGGTGATTCATCGAATCATTTACAGGAGAGAGAAATGAGTTTTAGGAGGTGGCTTGTGTCTTCAAACTTCAGGCACCGCTCGAGTCTCGGAATACATTTTCCCTTCGTGCGCCACGGGAGGGAAGGAAAGTGGTCGTAGATATTGTAACAGGCTACATCCGTACGATTGTTTTAAGTTCATATCAGAAATAATAATAAATGATGTGGTCAGTTATAGAATTCAAACGTTGCCTAAAGTCTGTGAAAACCAATCGGCGCGTCCGTCTCTCCGCCTGCTCCACGACGGCGGCGGCGGCGACGAGCTGTTGACACAGGGATGTCTCAGCCTCTAAAGGAAGCTTTAGTGTTCACTAAGAGCAGCTGAGAGGGGTAAGTGCAGTGTGTGTCTGTGTGTGTCTGTGTGTGTGTGTGTGTGTCTGTGTGTGTGTGTGTGTGTGTGTGTCGAGGGGAGTGCAGAAGAATGGGGTGATACTCGGGGGGGGGGGTGTTTGTGAGGAGATGAAAGGTAACGCAGACCATCGGGTCACATGTCTGGCCGCACGGCGAAGGGCTGGGACACGTTACCATCCCAAACGGAGGTGGGGGGAGGGGGGGGGGGGGGGTTTCGTGGCTGAGAGGCTCTGTCGGTGGGTGAGTGAGGCAGTAGGGGGGGTGGGGGGGGGGGGTGTTCTTGTCCCTGACCCATGTCTAAGTGGCGCTGCAATGTTTACTGTGAGGAAGGAAGCTGTCAACTGTGTTTGCTCCCATCTCAGCAAGAGGGACAACCCCCCGCCCCCCCTCTCCCCGCCCCGCCCCCCCCTCCTGCGTAGCTTCACGGAGTCGTACGCTGCGCAATCCTGAAGAACCTAAGAAGCAGGAGCAGGAACACGTCAGTGACAGACTGGGTCGGGGTCTGTCGGGTCTGTCGGGCCGCAGCCGGCGACGGGCCTCCCACACGTGATTGACAGAGATTTCTATTTGAGCTCTAGAGTTCCCCCCCCCCCCCCCCCCCCCCCCGGTGTAAAGTCCCTGTGGCTCTCTTCCAAAGGGTGAGTGCATTCCTGACCAGGTCATGAACTGACCACCTTTACCGCCCCCCCACGACCACTATAAACCTCCCAGAATCCCCCCCCCCCCCCCCCCCTCCCACCACCACCACCACCACCTGAGCTGCGTGACTCATGAAGATGTGATGTGGAAGCATTTGTGGTTTCTGGGACTCACAATTTGTTTACACTGAAAACCTGAGTTTGTCCGAGGACGTCAGAACCGACCGGCGGCGATGGACTCTTCTGTCCCACAATGCACTGCTCCAAGGAAGCGAAGGAGCGGTTGTAAATGATATTTCAGGGAATATTTAATTTGTCTTCAGAGAAACTTTTAGCTTTCTCCTCTCGGTTGAATTTACATTGGCGTTTCCTGTTTGGTGGTTTGACTCATGTCTATTAACACATGATTTGTGCTTCCTGTTATTTCTTGTACTGCATCATCCTGTTCAGCGAACAAATCGGCCAATCGGATTACGGTGACGCCTGCCCACGGCCAATGAGAGCCGAGCGCAGGAGTGTAAGAGTTAGAATACACAGGAAATGAGTAAAGAGAGAAAAGTTTGTTTCATTTGGTCTCGAAGGAGAATGTCTCACAGGGTTCGTCTGTGTTTACGGAATCTAACCGGTCTTTTAACTGATATTCATCATATATATATTACAGCTAGATGCATTCTTATGCTTTTAACTACCCTTAAATGTGTATTACAACAATTTTTTCAGTGCACAATCATTAAGTTAAGAAAAAAGAAACAACCACAACAGCAATTTGTGCTCAAGACATTATGCTCCAAGCCCTGGAACCCCACATTTCCCACAATGCAACACACTGTACCTCAAAGCTTCCACACAAAAACATTATTCCGTTGCCTTCCGTCGTGTTCTCCATGACAACTGACCCCTTACTTGTAAAACCCGCCCGCTGCACCTTTAATGACTCAGATTAACTTGTTCTCCGGTATCGAACAGTGTTTTAAAAAAAAAAAAAAGCCAATTACGCATTTTCCGTTTCTTTTATTCATCAAACGTTCTCCAGTGGTGTGTTTAATCCAGCCTTTCTGTGCTCCGTGCAGAAGCAGCGTGCACTCTGACACACAAACACACACACACACACACACACACACACACACACACACACACACACACACACACACACACACACATGTACATCAGCCCCTATATTACCACCACTCAACAACCACAACATGGTGCGGAAATCCCTATAGAGTTATTGTCAGTGTTTGTGTAGCTATTGTCGTGCCTGTGGGTGGGTTGGTGAGATGGATTAATGCCTCGCTCTTGTTTATTCAGTCTTATTTACGCCGGCAATGTTTCTGAGCCTGCAACTGCTTCATTTCCTCCCATGCTGCCCCCCCCCCCCCCCCTGCACACACACACCCACACACACACACACACACACACAGAGGCGTAGATGCACCCTTCAGGCCTACCTCCGGGGGCCCCGAGTGTGATGAGCTGCGCCCCGTCCCCCCCCCCCCCCCCCCCGCCGCCCGCACTCCTCAATCTCTATCTCGACCCCAGCAGAAAGCCGGGGAAATTACGCGCCTTTTCCCTGGAATGTGATTAGATCCCTGATGTTGGCAGCCACACATCTCTGTTTTTTAATTGGGTTCCGAGGCGCGACGAGATTAGCCTCGTGACATCATTGATGGTCTGTTTGTGTGCGCGTGTGTGTGTGTGTGTGTGTGTGTGTGTGTGTGTGTGTGTGTGTGTGTGTGTGTGTGTGGAGGTTGGTGGTGTCTGCTGATAAGAGATGGTAAGGGGGTGTCAGGGGTTTTACTCCCCACTCCCCCAATGGATGATGCTTACTAATAGGGTCTATGAGTGTGTGTTTTTTTTGTTGTTGTATTTGTTCACATGTGTGTGTGTGAGCTCACACGTATGCACACATATGCATTTTGTGTGCTTTTGTTTGCAGGCGTGTCCATTATACTTTATTTTACGGAACACATTCAAGCAGCATTAGTCACGTCTCTTTACTGTCGGTCTGGTTGCCTCCAGAGAAACAATTAAACAAACATGGCTGACCGCGATCATAAATCACGTTCCTGCAATATTCATTACAATAAGTGTTTTTCTGAAAGCACTCACGTTCTACACACACACACACAATCTCTGCTTCTTTATATTAGAAACCCAGATTTTAACCTCGCCTCATAAAACCATCTTCCGCCTGTGTGGATCTCATCTGTGCACGATTTGTATTTTTTCCTGGCAACGCTTTTAGTTTTTTTACGTCGGCATTTTCATTTTTTTTGGGACGTACGAGTGCCACAGAAATTCAAACTTAATATGGCTTGTGTGGATTTCCCAGATGTCGGAGCCCAATGGAAAAGTGGGAGCGTGGAAAGAGTCACCTGACAGGTTCAGTCCCGGAGGCCGACTCTGCAACGTGAAGATGTTTCCTTCTTCTTATTCATAGGATACAGAACAAAGGGAACAACTAAATATATTATTGCAACCTGTCATATTTATATATATTGGAGTTTTATTTTTTTAATGCACATGAGGCAAGTGAAGGATTTCCAAGTGGTTCAATTTGAGCTGTTTGATCGATTTGTGAAAGTGGAATATCTGAAATAAACTTATCCGGTTGCTTGTGGGAAAAAATATTTTTTAAATCTCGCTGACTTTGAGGACAATTCTGGTTTCAGCCCCGTAGGCCGGAAATATTCCCACCAGCTGTGAGTTAGCATCGAATACAGCGGTGAGATAATCCGGCTTCCAACCTGAGAGATCATCTGACTGCTCGGTTCTCTCGTATGTTATATATGTTGCTGACTTGTGTTCTTACATAATCCAAAACGTTTCCAACAAAGTACGAATCCAGAAAAATCCATAATCTCATCCAAGGAACGACGAAGGGGAAAAAACACACAGTTACCCATCAGCTGTTTTATTTCCTGGTCACTCACATTGATGTGTGTGTGTGTGTGTGTGTGTGTGTGTGTGTGTGTGTGTGTGTGTGTGTGTGTGTGTGTGTGTGTGTGTGTGTGTGTGTGTGTGTGTGTGTGTGTGTGTGTGTCTGTGTGTGTGTGTGTGTGTGTGTGAGAGAGACAGAAAGAGAGAGAGAGGAACAGGTGCTAACGCCTCCTGACCATCCCGTGACCCGGCTGAAACTTTCACCCACAGAGCGTTCAAGGTCAAGAAGGAGGGAGAGGGGTGTGTGTGTGTGTGTGTGTGTGTGGGGGGGGGTGTAAAGGTCTCCCACTCCTCGCCTCCGTCCTTGCTCCCACCCACCCACCATTAACTCACATCCCCTCCTCCTTGGGCCAGAGAACAATCATCCTGGCGTCTGATACTTCCTGCCCGGCAATAATTACCCCACCTAATTAAAACTTAATTGCTGGCCTCTCCGACCGCCATCTTAAATGAGCAATGGGAGCCGGGGCGGGGGCGTAAGCCTGCTGGGATGTTTGTGTGGACGGCAAATTGGTTTATCCCTATCAGATTCCTCAGTCCCTGGCCCCGCGCACGCTACCGCGCCGCTCTACTGCCCAGAAACAGAAAGAAAGGGAGAAGGCTTAATGTGATGGAGGCCAGACAAGGCCTAATGAGATATACTCCTCTTCTTCTTCTTCTTCTTTTTTTACTTTGCTTCTTCAAACCATTCTTTCATCCACAGTTTGGATTAGTTGGTTTATTAGTCTGGACAGGTTGTTTTTGGAAAGAGTGATGAAAAGTTTGAAAAGAGAAAGAGAAGCATTAAAAGGGGGGGGGGGGGGTGGAATAGATGGAGAGAGAGACACAGAGATAAGGAAGTTAGGATTCATGGCCCCACTGCAAAATCATCAGGGGTAAATGAAAGAGGAAATGCTGCGTTAATCGCTATGGATTCTCATAATTGTTACGATTAAATTTCATAATTGACTAATGGCCAGCTGCGGCTTGCATTACACGCAGGATAAATACATCACATTAAACATGCAAGCTGAGAGGAGATGAGTGGAGATGGATGGGCAGATAGGGAGGGATGGATGGACGCACGGACGGAGAGGTGGACATGCACACCGGGCTTTAAAGGGGCCTGTGAGCGGCGGCGGCCGGAGGGAGCTGGCGGGACATGAGTGAGGATCCACAAAGGTAAAAGATGTGACAGCGATGGAGAGAATGACGGAGAAGGAAAAAAAAAAATTGGTGTGGAGATGGAGGAAGGGATGAAAGGGGGAGAGAGAGAGAGGTGGGGAGGAAACGATGGAGGGAGAGGGGAGGCTTGCTTCATGGCCTGCGGGTGGTATTAGGCCGGGTGCCAGGGTGTGGTCTGGTGTGTGTGTGTGTGTGTGTGTGTGTGTGTGTGTGTGTGTTCTGCTCTCCGACACACTCCCTCCTTCCCTATGAACTCCGATTTCCCTAAACCTTCCCCCCCCTGTCCCTCGCCCTCGCCATCCCTCACTCTTGAACTTTCCCTGCGCCTGCCTCCCTTTCTTCATCTCCATCCCGGGGAAACAAGCGAGCGGCGGTCGCGATGAGCAGATAGCGGCGGGCCGACGGGGAGGCGGCGGCGGCGGGTGGAGGGAGTGAGAAAGAGAGAGAGAGAGAGAGAGAGAGAGAGAGAGGGAAAGTTGGAGGGTGATTAGAGAGAGATGACAGGTGACATCCATAAAGGGATTACGGAGCGGGCCTCAAAGACAGGGCCCTAATCCTGGCTTTGTACAGGCGCAGATAAACAGCTCCACTGATGGCTTGCTCTCTCAAAAAGTGAACATGAGCTACACAAATAACTTCCTAATTCCCCCTTTGTAGACGCGAGTGCACGCTGCAACACAAATAAGTTCCCTAATTCTTCCTTTGTACGAGTGAGCCCCGAGAAGCACCAAATAACTCGCTCTCGAGGTGTTTGTGAACAGGATGCTCTAAAAGAGGCAGGGAGCGATTGTGGGTGTTTGTGCGCTTGCGGCGGCGGCGGCGGCGGTCGGTGGGGGGGCCCGCGGAGTGCACAACACCCTAAAGATGCAGTCGTGCTTGGTGGCATTTTGTTGTTGTGACTTTTTGAAAGATTTAGTTTTTCATTTTAGGAGTGCTCTCGAAAAAAGGCACACACTCAGGGACACACACACACTCAGGAACACACACACACTCAGGAACACACGCACACAGTTGTCAGTTTGTGGTCCAATTAAGCGTCACCTTAAAGATGGAGAGGGAGCCGAGCACACACACACACACACACACACACACACACACCACACACCACCTGTGCTGCACAGACAGGAAAGACCACCAACTGAAAGTCTGGTTTCCCATGAAGGAGTGTGTCTTTGTGTGTGTGTGTGTGTGTGTGTGTTATTTGTGTGCGTGCGCTCACTTGTGCTGAAGCTCGGCGGACTGTCAGTATTAGGTGTCTCTCGGACACAGACACACACACACACACACACACACACACACACACGTCTGTTTTTTCTCGATTCCGCTGCTTTTAGCCGTTGACGCAGTTCAGAACTTCGAGTTGTCGTCGTTTTTTGGTCAGATTATCGATTGCGGTCGATCACGACGCCCAAAGTCGAAGCTCCTTTCTCTCACCGCTGGCGTAAAAAAAATATGCTGGTGTTCTCTCAAAAAATTAAAACCACATTTCCCTTAAAGCTTCCTGTCACAAACAGCTCTCGGAGGTGAGAAGTTCCGACTCTCACACACACACACACACGACACACACACACACACACACACACACACCCTTTACGTCATTTATATCAATTACCGTTTTCATACACATCACAGTGTGAAGTGGAACTGGCCAGAATAACGCTTGTACGGTGGCCCCGGAGGACAAAACACATGCAGGAGGAAAAAAGGCGCAGACGTTAAATCCCCAAACACAAAAGCACACCATTAATGGAATCAAGCTCCAAACACACAATCCTACAAACACACACGAGACAGAAAACGCACAACACGATAAGTGACGCGTGCTCTGAATCCAGAAATGCTCACGCGCCTCCTGAAGGTGCAGCGTGGCGCCCGGTGCGTTCACGTCGTCCATCTTGATTTTCCCGTCTAACGCATGTGGTTGTCGAGCGTCCACGCCCACGTGTTCCCTGGGATTCTAACAGGCAACCTTTCCCGGGGTCGCACTAATTTTAGCGAACAGAACAGATAGGGGGTTTTGATTATGGGCCCACTTACCGGACCGGCTGTGATATCGGCTCGGCTCCCTCTGGCCTTCTTCTTTCTTCCTTCTTAAAACATGCACGGTCAAAATCTGCTATCTGCTATTTCACACTTTCCCTTTCATCGCTCTCCATTACCTGGTAATGAATAGATCCCCCCCCCCCCCCCCCCCACCCCCACCACCACCTCCCTCTTTTCTGTTAACTTCATGCAAATTCGTCGGCGGTGACTTTGCCGGGTGTGGAAGTAAAGCGGAGCAGAAGGTGGGGATATCTGGCTAATGACTTCATTTTCCTCCCGCACGGGCGCTTTCCGTGCGTCGGCAGCGGGGGGGTTCCTTGCCTGGAGCACCGAGGTGGTGACACAGATAGCGAAGTGTGAGAGGAGGCTCCAGACGTGTGGGATTGATGCGGAAGCGGGTCAAGTATTGATTGGACGGCTATTTTGAGGGATTTTTTTCAAACGACACTGACACTGAGGGAAGTTGAGTGTGGGTGTGACTGAGGAGGAAAATAAGCAAACAGTGGCTACACACACACACACACACATCTCTGAGTTACACACTCGTACACACACACAGACACACACACCTCAGCCCCCTCTAATAATCCGCTAATCCTGTTTATCATCAGCCAGCTCTTCTCAGTGCAAGCGATACATGAGAGGAATCGCACTCACAAACACACTCCAATGTGCAGAGCCGAGATACAGTATAAATACACACATCTCTCTATTTCTTGATTTCTCCCTCAATCTTCACTTTCACGTTCCTTCGCTGTTTCTCCCCGTTATGCATCTGTTACACATCACAATCCCACATCAATGCCCAGCCGCTCGGAACCGGGCAGCGTCTGCGTCTGTGTCTGAGGAGTTCCACTAAGCTGTGGAGAGCTTCGCTTCTTCTTCGCTCTCCTCGTTGCCTCTTTCTTCTTCTTCCTCTGCTCCGCACGCACACGTTAAATATTGAGATATCTTCCTCGTGGGACGCTGCGAGTGCATTTTAAACTTACCAGCTGAACTTTTTCTTTCCTTCCCCAAATAAAAAGAAAAAGAACATTTTGAACGATATCCCAGTCTGAAAATAGAAATATAGGGTATAAGCGCAAGATGATCCTGGCTTGAGAACCTAAGCAGGCAATAAATCTATATTTTTCGTATTTCTCTTTTCGGATGACGATTCTAGTAAAAGCTAAGTAAGTTGTAAATATATCCATAATCGCCGCTTTCCCCCGTTTCATAAGGTAATCTTCTCTGCTTACAGGGTCATTGGGGGAATTGCTGTTTGGCTGTTGAAGCGCTGCAGGTTTTACTCCAGCCTCGTATTGTGTAACTCTTACACTTTCTTTGAAGGAAGAAAGGGGAAAGTGAGGATGATGAGGATGGAGGAGGAAGAAAGACGTTTTAAAAAACGGGACGATTCTGTTACGGCGGCGTCTCTCGGCGAGTTTCAGCCTCGTGACCCATCGAACTTTAAAAAGAAAGACGGGCGGAGGCGTCGGTTTGAAAAAAGTGCTGATGTGTGGCAAAGTGAGGAAAAGTTTCTGAGTGCTAATAACAGCCGCCTCGTGCACAGGAGGTATTGAAAACTAATTTAATGCAATAACAATTTTTTAATTGATGTCAATTCTGTGGTTAAATTCCTTATATTCTGTCCATTGTTTCTTCTTGTGGTAAATCGATGCTAGCAGCTTTGAGACTGTGCTACAGTGCTTTGAATGCATTCACTAGCATGCTAATAATATTAGCATAATTTTAGAATAATCACACCATCGAGTTTATGCTTCAATCACGTTTGTTTTGTGGGTACGAGGTTTGGTTCCATCACTTTGTTGCATGTCTTCCTTATTCTCTTTCCACATTTCACACTTGCGTTACTATCCATGAAGTCAAAAATGGACCCCGAAGTAGAAAAATACAAAATTAAAAACGATAAAAGAATCATCTGATCACCGCCCGTAGTTCAGTCTGACTCTAAAACTTGCAACTTGGAAATCAGGACTCAAACCCTCCACCTATCACACTTTCAAAAGGAGCTTGTGCAACTTCTCACGCTGTCACGTCTCCTGTGATTAAAAACCTTTCTTCTCTCCGTCTAATTAATGTGAGCGACGGCTCCGCGGCGGTCGAGGTGTTTAGTCACTTTTATCTGTCGCCACCATCAGAACCTGCTTCACGACAAATTACATCCACAACTTGACCAGGGGAGATGGAGGCGGAGATAGACCCGCCCCCGCCGAGTCCCCAGGATTGACGGTTTTTAAAGAGAGACGACCAGCTCGGGGGTTTGAATCCGGCGGGCTCGTGTAATGTGTTTTCTCTTAGCGCCGCTGCTGCACTTTGATGTGAGGCCGCGTGCGCTCGGGGGGCCACAGAGGCCTCGGCGAAGCGGAGAGCTCTGGTCACTCAGGGCTACGTCGAAGCACCGGGGGTCCGCTCCATTTCCTGAGTCCAGGACGGCCACGTCGGAGGAAGCTCGGCGGGTTCGATTTCTCTCATTTCCGCCTCTGACACCGTTCCTGGTTGGAGTGCAGGAATGCGGCCGGGGGAAGCACCGCGGCGGCATCCTACGGACATTTCCTGAAATAACACATCAACGCAGCCGAGTGGGACTCGTGCATTTATCTTTTCTCTTTTGTTTGGGTGGCCGGAGGTGAGAGAGAAGTGCTCCACAATCAGCATCAGTTGCAATTATGCTTCAGAGATACTTTCTAAACTTTAATAGGTGAAAAGGAGAAGGCGGTACGGTGTTAAATACAGCACACGGACCACCTAAGCTGACATAACCCTATTACACACACACACACACACACTCACATATTGTCACATACACATTCTTGGACACACACAACACACACACACACACACACCACACACACACACACACACACACACACACACACACACACACACACACACACACACACAGTAATTTCCTCAGATGGCCTGTAATCTTGCAGGCCTCCATCTCGGCGGCTTAGCCCAGTGGACTGGGGCGGCCGCTGCCAGCTTTCTACCCAGGGCAGGGGGCCCAGAGGGGTGTGGGTGGGAGATGAGGTGGGGGGGGGCGTGCGGGGCCCGGAGGAGCCCCACATGGATTGTATTTGGGAGCCTGAGGCATGAAATGGAATAGGTTTAATCTGTTATCACCTGCAGGGGAGCGTCGGGGCCAGCCACTGACAGACGTGGCGGTTGAGGTGGCGGTGGCGGCGTTGTTGGGATGAGGAGGGTGAGTGTGGTGTGTGTGTGTGTGGGTGGGGGGGGGGGGTCACGGCATCTCAGTCCCCGCCGGTAAATGAAATATCAGCCACTACAGACGGAGAGTGATATTAGTTTAATTTCTCTGAAGCTCACCTCTCCTCCCTCCCCCCTCCCCCCCCCCCCCGTCTGTATCTCACTCTCTCCCCCACATTCAAGATTCAACAGTCGACCTCCGAGATTCGGCTTCGCCTCGTGAACCTTATTAAACCTGGAAACTTGTCTTTCTCGTCCTCACGTGACACAAGTGGATCTGAGAAACTTCCAATCTCTGTGATTTTAAAACTTTTAAACATCGTGCATCACTTTAGGGGGGGGGGGGGACTTTCTCTTTATCGTTCTTCCCAATAAATCTGTCCATTCAATTCAGTTCTTTTCAGTGAGCGAGCACTTGGCGCCTGTGTCGTTACGCAGAATGAGACCGGTTCCATCTTCTCATCGATCCCTCAGCAAGAAACCATGAATGCATACTTTTCTAAAACGTCAAACTATTCCTTAAAATGTTTGTAGGTGTCTCACACATCTCAGGAAGTGTTCAGCGTATCGGCTTCACACTTGTCCCGTCTCTTGTGGTTACGGGTCAGACGAAGTGCATCCACTGGTAATAAAGTTTGAATAAATGGGCGGACGAGTGGCGGCTGGTTCTCCAGTTCAGGGTTCTGCAAACTGGGAGGTTCAGAACAGGCGCTCTCCTATAAAAACATTTTTAAAAAGAGAAAATATTTAGAAATAAAAAACGGCAGAAACTTCTAGAATGTTTTTTGAGATGGTAGGAACAATAAAAACTTTATATTTCAAGCTCACTTTTTTCCATATCGCTGAATAGTTTCACATTCTCAAAAAAATCCCCCCCCCCCCCCCCCCGCAGGGACTCGTGTGTTTGTCGCAGGTTCTCGAAAAATACGACGAACTTGTTGTAGTTTGACGACGCTGACGTCTCCTCAACCACAACTTCCTGTGAGAGAGAGAGAGAGAGAGAGAGAGAGAGAGAGAGAGAGAGAGAGAGAGAGAGAGAGAGAGAGAGAGAGAGAGACAGAGAGGAGAGAGAGAGAGAGAGAGAGAGAGAGAGAGAGAGAGAGGAGAGAGAGAGGAGAGGTCTTGTTTGCCACTCAGGGGGCGTCGGAGAGGTTGAGGGAGAAGCTGCGTTTTTCTTTTGTTTTAATTTTTTTTTTGAAAGCTACTTTCACACTCCTTGAAGTGGCTCACCGTCTCTGCTACTGTACTGAGAAGTGAGGAGGGGGAGGAGGAGGAGGAGGGGGGGGTGAAGATTGTGAGGTAGAAAACTCGGCGACCCGGGGGGGGGGGGGGGGGGGGGGGGAATGTTTGGAAATTGGGGCAGAAGCTTCATCTTCCTCATTTGGTACATGCCAAATAAATTAGGACTTTTGTCCTGTGTGTTTTTTGTGCTCCACAATAAACCACATCCCATTTGATATTGTATTTGTATTGTGTGTCTGAGGTCAGGTTGTGTGTTTGTGTGTGTGTGTGTGTGTGTGTCTGTGTGTGCGTGTGTGTGTGTGTTCTCTCCTTTTTTTCTTGTTTTTGCAAGGCAAGTAATTTTTTTTCAGTTTGAGCTGACGTAGCTCTAAAAATAGGTGTGGTTGGGAGGTTGAATTTCTCACCTACGCGTGTTTACAAACTCCACTCACACACACACTTACACACACACACACACTTACACACACACACACACACATACACACACACACTTACACACACACACAGATACAGCACATCCACACAAACTGCTCTACTTTACACACAACCCACGCTACACAAACAGAAAATATTCCATTTCACACATTTCTGCTCCAGTTTTTTGTCGTTAAAAAATCTGTGACACCCCCCCCCCCCCCCCCCCCCCCACCCCTGTCCCGAAATAAGTCAGTTTCTCACTCAAGTCGTGTGAAACTACCCTGAGAGAGGAAGCAGCGGTCAACCCGTGTCCCCCCCCCCCCCCCCGTACACATGCAGAAAACACCACTATCACTACACTGCCGTTGATCGTCAATCACGATGTTTCCAAGTTTATATATCCTCCAACTTATCAGAAACAAGAACATGTGAAGAAACGTTAAACTAAAATAACAGAAACCATGTTTGACTTCTTAGTTTGGTCCATGTCTCGTTTGCTAACATGGAGGAGGCCGGGTTTAAGACCCGTTGTGCCGCCAGTCTCTGGATTTAACTCCAATCCCAGTTCCAGCTCATATTCTAGTTCGTGTGATACAGTGAGAAGTCAGCGAAGCCAACAGAGCGTCCTTCTCTTGCGCCACCACGTTGCTATGCGGCGACGGCACAGCAGGTCCACTATTGTGATTGCAATCAGGCATCCCCAGACAACTATCACAACTAGCTAATTACGGGATTAGGTGATCAAACACGGCTCCTCCAGCGCCGGTGCCAACGACGCTGCGTATTTTGGCATGGTCGCCGTGGACCCGTCAGTCTCGCTGAGCGAGGTGCAAACAGCTGCAGATTCTGGGGAAACAAAAACATTCGAAGATAATAACATAATCACCTCCAGTGTGAGTTAACGTGCGACGACTTCCAGAGAAATTCCCAGAAACTGTTTATTTTTGTTGGCACGGAAACAAAGTCTGCGGTGCATTGTCCGAGTTTAAAAAGAAATCCGTCACCGGGGGGTCGGTGATGACACAGGAGAGACGCGCCCCTTGCTCAACGGCTGTTCTGTGCACCGCCAATGAAGCGTGCACGGAGGATGATGGGTAATGAGGACAGAGGAGGCGGAGGAGCGGGGGGGTGATGGAGGGCAGGGCCGCGATTGCACCGCGGCTCGGCGAATGGGCGACTTGTGTTACAGTAGCACGACGGCGTATCAACTCTCACGCTATCTCCGGTGCAGATCTGTGAGGAAACCCCGACCAAGAGCAACAAGATTAGAGGGTAATCAGATGTGATGTGATACTCTGAGCGGCGAGGAGCCGGAATGCGGACAGGTTGTTTGAGCAGAGGCAAGAATGTGGAGAGCAGGTCGACAGAGAAATCTGCTTCTGTGGTGACAGGGATGAGAAACAACCCGCGAGTCAAACATGCGCGTGTTGGTACACAAGGAAAAGCTTTATTTTGTGTGTGTTTGATCCGTCGTGTGAACTTCCTGTTAACGAGGCGTAGGCGAAGTCTAAATATAACTTTTGTTGCTTTCCACGGAAAAAAACATTCATTTCCAAAGAATCCTCCTTCCTGGGATGAAATGCAGTTATACCCCAGGAAGTAGGATTCTTTCCTCAACCAATAGGGGAAACGTTATCCTGATGCTGACGAGATATTTCTTTATCTCAACCACACTCTGTTTATTCAAAGTTCGGTGGAGCTCGAGAACCTGAACTGGAGAATCAGTTGTTGTTGTCGGAGTCGTGAGGGCGCTGGTTTATTCAAAGTTTATTGACATTGAACGTATCGTGTGTCCAATCGTATTTCTCTTAACAACACAGATGAGCCGTTTTCCGGGATATGAGAGACACAGACGGACACCATGAGATTCCTCAAATTAATAGAATTCAAAATACTGGAAATGTCAAAATCATTGCTGTAAAATTGTGTGTGTGTGTGGGTGTGTGAACCTCCCCCTCCTTAATCATCTCACTCTTCCTTGTGTGTGGTTATTTGAGTTACTTCTTCATTCCTTTTAAAAGCGAAACTCTTGAACCTCTTCCTTGGTGCCGATCCAAGTTCTGCGGAGCGACAGAACGCCACCGTGTGATTAATGTCCCCATACTGGCGCCATGACATCATGACAGCAGCGCGGCAACGTCCCGACCTCGAGGCGAACCGCCCGTAGCTGCTCGGACGCGCGGCTGCAGACGAGGACCCGTCACGTACGCATTTCTGTCCTGAGCCTCGGTGGGTTGACAATGTAAAGATGGGAACAACATGCACGGGCGTTACTGGGGGCGTGTGCGTGCGACAGCTCGCCGATGAGGGCGGGAGCTGCTGACGAGCGTCTTTCTCAGCAGCTCCCGCCCCGGCTCTGTTTGGAGTGTAAACATGTCGGAGAGTGTGAGAAAGCCTCCGTGAGTGCGACGGCGACAGGCTCCTTTGTTTTGATTCTCAGGGTAAGAATAGCTGGTGATGAGTCAGGTTGACTTCAGCCCCGGCATGCAGGTGGCTGCAGAAGTTGCTCAACCGCGTTAAAAAAAAAACGGTGAAACCTGCGGGTTCTCTGCCAGAGGAAGAGACACGAGAGGCGTCTTTTCAAAGTAAAGCAACGGAGAAACAAAAAGGTGAAATGTAGAAATGCACGATTTCGCTTTTTTTCCAGAAGTGGCCGTGAAACGAGAGGAAGCATCAGAGATGCATTCGAGGAAAATGAGAGGAAATCAACTCGTGAACTCCCTGAAAGCATCGCCGACTGATAAGGCCTCACTCTGCCACATATCAATCCCATCAAACCTCTATAACGTTCACGCTATATAATTATAGAATGACATAATCTCATTATGTCATGGTACATTACTAAACCTCGTTAGCCCATTAGCTCCTCGCGGCCGGAGCGATTAGTCATGGAAGACCCCGCCCTTTCCTGTACTCCCACTCACACCGAGAGGAAGCAGGAAGCCGCTAGCATGTCAGTCATCCCCGCACAGGAAGTGCCTGGGAGACGGCGACCCTTTAATGCTGCAATTATTGTAACTATTGTTTGGATTGATAATCACGCTCATTACACAGAGATGGAGGAAGGAGGAAGGATGTAGGAAGCTCTTAGGCTACTTGTTTGAGGCCACAGTTTGTTCCGCAGACGTCTGACGGACGGGGTTGAAGGGAGGGAACGCGCAGCTCCTCCCGGAGGGATGTGTGCGCTGCCACTTGCGTGCAGGGGAGAGCTTGTTTGTTTCGAAGGGGTTTTTGCATTCGGTCGGAGTTTCTCAGAGTCATTATTTCGGCTGGAGACGAGCGATTAGCGCTACAGGGGTCAGGATAGGACAGAGGGGCCAATTCTCTGGGATGAATCAGACGAGAGACGAGAATCAGATGGAAATATGATGCTTCCTTCCACGGAGCCACGAGCCGAATCATTAGAAACGGTTGTATTTGGAATATAATGCTCTTAACAAGGTTGTTGTGTTGCTCTTAAACAGGAATGAGACAAAAGCAGAGGCCTAAGAAAACAAACAGAAAGCAAACGGACAAAGAGGAAAACAGAGCACGAAGCTGACGAGAAAAATAAAACTGGAGTTTCTACTTTCTGTGCCAGGTTCAACCGAGGGGGGGGGGGGGGGGGGCAAACGTATCACACCTGCACATCAATGACACTGTGGATTCATGAAGTGAATAAAGTGTTTACAACGACTAGAGAGGACAAACAAAGAGATGCTTGTGTTCTTCCTGTTGAAGAATCGCCTGTGAATTATCCGGACGAGCTCGTTTGCCAGGGGACTGACTGACAGGGGGGGGGGGGGGGGGGAGTCTCCGGAAAGTTTCAGGAAAGTGTTCGGACTTCAGTGCAAGTTTTTACATTCATCACTGAGCCAATTAAGACATTAGCAGTTTTGGAGTCGCAGTCAAATCAGAAGTACAGTGAATCATAATTTCCTTTGATTCAAACTTATTCCCACTTTTGATTTCCATCAGCTTTTAAAGCACCGGGCCCTTTCAGTTTAATTTATTTGTTTCTATCCTCCGATCAGTCAACTGCCGCCCGGGCATAGCTCACATTCCTCCGGGTTATCAGGTGGAATACTCAAGGTGCTTTCCCCCCAGCGTGCGGAGAAACAAGCCCGTCCAGTTATAAACACACGTGCACCTCCTCCTCCACGTGTTCAGCCCTGAAACCACGAAACGGAGACATTAACCTTTGACCCCTTGTCTAACCCTGGGACCTGCTACCGTTCCTCACGTTGGGTCCTGATCCAGTCGGTTCCTAACGGCTGCTTGATCTGTGTTGGACGAGAAGACATCAGGTGTTAGAAAGAGGAGGATGAAGTTTAGTTTCTCTCACTCATCACTTTATCTTGCTCTTAGAGTTGCCGTGGATTTTGACTTCTGAACTGTTGTTTGCACGTCAACACTAATATTAATACCGTAAAGAACTTCCACCTGCTCTCTTCATCTGGATTTCATGTTCCCGTCACCACCGATCACAGCTGATCAGAACCTGGGATTGAACGCAGATTGTTTTCTCCTCCATAGTGAATCTACTGAACCGTGTGTGTGTGTGTGTGTGTGTGTGTGTGTGTGTGTGTGTGTGTGTGTGTGTGTGTGTGTGTGTGTGTGTGTGTGTGTGTGTGTGTGTGTGTGTGTGTGTGTGTGTGTGTGTGTGTGTGTGTGTGTCTCTTTACAGTTGTGAAGTTTTTTCAGTTTCACCCAAAGACTCTAAAGAGTTTAGAGATGGATGAGTGAGACAGAAGAATGTCTTTGATAAACACACTCGTGGCCCCTGGGCTAAATTAGCTTATTGGGCAAGTGGGAACGAACACACACGCACGCGCACGCACGCACACACACACACACACACACACACACATTACTCTGGGGTCGGCTGATTACAGGGGTACGTTAGCCCCCTGGGGGTCCATTCACACACACATTTATGGTATTTACATCCATTTGCATTGCGAAGGCCTGTGGCTGAGGAGTTTGTTTAGTCCTGCTGGGAGCCTCCAGTCCCCAGTGCCCCCCCCCCCCCCCGACTGGCCCGACCAGCTCGGCCCAGGGTGTCGCTGTGTTTGTGGACGTTACAGGTCGATCCACCCGGGACTCATTGAACATCTGAAGGGAGCCGAGCCTTTCACCTGGCGATCATCACAGACTCGACTTCCATTGATCCGACCACTTCTCTCCTTCTCTCTCTCTCTCTCTCTCTCTCTCTCTCTCTCTCTCTCTCTCTCTCTCTCTCTCTTCTCTCTTCTCTTCTCTCTTCTCTCTCTCTCTCCTCTCTCTTTTCTTTCATCTCCCTCTCTCCTCTCTCTTCCTCTTCATGCTACTCTCTTTCTTTTTTATGTCATTAAGACAGATAACCGTTATAACAAAGCTACTATTGTAGTTTTAACCATTCGTGGCTGAAATTATTTTATTGACCCTTCATTTTTAACATATGTATTTACCTCCGTCAGGAGATTGTGTTTTCTTCTTGGTTAGTTTTTTTTTGTCTATTAAGGATTTTGATTCCACCTTATTTAACATTGCGAAATGGAAAGTTTCTCCAACTTTTTATTGATTTCTCAGAGAATAATTCATCGATCAAGATAAAACAAAAATCTGACATATTAAGGGGACTGATATTTATGAGTGTGCGCAATTTGGTGTGGATCCAAATACAAAATCAGGATCTATAGAATTTAAATAACTTTGAATAAGTTTTATCCATTCATCTAATTGTTATACTTTATAACTTACTGCAGCACATAGTAACTCCTGTTACAGAAGGGCGGATGGATAACCATCAAAAAGCTCAACATCAAATTCCTCAGGTCAACAAGTCAATCTGCTAAATGGAGCTGCAATAAAACTACAGGGGCTAAATTAACATCGTGTGTGTGTGTGTGTGTGTGTGTGTGTGTGTGTGTGTGTGTGTGTGTGTGTGTGTGTGTGTGTGTGTGTGTGTGTCTGTGTGTGTGTGTGTGTGTGTGTGCGTGTTAGCCTCCCTCTGAATGCACTCGTCGCTGATGGCTCTGTATGGGCTGAAAACAAGAGGCCAATTTGGTTTTTATTGTGGCTCTGCAGGTCCGCTCCGCCCCAGAGACACAGGCGGAGGTGAATGAGACACAAAGCTGCACACACACACACACACACACACACACACACACCACACACACACACACACACACACACACACACACACCCCGCTGCAGAGTGTCAGCGGCACAAGACCTGTCAAGACAAGAGGGGCTTTTCAAAACTGCTGAGTACTTCTCCACCCGAAATTCATAATGTTCCCCTGGTGTAATCTGAAGTATTGTGTTTCTAGTATTGATCAATATGACAGTAAATGTGAATTTTTTGATTGTTTGATTGCGGTTTTTGATACCATATATGACAAAAGGTCAATTTTGTGCAATTAAAAGTTTAAAGTCGTGAAAAGTTGGAAGAATTTACAGGAAAATGGGCTGAAAATCAAATAATTCAAAGTATGAATTCACAGAATACTTTATACTAACTTTATTTGAGGCCAATTATAAGATACTTGTATATTTATATATACTTATGTAGCGAATATTTTCTTATATAACTGTTAAACATCGTTACTTTTACTTCAGTAAACGATCCCGGGTACTTCTTCCATCACTGGTTGTGGCCGTCTGTCCTAATTATCCTGTCTTTATATTTTATTTTTAGACACTGTACATTTTCAATAAGTTATATTTCAAACATTTAGACTCATCAAACTCTTTTGGATCATTAGACCGAAGACAGAATCACCACACGACATCAATAATGAGTTTATTAGAGATTTCACAGGGTTTAAACTGTTTTACTGAGATTTTAACTTGTTTTGCATTTATTCCAATGATATAATGTAGTCGAGGATATTTCCTTGATTCATATTTAACACTAAAAAACACAAATATACAATATTAGAATATACAAGTAAAGTACAGACAACAAAACAACCTCAGAACTGGACAGAACCTCCACCTCTGCTCCTCCACATGTCAGCACGCAGTATATTGGTCTAATCCCGTTAAACACACACTCTGACGAGGCAGTAAACGGCTCCGCGGGCTCCACAGAACACACACACTCAAACACAAACACACACTTAAGGCCATAAAGGGGCAGTCGGCGGGCCTGCTGTGCTGTCTGCCGCGGCAGCCGTTAGCGTTAGCCATAAAGGTTGCAATCAGAGTGACCTCTACAGTAGAGAATCGGGCTGAAAGAAGGGGGCTGTAAAAACCCCTCGTCACCACTGTACCCGGCTCTAAAGAGCTGCGCCCGATTGGCCCCATAAACCACATGGGGGGGGGGGGGGTCCCTATCAGACTGGTTTGAGTCGGGCGGGACAGATGGAGGATAGGTGGGGACGGGTGTGCGTGATTAAAGCAGGAGTCGGGACTCGGAGGAGACCAACAGATGGAGAGGAGTAACCTCCCTCTGCTCCCCCCCCCAATTCCACAGAGGGCTGAGGCTGGCAAGCACAGGAACGCTAAGAGCAGAGAGTGTGTGTGTGTCTGTGTGTGTGTGTGTGTGTGTGTGTGTGTGTGTGTGTGTGTGTGTGTGTGTGTGCGGTCCTGGCTGTGTGATAAGCACATGCTCCCCTGGGTGAGTGCTTGAGTGATCTAACAGGGGCAATTAATTTGTTTTATATACGATTTAACTCCTCCGAGCTCTGACAAAAGGAGGCCGTCCTCCGGGAGCTCTGAATACTCTCTGATACAAACCGGGACCACAGGGGAGACGCACAATCAGCCGGCGACGAGAAGGCCCGTTTATACCCGAGCTTTCATGTGCACTGACGAGGGGAGGCGGGGCAATGGGGGGGAGGGGGGGGGGGGGGGGACGAGCCACATGTAAACTCATTTCCCTCCATGAATATGTAATGGAAACTGATGAGGCTAATGACTCGTAGAGGTGACCTACTTATTTACGCAGAGGAAACGGGGGTTTCTGAGGCTTTCATCTGCAGCGCGGAGGAGGAATCTCAGATTATCTGTACGAGAGCGACGGCCGCGGCGTCCCAGGAGAGGCCGGTGGTCCCAGTGACAGCGTCCGCTCCATCGAATCTATCTCCCAGTCGTCGCTTGATGGGCCGCAGAGGCCGAGGCAATGTGACCCCCCCCATCCCGTCACTCTCTCACGACTCATGAGGTTTTGCTGAGTCGTCCAATAAGTTGCAGGAGAGTTCCAGTTAAATTAAACTTAACAAACATGGCCGTTAAATAACTTCTGCTTAAATATCCAAACAGTCAAGTTGTCGTGTTTTCAGGGTCCTCGTCTGTGCGAGCAGCTTATCACATCGGCGGGCTGTGGCCCAGGATGTAGAAAGACGGTGGTTCGATTCCCCACCTCCTCCAGTCTGCATGCATATGACGTCATGGGCAAGAAGTTGAACCACAAAATTACCCCAATGGGCGAATGTGACTTGGACTGTAAGTGGAACAATAAGACGAGAGAAGCTCTAACCATATAAATACAGTAATTTTCCATTTTGATGACTATGGTGTCTGTTGTATTTATGAAGAAGCTCCTGCCCCCCCGGACCGTTGTTGCCTTATTGGCGTTGCTCCTGAGTCAAGGTCACTCACGAGGGGTCACGGCGTGCAGCCTGTGGACGCTGCTGATACGAGAAGTCAGCGGTTATCTGTCCCTCATCAAAACCCTTTCACACTCCTCTACCCTCCCACTCTGGCCCTCATTTTACCTCATTAACCCACCCGTCCTCCCCTCCCCTCCCCTCCGCCCCGGCCCTCCCTCTCCTCCGCAGCAGAGCAGTGACACTATCTGCCCATCAGCCCCGTATTGGTCTCCTGAGAGAGCCCGAAGCGCTGGGAACCAGGACCCCCGAACGGTTCTCTGGAGAACAGGGGAGCGGGAGGGACAACAGGTTAGATGACGACGATGAGGAGGAGAAAGAGGAGAAAGAGCCTTTTGAAAACAGCTGGATTCACGGAGGTGAGCGCCGCAGATAGCAACAGGCCCCATTGTGTCCCGTCCTCGGCTAATTAAAATAAACAACAACCTGGACCCGACGATAAGGACGGCCCGAGTGTCATCAGCTGCAGATATGAAGAGGAGAAGATGAGGGGGAACACAAAAGGACAGAAGGGCGAGCTGTGGGAATCATCTGACGAGGGAACGGGAAGGTAGTTAAACATCTCCGCGGTGCGACGTCCCAGGACGGGATGTCGGTCGATCAGCACCACTGAAGGTTCTGGAGGACATATTTAAAAACCTGATAACATTTTTGTTTTGTCTCCCTGGGAAACCAAATCTTGGAAGCAGAAAACTCAAACAGTGTTTCAACCAAAAAGCCATTTTGTTTGTGTTTGAATTTATGGGGTTTTCTCCGAGCGGTAACTCAGTCAAACAAGAACACGCATCAGCTGGTTGTTGTCTCTGCCGCCACGGCAACAGTGCAAACAGGGAACTATTCTTAGGTCCACGACGTATAATCAACTTTGGCTCAGGTGCAGGAAACAGTTCACTCACTGACTCCATTACGACATTATACGTCCTGTTTGAAAACCAAGTCGCTTGATGGATCGTCAACGAGATCAAAATCCTCGGCAGCGACTTTCTGGTGTCAGAACCGGGAGGAGGGGCCTGTTCTGAGATTCATGAAACCGAGGAGCCCACGTTGGCGGCGACTTCCAAGACATTGAAACATTAGAATTGCGTTTTGTTTCGTGCATTGTGAAGATTTATATCCAATCACAGAATTCTTTCTTTGATTATTGGTTTGTTTGCCAGCTGGTGTATCCAAAAACAACACCTCTGCAGATTCAGGAAGTTCCGGATCAATAAATCAAGTTGAAGCTTCCTGATATTTTGATCAGGTCTCAGTAACAAGGAGAGTTGTGGAGTTAAGTTACTGCCTGTGAATAAAGGGAGTGAAAACTAAACACAAAAGAAAATGCCACACAGAGGCGTTGACCACTTGTTCTTAAAATGGCTCTAACCTCATATTCTTATGAAACTTAATATAAGTGTAACCTTCCGATCCGAAGCCTGAAAACGTCACGATGCAGGGACTAGTTCCACGACACAAAAGATGACATTTAATCTCCACAATAACCCCCCCCCCCCCCCCCCCCCTCCATGTGAGAAGCAGTGCCCTGATCAAGAGGGAGGGAGTTACATAAGCGTCGGCAGGGAAAGTGTCGGCCCAGGAAAAACTGCGAGGTGCAGATACGGCCGTGAGGAAACATGGACTCTCCTCCCTGGAAACGTTCATCAGGCCCTAATCCCTTCAGCCTGTGTCTTAATGAGGCAAGCGGCGGCGCTGATTGGACCTCGGACGCACGGGGTAAATAACACCCGGGGGAATGCTGGGAAATTAACGAAGCACATTTCGGTCTGAATCGTTGATACATAATTATACACAGAGACAGGATGAAAGCGTCTGTTGGAGAAGGAATCCGCCCGTAATCACACCAAAACAAAACTATTCAAAAGGCAAAAACGGAAAACTGTTAAGTGGTTCGACCTTTAGTGACTCCCCCGCGCTCGAGACGTGAAATATTTTTTGACATATTAGCTGAAATACTTTGTGAAGAGGAAGAGAGACGGAGGCAAGAGAGAACAACAGATTAACTTTCCTTTCATGCTCTGATTTACAGCCGTGTGTCAGGTTAGCTGAAGGAATTTAATATCAAGTGATCTATGTGTCTTGGCAGGAGCCCGGCGGAGCGGTGGGTTGGATGTGAGCAGGTAGGTTTCCATTCCTGCAGCATGCCGACCATGCGCTTGCAGAACACTGCAGGGAAAACACAAAAAGGATTCACACTGTTCACGTTTTACATTTATACAAATATGAGCAGAACGCAGCCGATCCTTTAAGGATTCAAGGGCTTCTAATTTTTGTGCTGATGCAAATGTCCCAGGAAAAACTGTTGTGTGGCGGTTTTTCCTCAGGCACGGGTCCAGATTCCTCCGTCACACCCAAGTTGCACGGTTTAGAAAATACAGGCCTCTGTGTGCAGGTGCATCACATTTCATGAGTCGAGCGAGCAAACAGATGAAAACGAGATTATTATCGTGAGAGATTCATATATAAAAGCCAGTGATATATATATAGATAGTATTACTGTACATTAAAGATCAGCTTCATTATTTACAAACTGATGTTGACCCTGCGCTCCGACTCTAACCTCGCCCTTCTCTCCCCCCCCCCCCCCCCCCCCCCCCGCAGCATCTCTGCCGGTTCCACTCAGAGGAAAACAAACTCTCCGCCTCTTATCCGACACACACCTCGGCGTGTTTGCTCTCGGCGAGAGGTGCAAACTCAGACCTGCGTCGGTTTTATCTGCAGCTGACAGCGCTCCACGCCATCACGCCGAGCGCGTGCGAATGCAACAATGGATCTCTCGCTCTCTCTCTCTCTCTCTCTCTCTCTCTCTCGGATTCGCTGTTGACCGAAAGATAGAAATGATGCTAACGTTAGCTCAGCTCCGCTATCACACACACCGAAAAGCCCTTGAGCGTATGAAGGGGCCACAATGCACCGCCCCCCCCCCCCCCCCCTCATCCCTCCTCACATCCTCCACACACACACCACCCACCCCTCCCCTCCCTCTCCTCTCCTCCCTCTCTCCTCCTCTCTCTCTCTCTCCTCTCCTCTCCTCTCCTCCTCTCTCTCCTCCTTCATACAACAAACACACAGAGATTAAATCTGGGCTGGCTACTGCTGGCCTCTCACTTTGATGAGCCAAGGAGCCAAGAGTCTGGGTGCTGGATTAAGATGGCTGAACTAGATTCACACGCACACACACGCACACCACACACACACACACACACACACACACACACACACACTCTCTCTCTCATTCCCTAGAGGGGTTAAACCCTGATCCCCTATTCATTTACATTGAGTAGCCATTTTTTTTAAGAAAGACACAAAGACTCGCTCCACAATGGTTCAAAAAAAAAAAATTGCGATTAGGCAGAATAAACACGTGGTCACCTGAGAGGAGACCTTTCTCTCTCCTCTCCATCACACACAGGCCGAGGCCTCGTCTCGTTTGGCCTTGTTAATAAATTATATTGAGGGGAATAAAGGAACGATCCATATTACTGGAGCCGGCCGAGGCTTGTGTGACTGGGCCGTGTTACAGCGTGGACGTGATTCCTCGCCGCGAGGTATTGTTTATGGAAGCCGACACCGCGGCTCCGTCGGTTAAGAAGTGATGAAGAGCGGATTGACGCCGACTGATTCGCGGATCAAGCGTCATCTTTTCCATCTGTGCTAACTGGAGGAGAGACGGCGTGTTTGATGTGGGAGCTGCTAGCGATTAGGAAGACGGGTTCACCCCCCCCCCCCACAGGAGGACGGGAGTCAGGTCGGGTCATCGAGACCAGTTTGACCAGATTTGACCAAAAGAAAAGCTCAGAGAATTCACCAAATCGTCAGAGAAGTCCTTTCTACACGCATCATGTTTTCGTCTGTTAGTTAAGCGATGAAGAATGGATCAGGAAAGAACTGGATCCTGATTCGACATGTTTATGGGACTGATATTTATGAGTTATTGCAATGGGGGAATTTGAAAGTGGTTTCATAAGGGAACCGTCGGTGGAGGTATGCGCTCGGCTGAGTGACATTCTAGTTTTACAGTGTCGAGCCAAACTCAATCACGGGAGGAGACGAGGATTTGTTTTATTGGCCAAACGACACACGAACTAACGAAAATCATCTCGACCCTGCGCAACATTGATCCTCTCAAATAACTTGAGTGGAAAATTGTCCAATTCTGCAACAGCGATCCAGATTCCTTGGAAAGGGAAACTAAGAAGCTGGATCTAAAAATAGTTCCAAAAGATGAAGAAACTGATTTCAAGCAGGCGACGAGGGAAGAGCTGCACTCGAGTGTGTTGATGAATTCAGATAAACGCTGAGCTGTGGCAGTGGATTGTGTTTTTGTTGAAGTTGTGTGACTTTAACCGAACATCAGATTCAGAAGAAGAAGAAGAAGCACCGTTGTCTTGTGTCGGGGTTCAAATGTAAAACCTGTGCCTGCTGCTCCTGGAGAATGAATTCATGAAGTTCTCATGCCACATTTGACATTCATCATTAAAACTGCAGGCCCGGTACTTTCCCGACATTAACTTGCTTGATAATAACTATGAAATGAAAACAGAAGCTGCAAATATTTGGCAAAACCCTGCTTTGTGAAATTAGTCGAACGATTCCCTGGAGATCAACCATCCACTCATCGTCTCAGGGGCTTTTATCAGGGTTTCACTCCCCAGCTGGATGGGGTCCACGTTCCCCTCGTGACGGAGACGAGCCGAGGCTTTTCAGAAGTCGTCCGATCTGCAGACTTGGAAATGAAACAGCTGCATATGCACACAAACCAGAGGAAGAGAGAGAGAGAGAGAGAGAGAGGGAAGCCCGAGGTGTGTTTGACAGTAACTGAGCAACAGTGTCTGCAGGATTACCACCGAGTATGAGTGAAAGGCAACAAGAGCACTTAAGTATCCACCTGAGCCTGCGTGCACAAAGACACAATCACTTAAACAGCCACACCTGCAATTAGCCGTTCTGGCATCAGGGGGAGAGACTGCCAAGAACACTGTGTGTGTGTGTGAGAGAGAGTGTGTGTGTGTGTGTGTGTGTGTGTGTTTGCCAGGTGTTGACAGAATGTAATGTGTTAAAATTAAGATACTGTAAATGCACCAAAAACTGCTCAAATAACACGTAAACCGTAAAACTGTCACTGATACACACGCAGACCAAGAAGAATCTTCCAGGTTTCAGATCCTCGGAGGAGTACGTGGATATTTATCAAACCTTATGCAGATTTATGACGTTTTAATATTGTGTCGTCTCAGCAGAAGATAAAGATCCGATTAGATCAGATGAGCGCGGATCCTCTTCGTGCTCCTCCTCCTTCAGACGCTCGCGCGCTCGTCGATCTGTTGCGATCAGCCCGTTTCTGCAGAACGCGATCAGGGAGGAGCTTGAAGCGTGGGACCTTGTGAACGATTGACCCTGGCGAGCTGATATGAGATGAGTCATGAGAAGCTGCAGGGACGTGACGGTGTAATCACAGAGGACACGTTGTCTCCGAGAACAAAGACGTGAACGAGGTGGAAATCGTCTCCAGACGTATCGTTTACACAAGACAACACATGTCATCCCACGCACACAACTGACAACCCTACAAACTTTTCTGCTGTGATTCAACAACCTCTTCCGCCTCTCTCTCTTGTAAACAGGAGGGTTTTGTTCTCCTGCTCCTCTGGTGCCCGTGCTGTGGAGGAAGCAGAGGGGGTGAAGGAAGACGAGAGGAAGACGAGACACGGGAAGCGTCTGCCAAGCTACTCGCTCATCCTCATTGCCCCCGAGCGCAGATTTAGACGTCCCTTAATGTGCAAGCGTTTCACATGTTTATTGTCCCGCTCAGAAAGCATTCACTCCGTTCGGAGGCGTTGCTCAACAGTTCCCTTCACCGCGGCTGCAGCTTGCCACCGACGGAGAGGCAGGGAGATGCACAAAGCCAGATAAGCAAAACGTTGTCAATGGAACGAAAACACAAGATAAAGTTTGACAAATTGCCATCTGTGTCATTGCCGCAGTTTTAAATGTGGCATGTCATCGTTTCAGGAAACAAAGGCTCCAGCTGCAGGAATGCAACATGCGGTAAAGACGTGCTCTCGCTCTTATTCTCTTAATGCCAGTAAAGTCAGGGCATTCTCCAAACAGTGCTACAGTTGTGTGCTGACGGCTTAAAAGCATTTACATAAGCCATCTGCTGTCAGATGTGAGCCAATGTACTTTATGGTCTTTCTGGAAAAGTCTCTTTCTTCCTAAAGTCATTTTAAAGAAACATTTACGAGAAAGCGAGAACGTCACCTGCAGGTCTGTTTTCAAGGGAAACGTCTCGCTGCTGCTCACACGAGACTTTCTGCAGCAGGGCTGGTGACCCTCTGACCTCTGAGCGCTTTACATCCTGGGAAATGAGGCAATCGGGCCTCAGACATTGTCCTTAAGGAATCAAGCACCGTGTCAAGACAGGACAAGAAGATGTGGAGGCTTGAGAAATGCATATAAACGACAGAGTGAACCCGGTGGGTTTGCGGGGACGCGCTCGCGTCACTCCTCGGCCCCGAGCTTGGATCCCAACACGTGTTGCTGTGAAGGAGCTAACGGCTACGAGGCTTTGTGACTTTGTGAGAACTCGAGTCTTTTTGCACGATCTAATCCTCCTGTCTTTTTTCGGGGGGGGGGGGGGGATGATGAGACAACAGTCAAAGGAGCAATGACGGACACGTCGCGGTCTGTTGGAAATAGAAAAAGCCGTTTGCAGGAGACGAGGGGAGACAGACAGATTCGCTGCCTATAATTCAACAATAATTTGTCAGAGGAAGCAATTCTGTCTGGAGCGTTGCCAAGTCTGAGTATTTTACAATCGCACGAGGGCATCATTATATCTTTATTAATTCTCGTGAAACCTGGCAAGTGTGATTGGATGAGTCAGACCTCACACACCTCGGAGATTGAAGAAGTCAATCAAACTAGGAGCCGGGGACTATTTTGGGATCCTCGTGGTGTCACCCAGGAATCTGTCTGTGTTTCATAATCCAGCAGGCGGTTGGGATGTCGGAGCAGAAACCAGGGTTCACATCCAGAGCACATCGTCAATACCAAAACAAACATCAGGTTGGCCTACTTTCTTCCAGCTCCAACAACAAATGCATGCATTGGAATTGACGTATGCATCGTGTGTCATTTACTGCAAGATATTTAGGTCATTACGTCGGAGCGGCTGGCTGCAGCTTTGCAAAGACTCTCGACAGGTTTGCTGCACCCGGTGAAAGCTGTCAATCAGAGCGCTGCTGCCTTCTCTAACCGCGAGGCTCCAAGATGTTTACCGCCGCGTGAACGAAATCAGGAACCGTTTCCATAGGATGAAGACGAACGAGCAGACGTTTCCCTCCAGGAGCTGCAGATCCCCGGGCCTCGCTCCGGGATCCAGGACGTGTCAGCGCGTCAGTTATCAGCGTTTTGTCTTAAAGCTTGCACGAATACCCAGCGTTCTTTTCCTTTTTTTGTTTTGCTAAAGGATAAAACGTTGCCAGACTAAACCAACTCAGTCACCAGGAGAAATGAAAGCATCGCCTGTTGAAGGGCGTCTTGACGTAACTGGGGAGCTTTATCGTGATTGTAATTATAAGAATAACAGCGGCAACCATGGCAGCAAGGACAATAGAGCTACATGTAATAATTATTATTATTATGGGTCCAGCTAATGAGGGGAACGGGGACCTCGGCTTGAGAGAAGTCACTTCACTGCTCAGGTCCATATTTGCACTTGTTTACTTCTGTGTATTGTCCTATAAACTGCAGATTCACGTGGCCTCACAAGTGTGTGTGAATGGCTAAGTGCTTGCATTTACTCTGGCAGGTTAATGCTCACTGCGACTGTGTGTGCGTGTGCATGTGAGCGTGTGAGCCTTCGCATGCCTGTGTAACAGAGCCTTGGTTGGGCCTGAGTGGTTCTGATCCATCCATGGCCGGCAGTCGCTTCCAGGGCTTCTCGATTCCGCTTTGTGTGCATGTGTGTGTGTGTGTGTGTGTGTGTGTGTGTGTGTTCTGGCGGGAGGCTGGCAGCGGGTGTAGCCATGGCTGGCACCGGGCCACCCCGCCTCCTCCTCTTCCACACCACCACCACCACCCACCCTCCCTCCCTCCACTCTGTCTGAGAGCACAATGGGCGATCCGGTAAAACAATACAGGCCCAGGAACAAGGCCCTCTATAGAGCGAGCGACACACTATCCCTGAAAGAGAAACACTCCACAACGCAGGGGCGGCTGAAACAGAAATAGAAAGTAAATTTCTTACCACTTTACTCGTCCGCTCGTTGTTTTTCTGAAGCCGACAATATTATTTTACCCCCGAGGACAAACTGTTACACGGCTCGCTTCTTACACTTTGGTTTCACCTTTTCAAATTTTTGCGATTTCTTCTTCTCCTTTTTCCAAAATTGGGGGGGGGGGGGGGGGCGACTCAGTTCTCGTTCATTTTGTAGAATCAGGCCCAACAGTGTTATTTCTTTACGTGGAATAAACATGAAGTACTTTTGCTTTAAGGCCAATTGAATATAGAATAACAATGATTCACACAATTCAGCTCATATATCATGAAACTTGTCTCCACTTTGTTCACATGCTGCTATTTGACCCACATATCAAAAATACAACTATTCTCAAGACCACGTGTTTCATTTATTGGACCGATGACAAGCTGGGAAAGTTCCCGACAGTTTGTGTTGTCAACGTCTCCGTTCCCGCTCGTCCCGGGGCAAACGGCGTCTGCACAGTTTCCGTGTTAGGTGCGTGAAAACTTCGTCAGGTGTCACCGCAGCAGTGACGTGCGTTTGAAAAACCCAAAATAGATTCATGAGCTGGTAATTCACAGGTTTATTTCAGGAGCCAGGAGTTAGTTTGGGTTCATGCTCGTGTGTAATAGTAACCTGTTGGAGAACATGTGTTGCTTAAAAGAGGAGTTCACACACACACACACACACACACACACACACACACACACACACACACACACACACACACACACACGAGAGAACAAACATAAACACAGTCCCACACTAGCAAGCAACATTTCCAGTTGTATATACTGGAAACATTAACCCACACACACACATGCAGGGCTCCCGCAGAACGAGCTCTGACCTGGCCCTGCGGGTCTGACAGGTAGAGAAGAGGAGCCGAGCAACCTGTTGATGCAAGTAAGAGAAACATTCCTCGTGCCCACCCCCCCCCCCCCCCTCCCACCCCCACCCCCACACACACACAGAGGGGGGGGGGGGAGTGTGAGCTAGGCGGCTCGACTCGCCTGCACGTCGTTTAGCGAGGATCTGCCGCTACGTCAGCGTTTTGCAGTTTATTCCTTTTATCCAGCGCAGCACCACCTCCTCCTCTCGGTGGCCCACTCACCAGCACCGGTTCTGAAGAACCAACATCCCGTCCTCGTCGCTATCTGTGCTACTCTAAAGAGCCGTCACGCGGCGGGAATCGTGAATCTCAGTCCTCCAAAGCGAGAGCGGCCGTCAGACATGCAGGTTCTAATCACAAATCTAACGTTTTCCTTGTTTGCAGATGGAATCTTTCCCATATTTATCAAACCCGGCCCATCTCCCCGTCCCCCCCCCTCAGGCTGCCGGGTGCATCAGAAATGACTGGCACATCGGCAACCAACACACACACACACAGACACACAAACATCTCCGTTACATTACCACTTATGACACATTACACAGCTGATAAGATCCCTCACGCTGATAGCGTCACCTTGCCCCAGAAAAGGTCGACACAACGTGTTGGGGGGGGGGGGGGAGAAACCATCAAAGCGCTCGCTGGGAGTTTTTAAAAACACGCCAACATGTCATACACGACATTTGGAGGGAAGTGGCCTAATAGCTTCTCTGTAGCTGCAGAAGAGGCCGAGGACTGAACTCACACGGGCGTGGGTTTCCTTTTTCTCACTGAGGAATTTAAGTTTCGTTTAACGAGCAGTTAACGACTCATTATTTCATATTTCACCTCTTAAAGCCGTCATCTGTATCTCGCTATTGTGTTCGTACACAACTATTATATATATCTGGAAAAACTCTTTCTAATGCTGATTGGAAAGTTAAATGTTTTCTTATCATCACATTTATTTTTTTTATCATAATTGGCCCCGTTCCTTACACGCGTGAAAACCTGATGTTTGATTCTGCATGAAATTCAAAACGACTAATCTGACAATTCATATAATATATATATCAGAAACCAGCATGAAGATTACCGAAAATAAATATTTATTGCAAATAAACAAGAGTAAGTTACAGATCCAACAATAAACATTATTAGCACTTTATTAAACGCTAACTCACGTGGGAAGTTGGCTGTTTTAAAAAAAATCAATTTCAAATTTTCCAACCCTTCCCGTGATCCTTCCCCCCCCCCCGTGCAGTCGGCGATGTGCGACCTGGCGGCGCGTCACGTTAACCTCCGACTGCTCAGCACTCGCACATTTAAGTCTTAAGATAATGAGATTTTTTTTTTTTAAACGTCGGGCCGATGTGAGAGTGACTGAGGCTGAGCGGTTTCCCCCAAAAGACTCCGACTGCACCGCCGGCTGCAGCGCGCCGCATTCCACCGACTTAACCGAGGCCCCATTAAATAAAGTAGTCTTCCATCCAGCTGCCCTCCTGTCAACGTGACTCGAGAGCGGCGCCGGCTAATTGGAATATCTGTGTCTCCCTCCCTGAATCGCACCTGACATGTTACCGCGAGGGAAGAAGTGGCGAGGTGATGAGATGGAGAGGCCCCCGGGGGGGACGGCGAGCTGCTCTAACTCTCTACCTCCCCCCCCCACCCCACCCCACCCCACCCCCCCTTCTCTCTCGTCCCCGGCAGCAGAGGGAAAAAAGAAAACGACTCACGAGGAAGTTTGCTGTGTCTGCGTTCGAGGGGGAACAACGGAGACAAAACGTTCAAACCTCTGGATTTTTTTTTCGTGTCAAATCTTGCCTCGTGTGTTGCACCACCGGAGGAATGTGAGCAGTGTGAGACAGTGTGTCGGGTTTTTTTGTGGAAGACTGTGAAACATTCAAACTCGATTTTTGGTAACTTCAAAGTCACGCTGGGTCAAAGGGGCGTCGGGATATCGGATGAAACACGATAACGATAACTCCGGCTTTCGTACTCGGACACAGAAAAACCCCGAGCTCGTGCGTTTCACTTCATCTCCCCGTGAAGTACGGCAAGTGTGACTCACCTTTCACGAACTGTGCACACGTGCGCGCTCAGATGTGAGTGGACAAGTGTGTATCTGTATGCATGGGTGGCAGTGTGTGTGTTGTGTGTGTGTCTGTGTGTGTGTCTGTGTGTGTGTGTGTGCGACTTCAAGGTTTTAAAATGGAAATCAAGAATGTTAATGTTGCGAGTAGCCCTGCAGCGAAGAGAGCGAAAATAACCAATGACTTCTCTCTGTTAATGAACAGTTGAGCATTCCTCCGTGGAATAGAGAGTCCCTTCTTCCTCCAACACACACACACAACCACACACACACACACACACACACACACACACACACACACACACACACACACACACACACACACACACACACACCTGTCTCCAGCTTTCCCAGGTGTTCCCGTCTTTCTGTCGTAAGGTCATAACGGGGCATGGCTACTTTTACCTTTTTCTTGTTGCGATCAATGCGGCGGCCCTTAGATTTAATCACGTCTGCTCGGGTTTTGAATCGGACATGTTAGTAGCTACCTCGGTCGTAGGTCACCCGAATCGGGGGCTCGCACACCTGCGCCGCAAGCCCCTCCCCTTTACACCTGTCACCGCCGCGGCAGAAGGCAGGTAATAGGCATGAGCAGGCGACAGCGATCGAGTTTTAGCTGCTGGCCGGTGGTCGGGGCTGCGTGAAGCCCGGCGTGACCCCCGGCGACCCCCTCCACCGCAGCTCACAGCTCCTCAGAGCCGGCTCCGGCCTCAGCCTGAATGGAGCTTTAAATGAAGCCCTTTATCCAGTTGCACCACCTCCCAAACTGGAGTCCCAATGGGGGCTACCCTTAGGGGCTGGCAGGGGTGTCCATTATGGGTCTTCAGCCAGGAGTTAAAGGGGGAAGAGGGGGGGGGGGGGGGGGGGTGTGGGGTTGTGACGTCCAGATGGCCAGGTGCTCCAGAGCAACCTGTCCCATCCCGCAACAATCCCAGCATTCATCCCCGGCCCACCTCCACCCTGCGCTGGCCCTGGCGGTCGCACAGGGCCGCTCAAGCAGAGAGGACCTGGAGGAGGACGGAGGCGTTTTGGTGACGAGCTTTAATCCTCGGCCCGAAATAGTTAACCTCAAAAAACGAGTTCGCGTTCATCCTGAGAAAAAGTCCTACGTGAGGAATCCACGACAGAGTGTGTTTCTGAATCTGTCAACAAGTCGATGTGACGACTGACAGGCAATTACATAAACTATACGAGACGCTGCATCATCTCCAACAGTCTCTTCCCAAACTGGAATTACCCGATGCTGAGGTGCTGGGGAGAAAAATATATTTTTGATTTCCTCATTGCTCAAGAGCTTGGCCAGTGTAAATGCTGCCGCTGCCTTCCCATTCCCAACCCTCCGCCGCTCGCGAGATACATACCTACGCTCAGAAAACGCACACACTTCCCACCCACACGCACACAAATCCCACCCTGACTCACACAGGGCCATTGTGAGGCCACAAAACAGAAACAACAAGCCGCTCGAAAAACACCCAGGGGACTCGCAATTCACTGCTCAATCAACCTAACCGCTGTGCGAGCAGACACGCACATCCACTCTCACACACACACACACACACAACACACACGCATGCATACACTTGAGGCACAGTTAAACGCAACAAATATGTTTTATGACAAATGAATGAAACACACACACACACGCACACACAGAGAGAGCACTACATTGCATTGCCCTCGAGGGACAGGCCAGCAAGTGCAGATATAGGATTACTAGAATTGACGCTTCAGTCTTTCCATTGTGAACGTGAAAATCCAATGAGGGGCCTCTAAGTGGATGCACTCACACAGAGAACCTGTTCTAAGGCTGCTAATTAAATCTAAACAGGCGGTGACATTGATTTGAGAGGCCATTACCGTCCTCTTATGGTCAGAGAAGCCTCGTATGTTTAACAAGTGGTGTTTGCGAGGCGAGGCCGGAGCACCGCGGGGTTAACCGGCGAGAACCAGCAACAGCAGGTCGGCAGCGAGTGGAAAATACAACAAAAGCGTCAGCGGGGGGTGGAAGAGAAAGTGAATCTTGGTTTGTGTTGTGAAAGCAGCACACGGACATGTTCTCAAAGTGGCCTCGTCCTCCCTGTCACTGCGTCGGCCGTCCGTCAGGCTGCGCCTCCACCTGTACTCTCACCGGCGCCAGGCCGTGAACACGCCGAAGGGATTCATCAGGCCGAGCGTGAGTAATGCGTCCACAGGGAGAGACGCGCTGAATCCGCTGCCGCTCGCCCGAGGGAGCCGGAGGTCACGTGCGCTCGGAGTCGAAAGGTGACGCTGCGACTTTCAAACTCGAGATAAACTTGAGCTCCGGCTGTTCTGAACCGGTCCGGTTGGAATGAGGTGGAGTTTGCTCGGCATGTGGTGACGCTGGTTGCAGCTTTCTTGTCTGAAAGCTGTTTATTCAAAGCTCGGAGAAGCACGACTCGGTGCAGAGAAGCCAGAGCTGCAGAGCCACTGTCATCGATGAGTCCCAGTTTCAGTTTATTCAAAGTTTCTTAATATTGAACGTATCATGTTTCCAAATCACACGGCACTTCCTCGGGCCTTTACCGATACAAATGGCGAGAGTGAAGCCGACAACATCCCCGGTTCTCAAGGTTCACCAGCCACAGACTCTGGAAATGTTATATATATTTATACCTGCATGGACTCAGATAATGATATCAATCTACCATCTTTCCATAATGATTTATTATCAATGAATCACACTGCAATTAGGGATATTGAGGCTTTTACAGCAGGGGGTGAAATACAGGTCGTGTGTAGGAAGGAGGAAGGAAAAGGGGGGGGGGGGGGGAGGTGTCACCCAGAGTTTCAGTTGCTCCGTCCCTGTAATTAGCATAACCTCTGACGTTCGGTTAAACTGTGACTGAGCGACGGGGGGGGGGGGTGTCTCAACCTGCTTCACAGCGACGAGCCAGAAGAGGAACAATGAGAGAGGAAGAGGAATATATAAATATATATATATGTTCAGTGAACCAGAGGGAGCGGGGCGCTGCTGGTGGAGTATCTGCATGACACGTGTGAATAACTCATAAATATCTCCCCCCCCCCCCCCGTCCCCTTCTCACCCCGCACACCCGCCGCGAGGCATCGACGTCCGGGTGAAGTGAAGTTCACGTAGGTTCGTGTTCCCCGTGAAGAACACACACGTGGCACAAGGGGAATGCAGACTTCACCTGCACGTTGACAGGGAGGCTTCGCTTGTGTAATTGTTTTTTGCTGCACTGTTGGTATTGAACCTGTTTTGATTTGTTTAGTCACATCCATGATAATCATAAGTTGTTTTAGTTTTTAAAAGGTGCTTAGAATCTGAGAACCTGTCCGGGTGAGAGGTGCAGCTCCACGTCCGAGATGATCTGGAGTTATGAAATATTGTAGTTGGGGATTGGGTAACCCATAACTACAGGCCACTGTTTATCACTGCAGTGTTGTGTGAAAGGGTATTTTTTCTGTAATTAAACAAAACTTCCAAATTGAGTTCCCTTCGTTGCCTTGTTGTTGTTATTTGTGTACGACACGTCCGTTCGACACAACACCATCAGAAAAAGTTTCCCATGACTGATTTCAAACTTCCTGTAGAAGTTCTGATGTGGGTTTTTTTTTTCCGTTTCCACATAATCAGCTGTTCCAACGTCAGGAGGTAGAAGGTGTGAACGTGTGCGACCGGGTGATGCTCAGTTGGATCTGAGCTCTCATGCACAGAACCGGCCCCGGACGACGAGCCCACCGGTCGTGTTTGTCAGAATTAGCTCCAGTTGACTGATATCGTCGAAACTGAACTCTCACAACCTGATTAATGGCCAAGTGTGAAAAATAGGACGATAACAAACAAACCCGCCCCTCGGGGAGGGGGGGGGGGGGGGGGCCCAGACAGAGCAAAGAAAAAGAAACTGCTTTTTTTTAAAAACACGTCTGGCTTGTCCGAACTCTGTTTATCCAACTTCTCCTGGTATGTGGGAGTTTTTCATCGTCTTTCTCAAGAGGCCAACAATTACAGGAACATTTTCATCTCCCTGGAATTTAAAGAAATATCCAATGAGAGGAGAGGGGGGGGATCGTGTTGTTGTGAGGGGGAAAGCCCTACGTCTGGGAGACTCGCGGAGCGATGGAGATGGATGCGATAAAGGAGAGCAAGAAGGAAGAAGGAAAGAACAGATTGAGGAGAAGTGTTTTCCCTTTTTGCCGTCCTCCTCTTCCCTCTCGTTCTCTTTCCTCCCCTCGGGCTGATCCCTCCCTTGCATGTCCCGACGGGCTCGAGTCATTCCCAGGTAAAAAACTGGTCACCCGAGTCCTCCCCTTCATCTCACCCCACCTCCATCTCCCCTTTTGCTCACCTGCCCCGAGGCAAACCTCCCACTCCATCTGGCACCGTGAGTAAGAACAGGAGAAACCGCCGGGGTGCTCCGTGGAACTCTGCTCTGACGAAACATCGCAGGAAACAATGCACCCACTGTTGAGCCAAAAGTTTTGTAGGAAACAACTTTTTTTTTCCAGTTGATTTACGGCAGCGCTGTTCCAAAATGAACCCATGTATGCGTTTGACAAATCCAAACTTTTGTTTGTCCCCCGCTGCTCTCATCGCTTGGCAACAACAGTCCCGCTCTCAAGGTTAAGCTGCAGATGTGTTAATGTGCTAAGGCCGTGCGATCAGGCCCCTTTTTAAAAAGAAATTCTGAAGAAACAGCCGAGTGAATAGCGACGGGATGAAAGAGGGAAAAAGCTCATTTCTGCTGACATGGACGTGCTGCTTAAAGGGGACAGTGAGCCAGGGCAGCGGAGAGTAACAGAGCCACAATGGGAACACAATGGAGACTCTCCTTCCCCCAACGCCAGCCATCTCCCCTCGCTGGGTTTTTCATCCTGCTGTCGCCCCTGCCAGGCGGCAGCGCGGGCCAGGCTTGCTCAGCAGAGCCGCAATAAGACAACACTAATAAACGCCAACTAGGGGGGGGGGGTAAAAGACAACAAACAGCTTACACTTTCAAATTTTACACTGAACTAGTCAGGGCTAATTCCTTCTCCATGTTTAGGGGAAAACAACAGCCCTCACTAACCCCCATCTACTTCTCTTAAACTACCCCATCCCAACCCCAACCTGTTTATCCACTGTCAACAACACAGGCCTGCCGTTGGAGCGCGGCACCTGCCGCTTCCTGGTTCACGGCTGGTGATCGGGCGGCGTTCGGATAAACAAACTCTGTCTCGTTGGTTCGGGTGTTGACAGCGACACATTCCCGCTTTTCATCGGCTCTCCTCTTACGCAACCCCGCACTGCACCGGCGCTCTGCAGCGCTCCTTCTTTCTTTTTTTTTTTTTTGTGGACAGATTGGTTTTCCCTCGCTGGGGTTAAGCATATTTGTGTGTGTCTGTTGTGTGTGTGTGTGTGTGTGTGTGTGTGTGTGTCTTTGCGTTGCTTGCTCTGGCACCATTAAGTGCAGCGCCGGCCCTGGAGCGAGATGAACTGTTTATCTGTCTGTTACAGTAAAAGAAAAAACACACACACACCCACCGTTATATAATCGCGAGCGAGGCCCCCGATGGAAGGATTTCTCCGACCTCGGTGAACAACGCCGCCGTGGCCCAGGTGACTCATCACATCCATACGCGTCTGAGGGCCTCAGGTTAACCTACAAATCAGAATTACTCACGGCTTTGAAGAGTGTGTGTGCACGCTTTCACTTTTCTCTCTTAATCTGGAGCAGATACATTTGAGGCCGCAGATCGTCAGAAGAAGTTACGGGGGGGGGGGGTTTCTTTGTCCGCCCGCTTTGTGCGACTGTCACTTGAGGTCAAGGTCTATTAGCGGCATTCTTATCTCTTCCCCGCCGTTTAGACCGCACTTAAGTAAATTAGAGGCCTCAGTAAAACACACACACACTTACACACTTACACACTCCTCCCACCGACTAATCCATCCTCCCTAAAGTTGGTCTGCGGTCCCAGTCCCCCCCCCCCCCGATCTCCAAGCCATGCACATGCGATGGTTTCATTGTGAAATGTAAAGTCTGCAGCAGCTCGGGTTGTATCAACATCTCATTTTATACCCGGTGTGTTATTAAAAGTGTGTAAGTGTGTACGAATACAGAATCCCAGAAAGCAGCGATCTGGTGGTTTGCAGGTTACGACACGCACACGTCAAAGTTAGTTCTGTTCGGTGCATATGTTGTTTTAAAAAGTTCTTCGTTTGATGATTGAACACCCGAACTTTGGGTCTTGTAAAAAATCCAGCAACTGTAAACTATCTTCTTTGTGTGTGTGTGCAGGATCTTCTCCTCCGTGCGCCGATGTGTTGTAAACTCTGAGCTCACATGCTAACACGAGTGGCAGGTAGCGATTGAAGTGTTTGAGGCCGCTTCAGGCAACAGAACTCACTGGGAGGGCAAACAATCTGTTCAGCTATTTATCCATAAATTAGTTTCTCAAGATCTTTTAATGTTGGCAGATGGCACGTACAGTTTTCACTTGTCAAGTACAGACGCAATTAATCTTTTTCTCATTTTCCTAATTGAAGTGAGACTCTAAAGAAAAAAAAATAATGAGCAGAAGATATTTGACTTAACTTTTGTAATGGTTTTCAATGTCGTGACTGTCATACTCCTCTGTGTGATCTATTAATTGTCAAACCTATCCTGACACGTTGTGGGCGTGGTGGATATTGGCAGGCGGTCGCGTCTCCCAGACGGCGAACTGCCGTGCTTGTGAATTCATGTTGTAGCACAAGTATGCGCAGCTAAACATTAAACTGTGGCGCTCCACGGTGATCACAGACCATCCGTGACCTCCTGCCAGAGCCGCTGCTGGTCTGTACATGCTACAGCGGTCAACCCAGGCCAGCATTACCTCAGGAAAGGGCTCTCGCTATGAAAACACCAGCCGTCTCTGCTGGCGGCCTCCAGTACAAACACTCCCAGGGCTCCCAGAGGGGGGTGGAGTGGCTGTGGAGGCAGAGCGGGGCTGGACGGGCCGGGGGAACATGGGCCAGCGACAGGGGGTCGGCGGCGGGGCCGGCTCGGGTCAGAGCGGAGTGAAGCAGACTCTTTCTGTGGCGTCCTTCTGCAGCACTATGGGAAAACACGGCTGGTTACCACACTACTGTGGCAGATTGTAAAGCCTGCAGGAGGCGCAGATTGCATCAGTGTGGTGATCTGCAGCTGCAGGTTTGAATCAAGGACGCCGTGTTTCTCTTGGCGTTTTGGAGTCGGTGTTGCATCATCTGATGAACAGAGCTGCTGCTGCAATCAGAGACAGGGACACGAATTAACTAAGTTTGTACAAGCAAAGTTCTCCATGTTGCAAAACTTTAGCTTTTGTTGATAAAAGAAAACATTCTATCCTCATTTCATAACGTTTTGGGGTTTGTCCAGCTGTTCTCATCACGATCACATCAGTGTCATTGCTAGAAATATCTCAAAAGCACCAACATGACACGTGATGAAGCAGCTATTGTTCACTTATGGTGCATTTACAACACAAATCCAACTTTTCGGTGTAAACACAGATGTTTTCACGCAGTTTTCCAGCTGCAGCACGTGGAAATAAACCTTTTCCAGCCGCGTCGGTCGATGCTCCCGCGAATCGGGACCAATCTGGAGACGTTCACACTTTTCCAAACAGCTAATTTATTATCAGCGATGCCTAAGCCTCTCTATGAAATCCATCAGCCACAGACAAGGAGCGAGCAGGGAGATATCGAGCGTCCAATCGCGAGAGAGAGACGGCCACATGAATTAAGTCTCTAATGAGATATGAGGTAGATAGTCGGAGGGGAGGAGATACACGGCTGCACTAATGTGTTTTGTCACTTCCCTCATCATCTCCTCTCACTTCCTGGGGTGATGCAGATAACCAGCCCAGATTCCCGTGTGCTTGCCAGTGATTGGCCGCGGCGAGCTTATTTACCTAATAGGGCTTGTCAGATTGGCCCACGGGAGACAATGGCATGTGTAAACAGCCCCGGGGCTCTGGACAGCCGACGGACACAGCAGTCCCTTTGTTATAGGTAGCTACTCTAACTGTTGGCAGTCGACACATGCACACACACACACACACACAGACACACACACACACACACACACAGACTCACTCACCGATCGCGGTTAAGAGTTGGACTTAGGTGGTTTTGACGGCCAACGGCGGAGCTGGAATGTTTGGGTAGAAGCTGCCAATGAGCGGCAGCAGGAGCCAATAGTTCACATCTTTAAAGGTGGACGGCATCAAGAGGTTCTTCACTTCCTGCTTCTGCTGCTAATGCAACTGACATTAACACTTATTTACCTGTGAAACATTAAATCTGAGGATGATTCTGACTCGACGTGTCTCTGAGGGAAATACCTCTGCGTCTATCTGATGGATTAACAAGAAGTTTGACACATCAACACAGGATGAAGCGTATTAACCTCAGTGTTCCTCTGACTTGTCATCCAGAGATAAGTCGTTGATGGTGTGGATGATACCAAACCTTTGTTTCCTGCACAGATGTGAAATCAGTGCGTCTTTTCATGCCAAGAAATGTCTACACACGTTTCCCTCCCTTGTTTTATTTTTGTGCATCTGATGCCTCAGTCTGAAACTCATTGTAACTAGATTAAAAAACTTATTTTTGTCGACGTGAAATCATCCGAAATTAGCAGAGATCAACAGTAAACTCAGTAAAAAACGTCTGTAACATCTGTCCAAAGACATCAACTTCTCCCCCAGCTTATTAAAAGGTGATTAACGCACGACTTGGCCCAGATATAGACGGAGTGGTATTCAACACACACTCCTCAAACACACCTTGGCAGCCGGTGCCAAGATCGTGTCATCAAACACAGCTTAGCTGATGCCTGTCCCCTGGCACTGCAGCCGAATGAACAGAACACAAACACCTGTCTGCTCTACTTTTCTGTGGATTTGTGATGCGGCGGCGAAGAGGTGCCAGTCAGCTATCAGTCGGTTTCTGCACAGCTTAGATGGTTTGGCTGCGGGTGTTCGTTCGCTGTGAAGAGCAGCGGAGGCTTTGTGCGGCGCTGGGTAAACCCCGGTGACAGTTTGTGGATACAGGCCCATGCAAATGTGCTGCTGCCACAACTTTTTTTTGACAGGTGAGGTTCGTTTTGCCCGCGGGGCAGGGAGAGAGAGAGACGGCTGTCCGTTACACGGGCCAAGCAGGGGACAGGGCGGTGAAACATCTCCTGAGAACCATGTGGTGCAGCGACACACGTGGGAATATCCCCCCCCCCACCCCCCTGCAGGGGGAACTCATGGGAAAAGTCAGATCTCTAAAGAAAGAGGAATCTATGGGGTTTCATCAAACTCCAGACAACTTAACACAAAGGGGGTTGATGTACTGGAACAAAACACAAACGTACTGTACGTAGTTTGTAGTTTTGTGTAAAAAGCCTCTTATAGTTACTTTTATCATGTGTTAAAGAACCAAATGATGTTCACTCTCTTTATTGTAAATGACTATACTTTATTTAGTTTGCTTAAAAGTCATGCACGTAAACTAAACTCTAATTTAAAGCAATAGATTTTCGGCAAATACACTCGTTTTCAGACATTTCTAACTCAAGTGGATCTTTAGTTTTACTTGAGAAAACTTCCTGGTCTCTGCACGTGCAGGTGAAAACCTTCTGAGTTCCACTCCAACGAGCCTCTTTGCTTATTGACGATTCCCCTCTCACCTCTTCATGCCGTCCCCTCTCATAAATCTTCCCTCTAACACGTCACCTCGTTCTCCTCCCGTCTCTCTCGGCTCATCAGTCATTCATTCGCTCTGACGCCGTCTGTCACAGGCTGAGGTTCGAGCCTCGCAGCTGCTCCCTGACTGACCCGGTGCACTTTGTGCCACCTCCGGTACTCGCGGTTCTCTGCAGAGACAATTTCCTTCGTGGAAAACTGGAGGAAAAAGCTCATGTTTGTTTGTGTTTTACAACCGCGGAGCATGAATCAGCCAGAAACCAGTTTATGGAGACGCGGCGGAGATGGAAGCTGTTTGTTCATGCGCACAATCACACGAGCACCTCGAGCATTTTCAAGTCATCTGTTAACGAACATCAACATCGCGGCAGCAGGCTTCTATAAGCCTGTTGCAAACGTGTGAGAGAAACAGTGTGTGTGTGTGTGTCTGTGTGTGTGTGTGTGTGTGGGATGAGGGTTTAGGCACGTCGTCTGCTAGGCCATCCAAGAAGCCCCGGGGCACCTCAGTAAAAGAGATAATTATCTTTTATCTGCTATGTTGTGACGGGAGATTATGGTTCAAATTTACGATTGTTAAGGAGACAAAGCAAACGCGAGGCTGCTCTTTTGAAAAGTGGCGAGGGGGTCTCGGAGAACAAGTGAGCGAACTCCCACAGTGCGGCGACAGCTCATCCCTCATGTTTCAGGCTCCAGGTCTTTTTGAAACAAAGGAGAAGGATAAGAACATCAACAGCCACTTACTTTCAGAAAGGACGATATATAAATCCCATCATAAATGTTAGATTACACCATCGTGCAGTGATCTCGTGGCAGATCGAAGATAAAGCAGACGACACGCTCACTGTGGCTCAAATTACCTTTAAAACACCTTTATTGATCCTTTTAGAGATTTTAAAGTCGTCCGTCGTGATTAAAAGTTTTTATTCTGATGTGTCACAACTGTAAATACACAGAGGAAATCTGCAAAGTATCTTATTTATTCATCATTTAATTGATCCGCTTGGTTTTATTATGCTTTCACAATCTGTTGCTGGTTAGCTTAGCTTAGCATAAAGACTGGAAACAGGGGGAAACAGCTAGCCTGACTCCGTCCGAAGGTAATGTACTCTGGATCAACAACGTATTTATTTATTTATCTATGTTGTGTGTGATTTTTTGAACGTTTTTGAGGGTTTAAATTTTGGAATATTTCTTGTATAACTTGGACAGAGCCAGGCTAGCAGTTTCCCTCTGTTTTCAGTCTTTATGCTAAGCTAAGCTCACTAGCTCCTGTCCTTAGCTTCATGTAGCACAGACTCAAGAGTAGCGTCAAATCTAACTCGGCTTTCTACTTCCTGTGTTTTTACTTTAAAAATGCAAAATTCCTCATTAATTCCTCGTCATTATGATTTCCTACGTTTCTCCCGTTAATTTTTTGTCGGAAATAATAATATTGCAACGACTCAAACAGCTTTTAAAATTACTTCAAGTGACAAAAATGTGCATTATATAAACATCAGTTTGATGAAAAACTTATTTTGAAGCTTTCAAAGTTACACGGGTCACCCCCCCCACATTTGACCCGACCCCTGCTGATGGTGACAGCGACGTGGCCCGGATGAAGACGGACGGTTCCCCGAGAGCCGATTACACCCGCGACTCTGTCATCGTCCTCACCTGAAAGACGAGAGGCCGACGCAGGAAGCGAGGGAGACCCGACAGGACGGCAATAAGTGGTTCGTGTCGACGATGGCGGTCGATGATGGAGGAAAGACGAGAGGAGATCACAGAGAGTTCACGGGTCCGTGTGTTCGAATCCTCACCTGAGCCAGTCGCTGCACATCCAGTCACCCTTGGCAGACGTCCACAGCCAAACACCCGGGGGAGAGGGGTCAGCCAGGGGCCACGGGGTCCCACCACGGGGCAAAGCTTCCCTCAATCCCTCTGCACACACACACACACACACACACACACACACACTCTCCCCGTTCTCATTCCACATGCCCCCTTGACCTCCCTATTAAAACACAGGAGCAAATCTCCCGATTGGTCACAACGGCTCAGAAACAAATGATGCCAAATACCTGACTTCTGCAGGGAGGCATGAGAGGGCCGCGACCGCCACGGTCCACATTCCACCGGGTCAAATATATATATATATATATTCTGATATTGGAAACGTGATGCGCTGCAGTCCTCGTGATTTGTTCGGGGGCGGCAAGAGACGTCTCAACGATATCTACCGGGAGGAACGAGGTGTTGCATAAGAGGGGAGCGACCACACGAAGCCGGAGGATGGACAGAAGAGTGGAGGAAAGAAAGAAGTAAAGAAACCACCTGTTTAACTCGTGATTTCATCAAATGAATGAATGTGACAAGAACGAGCTGCTAAATTCTCACATTTCACATCTTCTATTAACTCAAATACTTTAATTTAAACCTCCAAAGATAAGATGTTTGACTTGTGTCAGGAAATAAGCTTCAATTCTTTTTATCCTGTTTGGTTTCTGCACAAAACACTTGTTTGTGTTTTTGCTTCAGTTTCATTTCTTTTCACATGTCGTCTTTTAATGTTCTGTGAATATCTAGGCCGCTGTCGTTCTGACAGAATAAATAAACCTCTGTATTATATGTATTATCACGGTCTGGTGTGGATTCTTCAGCTGTGAACGCTTAAAAACTGCCCGAACCTGTATTAAAAGACACTACACGCAGAGGAAAACCAGTCTCAACAGATCTCACCGAACTGTTCATTATTGCAGCTGCACGTCTTTGTGTATTAATGAGCAGCAGATGCTTCCTGCGAATTCCTGCGAATTATAGAGAATTCAGAAAGTTGAACGACGAACGGACGTTTAGTGAAGCAGGTGATTTGGATTCTTGGAGCTGTGGGACGAGCACGACCACAGAAAAGTTATTCATTGGATGACAAAAGTTTTATTCGTGCCTCATGTTGGGCTAAAAATCCAAATTGGGGCCTTTTACTACCGTAGTGGGTGTTTCAGCCTCACAGGACAAATACTGACAATAAAGTTGGTTGTGTATTATCTATATACTGTTTATAAAACTCATATAATATCGCAGTTTAATTTTGATCAATAGCAGCGTAACAAAAGTTGAATATATATATCTATATAATGCTAATGCAGTGTGTAGGAACTTAGTGATTTGAGTCTGTGGTCACTGGAACTTCCGGGCGTCACCAGACACAAAGAATTGAATTTTAAAAAAGTGGAGGAAGCTCACATGGTTCCTCTCATTTTCCCAGTTTGAGTCATTTCTAATGTTCTAATGTAAAGTTGAATATTACAACTGGATTCCACTGCTTTCGATGTATTTACAAGCAGAACAAGGGACTGACGGAAATGATGCTGTTTCATGACTGATGTGATGTTATGATGTGTGTGTGCCAGGTTGTGTGTGTGTGTGTGTGTGTGTGTGTTTGTGTCGGTGAGATGAGACAAAAGCCCCTTCAGCCGACGGGGCCTGTGTGGCCCGACCTCTGCGACCCGGCCGTTTGATTTGTTCCTCCATCGCCCGCTGTTTATTTCAGCTCTTCCTGTTTGTGCTCAGCTGACCGTAAGAGTCTCGCTCCTGTGACGGCAGGCGAGAGCAATATATTTAAAAAGAAGAGACACACAAAATTAATTTTAAAAAAGAGCAGGGTGTGTCTGGCTGTGGTTGTGTGACGGGTGGTGGTGGAGGGGGGGGGGGGGGGGGGGGCATGGAGAGACAGAAGAAAGCTCGTGAACACGGCGCTAACATGTCAACAGAGATTAAACTAGTTTATTATTTTCAAAGAGGGAAAAAAAATACGAAACAAAAAGCAGTCATATTTTTACACTAGTGATTATTATTAAATTTTTTACAACCATTCAGTCTGCATAACATAAGGAAATAATTCTACATCTTTGTTTCTTTCGTATTTTTGGTACTCTGATTTATACATACAAATAACAAATACAGGAACTTTTTTCACAATGCATATAATCTGTGGGCAGGAAGAAAGTCTTTCAGGTGATCAAGTGTGTGTGTGGTGTGTGTGTGTGTGCGTGTGTGTGTGTGTGTGTCTGTATGTGTGTGTGTGTGTATGTGCACGCATCAACACAAACCAATTGCCCGAGACCTATAGCACATCCAAAAAAAAAAAAAAAAAAAGGCGAGACGCCTGCAGCCAGAGCTGCCGACTCTCTGCAAACTTAATGCAACACAATTCACGCAGGCAAAAAGCGAGGCCTGCCCTTTCTCTGAAGTCTCCCCCGCTCGTCTTCTAACCTCCTCCTCCCGTTCTCTCTCTCCTCCGGGACTCGGAGGCGTCCTCTCCTCTCCTCTCTCCTCCGGCGGCGGCAAAGTCTCTCCACCTGCTGCGACTCGTACCCTTCTCGTCGTTAGCTGCCCACGGGCAAATTTCCTTTTTTTCTTACTTAATTAAAAAGTCTTCATTAAATGTACTGTATTTCATACAATTTGTACAAATATATTTAAATGTCTGTCTCTCCTCGTCTTCAGCGGAGGAAGAGGAGTGAGAGGAAGAAGAGGAAGGGGAGCGGGGGGTTCCTGTTACACAGGTGCAAGGTGAGGAGAGGCGGGTGTGGAAGTTAAGGGAGAGGGCGTCGAAAAAGTCCTTGTAATGTCTGTTTCTGTGACGTCTGAGTGTGGAAAAATGGCTTTTTGTACACAAATGGAGTTCCTTATTGAGTGGATCAGCTGGGAGGAAAGCCTCGGTGTGGTGGTGGCGGCGGCGGCGGCGGCGGCGGCTTGGGGAGAGATTGTTCTTTCTCCCCCTGGTTGGAGGAAAAAAAAAGAAATCTTCCCCCTGGAGGTCGGTGCGCCGCAGTCAAGTCAAGTCTGCAAAGAATTCACATCGCTTTGATTTTTATAAAAATAAGATACAACTGAGGGCAAAGGAGCCTAAAGCCTGTCGCTCTCGCACCGCGGCTCGGGCGGCGAGACAGGGGAGCTTAGGTGGAGCAGTTTGTTTGTCTTTGAGGATATGGAAGCAGGTCAGCAGAGGTACCGAGGGGTGTGGTGGTGGTGGAGGTGGTGGTGGTGGTGGCGGGGCCGAGGGTTCGGGGGGCGGGTGGGGGTGGCGGCGAAGTGAAGCGCCGGTCCGTCTAACCCATGGCTGTGACCATACTGGAGGGGTGGTGGGGGCCGAATGGGAGGCCGGAGGAAGGGTGCATGGGTGTGGGGGTGCTCAGCATGTGGCCGGAGTGCGAGAAGGGCGGGAAGGACGACATGTGGCGGGAGAGGGCGGCCGGGCTGAAGGAGCTGCTCTTGTCCATCAGGCTCTTAGAGAAGTCGTCCATGGTGTCTTGGGACTTTTTGCTCTTCTTGGACTTGCTGGACATCTTCCGGTTCCTGGTCTGGATGCCTTCCTTCTTCATGGTCAGAGGTCGGTTGATCTGCTCTCGAAAGGAGACAGAGAGAAGATGGCAGATTAGTATTTTGTCACGGCAGCAGATTCGTGGCAGGATAGAAATCTTTAAAACACAAAAACACTGCGAGTCCATTCCCATTAGGGAACGCAAAACAAAAGCGTGAGTGAGCGGTGACACCACGATTCAAAACAGACACACGGAGCTTTTTAGTTTTGTTAGAGGCGGACTTGGGGTTCTGGGGAAACATAATGATATGGAATGGAGTCACATTACACGACTGTCCCATCCTGAAACACAAAACTGTTTATATACAACCTGTGTGCATGTGTGTAACAGTTGTGTGTGTGGTGTGTGTGTGTGTGTGTGTGTGTGTCTGTGTGTGTGGGTGGATTTAAATGTTGATTCCTTTAAGCTGGACTGTATCTGAGGCTGTGGGCCGTGCCAGAAAGTAAAAAAGGAAAGACGGAGGGAGGGAAGATGGAGAGAGAGAGTGTGTTCGGAACAGCGACGGCGAAGGGGTCTGGCAGCTAATGTGCAGCCAGTCGACCACGGAGACACATGGCCATGACGACCGCCAGCGTCGGCCAAGTCCTCCTCTCCACCCTCCTCCTCCTCAACCGCGTGGCCGTCTCCCGGCCAAAATGGCCCCAGCTGCCGTATTCCAGCATCGGTTTAGCCGGGAATGAGAGCTGGATGATGGAATTCCGGCTGTGGCAGGATTATGCGGGGAGGTGGAAGAGGCCGGCTGGCTTCCTGATCTTTCTGAGCGCTTCTTCCCGGGGAAATGGGAACGGGGATTTCTACCCCGCGCTGTCTGAGACATTGGCATTTTTTTCGCTGACTCTTAAAGCAGAATGGCCTCGGTGATTGGTGGAGGGCAGACATCTCTTCTGTGCACCCCTCCCCCCCCCACCCCCACACGCCTCCCCCGGTGATGTGGTTTCACTCTCTTAAGATGTGGCTCCTGCAGGTGACTGGCTCGGGCCTTGCTTCCAGCTCTGAGGCGAGCTACGCCCGCCTGAAGCCGGTCAGGCCCGTGCACTTTGATGCTGAGACGTCTAGCGTCTCGCAGAGGAAGCCTCGAGTCTCCGGCCTGCGCTCGGGTCGCCCCCCCACCCCGGCACATCAAACAAAAGCCAAAGTGTTGTGAGTCAGTGACCACCGCAGAGCGCACAGGACAGCCCCTCCGCCTCCCAGCACCAGCAGCACCTGAAACCTCAGCCCCCGACAACCCTCTGAGATATGAAGATGAGAAAGGTATCGTTCACACGTGGTGAGAAAACCCCTGATTGCTGAAGAGAGTGTGTCAATGTTTCGGGTGTTGACACAACCTCACGCTTGTGGCAGCGTCTCTGTTTTCACAAGTTTCTTATCTGAGCCAAAGCCTACGGGACAACAGACTGCTACCATCAGGTGTTCTGGGACTGAGTGTCCACACACACACACACATCAGGAGCACAGACCAGGCCAGCAGGGACTCGGCTAAATTCTCCATGAAGAATGTGGAATTTGTTTCAAAGGGAGCAAGCCCCAACAGAAGTCTTGGATTTACCAAAATAAACTAATTTCACAATTACACCGAGGTCGGGGTCGGTTCAAATGCTAATATGTAACTGGGAAATATTATTCTTCTCCCCTTTTAACCTTGGTCTGAATCTGGTTTCTGCAGCGCCCGAGCCAACTGCCAAAAGTAACATGGGAAAATGATTTAACGTGGAGCGCTGTGCGTGACAAGCGCTGCAGCCGAGCAGGGATATGGGAGATATATAGGCCGCCTTTATCTGCCGGAGAAGAATTTCTACCTCCACGTTAGCTCGGTTATTATTATTTTGGGGCGATAATGGCTGTTTGATTAAAAGTTACAGCTTCGTGAGAGGAGAGAGAGAGAGAGAGTGTAGAGAGAGAGAGTGTAGAGATGCAGAGGCTCCCTGGGGTCTCCAGATTGAGGATGTGAAATGATGTGAAGCTCCAACCGACCCAAGAGGAATCCGAGGGATGGGTGGTCAGAGGGAGGGGGGGGGGGGGGGGACCCTCATCTCCCAGAAATAAGAAATTAATCGAATTTTAATTAAGCCCCCTCCTCTTATTTAACATGCAAACGCAAGGCGGCTGCAGGCTTAGCTCACTTTGCTCTTACACATTTTAGATTCCCACTTACTGCCAATAAATCACATTAACTCTCCAGTCTATGTGTTATCGCCCTGGCCCGGACCCCCTCTGCAGGGAGCCCTCCGTCAGGGGAGGCAGAGGGAAGATGGAGGGAATACTCTGCAGCATGTGGGTTTATTTCTTACATTGTGCAGTTTGAAGTAGAGGCCGCAGGCGTTGCACACCGGGTCCCCGTTGGCGTTTCTCCGCCACAGCGTCGTCGTTGTCGTTTGACAGTTTGCACACGAGGTCCCTGCCCGCCTGGCTGCCGACTGCACCGGAGCACCGAGAGGCCAGAGGAGAGGAAGAAGAGGACAGACCGTCACATGACCACGTAATAACCCAATGAGCAGGTGGATTTATGTAACGCCAGCGTGCAGGGCTGCAGAATCTGAGATTTTTTTGTATTCATTTAAAACCAGGATCTAAGGAAATTTTTTTTTTTTTTTTAAATGCTTCATGTTACATTTATTGAGGATGTGTTTGTGTGATTCTGGCAGCTCTGCACACGAGGCACTATACATCTCTAAATGCAATATAGAAAATCCAATTGTGTTTTTTCTTTCATTGCAGATTAAAAACATTCCTTATTTCCATTGATGTGCATGTAAAAAAAAAAAAAATTTAAAAACTCAAAGCCTTTATTTTAACTGAATATACTTTCCCCTCTTTTTTTGTGCATTAAAATAGTTTTAAAATAAAGACAAAAAAAAAAAAAAAACAGAGCTGCTTTCACTCGAGGCTAAAAATAGCGTCACGGAGCACATACCTCCTGCAGAATAAATATTTACAGAAGACATAAAAGTGCTGCCTTGAAATGGGAGAGCTATTAAATCTGATTAAATTCCCCCCCCCCCCCCCCCCCCCCCCTTTAAAAATGCGCGTGTGTGCCATGATGCACGAGGAGGCTCGGGTTTGAAATGGCGACATGGAAAAGAAAAGAAAAAAAGGCCTGAATGTAGATTTTTTATATATCGATTAAAAACCTAAAGAAATATATATTTTTTTTTATAAAAAGTCATCACAGGCTTTAGGGAGGAATTCTCCTGCAGTAATAATAAAAGAATTTAAAATTATGACGCGGTGGAATTAACCGAATAACTGCACATGCACCAGTTATTACGCAGACTAATAATTTAGAAAATAAAGAAAGGATGGATTTATTTCTGCTGCGGAGTGAAAGCCTGACTTCCCCCCCCCCCCCCCACGCCCCACGCCCCCCCCCCCAGTCAAAGTCACGTCTTCTCGGGGATTTATCAGCTGCTGTCCTCGGCCCCAGTTTGCTGCAGTGGCCTGACATTGATGTTATAATCTCTTTTTTTTTTTAAACAATCGATAGACAGGTGACCGCAGAGGACGCGCGGACGTAAAGGACTACATTATCTCGGGGAGGGATTTCCAATTAAACACGTGTGCTGGCCTAATAACCCCCGCTGCTGCTGCTGCTGCTGCGTGCAGCGAATAACCAATCAGATCAGAGGAATCAACTTTATTATAATCCTCTATTATCTGCTCCATTCTATTTGCTTTTATTTTTTACTTTCAGGGTCAAATTGTTTTAGTATTTCTGCAGCAGAAACGTAAATACGATATTGATCAATGAGGTGATTGATCAGATTCGTCCTCGTCTTATATCTTAAATTTTACCTCTGATGTCACTTTGGGAATAATTGTCTTATCTTTGAACCAGAGTGCGCGTGCACGCGGCTCTGGGTGAGGCCCTCACCTCCACGCTGCTCGTATTTACGCAAGATTTATTTTTAAAAACACTAACAAATAATCGTGACTATGCTGCAGGAGCCCGTGCATGGAGCCTGTGCATGAACCCGTGCATGGAGCCCGTGCATGGAGCCGTGCACGTACCCCGTGCATGGAGCCCGTGCATCATGGAGCCGTGCATGGCTCGGACTCTGCAGCCTGCGTGTGTTTTGACTGGGGAAGCGGGGCCGTGTTGTTACGAGCGACTTATCTGCGCTGCTCAGACATCCGGCAGCTCTTTCCCTGGGAAGTCGGGTTTTCACATTAGAGGCGAGATGGAGGAGAAGAAGAAGAGAGAGGAGCGGGAGCGAAGAGGCGTCTGTGCCTCGAGAGATATTTTTATTTATTCTATGGATCGAAAGCAGGGGAACTCCTCTAAAGCTGTGATGAGAGAGGGGGTTTCCTCCGAAGTGTAACTTTAAAAAAGAAACAGCTCCTCTAGATAACAGCCGAGAATAACAAATATCAGAAATAATAATAATTCATATGATGGAGCTCGTTTTGCCAATGCAGGCCTGCAGCAGCCGTGACTGCAACAAGTACTTTTACAATAGAGTCAATGACAATTTTTCTTTTTCTTTTTTCTCTTGCAAATAAAAATAGGCATCGTCATTTGCATTTATAAAAAAAAAAAAATATGTGCAGTTTTTTGTTCTGTGGTAGTATCTGAAAACAGAGACCTGCACTTGTCGAGTCAATTTCCTGCAGCTAATAGGCCTACTTCTTCCTGGAGAGGGGAAAAACAGAGAGAGAGACGGAAATGTCATCAACAGAGAAAATGTGGTGGAGACGTACCAGCCGCCGCTTGGGCTTGATGAGGGGGCGATTCTGCCCGTTCATCTTGTGATAGAGTCCGCAGGCGTTACACAGATAGTGACCCGTACCGTCCCGCCGCCACAGGGGGGTCGACGTGGCCCCGCAGTTCACACACTCTCTGCCCTCTAACACACACACAGGCACACACACACACACAGGCACACACACACGCGCGCACACACACACACACACAGGCACAACCACAAACACACACAAACATGGAGACAGGGTTCAGGTCAATAATCCTTAGAAATTAAAAAGAAATAATAATATATGCTGCTGCTTCATTTAAAAATATAAATAAGATGAGTTAAATCACAGGGGAAATATTTTCTATGTGTCATATATAAAGTACAAACAACAAGCATCAATATTAATCATTACAAAAAATAAACAATAATACAAAATAGAGTTTATTATATTCATGACACTCTCGTATAGGCCTAACAAATTAAACACATGTGGTTAATGTTGGTGATGAAGAACAGTTAAGGTCCATCAGGCAGAAGTCATACACACACACACACACACAGTCACACGCACACGCACACACACACGCACACGCGCACGCTAATCTTAAAGCGTCGTGTCCTCGAACAGGATTTTTTTTTATGACACACTTCGGTCCGCGGCAATTTAAATAAAATCTAGTCGAACTGGTTTTGATTCTCTCCCTTATCAGCAAATCTCTCACAGTAATAATAATCCTGATAAAAAAATAATACAAATGCTGATAATAATAATAATAATAATATTTAAAATAATAATAATGTTATTATATCTATATATATTTAATGGAGTTGTTCCTGTGCTTTTGAGATGACTGGGGGGGGGCTGCCGAGCTGCGGTTTGCTGCCACTTCTCTCGTGACACCGGCAGGTGAGACGCGCACTGACACTCAGGTTGTGGCAGTGGAACCAGGGAGCTGCTCGCACTCACATTTTCCAAAGCACACGCGCACACTGAGCTTTTGTGCAGAGCCGAGAGCCTTTTGCATTTTTCTGCAGCCGCACTTCCCCTTTTTTTGTTTTTACGCACACAGAGAGAAGAGAGAGAGAGAGAAAGAGAGAGAGAGAGAGAGAGAGAGAGAGGAGAGAGAGAGATACGTGCACTGTCTAGATGTGACAGACGTGCACGCTCCTGGACAAGTGCGTTTTCTTTCCTTTTTCTAAAATTGGCAGAAAGGAAACGCTGCAGAAATCAAACGAGAGCTGATCCAGTGCAAACGAAAGGAAAAAGGGTTGGTTTTTTATTTTTTTAAATGTGAAGTTTAACGTCATTAAAACGAGCTCCTTCAGATCGTGGAAATATCTCTAAGTGAACATTATCGTTCATTAATGCTCGAATTAAAAATCTTTATTTGCATTAATGTGCGATGCAGAATAATCCCGATGATATGCATCAACTAATCCACTGTTTTCGACACTGCGCATCAGAGCCGCTGATATTAATCTCATTACAGAAAAAACTGCTTTTTCAGCCTGCTCGGCAATAACCTTTAAAATAATTACTCGCGATTTGGAAAAAACGTTCTCTCTCTCTCCCCCTCCACCCCCTTGTTCTCCCCCCCCCACTCAGTGGTTCGTGCACTCTGCCACGGCGACGGTTCACCCGCTTTCTCTCCCTGAATGAACGAGCAGCATCCGGTGCTCTGCCGCTGCGTAAACAATGCAACTGTGGCGCGCACTGGTCTGACAGTAATGGGATTATCTTAAACATATAAACGGGGCGACAGAGCCCAGAGAGCCGGCGTCCCCTCTGTCCCCGTGTCCCTCTGTGTCAGTGCACAGGACGGTGAGGGGGACAAGGAAAATAAAATAATCTGCAGAGCAGTCAACTCTGAACCCCCCCCCCCCCCCCCCCCCTCCCGCGTCACGGTGCTTCTATTTGGGTTGGAGGAAAATGTCCAGTCTGGGAATTCGATTTTTGTTTTGTTTTTACGAGTAATTTATTTCCAACAATTTAATTTAATTTGTTGTCCAGGGTGTTTTTTTATATTCGTGTTAAATATATCTAAATGTCATTATTATTATTATTATTATTAGAGGAAGAGCTGTGTGCGTCTTTTTTTGGAAACAGTCTGACCCTTGTTCTCGTGAGGGATGAATGAGCTGCTCATGGGTAATTTTTTTCTACATTTCTAATCATCACTGAGGCTGCAAATCTGGGGAATCATGTTAGATCAAAAGGGAATGTAGTAAAGCGCACGCCTACCTGAACAGGACCTTGTTTTTGGTCTTGTTTTGGAACCATAACTAGAAGATGACCCACCTATCAGGCTACTTGGTGGGAAGAGGCCTGGCCCGTATTCAGGGACATATTGTGGGTATGTGGCGATGGGGTGATGGTGGGCAGAGGCTGACGCGCTCCGGCTGTGAGCTGACTCCAGTTTCATACTCTCGGCCAGGGTCACCTGGTACTTTATGCACTCTTTGTCCTCCTGCCGCCCGGAGCTGCTGCCCGGGGTGGATAAGCCCGGGTCCGGGGACACGTCTTTCGGTGGGGTCGGGGGAAACGTGAAGAGGTGCGGACTGGAGTGGCCGGTGGACAGGGAGGAGGAGGAGGCCGAGGGGTAGACGGACAGGCTGGCCGGGGATCCGTGGTGCAGGGGGTTCTTGGGGAAGGGGCTCAGGTTCCAGGGAGAAGTGCTGTGGTGCGGGGCGATGCCTTTGCTCCCCTCCAGCCAGGGCAGGGAGCCGTGCAGTAATGAGGGACGGCACACCTGGCTACCTGGAGCAGCGGAAACACAAGAAAACATCACAACCTGGAACCAACACACTCACATTTAATCCTTTCCAAGGGTCAGAGGCGCGTTTCGGGCCACATCTCACTTTTACGCACAGATTTATCAAAAACACTCACGTGGATATTTATATTTCTAACAACCATTTTCCCTCCAGAGGTTGATTCTAAATATTCTCTGTCGTCCTGGAGTCGTACTTTCACACCCCCACACACCCCCACACCCCCCCTCATTTAACAGGCCTCAATATAACAAGAGCATAAAATAAACTATACGTCAACTCTTCATTTTACTTCGTGATTGACTGTTCAGGAAGTTAACGGCTCCAAAATAGGAAACCCCACACATGACTTAATGCACACGAATAGCTCAATATAATAACAAGATAAAGATAGTGCATGAGCTCCATGTTCCAGGTGTAACTGTGACTTCTGTGCCAACTCGTCTATTTGTTTAAACCCGTGACTAAACACCCGATTGATCCAGAAAACAAATTACGCACGGGCTCAACAAAAAAAACTAAAAAAATCTACTTTGACATATGAGTCAGCTGAGAGTTATTTAACGTTTGTAAAGTTGAGAGTGGAGCAGCGGGGGCAGCAGCGAACCTTCACACACATATTTGTATTTGGTGCATGGGTTTTTTTTTTAAAAGACGAGAATCGGCTCATAAGCGAAAACCGAAAGCTGCTCTGGGACCCACGTCAGATAATAGAAATAACAAAAAATCCAAACGCGTTCAGTTAATCGAGTCTTTTCTTCAGGGATAAATTACGCACAGAGGTGTAAACAGAATAATAAGCAGATTATGAAATAAAAGGCCCAGAGAGGCTGGTGACTTACTGTGAGGAGGAGGAGGGTACCTCTGGACGGCTCGGACAGAGTTTCCATAGTATGGAGAGACGTGGTTCCCCTGTCCATCGATATTAAACAGTACATCCACATCGTCAGCGAGCTGATACTGGGAAGGGTCCATGTATGAGTGGCCCAGGCCCGGGTGGTGTGAGCCGGGATGCTGCTCGTTCAACACCGCGGGATGATGGCTCATCCATCGTGGCTGATCCGCACTTACTTCCATCGCTTTGCCTTTTCTCTTTCTTTCTTTCTGTGTGTGTGTGTGTGTGTGAGTGGGGTTTTTTCTTCAGAAAATGTTCATGCACGCCGAAGCAAACCGGTGCACGTCACAAGAGAAGAAAGAGTCTGTCCCAAATCCGTGTTTTATTCGCGTTAAATCCACAGGTTCCGCGCTCGCTGCTGGTCACCTGGAGACAAGAGAGGAGAATTTTAATTTTCTGGGTTTTTTTCTCGAAACGTTTCACAAAAAACCAGGAGGCTAAACAAAAAAAACAAAAAACAAAATAAAGAAGTGAACTCAACCGGTTTCTGTTAGTGATCAATCGTATTTAAACTCGAAACATACCCCACATCACAAATGCAACAAAGGTGTTGTCATATAAATAACGTCCAAAATGGAATCCAGCAGCCCCGACGCACAGTTCCTGAACTTCTTCCTCGTCTGCTGTGTGTGTGTGCGCGTTCGAGTCCGGCTCAACAAGTACTAGGGGAGGTTCGAGTCGAGGGCGCGCGGGGCTCGATCGCTGCGCACTGACCAGCACCAGCAAGTTAAACTCACTGATCAAATCTGTGTTTGTGCGCAGTTGTAGCCCTCTCCATTAACTCCGCTCTCTCTCTCTCTCTCTCTCTCTCTCGCTCTCTGGCTCCGTGTGGCTCTTACTCTCTCACCCTTGCTCTAGTCTACCTCTCTCTCTCTCCTCTCTCTCTCTCTCTCTCTCTCTCTTCTCTCTTTCTCCAGCCCCCTTTTTTTTTTTCGTTTTTTTTTTTTTTTACAGTGAAGGCATTCTTTCAGGATGGCGCCAGGCAGCTCAATGCTCGCAGACAGCTGTGGCGCGACGCAACTTAAGGAGGGTCTGTCAGTGTCATCGGTGGAGGGGCGGGGCCTGCCCCTAATTGAATATAACGTGGGGCCAGCAGATATGCAGAAGAAGAAGAAGTGCTGCAGGATTTTTTTTTTTTTTTTCCAATGACCTTGCCCCCCCCCCCTTAAAATATATATATATATTTGAATAAGTGAGAATATTTATTTTTCTTAAAGGCCTTTTCAAACGTTGAACCCCAGTTACGCGTGGGGTGCAAAAACACGATGCAAGGAAATTATTATGGTGCATTCATTAATTTGTAAAATACTAATACGTGCATGCATCTAAAAATAATAACAATAATATCAAATATTTAAATAGAATAGTTAACAACTAAATAATAGGATTTAGTTTTGTTGTGTTTAATTTCTCCACAGATCTAAATGTTTGCTGCAGCTGGAGAAAAGAGAGAGAGGGAGGGGGGGGGGAGAAGAGAGAGAGAGAGAGAGAGAGAGAGAGAGAGAGGAGAGAGAGAGAGAGAGAGAGAGAGAGAGGCTGCAGCAGCAGCAGCAGCAGCAGAGCCTGTTGCTCACGGGCCTCTGGCAGGTCGCGGGACGTTCACGCTCTTAAAATTGTGACAGTGCGTCCTCTCGCGGTGACAGGCACATTATTCTAATGGCAGCTCCCGAAATTGAGCCGATTTCCTGCCCGTGGAGTGAAGGCAGCGGACGCGGACGCGCGGGGGGACTGAGCTCGTGATAGTCTCCAGGAGGAGAAGGGGGGGGGGGGGGTGCAGGTTCTTATTGGCTCATCAATATCTGTGATAATAACCCACTGCGGAGACTCAACGTGACGAGCAGCGATGGGTCGTGTCATTATTTATTCAAACAGGAACATTAACTGGAACGTGATAGCGCGCACTGGGACAGATCCCCCCCCCCCCCCCCCCCCACCACCACCACTGCCATTTTCATCTTTTATTTCTAAGCCTGATAAATAAGCTGATATGATGTTTTTTTTTAAAAGGAGGCAAACATTTCAAAATTTCCCCCGCGAAATCACAGAATTCACTTTCTCTGAATGAGAAGGTGTGTGTGTGTGGGGGTGAAGTGTCACGCGGACGTGCACGGCGTGCGTCATGCGGCAGAGAGGAAGTATTTTATGTCAAAAACCCAGTTTGGTTTCTCCATTTACTTTCAGATTGGCAGTGCGTAATAGTAGATATGTGTGTGTGTGTGTGCGGTGTGCGTGTGTGTGTGTGTGTGCTGGGGTGTGTGGGTGTGTGTGGGGCAGCCTCACCGACGCCACTGGATGTGACGTCACCGCGGTGTAAGCAAAGCAGTCAGGAAATGAACCTTCTCACGGCGCGCGGTGCAAGGCAGCGGGAGCGCGCACGCCCTTGTGGTCTGGTCTGATACCAGGTAGGGTCTGGTTCGATGGGAGCGATCCATTGGCTGCTGGGAAACGTGCACGAGACGCAGGCCCGGTACCAACAATCAGTGGCACGATCAATTAGATATGATTCATATTTTTAGCCACTAGAAATAAGGTTTTCTGACTCGAACCAAGGCCGCGGTCTCCGGCGACGACTACACGAGTGCGTGTTGGTCTTTATTCCACACGCATCCCTCCTCCCTTCCTCCCTTCCTCCCTTCCTCCCTGGTACGGAGGTGGTTCTGAGCCGGGCGCGTGGGAGCGCACACCGAGAGAGACTTGGCAAAGCGTCGCGTTTTTCCTCTCCAGGATAGCCCTGTACCTGGAGAGGGGGGGGGGGGGGGGAGAGGGGAGACACACACAGGGAGAGAGAGAGAGGAGCGTTTCCCACTCAGGCAAACCCGAGACTGAACTTGGATGCAAACTGCTGTAGCTGCCATTGTCAAGCTGTCAGCGGACTCGTGTAATTATCCTCTTGAAAAGTATCTCGCAGCCATTATCCACAGAGAAGCCCCGGTGCAGGTGCCGGGAGGCGACACGTGACGGTAAACGCAGCCTGAAATCCTGATTATGTATTTAGTTTTTTTTTGTTTTAGTTTCTTGGATGCATCGCAGCTTAGAGAGAATGGAACATGGAAACCGTCCCGTGACTCGATTCCCGAGCCTCGGTGTCAATAACGCGGGAATAATAATACAAACCCTCCGTCTCCCTCTCTCTTAATAAAAAGTTGTCAGTTATAATCCCGAGTTGTTTCCACGGAGGGAGAAACGGTGGCTTTAGCTCCTGTTCCCCACGTCGGTGTGTGTGTGTGTGTGCGTGTGCGTGTGAGAGTGTGTGTGTCTGCAGACGGTGGAGCTGCTGTGCGTAAAGTTGGATCCAGATTCTGATCAAAATCAACTCATGGCACCGTTTCCTCTTTTTTCTTTCTCTATTGACACGAACAGATTATTCGATAAAATATTTTTTATCGAATAATCCCCCCCACACACACACACACACACACACACACACACACACCACCCCCCTCCTCCTCCTGTTATGGCCCCATCAGCAAATACCATCATTCTTTATCTTTATAATAATTAATTCCCTTCCTGCTGCTGTTTCAATCCGAGGTGAGGAGATAAAATCACACTTTATTAATATTAATACAAAATCGGTTTGGCTAAAATAAATGTAAAAACACTATCTGAATTAATGCTAGTTCTATAATAATTCTTATTATAATATTAATAATAGGAAGAAATATTAATAGCAATAATAATATAACAATTTATGATTTTACCCTGGAAATAAACTAGACATATACACAAAAGATACAATAATTTAAAAAGAGCAATAACAAAAGGTGGTGTGTGTGTGTGTGTGCGTGTGCGGTGGTGTGTGTGTGTCCATAATATTGTGTCACATTTTTTTACATTTCAACATAAACTGCAAATCGCCCTATAACCTTTCACCTTGATTTCAAAATTGAAAGATTAATGGAATAAAATGAACAACGACAAATAAATAAAGGTGATTAAAATAAATCAGGGGAGCAGTTAAATCATATACACAATACAGAGAATCATAGAAAGGAGATTAATAGAGCTACACACGAGTCATTGTGTCCCCGAGAGGGTTTTTTCTGACTCGCTCATCTCGACATTCAGAAACCAGCTCGGCGCCGCAGGTCGATCTGCTCCTCTGTGACTCATTCTCTACCTTTCTAGTCTTTTCAAGAAAAAAAAAAATCCTAACGCGAAAACCCAGATGAGCAGAAACTCGCCGCTGCCCTGTGACTGCATGAGAAGCGGCTCTGCTTCTCAGAACGCAACGGCGAGGGCGTCACTGTGCGCCGCGAAACCCGAACACACACAAGTGGATTTCCTCGAATGATTCAAACGAGAAGCTGAGGGGATAAATCATCTTTTTTTTTTTTTTTTTTTAAATAAACAGGCAGCTCTTCGTAATTCTGTGTCATTGTTTCCCGATGAGAAAAAACAGTCTGCCAATTGAGTGACTCGCGATGCTTATCTGAGCCTCTATCGCTTCACGCCAGACACACTGATGTAATCTTTCCTCTAACAAACAGGCCTTCTCACCCCGGGAGCCTGCGCGCACACGCACCGCACACACACACACATTCATATTCTGCATATTTATCCTAAATGTCTGTTGGAATAATTAACCGATAACACTTTTCACGATTAATAAAGAAATAGTGAGAAATAGAAATGAAGGCACAGTACCTGCTGCTCCACTTTACACACGCCCGAGGCCAGAGGGGTTGTTTTTAAAAATTATCCAAGATTTAAAAGAGTTTAAATTTAAAAGTTTAATAAAACCTCACGTGTAATTGTATCGATTATTAAGGGATCGACACAAGCGTGCACGAGCTCCTCTTCTTCTCCTCTCGCGCTCCCTGGATGCAAATGACCGCTGGAGCCTTTTTTGGCCCGTGACAGTGCGCGTGTGATACCCTTAATTTGGCATCCTATTCTATCTCTCTCCTTTCTCTCTCTCGCTCTCTTACTCCGCCATATCAGGACACATCGACCGAAGACGAGATGGTGGTGTGAGTGTGTGTGTGTGTGTGTGTGTGTGTGTGTGTGTGTGTGTGTGAGTGTGTGTGTGTGTGTGTGTGTGTGTGTGAAGCGCAGCCTCAGCAAGTCCAACTCCCCCTTTTTTTTTAATGACCCGCCGGCAAAGGTAATCAGATCAATTTCACGGCGTGCACGGGATTGTGCCTCCACCACCAACCTGGGCAGGAGGTAATAGGTCGTTAAAAACCCTCATCTTCTCCTCTTCTCGGGGGGGGGGGGGGGGGGGGTCGCTTTGGAGGTAGGTTGCTAAATATTTTAAGGAATGCAGCTTTTTTTTTTTCTCCTTCTTCTTCTTTACAAATCAGCCGCTGTGCGCTTTTACGCACGAGGAAAACGAGACCGAGGAGAATTTTCCTCTTGTGCTAAAAAGACATGGCAGCAGCAGTTTTTTTTTTTTTTTGTTACCACGAGCTCTATAAGGCAGCAATGGCGGTCGTTGTGGATGTTGTGTAGCCAGTGTAGCTGCTGCACAGCCCCCCCTTCTTTAAAAGCAAGTGCGCGCAGCCGACGTGCAGAGAAATGCTGCTTCCGTCCAGAAAGCCACGCTGCGAATTAACCCCAGTTCGGAAAAACAAGAGAAATGCACATTATTACCATTTCACGTCTTTTACTTTCAACACGCTAAAGTTTCCCATCACGCACAGACCATCAGGCTCACGCACCATCACTGAGTTTACAGCCACACGGGCACGAGGCGCGCGGGACGTGCAGGGGAGGATGCACCGGCGGCAAATCGAAGCAAATCTAAATATTTACTGACCTGCACTGGACGGAGGGCGGAGGCGTTTTTTTCCTGCAGATGTGAAGAAAGAGTGACATAGAGATGGAAGCGCCGATGGCATTTGAGAGAGAGAGAGGGAGGGAGGGAGGGGGAGGGAGGGAGAGAAAGAAAGAGAGAGGGCGAGAGTGAGAGCTGTGGACGGGGAAGGTAAAAAACACACACACACTCACACACACACACACACACACACACACACACACAGGCTGCTGCTGCTGCTGCTGCTGGTGGTGGTGGTGGTTGTGTGCGCGCCCTCGGTCCCGGAGTCACATCATAACGGGAGACACACACACACACACACACACACGCACGCGCACATACGGGCCGAGCACAAGCGGCATCTTCACAGTGACTGTACACGAGCCGTGCGCGCCGGCTCTTCCGGGTGTGAACGCATCACAGGTCAGACGAATGGAAACAAAACCAAACGCAATAGAAACCACTGGGTGTTAATTACAGGCCTGTTATTAAAAATACAAATATTAAAAGTATAATTCGATTTGGTTTTAATCAGCGAGTTCAGATTTTTTTCTATTTGTGATTCCGGATATATTTAGATGTTATTGTTGTTGTCGTTTGTTTTTTTATTCTTTATTTCCAGGTACAGCACCTGATCCAGGTGACGCACTCTGCTGTGAGTGTGCACGTCTTTCTATCAGCTGTCAATCACCAGGGACATCAAAATACATTATTGCTCGTTGCTTAAAAGGGAAAAAAGCAGTTTTGTTTTCTCTTTCTATTCGATGAAGTGTTTTGTCCACGAGCTGCACGGAATCCAGCTTCCACGCGCGTGTGTTACTGTCTTTATTATAAGAATTGTGTCTGTGTCTGCAGATATTTTCAGAATCTCAGAGTGACACACAACGTGCTGCACCTCCTTTTGTGCCGGAGCAGCAGCCTCTCCTCTCCCGCTCCGCCACAAAGGAGGGATGGAGCTGCAGCCGGAGTCCAATCATCTCCACGCATCCGCAGCAATTAGCGAGGAAACCTGTGCGTAAAAAAAACTGAAGATATCGAGATGTGATCGGTGTATTTTTTATTTTTGAAGCTCCGCGGTGCGTGCGTGCAGCAGCAGCACACACAGCGGCCTGCTAGCCTGCGTGTTGACACCGTGGTTGATTGAAAGGAGCAGCAAGCAAATCCGATCCTCCTCCCTGTGAAATGCACAGAGGTGAGAGGAGAGAGGGAGGAAGAGGAGAGGAGAGAGGGAGGATGGCTGCTCCGGGTTTGGTGTCTCTCACGTTGTGCTTTGACTCTTTGAAGGAGACTGTAAACTGATCACACCCAAATCTATCTTGGGGGGGGGGGGGGGGGGGGGGAGGAATTCAATTAAGGCAATAAATTAAAGATAATTGGCGCAAACCTCAGTTGTATAAACTTACAAATGCTTCTGCAGCCAAATGCGTCTTTCTTTCTTTCTTTTATTTTTTTGTAAAACCAATGAATAATTCAGCAGCTCTTTCCACGCACGCAGGGTAAGCAGAGCTTTTCATTTATGGAATTAGTATTTCAGTGAAAAAGAGAAAGAACTCATCCAGATAGTAATGATTTATTAATCTCTCCTTTGATAGTAAATAAAGTGCTTATTTCAGGGAATGATTAGCTCGTCGATTTCAATGCAAAGGTGAAGTTATTACGCGCCTGTGATAATCACGCACACTGATGGATTTGATAGTGGGCTAATGGAAAACAACGTGTTTGTGGCGCAGATAATTAAAGCGTATTATAGGTGTGGCCTAATAAAAAAAAGATTAATTATGTGGGAAATAAAATATAAATCAATTTTGCGTCTTGTTCAGAGTGAATAAGGAGGAAAAAATACGTTTTAATTAATTTGTTTATTTTGGAATAGAGAGAGAGAGAGGAGAGAGAGAGAGGAGGAAGAGGAGGAAGAGGAGGGTGGATTCAGTGGAGGCCATCTTTAATTAATTGTAAACGGAGGCTGTGAATGATGCCCGTGTTAGTTTGCCTCACTTTACCCATGAGGCCACGCGGTGCCACGCCAGGGCCCAGTGTCCGTTACGCGCAACGGAACCGCGGGGCTTTTCACCTGAGAGCTCGCGCGAGGCCCGAGGTCCCGGACCCCGTTGGGGAAAATCACGTGATTAACGTAGAATTCGACGCCACGTAGAACAGCTGATGTTTCTAATCTGAGCCTCAGCGTCACCTCCACGTTCTGATTAAACTGTCACACGCGTCTCCTCCTTTCAAAACCCAGACTTCATTTGTGCAGTCAAACCTCTCTGTGCACAACACGGGGATTGAACCATTTTACGGGCC